>CM066031.1:1392267955-1394973021 GCA_033557465.1 Ichthyophis bannanicus | reverse complement strand
ATTGGACTCTTGAGGGAGTAGCATCCCCTGTATAACATCTGGAGTGGAAGGTCTCCCTCTCGGTGACTTCTCAGGCAAAGGCTGATGATTCTTCTCAACATATTCTCCCTATTCCACAACCTTTTGAACTTCCTAAATTTGCTTCAGACAAGCTTGGTACTCCCCGGGATATCTCTCTTTGGGACATATGGAAGGTGGTCACTCAGACTGAGATGTCAATTCAGTCTCCTTACATAATGGTTCTCTGTTTTCTAAGGAAGTTGTGGGAAAGCTGACTGAGCAAGATGTAAAGTTGGCTACTAATGATTCATCCATGGTGAAGACTGAGGGCCAACTGTCCATAGTGCAGGTAGCTCTCTCTTCTGTGAAAGATAGCTTGGTGATATACCACCAATTGGAATTGATGGGAAATTTGGCTAGTGGGAAAAACTTACACTTTTTGAATTTTCCACATATACATTATCTTTCTCCTGTTATTCTTTTTCAAAAATATCTAAAGGAAATATTACTTCTTCCTGAGGTGGATAGTATCAAGCTATCTAATATATATTATATGCCTAAAGGGATTAAGACTTTGGGCAGACAGGTGAGGATTTAGACCAATGGTCACCAGTGGACGTTTGGATTCTCTGCTTTTTTGGAATCATGTGTGGATGATATACCTACTCGTGCAACTCTTATTGTTACTTTCTTGTCAGAATTGGATAAGAATCTTGTTTTACGTTTATATATTTGGAAGAAGAAACAGAAACATGACAGCAGAAAAAGATCAGATGGTCTATCAAGTCTGCCCTTCCATATCAACTACTATAGTCCCTTTTTTTTCCTTTAGAAATCTTCTGTGTTTGTCTCATGCTTTCTTGAATTCAGATACTGTCCTCATCTCTTCTGTCTACACTGGGAGACTATTCCATGCATCTGCCACTTTTTCCATAAAGAAATATGTCCACATATCACTTCTGAGTCTAGCGCCTTTCACCTTCATCCTATGTCCTTTCGTTGCAGAGAATACTTTCAATTGAAAGAGGCTCTCCTCCTGGGCATTTATGCCATGGAGGTATTTAATATATCTCTTCTATCCTGCCTTTCCTCCAAAGTATACATATTGAGATCTTTAAGACTGTCCACATATGGTTTATAATGAAGACCACTAATCATTTTGGTAGCTACCTTCTGCACTGACTCTATCTTGTTTATATCCTTTTGAAGTTGTGGTCTCCAGAACTGCACACAATATGCCAAATGAGGGCTCACCAAGACTTATACAGAGGCACTATCGCCTCCTTTTTTCTGCTGGTCATTTTTCTCCCTGTGCACCCAAGCATCCTTCTGGCTTTCGTCTTCACATTTTCTATCTGTTTAGCCACTTTAAGATCATCAGAAAGCATAGTTACTCACTGTAATAGGTGTTCTCCAGGGACAGCAGGAATCAGTCCTCACATATGGGTGACGTCGGCACCAATGGAGCCCGCATGGAGCATTTCCCCAGATTTCAAAGAAAGCCTTTGGGACATGTTACCACGCATGCATTGTCCCATTCCCGTCCAAGGGTGCCATCTTGTCAGTCAGATGACACAGCTAGGACGGTAGTAAAAAACTAAAACAAGGTAGGGAGGCAACTCCCAAAGGAGGAGGGAGGGTTGTGAGGACTTATTCCTGTTGTCCTTGGAGAACACCTGTTACAGATGAATAACTATACTTTCTTCAGGAACAAGCAGGAAGTCAGTCCTCACATATGGGACTCCCTAGCTCCAGGCTGCCAAGGACCGAACCATAACAGCACCAACAACGACCAAGTCGGGTAGCCATGAGTTGCAGAAGTTGAGTCCCCACTGAGAGACTCTGCAAGACCCAAGCGTCCAGCACACTATCACTCCGGTAGCCTGAACACAGAAGGGTCGGAGGGCAGGAGTTGCCTACACCCCAAGAATATTACGGAATACTGCCTGGCCAGAAGCACTATCCCTGTGGGACTCGCTCTCTGGGCAGTAGTGAGCTGCAAACATATGGATGGAAGACTATGGTAGCCTTGCATATCTCCGTCACTGGCACTGAGCGGAGGTTGGACACTGACATGGCCATCGCCCTCATGTAATGCGCTATGATCCAGTGTTCAAGGGAGAGGCCAGCTCACTCATAGGCGAAGGCAGTACAGTCTGCCACTCACATGGACAGAGTTCGCTTAGTCATGGGGAGCCTCAGTCTGCTGGAGTCATAAGAGATGAAGAGCTGAGGGGCTTTGCGATGGGCCTGTGTCCACTGTAGGTAGAAGAACAGGGTCCGTTTGCAGTCTGGCATATGAAGTATGATAGAGGTCTATAAATTAATGAATGGGGTGGAAAGGGTAAATGAAGATCAATTGTTTACGCCATCAAAATATAGAAAGACTAGAGGACATGCAATGAAGCTACAGGTTAACCTGTTTAAGACTAATAAGAGAAAATATTTTTTCACTCTACGTGTAATCAAATTCTAGAATTCGTTACCGGAGGAAGTAGTAAAAGCTGTTTGTGTAGTCGGGTTTAAAAAAGGTTTGGACAAGTTCCTGGAGGAAAGGTCTATAAACCATTATTATAGGAGACCCGGGATATCCACTGCTTGTCCCAATACAAGTATTGTGGAACCTGTGTCTTTTGGGGAAACTGCTAGGTACTTGTGACCTAGATTGGCCACTGTTGGAAACAGGATACTGGGCTTGATGGACCTTGACCTGACCCAGTATGGCATATCTTATGTTCTTATGTTACTAGTTCCTCCCTGCCAGTGTGAGGCTGCAGGAAGAAGGTGGGAAGGACCACCTCTTGGTTGAGGTGAAAAGGAGATAGCACCTTTGGGAGGAATTTGGGGTGTGAGTGGAGCACTACCCTATTCTTATAGAATCTTGTACATGGTGAAACCACCTCTAGGGTATGGAGTTCGCTCACTCTTTGAGCGGACATGAGGGCCACCAGAAAGACCACTTTCCAAGAGAGGTACCATACATGGCAAGTGACAATGGGCTCAAATAGCGGTTTGTTGAACTGGGAGAGCATCATACTGAGGTCCCACTCCACTGCCGGAGGGTAGAGGGGAGCTTGGATAACAAGAGGCCCCAGAGGAACCTGGAGACCAGGGGCTGGCCTGAGAGGGGTTTCCCCCCAATGGAGTGATGGTGAGCGGCTATAGCACTCAGATGCAGGCTCACTGAGTTAGACTTCAGCCCAGTGTGAGACAAGTGCAGTAGGTACTGGAGTGCTACTTGCACATGGCAGGAGAAGGGGTTCTCCCCTCTTTCCGCACACCAGACAGAGAACCTTCTCCACTTAAAGGCATAGGCCCATCTGGTGGAGGGCTTCTGGGAAGCAGTAGGATCTCCTCAACTTCTCTTGGAAGGTTGAAAGGGACCAGTGCTACCCTTTCAGCTGCCACGCTGTTAGCATTAGGGATCCCAGGTTGGAGTGCAGGAGTGAGCCCCACTCCTGGGACAGGAGGTCCGAGGCTGGGCCCAGTGGGACTGGGTGTGCCACTGACAGGGAGAGCAGCAGTGGAAACCAAGGTTGTCTCGGGCACCTGGGAGCAATTAGTATGACTGATGCTCTCTCGCTCTGGACTTTGAAGAGGGTCTTAGTGATCAGGGGGGTTGGTGGGAATGCATAGAGTAGGCCCTCAGACCATGAGATCAGGAAGGCATCTGCTGCCACTCTCTCCAGGTGCAGTTGGTGTGAGCAGAAGTGAGGCAGCTCAATGTTGTCCAGAGAGGCAAATAGATTCATCATGGGCCTGCCCCAGAGGTGGAAGACCCTTGTGTGGCCAAAGGACTCTGCTCAGCCTATCCGCTAGATAGTTCTCCTAGCCTGGAAGGTAGACTGTTCACAAGAGAATGCCATTGTGAATTGTATAGGATAGGAGGGCCACTGCCTCCTGGCAGACGGAGTACAAGCCTGTGCCCCCCTGCTTGTTGATATAGAATATGGCGACTTGAATGTCCGTCTGGATCAGTATGGACCAGTGTCGCAGGGAGTAGTGGAAAGCTCGCAGGGCTAGGAAAACCGCCCAGAGCTCCGGGAGATCAATCTGTAGAGTGACTCCTCCTGAGACTAGCTACCCTGATGTAGCGGTCCCACAATGCACCCCCCCAATCTAGGAGGGATGCGTTGTGGTCAGGGTCCTCTGAGGCGTGGGTACCTGTGGTGCAAGTTTTGCCACCAATTGAGGGCCTCTGCCAGCTGGTGGGTAACCCTGACCCTGTCCCATAGCCTGCCTGTGGCTTTAGTCCACTGTGAGCGGGGGCACCACTGGGTTGTCTGCATGTGCGAGTGGGCTGAGGGCGTGATGTGGACTGTTGAAGCCATGTGGCCCAGCAGGTGGAGGAAGAGATGAGCCGGGACAGACTGGCAGCATTGTATCTCTCCTGCCAGTTGCTGAAGGTGGAGGAGGTATCCCTCCCTTACCACTTGCAGTACCCACTGGTCCAAGATGACCTTGGCCCACTTGTAGGCAAAAAGTGGCAGGCAGCCCCCTTTGAGCTGGTGAAGGCCTACCGGGGGAGTGGAGGCCCTGCCCTGGGAGTCAAAAGCTCCCATAGGGTTGGGTGGGAGCTGGGGCCTGAGGCTTCTGAGCCTTTGGTTTCTGGGCTCTATGGCCTTGTCTCTTAGGGTGGAAATCCTGTTGTTGTCCTGAGAAGGACTGCTAGTGGTGACTGTTAAAAAGGCCCCTTCTTCCTCGGGAACAGGGGTCTTTTCCACGATGGTTTCTTATGCGGAAAGAATGAGGTCTTTTTTGAGAGTCTCTAGTGGGTTGGTGGGTCACCATGTCGGCCTCTATCTCGGCCACCTTGTTGGCCATCAGTCTGCCGAACAGGTTCTCTCCAGTGCAGGGGACGTTGAGCATCTTGTCTTGGACCCACTGCTTGAGGGACAAAGACTGTAGACAGGCTTGGTGCTGGGCACCGATGCCAGCCACTGATACTCAGGCTGCTGACTCATAGCCATCGTAGGCCACCTGGGAGAAGAACTTAGAGCAGTCCTTGATCCCGGAAGTCAGAGACTAGAACCGATAGAGTGGTTCCCTGGAAAGCCCCACTGAAAACCCAGAAAATTCCTGGGATAGGGCTTTCAAGTACATGCCTATATACAATTCATAGGCCTGGATCTTGTACCCCAGCATCCAGCCCTGGTAACACTTATGCCGGAGGGCATCGAGGGCTCTAGCATCCCTTCCAGGTGGAAAAGAAGAGTGAGTTTTCTGACTCTTAAGTTTCTGCATGATCGACTCGACCACGATGGAGTTATGTGGGAGCTGGGGTTTGTGGAACCCAGGGCCTTTCCGAATGCGGTACATGGCATCGAGGTGCTGGCTCACCACCAGCACCGATGCTGGCGTCTCCCACATTCTGAGCAGTAGCCGCTCGAGAATCGACTGCACAGGCATAGTGAGAGTTTCCTTGGGTGGAGACTCGTACTAGAGAATCTCCAGCTCTTCGATGTGTGGTCTTCCTCCACCTCAGTTTGCACCGAGAGGGCTCTGGTCATATCCTTGACAAAGTCATGGCAGGCCACGTCCTCTGGAGGAGAATGGCGCTGGAGTGCCGGGGGAGATGGGTCCAAGGAAATATCTCAGTGCCATCTAGTTTCCAGGGAAGCCTCGTCGTTGGATTCCCACTTGGAGTCGAGAAGTGATGATGAGTCCAAGGCCCCACGGTCCATTACCTCGAAGCCAGCGGTGGGGGGGGCAGTGGCTTCCAGAGGACCTGGGATCTGGGTCCAGGATACTGGCTGGGGAGGACCGGATGACCGAGGAACAGGATCAAGACCTCGACCAGCGCCAAGGGCTTACCTGAGGCCGGTGGCCCTCGGAGCCCGGCTGGATGACTGGGGATTCCCCCACAGTCGGGGGCCTGGTCGTCAGGGCAGATGATGTGGACGAACCAGCCATCATAGCCTGCTGCAGGGCCAGGATAGCAGTAATTTTCTGCTCCAGGGTTGCCATTCTGGTTTTCAAGCCAGAAGGCTCCGCAGCTTTCGGCGCAGACACCGAGGATCTCGGGCCCAATGCCAGCACTCTCGTGAGTGCATCCTCGATGAGGACTACGGTCTCAAGGAACTTCGCACAGTCTCTGCCTGCCGAGGAATCCTTTTTGAGGACCTTGGTAGGGCGCTTTTCGGAGCTGCCCGAGTCACTCCGAGCGGTTTTACTGGGTTTCTCCGGTGGAACTCAATGGACCTTGAGGATTTTTTCTTCTTTCTCTTGGAGTTTGGGTTCTTCTCAGAGAAGCCGCTACCACAGGACTCCGAGGATGCTCAGGTCTCATGGGAAGTGCTGAGCTTGGAGTTCAGTGTCGGGGAGGCCGGTGCCGAGTCGGCCCTAGGAAACAGTTTTTGCTGCAACTCTGACCTCATTTATTGGTCTTCAGCATCATGGCCTGGCACAGGTCGCAGGAGGTGCTGTCATGGTTCGGTCCCAGGCAACATAGGCGGCAGTCATGGGTGTCGGTAATTGACATGGTTTAACTGCAGCGGTCACATGGTTTGACTGCAGCTGTCATCATGTCGAGAGACATGGTGGGAAGCACCGGGCTGGGGCCGACGACCCCCAGGTGGAAAAAGACGTGAACACCAGTTGAGGCAAGCCTCGATCAAAAAAAGGGAAAAGGAGCCCAGAATAGCACCAGTTCGGAACCGGCTCAAGCCGGGAACAGGACTGGTACGCAAATTGGGAAAAGCTAACTTTTAGGGATATGAGCATAAACTTCGAAAACTCATACAAAAAAACAGCACTATAAATACTGCAGCAGGCCCTAGAACATCTAACACCTATTTGAAAAGCTGAACAAGGCACATTGCTACAGTATAGATCCCTGCGTACAGATTTCATGTTAACAGAACACACAGCCTTGGTCACACACTCAGAACACAGCCTCTCACCAAGTACAGAATAAGTGATCACAACCTAAAATAAAAATAAAATATTTAGACAAAAATTAAACTAACAAGAAGCCAAACTCTGCATGCAGTGCAACACCAGATAAGAGATGCAGTTCCCCATACTGTGGTAAGTGAAGAACCAACCCCATGGAAGGAAGAAGAAGAGGAAGATGAGGGGAGAGACAGAAAAGAGGATGCTGCTTGACAAGAAAGAGAAAAGGATACTTGAGAGAGAAGGGGAATGAGCCACAATGTGGGCAAAATGGAAGAGGTCGGGGAATACTGCTCATGAGCTAAAGGTGGGAGGGAAAGCAAGAGGCATGCTGAGAATTGTGGCCAAAGCAGGATCAGGAGTAATAGAGGTCTGTGGTAGAGGATGGCAAATAAAGAGGGGAGATGCTGAGTGCTGTGGGCAAGGGAAAAGACAGAAAGGGTCAGATGGATACTAGTGCTGGACAGCGAATGGTGGGAGAGGGAAATAGGAGGAGGGCGGGGGGTAAGAGGAAGAAGGGGATAACAGTGATGCACAGAGAGTGACAGAAAAGGAAGAGGGATATTGGGCAAATGAGGAGAGAGAAGGGTCTGCTGCTTGACATGGGAGAGAGAGGGGAATACTGGGCAGGGGGTGGAGGAATCGGAGGATAGATGCTGGGAAAAAGATAAAGGGAGACAAAGATGAGGATGTTGAGTAAGAGGTGGGGGTAAGAGAGAGAGGAGAATACTGAGTGGGAGTGAGAGAGAGAAGGGAATGCTAAGCAAGAACAGGGAAAGAGAAATTATGTGCTGTGGCAGAGGTGCCAGTGCCTCCAAAAGCTGAGAGGAGGACACGTGTCAATTTCAGTCTTGTACAAGACACCAGTTAGCCCAGAACCAGCCCTGCTAACAATCTTTCTAATATAACATGCCAACCATTTTGAATCAGAGCCAGGGAACCACCATACTGCTCCTTATTACTACTACTACTATAAAACACTTATAAAGCACTGCAAGGCATACACAGCGCTGTACAAACACAGATCGAGACAGTCCCTACTCGTCAGAGCTAACAATCTAATCAAGACAGACAAGACAAAAGATAGGGAAGGGTAAGGAGACACAAGGGACTAAGGAATCAGTAGCGAAAAGCAGCCTCAAAGAGGTGAGTCTTTAGCATAGATTTGAAAAGGGGCAGAGAAGAAACCTGACATACAGACTCAGGAAGTTTGTTCCAGGCATAATGAGCAGCAAGGTGAAAGGACTGAACACTGGAATTAGTAATGGAAGAAAAGGGCAGAGGAACAAGCCAGTAGAAGAGCAGATTTCACAAGGAGGGGTGTAGGGGGAGAGGAGCAAAGAATGAATGCATTTATAGGTCAGAAGGAGGAGTTTGAATTAGATACGGAAACGGAAGGGAAGCCAATGAAGTGACTTGAGAAGAGGGGTTATATCAGTATAATGAGGCTGGCGAAAGATTAGTAACGCAACAGAGTTATGAATAGATTGAAGGGGAGAGAGATGACTTAGAGCAGGGGTCTCAAACACGCGGCCCGCGAGACAACTTTGTGCGGCCCGCGACGGAGGAAAACAAAAAAAACCCCAAAACCCTGGCTTCTGCTGCTGCCGTTGCCGCCGTGGCAGCGGCAGAATCAATTGTCAAATTCAAAAAAAAACCTGACTTCTGCTGCTCAAGCAGCTGTCCTGCGGCCCCTTCCCCTCTGCCCGGAGATCCGACTCTGCTCTATCAGCGGCGTGCTTTTCAAGCCGCGAAGAGAGTATTCCCCTCTCGCGCGGCTTGAAAAGTGAATAGGCTTAAACCGCGCGAGAGGGGAATACTCTCGTCGCGGCTTGAAAAGCACGCCGCTGATAGAGCAGAGTCGGATCTCCGGGCAGAGGGGAAGGGGCCGCAGGACAGCTGATTTTGCTGCTTGAGCAGCAGAAGTCAGTTTTTTTTTTTAATTTGACAATTGATTCTGCCGCTGCCACGGCGGCAACGGCAGCAGCAGAAGCCAGGGTTTTGGGGTTTTTTTTGTTTCCCTCCTTCGCTGGCCGGTAATGAGCTATGGAGGGGCTGACTGAAATGGGGTAATGGGGGTTAGGACTGGAAGGGGGCTATTGGCCGGGGGGGGGGTTATGACTGGTAATGGGCTATGGTGGGGGCTAGGACTGGAAATGGGCAGATGGGGGTAAGGACTGGACGTGGGCTATTGGCAGGGGGGGGTTATGACTGGTAATGGGCTGGGGGGGGTATAACTGGTAATGGGCTATGGTGGGGGCTAGGACTGGAAATGGGCAGATGGGGGTTAGGACTGGAAGTGGGCTATTGGCAGGGGTGGGGTTAGGACTGAAAATGGGGTGATGGGGGTTAGGACTGGAGGTGGGCAGATGGGGGTTAGGACTGGAAGTGGGCTATTGGCAGGGGGGGTTATGACTGGTAATGGGCTATGGTGGGGGCTAGGACTGGAAATGGGCAGATGGGGGTTAGGACTGGAGGTGGGCTGATTGGGGGGTTAGGACTGGTAATGGCCTATGAGGGGAGGTAAGACTGAAAATGGGGTGATGGGGGTTAGGACTGGAGGTGGGCAGATGGGGGTTAGGACTGGAAGTGGGCTATCGGCCGGGGGGGGTTATCACTGGTAATGGGCTATGGTGGGGGCTAGGACTGGAAATGGGCAGATGGGGGTTAGGACTGGAAGTGGGCTATTGGCAGGGGGGGGTTATGACTGGTAATGGGCTATGGTGGGGGCTAGGACTGGAAATGGGCAGATGGGGGTTAGGACTGGAAGTGGGCTATCGGCAGGGGGGGGTTATGACTGGTAATGGGCTATGGTGGGGGCTAGGACTGGAAATGGGCAGATGGGGGTTAGGACTGGAGGTGGGCTGATTGGGGGGTTAGGACTGGTAATGGCCTATGAGGGGAGGTAAGACTGAAAATGGGGTGATGGGGGTTAGGACTGGAGGTGGGCTGATTGGGGGGTTAGGACTGGTAATGGCCTATGAGGGGAGGTAAGACTGAAAATGGGGTGATGGGGGGGTAAGACTGGAAGTGCGCTATGGGGAGGTTAGGACTGGTAATGGGCTATGGGGGGTCTAGGACTGGTAATGGGCTGGGGGGGTTGCTAGGACTGGAAATGGGCTGAGTGGAAGGGGGGCTTGAACTGCAAATGGCTGATGGGGAGGGGGGCTTGGAATGGAAATGGGCTGTGAGGGGAGGGAGCTAGGATTGGAAATGGGCTGATGGGGGGCTAGGATTGGAAATGGGCTGATGGTGAGGCTAGGATAGGACTGGAAATGGACTGATGCAGGGACTAGAAAGGAACAGATGCTGGGTGGGGCTGGAACTAGAAGGGAGCTGATGTTGGGGGAGGATTAGAATGGGATGGAGCTGGGAAAGTGAAATGGAGAGGGGAAAAATATTTTGTCTGGCAGAGAAGACAAATCTACAATTGGCCAGGTATTGGGAGAGTATGTGGGGATTGAGGATGGAGGGGTAAAATTTGAGTGGATGAAATAGGAATGAGGAAAGAGCAAAAGGAGAAAGATTAGTATGTTAAAGCAGATGTAGAGAGAGAGAATGGAAAAAAACTAGAAGAGAGAAGAAAGGACAAATGGACAGCAGACGATGGAGATAGCAGAAGACACGAAGAAACCAGAAGTGGCTGGAGCAATTGCAACTGAAAAAAAATGCACAAAAGGTAGAAAAATATCTCTTTATTTTGAATTTATTAACTGGAATATGTCAGCTCTGGGAAATGTGCATCATTAATGTCTGTGCTTTAGTACAAGAAATTAATTTATAGTTTTATTTCTACAGTGCTGAGGTATTCTGTGTAATTCCTATTTGACATTGCTACTTGTTCTCTTTTCCCAGTAGGTCATGTATTGTTCTCTGAAATGTATTGATTTAATATTTGCAGTGTTGCCTTTTGATAGGTAGGGTCTGGTGCTTTGTGAGTCCTGGTAGTGCTGTTATGATACGGGGGGTTTGCTATGGGTTCCAAATGGGCAGTGTTAGTAGTAGTTCCTAATGTACCTGGCGGTTGGCACTGGATTATAGTAATATAGAAATTTTCTAGTCTTTCTTTATCCATGCACTCATTATGCAACATTATGCAAATATTTATGCAAATGAGGCCCCGTGTCTTATGCGGCCCCCGGGTTACTTTACAAGTCCTCATTCGGCCCTCAAAGCAATTTGAGTTTGAGACCCCTGACTTAGAGGGAGACCAGCAAGAAGGAGGTTGCAGTAGTTGAGACAGGAAGTAATTAGAGAGTGGACAAGTGTTTTAGTAGTGTGTTCAGAGAGGAAGGGACAAATTTTATTAATGTTATAGAGAAAGAAACAACAGGTTTTAACTATCTGTTGGATAAGTAAGTAGAAAGAAAGAGAGGAGTCAAAAATGACCCCAAGGTTACGGGCTGAGGAAACAGGAAGTAGAAGAGTGTTATCAACAGAGATAAAGGAGGAAGGGGAGAGGAAGGTTTAGGTGAAAAAATAAGCTCAGTTTTGTCCATGTTTAGTTTCAAACGGCAGTGAGACATCCAGGTGGCGATGTCAGAGAGACATGCAGAGATATGGGAGTGGATCATTGGAGAAATATCAGGTGTAGAAAGATAGATCTGAGAATCAATAGCATTAAGATGATACTGAAAGCCATGGAAGGAGATTTGAGCACCAAAGGACTGGATGTAGAGAGAGAAAAGGAGAGGGCCCAGAACAGACACTTGGGGTACACCAATTGAGAGTGGGATAGAAGTAGAGGAGGAACCACCAGAACAAACAATGAGAGTGATGGGAGGGATAAGAAGAGAACCAGGACAGGATAGAGCCCCTAAAACCAAGTGAGAATAACGTGTCAACGAGAAGGTGGTGGTCAACAATATCAAAAGCAGCAGAAAGGTCAAGGATAAGTTAAGGATAGAGTAGAAGCTCTTAGATTTAGCCAGGAACAAATCACTGGAGCTTTTGTCAAGTGCCGCTTCAGTAGAATGTAAGGGGCAAAGCCAGACTGAAAAGGATCCAGAAGGGCTTGAGAGGAAAAAAATTCAAGACAGTGGAGGACTGTGCACTCAAGAAGTATAGAAACAAAGGAAAGAAGGGCGATTGGATAATGATTAGAAGGAAAGCTAGGATCAAGAGAAGGTTTCTTGAGTAGGGGTGTAACCACAGCATGCTTAAAAGCTGCAAAGACAGTAGCAGTGGATAGGGAGAGGTTGAGAATATGTGAAATGGAAGGGATGACAGAGGAGGAAATGGAGGTAAGAAGATTGGTGGGGATAGGATCAGAAAAGCAAGTAGTAAGTATGGAGGACAAAAGATGAGAGGTTTCATATTCCAAGATCATGGGAAAGGATAAAAGGGTAATAGAGATTGATGGGTAAAGTTGGTATTGAGGTGGAGGAAGAGGGCATGAAGTTGTTCTAGAGGGGAACTGGAGAGTAATCTTGTGGATTTTGTTATGGAAAAAGTCAGCTAAGGGGGAGTCTGAGGGGGAGGTATCTTGAGGAGAGAGTTAAGAGTAAAGAAAAAATGGCGGGGGTCAGTGGCAAAATAAGTAGTCAGGTGGACATAGTAGTTTTGCTTGGCAAGTGCTAAGGCTGACTGGAAGTAAGTAAGCATGAATTTGAAGTGAAGAAAGTCAGAAAGGGAGTGAGATTTCAGCCAAATGCACTCAGCTGAGTGGGCACAGGAGGGGAGATAGTGGTTAGTTGAGGACAAGCAGGGCTGGGCTGTAGTGCGTCTTACAGAGCATGGGATGGGTGGAGCAAGAGTATCTAGAGCAGAGGAAACAGTAGTATTATAGGAAACTATCACCTCATCAACAGTTAGAAGACAAAGTGGAAGAAAGAGGTGATGAGATGATAGTGAAAAGAGCCAATGAATTGAAAGCATGAAGATTCCTAAAAAGGTAGGAGGAGACAGAGCGGGTTTGACTTCTGGCTATCAGAGCAACATTTGCAAAGCACGACTACAACATAATCACTTAATAAAAATTAAATTAAAAAAAATAAAAAAACAGGACTCAGAGAGGAAACTGTTCTGAGCAGGAGGGAAGGATATAAATATGAAGTATAAACACATATACACATACACATACACACACATACATTTTAAAATGAAAATAGTGTGACACACATAGAAACAGGGTAGGACAAGGATATGAGGCTCTCTAGCTGAACCTCATTCCCACCGCTGCCACTGCTCCAGCCCCTGCGCCCACTGCTGATCTTGCCGCCCCTCTCCGGGATGTGCAGCAGTGGCAACATAGAAACACAGAAACTGACGACAGAAAAAGACCACATGGCCTTTCTAGTCTGCCCTTCCATATCAACCGCTACAACAGTCCCCTTTTTTCCTTTAGAGATCCTCTGTGTTTGTCGCATGCTTCTTTGAATTCAGATAATGTCCTCATCTCTACCACCTCCACTGGGAGACTATTCCATGGATCCACTACTTTTTCCGTAAAGAAATATTTCCGCATATCACTCCTGAATCTAACCCCTTTCACCCCCAACCCATGTCTTCTTGTAACAGAGCTTGCTTTCAATCAAAAGAGGCTCTCCTCCTGTGTATTTATGCCATGGAGGCATTTAAACATCTAAATCATATCCCCTGTATCCCGCCTTTCCTCTAAGGTGTATATATTAAGATCCTTAAGTCTGTCCTCATATGCTTTATTTTAAAAGGCACCATGGCACTGAAATTACCTTTTCTTATGAGCCACAGTGTCATTTGTACTTCCGCCCCCTCCGATTCAACTTCATTTAAGAGGAAGTGGAATTGGAGTGGGGGCGGAAGCGCAAATGGCACCAGGACCTGGAAGAGAGAGTAATTCTGGTGCCACGGTACCTTTTTAAATGCATTGCTGTCGTTGCACAGCCTGGAGATGGGTGGCAGTGGTGGCAATGGGCACCTTCTACTGTTGGTGCTCTAGGAGACTGCCTAGTTTGCCTAATGGTTGCGCCGACCCTGCATGGAAATAAGACCATATATTTGCAGTACAGTCAAGAAAAGGTATTTTGATATTCTGAAGTATTTTGCTAGAGGTGTGACATGAAATGGCAGCATGAGGTAGAAAACAGAAGAACATAAGATATGCCATACTGAGTCAGACCAAGGGTCCATCAAACCCAGTATTCTCTTTCCAAAAGCAGCCAGTCCAGGTCACAAGTATCTGTCAGGTTCCCGGAAATGTATGCAGATTCCATGCCTGCTTATCCCGGGGTAAGCAGTGGCTTTCCCTGGTCCTCTTTAGCAATGGTTTATGGACTTTTCCTCCAGGAACTCATCCAAACATCTTCTAAACTCAGCTACACTAACAGCGTTTACTACATCCTTTGGTAATGAATTCCAGAGTTTGATTATATGTTGAGTGAAAAAATATATTCTCAAATTATACTTAAATACGCTACATTATAGCTTCTTTGTGTGTCCCCTAGTCTTTCTACTTTTTGAAGAAGTAAACAGCTGATCTATATTTACCCATTCCCCTCCATTTATTATTTTATAAACCTCTATCATATCTCCCCTCAGCCATCTTTTTTTCCAATTGGAAGAGCCCTAACCTTTTAAGCCTTTCCTCGTAGGGCTATCCTTCCATCCTGTTTATCATTTTGGTGGCTCTTCTCTGTACCTTTTTCTAAATCTGCTATATCCTTTTTAAAATATGGCAACCAGAATCGCACACAGTATTCAACTTGAGCAGCATCTCTGGCTTTATCTAAGGAGTGCATCAGCTCCTCAGAATCACATGTATAAAACAGATCACAATATAAAAACAGTTTCATTAAACTTGTTTGTCATACTGACTCTAAACACTTTTCTTTAAATGCTTACTTGTGTTCAGTGGTAGCATTTTGGTGGTGCGGTAGAAAATTCCTTGCATGCATCACTTGCAACATGACAGAGACCTCCCCCTGCAGGTCCTGAAGAGCATCATTAGACAGCAGGAAATCACCACCCAGGGACTCATTCAGAGAAACTGCCATTCCAGAAAGATCTGCAAAGATAATAATATACCCCGATTGAGAAGATAACACAAATGAGAAAGCAAGGAATAAAGTCTTTCTTTGCCTAAGAACTAAACAAAAACATGCAAAACCAAATAAACAGGCCAAACTGCTTACACCTGGACAGGAGTGACTCTATAATGAGGCTGAGTGAGGCAGTAGCCTCAGGAGGCAACTTTTTGGGGGCGGCAAAAATTGCCCCCAAAAAGACCGCCTCACTCAGCCTTCAAAAAATAAAAATAAAAATGGTTGCAGAAGCTGCTGCAGCATGAAGTGCCCCGCGGCTGCTGCCTCCCCGAAGAACCCAGACATCTACCAGTCATCCCCACCCCCCCCCCCCCATGCCGGATCAGCTTTGCAGAGCCACACGAAGGGTGAGTGTTTCCTTTTCCCGCAGCTCTGTTAAAGCTGAGCCCGCCAGCACTGATGGGAAACAGCATTTCCTGTTCCTGTTTCCCATCAGTGCCGGCGGGCTCAGCTTTAACAGAGCCGTGGGAAAGGGAAACACTCTTCCTTCATGCGACTCTGCAAAGATGAGCTGGCGCGGGGGGGGGGGGGAAGACTGGTAGCTGTCAGGGCTCCTCAGGGAGGTAGCAGCCTGGGGCACTTCATGCTGCTGCTGTGGAAGCAGCTTCTGCAACCATTTTTTTTTATTCTTCAATTTCCCTTCAGAAGATCAGGCTGGTCTGGGCTGGGGGGGGGGGTAGCACAAGTCAGGAAATAGGATGATGGGGGGAGGGCTAGGACTGGAAATGGGCTGTTGGAGGAGGTTAGAACTGGAAATGGGCTGATGGGGGGTTAAGAATAGAAATAGGCCGATCCAGAGGAGGGGGGCTAGGACTGGTAATGGGCTATCGGGGGGTTAGAAATGGAAATGGGCTGATGGGGGGTTAAGAATAGAAATAAGTTGATTGGAAGGGGGGCTAGGACTGGTAATGGGCTATTGGGGGGGGGGGTAGAACTGGAAATGGGCTTCTGGGGTGTTAAGAATAGAAATAGGCTGATCGGGAGGGGACTAGGAATGGTAATGGGCTATCGGGCAGGTTAGAATTGGAAATGGGCTGCTGGGGTGTTAAGAATGGTAATAGGCTGATGGGGGGGGGAGGGCTAGAACTGGAAATGGGCTGATGGGGGGGATGGGAGAATAGGACTAGAAGGGAGTAGATACTGAGGGTTCTGCCAGGGGAAGGAGGGGGCAGGAAGGGAGCTGACACAGAGGAAGGAGGGGGCTGGAAAGAAGCTGATATAGCAGGGGAAGGAGGGGGCTGGAATGAAGCTGACACCTGGGATGTACTGAAGGGGGACTGGAAGGGAGCTGACACTTGGGGATGGGAATGGTGGGTGGCTGGGTAATGCGGAGGAGGCTGGAAAAGAGCTGATGTGAGAATGGCACTGGAAGGGGGAAGGACAGAGGGTAGGGCAACTGGAAGGGAGCTGACTGGGGGGGGGGGTGGCACTGAGAGTGGACGTGAGCTGATACTTGGGATGGTATTTGGACTAGAAGGGGCTGGACAGTGGGGAAGGAGGGGGACTGGAAGGGAATGGACACCAGTGGCAGTCGTGGGAATGCAAGGCGGTTGACATTGGAAGGTACTGAGAGGGGAGGACTGGAAAGGGGGCTGATACTGGGGAGGGTTACTGGAACTGGAAATGGGCTGATGGAAAGAAGTGAAGAAAACAAAAGAAGAGATAAGAAATGGCAGATGGATCATAGACCACAGAAAGAAAGCTAAGAGAAGACAGGAAAGCAGAAGCCTCAGATTGGAACCAGCATGATCAGAGAATAAAATGGTCAGACAACAAAGGTAGAAAAAATAATTTTATGTAATTTTAGTGATTGGACTTTATGCTATCTTAATATTTTACACAGTATTGGGGAACTGCATCTCTTTTTTTATCTGATGTTGCACTGCATTTGGACTCTGGCTTCTTGGAGTTTCAGTTTAAATTTTGTCTACGTATTTTTATTTTTACTTTAGATTGCAGTTACTTATTCTGTACTTGGTGAGGGTCGATGTTGTGAGTGTGTGACTGAGGCCAGGTGTTCTGTTAACATGGAGTTTGTACATAAAGATCTATACTGCACTGTAGTAATTTGACTTGTTCAGCTTTTCAAATAGGTGTATGGATGTTCCAGGGCCCACTGTAGTATTTACAGTGACACTTTTTTTGGATGGGCTCCTTATGTGAGTTTTGGAAGTTTGTGCTGATATTGTATGTTATGGTAGGTTTGCTCTTTGTTCTAGGGTTTTGTATTAGTTCACAATATGCCTGGTACTAGAGAATAGTGGTTGTTGTTAGTGAGATGATCAGAATCAGATTTTTTTTAAAATATTGAGTTCTATGGGTGAATGTCCTGGTTCTGCTCTTCACCCACTGTGGATGCAAAATATAAGTTGAAAAAGAAAAAGCAAGAACTATAATGCAGTTTATAACAACACAATAAAAATGAGTTATAATTTAGTTTTATAAACTGTGCTGTTGGTTCTTGCTGTCTTTTAGTTCCTTGGTGTGCAAACAGGACCGTACCTAGCCCTGTGCAAGCGGTGCAGCTGCACAGGGCGCAAAGGCGTGGGGGGCACATTTCAGCTGTCTGCTGTTGCCCTGCTGCCACTGGCAGGACAATAGCTGGCAGCCGAAATGCGCCCCCCCCCCCAGCCTTTCACAGCACTTTAAGTAGGTCTGGACCCTCCCTCCTCTGACGCGATGTCAGAGCAGGGAGGGACAGATCTGCTTAAAGTGCCGGCACCCTTCAGATCGGGTGCATGCCCCCCCTCCTCCTCCCCATACCTCCATCCAGCGCTGCCTGCTCTTTCCCTACTGCCGGCGCTGCCGTGAAAAAAACAGAGGGTGGCAGCAGCAGTAGGGAAAGAGCAGGAAGCGCTGGATGGAGGTATGGGGGGAGGAGGGGAGGAGGGGGTGCGCACGCCCGAGCTGCAAGTTGCACAGGGCACGATTGCAGCTCGGTACGGCCCTGTGTGCAAACATCTTGCATTTCCTCCATATAATCTAATCGGCTTTTTGGTTTGGTTCTGTCCCTGATTGGAGTTCTGAAAAAGCCCCGTGTTCCCCTACTAGCAGATTGGTGGAGACAAAGACCAATAAAAAGCCCAGGTTTCAATGACATCACTTCCATGCCTCTATCAGTCTCAGCCACCAGAGGTCCCTCCAGCTTTCATCCCAATGCATACGAAAGATACAGAGCAAGCTTCACAAACCTCAAATGCGGGTAACAATGAGTACTCAACAATAGCAAACTATGTTCAGGAAGACAGAACAGAAGGCAGTCAATAGAAGATGAGCCAGCAGAGCCAAGTATAAAATCATGGCAGACCCAAGGATACCGCAGCAGAAGGAACAGAGCAATATAGTTTCAGGGACAGGCCCTGGACTGGTCTAGCAGGACTAAAGAAAAGGACATTAACTGGTAAGTACAATGTCACCTTCTATATCATCCAGCTGGACCAGGCCAGACAAGCAGGATGTACCAAAGCTACAACACCAATGGGCAGGAAGAAGACACAGCAGCTTGCAAATTCTTGCACCGAAGGCCATGTCTGCCTGTGAATGGACATCTAGGCGGTAATGTTTGACAAAGGTGAAAAGAGATGCCCACATTGCTGCATGACAAATGTTTGCAGGAGCCACGGAGCTCCACTCTACCCATGAGGACACTTGTGCTTGGGTAGAATGGGCACATTAACCATCTGGAACCAGCCAGTTCCGTAACAGATATGCAGAAGTAATACCCTCCTTAATCTAGCACCCCAAGGTCAATTTTGTTGCTGCCCCACCTTTGCACGGGCCAGCAAACAGAGCAAAAAGAAGGTCAGACTTACAAAAGGAATTTGTAACCTCCAAATACTGGAGCAGCACTCTCTGGACATCCACAAGGCAAAGATCCTTATCCTCCCCCCGACACTACTCCTTAGAGAAGGAGGGCACGCAAACCACCCAGTTCACGTGAAAGGGAGACAGTACTTTAGGCAAGAAGGAAGGCACAGGCTGAATGGAAACTGCCTCAGTTGAAAAGGGCAGATAAGAATCTCGGCAAGACAATATCTGCAGCTTGGAGGTCCGCCTTGCAGAACAAATTGCAACCAAGAAGACAGTCTTGAGCGTCAAGTCCTTCAAGATAGCATGCTTCAATGGCTCAAAGGGGGCTGCCATCAGGGCCCTGAGCACCAGAAACAGATCCCAAGAAGGGATCACAGAAAGAAGGGGAGGACGCAGATGTGAAACACTTGGAGAAAACAGGAGATATCCAGTGCAAGGCCCAAGACTTGCCCACCACCGGAAAACGGAAACAGGCCAAAGCTGTCACCTGAACCTTCCAGGACCTAAGAGAGCAACCCTTCTCTAAGCTATCCTGCAGAAAGGCCAACAAGGATGACATCTTGGCCGCCTCAGAAGCCAAGTGCCACAGGCCACACCAATGCTCAAAGAAGCACCATATCCATATGTATGCTAGCTTGGTAGACCTCCTCCAGGCATCAAGAATAGTAAAGATTACAGCTGGAAAATAGCCCTTATGCGCTACCAGTCTCCTTTCAAGAGCCATGCCATAAGCAAAAAGGGAGCTGGGTCCTCCAGGACAATTGGTCCGTGATGCAATACTCCCCAAGATGGAGTTAGCTGAAGGGGAGGCACTTGAAGGAGCCACATAAAGTCTCTGAACAAGGCTCTCAGCAGCCAATCTGGCACTACTAGGACCTGCCTGGGTGGTACTCTATATGCCGAATCACATGTCCCACTAGGGACCACGGAGCAAATACATACAACAGCTTCTGAGTGGGCCAAGGCTGGCTCTGGGCATTGGTGCCCTGGTAACTCATCTCCTTGTGGCAACTGAAGAAGCAGCACACTTTGGCAATGGAGTGGGTCACCATCAAATCCATTTCAGGATGTCACCAACAATGCACAATCAACTGAAAG
Source organism: Ichthyophis bannanicus (assembly GCA_033557465.1). NCBI lineage: Eukaryota > Metazoa > Chordata > Amphibia > Gymnophiona > Ichthyophiidae > Ichthyophis > Ichthyophis bannanicus. The sequence goes on along the minus strand of CM066031.1, from coordinate 1,394,953,198 downwards.
GCTTCTTGACTCAACTCCCTCTTTCCAGGATTCAGGGAAGCTGGCTGAGGAAGTCTGCTTCCATGCTGTCCACTCCAGCAATGTGCTGAGCCAAAAAGGCTAGGAGGTTCTTCTCTGCCCAGGCTAACAGGAGATCTATCTCCAGGGCCACTCTGGTGCTTCTTGTATAGCCTTGCCGATTGACATAAGCCACTGCCGTGGTATTGTCGGAAAACACTCAAACCACCCAGCCCTTGACCAGGGGCCAGAAACATGATGGCCCTCTCCTTGATGCAGTTGATGGACCATACCTCTTCCCTGTGGTTACAATGGCCCTGGGCCATACGGACTCTACAATGGGCTCCCCAACATGAGAGACTGGCATCCATCTTCAGCAGGGTCCAGGAGAAATCATTCAACGGAACACCCTTCCTCAGATGACAGGGCTGCTGTCTCCACCGCAGACTGAACTTCACCATCAACGGAGATCTTGGATTCCCTACAGGGAGAAATATTCAGACACCTGGTAACAGAACCCACATGTTACTGGACTTGGGGCTTACCAATGAAGAAAGTGTTTCTGATATTATAGTGGGAGATCATCTCGCATCCAGTGATCACCAGATGGTGTGGTTCAGTATTAGGACTAGGGCAGATAAAATCCATTCAAAAGCAAGGGTCTTAGACTTTAGTAAACTAACTTTACCAAGATGGCTAATATCTCAAGGAGTCGTTAGCAGGATGGGAACGGCTGGGAGATGTAGAAAAACAGGGGACAAAAATGAAAGGGGGTATTTTAAGGGCAATCAATCTTTTTGTTAGAAAGGTAAATAAAAGGAAAAGGAAGCCGCTATGGTTCTCAAAAGAAGTAGCTGAAAAGATGAAGAAAAAGAGAGAGGTCTTCATGAAATACAAGAGATCACAGAGAGAGGAAGACAGGCATCTATATTTGGAAAAACTTCGAGAAGCTAGCAAAGTAGTCAGGAAAGCATGCCCATGTACAGCTGGTTTGCCTGGATCTGGCCAATAAGCATCGAGCCCTGTTTCTGCTGAGGGTGTCCAGGGTGCATGCCTCTCTGCCGGGGGGCACTAAGAAGGGTGTCTTCTGGCTCTTCAGGCGACGCATGGCCGACTCCACCACCATGGAGTTGTGTGGCAGCTGTGACTTATGGAAGCCTGGACTCCGGCAGACTCGATATATCAAGTAAAGTCACTTGCTCACCACTGGCACTGAGGTCGGCATCTCCCACATACAGAGCATTAACCGTTCCAGGATGGGCAGAATGGGCACCATAGTGATTCCCTCGAAGCAGCCTTGTATTGGAGGATTTTGAGTTCCTCCACCCGAGGGTCCTCCTCCAATTCCGTCGGGAATGCTAGCACCTTGGACATGTCCCTGATGAAGTCGAGGAACACCATGTCCTCGGGTGGGGACCGGCGCTGGGACTCTGAATGAGGGGAGTCCGAGGGGATGTCAAGGTGGTGATGGGTGCCTGGCGACTCCTCGTCCAACATCTCCCGTTGAGGACTCGAGGGAAGGATGGGTCATGGGCTCCAGGGCTGATCCCCCCCCCCGTGGCCCTTGGAGGCCCCTTGACTGGCGCCGAGTGCACTGGCTGGGGACAATTGCGGTCCTCTGGAATGGGAACCAGACAAGGATCGACTTGAGGCCGCAGGACCTCGAGGACTGACTCAGACTCCAGGGATATCCTCGATGTCGAGGGCCCGGTGATCTGGGCAGATGAACCAGTCGTACCGGACAACAGCGCCTGCTGCTGGCCCATGAAGGCAGCCAAACTGCTCTCCAGGACCACCGTTCTGGACTTCAGACCAGAAGGCTCCACAGCTATCAGCGCAGGCACCGATGGAATCGGACCAGATGCCGGTTCCCCCGAGGGGGAGTCCTCAACAAGGATAGTGTCTGGCAACCGAGGCTGAGTCCGTTTGGGGGACCTTTGCAGGCCGCTCCTTCTCCAATCTCTCGGACGAGTGTCTAGGACTGAGCGACCTGGCTTGGGACTTACCTGGCCTGTCGAACCATTCAGGGATGCCACCTTCGAGGTCTTCTTCTTCTTCTTGAGTTCCCTAAAGGGAGACCCCCTTTCTGAGGAACCACAGCGTCAGTCGGAATCCATCAGGCTTCTGCGGGATTCCGCAGTTCCGGAGAAAGCCTTGGACTTCGGAGGTATTGGGGACTTTGGGAAAAACTTATTATGCTGCTGGCAGTTCTTGAGGGCCTTGGTGGACATCTTTTTACAAGGGCCACATGCCGTGGGGTCATGATCCGGACCCAGGCAGCAGTCATGTGTGTTGGTCAGGGACATTTTTTATTTATTTAGACAGTTTTGTATACCACATAGAAATATAGAAACGTGATGACAGAAAAATACCACATGGCCTATCTAGTCTGTCCTTCCATATCAACAACTACAACAGTTCCCTTTTTACCTTTAGAGATCCTCTGTGTTTGTCACATGTTTTTTCGAATTCAGATACTGTCCTCATCTCTACCACCTCCACTGGGAGACTATTCCATGGATCCACTACTCTTTCCATAAAGAAATATTTCCGCATATCACTCCTGAATCTATCCCCTTTCACCCTCAACCCATGTCCCCTCGTAGCAGCGCTTGCTTTCAACAGAAAAAGGATCTCCTCCTGTGTATTTATGCCACGGAGGTATTTAAACATCTCAATCATATCACCTCTATTCCGCCTTTCCTCTACGGTGTATATATTAGGATCCATAAGTCTGTCCTCATATGCTTTATAATGAAGACCACTAACCATTTTAGTAGCCACCCTCTGTACTGACTCCATCCTGTTTATATCCTTTTGAAGGTGTGGTCTCCAGAATTGCACACTATACTCCAAATGAGTTCGCACCAAAGACTTATACAGAGGCACTATCACCTCCTTTTTTCTGCTAGACATTCCTCTCCGTATGCACCCAAGCATCCTTCTAGCTTTTGATGTCGCCTTTTCTACCTGTTTAGCTACTTTAAGATCATCAGACACAACCACGCCTAGGTCCCGCTTTGCTTTAGTGGACAAAAGTACTTCACCCCCTATACTATATTGCTCCCTTGGATTGCTGCAGCCCAAATGCATGACCTTATATTTTTTAACATTAAATCCCAGCTGCCAAATACTAGACCATTCTTCAAGCTTAGCTAGATCCCTCCTCATGTTATCTACATCTTCCTGGGTGTCTACTCTATTGCAGATTTTGGTATCATCAGCAAAGAGGCAAACCTTACCCGACAGCCCTTCCGCTTGTCATGAGGTAGACAGCACTGAGCCTGGGATAATAAAGGGAAATGGAAAAGAAGAGCTTACCTCACAGCCACATGAGCAGTTAATACATTCAGGTTGCAGAGAAGCAAAGAATGGAGGAACAAACTTTCCTCATAGCATTAGTGACGCAGTAGAAACTCAGAGTCCTAATCATGCTCACCTGAGGAAAGAATCACATACAACGTACAACAAGCAGGGAGATAAAACCAGGTGGGAAATCCCACAGAGAAAGGAGAGTCAAGGAAGCCAGAGGAGTCAGATCCAGAAGGGGATTGAGACTCAGGAGCAGACACAGAGAGACACGCTGTCACGGAGAGAGAGGGCAGAGTGGAAGCAAACTGTTGAACCAGAGAGTGCTGGGAGAAGCAATGCAAGAGACTTCCAAGCCAGAGGGTTCCTCGTGCCGGGGAAAGCAACCAAGCAGGTAGAGAGCAAACATCACACCCAGGAAAGCTCACTGAAGCCAGGAAGTGATTACAGCTCAGCTAAGCCTAATGCTTGGAACTCCCGGAGAAAGGCAGCTTACACCCCAGAGAAGAAGCCCTGGATAACAGAGGAAGGGCTGGAAACTCTCTATACCAGGAAGAAAGATAAGTACCCTGTTTTCTACAGAGGAAAGGAAGTGGGTCCTTTTATAAAGAGCCAAGCTTACAGTGTGTTAGATAACCCTTATGGAATGGGTATTGGAAAGAAACCCCAAGCACAGCTCCTTATATCCATGTCTGCACAGAACAGCCTCCTCTCATAGAAACTGAGGTCTCTCAGGGGCAAGGTTGTGAAACCAGCAATGCTGAAGCATGGTGCCCGTTTACAGGACCAGGTCCTGATTTGATGCAGTGGGAAAGTTCAAACCCAGAGATTATTCCAGAACCCATAGATTGTGCTCTATGTATTTCTGACGAGATAGATTCTCTATGTTAAAAAGCAAGAAGAAGCATTGTTATCGTTTGAAAAGCTTTTATTTTTTTTCTGTGAAGCAACAGTTTATTTTTGTTACCATTATCTGCTGTATCCGGAAGGCAATCCTCAAGGGAAGGGGAATAAAGCCCAGCTTTAATTATACTTGGACACATGACTACAGAGTATTCCTTTAAGAAACAGAGCTATACCCCATATCTAGGAGGGCACCTAAGGAGGGTATAGTCTCACACGCTATATCACTAACAAAGATGTTAAAAAGAATCGGACCAAGGACAGATCCCTGGGGCACACCACTGGTAACATCCTTCTCCTCAGAGTGAGCTCCATTTACCTGTACTCTTTGTCGCCTCCCACCCAACCAATTTCTAACCCAAGCAGTAACTTTAGGGTCCATCCCTAGGGTGCTTAGTTTGTTTATAAGTCGCCTGTGAGGAACAGTGTCAAAGGCTTTACTGAAATCCAAATACACCACATCTAGGGCTCTCCCTCGGTCCAACTCCCTGGTCACCCAGTCAAAGAAATCAATCAGATTTGTCTGACAAGACCTGCCTCTGGTGAATCCATGCTGCCTCGGATCCTGTAATTCGCTGGACTCCAGAAACTTCACTATTTTCTCTTTCAGCAACATTTCCAATAATTTACTCACCCCCAAAGTTAAACTAACCGGCCTGTAATTTTCAACCACATCCTTACTTCCGCTTTTGTGTAAAGGCACCACATGAGCCTCTCTCCAGTCCTTTGGCACCACTCCCGACTCCAACGAGGCATTGAAAAGGTCAGTCAGTGGAGCTACTAGAACGTCCCCAAGTTCCCTCAGTATTCTAGGATGTATCCCATCCGGTCCCATCGCTTTGTCTATTTTAAGTTGAGCTAGTTTCTCACGAACACAGTCTTTTGAAAATTGTTCAAGATGTCCCTCGCTTCTGTTCCTGGCAAAGCTAGTCTTCCTAAAGTCTAAGACCCTCACCTTTGAATGGATTCTAACAGCCCTAGTCCTAATACTGAACCACTCCATCTGGTGATCACTGGATGCAAAATGATCTCCCATTATAACATCAGAAACACTTTCACCATTGGTAAGCACCAAGTCCAGTATGGCCCCTTCACGTGTGGGGTCTGTTACCAATTGCCTGAATAGTTCTCCCTGTAGAGAATCCAGGATCTCCTTACTTCTAGATATACTGCAGCAGGAATGTGCCAATCAACATCTGGCATATTGAAATCCCCTATCAGTAGCACTTCCCCTTTCCTAGCAATGCTGCGTATGTCTTCAATTAACTGTCTGTCCACCTCTTCCTCTTGTGAGGGAGGTCTGTATATCACACCAATGCAAATAGATTTCTCTTTCCCTCTTTCTAGTTTAACCCACAATGCCTCCTCTCTCCCTTTTAAGCTCTGTAATTCCAAAGCTTTAATAGTAGTTTTTACATATAGTGCCACTCCTCCTCCCTTTCTTCCTACCCTGTCCTTTCTGAATAAAGTATAGCCAGGTATAGTTACATCCCAATCATGATTTTCTGTGAACCATGTTTCTGTAACTGCCACTAAATCCAAGTCAGCCACTCCCACCAAAGCTTTAACATCAGGAATCTTATTTCCCATGCTACGGGCATTTATACACACTGCTTTCCATATGTTACCCCTGTTACCCATTTCCATAAAGGTATTTAATGTATTACTTACCTGGGGGCTTTCACTTACCTGGGGGCTTTTTTCACCCATCCCCACAAATTTAGTTTAAAGCCCTCTTCAGTAGATTAGCCAGTCTACTACCGAAGACACGTTGACCTTTCTTGGACAGATGGATGCCATCTCTGCTCTGCAACCCTTGGAACAGCATCCCATGGTCTAGGAAACCAAAACGCTCTCGATGACACCATCCATGAAGCCATGCATCCATCTCCAGGATGTGAGCCTCTCTGCCTTGGCCTTTACCCTCAACAGGGAGGATTGAAGAGAACACCACCTCTGCACCTAACTGGTTCACCCTCTGTCCCAGAGCCATGAAGTCACTTTTGATCCATTCCGAGGGATACTTGGCAGTATCATTTCTTCCAACATGGATTAGCAACATTGGGTAATAGTCAGTGGGCTTGATGAGTCTCGGCAAACTCTCCATAACATCTTGGATTTTGGCACCAGGCAGACAGCATACCTCTCTGGACATCAAGTCTAGTCGGCAGATGGACACCTCAGTACCCCTCAGAAGAGAGTCTCCAACCACCACTACCCTTCGCTTCCTTGTGGTCACTGATTCTGAAACTTTGGGGTACCTGAGCTCTGGTTCTTCCCTTTCCAGGGATGCTTTCACCTCCTCCACTTCCAGGGCTGCATAATGGTTCTTCAATTCTAGGGCTGGAGAAGTTGGATTGGTGATTCTGCAGGCCCTGGTGACTTGTGTCCAACCATCGACATTCTGTTGGAACCCATCTTCTACTCTGCTGGAGAGCTTGATTGCTGCAAGAAGCATCTCATCAATGTACTTCTCACTGTCTTGAATGCTCCTCAGCCTCGCCACCTCCTCTCTGAGTTCCTCCACTTGTTTCCTCAGAGCTTCAGCATGCAGGCACCCTGCACATGGAACCTGTCCTTCAACTGGCATTAGGACCTCTGTCTGGACAGAGGCAGAACCTGTAACGAGGGCGACAGCTGTAGCGATACAATTTTTCCTAGCCATTGTTCTTTTTTTTTAAACTTTTATTTTCATTTTGCAACAAACAAAAGAAACAACACACCAAAAGAAACAAAACAGGTATACAATAAGGAAAAGTAAACCCATTACCCCCCACCCCGATGCTTCTTCTCTACCCGATTATATCAGCATGTGAGCGCTTCCAATTAACAGTGATTATACATCAAACGATCAAAGGAGTATCTACAATACAGCATGATCATGGGACAAAGAAATATACAAAGTTAGACAGTCAGATGAGAGCATTTAGCAAAATGTACATAGTCATTGAGCAGCTTCCATTGAGACCAATGAGAAGGAGTCTGAACGGAGGAAGCGAACAGACGAGGTATTTGTTCACATTTACTGTAAAGACAGGCATGATTCCACCATTCATTGGGGCTCAGATGGGAGCTAATTTTCCAGTATTACTTAATTAGGGAAATAGCAATGCCAAGCATAAAGTTCGAAAGGAGATAAGCCATTTTTGGGAGAGAGGGGATCCCCGCTACTGGGCGAGGTCCCACTATCCTCCAAGAAAGGGGCTCCTGAGAGTGCGAGATAGACTAAATACGACCCCAGACCCGACGCCAGTAATACTGTAGTGCGGGATATTCATGCATAACATGAGGCAATGAACCAATGGCCGCAGGACGTGTCCAGCAACCATTGCCCTGAGTAGTGTTCCATTTGTCTAATCTGTGAGAAGTGTAGAAACACCGGTGGGCTAGAAAGAAGAGGGTCTGAGTGAGTGAGGCGGATCGGGAACCCGTGTCCCTCTACTCCAGATAAGGCTCCATTGCTCCGAGGTCAAAGTCACATGCAATTCTCTCTCCCATACTTTCTGCGCTATAGGGGTATCTCTAGTTATAGCATTACATAAGGTTTAGTAAAATTGGATGCTACACCCGGTGAACTACCGAGAGATTGGAAAGTCTCCAATCAACCTTATGTAGGGAATGCCGATGGCGGGAGTACTCTAGTGCTCCGAGGGCGATGCTGTAGTTGCACTGACCAGAGTCGGGAGTCTAAGATTGCATAAGAGTATTAAAGGCACCTAAAGTGTCTAAAAGCATTGGTGGATAGTGGGAGTCTGATGGGAGAGTCATACCAGGGAGAAAGGTAAGAGGAATCGGTTTGCAAAGGCCCGCTTCTATATCTAGCCACACAGGTCTACTCGGTACTGGATCTTTCAACCAACGAGCACCTTGTTTGAGAAGAAAAGATTGAGGGAACACTTAAGTAAAATCGCCACCAAGTATTAATGGAGCATTGGCAGAGGCCAAGGCCAACTGTGCAATACTTGCATAGTAAGCAGGGTTGTCCACATTCGGGGCATAATGCAAATACACGTGAATTCACTATCTCCAACCTCAAGGTGTACACGGGCCCATCTACCCTCCTTGTCAGCGCTAATATCAGGTACGGTAGCATGCAAAGACTTCTCAACCAGAATGGTTATCCCGTACCATTTGGAAACGGTGGGAGAATAGGCAGCTACCATGTGAGGCTTAGCATTGAGTTTCAGTGTTTCAGCAGAGTTTAAATGCGTTTCCTGAAGAAACACTAAATCAACATGCTCATGGCTAAGATAGCTAAGGATTTTCTTTCCTTTGAGTGGACCATTAATGCCTTTGACGGTGAATGATAAGATTTTACATAAGGCCATTCAGAAAAGTTAAAATTCTGAGCATGATAGCACACATAATTTCACTATGTCCCTCAAACTGACTGTATCTGGCTGTACACATGACATAGGAAAAATAAGCTAATATAATACAATGAAGCGCCCCACATTAACAAAGAAAACCGCAGTACGGTAGAGGAGAAGCAAAACCCCAAAATTACTGGCGACCATGTGTCTGCGGGGAGAAACCCCAGAGAAGGCCGAAATTGAAAAAACACATAACCTGTAGGACTGTGCGTGCTCCGAATCCGACCGAGGCACACATCATGAAGGGATAGGAGACCAAAAAAACAAAAGTCATATAGAGAAAGAAAGAAAGTCCAGGCTATTTCTGTGCTTGGCTATGACCGCCACATCGGGCCCTTCAAAATGGCGGATAGAGCCGGCAGATAAGAGTCCAAGATTTGGGATTAGCGCATCTGCTCTGCTTCTTTGGAGTCTAAAAATGTTGATAGTAGATCAGGATCTTCGAACGTCCTGGTTTGGTTGTGGAGAGTCACTCGGAGCTTCGCTGGATACAACAGGCCAAAGCGAGCCTGTAGCTGTTGAAGTCGAGGGCGAAAAGCAAGGAGTTTCTTCCGACGGTCAACGGTAGGCTTTGCCAAATCAGGAAAGAAGGAGACCTTACGACCTTCAAATTCCAAATGATGATTCGCTCGGGCAGCATGTAAAATTTGTTCCACTTGTTGATATCGTAGCAAGCTAAAGATAATAGGCCGGGGGGTCGCGCGGTTGAGCGCCATGTGGGCAGGAACACGGTGTGCTCGATCGATTTCCAGTTCTCTGTGAAAAGTGATCTTCAGCAAGGAGGGAAGAGTTTTGAGCAAGAATTCTCTTATATCTCCTGCTTCCACCCCCTCCGGCATTCCGAGGAGCCTCACATTGTTGCGACGGGCTCGATTATTGCTATCTTCTAACTCTTTTTGAAGATTCTGTATCTGGCGCTCAGCCTTGTCCAGTTTGCCCAAGCGCACCTCGTGCGAGTCGAGGACCCCCGCCATGTTGTCCTGCCGTAATGAAAGACTTTCAAGTCGGTCCTGGAGCACTCCAAAGTCTTCTCGCATGGCTCGAAGCGCTTCTCCATTGGACTGCACCAATTCCTTCACGCCGCGTATTTCCTCCAAAATCTCCAGGTGCATTTCGGGGTTTTCACGAAATGGGACCATCTTCTGTGGAGAGGACACCTCTGTTTTGGAGCGTTTTCCGTGAGAAGAAGAAGGAGACCCGAAATCCAAGCGCGCTGGTTTATGGGCCGCCATCCCCCCCGAGGTGCCCCGGTCAGCTCGGAGCGAAATAGTAAATTTGTGTAGGTATTAAGTCAGGATTCTAAGTAGGCCTCTCGGGAGCTTCAACGCAAAGCGTCCTACCCGCTGGACATCAGGCTCCGCCCCCCTCCTAGCCATTGTTCTGTTCGTGGAGCTTAGATATCTGTTAAAGCAAAAGAGAGAGATCTACCAAGTACCAGCCGGTTTCCCAGCTGTCCTTTCAGAGAAAAAGCAGTTAAATCTCTTTAATTATATTCAAAATGTGCTGCTTCAAGTCCAAGACCACCTTATCCTTCAATCAAAGTGGTCACAACATGATTGGGGGATACATTTAGCATGAGGGGATATGAGACACATACACTAATACTTACAGGGAACATGGGCAATGGAGGGTTAAGTGGCTTGCCCAAGACCACAAGGAGTGCCTGTGGGACTAGAAACCCGAGTTCTTCTGGCCCAAGGTTACTGTCTTCTAGTGGGATTTGAACCCCTGCCCTTTTGGCCTTAGGTAACTTGTCCCAACCACTAGGCCACTCCTCCCTACATTATCTTAGCACACTGATCACACTTCTTGAAGCCGCAGTGCTACCAGTTGGAAAAAAGGCACGAAGGCACCGAGAAGCGAAAAATCAGGAAAAAGATAAACTAAGGACCCGAGACTTGAAGCCGGGGCAACAGGTTCTGGTAGTGGGACGAGAACCGGTGCACTACCAGGAAAGTGTGTAAATTCAGGTCGAAAAAAATCAACTTTTTCCAGAGAAGAGCAGACAGATGTCCGAAGGGCTTTGCGGAAAAAAGGAGACTGAACAAGATAGCACTCTTGGGAAGGAAGGGGACCAGCATGCATGGTGGCATCTCCCAAAGGCTTTCTTTGAAAGCTGGGGGGGATACTTCTTTGAGGGCTCCATTGGCACCGACGTCACCCATATGTGAGGACTGACTTCCTGCTTGTTCCCGGAGAAAGCATTTGACTGGCTGGAGTGGCCTTTCCTGTTTTTCTCCCTCAGGTGGTTCAGCATCAGGGAAGGCTTCCTCAATAAGCTTAGAGTCATGTACACATGGCTATATGCCAATATAACTGCAAATGCAAGTAAATCTCAGGATTTTCCACTCTGCCGTGGGACCCATCAAGTTTGCTCCCTTTCCCTACTCCTATTCAACCTAGCTCTAAAACCACTGGCCCTTCTCCTTCATCAGAATCCTGAAGTACAAGGCATAACCACTGTAGACATGGAAATTAAACTGTCTGCATATGCAGATGACCTGCTTCTGTTTGTCACTCCTAGATCAGTGCCAGTAATTCTAGGGCTCATGGACCAGTACTTGCACCTTTCTGGCTATAAAATTAATTGGTCTAAATCCATAGTTTTTCCACTCAGAAGACAACTAAATTGGATATGGAGGCCTTCCCATTTATCTGGGAGTCTAAGATGATCAAGTACCTTGGTGTATACTACTGCTCCCCTCTTTCTGAGGATAGACTTAAAAGATCTTAATATGCATATTTTAGAGGAAAGGTGGGATACAGGAGATATGATAGAGATGTTTAAATATCTCCATGACATAATTGCACAGGAGGAGAGCTTCTTTCGACTGAAAGCAAGCTCTGCTATGAGGGGACATAGGATGAGGATGAAAGGGGCTAGCCTCAAGGGTAATATGCGGAAATATTTATTTACAGAAAGAGTAGTAGATGAGGGGAATAGTCTCCCAGTGGAGGGGGTAGAGATGAGGACAATATCTGAATTCAAAAAAGCATGGGACAAACGCAGAGGATCTCTAAAGGAAAAAAAGGGACTATTGAAGTAGTTGATATGGAAGGGCAAACTAAATAGGCCATGTGGTCTTTCTGCTGTCATGTTTCTATGTTTCTAATGGGACCGGGAGTCTGCGCTCAAATTCCTGAGAACTTGGGTACCACTGAGTCAACAAAGACCGCTGAAGCAGCTGCATGTGAGCATGCGCTCATGGGGCCATCTCTATGGTCGCGCCATCAAGCTGAGGAGCTGAAGATAATCCTAGACTCTGGGAGCCTGCTGTGCACAGAATATCACCACGCAATTCAACAGTCTTTTGACTTTGTCCTCTGGCAGGAAAACTCTGCCCACTTGAGTGTCAAAACATGCTCCCAGAGACTCCAAGGACTGGGAAGGCAAAAGCTGTTTCTTTTCCTGATTGATTACCCAGCCAAGACTTTCCAAGAAGGGATACCACTCGGGGTGCCATCTGAGACACTTCTGATAGAGAACAGGCCTGGATGAGCCAATCATCCAGATAAGGATGGACACAGATCCCTTAGTACTACAGCGCCACAGCTGCCATCACCACCATGACCTTGGAGAACATCCATAGGTTGGTGGAGAGTCCGAAAGAAAGGGCAGTGAACTGATAGTGAGAGCCAAACATGGCAAAACACAGATACTTCTGCTAATCCGTCCAAAGAGAATACGAAAATATTCCTCAACCAGATCCAGAGAAACCTAGAATTATGGAGTGCAAGGTTTCAATCCAAAAGCACAGGACGTGCAAGTGCTCGTTGACCTCTTTAAGGTCCAGGATGAGCCGGAAGGAAAAGTCCTTCTTTTGCACCACAAAGTAGATGAGTATCTTCCCTTGCCCCGCTTGCCCAGGGGATGGACGTGCACCACTGCCTTTGGGCGAAGCATCTTGTCCAAGGTGCTCCGACCGGGGCACCTTTAATCGCAGACCCACAGGGGGAGATGATGAAGGCATCAAGAATCAGCTCCTTGCATTCCAGAGCACAGCCAAATTGAATGGTGTCTAGCACCCAACGATCCTTGGTAACCTGGGCCCATTCCCGAAAGAAAAGACGAGGTCTGCCACCCACCGGAAGTACCAGTGAATGGGCCCCCAAACCTTCATTGCATGGCCCTGGAGGGTCCTCCTCTGGAGGGGGTCATGTCTCTGGGTCCATGTGCTCCACGAAAGGACTGAGAATGAGCCTGAGGCCCTAAAGCAGAGGGGAAGAAACATTTTCCAGGTTGCTAGTGATGATAGTCCCAAGACCCATGGGAAACCGGCCAGTGTGTCCTTGCTGGATGGGTGGAGGCTAATGAGAAAGGGGCACTTGCTTGCTTCACAGGCCCCCTGGACCTGTCTTCCAGAAGGCAGTAAGATTTTGTCTCGTTTAGGTCCTTCACCAGTTTCTCCAAATCTGTTCCAAACATGAGCTTCCCCTTAAAGGCCAGTTGAACCAACCAGGCTTTGGAAAATGTGTCCATTGCCCAGTGAAGGAGCCAAATCGAAAACAATGACACAATAGTCAGGGCACCATCCCTGGCTGCCAGGAGCATCAGGTCATACCTGGCATCAGAAAGGAAGGCCATAGCCTACTCCAAGAGAGAAGAGGTATCATCAGGTGAAAGAGATGGAATCCACTGGAACAAGGCTCAAGAAGTCAAGCTGGTGCATAGCTCCAGCTGTAGAATAGCCACTGATATGGAAAACTGGCTCTTCAGCAAGGAATCAACCTTGCGGGGTCCGGGACATCTTTTAAGGCCGATCCACCTTCCATCTAGTAACCAGGGTGACCTATGCATCCACCTTGGGAATGTTAAACCATTCACTGCGCTCCTCCTCTAGGAAAGTGTAGATCTTCTTACAGACCCATAACCCTTTTGGCAGGGAGTCGGGCGAGTCCCACTCGAACTGGATCATATCTTTGATCACCTCCAGAAATGGGAAGACAGTGGTGGATTGCCGCACCCCTTGAAGAAACGGATGTATCTTTGGCTCCTGTTCCCTGCCGGAAGCATCTGACAAGTTCAAGGCAGATGAGATCCTGGAAATCAACGCCGCCAGCTCTTTCTTCCTAAACCGGCAGATTATTTGTCAGTCTCTTCATAGTCTTCTGAAGGTGATAGGAAGTCCTCCTCCAAATTAGAGCCCAATAGTGATTCATCTGGATCCAAGGCATAGTCAACATTTCGGACAGCTCCCAAGTGCTCATCATTTTCAGGGAGAGTCCTGCATCGGTGATGCTTAGCCAAAGGCAATTGAGCAGGGCTTCTGCTTCCAGCCTGCCCAGTACAAGACTGTGTCTGGGGGCATCCAGAGGCCGCAGGGGCGGAATTCCACACCAGAAGGACAAGGCCTATTGCAAAATGGAAAAGAATTCTGGGGAGGACAATCCAGAAGTTCTCCTCTCAGAAAAGACTCTCAGACACCAGTGGGCATAGCTGCCACAGACCTCCTAGAGGATAAAGAAGGATAAAGAGTGGCTCACAGCACGGTTGCCAGAGACTCCTGCCAGCTGAGCATCTTTACCCTTAGCGCCATCCTGCACCTCCTGCCCTGAGGCATGAAGGAGAGGACTAACTGTTTCCCCCAGCTGAGAAGGGGAAAACATGCCCTCCAGGGGCGACTCAGAATCTGCCATACAGGAAAGGCAAGTCCAGAATCCAAGGATGAGTGATGATAAGTATCACCAGAGCATGCGTTAAGGTTGCGTCGGCCCATAAGTGTGTTAACTGCACTTCTATAGAATGCGCATTAAAGGCGCTAGGAAGGAACGCATGTAGAGTCCTTTGAGCAGAATGCGTGTTAGCACCGCGCTATTCCCAGGTGCACAGCAGACAAAAACGTTACTAATACATGCAGAAAATGGCAGGAAACCCCCAGCCAACACCAACAGTTGCTAGTAGTCCACCCCAAATTGCATCCCTCAGAGACAGAACCGGGAATCCCCAAAAAGGACAATGACAAGGTCAAGTCTTGGTACTCACCCCCTGAGAGCCTTGGGAATTGGATCCATGCCAGGCTCCACTCTATTCCCCTGAAACTGCTTCACTGGCTGGGTTTTTCACTGTTTGAAAGTTGGCTAGCAGGCATATCCCTCTGAGAGCCTTCTTCAATCTTTATGAGGAGGGAGGAGACACTGAGGTTGTGTGAGACTGATCTACTCTTCCAGATTCTTCCAATTTGTGGCTGCTCAACAGGGTCTTATCATGATAAGGGCATGGAACTGAATCAACTTTCCCTCCTCCTATGGCTACCAAAAAGACTGAAGTCTAGTTGAGCTTCCCACAACACGCTCAAGTGAGAGAGTCACCTCTTTAGGGCTTGAGATGGTCTTCAGATTTTCTACAAAGAGGAGAAAATCCATCCACCATCTGCTGGAGACAAAGAAATACTAAAGGGACCTCTGGTGGCTGAAGCTGATAGAAGCATGGGAGTGATGTCATTGAAACCTGGGTTTTTCATTCGTCTTTGTCTCCACCAATCTACTGGTAGGGGAATACAACCCACTTGTCTGGACTGGCCTAGCAGGATGATATGGAAGGGGTGATTTTTTTTCTTTTTGACTGGCCTCCTGGTCTACCATACTGTGAGCAGGAGTGGTTTTCTAAAGCAAAAAAAAAAAAAAAAAAACCCCAGACTGAGAGGTGATATTGTTGTGGAAGAGTATATGTCAGTGCCAGCCTTCATAAAACTATCCCTAAATTTAAATTCCACAATTTAAATCTACTCACACACAGGCAAATATGCACTTCAAAAACATTTTAAAAAGAAATTTTCGCACAAATAAATTTCCACAAAATACCTCTCAATCTATTTTCTGATTTAAAGCCATGGGAGACACCATATCCTCTGCATTAAAATCACAATCTTGTAGATCCACCAGCACTTGCGGATTTGGGGTTTTAATACCAAAACCTCAAATCCTGAAGTGAATGACCTCAAGCCAATGAGCCAGTGGGGCATCCTGAACTAATGTTGAGATCTTACTATGATGACCCATCTCCCGCACCTTATCCAATTGAAGGGTTATTCTATGCTGAGCCACGTAGTTAACGCATAGTTGTGTTAATCATGTCTATTCTATAAAGTCAAATCTGCCAGATTTGAATAGTGCAAGTGGCCATTAGCACGTGTAAATTTAAGCTGTTCACCTGTATTCTGTAAAATATGCATGTAAGGGCACTCACTGCCCACACTCCACCCAAACTCCACCCATGTGCATACCCACAATGAAAGTATAGAAGATGGCCTCCAGTGTCTGCTTATAGAATTGCGACTGTAATTTATGCACATAATTGCTCACCTATGTGCATAAATGACTAAAATATCATTTAAAGTGTTAGAAATACAGGAGTATAAAGCATATTTTTATATGACAACCTCACTAGACACAATACAAAGGACATATGCACTACAACTGTCACAAAGTGACGTACACCTTGAGAGACGCCTACCAGGAAAATAGGCTTCAAGGCTGATGACACCAATGATCACGTAAATTCTTAGAACTTTTAAATGCAAAAAAAGGAACTGGCAGAAAGCATCATGTTGTTGCAGCAAAGGCCAATGATCTTTTAGTACTCTTGACAACATGGCGAATCTTGCCTGAAAAAGGCAAGACCTGGACAGTTCAATCCTGTAGATTCTTGGCCTTTTTAAGAAGAAGTAAATCACGACTGATGTGCAAAGTATATGTAAATGCAGGACTTACAGCTCTTTTAGGATATCTCTTCTGTATAAAATATACTGTATCGCCAAAGCATGGTTCTTAAATTCACTGACAAAAGAACAAATTCTTTGCAACTAAAAAAATGATCCTACAAGGATATTATCTTTCAAATTTCTGGTATGACATCTATCATATCATAATAAGCTACTAACACCTGCAGATTTTTTAAAAATTGAAGCTGAGACTTCTATTGTCACAATAGACCCACATATCCAAAACAGCCCCCTTTGTCATGCTAATTTCAAAAGTAAACCTCAAATTGTCACTTTAATCACAAAAAGCAAAAATTGTTTTTAGAGCTCTTCCAAATCACAAAGATGTCATCTATGTACAGCAGTCAAACCACTGTATCATCCCAAAAAGGTGAAGGATCAATCCAGATCTTGTCTATCATAGAAACAGGCAACATGAAGGGCCATCACAGTGTCTTATGTTAAATGACCCATCATTAAACATAAAATTATGGATCAACACAAAACCTTCTACGTAATTCCAGTAAAAAAGACTAAGGAACCTGAGCAGTATCAGGATGTGCATCCACAAATTCAGAAAGCATTTGCAGTGCCCCATCCCATGGAATATTTGATTGTATGGATTCCACATTCATAGTAATGAAAAAAAGTTGAAAAGTGCACACTTAGAGGGATGCTTACTAAATGGCGTTAGCTGTTATTGCAGCACTAATGCAGGAAAGATCGTGTCACGGTGACAGCTAACGTGGTCGAAATGCAGCTATCACAGGCACTTTCTGTGCTAGCTGCATTTTGCATGGTAGAGAAGGGGGAGACGGGATCGAGGAGGGAAAAGGGTGTGGCAATCAGAAGCAGTCACCATGCTCAAATTGCCATGCAGATAATGCCACCTTAAGAGGTGGCATTACCTGTAGCCAGGCTTTCAGTGCCATTTTGCCAATTGGTAGCAGCAGTAGCGGCACCCTTCCGGTCTGCCACTGAGGCCTCTCCCTTGGCCTCATCCCCCTAGCAAAAGGGTGCTGGTGCTTCAGATCTGCCAATCCGGGTCGACGGCACAAGTGATGGGCATCCTCCCTATCCCCTTCAGCACTAGTGATGAGCATCCTCCCTACCCCCTCAGCACCATCCCCCCAAACAGCACCCAACCTCAGTAACATACCAAGGGTGAGATGGTGGGTGTGGTCTGCCCCAAGTGCTGGCCAGAAGAGAGATAGAGTATAAAATCCAGGGCCACACAGCGACAGCAGTGGCAGCGTGGACTTTGCAAACTTACTTTCAGTTGTTTGCTGGCTTGCTGCGCTGCTTCCATTCCAGGCCCGCTGTTCCCTCTCTAACTCTCGCTAGAGGGCAGCACCACAAGACCGACACCATTTTCTTTAGCGCTGGAGATGGGGGCAGGAGCAGGTGGGGAGTGCTCCTTCCCCCTTACGGCTGGACCATTAGGGAAAGCTGAGGTAAGGGCCAAGGGTGCCTCAGACTGGCTAGCTGGGATTCTTTTTATTAAGTGGGAGGGGGAGGGGGAAGAGGATTCTTACCGAGTAGCTGGGATTTTTGATTTAAGTGGAGGAGAAGGGGGTGACCTAAAGATCCTCCCCCCCTGCCAAGACAGCAGCACTTATGATTTGAGTGCTGTCCAGGGGTGATGGTGCTGAAGGGAATGAGGGAGGATGCCCTTCTGCTGAGGCTGCAGGGCTGAGGGACTGTAGGGAAGAGGATTTAAAAGATGCAGCTGAAATTAGGGAGGGCAGAGCAACTACTTGCTGTGTCCTTCGCCTGCTCCTGTCCTTTATCACGCTATCCCTGCATCAGCAGGCAGCGCGAGACAGTGCGTTAAGTTCAAGCACTATACAGTATCATCTACACGGGGGTGCTGGTCACCCTCCCTCCTGCAGACACTGCACAAGTTCTGCTACCACATGGAATTTTCATATATGCTGTGCGGTAGCTGCAAAATCGCTTACTGCACTTTAGTAAATATGACCCTTACAGTGTGACACAATGGTGCATTTTCCCTTTCTCCTACTTATAGACTCAGGCTATTACCTTCACTCTCTTTCCTTCTTACTCCCCATCTCTAAGTCACCCTCTCTTATGTCCCACTCCTTCAGGCCACTTTGCTTCAGCAGGACCCGGAGACTCCTGCTACTCCTTCTGCAGCTGCTCTGCCTGCTCCCATGCCATAGAGACCTGGGGACTTCCACCAGCTCTTCAGCATCGCTCTTGCCCCTTCATGCCAGTGGGAACTGTGAGCTCCCGCTGGCTCTTCCATATTTAGTGCTGCTCTGCCCTGCTCTAAGGAAGCCCTATGCATGTGCCAACAAATGCCTACAGACCGACAGACAGATCAACTTCCCCCAATAGATGCTATCATTTAAATAAAATATGTCTAAACATCATTTTGCAGAAGACCCCTACTAGGGGTCAAGCTGCCATTTTGAACCTGGGTGGCAATGTGCCAGGAGCATCTGGAGATCACTCCCTCCCATCACTAACCCACGAGGAAAGCCTCGAGTATGTACTGGGGGGATTAGTGAGTTTGGGGGGAAGTTTGTGTGCCTCCTCAGGGAAGCGATGCTCTTCAATGGGGGAGATGCTAATTAGAAGGGTAATGCTCTTTGGGGGGAGGGGTGATGCTCTTCAGTGCAGGGTGATGCTGATGGGGCAGGGTGAAGCCCTTTGAGAGGGTGCTACTGATTAGGTGGGGTGAAGAGTTGGGTGCTGCTTTTGTGGGAGGGGGGAGTCCAGATAGTGATCAGGATGGTAAGAGGGGGATGATCTGGGCTTTGGTAACTGACTACCGATGGTGTGGGTGTACTTAAGGAGGCATTAATTGCATCCACATTATCTGAAGTAGTGACAGCACATGATAATTTACCAAACGTTGTCCATGAGCATAACCCATCCATTCTACACCCTTTCTTTGTTCCATGCTGTGGCAACCAATTACTGCAGGATAAGCATACAGTAAGTGCTGAGATTGTGCAGTAACTTTTACCATGACCAGAGGTAACAGTTCCTACTCACTAATTCCCACAGTAACTGCTTACCCCACTTTAGTAAAAAACAGCCCAAAACAGATAACCTTTTAAGAAGGAAAAGAGAAAAATCTATGTCAAACACACAGGGTTATGTTTACCAAAGCATGCTAACCATTAGTGCAGGATTTGCTGCGTGCTGACTGTGTGGTGCTAAAGGATCGTGTAATGTTCTCTCGCTTAGCATGTGATTGGGCGGGGACTGAGCAGGTTGGGGTGGGATGTGGGCATTGATGGTGCAGCATGGTTACCGCAGGCATCTTTGGAATGCGTTAACCATGTCTGTTGCCATTAGCGCAGATGCACTTAACACCGCCTCAATGGGTGGCATTATGTGCACCACTGTGCCAGCTGGCCAGTGCCATGTGGTTGTGACACATGCCCCCTGAAGTTAGTACGGGCCTCTGTGCTGGATTCATGGCCCAATCGAATGCTAAGTTAGCGCACTTTAGTAAACATGTCCCACGGTGATTTACTAGTTTACCTTTAATGCCTGCTTGCATCTTGACAATAAATGCAATCAAATCTTGAGTTTTATTCAAGGTCGTTTTAGTGGCACTGTTCAGCTGTTGCCCACTTGGAAATACTTGTGCCACCTGAAGCAAGAGAATATTTTTTATTATGACTAAGCCATTATAAACAAATAGAAGTCTTCAGTATTTTTGTGCCCCAAGCTATTTCATTAAAAGAGACATGCAAACATATTTTTCAAGATTTAAGTACATTGTTAATCGATTATCTAGAATCTGCCTTTTCTTCCATTTTTGAAACATTTGATTTGATAGTATCTGACAAGAAAACGTGCCTTTGGAGTCATGAAGATGATCCTAACATGTACTGTCTGCTGGTGAAAACTCCTGCAGATCCATTTGTGGCTACCCATGATTACCTGATGGCTACTGTGACTTGAATGAAGGCCTAAATCCTCCAAAGACCAGGATTCTCTGTATTGGTGCTTTAACATTTTTAATCAAGCAACGGACCAGATGCATGAATCATTTCTATCATGAATACACACTGCAGAGGAAAATCCTTGGAAGACCTGGCCGGCGTTCTTTTTTTCTAAAAGGCACTTGCCACATGCTGAAGTTGCAATTGTAACCACCAAGCTTAAGAGTCTCCCTAACAAACAACCAGCGGCGACATGAGAATGTAAAGGTATCTACCTTTTCTTGCACTTCATCAGCGCTTCTGGAAAAGTTGCTCAGCTGCTCTTCTACCTTCTCTATGGTATCCAACGAATGCTCTTGTGAGAGTAGAGATTCCTGAAACGAGCAGCACACTCTTATTCCAGAAAGCCACAATTCACCTCAGCTATGAGACTTAGCATTAATGTGCACATTTGACTGTGCATTATCGCATTTTGCATTTTTCACACACGATTTTTCTCCATATGCAAATAAGATGACGAATTGTGTGTGAAGTTTATCTGTAAATAAACTGGCATTTTTCATTGTGAAAACCAGCCCACAAAGACTTTTGCAGTGATAATTTTATAACAGAACACCTATTTTATAAAGGCAACTTAGACACCTAGGTTACCTCCATAAAATAGGCACCCAGGACTATCCTACTATGAGACGGGTGCAAAAATATGTGAACAATCTATGTATGTAATCTATAGGGGGTATATTCAAAGCATGTTAGCTAGTTAGTAGAACTGCTAAGAAGCTAAAGTGGGGTGATCCCAAGATTCAGAGGCACTATCCAGATAATGTTGCTGAATATCCATACAGACCACCATAAGGACGCCCAGTTAAAATTGGGGCAGTCTCTGTGCAGATCAGGGTTGGTCCTGATTGCCATCTGGGTTTTTCCAGAGAGTACTACTGCTATCTGGTCAGTGGTGATATTCAGCCACCACTAGATAACTAAACTATTTAAAGTTAGGAAAGGTCAGTGGCTGTCCTAACTTTAATTGTTTTTTGCTATCCGGTTAGCCACTAATGGATAGCGATGGTGCTGTCTGGCAAAACTAGATATCCAGTGCTGGATAATTTCCAGCATCTAATATCTGGTTTAGATCAAGCAGCAGTACCTAATCACTTTAAAAGTGCCTAGTCACTGCTGAATATATCAGCCCCTATGTGTATATGCATGCATTTACTAAAATTCATTAGTACATAACAACTCCACCCTTGTTCCACCCAAACTATGCCCATGGGAACGCTTCACACATTTCATGAAAAAGCGTACAGTAGTTACTCACCTGTAACAGGTTTTCTCCGGGGACAGCAGGAATTAGTCCTCACATATGGGTGACATTGGCACTGACAGAGCCTGCATGGAAGCATCTCGCATCTCCCCAGCTTTAAAAGAAAGCCTTTGGGAGATGAACCATGCATGCATGGTCCACTTCCCGCCTAAGGGTGCCATCTTGTCTCAGTCAAATGACATAGCTAAGATGGCAAAAATAAAAGATGGTAAAGAAGCAACTCCAAGGGGAGTAGGAAGGGCTGTGAGGACTGATTCCTACTGTCCCCAGAGTATACCTGTTACAGGTGAGTAACTAGGCTTTCTCCAGGAACAAGCAGGAAGTCAGTCCTCATATATGGGACTCCCCAGCTACAGGCTACCGAAACCTGTAGAAAATACCACGGCGACCTGCAAAGGTGAACCGTGATCAGCAGCAGTTGAATCCCAAGAAAGACTCTCGCAAGACCCAGGTTTCCGGCAGAGAATCAGCACTCTGGTAGCCTGAACACAGAAGAGTCGGAAGGCAGGAATTGCCTACATCCCAAAGAGATTACCGAGTACAGCTTGGCCGAAGGCGCTGTCCCGTCGGGACTCCCTCTCCAGGCAGTAATAAGCTGCAAAGGTATGGACTGAAGACCAGGTGGTGTCACAGCAAATTTTTGTCATGGTGGCGGAACGCAGATTGGCTACGGAAGTTGCCATGGCTCTGGCGTGGTGCGCCATGACTCTCTGGTCCAGTGAGTTCCCTGCTTTCTTGTAGGCAAGGGTAATGCAGTCTTTCACCCAAGTGGACAGAGTTCACTTAGACATTGGGAGCCCCAGACAGCTGGGGTCATAAGATATGGAAAAGCTGTCAAGCTTTGCGGTGGCCCTGAGTTCATTCAGGTAGAAGAACAGGGCTCTCTTACAATCCAGAGTGTGGAGAACGGTCTCCACCCTACAGCATGAGGCCTGGGAAAGAAGGCGGGGAGCACCACCTCCTGATTGAGATGGAATGGGGACACCACCTTTGGCAAAAACTTGGCTGTATGTGGAGCACCACCCTGTTGTTGTAGAACCTCATGTAAGGAGGCTCTGCCATCAGAGCCTGTCGCTTGCTGACTCTAAGTGCTGATGTGAGTGCTACCAGGAAGACGACCTTCCAGGAGAGGTACTGCAGGTGGCAGGTGGCCAGAGGCTCAAACGGAGGCTTAGTGAGCTGCAAGAGCGCCACATTAAGGTCCCATTCTGCTGCCGGAGGGTGGATAAGGGGGTTTAGACAACATAAGGCCTCGTAGAAACCGAGACACAAGAGGTTGACCTGAGAGGGATTTCCCTTCACTGGAGTAGTGATGCGCTGCGATGGCACTCAGGTGTACTCTGACTGAGTTGGACTTCAGTCTCACCCGGTATAGGTGGAGCAGGTATTGGAGTACCATAAGCATTGAGCAGGAGAACGGGTTCATCTGCTTCTCTGTACACCACATTGAGAAATGGCGCCACTTAAAGGTGTACATGCTTTTCATGGAGGCCTTATGAGAGGCCAGGAGAATCCCTTCCACGTCTTATTGGAGGTTGAAGGAGGCTAATGCTACCCTTTCATCAGCCAAGCCATGAGCGAGAGGGACCCTAAGTTGGGGTGTAGGAGAGAGCCCTGCTCCTGTGGAAGTAGTCCTGGGGAATAGGCCCAGGGGAATCGGCGGTACCGTCGATAGGGAGAGGAGCGTGGAAACCAGGGCTATCTAGACCACCAAGGGGCTATCAGCACTAGTGACACTCTGTTGTGCTGAGCCTTCAGCAGGGTCTTGGCTATCAGCAGTGTTGGAGGGAAGGCGTACAGTGAGCCCTCCATCCACAGGAGGAGGAATGCATCCACCGCTACCCAAGTCGGGTGCAATCAGTGGGAGCAGAAACAGGGTAACTGCACATTGTTTGGGCTGGCGAACAGGTCCATCACCAAGATGCCCCAGAGCCGAAACAGCTGTGAAGCTACCGCTGGGTCCAGATGCTACTCGGGCGGCTGGAGTAATCTGCTCAGTTTGTCCACCAAGACATTGTCCTGGCCCAGAAGGTAGACCGCCCTTAGGAGTATCTCTCTGTGTGTGGCATAGGAGCAGAGGGCTACCGCCTCATGGCAGAAGGGGTACGACCCACGCCCCCATTTGTTCACACAGAACATCATGACCTGATTGTTAGTCTGGATCAGCACTGCGTGGTGCTGTAGTTGGTGGTGGAAGGCTCTGAGGGCTAGAAATATCACCCTGAGTTCAAGCAGGTTGATCTGTATTTCGGATTCCCTCTGGGACCAGCATCCTTGTGTCTGAAGTCTTTCACAATACACTCCCCAGCCCATTAGAGAGGTGTCCGTGGTGAGGACTTTCTGGGGGGGGGTGGGTGCCCAGACGTGCATCCCAATCTGAAGGTGACATGGGTTCTACCATCATCTGAGGGAGCCTGCTAACTGGTGGGTCACCTGCACTCTGTCCTTGAGCCTGCCTGTGGCTTGGGCCCACTGAGAGTAGAGGCACCACTGGGCTGCTCTCATGTGCAGGTGAGAATTTGGTGTCACGTGAACCGTGGAGGCCATGTGTCCCAGCAAGCGGAAGAGAAGCCATGTGAGTAGTGTACTACATTGATCTCTCCTGAGGGAAGAAGGCTTTTGCCTGAGGGTGTCCAGCTGCATCCCTATAAACTCTAGGCACTGAGCCGGAGTGAGGTGGGACTTGGGGTAGTTTATGACAAACCCCAAGTGCTGCAGGACGTTCCTGGTGCGTTGGGTGGCCAGTGTGCCTCTGAAGCTGTGTCCCCTTTTATGAACCAATTGTCCAGATAAGGGAAGATGAAGGCCCCTTGAAGCCTGAGGTGGGCTGCGACCACTACGAGGCACTTTGTGAAGACTGTGGGGATGAAGCTAGACCAAAGGGCAGCTTCCTGTATTGGTAATACTGTCCCCCCATCACGAACAGAAGGTATTTTCTGTGGCTGGGGTTAATGTGAGTGTAGGCATTCTTTAGGTCCAAGGAGCAAAGCCAATCTCCCTGCTGGAGGAATGACAGCAGTGTTCCAAGGGAGAGCATCTTGAACTTCTCCCTGACCAGAAACTTGTTGAGTTCTCGCAGGTTCAGGATGGGCCTGAGACCCCCAGTCCTCTGGGGACGAGGAAATACCTGGAGTAGAAGCTGGTGCCCAGAGAGGTTTTGGCACTGGCTCCATTGCTTTGTCCCGGAGTAGTCCTGCTAGCTCGGTGAGGAGCAGCGTTTGGTGGAGGAGAGTCCTGGTGGGCACTCAGGAAGTACGAGGGTGGTGCCCGATGCAGATGGAGGAGGTAGCCCTCCTTGACCACTTGTAGCACCCAGGTGGTGATGGCTGTCCACCTATGGGTAAACGGGGCTAGGTACCCCCCTGTGTGCAGCAGAGGACCTTTTGGAGGAGTGGAGGTCGTGCCCAGGCAGTCAAAAGCTGGTGCCTGGGCTTCAGGGCTTTTTGTTTTCTGAGATCATGTCCCTGGCCCTTTTGCCGTTGGTCCTGCTGACAGGCCAAGAAGGCCTGGAAGTCAGGAGTACATCGCTAACTAAAGGTTATATGCTTACATCGTTAAAACAAAGCTCAATCAGGCCTTTCCTAAAAAATAAGAACCTAGATTGTGCCAATCTTAGCTCTTATAGACCAATTTCATCCATTTCTTTCATGGCAAAAATAATAAAACAAATAGTTCAGACACAACTCCAAAGCTATATTGATGAATACGCCCTCTTGGACCCCCATCAGCATGGTTTTAGACTAGATCACAGCATGGAAACCCTTTTCACATCTCCACTTAATACAATCCTCACCTGTGCACAAACCACTTCCCAAAGTTTCCTTCTTATATTCCTAGATATCCTCTCTGCCTTTGATTTCCTGCCACATCTTCTAGTCCTCCAGAGACTTTACAACATTGGCCTCCGAAACACTACAATCAGCTGGTTCCAATCATACCTTATGGAACTCAGCCAGCGATAAGAATTGTAAACAAGAACTCACGGCCATTCCTCCAAAGCCAAGGAGTGCCCCAAGGGTCATGCATCTCGACCCTCCTTTTTAATATTTTCCTCCAACCTCTATGCAAAATATTCAAGGAACACAAAAGACATTATCAAATGTATGCAGATGATATTATTTCTATACCCCGTTAAACACAAGAAACCCAGACTTCTCTAACATATACAAATGTTTCTTGGAAATAAGTCAAAACAACCTCCTCATCAATCAAGATAAAACAGAGACCCTGAATATATTTGCCGACACATCGTTCTCTCCACCACCATTCTGGTGGATCGATAATTGAACCATCAAGGGTAAACCCAAAGTTAAAAACCAGGGCACAATTTTGGATCAGAATCTAAACTTTCAGGCACAAATTTAAAAAACAACAAACTCAGAGTATAATAAACTGAGAACACTAAAGAAACTTCGTCCCCTGCTAAATCCTGATCTATTCCAGACAGTATGCCAATCAATAAACACACACATTCTGGATTACTGTAATATCATATGCCACGGCCTTCCCAAACAAGCGATCCACCTTCTTCAACTGGCCTAGAATACTGCTGCAAGAATAATACAGAAAGCCCCCTGGCAAGCACAAATTATGCCTATATTGATGCAACTCCATTAGCTTCCAGTTCACTCTAGAATAAAATACAAAGCTATCATCACCACATTCAAAGTCATGCACAATGCTGCAACTTGTTGAAAACATCTACTAGCAAGACCTAAAGAAGAAAAGCCCCGTAGACAGGCCTCATTCAACTTACTTGCAATCCCAATCTTAAAAACAAGAAGCAAGCAATCTACTTGCAATCTGGCACTCTCCCTCTTCACCACCACTCTCTGGAATTCCACCCCCCCCCCCTAGAACTGAGAAATTGCCATGATCTCACAGTATTCTGGGAATTCCAGGGACACTTCAACAAGAATTCACTACTGGGATCTCAGCCCAGCCTCACCTCAGAACAGCTCATCACCTAAACAAGCTGTCCCAACTCCAGGACATAACTGTAGATAGTTCAGTCAACTGAGTTCCCCAGCTCGATCATCAATAATCCTTATTCTATTGTACACTAGTTTCGATCAACCACTCACCAAACGTTTTAGTTTAATTAGGGAGAGAGCTTTCTGGTTAAATTTGGAACCCAGCAGAGAGCTTGTAGTTTAAATTTAATAGTCACTCAGGGCCTAGCATCAGCAAAGTACTTTTAGTTTATATTTAAAACACAGAAGAGAGCTTTCTGGTTAAAGAGCTATAATTTAAATCAAATCAGAATATAGCTTACATCAGCAGCACAGGACAGGGTACTGTGTAGCAGCCCTCTTTTAATAAGTGTTATTTCCCTCCCTGCCTCCCCAACATCCACCCACCCCTGGGATAATCGTAGCTTTATAGGTACTTACACATCTTAAAAGACAGGAGGTGCTCTCAGGTGAAGCTCGTTACCCAAATCAGTCATACACTAAGGACCTGAGATTAATTAAGCTTCAGGTGAACAAGGTATATCAAACATATTAGGTACAGTTTCATTAGTATAAATATCCATAGCAACCTTTAGTAAGTAAAGAACATAAAGATCTAAACACAAGCTTAAAACTAAGATGCAGACAGCAGTCCAGCAGCGAGATGGGGGCTTTCCATTCTTTTGCATTGAGTGTCACATGTATGATTTTCTCCCATTTGGTGAGAGGTCTTACGTATGCACTAGATGCATGGAGCTCTTTGCTCTCAGGGAATGAGTCCGTTCTCTAGAGACTAGAGTAGCAGACTTGGAAAACATAAGAAAGACAGAGAGGTACATAGACGAGACCTACAGGGATATAGCCCTGAAGTCCCACCTCCAGTCTGGCAGAATCCCTATTGCCATGGAGGAGAGAGGTCACGTGACAGGAGAGCATCACCCTGTTGTGGCAGGAAGTGATCCTGTAACTAGGACCTGTCCTCCAGGTGATGTAAAAACCTCTCGCACCGAGGACGTTTCTCCAGGGCCATGTACCCATGAGGGAAGGGTTAGGACAGCCGTCATAGTTGGTGATTCGATCATTAGGCATGTAGATAGCTGGGTGGCTGGTGGACGTGAGGATTGCCTGGTAACATGCCTGCCTAGTGCGAAGGTAGCGGACCTCACGCGCCACCTAGATAAGGTCTTAGATAGTGCTGGGGAGGAGTCTGCTGTCTTGGTACATGTCGGTACCAATGACATAGGAAAATGTGGTAGGGGGGTTCTGGAGGCTAAATTTAGGCTTTTAGGTAGGAAGTTGAAATCCAGAACTTCCAGGGTAGTGTTCTCCGAAATGCTTCCCGTTCCACGCACAGGACCCAAAAGGCAGGCAGAGCTCCGGAGTCTCAATGCGTGGATGAGACAATGGTGCAGAGATGAGGGTTTTGGATTTGTTAGGAACTGGGGAACATTCTGAAGAAAGGAGGGGCTCTTCCGAAGGGATGGGCTTCACCTTAACCGGAATGGAACCAGGCTGCTGGCATTAACCTTTAAAAAGGAAATAGAGCAGCTTTTAAACTAGATAATAGGGGAAAGCCGACAGTGGCCCAAGAGCAGATGGTTCGGAAGAATGTATTCTTGAAGGATATTACCAAAAGCAGAGAGATTCCAAAAAAGAGTAAAGTAGCCCAAATGCCCTCGAGTATGGAGCAGACAGAGCTTAAAGATCCCAAATTACCCATGTCTACCAATAGCCAATTGTGGTACTGCAGACCCCGTGCAGTCAGAGAAAAGTGTTTTAAATTCAGAAAAAAGACTCCAACACAGGATGCAACATTACGAGGAGCCAGATAGGGGGAGCAAGAGAGACTTTCTAAGGCCTAGGGAACCACGCCCCAGAACTTATGACGTAATGCCTACCGGCATCCAATCTAGGAAAGGAGGAGTTCCTTTTAAGAAAGGCTGGGAGGACTGGAGAGGGAGAGAAAAAGAAGCAAGAGTCTTAGCTGAAGGACCAGAGCCAGCAGACTCAGCAGAACTCGGAGAGGAGGTTCTTTGTAAGGAGACCGGGAGTAAAGCAGGTACACTTTCCAAAGAGAGAAGGTACCAAGAGGAAGCCAGTCCTGGAGAGAGAAGGACTAGGGCAACCGTTCCTGGACCAGAGTTGGGCAGAAGCCAGCAACCTGGGAGGCAAGGTATAAAGAATTCCCCAGAGGAAGAAAAAGGGGTCTCCATAAGAAATAACACTCCTGGCTCAGAGAAGAGAAGGTACGGGTGTGACTGTGGGTTAACACCACCCGAGGGCCGGCTGGAGAATAGAAGGCCTGCAATACGAGCCAGGCCAGATTCCAGCAGGACTAGGCCTCAAGCCTCAGCTCGATTGGATCAACCAAAAGAAAAAGGTAATCCATATTTCTCTGATAATAATTGCTATAACCTTGAGATACAGAAAGCACAGGAGACAGGGGAGAGCTGTCCCTACCGAACTGTTTGTAAGACAGGATGTAAACTTTTATCAAGCAAAAGACTTTTTAATAAGAAGCCTTTGGATAGAAGAGGCTGTTCTCACATTGAGAGGGCACAGGACCAAGGTTTAACCTTGAGCCCAGAACATTGGAAGCTGGTACAAAACTTATACGAAAAGCCTAAGGATAATCTACCTGACTTTGCTGACACGGCTTCAGAGCTCTCATACTCTGAACCAATGCAGGTGGAATTTATTACGGACCCATCAGACACAGAAATGGATTGTAGTTATTGCAAGGTTGGAAGCCTAGAGTCCCTGACCAACGCTGAAAGCTATAACTTCTGAACCAGGCTGAGGGTTTGATATATATAATCCCTGTGAACAGAACTGACTGTAATGCAATAATTGTTTATTTTTCTCTTAACCTGAATCAAGGTCATTTTGAGTTGATGTAGATTCTAAACATTGAACCTTTTTGCATTGAGGGAAATAAATGCCTTTTTTTCCCCTCACTCGGACTTTGTGTTCCTTTTTGGGAGATTTTGGTATACGGAAGGCTACTGGGACCAAGATACCTAGACCCCGCATAGAAGAACCAAACCCAAACCTAAATATAACTCATGTCCACCCGACCTACCTTAGCAACCTTTGGCCACTAGGGCGGCGGTGCGACACAATTTAATATGAAAAAAATACAGTCTCTAAAATGCTTGTATGCAAATGCTAGAAGTCTACAAAATAAGATGGGAGAGTTAGAATATATAGCACTAAATGAGAGGTTAGATATGATTGGAATATCAGAGACATGGTGGAAGGAGGACAACCAGTGGGACACTGTGATACCTGGCTACAAACTATATTGTAATGATAGAGCTGATCAACTTGGTGGAGGGGTTGCGCTCTATGTTAGAGAGGGCATTGAGTCAGAAAGGATTAAAGTTTTGCAGGAAACAAAGTTTGCTGTACAATCTCTATGGATTGAAATTCCATCTAAAAAGAGGAAGGTGATGGCAGTGGGGGTGTACTATCGACCGCCTGACCAGAATAACCAAATGGATGATGAAATGCTCAAAGAAATCAAGGAAGCTAACAAAGGTTACAGCCCAGTAATAATAATGGGTGATTTCAATTACCCCGGTATCGACTGGGTCAGTGTCACGGCAGGACATGCTAGGGAGATAAAGTTCCTAGATGAAATAAATGACTGCTTCTTGGAGCAGCTGGTTTATGAACCGACCAGAGGGGAAGCCATATTAGACCTAGTCCTTAGTGGAACACCAGATCTAGTGCAAGAGATAAGGGTGTTGGGGCCACTTGGCAATAGTGATCATAGCATGATCGCATTTGATTTAATTAGTGGAGGAGGGTTAGTAAGGAAATACACAGTACTACCTTTTAAGTTTCGAAAGGGAGACTATGATAAAATGAGGAAAATAGTTAAGAAAAAACTAAAA
Organism: Ichthyophis bannanicus; assembly: GCA_033557465.1. NCBI lineage: Eukaryota > Metazoa > Chordata > Amphibia > Gymnophiona > Ichthyophiidae > Ichthyophis > Ichthyophis bannanicus. The sequence goes on along the minus strand of CM066031.1, from coordinate 1,394,922,815 downwards.
GGAGCAGTTGCAAAGGTTAAAGACTTACATCAAGCTTGGGTGTTGCTGAAAAATACTATCTGCCAAAAAGCATCTTTCAGGAAATGGAAAAAAGAGCCAAATGATGAAACCTGGAAACTGCACAAGCACTGGCAAGTCAAATGCAAGGCATTGATAAGGCAGGCAAAGAGAGAATTTGAGAAGAAGCTTGCTGCGGAAGCAAAAACGCGAAATAAAGACTTTTTCAAGTACATTCGTAGCGAAAAACCTGTGAGAGAGTCAGTTGGTCCATTAGATGATAGAGGGGTTAAAGGGGCACTAAGAGGCAACAAGGCGATAGCGGAGAGACTGAATGAATTCTTTGCTTCGGTCTTTACTGAGGAAGATGTAGGGATGTTACCGATGACTAAAGTGGTATTTAAAGGTGCGGAAGATTGAAGGAAATATCGATACATCGGGAAGATGTATTACAACTATTAGATAAACTGAAGAGTAGCAAATCACCTGGGCCGGATGGTATACATCCAAGGGTGTTGAAAGAGCTGAAATATGAGATAGTAATATGTGAACTATCATTAAAATCATCTCTAATACCTGAAGATTGGAGGATCGCAAATGTAACACCAGTTTTTAAAAAGGGTTCCAGGGGTGATCTGGGAAACTACAGACCGGTGAGCCTGACATCAGTACCGAGAAAATGGTAGAAACCATCATAAAGAATAAAATTACTCAGCATGTAGATAGTCATGGCCTAATGGGAGACAGCCAACATGGCTTTAGACAAGGAAGATGTTGTCTTATTAATCTGTTATATTTTTTTTTTTTTTTTTTTTATAAATTTTATTTTCATTTTTCCAAACTATAAACAATCACAATAGTGATACATAGAAAACCAAACCAGACACAGCAAAACCTAAAAGTAAAGTTACTACACTTAAAACAAGCAATAGAAACAGAAAACCCGAAAGCCCCGAAAGCCTCCCCATCCCCCCCCCCACCCACCCCTACGCTCTCCCCCAGGGTATATTAGTAAAGCTCCCAAAAGGGGGTCAAACAAAACCTGAAAATGGTCAGCTATGCAACTTAGCTCTAGCAATAAAGTCAACCAATTTTTGCCACTTAAGGTGGTGTTTCCCCACCAGAACCCGAGAGTTATATGCACTTTGTTCGAATTGGCTATATAAACTAACTCGATTCCACCATTCATGAAAGGTAGCATTTGTAGTAACTTTCCAATGACTGATGACCAAGCAAAGTGCTATACCCATCATGAAATCAAGAAGAAAAGCGTTATCCTTAGGGAGTGTGGGTAAATCAGCCGCAGATCGGAGACTAATGATCTGCCAGGAGAGGGGCTCTCGGAATTGGAGGAGATACTGCACCTGTTCCCATACAGAATCCCAAAAGACTCGCACCCCTCGACACTCATAAACAATATGTCTAAGGGTACCAATCTCCGCCCCACAGGTCCAGCATAAAGGGCTAAGGGAACCATCCCAACGCGCAAGCCTCTCGGGAGTGTAGTAACTATTGTGCGCGAAAAAGTACAAAGTCTGGGTCAAAGAAGCCGATCTAGTCACTCTGACTTGGTTGCCCCAAAACTTTCTCCACTGAGATTCCGAGAGCGCCCGCCCTGTCTCCCGCTCCCATCTTTTGTACCTTGCCCCCCAGTGGTGATAAAGACCCAGAGAATTTCTTATATATTTGAGTCACGATTCCCTTGCCCATGCTAATTTTGGTAAGGAAAGCTATGGCTCCCTCATTGTCAGAGTCCTGTACCGGGACTAAACCAGCTCCAGCCAAACAATGTCGGAGCTGTAACCACTGAAACTGACAGGTTAAAGGAAGGTCGAATTCCTGTCTAAGCTCCTCAAAAGTTTTCCACCGATTGAGAGATTGCAACTGGCTCACCACCCAAATCCCACGGGAAAACCAAGCTTTCCAAGCAAAGGATTTCTTCTGAATTAAAAACAAAGGGTTGTGCCAAATAGGCAGAGAGGAACGGGAGAGGCCTTGTGGGTCACAGGCTTTGAGAAACAACTGAAGAGCCTTGAGAGTATCGAGAATAACAATGGGAAGCTGAGAGGTAATAGGGAATTGCATCCCAAGAGCACACCAAAGCGGTATAGGCATTAATAACTTCTCCTCCATAGAAACCCATATCGGTTTCTCAGAGGTAAAGCTTCCCATCCAACGGGACCCCTGCTTAAGCAAAAAGGCATGATGATAGAACATGAAGTTGGGGAAATTTACACCTCCATACTCTCGGGGAAGTCTCAGTTTATCTTTGGAAATCCTCGGAGTTTTATTTTTCCACAAAAATTGCAGGAGGAGCCGTTCAAGATGCTGATACGTCGAAGCTGGGAGGAAACAGGGAAGCATCTCCAAAAAGTAATTAATTTTGGGGACGATCATCATCTTGATAGTATCCAACCTGCCCCACCATGATATCATTAAGGGAGACCACCTCGCGGTCAATTCACGAACTAAAGCCAGTAGCTCTTCAACATTACATCTGAGTGTTTCTTCAAAAGGATAACAATAGCGAACCCCGAGATATTTCACAGCACCCGATTTCCAAATAAAGGGATGATTGCCAAGAGCCTCCCTACGAGCCCATTTATTCAAAGGGAACATCACCGACTTGGACCAGTTAATTTTATATCCAGAATATCTCGAATATTGGTCAATACAGTCCAGAATTGTGGGAATAGAATCGGGTGATGTGAAGAGAAGCAGGTCATCCGCATATGCGGAAAGTTTCACCTCCTGCCCACCAACCGAAGCGCCATGAATAGCCGAGGTTTGCCGAAGGAGGAGAGTCAAGGGCTCCATCGCGAGATTGAAAAGCATGGGGGAAAGCGGGCATCCCTGACGAGTGCCGCGTCTCAAAGTAAGGGGAGCCGAAGCAACACCGTTGACACAAATCCGGGCAGTAGGACCCGTATACAGAAGCTCCAAGGCCCGCAAGAAAGCCTCCCCGAAGCCAAACCATCGGAGTGTCGCAAACAGGAAAGGCCATTCCAGACGGTCGAAAGCTTTCTCTGCATCTAATGAGAGGCCAAGCAGCGGTCTCTCCATCCCATCAGCTCCCAACAACACGTGGCATAACAGGCGCGCGTTATCCGCGGTCGATCGACCTTCGGTAAAGCCGCACTGATCGGGGTGAATTAAGACCGGGAGAATCCCTGAGAGCCGAGCCGACCATACAGTGGCGTATATCTTGTAATCCGCGTTAAGCAGTGAGATGGGGCGATAGTTAGATACTAGCTGAGGATCTCTCCCGGGCTTCTCAAAGACAATTAAATTAGCCGCCGCAAAAGCACCAACCGGCTGCCCTACCTCGGACAGAAGGCGAAAATACTGTTCTAAACGCGGGGCTAAGGCCTGAGTGAAACTCTTAAAGAATTCCACTGGGAGTCCGTCCGGTCCAGCTGCCTTCCCAGAGGCCATAGATGCGATTGCCCGTTGAATCTCCACCACAGTGATGGGAGCGTCGAGCACCGCCCGGTGATCCTCGGTAAGGGTGGGATGTTGCAAGTTAGCGACTAGCTGCGCGAAGCCTTCCGATGAAAATGTGCACTCCGAACTATACAGAAGCGCATAATAATCTCGAAAGGTCTCAGCGATCTGCGTATCCTTGACTAAGAGATCCGAACCTGATGGACTCTTGATAGCACTAACCCGTTTGGCCTCTCGCTTACCCTTTAGGGTTGTCGCTAAACGCTTGCCCGCCCTATTATTTTCGCGATAATAATTCCCCTGTTGCCGACGAACGAACTGGGAGGCCTCTGCGGACATGAGAGCATTATATTGAAAGCGTAGACGCTGGAGACGTAGTAAAATACACGGATCTGCGCGTCGGGTAAGAACCCTCTCCCCGGCCTTAATCTGCAACTCCAATTCCTGTAGCCGCTGCTTCCTTTGCTTTTTCAGTCGTATATCAAAGCTCGTGATAACCGCCCTGATCGTGGCCTTAAAGCCCTCCCACCAAGCCCATGTAAATGTGGCAAGGGGCAAGTTAAACTGAAAGTAATCAGAGATGGCGGCTTTAATTTCAATCTGAAATTCAGGAACATCCAAAAGAGATCTATCTAAAGCCCAATACGGTGACGGGTTACGAAGAGAGTCGTCCTGTAGGCAGACTGAGACAGGAGCATGGTCCGAGATGTGAATAGAATGAAGGCGAGCTGGGCCCATGTTAGGAACCAAAGCCTTGGAGATTAAAAAGTAATCTATACGGGATTGTGAAGCATGCGGTGCGGAGAAAAAAGTGAACTCTAGATCCTGAGGGTGTTGCAGGCGCCAAATATCGACAAGATCCAGGTCCTGCATCATGGAAGCGAGTATACAGTGCCCTCGGGATCGCTTAACTGATCGAGGAGGCTGACGATCAACCAGGGGATCGAGTGTTTGATTAAAATCCCCCCCAACCATAATTAACTTCCCAGTATCAGCATGGAGCTCCTTTGCTACTTCAATGAAAAAATCAGAGTTGTCTCCAGTAGGAGCATATAAACACATAAGTGACACTTCTAAAGCCCCAAGCTTAAAAAGCACTTTAGCCCAGCGACCTGCAGTATCGGAGCGAACACTCATCTCAGTTAACTGGAGAGAGCTTCTGGCAAGAATAGCAACTCCGTTGTGCTTCCGAACTGCAGGAGAGTAAGCAAGAACTTTATAAGGTCTCTGCCCCAGCTTTAAGGACTCATGCAGATTCAAATGCGTCTCTTGAAGCAACAAGACATCAGCCCCAGCCCGACGTGCATAGTCTAAGATTTTCCTCCTCTTGATTGGGCTATTAATACCCTGCACGTTGAGGGAGATTACCTTACAAGGGGCCATTGACCGATGCATCGGGATAAGCCTCTAAGGGCCAGACCTTAGAGCACTCGACGAACTGGGGGATTAACCATGTATGATGGGAACTCTTCGTGACAAATTTATAGGAGATAGGTATGAAAAGTATATTTAGAAAAAAGCTATAGCTGACCAGTACTAGAAACCCTGGGGGAGAGACGAAACCCAAAACCATTATTGGCGAGCGCAGGCCGGCTGAGCTGGCCCCGGAGACCCGGTAGAGAGTAAGCAAGCCCTCAAAGGAGTGACTATTATAAAAGCGTTATCTCAAAACAACAATACAACATATTAGCAGTAAAAACAATCAGTATATAACAACTGAGAATGCTAACCAATATGATTATAAATTGGTGGAGTGAGAGAAAAACAATTACAACAGTAAAAGCAAGAGGGGCCCCCCTCGGATCCCAGGCCATAAGTCGCAAAAACTCCAGAACACTGGAGAAGGGCCCCTTGGCCTACAAAGGACTTCACCCCACACTTAACATTATACGGTAAAGCGGTGAGTCCATGAAACTGTGAGAGACAGATACCACTGAGTGAAACAGGTAGTCCATTCACAGCGATTCAGCGCATCTGTTCGGCTTCGGCAGCTTCCAGGAATCGCTGCAGCGCCTCGGGCTCCTCGAAGGTGCGGGTTTGATTATGGTGAGTGACTCGCATACGCGCTGGGTACAGAAGGCCATAACGCGCCTGGATCTGTTGTAAGCGAGGCCGAAACTCCAATAGCCTCTTGCGCCTTATTACTGTGTGTTTGGCAAGATCAGGATAAAATGACAGTTTATGCCCCTCAAACTCTATCGGAGCTCTTGATCGCGCTAGCTCCAAGATTTGTGCTGCATGTTGGTACCGCAAAGTGCGCAAGATGACAGGCCTCGATCTTGAGTTGAGCGCCGTGGCGTATGAGGGAACACGATGTGCGCGATCAATTTCGAAGTCTCCACTGAAGGTACAGCGCAGGATCTCCGGTATAATCTTGATGAGAAAGGCACGCATATCTTTCCCTTCCACTCCCTCAGGGAGGCCGACCAGTCGCACATTGTTACGACGTGCACGATTATTTCCATCTTCGACCTCCCGCTGTAGAGCCTTAAGCTGCCTCTCCAACTTAGACACAGCTTCCAGACGGGTCTCATGGGCCGTTAACATGGCCTCCACTTTATCTTGCCGTAACGAAAGGCCCTCCAACTTGGCACTGAGTCCGGAGAGCTCTTCTTGCATTGAGGTTAGGGATGCCCCATTAGCTTTCACAAGTTCCTTAACTCCCCGAATTTCAGTAAGGAGTTCGAGGTGAGCGTCGAGCCCCTCACGTGAAGGCGTCATTTTTTGTGGGGAAATTGGCTCCGTCTTAGAGCGTTTCACACTGCTATTCGTCGCCCCTGCATAGTCCAAACGCTGCAGTTTTGGGCCCGCCATCAGGAAGGTACCGTGATTAATTTCAAATGAGTTTTTCCCAAAGAATGGTACTTTTTAATCAGTATTTTTGCCAGGTCTCCCGGAGCCACCGCTCGAGACGTCCACTCAGCTCGGCATCAGGCTCCGCCTCCCTAATCTGTTATATTTTTTTGAAGGTGTGCATAAACAGGTGGACAAAGTTGAGTCAGTTGATATAGTGTATTTGGACTTTCAGACAGCCTTTGACAAGGTCCCTCATCAGAGACCTTTGGCAAAACTAAAGAGTCATGGGATAGGAGGCAGTGTACTATTGTGGATCAGGAACTGGTTAAAAGATAGAAAGCAGAGGGTAGGGCTAAATGGCCAATTTTCCCAATGGAGAAAGGTGAATAGTGGTGTACCCCAGGGATCTGTGCTGGGTCCTGTGCTGTGCTGCTTTTTGACATATTCATAAATGACCTGGAAAGTGGACTAACGAGTGAGGTTATCAAATTTGCAGATGACACAAAACTATTTAAAGTTGTTAAAACCCAAGAGGATTGTGGAAAATTGCAAGAGAATCTTGATAAATTGGAAGACTGGGCATCAAAATGGCAGATGAAATTTAATGTGGACAAGTGCAAAGTTATGCACCTAGGTTAGAACAACCCAAACTATGGTTACACGATGCAAGGTTCCGCATTAGGAACCACCACCCAGGAAAAATATTTATTTATTTACATTCTCTTATATACCGCGCTATTCTGCATCAGTGCGGTTTACATTGAACAAACTGAAATTACATTGAACAGGGCATTATAACTTGGAGATAACTATTTTACAGGGAACATGGGCTATGGAGGGCTAAGTGGCTTGCCCAAGACCACAAGGAGCACCTGTGGCGTCATTGTGGATAGCATGTTAAAACCCTCGGCCCAGTGTGCAACGTGTAATCAAACTCTGGAATTTGTTACCGGAGGATGTAGTAAAGGCTGTTAGTGTAGCTGGGTTTAAAAAAGGTTTAGACAAGTTCCTGGAGGAAAGGTCTATAAACCATTATTAAGAAGGGACCCAGGATATCAATGCTTGACCCAGTACAAGCATTGTGGAACCTGTGTCTTTTGAGGAAACTGCTAGGTACGTATGACCTAGATTGGGCACTGTTGGAAACAGGATACTGGGCTTGATGGACCATGGTCTGACCCAGTATGGTATATCTTATTTATGTTCTTATGTTCTTATTACTCGTATGTTTCTCTTGTTGAGTTTCAATGTAAACAGTATGTGCATGCATACCCTGTGCACTTTTTGTTTGACGTAAACCACTTTGAATAGTAGAAAGGCGGTATAAAAAGACATTTAAATAAATAAATAAATAAAATTGCAGTCTGCGGGCTCTCAGTCTATCAAAGATAGTTTTTTTGCTGCACAGGCACATCGAGTCTTTGGAGAATTATTATTATTATTATTTTTAATGCTTATTAATTCTGAAGAACAAGAAAAATACAAAACACATATTCACACACTCCATATTTCCCTCAGTCCAGCACATTTCATATTTCCCGCCTCTCAATTATTATCCACAGTTTACATCCAAGGCTACATTCCCCACCCCCCACCCTCCCCCCTCTCTCCCAGCTTCTCTGTAACATACAAGTGCTTGTTCAGTCCTCATCCTCCCCTCCCTGCGATTGTCGCCACGCCGCATACACCTTCCATGTAGTTCAAAATTTATCTCCTCTTATTTGTTGTTTGGCCATTTTTTCCAACATAATATACATCCAGTCTAGTTGGTGAACAGTCTGGCTCACTCTGGCAGCTTACTGGCCCGCCATCTTTGAGCCACTAACATATGCGCAGCTATAACATGCATTTGCACCAGTACTCTAGCAGCCCTCAGCACCCCTTTCATAGGTAGGTTTAAGAAACACGCGGCAAGATCCCTTTTCCATGTTCCTTCTTCCATTTCTTCAATCAATCCTTGCACCATCCTCCAATAGTGCTCTATGACTGGAAACCCCCAACATAAGTGCAAGAGGTCACCCTCATACCCACATCCCCTCCAACATACAGTAGTTTCTCAACCCCTCTGCCCCCCATGTTAGACAAGTTAGCAGGGTCCCAATACATATAATACATTACTCTGTACACATGCTCTAGACTTCCAGCCAACGTTTCTGACAGAGATCAATTCCTAGATCCCTCCCCCAGCACTTACACAACCCTGGTTCTTCCTTCCACGTATCTATCACTTTTATATAATGCAGAGAGTAGTCCCTTAGTTCCTTCCCATGTGGAGTATAATATTTCAAAAAACCCTTGTTGACCCCGCTTACCCCCCTCAGGCTAGCTGGACTGCACATAATGACAGACTTGGACACAGTAAAATTCTTGTCCCCTACTTAAGTCATAATGTTTCTGTATTTCTTCAAACTTTCTCACGTGTCCCTCCTGATCCAGGACCTTCCCCACCCTATACAATCCTAGCCCCTGCCAGTCCTGATAGACTAAATAAAGCTTTCCAGGTGGAATACATCATTATAACACAAAGATGTATTCCAGTATATGACTCTTTTGCCACATAAGGCCGTTCTTACTTTCTGCCATACTTGCAGGCTGTGATTAACAAAGGGGGACCCACACTCTGCCTTAGCCCAACTCTCTCCAACCAGATGTGTTTTCCCAAGGGAATATGCCCTCTTAGCTCCTGTTCGATTCTCACCCATTGGGGTCCCAGTTCTCCCTTTTCCCAGTCCACCAAACCACTTAATATAGTGCTCACATTGTATTCCTTAAATCTGGTACTCCCAGGTCCCCTTCCCCTTGTGGCTGCATAAGAAAGTTTTTTTCTTTTTTTGACTCTTAGCAGCTTTCTCTGCCATATGAAATCGAAGATTCTTTTTTGCCAGGCTCTTAGTATGTCATCTGATAAAGAGATGGAAATAGTCATAAATAAAAATAACAGCTGTGGCAGAATATTCATTTTAATGGTGGCTATTCTTCCCAGCCAGGATAAGGAGACCCTCTCCCGTCTCTCTAAGTCCTCCTTGATAGACATCCAAAACTTCTAATGTTTCCATTGATATAATTCCACCCATCTGACCCCACCTGTATGCCCAGGTACCGAATTGTCTTTTTTGCCTACCTAAAGGAGAATGCATCCCTCAAGCATTCTTCCATCCCCTTCTCCAAGTATACACTTAGGATCTCAGTTTTGGTTATATTCATTTTATAACCTGGGTACCAGCTATATCTTTCGATTTCTTGCAAGAGGTTTGGTAATAAAGTTAGTGGTGAGGTGAGAGTGTAAATGATATCAAATGCAAAAAGTCTGATCTTGTAATCCGCCCTCCCCACGATGACCACATGTATATTGCTATTCATTCTCACTCGTTCAGCTAGGGGTTCAATTATTAAAGCAAATAGAAGGGGGCATAAAAGGCATCCCTGCCTCGTGCCCTTATGTAACCGAAACTGCTCCGAATACCTTCTGTTTACCCTGATTCTTGCTGCCGGCTCTAAATATAAGGCCTTAATCCAGCTGATGAACTTCAGTCCCAGGCTAACATACTCTAAAGCTCCTATTTGACCAGGTCAAACACTTTCTCGGTGTCGACTGCAACCAACATCATATTTTCCTTCATAGTCAGGGCCTTCCATATCAAATTTAACAATTTCTGGACATTATCCCTCGCCTATTAGCCCAGGATAGACCCAGACTGGTCCTCTCTAACTCCCTCCTTTATTACCCCTTGTAGTCTCTTCACTAGAATCTTAGTGAAAATTTTTGCATCGAGGTTTATCAGTGATATCGGTCAATACAACCCACACACCGATGCAGCCTTCCCCGGTTTCAGTATAACTGTTATACTCACCTCTGACATTGTGTGAGGCAGTCTTCCAGTTCCCAAGGTGTTATTAAGGATCTCCCCCAGCTCCCCAGCCAAAATATCTTGTAATTTCTGATAATAAACCGCTGTATAGCCATCGAGGCCAGGGCCTTACCCTTCTTCATACTGCCTTGTCCAACTGCCCTGCCTGTTATGATGTTATGGTGCGCAAGGTGGTATCCTGCATGTAGTCCATTAGTTCCTGCCTGCTGGCCTTGAGCTCATTTGCATATAGTTCTTTATAAAATTTACAGAAGATGGCGTGCTTCTCCCTTTCTGCAAACTTCAACTCCCCTTTCTCGTCCCTAATTTTTATTATCTGTTGCTGCTTTTCTCATGCTTTCAGCCTATATGCCAACATCCCCCCTGCTCAAGCAAAATAGGTTTGCTTTGCCTTCTGGGTTTAAATGCTATCTCCCCACGCATTAGTCGCACTGTCTCCTCAGATTTTTGTATCCTTCCCATTGCCCCTGCTACCTTACTCCCTGCATGCTGACTTTCCAGCTCTCTTAATTCTTTTCACAGTTCGCTCTCATTACTTGTCTCTGCTTTTTGCAAAAGGTAGCTTGAGATATCAGGATCCTGCTCACCGTCAACTTCATCCCATCCACACATATGGCTTTGCGACCTTTCCTCTCTGATTTAGCATGATGTATTCCTCCAAACTCTTAGTCACCTTTCCCACCATCCCCTCATCATTTAATAAGGAGTCATTCGTTCTCCAGAATTGCAGTCCACTTTGCTCCCCCTCCCACCTTATCCTAACTTCAATAGGAGCATAATCCGTCCATGTAATATCCTCAATATCCACCCCCTTGAGGTTATTTGCCAAAGTACAAGTCCAGCCAGATTATGTCAGTTCTACTGTAGCTTTGATGGGGATTGGGGTAGAATGTATATGCTCTCCTGCGTCCCTCTCTAATCCACCAACTATCTAATAAATTTAAAGTATCCACCAATTTCCCCAGTGCCCTTCTATGCACCTTCCCCCCTCCCATTTCTCCCCCTTGAGTTATCTAATCTTGGGTCTCTAGTTATATTAAAATACCCCCCCCCCCCCCTAGGATTATTGGTGCCTTTGCAAATTTTAACAGTTTCTGTAAGACCTCCTCAAAAAATTCCTTCTGCAAGCTATTGGCGTATATATTTGCTGGTACTACTGACTACTGCAAACCTGTCAAGCACCAGTTTATCTCTTCTTTCCTGGCATATCTCTACCAGGTGCCTTTCCGCTATCAGAATGCCCACTCCTGCCCTTTTACTATGTCCTTGTTTTACTGCCAAAAAAAAATGTGAGAACTTAGCACTTTTTAGGAGGTGCCGTTGACTCAGCTTCAAATGCATCTCCTGTATATATAATACATCCGCTTTCCTCCTGACTGCTTCACACACCAATAGACTATACTTATACCAGCTACCCAAGCCTTTCACGTTAATAGACACCAACCGACACTCTCGATCTAATTCCACAAGACAAGAACACATCACACCCACTCTAAAAGACCTCCACTGGCTACCAATCAGCTCCTGCATCAGATACAAGGCAGTCATAAACATATTCAAAATCAAACAACAGCTATCAGCCTTCAGCCTAAACCACTCATACAACCAGACAGCAGCACAAGGCCAAGGAGGAGAGGCACCGCCAACCGCGTCAACACACCAAAAGACTTCACTAAGGTACGCAAGGACACCGAAAAATGAGCACTGTCAAAGGCAGCACCAACAATATGGAATGCCCTCCCTGATTAGGTACGGTCAACAACAGACATTAAGGAATTTAGGAAACTGCTCAAGACGATCCTCTTCATAGAGCACTATGGTGACGTCACCTAATTATGCAACGGACAGTACCACAGCTCAACCACCCTCCCTGTTCGACACATACATGGTATTGAAGTAAAGTCCTGATGTACATAGTATTGTATATAGCGCACATTGTAAATAGATCACAAAGAATCAATGACCCTCTACACGCACACGCATTCACTGTTCAATGCATGTGCACACTAGACACTGTATGTTGATTGCTTGCTGTGTAAAGCGCCTTGATTGCAGGATAAGGCGGTATAGAAATCCGCTTAAATAAAATAAATAAATAAATAATTCATCCTTGGCCATATTATCATCTCTCTCCCCCCTCCCTTCAGCCTCCCTCCCATCCCGACACTCATACCTCTCCCAGAGTAGTGAATCATCAATTTGGCCTCCCCCATAGTTCGCACACATTAACATACATTCCCTTCACCTCCTCTTCCATTCGTGTCCAATACATGAACTATTCCCTCCATCCTCACACTTTTTTTCTCCCTGGCTCCCCCCACTAGCAACTGGATCCCTCTCCTTCCCTCCAGCCCATTCCTTTCCCTTCCACCCATACTCAAACTCCCATCTTACAAGTCCCCTTCCCTTCCCCCCACCACCCGAGCCGCTGCTCCTTTTATCTTCCAACAGACAAACATTAAAACTTTTCAACATATTTCGGTAGGGGCGTCCTCTTAACCGCTCAAACTTATACATACTACAAAAACCATGTACACAGTCATGTCCCTTTAGTTGCTTTTGTCATCTTCTGCTTTTTCTTTTCCTTCATCGCCTGTACCTTTTGAAATGGTATCCTTTTATGAAAATTGGGCATCTCCACCTCCTCTGGTACCACCACTCCGTCAACTCCCAATTCCTGTAGCTCGCTAATTGCTTCAGTTGGGCAATGTGCTGTTTTAGTTATACCATTAATCATGAAGGCAATCCCTGCCGGGCACAACCACTGGTATTTACACTGTCTTTGCCTCAATGCCATAGTCACAAGTCGAAAGGTTCTTCTTCTTGCCATTGTGGCCCCTGATAAATCTTCATATATGGAAATGCTGCACTTCCACTCCAATTTTCCCTTTCCCCTCATCTTTTGTTCAATACAGTTCTTTTCCACATATTCATAAGGCAGACTATTATATCCTGTGGCTTTTGTTCATTCAGCAGTCCCAAAGCTCTATGAGCTCTTTCTATTTTCACCATCTGAACTGGTATCAGTGCTTCTCCCATATTCAAGATGGCCAAGCACACTTCCTAAGCCACTTTAGCAGCAATTCCAAACTCCACTTTTTCTGGGATCCCCCAAGGGCGTAGGTCAGGGGTGGGCAATTCCAGCCCTTGTGCACCACATTCCAGCCTGGTTTTCATGATGTCCCTAATGAATATTCATGGACCTATTTCCATACAATGGAAGGCAGTGGATGCAAATAGATCTCATGAATATTCATTAGGAACATCATGAAAACCAGGCTGGATTGTGGTGCACAAGGGCCGGAATTGCCAACCCCTGGCGTAGGTTATTCCTACACAGTCGATATTCCATGTCCTCCACTTTAATTGCTAGTGCGGCTTTCTCAAAGGCGAGTTCCTGAGCCATTCTACACACCCTGTCCATTTCGGACTGTGTCTCATCCATGCGCTCCTCACAATCCGCAACTCAAAGGTCTAGCTCTATACCTCCATACGCAGTTCCTTTACCAGACCTCCAATCTCATTTTTCATCTCTTTCAGCTCATTTTTAAGCTCCAGAAACCAGCTTCTCATATCTGCCCACATCGAAGGTAACAACTCTCCTTGTGCACTCCTCTTTTTGTAGCACTCCTCCTCTGCCCTCCACTGCCACTAGTTTTGAGGCCTCGTAGTGCTCGCTCTTACCCCCAGAAATCACATAGTCACAGAGATCTGTGTTTTTTCTCCAGGTCACCATCCCCGTTTGCGTGTCGCTTAGTTCACTGCTCATCCAGTAATACTGCACACCGTAAATATTGCTCAAAGGGGTTTTTTCCTATTTTATGGGGTATTATTGACAGCGGAGCTTTCTCTTTAACCATCCATCCACATTGGTGACATCACTTCCTCCTTCTCTTGAGAATTTTTACCGGTCTAAGAATCTTATGTTTTTAAATTTCCCAAAGACTCAATTGTTGTCTGCTTTAATATTATTGCGGAAATATTTTAAGGAAATTTTGCTACTTCCTGAAACCGATAATGTGATTTTCTCTAATCTATATTACTTGCCCACCAGATCTTTGGTCCAGGGGGGATGAGATTGTGCAAGTTGAAGAGGAAGTTAATCTAGATTTGACTAATTTCTGAGAATCGTCTGTGGATAATATTTCTCTCCGCGCAACCTTGATTGTTTCCCTGGCCACAGAGATGGACAAAATTACTGTTATAAAAGCTTATTTCCACAAGAAAGATTACCTTTATTGTGGTCAGAAGATCACTACAGGGCTCATTCCCTCCCGGACATACAGCCCATCTGTATGTCTGGTTTGAACTGGATTTACAGAGGGGGGTCGCGATTCTGATCCCGCAGGGCATGTCTAGCCCTGCGGGACCAGAATCACGGACAGCCATTTACGTGCAGGCTGGAACTGCGATTCAGCCCGGCCTGCATGTACAGGGAAAGCCCAACTAACTCAGTCAGGGCTTTACAATTGAGCCACGGCACCATGGCGTCCGGTTGCCATGGCATCACGGCTCCATTGTAAAGCCATGATCCTGGATGCCAGCTGCACAAAGGCTTCCCCCGCAGCCGACCCCCGATCTGGCCTCCTAAGACCAGGGTCGGGCTGCGGGAATGTCTTCCCCCCCCCCCCCCCCGCCCCATCTATGTCCCGGGCCTGCAGAAAAAAGACATCTAGGGAAGTTATTCCACCTTGGAGGTGGAGTAACTTCCTCGCACAAGTCGCTGGGCCTAACTCTGCCCCCAATCCGCCCCTTCCCCGCGCCCATCTAACCTCTCCTTACAACTGGTGGGGAGGTTAGATGCCTACAGGGAGGGCATGAATAGTGGGGATGGATGTCCTGTTGGAACGTCCATCCCCGCTATTCGTAGGACAGAATCGGACCATCTTTCCAGATGTCTCCCGTTTTACCCAGGTGTGGAGGAAGACCTTTCTCCAGATTAAACCTCGTGTTTTGACTGTGGAGAGGAATTTTTTCCTCCGCTTTCTATGCAAATGTTTGATTACCTGTGATGGGATATGTTATGTGTTTATAGATCCAACACAATTAGAAAATTTTCATGATGATAGGTGAGAGCTTGGGTCCAGTGTATACTTGATTTCCTAGACTTTTGCTTCCTTGTTTATTGGTGTAGGGGTAAGAAATTTTGTCTGTTAAGCAAGGAGTTTCCTCTTTCCTAGGATGGTCTCCTTGCTCCCTGTAATATGGGCTGTGAAACTGATTATTGTATAATGTAGGAAGATCTTTTTTCTGGTTTTGTTTTTTCCTGTATTTTCTTGTTTTTGTTACTTATATGTTAAGCATAAACGTTAATAAAAAAAAAGATATGCTACTGCATTAGAGCATGTTAATGATTTATCACAAGCCCGATTTTATGCAAAGGTACTTACAGTATTTACTAATAACGCATATTAATGGTATTACATGCACTAACATGGTAGCAGCCTTCAGTAAATCTAGCCCTTAATGAACTCCTTTTATGATTTTGCATTGAAGCAACTCATTAGCTATGAATTTGAATATAATCGTCTATGTAAAGAATGATTATAAAATTGTACTACTTATGAATGTGAAAAATTTTGCAGATGGCATTTCATGTGCTAAAAGCTGAAATAGAGTGCAGTATCACCAAACTGTGCACTATTACAGGATTTAACAAATTAAGCTCCATTTGCAGATTTGTTCATCTTTGAGTACATTGGCTTCTGTGTTTATATACCCTCAAGTTCAATGCTCAGGTTACATAAAGTGAACACAATTAAACAATTTGTTTTTATTCTTAATACAGAATTATAGCCAAGATGCTTGTTGCACCAGATTCAGACAAAATGGCACGGGCACTGCCTATCTCAAACAGAAGGGTCACAAATGCAGGACAATTCTATAAACTCACAAAGGACAAAGTCAGGGTATGAAACCTCACTAAACATTACCTTATTGTAGGTTGAATCAATATGACCTGGTTGTAAATCTGTGTACTGTGGTAAAGGTCCCTTCTGGATTAGCATTCCGGGAGAAGAATGCAGCAGTAAACATTATCATAAATGAACATGGCATGGTGTACTATTTACATGTTTTATTTACAAATTTAAGTGGAAATTTTCTCCATAGACATCTTATAAACAACTTTTCACAGTAACACACAGTTACTTATGTAGTCACTTGCACAGCTTAATCCTAAATGCTCTCCTCAAACCATAATATTTCCTGGACCTACCCTGGTAGGTGATAAAGGGGAGTAGGTGGACATTAGGATGGTTGAGGATTAGGCTGAGTTCAGTTGGGTTTATGTTGTGCTATGTGATGGTTTCAAAGTGTTCTGTGAACAGGAGAGTTTTTAGTTTTTGCCTGAATTCTTTG
The DNA here is from genome assembly GCA_033557465.1 of Ichthyophis bannanicus. Classification (NCBI taxonomy): domain Eukaryota; kingdom Metazoa; phylum Chordata; class Amphibia; order Gymnophiona; family Ichthyophiidae; genus Ichthyophis; species Ichthyophis bannanicus. The sequence goes on along the minus strand of CM066031.1, from coordinate 1,394,906,349 downwards.
ATGTCTTTAGTGGCTCTGATATCATCAGGGAGGGAGTTCCATGGGCAGGCGCAGCGAGGAAGAAGGCCTTTTTGCAGGTAATTTGTTTTGCTTTTGTATGGACATTGGTTGTGGCAAGCAGGTTCTTTGTGTTGGTTCTTCTGAGTCCAGTTTCAGGGTCTCTTGTGATCAACGTTTGCAGGGTATCTGCTAAGGTGTGATGTAGTATTTTAAATATTGTAAGCATTGTTTTGAATTCTGTTCGTGAGTGTATTGGGAGCCAGTGTCGTTGATTCAGGAGGGTGTTATGTGATCGTGTCTTGTTGATCCTGTGATGATGCGGGCTGCTGTGTTTTGGGCCATCTGCAGTGGATGAATGGTATGCTTTGGGAAGCCTTGATATATGAAATTGCAGTAGTCTAAGACTGGTATTATGGTAGCCTGGAAGATGGTCCGGAAGTCGTTATGGTTGATCAGCGGTTTCAGTTTTTGGATGATTTTCATCTTATTGTATGCTTTCTTTGTGGTTTTATTTATCTGTGATTGTAGGTTGAGGTTTTGATAAAGTGTGACTCCTAGCTATTTGACTTTATTCTTTAAAATTATACTACTTTGTGCTAGTTTTATACCAGGAGGGGGGATGAGTGATGTGCTTCTGGTGATGTGAAAAGCCTCGGTTTTATTGTAGTTTATTTTTAGTTTGTTTTCGTTGAGCAGTGTAGTCATTGCTTCCAAGCATTTAGCTATGGTTGAGTAGTCTGGTTTGTCTATGTTGACTGGGGTATATATCATGATGTCATCTGCATAGATTTGGTACTGGATGTTGTGTTTTGTTATAATGTTGAAGATGGGTTGAATGTATAGGTTGAATAGTAAGTAGGATGAGCCTTGTGGGATGCCTTGGTGTATTGTGTATGGTGTGCCTTTGCTTGGTCTGTTCCAGACTTGCATCTGTTGATTGTGTAAATATAACTGGAACCACTTAATCGTGGAATTTTGGAGACCTATTTCTTTCAGTCGTTGCAATAGTATATGGTGTGTGACGGTGTCAAAAGCAGCTGATATGCCTAGTAAAATAAGGATAAAGCCTTCTTTTATGTCATCTATGCCCCTTAAGATACTGTCGAGGAGGGATGTAAGTAGGGTTTCTACACCGTGGTTGGGCTTGAAACTGTGTGGGCATTTGTCTAGTTGTGCGTGTTGGTTCACATGGTCTTGTAAGTGATGACAGACCATTTTTTCTATGTTTTTGGCTATGAATGGTAGACTGGAGAATGGTCGATATACAGCAGGGTCGTTTGGGTTGAGTAAGGCATTCTTGAGGATTGGTCTTTTGGAGGCTTGCTTCAGAGCTGAGGGCATGTAGCTTTGTGTGAGAGATATCTGTGTATCTTTTGTATGATTGGACTCATCTCCTTTTTCATTCTTTTGATCCATGAAACTGGGCATAGATCTGCTGGGAATGAGGTGGTGTTGAGGTTGGAGAAGATTTGTTCAATTTATTCAGTGGTTAATTTGTAGAAGTTGTCCCATTTTCCAGTGGTCTTGAGTTGTGTTATGTCCGTCAGTGTCTGCAGTTGGTTGTCGGGGTGGTTGTTCTCGTGTTTTGTTATCAGATAGTCTGTTATCCATTGTGGATGTAGGTCACCTATTTTTCTTTAAGTGGGCTCTTTGGTTAGTGTTGGTGCTATATGAAAGAGCTCCCTGGATTTATTAACAGATTTCATGAAGAGGTTTGTGTAGTATTCTCTTTTACATATATTGATAAGATCATTGTATTTGTGGGGTTTTTTTTATTGTTGAAGAGTGTTCTCCATTCTCTGGTGTCTCCATTTTCTTTCAATCCTCCTTAATTCCTTCTTTGCTTCCATAATCTTGTTAGGGTACCATGGTGTGGACTAGTTTATGTATGTTATTTTTCCTTTGTGTAGTGCTATTGTGTAGTGCTATTGAGTGGAGGAGTGGCCTAGTGGTTGGGGCAAGGTACTTCGGGCCGGAAGGTCAGGGGTTCAAATCCCACTGGAGGACAGCAACCTTGGGCCAGAAGGACTGGGGTTTCTAGTCCCACAGGTGCTCCTTGTGGTCTTGGGCAAGCCACTTAACCCTCCATAGCCCATGTTCCCTGTAAAATAGTTCTCTGTGTGCTGTGCTTTCCTGTCTAATCAATGTGTTTATACCTAAAAAAAAAAATTTCCTGTCATGATTTGACAATTTCCAATCTGTAATCAAACCGCTGCTGATCGCTGGAAGTAGCGGTATACTAAATAAATAAATAAATAAAATAAATTGCAGCATTTGAGATGGAGTCATTCCAGCTGCTGATTAAGTTATTAAGGTCTGTTGTGTTCTGGTTTAGTTTTGGAAGAACTTCTTGTAAGAAAAGTTGTTCATTGAATCGCTTGAATCTTCTGTAATCCTGTTTTTCTTGTCTGGGAACTCGGGCTACTACTGTTATTTGGGCTTACTGAAGCATAGAAAGCTTATAGATTGATTGATGAACAGTCAATTACCATTTAACATAAGAACATAAGATATGCCATACTGGGTCAGAACAAGGTCCATCAAGCCCAGTATCCTGTTTCCAAAAGAGGCTAATCTAAGTCATAAGTACTAAGCAGTTTCCCAAAAAGACACAGGTTCCACAATGCTTGTATTGGGTCAAGCAGTGATATCCTGGGTCCCTTTTAATAATGGTTTATGGCCCTTTCCTCCAGGAACTTGTCCATTTAACATAAGAATATAAGATATGCCATACTTGGTCAGACCAAGGTCCGTCAAGCCCAGTATCCTGTTTCCAACAGTGGCCAATCTAGGTCATAAGTACTTAGTAGTTTCCACAAAAGACACAGGTTCTACAATGCTTGTATTGGGTCAAGCAGTGATATCCTGGGTCTCTTTTAACAATGGTTTATGGATCTTTCCTCCAGGAACTTGTCCAAACCTTTTTTAAACCCAGTTACACTAACAGTTTTTACTACATCCTCCGTTAACAAATTCCAGAGTTTGATTATGCATTGAGTGAAAAAATATTTTCTCTATTAATCTTAAATTAGTCTGTAGCTTCATTGCATGTCCCCTAGTCTTTCTATATTCTGATGACGTAAACAATCCTACCTTTACCTGTTCCGCTCCATTCATTAATTTATAGACCTCTATCATATCTCCTCTCAGCAGGCTCTTTACCAGGTTGAAAAGCCCTAACTTTTTTAGCCGCTCTTCATAGGGGTATCCTTCCATCCGCTTTACCATTTTGATGGCTCTTATCTTTACCTTTTCTAATAACGCTATATCCTTTTTAAGATATGGTGACCAGAACTGCACACAATATTCAAGGTGCAGTCGCATCATGGAATGATACAGTTGTTGTTGTTAAGTGCCGTCGAGTCGGAGTCGACTCATGGCAACCCTCTGGATAGCTATCCTAAATTGTGTTCAGTCTTCAGTCAGGCGGCTCATTGTTGACAGACTGGTACCTGTAGCTGCTGTTATTGTATCAATTCATCTCATTGCTGGCCTTCCTCTTATGCGTTGACCTTCTATCTTGCCAAGCATGATGTCTTTCTCTAATGATCTCTCTCTTCCCCTGATGTGTCCAAAGTATGAAAGTCGACGTCTTGTCATCTGAGCTTCTAAAGAAAGCTTAGGTTTGATCTCCTCTACTACCGACTGGTTTGTTCTTCGGGCAGTCCATGGTATACACAGTATTCGCCACCAGTACCATAATTCAAAGGCATCAATTTTCTTCCTGTCTATCTTTTTCACTGTCCAGCTTTAACATCCATATGATGTTATTGAAAATATCATGGCTTGAACAAGTCAAATCTTTGTATGGAGAGAGGCATCTCTTCTCCTGAGAATCTTATCTAGGTCTTTCATAGCAATTCTGCCAAGAACAATGTGTCGTCTGATTTCTTGACTGCTTGTTTCTTCTTTATTGATAGTTGATCCAAGTAGGTTAAAGTTGTTCACAATTTCAAATTCTTCTCCTTCAACGATGAACCTGTTGATTATGCCAGTTGTCATGATCTTTGTCTTCTTTACATTAAGGTGCAGGCCCATTTTGAGACTATGTTCTTTGTGAGAAGCAAATGTTTCAGATCATCTTCACTTTCAGCCAGTAATGTGGTATCATCAGCATAGCGAAGGTTGATGATGAGTCTTCCACCAATCTTCACACCTCTGCTGTCTTCATACAATCCTGCTTCTTTGATGATTTGTTCTGCATATAAATTAAACAGGTAGGGGGAAAGTATGCAGCCTTGTCTTACACTTTTGCTTATTTTAAACCATTCTGTTTCTCCTTGTTCCATTCAAACTGTTGCTTCTTGATCAATGTACTGATTGTGCAAGAGTACGATCAAGTGTTCTGGTATACCCATGCTTCTTAATGTGGCCCAGAGTTTCTCATGGTTTACACAGTCAAAAGCCTTGCTATAGTTGATAAAGCACAAATAGATATCCTTTTGGTATTCTTTAGTCTTTTCAAGGATCCATCTCACATCCACAATTATGTCTCTTGTTCCTCGCCCTTTCCTGAACCCTGCTTGCACTTCAGGGAGTTCTTGTTAAAGGTATGATTGTAGTCTCTTTTGAATAATCTTCAGTAGAATCTTGCTGGCCTGTGGGATCAGAGCAATTGTGCGATAATTTCGACAGTCAGTTGGATCACCTTTCTTTAGTACTGGTATAAACACAGATCTTTTCCAGTCAGCTGGCCATGATGTTGTCTTCCATATTTCTTGGCAGAGCCTTGTAAGTACGGTAACAGCTGCATCAGATTGCTGTAATACGTCTATGGGAATGCCTGGTGCTTCTATGGGAATACCATCAATGCCTGGTGCTTTGTTCTTTGATAAGGCTTTCAATGCTGCTTCAACTTCTTCTTTCATCACTAATGGTTCCCGATCATAAGGTACAGGTTAAAATGGCTGTTGGTCCACTTGATCTTCATCATATAAAAACTCTGTATATTCATTCCACCTTTTCTTGATCTTCTCAGCATCATTCAACATAGAACCTTGAGAATCTTATAACATTCCAATTTGAGGCTGGAACTTTTTCTTTAACTCTCATAGCTTTAGGAAAGCTGATCTTGTTCTTCCTCTAATAGCTTCTGCTTCTATTTCCTTGCATGCGTCGTTGTAGTACTTTTCCTTGTCCTGTCTTGCTGCACGTTGGAAATCTCTGTTGAATTCTGTGATTGTCTTTCTTTCTCCTCTGGCTTCAGCTTCTCTGCGTTTCTGGGCAATTTTCAGAGCTTCTTCCATCATCCATTTTGGCCGTTTTTTCTTTTTCACCTTTTGTAGAGACTTCTCGCTTTCTTCCGACACAACCTTCTTGATGTCATTCCATAACTCTTCTGGAGCTCTGTCATTTGTACCTAAAACAGCAAATCGATTTTGCAGGCAGTCTTTAAATTCCAGTGGTATATTCTCAAGGTCATATTTTGCTGCATTCATGAGTGGTTTGCTATTTTTCAACTTTAGCTTGAGTTTGCAAACTAGTAGTTGATGATCTGTACCACAGTCAGCTCCAGGTTTTGTCTTTGTTGATGTTATAGAGCTTTTCCATCGTTGACTTCCACAGATGTAGTCAATTTGATTTTTATACAATCCATTGGGTGACGTCCATGTGTACAGTCGCCACTTGTGTTGCTGGAAGAAGGTGTTTGAGATGAATAGATCGTTGGTCTTGCAGAATTCTATTAGTCTTTCTCCAGCTTCATTTCTGTTGCCAAGTCCATATTTTCCAACTACTTTGCCTTCTTCTTTGTTGCCAACTTTTGCATTCCAGTCACCCATGACTATCACACTATCCTGTTTGCATGTTCTGTCAATTTCAGTTTGTACTTGTTCATAGAACTCTTCAATTTCATTCTCTTCTGCAGCTGTTGTTGGGGCATATACTTGAATTATAGTTGTGTTGAAAGGCATTCCTTGTAGACGAATAGAGATTAAGCATTCGCTGATTGCATTGTATTTCATTATAGTTCTTGCAAGTTTCTTCTTTATTATAAATGCAACACCATTTCTTCTTTGTCTTTCATTTCTAGCATAGTAGATCACGTGATCATCTGATGGAAAGTGCCCGATGCCAGTATATTTCAGTTAGCTGACACCCAACAGATCAAGTTGTACACGTTCCATTTCATTCTTGACCACCTCCAACTTCCCTTAGTTCATGCTTCGTATGTTCCATGTTCCAATGTATAAGACATCTTTACAGCTTCTGACTCTCATTTCATGTGCAGCTACTTCAGCAGTCAGACGTCCCGAGGGCTTTGATCCAAACACATCATAAATGCTGGCTTTACTCTGAAAAGTCTTCAGCTCTTCCCCAGTAGCTAGTTGAGTGCCTTCCGACCTGGGGGTCTCATCTTCCAGCACTATAGCACAATTTGTTTTGTTATAACTATCCATTGGGTTTTCATGGCAAGATACAGAAGCAGATTGCTGGACCTTTCTTCCGCGCAGTTTAAGTTTGGTGTTGTTGCCGTTGTCACAGAAATGTGATCCTCTGGCGTCAACACTATCCCATTCTGCTGCTGCCCAGATGGGTGGTTTGTCTTGGTCTGGCACCTCAGCTGAGACCTGTCCATCTTGGGAGACCCTGCCAGTAGTTAAACTACCGATAGTTTAGCTCTCAGCATCACTGATGCACACAAGCCCTCACAGCACGACAAGCTGCAAACCAAGTGAGGAATGATACAGAGGCATTATAAAGCATAGTTACTCACCTGTAACAGGTGATCTCCGGGAACAGCAGGAATTTAGTCTTCACATATGGGTATCATCGGTACCGACGGAGCCTGAGCGGGAATGCTCCCCAGCGTCCAATTAGAAAGCTTTTGGGAGCATCCCACAGCGCCTGCGTGCTGCCTTCCCGCCTTTCCCAACTGCCTCTCTCCAGTTGAGTTTAAAGCTGAGACAAAGAGAGAGAGAGGGAAAGAGAAAGAGATAGATAGAGAGATACAACTCCTAGGGGAGGTGGGTGGGTTGTGAAGACTAAATTCCTGCTGTTCCCGGAGATCACCTGTTACAGGTGAGTAACTATGCTATCTCCAGGAACAAGCAGGAATGTAGTCTTCACATATGGGGACTCCCTAGCTTTAGATGCCAGGGAGAGACCCCAGAAGTGTTGTGTCCCTGTGAAAGGACTCCACGTCCCCCCATGGATCTCTGGCATCCAACCAGGGATGGTGGGTAGGAGTTGATTAGGTATGGAACAGGTGTTGAAGAACAGCCTGACCAAACAAGGCATCCTGGCGGGAGTCCTTGTCCAAGCAGTAATGGGCTGTGAAGGTATGAACCGAGGCCCAAGTGGCTGCTCGACAGATGTCGTCGATAGATACAGAGTGCAGATGAGCCATTGAAGCTGCCATGGCTCTCACATTGTGAGCTGTGACATGGCCCTCCAGAGGAAGATTCTTACTCTGATAGGCAAAGGAAATACACTGAGCAATCCAGTTTGACAGTGTTCTCTTGGAGACTGGAAGTCCCAAATGAGAAGGATCAAAAGCAACAGAGTTGAGAGGACTTTCTATGTTGCTGTGTTCTTTGCAAGTAAAAGGCTAAAGCTCTTTTACAGTCCAAAGTATGAAGATTCCTTTCTGCATTAGATGCATGAGGCCTTGAAAAAAACACAGGCAGGTAGACCACTTGGTTTAGATGAAAAGGCGAGACCACCTTTGGCATAAAGTGTGGATGAGTCCTAAGGACTACCTTGTCATGATGGAACCTTGTATAAGGTGGATCAGCTACTAGTGCCTGCAACTCACTGATGCGGCATGCTGATGTGATTGCAATGAGAAAGATAACCTTCCAAGAAAGGAATTTCAATGAGGTAGTAGCTAAGGGTTCGAAAGGTGGCTTCATAAGCTTCCCAAGAACCAGGTTTAAGTCCCATGCCACCGGTGGTGGCCTAAAGGGAGGCTTAGTTAGAAGAAGGCCTCTCATAAATCTTGCTATAAGAGGATGGGAGGAAATAGGTTGTCCATTTAGAGGCTTGAAAGAAGCTGCAATAGCACTCAAATGGACTCTTACTGAGTTAATTTTAAGTCCTGCATTGGATAAATGAAGGAGATACTCCAGTAATGATTCCAGGGGTATTGCAAGGGGGTTAAGACCCTTCTGCGAACACCATATGGTAAACCTTTTCCACTTGAAAGCATAAGAGCGTCTTGTGGAAGGCTTCCTGGAAGCATAAAGGATATCCTTTACTTGCTGAGGGAGGTTAAGATCATGGAGATCTAGGCCTTCAGCAACCACGCCCTGAGATGCAGAGACTGGGGATTGGGATGCCATAACATTCCATCCTCCTGAGACAGGAGATCTGGAGCAGACCCTAACTCCAGAGAGGGAGCTTGAGAGAGATGTAGAAGCGGATGGTACCACACTTGCCATGGCCAATGTGGAGCTATGAGAATCATACGGCCTCTGTCTCTCTGAAGCTTGAACAGGGTTTTGGGAATTAGGGGAATGGGTGGAAAGGCATAAAGGAAGTCTTAACCCTAGTGAAGGAGGAAAGCATCCGTGACCTGAGAGCCCTGAGCCGGAATTCTGGTATAGAACCGGGGAAGTTTGGCATTCAACGGACTTGAAAAGAGGTCTATGTCCGGGGTTCCCAAAATTTGAAAAATCTTGGCCATCTGGTCTGTATGTAGAGACCATTCGTGTGGAAGCAGAACTCGACTGAGTCTGGCTGCCCAAGAGTTTTGTATGCCTGGAAGATACACTGCCAGGAAATGAATCTGATGCTCTCTGGTGAGAGCCCATAGTCGCAAAGCTTTGTTGCAAAGCGACAGAGAGCCTGTTCCCCCTGCTTGTTCACGTAGAACATGGCTACTTTATTGTCCGTATGAATGAGGACTGTCTTGTAGCTTGCTCTGAGTTCTAAGACATTGATATGTAGATGAGTCTCCTGTGGAGTCCAAGTGCCTTGGGTGGAGAAGTCTTGCAGATGAGCTCCCCAACCCATTGGAGAAGCATCTGTTGTGAGAGTTGCGTGGGGTAAAGGTTGTTGAAATGGGGACCCCAGCAACAGGTTCTGAGTGGACTGCCACCATTGGAGAGACAAAATAAGGCGATTTGTGTTTGCTATTTTGTCTGCCAGGCACCCTGATGCCTGGGTCCATTGAGTGGATAAAGTCCACTGGGCTGCTCTCATATGGAGGCGAGCATAAGGAACCACATGCACTGTAGCAAGACTGGGTGCCGGCAAAGCGGACACCGATGTTGATGCCGATGCTGTCGGTATCGGTACCGATACTGGTGCCGGAGTCGGTGCCGCTACCGGTTGAGCTGTCTGACCCGGTTCCGAGGGTGTCGATGCCGCAAGGAGAGCCGCCAAACTGCGTTCAATAGCCAGGAACCTCTGGCTATCGATGCTGCCGATGCCTGGGTATCGGTACCGGAGAAAGCAGCCGGTACCCCAGAGCATGGCACCAGTCGTTCTGCTGAGGTCAAGGTCTCGAACATCCTGGAGCCCCGATAATGCTTTGGAAGCCGAAGCCTCCCGCCGGGGCAATTTTGCAGTGCAGAACCCTCAAAAGCAACGCCAGAGGCATCTCGATGCTTGTCTGGAGATCTACCCTTTGAGGACCGGCTAGACTTATGTTTAGTTACCTGAGATCCATGGGAGGAAGACAAAGCCCTGGAAGAAGTTGATGCCACAGAGGCTGCATCAGAGGGAAAAAGTGTGCTGAGCTTAGCAGCTCGCTTCTGTCGACCCCTCTTGGACATCATGGCACAAGCCATACACTCTGAAATGGAGTGGTCAGGACCTAAACATTTAAGACACCACTCATGGGTGTCGGTGACGGAGATGGTACCGCCACACTTGGTGCACTTTTTAAACCCCGAAGCGGGTTTTTCCATAGTGGAGGAAATTTTGGGCCTAAGGCCCAAAATGGCGCGTGCACCTGGAGGGAAAAGTTTTGAAAAAAACTATAGTATATATATATATATATATTTTTTTTTTTTTAAAGAAAGAAAGAAGAACCGGCGGTACCGGTATAGCGTCGAGGAAGGCAGACGCGACCACAAAAAGAAAGAATAAGGAAAAAATTTCTGCTGTGACAGGAACAACAACCTGCTGGCTCCGCGGAAAACAAAGAATTGGAGAGAGGCAGTTGAGAAAGGTGGGAAGGCAGCACGCAGGCGCTGTGGGATGCTCCCAAAAGCTTTCTAATTGGACACTGGGGAGCGTTCCCGCACAGGCTCCGTCGGTACCGATGATACCCATATGTGAAGATTACATTCCTGCTTGTTCCTGGAGATTATCCTTTGTTTTATTTTCCATTCCTTTCCTTATGGAAAATAAAACAAAGGATATTATAATGCCTCTGTATCGTTCGATGGTGCGACCGCTGTAAAATCTGTGCGTATTTTCACTTTTCTGCAGATATGTTTGTAAACTAAAACGTGAGTGCTTGTGAAAACACAGAAGTATACATGTTGTTGCAATCCCAGTCCTAACTGCTCCCATGGGCACACCTCTGCTGAATGCAGACAAACATACGTACATTTTTACTCACAGGCACAGTGGGCAATTATGACAGCCAATTTACATTGGTAATTTCTGAGGATTAAAAACATTTTGCTTACAAGTTGCCTTTAAAGCTATAATGTAACTGAAATTCTGAACAAAAACGCTCTAAAGCACCTTAACAGAGGTACAAGATTTGAGGGGGGGGGGGGGGATATTCCAAGGCATTTACAGTTTGCAGACCTGCAAACCATGTAAATGCCGCTGAGCTGGATATTCAGTGGCACTAACATGTGGAAGCTCAATATCACTGCTGCCCGGTTAGCTTCTGGGTTCTGCGGCAACCGAGATGTTCCGTGCTAGTGGCCGGATATGGCACCAACATTGAATATCTGGGGTTAGACTACAGCAGCAAAGGTTAGCCACTTTAAAGGCACTAGCCACCACGAGGGGCAGCTCAAGGCACTCTACTGCCTGATGCAGGGATGAGATGGCGCCCCCACCCCCAGGGACTGAACGAAAACAAAAGGCAGATTAGATTATATGGAGGAAATGCAAGATGGCTGCACACCAAGGAACTAAAAGGAAGAGTGAGAACCACAGTGCAGTTTATAAAACTCAATTATAACTCATTTTTATTTTGGTGTTATAAACTGTGTTATGGTTCTTGCTTTTTCCTTTTGAACATATATTTTGCATCCACAGAACCTCCTCCCTCAACAGTGGGTGCAGAGCAGAAACAGGACATTCAACCACAGAACTAAATATCTTTAAAAAAATCAGATTCTGATCATCTCATTAGTAACAAACATTCTCCAGTACTAGGCATATTGTGAACTAATACAAGACCCTACAACAAAGTCACTGAGTATCTATAGAAGAAATCTACCATACCATACCATATCAGCCCCAACTTCCAAAACTCACATAAGGAGCGCATCCAAAAAAAGCATCACTGTAAATACTACCGTGGGCCCTCAAACATCCAACACCTATTTGAAAAGCTGAACAATTTATATTACTACAGTACAGATCCCTATATCAAATTCCATGTTAACAAAATACCTGGTCTTGGTCACACACTCAAAACAGAGACCCTCATCAAGTACAGAATAAATGACCATAATCTAAAAATAAATATACGTAGATAAAAATTAAACTGCAACCCCAAGAAGCCAGATTCTGCATACAGTGCAATACCAGAGAAATAGAAAGAGATGCATTTCCATGTACTGCATAAAATATAAAGATAGCACCAAGTCTGATCATTAAATTGAAAATAAAATTCTCTTCCAACTTTGTTATCTTACCATTTTATTCTCTGATCGTGTAGGTCCCAATCTGAGATTTCTGCTTTCCGCTATCTCCCAGTCCACCCTCCTGTCTACTTTCCCCCAGGGACTGCATAAGAATGATGCAGAGCCATATGCGGAGACTCACTGTGACATCATTTGCATAAATTTAGTGTACTTTATTTTAAAATGTATATGCCACCCATCTAAAATCCTAGGTGGCTTCTAAACATACACATGCAATTTAGTGAAACAGATGTTACAATAAAACAAACATAACAATAAAACATTAAATTTAATTAATGAAAAGCCACTTACTAAGCCCCCCCCCCCACCCCACCCCACCCCATCCCATGATAAGTATCTTCACATCAGATTCATTTTGCTATGGCCAGATTATTGATGAGGAGAGAAGATATAAAATGAGAAACTAAGCCTGGTAGCTATGAATTCAAATGCTAGATTGGAACAGTCCGGAACTCAGCAGCGGTGAAGAAATCAGGCTACTACAGAAAATTAAACAGAGACATTCCCTTAAAATTTGAAATTTCCTTGAATCTGAACTGACAAAATATTTAAAATTTCAGTCTGGCAGCATAAAGAACACAAACGGGAGGAGTGGCTTAGTGGTTGGGGCAAGTTACCTCAAGCCAGAACACAAAAGGGAGGAGTGGCTTAGTGGTTGGGGTAAATTACCCCCAGGCCAGAAGGTTGGGGGTTCAAATCCCACTAGAAGACAGCAACCTTGGGCTAGAAGGACTGGGGTTTCTAGTCCCACAGGTGCTCCTTGTGGTCTTGGGCAAGCCACTTAACCCCCCATTGCTCATGTTCCCTGTAAAATAGTTATCTCCAAGTTATAATGCCCTGTTCAATGTAATGTCAGTTTGTTCAATGTAAGCCACCTTGATATCATGAAAGACAGTATATAAGAAATGTTAAATAAATAAAAACTGCAAATCTCAAAAACAATATATATTCCAGTATCCCCCCAATCAACACCCTACAGTTGACCTCACCAAGAACTCAGAGTACAGGATCCATAGAGCAAATTTACTATTCCATAACAGCACTAACTTCCAAAACTCACACAACATGGAGCGTACCCAGAAAAGGGCAGCACCACAAATATTGCAGAGGGCCCTAGAACATCCATATACCTATTCAGAAAACTGAACAGGCCAGATTACTATAGTTCCCTACATAGAAACTCCATGCTAACAGAACATGTAGCATCAGTCACACGTATGCAGAGCAGAGATAGATCTTCACCAAGTAGGGAATATATCAGTGCAAACTAAAAACAGACATATGTAGTCAAAAAAATTATTTTACCCATTACCATTAGGTTTACAGGATTTCTTGCCAAAAATTATACTTTACTGCAGAGTGAGGTGAGAGAAAGAACTCTCACACACAGGCATCTGCATTATTGGCAGAAACTAACATAATGGCTCAGAGCAAGTAGCATGAGTATAACTAATGCCAGCTCAGTGGGTGGCCTTAGTTGCACTGGCAGCTGTTTTGTCACGCCAAAATATGGTAACTGCAGGGGGATGTAACTGCTTCCCTGCAGTTAGCCTATGGCCCTGCATAATCAAACTCTGGAATTAGTTATCAGAGGATGCAATAAAAGCTGTTAGTGTAGCTGGGTTTAAAAAAGGTTTGGACAAGTTCCCAGAGGAAAGGTCCATAAACTATTATTAAAAAGGACCTGGGAAATCCACTGCTTGTCCTGGGCAAGCACTGTGGAACTTGTTTGCCTTTTTGGGAACCTGCCAGGTACTTGTGACCTGGATTGGCCACTGTTGGAAACAGGATACTGGGCTTCATGGATCTTAGTCTGACCCAGTATGGCATTTCTTATATTCATATGTTACCAGTGCAGAGCCTAGGAAACATGCTGCTACAGTAAATATACCAAACAAGAGGGGCTCAACAGCATCCGTACAGCATCTCCCACTTCCACAAAAACAAGAGCGACTTAGCACCCCAACATAGCACTTCCAACCCTCTGAAAAACAAGAGGGACTTTGTGACTCCCAACAAAACACCTCCCACTCCAATATAAACACCAAGAAGGGCTTGGAAACCCCAACATAATTCCTGAAACTGTACACAGGACCAGCATGGTGTAAATGTAAATATATATTCTGTAAAAACCAAAGGAAATGCAAGATGCTCGCACACCAAGCAACAAAAAGAAAAAGTGAGAACCACGCAGTTTATAAAACCAAATTATAACTCATTTTATTTTATAATAAACTGCGCTATGGTTATCACTTTTGCTATGGGTGCAGAGCAGAAGTAGGGCATTCACCCACAGAACTCAATGTATTAAAAAGAAAATATTCTGGTCATCTCACTAACAAACATTCTCCAGTACCAGGCATATTGGTAACTAATATAAAACCCTACATAAGTCACCTAAGATCTACAAGGCCAAATCTACCATACCATACTAGCATAAACTTCCAAAATTCATACAAGGGCCCTAGCCAGAAAAAAGCAGCACTATAAATACTGCAGCAGGCCCTAAAACATCCATACACCTATTTGAAAAACTGAACAATTCAGATTACTACAGTACAGATACCTATGAACAAATTCCATGTTAAGAGAACACCTGGCCTCAGTCACACACTCAGAACACCAAGTACAGAATAAGGGGCATGTTTAATAAACCTTCTTAACGTGCGCGCCGCGTTAGTCTGCAGGATGCCATAAAAGGAGTGGGCGGTCCGGTCAAAAATAGCAAAACGGGATTAGCGCGCTGCACGCTCTTGTGCGCCGCGCACATTAGCGCACGAGTAACACGCACAGGAAGCATAAGCAGGCGCGCTGATGTACAAACAGAGGAACAGGGCTGCAGTACAATGGTAAAGACACTGACAGATGGTGCAGGGGTCATGGGTTCAATCCACCACTGTGCCCAATGAATAAGACTGTCTGAGGCACTACCATTCATGTGTAAAATTGCATTATGAGGCTTTTTAATTTTATTTTAATTACTGCTGCTAGCAAACACACTCTCAAAGCGCTGTAACATAAGGTGCTGCATAATGCACCCCAGAGGGCACATCTTAAAGTGCACTGTCCGCCACGGCACCCTACAATGTTGCTTAAAGGGTGGCCTATAGGGCGCCATATAGGGTGCCCTATGAGGCACGGCAAGGTCTTAGCACTGTTTTTGATGGCAGACTGTGCATTGTAACGCATGGAAATGTTCAGTAGGTGCGCTGACATGCAAGGAGAAACAGCAGAGTAGCACAATGGTTAAGACACTGACTAATAGTGCAGGGGTTATGGGTTCAATCCCCCACTGTGCCCAATGAATAAGGCTGGCTGAGGCACTACCTGTTATGTGTAATATTGCATTATGAGGCAATTTAATATTGTTTTAATTAGTGCTGCTAGCAAACACACTCTCAAAGTGCTGTAACATAAGTTGCCGCATCAGTCGCCCTATAAGGCACTCCAGAGTGTATACTATAAAGTGCACTGTCCGCCCAGGCACCCTAGAATGTTCCTTATAGTGCGCTTTATAGGGTGCCATATGAGGCCCCGCAAGGTCATAGCACTGTTTTTGATGGCAGCACTGTGCATTTTAACGCATGGAAAACTTAAGTAGGTGCGCTGATATGCAAGAAGGAACAGCAGTGTAGCACAATGGTTAAGGCATTGACTGATAATACAGGGGTCATGAGTTTGATCCCCAGTGTGTCTAATACTTAAGACTGGCTGAGGCATCAGCTTTGACATGTAAGTATTGTTTTCTGCTGCACTTTATTTGTATTTTATTAATTGCTGCCAGCAAACACACCCTCACGTGCCGTAACCTAAGGTGCCACATAAGGCACCCTATAAGGCACTCCATAGGGCACATTATAAAGTGCACTGTCTGCCACGGCACCCTATAATGTCCCCGATAGGGCACCCTATAAGTTGCTCCATAGGATACCGTAAAGTGCACCGTATATGGACGGTAACCATAAGGTGCCCTATAGGGCGCCCTATAAAGTGCCCTCTGAGGCACCTTATGGGTACAGTACACTGAGGGTGTTTTTGCTGGCAGCACTAATGTACATTAAAAATAGATAATGCTTTGGACAGCCCTATCAAATAACCCCACTGTGGGTTTGAACCCATGACCGCTGGCTCCACAAGCAGTGAAGTAACCAGTGGGCTACAGCTCTATAGCTACTAACAAGACCCTGGCTGGCTGCAGAAGGACTGCATGTCACCACACAAACAGTCTGCTGTGGTCACCAGGATAGGGTTAGCCCACCCGTATCCATGATGCACTGCACATGCAAATCAGCCGTCTACAGATGAACACAAGATGGGGTATGCACCCCCACAGCACCTCGGCCTGGTAGGGGGAACTGACCGTGTGTGGTACTGGCACAGAATAGCTACACACCGTCACATTGTGCAGGTATGGCACTCACCCTGAGGGTGAGGTGGGGCGCCCAGCACCAGGTCCACAGCAGAGAAAGGCCATGCTGCAGGTCCAATGTGTGAGATAGGTAGTTTCTGCAGTCACACCTTGGATATATCTGTATGTCTCAGTCAGGTGTAGCCCCTATGGACCCCTAGGAGGATTATGTACCACCACCCTTCTCCTCCTCCAGGGGTGAGAGTGGTAAAGAGTAGTTACTCACCTGTAACAGGTGTTCTTCAGGAGCAGCAGGAATCAGTCCTCACTTATGGGTAACGTCGCCGACGGAGCCCTCGCGGAGCAATTACCCCAGCTTTCGAAGAAAGCCTTTGGGATTGCAGCGCGCATGCACGGTCCCCTTCCCGCCCGAGGGTGCCATCTTGCTCAGTCAGATGACATAGCGAAGACAGCAAAACATAACAGAATGGCTGCAACTCCAAGGAGAGGAGGGAGGGTAGTGAGGACTGATTCCTGCTGCTCCTGGAGAACACCTGTTACAGGTGAGTAACTACTCTTTCTCCAGGACCAAGCAGGAAGTCAGTCCTCACTTATGGGACTCCCCAGCTCAAGGCTACCGGAGGCCTCAAGCCGAAAATGAGCTCCCTCAAGCTCAACAGCACAGAAGGAAGGAATCTTCTCTGAATATGCATCCGGCCAGTAGCCAAACACCGGGGCCGGAGGGAGGAGTTGCCTAAACCTCAAAGAGATTGTGGAGGACTGCCTGTCCAAAAGCACTATCCCTGCGGGACTCCCTCTCCAGGCAGTAATGGGCTGCAAAAGTCTGGCTGGAGGACCAAGTAGCGGCCCGGCAGATGTCTGCCAACGGAACAGAGCGGAGGTGAGCAACTGACGCAGCCTTCGCCCTGACACGGTGCGCCGTGACTCGACTCTCTAGGGAGAGGCCGGCCGCCCCATACGCCCAGGCGATGCAGTCAGCTACCCAGGTGGACAAAGTACGCTTAGAGACAGGTACCCCCAACCGATTGGGGTCGAAAGATACGAAAAGCTGAGCAGCTTCTCTATGCTCATGCGTACGCTCAAGGTAGAAAGACAAGGCTCTTTGACAGTCCAGGGTATGCAGAACAGTCTCAGCTCGGCTGGTATGCGGCCTGGGAAAAAGGTCGGAAGAACCACCTCTTGATTGATGTGGAAAGAGGAAACCACCTTCGGAAGAAACTTAGGGTGCATCCGTAAGACAACCCTATTCTTGTAGAACTTAGTATAAGGGGGCTCCGACACTAGGGCCTGTAGTTCACTAACGCGCCTAGCGGAGGTAAGAGCCACCAAGAAGAGAGTTTTCCATGAGAGGAAACGAAGGGAGCAGGTAGCCATGGGTTTAAAAGGCGGGCAAGTAAGCCTTTGTAAAACCACATTGAGATCCCAGTCGGGAGCCGGAGGGCACAGCGGGGGCTTAAGCAGGAGCAGGCCCCTGAGGAAACGCGCCACCAAGGGGTGCGAGGAAAGAGGCTGGCCCTCCACCGGCGAGTGATGCGCAGAGAGGGCACTGAGGTGGACTCTGACAGAATAGGACTTGAGGCCTAGGTCGGAGAGGTGAAGTAAATATTGCAGTACCACCGATATTAAGCAGGTGAAGGGGTCCTCAGAGCGCTGAGAACACCAGACCGAGAAGAGACGCCATTTAAGGGCATAATATTTCCGGGTGGAAGGTCGTCAAGACGCCAGGACGACAGCCTCCACCTCCGGAGGAAGTAAGAGCGGAGCTAGGACTACTCTTTCAGCAGCCAGGCCATCAGATGAAGGGCCCGGAGGTTGGGGTGTAGAAGAGTGCCCTGATCCTGTGTCAGGAGATCAGGCTGAAACCCCAGAGGAAGAGGGGTGTCCACCGCTAGCTGCAGGAGCAGAGGGAACCAGGGTTGTCTCGGCCATCTGGGCGCTACCAGGATCACGGATGCCCTGTCCTGGACAACTTTGAACAGCGTCCGGGACACAAGTGGCGTGGGAGGAAAGGCATACAGTAGGCCCGCGGACCACGAGATGAGGAAAGCATCCAGCGCTACTCTGAGAGGATGCGGGTGCTGAGAGCAGAACCTGGGAAGTTGTCGGTTCAGAGGACTGGCAAAGAGATCCACGGTGGGGAGGCCCCACCGGCGGAAGATCTGCCGGACAACTAAGGGGTTCAACCTCCATTCGTGTGGCTGCAGAATCCGGCTCAGTTTGTCGGCCAGGCAACTGTCCTGCCCGGGCAGGTAAACAGCCTTGAGGAGGATGTCGTGGTCGACTGCCCACGAGCACAGTCTCCGGGCCTCCTGACAGAGAAGGAGGGAGCCTGTGCCCCCCTGTTTGTTCACGTAGAACATGGCAACCTGATTGTCCGTCTGCACCAGTACAGACTGACGAGAAGTGAGGTAAGAGAAGGTCCGCAGAGCTAGGCGGATCGCCCGCAGCTCCAGGAAGTTTATCTGCTGAGCCGCCTCCCAAGGGGTCCAAAGGCCTTGGGTGCGCGCTCCCTGGCAATGCGCTCCCCATCCCAGGAGAGAGGCATCCGTCGTAAGCACCTGGGAGGGTGTGGGAGGCTGAAAAGGCATGCCGAGCATCAGGTTGGGCAGGTGAAGCCACCATTGCAGAGAGGAGACCAGACGGTCGGAGATCTGTAGCAGGTCCGTCAGACTCCCTGTGGCCTGATGCCATTGAGTACGAAGGTTCCACTGAACAGGCCGCATATGTAGGCGGGCATTCGGGGTGACATGGACCGTGGAGGCCATATGACCGAGCAGCTGCAGGAATCGCCTGGCCGGGGCCGGCGACGTGCTGTGGAACCTTCCGGCCAGAGCTATGAGCCTGTCGGCTTGCTCCCAAGGCAAGAAGGCACGAGCCCGCAGAGTGTCCAGCCGTGCCCCTATGAACTCAAGATCCTGAGAGGGGCGCAACGTGGACTTTCCGAAGTTTATGACGAAGCCCAAGTGCTGAAGCAAAGCCACTGTGCGTTGGGTGGCCTGAGTGACCTCTACGGAGGACTGCGCCCGTATGAGCCAGTCGTCCAGGTAGGGGAAGACGAAGAGGCCTTGAAGCCTCAGGAAGGCCGCCACCACTGCCAGGCATTTTGTGAACACCCTGGGAGCGGAGGACAGGCCGAAGGGCAGCACGCGGTACTGATAATGTCTTCCCGCCACCACAAATCTCAGATATTGCTGGTGGTCCGGGTGGATAAGGATGTGGGTATAGGCATCCTTTAGGTCCAAGGAGCATAGCCAATCTCCCTGCTGGAGGTAGGGCAGTAGGATTCCAAGGGTAAGCATCCTGAGCTTTTCCCGCTGCAGGAACTTGTTGAGGTCGCGTAGGTCCAGGATGGGTCTGAGGCCTCCTGTTCGCTTTGGCACCAGGAAGTACCTCGAGTAGAACCCTTGACCCCAGAGGTGTTGGGGTACTGGCTCCACAGCCTGCTCCCCCAGCAGACCCTGCAGCTCCTGAAGGAGTAAGTCCTTGTGCAGAGGGGGCCTTGGAGGCTCCCCTGGGAAGTAGGGGGGAGGCACCTGGTGAAAATGTAGGAGGTAGCCCTTTTGAACCACCTGCAGTACCCAGGAATCGGAGGTTATGGCTGACCACCTGTGGGCAAAGTGGATCAGCCTGCCCCTCGTGCAGGGTAAAGGGGCTATGCTGGCAGAGTCAAAACCCCCCACCCTGCTGAGCAGGGGGCTGTGTAGTGGGCTTGGGGGCCCTCGGCCTACGGGGCCCATTACCCTGACTCTTAGCCTGTGGACCCTGATTGGGGGCTGCAGACGCTTGGTATTGAAAGTGCTGTTGCTTATAGGCGGGCACCTTCCTCGGGTAAAAAGGTTTTTTCCCCGGGCCCTTCCTCTTTTGTGAAGGAGCAGAGGTCTTTCTGGATAAGCGAGTCCTAGTGAGAGTCTCGGACTCGAGTTCCGCAGCCTTATCAGCCATGGGCTTGCCAAAGAGGTTTTCACCTCTGCAGGGGACATTGACCAACTTGTCCTGTACCCACGGCTCGAGGTCAGATGACTGAAGCCAGGCCTGTCGGCGGGCACCGATGCCGGCTCCCGCAACTCGGGCCGACGCCTCGAAGCCATCATATGCCGCCCGAGAAATAAACTTCGAGCACTCTCGAATACTATCGGACAAGGTCTGGAACCTCTGCAAGGGTTCCTCGGAGAGACCAGCCGAGAACCCGGCGATTTCTTTCGCCAGGTCTCGGAGGAACATGCCCATATATAGCTGGTATGTCTGGATTCGGCAGGCCAGCATGGAGCCCTGGAAGCACTTCCTACCGAGGGCATCCAGGTTATGGGCCTCCTTACCCGGCGGCACCGAGGAGTGCATCTTTTGACTTTTAAGTTGATGCATGGCCGATTCCACAACCATAGAGTGGTGCGGTAATTGCGCCTTTTGGAACCCAGGACTCTTGCGGACTCGATACATCGAATCGACCCGCTTGCTCAACACCGGCGTCGAGGCCGGGCATTCCCACATGCGAAAGAGCAGCCGCTCCAGCATAGGAGGGACCGGCACAGTAAAGGCCTCCTTCGGGGGAGAGTCATACTGGAGAGCCTCGAGCTCTTCGGCGCGGGGCTCCTCCTCGGGATCCGCGGGGAAGGCCAATGCCTTGGCCATACCCCACAAAATCAGAGAAGCAGGTATCCTCCGGAGGGGATCGCCTCCGAGGCTCCGACTCGGGCGAGTCGGAGGGGATGCACCGAGTCTGAAAAGAACCGGGTGACTCGTCCCCTTCCGAGCCCCAGCCCGACGCGGGCGGGGGTTCGCCCCGACGCCGACGTCGACGACCTCGGTCCCGAACGGGAGGCCGAGGGAGACCTCGACCGAGGATCGACTCGAGCACGTACGGACTCGAGGATCGACTCGGCCGCTGGTGTCGACATGGGTGTCGACATCCCGGTGGTCGGGGCAGATGCACTGGCGAGGCCGGTCATCAATGCCCGCTGCTGGTCCATGAAGGCAGAGATACTGCGCTCCAAGGTCGTCATCCTGAGACCAAGCTCAGAAGACCCGGCAGCCTCCGACTCGGGCCCCGACGGCGTCGGGCCCAACATCGGTTCCGGAGGGGAGTCCAGGAGGACTATAGCACTCATGTGTCCAGGTGGCTCCTGCTCCAAGCGAGGAAGTTTGGAAGGCCTCTCTGCCTCCGAGGACTCAGGGCGGCTGACGGGGCTAAGCGACCTGGCCTTCGAGGGACCAGGTGCGTCCTCCGACGACGCCCAAGCGAGTTTCTTCTTCCGACGATGTTCCCGGTCGGGGGACCCCCGTTCAGAGGAACTCCGATGAT
The DNA here is from genome assembly GCA_033557465.1 of Ichthyophis bannanicus. Lineage (NCBI taxonomy): Eukaryota > Metazoa > Chordata > Amphibia > Gymnophiona > Ichthyophiidae > Ichthyophis > Ichthyophis bannanicus. Next base: position 1,394,884,898 of record CM066031.1, on the reverse strand, counting down.
ATTTGTGGCCGGAGCCACGAGACATCGAAGCCTCCGACGAGGTCCGGGCCTGACCGGACTCGGGGTCAGAGAAGATTCGTTCCTTTTGTGACTGTCGACTCCTCAGTGACTTTGAGGACATTCTGCTGCAAGGACCACAACCCTCCGAGTCATGGTTGGGTCCGAGGCAACGGAGGCAGCAGTCATGCGTGTCAGTAAGAGACATCAGTTTGAAACAACGATCACATTTTTTAAACCCGCTGGCAGCCATCGGGGGAAAGAGGGCCCCGGCGAGGTCGAAAGACTGTGCTGCCAGGGGTGAAGAAGAAAGTGGCGGGAACGCCAGTTAGAAGGACAAAAACTGAAAAAGAAAATGTGAACGGGCTTGATAAGGATATCGAGGCCGGGAGGGGACACGCGAACCGAGAAAAAACAAACTAAAAAAATTAATCAACTTTTTCAGCGGCGATAACAAACTACGTCTGTAGGGCTCCGCGGAAAAAAGAAGACTGAGCAAGATGGCACCCTCGGGCGGGAAGGGGACCGCGCATGTGCGCTGCAATCCCAAAGGCTTTCTTTGAAAGCTGGGGAAATTGCTCCGCGAGGGCTCCGTCGGCGACGTTACCCATAAGTGAGGACTGACTTCCTGCTTGGTCCTGGAGAAACAGGGTCTCCCACCAACAGATCCACATTCTACCTCCCTGCAATGATGGCAGTAGAGGGAACCATCAACCCCAGTCCTGCTGGGGAACAGACACCCTACAGGGCAGTCAATGCAGCTCTGTACACATCCATAACGCAATAGCAGACAGACATTAGGCCTGGATATGCTAAGCTGCACCCCACCACTATCTGATATTCTCCTGCAGCAAGCCTTCAGCTGCTGCACCCTGCAAGGTGTGCCATCAAGACACATACCAGCTGCAGACAGTCTGCTAGCTAGTCCATAGTGCATGTTCCTGGTGGAAATGCGTGCACCCAGAACTGGGATGTCAGCATACACAACAAGCAGATAAATCAGTGACTGGGCCCCAAAAGAAAACCCATAAATATCACATGAGAGAAATACTATATAGCACTATGGGGAAGCCTAGCCATGCTGTGGTCACTGCACAGTCAGGGTGAGAGTGATCTCCCAGCAGGACATACTGTGGCCACCCTGTCTGTGCAGGTGGTGGCCGGGCACTACAATGTCCCAGCCAGTGCCCTATGCAGATGCATCCTGGCCAGGCCACCCTGTCCGGGCTATACCCATGGTACCTTGCTCCTCATTATGCACATTGGCAGGCCAATACTGGCAACAGTGCTGGCAGTGTGGGCTGTGGAGGGTGTTTGCAGCCACCACACACTGGATAGATAGACACACACTCCCACACCTATGCCAGCATTGTGCTACTATAGAGGAGTTTAGCAGCCTTGGCCACCACACCAGTCCTGGGCACAGTGCAGGCATGGATATGGTACGCAATACTGTTGGGGGTCACTCCCCAGGGTGGTAAACACTGTCAGAGACCAGACCTGAAGCACACTCCACAGACATCAGAAAGATTGCTATGATGGAGCTCAGTCAGCAAACTGTGCTTAACGTAGGAATTGCTATCTGCCAGTAATCATAGCAAACTTTTCATAGCTGTGTACGGTATTCCCAGGTGTAGGGTGGCATTGCTAAGGTATGCAAGTGCTAGTATTGGGAGATGCACGCAGGGCCCAATGTCCTGCCTCTCCAGGAGGCATTGGCTAATGGAGCCTGTGGGTGTGGGTGTGTCTGCCCCTGTTGGCTGCTGCTTTATGGCAGAGGTTCCCAACTCCAGTCCTGGTGTGCCAAACACTGTTCGGGTTTTCATGCTGTCCCTCATGAATATGCATGAAATACATCTGCATACCATGGGGGTGGTGCATAGATATGCAGCACAGGCATCTTTATTAGAGGCAGCATGGAACCTGAATGGTGTTTGGCCCTCCAGGACTGCATTTGGGAGACTCTGCTCTAGGTAATGCGCCTGTTTATGGTGTCTTTGCTCTGTAGGGTAAAATGTAGGTGTTTTGGGCATGTTTACGTCATCTGCAATAAACGTTCTGTCTGTATTAGCACGTTGTAGTAGTGGGTAAAATATGGGGACTGGGTTGGCAGGCACCATAGCTGGGACTTGAACCTGTGACCTTCTGCCTCCAGACACACTGGTTGTGTGCACTGCACCACCGTGTTGCCGCAGAGACAGTGTATTCCCTGGTGATATCATGACTGTTTGTCCAGCAGGGCCTGTCTGTTGCAGTGCATGGCACCCACCTACACAGGGCTAGGCCATGGTCTGCTCTGGGCAGCTGCCACTGCCCCCTCCACCACCAGTACCCCTCCGCCACCATGCTGACATGGCCTTATATTGGAGACATCATAAAACCTGAATGATTTGTGGCCCTCCAGGACTGCATTTGGGGGACTCTGCTCTAGGTAATGCGCATGTTTCTGGTGTCTGTGCTCGGTGGGGTAAAATATAGGCGTTTGAACCATGCATATGTTCACTGCAATAAAGGTTTGTCCTTACTATCACGGTTTAGTAGCGGGTAAAATATGGGGACTGGATTGGCAGTAGCCCCAGCTGGGACTTGAACTTGTGACCTTCTGCTCCTGAACACACTGGCTGTGTTCACCGCACCACACTGTGCTCACAGAGACAGTGCAGTCCCTGGAGATACCATGGTTGTTTGTCAGACAGAGCCTGTCTGTTGCAGTGCATGGCACCCACCTACACAGGGCTAGGCCATGGTCAGCTCTGCGCAGCTGCCACTGCCCCCCTCCACCTCCAGTACCCCTGTGCCACCCTGCTGACATGCTCTTCTGCTGGTGGTGCTGGTGGTGTGCAGTCTCAAGCCATCCAGTGTGCAGGTAGGCGGCTGCCTATGGTGCGTGTTGTGGGGTAGGGGTGCATGCATAAGCGTCCATGCTTCCCCCCAACACCGCCTGCCAATGTTCTGTGCCCTTGGGGGTACCTGCTGGGTACTATCCCCTGTGACACTGTGATAAACACTCTCGTGCCCATGTTGGGCCCTCATCAGTTGCTGTCTGGCTGCTGTTCAGTTTCAGCATTCCTAAGTGCCACCTAGGCATCTGCCTAGTCCACACTGTGCCCCAGCTGCACCACAGCATGTGCCGCCTGCAGCCCTCTGTATCCCCTTTCCCAGCATCTGTCCAGTTGCCCATTCCGACATGCCCGCCCTGCTGTTGTGGAACATGTGCATGCCATAGGTAACCTGTCCAATGGAGAGGGAAACCCTGATCAGTGCTATTTCACTGTGGGATCATTCACCTTGTATGGGGACGGAGCGTAGACCCTTCCAAAATTCATATTTATTTTTTGGGGCTTTCCTGGGAGTGTTTTTTGATGTTTCCCATTACTATCACTATTGCCCAGCTTGATTATGATTTTTTTTTATTTTGTTGGTGTCATTTTCAATGTTTATTTGCACTTTTGTTCCGTGCACATGTATCACACTTATCACTTTTTTGTAGGTTTCCCTGGTCTTGCTGTACATTGCTAACAGAAATGGTTTCTTTTCCCTTTAAATCAGCTCTAACGCGAGGTTTTCACTTGTGTTAGTTTTGGCCTCGAATTTCACATCGTTAGTGTGCGGGGAGCCTCTCCCCTCCCACTCTCCACCCATTGACCCCTTCTCTCCGTCCCTGGGGAGCCTTCCTCCGCCCTCCGGGAGCCTTTCCACGCCTTCAGCGCTTGTTTGCACCGCTGCGCACGTGAGCGCACACTAAAGCGCATTTTTGCCCCGTAAAGCATCATTAGCGTGCGCTAAGGTACCTTAGCGTGCACTAATTGCACAGAGCGCACGTTAAGAAGGTTTAGTAAACATACCCCTAAGTGACTACAGTCTAAAATAATATGTAGACAAAAATTAAACTGAAACCCAAAAAAGCCAGACTCCACATGCAGTGCAACATCAGATAAATAAGAGATGCAGTTCCCCATACTTTGTAAAATATAAAGATAGCGCAAAGTCCAAACACTAAATTGAAAATAAAATTATTTTTTTCTACCTTTGTTGTCTGACCATTTTATTCTCTAATCATGCTGTTCACGATCTGAGGCTTCTGCTTTCCAGTCTTCTCTTAGCACTCTTTCTATGGTCTATAGTCCATCTGCCATTTCTTGTCTCTTCTTTCGTTTTCTTCACTTCCTTCCATCAACCTATTTCCAGTCCCAGTAACCCTCCAATCATCCCCTTTCCAGTCCTCCCATCCTAGTACCTTACAGTGTCAACCCCCTTGCATTTCCAGGACTGTCACTGATGTCCATTCCCTTCCAGTCCCCCTCCTTCTCCATTGTCCAGCCCCTTCTAGCCCAATACCATTGCAGATATCAGCTCACTTCCACTCACAGTGCCACCCCCATGTCAGCTCCCTTTCTGTCCCAGTGCTCCCTCCCTTCCAGCCCTAGTGCCTCCTCCCTTCCAGCCTCTTCCCCATTATTCAGCCACCTACCAGTCCCATCCCCAAGAGTCAGCTCCCTTTAGTCCCACCCCCAGTTCCCTTCCATCCCCCTCCTCTGTTCTTTAGTGTTATTACCCTTCTAGTCCACCTTCGGTATTATCCTCAGGTATCAGTTCCCTTCCAGCCACCTCAAGTATCATCCTCAGGCTCATCTCCCTTCCAGCTCCCTCCTTCCCCCCCATGTCAGTTCTCTTCCAGCTCACACCTTCCCCCTCTGTCAGCTACCTTCCAGCCCCACCTCCCCCCTTGTCAGCTACATTCCATCCCCATCTCTCCTCTTGTCATCTACTCTTCTACCCCCACCTTCCCCCATGTCAGCTCCCTAACAGACCCCACCTTTCCACCTCATGTCAGTTCCCTTCCTGCTCTCATCTTCCCTCCATGTCAACTACCTTCCAGCCCCACCTCCCCCCTTGTGTCAGCTCCCTTCCTGCCCCACCTTCCACTGTGTAAGCTCCCTTCCTTTCCCACCTCCCCCTCGTGTCAGCTCCCTTCCTCTCTCCACCTCCACCTCATGTCAGCTTCCTTCCTAATCCCACCTTCCCTCCATGTCAGCTACTTTATTTATTTATTTGTGCATTTTTTAATACCGCCCCTTCCAGAGATCAGGAGCGGTTTACAGAGAACATGTCAAAACATTAACATTAACATTAAAATTGAAATTAAGTTACATGGAACATTAACAGTGGAAAATTAGTTACATAGGAACCTAACATATAATTAAAAGCTCCCTTCCTTCCCCCCTCCCCCCTCATGTCAGCTCCCTTCCTGCCCCACCTCCCCATCTCAGCTACCTTCCATCCCCCATCTTTCCCCTTGTCATCTACCTTCCTACCCCGATTCCCCGTGCCAGCTCCCTTCCAGCCCTACCTTTCCACCTCATGTCAGTTCCCTTCCTGCCCCCACCTTCCCCCTTGTCAACTACCTTCCAGCCCCACCTCCCCCTCTTATCGGCTCCCTTTCTGCTCCCACCTCCCCCCGTGTAAGCTCCCTTCCTTCCTCCACCTCCCCCTCATGTCAGCACCCTTCCTGTCCCCACCTCCTCCCTGTGTCAGCTCCCTTCCTGCCTTCACCTCCTCCCTCTCAGCTCCCTTCCTGCCTTCACCTCCTCCCTGTGTCAGCTCCCTTCCTGCCCCCACCTTCACACTGTGTCAGCTCCCTTCCTGCCCCCACCTCTCCCCCGGTATCAACTGCCTTCCTGCCCACACCTCCCCCCCATGTCACTCCCTTACTGCCTCCACCTCCCCCGTGTCAGCTCATTTCCTGCCCCCACCTTCCCCTGGCAGCCGTGGCTCCGATCGTGTTAGTAATTTAAAATAAAAGCAAAACCGGTGCAGAGCCTTCATGTCTCTGCTATACAACCCCTGCTGCTGCATCCCACTCCCTCTAGCGTAAGAGGGACACAGCAGCAGGGGTTGCATAGCAGAGGCGGGAAGGCCCTGCAGCAATTTTGCTTTTATTTTAAATTACTAGCACAATCACAACCACAGCTCTCCAAGACAAAGGAGCCGTGGCTGCCAGGGGAAGGAGGGGGCAGGAAAGGAGCTGATATGGGGGGGATAGGTAGGGGCAGGAAGGGAGCTGATATGAGGGAAGGTGGGACAGGAAGGGAGCTGAAATGGGGAGAAAGTAGAGGCAGGCTCAACTCTCGCTCAATCGGGGGGGGGGGGGGAGCAGAGGGGTTGATGCTGCCGAGAAGCAGCGGCAGCAACGTGTCCACCTTTTTTTTTTTTTTAAACTTTGAAGGCGGAGTGAGGTGGTTGTTTTGGGGCATTTTTTGCCGCTAACAAAAGTTTGCCGCTTCACTCCACCCCATTATAGAGCCACCCCTGGCCACCACCGCTGAATACCAATCCCCCTCCCCCCCTTTGGATTACTATGCAAGCTCTTAGTTGATGCTAACTTCTAGAAAAGCCACATAGGGTGATCTCATATTAAAGGTCTTTGCTGTATATCTAAAATAGCTTGGACTGCCATATGAAAATCTGATCCTTGATAAAACCCTTAACAAAATCCAGCAATTTTAGTCATGGTTACTCAAAACTGTAAGATATGCATCAGGAAATTAACAGACTCGGGTCTAGGTTAGCATGCATTTCAGATAATTGTGTATTTCAGTGCTCTTACATTTACCATGAAAAACAACAAACCTTAAAAGCATTTAAAATTATTCAAGGCTATCTAGAGACATTCCACTCAACCCTACGAAAGAAAGGAGCATTACATTTTGTGCACTAACATCATGGATGTAATATTAATATCGCACAAGAAGCATATTTAAAAGTTAACAGGTTTTATCTGTTTTTGAGGGGGCTTTAGTTGACCTTCCAAAAAAACCATATATATTGAGAACACAGATACACCCCAGTCTGTGAGAACAGACTGCTTTAATTCTGTATGGAACTTCTTGCTTTCTTATGTCATGGTCTCAAGGGCAGAACAGCCATCCTGCTGTCTGTGATTTGATTAAGATGAAGTTTGAGAGCTCATGTTTTCTTGCAGGCCCTAAAAGTAAGGGGTCACTATCACTTCTTGAACTCATTAGCTAACATCTAGCAACAGCTGGTACAGATTATTAATTAAAAGAAAACGTAAGCTGATGCCACACACCAATAAAATCTGTCCTTACTTAGCCTTTAGAAATCAGATATTTACAGTATTATATTAAGCAATTCCCTTGCCTGCACAAAAAAAGTTGCATACAAAATAGTCAAACAAGGATTAAAAGAAAGAAAATGAAATCCACAAGATAATTATGAATTACAATATTGCATAGACAAATCAATTTTTTTTGGTCTCTGGTAAATGAAGAGACAAACAGAAGGTTTCAGGTCAGAAATGATTAATGTGTAGCGAATCTAGCATCTAGCTGAAGACTGTGCAGAAATTCATTACTCCTGGCATTACAACTAAGAGATTAGCTTTCATCCTTAGTGTTCTGAATACCATCGTTTATAAGAACAAATATTAAACAGCTAATTACATTTTAATTGTAGTGTGTTACATAGTGGCAGGTTGTTCCTTTGCTGTGCTCCTCACCTGGGACAAGATGTATTACAACAAATTAAAAATGAAAAGAAGTAAGTCAACGTCCCTTATCCAACAAATTAATGGATGATGTGAGTGATGCTTCCATTAGTACAGCCCTAATTAGCACAATAATTCCTCACAGTACCACAAGGCATTCTTTGGTTCCAGCTTGTGAAGTTATACAGAATTTTTTAGACAATTTCTTCATTTAAAAATTTCAGTAAACTTCCCCCCGCCCACTTCCCTGACTTCCATGTGACAAGCTGATCCCAGATTCAGTTGCTATGGTCAAAGATGTGCTGATGTGGAGAGGGCGGAGTCTGCCGCGGTAGAAGATGGTCGCATAGAACGCACGCTCCCTCCCAACACTGTAGAATCCGGTAATTAAAATTAGTTAGAAGCAACCTAAACGCTCCTCGGCCCTGGTAGCACCCGAAGCGTAATATCGTCGCTAAAACCGGCTAAACTAGAATTCCAGCCGTCGACGGGGCAGCCGAACAAACGGGTGAAACCAGACCTCACCTCCCCAGAGAAAATGGCGCCGGGCAGAACAACAGCGGAAGGGATGACAGAGATCCTGCAAGAACTCCGGGCCATTAAGGATCTAATTACTGCCAACTCGGGAGCGCTAGCCACGATGCAGGAGGATCTACGAGAGGTCAAGGATCGTTTAAGCAACATGACCCTACGTATGGGGGAACTCGAAGCCGATGTCAAACAGCAGGCCCTAATCATAGGCCAAATCGATCCACTTGCTAAGAGGGTGTCGGTGTTGGAACAGCAGATGGAAGATCACTCTAACAGGAGCAGGCAAAGTAATATCAGAATAGTAGGGGTCCCTGAAGGCCGGGAAGGATCTGACCCCATCAGATTTCTGGAGAAATTAATACCAGAAATATTGGGAATTACATTTGAGAGGTCGCTGGAGTTGGAGCGTGCCCACCGAGTGCCCTCCCATCGCTCTACACAAAATCAGAGGCCGCGACCATTTGTTTTAAAAGTCCTGCGCTATCAGCATGTTTTACGAGTCATGGAAGCGGCGCGGCAGAAACAGAATTTACAGCTTGATGGGCAGCGTATCTCCTTTTACCCGGACCTAAGTCAGCGGACAGCCCAACGCCGAAAAGATCTCCTCGCCTGTCGTCCCCTTCTACAACAAGCACAAGCACGATTTGGACTGCTATATCCGGCCAATATGCGGGTGACTCTGGATAATAAAACTTACACCTTTACGGAGGGTCCCTCGCTCCGGGCCTTTCTTCAAGATCGAGCCAAGATGGAAGTATGAGCCAGCGGCCTTACAGCATCAGGCAAGAATAGCGTTGCTGCAACTCCGACACCTGAAGCTTAAGGGAAGCAGCGTAAGAACTTTAGATGGAGAGTGGGCTTGTTGTTAGCGCGAAGTTTGAGCATTTCCCGGTTCATTTTCCTCTGTAATTATCTCCTGCTTAAGTGTTTCGTTTAAAATGCATAATTTAAGTTGGCAGGGCAATACAGTTAGGCTGCACAGGCTGTGTGAAACTCTATATCAGGCCTTATAGCCAGGAAGCTGGGTAAAATGTATCGCAGACAAATGCTATCTGTACTTTAGCTGCCAGTTCGTCTAAATCATAAGTTAAATGCTGAGGTTTGTTCATAGGTGTTGGGAGGAAGCCAGGTGGGCCGGACGGGCGGTTGAGATTTTGCCATGCAAGTGGATGTAGATTATGGCTTATTGCAGCCAGGTTATATGTATGCTAATGTTAATACCCTATGTGTCTTATCCCCGGGGTGGCTACCCACGAACAATATTCACCTATCCTTTGCAACAACTGGGAATGGCTAATGATCAATTGAGGGTGTTATCCCTAAATGTTAAGGGTATTTCTAGCCCTGCTAAGAGGAAGAAAATCCTATTATACTGCAAACAACAGAAGGCGGATGTGATATATCTGCAAGAAACCCATTTATCACATGTAGAGTCTTACAAAGTAGCAGATAAGATCTATCAGAACGTTCTTTCGGCACCTGCTCTTAAAAAGAAAGGAGGGGTCATTATACTGATCCGGAAATCCCTTCCAGTGGAAGTAAAAGAGACCAAGGTCGACCCGGATGGTCGCTGGGCAAAGCTGCAAGCTACGCTGCAGGGAGTCCTGTACACCTTTATGACGGTTTATGGACCAAATACTGATGACCCGCAGTTTTTCACTCAAGTCACCCAAGAACTCATTGATTCCGGCTCCAACAATATCATCCTGGGGGGAGACTTTAATCTCATACCAGATCCTCTCCTGGACAGAACACCCTATAAGCCTCAGCACAAGCCCCGTTCCGCTCAGGAGCTGCATAATTTGACTACTATACTAGGGTTAGTGGACCCCTGGAGGCTACTTTCACCCAATAGCAAGGAATATTCTTTTTACTCTCTTCCTCACAACTCGCAGACCCGAATAGACTACTATCTCACTTCCAAGACATTGTTACCTGGAATTACCACTGCAGCTATATTACCCAGAACGGTCTCTGACCATTCAGCGATCCTTTTGGTCCTTCGAATTGACTTAGGAAAGAAAGTCTCAAGGCGATTCTTTTTTGAGAAGCACTGGCTGATGGATGTCGAATTTTGCACCTCCATGAAGGCTGCCATAGCGGAGTATTTTGATATCAATCACTTTGGTGCTACCCCTACATGGGCATGGTGGGAGGCTTTCAAAGCCTATGTGCGAGGACGGATGACCGCTTATAAGCTCCGTAAACACAGGGAAGGAACTTTAAGGAAGAAACAACTGGAAACTGAAATCCAAGCAGGTGAGCGGATCCTGGCCCGCTGGGCAGATCCAACTATTGTTCTACGGCTACAAAAGCTTCGCTATCAATACAATGCTCTCCTGCAGGCAGAAGTTGGTGAACTCATCAGAACACAGCAAGGGAAATATTATCATGATAGCAACAGATCGAGCACACTCCTCGCAAACCTGCTAAAGATGAAACGAGCGGCGTCCCGGATCACGGGTTTGAAAGATTCAGCCGGGGATTTGAAAGTCTCTGATGATGAGATCATAGCGATATGTGAAACCTTCTATTCTAAGCTTTACCAGTCGGAAGTAGCGTTTGATGAGGCGGCATTCTCCAGCTTTGTCTCCTCTATGGATGGTCCCCAACTCACGGCAGCTCAACAACAGTTTTTATCCGCAGAACTCACCTCCAAGGAGCTCCGCACAGCTCTGAAACAAATGGCCAAAGGGAAAGCTAGTGGTCCAGACGGGCTGCCGGTGGAATATTACGAGGCCTTTGCGGAACAGCTCATTCCTGAGTTACTTCTGTACTATACTGGAATCAAAGAGGAAAACCCCGCGGTTGGGGCGTTCTCAGAAGCTACAATTGTCATACATCCTAAACCCGGCAGAGACCCAGATAAAGTTGAGAACTACCGACCGATTTCCTTACTCAATGCTGATTATAAAATCTATGCTAAAGCCTTGGCCAATCGTCTGTCCAAAGTCATGGGCTCTCTCATACATCCGGACCAATGTGGGTTTATGACCGGGAGATCTACAGCCGATAATGGCCGCCTGTTAGCGCATGTTTTGCGGCGTGCACAACAGATAGAAGTGCCAATAGTGGGCTTAGCGCTTGACGCTGAAAAAGCGTTTGACAGGGTCGAATTCTCCTACCTGTTTCAAACCATGCGATGGATGGGAGTACCGGATAGTTTCCTGAAGGATATTCAACTACTATACATAAAACCAGTAGCTCGGGTGGTAGCTAACCACGCGGCCTCTCGTGAATTCTTACTCTCTAGGGGCACTAGGCAGGGCTGTCCCTTGTCGCCCCTCCTGTTCAATTTGGCCCTAGAACCTTTGCTCCTTAAAATCCGCCAAGCCCCTGACATAAAAGGAATCCCGCTGGAAGGATATCAATGTAAATTGTCTGCCTACGCTGACGATCTACTTTTATTTCTTGAAGAGACTTCATTAACAACGGTCTTAGGCACCATTGAGGAATACGCTCGTATATCAGGATATAAGTTGAACCTCCACAAGACAACCAGCTTGCCATTGACGCCTACGGTCTCACGGATAAACCTACAGAGGTATCCCTTCCAGGTGGAACAATCCTCATTCAAATATTTGGGAGTGAAATATGGTATTACGCTGGCGGACACGATCTCTCTCAATGTGATCCGATGCAACGAGATCCTACAGGAATGTATACATAAATGGATGCCACTACACTTGACCTGGTGGGGCCGTCTAGAAACTATTAAAATGGTGATTGTTCCCAGGATCACCTACATCTTGAGCATGCTCCCGATGTTCTTTGACAAGTCATTCTATCGCACCCTAGAAAAACAGCTACTGGCCTTCCTCTGGGCGAAGAAAACCCCACGCATTGCAGCCTGGAAATTAAAGCTTCCCAAAAAACAAGGGGGGGTCCACTTTCCAGATTTCTATTGGTATCACGTGGCAGCTATGGCTAAGCAAGGTTCTTGGTGGGCAGAGGAGGCGGGAGCGCCGGGTGCCCCTAGCTGGCTTGAAGTTGAAGCTACTACTAGCGACCCTCTGCCATTATCGCAACGTATTGGGGCCGCAGCTCTCCCGTCCCCTACACAGGAGCGTAGGGTAATCCTTTATGCCACTCAACAAGCCTTCAGTGTGTTACTACCACTTTTAGAGGACGAGCAAACCTTTACGGATGCCACACTGCTATGGCTTAACCAACGCTTTAAAATTGCAGGGACCTGCTTCATGTGGCCCAAGTGGATACATCAAGGAATACACTGTTTGGGACATCTAGTCAGAGAACGAAGATATAAATCCTTTAATGAGCTACAACTGGAATTCCACCTTCCCAACCAATGTTTCTTCCAATGGGGACAGTTGAGACACTGCCTAAGTAAGGCCGGGGTGATCCCATTACTGTTGGTCCCGGGTCGTTCCCCACAGTCTTGGATTCAAGATCTACGGTCGGGTGCAGGGCAAATCTCAAAGGCAGTACAGCTCTTGCGATCGGCAGTGGGAAGTTGCCCCAGGGGCACACAATTGGTTTGGGAAACTGAAGCGGGACCCCTGTTGACCTCGGAAGATTGGGGATCTTTCTGGGGCTCCCAGATACGAATATCGCGTTCGGCGTCCCTGACCCAGACGCTGTTCTTTCTTGCTCACCGCGCTTACCTGACTCCGGTTAAGATATCCAAATGGCAAGCGCAGAAAGATGATCGTTGTTGGTCCTGTGGCACAGCGCCAGGGACCTTCTCACATATGCTCTACTATTGCCCACAATTAACGGCCTACTGGAAGGGAGTGTGGCAGCGAGTGCAGCGACTGTTGGGGATAACCACACCCCTATCCTTTCAGATAGTCATATATAAATCCATAACAGATGTGACGGGTCTTCAAAAACGCCATCATGCTCTGTTAAGCTTGCTTCTGAGTTTAGCATTAAAAGCAGTCCTGAGCCACTGGAAGTCTTTTGATACATTGAACGCTGAATACTGGTGGAATATAGTGTGTTACCATCGCTCATGTGAAAAGGCGTATGTCCAACAAAACCCTTCTTTTCGCCGATTACTCGACAAATGGAACACCCTAGACAGTAAAGAGGATACGTGAACAGTTGATTATTCCAATGAGGAGGTTGCTTGTGGCCAGCCCCCCACCCCTTCCTTCCCTCCCCTCCCATTTCCCATCTCATTAGAATGTTTGGGAGTCCCCTGTAATTAGGAGACATAGGATTATCTGTATTAGCCATGATTCCTGAAATTCCTGTGTGAACTTGTTATTGTGTTTTGGTGTATCATGCAAAAGCTGAATAAAAATATATTAAAAAAAAAAAAAAAAAGATGTGCTGATGTGGAAGAGATAAATGTGTGCCCCATTTTTAAATTTTTGCAGGACTACTGAAGACATGAAAGCCCTTCAATTTTTCCTGCTCTTCTGGTATCTAATTTATTTGTTCAAATAATAAGCATTATATTCTATGTATAGGTAAAATACAGATTAACTGATGTAAGCCATGATTCTCAGACTTAAAGAGAATAACAAAAGGAGTATACTTCAGCAAAACTTATCAAAACAGGCTAAATATTTTTACTTTCTTTTTATAATTTTTTTATTTGACAAGATAAAAAACTTATGCAGAGGGATTCATAAATATGCATTATAAAAGGATAAGAAACTCCCATTATTTTGTCATCTATTTTCAATTTGAAGAAGTGCATTGTTTCAACTCAATGTAATTTTTTTTAATAAGATTGTTTGGAGAGCCCAGTTAATATGAATGTTCTAGAGAGGCAGAAGCATTGTTTACTACATTAAAATTGGAATTCATCTCCACTCTTTGCACCGTGGACCACATCTGCACATTTACAGAAGTGTCCTTCATGTTTTAGTTTGGTGGTTCTCATTACCGTCCTTGAGAGGGCTACAGCTAACCTTGTTTTCGGCCTATACATCATGAATATGGCAGAGATATACTGTATATGTGCACACTGAAGACCCAGTATATGCAGATGTATCTCATGACCTTTGAGAATAGAAGTATTCCAGATTGGAGAAGGGATTTCTTTATAAAAGGGATAACAAAGGGGAGATTGGAAATTATAAGCACAATTTCTCCCTCAATCACTCCTCCAAACCCCAGATCCAAACAAGCCGTTAGCTGACACTTATGCGTGACTAGAAGCAGGTGTACATGCTGATGGGGAAAATTTCTGACTTATACGTGTACTGCCCTTGTAAAAAAGGGAATACACATAGGGCCATGTTTACTAAGGGGTAGATTCCGGGCAGCGTTTAGCAGGGATGGACACCCTGTTTGGACATCCATCCCCGCTAAACGCTTGGGTGGCGATTCCACCCACAGAGCTCCCCGCACGTATAGCAGAGATGTACGGAAGCTCTGTACAGGGGTGGGCCGAGGGAGACACGAGGGCAGGCTGGAAGTGGGATACCTACTCCGGATGTACAGGGCCGATTCTGGGGTCGGCCCTTTATGTCCAGGGTCAACCATTTAAAAGGGGGACTTATTTCACTTCAGAGATGGAGACGTCCCACTGGATGTTTGGGGATGCCAGAGCCAGGGCATAAAAAACAGGTGAGGGAGTACAGGGGGTGCCCCGCAGCCCGACCCTGACCATGGAAGGCCCAATCCGAGGTCAGGCTGCAGGGAACAAAGAGTCTGCTGTTGCCGCCAGGAACGCGGCTCCTGCATGAAGCCACGGTGCCTTGGAAAAATGATGTCATGGCACTGCAGCTCTATGCAGGAGCCAGGCTGAGCTAGCCGGGGATGTGGCTGGACGTCCGGGGTGCCTGAATTGGGGCACATCCCAGACGTCCAGCCACTATGCTGTGATTCTGCTCCGTGAGGCAATCTAGCCCCCACGGGAACAGAACCGGGTGCATCCCATGGCTGTCCATATGTCTGGCATCCGGACGGTCCAGGGATGCACAGGTTTGAATTGGCCTCCACATGTTTAGTGTGCACTATCTGTTCAGCTCCTATGTTATTCCTATGGGCAGGGTGGCAGATAGCACATGCTAATGTTTAGTACACATGGCATAAGTTCAAATGAGGGACCCCAAACATACTTTGCTGAGGGCCCCTCATGATGATGGCAGTAAGAACAAGAAGGGGAGGGAAGACGTTTCCCTTCCCATCCCCCACCCGAGAACATTATTATTTTTAAAAGTAGCAGTCCGCAAACAACATATTTACTTTAAAAGAAGTTTTCCACACTGCTTCTCTCTCTATAAAACATTGTTCCGTGACAGCCAGAGAAGCACATTCTGTTGCTAAGCCTAAGTCTCAGATTTCGTGAGACTTTGATCCCACAGTGGGAGAGGCTTTTCTGGGCCTCTGGTTGCCACAGACCAGTGCTTTACTTGGAGAGAGACGGTAGGGGGCGGCACAGCAAACATCTGTTAAAGTATGATGTTTGCCTCGCTCTGCCTCTGCTACTGGAGCATATGGATCGTGGGGCCTATTGAGCCCTTTTCTAGTCTGGACCCACCTCGCACCATGGGGGCTGATTAGGCAGCATTTACATCATTGCTATTGTGGGTAATTTTATAGTCATGTCCACAAATATGACAATATATATGCATAAAATGGATCTTATAAAATTGCAATCTGCAAAAATCCACTCTGTGAAAGTCTTATGACAGACAGGGACCATCTGAATTTTTGCTGTCGTTAAGTGCCTTCAAGTCGGTACAGACTCAAGAGGGCCCTCTGGATAGTTTTCCTAAAGTGTGTTCATTCTTCAGTCAGGTGGGGAACTACTGATAGAGTGCATCCATAGCTGCTGTTATTGTATCAATCCAGCTCAAACAATCCTCTTTTGCGTTGACCTTCAGCCTTGCCAAGCATTATGTCTTTTTGGAATGAGCTCTCTCTTCGCATGGTAAGTCCAAAGTATGAAAGTTGAAGTCTTGCCATCAGAGCTTCTAATGACTAGCGACTAGCCCAATATTGGGCCCAGTATTCTTTACCAACACCATAATTCAAAGGCATCGATTTTGTTTCTCACTGGCCAACTTTCACATCCATATGCATTATTGAAAATACCATGGCCTGGACAAGTCGAATCTTGCCTAGGTCCTTCATAGCTGTTCTGTGAAGAGCAATGTGTCATCAGGTTTCTTGACTGCTTGTCATTTCTTTATTGATTATTTAGCCAAGCAGGTTAAATTCATCTAATATTTCTATTTCTTCTCCATCAAGGATGAAAGTATTGATTTTGCTAGTTGTCAGATTTTTTTTTTCTTCATGTTAAGATTCAGGCCCCTTTTAAGATAATGTTCCTTGATCTTGATAAGCAAATCATCTTCACTTCCAGCGAGTGGTATAAGTTCCAATGAGGGGCCCTCAGGAAAATTTTGCTTGGGGCCCCCATTGCCACAGTGGCACCCTCTCTTGCAGGTTCTCCCTCGCAGTCCCATCTTGTGTACTGCCCCTCTCACCATGTGGCTGTGGCAGCAGCAGCGATGATGGCAAACTTATTTGATCTTTGCTGCACTGCCTCTGTTCTTGTAACATTGATCGCATGCTGGTGGCTGTTCCCTGCTGGGCCAAAGTCGTGCAGTTTGGCTGTTTTCATGAGACTTTGGCCCGGCAGGGAACAGCCACCAGGCATGAGGCAAACTTACAAGAGCAGAGGCAGCGCGGCAAAGATCATCTAGTAAGTTTGCCACGTTGCCTTACTGCTGCTGTGTGGGCCCCCTTTCTGCCCGGGACCCCCTTCATTGCAGGGACTGCTTGGGTAGAATTTACGCCACTGCTTATAGCCAATAACATGGTATCATCAGAATAGCGAAAGTTGTTGAGTCTTCCATCAATCTTCATACCTTGTTGGGTGGAAAATATGCAGCTTGTCATACAGCTTTGATGATTTTAAACCATTCTGTTTCTCCTTGTTCTGTTCTAAATGTTGCTTCTTGAATAATGTAAAGGTTGCTCATGAGAAAAATCAGGTGTTCTGGTATAACATGCTTCTTAATGTGGCCCAGAGTTTCTCATGATTTACACAATTAAAGGCCTTTTGGTATATCCTTTTGGTATTCTTTTGCCTTTTCAAGTATCCATCTCATATCTGCGATCATGTCTCTCATTCCTCGCCCTTTCCTGAACCCACTTCAATCAGTTCTCATTCCAGGTATGGTTGTAGTCTCCACGGAATGATCTTGAGTAGAATCTTGCTGGTATGTGTGAGATCAGAGTGACTGTGTGATATTTTCCAAAATTTTGCTTGGAGGCCCTCATTGGAACTTATTCCACTGGCTGGAAGTGAAGATTTATTTTATTTATTTATTTAACAACTCTTATATACCGCTCTATTTGTTATCAGTGCGGTTTACATACAACAAGGGTGCACAGTCAGAAGCCTGTTCTGTGCTTACATTGTAACAGGAGTTTAAAACTTGGATCTTACATTGTAACAGGAGTTTAAACTTGGAGCAACAGGGAAACTAAGATGATCCATAACATTGCTTATCAAGATTAAGGAACATAGTCTTCAAATGGGCCTGAATCTTAACATGAAGTAAACAAAGATCTGATGACTGATAGTACTTGCGGCCTGGATTGGCCACTGTTGGAAACAGGATACTAGGCTTGATGAACATTGGTCTGACCCAGTATGGCATATCTTATGTTATGTTCTTAGTCAGTTGGATCACCTTTCTTCAGTACTGGCTTGAATACAGTTTTTTTTCCAGTTAGTTGGCTACGCTATTGTCTTTGAAATATCCTGACAGAGCCTTGTAGTATTGTAACCAGGGCTGGCAGTACCATTAGGCAAGCTAGGCAGTTACTTAGAGCGCCAACCCTCAAGGGATGCCCACATTTGCCACTGTCACCCCTCTCCGAGACATGCAGCCCTGGCCATGGGCACAAACAGCCCCGTGGCTCTTACTTTTAAACTTTGGCGCCACAGGACTGTTTACTTCCGCCCCTCTGATGCCCAGCAAATGGAAGAGGACTTCAGGAGACAGTGGTGTGTTTCAGGAGTACCTCTCCGATTATTCCAATGATTCAGAGGACCCTATGGAGATTCTTGCTTGCAGCTTGGTCCTTGAGAGGGCGTGTCTAGGGAAGAGAGATTATTCTCCAGGTGTTATCTCAACCCTCTTGAAAGTGAGAAAGCACACTACAACACTGTCCTACATTCGCGTGTGGTACAATTTTGAGGACTAATGTGATGATCAAGGGCTGGCAGCCCTTTGTTCTACGGTGGCCAAAGTGTTGAGTTTCCTTCAGGCCAGTCTAGACAAGCGTCTGGCATGAAATTCCTTGAGGGTCCAAACGGTGGCTTTGGCCTGTTAGAAGCAAGGTGTGGGGGATTCTGCTGGCATCCCCCCCGGATGTGGGGCATTTTCTATGAGCCGTCAAGCTCGTGCATCCTCCAGTCCATGCGGTCGTGACTCCTTGGGATTTAAATCTGGTGCTGTCAGTCTTGACCAAGGCTCCGATCGAGCCGCTTGGGGAATCCTCCCTAAAGGATCTGACATTGAAGGTGATCTTTTTGGTAGCTATTTATTCAGCACGATGGAAATCCGAGTTCCAAGACCACCCTCAGTGACAAAGCGTTCACCTTGAAGGTCTGGCAAAGCTGGGCGTCCAGCCATTGGGTCCTGCGGATCCTTCAGGGCCATTCTGCCCTCTATCGGAATGACTGTCTTCTTGGTTACCACAGTAACCAACAAATCCATTCCAAGGATCGAAAAAGGTCCTTCTCTGCCAGGGGTATAGGATATAACTGGGCCATTGCCAGACCCCATTTCACATTGGCCTCTGGCAGCTCCATAATGGTCTTATGAACCGGGAAGGAGTTCTGCAGAGTACACATGCCCTGCAACAGCGAGTCCTCCAAAGATGATGACTTCTCTGTTGTCCTGAAGGGAATATTCAAAGCCCCCAGAGACTGTGCAATGAGTGGCAGAAGCTCTTCCTTACAGAAGATGCAAATAATGGAGGGATCCTCTCCAGGAAGAAGTTCCCTTTCCTTCAACTCCAAGGACTCAGGATCCTTGTATAGGGCCGAAGGCACCTCCATAGGGTCCTCTGAATCATCAGAATAATCGGAGAGGCACTCTGGAAACACACCACTGTCTCCGGAAATTCTCTGGGCTCCACGAGTCCCCCAGACAGCCTCCTCTTGGAAGCTCCACTCCTGGGCTGCAGGGAGCCAGCAAAACAACCAGCCAATGCATCTGTCCCCTTCCGCTGTTCCAAGCGGAAGGCTTGATGGAGCAGAAGAATAAATTCCACAGAGAAGAGAGACTCCCTTGGATCGGAACCTCTTGTGCCTGCTGCCTCCAGAGGAGTTCCAACTGCTGCACCTATTACTGGTTGCGGCCCAGAGACAATTGAAATGGTCATGGGAGTGCAAGGCTGAGTGACATCCACCAAAGGGCTCTTCTCAGACTGCCAACCCCCTAGAACTCATGTTCTATTGGTGAAAGGAGGAATGTGGCTGGTCAAATTTAGGCCTTCAATTACAGTTCCTTGATTTGACTGGTGAAGTTGGATAACTAGCACAGAAAAATCAGTGTTAGTCACCTCTTTCTTCACAATCTAACTCTACCCCTTGTTCTGTCCAGATTAATATTAGCTGCTTAGTGAAATGTAGGAGACTAACATTAGAACATAAGAACATAAGCAATGCAATACTGGGTCAGCCCCAGGTCCATCAAGCCCAGTATCCTGTTTCCAACAGTGGCCAAGCCAGGTCACAGGCAGTCTCTAAAAAAGACACACAGGTTCCACAATGCTTGTGTTGGGGCAAGCAGTTGATTTCCCGGGTCATCTTTAATAATGGTTTATGGACCTTTCCTCTAGGAACTTGTCCAAACCTTTCTTAAACACAGATACACTAACAGCTTTTACCACATCCTCCAGTAATGAATTCCAGAGTTTGATTACGCGTTGAGTGAAAATATATTTTCTCTTATTAGTCTTAATCAGGTGACACTGTAGCTTCATTGCATGTTCCCTAGTCTTTCTATATTTTGATGGTGTAAACAATCAAGCTACATTTACCTGTTCCACTCCATTAATTAATTTATAGACCTCTATCATATCTCCCCTCAGCCGTCTCTTTTCCAAGTTGAAGAGCATTAACCCTTTAAGCCTCTCCTCATAGGGGTATCCTTCCAATCCCTTCACCATTTTGGTGGCTCTTCTCTGTACCTTTTCTAATTCCGCTATATTCTTTTTAAGATACGGCAACCAGAATTGTACACAGTATTTAAGGTGTGGTGATACCATGGAATGATTCAGAGGCATTATAATATCCTTTATTTTATTCCCCATTCCTTTCCTTATGATTCCAAGCATTTTATTTGCCCTCTTGGCTGCTGCTGCTGCTGCACACTGGGTGGAGGATTTCAACGTGTTATCCACCTAAATCTTTTTCCTGGGAGTGGTTCCTAATGTGGAACCTTGCATCGTGTAACCACAGTTTGGGTTGTTCTTTCCTAGGTGCATAACATTGCACTTGTGCACATTAAATTTCATCTACCATTTCAACGTCCAGTCTTCCAATTTATCAAGGTCCTCTTGCAATTTTTCGCAATGCTCTTGCGTTTTAACAACTTTGAATACCTCACTCCTTATTCCCATTTACAGGTCATTTATGAATATGTTAAAAAGCAGCGGATCCAGCACAGATCCCTGGGGTACTCCACTATTCAACTTTCTCCATTGGGAAAATTGGCCAGTTAGCCCTACCCTCTGCTTTCTATCTTTTAACCAGTTTCTGATCAGCAATAGTACACTGCCTTCTATCCCATGACTTTTTTTTTAGCTGGTTAGTTAGACACATTTTTAAAGGTTTTGATCTATTCAGCTAAGGTTTTACTTAGCAGGCTAGATCTCTTTGAAACCTTACCCCTAAATATTTAGAACATTACAGGGGTAATTTTATAAAAGATTGCCTAATCTGTTGGGACCTATTTTAAGGACAATTTATAAAGATACATAGGTACCTATGTGCCTTTACAAAACAACCTCACAAAAGCCGCATAATCATGACTAAAATGCACCAATGTACACTTACACCTGGATAATGAGTTTTTGGAATCCAATGGATTTCAGAATCTGAGGTAGCATGGTTTTATTTACTTCTGCTCTGTTTTTACTAAAGAAAATCCTGGAGAAGGACCATCTGTGACTCCCAAATATAAAAATGGGAATGAATTAGATACCACACCATTTACTGAAGATGATGTGTTAGAACAACTTGCAAAACTGAAAGTGAACAAGGCCATGGGACCGGATGGGATACATCCCAGGATACTGAAAGAGCTCAGAGAGGTTCTTGCAGGGCCTTTAAAGGATGTTTTCAACAGATCCTTGGAAACAGTAGTTCCTCAGGACTGGAGAAGGACGGATGTGGTACCTCTTCACGAAAGTGGTGACAGGGAAGAAGGGACAAACTACAGGCCCGTGAGCCTTACCTCGGTGGCGGGAAAAGTAATGGAGGCACTTCTGAAAGAGCGAATAGTGGACTTTCTCAAACAGCTGCATGATCTGAGGCAACATGGTTTTAACAAAGGACGATCCTGCCAAATAAATCTGATTGAGTTCTTTGACTGGGTGACCAGAGAACTAGATAAGGGGCATGCGATGGATGTCATCTACCTGGATTTCAGCAAAGCCTTTGATACTGTTCCTCATAGCAGGCTTATCAATAAACTCAGTAGTTTGGGGATGGGTCCCAAGGTGGTGAACACTGTTCCCTCTAAGCTGTGCGCGTGTGCGCGCGCACACACCTCACCGAGCGAGCGCACATACTTTACAACAGAGCGCACAAAAATTACGGCTCTGATTCTGATAGAAAACAACACAGACTTCTTAAAATTTCAAAGTTATGATTGTAATTACTAGAAATTTCCCGCTTCATTTAGTAATCATCTATTTTCATTTAATTTGATTAAAATCAATGTGGTGTACATACTGTATTCTGACGTGTAGTCAAATTTTAAAGTATATAACTCCGAGTGTTGTTATGTGGCGCACAAAAATTTAACCTTCCTTCAAAAGCTGCACACAGCTGATATTTTATGCGCACACAGCCCACAGAAAATTAGAGGGAACATTGGTGGTGAACTGGATCAGAAATTGGTTGACTGAGACAACAGAAGGTGATGGTAAATGGAGCTCACTCGGATGAAAGGAGAGTGATTAGCGGGGTGCCGCAGGGTTTGGCCCTGGGCTTGGCACTGTTCAATGTATTTGTAAGTGATATTGCTGACGGACTGCATGGAAAAGTCTGTCTTTTTGCAGATGACACAAAAATTTGCAACAGAGTGGACTCTCCTGAGGGAGTGGATAATATGAGGAAAGATCTACAAAAGCTGGAAGAATGGTCTAATGCTTGGCAGTTAAGATTTAATGCGAAGAAGTGCAATGTCATGCACTTGGGAAGCAGAAATCCAGGGGAAATGTATGTGATAGGGGGCGAGAGGTTGGTGTGCACGGACCAGGAGAAGGACTTTGGTGTGATTATTTCTGCAGATCTCTTGGCCCAGTTCTTTTTAACATTTTTGTAAGTGATATTGTGGAAGGGTGTTGGGTAAGGTTTGCCTCTTTGCAGATGACACTAAAATCTGCCATAAGGTAGACACCCAGTAAGTTATAAATAGCATGAGGAGAGATCTAGCAAAGCCTGAAAAATAGTCGAGAATTTGACAGCTGAGATTTAATGCTTAAAAATTCAGGGTCATGTATTTGGGCTTCAAAAAACTAAGAGAGCAGTACCATATAGGGGTGAAATGCTTTTGCCAACAAAAGAAGAACGAAACCTGGGGATGACTATTTCTGATGATCTTAAAGTGGCCAAAGAGGTAGAAAAGGTGATAGCAAAATCCAAAAGGTTACTTGGGTGCAGAGGCAGTGGAATGGCCAGCAGGAAGAAGGAGATATTTGCTCTTTGAGGGTTTTGGAGGTCCAAATATATAGACCTCTGATAAGACGTAATTTGGAGTACTGTGTGCAATTCTGGAGACTGCTTCATCAAAAGGATACAAATAGGATGGAGTCAGGGTAGAGGGAAGCTACCAAAATAGTCAGTGGTCTTCATCATAAAGCATATGAAACAGACTTAAAGAACACAATGGGGGTCATTCTGAAACATCAATAGGCCGCCTGGACATGCGGGATAGATGTTTTACTTGTGAAAACGTCTAGAACCATATTCTGAACCTTCCCGGCCCTGCATATATAAGCACTAAAAGAGGGATCTCAGAACGGGGGTGGGAGGAGGGTGGAACGGGGGCACAGCCAGCCACTGAGACATATAAAGTGTATTCAGGAGAGACCTGTGTATGTCCACAGTATTCCCCATATACGTCCACATTATACTAGCAGAAACGAGGAATAAGGGCAGGACTTAGAAACCTTTCTGCTTTGCACCTCAATGCAGCCCATACTGGTGAATCGATGTGAAATCTGTGCTGTGCACTGGTGTGTCTGCAGCCTGGAAAACCACAGCATGCAGTGTTACTGAACAGAAAGTAGAGGAGAGGGATGATGTAAGTCAAAGTAACATAAATAAACCCCCCCACAAATGTATGTGCGCATTCCAGATATGGTGGCATTTGCTGTCTGTGCTAAAGGGACAAAGCTTGGTTTCCCTAACACTGCCCAAGTCCTGAAAATGATACCGGCGATAGAGTCCTAGGACTCCATGCGATAATGTTATCCCAGCTATCGGTGCTATGTGCAGCACCAGCTGGCTCTACACAGTGGATCCTTACAATTTGCTCTATTCAATGTATACATTCCCCAGATGCAGATAAGGACATATGTGATTCTAATCGGAACATAATATTGGGGATGTATTAGGCCAGTGGCTATATGGCATATATTTTGTGCACAGTTCACGGTTTTGGTTGGTTAGATGTGGGCCTATGATGTGCAATGAGCATACCATTTTTAGCCCTTGAGGCTGATATACTGGAAGGTCTCTTTGGGCCTAATGCAGCTCTGTATTTGTTTAAGGTCCACTTTAGTATTTATCACATATGCATGTATACATTTAAAAATGTAGGAGTCAGGTATTTTACAGGATTGAGAAATATTGATTTCTAAGGTTTGCTTTATCTCTTCTAAGTTAATAGGTCCAGGGCATCCTTTTGGCAGATGTATGTTTCTGTGGGACTGCAAGTGAGAATGTGTGTGTGTGTGTGTGTGTGATTGGAGGGCTGCACAGGGGGATCTAGATTGCTCATCCATATATATGGGACGGACAGGAATGGCTGGCAGGTACCTGGACCGCAGGGATGACTGCAGCATCACCAGGTGCCAGTGAGAACAGGCAGGAGTAAGCAGAACAGATCCTCAATAGCTTACCAGTCCAAACATGTCCTTGTCACTAATAAGGGGTCCTCAGAAGGAGAGCATGCAACAGTGCAAACAGCAGTAAGAAATGCCCAGGCGCACCATCATTGGCCTCTGTAACTGTGCACAGTTGTAGAAAGCGATGGTGGTGTCTCTGGACATGTCTATGTGGTGCTTGCATTGCTGACTGCTGTCATTCCGAGGGCCCCTTCTTAGTGACGTGGATATGTTTGGACAGTTTGCTATGGGGGATCTGTTCTGCCTTGTTCATGTCCTTACTTAGCATTGTACAGCCATGTTCCAGAGATGTCCACAACATGCATACCTAGGGAGGTCTTCTACTGGCATGTATGTATAGTGCTGCACTGCATTGGCTGTCAGAAAGATCACTCTCTACTTGTTTTTCTACTATATTGCAGTGCACTGTGATTGCTTTGTAGTGTTCTGGGCATGCCACAGACTGGTTGCTATTGTCTTGCTTGCATCCACTTATATGTATATTCAACTTTCATTATAATTTTGAATCAAGGGAGGAGAGCGTTTGTTCCTGGGAGCAGTTGCGGCGATTTCCACCGTGCCGCGGAGCTGTGCTGCGGATCGGGACCAGGGCCTGTCTTGTCAGCTGCAGGCGCGGGGTGGGCACCAGTGCTCCGGAGGACCCCCCTGCTCTCTACAAAGCCCGACGAGAGCGGGGCTTCAGTGGAGGAGAGCGTTTGTTCCTGGGAGCAGTTGCGGCGATTTCCACCGTGCCGCGGAGCTGTGCTGCGGATCGGGACCAGGGCCTGTCTTGTCAGCTGCAGGCGCGGGGTGGGCACCAGTGCTCCGGAGGACCCCCCTGCTCTCTACAAAGCCCGACGAGAGCGGGGCTTCAGTGGAGGAGAGCGTTTGTTCCTGGGAGCAGTTGCGGCGATTTCCACCGTGCCGCGGAGCTGTGCTGCGGATCGGGACCAGGGCCTGTCTTGTCAGCTGCAGGCGCGGGGTGGGCACCAGTGCTCCGGAGGACCCCCCTGCTCTCTACAAAGCCCGACGAGAGCGGGGCTTCAGTGGAGGAGAGCGTTTGTTCCTGGGAGCAGTTGCGGCGATTTCCACCGTGCCGCGGAGCTGTGCTGCGGATCGGGACCAGGGCCTGTCTTGTCAGCTGCAGGCGCGGGGTGGGCACCAGTGCTCCGGAGGACCCCCCTGCTCTCTACAAAGCCCGACGAGCGCATACGCGGCCGCGTGATCGCGGCCTGCGTGGTCGTGACCTAAGGGGCGTGACACAAGGGGCAGGACACGCCCCTTTGACGCCCCTTCGACGCGTCTGAGGCGCTGGAAGTATCGGCTTGTCGATGGGAAAACGGAAAGGTAAAGCTGCTGCTACAGTAACATCTTCTGGCAGTGTAAAAGGGGGTAAGGTTGGTCCCATGGACAAGCATGTCACTTCTCTGCAGCCAGCTATGCAATCACCGGAAGGGGCCTCTCTAAGCCCAGATGTCCGGTTGCCACCTCCTCTCTCACAGTTTCCACTTTCATCTACTTTTGTGGACACTTCTGCACTAGACGAAGGCGCTGCTCTTTGTTCGGTTGATCCAGTGGTATTTGATGATCCTTTGGCTTCTCCTTCTGGAGATGTTACTCTTTTGGATGTCTGGACTGCTATTAAGAAAATGGACACACGTTTAACGGGCACAGTTTCATCTTTATGTTCCTTTTCTTCTGATGTAGTTGGTAAGGTGAAAAAGATTGATTCACAATTGGCTTCTTTAACGGGTTCCCTAGCTCATGCTGATTCTCAGCTTCAGGCATGTGTTGCTAATGATGTGGTTTTAGTTAAAGAGCTCTCTGCGGTTTCTTACCGCTTAGAGCTTGTTGAGAACCAGTCAAGAGCACGGAATCTTCGCTTTCTTAATTTTCCCTCCACACATCTTCTCTCTTTTGATTTACTGTTAAAAAAGTATTTTGTGGAAGTTTTACAAATTACTGAAACTATAGATGTCCTTCAAATGTTTTCCTTTTCTATTGCTAATAGGACGGTGCCTAATCCTGAGGGGGACTTACCTCCTCCCCAGGACTCGGTTGCCCAAAACTTGACAGCTTTTTTGGAGGACTCGATGGATGTTATTCCTAAACGTTGTACATTGGTGGTAACATTCTCTCTTGAGTCTGTAAAATTAAGGGTACTACGTGCCTATTTTAAGCATAAGGACCATCTGTTTTGTGGGTTTAAAATTCAGGTTTTTCCTGACATTGGACGGACTACTCAGTCTCGTCGTAAACAATTTCTGGGTTTAAAACCGAGAGTACTTTCACTGGGGGCATCTTATTTTTTAAAATTTCCCTGTCGTTGTCTTATAACATACGAAGAGCAGGATTATGTCTTTACAGAGGTAAACCAATTACAGCAATTCTTGGTTAATAAGGAAGCTGTTTGAAAGCATAAGAAGGTGGCTGCTTAGATATTTTCGCTCCCTTTTGTGGGATCCTAGGATCCCTTATTGCTTTATAATATTTCTTCTTATTCAGTGTTAACCTCTCCTTCCTTTAATGTGATTTCTGGTTATGTGAAGGATATATTCTTGTTGAGTGTATTATTTTGTGGTTGAATTTATTCTTCTTTTGTAAATTTGTATCTCAAGAAAATGCAAAATAAAATATTTAAAAAAAAATAATTTTGAATCAAGACATCACTGTCTGTGAGCACAACTGCTTAGGAGATGAATGTTTTAAAGGGGAGGCATGGACGTTCATGGGTATGTTGCAGAGATTGCATACATACATCTTTTCTGAAAATGGTGAGCACGGAGAGGTTCACAGCTGTTGGTTGCGTATACCCATCTCTCGTACACCATAGTGCTATGTACGGGCCGCACCAAGTACATCTGTGTCTACGATTCTGTACCCGTGGCTGTGGAATCAGGTTTCATTCAGGCATGTTTTCAATTTGGACATGCCTGCAGGCCGGAGGTGCGCATTATGGAATTGGGAATTGGCCTCAATATGTTATACTTTGGAAGAAAGTCGAGGAGATATGACAGAGATGTTGGCAAAGGTGCACGGGGGGGGGGGGGACCTCTTTCAATTGAAAGAAAGCCATAGAAGAAGGGGGCATAGGATGAAGTTGAAAGTGAATTAGAATCAGAAGTAATCTGAGGAAGTAGGTCTTTATGGAAAGAGTGGTGAATGCATGGAATGGACTCCCAGAGGAGGTGGTAGACATATGGACTGTATCTGAATTCAAGAAAACATGGGAAATATACAGAGGATCTATAAGGGAGAGGAGGAGACTGTAGAGTTGAAAAGAGACATACAGTTTATTTAAAATACCGCCTTTAGTATGCATGGCAAGGAAGTACAATTAATATTTCAAAAGAAAAAGAACTACAATGAAACAGGAAAGATAGCACAAGGTAAAAAGATACACAGAAGAGACCATCAAAAGATGCCTTCCATCTAAGGCTAAACCCAAGCATGAAAACTCCAGAGACAGAACGAGCACCAATTATGACCCAAAAGCGATACCAAACAAATGGGTTTTCAACTGAGCCTTAAAGGTCTTATAAGAGGCCATAAGCCGCAGCCGCACTGGTAGTACATTCCATAAAATTAGTGATAGGGAAAAAAAAGGCAGATTGAAGAGTTCTTTCCCATCTTGTCTGGGATGCAGGGAGAATGTATAATTTTTTTATCATGAATGGAATGAAGCATTCTAGCCAAAGTATGAACTGCTATCTGAGAGACAAGGTACACAGGGGAACCGCGATGGACAGTCTTGTGTGTCAATATTAGAACCTTATACTGAATGCGATGTACCACAGGCAGTCAAGGCTGCTAATAAAGCATACTCTTTATGGCACTGAGAAAGTTTTCTGACTTGTTTATACTCTTAACTACATTAGAGTTAGAAAAATTCCACTGAAAACCATGATGACCTCCTCTCAGAAAAAGTGCTACTGCCTGGAGCAGTGTTCCCAAGGACAGGATGTTCACACTTTTGAAAATACAAGCCCCCACATGTGCTGCAAAAAGCAGGTGTTAATGTGAGCATGCAGTCTTCCTGGGGTATTTTTCAAAGCAGAATGGGTGTACTTTTACTTTGAAAATGAGCAAAATTGACACAGGGAAAAGTGCATCCATACTTTTTATGCAGGCCTGAATTTGTAGAATTATCCCCTAAGAGGGTAATTATATAAGGAGCCACCTAAAATTACGACCCTCACATATGACACGGGCACTATTCTGTAAGTACGCTCATCACCTTGATGGAACATACTTTCACTGTGAGCATGCACTAGGGCGAAGTGTGGGCACACGGTTAGCTTGGGCGAAGCGTATAAGTATGTGCATAAGTTATAACATCTTACAATTTATGCATGTTCTTTACAAATCTAGGTGCAAGCGTTTAACTAGGTGCCCCTTATAAAATGATCCTCCACTGGCAGTTCTTTAAATAGGCTGATTTTATAATATACTTATTTCAGCATGTTTTCTTCTACAGCTATAGATCATAATCAGGATATTTTGTTTCATAGGCATTTTATTGACTCTTCCTAGGAAAGAGAAAAAGAAGTTTACCATCATGTTCTACAGACATTTGTATTTAATTCTGAACAGGAAGGCAAAGAGAATAATGAAAACCCTTTCTGTATGGTACAGTATATGGATTTCATGGAAAATATCCAACATTCTGCATACAAAAAGCATATTTACTACACGACATTAAAACAAGTGATATCTCTTCAAAGCTGCAGTCGCGTACTTTATTATTTACAGAAAAAAAAAGCAAGCATTCAGTTTGTTATTCCCCCACGCACCAACAGCAGATGGGGGTTTAGCTTTCAGAACCAAGACATTAATTTCTCATTTTTAACTTCGGAGATGTGGCAGGCCATCCAGGGACTTGCAAAAAGTGCAGCACTGAAGACAACACTGATGGTTCCAGAAAAATGAAGAGCTTTTCGGTATGTGGAACACAGTGGGCACCTGCAAAACTCCTGCCTCAATGATCCCCTACCCCCCATTCCCACTCTTCGTATTGCGGGCTCTTTCAAAGATACACATGGCCAAGTACTGGCAAAAATCACACTTGCTTCAAGGTGTTTTACAGGATAACTGTTCAAGAGACACGTTGAATCAAATCCAACATGGAGCCATCTGAGCAAGAGCGTCACAGCCCACTTCCCCACTCACTGATTTCAGCTGGTACATTTTGGCTGTGGTGTCTAGATGTCATTATCTACGCTGCATGAACTTAATCTGATCTCACTCCCTGTGGGGTATTTTGTTGCGTTGATTGATTGGAATATGGTTGTTTGAAGGGGTTCAGGAAAATGTCTCGGGAGCAGCTAAGGAAATTTCAAAACTTGGCAGCAGCCACAACATGTTTAATTGAAGTAGGGTGCATATTACTCTTCTGAAAGAGTAATTCTGAAATACTTTCCTCAAGCAAGAGTGTGCAGCTTGCATTTGTTAGCATACTGTACTTTCTACTCTCTGTTCATATATCAAAGTCAGAAAGCATAAGCACTCCCAGCGCTTCTGCCAACAATGAAGGCTGTATACAGGACTATTTCAGGCCATATCCAGTCTGTGCAGCCATCATATTAACTTAAGATCTGGCGCCTGCATTAATACGTTTAATTCTGCTATCCATATAGGAAGTGGCACTGGATAAAGGGATCGTGTGGTCACTGTGCTGATACTATCTAATTAGTTTAGTTCTGCTATTCAGCAAGCCTAAACCAAACATACAACTTATTCGGATAAGAACTAAATATCGTTGCTATCCAGATAATTTTTCATCCTCCCTCACTCGACCCCAACCTGCCCCTTATTACATGGATAATATCACACCTTTCAGTCAGATATTCAAAATAATGTCATTAGCACTGAAAGTTTACAGAGAATCTTTACGATCACCAGGCACTTTTAAATGTATGTCTTTTGATCATCAGTCCAAGAGGGGCTTATTTACTAAAGTTTGCTAAGATAGCGCAGCTTTAGCATCAGCAAAAGTATCACAGAACTCTTGTGATATTTGCTAACTTGCAGGAAGCATAAAAATCACTGCAGAGAGCTGCAGGCTACCTTGAAATGCTATTCTAACATAGTAACATAATAAATGACAGCAAATAAAGACCAGTATGGTCCATCTAGTCTGCCCAGCAAGGTGGCAAGAATAGATGCACCTGCCGCTCAATGCAGGTCACCCCTCCCCATGCCTTTGTTTAGGGGTGCACCCACTGCTCTGTGTAGGTCACCCCATTTTGTTCAGATATAAGAGATAGTTAAGTTTATTTTGATTTTATCCTATTGCTATAAAGGGATTCTCTGTGTCTGTCCCATGCCATTTTGAATTCTGTCACTTTGTTTGTCCCCATCACTTCCATTGGAAGGGCATTCCAAGCATCCACCAGACTTTCAGTGAAAAAGTATTTCCTGACATTGCCTTTCAATTTACCCCCTTGCAGCTTCATGTTATGCCCTCTAGTTTTACAGCTTCCCCGTCTTTGAAAAAAGTTTTGTTTGTTCATTAATACTCTTTGAGTATTTAAAGGTCTGTATCATATCTCCCCTGTCCCTCCTCTCCTCCAGAGTGTACATATTAAGGTCTTCAAGTCTCTTCTCACATCTTCTGGTGCAGGCTCCAGATCATTGTGGTCGCCTTCCTCTGAACCATTTCCAGTCCTTTTTTTATCCTTTGTGAGATATGGTCTCCAAAACTAAACACAGTATTCCAAGTGAGACCTCACCAGTGACTTGTACAGTGGCATTAGTACCTCCTCCTTTCTGATGGTAATTCCTCTCTGTATGCAGACCAGCAGCTTTCTGGCTTTGACCACACCCTTGTCACACAGTTTTGCCACCTTGAGATCATAAAAAACAATCACACTGAGGTCTTTCTCCTGGTCCGTGCACATCAATCTCTCGCCCCTATCGCATACAATTCCCTTGGATTTCTACATCCAAAGTGCATGACACTGCACTTCTTCACATTAAATCTTAACTGTCAAGCATTTGACCATTCTTCCAGCTTCTGTAGATCTTTCCTCATATTATCCACCCCCTAAGGGGAGTCCACTCTGTTGCAAATTTTCATGTCATCTGCAAAAAGACAGACTTTTCCATTCAGTCTTTTAGCAATGTCATTCATAAATACATTGGACAGTACCGGTCCCAGGACTGATCCCTGGGGCACACCACTAATCACCATCCTTTCATCCGATTGAGTTCTGTTTACCATCACTTTTTGTTGTCTGTCAGTCAACCAATTTCTGATCCAGTTCACTACCTTGGGACCTATGAGGAACAGTATTAAAGTCTTTGCTGAAATCTAGATAGATCACATGCATCACATGCCCTTGATCTACTTCTCTTGTCACCCAGTCAGAGCTCAATCAAACTTGTATGGCATGATCGTCCTTTGGTAAAACTATGTTGCCTCGGATCATGCAACCAAGTGGTTTCTAGAAAGTCCACTATTCTCTCTTTCACGAGTGCCTCCATTATTTTTCCTGCCACCGAGGTAAGTCTTACTGGCCTGTAGCTTGTCACTTCTTCCCTACTGCCACTTTTGTGAAGAGGAGTAGCCTAGTGGTTAGAGCAACTGCCTAATATCCAGAAGATCAAGGGTTTAATTCTCACTGGTACTCTTTGTGACCTTGGGCAAGTCACTTTGCCCTCCATTGCCTTGGAAGAAAAGGCCTGGCAATTTACTTCCAGTAATACATTGCCAAGAAAACCCAGAGGTGGCTGGGCTGCCAGAAGTAGACACTAAAAAAAAACACATTAGCCCTATTCCAGTCCTGTGGAACTTCTCCTTTCTCAAAGGATCTATTAAAAACATCCTTTAAAGGCCCTGCAAGAACCTCTCTGAACTCTTTCAGTATCCTTGGATGTATGCCATCAGGTCCCATGGTTTTGTCCACTTTCAGTTTGCAAGCTGTTAAAAAACAACATCTTCTGTGAATGGTGTAAACTACTCCACTCCCATTTGTATATTTGTCAATCACAGGTGGTCCTTCTCTAGGATTTTCTTTAGTAAAAATAAAACAGAAGTATTTGTTTAGCATTTTCGCTTTTTCAATGTCACTTTCCATGAATCCATTCTTGGCACATTTGAGTCTTGCAATTCCATCTCTGATCTTCCTCTTCTCCCAAATATACCTGAAAAATGTTTTGTTACCACGCTTCAGATCTTTAGTCATCTTTTCTTCTGCCTCTGCTTTTGCTATCCTTATTTCTTTTTTTGTCTCTTTTAGCTTTATCCTGTATTATTTTCTGTGTTCCTCTGTTTGCAAACTTCTGAAATTTGTGAAAGCTGTGTTTTTGCCTTTATTTATGCAGCCACTTCTTTGGAGAACCATAGAGGGTTCCATTTCCCCTTGTTTTTATTTACTTTTCTTACATATGTATCTGTTGCCCCTTTTATTGCCTCCTTTAGTTTAGCCCACTGCAATTCCACTTCCCTTACCTCCTCCCACCCTGCCACTCCTCCTTCAGGCACTTGGCCATTTTACTGAAGTCTAGGACTTTGAGCTTGCTGTGAATTGGACTCTGCCTTGGCTTTTATCTCAAAGCACACCATATGATGATTACTGCTGCTCATAGGGGCACCCATCGGGACATTCAACATGCTATCTCTGTTGGTGAGTACTAAATCCAGCACTGAACTTTCCCTGGTTGGTTTCATCACCATTTGTCTAAGCAATGCATCTTGGAAAGCATCCACAATTTTTTCACTTCTTTCCAGATTTGCAGAAGGAATACTCCAATCCACATTGGGTAGATTAAAGTCATCCAATATAATCACTTTCCCCTTCAAATCTCTATCCATTTCTTTGGTTTGGGTTGGAGGCCTGTAGACTACACCAGAATGGATGATAGTGCCATCTCCTCTTTCCAACACAATCCATAGCACTTTTTGTAATGGCCACAATGTCCACGCCCATTTTCACCATTAAGGCTTCCAGGTCAGGAAATTTATGCATGGATTTTGTTTTACATGCCTCTTCCCGCTTGCCATCGATGTGTGGGTTAATTGTGTGGTTGTTTCCAATGTTATTATGTTTTTGCTGGGAGTGATGTCCTGAACTTGTTCTTCTCCATCTGTCGACACTTTTCCCTAGTTTAAATGGCTGTCCACATATTACCTGAATTTGAGATGTAGTCCATCAGCACAGTATAGCCTCTTGTTTTTCCATCTATTTCCCCAGTCACCTATATATCTAAATCCTTCTTGTTTGCATCAGGTTTGGAGACATGTATTAAAGTTGATTATGCAATGCAGCCTTTCTGCCCCCTTGCCAAGAGCAGGTAGAACTTCTGAGAATGTTATAGTGTTAACAATGGGTTTGAGTTTCTCTCCCAGATTCTGGAAGCCCCTTTGAACTATAGAGGCACTGTTTCTAGCCAGGTCATTTGTACCCAAGTGGATGATAACATCAATTTTGGAGTGCTCACTTTCTGCACTAACTATGACAACAATTTGGTTCGTATCCTGCTGGCTGAAGAGACTGGCAGGCACTGACCATCTTTTCTCCTTTGGACTTTGTTCCCAAGTTGATGCCTCTGATGATGCCAGCATGGTTTAAAGGTGAGGTCAGAGAGGCTGTTATTGCCAAAAAAGCATCTTTCAGGAAATGGAAAAAAGAGCCAAACGACGAAACCTGGAAACAGCACAAGCATAATCAGACTTGTTTGATTTTCCTAATAAGTATATCGATGTTCTAGAAGCACTGGAATATTTATGGTGCTGCTTTTTACTGGGTACGCTCCTTGTGTGAATTATGCTCCTGAGTGAATTTTGTAGGGTTTTGTATTACTTCATTATACAGTATATCTGGTATTTTAGAGGGTTTTTATTGCTGTTATTGAGCTGAAACCTGAATCAGGCATTTATTTTTTATGGTGGGTTCTATGGGAAAATGTCCTAATTTTGCTCTGCACCCATTGTTGAGTAAGAGGGGCTTTAGCGGATACAAAATATATGTTTACAATTAATAACATGATGGTCCAGGGTCAGAGGTCAATTTTTTTAATTTTTATTTTAGAGTCCTAGGCTACATTATTCAATTGTTACAATTTTTGCTGAGTATGCCCAGTGACTGCAACATTTTCTGTATTGTATAGACTGGGAATATAAATTGCATTCTTTTTCCTTGGGGCAGCCTGATCAATGTCTGAGTGAGGGGACTGTCTCACCCTCCCTGGTCCCTAACCAGAGCTCTGAAGGGGCCATCCCCTTGGGGTACCTTGAAGGAGATGCCATCTCACCCCCTGCCTCAGACAGCAGATTGCCTTGTGCTGTCCCTCGAGGTGAGAGGGAGGGTGGGGCACGACTAAAGGTTCCCCCTAGAGCATCAGACACCATTGGGGTGAAAAGGTTTACTTCATTTATACCTTTGAAGTATTTAAATATTTCTGTTATATTCCCTGTGCCCTTCTTCTTTTAAGATAAACATATCAAGTACTGATATGCATTATTTAGTGTGTGTTAGGTTCGTTAGTAGGCCTTAAAAAAATTCACAATGGGAGACTGTCTCCATCTATGCAGCTGTGGATTTTGCTGTGGCCAGAGCTCGACTACAAAACCATCAGCATTCATCTTTTCTTTTACTCTGTCACTCAAGAATTTTGAAATTAATTTATTTATCCTGATGCCAAAAGTGTAATACAAAATCTCTTTTCAACTTCCTTCTGCTCCTAGAAACACAGCTGTTGGTGTTCCTGCTGGGGCGGAAGTAAGTGATCTCTATAATCAAACCTGCCAGACTAGGCAAAATTACTGGCTGTCTATAGATAGGGTTCAAAATTTGCATCCAGAGTAATATTTATTTACCCACCTTTGCATGCTTTGTCGTGTTTTCTAAGTCCTGCAGGATGCTAAAGGGTACCAGCATCTGTCCAGTGAGGTTCAATACAGGAATGGTAGAGTCGAGGTTCTCCAAGTCATTTAATAGCACCCCTGTGCAATCATCATCACAAGCTAGGGAGAGAGTATGCCAAAAACATATATGAATAAATATGAACCTTGTAGATTTTCAGAAAAAGATAAAGGGTTATCTTTTTAGTCAGCCTTTTAGCACTCCTTGATTAGGATCTATTGGGTTGGATGGGAGTATTACCATTGGCCGGGCTGCTATTTATTTTTGTTTGATAGTCATTGATTTGTTTATTAAAGCTGTGTTTTGTGCATCTGTCGTCCATAATGAGCCCAATTCCCGAAGGGGCACCTCCGGGACATATGGGCGCTCCCAGGCAGGATGGGCCCATTAGGACCAGATTCTGCATCATGGGAGTAAGACGGCCCCACGAGTGCAGGATCGGGCCCTGGGATGGCCTGTCATGCCCCTGAGTCACTGTGGGGATGTCCTTCCCGTGGCACAACCTGCCCGCTGCCTTTGTGACCCCCGATTCCCCAGCGCACAACTCTGATGGGGGCCGCTGGGGCCCAGATCAGGCAGCAGGGACTCACCGTGAGTGTCCTGTTGCTGCGGTGGGGCTACTGGGCTCCCTCGGAAATGGAATAAGCAGGGTGTCATCCCCCCACCGGCAATCCCAGGACATACAGGGCCATCACTGAAATAGGCCCTGTACATCCGGGGGTCAGTCCTGCCCACTCTCCGCCCACGTGCCGCCCCTGTTCCTCGCAGCACACACAGCAGCTCTGTATGTGCAGCGGGGCTGGGAGGCAGCACAGGCTGAGGGTGGAAGGCGGGATTGGGCGTCCCGTTGGGATGTCCAACCCTGCCATTCGCCTTTGTGCATCAGGCCCAATATGTCTCTGTGTTTTATTATTTCTTATATTTCTATTGTAAACTTCTCACAATGTTTCTTTAAAAAGAAACATAGTGAGAAGTAAAATGTAAAGCCTATGTCCTTTCAAAATGAGGAAAAGAAGCCAAGTTCATTTTGGTTTGGATCCAAACTTAAATTCCAATGGCATAATCTGTTCCATAAATTTCCTGTTCTGCACAGATCTGTCCACAGGTTACAAACAAAAGGGAGGGTCTTTTGAGCTAGATCAAACAAGATGCGATGCATACAGCTCAAGTTACAAACTGGGAAGGAAATGTCAACCAGTTATTCTCTCACCGTTAGGGGTGCACCAACACTGTTAAAGCATGTTATTGCATAAATAGTAAATAGCGCACATTAGCTATTAGTAAATGGCTCCCCAAATGTCTTCATAAGTCTGCCAATATCTTATGAGATTTCTACATATCTGATGATATCTTTGAGGTAGGACCTTAAAATTTTAAATGCCATTCAAGCTTGCAAGTCAAGTCAAATCCCAACAAGTCAGTCCCATCAAGCTTCTCTGGTCATTTTCACTAGCATCTTGTAATATCTAGCTATTTCATATGTCACTCTTAATATTGAGACAAATTGTTAAAATATACCCAAGTAAAAATGTACAGTTGGATGTCTATAAGCTCAAGATCACATTTCTGTTACTGTTACACTGCATACATATTCTTACCAATAAGAGTATAAATTCTACTATAAAAAGGAATAAGACAAGCACTGTTAGAATTTGAACAATGAACCTTAGTAATATTACAAGATATGAGATCAGTTGGAAGATTTTACACTTACATATGCAGTCACTCTCCAAGAGGAGATGTCTTGACTGGCACGTATCACAGAAGTGTCCAGTGACACCCTGCTTACAGGCACACTGTCCCGATACTCTGTCACAGTAAAGGTCCACAGAACCACTTGGGTTGCATTCACAAGGACTGCAGCTGCCGCTGGCTTCATTGGGATTGCCGTAATAGCCCGGAGAGCATCTGGACATTAAGGAGAACAGAAATCACTTTATCTAATGTGGGGAAAGAACCTATTAATTTCTAAAATCAGAACCTGCTAATGTCAGAACAGAAGTTAACAAGCAAAAATAGGTCAACTTTTAACAGAGTAATAGACTTTGCAAATAGTGAGATACTCTGAACAAAAACAAGAAAGTGTGTTGTATTTTTCCAGACTTATTTTTTGACAACACAGGTCTCAGAACTTTGCGAGACTTGTTTTTTGGCAACACAGGTCTCAGAACTCCGGGACTACTTTCAACATGCGCGGCGTCTATATATGATAGGCAATACCGACAATGCCAGTAAGTCTACAAGATATACCATTGAGACGGTTGTTAAAGCGCTTCTATGAATTTCCCCTGATGAAGCCTCCAGGGTGAAACGCTTTATGTAGAGCGCGCCTGACAGCGTTGGGAGTTTGAACAATTCAAGGCTGAACTTCCAGAGTTTTTGGTGAAAAGCTAAGTACAAGATTTCTTGCTTTAAAATTGCTTTGGAAGATATCAGTTGAATTTTTTCTATTAAGCGCGGCTATCCTGTTTTATACATATACAAAAAAATCTTCACAAAAAATAAAAAAACTATAGAAAATGGCTTGACAAATGTCCAGATCGGTGATGTACATGGGGCACAACAGTGTCTGACATTTTGGTGTCAGTTGAAAGTAGTCCCGGAGTTCTGAGACCTGTGTTGCCAAAAAACAAGTCTCGCAAAGTTCTGAGACCTGTGTTGTCAAAAAATAAGTCTAGAAAAATACAACACACTTTCTTGTTTTTGTTCAGAGTATCTCACTATTTGTAAAGAACAGAAGTTAAGACATTCTATGAAAATGATTCATGTTTGACCTCTGAAATATGAATAGTGCAACATCCAGGAACTGTATCAGCTGTAAATACATATTTGACATATATTTGTAAAAAAAAAGAACACATTTATCATGTCCCGAAGAAAAGCTGTTTATAGAAGGCAAGAGAAGCCGCAATAGATGCTTTTAGACCTACCCAAAAATAGTGAGATACCCACATATCCCTCTCCCTCCACCCATCCCCACCCCATGTGCTTTTAGCAAACAATAGGCAAAATATATATCAAAGTCTTGCCAGTCAAGAGGAGAAAAGGAGGGGAGGGTAGAGAAAGAGGAAAATCACTCAAATTCTGCCTCCCTCATTGCTTCAGGAAGGACGTGGGGAGCAGCTGCAACCATAATTCCACATAGCATAGTTACTCACCTGTAACAGGTGTTTTCTGGGGACAGCAGGAATCAGTCCTCACAATTGAGTGACGTCAGCACCAATGGAGCCCATGCAGTAATCACTCCCTAGCTTTCAAAGAAAGCCTTTAGGAGTTACACCACAGATTCGCGGACACCTTCCCACCCAAGGGTGCCATCTTACCTCAGTATGATGATATAGCTCAATCAAGCATAAAAAAGAAAACAGTTTCACGGTGCGGAGGGAGGTTTGTGAGAACTGATTCCTGTTGTCTCCAAAGAACACCTGTTACAAAGTGAGTAACTATGCTTGGTCCAGGAACAAACAGGAAGTCAGTCCTCACATATGGGACTCCCCAGCAGTAGGCTACCGAAAAAACCTGTAAAAAGCCACGAGTGACTGAAAAACGGCAAGCCGTGAATGGCAGCAAGGAGCGATGAATGACCGCAAGTCCTGAGATGCAACCGCTGTATCAAGGATAGAATCATTTCCCCAGTAAGTTAGACATAAAGTCCGAAGGGAAGGAGTTGTACTAATCCCCAAAGAGATGACAGAGTACTGCCTGGTCAAAGGCACTGTCATGCTGTGAGCTCTCTTCCAGGCAGCAATCAGCTGCGAAGGTATGGACTGATGACCAGATGGCGGCCCGGCATATATCTTGCAAAGGAACCGAGTGCAGATGGGCCATCGAGGCTGCCATGGTGTGCACAATGTGGGCTGTGACATCCACTCCAGGGAGAGTCCTGCCTGTTAGTAGGCAAAGGAGATGCAGTCTGCCACCCAGGTGGACAGGGTGTGCTTAGAGATGACAATGCCAAGCCTGTTTTGGTCATAGGAAATGAACAGTTGTCCACTCGAGACAGAAGGCCAGCACCCTCTTACAGTCGAGGGTATGGAGGGAGGCCTCTGCCCGAGATGCATGAGGTCTAGGGAAGAAGGTGAGGAGAATCACCTACTGGTTGGTAGAAACTTGGGATGGGTCGTAGCACCACCCTATTCCTGTGAAATCTGGTATACAGAGCATGAGCTACCAGCGCCTGCAGCTCACTGACTCATCGAGCAGAAGTAAGTGCAATGAGAAAGACAACTTTCCAGGAAAGGAATTTGAGGTGAGCCGAAGCAAGCAGTTTAAAGGGAAGAGCTGAGTTTCCCAAGAACCACATTCAGATCCCATGCCACCAGGGGCAGCTGGACTGGGGATTGTGAGAGGAGGGAGCCCCTCATGAAGCGGCCCACAAGAGGGTGGACAGAGATGGATTGTCTGTCCACCGGATGGTGATGTGCAGCCAGAGCACTGAGGTGTACCCTGACGTAACTGAACTTCAGGTCAGCATGAGTAATGTGCAATAGGTATTGGAGTAATAACTGCATGGGACTGGGAAAGGAGCTAAGGCCCTTGTCAGTGCACCACAGTGAAAACCGGTGCCACTTAGAGGCATATGCCTGCCTTGTAGAATCCTTGCAGGAGGCCAACAGAACATCCTCAACCTCTGTGTAAAGGTGGAAGGGGGCTAGAGCTACCTTTTCAGCAGCCAGGCCATCAGTGCCAGAGAGTGTAGGTTGGGACACAGGAGAGATCCATCCTCCTGCACTAGCAAGCCCGGAGTGTAGCCCTGGGGAACCAGGGCCACTCGAGAAAGATGCAGCAGGAGCAGGAACCATGGTTGCTGGGGCCAGAGGGGAGCAATGAGGATCACCATGACCAGGTCCAACTGAATCTTGAGTAGGGCCTGTGGAACAAGCAGAGTGGGAAGATATGCATACAGCAGACTCCCCATCCAAGGGAAGAGAAAGGCATCAGCCGCTACTCGGTCTCAGGTTGGGGAGCAAAAAGTGAGGCAACTGAGTATTGCTGGGGTTGACTAAGAGGTCCTTCGCTGGAATCCCCCAATGCTGAAAGAGAGAGTGGACCACGGCCGGGTTCAGACACCACTCGTGCAGATGAAGGACCCTGCTGAGTCTGTCCGCCAGAACATTCTCGTGTCCTGGGAGTTAGGCTGCCCGAAGGAGCATGTCCCTTGCTGTGGCAAAGGTACAGATGTGGACCATCTCTCGGCAGAGAAGATACCTGGTTGTCCATTTGGATGAGGAATGCCTGCTTCGACATTTGGTTCTGGAACAATCGAAGGGTGATCGCTACCACCCAGAGCTTGAGGAAGTTGATATGATGTAGGCTTTCCTCCTGTGTACAGATGCCCTGGGATCAGAGACCGCAGTAGTGGGCTCCCCACCTGAGCTTGGAGGCATCCATGGTGAGGACGCTCTGGGCTGGCGAGGCCTGGAAAGGCAGACTTGCCAAGAGGCTTG
This sequence comes from Ichthyophis bannanicus, assembly GCA_033557465.1. Taxonomy (NCBI): domain Eukaryota; kingdom Metazoa; phylum Chordata; class Amphibia; order Gymnophiona; family Ichthyophiidae; genus Ichthyophis; species Ichthyophis bannanicus. The sequence goes on along the minus strand of CM066031.1, from coordinate 1,394,844,261 downwards.
GCAAATGTTACCACCAAGCGAAGGAGTTCACAAGGGGCCTGGTGACCTGCACGCGATCATCTAGGCAACCCGCAGCCTGAGACCACTGAGCCCTGAGAGACCACTGTGCCTGCCGCATGCGCAGGCAGGCATCTGTGGCCACATAAATCATCTAGGCTATGTGCCCTAAGAGGCGGAGCATGATATGGGTCGATGCCGTCACACGATCCTGCACTTCAGTGGCCAGGGATGCAAACTGTTGAGCCCTGTCTAGAGGGAGGAAGGAAGGCCCTGGTCTGGGTAGTATTGAGGAGGGCTCCTATGAACTCCAGGCATTGAGTGGGCTGCAAATGGGACTTAGGGTAATTGATGACAAACCCTAGACCTTGCAGCTGTGAGATGGTGCGGTGGCCCCCTTGACAAACCTCCTCCTGTGAGCTTCCCTTTATGAGCCAATCATCCAGATAGAAGAACATGAAGACGCCTTGTAGCTAGAGAGGGAAATGTTCATGAGATTTTATCTCAGTAACTAAACTAAACTCTGCCCTCCCCAATTTGTGGGTAAACGTAGCCATGCTATTTGACAGCATGGGCATTTTGTCACTGCAAAAAGTGTCAAGGAGAGGTTGCAGTCAGCCAACATGTGCGGCAACTTTAAGAACTTATTAAGCTAAGCGATCAGTTTTCTGGATGTTATACAAAGATCTCTTTGGAGTCTGATGTCTGGTCCCAGGTGATGCTCTATGAACATGCTTCAAATATACAGACAAGCTTTAGGTGATATCTTCTTATTGGAATAAATTAATGTATCCATCACTAGCACTGGAGAGAGTTATGTTATCATCAGCTCAGTGATGAAACAGCACAGTGGGTATAAGTAGTACAGAGCAAGCTAGATCTTAGGCTCTCTACATATGCTATTATTGCTCAGTAAAAGGGAAGGTAGGTGTAACCTAGTGGTTAGAGCAACTGCCTAGTACCCAGGGGTTGGTTCCCACTGGCACTCCTTGTGACCTTGGGCAAGTCACTTTACCCTCCATTGAACTTAGAAGAAAAGGCCCAGCAATCTACTTCCAGTGATATATTGCCAAGAAAACCCAGAGGCAGCTGGGTCACCAGCAGTCAGCACTGACTTGACAGCACTGAAAAAAAAAGGGAAGATGGAGGGAGACAGAGGTGACAAGCCAGCAAAACTTTACAGTTGAAGGGCCCTATAAACAAAAATGAGTGGTAAAGCTAATGTCTCCATTGAGTGCTTCTCTGTCAGTTTTGAAGTGTTTGATTATACTAATTTCAAATGTTTTCCATTTTTGTATGCTCCTGAAATTTCCTTTAAGTAGCGTTATTGCATGGCGATCTTCCCTTGAGAAATAAACATAAACATAAACAAATGTTAACCTACTAAGCTATCATTCTGCTTTTCTCTGTGATATTGTATGTTATGTTTATAACCACTGGATCATGGATAACAGCTGAATCTTGTTAGGTTTACTTCTGTTTAGTGACTATTATATAAAGCTTTGCTTGCTTTGAGAAACATTTCTACTATGGAATTCTAAGTGAGAGATTTGTGATTGCTAATTTTTTAATTACAAATCTGAAATACGAATTATAGCAATTTCACACATTTTCTTTATCCTATTTATGTTTAGACTGAATTGGGCAAGCCATTCTTGGTTCGAGTACAAGTTTACATACAGAGATTGAAGGAGATGAAGATGTATCCTCTACAAAAAGAGAGAAGTGGAAATATGGAGTTGGAGTTTGCTTTTGAGTTATGACATTTATTTAAAAACATTTATAGCCCACCCACCAATATTTTATTAGGCCAGGGCTCAACAAATCCCAGGTGCCAGGTCACCATGGTGACCAGAAATTTGAGGATGGTGCTTGGGATTTACTTATCACCTGCCTTTGAAAAATAAAAAATAAAAAGATCACGGGGCAAAAGACAGCGAAGGGGAAGGTCGCGATTGTGGCTTGGAAGGCAGCAGGCTGCCCATGAGGATCCCATCCCCCACGCGCAGAAGAGGACAACCGATTGGGCCTGCAAAAAAACAAAAGGTAGATGGGGGCGGGGAGGGGGGCTGAAGTAGCAAAATTTTAAAGGGCCAGTAGCTTTAAAAAGAAAGGAAGGAAGATGGAGGAAATGGATGGCAGGGAGATGGGAGTACTAGGGGGTTTGGAAGGAGAAAGGAAGGGTGCAAGGTGTTGGAGGTTAAAGGGATGAAAGCATGAGAACAAAATAGCACAATGCATATTTGCCAAAAGGTGCATCCCCCTCCCCCCAGAACACACACACAAGCACCCCACCCCAACAACATACACTTACACACAGAGGTTCTCCACCCCAACTCCACACTACACACACACACACACACTCACATTCACATTCCACACAAAGACACAGGAACCTCACCTCTGCAGTGTGCTGCAGTGCCTCTCCAGCTCTGCAAAACACACACTAATATGCACACACAGACAGGTACACCACCATTGCACCACACAGCCACAAAGACACTTGCTATGTGAAGCTATTACTGTTATCTAAAGATGACACGCAGTGTAGGAACTCTGGCGCTAGTCTTGCGTGACTTGAGAACGAGACCAGCACGAGAGACAACAGGACAGTGGGGTCACAAAGAGGTCGCAACCGCTGGCTCCTATGATTTTGGCCTGGTTCTTAAATCCACACTAAATTTCTCAAGGCCTGTACTAGGCAGGTTACAAAAAATTAAATAATAAATAAAATGACACATCTTTTCAAACATCTAACGAGCTTCAATAAAAGTACCAGAATGAAAAGCACAAGACTGAAGGAAAGGAAGCTCAAATGGAATGTGAGAAAGAGTAGTTACTCACCTGTAACAGGTGTTCTCTAGGAGCAGCAGGAATCAGTCCTCACATATGGGTGACGTCGGCGCCGACGGAGCCGCCATGCGGAGCATTTCCCCAGCTTTCAAAGAAAGCCTTTGGGAATGCAGGCACGCATGCGAGGTCCCCTTCCCGCCCAAAGGTGCCATCTTGCTCATTCAAATGACATAGCTAAAAGACAGCAAAAAAAGAAAATGAACTATTTACAACTGCAACTCCAAGGGGAGGAGGGAGGGTCATGAGGACTGATTCCTGCTGCTCCTGGAGAACACCTGTTACAGGTGAGTAACTACTCTTTCTCCAGGACCAAGCAGGAAGTCAGTCCTCACATATGGGTGACTCCCTAGCTCTGGGCTACCAGGAACCCAGGCTGAAAAATAAAGCTCCCTCTAGAGCCTCAGCAACAGTGCGAGAATCTTCTCTGAGACCACACCTGAACGACAGCCCAACACCAGGGCCGGAGGGTAGGAGTTGCCTAAACCTCAAAGAGATTATGGAGTACCGCTTGCCCAAAAGCACTGTCCCTACAGGACTCCCTCTCAAGGCAGTAGTGGTCCGCAAAAGTCTGGCTTGAAGACCAAGTAGCGGCCCGGCAGATGTCTGCCAACGGAACAGAACTGAAGTGAGCTACTGATGCGGCCTTCGCCCTAACCCGGTGGGCCGTGACTCGATCCTCCAGGGAGAGGCCGGCTGCCCTGTACGCCCAGGCGATACAGTCTGCCACCCATAAGGTATGCAAGACAGTTTCGGCCCTACTGGCATGCGGCCTGGGAATGAAAGTCGGAAGTACCACCTCCTGGTTGAGGTGGAAGGAGGACACTACCTTGGGAAGGAACTTAGGATGAGTCCTCAAGACTACCCTGTTCTTATAGAACCTGGTATACGGCCTATCCGAGACCAGGGCCTGAAGTTCGCTCACACGCCAGGCTGAGGTGAGTGCCACAAGGAACAACACCTTCCAGGAGAGGAAACATATATGGCAGGTTGCCATCGGCTCAAAAGGTGGGTGAGTCAGTTGCTGCAAGACCACATTGAGATCCCACTCAGTGGCCGGTGGACAAACAGGAGGCTTAAGCAGAAGCAGGCCTCTGAGAAAGCGAGACACCAAAGGGTGGCTTGAGAGAGATTATCCATCCACCGGTGAGTGGTGAGCTGAGAGGGCACTGAGGTGAACCCGGACAGAGGTGGACTGAAGTCCTAGATTGGAAAGGTGGAGCAGGTATTGAAGCACCACCTGGACCGAGCAGGAGAAGGGTCCTCCTGCTGTTGAGAGCACCAAGTAGAGAATCTACGCCACTTCAGAGCATAGGCCTTCCTGGTAAAATGTTTCCTGGAGGCCAACACCACCTCCTCAACCTCCCTTGAGAGCAGCAAGGGAGCAAGGACTAGCCTTTCAGCAGCCAGGCCATCAAATCGAGGGATTTGAGGTTGGGATGTAAGAGGGACTCCTGATCCTGGGTCAGAAGGTCGGGTTGCAACCCCAGAGGAAGTGGAGTATCCACTGCCAACTGCAGAAGAAGAGGAAACCACGGCTGCCTGGGCCACCTGGGGCTATCAGGATCACTGTGGCCCGGTCCTGCTGGATTTTGAATAGAGTCCGGGCCACCAGAGGTGTGGGAGGAAAAGCATACAGCAGGCTCTCTGACCAGGGGATCAGGAATGCATCTGGTGCTGTTCTCGAGGGATGCGGTTGCCTGGAACAGAACCTGGGTAGTTGCCTGTTCAGCGGACTGGCAAAAAGATCCATAGTCGGAAGTCCCCACTTCAGAAAGATCTCTTGGACCACCAGAGGATCCAACTGTAACTTGTGAGGCTGCAGGAGTCTGCTTAGTCTGTCCGCAAGGTAGTTTTCCTGGCCTGGGAGGTAGACCGCCTTGAGGGTCATACCCTGGTTGACAGCCCAGGAGCAGAGAGTTTGTGCTTCCAGGCACAGAAGTCTGGATCCTGTGCCTCCCTGCTTGTTGACATAGAAAATAGCCACCTGGTTGTCCGTCTGAACCAGGACAGACTGGTGAGACAGGATCTGAGAGAAAGTCCGTAAGGCTAGTAGAATGGCCTGCAATTCCAACAGGTTGATCTGCTGGGCGGCCTCCCACGGAGACCACGGGCCATGAGTGCAGGCCCCTTGACAGTGTGCTCCCCAGCCCTGCAGGGAAGCATCGGTTGTCAGTACCTGAGTGTGTGGGGAGGCCTGGAAAGGAAGACCCCGACCAGATTTAGGAGATGCCTCCACCAGCGTAAGGAGTCCACCAAGAGTTTGGACACCCTTATTCTGTCTGACAATTTCCCTGTGGCCTGCAGCCACTGTGCCTTGAGGTGCCACTGAGCCGGCCTCATGTGTAGCCGGGCATGTGGCGTGACATGCACTGTAGAAGCCATGTGACCTAAGAGCCGGAGGAAGTGCCTGGCCGAGACCAGAGAGTTTGCCTGAAACTGGCCGGCCAACCTTATCAGCCTGTGAGTTCTGTCCACAGGCAAATAGGCCTTTGCATGGATGGTATCCAATCTCACCCCTATGAACTCCACGTCCTGTGAGGGGACTAAAGTGGACTTGGGGAAGTTTATGACGAACCCTAGGTGCTGAAGCAGGGATATGGTTCTGAAGGTGGCCTGCCTGGCCTCTTGTGGAGACTGGCCCCTGATAAGCCAGTCGTCCAGGTAAGGGAACACAAAGATCCCCTGGTTCCTGAGATAGGCCGCAACCACCGCCAGGCATTTTGTGAAAACCCTGGGGGCGGAGGTGAGGCTGAAAGGAAGCACTCTGTACTGGAAGTGCTTTCCTCCCACCACAAATCTGAGGAATTCTCTGTGACTTGGGTGGATGAGGATGTGAGTATAAGCATCCTTCAGGTCTAAGGAGCAAAGCCAATCTCCCTGCTGGAGGTAGGGCAGTAAGATTCCAAGGGTAAGCATCTTGAACTTTTCCCTCTCCAGAAACTTGTTCAGATTTCTCAGGTCCAGGATGGGCCTGAGGCCTCCTGTTCTTTTTGGTACCAGGAAGTACCTCGAGTAGAAGCCTTGCCCTTCCAGGTGGTGAGGCACCGGTTCCACCGCCTGGTCCCTTAGCAGACCTTCCAACTCCTGTAGGAGTAAGTTTCTGTGCAGAGGGGGTCTTGGAGGCTCCCCTGGAAAGTAGGAGGGGGGTATCTGGGTGAAGTGGAGCAGATAGCCCCTTTTGATGATACTTAGCACCCACGTATCCCCTGTGATGGCTGGCCACCTGTCAGCATACAGGGTCAGCTGACCTCCTGTGCCCTGGAGAGGAGGAGAGGCTATGCTGGCATAGTCAAAAACCCCCTCCCTGCTGAGCAGGAGCCGGAGTAGGAGGCTTGGGAGCCTTCTGCCTATGGGGCCCATGACCCTGCCCCTTGGCCTGCTGGCCCTGTTGGGGAGCTACAGAGGCCTGGTAATGAGAGTAGGTTTTGTAGGCAGTGGTCTTCCTTGGGTAAAAGGTCTTTTTCCCCGAGCCCTTCTTCTTCTGAGAAGGGGCAGAGGTCTTCCTGGACAGCCTCGTCCAGGTAAGAGTCTCGGTCTCGAGTTCTGCAGCCTTTTCTGCCATGGGCTTGCCAAAGAGGTTTTCACCTCGGCAAGGGACATCGACCAACTTGTCCTGAATCCATGGGGCTCGAGGTCCGAGGACTGTAGCCAGGCCTGGCGGCATGCACCGATGACGGCCCCTGCTACCCAGGCCGAAGCCTCAAATCCATCGTAGGCTGCTCAAGATATAAACTTTGAGCACTCCCGAATACCAGAAGACAAGGCCTTGAACCTCTGCAAAGGTTCCTCGGACAAACCAGCAGAGAACCCGGCAATCTGCTTTGCCAGGTCCCGAAGGTACATGCCCATGTACAGTTGGTAGGTCTGGACACGGCAAGCAAGCATAGAGCCCTGGAAGCACTTTCTACCGAGGGCATCCAGGTTCCGGGCCTCCCTGCCGGGGGGCACCGAGGAGTGCATCTTCTGACTCTTCAGTCGATGCATGGCCGATTCCACAACCATGGAGTGGTGCGGTAGCTGTGCCTTTTGGAACCTGGGGCTCTTGCGGACTCGATAGATGGAATCGACCCGCTTGCTTAGAACCAGCATTGAGGCCGGCGCTTCCCACATGCGGAAGAGCAACCGCTCCAGCATCGGAGGAACCAGGACAGTAAAGGCCTCCTTGGGAGGAGAGTCATACTGCAGAGCATTGAGCTCCTCGGCTCGAGGCTCCTCCTCTGGATCCGCCGGGAATGCCAGTGCTTTGGCCATGTCCCGCACAAAATCCGAGAACCTAGTATCCTCTGGGGGGGACCTTGTCCGAGGCTCGGATCCCAGTGCGTCCGAAGGGATGCACCGAGTCCAGAAGGTATCAGGGGACTCCTCCTCCTCCGTCTCCCATGCCAATTCCTCCGAGGAGGAATCGAGCGGCTCCGAGTGGGCGGGCACCGACGCCATCCGCCCCGACGCCAAGGGAACCGGCATCGACGACGTAGGTCCCGAACGGGAGGCCAAGGGTGACAGCGGCCGAGGATCGACTCGAGTTCGCATGGTCTCGAGGATCGGCTCGGACTCCGGGGTCAACTTGGACGTCGATGTCCCGGTGGTCGGGGCAGATGCGCCGGTGAGACCGGTGATCAGCAACCACTGCTGTTCCATGAAGGCAGACAATCTGCTCTCCAAGGCCGTCAACCTGAGTACGAGCTCAGGAGACCCAGCAGCCTCCGACTCGGGCCCCGACGGTATCGGGCCCAACGTTGGCTCCCCGGAGGAGAGTCCACGAGGACAACAGTACTCACGTGACTCGGGGCCTCAGACTTCACACGAGGATGCTTTGCAGGCCTCTCCGACTCCGAAGACCCAGGACGGCGATTGGGGCTATGCGACCTGGCCATGGTGCCAAGAGCGTCCACCGATGCTGCCCTTGCGGGTTTCTTCTTCCTTCGGTGCTCCCTCGAGGGGGACTCCCTCTCAGAGGAGCCCCGACGATGCTCGGGGTCAGACTCCTGAGACGTCGAGGCCTCTGACGAAGTCCGGACCATCCAGAGGCAGACTCGGAGAAGATCCTCTCACGCTGGTGCTGACGGCTCCGCAATGCCTTGGACAATGTTTTGCCACAGGGGCTACAGACTGTGGAATCATGGTCTGGCCCCAGGCACCGGAGGCAGCAGTCGTGTGTGTCGGTGAGAGACATCAGTTTCTTACACCGATCACAGTTCTTAAAGCCACTGGCAGCCATTGGGGGAAAAAGGGCCCCTGCAAGATCAAAAAATTGGGCTGCCAGGGAAAGAAAAAAGGCGCGAACGCAGTCTCTAAGGACAAAAACCGAAAACAGAGATCCGGGCTCGGCACCGGTGTACCGAGTCCAGGCGGGAAAAGAACAGACGTTGAACCGAAGAAAAATACTCGACCCAACGCAGAAAGATCAACTTTTTCCGCGGGTGACTAGGAAGGCGTCCGTAGGGCTCGGTGGAAAAAAGAAGACTGAGCAAGATGGCACCTTAGGGCGGGAAGGGGACTGCGCATGCGTGCCTGCATTCCCAAAGGCTTTCTTTGAAAGCTGGGGAAATGCTCCGCATGGGGGCTCCGTCGGCGCCGACGTCACCCATATGTGAGGACTGACTTCCTGCTTGGTCCTGGAGAAAATACTATTTCATCAAAGGGGTGAGAGATGCCTGGAACAGCCTCACAAAGCAGAAGACAGTAGCCTCAAAAGGGACAGAGTTCAAGCATGCATGAGACAGACACAAAAGTGGACATGAATAGTGCCTAGACGGAGCAAGACCTATGACTGCACAGTAACCATAAGAACATAAGAAATGCCATGCTGAGTTAGACCAAGGTCCAGCAAGCCGAGTATCCTGTTTCCAACAGTGGCCAATCCAGGTCACAAGTACCTGGCAGGTTCCCAAAAAGGCACACAGCTTCCACAATGCTGGTCCTGGGGTAAGTAGTGGATTTCCCAGGTCACCTTTAATAATGGTTTATGGACCTTTCCTCCAGGAACTTGTCCAAACCTTTTTAAACCTGGCTACACTAATAGCCTTCACTACATCCTCCAGTAACGAATTCCTGAGTTTGATTATACATTGAGTAAAAAAATGTTTTCTCTCACTAGTCTTAAATGGGTTACACTGTAGCTTCATTGCATGTCCCCCAGTCTTTCTACTTTTCGATGGCGTAAATAGACAATCTACGTTTTACCCGTTTCACGTCATTCATTAATTTATAGACCTCTATCTTATCTCCCATCAACTGTCTCTTTTTCAAGCTGAAAAGCCCTAACCTTTTAATCCTTTCCTCATACGGGTAGCCTTCCATGCCCTTTACCATTTTGGTTACTCTTCTCTGTACCTTTTCTAATTCCGCTATATTCTTTTTAAGATATGGCGACACAATATTCAAAGTGCATTTGCGCCATAGAACGACGCAGAGGCATTGTAATATCTTTTGTTTTATTCTTCATTCCTTTCCTTATAAGTGGTCCTTTTCTGCCGATATCTTCCATGTTGCTATAGAAATGCAAATATACATTTTTTGCTGTCATAAGACCCTACATACTAGGATTTGACTGTAGGGTGTTATAAAGTGTGCACCAGTTGAAAGAGACAGGAAAATCATAAGATCTCAATCACCTATAATCCAAAAATGTCCCCATGAATAAGATTTATCAGATCAAGATTTTTAACCATATGGAAGCCCCCCCCCACCCCCCCCCAAAATCATGGGGAAACTGATGAAATATATTGAAGCATATCTAGGAATGAAACTAAGCAGAATATTTATCAAACCATATGATGCTTTATTTTTAGCTGGTCAAAACTGGCTTGCATCTAATGGTCCAATGGCCAACACGTGATGGGGTGGTGAGGAGAGAGCTGGACTCAGCTGCAGTAGGTGACATAGAACAAAAGACTTACTGAAGTAAACAACAACCCTGTAAGTGTCACACCTGAGGAGTGCACTGCCTTCAGATCAGCAACAGTAAGAAACTAAGCAAAGACAAAAGAGAGGGAAAAGCATAGTTACTCACCTGTAACAGGTGTTCTCCGGGGACAGCAGGAATCAGTCCTCACATACAGTATGGGTCATGTCGACGCCGACAGAGCTCTCGTACGGAGCAAATCCCCAGCTTTCAGAGAAAGCCTTTGGGAGTTGCCACCACGCATGTGTGGTCCCCTTCCCGCCCAAGGGTGCAATCTTGCTCAGTCAAATGACATAGCTAAAAAAAACGTCAAAAAGAACAAAATAAAATAACAATAGGACTGCAACTCCAAGGGGAGGAGGGAGGGTTGTGAGGACTGATTCCTGCTGTCCCCGGAGAACACCTGTTACAGGTGAGTAACTACGCTTTCTCTGGGAACAAGCAGGAAGTCAGTCCTCACATATGGGACTCCCCAGCTATATGCTACCGAGAACCCATAGCTAAAAAAGGCTCCCTCTATGAGAGCTGCAGGCAGCTGCAATAGAAATCCAAACTAAGGGAATAGCACTCCGGTAGCCTGAACACAGAAGGGTCAGAGGGCAGGAGTTGCCTAGACCTCGAAAAGGTTACGGAGTACAGCCTAGCCGAAGGCACTGTCCCGGTGGGACTCTCTATCCAGGCAATAATGGGTTGCGAAGGTCTGACCCGAAGACCAGGTGGCAGCCAGGCAGATGTCTGCCAGAAGAACAGAGAGCAAATGAGCCACTGATGCCGCCATGGCCCTGACCCTATAGACTGTAACACAACCCTCCATCGGAAGCTCGGCTGCCTTGTATGCCCAGGCAATACAGTCTGCTACCCATGTGGACAGCATACGCTTTGATACCGCCACCCCAGCTTACTGGGGTCATAGGATAAGAAAAGCTGAGAAGCCTTCCGATGCGCTTGCGTACACTGGATATAGAAGACCAATGTCCTCTTACAGTCCAGGGTATGCAGGACCGTCTCTGCTCGACTGGCATGCGGCCTGGGAAAAAGGTTAGGCAGAACAACCTCCTGGTTGAGGTGGAACGAGGAGACCACTTTCGGAAGGAACTTGGAGTGCGTGTGAAGCACCACCGGTTCCTATAGAATCTGGTGTAAGGCCTTTCTGACACTAGGGCCTGGAGCTCACTCACCCTCCGGGAGGACGTGAGTGCCACCAAGAAAACCCCTTTCCAAGAGAGATAGCGTAGATGGTGGTTCAAAGGGAGGCCTATTAAACTGCCCTAACACCACATTCAGATCCCATTCAGTCGCCGGGGGGCGGACCGGCGGTTTCAAGAGAAGCAAGCCTCTCAGAAACCGAGAGACCAAGGGGTGAGTGGAGAGAGGCTTCTCATACACTGGAAAGGGGTTTGCCACAAGGGCACTGAGGTGCACTCTGACAGAGTTGGACTTAAGGACCAAATCAGAGAGGTGGAGAAGGTATTGCAAAATCACCCCCCCCCCCCCCCCGGGCAAGAGAAAGTATCTACCTCCTTCTCCTCGCACCACGATGCAAATCTGCGCCACTTCAAGGCATAGGTCCATCTAGTCGACGGCCTCTGCGAGGCCAGCAAGACCTACTCAATATTTCTTAGAAGGAGGAGCGGAGCGAGAATGACCCTTTCAGCAGCCATGCCATCAAGGTGAGGGAGCTGAGGTTGGGGTGCAGGAGAGAGCCCCCCCCTCCTGAGATAGGAGGCACGGGGAGGACCCCAAGGGAATGGAAGCCTCCACCGCTAGCTGCAGTAGAAGTGGGAACCAGGGTTGCCTGGGCCACCGTGGGGCTATAAAGATGACCAAGGCTCTGTCCTGGAGAATCTTGAACAGAGTCTTGACCACCAGAGGCGTCGGGGGAAATGCACACAGAAGGCCCATCGACCATGATACCAAAAACGCATTGGTGGCCACCCTGTCCGGGTGCGGCAGCAGAGAGCAGAAACGGGGCAACTGGTGATTGTCCAGACTCGCAAATAGGTCCATCACCAGTAGCCCCCAGGTCCGGAAAAGCCAATTGGCTACCCCGCAGTCCAGCTGCCATTCGTGGGGCTGGAGAATCCTGCTGAGCCTGTCGGCCAGCTAGTTGTCCTGGCCTGGCAGGTACACTGCTTGGAGACGAATGCCATGCTGGGCTGCAAATGAGCACAGGTCCAGGGTTTCCTGACAGAGGAGACGGGACCCCGTACCACCCTGTTTGTTCACATAAAACATGGCCACTTGGATGTCTGTCTGCACCAAGACAGATTCGTGGGCCAAGAGCTGATGGCACAAAGTTCCAAGAAATTGATCTGTTGGGTCCTCTCGCTCGGGGACCACATTCCCTGAGTGCGGAAACCCTGACAATGGGCCACCCAGCCCAGCAGGGATGCATCTGTGGTAAGAATCCTCGTGTGTAGAGGAGCCTGGAAAGGCATTCCTGCCTCCAAGTGATGCGGTTGGAGCCACCAGGCCAGGGACCGTACCAGGCGCCGGGACACCTTGACACTGTCCCAGAGGCAACCTGTGGCCTGGGACCACTGATCTCTGAGACACCATTGAGCAGTCCGCATATGGAGGCGGGCATCCGGGGTAACATGGACTGTGGAAGCCATGTGCCCAAGGAGGCGCAGGAATTGTCTTGCTGACACTACAGACCTGTGACTCACTTGTCCTGCCAGAGCCATAAGCCTGCTTGCCCTGTCTCCTGTCTGCAGGCAAATAGGCCTTCGCCTGAAGAGTGTTGATTCTGGCCCCAATGAACTCCAGCTGCTGAGTCGGAGTGAGGCTGGACTTGGGGTAGTTGATTACGAACCCTAGGTGTTGCAGCACCTGGATGGTGTGAGTTGTGGCCCTCGATGGCTGAAGTACCTCTGATGAGCCAGTCATCGAGACAGGGGAAGACCCCTTGGAGCCTGAGAAAGGCGGCAACCACTGCCAGGCACTTTGTGAACACCCTGGGGGGCGAGGCAAGGGTAACCTATTTAAGACTCATAAGAGAAAATATTTTTTCACTCAACGTGTAATCAAACTCTGGAATTTGTTACCGGAGGATGTAGTAAAAGCTGTTAGTTTAGCTGGGTTTAAAAAAGGTTTGGACAAGTTCCTGGAGGAAAGGTCCATAAACCATTATTAAAAGGGACCCAGGATATCACTGCTTGACCCACTACAAGCATTGAGGAACCTGTGTCTTTTTGGGGAGACTGCTAGGTACTTATGACCTAGATTAGCCGCTGTTGGAAACAGGATACTTGGCTCGATGGACCTTGGTCTGACCCAGTATGGCACATCTTATGTTCTTAAGGCAAAAGGGAAGTACCCTGTATTGGTAGTGATTGCCCCCCACCATAAAACGCAGATGTTGCCTGTGGCTTGGGTGTATTAGGATGTGTGTATATGCATCTTTTAGGTCTAAAGAGCATAGCCAGTCTCTCTGGTGGAGGTAAAGCAGCAATATCCCAAGGGAGAGCATCTTGAACTTCTTACCAGGAATTTGTTGAGGTTGCACAGGTCGAGGATGGGTTTGAGGTCTCCTGTCCTCTTTGGCACCAGAAAGTACCTGGAGTAGAAGCCCCTGCCCTGCAGGTGGTGGGGCACCGGTTCTACTGCCTGATCCTCGAGAAAGCCTGCTAACTCCTTCAGAAGAAGGTCCTGGTGAAGGGGAGACCTGAGGGGATCTCCTGGGAAATAATGAGGAAGCACCTGGGCTAGGTGAAGAAGATAGCCCTCCCGGACCACCTGTAAGGCCCAGGCATCAGTGGTAATGGCTGTCCACCTGTGGGAATACAAAGCAAGCCGGCCTCCTGTGGTCTGCCTGGCTCCTGTTGGAAGAGAGGCCATGCTCCAGGAGTCAAAAGCCACTCCCAGGCTGGTCTGAAGCTGATGCCTGGGGTTTGGTGGCTTTCTGCTTACACGGGCCATCCCCCTGTCCCTTGGCCTGCTGCCCCTGTTGGGGAGCTAGGGTTGCCTGATAATGGGCGTAACTTCGGTAAGCATCACCCTTCCTCGGATAAAAGGGCTTTTTACCCGAGCCCTGCTTGCAAGAAGGGGCAGAGGTCTTCTTGGAGAGCCGTGTCCTTGTCATTTATTTATTTATTTATTTAACATCTTTTATATACCGCGCTATTTGTTTTCAGTGCGGTTTACAAGTAACAGATCTGCACAATCAGAAAACACTGGTGTGCTTACATTATAACAGGTAACTTAAACTTGGAAAAGGGGGTAATAAAACTATAACTATGTACACATAGTGAAACTATATACATTATAACAGGTAACTTAAACTTGGAAAAGGGGGTAATAAAACTATAACTATGTACACATAGTGAAACTATATACAAAAACAGTGTAAAAACTGAGCTATGTATAAACATATTGGGTTCTTTAGTATTCACAGGCAGACTATGGTCGGAATAAGATAGGGCATAAAAGAACTTGAGGCAGAAATTACTTGTGAGGGAATTGGGGAGAAGAGTGAGAGTTTGTCGGTTTAGGAGGGCTGATGATCCGATGAGGATTGGAAGCTTGTGCAAAATGGATCAGGAAGATGTGGTGCTTGATTGCCTTACGAAATTGAGAGAGGTCTTTAATCGCTCTTATTTCAGGTGTGAGGTCATTCCAGCATTTAGGTGCATAGAAGGCGAAGGTCCTTTTCTTGGTTGATTGGGTACATTTGATGGACTCCTTGGGGATAATCAGGGTGTTGTCCGTTGTTATCCTTCTCTCTCTGTTTTTTGGGGTGAGGGAGATGAGGTCGTTAAGAGACGTGGGGGCAAGGTTGTTGATAATCTTGAAAGTGATGATGAGGATTTTATAGGTTATCCTGCAATGAATTGGTAGCCAGTGTAGTTCCATGAGAGTCGGGGTGATATGGTCTGATCTTGATAGACCACAAAGCACCCTAGCAGCCGCATTCATCGCCAGTTGTAGAGGATTAATGGTGTTTTTAGGGAGACCGTATAAGATGACATTAGCATAATCAAAATGAGGTAGTGTGAGGGCCTGGAAAATGGTCCGGAAGTTGTTGTGAGGTAGCATGGGTCTGAGTTGTCTTAGCGTTCTTATTTTATTGTAGACAGCCTTTGTGACGTTCCGAATGTGTTCCTTAAATTCAAAATGCTGATCCAGAGTAATCCCTAGGTAGCGAATAAATGGTTTACAGGGGAGATCCGCATCTCTTACTTTTAGAGAGGATGGAGGTGAGAATGCTTTGTTTCTTGATATGAAGAGAACTTCGGTCTTCTTGAAGTTTATACGGAGGTTTTGAGAAGCTAACCAGTCTGTGATGGCATTGAAGCATTGGATAAGGTTGGTGAAGTCTGGTTGACTGACTTTAAATGGAGTAAACAGTAGAACATCGTCAGCGTAAATTAATGAGGAGATGTTGAAGGTGCGTATGATGTCACAGATCGGCTGTAAGTATACATTAAACAGAAGTGCAGATAAGGACGATCCTTGCGGAACACCTTGGTGTTGGTGGAAAGGTGTGGATGTGGTGGGACCGACTCTGACATGTTGCCATCGCTCAGACAGGTATGACCTACACCATTCCCAGGCGAGACCCTCGATTCCCTTTTCTAGGAGTCGGGCAAGGAGTAGATTATGATTAACTGAGTCGAAGGCAGCGGAGATATCTAGGAATATTAGAGCTAAGCCGTTTTCTGCTTTATCAAGACCTCTGTTCAGTGTATTAGTTAGGGTGGTAAGGAGAGTTTCTACACCGTGTGATTCCCTGAAGCTGTGTTGACTGGGATCAAGCGGTGAGGCTGTATCAATGTGATGTTGTATCTGTCTCTGAACAACCTTCTCTATTATTTTGGCTAATAGAGGTATGCTCGAGATTGGGCGGTAGGAGTCAGGCTTTAGTGGGTCAAGCCTAGAGTTCTTCAGTAGAAGTCTTATAGAGGTTTGTTTAAGGAGAGATGGGAACGTGCCTGTTGCAAAGGAGAGTCCAATGATGTTGACTAGGAGTGGGCTCAGTTCGGCACGTAGCGATCTGACCCAGTATGCTGGGCATGGGTCACTTGGAGCTGTAGAAGTGTTGATGGAGGTGATGAGATCTTGAATGTTTTTCTCAGAGGGTGTTGTAAATGTTGTGATTGCAGGAAATGGGGAGTGAGAGTGTGATGGTGTTGTGACTGAGATTGTGTCAGTTATGGGGGTCTTGGATTGGAGATAATCAGCATAGGACTGGGGGGGGGGGATAGGAACTAGTTGGGTAGATGATGGGTCTTTAATTAGGGATTTTGCTATGTTGAAAAGGTCTCTGGGTTTATTTAGTGAGCGGAGGAGAAGATTAGCATGGTATTCACTCATTTTGAGATATATAGATTCACGGTGGAGTTTGAGGTGGTTCAAGTATATTACTTTATTGGCTTCGGAGTGAGATCTTCTCCATTTCCTTTCAAGTTTCCTGAGGGAGAGGAGGGATGAACGGAGATCTGCTGTATACCATGGTGATGGCTGTCTCTTGTTTTGTTTGGTCTTGTTGCTTTTGGTTGAAGCTGGTAGTTGTGCAATAGACTTTAATGTGGTGTTCCAGTTGGTGATTGCTTCTCCGAGGTCAGAATGTATTGGGTTGAGTAGAGGTAAGGCGTGCCTAATGAATTCCTCTTTGTTCAATGGTTTGAATTGAGAGGTAGGTTTGGATTCTGTACATGGATTGTTAGGTAGATGCTTAGGGTGAAGAGTGGGCATCTGAAACATAATTAGTTTATGATCCGACCAGGGAATGGAGGTGATAGTAGTGTTAAGGATGGAGTTTTGGCTGAATGCAGCGTGGGGAGCGAAAATTAGGTCCAGTAGGTTTCCTTTATTGTGAGTGGAAGTGTTTACAAGTTGATCAAAACCGAGTGTTTGCATGGCTTCTAGGAAAGCATCTGCTTGGTTGGGTTGCAGGGAGGGTAAGTTAAAGTCTCCAAGCAGCCAATTGGAGCTGTGTGGGTCAGCTGGGTTGCAGGCTAAGTCTATGAATGTAGAGATAACTTCAGGAGGAGAAGAAGGGGATCTGTAAATAAGGTTTATGGTGATGTCTTTATTGGCAATGGTGATAAAGTCCGCATGGGAGGAGCTCTTGGATGTGAGAAGTCGAAATTCTAGGTTTGTTTTTGAAAGAATGAATACTCCACCTCCTTTTCGGTTGGTCCTATGGCAAGTATGGATGGAGAAGTTGGGAGGTATTAATTGGTTTATGATAGCTTTGTCAGTATCCTTGAGCCAGGATTCAGTCACCATGAGTAGATCCAGGTTATGCACTTCTATCAAGTCTGGTATCACTGGCCATTTATTACGCACAGAGCGTGAGTTTATAAGGGCACAGTTGAGGAAGAGTTGAGTTTTAGGTAGTGCTTTTTTAAGTTTGTCTGGATGATTGAGGTCCACATACAGCAGGTGAGAGCGTCGTAGGTGTTGTGGGAAGTTGGTTGCAGAATGGTAAGGGTTAGATTGGTTCTTCTTGCCCAGGTAGGGTAAGGTGGTGATATAGTGTTGCCCGGAAGAAAGGGCTATGGAGCATTGCAAAGTGTTTAATGCTAGGAATAAGGTAGTAATGGTAAATAGTGGGATGGCCATAGTGGCTTGGCGGTTGTTGCGTTGGTTTTGCTGGGTGTGTGGAAGGTACTAATTTGTAGTGTGGCTATACAAGTAGGGATAAGGCTCAATTTAGCGGTAAGGTATTGACGGCGAGAATATAAGTAAGCTAGAGAAGTAAGGAGGTCTGCTGTAGAATGGGACAGCTTGCTGCGTTTGAGTGGTTATATAGTAACTTCAGTAAGCTATAGTAACTTCAGTAAGCTATTTCAGCATGTAAACATCAGTATAGGGTATAACAAATAGCAAGCTAATTCAATGAATAACATCTGTATAGGTACTTCAGTGAAATATAACGTAATGGCTATGAATATGTTTGGTAACTTTCAGGTCACAGCTAAGCATGGGTTGTTACACTGTATCTACTTTGTAACAATGGTTGGTTACTTAGTGGAGAATACTTGTAAAGACACTTAGTAGCAAGCAGTAGGAGGATCAAGTATATTGTATACATAGACAGGTATCAAGGAGTTGATAGCTAATATACATTATAATTGTACTTATTAGGCTTTAGAATATATTATAGATCATATCTAGAGGTTAAGTATTATCATTTATATTAATCAGATGGATCGAGTCAATACTTAGTCTTTGGTTCTGTGGCTTGTCCTGGTTCTCAGGCATTCGGCTGTTGCTGAAGAAGTGTCTTCCGGGCTTGTAGGTGACCTTTGACTGGTTCCACGCCTAAGGGCCACGCCAAAGGGCCCTCTGGCGAGGCCCTCAGGCGCGGGCCCGACAGGCGCGGGCCTGCTTGAGAGCGGGTTGCTTTTTACCGCTGCTGCTCCTCCTCCCACAGCCCCGAATGGGCCGGAGTCACCGAGCAGGTGAGCGGCAGGAGATGGGATGCTGCTCTACCCCGCTGCATGTACTCGGTCTCCAGCTCTGCGGCCTTGTCAGTCATGGGTTTGACAAAGAGGTTCTCCACTTGGCATGGGACATCGACCAACTTGTCCTGAACCCACTGTTTGAGGTCCAATGACTGCGGACAAGCCTGGCGGCGTGCACCGATGCTAGCCGCGGCTACCATGGCCGCCAACTCGAACCCGTCATAAGCCGCCTAAGACATAAATTTTGAGCACTCATGGACGGCTTTGAACAGGCCCCTGAAGCGTTGCAAAGGTTCCTCAGAGAGACCAGCCGAGAACCTGGTGAATTCCTTCGCCAGGTCTCTCAGGTACATGCCCATGAACAGCTGGTATGCCTGGATCCGACAATTCAGCATCGCCCCCTGGAAGCACTTTCTGCTGAGGGCATCCAAGTTGCGGGCCTCCCTGCTGGGAGGCACCAAGGAGTGCATCTTCTGACTCTTCAGCCTGCGCATGGCCGATTCCACAACCATGGAGTTGTGCGGCAGTTATGATTTCTGAAACCCAGGGCTCCGGTGGACTCGATATATCGAGTCGAGCCATTTTCTGATCACCAGCATCAATGCCAGTGTCTCCCACATACAGAGCATTAGTCATTCCAGGATCGGAGACACGGGTACAGCAAGGGCCTCCCGAGGGGGGGCCTCATACTGGAGGATCTCGAGCTCGTCGGCTCGAGGATCCTCCTCGGACTCTGTGGGGAATGCCAAAGCCTTGGACATGTCCCACACAAAGTCCAAGAACCTCATGTTCTCTGGAGGGGACCTTCTCCAAGGCTCGGATACCGGGGAATCGGAAGGGACATCCCTATGTTGGTGGGTATCTGGGGACTCCTTGTCTTCGGTTTCCCATGCCGATGCCTCCGAGGAGGAATCGAGGGGCTTGTCAGGCATTGAGGGCTCTGGCACTGACCGCCCCGACACCGGCAGGCTTGGCAGCAATGACCTTGGTCCCGAATGGGAGGCTGAGTGAGACCTCGGCCAAGGATCGACTCGCGCCCAAAAGGCCTCAAGGATCTCCCGACCTCCGGGGTCAACTTTGACATCGAGGGCCTGGTGGTCGGGCGGAGGAACCAGACAGGCCGGCCATCAGCACCCACTGCTGCTCCATGAAGGCAGTGAAACTGCACTCCAAAGCCACCATTCTGGACTCGAGTCGGGAAGGCTCCGCAGCCACCGGCTCGGGCCCGACATCGGTTCCCCCGGAGGGCAGTCCTCAACGAGGACCATCGGTACTTGCCTCGGCTGATCTGTCTCCCGACGAGGAACCTTTGTCAGGCGCTCCTTCTCCAAAGATCCAGGCCGGCGCTCAGGGCTCCGTGATAGGCCCTGGGAGGAGCCGGGTCACTCGGAGCCATCCAGAGATGCCGCCTTCGAGAATTTCTTCTTCCTCTTGTGTTCCCTCAAGGGGGACCCCTTTCTGAGGAACCTCGATGCTGTTCGGGCTCGGAATGTTCCCCCCGAGACGTGGAGGCCTCAGACAAGGTCCGGGCTCTCGGAGGTCTGGACTCAGAAAAAATCCTATCATGTGCTGCTGGTGGCTCTTCAGGGCCTTGGAGGACATTTTCCTACACGGGCCACAGACCGTCAGGTTGTGGTTGGGCCCGAGGTAGCGGAGGCAGCAGTCATGCGTATCGGTGAGGGACATCAGTTTCACACACCAATCGCATTTCTTAAACCTGCTGGTAGCCATCGGGGGAAAAAGGGCCCCTGAAAGGTCGAAGACCTGGGCTGCCAGTGAAAAAAAAAAGGTGCGAATGCCGCAAGTCAAAACTGACAAAAACTGAAAAGAGAGACGGACTCGATACCGGCGTACCAAACCAAAGGTGGGAAGAGGTACCGGTGTCGACCAAAGGAAACAGGAAAAAAATAAACTTCTTTTGGGGATAATGTGGACTACATCTGAAGGGCTCTGCAGAAAAAAGGAGACTGAGCAAAATGGCACCCTCGGGCAGGAAGGGGACCGCGCATGCATGGTGGCAACACCCAAAGGCTTTCTCTGAAAGCTGGGGATTTGCTCTGCATGAGAGTTCCGTTGGCGCCAACGTCACCCATATGTGAGGACTGACTTCCTGCTTGTTCCTGGAGAAAGAGGGAACCTGTGCTGATAGCCAGGTAAGGCAATTGTGACTCCTTAAAATTGATTTTTGGCACCAATTTGTTAGTGTTGCTCTCCGTCTTCTATAAGGGGCATTGGACAATAAGGAATATAGGTTGTAGAAAGAAATTATCACTACATGTTTCCCATTAAAACCTTGCTGCATTTTATAGTGAAGCTTGCACTAACATCGAATTGTAGAAAAAATAATTTAATCTTCCAATTTATTCTTTCTTCCCTTGAGGATCTTTTAAAAACACATCTTACTCCTACTGAAGAAATGGAATGCGTTTCAACCTAGACGGCTCTTGAGTTAGTTTGGTTGACATCCCACTGTAAGCTGCACACTTGCATAAATACAGATGTACATTTCATAAAGGCTGGACCTACCTTTCACAGTACTGGCCTTCATACCCAGGCAGACAGGCATCACAGCGGAAATCACCGGCACCCTCCAATACACAGGTGGGACTGAAACTAGGAGTAAACAGGGCACAGAAGTAGACTTGAATTTTCATTTATGCATGAAGGCCAAACAGTTAATGGCAAATGTTAACTGCCTCATTATTTCATATTAGGGTAAGAAAGGGGCACAGAAAGGGCAGAGAGTGCACCTTGCAGTTAACATTGACATCGCTAATACATGTTAACTGTTAAGGTGGCAGATTATGCAAAACAGTAATTCTATCTTCAGAGGTGCACTTAAGCACATTCTGCATTAGCAGCCTTGCTGTTAACATGCGTCAGTGACCACTGTCCCACATTAAAAGAACAGCAGTCTTCCCCCAAGTGTCAATAATGCCCAAATAATTACTGTGAAGGTTTTTCAGCTAACATTTGCAGTTCAAACACATTAACTGCAAAACAGGCACTGAGCAGGAACAATCTTGAAAGCTAGGAGAGTTACAATTTCGCTCATGTTTTATTTTATATTATAACTCACTTCCTCACACACATTTTAACAGGGCTCACACTACATTTCCCCAAATTCTCAGTCATACAGAAGCATGTGTGACATTGGACATTATTCACTGACAAATATGGCAAATATGGAATCAGAGAATTTACATATCGTAAGCAAACAAAAGTACATGGAACACTGGCAAGACAACACTTTATGAGCATGGCGATTCTCAATAAGTTGGGATATACTAACTCAGAGGCTGATTTACTAAGCTGAAGTGAAGCAGCACACTTCTGGGCTAGTTTACTGCTGAAATATTAGCATGGGATTTATTAAACCACAATACCTCTGTATCCAGGGCCGGATTTACCTTGAGTGAGGCCCTACACCAACAAAAATTGTGGGCCCCCAGCAGGGGCGGCCCAAGGGGGGTGCGGGGCCTCATTTGCATAAGGGGCCTCATTTGCATAAATATTTGCATAATGTTACCATATACTAACTTTTAGTAAACGTGCCTCTTAATGAGTGTATGGATAAAGAAAGACTAAAAGATTTCTACATTACTATAATCCAGTGCCAACCCATAGCAAACCTGCCGTATCCTAACAGCACTACCAGGACTCACAAAGCACCATACTCTACCAATCAAAAGGCAACACTGCAAATATTAAAACAATACATTTCAGAGAACAACAATACATGACCTACTGGGGAAAGAGAACAAGTGGCAATGTCAAATAGGAATTATATAAACAGAAACACCTCAGCTCAGTTACACATGCAGAACATAGACCATCACCAAACAAGTAATCACAATTTAGAAACAGGAAGACAATAATTAAACTGGGAATCCCAAAAGCCAAACTTGGAATGTATAACACTGTAGAAATAAAACTATACATTAATTTGCTCTTGTACTAAACAAAGCGCAGACGTTAATGATGCACATTTACCAGAGCTGACATATTCCAATTAATAAATTCAAAATAAAGAGATATTTTTCTACCTTTTGTGCATTTTTTTTCAGCTGCAATTGCTCCAGCCACTTTCTTCTGGTTTCTTCGTGTCTTCTGCTAACTCTCCATCGTCTGCTGTCCATTTGTCCTTTCTTCTCTCTTCTAGTTTTTTTCCATTCTCTCTCTACATCTGCTTTATCATACTAATCTTTCTCCTTTTGCTCTTTCCTCATTCCTATTTCATCCACTCAAATTTTACCCCTCCATCCTCAATCCCCACTTACTCTCCCAATACCCGCCAATTGTAGATTTTTTATCCCTCCCACACAAAATATTTTTCCCTTCTCCATTTTACTCTTCCAGCCCCATCCCATTCTAATCCTCCCCCAACATCAGCTCCCTTCTAGTTCCAGCCTCACCCAGCATCCATTCCCGTCTAGTCCCTGCATCAGCCCATTTCCAGTCCTAGCCACCCATCAGCCCATTTCCAGTCCTGGCAACCCCCCAACCCAATACCATTCCTAGCCCCCCATCAACCCACTTCCAGTCCTAACCCCCCATCACCCCATTTTCAGTTTAAGCCCCCCCATAACCCATTACCAGTCCTAACCCCCCCATCAGCCCACTTCCAGTCCTAACCCCATTAGCCCACCTCCAGTCTTAACCCCCCCAGCCCATTTCCAGTCCTAGCCCCCCCATAGTCCATTACCAGACAGCCCCCATCAGCCCACAGCCCATTATCAGTCTTAACCCCCCCTCATAGCCCATTTACCAGTTCTAACCCCCCCCAACAGCCCACAGCCCATTATCAGTCTTAACCCCCCCCAAAGCCCATTACCAGTTCTAACCCCCCCAACAGCCCACAGCCCATTTCCAGTCCTAACCCCATCAGCCCACCTCCAGTCTTAACCCCCCCCAGCCCATTTCCAGTCCTAGCCCCCCCCATAGCCCATTACCAGACAGCCCCCATCAGCCCACAGCCCATTATCAGTCTTAACCACCCCCCCATAGCCCATTACCAGTCCTAACCCCCCCAGCCCATTTCCAGTCCTACCCCCCCCCCCCCCCATCGGCTCAAGTAAAATAAAATTTTAAAAAAGCAAAACCGCTGGCTGCTACCAAGGCCGCGGCAGCATGGACGGTCCCACGGGGCCCCCTCTGCCCTGCCGAATCCCTCCCTCCGCGACGGCTTTGAGAGGCGCGAAGGGAGGAGTGTCTCCCTCGCGTCTCTGTTAAGCCCGCAGGGGCTGATGGGAAACATTTTCACATCTATCAATGGCTGGAGATTCAGAAATTGCAACAGGACAAATATCCGTAATACGTAGTTATAGTAGTATCATTACAACAAAGTACCAGATAACTTCTCATTCTTGCAAAAGGAATATTCAGGTTGATATTTTCAGCAACACTATTCAGATGGTGCCATTGAATAAGCTTACAGAGCAGCTTGTGGGAGGAGCGAAAGCAGAGCCAGCAGTTATCCATATAATGGCAGCAATATTCCATACCGCTATGCAGATAACTATCTGACTAGCCAGTGCTGGTCACTATTTGAAGACTTGCCTTAAGAGTGGATTTTAGATGTAATAACTTGTTTTGCCATATCCAAGCTGAGGTGCATTACAGTCAGGTACACAAGTTATTTCTCTGCCCTGGTGGGTTTACAATCTAAGTTGTACCTGAGGCAAAGCGGCATGAAGTGACTCACCCAAGGTGTCAAGCAGTGCACGATTTATACCCTGACTTCCCTAGATCTCAGCTAGCTGCTCCACCCAGTAGGCAGCCACACATGCTATATGCATAAACCTTGGAGCAACCCATCTGGAAAAGACATGCATATGTGAATTCTTACCTGTTGGGGCTGGCTTTGGGACAGGCACACCGGGAGCAGTCACTGACTGACCCAGTTACTTTCCCATAGTATCCAGGAGCACAGACGTTGCAGCTATCGCCCCCTGTATTATCTCGGCAGTTCTAGCAAAGAACACAAAGAAACAACTGCTAAATGAAAGTAAATCAATTTTTCTTCTCATGGTTCTTGATTCTTTTGAGAAAATATCCTTATGTGAAAAATGTTGTGATTTTGTCTATGGTCTTATGGTAGGAATAGTAGACCCAGGGTCATGACAAGGGATTGATATGAAAACACAACCTCCATAGACACCAAGCAGATGGGGGGGAGGGCAAATAACACCCAGCGCCAGCTCTGTTTTTCCAATGCACTGTGTGAAAACTGAAATGAGCATCATTCCCCTCTTCCTCTCCCTCCCCCCCATCTCGCCCAGTGAACAGGGGAAGGGAGAGAAAGGGGGGAGGTAGCAAGTGAGAGTGAGGATAGTACCCCCAGTCCTTGCTCTCTCTCTCTCTCCCCTCCCCACTCTCTGTCCAGATGCAAAGTCTATCTCCTTCCCAGAGTTACAGCTCCCTTCTCCTATCTGTGGGCTATGACCCCAGCTTTTCCAGCTGTGGCTCACTCTGCAATCCTGTTTCAGCTGGCAGCAAATCCATGCAGGCTGGGAACCTCCAACAGCAGGGGTGGAGGTGCAGAATGGAGACAGCTGCATGAAACAGCTGCATAAGCCTGACATGTTCCTCAGCAGGTGCTGCATTCTGCATCCGCATGACCTGCTCCCGCCCCAATGCCTTGGCTACTAACTGCCAAGAAATGTTGGTGGGAGAAAGGGTCCAGGATGGAATCCCTCGAGCATGGCACCCGGTGTAGCCACACAGATTGTACACCCCCAAAAACAGACCTTGACCGCACAGAGGCCTGCAAGTGAAACAAGGCCGTGAAAGCTATCCTTGCTAGGGTGCCATTTTGTCTTGTGACTATTTTGTGTACATGAAGAAGCAGTTTTAATTACATTTTGAATAAAATGCCGCATCACAGAAAATAAGGACAGGAAGGGGCCTCAAAATGTCGTTTGTCTACTCCATTTTCTCTTCCATCAAGCAGGATCCACAACTCAACAAAATCCCTCTGAAGCCTTCACCAGTTCTACAGTTCTCTTCCTCTTGAAAAGCTGTTCCATTTAAATATTGCAAATGATGACCACGCAAAAAAGTAATTGGACTCTTTATCTTACTAAATCCTGCACTTACCCTCTATGGATTGCATCCTTCATATTCTAGGTAAGACTAAATCTGCTGATCCATTTGGGCACTCAGGATTTCTGTCATTCAAACCTTGATGCATACTCATAACAAAATTCTGAATCGTGATTCAAGGGTGTTTTATTCTTATACTACTGATCATACCAAGTCAATGCTAAGTAACCCAAAAAGTCGAGACGATATGAAGAAGCAAAGTAGCACTACAGGGCTATGCATACCTGGCATTTCCCAGTATCGGGATCACAGGTTTCACTGTGATTGTTGCACTGGCATGGTACACAAGGCACAATGAATGGGTGTGGTCCTCTGACATTCAGTTCCGACAAGTATGCTCTGTAATAACCGTCTGCACACTCCTGTACAAGGAGACAATATATAGTTGAGAAGGGTTGAAACAGTTTACAGAAAGAGTTGATGGCACAAGTTATTGAGTGTCCTAGACAAACGTTTAGCCTTATGCTCCCACCCCCTCAAGATTTTGATGATTAAACTCAATGATCATAATCATCTGAGCACCACTCTTCCAACAACAATCGTGTAAAAATGTATAACCTTGTGTGCCTTCTCTTCCTGCAGCTAAAAGAATGTGCTGTTGGCTCTTTTGTGTTTGGCTGGCTGTCAGGATCTATTGTTTTACTTTGACTACTGCTGCTCTTTGCTGCCCCGCAGAAGCTGCTGCCCAAGGTAACTGCCTAATCTTGCCTAATGGTTGGGCCGGCCCTGGAGATGGGTACTGGGTAGAGAAAATAATGTTCTTTCACCCACAAAAACATTTTCCTAAATATGCACTATAACTGTGACCTCCAAGCTTTTAATTAGAATTAAGCTTACATCTTTTTTAGAAATTGTTCAAGATGAGTTAGATTCAGATGCTATAGATATTTCCTTGTTCCTGGAGAGCTAAGTTGTGTTTGAAGCAATGGAGGATTAAGTGACTTGCCCAAAGTCACAAGTAGCATCAGTGGGACTTAAACTGTGGCTTTCTTGCATCTTAGCTCACTGCTCTAACCTCTAGGCTACTCTTGTACTCAGATACAGAATGGGAAAAAAACATTTAGGTCCCTATTTGCTAAAGTGTGCTACGATATTTACACTTAATGTGCATTAATTACCAAAATTAATGCTTAGTAACTTGCTGAATGTTAACTGCAAGGCACAGTCTCTGTCCATTTGCCACGCATTATTCTCCCCCTTCCATGTTGGCTGTTAATGAGGAAATTACTGGACACTAACTGCTAAGGCTCCATATTAACTCTTAGCGCAGCAAATGCATTAAGTGTTAGAGTGCCTTACGTGCTACATTAACAGCTAATGCAGCTTAGTAACAAAGCCCTTTTTAGTAAGTAATTCTGACTCCTCACAGAGTTACTCAGAAAATTCAGAACTGGCCACTCTGCGGTGATGTTAACGCCCACAAATTTTGCATGTGTTTTGAATTAGGGACAAGGTCTATAGCTTCAGTAAAATCCATGCCCATATTCCACAAAATGTATCCTCCCCCCCCCCCGCCCCCACGTCACCCCTTTTCAGCTCAAGTAAAAGTACATGTGCTGTTTACCAACAGAGTGGGGACAATTTTCACACCTTTTGCTCAGGTAGCTACCCAGTTAGTCAGGTAAAATCATTTGAATATTGCTCTCTGCATAATCTAAGCCATTTATTTTCAATATAGCTTCATACCTGGCATGAAAATCCTGTGTATCCTGAAGGACAGTCACATATCTCTATATGATGCGCCGCTTCTCTATCAGAATGCATTTCCTCAGCCTCAACTGCAATGTCCAGTGAGATATCCAAGATTCTTTACATTTAAAAAAAAAGGCATATATACGAACCAAATGTTAATACTGGATTACGCTCTCAATGGCAAAAACAATTAGGAAACTTTAAACTTCATCTTTCCTTGTTTTCTAAAACCACTGTGTTTGGGTTTGTGAATGAGTTCAAACTCTATCAATCAAAGAGGGGGCTTACATAGATACAAATACAGATGTGTTATTTGCTATAGAGAATGCTGTGAAACCTATTTCAATTTCATGAAAACACTACTTAATCGAGAAAAATCACATAGATGCTTCTTTTCAGCATTCATGTATGTTATTGAATTCACAAGAATTGTTTTATGCAATTTCCATTAAAGGCTTGAGATTCTAACAGGACGACTATATGAAAAATCCAAAAGGCACCTATTTTAAGTCTTTTTTATAAAGGCAACATAACTGTCTATGTGTCTTATAAAATAGGCACCCGGACCCAGCCCCAAAGGCGTGCAAATGCCAGCACACAAATTTACACCTGCTATCTGAGGAAGGTGTAAATGGCTGCATGTACTCCACCTCTGTTCTACCTAAACTTTCCCCCTAGAAATGTCTACGAGTAGATAGCGTAAAACCAGATGCATAGCTAGGAGGTGAAAAGATCTGTGCCCCCTATACACGCAAGTCCGTATTTCTATGCATTTGCACATGTACATGGGCACTTCCATGAATGCTCTGGTCGGACAGGATTCTATAAGCACGTGTGTAAGTGCCTCCATGCCGATCTCGCATTGGGACGTGCATGGGGGCGCAGCATGGGCGAAGCTTAGGCACGGCCTTGAGGGATCACATACATTATAAAATACTATGATGTGCGTGTGTCTCTCTGCCAATCTAAGCGCCGGCAGCTATGACTGCTCTAGGGCAGGCAAAACCGATGTGCTTAGAATATGGCATGTCAGTATAAACCTATTTATAAAATAGGCCAAAATCCAAACGTACTTCTCACTCTATCTATGTCACAAAATTATATTTGCAGTTTCAAAATATAATTATATATTGTGATAAGGAAGCTTATCATAGTTCAGGAGGGAGCTATAAAAGAGGTGAATTGGCTCTGAACAAGCAACCTGTCTTTGCTGGTAGAAATACTAAAACAGAATGTTTTCATAAAAGACTACCAAACCCAGAATGCACCAGGTTTCAAACAGCCTCTAGGAGGGCTGAAGTGGGGAAACGTGTGTTCAATCAGGAGAGCTATGAGGTAATCCCCAATCACTCATCTCCAAGGGCAGGGCTTGATTCAGCACACCTGGGCTGTGCTAGGGTGGAGTGTCCCTCTAAGCACTTTAAAAGTAAAAGATATTCTACACAGAGACAGATTAAGGAGCACAGGGAGAAGCAGAAGCTGCAGATCCAGAAACAGAAGCCATTGGAGAAAGACGAGAGAGGACTACAACAGCAGAAGCAACGTGGAAGGAAGAAGAGAAAGACATCTTGGAGGTCTAAAGAAGGAGCCCACAGCAGTACGTGTGTTAGGAGTGATTCCAGAGGCAAGCATACTCCATTGGACTGGAGGAAGCCAGAGGACTGGGGTTATAGAGCCAGGAATTCCCAGACGGCACCTTTGAAGGAGACGGCTGCATTTGGAAGGGGCCCTAAGACCGGTGCAAGAAGGTATGTGAAGAGAGACCCAGTGTCCAGGGATCTTGATTGGAAGGCTGGACATAAAAGCTGGATTACTTACTAGCCAGGATACCTGGAGAGGAAACCTAATAGCAAGGGGATCACAGGTATGAACTTTGATCTATGCCCTAGTTCTTCATCAGGAAGACAGCAGGGAAACAAATATTATCCTGAGAGTGATCAATTAAGGAATTCTTCTGAGCCAGAATATGATATTGATTCCATGATATTTGAGGAAGAAGGAGATATAGCAAATGATCAATTGGAATACATGGATTGCTCTCTGTCTAGGCTGCTGTTTTAAAGTAGTTTCTCACTAATATAACAACCACCAAAAGGAACTGTAACTTGTTCTTTTATCTACCCAGAAAAGTCTCTGCAAGAAAGCTTTAGGGTAGGATTGAGCCACGTAGAGAGAGTGAACCAGCAAAGGGGTTTGCAGCTGGCTAATTATTTGTAATTGAGCCAGGCACAAGTGCACGTGAGCTTTAGAAGGAAACTTCTTCCTTGTGTGTGTGAATAGAAGAAAGTTATCCTTGGTAAAGAACAGGTTTGTTTTCCTACTTTTGGGTTTGTTTTTGCCTTTTGAAGCACTGCTAAAAAGGTCATTAGCAGGAGCCATCAAAAAGACCTTTTCTGTTTCCCATCAAGGTCTTTATTGATTTATTGCTTAAGAAGTTCAGTTACCTTATAACATGCTTTGTTTTTCCTGAGTACAATACTTGAAGCAAGTGTCCTTTTGTGTTACCAAGTAAATCTGTGTGGGAGAATTAACCCCATGAATAAAATCTGTTTTTCTTTGCTTACACTCGAGCATCACAACTCATTATTTTGTGAACGGCTGATTCTGGTATGAATGAACTGAAACCCCCACAAACCTTTGCAAGTCATAATAATATTTTGCCTTTGCCAAGACTGTGGTCTTTCACGACCAGCACCCCCGTTTACAATATATAATTAATTATGGTTTCATAACAAAACTTATGAAGGTGGTCTCAGACTAATTCGGCATTAACCTCAGACTATTGCCTGTATATAAATGCCTTTTCGCATCAATGACCATTCTCCATATCCAAAAAGCAGCTTTTAAAATTGCATCAATTATAGACAGAAAGTGTAACTTATCTGTCTCTTTTTCTCTGCAGAAGAGACAATGTTAAACGCATGCAGTATTGATTGTATTTTCATTTATGGTAAAATAATGAAATTAAAGTAAGTGATGGTGATGATAGTAGTAGTGATGCTAGTAGAGACGAGTGCATTAAGTTTTAAAATAGATAAGTTTTAAATTACGATTGAATTAATAAAGTCTTGTTATAAGCAGTAGATATTTTTAAAGTGGTTTTATACATGATTTTGTTTCGTTCTGACAGCTTTATATACCCCTTAAGAAGCTTAATTAGCGAAACGCAAATGGCGCCATGGAGAGGCGTTGGGGCAGAGAAAAAGAGATAGATAAGTTACACTTCCTGTCTATAATTGATGCTATTTAAAAAGCTGCTTTTTGGATATTGAGAATGGTCATTGATGCGAAAAGGCATTTATATACAGACAATAGTCTGAGGTTCATGCCAAATTAGTCTGAGACCACCTTCATAAGTTTTGTTATGAAACCATAATTAATTATATATATAATTATATTTTGAAACTGCAAATATAATTTTGTGATATAGATAGAGTGAGAAGTACTTTTGGATTTGACATAATATCTCCACTCTGAAGAAAAGACCTAACAAGGATTATAAAATAGGCCGGCTACATGCACATGGGAATGTATGGCAACACAGTAGGCTACAAAAGGTGACATTTTACTTACCAGATAATGTTCTTTCCTTGAGTCCTGCTAGACCAGTCTGGACAAGTGGGTTGTGTTCCCCTACCAGCAGACTGGTGAAGACAGATGGCCAATGAAATGCCCAGGTTTCAATGACATCGCTCCCATACCTCTATTCACCTCAGCCACCAGAGGGCCCTTCAGTATCCATCCCAAAGCATATGGATGAACATGGTAAACCTCACAAAAACTTAATGTGGGCAACAATAAGTGATCAAACAGCAGACACTATGCACAGGAAATAATAAATCGAAAGCCATCAGTTGAATATGGAACTGCAGAGTCAAGCATAGAAATCATAGTGAAGGTACCACTGCTGAATAACAGAGCCAACACAGTTCCAGGCACAGGTCCTGAACTTGTCTAGCAGGACTCAAAGAAAGGACATTATCTAGTAAGTAGAAAGTCACCTTCCATATTGTCCTGCTAGACCAGTCCAGATAAGTGGGACGTACCAAAGCTATGCCTCCACTGGGTGGGAAGAAGACACAGCAGCTCATAAAACCACGTCTGCCTGAGTGTGGACAGCCAAGTGGTAAGGCTTGGCAACAGCAGAAAGCAATGCTTACATTGCCGCCCAACAAATGTTTGCAGGGGCTACCAAGCTCTGCTCCATTCACAAGGGCACTTGCACTCAGGTAGAAAGAGCACACAAACGCTCTGGAACTGGCCAGTTCCGCAACAGCCATGCTGAGGCAATGGCCTCCTTAATCTGGTGCCCCCAATGTAGACTTAGCTGCCGTGTCACAC
The DNA here is from genome assembly GCA_033557465.1 of Ichthyophis bannanicus. Lineage (NCBI taxonomy): Eukaryota > Metazoa > Chordata > Amphibia > Gymnophiona > Ichthyophiidae > Ichthyophis > Ichthyophis bannanicus. The sequence goes on along the minus strand of CM066031.1, from coordinate 1,394,812,956 downwards.
TTATGTGGGCCAGCAAAAAGCACATACAGATGATCGGACTTACGAAAGGAATTTGTAACCTCCAAGTACCGGAGAAACACTCTCTGGACATTCATAAGGCAAAGAACCACATCCTTCCCCCTGACACTACTCCTTAGAGAAAGAGGGCAGGCAAACCAACTGGTTTTCATGAAAGAGAGAAATCACCTTAGGTAAAAAAAAGGCATAGGCCATAACAGAAATGGCCTCCTCTGAAAAGACAAATAAGGATCCCGGCAAGACAAGACCTGCTGCTCAGAATTCCGCCTTACTGAACAAATGGTAACCCAGAAAATCATCTTGAGCATCAAATCCTTCAGAGTAGCATGCTCCAACAGCTCAAAGGACTTAGATATCAGGGCCCTGAGTACCAGACACAGATCCCAGCAAAGGACCACTGAACGGAGGAGAGGAAACAGGTTCCATACCCCTTGAAGAAAGTGCACAACATCCAGATAAAAGGCAAGAGACTTACCAGCTACCAGACCTCTGAAACAGGCCAGAGCTGCCACCTGAACTTTCAGGGAGCTCAGAGAAAAGATACCAACAGAGACGGTACCATGGTTGCCAAAGAAATCAACTTCTGTATGCTGCACCATCACTCAAAGAGGCACTAGACCTGCATGTATGTCAGGTTGGCAGATCTCCTCCAGGCTATAAGCAGAGGAGAGACTACTGCAGGAGAGTAACCCTTACATGCTAGCCGTCTCTCACCAAGAACCCAGCCGTATGCAAAAAGGGAGCCAGGTCTTCCACGATGATCGGCCCCTGATGCAATAGGCCCCAACACTAAGGCAAACAAAAAGGTGGGGTTTGCAGAGCCACATCAGATCTTCAAACCATGTTCACCTCGGCCAATCCGGCACCAACAGAACAATCCACCAGGGCGGCGCATTATACATCAAATGATATGCCCCAACAGCAGCCAAAGAGCAAACATGTACAGCAGACATTGTCTTGGCCAGGGCTGGACCAGGGAGACTAGCCCTTGGATCCTGCTTCTGTGTGGTGACTGAAGCAGTGGCACATCTTGGCACTGGAGTGGGTCTCCATCAGATCCATCTCAGAGCAACCTCAACAGCGAAGAATCAACTGAAACCTCCTGACTAAACTGTCACTGAAGGATCCAGAGAGTGCTGTCCACCCCAGAAAGGTGCTGGGCTGACAGAGCATGGAGGTTCTTCTCCACCTAGGCAAACAGGAGAGTTATCTCCAGGGCCATGCTGGCACTCCTCATGCTGCCTTGCCGATTGACATAAGCCACCACTGTGGCATTGTCTGAAAACACTCAAACCACTTGGCCCTTGACCAGAGGCCAGAAATGCAGAAGAGCCAACCTGATGGCCCTTGCCTGCAGGCAGTTGATGGACCACACTGCCACCCTGCAGTTCCAATGACCCTGGGCCATTCACTCTTGCCAATGGGCTTTCCAATCTGAGAGACTACCTTCTGTTGTCAGAAGGATCTATGAGTAATTGTCCAGCGGCACACCCTTCTTCAAATAATTGAGCCACTACCACCATCACAGGCTGATCTCCACCATCAGCAGGAGTGGGAGCATGAGCTTGAATCCCTGAAAACTCGGGAACCACTGAGTCAGCAAGGACCACTGGGGCAGCTGCAGATGAGCACACGCCCATAGCACCATCTTGACTGCAACCACCTTCAATCCGAGAAGCTGCTTCAAACAGAGCAGCGCTAGGCAATCCAATGACCTTCTGAGTTTCACCTCTGGCAGAAGACTCTACCCACTTGAGTATCGAACCGTGCTCCCAGGAACTCCAGGGATGGGGATGGCACCCCCTGCTTGAACACCTGCCGAGGCTTTCCAAGCAAGCCATCACTCGGGTGGACACCTGAGATGCATTTGACAGAGGATGGGCTCAGACACCAATCTGGTGCCGGGGGACAGTTGATGTGACAACAAGCCTAATTTGATCCACCTGTCCCTCTTCTATCAGTGCTGGTGGACACTCAACACAGGGCCTCTCCAACTCCAGTGAATAATGCTGAGACCTGACCTATATCACTCTTGCTCTCCTACAGACCAGCCAGTAGCCAGACCATCCCAGCCTGTAGATGCTCAGGGAGGTGGAGCTCCATGTCCTGCAGCAGAAGATCACCCAGCACAGCTCAGCAGGGCAAAATCGCTGCTGCAGATGAGCTTGAGTTCCCAATCCCCGAAGACCCTGGTAACAATGTCTCTGATGATGCCGAGCAGCAACCGCTATGGAAGGGGGCACAGATCTTGCAGTCCACCGAGGGCATACATTCAGAGCTCCGCAACATCAGGCAGAAGATGCAGGCGGCAAACCAACTTATGCTGGACCACCATATGATGGAGCAGTGGCACAGGGAGGTCAAACTTCAGCTGATGAGGGAGGTGGTGGTCTACATGCAACAATAGCCAGCACATTTCAGCAACTGTTGGCATCCCAGCAGGCCAAGGGTGCTGGTGCTGAGCAAGTGGACACTCGGGACACACTTCCAGATAGCACAGAGCCAGCTGAGATGGGCTACCTGACTGAGGAGGATGCAGCAAACACAACCTCTGGCACAGCTCCACTGTGACGCATGCCCGTGTTCTAAAATGTCTAGGTTAGGGCCATGAGCTGGGGAGTGGAGGAGGAAAGAGGGCACCTTAATTATGTTCATCACTGATACAAAATTAATTTACTCACATACAGTAGAAGGTTTCACGGATGAGTCTGTTTCTTGTGATGAGTGCTAATGCCAGCTTCTGTTGGTTCCCCCTCTGCGCCTCTTCCTCATCAGCAGCCTCTGCAGCATCTGTCCCCTCTGACACTTCATCCTCAGGATTGGGGATGCCATGCTGTATAGGATTCAACAGACTGTGAATATCCTGCACACATGTTCTGGGCTATATAGCAGCTCACCTCCACTGTGGTGTAGGCATCAGAAGCAGCTTTTGAGTACCCCAAATGCCCATTCCTCCACTGCCCTGGTCCTCTGGTGAGCCTGATGTACCACTCCTCCTGGGGGATCTGTGGGTGGCACAAAGGTGTCAGTAGACAGGTTCTGAATGGGTTTCCACAGTTACCTGTGGGAGCAGGGGAACAGGCACACATCAGTACAGAAAATGTGCACGGTATGTCAGGGCTAGTGGAATGTGTTGGTGGACATATTGATTGTGCCCTTCACAGGACATTGACATGTGACAGGGCATTCTGGTGACAGTTCCTGGAAAGCCATGTGCAGCATGTCGGTACTTGCCTTATTCTAGAAGTCCTGGTGTGTTTCCAGGATGCCCTGCACATACACATTCTTGGACTTTGACAGCTCTGGTCTATTTGTATGCATACCTGTCCTCTACAACTGCTGAGTGATGTTCCCCCTGTGACGGCATCCCCTATGGGCATCCTCTCATCCTAGCCTTTCAAATCTCCCATCAGACTATGCATATGTTTTGGGGCATCTCAGATTCACTATGCATACGCGCATGGATCATATTTTGGGGTGCCTCGCCACAGGATTGCATGAATTGCTCAGTTCCCATCACATTGTCTCACACCTGTGTCCACTAAATGAGCAACCATGCATCTCCAAGGTGTCCAGTGTCTGCTGCTTGACCCAGGCCTGACCGTGACAGGATGAACACATCATGGCAGGATCCCAGGATCATGGCATAAACATCGATGATTAGCATGTTGGCATTTACCACTACTTGCATGTTCATGGAGGTGAAGTTGTGGCAGTTTCTATATGCCCTCTGTTCCTGACCCAGTGCCCTCAGTCCAACAAGGGTGCAGTCTATAACACCGATGACTGATGGGAAGCCAGTTATGTCATAGAATGCCTGCATCATCTCCTGTCTTTGCTCTGGCATGGTGGGGTGTGTGATGTGGTTTCCCATCCTTCTCAGCAAGGCACTGGTTATGGCATCAATGCAATGGCATGTGGTAGACTGGATGATGCCTGTAGTGACACCAACAACATGCTGAACGCTTCCTGTAGCCATTTACCCCAGTGTAGTGGTGACATTCAGAGCTACTGGCAGTGCCTGGCTTTGGGAAATGGCTGGCTCCAAATCCCGACACTGAATCCCACACAGCTCTATGATGGTGGCACTGTCTATGTGATACCACTGGTAGCTCCTCTGATAGTTGAAGGTATGTGATCCTAAGTCTGTAGACCCGTGGGGTATGGTACATGCACCTGTGGCGCTGAGTCACTGGCCGCTGCTGTTGCTACATATTCTGCTGCTTCTTCCTCTGTGCCCTGGTGTGTCCATAGCATCTCCACCTCAACAGAAGTCTCATCATTCACACATTACATGGGCGGTTCTTTTCCACAGTTATTACAGCTGCATGGATTTGCCGACAACATATATCCCCCTGAAGCAGCATTATAGCGAAACGTTGACTGGGCATCCTAGGGGTAAAAAGTTTGGAATATGCGATGACTGGCTGTGTAGAAGAAAACTGAGCAATGTCACAAAAGTTAAGTGAAAGTTTGAATTGCTAGCCACAAGCCTAAAAATATTATATTGATAACTGTGGGGTATGTTTACTAAAGTCCGCAAATTTGCGCGCCGCAAAATAGCGCACGGCAACGCGGCATTGAAACGCGCATAAACGCGTTTAAACGCCCCGCACACGTGCGTGTCACCCCCGCACAGGTGCGCGGCTCACTAACGGGCCCCGTACAAGTGCGGGCCCGCAAATGTCCGATAGAGGCGTGGAACGGCGAAAGGAGGGCGGAGGAAGGCTCCGGAGGGGCGGAGGGACGGGGTCAATGGGTGGAGAGTGGGAGGGGAGAGGCTCCCCGCACAGTATCGGGTCCGAATTTGCATGTAAAAACTACCGCGAGTGAAACACTCGCGGTAGAAAGCATTTAAAGGGAAGAGAAACCATTTACGTCAGCAATGTACAGGAAAACCGGGGAAACCAGCAAAACGTGAGCAGTGTGATACATGTGCACAGCACAAAAGTGAAAATAAAAATAGAAAATGACCACAACAGAACTATTAAAAATAGTAATTCAGCTGGGGAACAGTTATAGTGATGGGCAAATACAGAAAACACACCCAGCAAAGCTCCAGAAAAAAGAAATGAATTTTGGAAGGGTCTACGGAGAGGAGACTCTTCCAAAAAACATTTCCATGTTTTGGAGCTTTCTTGGGAGTGTTTGCTATGGTTGCCCATTAATATCACTGTTGCCCAGCGTGGTGATATTTTGTCCCCCATTTCCCGTGGTCATTTCCGGGGTTTATGTGCACGTTTGTCACCAGACAGGGTGCATATGCCCACAGTAGAATTGCGTAGAGCAGGGTTTGTGACTCTATCCTGCCAGGCTTACTACCTCCAGGGGGTGCACTGTCTCTGTGGCCATAGTATGGTGCAGCGGACAGAGTCAGTACCTCTAGAACCAGAGGGTCAGAGGTTCAAAACCCAGCTGGGGCACTTGCCAGCCCAGTCCCTATATTTTACCCACCACTAAACACAGATAGCGCAGACACCCCTGTATTGCAGGGGACATAGGCATGGGGAAAACACCCACATATTACCCAACAACGCACACACACCACAACAATGGGCATTACCCACAGCCAAGTACCCCAAATGCAGTCCCGTACTGCCACATTCCAATCAGGTCATCTGCTTTTTATGGGAGAAGCTCATGCCAGCATGATGGCGGACGAGTACATGTGGTGCAGGGGGCAGTGGCTGCTAGCGACAGAGGACAGCGGCCTCCGTCCACTGCAACAGACAGGCCCTGCCGGATCCACAGTCATGGACATTCCATGGAAGCCACCCACTCTGTGGCTTCACGGTGGTGCAGTGCACACAGACACTATATACAAGAGCAGAAGGTCACAGGTTCAAAGCCCAATCTTTTTTTCCCCCAATTAAACAGTGATAGTAAGGGCACACCTTTCCTGGCGAGGACATATGCAATGGCAATACGTCTATCTTTACCCCACTGAGCACAGACACCAGGAACAGGGCCAGTACCCAGAGCAGAATCACACAAATGCCGTCCTGGTGGGGCACAAACCAGTCAAGTTCCATGATGGCACTCATACAAATGCCTGTGCTGTATATCTATGCACCACACCCATGGTATGTAGATGTAGCTCATGCATATCCATGAGGGACAGCAGGTAAGTCAGAACAGTGTGATGCAAACCTGGACTGGAGTTGGGAATCTGTGCCGTAAAGCAGCAGCCATCAAGGGCAGACACACCCACACCCACACCCACAGGCCTCATTGGCCAATGTCTCCTGGAGAGGCAGACCATTGTACCCTGCATGCATCTCCCAAAACTAGCAATTTCATAACCTACCAATGTCACCCTACACCTGAGGTATACGATGCACAGCTCTGAGACGTTTGCTAGTTCCGCACATACCGCTAGTTGACCCCATCCGAACAATCTGTTAGGTGTTTGCGGTGCATGCTCCAGGCCTGGCCTCTGACGGTGTTTACCACCCTGGGGAGTGGCCACCAGCTGTACTGCCTATCATATCCATGCCTTGCCGTGCTCAGGACCGGTTTTGGTGGGCAAGGCTGATTACCTCCTCAATAGTAGTACCATGATGGCATAGGTGTGGAAGTGGGTGTCTGTCTATACAGTGGGTGTTGGCTGCAAGCCCCTTCCACAGCCCACACTGCCAGCACTGTTGCCAGTATTGGCCAATGTGCATAATGAGGTGCAAGGTACCATGGGTATAGCCAGGACAGGGTGGCCTGGCCAGGATGCATCTGCACCGGGCATAGGGCACTGGCAGGGACACTGTAGTGTCCGGCCACCACCTACACAGACAGGGTGGCCAAAGCATGTCCCTCTGGGAGATCACGCTCACCCTGACTGTGTAGTGACCACAGCATGGCTAGGCACCCCTCATAGTGCTATACAGTCTTTCTCTCATGTGATAGATATGGGTATCTATTTGGGGCCCAGTCACTGAGTTATCTGCTTGCTGTGTATGCTGGCAGCCCAGTTCTGGGTGCATGTGTCTCCACTGGGAACATGCACTATGGACCAACCAGCAGACTGTTTGTAGCTGGTATGTGTCTTGCTGGAATGGCTTGCAGAGTGCAGTTGGCTTGCTGCAGGGGAATACCTGGTGGTAGGGTGCAACCTACCATAACCTGGTCATATGTTTGTGTGTTATGGCTGTGTATGGGGGGATGTTCCTCAGCAGGACTGGGGTTGATGTTGCCGTCTGCTGCCACCTTTACAGGGAGGTAGAGTGTGGATCTCTTGATGGGGGACCATGTTTGCCACATGGGGGGGGGGGGGGGCGTGGTGTGCCTGACTGGGATATCCATGGTGTTTGTGCAGAAACTAGCTATCTTACACATTAACACTGCTTGGCCTCCATCAGCCATGGAAGGTGTTGTGGACCTGGTCCTGGGCGCCTCATTGCACACTCAGGGTGAGCCCAGAACCCGCACGATGTAACGGTGTGTAGCTACTTTGTGCCAGTAAAACACCCGGTCAGTGCCCCCTACCAGCCCGAGTTACTGTGTGGGTGCACCCGGTCACGCCCCCCAACAGGGCCGAGGTGCTGTGGGTGTGCATTCCCCATCTTGTGTCCATCTGTGGACAGCTAATTTGCATGTGCAGTGCATCATGGGTATGTGTGGCCTAACCCTATCCTGTTTACACTGGCAGACTGTCTGTGAGGTGACGTGCAGGCTATCTGCAGCCAACCAGGGGCTTCCTTACAGCTATGGAGCTGTAGCCCAATGGTTACGTCACTGCCTGTGCAGCCAGAGGTCATGGGTTCAAACCCACAGTGGGGTTCTGTGAGACAGGTGTTCAAAGCATTTTCTTAATTTACTGTACATATGTTGATGCCAGCAATGACACCCTCAGTGTACTGTACCCATAAGGTGCCTCTGAGGGTGCTTTATGGGGCGCCCTATAGGGCACTGTATGGTTGTCATCCATATAGGGTGCACCATACATTATCCTGTGTCGCAACATACATGCTGCCCTATAGGGGACATTCTAGGGTGCCTTGGCGGACGGTGCACTGTAACATGTGCCTTATGGGCGGCCCTATATTAATATGCTGTGAGTGTGCGTTTGCTAGTAGTTATCACAAAATAAAATTAAACAGCCTCCTACAGCTCTCCCCAACATAAAACGTACTGCCTCAGCTAGACTTTTCCCTGGGCATTGTGAGGGATTGAACCTGTGGCCCCTGCACCATTGCTCTGTGTCTTGACCATTGTGCTGTGGTTCTGTTCTGGTGTTTGTGCAGCAGCGCGCAGCCTTGTAGCCATCGGCGCGCCGTCTTGTTGCGCACAAAATTACAATTAACAGCGCGCCGCCTTCTGGCGTGTAACATTACCAGCGCCCAACATGGGCATGCCCCTTAAAATACTGCCTCAGCCAGCTGTCTTCAATGGGCACTGTAGGAAATTGAACCCATGATGCCTGCACGTGTGGGCAGTGTCTTAACCATTGTGCTATGGCTCCATTCCTGTTATTTGCACATCAGCGCGCCACTTATCCCTCCCACTATTGGGCTGCCCCCTCACACATCAGCGCGCCGCCTTCTGCCCACCGGCTCGCCGCCTTCTGTTGCCCAATTTTATCAGCGCGCCACCCTCTGCCGCCCAACCTTAACAGCACGCCGCCATCTGCCGCCCACAATAAACAGTGCGCCGCCTCATGCCGTTTAAAAAAATAAGTGCGCAGCCTTCTGCCGCCCATAATCAATATGCCTCCTACAACACTTTTGCCCATAAAAGTTGCTGCCTCAGCTGGTCTTTTTGGTTGGGTGCAATGGGGGTTTGAACCCCTGGCCCCTGCACCATGGGTCAATGTCTTCACCGTTGTACTACGGCTCTGTTGTTTGGTTATGCAGCAGCGCCCCACTTAGCCTTCCCACGCGCTAATGTGGGACCCGCACATTAGCGCGACGCACACACGTATGGTCCGTTTTTTTCCTTTTTTCTGCCTGGCCCGCCCACTCCTTATATGGCACCAGCACACTAACGGGAACCCGCACAGCAACGGTGTTTAGTAAACATGCCCCTGTGAGTTTAAAAGAGTGGAACCAATTAGGCTCTGAGTTTGAAGTTTTGAAGTGTACTTATGAATAAGTGGATTTAATGAAATGTTGAAGATTTATATAAAAAGGAGTTTTTTCTCAGGTCACTGATGTGCTGGGGAGAGGTGGCAGGAGTGGTTTTTACCACAGTCCACACATAACCCAATGGTTCTGAGACCCGTTTTTCTCCTTTTAAACCCGTTAAGAAATATACTATAAAGTTTGTTAAGATAGTGGAGTGAGATTTTATATTACGCAGCTTCTGGCATTTTAAGCCACTGCACTGGATGTCAAATATTGGTGTAAAATGGGTATGTTGAAGCCATGCCCACGTTACGCTCCATTATGCCCACGCAGATATCCAGTTACATGGATTTTGAACGAAACCCATAATTATGGAGATCCTATATATCCGGTTATGGCCTACATACGTGGGTAAGGCTGCTTTTCCGGCACCTTATCAACACCTATGGCTTCCAATATTGGGCCTGAGGTGTTTAGTATGCATTTGGATACTTTGGGATATGTTTACTAAACTGTCTTAATGTTACCGGCGCTAGTTGCAGCGATAATGTGAAGAATGCCAGATAAGGAGTGGGCGTTCTGGTGGCAAGGTAGCAAGAATCTGTATCGCGCTATAGTGGGTGCCGTGGCATGTTAACGCGCGTTAACCTTAAGTTCATGCCAGCACAGTATTAAAAGCAATAAAGATGTAGTCCACTGGTTACTGCAATGACTGTGGAGGCAGAGATCATGGGTTCAATTCTGCAGTGGTGTTATGTAAGAAGGCTGTCGAGGCATTTCCTTTTAATTTAAATCAGTAATGTCTGAGGCATTTCCTTTTTTTAATTTAAATCAGTGCTACCAGCAAAAACACCCTCACGGTGCCGTAACCTAAGGTGCTGCATAAGGCACCCTATAAGGCACTCCATAGGGCACATTATAAAGTGCCCTGTCTGCCAAGGCACCTTATAATGTGCCCTATAGGGCGCTTTATAGGGCGCCTTATGAGGCACCTTAGGCTACGGAACTGTGAGGGTGTTTTTGCTGGCAGCACTGATTTAAATTAAAAGGAAATGCCTCAGACAGTCTTATTAAATAACACCACTGTGAGATCAAACTCATGACCTCTGCCTCTGCAGACATTGACATAACCAGTGAACTACAACTCTATAACACCGAACACACCGCTGGCTGGCTACAGAAAGACTGCAGGTCACCACACAAACTGTCTGCTGTGGTTACCAGGATAGGATAAACCCACCCGTATCCATGATGCACTGCACATGAAGATCAGCAGCCTACAACTACTGAAAAGATGGGGTATGCACCTCTATAGCAACCTGGCCTGGTAGGGGGAAATGACAGTGTGTGTTACAGGCACAGAGTAGCTACAGACCGTGACATTGTGCGGTTCCTGTGCTCACCCTGAGGGTGAGGTGGGATGCCCAGCAAGGTCCGTAGCACCTGGCTTGGCTGAGATAGGCTATGCTGCAGGTCCCCATCAGTGCCAGTGTGTGATAGGTAGTCCTTACAGCCACACCTAGGATACACCTGTGTCCATCTGTATTTCCCAGTCACGTCTATCCCTTGTGGACTATGATGCACCCAGAATAGTGCACATTCTGTGTGGTTGCCATGGTCACATGCTATAAGAGAAGGGCAGTGGTTGGACCCGAAAGTGGATTATGTAGCACCATCCAACCTGCTCTCTGTGGGTCAGGGTGGGGGACAGAATCTCCCACCAACAGATCCACATTCTACATTTATTTATTTATTTATTTATTTAGTATACATTTGTATACCGCTACTTCCAGCGATCAGCAGCGGTTTTGATTACAGATTGGAAATTGTCAAATCATGACAGGAAATTTTTGAGGTATAAACACATTGATTAGACAGGAAAGCACAGCACACAGAGAACTATTTTACAGGGAACATGGGCTATGGAGGGTTAAGTGGCTTGCCCAAGACCACAAGGAGCACCTGTGGGACTAGAAACCCCAGTCCTTCCGGTCCAAGGTTGCTGTCCTCTAGTGGGATTTGAACCCCCCATCTCTGCAATGGTGGCAGTAGAGGGGACCATCAACCCCAGTCCTGCTGGGGAATAGGCACCCCTACAGGACAGTCAGTGCAGATCTATACGCATCACATAGGGCACTGGCAGACAGGCAGTAGGCCTAGAAAAGCTCAGATGCCCCACCACTATCTGACATTCACCCGCAGAGGGCACAGATAGTCTCCACCTGCTGCACCCTGCAAGGTTATCCAGCAATACACATGCTAACTACAAACAGTCTGCTAGCTAGTACATAGTGCATGTTTCTGGAGAAACTGTGCACCCAAAAATGGGATGTGAGCACAAACACCAAGCAGGTATGTCAGTGATTGGGCCACAGAAAAAGGAACTCATAGATATCACTTGAGAGAAATAGTGTATAGCACTATGGGGGAACCTAGCCATGCCATGGTCACTGCTAACAAATATAAGAAAACGTCGTTCACTGTAAATCGTAGTCGCAGACAGGACTAACCAATCTAAACACTGAATTTCTTAGAGGTCTCAGTAAAAACTGCAGCAAGTTTCTGTAGATGCACATCTACTCAGAACAACTTGCTAATTCACATCAATGACCTCATCAAGCAGAAAATCAGCTCCTAGATCATTTGCAAAAATATTTAGTAATTCTTCTCTGGCATAAACACTCTTCTATCGGGTCATCAATAACTTCAACAGAGAAGATACTAGGTTGGTTTCAAAATCACTAGGGGTCTGCTCAAATCCTCCTCTTGTTGCAATGCTTCTGATCCCAACGTCAATCCCCGGTACCTCTAGACGTTTCACACCACTGTTTCTTCAGGGGACCGTAAGATACATCAACGATGCTGCCCGCGTCTCTACTTGCACCCGTTCAGAGTGCAGGAAATCAAACTTCAACTTCAGCAAAAAAACGCCGCTGAAGTTGAAGTTAGATTTCCTACACTCTGAACGGGTGCAAGTAGAGACGCGGGAAGCATCGTTGATGTATCTTACGGTCCCCTGAAGAAACAGTGGTGTGAAACGTCTAGAGGTACCAGGGATTGACGTTGGGATCAGAAGCATTGCAACAAGAGGAGGATTTGAGCAGACCCCTAGTGATTTTGAAACCAACCTAGTATCTTCTCTGTTGAAGTTATTGATGACCCGATAGAAGAGTGTTTATGCCAGAGAAGAATTACTAAATATTTTTGCAAATGATCTAGGGAGCTGATTTTCTGCTTGATGAGGTCATTGATGTGAATTAGCAAGTTGTTCTGAGTAGATGTGTATCTACAGAAACTCGCTGCAGTTCTTACTGAGACCTCTAAGAAATTCAGTGTTTAGATTGGTTACTCCTGTCTGCGACTACGATTTACAGTGAACGACGTTTTCTTATATTTGTGTGTATATCGTTCAAGAAGAGTGGGCCATTAAAAATTTTGTATGGTCACTGCTCAGTCAGGGTGAGAGTGACCCCCTCCCAGCATGACATGCTGTGGCCTGTCCGTGCAGGTGGTGGTCGGGCACTACAATGTCCCAGCCATTACCCTATGCCCTGTGCAGATGCATCCTGCCCAGGTCACCCTGTCCAGGCCATACCCACAGTATCTTGCTCCTCATTATGCACATTAGCAGGCTAACACTGGAAACAGTGCAAGCAGTGTGGGCTCAGTAAGGTGTAGGCAGCCACAAAACACTGGATAGACATACACATACTCCCACACCTATGCCAACATTGTGCAAATATAGAGGTTTTTGGCAGCCCTGGCTGCCACACCAGTCCTGGGCACAGTGTGGTCATTGCTGTGGTACACAATACTGTTGGGGTCACTCCCTGGGGTGGTAAACACTGTCAGAAGCAAAAACTGTAACACACTCCACAGATATCAGAAAGGTTGCTATGATGAATCTCTGTCAACAAATAGGTATCATAAGGAAAGGAATGGAAAATAAAACAAAAGATATTATAATGCCTCTATATCGTTCCATGGTGAGACCGCACCTTGAATATTGTGTGCAATTCTGGTCGCTGTGTCTTAAAAAGGATATAGCGTTATTAGAAAAGGTTCAGAGAAGAGCCACCAAAATGGTAAAGGGGATGGAAGGATACTCCTATGAAGAAAGGCTAAAAAGGTTAGGGCTCTTTAACCTGGAAAAGAGACGGCTGAGGGGAGATATGATAGAAGTCTATAAATTAATGAATGGAGTGGAACGGGTAAACGTAGATCGATTGTTTATGTTATCAGAATATAGAAAGACTAGGGGACATGCAATGAAGCTACAGGGTAAACTATTTAAGACTAATAAAAGAAAATATTTTTTCACTCAACATGTAATCAAACTCTGGAATTTGTTACCGGAGGATCTTAGTGTTAGTGTAGCTGGCTTTAAAAAAAGGTTTGGACAAGTTCCTGGAGGAAAGGTCCATAAACCATTATTAAGAAGGGACCCAGGATATCAATGCTTGACCCAGTACAAGCATTGTGAAACCTGTATCTTTTGGGGAAACTGCTAGGTACATATGACCTAGACTGGCCACTGTTGGAAACAGGATATTGGGCTTGATGGACCTTGGTCTGACCCAGTATGGCATATCTTATGTTCTTATGTTCAAATTGTGTTTAACTTAGGATTTGTTTTCTGAAATTAATCATAGCAACTTTTTGATATATGTGGAACATGCTCCCACGTTTAGGACAGCATTGCTAAGGTATGCAGGTGCTAATATTGGGAGATGTTGCTCCGCGCAGGGCCCAACAGCCTGACTCTCCATGAGACTTTGGATAGTGGAGCCTGTGGGTGTGGGTGTTTGTGCCCCTGTTGGCCGCTGCTCTAGGGCAGAGGTTCCAAACTCTAGTCCTGGTGGGCAAAACACGTTTCAGGTTTTCATGCTGTCCCTAATGAATATGCATGAGATACATTTGCATACAATGGGGGCGTGGCATACAAATGCAGAACAGGCATATTTATTAGGGACAGCATGAAACCTGAATGGCGTTTGGCCCTCCAGGACTGCAGTTGGGAAACTGCTCTAGGGATTGCACATGTTTAATGTGTCTGTGCTCTGTAGGGTAAAATATAGGCGTTTATGGCATGTTTATTTTATCTGCAATAAATGAATGATGAGACTTCTGTTGAGGTGGAGATGCTATGGACACACCAGGGCACAGAGGAGGAAGCAGCAGAATGTGTAGCAACAGCAGCGGCCAGTGACTCAGCGCCACAGGTGCATGTACCATACCCCACGGGTCTACAGACTTTATGTCTTTATTACCACGGCTTAGTACTGGGTAACATATAGGGACATGTTTTGCAGAAGCCACAGTTGGGACTTGAGCTTGTGACCTTCTGCCCCGGACACAATGGCTGTGTGTACTGCACCAAACTGTTGCCACAGGGCAGATTATTCCCTGGGGATACCATGACTGTTCATCAGACAGACCTTGTCTGTTGCAGTGCACGGCACCCACCTAAACGGGGCTTGGCCGTGGTCTGCTGTGGGCAGATGCCACTGCCCCCTCTGCCACCAGCACCCCTCCGTCACCATGCTGACATGCCCTTCTGCTGGTGGTGCTGGTAGTGCGCAGTCCCAGGCCATCCAGTGTGCCTGTAGGCAGCTACCTATGGTGCGTGATATGGGGTAGGGGTGCCTGCATAGACATCCACGCTTCCCCCCCAGCACCACCTGCTGATGTTATGTGCCCTTTGGGATACTTGATGGGTACTGTCCCCTGGAACACTGTGGGACACAACCTCGTGGCCATGTTTGCCCTTGGTCAGTTGCTGTCTTGCTGGTTTTCTGCTTCTATATTACTATGTGTCACCTAGGTATCTGCCTAGCCCACCCTCTGCCCCAGCTGCCACACTGCATGTCCTGCCTGCAGCCCCCTGTACCCCATTTGCAGCCTCACCGTAGTGCCCTCTCGTACTTGGGCACTATAATGTTGCTGCACATGTATCACTACTATCACTTTTCTTGGTTTCCCTGCCTTTGCTGCACATTGCTGACTGAAAATGGTCTCTCTCCCCTGCAAATGTGCCTCTAGCGCGAGGTTTTCACTGGCGCTAATTTTCAGATCTTCATTTCACGGCGTTAGTGTGCATGGGGCCTCTCCCCACCCACTGACCCCTTATCTCCGCCCCTGGAGAGACTTACTCTGCCCTCTGGGGAGCCTTACTCCATCCTTTGTGCACCTTAACGCCACCGGAGATGTTCTCGCACGGTAATGTGCCAGTATCACGCGATAACGTCGCAGCTGCGCCGTTAGCGCCATTTAGTAAACATACCCCTTTGTTTCTCATTATTAGTCAGCTCAAATTTTATTTTATTTATTTAAACGGATTTCTATACCGCCTTCTCTTGTAATCAAGGCGGTCTACACAGTAAACATTCGACAAAATACTGTGTCTAATGTGCGCATGCATTGAACAGTGAATGCGTGTGTGTGTAGAGGGTTGTTGATTCTTGGTGAGCTATTTCCAACATGCGTTATATACAATATTATGTACATCAGGATTTTACTTCAATACTATGTACGTATCAAGAAGGGAGGGTAGTTGGGCTGTGGTACTGTCTGTTGCACAGTTTAAGTAACATCACCATAGTGCTCTATGAAGAGGGTCGTCTTGAGCAGTTTCCTAAAGTCCTTAATGTCTGTTGTTGACCGTAGTTGGGGTGAATTACTATGCTTTATGGTTAAATAACATGTTATTCCCTTTAACGTGTATTATAGGGCACATATCATGCATTACTTCCATAACACACTTTCATATCTACATCCCTAAACAGGTAAATGTATCCCTATTAAAAGGTGGGACTAAAAGTTATCCTGCAAGTGCATACACTCAGATGTTCATCAGATAACTGAGCCATCTGAGAGGGGTAGTTACTAAGCTGCAGTAAAAAGCATAGTTACTCACCTGTAACAGGTGTTTTTCAGGGACAACAGGAATCAGTCCTCATACATGGGTGATGTCGGTGCCGACGGAACTCCCACAGAAGCATCTTCCCAACTGTCAAAGAAAGCCTTTGGGAGATGCCACTATGCATGCATGGTCCCTTTCCTGCCCGAGGATTCCATCTTACTCAATTAGATGACATAGCTAGAGCCGACAAAAGAGAATGGCAAAAATTCTACAGCAACTCCAAGAGGAGGAGGGAGGTTTGTGAGGGCTTACTCCTGCTGTCCTTGGAGAACATCTGTTACAAGTGAGTAACTACGCTTTCTCCAGGAACAAGCAGGAAGTCAGTCCTCACATATGGGACTCCCTAGCTACTGGCTACCGAGAACCTGTAGGAAAAAAATGGCGGGGAGGGGACCATGCATGTGTGGTGGCATCTCCCAAAGGCTTTCTTTGAAATCTGGGAAGATGCTTCCACGGGGGCTCCATTGACACCAACGCCACCTATCTGTGAGGACTGACTTCCTGTTTGTTCCTAGAGAAAAATGCATTTTACTATGCTGAGATTTACTACAGGAATCACTAACCTGTGTTACACCAGTCCCACAGCTTAGTAACTCCCAAGGTAAATCTAAATTTCTGCTGCTGAAGTTGGGAATGTTGTGCATTCCTGGCTACAGCAACAAAGAAACAATGGATCCTAAGTCAGGCCCGCTATATCTTAGAGGTGCTATGGTGAGATACATTAACCTAGCCATGACACAAAATTCTCTAGCCCCCATCAAAGCATCAAGGCTCCCACTTCCTACTCTCTGGCATAAATCTCCAACTCCATGCATTGCCCCAGCACTTGAAAGTTCCCACCTCCTACCCCCTAGAAGAAATATCCAACCTCCTGCCATTGCTCCAACACCTATTCAGGGGGAGGGTGGGGGGGGGGCCTGGTGCCTAGTGTTGGGCAAGAATGATCCCCAGATGCTCCTAGCCCATCAGTGCCCAGGTTCAAAATGGCACCTTCCAAACCTTAGTATGTGGAGATGGAAGAAGTTCCCCAGGCTTGAAGGGTAGCTGTGGTAAAAAAGAAGAGGTCTGAAACACACTGTCTGATAAGTTTGCCTTGTTAGTGGAAACATTAATGGAGGCTCTACAGTAGGAAAGGATAGTGAGCTATCTAGAATCCAATAGATTGCAACATCTGAAGCTGTACAGGGTTAATATTCAGAAGGGTTTACATGGTTTGCAGCACCTACAAGCTACAAAAACCCTGGCGATGCTGAAATCGCAGCACTATCCGGTGAGTATTGCAAAATATCTCCACAAAGTGCAGTAAGGACATCTGGTTAATTCCAGGCTAGTCTGTGGGCAGAGCTAGGGTGGTCCTGGCAGTTATCCAGTTGGAGGTGACAGTTAGCCGCTAACCGGCTGTCCGAACTTTATGAACTTGAATATTGTCGCTAATCAGATAGAAACTCTATGGCTGGTGAAACTGGATATTCAGCACGGGATGCCTAACAGTCTGAATATCCTGTTGTAGATAAAGTGTCAGCAGGCAGGTGCTTTAAAGGCTTTGACCACTGTTGCTGAATATCGACTCCTATGATTTTACCAGAGGAAGAGCATGTCAAATGAATGTGATTGATTTGGCCAGGTGGATGGTCAGCTGCGCCTGCTGTGAGTATGTCACACAGTATGCGCAGCTGGTCAGCCACCACGCCCATGGTCACTGCTATCTGCCCCACAGCTTGGCTCTGCTCCCACAGGGCGTATGCTTGTGCACGCATCTCCGCAGCCATGCGGAGGCCGCGCATGCACCCACACAGACACACATTGCCCCTTGTCTGTGTGGCTGCATGTGTGGCCTGCCATCCCGCGCTGATGTGCGCAGGCTCTGCGCCGACGGGGTACGTCACCGGTGCCATGGGGCAGATGGCAGTGGCCCCCAGCACCCTGTGATGGCCTGTGCTGCTCTAGGCTGGCCACATCTCCATGCCTGCCCCCCACCCCCACACCCGCCTCCTCCCAATCCCCCTCCCCACCCTCCCTGCCCTCCCAACCCCCACTCCCGCCTTACCCCCTCCCCACTCCCCACCTCCCCCTTCCCACTCCCCTCCCCCTCCCCCTCCCCCCCGCTACTCGTCTCACCCTCCCCGCTCCCCTCCATCCCCTCCCTGCTCCCCATCCATGCTCCCCTCCCCCTCCTCGCTGCCGCCCCCTCCCTCCTCTCTGGCCACTCCGCCATCTTCTGACTCAGGGCTCATCCGCCGTCGCTCCTCCGGCGCTGGATGGCCATCTCCAGCGTCCAGCCCTGCTGGTGCCTGGTCTCCAGCTGCGTCCGCTGTGGGGGTAAGATATACATTAGCACCATGGTAACGCATCTGGCACACCATGCACACATGTCCTGTGGCCATAATGGCTGCCGTCCCACTGGAACCTGTCATGGCGCATGGCATGGCCTGTGCCGCTCACCGTCCTGTTGTTGCCGTTGGTCGCATAGCACCCGCGCCAGGAATCGTGGGTACCGTAGCCTCAGCTCACAGCCCTTCTTACGAAGGTCCTCCACCTGTGGGTACAGAAATGGGCGGGACCATTGGGGGCACGCATTCCTCGCCATCTGCTGTTGCTCGTCACACATATCTGGGTGCAGCGGCTGGCTGACTCTTGCTGTGTGCTATCTGTCCCCCACTTTATGGTGCCTCTGCCACCCGCATGTGTGCGGATGCAGCTGCACATATCTGTCCTTCAACCTATGTGCCGTGGGCGTACACCTCATGGCCCCCTTCCCGAGCAGCAGCCTCTCCATGCGTGGCCATGCACCACCATGCCACACGTGCCATCGTCACGCTGTGTGCCACGGGCGGCATGCCGTGGGGGCTGCATGATGGTGTGCCATGTGCACAGGGCACTGGGGGGTGGGGGCACATGCCCCAGCCCACAAATATGCACTGTGTCAATATGCCACCTGCACCCAGGGGCCTGTTTGCGACATGTGTCCTACACATGCGGAGGCAGCATAGGCAGGTGCCATTGTGCACAGTGGCGGGGGCGTGGTTCATGTGTCCCACCATTGTGCCCTGGGAACAATGGCAGACACACCAGGGTGTTGCACGGGGATGTGCTGCAACATGCCATCTGGGGTCCAGGGTCCACATGCAGACAGTGCAGGCTTGCACACATCAGCAGCTGCAACCGCCATGACACCGGGGTGGGTGACAACCCTCTGTGTAGGGGCCTGGGGCATCCTGGGGGTGGTGTAGGGCTATGTAACTGCAACAGGAGCCAAGACCATAACACCAGGATGGATAACCCACCTCTATAAGGAGGCCTGGAGCATCCTGGGGGTAGGGCAGGGCTATGGAACTGCAACAGGAGCCAAGACCATAACACCAGGATGGGTGACACTCCTCTATAAGGAGGCATGGAGCATCCTTGGGGTAGGGCAGGGCTATGGAACTGCAACAGGAGCCAAGACCATAACACCAGGATGGATAACACACCTCTGTGTTGGGGCCTGGTGCATCCTGGGGGTGGTGCAGGGCTATGGAACTGCAACAGGAGCCAAGACCATAACACCAGGATGGGTGACACTCCTCTATA
This sequence comes from Ichthyophis bannanicus, assembly GCA_033557465.1. NCBI lineage: Eukaryota > Metazoa > Chordata > Amphibia > Gymnophiona > Ichthyophiidae > Ichthyophis > Ichthyophis bannanicus. The sequence continues at coordinate 1,394,793,390 of CM066031.1, read as the reverse complement.
AGGAGGCCTGTAGCATCCTGGGGGTAGGGCAGGGCTATGGAACTGCAACAGGAGCCAAGACCATAACACCAGGATGGGTGACACTCCTCTATAAGGAGGCCTGGAACATCCTGGGGGTAGGCCAGGGCTATGGAACTGCAACAGGAGCCAAGACCATAACACTAGGATGGGTGACACTCCTCTATAAGGAGGCCTGGAGCATCCTGGGGGTAGGGCAGACCTGCACGCATCAGCTGTGCGGACTACATTGCTCCTGGTTTTACCCCAAAGAAATGTCCTTTCCACTTGTTGTGCGTGCTTGATATTTGATGTGGTTGCTGGCTACTGTGTGGCACTCCTTGCTTGGTGTGCCTGTCCCCATGCACTTACCTCACGTGGGTAGTCTGCGACCATATTGTAGCGCCTTGTGAGGCACAAACAGGCCCTCCTCACCCTTCTGAGGTCCTGCCGGCAGGAGAAGCCTGGGAACAGGCGCCCCTGGCGGCTGCAGATCTGCTCCGCAAGCAGATATAAGTCTGCATGGGAAAATGCAGGCTTCCTAGATCTGGCGGCCATCTTGTATGCCTCATGTGGTCAGTTCACTGATGACGCAGTGGACGCGTACATGAGCAGTGCAGGCGTTGCTACGCACATTGCTATGCGCCTTGTCACGCGCCTCCCTTGCTCGTTTTTTGTGCTATTTCCCAGTGTGCTGTGCCATATTCCTATCTGTTTGGACATGTGATCCCCTCTACTGGGATTTGAACCCACATTACATTGTTATGAGACATATTTCTTCTCACTGCGCTACACACACACCATTAGGTTGCTCTGTCATACCATGATCTTGTGGGCATTGCGGCTTAACGTCACAGCATGTCAGGCTTATCATGCACACTTTAGGCGTACTTTGGTTACAGCGCCTTGAAGCGTGCCTTGCCCTCGATATGCTACCAAGTGCGTCATGGGTCTCCATAGGGCATAGGCATGTCATACAGCGCCCTGACCCACGCTCCTGGACATGGCGTGTTCTAGGGCTCTTGTGGTTTCTGCGCTGTACATGGCACCTTAGTATGCGCCTTGGTGGCTGCCATATTGTATGGTGCCGTATCGCTCCCCAGGTGCTTTGTGAGGCACCGCACAGGGCACCTTCTCTGGGTCTCTAGGCATGGTGCGGGACTAGGCACTCCTGGACAGGTCACCTTTGGGGGAACTCGGGGATATGGCACTAATGGTTATAGTGCCCTGACAAGGTTAGGGTGCCCTCAGTTAGTGTGCCCTATGGGCTGCAAGGTGCCTCAGCTTGACATGCATCACCTAGGGGCATTGGGCAGCTGTCACCCTGGCACTGGGTGGCCACGGAGGGGGGGCGGCACTGCACAGGTGACTGACGGGGGGAGGGGGAGTTGCAGGTGCAATATCTGCGGCCAGCCCATGGTGCTGTCAGTACGATAGACCAACATGTTGTGGGTGACTGTACCATGGCACAGGGCTCTGTCAATGTGACAAGCTTGTGCGACAGTGGGTGGCAGTTGATGGGTGTACGTTTCTTCCGGTGGGGGCGGTGGTGGCAACATAGTTGAAATGGTGGGTCGACAACAGGATGGTGGTATCATGAAGATCAGGCACAGGCGGGGACGCACACAGAGGCACAATGCAGGACAGGGTACCGGCGCATGCTATGGGGTGGCAGCCTGCACAGGCAGACAGGACTATGTACAGCTGACACACGCAGATGGATGGACAGCGGGACTGTGTTTCAACTGTGGCATAGCTGTTGGGGGCTGGCAGTACCGATCCGCGAGGGTATGATTATTGGCGGCAATGCAAATTATACTGGTTGCTACAGCATGAGGAGAGGTAACAACGGTGAATCCGACCCATGACCCACTGTTTGTAGCCTCATTGTACTGGCCAGAATTCTTTACCTCTTGCCCTTTTGGACTGGCTGGGTATAGGGGGACTGCAGTTCAACACACAGCCATCAGCTGTGTGCGCAAGGATAGGGTAGCTGCACCAACACCCATGATGCATTGCACATGCAGAACAGCGCTATACATCTGATCTCCACATGGTGTCTGCACCTCTCTGTTTCCCCAGCTTGGTGTACTGGCCTGTCAGGGTGTGATACTGCCACAGAGTAACTACAGACCCTGCCATTCGGCAGGTTCTGTGTTCGCCCTGATGGTACAGGCGGGTGCACAGCACTGGGTATGCAGTACAGGTGGTGTTAAAGAAAGGTCCTGCTACACATCCCCATCTCTACCAGTGGGTAACAGGTGTTTGTAACAGTGCATCTGAGAATGGCTCTGTGCCCATCTGTATTCTGCAGTCACATGTGGTCTGCTGGGACCAGATCTCAACCATGTCACTGCGTACACAGTGTTGGGATATGGCTGCCATGGACACCTGTTAGTGGGGGTGTTTAGGATCACATAGGGGATATGTAGTAGTTTCCCTCCAGTCAGAGTGGTCTACACTATGTGTCCCCTGAGGGCCCTCTCTAATTCAGAGCAGCCATGGAGTGACAGGTGCCTGGGGATTGGATGTGGCACCAGTGACCTTCAGTGATAATGATGATAGACAACATTCAAGGGCTAGTGCACAGGACGCACTGTAGCAGTGGCAGACCTTTTGGGCTGCACCTGCAGCAGCGTACAGGGTGTGCCTACCATGCACAAACTAACTGCAGACAGTCCACTTGCCAGTCCCTGGTGCAGGCTCATGGAGAGCACACCTGTGCACCCATATGTGGTATGTGGAATACGCACCCTAAGCAGGCATATCAGTGATTGGACCCCAGAACTAGGATCTCACATGTATCACTGGTGATAGATGATATAGAGCACTGTGGGAGGACCTAGACATACTATGGTCACTGTACAATCAGGGTGGACTGGCCTCACAGCATTACATGCTTTGGCCCCCGTGTCCATGCAGGTGGTGTTTTGCCACTACAGTGACCGAGCCATTGCCCTACTCCCTGTGCAGCTGCCACCTGCCCAATATGCCCTGTCCTGACCATACCCACAAAACTTTGCTCCTCATTATGCAAATTTTCTTTTTAATGCTGTTAACATCAGCACATTGGGGGCCCAGGACAGGGATTGCAGCCACAATACAATGGACAGACATACACACACACACACTCCTAACGCGTCACTGTGCACTAATAGGGGTGTTTGGCAAACCTGCCCGCCACCCTGCCCTGCCCAGCCCACAGTGTCAATGTTTCCGGCCTGTGCAGGAGGTGGTGATAGTGCTGGGATGCTACCTGCAGCTCCGTGCTGGGACCAACAGCCTGACTCTACATATGGATTTGGATAGTGGAGCCTGGCTGAGTGGGTGTTTGTGCTCCTGTTGGCCGCAGCCGTGGGGATTGCACGTTTTGATGGTGTATCTACATGGTGGGGTAAAATATTTGGTTGTGCCTGCAGTTGGGGCTTGAACGTGTGACTCTCAACTCCAAGTCACACTAGCTGTGTGTGCTGCACCACAGAGTTGCCACAGAGTTACAATGGGCCCTGGGGCTACCTGTATGTCTGCTCAGCCAGACCTTTTCTGGTGTTGTGTTTTATGTAATTAGTGGGGTCAATTATCGTGGTGTACCTTTACATCTCCTCAGCCAGACCATTTCTGGTTTTCTGTTCTATCTATGTGGTGGGGTATATTATTGGGATGGACATTTCCTTTTCCTCAGTCCGAGCTTTTCTGTTATTCTGGTCTCTGGACATGGTGGGGGAAAATTAGTGGGATGTACCTTTCCTTCTCTTCAGCAGGACCTCCTCTGGTTTCTGATCCATCTACATCAGGGGTTCTCAACCCTGACCTCGGGACCCACCTAGCCAGTTGGGTTTTCAGGATAACCACAATGAATATACATGGGAGAGATTTGCATATAATGGAGGCAGTGTATGCAAATCTCTCTCATACATATTCATTGTGGTTATCCTGAAAACCTGACTGCTAGGTGGGTCCCGAGGACAGGGTTGAGAACCCCTGATCTACATAGTGGGGTAAAATATTGGTTGTGCTGTGTTGTGCCTGTAGTTGGGACTTGAACCTGTGACTCTCAACTCCAGGTCACACTGGCTGTGTGTGCTGCACCACAGAGTTGCCACAGAGTTACAATGGGCCCTGGGGCTACCTGTATGTCTGCTCAGCCAGACCGTTTCTGGTTTTCTGTTCTATCTATGTGGTGGGGTATATTATTGGGATGGACATTTCCTTCTCCTCAGCCTGAGCTTTTCTGTTATTCTGGTCTCTGTACATGGTGGGGAAAAATTAGTGGAAAGAGTAGTTACTCACCTGTAACAGGTGTTCTCCAGGAGCAGCAGGAATCAGTCCTCACTTATGGGTGACGTCGGCGCCGACGGAGCCCTCGCGGAGCAATTTTCCCCAGCATTCGAAGAAAGCCTTTGGGAATTGCAGCGCACATGCGCGGTCCCCTTCCCGCCCAAGGGTGCCATCTTGCTCAGTCTGATGACATAGCGAAGAGACAGCAAAAGTTAGCAAAACATGCAAGAATGACTGCAACTCCAAGGGGAGGAGGGAGGGTAGTGAGGACTGATTCCTGCTGCTCCTGGAGAACACCTGTTACAGGTGAGTAACTACTCTTTCTCCAGGACCAAGCAGGAAGTCAGTCCTCACTTATGGGACTCCCAAGCTTAAGGCTACCGGTGACCTCAAGCCTAAAAAGAGCTCCCTCAAGCTCAACAGTACAGAAGGAAGGAAACTTCTCTGAATACGAATCCGGCCGGTAGCCCAACACCAGGGCCGGAGGGTAGGAGTTGCCTAAACCTCAAAGAGATTGTGGAGGACTGCCTGTCCGAAAGCACTGTCCCTGCGGGACTCCCTCTCCAGGCAGTAATGAGTCGCAAAGGTCTGGCTTGAAGACCAAGTAGTGGCCCGGCATATGTCTGCCAATGGAAAAGAGCGGAGATGAGCCACAGACGCAGCCTTCACCCTGACACGGTGAGCCGTGACTCGACTCTCTAATGAGAGGCCGGCTGCCCCATAAGCCCAGGCGATACAGTCGGCTACCCAGATGGACAGAGTACACTTAGAGACAGGTACCCCCAACCGGTTGGGGTCAAAAGATACGAAAAGCTGGACGGCTTTTCTATGTTCTCGTGTACGGTCAAGGTAGAAGGATAAGGCTCTTCTACAGTCCAGGGTATGCAGAACAGTTTCAGCTCGGCTGGTATGCGGCCTGGGAAAGAAGGTCCTAAGAACCACCTCTTGGTTGATGTGAAAGTGGGAGACCACCTTTGGAAGAAACTTAGGGTGAGTCCGTAGGACTACCCTATTCTTGTAGAACCTAGTGTATGGGGGCTCCGACACTTGGGCCTGTAGTTTACTTACTCGCCTAGCGGAGGTAAGGGCTACCAAGAAGAGAGTTTTCCAGGAGAGGAAACGAAGAGGACAGGTAGCCATGGGTTCAAAAGACGGACAGGTAAGCCTTTGCAGAACCACATTGAAGTCCCAGTCAGGAGCTGGAGGGCGCAACGGAGGCTTAAGCAGAAGGAGGCCTCTGAGAAAAAGCGCCACCAAGGGGTGCGAGGAAAGAGGCTGGCCCTCCACCGGCGAATGATGTGCAGAGAGGGCACTGAGGTGGACTCTGACAGAGTTGGATTTGAGGCCTAGATCGGAGAGGTGAAGCAAATATTGCAGTACCACCGATACTAAACAGGCGAAGGGGTCCTCAGAGCACTGAGAACACCAGACCGAGAAGCGACGCCATTTAAGGGCATAAGATTTCCGGGTGGAAGGTCGCCGAGACGCTAGGACGACGGCATCCACTTCCGGAGGTAGCAGAAGCGGAGCTAGGACTACCCTTTCAGCAGCCAGGCCATCAGATGCAGGGCCCGGAGGTTGGGATGCAGAAGAGTCCCCTGATCCTGGGTCAGGAGATCAGGCTGAAACCCCAGAGGAAGAGGGGTGTCCACCGCTAGCTGTAGAAGTAGAGGGAACCACGGTTGCCTCGGCCACCGGGGCACTACCAGGATCACGGAGGCCCTGTCCTGGACAACTTTGAAAAATGTCCGGGACACAAGTGGCGTGGGAGGGAAGGCATACAGTAGGCCCGTTGACCACGATATGAGGAAAGCATCCGGCGCTACTCTGAGAGGATGCGGGTTCCGGGAGCAGAACCTGGGAAGCTGCCGGTACAGGGGGCTGGCAAAGAGATCCACGGTGGGGGAGCCCCACCGGCGGAAGATCTGCTGGACCACTGCGGGATTCAGCTTCCATTCGTGCGGCTGCAGAATCCGGCTCAGTTTGTCCGCCAGGCAATTGTCCTGCCCGGGCAGGTAAACAGCCTTGAGGAGGATGTCGTGATCGACTGCCCAAGAGCACAGTCTCCGAGCCTCTCGACATAGAAGGAGGGAGCCTGTGCCCCCCTGTTTGTTCACGTAGAACATGGCAACCTGATTGTCCGTCTGCACCAGCACAGACTGACAAGACGTGAGGTGAGAGAAGGCCCGCAGAGCTAGGCGGATCGCCCGCAGCTCCAGGAAGTTTATCTGCTGGGTGGCTTCCCAAGGTGTCCAAAGGCCTTGGGTGCATGTCCCTTGACAATGCGCTCCCCATCCCAGGAGAGAGGCATCTGTCGTGAGCACTTGGGACGGTGGAGGAGACTGAAAGGTCATGCCGAGTACAAGATTGGGCAGGTGAAGCCACCATTGCAGAGAGGAGACCAGGCGGTCGGAAATCTGTATTAAGTCCGTCAGTCTCCCTGTGGCCTGATGCCATTGAGTGCGAAGGCTCCACTGAGCAGGTCTCATATGTAGACGGGCATTCGGAGTGACATGGACTGTGGAGGCCATATGCCAGAGCAGCTGCAGGAACTGTCTGGCAGAGACCGGTGATGTGCTGTGGAACCTGCCAGCCAGAGCTATGAGTCTGTTGGCCCGTTCCCGAGGTAAGAAGGCACGAGCCTGCAGTGTCCAGCCGTGCTCCTATGAACTCGAGATCCTGAGAGGGGAGCAAAGTGGACTTTTCGAAGTTTATGACGAAGCCCAAGTGCTGAAGCAGAGTCACTGTGCGTTGAGTGGCCTGAGCGACCTCTAGGGCAGACGGTGCCCGGATGAGCCAGTTGTCCAGGTAGGGGACGACGAAGAGGCCTTGAAGCCTCAGGAAGGCGGCCACCACTGCCAGGCATTTCGTGAACACCCTGGGAGGGGAGGACAGGCCAAAGGGCAGTACTCGGTACTGATAATGACTCCCTGCCACCACAAATCTTAGATATTGCCGGTGGTCTGGGTGAATAAGGATGTGAGTATAAGCATCCTTTAGATCCAAGGAGCATAGCCAATCTCCTTGCTGGAGGTAGGGCAGTAGGATTCCAAGGGTAAGCATCTTGAACTTTTCCCGCTGCAGGAACTTGTTGAGGTTGCGTAAGTCCAGAATGGGTCTGAGGCCTCCTGTTCTCTTCGGAATCAGGAAGTACCTCAAGTAAAACCCTTGACCCCACAGGTGTTGGGGCACTGGCTCCACAGCCTGTTCTTGAAGCAGACTTTGCAGCTCCTGAAGGAGTAAGTCCCTGTGAAGAGGGGGTCTTGGAGGCTCCCCTGGAAAGTAGGGGGGAGGCACCTGGTGAAAATGTAAGAGGTAGCCCTTTTGAACCACCTGCAGCACCCAGGAATCGGATGTTATGGCTGACCACCTGTGGGCAAAGTGGGTCAGCCGGCCCCCCGTGCTGAGCGAAGGCCTCTGAGGGGGAGAGGCTATGCTGGCATAGTCAAAAACCCCCACCCTGCTGAGCAGGGGCCTGCGTAGTGGGCTTGGGGGCCTTCTGCCTACGGGATCCGTTACCCTGTCCCTTAGGCTGCTGTCCCCGATGGGGAGCTGCTGAAGCCTGATATTGTGGGTGGTGTTGTTTATAAGCAGACACATTCCTCGGGTAAAAGGGCTTTTTCCCCGAGCCCTTCCTCTTCTGTGAAGGGGCAGAGGTCTTTCTGGATAGGAGTCCTGGTGAGAGTCTCGGACTCGAGTTCCGCCGCCTTTTCAGCCATTGGCTTGCCAAAGGGGTTTTCACCTCTGCAAGGGACATCGACCAACTTGTCCTGCACCCATGGCTCGAGGTCGGATGACTGAAGCCAAGCCTGACGGCGAGCCCCGATGCCGGCTCCGGCTACTCGAGCCGATGCTTCGAAGCCATCGTAGGCTGCTCGAGAAATGAACTTTGAGCACTCTCGAATCCCCGTGGACAAGGCCTGGAACCACTGCAATGGTTCCTCGGAGAGACCAGCAGAGAACCCGGCAATTTCTTTTGCCAGGTCTCGAAGATACATGCCCATATATAGCTGGTATGTCTGGACTCGACAAGCAAGCATAGAGCCCTGGAAGCACTTTCTACCGAGGGCATCCAGGTTCCGGGCCTCCTTACCCGGAGGCATCGAGGAGTGCATCTTTTGACTCTTAAGTCGATGCATGGCTGATTCCACCACCATGGAATGGTGCGGTAGTTGCGCCTTCTGGAACGCGGGGCTCATGCGGACTCGTTACATGGAATCGACCCGCTTGCTCAACACCGGCGTCGAGGCCGGGCTCTCCCACATGCGGAAGAGTAGCCGCTCCAGCATTGGAGGAACCGGTATAGTAAAGGCCTCCTTCGGGGGAGAGTCGTATTGGAGGGCCTCGAGCTCTTCGGCTCGAGGCTCCTCCTCCGGATCCCCGGGGAAGGCCAAAGCCTTGGCCATATCCCTCACGAAATCGGAGAACCGGGTATCCTCTGGGGGGGACCGCCTCCGAGGCTCCGACTCGGGCGAGTCGGAGGGGACGCACCGAGTCTGAAAAGAACCAGGTGACTCGTCCTCCTCCATGTCCCAGCCCGACTCCTCCGTGGAGGAATCGAGTGGCTCCGTGTGGGCGAGAGCCGAGGATCTCCGCCCCGATGCCGAGGCCGGCGTCGAGGACCTCGGTCCTGAACAGGAGGCCGAGGGAGACCTTGGCCGAGGATCGATTCGAGTTCGTATGGACTCGAGGATCGGCTCGCCCTCCGGGGTCGACTTGGATGTCGACGGCCCGGTGGTCGGGGCAGATGCACTGGCAAGGCCGGTGATCAATGCCCGCTGCTGGTCCATGAAGGCAGTGATACTGCGCTCCAAGGCCGTCAATCTGAGACCAAACTCAGAAGACCCAGCAGCCCCCGACTCGGGCCCCGACGTCAGCTCCCCCGGAGGAGAGTCCAGGAGGATTACAGTACTCACGTGTCCAGGCGACTCCACTTCGAGATGAGGAAGCTTCGAAGGCCTCTCCGCCTCCGAGGACCCGGGGCGGCCGGCGGGGCTATGCAACCTGGCCCTCAAGGGACCAGGAGCATCCTCCGACGCCGCTCTCGCGGGTTTCTTCTTCCGACGGTGTTCCCGGCCGGGGGACCCCCATTCAGAGGAACTCCGACGATGCTCGGAGCCGGAGCCACGAGACGTCGAGGCCTCTGACGAGGTCCGGGCCCGACCGGACGTGGGGTCAGAGAAGATTCGTTCCTTTTGTGACTGCCGACTCCTCAACGCCTTCGAGGACATTTTGTTGCACGGACCACAACTCATTGAGTCATGGTTGGGTCCGAGGCAATGGAGGCAGCAGTCATGCGTGTCGGTAAGAGACATAAGTTTGGTACAACGATCACACTTCTTAAACCCGCTGGCAGCCATCAGGGGAAAAAGGGCCCCTGCGAGGTCGAAAGACCGTGCTGCCAGGGAAGAAGAAAAAGGTGGCGGGAACGCCAGTTAGGAAGGACAAAAACTGAAAATATGTGAACGGACTTGATAAGGAATACCGAGGCCGGGCGGGAAGGAGGACACACGACGTACCGAGAAAAAACAACAAGAAAAAAACAACTTTTTCAGCAGCGATAACAAACTATGTCTGTAGGGCTCTGCGGAAAAAAGAAGACTGAGCAAGATGGCACCCTTGGGCGGGAAGGGGACCGCGCATGCACGCTGCAATTCCCAAAGGCTTTCTTCAAAAGCTGGGGAAAATTGCTCCGCGAGGGCTCCGTCGGCGCCGATGTCACCCATAAGTGAGGACTGACTTCCTGCTTGGTCCTGGAGAATGTACCTTTCCTTCTCCTCAGCAGGACCTCCTCTGGTTTCTGATTCATCTACTTGGTGGAGTAAAATATTTGGATGTGTTGTGCTGGGCCCGCAGCTGGGACATGAACATGTGAACCTCTGCTTAGGGACACATTGGCTGTGTGTATTGTGCTACAGTGTTGCCACAGGGTCACATTGGTCCCTTGGGCTAGCTGTACATCTTCTCAGCCAGAACATTTATATTGTACTGCACACCACGTACTGGTGCAGGGCATGGCCTGGGACCACTGCAGGCAGGTGCCACTGCCCCCTCCAGCACGGACACCCCCCCCTCTGTCATGCTGACAGGGGCATATGTTGTTGGTGCCCCATCATAGGTCATACACTGCATAGGTAGGTGGGTGCCTGGGTTAGGGTGTCACGGGGGAGGGGCATACATGGCCTTCTGCACGCCCCCCACCCCCATCACAACCTACCAACATTTTGCACCTTCCAAATGGAGGACGGGTGGCTGGGAGGGTGTCCGGTGTGTGCCCTGGCAACTATTGGCTAGGGTGTTCAGGGTATTTGTGGTTTGTGTTTTGCTTTGGTCAGCGGCTGTCTTGCTGACTTCTCATGTCTATGTTCCTATGTGTCACCTAGGCTTCCGCCTGGTCAGCCCTGTGCCCCAGCTGCCCCCACTACATGTCCCGCCTGCAGCACCCTATGCCTCATTCGCACTGTCACCATAGTGGCCTTTCATACTTGTCCGCTATGCTTTTGGTGCAAATGTATCACTACTATCACTTTTCTGGGGCTCCCTGGCTATGCTGTACATTGCTGACACAGAACTGGTTTCTCTCTCTTGCAAATGAGTGCTAACGCCAGGTTTTCAGTTGCGTTAGGATTCAGCCCTTACTTTCTCTGCGTTAGTGTGAAAGGGGCCTCTCCCCGCCCATTGACCCCTTCTCTCCGCCCTCTCTCCACTCTTTTCTGGACTTACTGCGGCCGGGAACGTTAAGGCGCGTTATGTAACATTAAGGCACCTTAATGTTACAGAATGGGGCTTGTTTACAAAGCTGCGGTAGCGGTTCGCGATCGTTATCGGAGCCGCAGCCCCATTGATTTCAATGGGGCCGCGGCTCCGATAACGACCGTGAACCGCTACCGCGGCTTTGTAAACAAGCCCCAATGTAATGTTAAGGCGCCTTAACGTTATAGAATGTAATGTTAAGGCGCCTTAACGTTACATAACGCGCCTTAACGTAGCCGCTGCTATGTTACCACAGTTTAGTAAACATACCCCTAAGTCCTATGTTATTCAGTAGGACCTAGTCACAGATAGCCTAGTCACAGATAGCCCAGGATAACCGTTAGCCCGGCTTAGTAGTACACTTTAGTGTCAGGGGTTAAAATTTTGCAACTGTGGTATATTTACATAAAATCATACAATTTATATAAAAACTCCACATATTGTAGATGATGGGGGGTGTCATTAGAAACCACACATGACACTAAAAAGACCCATTATCTTGTAATTCCACGGAGTGTGTTAAATTCTGCAAAAGTTGTTGCAACATCGCAGAAAAATAGAAGCTTTGCATACACACTTGTACCATAGAGTCTCTTTCCATACTGCAAATAATACATGAAATGAAGATGCTTTACCTGCTTTGTTCTAAGTCTTGCCCATAAGAAGACTTGATGAGGATGTATTCAATATTGCTTAGAACAGACATGAAGTCGGAATGTGAGACAGACTGTTCAGACCCAGAGTTAAAATATTTCCAAGAATGCTAGGGAAAAGGTTTGATGAAAGCTTGATTAATGCCATAAATATTTTACTTATTTATTTAAACATTTATATTCCACTCACTAATGTGGCAGATTACACAAAGTACATACAAAATCATATGAAGTAAAAACAATATTAAAATCTAAATTACAAAGTAGTACAAAACAAAACCTCAAAATTAGCATAAAAACATAGGGCCCAATTTTCAATAAGGCGCCGAGGCATGCCATACCCGTAGAAACATACCCGCTCAGAAAAAGTGTTTGAATCTTCAATCATGCGCCTCCAAAATGGGCAAGCATCAAAAATACAGCATAAACCGAGCACAGTGACAGGCACCCAGCGCAGCACAGACAGGTAGCCCTAGGGTCCGGAACCTGAGCTCTGCACCTAATGCTGACCCGCCATACCCGTGTATGTGTCCAAACCAGCAGCCAGAGAAGCGGGACGGCAAATAAGCATGAACCTTTGTATTGCCCGTCCGGCATACCCATACAGAGACGACACCGTCACGCAGGCCATGCCGGCTGCCTGTGCAAGAGGCCCTGTGGCTGGGCAGATAGACATCAGCAGCATGGCAGCAAGGACAGCAAACGTCAGCCCAGATGAGTCCAAGACTCTTGCCCGATCTGTGCTGCCGTACAAGGTGATGCTATACCCCGGGGGGCCAAAGGCTGAACCTGTGGCTGGCCATGGCCATATTGAGGGGCATCCAATTTCACCTGCGCAGGTAAGAGGCCTCAATGGATGGGGGGGAGGGGAGTTGAGCACCATGTTAGGCCTCACTCACCCTGAAAGGCACAGCTGTGGCTCTGCACAGGGAGACACGACTGTGGTGCCAAGCAACATGCTGGTAGCAGCCCCAATGTATGTAGAACAGGTGCAAGTGGGGGATGGGCCATACATTGGCACAGGTGCTATCTCTGGCTGCCTGCAGCAGGAGGCATAACCAGATACAGCAGGTGGGGAGGCCACTGCCCAGCGCATGGGGAGCTGTGTTTGGGCTGTCCACCCCAGGGTACTCCGTCAGCCAGTGGGGACACCCTGGACTTGTGCCCCACTACCAGCCCCTGTGACCCTGGCCCAGGGGTCCAAGGGGGCCAGTGGCAGAATCCACATATGTGCTGTCCATCTGTCCCTGCAAGCGTATCTGCCACCATGCACACCACTCTCTGTCAGGCTGTGGCAGCATGTCGATGATGTGATGCTACAGGACCTGACAGATGTGTAATGGTGAGCCTGCACAAACCATGACACCCTGTCCTGCATTTATATGTGCCCAGGGCCGAGGCCACGCATGGCCCACAACCATGTACCATGGTGCCAAGGCAAGCCTGCGTGCAACAGATGGAAGCAGGGAAAGGGGTAGGACTCCAGAGGTGGCTGAAGGGGCCAGAGGGGTGACATAGATGAAGCAGTGGCCCAGATGGCTCTGTTGGTGGTGGCACAGGGCATGTGTCAAGGGTCAAGAGGAGTGGTGGGTAGAAATCTGGTATCAGACTCCAGAGGTGTACCATTACATGCATCCCACACCTGCTACCCAGGGGTATGCCCCTGCCCCCAAGATGGGCAGGCCACCTGGCTGAAGCAGGATACAGGTATGCACAACAGGTGATATTGAAGCATCTAACTGAGCCTCTGTGTGTCTGCTCCCCCTCTCCCACAATGAATGTGGAACGCAACACACCCTGGAGGCCCTGAAGTGCCACTTTTGGACATTGCCTGGAGGCAACCAAACCAGCTGCAGCGCATCAGGGAGCAGCTGGCGGCTGGGGAAGATCAGTGGGGTACACGGTGGAGCTCAGCAGATGCAGGGGGCGGCAGCCATGGCTGTCAGACAGGAGCAGGCAGACCATCTGTTGGTGGATGCTCCGTATGCAATGATGGGAATGTGCTGTGGGCAGCTCTGCCATTCCCCGGTGCCACTATCCCATGTGTACACCAGCCGGCATCCAATAGGTGCAGGTGCACACACACATGGCAGTTGCACAGCACAGAAGGGTGGTACAGGGGCACACACCACAAGCGGTAGCCCCAGGTGCACTTTGTGTACCTGCCCACAATGCCGCCTGTGTGTGCCCATCGGGCATGTGATGGGGAGAACAGAGCTGTCTGGAGGTAGGTAAAAGAGAAGGTGTGCAGTGTGCACTGTGGGATGGCATGCCCCTGTGGCCCAAAGGAAGGTTGCGCTATGCATGTGTGGGCCACCTGAAGATGTGCCAATAGCCTCCCTCCCTCTTCTCTCACAGCCAGTTCCAGGGAAGCACTGGACACCACTGGTCCACCACAGTCACCATCCAGGAGCAGCGATCCAGCACCAGCACATCCAACCCAAGGAACAGAGATGAGAAGTGATGGAAAGGAGGGGGTCCAGCGACATTGCATTGGAGGACAGCACTACAGCAGGGGAGGGCAGTGAGGGGGCCATGGTGCAGCAGCAGGATGGTGAGTCAGAGGAAGAGGAGGAATCAGAGGGCCAGGGGCAGGGCGGGGAGTCAGAGGAGGAGGGATCAGATGGGGCAACAAGGTGGATGCAGGCATCACCTTCCAAGTGCCCCAGGTATGGCAGTGTCGTGCAATGCACAGTCAGCAGGCTCTCGGTGGGGGAACCAGAGGAAGAGCTGTACCCTCAGCTGTATTCCACAGCCCACAGCCATGCCCACTCACAATCCTACCCAGGGGCTATGTGCCTGTCACATGGCTTGGCAAGGGCCAGGCGCAATGGGCAGTGGAGCAGTGAACCACCTTCTGCAGCTGGGAGCCCTCACAGTCACCCCAGCACTCATGGGTGCACCCTGGCCATGCCACACCAGGCCCCTCTATGCTACAACCCTGTCATCCATCCAGTGACTGGGCTCTGGCCATCCTGGTGGTGGAGGTGTGGCTCCTTAGGGAGGAGGTATGGCTTACAACACGGACCATTGCCATGCACCTGGATGCCCTCACTGCTGCCATAACAGGGCACAAGCAGGGACCCCCCCCTGCACAATAGGCCATCCCCATGTCAAGGATTGCCCTGCGATGGGCTGTAATGGGGCAGACTGAGTTTTGTACCACTGTTGGTTGTATACTGCTCTTGCCACCTTTGTGATATATGTGACAGTTTTTCGAATAAACAGTTCCCGGTTTGCATTCACAATGTGTTTTCCATTTTGTGGGGGCAGGGCGGTGTGTCTGCATGGGTAGTGTACGGGACCGTGGGAGGTGGTCTGGGGCATATGGGCATGGGGTGTGTGCCTTGTGGGTCACATCCATGTACATGTGTATGGCACTGAGGCACCACACACGCAGAATGGCGGCGGGCTTAGCTCTGCATGGGTAGCACCTCTGTGGAAAAAGAAGAAGCAACAAAGTATCTGTAGGATACGTAGGAACAGAGGAACAGATACCAAGACTGGCAGATATTCAGGTTTAGCAAACCCCTTTTATTGACTCCTACACGTTTCGGCCGTAGGCCTTCTTCAGGGGGATATCAAATGAGAGAACAAACCTCAAGAAAACAAATACAAAATTAAAACAAATTCACTGATAAAATAAGAACACCGTCAAAAGACAAATCATTAAATAAATAAATAATAAAAAGATAAGATCAAATATAAACATACAAATTATTATACATTAACAAGAAGATTATAGCAACAGATCTAATTATGAAATATAGCAACAGATCTAATTGTGAAATAAAACCCCCAACAAAACAAACATATATATAAATATATGCATTAAAACATTTATAAATGTACATTGGAACATATATCTACCAAACCTATTGTGTGTGAGAGGTGAGGAGGATACAATATGACAGGTAGAACAAAAAACAAAAATAATGATAAATAGTGAACATAAAAACATAATATAGATCACCAATACCTTTTGATAAAAACTTTCTTGCAAATGAAAAGCATTGACCACTGAAATAAATAATTAATAATTAAAAACCAATTGTCAATGGCTTAAAATACATGTGAACAACACCTATATCACAGTTATATTTGTGTCAACACCAACCTGGAAATTTACATGGAAACATAAAATTAAAAAATTAAAAAATAAATAAAGAGGGGTTAAAATACATCCTAAAAGATCCCTCTACTTGGAAATGAATATAACATAAGCCACGCAAAGGAGGAGCATAAGTTATAACAAAGCCTGACAGGTTATTAACACATAATGGACCAAACTAGGGTTTAAAAATAAAACCTTTCAGTCAGAGCTACTGAATATTATTACTATCATATTCATTTTTTTAAGAAACACAGAAACCTTTATCTTTAAAATAAAGAAGGAAATCTAACGTAAAACATCAAGTGCCAACATTAATCATATCGAAACTATCATGTTGTGAAAGCCTTGATTTTGTTATATGTCAATAAATATATTGCTAAATGAAACATTTCCCAAAATTTGTTCTATCATCAAATGCATTAATAAATTGAAAATATTAAAGAGTATTGTACCTACGGTCCTTGTTGGAAGCAAGCAAATAGTTTATTTTTAAATGTACGAGAAATTGCAGGAAAAAGTGTATAAAAAATGAGGATTATTATATCGCAACGGCAAAAGCTATTCTATACAGGCAGTGCTGAATGAAAAAAATGCCATAAGTCTTTCTGCCGGCGTATTTCTACTGAAAAAAAAAAGAAAATCCAATTCTATTATATCGTATGTAATTACATTAGATTATGTTGTCTGCCATGAATACATAACATATTATGCCAACAAATTGCCAAACTAACAATGCCAAAACTAACAATTCGAGGGTTACATATCGCGACAGCACGAAGCTGTCCTGCGCCAGCAGTGTTAAGAAAAGAAAAACTGCCGTGAATCTTTTTTCCAGCGTTTATTCGGATCTGTTATATCATGTGTGTGTAACTGTATACCCATCTTTTTTTGCATAGTATGCCAACAAATACGATTCAGACTACAGGAATACAAAAAGAGAAAAAGAAGATTTCCCTACCTCTTCAGTGTGACAAATTTTGTGTGAAAGGTATAAGGGAGAAAAGGTGACTACCGTGGTTCTTTTTATCGGCGTTTTCCCGACGAATCGGGGTGAAAGTTCAGAATTCTTAGAAAAAGAACTTAAAAAAAAATGAAACCATATTTAAAAAATAAACGAAAGAATAAATAAACTAGTAATACACCATATCTATACAATGATATATATTTACTTCAAACTCATATTGTACCATGTCAAATAATGAAAGCATTGCCTTAATCATTTGACGGAATGCAATGTAAAATCTAAAAATGTTATGAACACATCTATGTATACAATGTATATTTATATTGTGCTAGTGTCATCTAAAATATAATGAAACATCTATATATACACTGAATGTTTATATTATACACTATAATAAAGTGTAGTATAACTAATTATAGCAAAGGGGGTGGAAGGGGTGGGGGTGTAGGGGGGTTGGGGGGTGGCAGGTTGGGGGAGAAGGAGGGGGAGAGGGGGAAGGAGGGGAAGGAGGGAAGAGGGGGAGGGGGAAGGAGGGGGGAGGGGGAAGGAGGGGGGAGGAGGGAGGGAAGGGGAAGGGGAAAGGGAGGGGGAGAGGAGAGGGAAGGGAGGGAAGGAAGGGGAGGGGAAGGGGAAGGGGAAGGGGAAGGGGAGGGGGAGGGATGGGAAAGGAGGAGGGGAAGGGGAGGCGGGGGGCAAGGGGCAGGGGAGAGGGAGGTGAGGGAGGGGAAAGGAGAAGGGAGGGAGTGGAAGGGAGGGGGAATGGGGGTGGGGGAGAGGGAGGGGAGAGGGAAGGGAGGGGGAAGGGGAGGGGGAGGAGAGGGGAGGGGGAAGGGAGTCGGGGGGAGGATAGAGGGTAGTGGGAAGGGAGGGAAAGAGGGGAGAGGCATGGAAGGGGAGGGAGGGGGAAAGGGGAGAGGGGAGAAAGAGGGGAGGAGGGGGAGGAAGGGGAAGGGGGAGGGGGGAAGGGGAAGAAGGGAAAGGAAAGAGAGGTGGGAGGAAATGCAAGGGTAAGGGAGAAAAGTTTTTACAAAAAAGCAGACAAATCTATATCTTGGTTTAAACCTTGTGGATGTAATGTTCGCAACTCATATATCAAGCGTTGTTCTGTCCTTAGAAGAATTTTATTGATATTACCTCCCCGCCAATGGGGTCTCACTACTTTCAAAACAAGGAAGCGTAAATCTGAAACAGAATGTTGGGCTTCAATCCAATGTTGTACCAATGGTTTCTCTGCAACTTTACATTACATTATGTAGGAAAAACTGAAAGGAGTATTAAAACACGTATCATCGAACATAAGAGTTGTCTCTGCAGAAAAGTTGCGGAGAAACCATTAGTACAACATTGGATTGAAGCCCAACATTCTGTTTCAGATTTACGCTTCCTTGTTTTCTCTTTTTGTATTCCTGTAGTCTGAATAGTATTTGCTGGCATACTATGCAAAATAAGATGGGTATACAGTTACACACACATGATATAACAGACCCGAATAAACGCCGGAAAAAAGATTCATGGCAGTTTTTCTTTTCTTAACACTGCTGGCGCAGGACAGCTTCGTGCTCTTGCGATGTGTAACCCTCAAATTGTTAGTTTTAGTACAATTTGTTGGCATAATATGTTATGTTTTCATGGCAGACAACATAATCTAATGTAATTACATACGATATAATAGAATTGGATTTTCTTTTTATTTCAGTAGAAATACGCCGGCAGAAAGACTTTTGGCAGTTTTCCTTTTCTTTTTCTTTTTATTTAACACTGCTGGCACAGGACGGCTTTGTGCCATCGCGATGTGTAACCCTCGAATCGTTAGTTTTAGTACAATTTGTTGGCATAATATGTTATGTTTTCATGGCAGAAAACATAATCTAATGCAATCACATATGATATAATGGAACTGGATTTTCATTTTAATTCGGTAGAAAAATGCCGGCAGAAAGACTTATGGCATTTTTTTTCATTCAGCACTGCCTGTATAGAATAGCTTTTGCCATTGAGATATAATAATCCTCATTTTTTATACACTTTTTCCTGCAATTTTACATTTAAAAATAAACAATTTGCTTGCTTCCAACAAAGAATGTAGGTACAATACTCTTTAATATTTTCAATTTATTAATGCATTTGATGATAGAACAAATTTTGGGAAATGTTTCATTTAGCAATATATTTATTGACATATAACAAAATCAAGGCTTTCACAACATGATAGTTTCGATATGATTAATATCGGCACTAGATGTTTTACGTTAGATTTCGTTCTTTATTTTAAAGATAAAGGTTTCTGTGTTTCTTAAAAAATGAATATGATAGTAATAATATTCAGTAGCTCTGACTGAAAGGTTTTATTTTTAAACCGTAATTTGGTCCATTATGTGTTAATAACCAGTCAGGCTTTGTTATAACATATGCTCCTCCTTTGCGTGGCTTACGTTATATTCATTTCCAAGTAGAGGGATCGTTTAGGATGTATTTTAACCCCTCTTTATTTATTTTTTAATTTGATAATTTTATGTTTCCATGGAAATTTCCAGGTTGGTGTTGACACAAATATAACTGTGATATAGGTGTTTTTCAAATATATTTTAAGCCATTGACAATTGATTTTTAATTATTAATTATTTATTTCAGTGGTCAATGCTTTTCATTTGCAAGAAAGTTTTTATCAAAAGGTATTGATGATCTATATTATTATATTATTATGTTTTTATGTTCACTATTATTATTTTAGTTTTTTGCTCTACCTATCATATTGTATCCTCCTCATCTCTCACACACAATAGGTTTGGTAGATATATGTTCCAATGTACATTTATAAATGTTTTATTGCATATATTTATATATATGTTTTTGTTTTGTTGGTGGTTTTATTTCACAATTAGATCTGTTGCTATATTTCATAATTAGATCTGTTGCTATAATCTTCTTGTTAATTTGTATGTTTATATTTGATCTTATCTTTTTAAATTATTTATTTATTTATTTAATGATTTGTCTTTTGACGGTGTTCTTATTTTATCAGTGAATTTGTTTTAATTTTGTATTTGTTGTCTTGAGATTTGCTCTCTCATTTGATATTCCCCTGAAGAAGGTCTATGGCCGAAACGCGTAGGGGTCAATAAAAGGGGTTTGTTTAAACCTGAATATCTGCCAGTCTTGGTATCTGTTCCTTTGTTCCTTGGTAGCACCTCTGTGCCATACCCGGGCAGAGCGGCTGCACCTACCTGCACTAAGTGGGTAGCGCTCTTGTGCCATACCCAGGCAGAGCGGTTGCAGCTACCCCACCTGTGCTATACCCAAGCAGAATGGGTGGGGGTCAGCACAAGTGTGACACAGCAGTACCACAAACTCAGAGCGCCCCCTTTCCCATGGAGGCATGCAGTCAGAGTGATGCCATGCGCCTGTCCGCATACTGTGCTATCTTTCTTACCCAGGTATTACCGTCTAGGCATCCATGAATGCATATGTTGTCATCGCGCAGTAGTGTGCGACTATGGCATCCTACAGCAGTTAGCTGTTATGCAGATATTTTCATACCATCAGTGTTCAGGAACCTACACGGATATGCCTTTGGATGTGGGATGCTGTGGCTGCATGTTGTAACTGCATATGTGTTAAAGGACTTACCCAGATAGCCTAACACTGCCATAATGTTTGAGT
This sequence comes from Ichthyophis bannanicus, assembly GCA_033557465.1. Taxonomy (NCBI): domain Eukaryota; kingdom Metazoa; phylum Chordata; class Amphibia; order Gymnophiona; family Ichthyophiidae; genus Ichthyophis; species Ichthyophis bannanicus. Next base: position 1,394,772,971 of record CM066031.1, on the reverse strand, counting down.
TCTTTGTGGCAGAGGATGCCAGCTCACAGCTGACAGCTTGGCGTGACATCATCAAGAGGCTCAATGCCATCCACCACAAGGACATGAAGGATATCAAGAAGAAGTGGTACGGCAGGCTTCAAAGGAGAAAGGGGCTAGCAACAGCAGATTGCCGCCTACGCAGCAACACAGACTAACCCCTCTGGAGTAACAGGTACTGCAGTTCATGAAGGAACTGTCCATCTGAGGGGTCATGGGCTTTGACAGATCCACCCCAGGCACACAGGAGGGTGAGTAGGGGTTCTTCATAGCCTGGGTGGCATCGTAACAGCCATGTGTGTCCCCACTATGGTCCGTCCATCCAGGGCCTGCCTGTCTGTCTCTTGGACCATGAGTGCTGTGTGGATTGGAGAGTGTGCGGAGCAGGAATCCACCTGACAGTTCTGTAGTGGACCTCATGGCACCCCATAGGCTGACCTGTAACCCATGCCACCAACCTCTGCCACCTTTGCTCTCCCATACTCCTGCCTGGGACTCTGCCCTCACAGCCTGGAAATGATTCATCAAGGGAGCCTCACCACCCACTGCAGATGTTGCCAGTGCTCAGCCGGGATGCAGCACAGCCATAGGGGCTGGTGTGCCTGCCAGGGCAGAGGAGCAATCCAGTGCACCACCATGGGCAGAGAGCCAATCTGGTACACCACACAGGGCAATGGAACAGGCCAGTGTGTCTGACAGTGCTGGGGAGATGGAGATGGATGATGCTCCATTCACTGAGCTACAATTTGCTATCCTGGATGACCCTGTGGGCACAGAAGGCACTGATTTGAACCAGGAGCTACTGCAGGAGGGTGCACGCCTGGTGGCCAGCACTGAGGGCATACAGTCCCAGCTGCACAGCATCCAGCAGGACCTGCAGGTTGCAGAACAGGCAAGGGAGGCAGAGCGTGAGGAGTGGCGGGAACACAGATTGCACATGGAGCGCCACATGGAGGGGCACCTGCATCTGATGAGGGAAATGGCAGCATACCAGGCATCAATCGCTAGTTCCCTGTGCATTTGGTGGGCCTCCTGCGGGCGCAGGGAATGAATGCTGGGGCTGCCAGCTCACCAGCACAGCCTCCAGGTAGCCCTGACCCATGTCTATCGGCCTGCCTTGCTGGGGAGGGTGACGATGCTGCTAGCACATCATCATACATTGCTCCACTGTGTCATAGTGTACATGTCAGCAAGCACCCATGGCTGACAGGGAGCCCGGGGGCAGGGGACACACATGGAAGGAAATAAATGATCACTCTGCACATGTAGTGCAATATTGGGCACTTAATTGGTGATTGTGTGTATCCTCTACTGGTGCTGGTGTTGGGCAGTCACCTGCTGCTGGCTCCCAGCCTCTGTCCCATCACCATCTGCTGTCTATGCAGCTTCCCACTTCTCTGCAGCCACTGGCTCTAGGTCCGGCAATCCATGCATCCATGCAAAGTTGTGGAGTATGCAACATGATGCAAAGATCAGGCATACATGCTCCGGACTGTAGAGGTGTTCCCCACGGCTCCTGTTGAGGCATCGGAAGCGGCTCTTCAGCACCCCTACTGCTCACTCCACAACCACCCGAGTCTGCTGATGGGTGGCATTGTACCACTCCTCCTACTGGCTCATGGGGTGGCGCACTGGGGTCAGCAGCCAGGTCCTCAGGGGATATCCATAGTCACCCGTGAGGTCAATGTGAGATGTGCACATAAGCATGGGACATCCATTGGTTACAGTCTATGGGCTGCTACGGACAGCATACAACACACCATCTACTAGCAGGGCGGAGTATAATATCTAACAGTCAGCGACACCGTGGCAGTGAATGGACACCAACATATGGCTTGTGTGGCAGTCAGGCATTTGGAGTGGGGCAATAGGAGACGGTGACATGGGCTGGCCTGTTGGGAGGGGGCAGGGGCATGGCATGGAGATGTGGTTGGGGGGTCTGCTGGCTGGAATCGGGGCAGACATGGTTGTGCCCTATGTGAACTTCTGCCATTTGGCTGCACTACATATTGTCAGCACGTGCTCTTCCACATGCTACATGTTGGTGCATGCTGCCTGCTTTCAGCCAATAGGATTCCCATGGTTGTCTCCACAATGTGCGTCATCGCCTGATGTGTGCATAGATTTGTGGAACAGCAGAGCATGTGCATACAGTGGTCCTCATGTGTTGCAATACATACGCAACACATAAATCCCCACCTGTTTGCATTACACATAGCATCATACTTCAGCAACCGTTTGTTCTGGGCCTGTTGTGGAGCTCATACATGCACACTCACCTAACAGCCATGCATCTCCAAGCTGACCCTCGGCTACTGCCTGTCCCAGGCTGGACTGTGTGAGGACAAATGCATTGTGGCAGGACCCTGGGTAGTAGGCACATACATCTGCAAAGATCATGTTGGCATCCACGACGACATTATGTTCATCGATGTGTACGCATGCCTGTTCCAGAATGCGCTCTGCTCCAAACATGGTGCCCCCAGTGCAATATGGGTGCAGTCTATACTTCCAAGCACCGATGTGAACCCAGTTACATTGTAGAATGCCTGCATGTCTCCTGCCACATCTGCTGTATCCGGGGGAAGGCTATGAGTTGACGCATCCTCCGCAGCAGGGCCCTGGTGAAGGTATTTATGCAGTGGCTGGCAGTGGACTACACGATTCCGACAGTCACTCCTATCACATGCTGGAAGCTGCCAGTAGTGAGATATCCCAAGGCAGTGGTCACCATCATGGCCACTGGTAGGGCCTGGCTTCTGGATGTGGATAGCTCCAGGTCCATACTGAGTATACTGCACAACTGATCGCTGCCCCATCCAGTCTGTATCTCTGGTAGACCTCCTCCTTCAAGTAGCTCACCCTGGGCCTGTATACATGTAGGCCACAGTACCTGCGTCTCAGGTGCTGGGCTACTGCCTGCTGACGGGTACACACTGCCTGCCACATTCTCTGCTATGCCCGGGCATGGCGAACATGTCTCCACCTCTGGAATACCATGTGCATGGCCCACATGGATTCTCTGCCGGTTCAGCAACGCTTTACCTCTGAATGGTTTGGGTAGAGGCCTGCACATGCTCCCCTTACTCTACTATGCACTGTAATGCCACTACATAAGTTTGCCGCTCACCATCAGCGGTCAAATGCACCGGGAAATGTCGCTTAGGCTTATGCAGTTAGTGACGTCCAATGTCAGTGCACACAGCTTCCAGAAATCCACTTTAAGGGGGTTTCATGGCAACATGTCTCTGTTCTGCTCCCAGCCCTCAGCGCCTAGTACTGTGCGGATAGCTGGGCCTCAACAATTCAAGCCACCTTGTTGACTATCTGGTTTACACGGTTATGGAGGTTTTACATTTTATTTATTTATTTATTTATTTACAGTTTCTTTTATACTGCGCTATTTGACATCAGTGCGGTTTACAATGAACAGAAACTACACGTCACAAAAATTGATCAGTGCTTACAAAGAACAGGAAAATAAGCTGGGTATACATAAAACAGGTTTCATAAACAGAGAACATAATAAACTATGTACAGAAGCAACTATGTACAAAGCAACTAAATGCAGCTAAATGTTTCTTGATGAGAGGAGAAGTAAGGTGAGTAGGGCTTCGAAAATTGGGCCCATAATAATTAACATAACATAATACCAAACAAACATAAAGGCAACATTCAGATTGCAGTTCTAATTAAACAATTCTTAACATAATGTAGCAAATGCTTGCCTAAAAAAGTAAGCTTTTAACTGTCTTCTGAATGATGACAAATCAGAAATCTTATGTATATCTTCTGGCAATATATTCCACAAAGGTGGAACAGACATTGAAAAAAATTCTATTCCGTAATGCTTGATAGTGGATTTCCTTAAAATTTAAAACCATCAACAAAGTAGCATATTGGGAACGTAATGACCTCTGTGGACAGTACAAGCTCAATAAGGAAGACAGTTGATTGGAACAATCTGATTAATGTGTTTAAAGGCAATCATCAGAACTTTAAACTATATCTGGTAACAAAGATTACAATCAATTAAAGAATATATTTTAATGGATGACTAATAAGTATAAAATAAGTATAAGTATAGTGGAGGAGTGGCCTAGTGGTTGGGGCAAGTTACTTCAGGCCAGGTCAGGGGTTCAAATCCCACTAGAGGACAGCAACCTTGGGCCAGAAGGACTGGAGTTTCTAGTCCCACAGGTGCTCCATGTGGTCTTGGGCAAGCCACTTAACCCTCCATTGCCCATGTTCCCTGTAAGTAGTGTATGTGTCTCATATCCCCTCATGTTAAATGTATCCCCCAATTGTGTTGTGACCACTTTGATTGAAGGATAAGGTGGTATACAAAACTGTCTAAATAAATAAAAGGCACTGTTCACATGCATGTTTCCAAACGTATCTGATCTTTTAAAAAGTTATATAATCAATTTTCAAATGATTTATCTGGTTAACTTGGGGAATCAACTAGATATGATGGAGGCAGCAGGTTTACTTTTCTGTTGCTAAGTGTAATAGGGTCCAGGACTGGATCTTAAACTCCCTCAGCAGACTATTTGGAAAGAGATTTGGTGAGGGGGCTATCCGATTAAGGATCAAGGCTGGGAGGCAGTTTGATGGGAATTTTAACTATTTAGAGCATTTCACTTTATTACAAATGAAACAAAAACAGGCAAATCAGGACAATAACAAAAAAATACCACTAATACATCATCACAAGAAGGGATACTCAATATACATAGAAACATGATGACAGAAAAAGACCACATGGCCTATCTAGTCTGTCCTTCCATATCAACCACTACAACAGTCCCCTTTTTTCCTTTAGAGATCCTCTGTGTTTGTCCCATGTTTCTTTGAATTCAGATACTGTCCTCATCTCTACCACCTTCAATGGGATCCACCACTCTTTCCGTAAAGAAATATTTCCGCATATCACTCCTGAATCAACTCTGATTCAAAGCAGTGTCTGATACCTGAAAAAATACTACTGCCACATATTATATCTAATCAGCCTAAAAAAACAAAAGTTCAAACATTTCTAGCTTTCAAAAACTCCCCTAATTGAATTTGATAAAAAGAAGGTATACGTATTACTCTGAAGACCAATCAGGCATTTACACAGAAATTTAAGAAATAATATTGCCTTTAAAGCCAAAACTTGAGTTTTCAAAGCCAAAAAAACCTTCCATCACAACTGAGTAGGCCTAAAGACATCAGGGAAAACACTGACTTTCTATCTACAAAAAGGAACATTCTTTTTCTGAAAATATAATTTCAAAATCTTACTCTTATCCAACTTTGAATTGAAGTAAGCTAATGAGACAGCACGTGTAGAAATCTCATCCTTAGATGACTCCAGGAAAGCAGACAAGTCCAAGCTATCTACTAGGCAAATTTTGATCTAAATCCTTTGCCCCTTCCAAATATCTCTTAACATCTCTGGGCAAATAGTATAAATTACTGAAAGAAACAGCCTCAACATCTTGATTGTAAAATAACTCTCTAAGATACTTCTGAAACAGAATCAAATGGGACAAAAAGCAAGTCACAGGAAAATTTAAACACCTAAGATTTTTTGCCCTAGATGCATTTTCTAAAACTTCAATTTGACGATGCAAAAGAAGACCATCTTTCACTGAAACAGTCACAGCCCCCTGAAATGTAGATGCCTGGGATTCTCTTTTAAGGAGAAAAGAGTCCAACAAATTTACAGTTGTGGTCAACATTATTGGCACCCTTACATTTTAAGTATGTTGTGTACAATATCTTGAGAAGTAAATGGAAATATTCCAACTGTATGTCATCATAATATTTTAATAGAATGCTCAAGGGTATACAAAAAAAGATGTCTGTGCAACTTAGATGTAGTAACTTCTCAGAAAAAAAAAAAAATATGACCCGGACAGGATTAATGGCACCCTTCACTAATATTTAGTTGCATAACCCTTGGCAGTGATGTCAGCCTCCAAATGTTTCTTGCAGCCATCTATAAGTTTTGTATATCTGTCTGCTGGTAGTTTCTCCCACTCTTCAACTGTGATTTGTTCCAGCTCATGAATATTTCCAGGATTCCTTTTACCAATGGCAGATTTGAGCTCTTTCCAAAGGTTCTCAATTGGATTGAGATCAGGACTCATTACTCATTAAAACAGTTCATTTGTTCCTTTTTAACAATTCTATTTGTACTTGTGGGTGTATATTTTGTGTCATTGTCCTGCTGGAGGACCCATGACCTTCCACCCAGACCTAACTTTCTGACAGTAGGTAGCACATTTCACTCCAAAATACCTTGGTAGTCCTCCGACTTCATGATTCCTTTAATACATTCCAGGCCTCCAGTTCCCAAGGCAGCAAAACAACCCCACAACATTATGAAACCTCCATCATATTTAACTGTAGGAAGGGTGTTTTTTTCCTTATAAGCTTCATTTCTTCATCTGTCAATGTGTCGCTGGCCTGCTTTGGCAAAGAACTCAACTTTGGTCTCATCTGTCCACAGAAAGGTTTCCCAGAAGGATGGTGATTTCTCAAGGTGGTTTGGGCAAAGATCAGGTGTGGCTTTTTATGTCTGTCTTACAGCAATGGGGTCCTCCTTAGCCTTCGCCCATGAAGTCCTTCTTTTTTTAGTGTATGGTGTGGGTTGAAACCACCACTCTAGATTGCTCCAGGTCAGCCTTAAGATCTTTGGATGTTGTACATGATGTTATCCCAACAGTCTATACTAACCTTCAAAGACTTCTTGGATTAATTTTCCTCTTCCCTTCACATTCTGGGTGGTTCTTGACAGTTCCATGAGTAGAAACCTTCTTAATAACATTGCAAAATGTAGACACAGAAATCCTATGGTCTTTGGAGATGACCTTGAACCCCTTTGAAGTTTCATGTTTGGGGATAATGGCTTTTCTGACAGTCTCAGGCAGCTCTTTTGACTTCACCATTGTGAAAATGGAACAGGGAGTGAATGTGACCATTTTAAATATTAGAGCCATCATTTATTGGTTGATTCGAGTCAGGTGAGTACTGACAATTGATCACAGGTGGGTCTAATTTTACTTCAGTGGGAATGTGGTTCTTCTGTTCAAACTGATTTGAATTGTTTATAATGGTACCAATAATCATGCCCTAGCAATGTCTCAGTTTTTATACTATTTCCTATTATTTCCTTTTTTTTTTTTTTTTACTGGATTCTTTTATGTGTCAAACATGTGCACATATATAGTCCAAAACCATTTCACTGGCCATTTTTTAGGTGATATTGGACATTAAAGGGTTGAACTGCAAGGGTGCCAATAATGTTGACCATAACTGTATCTATAACTCTTGAGAGGAAAACTTAGCAACTGACTCTTTAGTAAGTTTAGAAAAATGTTCCAAAGTTCCATAAAGAATAGGCTCAGTCTTAGAGACAATGTCCCAAACATCTTTCAGGGAAATTTCACTCTCCATCCCAAATAATAACAGTTGAGGTGAAATTACCAAAGACGTTCCCTAAACCGAGAACTGCACTATCTTAGGAAGAGGCACTGAATTATCCAAGGTAATAACTGAGGACCCTCTTGAAAGTTCTACTGGAGGAAGAGGTGGCTCTCTAAAGGGCCAGAAATCTTAACAGTCTTAACTGGATTAACGTTATTCACAGTTTTAATCTTCTTCTTTCTTTTCCCCATATTGTTATTTTTCTAGTCATGCTTCAAATGGGCTCCGAAGGAACATTACCTGCCCCTTTGGGCACGTCCTTTCAGGCACACACCTATGAGCATACGCCCACATCTATGTCCCACAGTGGGATCCATGATCTTACAGGCCCCCTAGGTGGCATCAAACAAGTCATCAAGATGCCCGCAGACCTGGAGAATCAGACACTGTCAGCGGGAAAATGTTCAGACCATAGACAACATCGCTCCATCTCTGTGCGGTGGGAGTGTAATCTTACAGGCCTCCTAGGTGACAAACGTGTCAAGACACCTGCAGGTCCAGAGAATCAGGGATCTTGCCTGTTGCCTGTAAGGAAAATGTTCAGGCAACAGGCAAGATCCCTCCTGGGAGTTCATTTTTTTATAAATGTAACAAATGTGGAGATAAGATATTCGTGGAGGGAGAGTGAGTGGGTGGAGTAAACGAAAAGTGGGCAGGATGGAGGAGAGGGATACAGATGGGATAATGTCTGTGGGTGTTAATTCTGTTCCCACTGCTCCCACTAAAGAATGGAATAATGTTGGATTTTTGGCTGTTGTGGGGCTGCTTTGTTGCAGTGGGTCACCTGAGCCTAACAGCAAAGCAGGCAGCTGGGGGTCTTTGTGCTGTTTTTGAATATAGTGAGTATCAGGCTTGCTGGATGAGTCCCTAGTTAGTAATATGGCAGGGATTTGGGGCTGTAACTTTGGGATTCACCTAAAGGTCTGTGAAGTAGTTAGTCTAGGAGAGCTGTTCAGCTAGTAACATGGTGAGTAGTTAACTTTGGAATACAAGGGGTTTTGGTCATCAGACCTGCTCAGCTAGTAGTATGGTGAGCAGTGTTTTTGTATGAAGATGCAATTAATTGGCTTGGGTGATCTGAGTTGGATTTGTTAATATTTCTTTAATAAAGCTATGACCAATTTGTTACCATACTAATGGTTCATGTGTGTGCTTTTCCTGTGGGAATGGGATGAAAGGAAGTGAATGGGGGCAAGAAAGGAAGTTAGAGTCCAGTCTCTGGTACAACTGTTAAAATTTTTCAATCTGAATTTCCAGCCTCAGGCACTGGTACAATTTCATCTGGGCAACTCATTGTTGGATTAAAATTTAATCAGTTAGATCTGAGAGCACTGAGAAACATATGGATTACCAGTGCTATCCAGTTAAAGATAACAGCTTAAGTGTGTGGTTTGAAAAGTCCTAAATTTAATCAGATAAAGTGATCCAACTAACTTTAGCAGCTTTAACTAATTATCTTTCTGGGATATCTGGTTATCTTGAAGTAGGGTTGGTGCAAGGATATGAGGCACCCGAGGCAAATCTCATTCCCGCTTCTACCCTGCTCTCATTCCCGCCCCCAATGCTGCTGCTATTGCTCCTCTCTGGGACCTGAGGTGGCAGCAATTATTTTTAAACAGCGACACAGTGCTTCTCATAACCTCCAGGGCTGTGACCAGCCGCTTCTACCCCCATGCAAACCAGGAAGTCTGCATCAGAGGGGGCTGAAAAAGGAGCAGCGCTGGAGGTCAGGGGAAGCACTGCATCACTGTTTAAAAGTAATTGCCACCGTTGCAGGTCCTGGAGGGGGGCAGCAGAGGCAGTAATGGGCTGCCCGCTGACCAATGGCACGCTAGGTGACCACCTAGTTCACCTAATGATAGCACTGGCCCTGTCTTAAACTGGATATCCAGCAGCTAACTACTGACCTATGTAAACAGGATTTTTTTTCTTTTTGTAAATAAATAATAAGTATGCTTCGTACCAGAAATAATGAGAACAATTTTTTGAGCACATAAATGTTAAAACTACTTGTAACAAATTCTGCAATACTTCAGAAATATTAAGTACCAACAGGCATCCTACACCACTTAAGCATAGTTACTCACCTGTAACACATGATCTCTGGGAACAACAGGAATTTAGTCTTCACATATGGGTGACATTGGGTACCGACAGAGCCCAGGCAGGAAGCTTCCCAGCTACCAATAGGAAAGCCTTTGGGAGCACTCCACTTAGTCTGCGCTACTGCCTTCCCGCTCTCCCAACTCCTTCTCCTCAGTTGGGTTTGAAGCTGAACAGAAAGGAGTGCAAACAGAAAAACAAACCTACAGCTCCATGGAGAGGAGGGTGGGTTGTGAAGATTAAATTCCTGCTATTTCCGGAGATAGCATAGTTACTCACTTGTAACAGGTGTTCTCCGGGGACAGCAGGAATCAGTCATCACTTATGGATGATGTCGGTACCGATGGAACCCGCATGGAGCAACTCCCCAGCTTTCAAAGAAAGCCTTTGGGATTGCTGCCACATATGCGTGGTCCTCTTCCCGCCCAAGGGTGCCATCTGGCTCAGTCAAGTCTTTTTCCTTTCTCAGCAGCTGTCACATTTTATGATTGTACACCGCCCTGACGCTTCGGCCTGGGCGGTCTATCAAATGTTTTAATAAAGTAAAGTAAAGTAAAGCCAGAGCACTTCTAAGCAGATGGCAAGGGAAACAAAATAAATGGCAACTCTTAAGGGTAGGTAGGAGGGCAATGAGGACTGATTCCTGCTGTCCCTGGAGAACACCTGTTACAGGTGATTAACTACACTTTCTCCAGGAACAAGCAGGAAGTCAGTCCTCACTTATGGGACTCCCCAGCTACAGACTACCAACCCTGTAAGCAAAAAAAACACCTCCACGAGGCTGTGAGCAGAAGCCGGTGCCCGAAGGGGCCTGAGTCCTCGGGGGCAAGCTCTTGGTAGCTGCAGAAGAAGGGTCGGAGGGCAAGAGTTGCTTATACCACGAACGGAGTACAGCCTGGCTGAAGGCGCTGTCCTGGCGGGACTCCCTCTCCAGGCAGTAGTGCGAGGCGAAGGTATTCGCTGAAGACCAGGTCGCAGCCTGGCAGATGTCCGCTAGAAACACTGAGCGTAGCAAAGCTACCGAAGCCACCTTGGCGCGGATGCCGTGAACGTGACTCGGCAATCCAGCAGGGCTCCAGCCTTTGCCTGGGTGAAAGCGATGCAGTCCTCCACCCAGATGGAAAGAGTGCACTTGGTGACTGCCAGCCCAGATGGCTAGGATCGTAGGCGACAAAGAGCCGGTCAGACTTGCAATGACCCTGAGTATGCTGCAGGTAGAAGGTGAGAGCCCTCTTGCAGTCGAGTGTATGTAAGACTGCCGATCCTTGGTCAGCGTGAGCTCTCGGGAAGAAAGTTGGCAGGACTATCTTCTAGTTGAAGTGGAAATCCGAGACAACCTTTGATAGGAACTTGGGGTGGGTACGGAGGAGCACCCTGTTCCCATAGAACCTGGTATAAGGGCCCTCAGCCATGAGGGCTTGGAGCTTGCTGACACGCCGAGCTGAGGTTAGAGCCACCAGGAAGACAACCTTCCAAGCTATCAAACCTGTAAGCAAAAAAACACCTCACCATCAGCTCGAATGGTGGCTGCGTGAGCTGCATGAGCACAATATTCAAGTCCCACTCTGCTGTCGGGGGCTGGATGGGTGGTTTGGAAAGCAACTGCCCCGAGATGGGTTTACCCTTGACGGGGAGGTGGTTAGCTGAAATGGCACTGAGGTGCACCCTGACTGAGGTGGATTTAAGCCCCACCTGCGAGAGGTGAAGGAGGTACTGGAGAATCTACCTGGTAGAGCAGGAGAATGGGTCGATCTTGAGCTCAGAGCACCAGACCAAGAAGCGCCGCCACTTGAAGGCATAGGCCCGCCTCATCGAGTCACTCCTTGACGCGAGGAGGATCTGCTCAACCTCCCCCAGGTTCAGCCGCCAGGCTGTGAGAGATAGCGAGGAGAGGTTCAGGTGTAACACCCACCCTTCCTCCTGCATTAGCAGGTCTGGGGTGCAGCCCAGGGGAAGCGGCAGCTCTAAGGAGAGCCGGAGCGGGAACCAAGGCTGGCGAGGCCACGAGGGGGCCACGAGGATCACTGAGGCTTGGTCGAGCTGGATCTTGTGAAGGGTCCTCGCGATGAGGGGGGGTGGGAGGGAACGCATACAGAAGCTTGGAGGTCCGGTCCAGGAGGAACGCATCAGGGGCCACCCTGTCAGGAAGCGGGACCGGCCCGCAGAAGCAGGGAAGCTGCGCATCCGCTGGGCTGGCGAACAAGTCCAAGGACAGAGTCCCCCACTGTTGAAACAAGAGGAGAGCCACCTTCAGGTTCAGGTGCCACTCATGAGGGCAAAGAAGCCTGCTGAGTCTGTCTGTGAGGACATTGTCCTTGCCGGGGAGGTAGACCGATCTGAGGGTCATACCTCGGCGCACAGAGAAGGTGCAGAGGAAGACCACCTCCTGGCAGAGAAGGCAGAGCATGTCCCTCCCTCCTTGTTCATGTAGAACATCGTAACCCTGTTGTCGGTCTGTACCAGTATTGACTTCCCCGTCAGATGGGGATCAAAGACTTTCAGGGCCCACCGGACCACTCGGAGTTCGAGCAGGTTGATCTGCTGCCGGGACTCCTCGAGGGACCATTGCCCCTGAGTGCATAGGTTGCCACAGTGAGCTCCCCAGCTCAACAGTGAGGCATCCGTTGTCAGGATGAGCTCATGTTGCGGGGCCTGGAATGGCATGCCTTGGAGAAGACTCCAGGGGTCATGCCACCAATCCAGGGAGCTGCGCAGCTTGCAAGAGACCTGAATGAGGTCCCGAAGGCGGCTGGAGGCTTGGGCCCATTGCGTCTTCAGGCACCACTGGGTTGCCCGCAGGTGCATGCAAGCATGGGGAATGATGTGGACTGTCGAGGCCATGTGCCCTAAGAGGCGCAGCATGGTCCACGCCGGCACCCTCGCCTTACCTTGGACCTCCGCAGTCAGGGAATGGAGACGATCTACTTGGGCTTGTGGAAGGAAGGCGGTTGCCCAACTGGTGTCAAGGAGGGCTCCGATGAACTCCAGAGTTCATCAGGAACATCAGGAAGCCGAGATGTTTGAGTAGAAGGACTATGCAGATGCCCCGAGGCAAGCTTCCTCCACAAACTCCCCCGTGACGAGCCAATCGTCTAGGTAGGGAAAGGCAGGTATGCCCTGCTGCCAGAGGTGTGCCGCAGCCACGGAGAGGCACTCTGTGAAGACTCGCGGAGCAGATGCGAGCCGAAGGGGACCACCCTGTACTGGTAGTACTCCCCTTGCACCCTGAAGTGCAGGTAATGCCTGTGTCTGGGGTGGATCAGTATGTGAGCATAAGCATCCCTGAGATCCAAGGAGCATAGCCAATTGCCCTGCCGGAGGAAGGGCAGTAGGATGCCAAGAGATAACATTCTGAACTTCTGCACCAGGAATTTGTTCAGGTTCCAGAGGTCTAGGATGGGGGCACAGGCCCCCTGTCCACTTCGGAACAAGGAAGTATCGGGAGTGGAATCCCTGGCCTCGGAGATATTGTGGTACCCTTTTGACCGCCTGCTGACTAAGAAGGTTGTCCAACTCTTGCTCTAGGTAAGCCTGGTGCGTGGGAAGCCAAGAAGGCTTGTCTGGGGAGAACGCAGGAGGAGGTTCAGTTAGGTGAAGACGGTAACCGTCCCGGATCACCTGGAGGACCCAGGTGTCTGATGTGATCGACGCTTATTCAAGTGCGAAGAGAGATAGGCGTCCTCCCACAAACGGCAGTGCCACCGGAGGGCGAGAGGCTATGCACTCGGCATCAAAACCCTTGGGTTGGCTGGGGTGGCGCTGGTGGAGTGTCTTGGGCCCTTTTGGCTTTCAATGATCCTGTGTCACCCCCTTGCCCTGCGTGGTCGATGACGGCACAGGAGTGGTTGGGTAGGGAAGGTACCCTCAGTAGGCGAGCCCCTTCCGCTGGCAGAAGGGCTTTTTGGTTTGCTGCTTCTTCCACGGAAGGGAAGAAGTGTTCCGCAAGAGATGTGTGTGGGTTATGAACTCCGTCTCTATCTCAGCCGCCGTGTCTTCCATGGGCTTGCTGAATAGTTGTTCACCAAGGCAGGGCACATCCAGGAATTTCTCCTGGACCCACTACTCCAGATCCAAAGACTGGAGCCATGCATAGCGCTGGGCCCCAATGTCGGCTGCTGACCCCGGGCTGAGGATTCGAACCCATCATATGAGCGCTGGAGAGGTACTTTGAGCAATCCATGACTGACCTCAGCAGGGTCTGGAACCTGAGAAGGTGGTCGCCCCCGAGGCCCACCGAGAAGCCGCCGAGCTCTCTAGCAAGATCGCGCAGGAACATGCCCATGTAAAGTTGGTAAGCCTGGATGCGAAAACAAGGGAGAAGAACAGGTATCCGCAGAAACCAGGATGAGGCAAACCAGAAGCGGAACCTAAGGACCAGGCCTACACGTAGGTGTATTGTTGCAGATAAAGTTTATTGAGGGTCTTTTTCTGGTTTGCCTCATCCTGGTAAGCCTGGATGCGGCATGCCAGAATGGACCCTTGGTAGGCCTTGCGCCCAAGGGCATCATGGGCATGGGATTCCCTGCCGGGTGGGACAGAAGAGTGTGGCTTTGGGCTCTTCTGTTTCCACAAAGTGGACTTGACTACCATCAAGGTGTGGGGAAGCTGAGTCTTCCGGAACCCTGTACATGGCATCGAGTCTCTTGCTGACAATGGGAATGAAAGCAGGTGTCTCCCACATGCAGAGAGGCAGCCGGGCCAGGATGGGCAGCACTGGTACCATGAGAGATTCCTGAGGCGGGGACCCGTACTGTAAGATGTCCAATTCCTTGGCTCTTGGTTCCTCCTCGGTCTGCACCTGCAGATTTAGGGCCTGCGCCATGTCACACACAAACACCAGAAAGGAGGTGTCCTCTGGAGGCGAATACATCTGCGAGGCGGGGGGTGGGGGGATGGATCCAAGGGCAGATCCCTGTGGGGACGGGTCTCGGGGGAGGTATCTCCATCTGATTCCCAGTCTGAAAGGTCCAAATAGGACTCCGAGTCAGGCTGGTCACCCTGTTCCGTGGCCGAGGCCCATCTGGAGCCGTAGGCGCTGACCTTGGAAGACCTCACCCTGAAGAATTGGATGGTGAGCGAGACTGGTGCCGAGGACCCGCACGAGGCCCATGGCTCTTGGGGGTTTCCAGGGCAGAAGTGGGTCCCTCCTTCGAGGGCCTCTTGGTCTCAAGGGAGAGGCCAGCCGTGATGAGCAGAAATGCCTGCTGGGCTGCTAGAAACACAGAAATGCTGCTCTCCAGTGCCAGGATTCGGGACTACCATTCGGGCGCGGGACCCTGCGATGCCGACGCCAGAGTTACTAGGTCTTGCGTAGAGGAGGAGAGGGGGTCCTCACCGGGGCAACCCTTCGGGGACCGAGCACCTTTGCCACAGGCCCCCGCATCTGTACGTGGTACCCTTCAAGGCCGCTCCTTGTCTGACTCTCAGGAATGCCAAGGAGGGCTAAGAGACCGAGCACGAGAATGCTCACGCCCCTGACAGCAACTCTGTGGTCTTCTTCTTCTTATGCCGCTCCACTTCAAGGGAGCCCTGGTCAGAGTGCCGCCTTGGGCACAGGTTCTCAACTGGGGATCCGACGAGCAGTGGAATGGTTTGGGGCGCCACCGGGCATCCCGAGGCTGCCTTACGGAAAATGTCATTGGACTTCTGCTTACGAATTAGCAGGGCCTTGGCGGACATTTTCTTACACAATGAGCAGAGCTCCAGGTTATGGTCAGACCCCAGCCACCGTAGACAGCAGTCATGGGTATCTGTGAATGACATGTTTTTGGAGCATCTGTCGCATTTCTTGAAACTGGTGGCCATTGGGGCAAAAAGGGCCCCTGTGAGGTCGAAGACCCTTGAGGCCAGCGGTTGAGAGAAAAGGGCGCAAAAAGGGCCCAAGGAAAAAAAAATCCTAAAAAAGGTTGAAAAAGGAATCCCCTCACCCACAGAGGGCAGAGGTGAGGGAATGGACGGGTAGAGGACAGGTGCAACTGGAAAAAACAAGGGCCAGAGGCCAAAAATGAAACACGTTTTTCTGAGGGGCAAGGACGCACGTCCGAAGGGCTCCGCGGAAATAGGGAGACTGAGCAAGAAGGAACCCTTGGGCAGGAAGAGGACCACGCATGCGTGGCAGCAATCCCAAAGGCTTTCTTTGAAAGCTGGGGAATTGCTCCATGTGGGCTCCGTCAGTGCCAACGTCATCCATAAGTGAGGACTGACTTCCTGCTTGTTACTGAAGAACAATTGTTACAGGTGAGTAACTATGCTATCTCCAGGAACAAGCAGGAATATAGTCTTCACATATGGGACTCCCTAGCTTCCAGATCTCTATAAAGAGTTGAACTGGGTCAGAAAGTCAGACAAGGTCATCTGAACCTAGACTTCCCCGACAAGGAGATCTGGCAAGAAAGTGGGTGGGGGTAGGAGTTGTTTCTATGTTCCAAAAAAATGTTGAAGGACCACCTGGCCAAAGGCTGCATCCCGGTGGGAGTCCTCATCCAAGCAGGTATGGGCAGCAAAGGTATGTATAGAGGACCATGTTGCAGCTCAGCAAATCTCATTGATGTCTACCGAACGTAGATTGGCATTGCTCACACATTACGTGCAGTGACATGACCCATGAGGGTAAGATCTGCTTTGTCATATGCGAGAGAAATACAATCCGCTATCCATCTAGAGAGCATATGTTTGGTCACAGGAAGATCCAGGTAATTAGAATCAAAAGAGCCAAAGAATTGGAAAGACTTCCTAATGTTTTCCATCCTTTGAAGATAGAAGGCTAGAGCCCTCTTACAGTCAAGTTTATGCAGGGTTGCCTCTGCATGAGATGCATGAGGTCTTGACAAGAAGACCGGAAGGATCACTGACTGATTGATAAGAAAAGGAGACACCACTTTTGGCAGAAAGTGGGAAAGTGTCCAAAGGACGACTTTGTCATGATGAAATCTTGTATATGGTAGATGCACCACTAAGGCCTGCAGCTCACTAATGCATCTGGCTGAGGTCAGAGTGATAAGGAATAAAACTTTCCAAGACAGGTAATGCAGATGTGTAGTTGCTAAGGGCTCAAGCAGGGGCTTGAGGAGTTGAGCCAACACCACATTGAGGTCCCATGCTACTGGGAGTGGTTAAAGAGGTGGCTTGGTGAGGAGGAGGCCCCTCATGAAACACCACAAGAGGAACTGTGGAGATGGGTTGACCATCCACAGGTTTAGGAAAAGCTGAAATAGCACTGAGGTGCACTCATACTGAATTGGTTTTGAGTCCTAGGGAGGACAGATGCAAAAGATATTGAAGATGCATGGGTACTGATGCTTCAAAGGGATTTTGATTATTTTGAGAACACCATGAGATGTATCTATGCCATATGAAAGTACGACTTTCTGGTGGAAGGCTTTCTGGAAGAAAGGAGGATATCTTTTCCAGCTGTTGAAAGTGATAAATGTTGAAAGATCATGCTCTCAGCATCCACGCTATCAGGCAGAGAGACTGCAGATTAGGATGGAGGAGTGTTCTGCTGTCCTGAGACAGAAAACACGGCTTGGATCCCAATGGAATCGGAGAAGTCTGTGTCAGCCGAAACAGGAGGGGAAACCAATACTGACAGGACCAGAGAGGGGGTATGAGGATCATAGATCCCTTGTCTGCTTGGAGTTTGAGGAGGGTCTTCGGGATCAGGGGAATGTGGGGAAATGCATAAAGTAGTCCACGATCCCAGTGGATCATGAAGGCATTGGATGCCAGACTGAATTTGGGTGGCATCCTGGAGCAGAACTGTGGAAGCTGAGAGTTCTGTGAAATGGCAAAGAGATCTATCACTGGAGTTCCCCAGATTTGGAATAGCTTTGCCAATGTTTTCGGATCTAAGGACCACTTGTGAGGTTGTAAGCTCTGAGCTTTGTTCACCAAGTGATTGGACTCCCCTGGAATATAAAGTGTATGAAAATGCATGAGGTGGAGAGTGGCGAAGTTCTATAGATAGCAGGCTTCCTGGCAGAGAGGAAGGGAGCCTGTCCCCCCTTATTTGTTTATGACAAAACATTGTCACCTGATTGTCTGACTGTTGGAGAGGTGGTGTTAGAAAACTCTGAGGGCATACATGACTGCTCAAAGCTCGAGGAGGTTTCTCTGTTGGGTTGATTCCTGGGATGTCCACAGACATTGTGTGGAGATGGAATCTAGGTGTACTCCCCAACTTAGCTTGGACACGTCCATAGTCAGGGTATGCTGAGGTTGGGGCATCCGAAAATGTGACCCTACAAGAAGATTTGTTGGGGTGCACCACCATAGGAGAGATTCAGCAAGAGGGCATTACTTGTATAATATCCCATAGATTCCCTGTGGCCTGGGTCCAGTGAGTTGAGAGTCCATTGTGTTAGTCGCATGTGGAGTCTCGCATAAGGTACTACATGTACTGTAGAAGCCATGTATCCCAAGAGGCGCAGGAAGTCTTGTGCTGTGGCAGTCTGTTGCTGGCACATGTGGGTAGCTAGGTCCACTAGTTTGCTCATGTGGTACACAGGAAAAAAGGTTCTGGACTGTTGGGTGTCCAGTACGGCTCCTATGAACCCCAACCTTTGGGATGGAGCGAGGTGGGATTTTGGGAAGTTTATTACAAATCCCAGATACTGCAATAGTGCAAGAGTTCTTTGACAAGATGAGTAGAGTTCTCCAGGAGAGTCTGCCTTTATTAGCCAGTCATCTAAGTAAGGGAAGATGAAGACTTTTTTTGTTTCAAAGATATGCCACTACCACAGTCATACACTTTGTGAAGACTCTTGGTACAGATGCAAGACCAAAGGGAAGGACCCTGTACTGGTAATGGGTGCTCTGATAGGTGAAGCGAAGGTCCTGTCTGGATGAATCAGAATAAGTATAGGCCTCTTTGAGGTCTAGGGAACAGAGCCAGTCGTGTTTCTGTAAATAGGGAAGGAGGGTTCCCAGAGAGATCATCTTGAATTTTTTTTTCACAAGGAACTTGTTTAGCTCCCTGAGATCGAGGATAGGTCTGTAGCATCCTGACTTCTTTGGAATGAGGAAGTAGGGGGAGTAGAAGCCTTTTAGCAGTTGGTTTGGGGGAACTGCTTCTATGGCTTCTTGGGTAAGAAGATTGTTGACTTCCTGCTTGAGCAGGGCATCCAGGGGAGGTTGGGTGGGAAAATCTCCTCTGAAGTGGTGAGAGGGAAAATTTAGTTGGTACCTTTTTTGAACTATTGAAAGAACCCATTGCTCTGTGGTGATGGAATGCCATTGATGTGCAAAATGGCAAGGTCTCCCTGGGATAGCAGTAGGCTCCTGAATGTGCAGAAGACTGGATGTGCTCCCTATGTGGGAGTCAAAAACTTGGTGTTGTCGGTGCTTGGGTGGTTGTCTGTGGCTTGGCTAATCTGGGGGTTTTTGCCTACTTAAGACCCTGTTGTTTCTGTTGGATCTGATAAGCCGGTTAGGAATATGAGGGGCAGAAGCTTCTCTTTTTAGGGTAGAAGGGTTTTTTAGCTGCTGCTTTTTTCTTGGTATGATCAGCAGTTTTTCTAGAGAGCCTCTTGAGTTCTTTCCAAAAAGCTTCTCCCCAGTGCAAGGTATATTGCCGACTGGGGGAGTAAAAAGACTGGTAGGGTCCTATAATTTGATAATGCTGTTGCATGGGGGGGGGGGGCTAGAGCCCAAATATATAGAAAGAAGGATGTGTTCATTGGTAAAATCCCTGAAAAAAGCCTTGGAGGGCTGGCTTAGACTGTAGGGGGTGTCTCATCTAGGATATTCTCATAATTGCCTCAACAAGGGAACCCAAATTTTACCCCGGGGTTGATGTTTACTGGTTATGACTTGGGGATATGCAGGGGTGTAAATTGTTTGAAGATCTTTTGGAATTGGAAGAGGGAGGCTTCCCCACTTTTGAAAGTATTAAGCAAAAATGGAATATTCCTAGTAGTCATCTATTTAGATATTTGCAAGTATTTTCATTACTATGAATCTCTGAGAAGGAAAGACTCTCAAAGCATGCAGTTGCATGAAGTGGATGAGGAGTTCTGAGGGACCTGGGGAGATTTAATAAAATAAAATATTGGGGCCTGTCATTCAGCCTGCAGTGGTGAGCATTTTTAAAGTGCCTGGCTGCCACAGGCAAAACTGAAACTGGATATTCAGTACTGGAATCCAGAAATCCTCTGGTGCTGAATATCAGGTTTTAGCACTGACCAGCACGACTAACTGGACAGCAGCAATATTCAGGCACATTCCGGATAGCTGAACTGCATAAAGTTAGGACAGCTATTGAAATGACCTAACTTTATGCAGGCACGTATCCAGTTAGTGGACTCAAAATCAGTGCTAACCAGATAAGTGCTGGGATCTCCCTCACCCCACCCACAGACCGCCATGGCAACTAGAGGGGATTATTCAATGGCACTGTCTACAGTAGTTAGTGCTGCTGAATATCCCCTCTCGTGACTCACAAATTCCTATACTCAACAAAAAATGTTCTTAATCAAACATTTTTGTTGGACTTTTAAACTGAGGGAGCTATTAAAAGAGCATCCTCCAATTAGTCCTTTTTAATCAATTTTAAGTGATCATGCATCTAAAAACTACCATAGAATAGCCAAAAACCAATGCATTTTGAACTATAACTTTCTCTCCCATCCCATCTATGTCCATACTGGGAGAAAGCACACTTCCGTTCACATTTCGGAGTGTAAGCCATTGAGCTCCGAAATGAGAATGGAAGTTTGCTTTCTCCCAGTATGGACACAGATGGGATGGCAGACTGGCTTGTTCAGATAAGTACTGCCTTGCCCTGAAGCAGAACCGAAAGTTATAGTTTTAATGTATTGGGGAGAGGGGTTGGTAATGGGGGGTGAGATTTTTTTTGAGGGGGGTTGGGTTTGGGGTCTTATTAGTTTTAATTGATGCTTATAGATTGCCTAGAATGCTTTACACTTGGCGGTATATAAATGTTTTTAAATAAATAAATAAAGGTTTTGGAGAGTCTGGTCTATGGGTGCTCTGGTACAGAGCTTTGGAGACAGTGAAGGAGTTAGAAGTAACTGGAATTGAACCTACCGTCTGTTTTTGTTGGGAATTTGGGATTCACAAAGGTGCCCCCCACAACAACAAAATTTGTTATGACTATCCTGATCCTGATAAAGAAAAGCATTTTAAAATATTGGGTCTCAGAGGAAATGCACCCCATCAATACTGGCTGGGGCTCATGGATACAGAGGCCAGTTGTGAACTGCAAGCTTACAAAATAGACATCAGAAGTGGGATAATGCAATATAAATGTTTCTGGTACACCTTTCAACAGTGGTATGGGAAAATAGCAGCGCAATCCCAATAATACACAGAAGATCTGCTGAAAAATTGTGTGGAGGATGGAGGGAGAGTGGAGGAGTGTGAGATTGCAAACAGGAATGAGTGAATAGAGTAAATGATGTGGAAGGTATCTATGGCGAGTCTGAATGTGAGTAGGGATAAAATAAAATGCCGAAAGTGAAGGGCAGTTTGGATTTCGTCTCTGGATTAGAACCCCACTGACTATATGGAGTGAGGTGCTTTTGACTATGTACTATGTTGTAAGTATATGTAGGGGTCAACGAAAGATTGTTTGGCTGCCTGTTGGTACAATACTCTGTTGATGTGGAATATCTTCCTTTGGTGTTGAATAAATAAAAAATGTTTAAAAAAAGATGCAGAGCATGCAGATGGATGCAAAGCATCTCATTATTATGCAAATCAAAGAATGCAGCTTTGGCTAAACAGTAAAAGCTGCATTATTCTAGGTAAAATAATGGCAGCTAACACATGGCTTAATGCTCCCAGTAATCATTCTTAAAGGGACTGACATGGGAAAAAACAAATCTGGTCTGGATGCCCCCTTCCCTCTCTCACTCAAAAGCAAACATACCCAAACATACACATCACCCCCCCCCCTCCCCCCGATTCTGCACCACCTGAAGACAAAATGAAAGGCCTCCTCACCAAAAACTCAATTAGCAATTTCTCCCACCCCAGAACTAACTTAATATTTCTATGGCTGTCTAGGGGAACCCAGCAGGAGTGATCCCTTGTCCCCATGACTCCTAAAGATCATCTTGACAGCTCGAGCTTTAGGCAGCTTGACTCCTAGCAGTAGGACCATGAGTCTACTGCTAGAGGTCAAAGGAACCATTTCTGGAAGGAACGAAAGGAAGGGGGATGGGGACCCCTGGACCAAGTTTGTTTATTCCCACACCAGCCCCTTAAGAATGGCTTCCTGGGAGCATTGGACCACTCCAGGGGTACACAATAATGCAACTTGTGAGGACGATTGCAAGCTGTGTTAATTTACCACGTGAGTTACTAATCTGTGGTACTCTGTTACTGCAGGTTAGGGACTCCCATGGTAAATTATTCTGCAATAAAATGAGAAATGTTATTAGAGTTTAGTGACTAGCCCCCATAGAGTGTTGTGTCTGTGCTCTTTCAAGTCTTTTCACGATGGATCCTCTCACCTCCTTATCTCTGAAATCCATCTGAACTGCATTCCAGAGATTCATACTCAGGCCATGATCTGTCATTAAACAAGTCACCGGGGAACAAATGCCTTATTAACTAAAGAGGAAATTTCTTTGTTATCTCATTTTTAAACTTACCTCTCTCAATTCAATTTCAATTTCACTTCTGACACCATTGTCTGACTTACGAATATCCCTGTAGATTACCAGTTTCCTGAAGTGGCCGCCCTTCATCACAATCTGTGGCTCAAAGTCTGAAGCATCAGAACCATTTGAGGCATAAAATGTAGAAACATATTTCAGTTTTCCTCCATAGGCCATTAGCTGTACAAAACATAAAATTTATAACAATAACTTTCAATAATACTGTTAATAAAATGTTTATGCCCAAACTCTCATAAAGGCTTCTCAAGGTTTGGCTGCACATGATCAAGAGTCAATTCAACCAACAATTTTCCTCATTTGCATCCCATTTGTTATCCCCAGGTATTATGTCGCCACATTAAAATGGAAAAAGAGGGATTTGGTGAGGAAACAGAGATATTTTCAACCCTCATGGTACTGTGGTCAGGTGATATTTAGGAGAGAAAGAAAGAAAACGGTAATACTTTTGGTCAAAAAATAAGAACCCTTTCTCAAAGAGAGAGAACTGGCAAATATTCTGAGTTTCAAAGGAGTGCCCAGCTAAGAATTCCAACTTTTTTCCTGTTTAGGATTAGACATATTGAGATCAATGAATAATCACGTCCCAGAGTTGTCATAGTCCAATTGAGAGACTAAAACCTTACTCCAACTTAGAGGCTAGGCAAAAGACACCCAGAAGCTCATACAACAATACTTCTACTCTTCATTCTACACATCTTCATTACCAAAGGCTACAGGAGTCAAGTGTGTAAAAAGACAATGACATGTTACAAACAAAAGTCTTTGCTCTCATACCATTATATACTCAGCCACATACAGTTCATGAATTTTGGCACAACTATTTGGTATAAAAGAATCTAAGGGGTATGTTTAGTAAACAGCAGTAGCAGCTTCTGTGCGATATTGGAGCCGCGGCCCCATTGAACCCCTAAGAATATGGGTAGAGAACCATCTGTGGCAATGATATAAAAATTGATCGTAATCTGGAAACCTGAGCAAAACAGAGGAAAACTAAGAACTGGAGCACCATAGTCAATAACCCATGTACCGAAGACAGATTCAGATTACTTTATTAGCATGACAATTGTAGATGTACTGCCAAAGAAATATGCACTGGGAGTAATTTTATAAGTCTTTATTGCACAAAGTAAAGTCATTCCCTTGCTTATGTGGCCTCATTCGCGCATAAATGACCTTTTATGAGGTTTGGGATCCAAGATGGCTGCTTGATCTGCTGGCTGCGTGGGCTGGTTTTTCCTGCTATGCCCAAGCGAAAGGGGAAGCTACGGGGAAACCCTCCCCACCCATTGCAGTCTCCTTCTGCTTTTACCTCAGACACTGGGCTGATGGATTCCTATGTCCAGCTTCACAGAAAACATCAGTGAGAAACCAGCGGTAACCCACTGGTGTCGACACCGGGTCTGGGTAGTCCTGAATCTTCCACAGGGTATGATCTCATTCTGGATTGGCAGCTTCCACCTGCATTGCCTGCCGACTTTATGAACCTGAGCTCCCTCGGGGCCGCTGGACCCGAAGTGGAGAAAGCTGTGTCTCCAGCGGGAAGGAGTGTGCTCAAGTCGATCGTGGCGGAGAATTTCTTGCCGAGGTCAGCATCTGCAGCGGCAGGTTTTGATCAAGAAGCAGAGCTGAGCAATTCCCAAGAATTTGCTTCTGCCTCAGGTGAGCCTGTAGGTTCAGCGTTTTTGGCCGAGACTTGGGTTGAGTAATTTGTTATGGCCTCCTTCTCTTTGCAACATCCGGACCATATCATTTTGGATTCTATTTGGATGGCCTTAACAAAACTTGGTGAGTGCTTGGTTTCTCAAACTAAAACTACTTTTACAGCTTATTTGTGACAATGCTGGTGCTGTTCAGAAGTGTCAAGAGATCGTGGTTGCTGTGAAGTCCCAGGTGTCTACTATCGATAAAATGTTTTTTCAGTTGGAGGAGCAACTTACTACTGTATTTAAAGATCTAACTGGACATAAAATGAAAGTTGAGTTGCTGGAAAATGAATATAGGACTACTAACTTGCGATTACTGCACTTTATTCGTTCTCCTATGGTTACGGCTTGGGTTATGTTCAAGTCTTATCTCTTGGAAACTTTGGGGGTTCCTCCTGAATCTCATCCCCCACTCTCTATGATCTATTATATTCCCACAGGGAAAAAAGATTTGGCTTCAAGAGTGAAGATCTCTACAGAGTCTGGTGCTTTGGATATTTTGAATTTTTCAGAATTATTGGATACTTCAGTGTCTGAAACTATAGTTCCTGCAACTTTGTTAATAACATTGGACTTGGTATCTGATCGTGAATGGCTGCTTAGGATGTATTTTAAGAAAAGATCTGTTTTGTTTAAAGGCGTGTTTGTTCGTATGTTCCCTGATTTATCATGTGATACCCAGAAAAGGAGGGAATTTTTGATCCTAAAGCCGGGGATGTTTCAGTTGGGAGGTGAGTTTTTCCTCAAATTTCCATGCAAATGCTTGGTTAAATTACTTTCTGTTTCCTATATTTTTAATGACCCCACTAACTTAGCCACCTTTATTAGCTCTCGCTTAGCCCTGTCTCCTAGTAGGCGGGATGGAGTATTCTTGTCTCTGTACAGGAATAAGTGAAGCCCAATGTTTTGGCAGACCTAGTTTATCCTTTAAGTGAATTCTGGTTTATTTCCTTAATTTATCTTGGATCATTTTAGTTTGAGGGCTAGTGAGGCAATGGGCATAGGTATATTTCATTTGTTTATTTCCTCTATTGAATTGTGTGGTTGCCCACCCTTTTCTTTTTTCCTTTCAAGTGTTATTTACTTGGATATCTTGTTTGAAATTTGCATAAATTAAAAAATAACCCCTTATAAAACGCCAACTGGTTTTAGAATGAAGGTGCATACTTTGCAGTAACTTAGTCAGGGGAGAGGTCTGGTTAGAGTGTGGGCAGAATTTGCATATACACATGTACTGTAGATTGTAAAAATCTTAATCTATAAACCTGTGAACATTTACACATTCACTAGCAAATGTAAGTGATTGTGCCTACATTCAAGGCACATTCTCTGCTATATGTTCTTATGTAAGTTTTAATTTTCAGTTAACCTGTTAACTGCCTTGACACTCTGATAAGGCGGTATATAAAAGTAGATAAATAAATAAATGTTAGAATTTTACAAACAGGTAAGCGCCTACTTACCTTTATCAAATAGCACCTACGTAGATGCCTACTCCTGGCATTCTGTTATAAAATTATGCTGACAATGTTGTTTTATGCACAAATATAGGCACTTCTAAAATTGACCATTAGTATACATATATAAAAGTATGTGCACCATGGGTAGGTGTTATAAAGTATAGTTACTCACCTGTAACAGGTGTTCTCCAGGGACAGCAGGAATCAGTCCTCACATATGGGTGACACTGGCACCGACAGAGCACGCATGGAGCATTTTCCCAGCTTTCAAAGAAAGCCTTTGGGAATGCCACCACGCATGTGTGGTCCCCTTCCTACCCAATGGTACCATCTTACTCAGTCAGGTACCATAGCTATAGCCTCTTCAAGAAGATGTCAAAAATAGGCAGCAACTCCAAGGGGCGGAGGGAGGGTTGTGAGGACTGATTCCTGCTGTCCATGGAGAACACCTATTACAAGTGAGTAACTACGCATTCTCCTGGAACAAGCAGGAAGTCAGTCCTCACATATGGGACTCCCTAGCTACAGGCTACCGAGGACCTGTAGAAAAAAAAACGGCATTGCCATGAGCAGTTGCCAGTGAAAGCTGAAGGCAGCCCGAGGACCCCAGGTCCATGAATGGCCACACTCCCGGTACCCAGAACAAGAAGGGTTTGGAGGGCAGGAGTTCCTCAATCCCCAAACAGATTATGGAGTACAGCCTGGCCAAAGGCGGCATCGCAATGGGACTCCCTCTCCAGGCAGTAATGCACCATGAAGGTGTGAGTGGAAGACCAGGTGGCGGCCCAGCAGATGTCTGCCAGGGCACAGAGCTCAGACTAGCAACAGAAGTCGCCATCGCTCGGATATTTTGAGCGGTGACTCGGCGTTCCAGGGGAAACCCAGCCTGGGCCTGGGCAAAGATGATGCAGTCTGCCATCCAGATGGACAAGGTACGCTTGGTGACTGCCAGCCCCAAGCGGTTGAGGTAGAAGGAAATGAAGAGCTGCCCGGTAGAAAGGTAGAAAGAGAGAGCCCTCTTACAATCCAGGATGTGGAGAATCGCTGATGCCCATTCAGCGTGGGGCTTCGGGAAGAAAGTGGACAGCACTATCTCTTGATTGAGATGAAAATCCGAGACAACCTTTGGAAGGAACTTGGGGTGAGTCCGCAGGACCACCCAGTTCCTATAGAATCTCATTTACGATGCCTCGGCCAACAGTGCCTAACTCTCCGGTCAGAGGTGAGAGCTATCAAGGAGGCCACCTTCCACGACAGATGCCGCAGCGGGTAGGTAGACAAGAGCTCAAAGGGTGGCTTTGTGAGCTGTGTGTGGACCATAATGAGGACCCATTCCACCAGAGGAGGGCAGGTAGGGGGCATGGAAAGAAGCAGGCCTCGCATGAAACAAGAGACAAGCTGAGATGGCACTCAGGTGAACCCTGACCAAGTTAGACTTCAGCCCAGACTGTGAGAGGTGGAGCAAGTACTGCAAGACCAAACTGGTAGGGCATGAAAACGGGTCCACTCATAGCTCCAAGCACCACACCGAGAACCGACACTACTTGAAGGCGTCAGCCCGTCTGGTCGAGTCCTTCCGTGAGGCCAAAAGAATGTCCTCGATCTCCACAGGGAGATGGTAGGAGGCTAGAATGACCTGCTCAGCTGCCAAGCTGTGAAGGACAGGGATCTCAGACTGAAATGAAGAGGCAGACCCTCCTCCTGTGTAAGCAGCTCCGGTGAGAACCCGAGCGGGACTGGGGGCTCTGTTGAGAGACAGAGCAGCAAGGGAAACCAAGACTGCCTGGGCCACCTCAAGGCTATGAGAATCATCGAGGCCCTGTCCCACTGGACCTTGAGAAGGGTCCGGAAGATAAGGGGCATGGGGAGAAGGCATATAGTAACCCCATGTCTCACAAGATGAGGAAGATATCTGGGGCCACCCTGCCTGGGTGCGAGAGGGGACCGCAGAACTGAGGAAGCTGCGAGTTCGCCAGGCTGGCAAAGAGGTCCAGGTCTGAAGTTCACCAATGCTGGAAGAACTGTTGTGCCATTTGGGGACACAGGCGCCACTCGTGCGGCCGGAGGATCCTGCTGAGACAGTACGCCAATGCATTGTCCTGACCCGGGAGATAAGTGGCCCGGACAGTCATGCCCTGGCTCACCGCAAAGGAGCACAGGGCTGTCACCTCCAAACAGAGACTGTAGGAGCCAGTGCCCCCCTGTTTGTTCACATAGAACATTGTGACCTGATTGTCCGTCTGGACCAGCACCGCTCGGTGCTGTAAGCGGTCCCTGAAAGCCCAGACAGGAGTCAGGATTTCCAGCAGGTTGATCTGCTGCCTGGACTCCTCGAGGGAACAGGACCCCTGAGTGCACCGTCCCTCACAGTGGGTTCCCCAGCCCGCCAGGGGGGTGTCCGTAATCAAGACCACCTGATGCACTGGAGCTTGGAAGGGTATACCGCGAAGCAGGTTTCAAAATTCCTGCCACCAAGCCAGAGACTCTGCCGCGCTGGGAAAGACTGAGATGGGGTCTTGGAGGTGGACAGCTGACTGTGCCCATTGCGCTCGGAGGCACCACTGTGTCACCTGCATGTTAAGATGGGCGTTGGGCATGATATGGACAGTGGAGGCCATGTGGCCGAGAAGGCAAAGCATCGTTCGGACCAGGACGGCGCCACTGCACCATACCTTTGACGCCAGGGACACAAAGTGGTCCGCCCTGTCCTGAGGAAGAAAAGCCATGGCCTGAAGGGTGTTCAAGCAAGCCCTGATGAACTCCAGGGACTGAAATGGAGCAAGGAGGGACTTTGGGTAACTGATCACGAACCCCAGATGCTCCAGGAGGCAAATGGTGTGGTCTGTGGCCTGCCTGGCTTCAGAAGTCATGCCCCCTGTTACGAGCCAGTCATCTAAGTATGGACAGACGAAGGTGCCCTGCAGCCACTGATAGGCTGCAGCCACGGCCAGGCACTTTGTGAAGACCAGCAGGGCAGACATGAGGCCATAGGGAAGCACCCTGTACTGGTAATGGTTTCCTTGAACCATGAAGTGGAGGTACTTTCTGTGTTTGGGGTGGACGAGGATGTGAGCGTAGGCATCCTTTAAGTCCAAGGAGCATAGCCAATCACCCTGCTGGAGGTAGGGCAGTAACATTCCAAGGGAGAGCATCTTGAACTTCTCCCACACCAGGAATTTGTTGAGGTTCCACAGGTTGAGGATGGGCCGAAGGCCCTCTGTCCGCTTTGGGCCAAGGAAGTATCGGGAGTAAAACCCCCATCCTTGGAGGTGCGGTGGGACTGGTTCTACCGAGCCATCCTTGAGGACGCCTGTGAGCTCCTGACTCAGGATGGCCTGGTGCTGGGGAAGCCGACGTGGCTCCCCAGGAAAGTACGGGGGAGGGGCCTGGTCCAGATGGAGGCGATAGCCCTCCCGAATGACCTGGAGAACACAGACACCGGTAGAGATGGACTCCCACCTGTGGGAGAAATTAATCAAATGCCTCCTGATGGATAGCCGCCCTGCCAGAGGATGAGAGGCTATGCCGATAGCGTCAAAACCCCCGAGGCTAATTGAGCCAGAGCTGGGGGTTGGGTCTTGGGGCCCTTCGGCTTACAAGGTCCGTGGACCATGGTCTTGCCCTGACCGCCCTGAACGGGGGTCGTTGCTGGCGGATAGGCCGGGTAGCCCCTGTATGGGAACACCTTTCGCTGGAAGAAAGGCTTCTCCTGGACCCACTGTTCCAGGTCCGAAGACTGGAGCCAAACCTGCCAGCAGACTCTAATGCCAGCCACCGCCACCCGGGTGGAAGACTCAAAGCCGTCATACGCTGCTCGTGAGAGGTACTTTGAGCATTCCCCAACGGACTTTGAGAGGGCCTGAAAATTCCAAAGATGGTCTCCGTCGAGGCCCGCCGTGAAGCCTCCGATCTCCCTAGCGAGATCACAGAGGAACATCCCAATGTATAATTGGTAAACTTGGATGCGGCATGACAGTATGGAGCCCTTATAAGCCTTGTACCGAAAGGCGTCGGGGGTATGAGAATCTTCAGGCTCTTTAGCTTCCGCATGGAGGTGTGGGGAAGCTGGGATTTCTGAAACCCTGGACCTCGCTGGATCTTATAAATAGCATCCAGGCGCTTGCTCACAATCGGGACAGAGGCCAGGATCTTCCACATGCAAAATAGGAGGCGGTTCGGAATGGGAGGAACCAGCACCGAGACTGCCTCCCTCGGAGGAGCTTCATATTGCAGAATATCGAGCTCCTCAGCGCAGGGCTCCTCCTCCAACTCAGTGGCGAGCACTAGAGCCCGTATCAGGTCCTGGATGAACTCCAGGAAGGAGGTGTCCTCGGGAGATGACCACTGCTTCTGGGTCAGCAGGGAGGGGTCAGAGGGGAGGTCTCTCCATCGGACTCCCAGTCTAGTGGTCTGTGGAGGACTCAAAGCCGGGCGGCTCAAGACAGATCGGTGACCCGTGCCGGATCTCCGAGGCAATACTGGGAAAGAAAAAGAGAAGGAAGATAAAGAAGAAATGATCAACCTTTTCCGGGGTGCAGACAAATGTCTGATGGGCTCCGTGGAAAAAAGAAGAGTGAGGAAAGATGGCACCCTTGGGGGGGGGGAAGGTGACTAGGCATGCATGGTGGATCCCCCAAAGGCTTTCTTTGAAAGCTATAGAGAGGTTACCGCGTGGGCTCCATCGGTGCTGACATCACTCATATGTGAGGGCTGACTTCCTGCTTGTTCCCAAAGACCAGTGGTGGGGTTGTGTTATATAGAGCTACAGTTTCGAGTGGAGCTGCAGAATCCTTCTCTTTCCATTTTCTTATGCTCATTTAGAGCCAAAGGAAAATTGCATAATTTTGGAAATTGTTTACACTGCTAAGAAAACTGCCAGAGTTGCCAAGCTACCCAGTTCCAGGAGTGAGGTTTTAAGCCTGTCCTTGATTTCTGACAACCTCATTTTGATGCATTATGGAACCTGCAGCACTGATTTCAATGGGTAAAATCAGGGACTACAAATATCATAAGGCACTGCAAGGTAAATTTAAAACCAGAACTGTCCAAGCATGTCACTCCTGGAACAAGGTAACTTGGCAACTCTGCTGTGCTGTTTGCAAAAGAAGGGCACATGCTCCAGATAAGGATACAGCCTGAGAGTGTGAGGGGTCTGGGCTGGGCTAGGCAGAAACCTTGACCAGAAGCAAGCCACTGTTTTTACCTTTGGAATGAACTGGGTTAAAAAATTCCTTCTTAAGGAAATGAACCTAAGGAATGAATTGTGTTGGTGAACACTCTGGGCCTGATATTCGAAGGGCATTTACACAGTTTACAGCACAGTAAACCATGTAAATGCCCTAAATCGGGATATGCAACGGCACTTACATGGTTAGTACCGTTGAATATCCTCTTCAAAGCCCGCTACACACCCTGATGCGCTGCGGTTAGCATCAAGGTACATTGGGGGCGTTCCGGGGTGGAACGGAGGCAGAGACTGCCGCTAACCGGGTAGCGACGATATTGCAGCATTACCCAGTTAGCCTCGGAAGCTCCAGGGCATGTGCAGTGATGCCGGCTATGCAATCCCATGACCACGGCTTTGAATATCCAGTGTTAAGGGTCGGCGGACAAGGCTACCTGCCATAGCACAGCACACAGCTTGCCCATTACAATATCAGGCCCTCTCTCTCTCTCTAGTATTTTTGTTCCTTGGGTCTTGCTTCTAAAAGCAGTTTGAATGCCAGAGCACAAAAAGAGAAAATCGTTGTTTCTCTGTTCCAGCTGAACTGTGCCAGAGATTTAAAGGGGCAGAGGTTTTCTATTGGAATATTTTGGAAACTGCTAGGTACATATGACCTAGATTGGCCACTGTTGGAAACAGAATACTGGGCTTGATGGACCTTGGTCTGACCCAGTATGGCATATCTTATGTTCTTATGTTCTTATGTTACAAACTTTACTGTAGTTTTTAGACTTTGTGGAGCTCTGGGGGAGCCTCTGTCAGTACTTACTAAATGGAGCCAAGTTCCACCAGCTGCATTTATTTAGACTGCATTTGCTTATCAGGGGCTAGGAAGCCTTGGAGACAGAGAGACTGAGACTTGCCCTTTGATAAACATGAGTTGTTTTTGTGGTGAAGGAAAACAAATGATAAGTAACTTGGTTTTAAATCAGCAAGACCGTTTTCCTGAATTTTTTTTGGCAGGGAGCCCTCAGAGGAATAGCGAGATGCCTCACGGAGACAAGTCAATGCTGGAGACCCTGGAAGCAATGCCTACAGTGCCCCTACTTGTGACTCCATAGTTTTATACATATTTTCATGCGGCCTACAGTATAAGTCTGACCGCTGAATATGTAGTTATAGCTTTATTATTATTATTATCTATCATTTATCAATTCATAAGTGTTACAGAACGTACGCAGCACTGTACAAACACAAAGAAGACAGTCCCTGCACAAAGAACTTACAATTTAAAAAGACAAACAGGTTGCATGATCCGAGGCAACATGGTTTTACTAAAGGACGATCCTGCCAAACAAATCTGATTGAGTTCTTTGACTGGGTGACCAGAGAACTAGATCAAGGGCATGCGATGGATGTTATCTACTTGGATTTCAGCAAAGCCTTTGATACTGCTCCTCATAGGAGGCTTATCAATAAACTCAACAGCTTGGGGATGGGTCCCAAGGTAGTGAACTGAATCAAAAATTGGTTGACTGACAGACGACAGAAGGTGATTGTACATGGAGCTCACTCGGATGAGAGGAAGGTGATTAGCGGGGTGCCCCAGGGTTCGGTCCTGGGCCCGGCACTGATCAATGTATTTGTGAGTGATATTGCTGAAGGACTGAATGGAAAAGTCTGTCTTTTTGCAGATGACACAAAAATTTGCAACAGAGTGGACTCCCCTGAGAGAGTGCATAACATGAGGAAAGATCTACAAAAGCTGGAAGAATGGTCTAATGCTTGGCAGCTAAGATTTAATGTGAGGAAGTGCAGTGTCATGCACTTGGGAAGCAGAAATCCAAGGGAATTGTATGTGATAGTGAGGCAGCCATGAGGCTCTTACACAAGTGATCAGCCTGACCCTTCCCCCAAGCCATGAGGCTCTTACACAAGTGATCAGCCTGACCCTTCCCCCAAGCCATGAGGCTCTTACATAAGTGATCAGCCTGCTAAGAGAAGACATTAAGATTTCAGTAGGCACCCTTCCCCCACTCCAGGCCTGAGCACAATATCCCCTTGCCCAGAAATCAGCAGACCAGAGCATACCGGTTTGGACAGGTCACCCAGGTACCTTCCCCAGGGGCTACTGATTGGTGGACAGAAAATACCTGAGGCGAATGAGATTATAGAATGAGTGTAAAATTGTACTGTATATAAGGCATTGTAGGACGTCCCTCGGGGCTCAGATTTTTGTGGAGGGTACCGGCTCTCTGTCTGAACCTGTGTGCACATTAAAGATCCTGTTTGCATACCAGCCTGTCTGTGAGTTTTCCTTCTGTGGGTGAGTGAGAGAATTAGAGCTTTTTCAGCAGCTATGCTGCAACATTTCTGGCACCCCCAGGTGGGACAAAATTAAATTAAATTAAAAGAAAAGCCTCTTTCATCACACCCACGGTGGGAAGACTACTGCTTTTTGCAGGATCGGGCCTCCACCAGTCAGGGACCGGCTCCTCCAGGTGATTAACGGTCCTTGGCGCCCCGGGCCACTTTGTGCTCCGGAAGGACACCTTGATTTGTCTGGTCAGTTGGACCCTGCGGCTGACCCCCGATTGAAAACCGGCTGGATAGACTGGCATCCAAACTCTCTGTCTGATCAGAGTTCTGGTGAGTACTGCTACCTTACTGTTTTACTGTTTTGGCTAGTTCTGTACTCTGTATCTGGAAATCCTGGTAATTTCTGTAAACCTGTAGCGGCCCGATCACCCGCAACGAGCAGTCAGAATAGGGGTCCTAGTGGCCCTGAAACCATTGCTCGTCCTGTCTGTATCTGGTATCTGGTAAATCTGGTAGGAATAGGGGGGGGGGGGCGCGCTTGCGAGCGCCGGTAAATAAACTGCAGTATAAATTCAACTCTGCCACCTCGGGTCCCTTATAAGTATTTAAAGCGCTGCCAAAACTTCTTAAAATGACCAAAAACATTAGCACTTGACCCCCTTAAATGTGCTTCTAGTGTTGGGGCTTCTTATGTGCTTCTAGTGTTGGGGGCTTCTTATGTGCTGCCATGTGCTTGTGCTGCCATGTGCTTCTAGTGTTGGGGGCTTCTTGTGCTGCCATGTGCTTGTGCTGCCATGTGCTTCTAATGTTGGGGGCTTCTTATGTGCTGCCATGTGCTTGTGCTGCCATGTGCTTCTAGTGTTGGGGGCTTCTCTTGTGCTGCCATGTGCTTGTGCTGCCATGTGCTTGTGGCGTTGGGGGCTTATTTTGTGCTAGTGATCCTGGAGCTCCATCTAGTGGACATTAGAAAAATAGCTAGCTATATTTCTCATATTACTAATATCCTCATGGTAAAAGTTAAATCCTATGATACAGCTAGAGGGAGTGTGTGTAATGTGTATTTGTAACAGCTGCTACTGAGGAAAGAGAGTGTATGAGTATTCGCTGCTGAGACGTCTCTGTTTTCTGTTTTCCCTCTTTCTTTTTCCCTTTGTGGTCCTCTGTGTTTTGTGCAACCAAACTCTACCTGTTACCTGGATTATATTGTATATTGTATTCCCAGAAGTGAGATTAGAAAATTTACACTGAACATTGCATTCCTTGAATTGAGATTAGAAGATTTACACTGTAAATTGTGATTTGTAAATTGTGATTAGAGCATGGGGTCCGGAGGCTAAATTGTAGTGAAGGAGCATCCGGACCAGTTTCCCTATATAGATTCATGGCTGGCCCATATAGTTAATGTGCTGTTATGTAGAAACTGTTAGTGTCTCTGTGTTTGTTAGAGTGTCTCTGTGTTTAGTTGTGACATTAGGGAAAGATTAGGGAAAGAAAGTTTTTATCCAGACATTAGGTCTTTATATTTCAGGATTGATTTTGATACTCTATCAGTAAAAGGTGAAGTTATTAACAAATCGCCCCTGTGTCCCCAAACAGTGAAAAACACCAGGTCTACTGATTGCAGGAAAGGGACTGTTCCCTGTAAATAAAAGGGAACAGTATGTAGACTGTTGTACTGGTGTAGCAGTGAAGGAAGACAATTGTTTTCTTTAATGCATATCCAGTTTCATTGCTATGTTTCATGCATGATCAGTGGTCAGGGAACCAGGTTTTTTGGTCATGCCTCTCAGCGGTGAGTGGGGGATGGTTGGAACTGCTGAGATGGTTAGCATAACTACAGAAAGATACTAGGAATGAAACCATTGTAATTGTTTGCATAGCTATAGAAAGATACTGGAAGATCAGGGAGGAGTTTCTTCTTCTAGCAGATGAATGGAGGCCCATTAGAGAGGACAAAAGGACAAATCACCTAGGAGTCTTTCTCCTAGCAAACAAATGGAAACCCATTAAAGAGGACAACCCCCTCCCCCCCCCATTCACCTAGCCTCCAAACAATCCTCTTGTCATCAATTTTAATTGTAGAATTTAAGCTTCTAGAACCATGGGGGGTGCCTCCTTTGAGCATCCTCAGATGTCTGACCAGCATCTTGATTGTGTAAGGGTGGGATCAAACAAAGGCTGGTCAAATTACTATTAGCAAAGATGTATGGGGTGGGGAATATCTGTAAGACAAAGCTCATGTGTAAGCTTATTCCAATCAGATAGGCTGCTAGCTGCTATACTTAAAAGACTAAAAGTCTTGTGTTTAAATGTTTTAATCTACAGTAAATATTGTTTTTCTTTCATTGCTGGCTGTTCATTGCCAAGTGCCCCTGGATGCTAGATGAAACAAACAAGGCATGAAACTAAGGAAACTGTTTCTGTTTTCCTTTGACCTTCAAAGTAGAGGTTAAGAGCTCTGACAGGACAATGGGGCATTCTGGGCCAGTAGGTGATTTAAATCATGAGTGAATAAAAAAGGTAATCCAGCTTGAATTTTTATCTCTGGTACATATATTTGGTTTTGACTGCATATACAAAATTAAAAATTAAAAGGGATTTTATATCCTGTGGCAAGCACCTCATAGAGGGTTTTCAGATCAGTTTGATGCCAGTCTCAGGTATTATTAGGTTTTAAATTAAATGTGAAAAGTACATTTTGGTTAAAAAAATATAAAAGGGAAGTGTTTGCATTCCAGATATCCACCAACCTTTTCATGCAAAAGTATCAGTTTCATCATTTGAATGCCTATTTTCTGAACTGTAAGATTTAAGGTAATTACTTTGCATTGTTAAGCTCAGTGCTGATGATTGTTGAACAGGACAGTGGCACCATGGGTGCCAATTACACTGCCCTTTCCAATTTTCAAATTTATTGGGAAGATGGAACTGAGTTCCCAGAAAATATGGAAATATTTGTAAAGTTATTTACAAATATAACAATAACATTAACATGAGTTGATTGGACAAAACCAAATCTTCCTTATCAGCAATGATCCAGGAGAGGTTTAAGAAAAAGAATGAGAGAAAAGAAACAATACTACGTTTTTAAACAATTGTTTAATGTTCTTAGCAGCCTTGCCAAATAAGGATACATTAGTATGGTATAAAAACATGAAAGGGACCTATGTATGTGGTTGGTGGAATGATGCATGTAATGGGGGAGTATGTGGTTGGTGGAATGATGCAGGTGATGGGGGAGTGTTCTGAGGGATGAAGTGGGATATTAAGAGGAAGGACTCTGATAGACAGTAAACTGATGAAGGTAATTTAATGATGTGAAGTGATGTATCTGGCTAATGAATATGTAAACAAAAAAAATGATGAGCACTTTATTCAACTATGCCATCTCCAGAATATTCAATTTAGGAATTCATCTAGGCGCCAACACATACTCAATAATTGGAAATGGACACCTGGAGACAGGCTAGGTGCACCCTGATGGGGTTTGGAGGACCTACACTGGCCATGTGGTACTTCCAGATGCTTTTTTGCCTCCTTTTTGCCTCTGTATGTCCTGGCCAGGCATGCATGGGCAAAGGGGGAGCATGTAAAGGTCAGTCAAGGGCATAATGGAATGTTCACTACCAGCAAGTGAATCTCCAGTGACAGAGAGACAAGGAGTTAATCAAACTGCCAGATAAAAATTGACACCATACGAGATAGTTACTGATAGACCATTAAAAGTTTAAACAGCAATATTTGTAGGATGTGATCTTGGTAAATGTGGAGGAAGTTAAGTTTATTTCATTGCAAAATCTAATCTAGAATGTTTAGTCTTTTTATTCAATATTGGTGCTGCTTTTCTGAATGAGGCCTGGAACCATGTCACCAATTGCAGTCCAGAGAGTCCAGCAGAGGAAGCTGGCCGGAGTCCAGATGGAGCGGACCATCCCAAGAACTCAGAACTGCACACCGCTGGAATGTGTGAAGGAGTCCCTATCTGGATCGGTGTGTCACATTGAAAAGGGGCCAAGATGTCTGCCTATGAGAATGAGAGGTTCAAATTTTGAGAGAAGCAGAACTTGAACTTCGGAGAGGGGTGGAGCACACTGCGAGGTCCTGGGGAACTGCTGAGAGGCAGGACCACATTGTCTGGGAATGGGAAGAGGACTATTGGACTGATTGGGGGTTTTGAGGGGCTTTTGTGAATGATTGTATTGTTGTCCTTTTGATGTTGTTTTCTTGGAGGGTAGCTGAAATCTGCAAGCCATTTCGGCTTCAGCAATTACAATACCCACACCAGCTCAAGTTTTGCTGCACTATTCTCAGAACTTTCTTTATCACATTATTAAGCACAGCTGCTTTTGATACACTTTCATGTTATGTGTTTTCAATATTATTGAGTTGCTGCAAGAAAATGATGTTACAATGTATGTTGTCTCTAGGGAACAGTACTAGAAGCTGCTTTTCTGATGCCCCTTATCTGTCTCAAATGGTTGTTGTCCATTGCCCTTAGTGGGATTACCTTTGCCCCATTCACAAGAAAAGAAAAAGAAAAATTGGGGTATGAAGGGAAATTGGCTGATAGGTATGTCTAGTATGGCTGTATCCTTGCCTGAGGCTGTAATACATTATGATGGCACGGGAAAAAAAAAAAAGCATGTGGGCTAAGAAAATGAGTACCCAGAGACCAGCACAACAAGAGTAAAGCCAGGGAACCATACTCTGAGCAGAAGTGCACGGAAAATGGACCCAGCTAAGAAAAGACAGCCCAGGCCTGAACAGATTGAACAGGCCTGAGCAAGTTGGGCAAGCCTGGACAAGTTAAACAGGCCAAACAAAGCTGGTGATACAAAGTGCTCATGAGCCCTGAAGACTACAGTGCCAGTGATTAATGAAACAAAGGAAATGGCAGGATATAGCCAGAATGACTCAACACTAGCAAGAATAAAAGTCATTAATATGCTAATAAGGGTGGATCCCAGGGAAAGAACCTTTGCCCCAAAGGAAAGAGGCCTCTGCAGATTTTTTTGCACATGGCCCTCCTTTGTCCCAAAGGAAAGAGGCCTCTGCAGGCCCTACAACCTTTTACAGACAGTACAGCAACTTTTGCACATGGAACAAAACCTTTGTGCAGGAGTTGCTACAGAGGGTATAGGAATGTGTTGTTTTAACCTCACTGATGAAAGTGTGTCCATTGAACGCTCAATCCAAGACCTACGTGACTTAGCGAAGCAAATCTCGGACCGTCCATGGGACTGGGGACGGGGTGGTTCGTCAAATTGTTTGGTTGGTTGGGGGGCCTTAAAACCCTAGCTATAGGAGTTTTCCTTCTCTTCCTAGTATGTGCCCTCATACCATGTTGTATCCCCATTCTTCACCGCTCCATTACCACCACCCTTGACACCCTGGTAGAACGCAAGGCTGCTACCACTGTCATGGCCCTGACCCAATACACTCCTCTGCGGCTTGCCTCCAGTAATACTGCCCTCAACCGCCCCTAGCGGTTGAGGTCTCACTTAAAAAGGGGGGAGTGAGGCAGCCATGAGGCTCTTACACAAGTGATCAGCCTGACCCTTCCCCAAGCCATGAGGCTCTTACACAAGTGATCAGCCTGACCCTTCCCCCAAGCCATGAGGCTCTTACATAAGTGATCAGCCTGCTAAGAGAAGACATTAAGATTTCAGTAGGCACCCTTCCCCCACTCCAGGCCTGAGCACAATATCCCCTTGCCCAGAAATCAGCAGACCAGAGCATACCGGTTTGGACAGGTCACCCAGGTACCTTCCCCAGGGGCTACTGATTGATGGACAGAAAATACCTGAGGCGAATGAGATTATAGAATGAGTGTAAAATTGTACTGTATATAAGGCATTGTAGGACGTCCCTCGGGGCTCAGATTTTTGTGGAGGGTACCGGCTCTCTGTCTGAACCTGTGTGCACATTAAAGATCCTGTTTGCATACCAGCCTGTCTGTGAGTTTTCCTTCTGTGGGTGAGTGAGAGAATTAGAGCTTTTTCAGCAGCTATGCTGCAACATTTCGGAGCGAGAGGTTGGTGTGCAAGGACCAGGAGAAGGACCTCAAAGTGATTGTTTCTGAGGATCTCGAGGTAGCGAAACAGTGTGACAAGGCGATGGCAAAAGCCAGAAGGATGCTGGACTGCATACAGAGAGGAATTGACAGCAGAAAGAAGGAGGTACTAATGCCACTATACAAGTCGCTGGTGAGACCTCCCTTGGAATATTGTGTTCAGTTTTGGAGACCATATCTCGCAAAGGATATAAAAAGACTGGAAACAGTTCAGAGGAAGGCAACCAAAATGATTTGGAACCTGCGTCAGAAGACTTATGAGAAGAGACTTGAAGACCTAAATATGTACACTCTGGAGGAGAGGAGGGACAGGGGAGATATTATTCAGACCTTTGAGTATTAATGGACAAACAAACCTATTCCAAAGACGGGGAGGCTGTAAAACTAGAGGGCATAACATGAAACTGCAAGGGGGTAAACTGAAAGACAATGTCAGGAAATATTTTTTTCACTGAAAGGGTGGTGGATGCTTAGAATGCCTTCCCGATGGAAGTGGTTGGGGCAAATACAGTGACAGAATTCAAAATGGCATAGGACAGACACAGTGGATCCCTTTATCGCAGCAGGATAAAATCAAAATAAACCTAACTATTTCTTATATCTCAACAAATAGGGGTGACCTACACAGAGCGGTAGGTACACCCCTAACAAAGGCTTGGGGAGGCGTGACCTGCACAGCGTGGCAGGTGCACCTACTCTTGCCACCTTGCTGGGCAGACTAGATGGACTATACTGGTCTTTATCTGCTGTCATATACTATGTTACTATGTTACAATACAAAGAAGCCTGAGATTAGAGGGAAGAGGAGATACAAGGGAACAAAAATCAGGATCCAAAAGCGGCTTCAAAGAGGTGCGCTTTCAGCATGGATTTGAAAAGGGGGAGAGAAGAGACTTGACACAGAGACAGAGGAAGCTTATTCCAGGCATAAGGAGCAGCAATGTGAAAGGATCAAAGTCTAGAGTTAGCATTAGACGAGAAGGGCATAGAGAGAAGGAGACCAGAGGAGGAACGGAGTTCATGAGGAGGGGAGTAGGAAGAGAGAAGAGAGGAAAGATAATGAGGGACAGTAGAATGAATGCATTTATAGGTTAGGAAAAGTAGTTTGAAATGGAGTAAGAAATGAAAGGGGAGCCAGTGAAGTGATTTCAATAGAGGGGTTA
The DNA here is from genome assembly GCA_033557465.1 of Ichthyophis bannanicus. NCBI lineage: Eukaryota > Metazoa > Chordata > Amphibia > Gymnophiona > Ichthyophiidae > Ichthyophis > Ichthyophis bannanicus. The sequence goes on along the minus strand of CM066031.1, from coordinate 1,394,732,848 downwards.
CATGAGTGTAACACAGCTGGCGGAAGATTAGCCACACCATAGTGTTCTGAACAGATTGAAGAGGAAAGAGATGACACTGAGGGAGAACAGCAAGAAGGAGGTTGCAGTAGTCAAGATGGGAGGTAACTAAGGAGTGAGTAAGGGTCTTGGTAGTGTGATCAGAGAGGAAGGGTCGAATTTTGCTAAAGTTATACAGAAAGAAATGACAGGTTTTAGCAATCTGTTGAATGTGTGAGAAGGAAAGCCAGGAGTCAAAATTGACTCTAAGGTTGCGGGCTGAGGAGATAAGCAGTAGTATAGAGTTATCAACAGTGATAGAGAAGGGAGGAAGGAGGAGGAGAGTTTAGGGGGATAGATAAGAAGCTCAGTTTTATCTACGTTTAATTTCAGATGGCAGAGAAAAATCCACACAGCGACATCAGACAAACAAGAAGAGATACGAGCTTGGAGTCCAGGAGAAATATCAGGTGAAGAAATATAGATCTGGGAATTGTCTGCAAGGAAATGATACTGAAAGCCAGGGGAAGAGATAAGGGTACCAAAGGATCTGTTAAAGAGAGAGAAAAGGAGAAGTCCCAGAACAGACCCCTGAGGCACACCAATTGAGAGAGGACTGGCGGAAGAGGAAGAACCATGTGAGCAAACACTAAATTAGCGATTTGAGAGATAAGAAGTGAACCAAGACAGTACAGACTCTCTAAAACCAAGAGAGGATAATGTATCCAGGAGGAGAGAATGATCAACAGTTACAAAAGCTGTGGAGAGGTCCAGAAGAATAAGAACTGAGTTGAGGCTCTTGGACTTTGCCAAGAATAAGTCACTAGAGACTTTGGTTAAAGCTGTTTCGGTGGAATGAAAAAGCACAGTTACTTACCTGTAACAGGTGATCTCCGGAACAGCAGGAATGAGTCTTCACACGTGGGAGACGTCGCCGACGGAGCCTGCACGGGAATGCTCCCCAGCATCCAATCAGAAAGCCTTTGGGAGCATACCCCGCGCCTGCGCGGTGGCTTCCCACCCTTCCTACTGCCTCTCCCCAGTTGAGTTTCATAGCTGAGCCAGAAGGAGAGGGGAGGAAGGAATAGAGAAAATAGAGATACAACTCCTAGGGGAGGTGGGCGGGTTGTGAAGACTAATTCCTGCTGTTCTGGAGATCACCTGTTACAGGTAAGTAACTGTGCTATCTCCAGGAACAAGCAGGAATGAGTCTTCACACGTGGGGACTCCCTAGCTAAGGATGCCCGGGGAGATCCCATAAGCACAGCCCAGGACGGGATGGCATTTGCCCAGCCTGAATCCCCGGCATCCCCTGAGGGATGGAGGGCAGGAGTTGAATAGAGGAACAGCGAATCTAAAGACTACAGAGGGAAGTCTTTAGAGTGCAGAACAGGTATCATTAAGATACAGCAAAAAAAAACCCAGGCTACAGGAAGAGTAGTCAGAGGGATGCATTAATAGTATCAGGAAGCATTTAATGAGTAAATGACCTAGTACCATATAGAGCTTACCGGCCATTAAGTTTTAATGAATTAATGGCGTGGAACCCTGTAGAGCTTACCTACCGGGTTGCCGGAAGCAGACCTGTGATGAAGGCACCGTAGACGCAGTAGCGAAGTCGTCAAGGAAACTTCGCCGCAGCGAGGAGGAAGTTCCAAATCCGGAAGGCTAGGAGATCCAGGCGTCAGCTGGGTCAGGAGAAGGACGGCAGGTCTTCCAGGAGGCTTAGTGCAAAGCTGAGCACTCCCTTAGGAGTAGAGTCCAGAACTCAGAGGACTAACAGTAGAAGACTGGACGAACCAGAGAGCCCATTCCGGAGAAGAGTAGGGGTGTACCCCGGAGCAGAAGGAGTACACAGGCTACCCTAGCGAGAGATAGGGAGACAAGGGTCCGAACCCCCGGGAGGAGGACCTAACTGAAAAGGGAGCTGTAGACTTCACAGTGGTAGAGTACCACCAGTCCGCGGCCCGATCGAGGAATAGGCAGGCGGACTGGCCGGACCCCAGGGGGGGGGGCGTGAGTACCGGCCATAGGGAAATTAGGCGGTAGAACACAGGTACTGCGGGCATCCCCCCAATATGCGCCTATCGCGCAGGTGATATCTAGTATATCTAAGCCGGTGGGCATGAGGGCGCCCACTCCGGTACTAACGCAGGTATGGCGAGGGGCCTACCTCCCTGACCATCACCCTGGTAAGGCGGATCTGCCATTGATCCACAGAACGTCCACCTGGGAAGGTGGCAGCAAGATCCGTCAGTAGAGGGATCTATTCCGGAGGACAAGGGCAGATCGGTTAACCAACAGCGCGGTAGCGTGGGGGACGGAGGATAGCATCAGTCCGGTAGAACGCCACAGGGGCTGGAGGCCCTATATGTGTCCCCAGGACCTGCACGCAGAAAACTCGCCCCCCGCACAGACGGGGGACAGGAGGAGAATTCCGGTACGGAAGCAATCAGCAGGGGGATACCTGCTGAGAAGGGTTCGGAGACGTACCGAAGGGTAATTAAGTTGGCTGTGGGCCATAGCTATCACGGAATAAAGGTGGTCTCCCTTCCAAATGGAAGGAGAATACCTGAACCCCTAGATAAGCCTCCAAACCATTTGTCAACTGAACGAGCCCCAGAGTAGAGCTCAATTTTTAAACTTCCGATAAGAGGGTTAAGTGCAGGCAGCCGCCTGCCTGAGCCTAAAAATGCTTAGTATGAGAGTCCTGGCGCGGGCCCGGGGGCATCAACCCGGGGTGAGAGGTCCCTTGCTTGGGCGCGCCTGGAGGGTGGGAGGAGGGATGATATTTCCTCTTCCTAGGGAAGGGGGGTCTGGAGAGGCGTTTACCACCGCCGGGGGGCCGGGCCCTAGGCTGGCTGCTATCTCTGGGAAGGTTAGCGAAGCACTGTGCGACCTGACGCAAGGCATCGCTATTGAAGAGGTGATCTCCGTCGCAGGGAGAATTACCCAGGTTGTGCTGTGCCCGTTTACACAACTCGGACGCCTGCAACCATGCTGTACGGCGTGCTCTAATGGCAACAGCAGAGGCTCTGCTGACCGACTGGAAGGAGTCCAGCGAAGCACGAGAAAGGAACCCGGAGATATTCCTGCAGTGATAAAGGAACAGGGAATATTCAAAGGCCTTGGTTGCCGATACGAAGAGGGATAACCGAGACAACCTCTCGGTGACCTCCCGGAGCGACAGACTCATATAAAATATATATGAAATAATTCTGGCCGTCAGCATAGACGTCTGGAAGGCTTGACGTCCTAGAGTATCTAGCGTCTTTGAGGCGCGGCCTGGGGGGCGAGAAGCATGCTTCTCCTTGCTTCCGGCCTTCCTCAGCGCTGATTCCACCACAATGGACCGATGTGGAAGCTGGTGCTGCCGAAAACCCGGGGACGGAGGCACCCGGTACAGAGCCTGCATCGCAGTCGATGGTGCCGGAACTCTCAAAGGCGACCGCCAAGCCCCCAGCAGGAGATCCTGCAGGGAGGGGTGCAGAGGAAGCATCACGGCTGCCTTTTCCGCAGGGCCCGGGCTCGGGTCCGGGGTAGGGATGGCCAGCAAGTCCGCCATGTCAAGGAGGAAATCCTGAAAAGGTAGCTCTGCCGGAGGAGTTATGGCGGGGGAGGCTGCCAGGGCACACAGAGGCCGCTCGGGCCGATGCCCAATGGGCAGAGGAGGGGACCAACCGACCCGGATCGGGGCAGTCCCCATGGCGTCGTCGGCTCCTGGGATTGATTCCAAGCTAGGCATCGAAGGGGTTGATGGCACCGACGGCGCTGCAGGAATCGGCCTCGGCCCCGAACCCGGGGGCGGCGCTGCTCCCGGCGATCGAAGCGATTCCGCGGCCGCCGGAGGGCAGGGGCCAGCGGTCTCCGCTCTGTGTCGCGGGAGGGGACAGGGGCCGATCCCGAGATGTGTAGTGTCCAGGCTTTCAAGGCTGGACACCGACTCCAGGCTGCGCATCGAACCGAGCGAGGAGGTCGACTCCCTTCTAGAGGGCCCCGGTGGGGGCGACCGTGCCGGTGGTGGAGATCCCGGAGCTTGGATCGGAACCGTGCCAATCGGTGCCGTGAGCCTCAGGGGTCCCCGAGGGCAGAGCTCGGTGGAGAGGGGGTCATCTGACGCCGGCGCCAATGTCGATCGGCGGGCACTGCCCGATGCCGGGCTCCCTCTCGAACCCGTCCAACCCGGAGAGAAGTCCTTCTGGGGCATATGGCCCGTCCCCAAGGGGACCCAGGTCACCCAACGATGAGCCCCTGTGGGGGGGGGGGAGTGCCAAGCCCCTGCGCCGACGTCGGTGTACTGTTGCGGGGCGGCGCAGATCCAGATTGGGTCGAAGACCCCGAGGCCCCTTCTCTAGGAAAGGGCGGGGTCCTCGACGGCCGCGTCGATGCCAGGGAGTCGCCCGTGCGCTGGTCGACATACCCAGAGGTCCCCAGGGAAGGTCGATGGCGGTCCCTCATGCTCGACGCACCTGCCGTCGCCGGCGGAGAAGCGCCGCTCGAACCCGGTACCACCCTTGCGCAGGGCTGTGATACCGGCGACCCGGCGTGGGTCGAAGCGAGCGGCCCCGAGGGGAGGGAGGCCAGATGACCATCCCCGGCGCGGGGTGGAACCACCGACGCCCGCGCGCTCAAAGCGGGTACTATCTCCGCGCATGACCTGAACGTAGGGCCGTCAGACAGTGTCGCGTCGATCGGCCCCCGAGGCGCTGAGGGCAGCGGCTGGCGATCCCCGGTGGGGAGCGGGTCACTCGACACCGACGGGTCGGCACCGCCCAAAGCGGATACCACCCCCGTAGGAACGCCATATCGGCGCGAGTCGGTCAGCCCCGGAGGCGCAGAGGACCGCAGCCGCCAATCCCCGGTGAGGAGCGGAACGCTCGACACTGACGCCGAGGGGTCGGTACCGCCCGAAGCGGGTACCGCCCACGCGCATGGCGGGGATGGAGGAACGCCAGACTGGACCGAGTCGATCGGCCCCAGAGGCGCCGAGGACAGCAGCCGACGATCCTCGGTGTGGAGCGGAGCGCTCGACACCGACGCCGATGCCGGGGGCTCAGTACCGCCCGGAGCGGCTACCACGCCCGAGCATGGCTTGGATGTAGGGAGGTCAGACCCGGTCGAGTCGATCGGCCCCGAAGGCGCCGAGGACACCGGCTGACGATCCCTGGCAAAGAGTGGAACACTCAACGCCGACGCCGATGCCGGGGAATCGGCACCGCTCGAAGCAGGTACCTCCCTTGGGCATGGCTCGGGAATGTTCTGTGAGGAGCGAACCTCAGGAACATCCCGAAACCCCGTAAATGCTTTGGAGCCCGAGGACTCCAGCCGGGGTATATCAGCCAAGGAGGACTTGAGGGGTTGGCCGGAGCCGTCGCCATGCCGCACATGAGACTCGCCCCTCAAGACTCGGCTAGTCTTAACAGACTGTTGTGTGGTTACCTGATCCTGCAGAGAAGAACAACCCGACGACCACGCCCTGGGCGCGAAGACGTCGTCGAGGGATACCCGAAAGAGGGAGGGCCTTCTCCCGACACAGTAGCCTGGGGAATCCGGGAAAAAAGGGTCAGGCCCCAAACAGGGGAGGCACCCGGCATTGGATTCCAAGTGGAAAATTAAGTCCCCGCAGTAAGGCTGGGGGGAAGAAGGCTCCATGCTGCAAGCCCGGTAAGCCTCAGCGCCCGGAGGGGGCGACGAAAATTAAACGAAAGTAATTAAAAGAAAGAAAGAAAAGGGGCACGGAAGTGCCACCATCGGCGGGAAAGCCGCGACTACAGAAAAAGGAAAAAAAAAATTTCTGCGGTGGCAGGAGGGACGTCCTGCCTGCTCCGCGGAAAACGAAAAACTGGGGAGAGGCTGTAGGAAGGGCGGGAAGCCACCGCGCAGGCGCGGGGTATGCTCCCAAAGGCTTTCTGATTGGATGCTGGGGAGCATTCCCGTGCGGGCTCCGTCGGCGACGTCTCCCACGTGTGAAGACTCATTCCTGCTTGTTCCTGGAGATGGAAGAACACCAGACTGGAGGGAATCCAAGAGGGCATGAGAGGAGAGAAATTTGAAGCAGCAATGGAGAACCACACACTCAAGAAGTTTGGAAATGAAAGGAAGAGGTGAAATTGCATGATAACTAGAAGGAGCTGAAGGGTCATGAAAAGGTTTTTGAGGATAGGAGTGATCACTGCATGCTAGAAGGCTGAAGGGAAGGTTGCAGTGTAGAATGAAAGGTTAAGAATATGTGAGATGAAAGGGGTTACAGAAGAAGAGAAGGAGTTGAAGAGATGGGTTGGGAGAGGATCAGAAGAACAGGTAATGGGTTTAGAGGAGGAAAGAAGAAGGGAAGTTTCCACATCAGAGATTAAGGTGAAGGATGAAAGGGTAGGGGAAGATGAGAGAAAAAGCTAATATTGAAGAGGGGGAAGGGGCTTAAAGATCCCAAATTACCCATGTCTAACAATAGCCAAATTAATATGAATAAAATACATTTTCTAAAATGCTTGTATGCAAATGCTAGAAGTCTAAAAAATAAGATGGGAGAGTTAGAATATATAGCACTAAATGAAAGGATAGATATGATTGGAATATCAGAGACATGGTGGAAGGAGGACAACCAGTGGGACACTGTGATACCTGGGTACAAACTATATCGTAATGATAGAGCTGATCAAATTGGTGGAGGGGTTGCTCTCTATGTTAGAGAGGGCATTGAGTCAGAAAGGATTAAAGTTTTGCAGGAAACAAAATCTGCTGTAGAATCTATATGGATTGAAATTCCATGTAAAAGGGGGAAGGCAATGGCAGTGGGGGTGTACTATCGAGCGCCTTGCCAGAATGACCAAATGGATGATGAAATGCTCAAAGAAATCAAGGAAGCTAACAAAAGTTACAGTGCAGTAATAATAATGGGTGATTTCAACTACCCCGGTATCGACTGGGTCAGTGTCACGTCAGGACATGCTAGGGAGATAAAGTTCCTAGATGAAATAAATAACTGCTTCTTGGAGCAGCTGGTTCATGAACCGACCAGAGGGGAAGCCATATTAGACCTAGTCCTTAGTGGAACACCAGATCTAGTGCAAGAGATAAGGTTGTTGGGGCCACTTGGCAATAGTGATCATAGCATGATCGCCTTTGATTTAATTAGTAGAGGAGGGATAGTAAGGAAATCCACAGTACTACCTTTTAACTTTCGAAAGGGAGACTATGATAAAATGAGGAAAACAGTTAAGAAAAAACTAAAAGGAGCAGTTGCAAAGATTAAAGACGTACATCAGGCTTGGCTGTTGTTGAAAAATACTATCTTGGAAGCCCAGGCCAGCTGTATTCCACGCTTTAAGAAAAGTGGAAGGAAGTCCAAAAAACTGCCAGCATGGTTTAAAGGTGAGGTCAGAGAGGCTGTTGTTGCCAAAAAAGCATCTTTCAGGAAATGGAAAAAAGAGCCAAACGATGAAACCTGGAAACAGCACAAGCACTGGCAAGTCAAATGCAAGGCATTGATAAGGCAGGCAAAGGAAGAATTTGAGAAGAAGCTTGCTGCGGAAGCAAAAACGCAAAGTAAAGACCTTTTCAAGTACATTCGCAACAAAAAACCTGTGAGAGAGTCAGTTGGTCCATAAGATGATAAAGGGGTTAAAGGAGCACTAAGAGGAGACAAGGCGATAGCGGAGAGATTGAATGAATTCTTTGCTTCAGTCTTTACTGAGGAAGATGTAGGGATGTTAACCATGACTGAAGTGGTATTTAAAGGTGCGGAAGAATTGAAGGAAATATCGATACACCGGAAAGATGTATTACAACTATTAGATAAACTGAAGAGTAGCAAATCACCTGGGCCGGATGGTATACATCCAAGGATGTTGAAAGAACTGAAATATGAGATTGCAGATCTGCTATTAGTAATCTGTGAACTATCATTAAAATCATCTCTAATACCTGAAGATTGGAGGATCGCCAATGTAACACCAATTTTTAAAAAGGGTTCCAGGGATGATCCGGGAAACTACAGACCGGTGAGCCTGACGTCAGTACCGGGAAAAATGGTAGAAACCATCATAAAGAATAAAATTACTCAGCATGTAGATAGTCACAACCTAATGGGAGACAGCCAACATGGCTTTAGACAAGGAAGATCTTGTCTTACTAATCTGTTATGTTTTTTTGAAGGAATGAATAAACAGGTGGACAAAGGTGAGTCGGTTGATATTGTGTATCTGGACTTTCAGAAAGCCTTTGACAAGGTCCCTCATCAGAGACTTTTGGCAAAACTAAAGAGTCATGGGATAGGAGGCAGTGTACTATTGTGGATCAGGAACTGGTTAAAAGATAGAAAGCAGAGGGTAGGGCTAAATGGCCAATTTTCCCAATATAGAAAGGTGAATAGTGGTGTACCCCAGGGATCTGTGCTGGGTCCGCTGCTTTTTGACATATTCATAAATGACCTGGAAAGTGGAATAACGAGTGAGGTTATCAAATTTGCAGATGACACAAAACTATTTAAAGTTGTTAAAACCCAAGAGGATTGTGAAAAATTGCAAGAGGATCTTGATAAATTGGAAGACTGGGCATCAAAATGGCAGATGAAATTTAATGTGGACAAGTGCAAGGTTATGCACCTAGGGAAGAACAACGCAAACTATGGTTACACGATGCAAGGTTCCACATTAGGAACCACCACCCAGGAAAAAGATTTAGGCGTCATTGTGGATACCATGTTAAAACCCTCGGCCCAGTGTGCAGCGGCGGCCAAGAGAGCAAATAGAATGCTAGGTATGATAAGGAAAGGAATGGAAAATAAAACAAAAGATATTATAATGCCTCTATATCGTTCCATGGTGAGACCGCACCTGGAATATTGTGTGCAATTCTGGTCGCCGTATCTTAAAAAGGATATAGCGATTTTAGAAAAGGTACAGAGAAGAGCCACCAATTTGGTAAAGGGGATGGAAGGATACTCCTATGAAGAAAGGCTAAAAAGGTTAGGGCTCTTTAACCTGGAAAAGAGATGGCTGAGGGGAGATATGATAGAAGTCTATAAATTAATGAACGGAGTGGAACGGGTAAACGTAGATCGATTGTTTACCTTATCAGAATATAGAAAGACTAGGGGACATGCAATGAAGCTACAGGGTAAACTATTTAAGACTAATAAAAGAAAATATTTTTTCACTCAACGTGTAATCAAACTCTGGAATTTGTTACCGGAGGATGTAGAAAGGCTGTTAGTGTAGCTGGGTTTAAAAAAGGTTTGGACAAGTTCCTGGAGGAAAGGTCCATAAACCATTATTAAGAAGTGACCGAAATTATATCAATGCTTGACCCAGTACAAGCATTGTGGAACTTGTGTCTCTTGGGGAAACTGCTAGGTACATATGACCTAGATTGGCCACTGTTGGAAACAGAATACTGGGCTTGATGGACCTTGGTCTGACCCAGTATGGCATATCTTATGATCTTATGTTCTTATGTGGTGAGGATGAATTAGAAGGGAATAGGAGAGTAATTTTATAGACTTTGTCATGGAAAAAGTTAGCTAGGATTTGGGCAGAGAGAGGAGGGGGGACTTGTGGCAGTGAAGCCTTAAGACGTGAATAGAGAGTAGAAAACAGACGATGGGGGTTGGAGGCAAGACAATCAGTCAGATGAATAAAATAGTTTTGCTTAGCGAGGGCAAGGGCAGATTTGAAAGAGAGAAGCATGAATTTAAAGTGAAGAAAGTCAGAAAAGGAGCATGACTTAACAAAGTAACATAGTATATGATGGCAGATAAAGACCAATGTGCCCATCTAGTCTGCCCAGAAAGGTGGCAAGAGAAGGTGTGCCTGCCGCTCTGAGCAGGTCACACCTCCCCATGCCTTTGTTTAGGGGTGTACCCACCGGACTGTGCAGGTCACCTCTATTTGTTGAGATATAAGAGAGTTTATTTTGATTTTATCCTGTTTCTATAAATGGATCCACTGTGTCTGTCCTATGCCATTTTCAGTTCTGTCACTGTATTTGCCCCCACCACTTCCATCGAGAGGGCATTCCAAGCATCCATCACCCTTTCAGTGAAAAAGTATTTCCTGACATTGCCTTTCAGTTTACCCCCTTGTAGCTTCATGTTATGCCCTCTAGTATTACAGATTCCCCGTCTTTGAAAAGAGTAGTTACTCACCTGTAACAGGTGATCTCCGGGAACAGCAGGAATTTAGTCTTCACATATGCGTATCGTCAGTACTGATGGAGCCTACGCGGGAATGCTCCCCAGCGTTCAATAGGAAAGCTTTTGGGAGCATCCCACAGCGCCTATGTGCTGCCTTCCCGTCTTTCCAACTGTCCCTCTCCAGTTGAGTTTATAGCTGAGACAAAAGAGAGAGGGAGAGAGAGAAAGAGAGAGAGAGAGAGATACAACTCCTAGGGGAGGTGGGGAGGTTGTGAAGACTAAATTCCTGCTGTTCCCGGAGATCACCTGTTACAGGTGAGTAACTACGCTATCTCCAGGAACAAGCAGGAATGTAGTCTTCACATATGGGGACTCCCTAGCTGCAGATGCCAGGGAGATGGCCCCAGGAAGTTGTCAGCCCTTGTGAAAGGGCCCCACTTCCCCCATGGATCTCTGGCATCCTACCAGGGACGGTGGATAGGAGTTGATTAAGTCTGAAAAAGGTGTTGAAGAACAGCATGGCCAAACAAGGCATCCCGGCGGGAGTCCTTGTCTAAACAGTAGTGGGCTGTGAAGGTATGTACCGAAGCTCAAGTAGGTGCTCGACAGATGTCATTGATAGACACAGAGTGAAGATGAGCCATTGAGGCTGCCATGGCTCTCACATTGTGAGCGATGACATGGCCTTCAAGAGGAAGGTTCTTACTCTCATAGGCAAAGGATATGCACTGTGCAATCCAGTTGGACAGTGTTCTTTTGAAAACTGGAAGTCCCAAATTACTAGGATCAAACGCAACAAAGAGTTGAGAAGATTTTCTCAACTCTTTGCAAGTAAAAGGCCAAAGCTCTTTTACAGTCCAAGGTATGAAGGTTCCTTTCTGCACTGGAGGCATGAGGCCTCAGAAAGAATACAGGAAGGTAAACCGCTTGGTTTAAATGGAAAGGCGAAACCACCTTTGGCATAAAGTGTGGATGAGTCCTAAGAACTACCTTATCATGGTGGAACCTTGTATAAGGAGGATCAGCAACTATTTTATTTATTTTTTTATTTATTTATTTACATTCTCTTATATACCGCGCTATTCTGCATCAGTGCGGTTTACATTGAACAAACTGAAATTACATTGAACAGGGCATACCTGTTCAATACCACTAACGCTTGCAATTCACTGATGCAATGTGCTGATGTGATTGCAATGAGGAAGATGACTTTCCAGGAAAGGAATTTCAAAGATATAGTGGCTAATGGTTCAAAGGGCGGTTTCATGAGCTGCCCGAGCACCAGATTTAAGTCCCATGCCACCGGTGGTGGCTTAATGGGAGGCTTTGTTAAAAGAAGGTCTCTCATAAATCTCTCTATGAGAGGATGAGAGGAAATAGATTGTCCACTTAGAGGCTTGTAAGAAGCTGCAATAGCACTAAGATAGACTCTTACTGAATTTGTCTTGAGACCCACATTTGACAAATGAAGGAGATACTCCAGTATCGATTCCAGAGGTATCGCAAGAGGGTTAAAACCCTTCTGTGAGCACCATATGGTAAACCTTGTCCACTTAAAGGCATACAAGCGTCTTGTGAAGGGTTTCCTAGAAGCATGAAGGATATCCTTTACCTGTTGGGAACGGTTAAAGCACTAGGCTTTCAGCAACCAGGCCCTGAGATGCAGAGACTGGGGATTGGGATGCCACAGCATCCCATCCTCTTGGGAGAGAAGATCTGGAGTGGATCCCAACTCCAGAGGCGGAGCTTGAGAGAAATGTAGGAGCAGAGGGTACCACATTTGCCGTGGCCAACGTGGAGCTATGAGGATCATATGACCTCTGTCTCTCTGAAGCTTGAATAGGGTTTTGGGGATGAGGGGAATGGGTGGGAAGGCATATAGGAAGTCCTGACCCCAGTGAAGGAGGAAGGTGTTGCCTGACAACATCGAACTGGAATTCTGGAACAGAACCGGGGAAGTTTGGCATTCAGCGGACTTGCAAAGAGGTCTATGTCCGGAGTTCCCCAAATCTGAAATATTTGAGCAAACTGGTTTGCATGGAGAGACCATTCGTGTGAAAGCAGAACTCGACTGAGTTTGTCTGCCCAAGAATTCTGAATGCCTGGAAGATACACCACAAGGAGATGAATCTGATGCTCTCTGGCGAGGGCCCATAGTCGCAAAGCTTCATTGCATAGCGACAGAGAGCCTGTTCCACCCTGCTTGTTCACATAGAACATGGCTACCTGATTGTCCGTTTGAACTAGGACTGTCTTGTAGCTGAGCTGGGTGTGAAATACTCGAAGAGCAAGGAAGATTGCTCTGAGCTCCAGGAGGTTGATGTCAAGACAGGCCTCCTGTGGAGTCCAGGTACCCTGAGTAGAGAGATCATGCAGGTGTGCTCCCCATCCCACCTGTGAAGCATCTGTTGTTAGGGTGGCTTGGGATAGGGGTTGCTGGAAAGCAGAACCCACCAGAAGGTTTCTGGGTGATTGCCACCATTGGAGGGACGAAATAAGACGGTTTGAGTTTGTTATTTTGTCCGACAGGCAACCTGAGGCCTGTGCCCACTGAATGGATAAAGTCCACTGTGCTGCTCGCATATGGAGGCGAGCATAAGGAACCACATGCACGGTGGATGCCATGTGGCCTAGCAATTGTAGCATTTCCCAAGCAGTGAGACAAGGTTTGAGCACTGCTTGGGAAGCTAGTTGTACTATGCAAAGACAGCGGGGCTGCGGAAGGAAAGCCCTTGTCTGTCTGGTATCCAGATAAGCTCCTATGAACTCTAGGGACTGAGTGGGAGCAAGATTGGATTTTGGGAGGATTATGACCAGTCCCAAATACTGAAGGATTCGCATTGTGCGAGATAGAGAAGAGCTGGTTTCTGGCACAGTAGGGGCTTGAATGAGCCAGTCGTCTAAGTAAGGGAAGACGAATATTCCCAGAGTGCGGAGAAATGCTGCTATCTGTGATGGGGAAGACCTGTCCCTTGATATGGAGCTAGATGAAACTGAGGAGGTTACGTCAGATTCTGACAGGCAAGCAAAACACATGGCTACAGGTTGCCAGGGGAGATGTAAACAAACTCAGTCACGAGTGCAGCAGCCCCGCCCAAGCTACAAATTATCCCCGTGCTCTGAGCTCAATAGTAGACACCTGGGTGGGGGAGGGGCAAAGCTAAGCCCTAAGGGAAAGGAAGATAAAAAGCACCCATTTGAATTGGGAACAGGAAGAAGGGGGACAAGAGAGAGAACAGGAACAGGAACAAGCGGAGGCTCGAGAACAAGCCCGGGAACAAGAACAGGAACAGACGTAAGAGAAGGAACGAGAGAGAGGGTGCAGGGGAGCAGAGCCATCAGCAGGTCTGAGAGCAGAGAAGCTGAATCTGACTCAAGCAGCCACGAGGACAGAGCAGAGAATACTCCAGCTAGGGAGTTACAGAGAAGCCAAGCCCAAAGACCACAGGGAAGCAACTTTCGGTTAAAGCCTTATACTGAGGGCCATTGGAGAGAGAAGCCATCCAAAAGGTCAGTTTGGGAGTGCCCAGAAACTCCAGTGAGAGAGAGGTACAGGCCTATGGACTTTGATAATGCTGTAGGAGCACTGCTAAGGAAACCTAGTAGGCAGAAGCCTGAAGGTAAGCCCTTTAGAAGGGATAAGGAGAAAACTAGAGATACAAGTTTTCTCTGGGATTGCCAGGCTCTCCGGGACTCTCTCAGTAATAATGATACCTGTTTTAAAGCTCGGTGTGATTGTGTTCCTACGTACCCAGTGGGGGAAGGGCTGGAAGATATGCAAATAGAATCTGTAGATGGAAGTGTAATTGGTGAAACCCATGGATTGTACACTGTCTATAGCGGATAACATAAAGTCTCTGTGCTGACTTGGATATACAAAGCTATATGCACAGCATTGAAAGCAAAGTAAACCTTCGTGCCTTTAAAAGGAACTGTTTGGTGAATCCTGTGTTAAAGGATGAGGTATTGAAAAGCTAGAAGAAAAAGAAGCTATTTTTCTTCTCTGCCTGAGTTAATTTCCTTATGCCAGAAAGTATGGATATTTTGTCTTAAGTTTTGTGCTAACCAATCCCCCGGGAAGGGGAAATAAAACCTCATTATTTGCTTTAAAACCACTTGATTACATCTATTTCTGTGCTTGGGGAGTGTGTGGGACTACGTCACCCAGAAGGCAGTGCACTACTACGCCTGCATCGCCCCACTTCCCAGCCCAGGATATTCACCAACTTGGCCCTACTCTGCACGCCTTAGGACCCAGGGTAGACCACTGGTGACATACCACAGCCATGCATTTTGTGAACACTCTTGGTGCAGATGCCAGGCCAAAGGGAAGAACCTTGTATTGGTAGTGCTTTCCTTGAAACAGGAATCAGAGGAATCTCCTGTGATTTGGATGGATGAGAATATGAGTATACGCATCCTTCAGATCTAGAGAACAAAACCAATCCTGACTTTGAAGGTATGGCAGCAGAGTTCCTAGAGAGACCATTTTCAACTTCTCTCGCAACAGAAATTTGTTCAATTCTCTGAAGTCTAAAATGGGTCTGTGTCCTCCTGTTTTCTTTTGAATAAGGAAATATGGGGAGTAGAACCCTGTACCCTGATGGGGAATGGGTACTTCCTCTATTGCTCCTTGAGCAAGGAGCATTGTGACTTCTTGACCTAAGAGATTGTCGAGAGAGGTCTGAGAACTGAATTGTCTTATAATTGTAGGAGGGGGTAGGCTGTGAAAATGAAGCTTGTACCCCTCTTGTATAATGGACAGAGTCCAATTTTCTGCTGTTATTTGGTACCATCTGTGGGCAAAATGATATAACCTGCCTGGGATGGTTAAGGGTTCTGGACCCTTCAGGGACAGGAAGGCGAAGTTCTCTAGAAAGGAGTCAAAGCCCCTGAGGAGGCTGAGACTGCTGAGCTGGCTGAGGTTTTGCAGCTTTTGGCTTCTTTTGTTGTCTAGGTTGTTGCTGCTGTCCCTTTTGGGCAGTCTGACCTGGACGGTGTCCTTGTTGGGTATAGGAAGGATAAAACTTCTTTTTCTTATTGAAAAATGGCTTCTTAGAGGATCTTTTCTTTGCAGGATCGGCTGTAGATTTGGACAATCTATCCAGTGTGATATTGTCAGCATCTATTTCATTAGCCTTCTCCTGCCAATTCTTGCCAAAGAGATTTTCTCCTGTGCAAGGAATGTTTCCTAATTTATCCTGTACCCAAATTTCAAAGTCAGATGCTGAAGCCAGGCAATCCAACGTACACCAATGGCAATAGCAGAGGTTCTGCTTATGCACTCAAAACAGTCAAAGGCTGCACAATTAACAAACTTGGAAACATCCTGAGCATGTTTGACAAGAGTGAGATAGTCTTGTCTTTTGTCATCAGGAAGAAGGGGGCTCATAAGCTCCAAGTCTCCTGTGACCTCTTTAAGGAACATTCCCATATACAAGATATAGGAATTGATCTTAGCTGAGAGCATGGAAGCTTGGAAGCATCGACGCCCAAAGGCATCGAGAGTCCTGCATTCACGACCTGGAGGATTGGATGCATGTCTCTTTGCACTTTTCATCCTTCTCATGGCTGATTCCACCACCATTGAATGGTGTGGTAATTGAGTTTTTTTGAAAGCCAGGACAAGGTGGAACTCGATACATGGTATCGAGTCTTCGAGAATGAGGAGATATGGTTAAAAGTGTTTCACACATCCTTAGCATAAGATCATGTAAGATCTCATGAACAGGCAGAGTGGCTGCCTCTTTGGGAGTCTTAGGGTATTGGAGGATTTCCAACTCCTTAGCCCTAGGCTCTTTTTCAGGAGCTACTGTGATGGAAAGGCCTTGGGCCACATCACGGATAAAGTCCTGAAAGGACATATCCTCTGGCGGAGACATTCTGCACTGAGGAGAAGAGGAATCCTCAGGGAGAAGGTATCGGCAGAGTCTTCAGAGTCTTCAGTCTCATCCAAGGATTCAAAATATCTCTGATCCCGGTGACTGTGCAAAGCACGGTACCGGTATCGATCAAAGTCGATATCGGGTTGTTCAGGTACCGATCTGTTGATGCCTGAGAGAGATGCATGACTCGATATGGGTGGCATATCCGCAGATGTCGATGCAGTCGGTACCGGTACCGGTGTCGGTACCGGTACCAGTGTCGGTACCGGTATCGGTTGAGGTGTCTGAAGCAGTTTCAACGGTACTGAAGCCGTGAGAAGAGCCACTAGGCTGCGTTCGATAGCAAGGAATCTCTGGTCTATCGACGCTGCCAATGCTTGGGTGTCGGTACCGGTAGAAGCGGCCAGGACCCCAGAGCATGGCGCCAGTAGTTCTGCCGAGGTTGAGGCCTCGAGAACATCCTGGAGCCCCGTTAATGCTTTGGAAGACGAAGCCTCCCGCCGGGGCAGTTTTGCCGCTGAAAATTCCTCAAGGGCAACGCCAGGGGCATCTCAATACTTAGAAGGAAATCTACCCTTTGAGGACCAGCTAGATTTATGTTTAATTACCTGAGATCCATGGGAGGAAGATGAAGCCCTGGAGGACGTTGATGCAACAGACACCACATCTGAGGGAAAAAGGGTGCTAAGTTTAGCAGCTCGGTTCTGCCAGCCCCTTTTTGACATCATTCCACAGGAGAGGCACTCTGAAACAGAGTGGTCAGGACCTAAACATTTGAGACACCATTCATGGTTGTTGGTGACAGAAATGGTACCGCCACATTTAGAACATTTCTTAAAACCTGAAGCAGGTTTTTCCTTTTTAAGGAAAAATTGGGCCTAGTGCCCAAAATGGCACTAGCACCAAGGAAAAAAAGTTTCTGAAGTAAACCACTTCAGAAACTATAGTTTTGTTTTGTTTTTTTAGAAGAAGAAAGAAAGAACCGGCGGTACCGGTATATTGTCGAGGGAAGGCAGATGCGACCACAAAAACAAAGATTAAAGATGAAATTTTCTGCAGTGACAAGGTATGTGACCTGTCAGCTCTGCGGAAAACGAAGAACTGGAGAGGGACAGTTGGAAAGGCAGGAAGGCAGCACGCAGGCACTGTGGGATGCTCCCAAAAGCTTTCCTATTGGATGCTGGGGAGCAATCCCGCGCAGTCTCCGTCGGTACTGGCAATACCCATATGTGAAGACTACATTCGTGCTTGTTCCTGGAGATAAAGTTTGTTTGTTCATTAATATTCTAAGTATTTAAAGGTCTGTATCATATCTCCCCTGTCCCTCCTCTTTTCTAGAGTATACATATTTAGGTCTTGGAGTCTCTTTTCATATGTCTTCTGGCACAAGCTCCAAATCATTTTAATCACCTTCTTCTGAACCATTTCCAGTCTTTTTATATCTTTGTGAGATACGGTCTCCAAAACTAAACACAATATTCCAAGTGAGGCCTCATCAGCGACTTATACAGTGACATTAGTACCTCCTCCTTTCTGCTAGTAATTCTCTGTATGCAACCCAACATCGTTCTGGCTTTGGCCACCAACTTGTCACATTGTTTCACAACTTTGAGATCCTCAGAAACAATCACGCTGAGGTCCTTCTCCTGGTCCATGCACACCAACGTCTCATCCTCTATCGCATATAATTCACTGCACTTCTTCACATTAAATCTTAAGTGTCAAGCATTAGACCAACTTTTGCAGATCTTTCCTCATGCTATTCACAGGTTAATCCAAGTAGGTTCAGCTCAGTGGGCAAGAAAGCCAGGGCTGAGGTGAAGTGCAGCTCAAAGGATGATTACGGGAGGAGCAATGGTATCCAGAGCAGAGGAGAGAGTAGTGTTATAGCATAGAAAGCGTAGTTACTCAACTGTAACAGGTGTTCTCTGGGGACAGCAGGAATCAGTCCTCACATATGGGTGACATTGGCACCAACGAAGCCCTCGTGGAAGCATCCCCCCATCTTTCAAAGAAAGCCTTTTGGAGATACCATCATGCATGTGTCCTTCCTGTCCAAGGGTGCCATCTCGCTCAGTCAGATGACATAGCTAAAAGACAGCAAAATAAAATATGGTAAAGGAGCAACTCCAAGGGGAGGAGGGAGGGTTGTGAGGACTGATTCCTGCTGTCCCCGGAGAACACCTGTTACAGGTGAGTAACTACGCTTTCTCCGGGAACAAGCAGAAAGTCAGTCCTCACATATGGGACTCCCCAGCTACCGGCTATTGAAAGTCCATAGCAAAAAACATGGACTCCCTCATGGGGAGCCGCGAGCAACAGCAATTAAGTCCATGTCCACAGACTACAGCAGGACACCTGTGTCCAATGAAAGCCAGCATTCCAGTAGCCTGAACACAGAAGGGTCAAAGGGAAGGAGTGCCTAAACCCTGAACAGATTATGAAGCACAGCATGGCCGAAGGCACTGTCCCGCTGGGACTCCCTTTCCAGGCAGTAATGAGCTGCGATGGTATGGACTGAAGACCAGGTGGTGGCCCAGCAAATGTCCACCATCGGGACAGAGCATATGTTTGCCACCGAGGCTGCCATGGCCCTGACATGGTGCACCATGACACAGCCTTCCAGTGGGAGCCCCGCCTGCTCATAGGCGAGAGCGATAGAGTCCGCCACCCAGGTGGACAGCATACGCTTGGTCACCACCTCCGTAGGTGATGAAAAGCTGAGCGGCAAGGCGGTGGCCCTGAGTGCATTGGATATAGAAAGACAAAGTCCTCTTACAGTCCAAGGTGTGAAGGACTGTCTCCGCCCATCTGGAGTGAGGTCTCGGAAAGAAGGTAAGAAGTACCACTTCCTGGTTGAGATGGAAGGACGATCCCACCTTCGGAAGAAATTTAGGGTGCATGCGGAGCACCACCCTGTTTTTGAAGAACCTGGTATAAGACACCTCCGCCACTAAGCCTGAAGCTTACTAACTCTGCGAGTGGAGGTGAGTGCAACCAGGAATGCCACCTTCCATGAGAGGTATCGTAAGTGGCAAGTAGCCAGAGACTCATAGGGCGAGCGAGTAAGCTGCCCCAATACCACATTGAGGTCCCATTCAGTCGCCGGAGGGCAAATTGGTGGCTTTGATAAGAGCAGACCCCTAAGAAAGTAGGTCACCAGTGGCTGGACCGAGAGGAACTTGCCATCCACTGGGTGGTGGTATGCCACCAGGGCACTGAGAGCACCCGGACGGAGTTAGATTTAAGCCAGGATTGCGAAAGGTGGAGAAGATACTGTAACACCAGTCCCACTGGGCAGGAGAATGGGTCAGGCCCGTGCTGGGTACACCAGGCTGCAAACCTGTGCCATTTAAGAGCGTAAGCTTTCCTAGTAGAGGCCTTGCAAGAGGCCAGCAGGATCTCCTCTACCTCCCCAGAGAGGTTGAAAGATGCTAAGATCATCCTTTCAGCAGCAGGGACCACAGGCTGGGATGCAGAAGAGAGCCCCCTTCCTAGGACAGGAGTCCCAGAGAAGTCCCCAACGGGATGGGGGTCTCCACCAGTAGTCAGAAGAGCAGCAGGAACCACAGTTGCCTGGGCCACTGAGAGGCTATCAGGATGAGTGAGGCCTTGTCACAGAGGGTCCTGAACAAGGTTTTGGCAATCAGTGGTGTGGGAGGGAAGGCATACATGAGGCCCTCCAACCACGAGACAAGGAACACATCCATTGCCATCCTGGAGGGATGGGCCTACTGGGAACAGAAGTGTGGCAATTGGAAGTTGTCTGGACTGGCAAACAGGTCCATCACGGGTTTCCCCTAGATCAAAAAGAGCCAGTCGGCCACACTGGGGTCCAGCTGCAACACATGCAGAAGGAGGACTCTGCTCAACCTGTCGGCCAGCAGGTTGTTCTGGCCTGGTAGGTAAACTGCCCGTAGGAGAATACTTTGTTAGATTGCGTACGAGCAGAGGAGCATCGTCTCCTGGCGGAGGGCACGAGACCCTGTGCTCCCCTGTTTGTTCACATAGAACATCACCACCTGGTTGTCCGTCTGGACCAGTAATGGCTGGTGACAAAGGGGGTGGCAAATGGCTCGAAGGGCTAAGTATATCGCCCGTAGTTCCAGGAGATTGATCTGCTGGGCGCACTTGTCTGGTGACCAGCTGCCCTGGGTGCAGAGTTCCTTGCAGTAGGCTTCTCAGCAGAGCAGGGAGGCATCCGTAGTAAGGACCTTTAAGGGGCTTGGGGTCTGAAAGGGCATGCCCGCCTCAAGATATTGGGTTGTCTGCCACCAGGTCAGAGAGTCTGCCAGTTGACGGGTTGCGGAGACTCTGTCTTGGAGGCACCCTGTGGCTGGAGTCCACTGGTCTCGGAGACACCACTGCGCAGCCCTCATGTGAAGGCGAGCGTCTGGGGTGATGTGGACCGTGGAGGCCATGTGTCCGAGAAGGCGCAGAAGGAACCGAGCTGGCACGGAGGGATGGTGCTGTATATCCCATGCCTGAGTCCTGAGGTGGTTGGCTTGGTCCCTGGGCAGGAAGGCCTTTGACTGGAGAGTGTCCAGTTTTTCCCCGATGAACTTCAGACATTGTGTCAGAAGGAGATGAGACTTGGGGTAGTTTATGAAAAAGCCCAAGTGCTGCAGAACCTGGACGGTGCATGCGGTGGCCTGCTGCACCTCTGAGGCCGTGCCTCCCTTTATGAGCCAGTTGTCCAGATAGGGGAAGACAAAGACTCCCTGGAGGCGGAGGAAGGCGGCCATGACTGCCAGGCATTTTGTGAAGACCCTTGGGGCAGAGGCCAAGCCAAAAGGCAGCACCCTGTACTGATAGTGCCCGCCCCCGTCTATGAACCACAGGTACTGCCTGTGGTTGGGGTGAATGAGGATATGGGTATAGGCATCCTTCAAGTCTAAGGAGCATAGCCAATCTCCCTGCTGAGGTAGAACAGCAATGTTCCAAGGGAGAGCATCTTGAACTTCTCCCTCACCAGGAACTTGTTGAGGATGCGCAGGTCGAGGATGGGCCTTAGGCCCCCTGTACTTTTTGGCATGAGGAGGTACCTTGCCCTTGAGATGGTGGGGCACTGGTTCCACCGCTTTGTCCTTGAGAAGACCTGCCAACTCCTTCAGTAGAAGGTCCTGGTGGAGGAGAGACCTGAGGAGCTCTCCCGGAAAATAAGGGGGAGGTGTCTGAGTCAGATGGAAGAGGTAACCCTCCCTGACCACCCGAAGTGCCCAGAAGTCGGTAGTGATGGTCAACCACCTCTGGACATCCCCCTGTGGCAGAGGCAGAGAGGCTATGCCCAAGGAGTCAAAAACTCCCCCCTGGCTGGGCCGGGGCCAGTGCCTGGGGTTTTGGAGCCTTCTGCTTACGAGGGCCATGCCCATGTCCCTTGGCCTGCTGACCCTGTTGGGGAGCCGGGGAGGTCTGAAAAGGTGGGTAGTTTCTGTAAGCAGCCCCTTTCCTTGGGTAGAAGGACTTTTTACATGAGCCCTTCCATAGGGGAGGGGCAGTGGACTTTTTAAAGAGCCTGATCCTCGTCATGAATTTGGTCTCCAGCTCAGCAGCCTTGTCGGTCATGGGTTTGTCAAAGAGGTTCTCTTCTTGGCAAGGAACATCGACCAATTTGTCCTGAACCCATTGCTCAAGGTCGGACGACTGTAGCCAAGCTTGGCATCATGCACCGATGCCCACCACTGCTACTTGAGCCGCCGACTTGAACCCATCGTAGGCTGCCCAAAACATAAACTTGGAGCACTCACGGACAGCTTTGGCCAGGTTCTTGAACCGCTGCAGGGGTTCCTCGGAGAGATCAGCTGAGAACCCAGCGAGTTCCTACGCCAGGTCTCTCAGGTAAATGCCCATGTACAGATGGTAGGCCTGGATGCAGCAGATGAACATCAAGCCCTGGTAACACTTTCTGCTGAGGGCATCCAAGATGCGGGCCTCCATGCCGGGAGGCACCGAGGAGTGCGTCTTCTGACTTTTCAGCCGATGCAGGGCCAACTCCACCACCATGGAGTTATGCAGCAGCTGTGATTTCTGGAAGCCTGGGCTCCGGCGGACTCGATACATTGAGTTGAGCTGCTTGCTCATCACTGGCAGCAATGCCAGTGTCTCCCATATACGGAGCATCAGCCATTCCAGGATGGGAGGGATGGCACCATGAGCGATTCCCTTGGAGGAACCTTGTACTGGAGGATTTCCAACTCATCCGCTTGAGGGTCCTCCTCCGACTCCGTAGGGAACACCAGGGCCTTAGAAATATTCTTGACAAAATTAAGGAAGCCCATATCCTCTGCGGAGATCGCCGCTGAAGCTCCAAGACAGGAGAGTCTGTGGGGACGTCACGGTGGTGATGGGTATTGGGGGAGTAGGAGGGATGGTCCATGCGCCTCATGGCTGACTCCAGCCTGTGGCCTCCCAATGCTCCACAGCCAGTGCCGAGCACATTTGCTGGGGATGATTGTGGTCCCGTCGAGCAGGAATCAGACTGAGATCTCAGCCGAGGATCGACTCAAGCCCGAAGGACCTCGAGGATCGGCTCGGCCTCCGGGGACGTCTTCAACATTGTAGTCCAGTGGTCAGGGCAGATGAACCGGTCGTACCGGACAATAGCGCCCACTGCTGGTCCATGAAGGCAGACAAACTGCGCTCCAGGTCCACCATTCTGGACTCCAGGCCAGAAGGCTCCGCAGCCTTTGGCATGGGCACTGAGGGACTCGGGCCTGATGCCGGCTCCCCCGAAGGGAAATCCTAGACAAGGATGGTATCTGGGGATCGAGACCGTTCTGAGGTCGAGTCCTTCCTTTGCAGGCCACTTCTTCTCTGATCCCTCGGACAAGCATCTTGGACTGCAGGAGCTGGCTCAGGGGCCACCCGGCCAGTCGGATCCATCCAAGGACACCTCCTTCGAGGCTTTCTTCTTCTTTCTGGATGTTTCCCCCTGGCTTGGAAGCATGCAATTGTTCGCCCCATCCTGAAGAATCCTTCCCTGGATCCCTCCATCCCTGCACATTGGCGTCCCGTCTCTAACCTTCCTTTCCCATCTAAACTTCTGGAGAAGATTGTTTTTTCACAACTTTCTGCTCACCTCAGCTCTACTTCTGCCCTCCACCCCCCTCAGTTCAGCTTTCATACTGGCCACAGTACAGAAACCATCCTTCTTGCATTCCTGAACTCCACTTCGTACACGAGCACGGTGACTTCTCCATTACTGTCTCTCTTGACCTCTCTGCCACTTTTGACCTTGTGGATCACCCTACTCTTCTGTCCCACTTACATGACTTTGGTATCTGAGGAAAAGTCCTTCATTGGTTCCATTCCTTTCTTTCTTCCCGCTCTTTCTCCATTCACACTAGTGCTTCCTCCTCCCCTGCCACCCCCTCTCCTGTGGGGTCCCCCAGGGTTATGTTCTGGCCCCCCTCCTTTTCAGTGTTTTCTTGGTACCCCTCACTCTAATTATTCAGCAATCAGGGCTGTTGGTTTTCTACTAAGCTGACGACATTATCCTTCTCCATCGCACAAGCCTTATCTCTCCTGACCTGTCCCCCTTGAATTACTGTCTTACGCAGGCTTCCACCTGGCTCTCCTCCAACTATCTTCACCTTAATCCCACCAAATCAGCTGCAATTTGGTTCACTTTTGGTGCTCACTGTCCTACGCTGGCTCCCATACTCTCTGACTGTAACATTCCCCTCACCTCCTCTCTGAAGTATCAGGGTGTAATTCTTGACACTTCCCTTTCCTTTCATCATCATGTCATTTCCCTCATCCAGCGTTCATTCTTCACTCTCCGGCAGCTGCGCTCTGTGCGCTCCTTTCTTCCCACCTCCTCTCTGGTGACACTTGCTGTTTCCCTTTTCCTTTCTTGCCTTGACTACTGCAATGTTGTACTGGCTGGGCTGCCCCAATACCAACTCCATCGCCTACAACTCCTCCAAAATACTGCCGCACGTCTTCTTACCCGTTCCTCTCACTTCGACTATGTTACACCCCTCCTTAGCAGTCTACACTGGCTCCCCCTCAGATTCCACTTCCAATACAAAATACTCACTATAATACACAAGATGATCCACACTGGGTTGCCCCATTATCTTCCTAATCTCCTCTATATGCATAGTCTCCCCTGTGTGCCACGCTCAATCTAAATGATTGCCTGTGTACGCCTGGAACTCACCCGTCACTCCGCCTTTTTCTTTCTCGGTCCAGCTCTATGGAACTCCCTCTCTCCCTCCCTCCTCCATGTTGAACAGTCTTTTCAGAGGTTTAAGGTGATGCTAAAGACTCACTTCTTCGGTATTGCCTTTGATCTCCCCCCACCCCCAGAACTTTCTGCCTCTGCTTCATGACCTGGCTTTTCTATGTTTGTTACTACTGTTCTCTTTTCTGAACTCTCTCTGTGTGCCCTGTCCTCTCCACTGTCCTATTTGCAATTGGCATTCCTTTTCTATCTATAATAGACATTTGGTTTATTGTACACCACCCTGATGCCTTTGCCTGGGCGGTCAATCAAATGATGGAATAAAGTAAAGTAAAGGTTAGTGGATAAGATGGGTAAGGAAAGAGGGAAGGTAGGGAAGGGATAAGAGAGCAGAGAGGTGAAGGGTTTGTGGAACGAGGGAAGAATGTTAGGGAAGAGTAGAAAGAGGAACAAAGAAAGAAGTGGGACCATAAGAATGGTAAACGAAGGGATAATAATAAATGAACTGAAAAAACAAAAAGATAAGAAATGAGGGTAAATGAAAAGACAAAAGTAAGGTAAAGTAAAGCCTTAAATAGTATAAGGTGGCTCAATGGTACAGAGCAGGGCAGAGCAGAGCAAGGACCTTAACAAAAGACAACCCTAAGGAACACCATCCAATCGATCCCCAAGCCATAGCTGACTTCCTCCAATCAAAGATCAAACCTAACACGAATCAATGCCAGACTTCGACAACAACACCCCACCTGATGGGAATACAAGCCCACCCATGGAACACTTTTCACATACCATCAATAAAGGAACTAAAAAATATCATAACCAACCTCAACACCGCAACCTCCCCCCTTGATCCATGCCCAATATCCTGGATCAAAGCAATAACTGAACATTTAGCCCCCTCTCTACTCGAAATAGTCAAAATCTATCTTACACAAGGCACTATCCCTCCCATACTTAAACAATAAATTGTAAGACCGATCCTAAAGAACAACAACCTAGACACAGATGATCTTAACACATACCGAACCATCTCAAGTCTCCCATTCACAGTCAAGATAATTGAGAAAATGGTCCAACTTCAACTACAAGATCACCTGGACATGCACGCCCCTCTGGACCCCCATCAACATGGCTTCAATTCCAAACACAGCATAGAAACGCTCATTAC
The DNA here is from genome assembly GCA_033557465.1 of Ichthyophis bannanicus. NCBI lineage: Eukaryota > Metazoa > Chordata > Amphibia > Gymnophiona > Ichthyophiidae > Ichthyophis > Ichthyophis bannanicus. The sequence continues at coordinate 1,394,707,478 of CM066031.1, read as the reverse complement.
ATCACTCCTGGATAACCTAATAACTACCCTGGACAACATCAAACAATGCTGTATATTGGTACTCCTCGATATAAAAGCTGCTTTTGACTCAGTCAACCACAATACACTTATCAAATGCCTTAAGGAAATTGGACTTCAGGAAACTACCCTGAAATGGTTCACATCATACCTCACCCACAGAAAAATACAAGTTAAATCTGGAACATGTCGATCAACACCAATTGAGCAACTACAAGGAGTACCACAAGGATCAGCACTCTCCGCTCTGCTGTTTAATATCTATCTCCAGCCACTCTGCAACATAATGATCAAACACAACATAAACTACAATATCTATGCTGATGACATTATGGTACATATTCCATTCAACATAGACCAACATGACTACGCAAGAATAACATCATGCATAGAACAGATGTCAGATTGGCTTTGGTAACACAACCTACTAATAAATTACAATAAAACGGAAGCAATTTTTATAACAAGAAACTCCTTTGCTCAACCAAAATCTCTACAATTATCACACAACATCATAGCCATAAAAACAGAAGTCATATACTTGGGGTTACACCTCGACCAAAACCTAAACTTACAAGCTCACATAAACAAGTTAACAAAGACAGCCTACCATAAAATTAGAACACTACAAAAACCCAAAACACTGCTGGATTCCAACAACTTCCGCACAGTTTGTCAAGCCTTAATAATGCCCACTCTGGACTATTGTAACATCATCTATCAAGGTCTACCAACCCAATCCATATACCCTCTGCAACTACTCCAAAACACCACAGCCCACATCATAACTGGTACAACAAGAACCAGCCACATAACCCCAACATTGGAACAGCTCCACTGGCTCCCCATAATCGCCAGAAACAAATACAAAGCCATACTCACTATTTTCAAAATCCTACACCAACTATCACCACCAATACCTCAAACACTTATCAGCAAAGACCCTGAACACAGAATAAAAATGAAAAACAATAAAAACCTATTAATAATACCTAAGAGCAAAACTAAAGCAAAACAGACAACCTGTCACGGAGCCTTCTCAATATATGCTCCATCTCTCTGGAACGCACTCCCGGACAGAATAAGAACCACCAACAACTTATGGGACTTTTGTAAAGCTTTAAAGACACACCTCTTTTCAGAGTACTGCGGACCAGAAGCAGAACCACTATGCAAAACATAGCCACTACAATAAAATCTGAACCCATCTACACCAACCAGTATTTACAACCTGTCTCAATCCCTGCCATATAATAACAACACCCCCACAACCTGTAACAAGAAATCATGTAAATAATATTGTTAACCCCCTTTTTCTCCAAGTTTAACGACCTTGTTCTATGTAATGTTCCTTGTTTATTGTTCAATGTAAACCGCTTTGAATACAAGAAAAGCGGTATAGAAAAATTGTTAAATAAATAAAATAATGCTCTCCAGGCACAGTGATTCTTAAGTGTACATGGAAAGAAATAACTGCAGATGTCGCAAGCTGTTGCAATAGTAACACACACACACAACGGCATAGTCCTGCAGAGAGCTTTCAAATAATGAACAAGTGCCTCCTCACATTCCTCAGTATAATGCTGCTAATGTTGAACTATGGACTTAGGTGGTACAGAGTCACAGTGTCTCTTTAAGTACAGTGTCTGATTATGAAATGTCTGCAGTTGAGTCTTAGGGCACAGTAAGTAGGCTGCTCTGATCAGCTGCTCTTTCTGATTGTATCAGGGCAGTGAAATACCGTGAGCACTGCACTATGGTGTTTGATTGCAGATTCAAGTAGGCTCGCGCCTAAGGGCCACGCCAAAAGGCTCTCAGGCATGAGTACTCCTGAACGCGCCCCATATTCAAAACCATGGCTGCTGCTAATTGGCCCTGGTGGGGAGTGGAGAGGAGCACATTCTCCCGCTTCTGGCTGCTTCCTCCGATCAGTCCGGCAATCAGCCCAAACGGCACCTGAGTGCACCTCAAGTTCAAAACTTTCTACAGATAATTTACGCCTTTAAACTCAGGACCACTTTTTCTGTATTCATAGTAACATAGTAAATGACGGCAGATAAAGACCAGTATGGTCCATCTAGTCTGCCCAGTACGATGCCAAGAGTAGGTACACCTGCCGCTCCGTGCAGGCCCCCCCTCCCCATGTCCTTGTCCAGGGGTGATCCCGCCACTCCATGTAGGATACCCCTATTTGTTAAGAAATTATATGGTTCAGATTATTTTGATATTTTCTTGTTGCTGTAAAGGGATCCACTGTGTCTGTCCCATGCCCTTTTGAACTCCGTCACTGTATTTGTCCCCACCACTTCCATCAGGAGCACATTCCAAGCATCCACCACCCTTTCAGTGAAAAAGTATTTCCTGACATTGCCTTTCAATTTACCACCTTGCAGCTTCATGTTATGCCCTCTAGTTTTGCAGCTTCTCCGTGTTTGGAAGCTGTTTGTTTGTTCATTATTTCTCTTTAAGTATTTAAATGTCTGAATCATATCTCTCCTGTCCCTCCTCTCCTCCAAAGTGTACATGTTTAGGTGTTCAAGTCTCTTCTCATAAGGCTTCTGACGCAGGCTCTAAATCATTTTGGTCGCCTTCCTCTGAACCGTTTCCAGTCTTTTTACATCCTTTGCAAGATATGGTCTCCAAAACTGAACACAGTAGTCCAAGTGAGTCCTCACCAGTGACTTGTACAGTGGCATAAGTACCTCTTCCTTTCTGCTGGTAATACCTCTTTGTATGCAGCCCAACATCCTCCTGGTTTTTGCCACCGCCTTGTTGCACTGTTTTGCCACCTTGAGATCTTCAGAAATAATCACTCCAAGGTCTTTCTCCTGATCCATACACACCAATCTCTCACACCCTATCGTGTACATTTCCCTTGGATTTCTGCTTCCCAAGTGCATGACTCTGCACTTCTTCGCATTAAATCTTAATTGCCAAGCATTAGACCATTCTTCCAGCTTTTGTAGATCATTCTTCATGTTAACCACTCCCTCGGGGGAGTCCACTCTGCTGAAAATGTTCGTGTCATCTGCAAAAAGACAGACTTTTCCATGCAGTCCTTCAGATATAAATGGATCAGTTTTGCAGAGTGTAGATGAATATCGCTACTATCCACCTAACCTTTGGCCCCACTCCAGAATGCTCCTGGCCCTCCTCAAGTTATACGGATAAAGTCTGGCTCTATGAAGGTTTGTAAAACTGACTTCATCCATCTGTCAGCTTTATTTCCAAACAAAAGCACTTATGTAGCCAGCCCTCAATGCTTCTAAATAGTGACCCCTGTCATGATTAAAGCAAAAAAGTTATTTATAAAGCAGTAATAAGTAACAGTAGCTAAAGATGAAAAGTATAATTCCTCAAACACTTCCAACCACATAGGCATAAGAGCAGAAAAACAGACTCAAAATCTAACCATGCAGGTGGTAGACCCAACAGGACATGCTTCAGTTTTAGTTCAAGCTTGAATTTGGATTGTTTTGTTTTTTGAAATAGCATAATACCAAATACTCTTCAAAACGTCCTAAATAGGGTTGTCTCATGGCAGAAGTAACACACATAGGTCATACTGTATTATTTTCTAAACAGAGTTCTATTTGGTTCTTCCCACCTTATCTCCTTGGAATGGGTCAGGTAACCTCCAATAGAAGGGCTCTCCATTCACGTGTTGCTTCAGTGTCGCAGCATCCAGTATGCCATCAGGAAACTGAGAAAATACGCCTTTATTGGTTCCAATCAAGTCTCTTTGAGAAACTACAGGCAGAACTGAATGGTCTGGGCTCAAAGTTATCTAGTAACAAAAAATAAGAAAAATAATATCTAACCTGGAACAGAGATTAATCATTTCAAATGACCTGCATGAAAAGTGAAATTAGACTTACCTGCTAATTAGCTTTCCTTGAATGACTCCAGTCCAGTCCCGACAAGCAGTTTGCCTCCCCCTGCCAGTAGCTGGAAGCTGAGCATGCTCAAAGCTTTCGTGATGTCACCCCATATAAGGGCCCAGTACCACCCTCAAGACCAGTATCTCAGCCTCCAGCAGCTGGAGGAGGATCTACCCGGTGCAGGGTCGCAAGGGAAGGACTAAAGGGGCAGAGTTAGCTTTCCCAATAGGGATTGATGAGCCAAGCAGCCTAAACGTGTATAGAAATAAAGAAAGCAGACTGGTCTGGGCTGATCATTTTAATGAGAGGCTAACAGACGTTCGGCAGTGCTGAGAGCAATCTGGGTGGCCTGGGAGGTCACCTGAAGGACTAGGGTCATTGAATCAGCCCGGTCCTGCTTGAGGGGAGTTGGCTTTAAGTGGTGCAAAGTTTTCTCTTCTGTAGCGAGATCCAGCACTGTTAAGTAACCGGCAAGTAAGTGTGTGTGGCAGGTGGCATGTCAGCACGGAGACATCTTCTGGGGAGAAGGGAGCGGATTCTGTCTTTGTTTTTCACTCTGAGGGGACCCTCATGATCGGCGTTGGTTGGTGGAACAGTTTTGGGGGTAAACTTACTTTTGGTTTGCATACCATTGAGAAACGTTTCCTGTGCCATGTGTGGGACAAGCTGCAGCAGTCTTCCAGCCTCCAGAGTTTGCAAAAGCTGTGAGAAAGAGATCCAGTCAGCAGATAAGGAAATGGCAGAGCTCTCCGGTGAGTCAATTGATCAGAGGGAGAGCCGTAGTCAGGAGAAGCGAGCAGAATCGGGCCTCGCAGGATTTACTCAGCCTGTGGTTTTGGCGGGAAAGGAGACCATTTTCTCCAGTGGGACTTCTAGAGCGAAAATGGCAGATAGGCAAACTTCTCTGTTCCTGGAGCCAGTTGGGGTCCTGTAGAGGAAGGCAGTAAGGAGCCTACAGCTATGTCACATTTTTCTCCTGATTTTGTCCTACTACTGCATCAGGCATATTGCCTGTGACAGAACAGATAACCCTGCATTGTATTTAGTTTCCCCTATTTCGCCAAGTTATACCTCCTGTTAAATGTAATGACCAGACAGATATAAACTGTTGGATGTTTTTCTGTTTAATGTAAACCGCGCTGATGTCTAATAGTGCGGTATATAAGAATTGTTAATAAATAAATAAATAAATAAATAACAGGACTGGACAGTCTGAGGGGCTTTCCCTGACACAAACACCAGCCATGCAGGTGGAAGGAGAGCCAGTTGCAAGGGGCCATATGAGTCACAGAACTGGGAGGATCCGGTGGCAGTGCTGTCATAGCTGTCTGAGGTTCCTTTGGAGGGGGTCCTTGGACATGTCTGAGGAGGGTCCTACTCTAGAGTCAGAAGAAAGTGAGGGGTCCCAGGTGAGGATCCTCATTAAGTGAGTGTATTCTGTAGGGAAGACCTGCCAGCGTTGATCTCTCATTCCCTGGCAGTCCTTAACATTGCGCAGGAAACCTCTGCAGGTGAGAAAACCTTGGAAGATCCAATTTTACAGTCATGCAGGTGCTCACAGGTGGTTTTCCTAGTACACTGAGTCATTCAGCAGATGATAGAGACAGAATGGGAAGCACTGGAAGCAGGGCAGTCAGGCCACGGTGCGACTGTACCTGTTGCCAGAACAAGATAAGAAACAGCTTTGATTGCCACAGATGGATGCCGCAGTATCCATGGTGATGAAGAAAACCACCATCCCACTGGAAAGGGGGGCGGCGTTAAGAGATTCACAGGACAAGAAGCTGGAAGCATTGCTTAAGCAAGTCTTTGATGTTAATGCTCTAGTTCTCCAGACCACAGTTTGTGGAGCCTATGTCTAATGGGCATGTTTTCGCTGGGTCCAGGCTGCCTTCGGGGACGAGCTTCACTGAGGCGGCTTACATGGAATCTGGGGCGGCCTTTCTGGTGGACATCTTTTATGATCTGATACGTACCACGGCTAAAGGCATGGCTTCAGTGGTATCAGTGAGACGATTTCTGTGGTTCCAGAACTGGGCAGTAGATCTCTCATTGAAGACATGGCTGAGCCACCTCCCATTCAAGGGAAGATTGCTCTTTGGAGAAGCCCTCGAGAAGTTAGTAAAGGAGCTGGGAGAATCCAAGGGTGGCAAGCTTCCTGAGGATAAGCTGAAACAAGCTAAAGGCTTCACTCCGACGCAAGGTTGGCCCAGAGACTTCAGGCATTTTTGAGCGACATGATTTCCGGACTTCCAGCGGGCATGCTACCCAAGCAGAGGTACTCCCTTTCGGGAGGCCGAGGGATCAGCAGAGGATATTACTCTGCTGCTTCTGCGACTCTGAAGAAAACCCTATGAAGCGAGGGGGGCCCAGGGTCGTAAAGGTTTCTGTCTGCCTGGGTCCGACCAGCGGGTATTGGAGGTGGTTTGAGAGGGTTATGCGCTGGAAAAGAGATTAATCATTTAAAATGACCTGCATGAAAGTGGCATCTACTGAAACAATAGTATGTATTCTACAGACATTCTAGATTTGGGGAAATATTACTAAAGTAGACAGTAGGGGTGTGCAGGCTACAAAGGTTTGTTTTGTTAATGTCCCATGCTATTTTCAGGATTTTTTGTTTCTTTTTTTAGAAAATTTTAAAAATTTGTTTTGGGGAAACATCATTAATAGCATGCACTATCGCTCAATAATTTGCATTACTGAGCAATAGTGCTCACCAAAGGTAAATAATGTGCACAGAGAGGAGCTGATTCTATATAGCTCACATGGACAGTTTGGCACTTATGTGTGTTTCTAATGCGCATCTTCGAGGACTTAAACACATGAACCTACACGCATTCTTTGCTAATCTAGTTGTGTGCATTTACATAAGTACTGCGACTAGGTTCGGATGTGCCAATATGCCCTTAGTTTATAAAGTAATGTATGTGTGTGTTTCATCTTATAAAAAAGGTCTAAATACGCATGCACTAATGCGAGTTGTCTGTGCAGGGGTTTGTAAAATTACTTTCACAGTGAGCGCTATCACTCAAATGTGCACTATTTACTCATGGCGTGTACTATTACACAATAGTGCCCGCTACTAATGGCAGATGGGAAGTGACAACATTTTAGGGTTTTAAAATTTACAGGAAATAATACAGGAAATGCCAAGGACATTTCCAATGTCATTTCAAATGACTGCACATTCCTAACAGGTAGCTATCACTTAGACCAGCACTGCATAATGCAATGTGGTAGACATGGGCACTACCTCCTGCCCAATGGAGCCTCCAGAGTATGAATACACTGCTGAGATGATGTTCTCGACCCTGGACAAGAGAAGGTTTTTCATTCAACTATGGGAACATCTGCAAGCAAAAACATCAGTCTGCAGAGAAAGCCATTTCTGCCTCCTGGGGGCACTAGAATTGTTTGGTATAGTAATTATAGGATGTGGTGTACATGTTTGATTTTGGAATGTCAAAGAACGTGAAGGATTTGCCTCGTCTTTATCAGTAAATAAGCAAAGGTGAGCTGCATTCAGCTACAATAGTTATTTTCTGTCTCTAAAGGGCTTTCTTTACAATTTTAAGTTTGCATCTGATACAATGGAGGATTAAGTGACATGACCAAGATCACAAGCAGCGGCAGTAGGATCTGAACAATGATTTCTCAGGTTCTCAGCCTGCTGATCTAATCATTCGGCTGTTCCTCCACTCAAACCCTTCCACTTCACAGCACAGTAAATACGCTGTTCCATATTGCTGCTTCATTAAGGTGCTGTACTTTACCATGCAAGATTTTTCAATTTTTTTTTTAAATCAAAGATAATGAGCCCGATCCCATAAGGGGCATGTCTGGGCTGTCTGGACGCCCTGAACAGGACAGCTCCATTAGTACCCGATTCTGCACCGCGGGAGCTAGACGTTCCCACGGGTGCAGGATCAGGCACTGAGACGGCCTGATGTGCCCCTGCTACTCTACGGGAACATCCTCTCTGCATCACGGCCAGTCCATTGCAGTGCCAATCCCCCATTTCCCCACTGCCTGACCCTCGGCGGGGGCAGCCAAAGGCCCAGATCGAGAGGCATGGATTCACATGCCCCTCTGCTAGCTGTGTGGTGGAGTTGAGTGTGCCGCCAGCTACCGCCCCCGGGGCTTATACCACCTCTGAGATGGTATAAATCCCACGTCCTGAATGCAGCCAGTGGATGTACAGGGCCATGGCCTGAATCAGCCTTGTATGTCCGGGTGCCAGTCCCCACCCCCTCCCCACCCAGTCTTCGCTCCTATGCCGCCCCGTCCAGATCTCCCCACACTGAGGCTGTGTGCGTGCAGGGAGATCACTTTCCTGAATACAGACCAGAAGGCTAGCATACAGTCACACTATTTGCATCTCTGCCAAATGCATTTAGAGTTACCATAATTTCCACTGAACTGGACTTACAGGAATTCTGACATGACCTTCCAACTCAGCACAAAATGGAGTCAGTCCAAAACAGAAACATGGAGAGCAGCCCAAGTCATTATCTGCTCTCAGAGCAAACGTCCCAGTTTTGCATTCCCTGCACTGAGCTCCAACTGCATTTTCCTGAAGAACAAAACAGAGAAGAGTGAGATTCATCACAAAGTGGGTAACAATGGAAATCACAAACCTTAACCTCCCAAAATACAGTTCTTAGCCAAAATCACTATATTAGTATGTAGGTCATAGGTTCTTATGGTAACTGCTATCCAGACCTTTAAAATCGTTCTACTGCATTGATGTAGAAGTGACAGCTGTTGTAAGCAACATGACATTCCTGAAAGGACTTCTGCCGAAGTATGCAATGCAGAATTCTACAGAATGCTCCAGCTGCAGAGCATTCCGCACCTGCCATACAGACTTCTACACAGAAGCAGCAGACTTGGCTGTTCTCCTGGATGCCCTCTGTCCACCGCCATCCCTGCAGCAATCACGAGGCAAGAGGCAGCTGCATCATCTTCTTCCTCTGTCACCCTGGGTACAACTTCTGATTTGAACCATGTGGTACTTCTGTACAGCTGTGTATTTCAAATCAGTAGTCGGCAGCTAGAAGAGGAGGAGGATGTGGCCCAATGTGCAGCCACTCACCTCCTCCTCTTGTGTGTTGATGAAAGGGGGAGGGGGGATAGTAGAGACAGCAAGGTGAGACTGGAGAACAAAGGAGCAAGCCAGGTGTGTGTGCTGTAGGGAGAGGAATGATGAAGTAAGCTGGACGTGTGTACCATGGAGAAGAAGCAGAGCATGCCGGGGTTGCGTGCCTGAGTGGGAAGAGAGAGCAGGCATCATATTCCTTGAAGTGGGGGGGGGGGGGGGGGCAGTGCAGAAAGAGTTGGAGGTATATGCCTGAGGAAAGAATGCGAGCTGTGGGTAGAATGAGAACTAGTGGTAAGTGGCTAGGGGGGGTGTAGGAATGAAATCGGGGGTATGTGAATGGGTTGGGGAGGTGGATGAGAACTAAAGTTATATGCCCTAGAGGGCAAGAATGAGAGCTACGAGTGTGTCTGGGGGAGGGGAATGGGGACAAAGAACTGGGCGTCTTGCTGGGAGCTAGTGAGAGAGAACTGGGGATGTAGGGAGGGTTGAGGAGTAGAGAAAGATAGCTGTGGGGGGGGGGGGGGGGAGAGTGCGGGAGGGGCTGAGAAAGAGGGCAGGAAGAAAAAGAACCAGAGGCAGAGAGAGAAAGCTGGGTAGCAGTCCACCCTGTTAAACAGGGCAGAAAAGGCTAGGGATTGAACCTGCTGAGAAAGGGGAAAGGAATGACACCAAGGAAGGGAAGTGATTCAAACTAAGTTGGATGAAAACAGAGCTGGGGAGGGTAGAAATTGGAGAGTGATATTGTTTGAGAGGGTGAAGCCTGAGGAAAGGAAAAGCTAGAGGAGGTGGCAGACCTGGGGCAGGGAGGAGTTAGGATTTGTGATGAAGGAGGTCTGCACACAAAAAATAATACAAAGTTTGCAGCATTTCAAATATTGTATGCAGAATTTTCAAAATATTTTACATAGAATTCCCTCAGAAGTAACATGAGGTAAGTCTATTGAAATCGATTATAAGACTCATAATTAATCCAAAAATTAGTGAGGAGAAATTTTACTTACCGATAATTTCCTTTCCTGGAATCCTGTTAGGCCAGTCCAGACTAGTGGGTTGTGTCCCCCTGCCAGCAGATGGTGAGACAGAGAAAAATTCCCGAAGCTTTGTGTGACATCACCCTTGGTATAAAAACCCATCCTCCAAGGGGAGCTTCAGTATAACCATAACATGCAGCAGGAGTTCAAACAGCCAAGGAAGCACAAAACCAGACCAAAATTAGTTCATAAACAAAGAACTCTTATAACAACAAGCTAAATTGAAAAAATGTGAAACAGGATCCGCAGGCCAAGGAAGTATGTACATGGCAAGGTACAGAACTGTCACCGATACGTAAAGAGAGTCTTAGCTAGGTGACGGACTAAACAGTTTGGAGGGACAGGTCCTGGACTGATCTTGCATGATTCCAGGAAAGAAAATTATCAGTAAGTAAAATGTCTCCTTCCAAATACATCCTGCTAAACCAGTCCAGACTAGTGGGGAGTACCTTAGCTAAACCACTCCAGGGCAGGAAGAAACAGCTGCAGCCAAGTCAGAGGATCCGAAGCAAGCTGCTTCTTGAGCTTGGACATCCAAGCGATAGTGATGTACAAAAGTAGAGAGGGAAGACCAGGTGGCCGCCCTGCAAATATTTTGCGGAGCTACCCATGAGCATTCTGCCCAGGAGTTAGCCTGGGCCCATGTAGAATGTGCCCAAAGACCTACAGGCACAGGTTTGTTCAATAAAATATAAGCTGACTCAATGGTCTGCTTGTTCCAGCAGGCAATAGTCGCTTTGGAAGTGGCCACTCGTTTTTGTGGACCAGAAGCCAGGACAAAAAAGGTGATCGGAGAGACAAAATGTATTAGTGAGTTTGAGGTAACGGCGTAACATCCTACCAACATTCAACAGGTGAAGGACTCGATTGTCACCCGACGACTGCTCCTTAAAAAAGGAAGAAAGAGAATCCAACCAAGGCTGGAGAGAGGCGTGGTTTAACCAAGATGGATGCCTAAGGGTGGACACATTCACTTTACCCATGCTGAAAAGGAAAGAGAAGGCTAAGGTTTACCCTACCAAGCCTTCAATGCTGGGCCCCATGGACCATTTTGTCATCGTTCCTCAGGTGGCCAAGCGGGATATTTGTTCAAGTGTGGTCGCTGGAAGTGAGGAGGGCCCCCAGCGTATCGAGGATCCTGACACCACTCTGTTTCCAGAGATAGAACAGCGTCCACCACCATCCTTAGGGGAGTTCACTTTGGCCCCGCCTGCTCAGGTGGCTCCAGCGTCGGATGTCGGCAAGGTGAAGGTTTAGTGCAGGGAGAGATGGCGCATGGATGCAGGGTAATTACTTCTGAGGATCTTAGAAGCTCTCCTGAAGTGGAACTGGCGATGGAAATACCCCAGGTCAGCTGCCCTGGCGCGGGTAACACTTTGCAGGCACCCTTCACTGCCTCTTCACCTATTTCGTTTCAGCCTATGCGCCCTTCGAAGATAATGCTTCACAGTATTTGGAAAGCTATAATTAATTTGTCTACAGCTGTTTCACACCAGACAGCAGCATTATCGGCCAAGGTGGAGCATAAAACAGTGAGTTTGGAGTCTTATAAGACGGTGACTAATAATTTAAAGCTCAAAGAAGACGAGAATGTCCAGAAGCCGGTCCTATTTTTGGATTTAACTGTGGCTCTAACTAAGTATAATATAGCTTTAAGAGCTAAAATAGAAATGCTGGAGAATTCTGCCCGTGCATCAAAGTTGAGGATTTTTAACTTTCCTAGAATAGCCGGGATACCTGCATTAGATATATTTAAGCAGAATATGACTGAGACTCTCTCTGTGCCACAAGATCTGATTCCACCTATTTTGAAAGCGTTCTGTTTACCACAAGGAAAAAAGGAGCCAGGTGCTATAGCTTCTGACATCAACATGGAAGTACTTAATGTTTCTGATTTACTGACCTCGTCTATTTCAGAGTCTGCTTTGCAGGATTGTACACTCTTGGTAACCTGTGACTTAGGGGTATGTTTACTAAACCGGGCTAACGGTTAACCCGAGCTATCTGCCACTAGGTCCCATATTATTCAATGGGACCTAGTTGCAGATAGCCCAGGTTAACCATTAGCCCAGTTTAGTAAACATACCCCTTAAGTCTCTGAAAGAGACTGGATTTTGAGATTATATTACAAAAAGCGTTCACTTCTTTTTCATGGAGTTAGTCTCTATTTTTCCTGATGTGGCGCACGAGACCCAGAATTTTTGCTTTTGAAGCTGGGTTTGTTGCAGTTGGGAGCATTGTTTTTTCTATGCTTTACTTGTACATGTTTAGCTGTTTGGAAAAAAATATATCTTTGGGAATTATAATCAAATGTCTTTTGTTCCATCACTGCCTGACCAAGGGCCAGTTGCTTAACTGTTCAGGAAGCTCTTTACCTCAGGGCCCTTTGTACGCATCTATCTTATGATTTTATTTTTGCTACTGTTTGAGAGATGGGGTTTCCTCCCACCCCATTGTTGCTTCCTTCCTAGCCTCTCCTACATGTGGACTTCAGGGTTCTCTATTAGTAGTTTTTCTTTGTGTATTTCTTTGTAAAGATGTGTATTGGATTTCCCTTTTCTGTACAAGGTTGTCGTGTTAATATATTGTAAAAATGAATACATGTACATTTTTTAAAAAAAGGAAGGAAGCACAACCGATTGGTTGACATGAAAATCCGAAAGGACCTTAAGCAGAAAAGATGGCACTGTTTGAATGATAAACCCCTCCGGAGAAAGCGTAGTTACTCACCTGTAACAGGTGTTCTCCGGGAATAGCAGGAATCAGTCCTCACATATGGGTGACGTTGGTACCGAGGGAGCTCACGCGGAGCATTTCCCTAGCTTTCAAAGAAAGCCTTTGGGTATGCTACCATGTATGTGTGGTCCCCTTCCAGCCCAAGGGTGCCATCTTGCTCAATCAGATGGCAGTCAGGCAAAACCAAAAAGACGGCAACTCCAAGGGGAGGAGGGAGGGTTGTGAGGACTGATTCCTGCTATTCCCGGAGTATACCTGTTACAGGTGAGTAACTACACTTTCTCCAGGAACAAGCAGGAAGTCAATCCTCACATATGGGACTCCCTAGCTCCAGGCTGCTGAGGACCGAACCACGACAGTACCAACGGCGACCGGTTGGGTGACCGTGAGTTGCAGAAGGTGAGTCCCCGCTGAGAGACTCAAGACCCTAGCATCCAGTAACATTATCACCGCAGCCTGAACAGAGGGTTGGAGGGCAGCAGTTGCCTACACTCCAAGAATATTATGCAGCACTGCCTGACCAAAGGCTCTGTCCCTATAGGTTTCGCTTTCCAAGCAGTAGTGTGCTGCGAATGTGTGAATTGATAACCAAGAGGCGGCTCTGCAAATTTCTGTCACCGGCACAGAACGGAGGTGGGCCACTGACGTGGCTTTCGTACTCACGCAATGCACTATGATCTGGTGCTCCAGGGAGAGGCCCACTCACTCATAGGCGAGGGTAATGCAGTCCGCCACCCAAGAGGATAGGGTATGCTTGGTTACAGGGAGCCCCAGTCTGCTGGGGTCATAGGACATGAAAAGCTGAGGTGCTCTGTCATGACCCTGGGTCCGCTGCAGATAGAAGGACAGGGCCCGTTTATAGTCGAGTGTGTGGCGTATGAGCTCCTCCCTGCCTGCATGAGGCCATGGGTAGAAGGTGGAGCATTACTCTGTTCTTGAAGAACCTGGTGTATGAGGGGGGAGGGTCTGCCACCAGTGCTTGAAGCTCGCTGACTCTGCAAGCTGAAGTCAGGACCACCAGGAAGGCCACCTTCCAGGATAGGTATCTGAGGTGGCAGGTGGCCAGTGGTCGAAAGGTGGCCTAGTTAGCTGGGAGAGCACCACGTTGAGGTCCCATTCTGCTGCCAGAGGGCAGACAGGGGGCTTGGAAAGCAGAAGGTCCCATAAGAAATGGGAAACCAGGGGCTGGCTAGATAAGGGCTTTCCTCCCACCGGGTGGCAGTGAGCGGCTATGGCGCCCAGATACACCCAGACTGAGTTAGATTTCAGCCCTGTGCATGACAGATGCACTAGGTACTGGAGTACCAGCTGGATGTGGCAGGAGAACGGGTTTTCCTTCCTATCTGTGCACCACAGAGTGAACCTGTGCCATTTAAAGGCATAAGCCCTCCTCATGGAGGGCTTCCTGGAGGCAAGCAGGATTTCCCCAAGCTCTTGTGGTAGGTTGAGCAGGACCAAGGCTACCCTCTCAGCAGCCAGGCCTAGAGTCAACAACCCCAAACTTGGGGTGCAGAAGGGAATACTCCTCCTGCATCAGGAGGTCCGGGCTCGGCCCAGGGTTACTGGGAGTGTCGCCGCCAGCGAGAGCAGTAGTGGAACCAGGGTTGCCTGAGCTACCTTGTGGCGATCAGTATCACCGATGCCCTCTCGTTCTGAATTTTGAACAGAGTCTTGGTGACCAGGATAGTCAATGGGAATGCATACAGCAATCCCTTGGACCATGAGATCAGGAACATGTCTGCCACTACCCTCTGTGGATGCGGCTGCCTGGAGCAGAAGCAAGCCATCTGTACATTGTCAGGAGAGGCGTAGAGGTCCATCTCGTGCCAGCCCCAAAGGCAGAAGACCTTCTTCACCATTGCAGGGTAGAGATGCCACTAATGAGGGTGGAGGACTCTGCTGAGTCTGCCTGCCAGGTAGTTGTCTTGGCCCGGGAGGTAGACCGCTCACAGGAGCATGCCGTTGCGTACTGCAAAGCTGAGGAGGGCTACAGCCTCCTGGCAGAGGGAGTACGAACCTGTGCCCCCCTGCTTGTTTATATAGAACATTGCAACCTGGCTGTCCATCTGGACCAGCATAGACCTGTTTCGCAAGAAGGAGCGGAACTCATGTAGGGCGAGGGCTACTGCCCAAAGATCCAGGAGATTGATATGTAGTAGAGACTCCTCCCTGGACTAGCAACCCTGAGTGTTGTAAACTCTTCAGTGGGCTCCCCAGCCCTGAAGAGAGGCATCTATGGTCAGGGTAAACTGCAGTGGGGGTGCCTGGAAGGGCATTCCTGCCCAAAGGAGGCCCTGGTTCTGCCACCAGTCGAGGGACCTTGCTAGCTGGTAGGAGACTCTGACCCTGTCCAGGAGTCGGCACGTGGCCTAGGTCCATTGAGAACGCAGGCACAACTGGGCTGTATGCATGTGCATGCGGGCTATGGGTCTGACATGGACCGTGGAGACCATGTGTCCCAGTAGGCAGAGGAGAAGGTGAGCCAGCACCGTCGTGCGGTGCTGGACCTCCCCTGCCAGCTGTTTGAGGCATTCTGCCCTGTCCTGAGGAAGGAGGGCTTTGGCCTGCACCGTATCCAGCTCAGCACCGATGAGCTCTAGGTCCTGCACTGGAGAGAGATGTGATTTGGGGTAGTTGATGATGAACCCCAGGTACTGCAGGAAGAGGATGGTATGTTATGTGCCCTGACTGGCTTCTGCGGCTGTGCTGACCCCTAATAAGCCAGGTAGGGGAAGACGAACACCCCTTGTAGGCGCAGATGGGCGGCTACCATTGCCAGGAGCTAGGGAGTCCCATATGTGAGGACCAACTTTCTGCTTGTTCCTGGACAAGTGACAAACTACAGGCCAGTAAGCCTTACCTCGGTGGTGGGAAAAGTAATGGAGGTGCTCCTGAAAGAGCAAATAGTGGACTTCCTCAAAACCAACAGGTTGCATGATCCGAGTCAACATGGTTTTACCAAAGGACAATCTTGCCAAACAAATATGATTGAGTTCTTTGACAGGGTGACCAGAGAACAAAATCAAGGGCATGCGATGGATGTGATCTATCTAGATTTCAGCAAAGCCTTTGATACTGTTCCTCATAGAAGGCTTATCAATAAACACAACAGTTTGGGGATGGGTCCCAAGATGATGAACTGGATCAGAAATTGGTTGACTTACAACAGAGGGTGACGGTAAACGGAACTCACTCAGATGAAAGGAAGATGATTAGCGGGTTTGGTCTTGGGACCGGTACTGTTCAATATATCTGTGAGTGATAATGCCGAAGGGCTGAATGAAAAAGTCTGTCTTTTTGCAGATGACAGCAAAATTTGCAACAGAGTGGACTCTCCTCAGGGAGTGGGGAACATGAGGAAAGATCTACAAAAGCTGGAAGAATGGTCGAGAGATTGATGTGCACAAACCAGGAGAAAGACCTCGGTGTGATTGTTTCTGATGATCTCAAGGTGGTGAAACAATGTGACAAGGCGGTGGCAAAAGCCAGAAGGATGTTGGACTGCATACAGAGAGGAATTACCAGCAGAAAGGAAGAGGTACTAATGCCATTGTACAAGTCGCTGGTGAGGTCTCACTTGGAATATTGTGTTCAGTTTTGGAGACCGTATCTCGCAAAGGATATAAAAAGTCTGGAAGCAGTTCAGAGGAAGGCGACCAAAATGATTTGGAGCCTGCTTCAGAAGACATGAGAAGAGACGTGAAGACATAAATATGTACACTCTGGAGGAGAGGAGAGACAGGGGAGATATGATTCAGACCTTCAAATGTTTAAAGAGTATTAATGGACAAACAAACCTCTTCCAAAGACGGGAAAGCTGTAAAACTAGAGGGCATAACATGAAGCTGCAAGGGGGTAAACTGAAAGGGTGGTGGATGCTTGGAATGCCCTCCTGATGGAAGTGTTGGGGGAAAACACAGTGACAGAATTCAAAATGGCATGGGACAGACACAGTGAATTCCTTTATAGCAACAGGATAAAATCAAAATAAGCATAACTATCTCTTATATCTGAACAAATAGGGGTGACCTACACGGAGCGGTGGGTACCCCCCAAACAAAGGCATGGGGAGAGATGACCTGCATGGAGTGGCAAGTGCATCTACTCTTGTCACCTTGCTGGGCAGACTAGATGGACCATACTGGTCTTTATCTGCCGTCATATACTATATTACTATGCTACATTGTGAACACTCTTGGCGAGGAGGCCAGGTCGAATAGAGGTACTCTGTATTGGTAATGGCCTCCCCCTACCATGAATATCAGGTATTGCTGGTAAGATGGATGGACCAGGATGTGTGTGTAGGCATCCTTTAGGTTCAAGGAGCAAAGCCAATTTCCCTGGTGAAGCTAGGGCAACAGTGTCCCGAGGAAGAGCATTTTGTACTTCTCCCTCACCAGGAACTTGTTTAGGCCTCAGAGGTCCAGGATGGGCCTGAGACCCTCGGTTCTCTTGGGAACAAGAAAGTACCTTGGGGACAAGAAAGTACCTTGAGTAGAAGCCCTTGCCCCAGAGGTGCTGGGGAACAGGCTCTACCACCCTGTCCCTTAGTAGACCTGCTATCTCTGAGAGCAGGAGGGACTGGTGAAGGAGAGGTCACACTGTCTCTCCTGGAAAATGCCCTGGAGTAGTTGGAAGTGGAGGTGATAACCCTCCTTCACCAACCGGAGTGTCGATTGGTCTGAGGTGACCTTGGGCCACCTGTGGGTGAAGAGTGCCAAGTGGCCTCCTGTGGGCTGGTAAGGGTCTCCCAGGAGAAGGGAGGAGCTGCCATGGGAGTCAAAAGCTCCCACCAGGTCGAGCTGGAGCCACTGTCTGCAGCTTGGAAGCCTTCAGCTCTGTGTCCCTGGCCCTTGGGCTGGGGTC
The DNA here is from genome assembly GCA_033557465.1 of Ichthyophis bannanicus. Classification (NCBI taxonomy): domain Eukaryota; kingdom Metazoa; phylum Chordata; class Amphibia; order Gymnophiona; family Ichthyophiidae; genus Ichthyophis; species Ichthyophis bannanicus. The sequence goes on along the minus strand of CM066031.1, from coordinate 1,394,689,842 downwards.
CCTGGTGCTGCTAGCTTGGAAGAGCCTGGTAATGGAGACTCTGATGGAAAGGGCTCTTCTTCTTCAAGAAAGTTAGCCTTCTTTGAGAGCCTCTGCCGGATCATCACCTCGGCCTCAATCTCAGCCGCCTTGTCGGCCATAGGTTTTCCAAATAGATTCTCTTTGGTGCAGAAGACATCCAGCAGCTTTTCCTGGACCCACTGCTCGAGGTCAGAAGTCTGTAGCCAGGCCTGGTGCAGAGCACCAATGCCTGTGGCTGCTGCCCGGGCTGCAGCTTCGAATCCATCGTAGGCAGCCCGGGACAGGGACTTGGAAGAGTCCCAGATGGTGGCTACCAAGGTCTGGAATTGTTGCAGGGGTTCCCTGGCAAGCCCTGCTGAGAAGCCAGCGAGCTCCTGGATGAGGCTCTTATAATACATCCCAATGTAGATCTCATAGGTTTGTATCCAGCAGCCCAGCATGAACCCTTGGAAACACGTCCCAAGGCATCGAGGGTTCTGGCCTCTCTACCCAGGGGTACAGAAGAATAAGTCTTCTGGATCTTAAGCTTCTGCATCGAGGACTCCACCACCATGGAATTGTGGGGAAGTTGGGCTTTCTGGAACCTGGACTCTTGATGCGGTAGATGGTGTCGAGGCGTCGGCTGACCACTGGCACCGAGGCCGGGGTCTCCCACATCCATAGGAGCAACCGTTCGAAGATGGGTTGCACTGGCACTGATACAGCCTCCTTCGGGGGGAGACTCATACTGGAGGATCTCCAGCTCTTCAGTGCACGGGTCCTCCTCAGACTCGGTGGGATCAAGAGGGTTCAGGCCACATCCCGGACAAAATCGTGGAATGCCAAATCCTCGGGTGGGAAATGGCGTCGGAGTTCCAGGGGATGTCTTGGTGTCGAGATCTCAGGGGAGGCCTCAACGTCAGTCTCCCATTCTGACTCTGAGGGTGTCGAGGAGTCTGAGGCTCAGAGCTCCCACGCCTCAAGGGCATCAGGGAATCGAGCCCCCTCTACTGGTCTTGGGTCAAACTCCTGGAAACTATCCAGGGAGGACCGGACACCCAAGGATCGGGACCGGGATCTCGATCGATGCCGAGAGCTGGCCCGTGGCCAATAGTGCTCATGGCCCGGTGATGTCACCGCAGTCTGGGGCCCAGTTGTTGGGGCAGATGATGCAGATGAACCTGACATCATCGCCTGCTGCATGGTCAGGATAACTGAGATACTCTGTTGCAGGACCGCCATTATGGCCTCGATGCCAGAAAGCTCCGCAGCTTTTGGCGAAGACACTGAGGATTTTGGGCCCAGCGCCAGTGTTCTGGAGAGCATGTCCTCTACGAGGACTGTAGCCTCAGGGAGCCTCGCACCATCACTACCGGCAAAGGACTCCTTCCTAGAGACCTTAGAAAGGCGCTGCTCGGAGTCGCCTGAGTCCCACCGCGGGATCTTACCGGGTTTCCCCAGTGGAACCTTGATTGGCTTCGAAGATTTTTTCTTTTTCTTGCCAGGGTCTGGCATCTTTCCGGAGGAGCCCAGGCCTCACAGGAGGTGCTTGGCTTTTGGCTCAGCGATGGGGAAACTGGGGCAGAGCTAGACTGAGGGAACATCTTCTCCTGCAACTCTGACCATTTCTTATTGGTCAGAGTTTTCATGGCCTGACATAGGTCGCAGGAGGTACTGTCGTGGTCCAGGCCAAGGTAATGCAAGCAGCAGTCATGGATGTCTATGACAGACATAATTTGACTGCAACAATTTCACTTTTTAAGGCCACTGGGAGACAGGGTGGATCACACCCGGACGGGTTCAACGACCCCCAGGCGAAAAAGAGCAGAACACCGGTCAAGGCGAGCCTCGATGAAAAAAAGAGAGAGGAGCTGAGAACAGTGCCGGGGACAGCGCTGGCTCGAGGTGGGAAGAGGAACCGGTATGTTTACCAGAAGATCTGTGGTCCGAGCTGAGGGTGTTCGCTGTGGAGGACCAGTGTTCCGAGAAACAGGACCGGGACCTTGTCTGATGCCGGTGCTCTCTCGAGGCTGGTGGCACTTGAGGAACAGCTCGACATCTGGGGAGGCCCTCGATGAACGCCCCCTGCATGGCCACTAGGGCAAATATGCTGTTCTCTAGGGTGGCCATTCTGGTCTCTATACCAGTTGGCTCCGCAACATTAAAGAGTTAGAAAAATAACAAAAGGTGACTGCCAACTTAGCCGAAAGAAGTTTTGCTTGCAGAACAGTCAGAATGGAAGGCTGCAACTGCTCCTCATGAGAGGGTGCATTTCCCTTCAGAGGTGCTCTGCTAGTCCTCTTGACCAGGAGCAGCTCTGGAAAGTGAAGAAAGGAAAACTGTTGGCAAAGAAGGGGCACCACAGTGTGCACAACTGCCAAAAATAGCTACACTGACACCAAATCTCTTCTCAGAGTACGCTAGGAGCTAGGAGAAGTCCACCATAAGCTGAGACAGAGAAAATACTGGAGTTCCCCTTAGGGGATAGGTTTTTATATCAAGGGTGATGTCACAAAGTTTCAGGACCTTTTCCTGTCTCACCATCTGCTGGCAGGGGGGCACAACCCACTAGTCTGGACTAGTCTAGCAGGATGCATTTGGAATATTGGTTCACTGAATTTTTCCATAGAGCCGCAGTTGTTATAGCTCTTCCTCTACACTGAATTCAGTAATAATTCCAAATGATCTTCTTTAGGAATCATAAGGTGTGAGCCTTATGCAATCAAGATTTTTGGTTTCTGATTCCTTATTGCTTCTTGAAGATTTCTATAATTGTTCTTTCATGCTGAATTGTATTTTCTAGATAGCAGAATCACTTTTGCAAGGCACTGTATAAACTAACTGTCATGCATTAAAAGAATAATGCACACCTAGCTAGCCAGATTTTAAGAATTACCAGAATGAATATGTAAGAGATAAATTTGCATCTATCAGAGACCCATTATATGTATATTCACTGTGTTGTTGTTGTTGTTGTTAAGTGCCATTGAGTCAGTGTCGACTCATGGCGACTCTGGATCACTGTGCTAAACTGTATTTGATCTTCAGTCAGGTGGCTCATTGTTGATAGAGTGGCATCCATAGCTGCTGTTATTGTATTGATCCATCTCATTGCTGGTCTTCCTCTTTAGCGCTGACTTTCAATCTTGCCAAGCATGATGTCTTTCTTAAATGATCTCTCTCTTCACATGATGTGTCGAAATCTTGTCATCTGAGCTTCTAAAGAAAGCTTTAGTTTCACCTCCTCTAGTACTAACTGGTTTGTTCTTCAGTCAGTCCATGGTATACACAGTATTCTTTGCCAGCACCATAATTCAAAGGCATCATTTTTTTTCCTTTTTCACTGTCCAACTTTCACATCCATAAGATGTTATTGAACATACCATGGCTTGGACAAGTCAAATCTTTGTATGAAAACCCAACTGACTAGACGTGTCTCCAGAAGAGGGTTGAGAAGCACTGCCAAAAGGCACCAGTTGCCCACCAGAAGCTATAACATCATACATTAGCTCACGTTCTGTGCTGCTTAGAGCCAACAAAAATTGTAACTCAACTTTTGTTTATTATTTTTTCTATATAACTTCTTGATATTCAATCCATACAGTACCTTACAAGCACAGATACCAGTGTCATCCTCACAGCTACAGACTCCTTGTTTTTCATCACACCACTCTGGTTTGGTCCCATTCACATCACAATCACAAGAGACACAATCCGGGTAGCTTCTGAACCCAAAGGCACACCTGTTGCAGGTTTCTCCTCCAAACTCACGTTTGCATTGGCACTGGCCAGTGGTAACATCACACTGTGGATTGACTGAGCCAACATTACTGCAATTGCAAATCTAAAAAGCCAAAACACAAAAAATATAAATGTTCAATTTTCCACTAATAATAAAACCATTAATAATAATTTTGATAGCTAAAAATACTATTTATTGTTTGAAAACAACAGAAATATGACAATAAAAAGATTCTATGGCGCCTGTTTCATAAGAAACACAGCAACAGTGACAGTAAGTGATGACAGAAAAAGATCATTCAGTCCACCCAGTCTGCTAAATTATGCTATCCCCATTGATAAGGGTATCTCCCAGCTGTCAGCCATAAAGTGTGCCCACCTGCAAGGTTCTCCTTATCCAAGACAGTGTTTTTGTTTTCCTCCTTTGCATTCTACTATCTTGGCTAGAAGAGCATACAAGCTCTCCAGCATCCCACCTTTCCCCTGCCTAATCACAGGGCTTTAAGATCATCTCAATAGCCAGCAACATCCTGCCTCCTAGGTCCCTTGCATATCCTGCCAGGCAGATTAGCTACAAGAGTATATGCACTTCCTCTGGACTTCTAGTTATTTACAGAGGTTGCAGCAAGCCAGACAGACAAATACGATCTAAATAGCTACCGTTACTAGGAAGCTTCCTATGTCACTTGTGTAGCCTGCAAGACTGACTTGACTACGGAAGTGCCTGCATTTCTTCTACGACTTCTAGTTTAACAAGGAACTTGCAGCCTGCCAGACAAACCCAGTTCCCAGTTTATTCTACCATCACAACCTGCTGGAGAACCCGACCACATAGGGCTTTTAACCTTTCTCATTAACCTCGTTGCTTCTGTTCTCTTTGACGTTGGGTATGTTGAAATAATTAAATTTTAATGGGAAACATGATTTGAGATGGGGAGAAAGTCATTGTTTATATCATTATTACTGTATATATATATTACTATGTTTTGTAAAATTATTGTATTAATTATTTTATTGTTCTTTGCTTTGTGACTTTACTTCAAATGGAAAGTAAATAATTAAAGAATACAATAAACTAAACTGTTCACCAAAGCCTTTTAGCACTGGCAGGAAAGAGCTTTGTTCATTAGTACTGGCTATTATTCAGCTTATTCTAGCTGATTTTGGGAATGGCATGACCTTAGGAAGGATGGGCCCAATATTCAAAGCAATTAACGCAGTTATCAGAGCTGCTAACCATGTTAATTGTGGTGATCGGGATATTCAGTGGCACTAACATGGTTAGCGCCATTGAATATCTGCGGCTGCCAGCGCTACGTGTCCTGATGCTAACCGCTTAGCACTGGGGCACGTCAGTGATGTTCTGGAGCAGAGCAGAGGTGGCACAGATCACTAACCAGGCAGTGGCGATATTGAGCCTCTACCCAATTAGCGATATGTGGCGAAAGCTAGGTGCAGGAAACCATGGCCTATCTTTCACCATGTATCGCTAACTAGGCAGTGGCTTGATAATGTCGAGGCCAGATATGACCCCAGCATTGAATATCCAGGTTTAGATTTCAGTGTTGGCAGCTAGCTACATTAGCAGCACTAACCACCAACGCTGAATATCAGGCCTGATATAACTATGGGTAAGAATTGACACACAGCGATTTTTCAACTATCCTTAGATTGGCGTAGTATGGTTTAAACGTTCAGTGGGAGCACTCTTGTGGGTGATTATCCCACATTGGAAGGCTGTTTTTCAGCTTCTTTTATGCATTGATTAAAAAGGAGGACCCACTACAAGAGAGGGAAACCTCTCACGGTGGGTGATCCGATAAAAAATGAGTTGGCAGAAACCTTATTAGATAGGCATGGGGAAGTAGGATTTTAAGTAAATGTCACCTTAATTTGAGAATAATCATGTCCTGGCAATGTCCTAGTTTTTATACTATTTCCTACTATTTCCTTTTTTATTTGGTCTTGTTTTATTGGATTCTTTTATGTGTCAAGTGCATAAATAGTCCAAAGCCATTTCACAGGCCACATTTTTTTTAGGAGACACTGGAGAGGTTGAACCGCAAGGGCGCCAATAATGTTGACCACAACTGTAGGGGATGAAATTCTTCTATGATCTGGGAAGAGATCATATATGATGATCCTGAGATGGCCAAATAGGCAGCTAAGCTGATGGCAAAACCAAATGATAAAGTGACAGCAACAGTGAGGATGATGCTTGAGTACATAGAAAGGGGAATAGCAAAGAGGAAAGAAAGGTGATAGTGCTTCTGTAAAAGTCTCTGAAGAGACCTTAGTGGGAACACTGTGGACAATATTGGAGACTATGCCCTCAAAAGAATATAAAACAAATGGAGTTGGCCCAGAGTGTAGGTACTAAAATATAAGAACATGTTTCTTTACAGAAAGGGCAGTGGATGCATATTACAGCTTCCTAGTCTATGTGGTGGGAGCGCTGTCTTGTGTATTGTATTGGCCGTTTTCCTTGTGGTTTAATAAATAGAGTTTAAAAAAAAAGTATTACAATTCAAGAAAGCATGGGACAAACACAGAGGACCTCTGAGGGAGGGGAACTGTAAAGCTGATCAGGTAGTATCGGCAAGAAGATGGGGTGGGCCATATATTTTATGTTTCTAATGACCATACATGCCCTTAGAATACAAGAGGTTATTGAACTACAAGAAGAAATGTTAAATCCTGCAATCAAGCTGAAGTTTTACAGTTAGGTTTTCTGTGGTATATTTCATACTGAAACAAGCAGAAAAGGATACCTCACATCCCAGTTCAACATCATGTCCCCAGTAGTTTTTCTCACAGAGTTCACACTTTGGTCCCAAAGTATGAGGAGGACATACGCATTGACCAGAATCAGGATCACAGTTGTTCTGTGTGTGAGCACAGTCACAAGCTAAAAAGTGGAAGAAAAAATGGTTTATATTAAAGCAAAGTACAATACTACCAAGAAAAATTTCTTAGCAGTTAAGGAAAATCTTTAAATTATCTTTTCAGTCTGATTTTTATTCCTTCTTGGGGAGGTGTTAACATTTAGGTCATTTTATCAATTCAATAATGTGTGATCTTTATAGTTTTCTGGGTCATGCCGCATCTTAGTAAGTGGAACTAACGTTTCAGCCATCATGCTGTGACTTTCTCCACTGCCAGCTCTCCCTCACCTGCAGCCAGATTTCCCTCTTCCTTGCCCTCGCCCCACTCATGATCACTACAGCTATCCTACTGAAGATGTTCATGGAGCAGAGTGGATAGTTTAGAAGAGGGGAGGGGGAGGGTAGAGAATGAGGGGTTAGGCCTGGGGATGTGAAGAGTGCATTACCCTTGAGAGGGAGTGAGACAGTGAATGAGTATGGGAAAGATATGAACAAGTCTGACAAGGATGAGCTTGGGAAGGGACAGAGAAGGGGTGAGCCTGGAAAGAGAGAAGAATATATAATTGAGTCCTGCGCATTGAAGAATGTGAGGTGGTGAGTCTGGGGGAGAGAAAATGAATGAGTCCAGAAGGAGGAGAGTGGATGAGATGGTGGGGTGGGGGGGGGGGTGAGGTTGAGAAAGAAGATATGAGCGAGGAGAAGGGTAAGAAGAAAATGAGCCTGCAGTGGGAGGAGTCTGGAGAAAAGAGGTGAGATTGAGAGGATGAGCCTGGAAAACTTAAGAATGAGGGAATGAGCCTGAGAAAGTAATCCTGGGGGCTGTCATTTGAGTCACAGAGCGTGTCAGACTGCAGTAGGAAGATGAGAGAAAAAAAGAGAGATAGAATATGTGCATATTTTGTTATCCGCTTAGAACTGTGGATGTGCAAAATATAAATACTCTAACTAAAATAAAGAAGAAGAAGTGAGCCTGAGGGATGAAGAGGATAGATAAAGAGGAAGGAAAGGGGGTGTGGGAGGGAAAACAGACATAAGGGAAGGAAGAAAGTGACACTCACCACACCGTGATTTTCTTAGCCAGTTACCTACCCCCTCACAAAATCACTGTCACCTACTCTATTCACTCTCACACAAATTTACCCCCAGACCCCAACTATGAACCCCCAACTATGATCCCCTAACTGTATTCCTTCACCCACATTAATAAACCAGGAAATACACTGAGCAATCCAGTTAGACAGTGTTCTCTTGGAGACTGGAAGTCCCAAATGAGAAGGATCAAAAGCAACAAAGAGTTGAGAGGACTTTCTATGTTGCTGTGTTCTTTGTAAGTAAAAGGCTAAAGCTCTTTTACAGTCCAAGGTATGAAGATTCCTTTCTGCATTTGATGCATGAGGCCTTGGAAAAAACACAGGTAGGTAGACCGCTTGGTTTAGATGAAAAGGCGAGACCACCTTTGGCATAAAGTGTGGATGAGTCCTAAGGACTACCTGGTCATGATGGAACCTTGTATAAGGTGGATTAGCTACTAGCACTTGCAACTCACTAATGCAGCGTGCTGATGTGATTGCAATGAGAAAGATAACCTTCCAAGAAAGGAATTTCAAGGAGGTAGTAGCTAAGGGTTCAAAGGGTGGCTTCATGAGCTGCCCAAGAACCAGGTTTAAGTCCCATGCCACCGGTGGTGGCCTAATGGGAGGCTTAGTTAGAAGAAGGCCTCTCATAAATCTTGCTATAAGAGGATGAGAGGAAATAGGTTGTCCATTTAGAGGCTTAAAGGAAGCTGCAATAGCATTCAAATGGACTCTTACTGAGTTAGTCTTCAGTCCTGCATTGGATAAATGAAGGAGATACTCCGGCAATGATGCTAGAGGTATCGCAAGGGGGTTAAGACCCTTCTGCGAACACCATATGGTAAACCTTTTCCACTTAAAAGCATAAGAGCGTCTTGTGGAAGGTTTCCTGGAAGCAAAAATAATATCTTTTACTTGCTGAGGAAGATTAAGATCTTGGAGATCTAGGCCTTCAGCAACCAAGCCCTGAGATGCAGAGACTGGGGATTGGGATGCCATAACATTCCGTCCTTCTGAGATAGGAGATCTGGCGCCGACCCTAACTCCAGGGAGGGAGCTTGAGAGAGATGTAGAAGCAGAGGGTACCACACTTGCCGTGGCCAATGTGGGGCTATGAGAATCATATGGCCTCTGTCTCTCTGAAGCTTGAACAGGGTTTTGGGAATTAGGGGAATGGGTGGAAAAGCATACAGGAAGTCTTGACCCCAATGAAGGAGGAAAGCATCCCTGGCCTGAGCCTTCTGAGCCGGAATTCTGGAACAGAACCAGGGAAGTTTGGCATTCCACGGACTTGCAAAGAGGTCTATGTCCGGGGTTCCCGAAATTTGAAAAATCTTGGTTACCTGGTCTGCATGCAGAGACCATTCGTGTGGAAGCAGAACTCGACTGAGTCTGTCTGCCCAAGAGTTTTGTATGCCTGGAAGATACACTGCCAGGAGATGAATCTGATGCTCTCTGGCGAGGGCCCATAGTCACAAAGCTTCGTTGCAAAGCGACAGAGAGCCTGTTCCCCCCTGCTTGTTCACATAGAACATGGCTACTTGATTGTCCGTATGAACGAGGACGGTCTTGTAGCTGAGCAGGGTGTGGAACACTTGCAGAGCAAGGAAGATTGCTCTGAGCTCCAAGAGATTGATATGTAGATGACTCTCCTGTGGAGACCAGGTGCCTTGGGTGGAGAGGTCTTGGAGATGAGCTCCCCAACCCATCGGAGAAGCATCTGTTGTGAGAGTTGCTTGGGGTGAGGGTTGTTGAAAAGGGGACCCCAGCAACAGGTTTTGAGTGGACTTCCACCACTGGAGGGACAAAATAAGGTGACTTGTGTTTGCTATTTTGTCTGACAGGCATCCTGATGCCTGGGTCCATTGGGTGGATAAAGTCCATTGAGCTGCCCTCATATGGAGGCGAGCATAGGGAACCACATGCACAGTAGATGCCATGTGGCCTAGTAGTTGTAGCATTTCTCGGGCAGTGAGATGAGGCTTTAGCACTGCTTGAGAAGCTAACTGCACCATGCAAAGGCAACGGGCCTGGGGGAGATAGGCCCTTGCCTTTCTGGTATCTGGCAAAGCTCCTATGAACTCTAAAGACTGAGTGGGAGTTAGACTGGATTTTGGGATGTTTATTACCAGCCCTAAATACTGAAGGATACGCTTTGTGCAGAATAGAGAAGTCCTGGCCTCTGACTCTGTTGGTGCTCGAATGAGCCAGTCGTCTAAGTAAGGGAAGACGAATATCCCTAGAGTGCGGAGAAATGCTGCTACTACAGCCATGTATTTCGTGAACACCCTTGGTGCTCAGGCCAAGCCAAAAGGAATCACCCTGTATTGGTAGTGCTTTTGCTGAAAAAGGAGCCGAAGGAACCTTCTGTGTGCTGGATGGATGAGGACATGAGTGTACGCATCCTTGAGATCTACAGAACAAAGCCAATCCTGACTCTGAAGGTATGGCAGCAGAGATCCGAGAGAAATCATCTTGAATTTCTCCTTGACAAGGAATTTGTTCAATTCTCTGAGGTCTAAGATAGGTCTGTAACCCCCTGTTTTCTTTGGGATAAGAAAATAAGGGGAATAGAACCCTGTACCCTGCTGATGAATGGGTACTTCTTCTATTGCCCCTTGGGCAAGAAGGATAGTGACTTCCTGACCTAACAGGTTGATGAGAGAGGTCGGAGAATTGAACTGCTTTACTATTGTGTGAGGGGGCATGCTTGAAAAATGAAGCTTGTACCCCTCCTTTATGATGGAGAGTGTCCAATGCTCTGCTGTTATTTGCCCCATCTGGGGGCAAAATGACATAACCTTCCTGGAATGGTGGAAGGCTCTGGTCCCTCGAGAGCCAGGAAGGTTAAGTTCTCTACTTGAGAGTCAAAGGCCCTGTGGAGGCTGAGCCTGTTGGGCCGGTTGAGGCCTAGCAGTCTTTGCTTTCTTCTGTTTGGGTGATTGCTGACCTTTCCTGGCAAGCTGACCTGCAGAACGTCCCTGCTGAACATAAGCAGGATAAAATCTTTTCTTTTTAGAAAAGAATGGTTTCTTGAACAATTTCTTTCTAGCAGGATCAGCAGTGGACTTGGATAACACAGGTCTGCAACTAAAAAGCTCTTTGATTATTATTTTCATCTAATTTCCATGTATTTTGGTGTGCTGAAAACAAATAAAATCTTGAAAAAACTCCTAGACGTCATGATTTGCCACAACATGCAAAATTGTCTTCAAATTTATCAAATTTTTTTCAAATTACTATTAATTAATTCAAATTACTATTAATTAATTCACATAAGTGCATTTAAGATATAAAATGCCAAAAAAACCTTAAAGGGGTTGTCCGAATTATGTAAAAAAAAATATAGCACTGTAAATCTGATGGTCAGCAATATATACATAAGCTAAGCAAGTTTTAAGTCCGTGCTTCTAATGGTAGAAGGGGTTAATCTTTCCTGAAGAATCCAGTGGGAGGAAGACACAGGGCAGATAGCAGCAGCTCCGGTCAGTGCAGGGGGGTGTGACCAGCACTGTGACGTCTCGTGTACAGACACAGAGCTGCTCTCTCCTGCATGCCACACTTGTGCACGAATCATCATCAGGTTCTTGGTTCTAGGCTGTTCACACTTTTTCATCGCAATTCGTGTTAGCGCATCATTCTTCAGCCGTTATGTTATGGCTCCGCGAAAGTGTATTAATTCGCCAGACAGTTTCTGTTTCATCTGTGGTGAATATACAGTGTTGAAGCAACAGCAGAATATTACAGACTTTGTGAAAAAAGTATACTTTGCATACTTTGGACTAAAAATTGGAGATCAAGATAAAGTCTGGGCGCCTCATAAAGTGTGCAAACGGTATGTTGAGGACCTCCGAAACTGGTTCAAGGGTAATAAAAAATCTTTCCGTTATGGGATTCCTATGGTATGGCGAGAGCAAAAGAACCATCGTGACGACTGTTACTTTTGTTCATGCGATGTGAAAGGATTTAATTCCAAATGGAAGCATTCCATTTCATACCCCAATCTTCACTCGGCAATTTGTCCCATCCCCCATGGTACAGATATACCAGTACCCAAGCCCCTTGCTACTTTGGAAGAGATACCTAGCTCCGATGAAGGTGAAGTCATACCTGAACCAGATGACGAATCAAGTTCTGACTTTGAAGATGATACAAGACCAAAATTGTTTTCTCAGGAGGAGATGAATGATTTGAAAAGAGACTTGAATCTTCCCAAAGATGCCGCTGAGTTACTCGGATCAAGGCTGAAAAGCAGGAATTTATTGTTGCCAGGTGTGTCATCTTCATGGTTCAGACATTGTGAAAAGGAGTTTGTTCCTTACTTTGCCCAGGAAGACAAGTTGGTTTATTGCATCGATGTCGAAGGTCTGATGGGTCAATTTAAAATCCAATATGATTCAGAGCAATGGCGTCTTTTTATAGATTCTTCAAAAAGAAGTCTCAAAGCAGTTTTACTCCACAATGGTTTTTACGCTGCCATAACTGTAGGTCATTCCGTACACTTGAAGGAAACCTACGAGAACTTGGAATCGGTTCTTCGTAAACTTAAATATGAAGATCATGGTTGGCAAGTGTGTGGGGACTTGAAGGTCTTGTGCATGCTGCTCGGGCAACAAGCTGGGTATACCAAATATCCTTGTTTTCTGTGTCTATGGGACAGTCGAGACCGACAAAATCACTGGACCAAGACGAGTTGGCAGCCGAGGGTGCTAACAGTCGGTGAAAAAAATGTCCGATGAGAAACTTTGGTACCTTCCCATAAAGTTCTTCTAACACCTCTCCACATAAAATTGGGATTGATGAAGCAATTCGTAAAATCATTTCCAAGAGATGGAGAATGCTTCAAATACTTGGTCACCAAGTTTCCAGGCCTGTCGGAGGCAAAATTGAAGGAAGGTGTGTTAGAAGGCTTTTAGTTGATCAAGAGTTTGTCAATACCATGACAGATCCTCAAAAAGAAGGGTGGATTGCATTAAAAGAAGTCGTACAGAAATTTTTAGGCAATGACAAAGATCCTCACTACAAAAAGATCGTCGGACGAATGCTGAAAGCATTTCAAGCTTTAGGTTGCCTGATGAGTTTGAAAGTGCATTTCCTCCAATCCCACCTTGACTACTTTCCTGAAAATTTGGGAGCTGTGAGGGAGGAACAAGGTGAACGATTCCACCAAGACATTAAAGAGATGGAAAGGAGATACCATGGAAAATTGAGCATTACAATGATGGCAGACTACTGTTGGATGCTTCAGAGAGGCATTCCAGATGCTACTCACAAGCGTAAATGCACCAAGAGGAGCCTCACAAGGAAGAAGAATCGAGTTTAGTGTGTGTAGGTGAGCTCATTTCAGTTCAAAAAAGGATTTTCATGAAAATATTGTAATAAAACTTTAATTTTATAAGCCTATTTCCATTTATTTTGAGGTATTGCCTTATTTAACATAGTTACCTAAATTGTCAGGAAACGTGATGTCCTATGACAAAATGGAGGTCATTTTCGGATTCAGCACACCAAAAAACATAAAGATTACATGGAATAACCAAAACAGCTCTCGAAAAAAATATTTTTGCAGACCTGTGTAATCTATCCAAGGTGGAATTTTCAGCATCCATTTCATTGGCCTTTTCCTGCCAATCTTTACCAAACAGGTTCTCACCAGTACAAGGGATATTTCCCAATTTGTCTTGTACCCAGAGCTCTAGATCAGATGCCTGGAGCCAAGCAATTCTACGTGCACCTATGGCAATAGCCGAGGTTCTGCTTATGCACTCAAAGCAGTCAAAGGCTGCACGGTTGGCAAATTTAGAAACATCTTAGGCATGTTTGACCAAAGTGAGAAAATCCTGTCTTCTATTCACAGAAAGAATAGGACTTAAAGCCTCTAAATCATCTGTGACCTCCTTCAGGAACATTCCCATGTAGAGACTATAGGAACTGATCCTGGCAGAAAGCATGGAAGCTTGGAAGACCCGACGTCCAAAAGCATACAGGGTTCTGCACGCACGTCCTGGAGGATTAGAGGCATGCCTCTTTGCACTCTTGATCCTTCTCATAGCTGATTCCACTACAATAGAGTGGTGAGGAAGCTGAGTCTTATTGAAACCAGGACAAGGAGGGACTCTATACATAGTATCCAGTCTGCGAGAATGAGGAGAGGTGGTAAGAGGTGTCTCCCACATCCTTAACATCAGATCATATAAAATCTCATGAATGGGCATGGTAGCTGCCTCCTTAGGAGTTTTGGGATATTGTAGAATTTACAACTCCTTGGCCCTTGGCTCTGTTTCAGGGGCCACAGTAATGGACAGGCCCCGAGCCACCTCCCTGATAAAATCCTGGAAGGAAATATCCTCTGGAGGAGACGTCCTGCGTTTAGGGGAGGAGGGCTCCTCTGGGAGAAGCATCGCTGCATCGACAGAACTGTCAGAATCCTCAGATTCTTCTGAGGATTCGAAGTACCGTCTGTCCGGATGCTCTTGAAGAGCCTGATACCCGTACTGACCGAAGTCGGTACCGGGAGTAACCGGTACTGGGGTATCGGTAACGGAGGTCATCGGATGACTGGGTACCGGCAAAGCAGACACCGATGCCGATGTCGATGCTATCGGTACCGGTACCGATACCGATGCCGGTGCAGGTGGAATTGTCTGTCGTGGTTCCGAGGGCGTCGATGCCGCAAGGAGAGCCGCCAGACTGCACTCAATAGCCAGGACTCTCTGGTCTATTGACGCTGCCAATGCCTGGATGTCAGTACCGGAGGAGACCGCCAGTACCCCAGAGCATGGCACCAGTAGTTCTGCCGAGGTCGAGGCCTCAAGAACATCCTGGAACCCCGATAATGCTTTGGAAGCCGAAGCCTCCCGCCGGGGCAATTTTGCCGGTGCAGAATCCTCAAGGGCAACGCCAGAGGCATCTCGATGCTTAGAAGGAGATCTACCCTTTGAGGACCGGCTGGACTTATGTTTAGTTACCTGAGATCCACGGGAGGTAGAAGAAGCCCTGGAAGACGTCGATGCCACCGAAGCTGCATCAGAGGGAAACAGGGTACTGAGCTTAGCAGCTCGGTTCTGCCGACCTCTTTTAGACATCATGGCGCAGGACACAGAATCCGTGATGGAGTGGTCAGGACCTAAACATTTTAGACACCATTCATGGGTGTCGGTGACGGAAATGGTACCGCCACACTTGGTGCACTTTTTGAAACCTGAGGCAGGTTTCTCCATGGTAAGGAAACGTTTTTGGGCCTAAGGCCCAAAAAGGCGCGTGCACCTGAAGAAAAAGAAAAAAGAGAATATATACATATATATTTTTTTAAAGACAGAAATAAGAAGAAAAAAACCGGGGGTACCGGTAGAGCGTCGAGGAAGGCAGACGCGACCACAAAAAAGAATTTGTCTGCGGTGACAGGAACACGACCTGCTGGCTCCGCGGAAAAAGAAGAATCTTTTTCCTTTCCCTCTCTCTCTCTTTGTCTCAGCTTTAAAACTCAACTGGAGAAAGGCAGTTGGGAAAGGCAGGAAGGCAGCACGCAGGCACTGTGGGATGCTCCCAAAAGCTTTCTAATTGGATGCTGGGGAGCGTTCCCGCGCAGGCTCCGTCGGTACCGACGATACCCATATGTGATGACTACATTCCTGCTTGTTCCTGGAGATACACATTGACATCCTCACACTCATCTACCCTCAACTTCCATTTAAAAAAGAGCAGGCTGACTCAGTGTCTCAGTGGCTGTCCCGCTGAGAGATATGGTTGCAATAGACAAGCCCATATGCAATAAGCATGGTAAAAAACATCTGAAATTTCTTTAAAAAGCATACTTTGGAGAAGCAGTGGTGAAAGTTACCGGGGCTTGGCAGCTGTCCTGCTCTTACATTGATTGGTGCCTGTAGTGGAAGCTCCTCCCATCTTCCCCCGATATCGGAAGTTTCCTGCAGCATTTAAACGCCAGCTGCTAGAAGGGAGGTGAGAAGCAGTGGTGAAAGTTACCGGGGCTTGGCGGCTGTCCTGCTCTTACATCGATTGGTGCCTGCAGTGGAAGCTCCTCCCATCTTCCCCCGATATCGGAAGTCTCCTGCAGCATTTAAACGTTGGCTGCCTTAAACGCGGCCGTGTGCCCGAAGGGGGCGTGACCAAAGGAGGAACGCCCCTTTGGTGCCCCTTCGGTTCCAATTTAGGGCCAGTTTGGCTCCTTGCCATTTTGGGAATGCCCAGAGGACATGAGAAGCGGAAGCGGAAAAGTAAGTCTGTGAAACAGTCTTCTATTTCTATGTCTACTCCGACTGTGACTACTGGTCCTATGGATCAGCATGTGGTTTTTCTTCAGGGCGTGTTGTCAAGCGCTCAATATCTTTCCTCTCCTGCCTCCGGTGCTTCTCTAAGTTCCATCGATAGAACTCCTCCGCCTAACCTAGGGCCTTCTCAGACTTGCGTTGTGGACCTTTCTTCTTCTGTGGTTTCCTCTGCTCCTGGTGTAGAAGAGGTGGCGCTTGCTGCTCCCCTATCCTCTCCCAGTGAGGTTTCTCTGTTAGTCCCTATTTCAGTAGTTAGCTTAGGTGGTGATCAACATCTGCCTTCAGCTGTTAATCCTGTAGAAGTTACACTGCTGGATATCTGGAAGTAAGTTTCTGATACAAACACTTTGTTAACTAGATTTATGGATCAAACTGTTACCTTTTCCCAACAGGCTGTTGCTCGAGTCCACGAAGTTGAAGTTTGTGTTAAGGGTGTGGCTCAGCGCGTTGGCAAGGTGGAAGCTCAAGTTGTCTCTTTGCAGTCAGCAAATGCTACCAGTTTGAAAGATACTTTGATTTTGTATAAACAAATAGAATTTTTGGAAAATCTCTCGCGTGCAATGAATATTCGAATTTTGAATTTTCTTAAGCCACGTTTTATGTCGCTTATACTTCTATTTAAACAGTATTGTAAGGATGTGCTGTTATTACCAGAAGCTGACACTATTATGATTTCTCATCTTTATTTGCTTGAGCGGGCAGCATCTGTGGATAATAGTTTGGCCTTGTCGTTGGATCAGAGTGATGTCGATTTAACTGATTTTTTGGAAAATTCTCAAGCCTCGATTCCCTCTTGTGCCACACTAGTGATTTCTTTGTCCAATCTTAGAAACATAGAAACATGATGACAGAAAAAGACCACATGGCCTATCTAGTCTGTCCTTCCATATCAACAACTACAACAGTCCACTTTTTACCTTTAGAGATCCTCTGTGTTGGTCCCATGCTTTTCTGAATTCAGTTACTGTCCTCATCTCTACCACCTCCAATGGGAGACTATTCCATGGATCCACTACTCTTTCCGTAAAGAAATATTTCCGCATATCACTCCTGAAGCTATCTCCCTTCACCCTCATCCCATGTCCCCTCGTAGCAGAACTTGCTTTCAATTGAAAAAGGCTCTCTCCCTGAACATTTATGCCACAGAGGTATTTAAACATCTCAATCATATCACCTCTATCCCGCCTTTCCTCTAAGGTGTACATATTAAGATCCTTAAGTCTGTCCTCATATGCTTTATAGTGCGGTATATAAGAAATTGTAATAAATAAACAAATAAATAAATAATGAAGCCCACTAATCATTTTAGTAGCCACCCTCTGCACCGACTCCATCCTGTTCACATCCTTTTGAAGGTGCGGCCTCCAGAATTGCACACTATACTCCAAATGAGGTCGCACCAAAAACTTATACAAAGGCATTATCACCTCCTTTTTTCTGCTAGCCATTCCTCTCCGTATTCACCCAAGCATCCTTCTAGCTTTTGCTGTTGCCTTTTCTACCTGTTTAGCTACTTTAAGATCATCAGACACAACCACGCCTAGGTCCCGCTCTTCTTTAGTGGACAAAAGTACTTCACCTCCTATACTGTATTGCTCCCTTGGATTGCTGCAGCCCAAATGCATGACCTTACATTTTTTAACATTAAATCCCAGCTGCCAAATTCTAGACCATTCTTCAAGCTTAGCTAGATCCCTCCTCATGTTATCTACCCCTTCCTGGGTGTCTACTCTATTGCAGATTTTGGTATCATCCGCAAAGAGGCAAACCTTACCCGACAGCCCTTCCGCTATATCACTAACAAAGATGTTAAAAAGAATCGGATCAAGGACAGATCCCTGAGGCACACCACTTGTAACATCCTTCTCCTCAGAGTGAGCTCCATTTACTTGTACTCTTTGTCGCCTCCCACCCAACCAATTTCTAACCCAAGCAGTAACTTTAGGGTCCATCCCTAGGGTGCTCAGTTTGTTTATAAGTCGCCTGTGAGGAACAGTGTCAAAGGCTTTACTGAAATCTCCCTCGGTCCAACTCTCTGGTCACCCAGTCAAAGAAATCAATCAGATTTGTCTGACAAGACCTGCCTCTGGTGAATCCATGCTGCCTCGGATCCTGTAATTCGCTGGACTCCAGAAACCTCACTATTTTCTCTTTCAGCAGCATTTCCAATAATTTACTCACCACCGAAGTTAAACTAACCGGCCTGTAGTTTTCAACCACATCCTTACTTCCGCTTTTGTGTAAAGGCACAACATGAGCCTCTCTCCAGTCCTTTGGCACCACTCCCGACTCCAATGAGGCATTGGATAAGGCATTGGATAAGGCTTGTAGATAAGGCTTTAAAAAGGAGCGCCATCGGGCGCACCCGCGCCCGGCGGGCCCGCGCCTGAGGGCCTCGCCAGAGGGCCCTTTGGCGTGGCCCTTAGGCGGGGACCTCCAAGGAGGCAACAGCACTCAGCCCGCCCAAAAAGTGACGAAGCCAACCACCATCACCACATCACAAGGCCAGCAACCCATGCACACGGCCTCTAAAACAGAAACTGACCTCATCACAAACCCAACAGTTCACCGACCGCTAATACTGCTACATCTCCAGCTCTCCCCCGCACCACCTTACTCCCAGCACAGCTCCCAGGAGGGAGATCACCTCGTGCTTCACAAGGGCTGCATCGCCGACATCCCAGCAGCTCCTCTGCCCAATCGGGGCAGTGCGGCAGCTTTAAAAGAGAAGCGCCAGCAGGCGCGCCCGTGGCCCTTAGGCAGTGGCCGCCTCGGAAAACACCCAAGCTCTCATCACTCTGACCGACCAGTAGCTTGAGCTCCCCCAGGGTCGAGCTCGCTACCAGCACCAGCGAGAACCCTCCTGATATCACTACCGCTCCAACAGTTGATATCCACCATCACGGTAACCAATATTTTTCTCCAACGACCATTTAGACTGTAGCTAGCACCTTGACTACCCTGTACTGTTGCCAGTAACCGCAATCTCCCAAGTCTTGCCGGCTAGCAATAACGACACAGACTGCAATCCATTTTAACCGGCTTGTGCACTTCTCAGATTACCGCGATCACTAACCCCTGCCAGTAGGCTTACTGCCTCACTACCTCACTTCCACTGTAGCCAGGAACTTGTCCCCTGTAGCCTTACTGCTTGCCTACCTCAAACTTATCTGTAGTCTGTAACCTGTTGCCAGTAGCCTTATTATATGACTACCGCATAGTTACTGTAGTCAACAACTTGCTACCTGTAGCCTTACTGCCTCCCTACCTCTCAACTTCTGTGCTAGTAGCCATAAGGTATGCATGTTCACTGAGTTGTTTATTTAGCCAACCTTTGATTACCACAGTGGGTCCCAAACGATATAGCCGACAAAGATCTACAGACATAACATGCTTGATTACACCAGTAATTGATACCCCTGATACCTAGTTATAATTGCGATATTGTGACATCACGCTTGATACCCCTGATACCTTGTTGTAATTGCGATATTGTGACATCACGCTCGATACCCCTGACACCTTGTTGTAATTGCGATATTGTGACATCACGCTTGATACCCCGGACACCTTGTTGTAATTGCGATATTGTGACATCACGCTTGATACCCCTGACACCTTGTTGTAATTGCGATATTGTGACATCACGCTTGATACCCCTGATACCTTGTTGTAATTGCGATATTGTGACATCACGCTTGATACCCCTGATACCTTGTTGTAATTGCAATACTGTGACATCACACTGACACCGCTCCCTCCTACAAGCGGAGGAAAATCTCCAACAACTACCAGTGCCTCACCCCTCTGCACAACAGCACTAGGAACACACTCATCCCACACACTGACCCAATCTGCCCCCACCAAAGTCCCAACCTGACCTCTCTACTATCCCCTGACGCCATGGCACTCCCCACCATAATCACACTACCACACACATTTATCAGTTGCTACATACTACTCGCCCTGACACATTTCTCCCAATCCCTCACTTCCACCCATAGCTCTATCCCAATCCTTCATAACTCCTGGAAAAGGCCCCATGACCACACCAACCACCACACGGACAGATCCATCCACACGACACACTCCCACTCCCACCTCATCTACATCGCCCTCCTCCAGGCTAGGTCCTCTCAGCACAACCACGACACCCCCTCTCACGACCTGAAATGCGCCCTAATAAACACCCGCTCAATCAGAAAGAAATGGCCAGCCATATCGGACATACTAACCTCACCTGACATCGACATACTATGCATCACTGAGACATGGATGTTGGAGGCAGACGCGGAAATCCTCCACCAGTCTGTCCCCCCGAACTTTTCCACCCACTCCTGCCATAGAACTGACAGAAGGGGTGGAGGTGTACTCATACTTAGCAAGACTAGTCTGCAATTCCGGACAATTGCATCAAGCAGCACCCCCCACCTAGACCACATCGCCATAGCAAACAAATATCACACCATTAACCTACTATATCGGGCACCCTCACCATCACCGGATGAACTCTCATCAATTATTGACATCGCCTGTAACCCCGTTAAGACACATACCTCGAATTGGATACTAGGAGACTTCAACCTCCCCTCTCTCCAAGACACCCAAGCCAGAGCTTTTCTAGATGCTCTTGAGGCGGCGGGCTACAACCAGCTGATCAACTCCCCTACCCACATCAAGGGAAACACACTTGATCTCATATTTGCACCACAATCAACTTCCTGTCACACATCCAAGATCAACATATCACTATGCTCAGTTCCATGGTCAGACCACAGTCTAATCAGATTTGTGATCCCCTCTCACTCATCACCCTCTGTCCCTCAACCCTCAAACAAACCACCAGACCCAGTGTCAAAACGCTATCGCCAGTTCAACAGAGAAGAGATCTTAGAAAGGACTCAGCCTCTCCATAATACGCATGGTATGAACCTTGATGACTTGGTTGCCACATGGAACTCATGCCTCAATGCCTCAACTGACTCTCCCGCCATCAACACCTCATATAACAAGAGGAAGAACGCACCCTGGTACTCGCCAGAGCTCAAGACCTCCCTACGACATCTCCGACAGCTAGAGAATCGCTGGTGCCGCTCCAGATCAATTGAAAACCAAGAAGCCTACTCTGCCCAGCTGTGCACCCATCGAACAGCAGTTTCGAGGAGAATGAGGCAATACCACGCTGAGGTACTACAACGATCCCTGAATAAGCCGCACGAGTTGTTCAACATCGTCAAATCCTTAGCCAAGGAGCCCTCCACCGATCAGCTAAACCAACCAGACCCACAGAAATATGCAGACTACCTGCAAACCAAAGCAAACCAGTCCACCCTATCCGCTAACGATCTGGCCCCAGACATCCTGACGGCCTTTTCCACCCCTCCTTCACCTTCACAAGTACTGACAGTGACCCAAAGCACCATCTCCACCTTTACTACCCCAACTGACAGAGAAATACAAGACATCATTATGAATATAAACACCACCACAGCACCAGGCGACCCATGTCCAGCATTCTGGATAAAAACCCTACGTACTGAACTCAGCACCTTCCTGGCGAAACTGATCGGGACCTCATTCCAAACAGGCATCCTCCCCAGAAGCCTAAAACAAACCTCAATCAGACCGTTGCTCAAGAACAACAAACTTGACCCCACAAAGATGGATTCATACAGACCTATTTCCAGCATACCCCTCCCTAGCGGAAATCTCAGAGAAAATAGTCCACCGTCAACTGAGCCAACACATCGAGGATAACTCACCCCTCGATCCCTGCCAGCATGGGTTTCGCGAGCAACATGGCATGGAAACCTTATTAACAATCCTATTCAACACCCTTATAACAGGGCTAAATAACGTCAAACAGGGGTTTGCCCTCATCTTTCTCAACAAGCCAGTTTGTTGTTTTGCACTAGTTCATACTGTTAAACATTACTATTATTGTTACAAAATGTTCGATGTAAAACTAAGCTTATGCTTTGTAGATTGTTGTTTTATTGTGAACCGCAACTGAACTCTGGAAGTTGCGGGTTATAAAAATACATGTTAAATAAATAAACATCGCAGCCGCTTTTGACTCCATCAACCATGGCCTACTGCTCTCCCGCCTTGCCGAGAAAGGAATCCATGGCACCGCCCTTGCATGGTGTACCTCTTACCTAAATGACAGATGGCAACATGTTCGAAACGGTACTTCAACCTCAACACCATTCCCACTAACAAAGGGCGTCCCTCAAGGCTCCGCCCTCTCCGCCCTATTCTTCAACGTCTATATGCAGCCTATCTGCTCGATCATCAGGTCTTTCGGTATAAACTGCCTAATCTACGCCGACGATGTCCTCATGTTCACCCCAATACATACTGATCACCCAGACGTATCCCAACTATCATCATGCTTCGATGCAGTCACAGACTGGCTACACTCGCAGATGCTCAAAATCAACCTCAAAAAAACAGAGGTGCTTTTCATCAGCAGAGACCAAGCATTCACCCCGCCATCTTCATTGAAAGTACGTGATGCCGAACTCCTCACAAAACAACGATCCGTTACCTTGGAGTGTTGATTGACCAACATCTCAACCTAAATGCCCAGATAGGAAACATCTCTAAAGCAATTTACTACAAAATCCGGATGCTACGTCATATCAGACCACTACTTGAGCCAGACGATTTTCGAACAGTCTTTCAGTCCCTAGTGATGCCCCACTTCGACTATGCGAACTCCATCCTCCAGAGCCTGCCGAAGTGCACTCTACAACCTCTGCAGCTAGCAATGAATACCACAGCCCGAACCCTCCAACAGGCATCTATCAGGCAGCACATCACCCCTATCCTGAAAACACTACACTGGCTCCCAATACGCTACAGGGTCACCTTCAAAATCCTAACAATAACATTCAAGGCCATCAATAAATGCACGGCCAGCTCCCTCACTGAACTTATCCAGCTCACCCCCCCCCCCCAACAGACTCAGAAGATCTGTCTCCACCAACTCCTTAATCCTCCCAAAAACCATCACCAAATGCACCAAGGCCTCTAGAAACCGTGCCTTTGCCTTAGCCACACCTTCATGCTGGAACAACCTACCGCCCAATATCCGTGCCATGAACAACCTTATCCAATTCAGAAAGGCTCTAAAACACTACCTCTTCCTTCAATGCTTCCCCAACTCTGAAGGCATCACCTAAACCCAGCCCATACATACCCACACGATCAACCCTGACCCTACACCCAAAGCGACCATTGAACAGCACACATAGATATATCGAAGAGTTGTGTACATGGTTTTTACATGTTCTCCAAGTTTAAATTCCTTGTTTTAATGTAAGTCCAGTGTTGACCCCCACACTGGACATCTATGTTTCTTGTAAACCGTGCTGATGTTAAATAGTGCGGTATATAAACAATGTTAAATAAAATAAAATAAATAAAGGCTTGTAGATAAGGCTGTAATTATGAAGGCCTTTTTTTTCAAAAAAGGAGTTACTTTTTCATGGGCATAAGTTATCAGGTGATTTAACATCTTCATATTCTAAAGATAAGCACAATCTTATACTATAAACAACATGAATAAATAGATGCTAAAAATGATTGAAAAAAGCATCTAATAGGAAGTGTTGGAAAAGCTGCTAATCCCTGTTGATTTTTTCTGCCAATAGATAAGTGCTGAGAAGGTCGTTGATGCGTGAAGGCATGCTGCTTTTTGATTTATGCAAATGAGCGCTGCCGGTGTTAGTCTGAGACCTGCACTTTCTATTTTTAAGAATTACGATGTATATTTATTAATATTTAAGTTTTGAAAAAAAGGAAAAACATAAGAAAAAAGAAAGAAAAAAGAAAAATGAATAAAAACTAAATTAACATATTAAGAAGAATTTTGGATTGTATTTTGGATTGCAGGCAACGACAGAATATGAGAGATCCCATTTAGTTAGGCTTTCTTGTCAAATTTTGAGGGCACTAGTTATATTATATAGATACATTGTTATATATTTACCGCTTAATTACCTTTTCAGTTTGTATTTGGAAATAAATAAATTTAAAAAAAGCATACTTTATTGAAACTTGCTTACTATGTTGTTTCAGTAATAATTTCTGTTGGTTACCATTTGTGGGTCAAGTCATTTTTCAGTAGTTAAAATGGGATCACACTAGAGAAGGGTAAGCACTGATTTAGGGCACCATTACAGTACAGCCTTTTATCCTTCCTCATATGGCCCCTGGTTCCAATTAAACTAATGATCAGGAAAATCTATTTCAGTTTTGCACAACTATAGAAAAAGATTGCTGCTTGCATTTGGTTAGTTCCTGGTTATCCTCTAACTTTCTCCATTTGAACCCAGTCAAGACCTCTGCTATGTGGTTGACCTTTGGGACCCCTTCCCCTTCCTTAGCCCCTACTCTGGCCTCTTCCCCGATCTCACTAGTTTCTTCCTTTCATTATCCGGGGGTCATCTTGGACTCCACTTTGTTCTTTTCTGAGCACATCTCCTCTGTTACCCATCATTCCTTCTTTTAACTCAGACAGATTCGTACTGTTCGCCCCTTCCTTTCCCCATCTGCTTTGGCTACAATTCTGCTCTCTCTTGTCACCTCCAGACTTGATTATAGCAATATTGCTCTGGCTGGCCTCTCCTCTCTCTCTATCAGTTACATCAACTTCAGTTGCTTCAGAACACCGCTGCCCGTATTCTTACGCACTTTTCACGTTCTGAGCATATGTCTCCCCTCTTTGCCCGTTTGCATTGGTTACCTGTTTGTTTCCGTATACAATACAAATTGCTCATTTTGACCCATAAGGCTGTTTACTCCTCAATTCCACGATACCTGTCTTATCTTCTTCATTTTCACCATCCCCACCGCTTCTTCGCTCTGCTCATACCCACTGCCTTGCCCTGTCCTCTGTTGCTCAAGCTCGCCTCGAGCGCACTCAGGGGCGGCCTTTTTCTTTGTCGGCCCTGCCCTATGGAACTCACTTCCCCATACTCTCTGCTCTGAATACTCATTTCCAAAGTTCAAGGCTGCTCGAAAACATGCCTTTTCCAACTAGCCTTTAATTTGTCTCCCCTACCCTACTGTTTATGTTTTTTGTTTTGTTTTGTTTGTTTGCCCTGAATCCCTCTCCCACTTCCTTTCTGTTCGTTCTCTATCCTTTGCTACTCTGTCCTATCATTTATATGGCGTTCCTTTCTTTTTCTATTCTTTGGCAGTCCTTTTATTGTAAACCGCTTAATGCTCCGGCCCGGCGGTATATCAAGACTCTCCATAAAGAAAATAAATAAATAAAATGGGTCGAGACTCAGCAACCGTGATCTACATTTTTTAAACAATGGCTGAGGTGGCCAAAAAAAATCTAGATATTCAGCTCTGATATTTAGGTCGTGGCTGCTGAAAGTCCAAATAATGAGGTGACCGACACCATTATCTGGATAGTCCACAATCTGGATAATGTTAAGACTTATGGGCCTGATATTCAAAGACCTGTAAACCGTGTAAATGGGGCTCGGTGGGATATTCAGCGGCAGTGACATGGTTAGTGATGCTGAATATCTGTGGCTCTTGCTACTTTATGTGAGGTGTTCTGGGAACAGCACCTGGGGATACCCGGGCAGCGGAAATATTGAGCCACTGTCCGGTTATCCCTCAATGGCGGCTGTCTTAACTTTTACCACCGAAGCTAACTGGGCAACGGCTGAATATTGCCACTGCCCATTTAGCTTCCGGGTTCTGTGGTCAACCCAGATATTCAAGACCAGTGGCCAGATATGGTCCCGGCACTGAATACCTGGGTCTAAGGTTCCGTACAGGCGGCTAGTCGCTGTTGGAGCACTAGCTGCCAGAGCTGAATATTGGGCTCTACCTTTTTTGCTACCCTAATTTTATGCAGATAGTTATCCAGTTAGTGGATTTAAATAATCTGCTGCTCCACATGTGGACAGCCCTGGCACTATCCAAATACCGCTCAGGAGGTCTGTCAGCTGTTCAGCAGCACTGTCCAGATAGTTCATTGTAATTCTGGACTTAACTGAGTTCACCTTGTCGTTCCACATAAACCGGTTTGACTACTCAGAAAAACGGTATATAAAAGTGTGAAATAAATAAATAAACGTCTTTGAAAAGTGATCCGAAGCACTTTTACAATAAATCAACAGAAAAAGGAAAGCTTGCTAATGATAAATAGGTGGAAAGGCCTAAGATCGTGCTTCAAATAACCCTGTAGTTGTGTCTTCTAGGGAAAGCTAATTGTGGCAACTTTCATAGCAAACATGAGAGACACCAGTAGAAAGAATAGCGCTTACGTGTGCAGCCCCCGTCCTGGAATGAATAAAAGCCATAGGCACAACGATCACACTTCTCCCCAGCCACTCCAGAGACACAGGGACACTGGCCATCATCACTGCAGTCCTCAGAGACAGAGCCAGACTGGCTACAATTGCAGGAAATGCAACCAAGTCCAGTGGTCAAGCCATAATGCTCATCCTGTTGTAAAAGAAAAGCAACTTTAATATGTTCTCATAAGTCATTTATAAATTACCAGGGCCGATATTCAAAAAGTCATATGCTTGCCATAGATTTCAAGTTATATGGATATTATTTGCTATTTATATCACTAAAGAGCCAGATATTATCCAAATAATTAAAGAATGGATTAGGGAAGGGGCATTAAACAGCACTATTCAGCTGAATAGCAGGCCTAAATCTAAATGGACAGTGCTGGCAAGGCACCACTAAATATCTATAACCAACACTATTACTTATACGGATAGCAGCACCCAATGGGGATTATTTTAAAAGCGTTATTCATGCTTTGGATGTCTGAAAACGGGTACACAGACATCCAAATCATAGAGAGGTCTCCAGAAGCATTTTAGAACCCAGCACGGGAGACGTCCCTGACGCAAGGATGTCCAAGCTGTGAAGGGGACTTGGCGGAAGCATGTCTGGGGTGTTTCAGGAACTTGGACGTCCTTGCCTGATTTCATAAATGTCCTGCATGCCCCAAGTCTCATCAAAGCTTATAGCTGTTCCAGTCATGAATAGGCATCACAAAGGGGCTTGTTTACAAAGCCGCAGTAGCGGTTCGCGATCGTTATCAGAGCCGATAACGATCGCGAACCGCTACCGCGGCTTTGTAAACAAGCCCCAAAGTGTTTGTGTTGCCAACCAAACATCCTGAGGATGTGGAGGAGGAGGCTTTCCTAACAGGGGCTCTACAGGACAACCAACAGTAAGGATTTGAGGGTTTATTTTTATTAAATTGCTAGCTCTCTGACTGGGAGCTCTTAAAAGGGTTTTTGTATATTTTTAAAGCAAGGCTACTTTCTTTTTGGTGCTTTAGTGGAAATTTCCTTGAGCAGAGTAGGTTGTTGAACTCTAGTAACCTCCTCAGCTTTGGGAACTGCTAACACCTAATCAGGTGTTAGTTCCCTCCATACCCACCCCGACTCCCACCCACCCCTAGTGAGCAGTCTTGTTTTATAGGGCACCTCCCCATTTAACAAAGCACATAGACTTGGACCAGCACATTTTGAATATAATTAAAGAGATTTAACTGCTTTTTCTCTGAAAGGACAGCTGGGAAACCGGCTGGTACTTGGTAGATCTCTCTCTTGTGCTTTAACAGATACCTAAGCTCCACGAACAGAACAATGGCTGGGAAAAATCGTATCGCTAAAGCTGTTGCCCCCGTTACAGCTTCTGCCTCGGTCCAGACAGATGTCCTAATGCCAATTGAAGGACCGGTTCCATGTGCAGGGTGCCTGCATGCTGAAGCTCTGAGGAAACAAGTGGAGGAACTCAGAGAGGAGGTGGTGAGGCTGAGGAGCATTTAAAACAGTGAGAAGTACATTGCTGAGATGCTTCTTGCAGCAACCAAGCTCTCCAGCAGAGGAGAAGATGGTTGCCAACAGAATGTCGATGGTTGGACACAAGTCACCAGGGCCTGCAAAATCACCAATCCAACTTCTTCAGCCCTTGAATTGAAGAACCATTGTGCAGCCCTGGAAATGGAGGAGGTGAAAGCATCCCTGGAAAGGGATGAACCAGAGCTCAAGTACCCCAAAGTTGCAGAATCAGTGACCACAAGAAAACGAAGGGTAGTTGTGGTTGGAGACTCTCTTCTGAGGGTTACTGAGGTGTCCATCTGCCGACCAGACTTGATGTCCAGAGAGGTATGCTGTATGCCTGGTGCCAAAATCCAAGATGTTACGGAGAGTTTGCCGAGACTCATCAAGCCCACGGACTATTACCCAATGTTACTAATCCATGTTGGAACAAATGATACTGCCAGGTATACCTTGGAATGTATCAAAAGTTACTTCATGGCTCTGGGACAAAGGGTGAAGCAGTTAGGTGCACAGGTGGTGTTCTCCTCAATCCTCCCTGTTGAGGGTAAAGGCTAAGGCAGAGAGGCTCGCATCCTGGAGATGAATGCATGGCTGCGTGGATGGTGTCACCGAGAGCGTTTTGGTTTCCTAGACCATGGGATGCTGTTCCAAGGGGTGCAGAGCAGAGATGGCATCCATCTGTCCAAGAAAGGTTGACGCGTCTTCGGTAGTAGACTGGCTAATCTACTGAAGAGGGCTTTAAACTAGATTCATTGGGGATGGGTGAAGAAAGCCCCCAGGTAGGTGATACATTAAATACCTTTATGGAAATGGGTAACAGGGGTAATATATGGAAAGCAGTATGTATAAATGCTCGTAGCATGGGAAATATGATCCCTGATGTTGAAGCTTTGGTGGGAGTGGCTGACTTGGATTTAGTGGCAGTTATAGAAACATGGTTCACAGAAAACCATGATTGAGATGTAACTATACCTGGCTATATTTTATTCAGAAAGGACAGGGTAGGAAGAACGGGAGGAGGAGTGGCACTATATGTAAAAACTACTATTAAAGCTTTGGAATTACAGAGCTTAAAAGGGAGAGAGCAGGCATTGTGGTTTAAACTAGAAAGAGGGAAAGAGAAATCTATTTGCATTGGCGTGATATACAGACCTCCCTCACAAGAAGAAGAGGTGGACAGAGAGTTAATTGAAGACATATGCAGCATTGCTAGGAAAGGGGAAGTGCTACTGATTGGAGATTTCAATATGCCAGATGTTGATTGGCACATTTCTGCTGCAGTATCATCTAGAAGCAAGGAGATCCTGGATTCTCTACAGGGAGAATTATTCAGGCAATTGGTAACAGACCCCACATGTGAAGGGGCCATACTGGACTTGGTGCTTACCAATGGTGAAAGAGTTTCTGATGTTGTAGTGGGAGATCATTTTGCATCCAGTGAATACCAGATGGTGTGGTTCAGTATTAGGACTACGACTGTTAGAATCCATTCCAAGGTGAGGATCTTAGACTTTAGGAAGACTAACTTTGCCAAGATGGGCCAATACCTCAGGGAGTTGTTAGTGGGATGGGAACAGCTGGGGGATGTAGAAAAACAGTGGGCAAAACGGAAAGGGGATATTTTAAGGGCAACCAAACTTTTTGTTAAAATGGTAAATAAAGGTAAAAGGAAAAGGAGACCGCTATGGATTTCGAAAGAAGTAGCTGAAAAAGTGAAGAAAAAGAGGGAGGCCTTCATGAAATACAAGAGATCACAGACAGAGGAAGACAGGCATTGCAAAACTACGATTACAAAACTACGATTAATGACGAATGTTTGATGTAAATAGTTAATGGCATTGCTATCGCCACTATTCATGCTTGAGTTGACTTCAATTAATTACAAGTTGTAAAAAGTTACTAAAATTGATATTGTTCATGAAAAAGTTAACTGTATATAGTTAAGAAAACGCTGTTTCTTGTAAAACCATGTTCAATATTTGTTATATGTAAACCGCCTTTGATCTCTGGAAAAAGCGGTATAGAAGTAAAGCATAAATAAATAAATAAAATAGATAAATCTGTATTTGGAAAAACTTAGAGAAGCTAGCAAAGTAGTCAAGAAGGCAAAGATTCAAAAGGAGGAGGAAATAGCCAATGCAATAAAATGGGGGGGATAAGACATTTTTCAGATATATTAGTGAGAAGAGGAAGGGCAAAAGTGGTATTGTCAGACTCAAGGGTGCAGGGGAGGAATATGTAGAAGCTGATAAGGATAAAGCTCATTTGCTTAACAAATATTTCTGTTCTGTGTTCACATATGAAGAACCAGGAGCAGGACCTCAGAAAACACCCACAAACAGGAACAGAAGCGAGGGACATCTTGAACAATTTTCAGAAGACTGTGTTCGTGAGACACTTGCTCAACTTAAAGTAGACAAAGCGATGGGATCGGATGGGATAATAGACGTTCTAGCAGCTAAACTAGACTGACCTTTTCAATGCTTCATTGGAGTCGGGAGTGGTGCCAAAGGACTGGAGAGAGGCTCATGTGGTGCCTTTACACAAAAGCAGAAGTAAGGATGTGGTTGAAAACTACAGGCCGGTTAGTTTAACTTCGGTGGTGAGTAAATTATTGGAAACACTGCTGAAAGAGAAAATAGTGAGGTTTCTGGAATCCAGCGGATTACAGGATCCGAGGCAGCATGGATTCACCAGAGGCAGGTCTTGCCAGACAAATCTGATTGATTTCTTTGACTGGGTGACCAGGGAGTTGGACCGAGGGAGAGCCCTAGATGTGGTGTATTTAGATTTCAGTAAAGCCTTTGACACTGTTCCTCACAGGCGACTTATAAACAAACTGAGCACCCTAGGGATGGACCCTAAAGTTACTGCTTGGGTTAGAAATTGGCTGGGTGGGAGGCGACAAAGAGTACAAGTAAATGGAGCTCACTCTGAGGAGAAGGATGTTACCAGTGCTGTGCCTCAGGGATCTGTCCTTGGTCCAATTCTTTTTAAAATCGTTGCTAGTGATATAGCGGAAGGGCTGTCGGGTAATGTTTGCCTCTTTGCGGATGATACCAAAATCTGCAATAGAGTAGACACCCAGGAAGGTGTAGATAACATGAGGAGGGATCTAGCTAAGCTTGAAGAATGGTCTAGAATCTGGCAGCTGGGATTTAATGTTAAAAAATGTAAGGTCATGCATTTGTGCTGCAGCAATCCAAGGGAGCAATATAGTATAGGGGGTGAAGTACTTTTGTCCACTAAAGAAGAGCGGGACCTAGGCGTGGTTGTGTCTGATGATCTTAAAGTAGCTAAACAGGTGGAAAAGGCGATGGCAAAAGCTAGAAGGATGCTTGGGTGCATACAGAGAGGAATGGCTAGCAGAAAAAAGGAGGTGATAATGCCTCTGTATAAGTCTTTGGTGCGACCTCATTTGGAGTATAGTGTGCAATTTTGGAGACCGCACCTTCAAAAGGATGTGAACAAGATGGAGTCGGTGCAGAGAGTGGCTACTAAAATGATTAGTGGTCTTCATTATAAAGCATATGAGGACAGACTGAAGGATCTTAATATGTACACCTTAGAGGAAAGGCGGGATAGAGGTGATATGATTGAGATGTTTAAATACCTCTGTGGCATAAATGTTCAGGGAGAGAGCCTCTCTCAATTGGAAGCAAGTTCTTCTACGAGGCGATATGGGATGAGGGTGAAGGGAGATAGATTCAGGAGTGATATGCGGAAATATTTCTTTACAGAAAGAGTGGTGGATCTGTGGAATAGTCTCCCAGTGGAGGTGGCAGAGATGAGGACAGTAACTGAATTCAAAAAAGCATGGGACAAACAAAGAGGATCTCTAAAGGTAAAAAGGGGACTGTTTTAGTTGTTGATATGGAAGGACAGACTAGATAGGCCATGTGGTCTTTTCTGTCATCATATTTCTATGTTTCTATCCCTATATTTTCCATGCTGACAACAAACACTGATGGGGAAAATAATTTGAAAATGAGTTCTATTGATATCTCACAGATATAAGTCTTACCGAGCACTGATCGCATCGTTGCCCAATCACGTTTGGCTTACACTCACACAGGCCTGTCTCATGATGGCAGATGCTTGAAAGGGAACCATTCGCATGGCACCCACAAGCTGTTACAGAAAAACAGAAAACAATACACCTATAGTTAGAAAATCATTTTCACAAAAGACAATTGTGCAATTCCATAAAGACATTTCTCTCAGATTTAGGGGCTTGTTTACAAAGCCGCGGTAGTGGTTCGCGATCGCGATCGCAGCCGCGGCCCCATTGAAATCAATGGGGCCGCGGCTCCGATTACGATCGCAAACCGCTACCGCGGCTTTGTAAACAAGCCCCTTAGTATCCCATGGTCTTTTTTGGGAAAAGGGTGGTACATCTGCTAAATCACAGCCATGTGAAAAGGAATAGGGATAATCTACACTTGTTTAGTGTTTAGGTAGAATATTATCGCCTTTTATCACCAACCTCCAAAAATGCTTCATTCCAACTATGGTGCTATTACAGTGGAACAGTTTCTCAGTGGGCTGCTACCATATTTATTTATTTTATTGCATTTGATCTTATTTATAACTTGGCCTGCTGGTCCAAAATCCAAACAGTTTTACCTAAAGTAAATGAATGGGAACTAGATTACATACCTTGGGCCCAATATTCAAAGGGTTTAGGATTCTAACTTTGGATGTTAGGCTCCTAAACTGGCCTCTTTGAAAATGTACTAGGTCTGAGTCCCAGTGTTATGCTCAAAATATTACTGAACCCCTAAATATAGGAGCCTAAAAAATGGATAGCAACAAGGGCAGATTTAGATTGGGTGGGAAAGAAGCTTAGCGCTAATTTTCAGCACTAGGCTCATAAATTGGGCTCAAATATAAGCAAATGAATGGTAGGCCTAAATTTAGGAACATAGGGCCTTCTATTCAGAAAGGCTTATCTGGTTAGCGGGACCTGCT
This sequence comes from Ichthyophis bannanicus, assembly GCA_033557465.1. Classification (NCBI taxonomy): domain Eukaryota; kingdom Metazoa; phylum Chordata; class Amphibia; order Gymnophiona; family Ichthyophiidae; genus Ichthyophis; species Ichthyophis bannanicus. The sequence goes on along the minus strand of CM066031.1, from coordinate 1,394,657,038 downwards.
AACCGGATAAAGTGCTGAGTCTAATATTCATTGGCACTATGCGGCTAGAAGTGCTGAATATTCCCTCTAATTGCCGCAGAATTATCCGTATACTGACAGCGTGATCTGTGGGTGGGGTGAGGGAGGTGCACGTGCTTTTCTAGTTAGGGGCAATTTTCAGTCTGCTAAATGGATCAGCGACAGGCCAAAGAAAGCGGGCCTGACTTTGTGCAGTTTGGCTGTCCAGAGAGCGGCTGAACGTCGCTGCTATCCAGATAAGCAGCAGTGGCTACCACTGAAACTGGATATTCAGCAGAAGCTGTTACAGGGCATTTCTTCTGACTCTGATTTCACTTTTGCCTGCAGTGGCCAGCGTTTATAAAAAGCTGACCATTGTGAGCTGAATATTGTTCTGATAGTGTTTATGCTTTAAATTTCAGGTGAATGCTCAAAAGAAAAATCAGGCTCCTATATTTGACTGAAAAACATTTAACTGAAGAGCTTAAATTTGGGAGGTCAGTTTTTTATAAATATCAAGTACTTTACTACACCACACTTACCACGGCAATTTTTGACAACCACGGCATCCCCATAGTAACCTTCGTTACACCTCTCACAATGACTTCCAGTTGTATTCCGAATGCATTTCAAACATTCCCCTGTGATAGCATCACAGTAGCCAGTTTCCAGTTGGTCCACATTTCCATTGCAGTCACAAGGACTACAAGACCCTCCAGGCACTGTTGGATTCCCATAGTAACCATTTGCACACCTGCAAATTAACCATCAAACACTTGTAATTTTTCCAGTCAATATTTAAGCTCCACAATCAATGTTTCTTTTAAATGCTGACCGAGACATTTAAATAAATATGTATTTTCAGCACCACTATCCAGATAGTGAGTGGCACTGAATATATATGGAGAGCTTTTTTGCTGTCTTAAATTTATCTGGATAGATATCCAGACAGTAGGCTCGCCAGATAGCTTGCCGTTCTGCCCGTGCACCATCGCCAACGCTGTCATTCCAGTAGCAGTTCAAGGCAAGTTACATTCAGGTACAGTAGGTACTTTCCCATCTCCAGAGGACTGACAATATAAGTTTGTACATGAGAGTTCCCAGCCCACTGCTCTAACCACTAGACTACTCCGCCACGCCACTAACTGGATTTTTAATTTAGAACTATAGAAATAGTGAGCAGATGCTAGTTTACTATTCGATATCAACTCTGTCAAATGCAAAATTGAGAGGCATGTTTACTAACCATGCTAATCCTTAGTGAGGGGTTTCCAGCAAGCCAAGCCCGCCACAGTAACTATTAGCATGAGCTAAAAATATACCCATGATAAAAATTCCACACTAACCGTTTAGTGTGGGTTAGGGAGAAGACTAGACAGCTTACGGGCACAGTGTGGGTGGATGGAGACCGCACACTGCGATTAGCACGGATGCCATTAGCATGAGCCCACCATCAATGTCCCAGTTAGTGTGGGTGCACTTATCACTCCCTCAATGGGTGGTGGAAACTGCACCCATAGTAATCAAGGCAAGCAGCTTAGCACATGGGTGTAGCTGGTTGTGTGTCAACTGCATATGTGAATTTTCAAGCCATTAGCTATAAAGGTAAACTCATAATAGTTGGGCCCATTTTCAGATGAGAAAATATTAAAATGATTAATTTCCTTAAACTTGGACAAGCTTGTTTTTAATAATTTTATTAAAATAATGGAAGCTTTGAATCATAATTATCCCAACAAACTACTGCAATACCTCATGAGAACCCTGAATATCTGCTTTCTGGTTATTAATGTTAATTGGTAGGGCAAATAGTACCCAATGTAGCTGTTATCAGATTTTGCAATAACAGGAAAACTGTTGACAAACTTCTGGTTGGTTCCTGAACAGAGATAAATAAACTAGAAAAAGGAGAGGCGGGACCAAAAAAATGTGAAGGCACATTTTAGAAAGGCCATTTATGTGGTAGAAGGGACGTGGAAGTGACAGTGTCTGCAAGAGATGGTGTGCACATGTGAGGCTGATGTAAAATTGACATATCTCTACCCCTCAAAAGAGACATGACCATTTAAAAACAGGCTGCGGACAGAAGGAACTGCAGGAATGCATATCTGATTGGCCTTTTCTTGTATCTACTATATCAGAAAATATTTTCTAGTGCTTCTCTTGAGTCTACCATGCCTTTAAGTCTCATATCTTGACCTCTAGTTCTAGAAATACCTTTCTACTTTAAAATGTTTCTTGTGAATTATTTATACCTTAATGTTATGTAAATGTCTCTAACTACTACTACTACTACTACTATGCAACATATACATCACTCCTCTACTAACATAGTAAATGATGGCAAATAAAGGCTGAACTGGATCAGACCAAATACCCATCAACAAAGCCAATGCTAGGGTCTCCGGTGTCCCCCAGCAACCTATCAATCGGCGCCTCCGGGTTCATGTGGAGCCTGATTCAGGGAGGGGGATGTCCAGGCAATCCGTATGTCCCAGAGGAAGATGGGGCTGTTAGGACCCGATTCTGGTCCATGGTAACCAAATGTTCTTGCGGTAGCCAGAATCATACCCAAGGACAGCTGGTGTACCCCTGCCACCTGCAGGGATGTCCTCCCTGCAGGCGCCCCCGATATCCACGGATCTGGCCCTCCTTTTCCATGCCGCCCAACCAACAGCTGGCCTGTTGTGGCCTGGATTGGGCAGCAAGGACCCACCCACACAAGGCCCCGGTCCTGGGGGAGTTCCCTGGGCCCAATCGCCAGGTTTCCACTGCTTATACCACCTCTGAGGCGACATGAATCGGCCCTGTATGTGCTGCCAGGCTGGCCCGCCCCTGCTCCACCCAGAACTCATCCCCCTCCTGTCGGCTCTCCCCATCTTAAAGCAGAGAACGTGTGGTGAGAGCAGGAGGGGGAATAGGGTCCAGGCAGCTTGCAGTGCTGCATGTCCTGCTGGGACGTGCAGCCACACAATCCGCATTTCAGAATGACCTCCATAGCCTGCCCAGTAAGAAAGGGTTGTAACTGCTCCTCTATGAAGGTTCTCCCCCCTCCCTTGCCTTCATTCAGGGTTGTAGCTGCTGATCCATGCAGGTTAGTCCCCCATGTCTTTTTAAGACCCTAGCAATGGACCAGACCAAATAGCCATCATCAGGGCCGATGGTATGGTCTCTGGTGTCCCCCTGCAACTTATCGATCGGCGCCCCTGGCTTCATTACTATTAATGGTAAGTTGCACCCCCCCCCCCCCTTTCCCATAACTTTTTTGTGAACTCTGTTCACATGATGCTAATATTTCTCCTTATAATCAAATGCTGTAACAAGAAAATTGCAGTGAGAGGGCAAATGCATAGCTGGAATAAAAAGAATTACTGAGGAGTATATCTTTGATATTGTATGATCAAGCTGTGATAGCAAAAGGTTAATGTGATCGAAGCAAACACAATCAATGTGTTTATTATTTAACCAAAAAAAAAGATTTACAAAGGTAACAGCTACTTAGCTGTTCCTGCCTTTTTTCCCGCCTGTTATTGTTGCCACAGATACTACTACCACTCTGTCCATGGTCACGCAGCTCTTTTATAAATCCAACAAATAAGGAAGAGATGATAAAAGCAGTTAGTGGAGCTGGGCTTAAAAAGATTTGGACAAGTTCCTAGAGAAAGTCAATAGATTGTTAAGACCGACCTGGGGAAAGCCACTGCTATCCCTATGTGTAAGCCACATGGAAACCCACAGTGAGCACTGAGAGGCAGGACTCAATCCCAGAGCTGATGTTGGCAGTCCTGACCGTTGACAGTGGCAGTATCAATGTGAGAAACACTACTTGGCTGCACTTTGGGATTTCTTTGCAAGTCTGCAACTCTGAAACATGCAGAGACGTTGCTGGCATTGCAGCCAGGCTGGATGAAAGTGGAAAGATCACTCCATAGCCTCAATGAGAGCTAGCAGTGGTGGTGCTCCTTGTAATGGACTAGCAGTTACGCTAACCACAAGCTTCATGCCCTGTGCTGTGGTACATGTGTGTCTGATTCCGACCGACCAACTCGCTGCACCGGAGGTCCCCCTACTCCCTCTATTCTCTGTGACTAGATGCCTGTCTGGGACATAAAGGTAAATATTACTACCAGCATGCTACGAGAGGGAAGGAGGGAGTTGTCTTTGGTACTCTGCAGAGAGCCTGAAACAAGTTGAAAAGTTCATACTTTATAGTGTGACACTACAGCACATTTCTCACTCACAGGATCAGACATTCGGGGGCTTCATCTGTGTGGTTCATAGAAAGTGTCGGGGGGGGGGGGGGGGTCCATGCACATGTGAGTGTCAGTGAGCGCATGTGTTTGCATCTTTCTGTGTGTCATAGAGACTGCTGGTGCCTATATACACGTGTGTGTGTGCCACGGAGATTATCGGGTGCTACATATATGTGTGTGTGAATGTCTATGTGTGTGTGTGTGTGCGTGTGTGTCATGGGGCCTGCTGGGGGCAACGTGTGCGTCTGTGTCGTGGAGAGTGTCAGGGACTGTGTGTCTGTGTGACATGTGGAGTGTTGGGGCAGGGCTGTATATGTTAATAGCTATTGGGGACTGTGTATGCATGTGAAACAGCACACTTACCGTGTGCCTTGTTATGATAGTAGGGGCTGTATGAGGAATCGTTAGAACTAGTGTTGTCTATATACATGTCTCTCTCTTCAGATAGTAGGTGTGTGGTGTGCGGGTGTGGTGCCTGTGTGTTTGTGCATGTGGTGCAGTAGAATGCCTGCCTCTGTGTGTGTGTGTGTGTGTGGTGCAGGTGTGGGGTTCCTGTGTGTGTGCATGCTGCGTGGGTCAGGTATCTTTGCACTGTATGTATGCTGTAGGGGTGGCATGCCTCTGTGTGTATGTTTGTGTGGTGTTGGGATATGGGGGTTGCTGAGTCTCTTCAGGTGAGGGTGCAGGCAGCACCTTTTAGCGTATTTTCTTTGTGCTCTCTTCTGCCCTCTCTTCAACCTCCAACCCTTGCAACTGTACACCCCTCGCTGCAGACCCTCTCCTGCTGCCTCTCCCCAACTCTGTTCCCTTCCCAGACTTTGCCCCTTTCTCCCTTCCCCCTTCTCCTAGCATTCTCACCCCTTGCCCCCCCCCCCCATTCCCTTTCACCTGTTTTCTTTCTCAAGCCCACTATAGCTTTAAAATTGTCCCTCCTACCTCCTATGCGTCTCTGGCCCCAGCAACCCTTTCTTCAGTGCTCTTGGCTGCAATCGCGGTCTTCTCCTCTTCAGCCCGCAAGTCAGCTTGTTTCATGGGCACTAATCACTGTATTGTTGGATGCGATCTGGGCATTCAGTGCCCACAAGAACAGCCTGTCCCGTGGGTCGAAAAAGAAAAGAAGGCTGTGATTGCGGAGAGCAGCACAGTGGCATTCAGAGTCCAGGGGAACAGCCTGTCTCTCGGGCCAAGGAGCAGAACACCACTGTAACGCTGAATGCAAGTGCGGCCTTCTTTTCTTTGGCCCATGGGACAGACTGCAGACTCCCACAGTCACTGAATACCATCGCACTGCTGAAGGCAATCGGGCTACAACTTTGTGCACCAGCATCCATCAAGCCCAGCAACCTGCCCATCAACCTGTTCTCAAGTCAGATATAGCAGACAAGATCCTAAAGAATAGATCCATTCCTTGTTACTAACTACCACAGAAAAGCATCAATTTTCTCAAGTCTACCTGGATTTTAATGGTTTATTGACATTTCCTGCAGGAAGTTGTCTAAATCTTTTTAAACTCAGCTATGCTAACTGCATTCACCACATCTTCTGGCAACAAATTCCACAGCTTAATTGCTTAGTGTGTGAAAAAATACTTCCTCCAATTAGTTTTAAAAGTGCTACCTATTGGCTTCATGAAGAGTCCCCTGTCCTTGTAAGATATGAATGTGTAAACAATCATCCGGACATCTATTTCCTCCTCTGTCATATCTCCTGCAAGCTAAAGAGCCCTAACTTCTTTAGCCTGTCTCTTTTTCAAAGGAAGCGACCAGAACCTCCACAATACTCACGGTGGATTCACTCTACACATCCATACAAAGGCATTTCCTCTCCTTTCCTAACAGCAAACAGAACACTAGGTATTTTTTTACCACTGTGCAAACTGAGCAGAGAATTTCAAAGTATAGTTGACTCCTAATACAGAACCCAACATCGTATATCTATAGTTTGGATTATTTTTCCCTATGTGCATTACTTTGTACTTATCCACATTAAAAGTCATCTGCTATCTAGACAGTCCCCCAGTCTTGTAAGATCTTTCTACAATCCCTCACAATCTTCTTGTGATCTAAAAACACTGAACAATTTTGGGCCACCTGCAGATTTGGTCATCTCACTTGTTTCTTCTTCCACATCAGTTATAAGTAATGGGCCCAGTATTCAGAACCCTTAGCTAGATGGCCAACAGGAGGCTGCCCAGATGAGGGTGCTGACAGTGATATTCAGCAGTACCATACAGACAATGCCGCTGAATATCTCCACAGCCCGCTCCTATACTATCCGCTTAGTGTGGGGGCAGTCCGTGGGTGGAGCGAAGGCGGACCATTGCTATCCAGGTAAGTGACTTATTGAGATAATGGCGATTTTCAATCAGAATAACTTAAGTCTCATGCAAAGCAGATTCCAGTTACTGTCTAGATAAGGGCCGACTGAAACTTGCCACTTATCCGGATAGTGCTGCTCAGTCCAGATTTTCAGTGGCAGTGACTATCTAGATACTGTCACTGAATATTTGAATAATGCAGGCAACGCCGCAGTTACCAGTCTGCTGAATATTAAGCTTTATGAAAACTGGCCTCAATATGTTAAAAATCACCAGTCCCAATACAGATGTTTGATCCACTCCACCATACACCTTTCTCTGTTTTCTATCTTTTAACCAGCTCCAAGTCCACATTAAGACTTTGCCTCCTATCCCATGATTTTTAATTTGCTCAGGAGTCTCTCTTCAAGAACTTTATCAAATGCCTTCTGAAAATCCAGACATAATATATGATAGCTCAACTTACTCCACGTGCTTCTTAGCCCCATCAAGTAAATCTAACAGATTAATAGGGCAAAACATCCCTCTGTTAAATCCATGTTAGCTCTGACACATTAAGTCATGTTTATCCACATGTTCGTTAAGTTTGTTTTACAGAATGGTCTCTACCATTTTGCTGGGCACTAACGTCATGCTCATCAGTCTATAGTTTTCTGGATCCTCCTGGAGTCATTTTTAAAAATTGGTAATCCTCTCCAATCCTCAGGCACTGTAGATGATTTTAATGAGAAATTGCTATTAATTGGTCTGCAATTTCATGTTTTGCAACTTTATTCTTCATTCAAAGGGCATAAACATCATGTCTGGTTTGTTTTCTGTGCTGCAATTTCTGATTTTTTTTCAGATCCCTGTGGTATATACAAACCAGTCCAGGCGATATACTACTCTTTAGTTTGTCAGTTTTCTCTGTTACCTCTTCCAGGTTCATCAAATGCAAAAAGCCATTTCAGTGCTGTCTTTAGCTGAAGTACTCAATGCTTGGTTTTCATCCTTTTATCATTTGGCAGTCCTCTGTGGATATCCCACGCCTTTTTGAATTCCATCACAGTGTTTGTCTCCACCGTTTCCTAAGGAGGGGGGGGGGGGGTTCTAGGTATTCACTACCCCTTTCATGATGAAATACTCTACTTCCTGATACAGCATCTTTGTCCTTACAGCTTCATATCATATCCCCCCAGTTCTAGAGTTTCCTCTCTCTTTAGAAAAGGTTTGTTTGTACATCAATACTTTTCAAGAATGTGAACATTTGTATCACATCTCCCCTTTCCCTCCGCACCTCTGCATAGCATACCTTGGATTTCTGCAAATCAAAGGCCTGATTTTACAACATCTATGTGAGAAGTTCAAACAGGCATCTACTTTACATCTATTTTATAAAGGCAACATAAGTGCCTATGTATCTTTTACAAAATAGGCTCCCAGGGACCAGCCCCAATAAGAAAGGGAAGTGAATTTAGCTCAGGCCTTTTTCAGAAGTTCAAGATGAGTTGTATTGAGGAACACCCTCCCACTCTTGATTGTTTGATGTGCTAACCGTTTTGATTTAAAGATAAAGCGGTTTATTAAATCCTTTTAAATAAAAATTAAATAAAAATTTAAAAAAACAGTAAGTATTTTGCTGTTCCCAGAGGGTTTATAATCTAAAATCTGTACTTTAGGGAAGTGGCGTACACAAGATCACAGGGAGCAGCAGTGGGATTAGAGCTACTCCTCAACTCCTGCTCCACAGCTGTTGCAAATGCACGTGTATGTTTCTCCAAAGAGGTCGCTATTCCAAAGGTTAGCAGCATCTGCTAAATGGATAAGACACACTGAGAGTGATTCAACAGCACGATCCATATAGTGTTGCTGTATATTCATTTATTTAACTGTACTTAGATACCACCTTTTCCTTAAATCAAGTATATGTCCTCTGACCACCTCAGCACTATTTGGATAGTGCCAGGCGGGGTTGTCCATGGGTGGGACTGAGATGGAGTCAGCATTTATCCAGAGAGCAGCAATTTTCAGTGTTGCCTTCCGGATAACAAGCCACATAACTTAGTCAGCAGAAAAAGCTAAATGTCACCATAATCTGGACATTCTGTATTCCCAGTCTCCTCCAGAGCGCAAATGCCAGCGTTTCTGATCCTGGTGTAAACCGATCATTTCTCTGTATTGGAAGCCAGCTCGAAACCCCTGGTGGTAACTTTATAAATGCCATTATCTGCATGGAGAACACACTTACATGTGTGAAAACCCAAATGTAGAATTCTGCCATTTTTGGCATTGAATTTTAGTTGCAAAGCACTCAACCATTCTTCATTCTGTCTTAGGTCACTCCTCATTCTGATTATTCCCTCAGGAATGTGCACTCTATTATAGATCTAAGGGGTCTGTGTACTAAGCGGCACTAGTAACTTCCGTGCGATATCAGAGCCGCAGCCCCACTGAATAAAACGGGGCTGCGACTCCAATATCGCATGGAAGTCGCTAGCACTGCTTAGTAAATAGACCCCTTAGTGTCATTTGCGTAAATACAAGTTTTTACAACTTATCACTCTACAGTACTACATGAAAATCTTTATAAAGTTATGCACCAAAACAACTAGAAAATGTTACTTCTTGACCTATTTCTGTTGAGGTAGACCACCCTCTTAGTACTAGTCATTGTCTTACATTAAGAGGAGAAAAAATGTAGGAGGAAGGTAAAAGAGGAGACAATTTAGAGAGAAAAGAGACAACAAATCATACATAAAGAGAAAGGCGTGAGAAACATGCAGGATACAGAAAGAGACATTAAACATATGTGGTATGCAAGTCTCATTTTTGGAAAGACTAAACCACTGCTATGCTGGCAATTCTGACTGCCACATTTTCTAAACTCTGTGTGTGTGTGTGACATCTGTATACATAGATCATAATTTTAAAAATACTCACATACTGCCAGTTTGCAGAAGGCTCAGACATTCACAACACAGGCTGAGTACAACCACTTCTAGGATGTGCATCAGCATCAGAGACAGGACGTCTAGTCATCAAGGAACAGAGAATGGCAACAGAGATATTCTCCAGGAAATAAACTTAAGGGAGAAAGGCTGGAGCTCAGGTATCGCTGGCTTTAATATTTTGTCACCTTTAGGTAGGACCAAAGTGTAGGGCTGGGGAGTGGAGATCCTCCCTCTGCCCCAAAGATCAGAGAAAGTAAGGAACGCAGAGACTCACAGCATCACCGCTTCAGTCCAGGTGTTTGGTACCTTCAAAATTGTGTGTGCTAGTCAGTAGCCTACATTGTCTAAGCATACTATCAGGACTGGCTAGGAGGGAGATGAAAACCTCCTGCTGATCACAAAATAACATGACATTGGTGGTTGGGATCACAGGCAGTGGGATGTGGATCAGTATCTGAGGATAGACTAGCTGGGCAAGGTAAGAGAAACATCTCTCACGCAAGGTTGTTTTGCAACATGAATGCTGCTGACGGCAGCTTTGTGCAAGCCAGGAGTAGGTGAGACCTAAAGAGTGCTGCCAAAGGTTATATCACAAAAGGGTGTCTGAAGATGGCAGGCTGTGCTGTAGTGTCACCATTATCTGCTTCAGCTGGGCATGCTACCCAATGCTTCAGTGATAGCAGGAACGACTTCTGTCCTTGATGTGTTTGGGTAGAATGACAGACATTGGGTCTACTACCACTTCCGTCTCACATCGCTCACTCTCTCTCTGCTAGAAAGAGGCTAGGAGGGAAACAGTAATCTCTAGACCAGAGGTTCCCAGACTTTTCTGCCAATGTTCCCATCAACATAGTAGCATAGTAACATAGTATATGACGGCAGATAAAGACCAGTATGGTCCATCTAGTCTGCCCAGCAAGGCGGCAAGGGTAGGTGTATCTGCAGCTCCCTGCCAGGTCACTCCTCCCCATGCCTTTGTTTAGGGGTGTACCCACTGCTCCGTGTAGGTCACCACTATTTGTTGAGAAATAAGAAATAGTTATGTTTATTTTGATTTTATCCTGTTGCTATAAAGGGATCCACTGTGTCTGTCCCATGCCATTTTCAATTCTGTCACTGTATTTGCCCCCACCACTTCCATCGAGAGGGCATTTCAAGCATCCACCACCCTTTCAGTGAAAAAATATTTGCTGACATTGTCTTTCAGTTTACCCCCTTGCAGCTTCATGTTATGCCCTCTAATTTTACAGCTTCCCTATCTTTGGAAGAGGTTTGTTTGTTCATTAATACTCCTTAAGTATATAAAGGTCTGAATCATATCTCCCCTGTCCCTCCTCTTCTCCAGAGTGTACATATTTAGGTCTTCAAGTCTCTTCTCATAAGCCTTCTGATGCAGGCTCCAAATCATTTTGTTTGCCTTCCTCTGAACCATTTCCAGTCTTTTTATATCCTTTGCGAGATATGGTTTCCAAAACTGAACACAATATTCCAAGTGAGGCCTCACCAGCGACTTGTACAGTGGCATTAGTACCTCTTCCTTTCTGCTGGTAATTCCTCTTTGTATGTATCCCAGCATCCTTCTAGCTTTTGCCACTGCCTTGTCACACTGTTTTGCCACCTTGAGATCTTCAGAAACAATCACTTTGAGGTCCTTCTCCTGGTCCGTGTACACCAACCTTTCGCCCCCTATCGCATAGAATTCCCTTCCCAAGTGCATGACACCGCACGTCTTCACGTTAAATCTTAACTGCCAAGCATTAGACCATTCTTCCAGCTTTTGTAGATCTTTTCTCATGTTATCTACTCCCTCCAGGGAGTCCACTCTGCAAATTTCGTGTCATCTGCAAAAAGACAGACTTTTCCATTCAGTTCTTCAGCAATATCACTCACAAATACACTGAACAGTACCGGTCTCAGGACTGAACCCGGGGCACACCGCTAATCACCTTCCTTTCATCTGAGTGAGTTCCATTTACCATCACCTTCTGAAACTGTCACTCAACCAGTTTCTCATCCAGACTCCATCTTGGGACCCTATCCCAAGTTGTTATTGACAAGCCTCCTATGAGGAACAGTATCAAAGGCTTTGCTGAAATCTAGATAGATCACATGCATCACATGCCCTTAATCTAGTTCTTTGGTCACCCAGTCAAAGAACTCAATCAGATTTGTTTGGCAAAATCGTCCTTTGGTAAAACCGTGTTGCCTCGGATCATGCAAACTTTTGGTTTCGAGACAGTCCACTATTCGCTCTTTCAGGAGCACCTCCATTACTTTTCCTGCCACTGAGGTAAGGCTTACTGGCCTGTAATTTGTCACCTCTTCCCTATTACCACTTTTGTGAAGAGGTACCACATCAGCCCTTCTTCAGTCCTGTGGAACGTCTCCTGTCTCCAAGGATCTATTAAAAGCATCCTTTAACGGCCCTGAAGGAACCTCTCTGAGCTCTTTCATTATCCTGGGATGTATCCCATCTGGTCCCATGGCCTTGTCCACTTTCAGTTTTACAAGCTGTTCAAACAAATCATTTTCTGTGAATGGTGTGGTATCTACTCCATTCCCATGTATATATTTGTCAATCACAGGTGGTCCGTCTCCAGGATTTTCTTTAGTAAAAACAGAGCAGAAGTATTTGTTTAGCATTTTCGTTTTTTCAATGTTACTTTCCACAAATCCATTCTCAGTGCTTTTGAGTCCTGCAATTCCACCTCTGATTTTCCTCCTCTCCCGAATATACCTGAAAAAGGTTTGTCGCCACACTTCACATCTTTAGCCATCTTTTCTTCTGTCTTTGATTTTGCTATCCTTATTTCCCTTTTTGTCTCTTTTAGTTTGATCCTGTACTCTTTTCTGTGTTCCTCTGTTTGCGTACTTCTGAATTTTGTGAAAGCTGTGTTTTTTGCCTCTATTTGTGCAGCCACTTTGGAGAACCAAATAGGTTTCCTTTTCATCTTGTTTTTATTTACTTGCCTCTTTTAGTATAGTCCATTGCAATTCCACTTCCCTTATCCCCTCTCACCTTGCCAACTACTCCTTCAGGTACTTGGCCATTTTACTGAAGTCAGTGTTTTTGAAGTCTAGGATTTTGAGCTAGCTGTGATTGGATTCTACCTTGGCTTTTATCTCAAATTACACCGTGTTATGATCGCTACTGCTCACATGGGCACCCATCTGAATATTCAATATGCTATCTCCGTTGGTGAGCACTAAATCCAGTATCGAGCTTTCCTGGTCGGTTCCATTACCATTTGCCTAAGTAATGCATCTTGGAAGGCATCCACAATTTTTTTACTGCTTTCCAGATCTGCAGAAGGAATACTCCAAGCCACATTGGGTAGATTAAAATCAGCCAATATGATCACTTCCCCCTTCGTGGCTATCTTTGCAATATCAATAATCAATTCTCTATCCATTTCTTCAGTTTGAGTTGGAGGCCTGTAGACTACACCAGTATGGATGACAGTGCCATCTCCTCTTTCCAACACAATCCACAGCACTTCTTCTTTTCCCCATGTCCCTGAATTTCAGCAGCTTTAATATTGCTTTCGACAAATAAGGCTACTCCTCCTACTTTTCTACCCTCTCTATCTCTTCTAAATAGATTATAGTCAGTTATGGCTATATCCCATTCATGCGACTCGTTAAACCAAGTTTCTGTAATGGCCACAATGTCCAAGTCCTTTTCCACCATTAGGACTTCCAGGTCAGGAACTTTGTTGGCTAAGCTTCGAACATTTGTGCTCATTGCCTTACAGCATTTGTTGACTGGCTTGCCTGTATTTTGCATGGATTTTGTTCTACACACCTCTTAAAAGCATGGCTGTTTCCCAAAGCATTGGAAAAGCATGGCTGTTTCCAATGTTATTATGCTTTTGCTGGGAGTGACGTCCTGAACTTGTCCTTCTCCATCCATCACCCCCTTTCCCTAGTTTAAATGCCTGTCCACATACTACCTGAATTTTTCACCTAGGGGTATGTTTACTAAACTGTCTTAATGTGCGCTCCGTGATGTTATCGCGCGATAAGGTACCTTATCGCGTGATGATGGCGCTTTTTAAGGCGCACAGGTACCATATTGTGCGATAACGCGCGCTGCGGCGCAAACGAGTGCTGAAGGCGGGGAAAGGCTCCCGGAGGGCGGAGGAAGGCTCCCCAGGGGCGGAGAGAAGGGGTCAATGGGTGGAGAGTGGGAGGGGAGAGGCTCCCTGCACACCAACGCTGTGAAATCCGAGGCTCAAAACTAACGCCAGTGAAACCCTGGCGTTAGAGTTGATTTAAAGGGAAAAGAAACCATTTACGTCAGCAATGTACAGCAAAACAGGGAAACCTACAAAAAAGTGATAAGTGTGATACATGTGCACGGAACAAAAGTACAAATAAACATTGAAAAGGACCCCAACAAAATATACAAAAAACATAACCAAGCAGGGCAATAGTGATAGTAATGGGAAACATCAAAAAACACTCCCAAGAAAGCCCCCAAAAAAAGATATGAAGCTTGGAAGGGTCTACGCTCCGTCCCCATACAAGGTGAATGATCCCACAGTGAAATAGCACTGATCAGGGTTTCCCTCTCCATTGGACAGGTTTCCTATGGCATGCACATGTTCCACAACAGCAGGGCGGGCATGTCGGAATGGGCAACTGGACAGATGCTGGGAAAGGGAATACAGAGGGCTGCAGGCGGCACATGCTGTGGTGCAGCTGGGGCACAGTGCGGACTAGGCAGATGCCTAGGTAGCACTTAGGAATGCTGAAACTGTACAGCAGCCAGACAGCAACTGATGAGGGCCCAACATGGGCACGAGAGTGTTTATCACAGTGTCACAGGGGATAGTACCCAGCAGGTACCTCCAAGGGCACAGAACATTGGCAGGCGGTGTTGGGGGGAAGCGTGGACATCTATGCAGGCACCCCTACCCCAGAACACGCACCATAAGCAGCCGCCTACCTGCACACTGGATGGCTTGAGACTGCACACCACCAGCACCACCAGCAGAAGGGCATGTCAGCATGGTGCCAGAGGGGTACTGGTGGTGGAGGGGGGCAGTGGCAGCTGCCCAGAGCAGACCATGGCCTAGCCTTGTGTAGGTGGTTGCCATGCACTGCAACAGACAGGCCCTGCCGGACAAACAGTCATGGTATCACCAGGGAATGCACTGTCTCTGTGGCAACATGGTGGTGCAGTGCACACAACCAGTGTGTTAGAAAGCAGAAGGTCACAGGTTCAAGTCCCAGCTATGGTGCCTGCCAACCCAGTCCCCATATTTTACCCACTACTACAACGTGCTAATACAGACAGAAAGCGTAGTTACTCACCTGTAACAGGTGTTCTCCAGGAGCAGCAGGAATCAGTCCTCACTTATGGGTGACGTCGGCGCCGACGGAGCCCTCGCGGAGCAATTTTCCCCAGCTTTCAAAGAAAGCCTTTGGGAATTGCAGCGCGCATGCGCGGTCCTCTTCCCGCCCAAGGGTGCCATCTTAGCCAGTCAGATGACATAGCTAAAAAGACAGCATAAAAATTTGCAAAAAAACTAAAGCAGACGATTGCAACTCCAAGGGGAGGAGGGAGGGTTGTGAGGACTGATTCCTGCTGCTCCTGGAGAACACCTGTTACAGGTGAGTAACTACGCTTTCTCCAGGACCAAGCAGGAAGTCAGTCCTCACTTATGGGACTCCCAAGCTCAAGGCTACCGGAGACCCTAAGCACAAAAATGAGCTCCCTCTAGCTCAGCAGCACAGAAGGAAAGAATCTTCGCTGAATTATTACCCACTGGTAGCCCACATCCGGGATGGAGGGTAGGAGTTGCTCAGACCTCAAAGAGATTACGGAGGACTGCCTGTCCGAAAGCACTGTCCCTGCGGGACTCCCTCTCGAGACAGTAATGGACCGCAAAAGTCTGGCTCGAAGACCAAGTAGCGGCCTGGCAGATGTCTGCCAGCGGAACAGAGCGGAGGTAAGCCACTGACGTAGCCTTTGCCCGAACGCAATGAGCCGTGACTCGACTTTCCAAGGAGAGTCCGGCTGCCCCATAAGCCCAAGAGATACAGTCCGCAACCCAGATGGACAGAGTACGCTTGGAGACCGGGAGCCCCAATTTATTGGGGTCAAAAGACACAAAAAGCTGAGCAGCTTTACGGTGCTCCCGCGTACGGTCAAGGTAGAAGTTCAAAGCCCTTCTACAGTCCAGGGTATGGAGGACCGTTTCAGCTCGGCTGGAGTGTGGCCTGGGAAAGAAGGTTGGAAGTACCACCTCCTGATTGATGTGAAAAGGGGAGACCACTTTTGGAAGAAATTTTGGGTGAGTCCGTAGGACTACCCTATTTTTGTAGAACCGAGTGTAAGGGGGATCAGACACGAGGGCCTGCAATTCACTTACGCGTCTAGCGGAAGTGAGGGCTATCAAGAACAGTGTTTTCCAAGACAGAAAACGGAGAGAGAACAGGTAGCCATAGGTTCAAAAGGCGGACAGGTGATCCGCTGCAAAACCACATTCAGGTCCCAGTCAGGCGCTGGCGGGCGCAGAGGTGGTTTAAGTAGAAGGAGACCTCAGAGAAACCTCGCTACGAGAGGGTCGCTGGAGAGAGGTCTGCCGTCCACCGGCACATGATGTGCCGAAAGAGCACTGAGGTGAACTTTGACGGAGTTGGACTTAAGTCCCAGATTAGAGAGGTGTAGCAAGTACTGCAAGACCACCGACACCGGGCAGGAGAAGGGATCCTGAGACTGTTGGGTACACCAAACGGAAAAGCGACGCCATTTAAGGGCGTAGCATTTGCGGGTAGAAGGTCGTCGCGAAGCCAAGACGACCTCCTCCACCTCTGTCGGCAGGAGAAGGGGAGCAAGGACTACCCTCTCAGCAGCCAGGCCATTAGGTTGAGAGACCTGAGGTTGGGGTGTAGCAGAGACCCCTGATCCTGAGTGAGGAGATCCGGTTGAAACCCCAGAGGGAATGGATCCTCCACCGCTAATTGCAGCAGGAGGGGAAACCACGGCTGTCTGGGCCAGCGAGGGGCCACCAGGATCATGAAGGCTTTGTCTCGGAGAACCTTGAAAAGAGTCCGAGAGAGACTAGCGGGATGGGAGGGAAAGCGTACAGAAGGCTTCCCGACCATGAGAGTAGAAAAGCGTCCGCCGCAACCCGAAGGGGGTGGGGCTGACGAGAGCAGAAGCGAGGAAGTTGCCGGTTGTGAGGACTGGCAAAGAGATCCACCGTGGGGAGGCCCCACTTTAGAAAGAGCTTCTGAACTACCAAGGGATCCAGACGCCACTCGTGCGGCTGGAGGATCCTGCTGAGTTTGTCCGCCAGGTAATTCTCTTGGCCTGGGAGATAAACTGCCTTGAGGAGAATGCCGTGACTGACGGCCCAAGAGCAGAGCTTCTGTGCCTCCCGGTAGAGGAGGAAGGAGCCCGTGCCCCCTTGCTTGTTCACGTAGAACATGGCAACTTGATTGTCCGTCTGGACAAGGACGGACTGGTGAGAAGTCAGGTGGGAGAAAGCCTTGAGAGCCAGGCGGATCGCCCTGAGCTCCAGGAAGTTGATCTGCTGAGCAGACTCCCACGTGGTCCAGAGGCCCTGAGTACGTGCCCCTTGGCAATGCGCACCCCAGCCCAGGAGGATGCATCTGTTGTCAGCACCCGGGCCGGCTGAGGTGACTGGAAAGGCATTCCGAATATCAGGTTCGGCTGCTGAAGCCACCACCGGAGAGACGAGATCAGCGGTTCGGAGACGCGCACTAGGTCTGCTAGGCCGCCTGTGGCTTGTCGCCACTGCTGGCGGAGACACCATTGAGCAGGCCGCATATTCAGGCGGGCATTGGGGGTCACATGGACGGTGGAAGCCATATGGCCGAGTAGTCTCAGGAAGCGCCTGGCGGAGACCAGGGGCTGGCTGCGAAAACGGTCGGCTAGGACCATGAGCCGTTGAGCCCTGTCGAGCGGTAGGTATGCTCGTGCCTGAGGAGTGTGCAGCCTTGCGCCGATGAACTCGAGATCCTGTGAGGGGAGCAAAGTGGACTTTGCGAAGTTTATGACAAAGCCCAAGTGCTGCAGAAGAGTCACCGTGCGGCGCGTGGCGTTGGCGACCTCCAGAGCGGACGCTGCTCTGATGAGCCAGTCGTCGAGGTACGGAAAGACATAGAGGCCGTGAAGCCGGAGATGGGCCGCCACCACCGCGAGACATTTTGTGAAGACTCGCGGTGCGGAGGACAGGCCAAAGGGCAGTACTCTGTACTGGTAATGATTTCCTGCCACCACAAACCGTAGGTATTGTCGGTGGCTTGGGTGGATGAGGATGTGCGTGTAGGCATCCTTTAGATCCAAGGAGCATAGCCAATCTCCCTGCTGGAGGTAGGGCAGAAGGATTCCAAGGGTAAGCATCTTGAACTTCTCTCGCACGAGGAACTTGTTGAGGTTGCGCAGGTCCAGGATGGGTCTGAGGCCTCCTGTTCTCTTTGGTATCAGAAAATACCTGGAGTAAAAGGCTTGACCTTTCAGGTGGTGGGGCACCGGTTCCACCGCCTGTTCCTGTAGAAGACCTGCTAACTCCTGAAGGAGTAATTCCCTGTGCAGAGGGGGTCGTGGGGGTTCTCCCGGAAAATAGGAGGGAGGGACCTGGTGGAAGTGGAGAAGATAGCCTTCTCGCACGACTTGAAGCACCCAGGCATCTGAGGTGATGCTGGACCACCTGTGGGCGAAGTGAACCAGCCGGCCTCCGGTGCTGGGAGGAACCAGCGGGGGGGGGAGAGGCTATGCTTAGTGAGTCAAAAACCCCCACCCTGCTGAGCAGGGGCTGGTGGTGCAGGCTTGGGGGCTTGCTGCCTACGGGACCCGTTACCCCGTCCCTTGGCCTGCTGGCCCTGTTGGGGAGCTGCAGGGGCCTGATAATGGGGGTATTGTTTGTAGGCAGCCGCCTTCCTCGGGTAAAAGGACTTTTTTCCCGAGCCCTTCTTTTTCTGGGAAGGGGCGGAGGTCTTCCTAGAAAGCCTGGTCCTGGTGAGAGTCTCAGTCTCAATTTGTGCAGCCTTTTCAGCCATGGGCTTGCCAAAGAGGTTCTCGCCTCGGCAGGGGACATCGACCAACTTGTCCTGCACCCAGGGCTCAAGGTCTGACGACTGAAGCCAAGCCTGTCGGCGGGCACCGATGCCGGCTGCGGCCACTCGAGCCGATGCTTCAAAGCCATCATAGGCTGCTCGGGACATGAACTTTGAGCATTCCCGAATGCCAGTGGACAAGGCCAGGAACCTCCGCAAGGGTTCCTCGGACAAACCAGTGGAGAATCCGGCTAGCTCTTTAGCCAGGCTCGGAGATACATGACCATGTATAGCTGGTAGGTCTGGACACGACACGCAAGCATAGAGCCCTGGAAACACTTCTTACCAAGGCCATCCAGGTTACGGGCCTCCCTGCCAGGAGGCACCGAGGAGTGCATCTTCTGGCTCTTAAGACGATGCATGGCCGATTCCACTACCATGGAATGGTGTGGTAGCTGTGCTTTTTGGAAGCCAGGGCTCTTGCGGACTCGATAGATAGAATCGACCCGCTTGCTCAGGACCGGCGAGGTGGCCGGACTCTCCCACATGCGGAAGAGTAAGCGTTCCAGCATAGGAGGAACCGGCACAGTAAAGTGCTCCCTTGCGGGAGAGTCATACTGGAGGGCGTCGAGCTCTTCGGCTCGAGGCTCCTCCTCAGGGTCCGCAGGGAAGGCCAAAGCCTTGGCCATATCCCTGACGAAGTCCGAGAACCGGGCATCCTCCGGGGGGGACTGCTTCCGAGGTTCGGACTCCGGTGAGTCCGAGGGGACACACCGAGTCCGGAAAGAATCAGGCGACTCTTCCTCTTCAGACTCCCAGACCGACTCCGACGAGGACTCGGTGGGGTCGGCCCGGGCAGGGCGTGGCGCCGGCCGCCCCGACGCCGAGGGAGTCGGCGTCGGCGACCTCGGTCCCGAACGGGAGGCCGAGGGTGACCTCGACCGAGGATCGACTCGAGTTCGCATCGACTCGAGGATCGGCTCGGTCTCCGGGGTCGACTTGGACGTCGACGTCCCGGCGGTCGGGGCAGCGACGCCAGCGAAGCCAGTGAGCAGTGCCCGCTGCTGGTCCATGAAGGCAGACAATCTGCTCTCCAAGGCCGTCAACCTGAGTCCGAGCTCAGGTGACCCAGCAGCCCCCGACTCGGGCCCCGACGGCGTCGGGCCCGACGTCGGCTGTCGCGGAGGCGAGTCCAGGAGGACCACAGGACTTACCCGAGCAGGCAGCTCCGACTCCAGGCGAGGTCGCTTCGTGAGGTGCTCCTTCTCCAAGGACCCGGGGCGGCTATCGGGGCTATGCGACCTGGCCCTCGCGGAGCCAGGAGCGTCCACCGACGCCGCCCTCGCGGGTTTCACCTTACGTCGATGGTCCCCGGAGGGAGAACCCCTGTCGGAGGAACTCCGGCGACGGTCCGAGCTGGAACCTTTGGACGCGGAGGCCTCCGACGAGGTCCGGGTACGGCTGGGGTCAGCGAAGATCCTATCCCGCTGATGCCGCCGACTTCTCAACGCTTTGGAGGACATTTTGCCGCAGGGTCCACAGATCATTTCTTCATGATCCGGGCCCAGGCAGCGGAGGCAAAAGTCGTGTGTGTCAGTTAGTGACATATTTCGGTCACACTGACCACACCGCTTAAAACCACTGGCAGCCATCGGGGGAAAAAGGGCCCCGGCGAGGTCAAAGGACCGGGCTGCCAGGGAAAAACCGAAAACGAAAGCTGACTAAGTCAGAAAAACCGAAAAAAGAAGAGGACTCGTGACCGGCGTCGCGAGTCCGGGCGGGAAAAAGACCGGCCCGAAGGAAAAGAAATAAAATTATGAAGAAATATCAACTTTTTCGCGGGGACACGACGGGGACGTCTGTAGGGCTCCGCGGAAAAAAGAAGACTGGCTAAGATGGCACCCTTGGGCGGGAAGAGGACCGCGCATGCGCGCTGCAATTCCCAAAGGCTTTCTTTGAAAGCTGGGGAAAATTGCTCCGCGAGGGCTCCGTCGGCGCCGACGTCACCCATAAGTGAGGACTGACTTCCTGCTTGGTCCTGGAGAACCTTTATTGCAGATGACGTAGACATGCCCAAAACACCTACATTTTACCCTACAGAGCAAAGACACCATAAACAGGCGCATTACCTAGAGCAGAGTCTCCCAAATGCAGTCCTGGAGGGCCAAACACCATGCTGCCTCTAATAAAGATGCCTGTGCTGCATATCTATGCACCACCCCCATGGTATGCAGAGGTATCTCATGCATATTCATGAGGGACAGCATGAAAACCCGAACAGTGTTTGGCACACCAGAACTGGAGTTGGGAACCTCTGCCGTAAAGCAGCAGCCAACAGGGGCAGACACACCCACACCCACACCCACAGGCTCCATTAGCCAATGCCTCCTGGAGAGGCAGGACATTGGGCCCTGCATGCATCTCCCAATACTAGCACTTGCATACCTTAGCAATGCCACCCTACACCTGGGAATACCGTACACAGCTATCAAACATTTGCTATGATTACTGACAGATAGCAATTCCTACATTAAGCACAGTTTGCTGATTGAGCTCCATCATAGCAACCTTTCTGATGTCTGTGGAGTGTGCTTCAGGTCTGGTCTCTGACAGTGTTTACCACCCTGGGGAGTGACCCCCAACAGTATTGCATACCATATCCATGCCTGCACTGTGCCCAGGACTGGTGTGGTGGCCAGGGCTGCTAAACACCTCTATAGTAGCACAATGCTGGCATAGGTGTGGGAGTGTGTGTCTGTCTATCCAGTGTGTGGTGGCTGCAAAACACCCTCCACAGCCCACACTGCCAGCACTGTTGCCAGTATTGGCCTGCCAATGTGCATAATGAGGAGCAAGGTACCATGGGTATAGCCCGGACAGGGTGGCCTGGCCAGGATGCATCTGCACAGGGCATAGGGCACTGGCTGGGACATTGTAGTACCCGGCCACCACCTGCACAGACAGGGTGGCCACAACATGTTCCGCTGGGAGATCACTCTCACCCTGACTGAGCAGTGACCACGGCATGGCTAGGCTCCCCCATAGTGCTATATAGTGTTTTTCTCATGTGATATTTATGGGTTCCCTTTTGGGGTCCAGTCACTGATTTATCTGCTTGGTGTGTATGCTAACATCCCAGTTCTGGGTGCACGCATTTCCACCAGGAACATGCACTATGGGCTAGCTAGTAGACTGTCTGCAGCTGGTATGTGTCTTGATGGAACGCCTTGCAGGGTGCAGCGGCTGATGGCTTGCTGCAGGAGAATATCAGATAGTGGTGGGGGGCAGCTTAGCATATCCAGGCCTAATGTCTGTCTGCTATTGCGTTATGGATGTGTACAGAGCT
Organism: Ichthyophis bannanicus; assembly: GCA_033557465.1. NCBI lineage: Eukaryota > Metazoa > Chordata > Amphibia > Gymnophiona > Ichthyophiidae > Ichthyophis > Ichthyophis bannanicus. The sequence continues at coordinate 1,394,635,162 of CM066031.1, read as the reverse complement.
GTATTGACTGCCCTGTAGGGTGTCTGTTCCCCAGCAGGACTGGGGTTGATGGTCCCCTCTAGTGCCACCATTGCAGGGAGGTAGAATGTGGATCTGTTGGTGGGAGATCTGTTTACCCCCCTCAGCCCTGGAGGAGGAGGAGGGTGGTGGTACATAATCCTCCTAGGGGTCCATAGGGGCTAAACCTGACTGAGACATACAGATATATCCAAGGTGTGTCTGCAGAAACTACCCATCTCACACATTAGCACTGCTGGGGACCTGCAGCATGGCCTATCTCTGCTGTGGACCTGGTGCTGGGCGCCCCACCTCACCCTCAGGGTGAGTGCAGTACCTGCACAATGTGACGGTGTGTAGCTACTCTGTGCCAGTAACACATATGGTCAGTTCCCCCTACCAGGCCGAGGTGCTGTGGGGGTGCATACCCCATCCTGTGATCATCTGTAGACTGCTGATTTGCATGTGCAGTGCATCATGGGTATGGGTGGGTTAACCCTATCCTGGTGACCCCAGCAGACTGTTTGTGTGGTGACGTGCAGTCCTTCTGCAGCCAGCCAGGGGCTTGCTAGCAGCTATGGAGCTGTAGCCCACTGGTTATTTCACTATTTGTGGAGCCAGAAGTCATGGGTTCAAACCCACAGTAGGGGTTCTTTGATAGGGCTGTCCAATGCATTGTCTTCTTTTAATGAACATTAGTGCTGCCAGCAAAACACCCTCAAGGTACTGTAACCATAAGGTGCCTCAGAAGGCGCCCTTTAAGGCGCCTTATAGGGCACCCTATAAAGCGCCTTCTGAGGCACCTTATTGTTACAGTCCGTATAAGGTGCCTTATAAGGTGTCCTATGGAGCGCCTTATAGGGTGCCCTATAGGGGACATTATAGGGTGCCGTGGCGGACAGTGCACTTTATAATGTGCCCTATGGGGTGCCTTATAGGGTGCCTTATGCGGCACCTTAGGTTACGGCACGTGAGGGTGTGTTTGCTGGCAGCAATAACTAAAATGCCTCAGGAAACAATACTTACATGTCACAGCTGATGCCTCAGCCAGCCTTATGCATTAGGCACACTGGGGGATCGAACTCACGACCCCTGTATCATCAGTCAGTGTATTAACCATTGTGCTACACTTCTGTTACTATGTGTAGATGTCTGTGCACCTACTTAAGATTACCGTGCGGTAACGCGCTTAGCGGCGCTTCGCACGATCTTGTGCGCAGCAGCGCGCGTTATCGCGCGATATCCACGTTTTGCTGCTTTAAGACTGAAACGCCCACTCCTTTTATGGCAGCCTGCACACTATCGCCAGGCGCACATTAAGACGGTTTAGTAAACATACCCCTTAGGATCCTTTTTCCTGTGACAGAGAGATGTACTCCATTAGCACAGTATAGTCTCTTGTTGATCCATCTGTTTTCGCAGTCGCCAATATATCTAAATCCTTCTTGTTTGCATCAGATTTGGAGCCATGTATTAAAGTTGTTTATGCGATGCAGCCTTTCTGCCCCCTTACCAAGAACAGGTAGAACTTCTGAGAATGCTATAGTGTTAACAATGGGCTTGAGTTTCTCTCCCAGAGCCTGGAAGTCCCTTTGAACTGCAGAGGCACTTTTTCTAGCCAGGTCGTTTGTACCCAAGTGGATGACAACATCATCAATTTTGGAGTGCTCACTTTCTGCACTAACTATACCAACAATTTGGTTCATATTCCTGCTGGTTGAAGAGCCTGGGAGACATTTGACCATCTTCTCTTCTTTGAACTGTGTTCCCAGGTTGGTGCCTCTGATGATGGAATCTCCAAGTAGTAGCAGTTTTCTGTTTTGAGATTTTTTCTTCATATTTGGTGCATTATCAGTAGATTAGGCATTGACTCTCTCATTTACAGGCACTTCAGTTTCCACGGATTGAGCACCCTCATTATCCAAGGCAGAGAAGACATTATGCAGGGATTTCTCTTGATGTATAGGGGGTCTCTACATTACAGGTCTTAACCGTCCAGAGCCCACTGTGATCCATTTGTTCCTGGGCTGTTTGATTGTTTGTGGGAGCGGTGGTGGAGTTTTTTCAGTTTGTACCCTAGAAGAGGTGTGTTTAATTGCAACTAATTCTTCCCTTAATAGAGTCAATTCTTTATGCATAGCAGCTAACTTGAGGCATATAGGGCAAGCTCTTAGGTTCCAAATGATTCTTAGAATGAAAGCACCACAGTTATTGCATTGAATACACGACATGCTGATCTAGTGGTACTAGGAGAAGGAGGAAAAGGAGAAAAGGTGGGTGTAACCCCTAATTAAAGGACAGATGTCAATGTATATAACTATATAGGCAATGCAACCCTGGGGTGGGTAGGGTGAGAGGTGGGGTGGGCAGGAACTTAAGTGTCCCTGGCCATCTAATTAAAATTTTTGGACTCCTATTACAGACGGTCAAGGCATCAGTTCTAAAACAGTGCTTGCAATGTGCCATAGTTGATAGCCTGCTGCTTAGATATAGAAATAGAAACTAAACAAGACTTGGATAGATATAATCCCAAGACTATACAAAGTTCTCAGATGTTTAACTATCAAAGGTGCATGCAAATGGGCAGATCAGGCACTCGGAAGATACGTTTATAAAGTCCTATGTAGTTAATGTGCAATTTTCTGCATGTATTTCACACCTATTTTATAAAGTGAAGTACGTGTGTACTTCACTTTACAAAACAATGGTGTATGTGTTCACAATAAATTTAGGCGTGATTGCTTACCCTATGGCTGATCTATATGCCCTCACCTGGAGTTCTTAGGAATGTGCTTAAATTACGCAATTTTATAATTTGTGTATGTACCTGTGCGCTCCTCCCATGCTCCACCCATAATGAAGGGATGCGCCATTGGCTTACACGTTTACTTATAGAACAGCGACTGGCTAAAATAAACAAGTGAATCAGTAAAAATCCTTGATTTACACACATAGATGGTATGTAACTTTCTGCAGCTCCTTATAAAATTTCCCGCATAAGGTTTTCCAAAGGCTTAAACCCCTAAAGACATCTGCATTAATTCTATCAATATATATCTTACAGAGACCACTGAAAAAATAAAAATTGAAAAAAACTATTTGTGTGGTAACTACATACATGATAAGTCAAGAGGATTGGCTTTTTTCATTTTGCTCATTCACCAGTCACTTCTGTACACTGCTCTGTCTCTCTTAGCCTCCCGTCTCACATATTCTTTCCTAATCTCTCGCCCCCCCCCCCCCCTTTGGGTTGTCAGGACTATGATAGTAGCATGAGGAACAATAAAAGGTTCTTTCTATCCCTGCAGATGCCTCTCCAGGTTCTGGCCTCATTGCATGAATGCATTATGGCATTAAGAAGGGAGTGGGGCAACACAGGAGTATCCCTTCAATCCTCTTCAGTTTTGAGCCACTAAAGTGCTCACTCTTTTAAATCTCTGTAGTAATAAGACCGCGCTGAGATCTAGAGACTTTGCCCAACCTCTTTTTCCTCCAGCTGCTATCCATCCAATCCGCAGAGATGCTGCAAACAGATCTCCGAATGACACCCCCATAAAGCTGCGGGTGTGTGTCCACAGCTTGCGAGGTGCTGCCCTAGCGGCAGGCTCTTCCTTATTACTGCAGATATTTTCGGTAATGAGGTGGAGTTCAATGAGAACTAGTATTCCAAGATGAGTAAAAAAACACTTAAGTTGAAAAATGCACACTTCTAGTGCGGTGCAATGACACATTTCCTTCATTGATAGGGTCAACCATTTCTGCATGGGGAATTCAGTGGGACAGTCATGATAAAATGAGTCTCAGTAACGTGGCAGGGACACGCTGTTTTGTGTGTTTTAACTGATTAAACATTAGAACTAGATGCTTCTTGTCAATGGTACAGTCTGTCTGTGTAGCTATAGGTCTCTGGGAATGACTTGCAGATGTTTGCACTGTGTGGAAGATATTGAAGAGAGTTAGAAGGTTATGTGATAGCAGGAGAGAGCCGGGTGGAGGAGTGTGTATGGTGATATGTGAGGGAATCTTATGGGGGTACAGAGTATCTGGAGGGGTGCCAGAATGTATGGTTGATAGGGATAGCTTTGGGGGATATCTGAGTGTTTAAGGGATACTACTACTACTACTACTAAGCATTTATAAAGCACTACCAGGCGCACGCAGTGCTGTACAATGAAAACATACAAAAGACAGTCCCTGCTCAGAAGAGCTTACAATCTAATAAAAGACAAAGCAAGAAAAGGAGAAGAATAAGAACAGCAAAATCAAGAGCCAAAGGCACAGGCGAAAAGATAAGCATTTAACTTAAGTTTGAAGAGGGACAAAGAAAATGCCTGGTGTAAAGACAAAGGAAGTTTATTCCAAGCGTAAGGTGCAGCAAGGTGAAACGACCGGAATCTGGAGTTGGCAATAGAGGAGAAGGGCATAGCAAGAACCAACTAGGTAGATGAACGGAGTACACGAGGGGGAAAATAGGGAGAAATGAGAGAAGAAAGGTACTGAGGAGCCACAGAGTGAATGCACTTATAGGTCAGAAGGAGAAACTTAAAGAGAATATGGAAACGGATAGGGAGCCAGTGAAGAGATCTGAGGAGAGGAATGACAAAACAAGACTGACGGAAAATCAAAATGGGCAGTGGAGCAAAACGAGACTGACGGAAAATCAAACGGGCAGTGGAGTGCTGAATAGACTGAAGGGGGAAGAGATGAGACTGAGGGAGACGAGCAAGAAGCATGTTGCAATAATCAAGGCGGAGGTGATTAAGGAATGGATGAGGGTTTTAGTAGTGAGCTCAAAGAGAAAGGGGTGGATTTTGCCAATGTTGAAGAGAAAGAAGCGACAGGTCTTAGCGATGAGTTGGATATGAGAGGAGAGAGAGAGCAAAGAGTCAAAAATAACACCCAGATTGCGAGCAGATGAAACAGGTTGGAGAACAGAGCCATCAACAGAGACTGAAAAAGAAGAAGGAGAAAGGGAAATTTTAGGAGAAAAAATGAGAAGTTCAGTCTTGGCCATATTCAATTTCAGGCAACGATGGAACATCCAAGCAGCAATGGCAGAGAGACAGCAAGAGATCCGGGACTGCAAAGCAGGAGAAAGATCAGGAGCAGAGAGATAGATCTGGGAGTCATCAGCATAGAGATGGTACTGAAAACCATGACAGGAAATAAGCGCACCAAGGGATTGGGTATAGAGAGAAAAATGAAGGCGACCCAAGACAGAGCCTTGGGGGACAACAACAGAGAGTGGGATAACAGAGGAGGAGGAACCACCAGAACATACACTGAAGGAGCGATGGGAAAGATATGAGGAGAACCAGGAAAGAACAGAGTCCCTAAAGCCAAGCGAGGACAAAGTGTCAAGGAGAAGATCATGGTCAACAGTATCAAAAGCAGCAGAAAGGTCAAGGAGGATAAGGACAGAGTAAAGGCCTTTAGATTTAGCCAGGAACAAGTCACTGGAGACTTTGACAAGAGCAGTTTCAGTCGCGTGCAAGGGACGAAAACCGGATTGTAAGGGATCGAGAAGAGCATGGCTGCATGTCTCAAAGAAAGGGGATGTTCCATTTTCTCACTCCTTTTCCCCAACCATGTTCTTGCCCTCTTTATCCCCCTTGCATTCTCCCCTGCTCCCCTTCCCCCACTCCCTTCCCTCTCTTATCTTGCACTCCCCTCATTCACCTCCTTTCCTCCTTGCACTCATTTCTCCCTTGCCTTTAGTTTTCACTTCCCCTTTGACCCCCACAATCACTCCCTCACTCTGTCACATTCACCGAACCCCATTCCCCCTTTCCTCTCCCCATAGTTCTATATTATGCTACCAGATCCTTTTGGGAGCAATGTCTCCAATTGGATTCATTTTGTACAAACCTTGACAGTAATGAACCTTGCTCCTAAACCAGGGTATGTGGAGTATGATTTCAGTCTCTCATATTTATTGCTAACACTCGGTATAGTAGTTGAATCATGCCAAAGAGAGCCTCCTTCTGGAATTCATAAGATGTAACATGTATAGGCAATTTATCAAGGTGTGCTTGGAAATTCCTCTTAATGAAGCCTCTGGCACCAAACATGATGGCAAATATCTCTGTATCTTTCTGCCACATTTTCTTGGTCTCTGACCCCATTTCTGGGTACTTGAGGATTTTCTCCCTTTCACCCGATTTGTAGAATAATTTATTGGAAGTGACATTTCTATAATCAATGCTATTATGGTGCTTTTCTCATGTACCAATATGTCCAGTTTCCTTGCATCCAGCTTTTTGATCAGTCGGAATGGGAATGTCACAGATGATCTCTAGGGTAGCTGCGATAGCTACTCTTCTCTTTTTCAGGCAGACCTCTCCTTGGGTTGTACACCCAGCAGAGCTTTCAGGTAGGGATGGGGTTGACCTTCTCTTCTTTTGTAGTGGGGCTTGGGATCACTGCAGCACAGTGAGCAGCATTTCAGGGGGAAGAGGGTTTTTTTCTCTTCTTGTGCCACAGGGCTTAGGATCCCTGTCGCACAATGAGCAGCGCTGCTGGAGGGGAGGGCATTTCTCTTCTTGCACTGTAAGATTTGAGATCCCCATGATACAATAAGTGGTATGTTTATGGAGGGGGAACGAGCCTTTTTTTCTTGTGCCGCAAGGCTTGTGATCCTCATGGCATAATGAACAGCGCTTCCAAGAGGAGGGAGAAAGGCTTCTCTTCTTCCACTGTGGGGCTTAAGATCCCTACAGTAAATCAAGCTGCATGTTCCAGAGGGGGGAGCGAGCCTTCTCTTCTTGTGCAGAGGGGTGTGGGATCCTAACAGCATCATCAGAACTCTGCCATGGCAGACATTATTTTCCCTCCAAACAAATCTATGCGTACAAACAGACAGACAGACGGATAGACCTTTCTTAAAAGGCGCTATCACTCTAGCAAAATATGTCTAATTGCTTGTTTCATTTACATACTAAAAGGGTAAAATGCAGTCACTTCTTAGTATATGTATATAGAAAAGAGTTTAAAAAAATATTAGAATATAGATTTTTTTATGGGGGAGGGAAGGGGAACAAAGTTTGCTAAGTTATCCTAAGCAGCCATCACTGGTGCTAATGAGGGAGGGGAGATGGGGAAGAGCCTACTAGAAACTGCAATGCAAAGAGCTAGGTGTCACCAGGATGTAGCATTTACCTATCGCATCGAGATCCTGCATAGCCCAGCGGACATTGGTCACAGATCTGCTCATCCTCTTTGTCTAAGTGACAAGTTGGACTGAAACTGAAAGAGAATTTACAAATACTGAGAACACAAGTAAAAAAAAAAACTTCCAAAATCTGAGGCATACAATTTTAAATGCAAAGAAAGTGAGTTGAAGCCACCTCTACTAAATAAAAACTTTGTGAAGGTTTGCATATGTCTCAGCAGTTGAAATAGGCTGGATTTTCCCAAGGGTGCCTTCAATTACAGCTAGTGATATGTTTCAAAGATATTTAGTGGAAATTTTAGGAGTATCTTCTGAGTTAGTCCCTTCCTTTGTAAAAATTTATTATCTACCTAAGGCAAAACTTGCTTCAGCCCGGGATGGGATAGGGGGTAATCAAACTCAGGAGGATATCTTGAACATCACAGATTTGTTAGAAAATTCTGGGTTTGATTCTCAGGTTCCCTCCACATTATTAATAACATTTGCTTTGTTATCAGATAAGGAATGGTTGTTAAAATTGTTCTTTCAAAAGTGGAAACTTTTATTTCGTGGTCTAGATGTATGAATATATCCTGATCTAGCAAAAGATACCCTGAAGCGGCGCAGAGAGTTTCTTCTGCTCCGGTCTGGGGTTTTACAATTGGGAGGGCTCTTTTTTCTTAAGCACCCATGTAAGTGTTTGGTGAAATACCAGTCAGTTTCTTATATATTTTATGAGCCCTCCCAATTGTTAGCTTTCATAAATACCAGAAAATCTTCATAGCAGGATGCAAGAAAATATTGAGGTCTGGTATCATAATTAAAACTCCCAGCAAACATCAGACCACAATATTTCTGATTGAGGTTCTTCTCTAGTTACTAATTTTCCTGCACAGATTTAACCATCTTTTAACAGACAAAGATATACTCTGATGTCCCACTGGTATTCATTTTGTTTCTCCCAAAAGCCTGTTTTACACTGGAACTTTTTAAAATTTAAGCAACCTCCTGTATGGGAATTTTGCTGGTTGCCCTTATGGATGACTTACACTGTATGTTAGATGATGGACAGCAGAATGTACTGATGTTATTAGATATCTCCGCTGCTTTTGACACCATGAAACATGTCTTGCTGATGCAGGGGCAGATATTCAGAATCCTTAGCGGGGCAGCCAATGGGAGGTTAGTGCCATTGACTAGCCCCACAGACAGCTTGCACTATCCAGTTAGTGCAGGGGCAGGCTGGGGGCGGAGCGAGGGTGCTGCCGGCGCTACCCAGATAAGTCCCAACACTTATCTGGTTAACAGAATTTTCAGTCTGCACCTATTCAGCCAACTAAAGCCACATGAAAATCCGCTAACTGGATAAGTGGCAGTGCTTATCCTGATAGCGTCACTCAGTACCGATATTCAGCAGCAGCTCCTATCCGGATATTGCCGTTGAATTTCCCACCAATATTTCAGCACCATAGCTGAGTGCCATGGCCTTTGACTATCGGCCCCTATAGTGTCTAGCCATTGTTGGAATGGGCAGGAAGGTGTTGCAGTGAGTAACTTCATATTTGGCAGGTAGAACACATATGGTGGGGAAGGGTGGTCAGTCCTCTTCTCCTTGACCTTTATCCCAGAGTGTACTATGTTTATGTTTATTTGAATTTGATATACCGCTCAGGCCAAAGCATTAGAGCGGTTTACAATAATATATCATTTGTAGAAGTATGAAAGGAACGCCATTTGTAAGATAGGAAAGAGTAGAGGACAGAAACAGTCAAAAGGATAGGCAAAGAAAAGAAAGGGAACAGCAGGTTACTACAGGGTTTGGTGATGTCCTCTACTAATGCAATATGTATTTGCTCTCCGTTTGTCTAGCTATGCATAAATGTGGAGTGTATTTTTTACATCAATGCAAAGATAAGCAAGTGTTGGTCTCATTGCCTCATGAGGCAGAATATATGGGTCTGGGGCTAGAAGAGAAAATAGTGTTATTCCAAACATTGTTTTGGAAGATGCAGCTGAAACTGAATGTGTCCAGGATGGAACTTTTGCGGCTGTGCAATTCAGTAGGTAAATCTGTGATATGCTCAGGGATCATCCTGAGATGGTTTTAAAGGAGTCCTGTCAGGATTTCGGTATTTGGGTTGATTTAGGTTTTCATATGTGGGATCATATCATAGGCTGTTGTGGGGGGACATTCTCAGTGTTGCACCATATTTGGCAACAGTGTAGTTACTCACCTGTAACAGATGTTTTCCAGGGACAGAAGGAATCAGTCCTCACATATGGGTGATGTCGGCACCGACGGATCCCACGTGGAGCAATTTCCCAGCTTTCACAGAAAGCCTTTCGGAATGCTGCCAAGCAAGCGTGCTCCACTTCCCGCCCAAGGGTGCCATCTTGCTCAGTCAGATGACATAGCAAAAAAGGACTTAAACAAACAATGTAGGAAGGCAACTCTAAGGGAAGAAGGAAGGGTTGTGAGGACTGATCCCTGCTGTCTCTGGAGAACACCTGTTACAGGTGAGTAACTACGCTTTCTCCAGGAACAAGCAGGAAGTCAGTCCTCACATATGGGACTCCCAAGCTCCAGGCTGCCGAGGACCGAAATACAACAGCACCACCAGCGACCTGACAGGTGGCCATAAGTTGCAGAAGGTGAGTCTCTACAGAGACTCTGCAAGACCCTCGCATCCGGCGACAACTTCATTCCGGTAGCCTGAACTCAGAAGGGTCGGAGGACAGGAGTTGCCTACACCACGAAAATATTACGGTCCGAAGGCACTGTCTCTACGGGACTTGGTCTCCAGGCAGTAATGAGCTATAAGCATATGAATCGAAGACCATGTGGCAGCCTTGCAGATTTACATCATCGGCACTGAGCAGAGGTTGGCCACTGACGTGATGTATAGTGATCCGGAGCTCAAGGGAGAGGCCTGCTCGCTCATAAGTGAGGGCAATTCAGTCTGCCACCTAAGTGGACAGAGTCTGTTTCGTTACCGGGAGCCCCAGTCTCCTTGGGTCGTATGATACAAAGAACTGAGGAGCTCAGCGATGGGTCTGGGTCCACTGCAGGTAGAAAGACAGGGCCTGCTTACAGTCTACAGTAGTGTATGCACTATGAGTTCCTCCCTGCCGGCATGAGGCCATGGGAAGAAGGTGGGCAGGGGAATATCACCTTGGGGAGGAATTTAGGTTGTGTGCGTAGTACCACCCTGTTCTTATAGAACTTTGTATAGGGCGAATCTGCCACCAAGGCCTGGAGTTCACTCACTCTTTGAGCAGATCTGAGGGCCACCAGAAAAAAACACTTTCTAGGATAGGTATTATAAATGGCAAGTGGCGGGGGCTCGAATAGCGGTCTGGTGAGTTGCAAGAGCACCACATTCAGGTCCCATTCTGCTGCAGTGAGGTGAACAGGTGGCTTTGATAGCAAGAGGCCCCGCAGGAACCTGGAGACCAGGTGATGGTTTTAGAGGGGTTTTCCCTCTATAGGGTGATGGTGCGTGGCTATGGCGTTCGGATGTACTCTCACCGATTTTGACTTCAGACTGGCGTGCGAGCAATGCAGTAGGTACTGCAGTGCAAGTTGCACGCGACAGAAGGGATCCTCTTCTCTCTCTGCACACCAGATGGAGAATCTTCTCCATCTGAATGCATACGCCCATCTGGTGGAAGGTTTTCTGGAGGCCAGCAGGATCTCCTCAACTTCCCCCGGGAGATTGAAAGGGGCCAGGGCTACCCTTTCAACAGCCATGCTGTCAACGTTAGCTACCCCAGATTGGGGTGCAAGAGAGAGCCCTCCTGGGACAGGAGGTCTGGGTCCCGACCCAGTGGGGACTGGGAGTGCCACAGACAAGGAGAGCAACAGAGGAAACCAGAGTTGCCATGGTCATCTGGGGGCAATCAGAATCACTGATGCCTGCTCACTCTGGACCTTGAAGAGGGTCTTGGTCACTAGTGGAGTCAGTGGAAAGGCATAAAGTAGGCCCTCTGACCATGGGATCTGGAAGGCATCTGCCGCCACTCTCCCCAGGTGTGGCTTCGGCAAGCAGAAGCAGGGTAGCTGCATGTTGTCTGGGGAGGCAAACAGATTCATCACAGGTCTGCCCCAGAGGCGAAAAAGTCTTTGCACCACCTTGGGGTTCAGATACCATTCATGCGGACGCAGGACTATGCTGAGCTTGTCCGCTAAGCAATTGTCCTGACACGGGAGGTATGCCACTCGTAGGAGCATTCCATAGTGCACAGCGAAGGAGAGCAGAGCAACTGTCTCCTGACAAAGGGAGTGCGAGCCCATGCCCCCCTGCTTGTTTACATAAAACATGGCAACCTGGTTGTCCATCTAGATCAACACAGGTTGGTTGCACAACAGGTGGCGGAACACTCGCAGGGCCAGGAACCTAAGATATGCCATATTGGGTCAAACTAAGGTCCATCAAGCCCAGTATCCTGTTTCCAACAGTGGCCAATCTAGGCCATAAGTACCTAGCAGTTTCCCAAAAGACACAGGATCCTCATTGCTTGTATTGGGTCAAGCAGTGATATCCCGTGTCCCTTTTAATAATGGTTTATGGACCTTTCCTCCAGGAACTTGTCCAAACCTTTTTTAAACCCAGCTACACTAACAGCTTTTACTACATCCTCCGATAACAAATCCCAGAGTTTGATTACACCTTGAGTGAAAAAATATTTTCTCTTTTTAGTCTTAAATAGGTTACCCTGTAGCTTCATTGCATGTCCCCTAGTCTTTTTATATTCTGAAGACGTAAACAATCGATCTACGTTTACCCGTTGCACTCCATTCATTAATTTATAGACCTCTATCATATCTCCCCTCAGCCGTCTCATTTCCAGGTTGAAGAGCCCTAACCTTTTTAGCCTCTCTTCATAGGAGTGTCCTTCCATCCCCTTTACCATTTTTGTGGCTCTTCTCTGTACCTTTTCTAATAACGCTATATCTTTTTTAACCCTTTCATGGCTGTTGTTGCCATATGGCAACCTTCAAATTTTCCCCAAAATTTTTCCCCGGATTCAATATTTCCAAAAAATCTGCACATTGTGTGCGAAATGTGATGTGTATCTCTGCTTGACATCTGAAAAAAACTGTTATTTAAACTATCACACCCAGCAGTAAATGAAACTGATGCCAAGACTGTTTTTAATTTTCAACCATTCAGGACCGTAGTTGCCATATGTCAACAGTAAATATTGTTTCTTAGAAATAATACTTTTTAAAAAAAACTTTATATTCTGCATCATTTAGCTCAAATCTTAATTTTAAAAAAACAGAAATAAAAATTCAGTTACAAAACAATTATGTGGATGCGAAAGGATTACGATACGGTGACCAGAATTGCACACAATATTCAGGGTGCAGTCGCACCATGGAACGATACAGAGGCATTATAATATCCTTTGTTTTATTTTCCATTCCTTTCCTTATGATACCTAGCATTCTATTTTCTCTCTTGGCCGCCGCTGCACACTGAGTGGAGGGTTTTAACATGTTATCCACGATGACGCCTAAATCTTTTTCCTGGGTGGTGGTTCCCAATGTGGAACCTTGCATCGTGTAACCATAGTTTGGGTTGTTCTTTCCTAGGTGCATAACTTTGAACTTGTCCACATTAAATTTCATCTGCCATTTGGATGCCCAGTCTTCCAATTTATCAAGATTCTCTTGCAATTTTCCACAATCCTCTTGGGTTTTAACAACTTTAAATGGTTTTGTGTCATCTGCAAATTTGATAACCTCACTCGTTATTCCCTTTTCCAGGTCATTTATGAATATGTCAAAAAGCAGCGGACCCAGCACAGATTCCTGGGGTACTTCACTATTCACATTTTTTCCATTGGGAAAATTGGCCATTTAGCCCTACCCTCTGCTTTCTATCTTGTAACCAGTTCTTGATCCACAATAGTGTATCACCTCCTATCCCAAGACTATTTAGTTTTGCCAAACGTCTCTGATGAGGGACCTTGTCAAAGGCTTTCTGAAAGTCCAGATACACTATATCAACTGACTCACCTTTGTCTACCTGTTTATTCACACCTTCAAAAAGACAACAGATTAGCAATTCAAGATCTTCCTTGTCTAAAGCTATGTTGGCTGTCTCCCATTAAGCCATGGCTATCTACATGCTGAGTAATTTTATTCTTTATGATGGTTTCTACCATTTTTCCAGTACTGACATCAGGCTCACCGGTTTGTAGTTTCCAGGATCACCCCTGGAACCCTTTTTAAAAATTGGCATTATATTGGCCATCCTTCAATCTTCAGGTATTACAGATGATTTTAATGATAGTTCACAGATTACTAATAGCAAGTCTGCAATCTCATATTTCAGATCCTTCAACACCCTTGGATGTATACCATCTGGTCCAGGTGATTTGCTACTCTTCAGTTTATCAAATAGTTGTAATATATCTTCCCATTGTAGCGATATTTCTTTCAATTCTTCGGCAGCATCACCTTTAAATACCACTTCAGTCATGGGTAACATCCCTACATCTTCCTCAGTAAAGATTGAAGCAAAGAATTCATTCAGTCTCTCCGCTATAGCCTTGTCCACTCTTACTGCCCCTTTTACCCCTCTATCATCTAATGGTCCAACTGACTCTCTCACAGGTTTTTTACTACGAATGTATTTGAAAAAGTCTTTATTATGCGTTTTTGCTTCCACAGGAAGTTTCTTCTCAAATTCTCTCTTTGTCTGCTTTATCAATGCCTTGTATTTAACTTGCCAGTGCTTCTGCTGTTTCCAGTTTTCGTCATTTGACTCTTTTTTCCATTTCCTGAAAGATGCCTTTTTGGCAACAACAGCCTCTCTGACCTCACCTTTAAACCATGCTGGCAGTTTTTTGGATTTCCTTCCACTTTTCTTAAAGCGTGGAATACAGCTGGTCTGGGATTCCAAGATAGTATTTTTAAACAACACCCAAGCTTGATGTAAGTCTTTAACCTTTGCAACTGCTCTGAATTCCAGGAGGTTGATCTGTAAGAGTGACTCCTCTTGAGACCAGATGCCTTGAGTGTGGAGTTCTCCGCAGTGCACCCCCAACCCAGGAGGGAAGCATCCGTGGTCAGGACCTTCTGTGATGCAAGCTCTAGGAATGGAAGCCCTGCTTGGAGGTAGCATAGGGACTGCCACCAGCTAAGGGAGACTGCCAACTGGTGGGTGACCCTGACTCTGTCCCGCAACCTGCCCATGGCCTGAATCCATTTAGAGTGGAGGCAACATTGGGCTGCCTACATGTGCAAATTGTCTAGGGGCATGATATGCATGGTTGAGGCCATTAGACCCAGTAGTCGGAGGAGGAGGCGAGTCGATACCGACAGGTGAGCTTGCACTTCTCCTGCCAGTTGCACAAGACGATGTGCCCTCTCTTTCGGGAGGAAGGTCTTGACCTGTAGTGTCCAACTGGGCCCCTATAAACTCCCAGTTTTGGGGTGGAGAGAGGTATAATTTTAGATAGTTGATGACGAACCCCAAGTGTTGTCCAATGATGGCACTCTCGCAAGTGCATCCTTGACAAGGACCATTGACTCGGGGAGCCTCGCATGGTCACCACCGGCCAAGAACTCCTTCTTAAAGACCCGAGTCTCACTGCAGGACTTTACTGGGTTTCACTGGTAGAACCTTGACTGGCTTTGAGGAATTTTTCTTTTTCTTCCTGGGGTCCGGTGTCTTTATGGAGGAGCCGCTGCCGTGGGACTCCGAAGATGCCCAGGCCTCTTGGGATGGGCTCGGCTTGGGGCTCAGCATCAGGGAAACCGGGACTGAGTTAGACCACAGGAACAGTCTCTCTTGCAACTCCGACCTTTTCTTGTTGGTTTGTGGAGTCAAGGCCTGGCACAGGTTGCAGGTGGTGCTGTTGTGGTCCGGGCCAGGACAGGGCAAGCAGCAGTCATAGGTGTCTGTGACAGACATGGTTTGACCGCAGCAGTCACACTTTTTGAACCTACCGGGGGACATGGTGGGAGACACCCGGCCGGGGTCGACGACCCCCGAACAAAAAAGGGCATGAAAACTGGTCGAGGCAAGCCTCGTCAAAAAGAAGGGAAGAGCTGAGGATGGCTTCAGGGACTGCACCAGTTCGAGGCAGGGAGAGGAACTGGTACGCAAACCGGGAAAAAAACAACTTTTAAGAATAGTTTTAGAGGATTTTTACAGGGAAACAGACAAGTGTCTGGGCTCCATGGAAAAAAGGAGACTGAGCAAAATGGCACCCTTAGGCAGGAAGGGGACCATGCATGCGTGGTAGCATTCCCAAAGGCTTTCTGTGTAAGCTGGGGAATTGCTCCGCTCAGGATCCGTCGGCGCTGTCACTCATATGTGAAGACTGACTTCCTGCTTGTTCCTGGAGAATTAAGCCTTATCTCTTTGAATATAATTTGATTTCAGTAGCAAGGGCTTTGACCATGACAGGTTTGAATTACAGCAGAAAGATCTACATTTGCAGCTGATGCAAAATAAAACTGCAAAGCTGGTAAGGAATTTGGAAGGAGAAATCATGCAATGCCAGCCTTGCTCCAGCTCCACTGGCTGTCCATTAAATTTTGCCTACAATATAAGTTAATGCTGCTAGCTTTAAGTCCTTGCATGGTCTTGCACTAAATTACCTGACATCTAAGCTAAGTTATAGTCCAGTGTGATCCTTGCATTTGCAGGGGAGAGAGTTTCTAGTCTGCGGTATATGAGGAGAGCCTGTCACCGTGATCAATCAATCTCTATTTAGATCCCATTGTGGCGAAATAACCTCCCTATTATGTGGAGAGAGGAAGAGAGCACTTTTAAGAAGGGTCTGAAAAAGTTTCTTTTTGAACTCACTTTCATGAAAGGGGGGTGAGGTGGGAATAGAGTATTTTGTACTAGGAATGACTATTTCAATATTGTGTCATTGATTGTTGTATTTTTCTGCTTTTTTCTTTTTTGAACATCACAAAAGGCAGATTCTAACATGTGGCTTATAAATGTAACTAACTAAATAAATAAAGCCAGTGTACTTGTTGGATGGAATGTGGAGTGGACAGGCGCAAGGCTGACAGTCCTCAGCGGTTCCACTGGATGGAGTTCCATAGAAACCAGGCAAACACTGATCACAATGAGCTCCTGTGGTATTGTGTTGACATGCCTAGAAAAAAAAATAAACCTTAAAGAATTATTTTAATAATGAAATATACATGCATTTGGACACCTGAAAGAAAGAACAACACCATTGACAATGTCAAGCCAAATTAGTTGAATTTAGTAGAAATACATTAAAGATGTTAACTGAAAGAATTTTAGGACATTAGGAAGACTAATTACTAAGGTGCACTAGCATTAATGTGCATTAATTCACCATTAACGCACATTAGTTTAGTGCAGATCCCAAGTTATTCAATGGGACCTAGCTACTAATGAAATGTATTAATAGTGAATTAACGCATGTTAACGTTAGCGCACCTTAGTAACTACGCCCTTAGGTCCTCTCACTATGAGGAATACATGACTTAACAAATTATTTTTCAGTTTATTACTGTGCAGGAGTACCCAGTTCTCACTTTCTTCTTTTTTAAATTGTATCCAGGATCTTGTGCCCATCGTCCCCTTTTTCCTTTCTGTCCTGTCAAGTGGGTGTAAATTCAGTTCTTTTCTTATACTAGTTGATTAACTGCTCTGGTGGTCTCCAGAGGAAGGACAGTATAACAAGGGTACAATAAAGAATAAACAGTCTTTGGTTCTCTGTCCAAGATGGTCAGGTTCTTAATGCTCACATTCTGAGTTTACTAAAGCCGTGATCTAAAATTGTATACAACTATATGACAGCAACACAGAGCATCTGAAAAGAAAGTTAGTTTATTTTCATTTGCTTTTCAGAAAAAGAAAATCTATTAAAGGACAACCAGTGAAAATCTACCAACAGTGAAAAAGGTTAATTAAAATCAAAAGCAATTTAAAAAATATTAATCTTTTTACAAATAAACCAGGGTGTTTTCTTTTTCATGCATTTGTATTGGATAAGTATTAATAGGTATTGGTAAAGTAAGAATGTCCATCTCATTCCACAGCTGGCACGTGGAGGAGTAGCCTAATGGTTAGAGCCCTGGCTTAGGAATCAAGAGACCAGGCCTCAATTCCCATGAACACTCCTTGTAGCTGTGGGCAGTTAACCCTCCATTGCCTCAAAAAAATCCATGTTATCAATGTCCCTGTTTAACATACATTACCAAGTTTAAGTTACAATGTAAATCGCTTTGACTGAAATGATAAAACAGTACCAAAAAACCCTTTAAATAAAGAGTGCATTTTCTACCTTTACATCTATCTTAAAACTGAGTACACAACAAGACCTAATTTGATCCTATTTATAAAGACATGTGGAGACCAATTCAGAGAAGTGTGTCCCCAGGCAATACAGTAGCGGTGATCCCCAGCAGATCCTGAAAAAATGCTTTCCCAGGAGCCCAACTCCCGATTGGGCCTGCCATGGCCAGGGTTGGACTACGGCGTACCCCCTGCGCCACACACCTCGCTTTGCGAGCCCGGGTCTTCCAATCTCCTCCGTCCAGGGGGACTTAGTCCACCTCCGAGGTGGAATAAGTCTCCCATGCAAATGGCTGACCCTGGACATACAGGGCCGATCTTGGAATCAGCCCTGTATGTCTGGGGTCAGGTTCCCACCCACTACATGCCCTCATTCCACCTTTGGCCCTCCCCCTTTTGCCCACGAACAGAGTTCCCCGCACATCTTGCCAGCACAAATGGGGAGCTCTATCAGCTGCATCGGCACCCCAGAATTTAGCAAGTCTGGATATCCTGATCAGGGAGCGTGGTGGAGGCATGCTCGGGGAGGAGTAAAGGAGAAGCATGTCGCGGTGTGATTTCAGAATAGCATAAGCACAGCATCAATTCGTAGGAGATGGAAATTGATACAAACGCATCCCAAATTTTTAAATCGCCCTCTACGTGTAGCGTATAGTAGAGGGAGAAATTTTAGAGACAGATTGTGCTCAGCGGTTCCTCGGTCATCTTTCATACAGAAAGTTTTGGGACATGTGAAATGTGGACATTGTGTATTTTGCCCATTAATGGCAGAAGAAAAATTTTTCCAGCATCAGAATATTAATTATCCATTGAAAAGCACCACAACATGTACTACCTCCTTCGTGGTTTATGTCTTACGCTGTCCATATATGAAAATATATGTGGGCAAAACTACTCGTCCATTGAAAGTGAGACTGGCAGAGCATAAGTATAGTATTAAAAAGATGAATGCTGATACTGCATTGATAGTACATTGCTCTGAGTTGTCACATACTTTTGGAGATCTACGCTGCAGCGTATTGGAACATATACCTATGAAAATCAGAGGAGGTGACAGAGGACGTCTGTTACTACATAGAGAACAACGCTGTTTTACAAACTTAACCCTTTCCAGGCCGAGCCCAAAACTCTCGGGATCCAAAATTCTGACTAAATATTCCTATCAAATGGTATATAATACATGACCATAGCAGAAGGAAAATCACTATTAGAACATATTGAATAAGATGGGTACAATTTTCCTGAAATATGCAAAAATTAACCCGGCTGCAGAATGTGGATTAAAAATTTAAAGTAGGCCTTCATTAATGCTCTGGTGCCTTGTGACCTAAATGATAAGACTGAATGGACACTTTTTTTACTGAGATCTGTTTGATTTTTTTACTGTCAAGTGTGCTGTGAAGCTCTAAAAGCATGATGTGTTAGCTTTGTTAGTGTCTGGGTCAGTGGAATGCTGAGGGGAGTGGTTTAGCACCATTCCTCCACTGATTGGTTGGCTTAAGGTCTGTTTTTATAGACTGATGGTTTCTTTATAGTCTGTGACATCAGATGCCATTTTTCAGCAACTTCGAACTTGGGCTGAGTTTAGCTTTTACTGCTGACTTTGTTCTGAAACCCCTGAAGAAGCCTTTGATGAAACAGAGATCTTTCTCGGGTGTTCGGTGTGTGCAGTAGAGTGAGACGCTGAACGGATTTGCCAGCACATGTTTCTACAAAGAAGGGAGCTGTGAGCTGCATGGAGCTTGGACAGCTGCAATTAAGCAGATAAGTTATTAGATACTATTGTTAGACGTTGTTTAAATGCTGCTCTAATTTGTGGCTCTTCTTACTTATAGATGCTGATGTGTGCTGTCTGGTGCTTCCTGTTTAGCTTATGAAAATACAGAAAATCATATCAGAGTTTAACAGCTGTTGCTGTATATTTGATGACTGCTTTAAAGAAATTTGTTTTAAAGTGTATTAAGAGACGCTGATGAGTTGTGTGTAAAGGGGAATAGTTAATAGCGGGTTTTAAGTGGGTTAAAGAAATACTGACAAGTACTTATCAGGATTGTAATTTATTTGAATATTGGCAATAATATTTAAGGTAGTTTAAGGTGGTGAGGTTGGAGATGCGTGATGTAAGCGTCTGCTAGTCCCTGTGGTGAACTTTTCGCCAGATGTAGGGCATATAGCTATACTGAGATCTCCTTGCCCATTATGTAATTATGGCTAATAGATAGTTAGAATTGAGTGAAACCCTAGTTGGTATTGTATTTTGTTTACTAAGAGATTGGTTTATTAGTTTTGTGCATACCATGATAGTCATAAACTTCATTTCTAAGCCAGGATATGTGGAGTATGATCTCAATCTCTCAAATTTACTGCAAATGCTTGGTGTAGTACTTGCATCGTGCCAAAGAAAGCAGCCTTCTGGAGTTCGTAAGATGCAACATGTATGGGTGGTTAGTCGAGATGTGCTTGGAAATTCTTCTTTATCAAGTCTGTGGCTCCCAATACCATGAGAAATATTTCTGTATCTTTCTGCCACATTTTCATGATCTCTGACTGCATTTCTTGGTACTTCAGGATCTTCTGCCTCTCCACACGATTCACAGAATAATTACTCGGAACAGACACCTCTATTATCAATGCCGTTCTGGTGTTTTTCTCCTTTACCATTATATCGGGTTTCCTCGCATGCAGTTTCTTTCCGTCTGAATTGGAATGTCCCAAGTGATCATAATCTCTTCATTCTCTGTAATTCTCTTAGAGTCATGAGCCCAGTGCTTTTCAGGCATAGTGATGTTGTAGTGTTCACAGAGTTTCCAATGTATGAGGCATGCTACTTTGTTGTGCCTTTCTCTATAGAAATTCTCCACCATCAGAACTTCACAGCCAGCTATAAGGTGAGTCACTGTTTTCAGGTCTTTCTTACAGCATCAACATATGTCTGTGTTGCCAGCTTTTTTCAGTGCTCACTGTAAGCCCTCTCATCCATAATCCACTGTCCTGGGCTGCAACTATCAATCTCTCATCCAGTTTCAATTCACCTCTCCTTTATGTGTCTGTTCTTGATCCCACTCTGTGCATTTGTCACATATTTTTCCTCATTTGCTAATCTAATTCTTTGAAGAGTTTTGTGTCTTTTTTTGCAAATTCTGTTGCTTCCTTTCCTATGTGTGTTTGTGGATTCTCTCATTCTTTTTAGTTGTTGAAATGCTTTCCAAGTTTGACAAAGGAGACAGATGCTGGATGTTTACTTTCATATTTCAGAACTTTTTACATATTTGCATCCGACGATACTATTAGATAGCCCTGGAGGCCTACACAATAGGGCAGTATAAAAGACCCTTAAATAAATGATAGTAGCTCTGCATGTGTAATCAATCTCTATGAGGCCTATACCTCCCTCAGCTCTAGGAATGAACATAATCTTGTAAATTATCTCATGGGCATGGAGGAGTTTTCTTGTTTGCGCATCCAGTTTTTCAAGATCTTTAAGAAGCTAGTCTACAATCCCAAAGCTGTATGAGAGTACAGGAATTGCCAGCTGATTGATGGCTTGTATCTTATTCAGCGATGTTAAGGCACTTTTCAATAATGATTTTAACCTTCTATAGTATTCTTTACTGATCTTTTCTCTCAGTAATTTCTACTTCCATGTCATTCCGTCCTCTACTCCAAGATATTTATATATACCTTCCTGTTCAAGTTCATTGATTTCACAGCCCTCAGCCAGGGAAATGTTTTTTTGTTTAGCTCAATTTTCCTCTAAAAAAAAAAAGTTTTCTTAGCACATCTGTCTTCCCAATGAATGTTTGGGGGTCCATGAAGAGTTACAGCCAGTGGGCACTCATTTGCAACTATTTCACCATGTGTGGACCCAAGTCATTTTGGACCAGAAGGGTACTGGAGAAGATTTGAGAGGGCTATGTCCTTGAGCTGGCATGGCCCCTCTCTGAGCACTGCAAAAGTGCAGGCAATGCGGGACATCCTTGAGGGGTTGCTAATAATACAGGTCTCTCCAAATGAATGGGAATGGCTTCCAAAAAAGAAGGGTCTTTTTGCCCTATTCTGGATTTAAAGCAGAGTGCCAAGATTCCACATGGAAGCCTTACATTCCATCATTGTGGTGGTTTGGCAAAGGGAGTATCTGACATCCTTGGATCTCACAGAAGCATATCTACTTATTCCCATCCATCTAGAACATCAGAGGTAAATGAGGTTTATGGTTCTGATGGACCATTTCTAATTCCAAGCTCTTTACACTGGTCTGGTCAAGGCTCCCATGACCAAGGTGATCGTAATGGTGGCAGCCGCTCTACAGAAGAGGGGGTTCTGGTGCACTCTTACCTGTGTCTTTTGGGGAAACTGCTAGGTACGTATGACCTAGATTGGCCACTGTTGGAAACAGGATACTGGGCTTGATGGACCTTGGTCTGACCCAGTATGGCATATCTTATGTTCTTATGTTCAATGATTGGTTAAGCCTTTCAGTAGAGTCTACAGGCTAAGCAGCAAGTGGTGTATTTTCTCCAAGAGTTGGGCTAGGTCATCAACTTTGTAAAGAGCAAGTTGGAGACATTTCAGCATTTGAAGTACTGAGTGCCTGGTTCAGCAACAAGGTGGGCAATATTCCATCATAGAGGACAGGATTCTAAAGTTGCAGGAGCAGATTTGGGACAAAATGAGTTCAGTGGCCCAGAGCATGAGACTATCTCCAGATTCTGGGGTCTATGGCGGCAACTTTGGACATGGTGGCTTGGGTCAGAGTGCATATGCATCCCCTCCAGAATGCCCTGCTAGGTCCATGGTTAGTCCAGAAACACCAACCATGGGTAAGACTCCCTTTGTAGGGAGAGACCACAGCAAGTCTGTCCTAGTGGCTGAACCAGATGAAAGTATGCCTCTGGAAGCTCCAGAGTGGGTGTTTGTCACCACAGACATCAGCAAGAACATCTTGGGGGAACATAAGAACAAAAGAAATGCCATATTGGTCAGGCCAAGGTCCATCAAACCCAGTATCCTGTTTCCGACAGTGGTCAATCCAGATCACAAGTACCTGGCAAGTTCCCAAAAAGGTACATAGGTTTCACAATGCTTGTCCTGAAGTAAGCAGTGGATTTCACATGTCCTCTTTAATAATGGTTTATGGACCTTTCCTCCAGGAACTTGTCCAAATCTTTTTAAAACCCAGCTACAATAACAGCTTTTACTACATCCTCCAGTAACGAATTCCAGAGTTTGATTACGCATTGAGTGAAAAAATATTTTCTCTTATTACTCTTAAATGGGTTACATTGTAGCTTCATTGCATGTCCCCTAGTCTTTCTACTTTTTCATGGAGTGAGAAGGCTCACTGTTTTTCTCAGATAGCTCAGGAGAAGTGGATTCTAAGAAGTGTTACTGAATGATAAATCACCTCACAGGGTCCTGCCAAGCCATAAATGTGCCTTGTGTGATTTGAAAACCTGGCGCCCCCCCCCCCCCATGACATCAGACTTTTGACATCTGCCCCTTCTCCCCATGCCTAGCGTAGCCCTTCTGCTCCATCACCCCATGCCCAGCATTTCTCCATCTTACCCCGCCCTCTTCATGCCCAGCGGGCTCCCCCCATGCTGCCTGCCTGGCCTGCCCTTGCCCCGCTGCTGCTTTTCCTGTTCCCTTGATTGCAGCAGTGGCGGTGGCAGCAGTGGACCTCCAATTTAACAACACACGGGTCTTTCAGACTCCACGCTTACATGGCAGGCCTGATCTCTCTCGCCTCTGACATATGCTCCCGTCAGAGGAGAGAGGGAACAGACCAGCCATGCAAACGCAGAGTTGTAAAGGCCCACATTTCTTTTTCTTAAATTGGAGGTCCACTGCTGCCGCCACCCTGCCAAAGGAACAGGAAAAGTGGAAGCGGGACAAGAGCAGGCCGATGAGGCAGCATGGGCAGGAGCAGAGGCTGGTGGTCATCAACCCTAAATGCACCCCTATTTTTTTGCACCCTGTGTGACTATTCACACAGGCCTAGGTATGTCACTGTAACCTCAAGACGCAGCTGGTATTTCTGGCTCTCAAGGCCTTTCTCCCATTGATCCAGCACAAAGAGGCGAGGATTTTGTTGGACAATGCACAACAATCACCTACATCAATTGTCAGGGTGGAAAGAGGACCTCTAGTTTCAGCAGAAATAGTTCCTCCTTCTAATGTAGGTAGAGGACCATCTGATGGCAATGTCAGCTGCTGACATGGCAGGAAAGGCGAACTTGCTGGCAGCTTATCTGAGTTGCAACTCGTTGGCCTGGGAGAATGGTCTCTCACAGAATTAACTTTCCATCTCATTGTTCATAGTTGGGGGATGGCAAAAATGGATTTGATAGCATCGGCAGGGAACAGCAAGGTGAGCAGGTTCTTCAGTCAGCTAAAGGAGTGAATGTCGGGAGGTCTGGGCACTTCATTGCAAAGGAAGCCCCAAGATGGTCTGCTGTACATTTTTTCCCTGTGGTTTCTGATTAGGCAGGATGGTCCAAATGGTGGAGTCCCACCGAGGACTAGTAGCATTGATGGCCACAGAGACCTCATTACATGGATCTAGTCAAGTTAGCAGTAGAGGGTCTGTTTCCTCTGCCATTAATGGAATATCTCTTATGTCAAGAGCCAATTCAGATGCCAGCTGTTGCTCAGTTTTTGCTTAGAGCATGGCTCGTGAGAGGGCGAGACTGAGGAAGAAAGGCTAGTCCTCAAAGGTCATTGCTACTTTGATTCAGGCTAGGAAGTGGTCTAGCTCTATAGCTTATGTACAGGTGTTGAGGATCTTCAACGTTTGGTGCAAGGAACGTGGTCTTTGTCCCTTGCTTCTAGATATTTTGGCCTTCTTGCAGGATGATCTGGAAAAGGAAATAGCCTTGAATTCATTGAGTGTGCAAGTGGCAGCTCTTGCCTGTATCAGAGGACTGATCTAGAGTCCATCTCCTTCCAACCATACAGATGAGGTGCGTTTTTAAGGGGGCCAAGCATCTAAACCCTCCTTGTCATTTGGTGGTTCCTCCGTGGGATCCCAATATGCTATTGTTAGTGCTAACAGTGCCTCCCCCTTTGAGCTTTTTCAGGATATTTCTCTTAAGGACCTGACACTGAATGCTGTGTTCCTAGTGATCGTTTGTTTGAGAGAGAGAATTTCTAAGTTGCAAGTTTTGTCATGCAAGGAGCCATTTTGGTTATTTCTAAAGATAAAGTGGTCCTCAGGCAGATTCCCTCCATTCTTCTCAAGGTGGTGTAAGTCATCTCAATCAGTCATTTATCCTCCAGGTGTTTCTGGAGGCAAATGGCAGTGAGGAAATGCAGGTTTTGCATAGACTGGATGTCCACAGGGTGTTGTGAAAGGAACTTAGTCACCTGTTTGCTATTTTGTGGTTCCTGAAAAGGTGAAACTGCATGCATGGCCCCTATAACCCATTGAATCAAGAAGGCCATTATGTCAACCTATATGGTCAAGGAGCAGATTTC
Source organism: Ichthyophis bannanicus (assembly GCA_033557465.1). NCBI lineage: Eukaryota > Metazoa > Chordata > Amphibia > Gymnophiona > Ichthyophiidae > Ichthyophis > Ichthyophis bannanicus. The sequence continues at coordinate 1,394,610,232 of CM066031.1, read as the reverse complement.
ACCCCAGATTAGAGCCCATTCTACCAGGGCTCAAGCATTTTCCTGGGCAGTGCATGGGATGGTGCCACCCAGGGATATTTGTAAGGCAGTGACATGGTCATTCTTAAACTCCTTTGCGTGACATTATAGGCTCAATGTGCAGGCTAGGCAGGATGTGGCTTTTAGAGAAAGATTGCTGCAGGACAGTCTGCCTATTCCCCAAGCCTCATCATAAGGGGTTGCTTTGGTACTTCCCATGTGTCTGGACTGGACTGGAGGGACAATAAGAAAGGTGAAATTAGACCTTACCTACTAATTTTCTTTCCTTGAGTCCAGGACCCACCCAAAGAATCAGGGAGCCTGTTTGCAGATTTCTTTCACATGATGAAGCTCAACTGTGGACAGCTCAGATGCTGGGCTCCATCACGTCTTGTTCACGCAGAGTTCTGCCATAATTGTTTTTTTTATTTCTAGGGTTCAAAGTATGTTGCCAATTGGTGATTGTTCATTTCATTATCTCCAGGTCTTCTTGGAACAGCAGAGAAAAAGACACCCCAGAAGACAAATTCAATGGGTTCAGTCTGCTTTGTTACAGAAATAATGGCTACTTAGAAAATGCACACAGGACCCTTATAGGGTGAACCAGTGGTTCTTAATCTCCATCTTCTGGCAGGAGTGCATATATCCGCATGTCTGGTCTGGACTGGTAGGACTAAAGGCAAGGAAATTAGCAGGTAAAGCCTAAATGAGAATGACCAACCCCATTAGGAAATTCAGCAAACTCAACGAGGAACACCTCATAAGCACCATTGCATCCCACATAAACCTAGATTCCACAGACCTTGACGAACTAACTAACAGATGGAACACACACATCCAAAATACATCTAACCCAACATTGAAACACACAACAAACCCACATAAGATCAACTCGGAACCCTGGTACACAGGAACTCTAATAAAATCAAAAAGGGAGCTCCGTAAAATAGAGAGAAAATGGAGACAAACCAAATCCTCCGATCTCAAAACTAAATACATGGCCCATCTCGCAAAGTACAAAGACGACGTGAACAGTGCAAAAAAATTACATCACACCAACATCCTAAACAAGGCGATCAATCGCCCACGAGAGTTATTTGAACTAGTCAAATCACTAACCAAAACCGACCAAAATGCCAACCTCAACAACTCCATCAAGGTCCAAACACTGGCAAACCACTACGCGACCAAACTTACGGCCCCTAGTCCTCCACCCCCCCACCAACACCACAAATCAGAAGTGAGAATAACACGACGCAAAACCAGTTATGGGAGCACTTCCACAAAATAGGAACCCAGCAAATCACAACCATTGTCACAAGCCTAAAAAGCACCACCTCCCCACTAGACCCCTGTCCTGCATCCTGGATCAAGGCAGTGAAACAAGACATAGCACCTCACATAGCACACATAGTTAACCTATCCCTACAACAAGGAATCATGCCCTCGGAATTAAAGAAATCAGTCATTAGACCGATCCTAAAAAACACTACACTCAACGGAGAAGACCCAGCGTCCTACCGTCCCATATCAAGTATCTCATTCCTGGCAAAGATCATAGAAAAAACGGTCCTTCTACAGCTCCAAGACCATCTGACTGACAATGCTCCTCTTGATGACCAGCAATATGGCTTCAGGCAACACCACTTAACCCTCCATAGCCCATGTTCCCTGTAAAATAGTTATCTCCAAGTTATAATGCCCTGTTCAATGTAATTTCAGTTTGTTCAATGTAAACCGCACTGATGCAGAATAGCGCGGTATATAAGAGAATGTAAATAAATAAATAAATAAATAAACCCTGTTACTAGTCCTACTTAACAACCTCCTAAAGGGCCTTGAAAACAAAAAGAAAATGTACATTCTTGTATTCATTGACATCTCCGCTGCTTTTGATACAGTCAATCATGGGACCCTCATAAATAGGATAAAATCAATAGGAATAACAGGAACACCACTAAAATGGTTCTCATCCTACATCTCAAATCGAACACAACAGGTTCAATTCAACGGAGAAAAAGCAGAATCTTTCTCCCAAACGCAGGGAATCCCCCAAGGCTCTGCTCTCTCAGCACTTCTGTTTAACATATATATGCAGCCACTATGCAAAATTTTCTCACGACACGAAATTAATTACCACATCTATGCCGATGATATCATGCTATACTCACAACTAGACACTAAAAACCCAGACTACAACCCACTAGAGACATGTATCAGAGAGATGCAAGACTGGTTGCAACAAAGTAGTATGTCAATTAATCACAAAAAAACCGAAGTAATGTATATCTCCAAAGAACCGAATTTTGACCCACCCACATCAATAACACTATGTAACAACACTTACCAAACAAAAAAGAAATAAAGTATCTAGGAGTCACATTTGACTGTGACCTAAAGATGGAAAAACACCTCCGAAAGACCAACAGAGCAGTTTTCCACAAGCTTAGAGTGCTCCAACCCATTCGGAATATTATTGATCCCCAAGACTTCAGAACAGTGGCCCAAGCACTCATCATGCCACATTTTGACTACTGCAACGCCATCCTACAAGGTTTACCTAAAAAAAACCCTAAACATATTACAAATGGCACAAAATGTAGCTGCCAGGGTCATAATGAAGAAAAATCTAAGTGACCACATCACACCAGTGCTAATTCAATTACACTGGCTACCCATAACAGCTCGAACAAAATACAAAATACTAACAACCACCTTCAAACTCATCCACAACTTAGCACCTTCCTTCCTCAACAACCTAGTAAGATCGCAACCTCCTACCCGAAACAGAAGAACCCACAATTCCAACATCCTTCACACCCCAACAGATATAAGATCTGCCAAAGCTAACACCAGCCACAGGACTTTCTCATATGTGGCACCAACACTGTGGAACCAACTCCCACCAGAACTACGAGCTAGCAATGACCTTCTAGACTTCAGAAAGAAACTCAAAATGCACATTTTCCAATCTCATTTCAACCTGAACTAAATCCACAGATGGAGCAGCCCCTGACCACTGTGGCCAAAAAGCTTATCCTGATCATGTAAATGAACTCCCCCATAGCTAAGAAGTGTTAACTCTGTATGATGTGCTTTTCTGACAATCTGTATGTAAACAAAATTTGTACCTGCCTTGATTCGGCAGTTTCACAATAGTAATCCTACCCGCTTCTGATCGCTGGAAGGAGTGGGCTACAAATGCTTGCTAAATAAAAATAAAATAAATAAATAAATTCACCTTTACACACAGAAAAACCTTTATAAAATTATCTCCATATCCCATTCTATAACCTGAATCTTATCCTCTAAATCTAGTTTCCCCTTTGCTTTTGGGAGTAGAAATTGAATGTCATTAGCAAATATATTGTATCTGACCCCTGCTTTGTAAAATAATGGCCTGACATAAATATTAAATAGGAAAGGAGACAATTCCAAACCTTGTGAAACCCATTTATCAAATTCCAAGGATTTGGACAACCATGAGACCAGGGTTGGCCTTTGAGGCCTCCTGCCAGAAAAGACAACTTCTATTTCCACATCATTCCTCGTATACCTACTGTCTGCAGCTGTTGCAGTAACAATTGATTTTTCACAGAATAAAATGCATGAAAGATGTATCAGCACCGGTGTGATCACTTGCGGAGCCATCATATGTTTTTTTTACTTTTTTTTTTGACTAACACTGTTTGACCTGAAATTTCACGGAATTAATAATATTAGAAAAACACATTAGCATATTTTTTTATCAAATTCAGTCACAGGGGAAAAATAGAAATTACACTTACCTGGTAATTGTTGTTCCTTGAGTGACGACAGTTTAGTCCTCCACCTCTGGGGATGTGCATCTCTTTCTGCAGCTTGGAGACTGGGCATGTCAAAGTCGTGACATCACTGGATATAGCTTGCTGGTATCTCCCATCAGCCTCCAGTGTACTATTGACAAAGCAAACTCAAAGGAACAACAAATAAGTAACTATACGATAACTTTAAATAACTCCCCATTCCTCAACCTGAGGAACCTTTTTAACCATATCCATCTTATATTTTCTTTTCTTTTTTTTTTTAACTTTACATTCACGTCCCCCCTATGCAAACATGTTTCCTATACCATCCACTCGTTTAAATAAGAGAGAAGGAAGAAACAACAGAGAGGGATACTCACTGCGATCTAGAAACTGAAAGAATCTGTCTACTCCTTGAGATTGATGCTCCACTCCGCCTGAAAATAAACTCTGAAGAAATCACACCCCTGGGCGGGAATGAGGACTAAACTGTCATCACTCAAGGAACGACAATTACCAGGTAAGTGTAATTTCTATTTCCTTATCGTTCCTCCAGTTTAGTCCTCCACCTCTGGGATGTAACAGAGCAGTAATCATTGGGAGGGACCTATCCAGCCAACTCACCACACCGTCGACCCGGAACAGGCATCCTTTACTACCAAAACATTTAGGCAGTAGAGGTTACTGAGGAAATGAAGAGACGACCTGGAAGCTGCTCTACCAATCCCCCCTGGTGTAATGACACAGTGATTCACCCATGAAGCTGCTTGCGCCCTTGTAGCAAGAGTCAGAAAGCCCCCCGGAATCATACAACCTCGCCACCAGAAAGCTGAGGCAACCACTGCCTTAACCCAGTGCGAAATGGCCGCCTTCGCTGCTGCTTCCCCTTTCCGGGGACCTCCAACCAACACACAAAAACAAAGAAACGAATGCCGCACCCTGCATTTTATGTTTCCTATCGGCGCAAGCTACGAATAAAAACCTCCCCTTCCAGAAAAACCGAGAACTGGAAGAGAAACCAATAGGCTCAGGAGAAAAATCAGATACCACCTTTTGGAAGGACGACGGGACTGCTCGCAAACACCACCCTCTATCCAGAAAGGGTGTAAAGGGCTCATTACATGACAATGCCTGAAACTCCGAAACTCGTCGCGCCGAACAAAGAGCTATCAAAGCCACTGTCTATAACAGCAAATCCTTTACCGACGCCTGGAGTAAAGAATCAAAGGGCTCTTTAGTTAACGCCTCTAAGGTCCAATCGGGATCCCCCAGCAGTACCAGAACTCTCCTTGAGGAGCGCAGTCGGGTCCCAACTTAAGGAAACGCTACACATCGATCTGAACACCTAGTGCTATTCCCTCCACAGAACCTCTACAGCCGGAAACAATCACCCGCTGGACTCTCTAAGAAACTGGCTGCTAGTTCCTTCAGACACTATCCTGCAGAGAACTCAGACCAAGGATACCGACACCTTTGTCGCCCGGACTTGCCACTGTGAACAGCAGCCTTCAAAAAGGCTCTAAGCACGGACCTATGTACCAGAAGCAGCCTGCCTCCCTGCTCTCAACAAGGTGGCGAAGACTGCCGCAGAATAACCCTTCTTCTTCAGCCCTGCCCATTTAAAGGCCAAACCGTAGGCGGGCACCGATCCACCTGAGACATTCGTTGCGGACCTAGCCGCAGCAGAACGTCCGCTACCAGCAAATTCTAGGAAAAGCCTGTCGAGTAGGCGAATGAGATCAGCCTAATACGGCCGTCTCGTCCAACCGGGCGCTACCAAGAGTACCTTTCCCCGAAAGCCTCGATACGCCAACTAGTTGCCCTATGAGAGCCCACGGGGAAAGGACAAGACAAAGACTTAAATGGGAGCTTACTGAGCCTCGACTTGGACGAACCATCAGCCGCCCCATTCCTCCACCAGAGAGATCCCCGGGTGAACCCCAAGGAAGCCAATAATATTAGCTAGCGCTCGAATTAAGCCATAATGCACATTTGCCACATAAAGCAAATCAGACTGTAGTCGATTCAACTCCCTAATCCTTTCCTGTTCCAGGCAAGTAGACTGCCGTAAACACTGCGACCACTTGAAGCATGCTCTCGCCTCCCCAGGCTCCACAAATGGGAGCTTGTAAGGACAGAGCATTGCCCCCAACGATCGCTTCAGTGAACCATCTACTTTCCTATCTTGCGCTAAAGAAGATTGCTAGGGCTTTCTTCCATACAGTGAGTCCACACCCCCTGGTAGTGCAAGGTGTGCACCCAACCACGTAGTACCCAGGCCTGCCCCTGCTTAGCCTCAAAATGTCAAAGAAGAACAGGCGAATTCAGGACAGCCGAATACTTTTTTTTTTCCCACAAAGACATCTCTTAACCAAAAACTCCTTCAGCATATGTTAAGAGACGCTCTTTCCGTGCCAACAATATGAAGTAGAAAGAACTCCCAACCACAGGCATACTAATCCACAGCCTTCCTGCTAGAGTAACGCCCCATTCCGTCTGACTGCACAAAGATGGACTTTATATTTTAAGTTCAACTAGCACCTGGTGTTAGGAAATACAGCTTTCTCGTTCCGCAGTGGCAATTGAGTCAGCAATGAAGAAGCCAAGAAACTGCAGACAAGTTCCCATTATACCACCTGGTAAAGACTCCACTTTTAGACCACTGAAGCAAAAAAGCATGCGAGAGTGCCTTGTGCCCTGCCAGTATCTGATCGAATTGAAATGATTCAGTGTATGCAGGGCATTTTCCAGAGAACGCAAGGTCCCTCATCCAGGCTGACTCCACATTCACAATCTAAACTGGCAGCCATCTTGGCTGAAGCCATCTTGTAAGCCCAGCATATGATGTATGCCTACTAGAATCTGAGCTGCTGCCATTGCTGCTAGAGAACTAGCCTGACTGCGTGCCTCTGGCCCCCATTAAGGCATTCGCTGAACACTAGCAGAGACTCTCCGTACTGGAGAACCTCTGATAAATGGAATGGGAGCATAGATAGCTTCAAAGGCTAGAGTTCTATTTTGCAACCTCTCTCCGCTGAGCTGCCTTTTCCATATGTAAAATTAAACCACATATAGCCAAAATTAAGACATTACAAATCTACCGTAAAATCTTATAATTTGGGCAAAGCCAAACTAAACGGGAATATTTTCCATTAAGAAACCACACAACTATAAAACCCCTCTCATGACATAATGCTTATGGCAGAGCATTCCACATCTATGGACTGGCCATGGCGCTCACCCAAGCACCTGTTACAACTGTCCAAGAGAGTTATCACCATAATTCCTTATAACTTGAATATGTTTACAGTGGATCATAGGGCTATATCACAGCAGCTAAGCCAAAATATTACCCTGCCATATAAACCGGCTTTAATGCGTTATAGGACCTTCTATGGATAGCGGAAGGAGATTCTTGTAAATCTTTTTTTGTGTTTTTTTTTTTAAAGTATAGGACTCCAAAAACCAAGTTTCCGCCGACTCCAATGAAATCAAAGCAGATCAGCTAAAATTACCCGAACTGCTCCTACAGCTTTGCAAGAAGCTACCAGCCCCCGCTGCACCCAGTTTTCCTTCCCCCCTTATCCTGAGGGATTCAGCATTGCAGGACGTGTTGCGCTCCCCCTGCCAGCCTGCTGCGTCTGCCAAGGAGCTGAAGAGCAAAATAGAAAGTAGAACCCCTGGAAGCAAACAGTGTCCTGACCTTGGGGTTCAGGATGCAAAAGGCCACTGAATAAATCAACAGTGTTAGCTAAAAATGAACAAGGCTATCTCTCACTAAAGAGAGTTTCTTTTTCTTTTTGAAATCCCACCGAAGTCCGTGGGACCCAAGCTTTCGAACACAGCCCCTAACGCTGTGCATTAACCACAACCAGAGAAATGAAATGAAATGAAACCCTGCTCTAGAAATAGATGAGAATTTCCTGGGAAGGGCATGCGAAGTGGAGCTATGAAACACACAGGCACCCCCCCCCCCCCCAGCCTTCCTGCAATCAGAGAAATAGCAGTGGAATACACCGACAACCTTGCAAATGGAGGTCTTAGAGGTTGCTGCCTGTGTGAACCTGATGAGTAATACGATTTTGTATTTTACCACCCCCCCCCCAGGGATGGGGGCACTGAATACTATATGTGATTCATGAGCAGCGCTACCATCCGGTGGCCTTTAGGGCACCAGAGCCCGACAAACGATACAGAAGTTAAGAGCTTTAAATCTTGGTCATATAATCTTGATTTGCAGAACATTATATATTTATTTTATTTATTTACATTCTCTTATATACAGCGCTATTCTGCATCAGTGCGGTTTACATTGAACAAACTGAAATTACATTGAACAGGGCATTATAAGTTGGAGATAACTTTTTTACAGGGAACATGGGCTATGGAGGGTTAAGTGGCTTGCCCAAGACCACAATGAGCACCTGTGGGACTAGAAGCCCCACATTACATTACAGCTGCTTGTTTAGTCACTAACCCCTGAGAGCCCATGAGGTGGCTCTGTGGGTATTTGTTCCCTGACTTGCAGAGAATGATCAATTTGATAATGGCTGCATATACACAGTCATAGAAAGGCACTATTGAGTGTACCAGCTGCCCTCTGGTGGCCATAGACCGTAGCACAGACACTTCTTGGTTGACAGTTTAACTGTCAGTCTATTTTTTTCATATCCTAAGGTTTCCTAAACCTGTCCCTGTGAATTTTGGGCAACTTTCACTATAGAATACATAAAAGCACACTTCCAGGCTGTCCCTCCTTCCAACTACAAGTTAGGGCTCTGCTCTTGAACCTAAAAACTGGCAATTTGCCTAATATCCTGGGACTTAACATGCTCCTCAGAGACATGATTAGGAGGGAAAGAACATGTGGTATCAGGGATCAATGCCAAAACTTCTGTCCTATAAAACTAAGAATAAACTTAAAAATAAAGAGGACTGACAACAGCCCCCTTAAGGCTGAGGAACCCCACAAGCCTCAAAAATCCTACAAACAAAAGAAAGAAACACTAGGCCCAAAAATCTAGCTATTCTGCCTGTTGTCTTCCTCACACAGGCAGCTCCCTGCAGCTCTCGCCACGCGGTCCAAATACCTAGAGAGAAAATGGCCGCCCCTTCGCCAAAGAATTTTGGCACCAAGAACAACAGCCGCTGCAAAAAGGAGGCCTCAGTAGACCGACAGAGCCCGAAGGCTTTACCTGCAGGGTAGAAAGCCACACAGCCTGCTCCTACCAACTTGAATTCCTCCGATCCTCAAGCCGTGCTGATGCGCCTGGCAGCCGCGGCGAGGATCGCTCAGCCAGTTCCACAGAGTAAAATTAAAATCCCGCAGCAACAGAAAGGCTCCGTCTCACACAGCTTCAATGTGGCTGTACGGGTCCCGGAGCTCTCTCCTGTACAGTCAAGGGAGAGAGATCCGCACCGGCAAATGCCTGTAGCAAGTGAAAAGAACTGAGAAGGAGGGCAGGCGAGAGCTGCTACTAATTTAAAGAGTCAGGCTCAAATTTAAAATTACTGTAAATAAGGAAATTTGCTCCTAACTAAAGGGAACTAATCCCTGGTTGCCAATTAACCAAAGGTAACTGAATTAAAAGTAAAATTAAAAGTAAATTAAAGGTAAAAATCAAAAGTAAAATCAGAATAGAATTTGTCACACTAAGGAGAAATTAGACCTTACCTGCTAATTGTCTTTCCTTGAGTTCTCTCCGGGCCAGTCCAGAACAGATGGGGTAGTCTAATCTCCCTCCTCTAGCAGCTGAGGACAGAATTCCAATTCTTTTGTTGCTAGGCTACACATCACTCCCTTGGTAACAACAGCCAGTCTTTTTTGTCCTCAGCAGCTGAGATGAATGTGTGAAGATTTCTCTCCCCACCTGTTCTCTGTTATTATTCTTTATTTTTCTTATTTTATGGAAGAGTTCTCATTGAAGAGGTAGTGCTGTGCCCTAGCAGGGTGTTTAAGCACTGGGCTCTGATTTATGTTGTTTTTTATACTGTGACATCAGTGTCAGTAACTGGTTAAACGATTCAGAGTATGGGACAGAGCCTGTCTCCTCTACTCTGCTAAAGGTAATTGGGAAGAACAGATCTTGGGGCCCCAGCTACTGTTTCTTATCTGGTAGGCTTTTCAGTTATAGGATCGCTGGCAGCGGTTTCTAAGGAGCTAGAGAGCCTGTCTGTCTACCGGCGTTAGTAGCAGTTATTTTTTGATTAAGAGCTGTGCCGCGGATGTTTGCTCACCTCTCTCTGGCACTCGATTTCTCCGGTACGGTTTTTGGAAGTTTCTTGTACCTTTCGGTTTTACAAAGTGCCTTCGGTGCCTGTACACTTGCTCTGCGTTATGCAGGACAGTAAAGGAGATTCGCAGCACCATTCTTCTTCGCTGCAGCCGTTGGCTGAGAACGCGGGAGCGGCGGCCATCTTTGCAGCATCTTCCGTTCCTTCTGCTCCACTGCCCAAAGCAAGTAAAAGGAAAGCGAAATCTCGTCATGTGACAGAGCCTCCTGCTCAGCCTGTGTTGCCTGTGATTTCAGAGGCGCAGGATCCTTTGCTTTCAGCTGATTTCATCCTTGCGTTTCATAGAGCTTATTTGTTAAAAAAATCTCAGGCTTCTCTTCCGGTTTTATTGGACCCTCCACAATTAGCACAGATGGGGGTTTCTATTCAATCTGCACAGATGGGGGTTTCTAATCAATCTGCATCTTGTGAAGAAGTTCCTTTATCAGATGTAAAGGAGTCTAAATTGGATTCAGTTTCTTTAGAGGCTGAAACTTTAGAGCCTGAACAAGGGGAACATTTCTGAGCAGGGTTTGGATTTTTGGCCCGCGGACTTAGAGGAAGGAGAGTTGGGTCCGGGTGAGGATTCAAATATCTTTAGGGTGTTTAGAAAGGAGGAGTTACCAGCTTTCATTGCACAGTCCCTTACAGCGCTTAGTATCATTCCGCAGGTGGTTCAACAAGAACCTTTGGAAGACCCCTTGCTGCAGGGTTTCAAAACGGAGCAAAGATGTTTTCCTCTGCATCGGGTAATCAAACAGATGATAGAGTCTGAGTGGGAATACCCTGAGGCTTCATTAAGAGGAGCTAGAGCTTTGACTCGGTTGTATCTTATGCATCAAGAGGAAAAGGAGCTTCTCCATACGCCAAAGGTGGATGCACTGGTGTCTGCTGTCACCAAAAAAACTACCATACCTGTAGAGGGGGCCGCGGCTCTTAAAGACATGCAGGATCGTAGGTTAGAAGGTCTGTTGAAACAGGCTTTTGATGCCAGTGCTCTGGCGCTTCAAGCGTCTGTCTGTGGAGCATACGTGTCCAGAGCTGCGATTCGATGGGGCCAGCAGGCCTCAGCTCCGACTGATGCAGTGACTCCTTCTAGTGAGGGGGCAAAGTTGGAGTCGGCAGCGGTATATTTAGCAGATGCCTTTTACGATTTGATTCGCATTTCTGCAAAGTCTATGGCTTCCATGGTTGCTGCTCGTCGTTTTCTTTGGTTACGGAATTGGGCAGCAGATGCCTCCTCCAAGGCACGTCTCAGTAAACTCCCTTATAAAGGGAAGCTTCTTTTTGGAGAAGCGTTAGAGACAATTGTTAAAGATTTAGGAGACTCCAAGGGAGGGCGTTTGCCTGAGGACCGTCCTAAATCAGCTAAGCAGGGCTCTTTTTCTAGGGGTCAAGGGCGTGAATTTCGCCATTTTAGGGGAGCTCGCTTTACTCCCTATCAGCGAGGTCGATTTCCTTTCCGGGGGCAGTCCTTTCGAGGTGCTAGAGGTTCCGTTAGAGGCTACTTTGGAGCTCCTGCCGCTACCATTAAAAAACCGCAATGAAGCGAGGCCGGCCCAAGCGGAGTTTCCGGTGGGCGGTCGGTTACAGGAGTTTCTCTCCGCTTGGGTCGCCATTACTTCCGACAAGTGGGTACTGCAGATAATTCGCGAGGGCTATGCTCTCGAGTTCAATTGTCATCTGACCGACGCCTTCGTTTTTTCTCCGTGCGGGTCGGACACCAAAAGGAGAGCAGTTCACGACACGTTGCAGCGGTTGTTGCAGCTCCGGGCAGTGGTTCCTGTTCCATTAGACCAGTATGGCTTCGGTCGATACTCGATTTATTTTGTGGTTCCAAAAAAGGAGGGCTCTTTTCGGCCCGTGTTGGATTTAAAGCACGTGAACCGTTGCTTGCGAGTCTCTCATTTTCGAATGGAGACATTAAGGTCTGTAATCCGCTCGGTAAGGCCGAGCGAGTTCCTCTCTTCCATAGATTTGACGGAAGCTTATCTGCATATTCCTATCAAGCCAGATCATCAGCGCTTTCTTCGGTTTGCAGTACCCATGGGTCATTTTCAGTTTCGGGCCTTACCGTTCGGCCTGGCAACGGCGCCGCGCACTTTCACCAAGGTACTGGTGGTGGTGGCGGCGGCGCTACGCAGGGATGGCATTCAGGTTCATCCTTATCTGGACGACTGGTTGATTCGAGCGTCGTCGCGAGAGGAGTCGCTAAAGACGACAGCGCGAGTAGTGTCCTGTTTAGAGAATCTAGGTTGGGTTGTGAATCAGGCCAAAAGTCGGCTGGAGCCGGTGCAGCAGCTGACTTATCTCGGAGCATTCTTCGACACGGGCCGAGGTATGGTTCTGTTGCCTCCAGAACGAATTCGAAAGCTTCTCGCTCATGTGTCGGGGTTTTCGCTCGCAAGAGTGCCGACAGCTTGGAAGTACTTACAGCTGCTGGGGCTAATGGCAGCGGCCTTGGATTTGGTTCCATGGACCAGAGCACACATGCGGCCGCTCCAGCAAGCTCTTCTTTCGCATTGGTCTCCACAACGGCATCCCCGTTCTCGTCGCTTAAGCTGTCCAGATCATGTCAAGGTCAGTCTTCAGTGGTGGTTGGTTCCAGACCATCTTCAGGCGGGAGCTCCCCTAGCGCTGCCGGAATGGATTTTGGTGACTACCGATGCCAGTCTGTCCGGTTGGGGAGCACACTGTTTGAATCACATAGCGCAAGGCTCTTGGACGGCGGAAGAGAGCCTGTGGTCCATCAATCGCCTGGAGCTGAGAACGGTGCGTCTAGCGCTGTTAGCGTTCGCAAGTCTTCTGGAGGGGAAGTCGGTGCGCATCTTCTCCGACAATTTAGTGGTGGTCTCATACATAAATTGCCAAGGCGGAACAGGAAGTCTTCTTCTTCTGGAGGAGAGTCAACGCTTGTTTCACTGGGCGGAGTTGCACCTTTCGGCGCTCTCGGCAGCTCATGTGGCAGGAAAGGACAATGTGCAAGCGGACTATCTCAGCCGACATGTGCTAGATCCGGGAGAGTGGCAACTCAATGCCGAAGATTTTCACGAGCCCACAGTACGTTGGGGTCAACCGGTAATAGATCTGATGGCAACTTTGGACAATGCAAAGGCGACTCGCTTTTTCAGCAGACGCAGGGAACATATGTCCGAAGATCTCGACGGTCTAGTCCAGCCCTGGCCGTTGGGGCAACTTCTGTATGTGTTTCCTCCATGGCCATTGGTGGGTAAAGAAAAATAAAGAATAATAACAGAGAACAGGTGGGGAGAGAAATCTTCACACATCCATCTCAGCTGCTGAGGACAAAAAAGACTGGCTGTTGTTACCAAGGGAATGATGTGTAGCCTAGCAACAAAAGAATTGGAATTCTGTCCTCAGCTGCTAGAGGAGGGAGATTTGACTACCCCATCTGTTCTGGACTGGCCCGGAGAGACGAATAGGAAATGCTCCTTATCTGTTCCCACCAAGTGAGCCCAGAAGCTAGGCTCACTATGTCCTCCTGCTGCATGGAGACTGGACACACTGAAGCTGATGGGAGATACCAGCAGGCTATATCCAGTGATGTCACGACTTTGACATGCCCAGTCTCCAAGCTGCAGGAAGAGGTGCACAACCCCAGAGGTGGAGGACTAAACTGGAGGAATGATAAGGAAAAGCAAATTACGTGACTGCAACATTAGTAAACCAAGCCAATATTTTATCTAGCTAGCTAGCTATCTGTATATTTTTTTTTGTTTTATTAAATTTAATTTTAACCCACTCAAACTAAATAACTCAGAGAAGCTTACAGAATTAAAAAATAGAATATATAAAATAAAGTAACAAAGTACTATGAATCAAATTTATAGTACAAATACAATAAAATACAATTTGTACCATAAAAAAATAAGCTTAACTAAGTCAAAATCAAAGCTTGACTAAGTCAAAATCAAAGTCAAAATCAATACTTAGTGGTATTAAAGTTTCTTTCAAACAATCATGTTTTTAAAAGTTTCCAAAATTTTAGGGCTTTTTGACTAAAGTCAATGCATGTTAATGAAGTTAACACACATTAACTGCTATTGCGCCCATAAAAATAACAGAGCTGTGGGCACTTAAGGCATGTTAACTTCATTAACACGCATTAAAACTTTTATTAAAAGTGCCCCTTAGATAATACCACTCAGTCCATAATTCTAAACTAAGAAAATTCCTAGGTGAGGAGTCAAGTGTTCTATATGTTTCTTCTAATCTAGTGGCAGAAATCAATGGCAATTTCAGCTTATTCTTATATAAAGTATTAGACCACAAACCAAACTGCACATGTGAAGCAATATATTCAGAAGGATGACCATAAATAGCTTTGCGGGCAAGACATAACCATCTGAACTCTATTCAAGGCCAAGAAAGAGAGTTCAATAATGGCCATAACAGTCATTTCTTGAAGCTTTAAAAAAAATCTTGGCTGCCGTATTTTGTATCAATTATTGTCTAGCCAATTACTTCTTTGGAAAGCCTAAATATAAAATATTACAATAGTGCAGGCACAGCAGAATCATTGCCTGGACAATATTTTGTGATCAGGCAACTAAAATACATTTCTAATGTTCTTAATCTTGCATAAACAACAAAAATAATTCCTGACAACTTTAAATATGATGCACTTATGCTCAGGTCAAGTAGGCACCTATTTTTTGTTGCTGTTTTATAAAGACACATAGACACCTATATGTCTTTATAAAATAGGTTCACAAAACCTTTCAGAATGGCGACTAAAACTCAATTGCGTAATTTATTTCTACTCGAGAGCAAGGGTAAATTATGCAGCCGAAGTATTACGCAGATATGTATTTTAGAACCTAGGCACATACTTCATGACTCCGTCCCGAGCACACCTACACATGGGTCTCATGGAGGTCTATGCTGTCTTTTTACCACGCATATACCATGGGATAATTTTATTAAAATCCATTTACATGCAAAAAAGCCCTCTATAAAAATTATTCCCTACATGTCCCTTGCAAACACATTCCAGTCAATAACAATTTTCATTGAGTGCAAGAAAATTCTGCTCATGCATTCACACGAAAGGTTGCCTGCATTACATCTCAGCTCTCTGCTCATGCCCAGTCATTTGTTCTCCAAGATGTTCCATAAAAGCATAGCTATACACCTCCATCAAACATTAGCATATTTCCAATCATCTCCATGTCAAAGTAATTTCACAAGTATGAAATGTGGTCAGAGAAGCCAAATGTTCACTTACAAAGCATATGCCGTAGGCATCGCACTCAGCAGCATGGCCACTGCATTTGCAAGGTTCACAGATACCTCCAAATAGTATTCCATCCACACGGTAGTATCCTGATATACAAGACTATAAGGGAGATAAAACAATGGCAAAGCAAACATTTATGAAACTCAAGGAATCGGACAAAAATGAAATCAATTAAATGCCAACCCTGCTGATACAATTGAAAGATTAGTTAGATTTGTTGCTCTAAGATAATTTAGAATTTATGCTAGGTACAAAGTGATCCATAAAAATCTGCTGCTATGAACCAAATTCCCAGGACAAATTATAGAAATGTACTTTTAGAACATTCTGGGAGTAGTTTTATAAAGTCATGTTAGCATGTGGCAAAAATTGTATGTACAATGACTCTTATGAAATTCCAAAAAACGTAAAAACATGCATGCTGGAATTAACACATGCACTTTTGCAGGAAGTGTGATCTGGGAAGAGCGCAGGCAGTGTCATTTAGTACATGCATTCATTATAAAATATGCTAAGCTATGGATGCATTTGCATACCCTATGCATGGACACCCGGACCTGTTTACATCTTCAATATAGGCACAATTTCTGCTGGCTTTTTGCTAGTATTTTATAAAGACACATAAGCACCTGTGTGCTTTTATAAAACAAGGCCAATTAACCTAATCACCCTATTGCAAAATTACCCTCAATGAGGAGTTTAAAGAAATGTGCCATCTTACTTTAAGGAAAAACACTATGAGGTAATTTTATGAAGTCATTCCCACATGTATATGGCCACATAATGCTCTTACAACACACCAACTTGCATAAAAGTACACACTTTGGCAGAAAGGTACATACAGTACATTACCGGAGGACACGCACACAGGTAGGGTTTGGGTGAAACATGCAAGTAGACATATAGAGGCCCTTTTACTAATGATCACAACAGTGTTGCACCTAATGCACTAAAAGTACTGAAACTATGGTGTGTTAGGTCCAACCCCACTGTGTTAACTGTCAGGAGTGTGGAAAGCATTTCCCTGGCAGTTAACCCGGAGTCCTGTACTTTAGCGCAGGGCACATTAGTGCGGGTGCACTTAACTCCACCTACTGTGGTAGCATTAGGTGATCCTGCGCTAATGCTAATAGTTAGCATGGGGTGTGAATCTGGCGCTAATTGCAGAGAACATACCACGCCCACTCTCCACCTTAATCCCACCCACTCAGGACCCTAACGTGAGTTACACAGTTAGCGTGGGAATCATCACAATACACATCACTATGCGCACCTGAACCCACGTATCAGCTAACACCCTTTAGTAAAAGTCCCCTATAAATTACAAAATACTATAATTTACATGTGTATTTGAAAATTATAGATGTGAGAATTTACATTAGCTCTAAATCTGGTGTAAATGTCCATACCAATAATGTAGGCGTCCATCAGGCCATTTATACTAATATTTTTAAAGACAAGTAGGCATCTACTTATCTTTACAAAAGATGGCAACCTGTTATAAAATTATACTCCAAGAGGGAAATTTTATAAGGGGCATCCAATTAAAGCACCTTCTAAGGTTAAACCTATTTTATAAAGAGAAATATGTATCTACACTGTGGACACAGACACTTACATCAGCGACAGAACGGATATATTTGCCCACGCCTATATTTTTTCAAGCAGATGCATATTTGTACTGTATAATTTATGGGCCCAATATTCAAAAAAAGCCATGGAATATGGGTGCTGCCATTAACCAGTTAGTATTAGCATCAGGGCGTGCTGGGGACATTCTGGGGCAGCAACCATCGCTAACTGGGTGGCAGTGATACTAAGCCACTGCCTGGTTGACAACACGTGGCGAAAGGCGCAGGAAACTCAGGCCTAACGTTCGCCGCATAAGCTAACCCGGCACTGGCTGAATATCGCATATGGCCCTGGAATTGAATATCTGGGTTTAAAGTTCAACGCTGGTAGCAGGCCGCTATAGAAGCACTAGCTGCCGGTGCTGAATATCGGGCCCTGAGTTCCTAAATTTAGGATCCTAAAATTATGCCCTATTTTCAACCACACTTATGAGCTTAATTTTCAGCTGAAAATTCATCCCACTTTAGGAACTTAAAATTTACTGGGGGGAGGGGGCGGGGTTCAAAGGCATTTAGGCAATTTGAAGATCTGCAAACTGCCTAAACGCTGCTCAGTGGGATATTCAGCAACACTACTGTGGTTAGCGCTGCTGAATATCCCCAGGCGCAACCATTAAGCGTCCTGATGTTATCCAGCTAGCGTTTATTGAGTTCTGAGGGCGGAGTGGAGGCGATATTCAGCCACTAGCTAATTACTACAAACTGGCTAAAGTTAGGACAGCTAAATGGCTATCCTTACTTTAGCCATTTTTGCAATGCAGCCAGCAGCTAAATATTGCCGCTAAGCGGACTGCAGATGCACAGTCCAGCCAACCAGATATTCAATGCCAATGGCTGGGTATGACCCTAGCAGCGAATATCCAGGTCCAATGTTCAGCAACGATAGCTAGCTGCTTTATCAGTTAGCCACCACCACTGAATAGCTCCCCCCACCCCACCCATGCTCCTAAATTTAAACCTGCCATTCATTTTCCTAGATTTATGAGCCTAATTTAGGTGCCTAGTGCCGAAAATCAGTGCAGCGCTCCTAATTTTTTCCCATGTCCTAAATCTGCCCCCGCTGCCACCACTTTTTATGCCCTAAATTTAGGAGTTTATTGAAATTTTAAGAAATAGTTTAGGCAATTGTCCCTAGTAAATTTTTAAAGAGGCCGATCTAGGAGCATAACTCTCAAAATTATGAACATAAATTCTCTGAATATTGGGCCCTATGTGTGTGTTTGTTTGCACGTGCTGCCCATGCTCCACACAAACCCTGCTAATGTGCATGCCCACCTTGATGCCAAAACATGTACTTTTACACCATTCAGTGTTGTCTAAAAGTTTATCTATAGCCACGTGAATTATTTTATAAAATTACCTCCTATGAGGGTAATTTTATAACAGCTCACCTAGGTTTGGGGATGGAAAATATACCTATTTTAAAACTGTATTGTAAAGATACATAAAAGCCCAGTTTAAATAGGCCACAATTCCCTCTGCCAAACACAGAACCTTTTCCAATGTGGATACCAACAAACGCAAGGTTATTTACTACACGTGCAAAGGGAACAGTGATTTTAAAAAGCTGAACATAATAAAAAGTGCAACCTGCTCTTTCCCAAGTGTGTGTGGGAAGAGCTTTTTAAAAAACCCTGTTCCTGACTCCACACAGCCCCTTACCCCTCAATGCGCCCATAGCCCTTGCACCAGTTAACTTGTATCCCATCCCCCACCCAAGCCCCAAAGTAGTCACCTTGCAGCATCCAATCCCTCTTCCCAAATCCCCAAAGCAGTCAACTTGCATCTCCCACATTCTCCCCAAAACCTCAAAGCAATCAACTGCACCCCCTGATCCCTCTCCTACATGGCCAATTCCACCCCCACTGGAGGCTCTCCCTGATGACCTAGGGGAAGCAGGAGTGACCCCTATTTGTTTTTGCTGCATGGAGCTCCAGGTTCAAAATGGCAGTGGTCAACCTCTAGAGCAGTGCTTCCCAAACCTGGGGTCGGGACCCCCAGATGGGTCATATAATCAATGGATGGGGTCCCAGAAGCATGACCATTTCCCCTTCTCTTTGGACTATCACTGTGGCCTACGCCAAGTAATTGCAGTCACCAGTCAGCATGTGGCCTGTGAGCCAGTAAACATTCATAGGTCCTTGACCCTCCTGGGTAAGCTTCTTGTTAGACTGGAAACTCATGCTGAGTACTGGGGTCTGTAAGCAGACTCTATTGCACTGTTCAAGACAAAACTGTCTAGTCAATGTGCCATTCGCATCAACGACCTCCTTCTTGAATTTAAGAAACCACTTATCTCTCTGATATCCCTGGATTACACTTTGTCCTTTGATCACGATGTAAAGAGATCTTTAGGGACATGGATGGTAACTAAACCATATTATACTCCCATAGGTAAGCTTAACTTCAATGTTTTGCTTATCTCTCAACTTCAATCAGCTTTAGTCCCAATGTCGTCCTTCGGTACCATTTACACATTTCACTCCAAGTTTCCTCAGGGGCATATCAAAAGTTTGAGACGATAAAAAGATGGGAAAATACTCATACTTAAAGAATACTTAAAAAATATTCTAAAGTCATCTCCTCTCTCTCTTGCTACGGCTTATTCATACTATATCATGTCTTGCCCACCTGAGAAAATGTGAATGCTGCACAGATCTCAGGGGTGGCAATGGGGGCAACATGTGCCCCATCCATAGCAAATTTATATATGTGAAAATCTGAGGAACAGTGGCTAACAGAATCACCATATACTTGCAATGTGAAATTATGGTGCCGTTTTATAGACAATGCATTTTTGTTATGGAAGGGCCCAGCAACACATTAGAACAGTTTTGTCAATGGATCAATAAGTGTGATAAAAACATTAAATTCACACACACATTTCATTGGCAGGTAATCACATATTTAGATGTGAAGGTCACCAGGGGTAGAGACCAATGGGAGACATCAGTTTTTTGTAAGGAGATAGATCGTAATACCTTCCTACATTATGAGAGTGCACATCCCCCGTGTCTAAAGAAAGGGCTGCTTTTCTCACAGTTTTTGAGATACAGGAGGAACTGTTCTGACAACCAAGATTTAAAAAACTTATCTAAACAATTATTGGTGAATTTTATAAAGCGAGGATATCCCTCTACTGTGATAAAGCAAGCATACCAAAGGGCCCTTTACAATAATAGGAGTCTCCTGTTGGAACCTAGACAACAGCAGATAGAAAGTGGTATAGAACATATAAATCTAGTTACAAAGTATTCCCCGTTAAGTTTCAAAATACAATGTATTCTCAAAAAACATACTAATGTGCTGAGTAATGTCCCCGGACTAGAGCATAAAAAGATACGTTGCGTTTGGCAACGAAATAAGAATTTAAAAGAACGGCTCAGTCCAGCAGTATTGAAAGCTTTAACAAATACAGAAAAACAATCTTATATAGGAAAGGGGCATAAAAAATGTGGGGCATGTAATATATGTGGGATCACTGAGGAAGTGGAAAGTTTTAGTTACCAAGGGAAACAATATACTTTAAAGACATCCACGTCATGTCATTCTACATATGTGGTATATGTGATCCAGTGCCCATGTGGCTTGTTCTATCTACGCAAAATGATCTGGCCCTTTAAAATCAGAATGAGTGAGCATAAAAGCCGCCTTAAACACAAAATGAGAGAAGCACCAATAGTAGGTCACTGCCTAGACACTGGGCATAGATTTGATGATCTAAGCTGCTTTTGTATAGATAAAATTGAATCAGGAATGGCGGGAAAATCCAAAGAACAGTCCTAGCTGATTAGGGAACAAAGATGAATTTATAATTTAAACTCGGTAACACCGGGGGGGCTTAAATATGTCCATTGATTGGAATTCTTGTGTGTAAGGCAAAGAAGCCGGTATATGTCTAAATAAGCAGATATTGCATTGTTAATGGTGAAATGAGAGGGAGGAGGGGTTAGGTTAGCATAATAGGTAGGATTGAATAGACACTGCGCATGCACCCGATAGGTTTAGGCAAATTGGGCTTTAAATTACGGGAGGGATTAACACATCGCATGCGCGGCGTTTTTCAAGAAATATCAGTTGGAAGCAGAAGAATGGCAGGAAATGTGTGCAGCATTCACATTTTCTCAGGTGGGCAAGGCACGAAATAGTATGAATAAGCCGTAGCAAGAGAGAGAGGAGATGACTTTAGAATATTTTTTAAGTATTCTTTAAGTATGAGTATTTTTCCCATCTTTTTATAGTCTCAAGCTTTTGATATGCCCCTGAGGAAACTCGGAGTGAAACGTGTAAATGGTACCGAAGGACGATGTTGGGACTAAAGCTGATTGAAGTTGAGAGATAAGCAAAACATTGAAGTTAGGTTTACCTTTATGGGAGTATAATATGGTTTAGTTACCATCCACGGCCCTAAAGATCTCTTTACATCATGATCAAAGGACAAAGTGTAATCCAGGGCTATCAGAGAGATAAGTGGTATATTATCTTGGGAGACAGCCAACATGGCTTTAGACAAGGAAGATCTTATTTATTTAGACAGTTTTGTATACCACCTTGTCTTGTCTTACTAATCTGTTATGTTTTTTTGAAGGTGTGAATAAACAGGTGGACAAAGGTGAGTCGGTTGATATAGTGTATCTGGACTTTCAGAAAGCCTTTGACAAGGTCCCTCATCAGAGACTTTTGGCAAAACTAGAGTCAGGATAGGAGGCAGTGTACTATTGTGGATCAGGAACTGGTTAAAAGATAGAAAGCAGAGGGTAGGGCTAAATGGCCAATTTTCCCAATGGAGAAAGGTGAATAGTGGTGTACCCCAGGGATCTGTGCTGGGTCCGCTGCTTTTTGACATATACATAAATGACCTGGAAAAGGGAATAACGACTGAAGTTATCAAATTTACAGATGACAAAAAAATATTTAAAGTTGTTAAAACCCAAGAGGATTGTGGAAAATTGTAAGAGGATCTTGATAAAATGGAATACTGGGCATCAAAATGGCAGATGAAATTTAATGTGGACAAATGCAAAGTTATGCACCTAGGGAAGAACAACCCAACCTATGGTTACACGATGCAAGGTTCCATATTAGGAACCACCACCCAGGAAAAAGATTTAGGCGTCATTGTGGATAACATGTTAAAACCCTCGGCCCAGTGTGCAGCGGCGGCCAAGAGAGCAAATAGAATGCTAGGTATCATAAGGAAAGGAATGGAAAATAAAACAAAAGATATTATAATGCCTCTATATCGTTCCATGGTGAGACCGCACCTTGAATATTGTGTGCAATTCTGGTCGCCGTATCTTAAAAAGGATATAGCGCTATTAGAAAAGGTTCAAAGAAGAGCCACCAAAATGGAAAAGGAGATGGAAGGATACTCTTATGAAGAAAGGCTAAAAAGGTTAGGGCTCTTTAACCTGGAAAAGAGACGGCTGAGGGGAGATATGATAGAAGTCTAAAAATTAATGAATGGAGTGGAACGGGTAAACATAGATCGACTGTTTACGTTATCAGAATATAGAAAGACTAGGGGACATTCAATGCAGCTACAGGGTAAACTATTTAAGACTAATAAAAGAAAATATTTTTTCACTAAACGTGTAATCAAACTCTGGAATTTGTTACCGGAGGATGTAGTAAAGGCTTTTAGTGTACCTGGGTTTAAAAAAGATTTGGACAAGTTCGTGGAGGAACGGTCCATAAACCATTATTAAGAAGGGACCCAGGATACCAATGCCTGACCCAGTACAAGCATTGTGGAACCTGTATCTTTTGGAGAAACTGCTAGGTACGTATGACCTAGATTGGCCACTGTTGGAAACAGGATTCTGGGCTTGATGGACCTTGGTCTGACCCAGTATGGCATATCTTATGTTCTTATGTAAATTCAAGAAGGAGGTCGTTGATGCGAATGGCACATTGACTAGATGGTTTTGTCTAGAACAGTGCAATAGCGTCTGAGACCACCTTTAGTAGTAAAAAGGGAGGTAACTATTACTGTAAGTGATATATTTCACAAAGTTAAAGAGTCTATTTTTACTCTCCGGATGATATTTGAGTGGTTATTGACAAAGCAATTCACATATGCCTTAAGACAAAGTCCACTGTTCAATTTGCTAGCCACTCTTTGCTCTGACTCAATTCTGTTTATATCCTTTGGAAGGTGTGGTCTCCAGAATTGCACACAATATTCCAAATGAAGTCTCACCAAAGATTTATACAGAGCATTATAATTTCCTTCTTCCTGCTGGCTATTCCTCACCCTGTGCACCCAAGCATCCTTCTGGCTTTCACCGTCACCTTTTCTACCTGTTTAGCCACCTTGGGCCCAATATTCGAAAGGCATTACATGGTTTACAGCCCAGTAAATCGTGTAAATGCCTTAAATCGGGATATTCAATGGCACTTACATGGTTAGTGCCATTGAATATCCCCTTTCAACCCTTCTACATGTCCTGATGCTATGCAGTTAGCATCTGGGAGTGTTTGGGGCGTTTTGGGGCAGAGCGGAGGTGGAGACTTCAAGGTGGAGACTTCACTAACCGGGTAGCAGCAATATCGCACCGCTACCCAACTATCATAGCAAAAGCTGGCCTAGTTTTACCCGCGGAAGCTAACCCAGGTAGCAATGTAATATCTTCGCTATCCAGTTAGCTTCAGCGCTTCCAGGGCATGTGGGGCAATATTCAATGCTGTCGCCACAGCACTGAATATCCGGGGTTAAGGGTTGACAGGTAGGGCTATGCGCCATAGCAGTGCATAGCCTGCCCACTTCAATTTTGGGCCCCTTAAAATCATCAAAAACAATCTCGCCCATGTCCCACTCTTCTTTCGTGGACAGAAGTACTTTAGCCCCTATAATGTACAGCTCCCTTGGATTTTTGCAGCCCAAATGCATGACCCTGCATTTTTTAGCGTTAAATCTCAGATGCCAAATTCTCAACCATCCTTCAAGATTATCTAGAACCCTCCTCATGGTATCTACTCCTTCCTGAGTGTCTACTCTATTGCAGATTTTGGTATCATCTGCAAAAAAGTAAACTTTACCAGACAGCTCATCTGCAATATCATTAACAAATTTTTTTTAAAAATTGGACCAAGAACAGATCCCTGTGGCTCACCACTGGTAATAATATCCTTCTCCTCAAAGAGAGCTCTGTTTACCTGTACCCTTTGTTGCCTCCCACTCAACCAATTTCTAATCCAGTCAGTCACTTTAGAGATCATCCCTAGGGCGCTCAATTTATTTATAAGTCACCTGTGAGGAACAGTGTAAAAGGCTTTACTGAAATCTAAGTACACCACATCTAGGGCTCTTCTCCGGTCCAATTTCTGGTCACCCAGTCAAAGAAATTAATGAGATTTGTCTGACAAGACCTGCTTCTAGTAAAACTATGCTGCCTCAGATCCTGCAATCCATTGTATTCCAGAAACCTCACTATCCTCTGTTTACATTGATTTACTCACCACAGACTAACTGGCCTGTAGTTCCCAACCTCATCCTTACTTTTGCTTTTGTGCAAAGGGTCCACATGTGCCTTTCTCTTGTCCTCTGGGACCACTTCTGACTCTAAAGTAACACTGAAAAGGTCAGACAGTGGAATTGGATGTATCCTGTCCGGCCCCATTGCTTTATCTATTTTTAATTTAGCTAGCTCATCACAAACGCAATCTTCTGAAAGTTGTTCAAAACCCCCCTCACTTCTGTTCCTATTTGTGAGTATTTTCTAAGGTCCTGCTCTTGGCCCTCCATCTGTGATGAATGTGATTATACATAAAAAAGTCACTCACTAAAATATGGTAGGAAATCCTACTTTTCCTTAAAATAAAAAGGTATCTATGAATATTTAGATAGGTGAACTTCTGTTACCTCACAGGAAATGCCTGCATAACCTTTTGGACATTCACAGTTTTCCACTTCTACTGCTGGTAGGAGATCAATAACATTGGGGCTTGCTACATCCAAAGTGACAGAACGTAACCTGAGAAAAGGGAAGAGACCACTTGAAAAGAAAAATACAAATAGAATTTGTGTTCAGTTTTCATGACATGCATGTATTTTAATCCATCAAAAGAATGTCACATGATCAAAACAATTTCAAAAATAACTATTAAAATCTATTAACATATAAAATGTCAAAGCACAATGAATAAAGATGCAAACTTTTTCTGTACCCTCACAGCAAGCACAAAACCAAGATGGCCTCCCTTTCCTGCCTGGAAGGATTCAGATATCTGGGGTGATTATAAAAACACCTATAATCTTTCATTGGAAATGCACTCTTGAAGGTGATTGAATGTGAGGAACATAAGAGAAAAGAGCTACCAAAGTGCTAAAACAGGTCACTGGCAAAATCCCTCATGAGGGAATCCTCAGGAAATTAAAAATGTATGGAATAAGAAGCAATGTCCTATTGAGGATTAGAAACTGATTTAAGGATAGGAAACAGAGTGATATTAAATTATCAGTTTCCCAAGTAGAGGGGTGCTCCAAGAATCTATGCTGGAACCAGTAATATATTACATGTTCATTAGTGACCCTAAAAAGGGAAAAAGAGTGGTGGTCAGATTTGCAGATGACACAAAGGGGTCTGTTTACCAAACTTTTACAGTTAAGATGCGTTAGATGCAAAAATAGGCATGCAGTAACTGTATAGCCTGTGCATTAACTGGTTAACATTAACCAGGTATTTTCAGTGGCAAGATTTAACTAGGTAATTTTTCTATTTGGTTAAAACAAACTAGATAAACATATCTGGGTTACTTTAACCAGATATCGAGCTGCTGATTATTATTGCCTAATAATTCAAAATGATTGCTTTCTTTGTCAACATAATCAGTAGTGGGTTGGTTTTTTTTGTATAATTTTTTTATTGAATAATTTTTTTATTGACAGTGAGAGAATGCTACAACTGTTAAAAGCCATATTGCACATGACCATTCCATCTCCTCCCCACATTCCCCTACCCGCAAGTCCAGTGGCAGCTCTCAGAAGTCCATCTCAGCCGTTCACAGTTCTTCCTCCACCTCCCCTTTTGCTCACTGCCCTTCTGCCCATAGATTACACTGCAATTGTGTGTGAATACAAACTATACAAAATTTCTCACAATATAAAACAATCAACTTCTCAACAATCCAACAACTTAGCTGTGCTTTTTTTTTTTTAAATCAGCTTCTAGTATATATTCTAAGATGTAACTTTGAAAAGAAACTGTGGAGCAACATTACCAAAAATGTCACAAGAAAAGCCATCCTCATTTCTCCTCTGCAAAGCAATCCACAAGAGCAATGCAAAGGAGAAAGAAAGAAAAAGTAAAACTCTCAAATGCATCATCCAAATCTTGAGAGGCGAGTTACAAAAATGAAATCAAACATAAGCTTCAGAATACACCTATACACAGGAAAAGAAACCAAAAAGTAGGAGTACTCATTAGGAGAACATCCTGTGATTTTTCCAGTTTTTCCTCTCTTGAAAGACAACAGATGTTCACTGTCATACTAAATAAATAAAATCTATTCACCCTATGCTTCATTGTGTAATTACAAGGTTATTTTAAATGGAATTCAGCACTGTCTGCACTGTTTCCTGACACAGACTCTCAAATTCTTGTGCTTAGCTTGGACAGAACGCAAGATAGAGGAAAACAATCTACTGACTCATGAAAGTGAGTTGCTCTGACAAAAACAATTTCAGAAACTAATTTCTGTCCAGTTTAAGAATTTAAAAAAAAAAAACCCACACACACAAGGTGGCTCTTTGAAGAAGTTTCTCCTAATTGCTCTAGTTTTTGCAACAGTTCCAAAGCTCCTCAGACATTTTATCATCTGTGGGCACTTCCTGCTCTGTATTTCTAGCTTAATTACAGGGGGATGATGAACCTTAGATGGAGGGGAGAGGGGAGTTGTATCCTCCCTATGAACTTAAGGAATCCCTGCAAGTTCCATTTTAAATAAATCCAAAGGAAAAACATCTGATGCTCGGAGGAAATTCGTAAATCTGAAGTTCTTTACCTTAGGAGTATTCTCCAAATTCTCAATTTCATTGTCCTTATTACTTGCCTTTTGTTGGCAGCCATCTTCCCCTCAGAGACTGAGCGTAATCCTCTGACAACTCAAAAACGTTTAGTTCAATTAATGTAATAGATATCATGGACTTGAGATAATACAGTCAGTTCTGAATTTTAAAATTGCCTTCTCCACCTCTTCTAGCATGAATAATTGAAGGGGACAGCAGAATGCTCCTCAGTTCTCCCACTTTTCAGCCAATCAAGGTAATTTCAGCATTTACATCTACATGTCCTGCCTCAAAGGGATGCAGAGTCTGTTCTACAGTTGTCGTCAACATTATTGGCACCCTTGCAGTTCAACCCCTTAATGCCCAATACCTCCTAAAAAAAAAAGAAGTGGCCAGTGAAATGGTTTTGAACTATATATGCACACATATTTGACACATAAGAATCAAAGTAAGACCAATTAAAAAAGGAAATAGTAGGAAACAGTATAAAAAACTGGGATATTGCCAGGACATGATTATTCAGTGATGATAAGGTCAGACTAAATCATCCACCTAATTTGGAACACTAGTTGAAACACAAGTATTTTTTGTTGGCATGTTTGCACTAAAATGTAACCTCTAAGTGCAGGAACCCTTTGACTACTGAGCTTGAGGCAGAGCTTGGTTATCTGCGATAAGCTTGAAACACAGTTCTGTGTCCGCTTCAGTCTAATGGTACTTCCTGGATTGTTCTCCATACGCCTCCATGAGGTCGAGAGATGTTAGAAACTCTCCTTGACGAATCACGACTATCACCAACTTCAGAGTTTCCATGCAAAAATGAGGAACTCTGAGGCAACGACTGACTCACTTCAGGTCGAGGATGGGACAAAGGGAGCCCTCCTTTTTTGGCACTACAAAATAAATGGAGTACCGACTGCAGCCATACTGGTCTTCTGGCACCAGCACGACTGCCTCCAATGATAGAAGTCGTGTTAGCGTCTCCTCCCCCACTGCGGCCTTGGCCGGAGAACTGCAAGGAGACTGCACAAATGAGGGGGGAACTGGTCTTGCAAATTGGAGAGCATAGCCTTCTTGAATCAGCTCCAAAACCCACTGATCTGATGTGACTCGGACCCAGGTGGGGAAGAACTGCCTCAGCCGTCCTCCCACCGGCAGAACCATCGCCTGGGCCCCCCTTGCTTCATTGTGGCTTCCTCGGACCACAGGGAGAGGACGAGGTACCAAAACCCCTCCCTGCACCTCGAAATCCCCGGAAACCCTGCCCTCTAGAGAAGAAGCATTCTCTCTGAAAGGGCATCGACCGAACTGACCGAAACCTCTGGGAATCCCGTGGCTGAGGCCTCACAGGAGCGGGGTTGCGACTCTGTTTCGGCTTGTCCTCCGGAGCCTACCTCCCTTGGACTCCCCCAGCTCCATAACTAATTTGTCCAGCTCCTCCCCGAAAGCAGCTTTCCCTTAAAGGAGAGTCTGCTGAGACGGGCTTTTAAAGAACCATCTGCTGCCCAATAACGGAGCCACAGGTAACGACGGGCCACCACCACCGAAGCGATATTCTTCACTAAGCTCCTAATGAGATCATATTAACTATCTGCCAGGTAGGCCGCTCCCGACTCAATCCTGGCTGCTTCACCCGGTGACCCACCTGGCTGGTCATTGGGCAACTAGAGCTGTTGTGACCACCTCAGGCAAGCCCAGGCTACCCAAGCCCCATATACCGAGGCCTGGAGAGCTAGGGCACTAACGTCAGAAGCTTGCTTCAACAATGTGTCCAGCTTCCTGTCCCAAGCATCTTTAAGGGCCGCGCTACCCTCAACAGGAATGGTTGTTTTCTTGGTAACTGCCGACACAGCCGCATCCACTCTAGGAGACCGAAGCAACTCTCTTTCCAACTCTGGCAAGGGATATAATCATGTCATAGATCGAACACCCCTTAAACCGAACTCCGGTTGGTCCCATTCTTCTTGAATCATCTGACGAACCACCCGGTGGACTGGGAAAACTCTTTGTGACTTCCTAACCGCTTGAATGAGCGGGTCCTCCAAGGACTCCTCCTCCGATGGGACACCCGTCATGATATTGAGGACCTGCAAGGACTCGCTGATCAACACCGGCAACTCCTCCCGACAGAAGACCTAGACAATTCTGGCCTGCTCCTCCTCCGGAATCTCACCCTCTTCGAGCTCCTCCTCGTCCTCCCACAGCTCCTCTTCCAAAACCTCTGACAGAGGGGAGTGGAGGGCTTCATCATTCGCCAATCTAGACCCCTTAGGAGGAACCCCTGCAGCTTCTGGCTCCTGGGACTCCGCCGCCCTTACCGCTGCACGTCCCTGCACCGCTGGCTGATCTAGCATTCCCTGCTGACACAGACAGAACGCCTTATATAGTAGTAACACAAATTCTGGGGAGAATGCACCAAGACCTCCCCCATCGTGTCCTCCTGAAGAAGTGGAGGGCCTAGGCTGAGCCTGAGGCAGGATCGGCTGTTCCAAGGCTGAAAGCAGAGGAGAGCCCGGACAGAGCACTGTTTCCAAAGGCTCCCCTGACTCTTGTCAGGCGGAAGATAAAGGGTCCTGGGCCCCGCTGGCCTGGAGGCCCTGCTCTACAGAGGCAGCCTCCACTGCACAGTCCCTGCAGATGACTGCCTCCAACACCGTTCCCCTCCTGGTCCCAGAGACCAAACACTGAGGTCTAGCCCCCATGATAGTGGGACACTGTTCCTAGTGTGCTTAACAGGACAGGAAATTACCTTGGTATAAACAGCTATAACTATGTATATTAAATATATATATATATATATATATATATATATCTTTATTGAGGATTTAATATACCGCTCTTACCGTAGGCAATAGAGCAGTTTACAAACAAAATATGAGTCTGCTGGGAAATAGAAAGGAACGCCAAATATAATAGACAGGAAAGTAAGAGCAGAGACAGATAGGGAAATTTAGGGAAACGGCGAAGGAGAGACAGCAAGTATCAACGAGGGGGCGGAGAGAGGGAAGAAGTAGGGGGAGGGAGGTCATAGGCGTTACAGGATAGGTGAGTTTTGAGCCTTGTTTTAAATGTTTTGTGGGAGGGTTCTAGGCAGAGGGCAAGGGGGAGTGAATTCCAGAGCCGGGGACCCAGAAAAAAAAAGGCAGAAGAGCGTGTTGATTCAAGATGAGCCTGGGATGGGGAGGGGAGATATAAGCGGTTAGCATGGATGGACCTAAGGAGACGATGAGGAGTATGGAGGTGAATCAGGTCTGCTAAATAAAGTGGGGAACCAGAGTGAATAGACTTGTGAACAAAAAGGAGTATTTTGTATTGAATTCTGTATGGGACTGGTAGCCAATGGAGATGAATCAAAATGGGAGTGATATGGTCAAAACGTGTGGCATTGGTCAAAATACGGGCAGCGGTGTGATAAACAAGTTGTAGACTTCGTAATTGGGATTGGAGAAGGCCGGCAAGGGAGGCATTGCATTAATTTAAACGTGATACTACTAATGACAAGAGGAGGGTGGTCATGGATGGGACTGAGAGGAAAGGGCGGACCGCACGAAGCTGTCTCAAAGTGAGAAAAGACCGTCTCACCACCGAGGAGATGTGCTCTTTAAAGGACAGAGAAGAATCCAAGGTAACCCCAAGATAGCGCAGAGATGGAACAACTGGGATAGGAGCAGAAGAGAGGAAGGGAACAAGGGGGGCGGAACTGAATTTCCAAAAGTTAACCAGATGGTGAAGGTTTTAGAAAGACTGATATGTAGAAAATTCAGAGCCTTGGGGTACCCCACAGAGAAGGGGGATAGAGAGAGAAGAGGAAGAACCAGAGAGGACAGAGAAGGATCTAGAAGAGAGAAAAGAATGAAACCACTGCAGGACAGAGCCAGAGAGCCCAGTATCGTGAAGGCGTGCAAGAAGGGTGCGGTGATCCACTAGGTCAAAAGCAGTGGAGAGATCCAGAGAAATAGCAAAAGAGATGAGACCCCGGTCGTGTGATGCATGTAATTCATTAAGAAGGGAAAGGAGAATGGATTCAGTGCTGTGACTGGGACGAAAACCAGATTGCCGGGGATGGAGTGCAAGGGAGGATTCAAGATGTGAGGACAGTTGTGCAAAGACTAGTTTCTCTAGGATCTTAGATAGAAAAGGAAGATTCGAGATGGGACGCCAGTTAGCCAGGGAGGAAGGGAAAAGGGAGTCATTTTTCAAAATGGGACGAATAGTAGCATGCTTCCACATAGAGGGAAAGGTTCCAGAGGAAAGGCTAGAATTAAAGATGGACAGGATCAGAGGGGATAAGGCTAGAGAGGAATCGAGGAGCCACTGAGAGAGAATGGGGTCAGAGATGCATGTGGTTTTCTGGACTGAGGAGTAGACCCTGGTCAGGTCCAGGCTAGTTATGGGTTCAAAGGTGGACCAGCTGTGGGAGAGAGACGGAATGAGAGTGGAGGGAGAGGGAAAATCTTCAGGGGGAGGAGAAAGGGGAGAGGGGCAAGAGGGGAAAAGAAGATGGAGGGAGAGCATAGTTACTCACCTGTAACAGGTGATCTCTGGGAACAGCAGGAATTTAGTCTTCACATATGGGTATCGTCGGTACCGATGGAGCCTGCGCGGGAACGCTCCCCAGCGTCCAATAGGAAAGCTTTTCGGAGCATCCCACAGCGCCTGCATGCTGCCTTCCCGCCTTTCCCAACAGTCCCTCTCCAGTTGAGTTTAAAGCTGAGACAAAAGAGAGAGGGAAAGAGAGAAAGAGAGAGAGATAGAGAGATACAACTCCTAAGGGAGGTGAGTGGGTTCTGAAGACTAAATCCCTGCTGTTCCTGGAGATCAACTTTTACAGATGAATAACTATGCTATCTCCAGGAACAAGCAGGAATGTAGTCTTCACATATGGGGACTCCCTAGCTGTAGATGCCAGGGAGAAGGCCCTAGAAGTTGTGTGCCCTTGTGAAAAGGCTCCACTTCCCCCCATGGATCTCTGGCATCCTACCAGGGATGGTGGGTAGGAGTTGATTAAGTATGGAACCGGTATTGAAGAACAGCGTGACCAAAAAAGGCATCCCGGCACGAGTCCTTGAATAAGCAGTAATGAGCTGTGAAGGTATGAACCGAAGCCCAAGTAGCTGCTCAACAGATGTCGTCGATAGACACAGAGTGAAGATGAGCCATAGAGGCTGCCATGGCTCTCACATTGTGAGCTGTGACATGGCCTTCAAGAGGAAGGTTTTTACTCTCATAAGCACAAGATATACACTGTGCAATCCAGCTGGATAGTGTTCTTTTGGAGACTGGAAGTCCCAAATGACTAGGATCAAAAGCAACAAAGAGTTGAGAGGACTTTCTATGTTGCTGTGTCCTTTGCAAGTAAAAGGTCAAAGCTCTTTTACAGTCCAAAGTATGAAGATTCCTTTCTGCATTTGAGGCGTGAGGCCTTGGGAAGAATACAGGAAGGTAAACCGCTTGGTTTAAATGAAAAGGTGACACCACCTTTGGCATAAAGTGTGGATGAGTCCTAAGGACTACCTTATCATGATGGAACCTTGTATAAGGAGGATCAGCCACCAACACTTGCAATTCACTGATGCGACGTGCTGATGTGATTGCAATAAGAAAGATGACCTTCCAGGAAAGGAATTTCAAAAAGGTAGTGGCTAATGGTTCAAAAGGCAGTTTCATGAGCTGCCCAAGAACCAGATTTAAGTCCCATGCCACCGGTGGTGGCTTAATGGGAGGCTTAGTTAAAAGAAGGCCTCTCATAAATCTCGCTATGAGAGGATGAGAGGAAATAGGTTGTCCATTTAGAGGCTTGAAAGAAGCTGCAATAGCATTCAAATGAACTCTCACTGAATTGGTCTTAAGCCCTGCATTTGATAAATGAAGGAGATACTCCATTAATGATTCCAGAGGTATCGCAAGAGGGTTAAGACCCTTCTGCAAGCACCATATGGTAAACCTTTTCCACTTAAATGCATAAGAGCGTCTTGTGGAAGGCTTCCTGGAAGCAAAAAGGATATCCTTTACCTGCTGGGAAAGGTTAAGACCGTGAAGTTCTAGGCTTTCAGCAACCAAGCCCTGAGATGCATAGACTGGGGATTGGGATGCCACAGCATCCTGTCCTCCTGAGAAAAGAGATTTGGAGCAGATCCTAACTCCAGAGGCGGAGCTTGAGAGAGATGTAGGAGCAGAGGGTACCACATTTGCCATGGCCAACGAGGAGCTATGAGGATCATATGACCTCTGTCTCTCTGAAGCTTGAACAGGGTTTTGGGAATTAGGGGAATGGGTGGAAAGGCATACAGGAAGTCCTGACCCCAATGGAGGAGGAAAGCATCTCTGGCTGACAACCCCGAGCCTGAATTCTGGAACAGAACCGGGAAAGTTTGGTATTCAGCGGACTTGCAAAGAGGTCTATGTCCGGGGCCGGGGTTCCCCAAATTTGAAAAATTTTGGCCACCTGGTCTGCATGGAGAGACCATTCGTGTGGAAGCAGAACTCGACTGAGTCTGTCTGCCCAAGAGTTTTGAATGCCTGGAAGATACACCACAAGGAGATGAATCTGATGCTCTCTGGCGAGGGCCCATAGTCGCAAAGCTTCGTTGCAAAGCGACAAAGAGCCTGTTCTGCCCTGCTTGTTCATGTAGAACATGGCTATTTGATTGTCCGTTTGAACTAGGACTGTCTTGTAGCTGAGCTGGGTGTGGAATACTCGAAGAGCAAGGAAAATTGTTCTGAGTTCTAGGAGATTGATGTGGAGTCCAGGTACCCTGGGTAGAGAGGCCTTGCAGGTGGGCTCCCAACCCACCTGTGAAGCATCTGTTGTTAGAGTGGCCTGGGGTGGGGGTTGCTGAAAAGGAGACCCCACCAAATGTTTTTGGGGTGATTGTCACCATTGAAGGGACAAAATAAGGCGATCTCAGTTTGCTATTTTGTCTGACAGGCAACCCGACGCCTGAGTCCACTGAGTGGATAAAGTCCACTGGGCTGTTCTCATATGGAGGCGAGCATAAGGAACCACATGCACGGTGGATGCCATGTGGCCTCGCAACTGTAACATTTCCCGAGTGTGTGGCCGAAAGAGTGCAGAGAACCAAATAAAGTTGTCAGGAAGTGTTAGATAAAGAAGAAATAAGATTGGAAAAGTAATCAAGTTTTGCAGTATGCAGAAGAGAGCGATAGTGGGAGTGACAATACCGAAAGTGGGACTGGGTAGCAGGAGAGGGATGGATGCGCAAATATACACACATACATCTACATATATATATATATATATATATATATATATATATACATATATATATATATATATATATATATATATATTGTCACAGCCCCTCCCAGTGGCAGCGTGCTGACGGGTCAGGGCGGACATTTATTGTTTGTTGAAGCTGGGAACTCTAACTTAGACCAGGTGCATTATGGTCCTTGTAGTTCCCTTCTTTATAAAGAATAGTTGTGTGAGCCTTGTGCTGGGTTAAATATAAGGTTTTATTCCCTTGATGTGCTAAGGTTCTCCAAGAAGACAACAGAATTCACCTTAATTCAGGGTTTCTACCAAAGTATTTACAAAGTCCAAAACTGTTATAAGAGCTTCAGAATCTTTTCCATTCAAGCAGGATTTTTCAATATAAACAGGTTAAATAAACACAAAAACTTCTTTTCAGCTCAACAAAGCAATGGCATTTTAGAGCATGTCTTATGCTATGACTCTGTGAGATATTCTATACTCTCAACTACACAGAGAGTACAGTCCATAGGATATTCAGGTAGCAATGGTTCTGGTTCTACAAGGTCTGTTTGCATACCCTCTTGATCAGATATGGTGTCTGCTAAGCCTGAGCTTTCCCTAGGCAAAACTGGTTGTACTTCAGTAGTTCTCTCCAAGACTTTCCAGCCTGGCTGGACCTGGTCTGGCAAACAATTAATATGGCGCTTATCTAGGACCTTCTGCACAGGTTTCCAAAGCTTTCCCCAGCTTTGTTTCTCATATCTATGGCTCTCTGGTTTACAAGCCTTTCTAAGACCTGGCACACATTCAGGAAAAGAGGTGTGAATGTACCTTTGTTCTCTGAGATGTGCGTTGCTGGTATTCCCTCTACTAGACACTCTCCTGCTTACACTGTCTTCCCTGGAGACTTCTTTCTGGAGCTTCTCAGCATGGGCTTGTCCTTCCTGGAAGTTGTCCCTTCCTTGTAAGGACTGCAAGCTTAACTGCCTTTCCTTCCGTAGTTGGAGCTTTCCCCTTTCTCTCTCCTTAGTAGCAGGGGTTTCTGTTGCTCGCTGTATTTGTGGTCCTCTCTGCTCCTGTGGTCGTCTCTCTACTCGAGGTCCTCTCTGTATTGGTGATCCTCTCTGTATTGGTGCTCCTCTCCCTATTCTCCTGACCCAGCACTGCTTATAAAGCCGTTTCTCTAGTGAGCTTTCTGGCCCTCTACTCAGGTGTGTTTGATTAGCTATTGCATCATTACAATCTGGGTGTGTCAGCCTACCTTCTGCAGCCTCATGCCTACTCCCTCTAGCTGCACTTCTTGGTAACTGCATTCTCTGTAAATCAGTTTCTTTAAAAGAAACAGAGTTTTCTTCTAACTCCATAGCTTCAGTAGTGTCAGCTTCATGACATATCCCCCCTCTTAAGATATTACGGGCTGGCTCTTCTTCATCTGCACAGCACGTAATCCAGGACATGGCATCGACATTGTGATGCAGTTTTCCCGCTCTGTGCTCAATCTTGTATTCGAACAGCTGTAATGCCATAAACCACCGGGTTAAGCGACTATTGTTATCCTTCATTTGATTTAGCCACTTTAGGGGTGCATGGTCTGTGACCAACAAAAATTTCATCCCGGTCAGATAGAATTTGAGGGCTTCGACGGCCCACTTAATAGCCAGACATTCTCTTTCAATTGTTGAATATTTCCGCTCTGCCAGTGACAATTTTCTACTTAAGAACATAATCGGATGTTCTATACCCTCATGCTTCTGGTAAAGAATGGCTCCCAACCGAGTTGAGGCATCTGTTTGGACAATAAACTGTTGGCGAAAATCTATGCCGCGCAATACGGGTGCTTTACATAGCTTCCCCTTCAAGGCTGTGAAAGCCTTCTCAGCCTCCGAGGTCCATTGTATCCGGTTTGGGGCATTTTTCTTTAACATGTCCGTAAGCACGGCGCTCTCCTCGATGAAATGAGGGATGAAACACCTATAGTATCCTATAAGCCTTAGGAAGCTTCTTAACTGCTTTTTATTTTGTGGCATTGGGAAATCTCTAACACTTTCTATTTTGTTCAGTAGTGGCCTGACCATACCACGTCCGACCAGGTGTCCCAAGTACTTAACTTCTTGCCCTGCGAAGATGCATTTTCCCGGATTTAATGTCAGCCCAGCTTGTCTCATTGCTTGCAGCACAGCTTTTACTCGGGGCAAATGCTGGTCCCAGTTGGAGCTATGGATGACAATGTCGTCCATGTACGCGACGGCGTACTCTTGATGTGGACATAAGACCAAATCCATCAACCGCTGACAGGTGGCCGCCGCGCCATGTAATCCAAAGGGCATCCTTCTGAATTGAAAAAGCCCCACTGGTGTGCTGAAAGCCGTCTTGGGACGTGACGCTCTTGTTAAGGGAATTTGCCAATACCCTTTTGTTATGTCAAGCGTAGTGAGGTATTTCGCCTGCCCCAGCCGATCTAACAGTTCCTCAATGCGTGGCATGGGGTACGCATCAAACATAGATACAGCATTTACCTGGCGAAAATCAATGCAGAATCGCATCATGCCATCTGGTTTTGGCACTAGGACAATAGGGCTGCACCATGGACTTCGGGATTCCTCAATGATCCCCATTCTTAACATTTCGTGCACCTGAGCCATCACTTCCTGTTTCTTGGCCTCAGGTAGGCGATAGGGCCTTTGCCTGATCACTGTACCTGGTGGCGTTATTATTTCGTGAGCTACCAAATCTGTTTCGCCCGGCATGGGTGTCAGAACATCATCAAACTTCCCCAATACTCTGGCCAACTCCTGCCTCTGTATCAGGGAGAGTTCCTCACTTATTCTTGGCTCGGGTGTGGTTCTGCATTCGGCCAGTTGTGGGCCCAAATCTTCGTCCACTGTTTCTTCACACGTAGCTGATAGTCCTTTTACGGAAGTTCGACTGGTGGATCCAAACCCTCCAGCTCCACGGCCTGTAGGTGTTACCATGGGTACTTCTTCTAAAAATGGAAATCCAACTTTCTCGCATATAATTTGCGCAATACGATCTCCCACTTTGACCATGAAGTCTTCTTCGGCAAAATTGAAGAGCAGGACTTTAATTGCCCCCCCTATAGTCGGGGTCGATTACCCCTGCCCCCACGTCTATAAAATGTTTTAAGGCTAGGCCAGATCGGGGCGCAATGCGACCGTAACATCCTGGAGGCAATTCTATTTGCAGGTCTGTGTCTACTAAAGCCCTCCCATGCTTAGGAATAATTTGTTCAACGGCGCTGTGTAAGTCATATCTAGCTGCCTGGGATGAGGCTCTTCGTGGACTTTGGGCTCTATTAGA
Source organism: Ichthyophis bannanicus (assembly GCA_033557465.1). NCBI lineage: Eukaryota > Metazoa > Chordata > Amphibia > Gymnophiona > Ichthyophiidae > Ichthyophis > Ichthyophis bannanicus. The sequence goes on along the minus strand of CM066031.1, from coordinate 1,394,572,722 downwards.
CATTTTGCAAAACTTAAGTACAAATTTTGGTTTACGGGTAGTATCATTCCCTAAAGTCTGTCTCTTCACTTCTTGGTCAGCCTTTGGAGTTTCTCCAAAGAGTGGGCTAGGAACTATGGCTGCTTTGGACTGGATTCGTGTGGATACAAGGGCTTCATGGGGAGATAGGCCCTTCTCCAACCCCTTCTTAAATTGGGGCCAGTCCTTGCCTAGCACTAAATCGTGTGGCAACTTGGGAACTACGGCTACCAATATATCCTTTTCTATCCCTAATCCTTTTACTAACAATTTATACACCGGATAGAAAGAAGAGGCTCCATGAATACATTTAATTTTCACTTTTCCCTCTGCTCGGTTCGGTGCTGACTCAGCTTGATCCTCTATAACATGCCAGAGCTTCCTGGAGATCATGCTCTGATCTGCCCCCGAATCGAGTAGAGCAGTGGTGGTTATACCTTGTACCTTAACTTCTAACAAAAATCCTTCTCTTAACATTTTTGCATTTTCACTTATTAGTGCTGTACGCGCCTTACATTCAATTCTGTACATGCCCTAATTTCCCACAATGAAAACATCTCTTTTCCACAAAGTGCTTTCCAGGCTTAGGTATACCAGCTTTAAATCCTCCTGATTTATATTTTAACACCCTTTCTGATGACTGCATCATAGCCTCTGCTGCCGTTTTTGAAGCCTCACCACCTTTGTGCGTAGCCAATTCCGCTTCAAAATACCTTTCTGTGAGGAGGATGGCTTCCTCCGTGGTACGGCAATTTTGCAGTATCAGGAAGGTCTGCACCTCTTTGGGCACAGCAGCCATAAACTGCTCTAGAACAATAGTGTCGAGTATGGTGTCTATGGTTTTACCCTCGGGCCTCAACCATTTTATTGTTAGACTTTTAAGCCTTTGACCTAGAGCTTTTGGTGTTTCTCCGGCTTTAAGTCGGGTAGCTCTTAACATTCGGTTGTACACCGTTGGAGTTAACCCAAGGTGATCTCTTATAGCCTTCATTACTTCCGTGTAATTGTTGGCAAGAGCTGTGGGCATAGCCCTATACGCAGACAACGCCTCTCCAGTGAGCGAGGTTGCCAGACGTATGGCCCACTGCTCCTTTGGCCACCCTATCGTATGGGCTATCCTATGAAAGGATTCAAGAAAATCATCTATGTCATCACTAGGTGATAATTTTCCCAATGTCAATGTCTCGTAAGACCACGGTCCTACCACCCAGTTACTAGACATCGCATCTAGTCCTTGAGGAGACGGAACCGGTTCAGTCGCCGTCTTCTGTTTAGCCAACCAAGCTTCCATTAACTCAAGCACGGGCTTTTGCTGTGCTTGCATGGCTGTCACCACCTGTTCCTGCGCGTGATAAGCCATCTCCCGCTGCTTGTCGAATTGCGCTGCCATCCATTGCAGGATCTCTTTCGGCTCCATGGTGGTTACTTCCTATAGAGAGAAAAACAGAGAGAAAAAAAAAACAAGTGCGGTACTGGCAACTCCTTTGTCAGTCCCCCTTTTACTGGATTCTCAGGACTTTTGCACCTGAATCCGTCACAGGTTATGCCCAATTACTTATCAGGTGTGGATTCATGCTTCTAGAAAAGATGTGTCGGTCTGTCGTTCAGCGCTCCTCCAGTGCTGGCAGCAACACTTCACTGTTTCACTTGGAGACTTCTTTCTGGAGCTTTTCAGCATGGGCTTATCCTTCCTGAAAGTTGTCCCTTCCTTGTAAGGACTGCAAGCTTAACTGCCTTTCCTTCTGTAGTTGGAGCTTTCCCCTTTCTCTCTCCTTAGTAGCAGGGGTTTCTGTTGCTCTCTGTATTTGTGGTCCTCTCTGCTCCTGTGGTTGTCTCTCTACTCGAGGTCCTCTCTGTATTGGTGATCCTCTCTTTATTGGTGATCCTCTCTGTATTGGTGCTCCTCTCCCTATTCTCCTGACCCAGCACTGCTTATAAAGCCGTTTCTCTAGTGAACTTTCTGGCCCTCTACTCAGGTGTGTTTGATTAGCTATTGCATTATTACAATCTGGGTGTGTCAGCCTACCTTCTGCAGCCTCATGCCTACTCCCTCTAGCTGCACTTCTTGGTAACTGCATTCTCTGTAAATCAGTTTCTTTAAAAGAAACTGAGTTTTCTTCTAACTCCATAGCTTTAGTAGTGTCAGCTTCATCACAATATATATATATATATTGTGATAAGGAGAGCTGTGTGGATCAAATGGAATGGGGGAAAAGTGAGGAATACACCTTTAAAAGCAGAGGTAAACAAGGTTCCCATAGAAACCACAAGCTACCGAAGCATGCAATAGCTAGAGCTAAGCCCTGCCCTAGCAGTGACGTAAGAGCTAGTATGAGCCCTAACAAATCTCACATGTGCAGCAAGGAGGGTGTGGCTGGAGAGAAGCACCATTTTAAAGCTGCTTCAGAGTTTTGTAAGGAGGAGCCCGGCAGAGACACAGGTACAGTCTCTGAGCTTACCAGAGACATAGTGGAGAGAGAAGGAGAAGTGGAGACTGCTGATTCTTATTCTCAGAGAGCACTGGAACCAAAGCTGAAGCTTGTGCCAAAGCATCCCAGAGAGGAGAAACTGGAAAGGTTTGACTCCATGTGGGGAAACAGCTCTGATAGCAAGGGGAACAATATACGTTGGGAAGGTACGTTTGCTTCAGTTCCTAGCAGGGGCTGTGCTTAGGACGTTGTCAGGGAGCTGAGGTTAAGTGCTGAACAGAGTGCTGGCAGAAACGCAGTGAAAGCAGCTCCAAGCAGAAGTAAAAGGAATTCAAGTAAGTCCAATGAGAAAGCACTAGAGGCTGTGGAAAAGCTGTTGCAAGAGAGAAAGGCTCATTCCCTAAGTAACGTGGGTGCTGACCAGAAAGAACAGTTTTTAGGAAAACTTCAGAAGCTTCTGCACAATATTAAGTTTAAACCCTGTGATAAAGGCTCCCAGGAAGACAACCCAATTGAACCTTGTGAAGACATGCAAATCGATGTTTATGAGACACTTCTTGATAATGATGTAATTGAAATGGATTGCTCGTTTTGTAAAACAAACAGCTTGAACATGTGCTAGGCTCATGCTGTGAGAAGAAGTTTGCATAGCCTGTGTGTTAAGTTGAAAGGGAAAGAACTGTTGCTGAAAACTTTAAGTTTACCTGATGTAATAACCAGCCGTAGCAGTGAAGGGCATTTATCTAGGAGGAGCCTGAGAACAGCTGCTGTGTAAGGAATACTTCTGAGTTTGATGTTTCAGCCTAATTTGTTCCTGATATCCTTTACTTTGGAGAAAGAATCCTTGTCTTGTATTGCGCTATGAATTTGATGCGAGGGGGAAACCCAGAATAAATACCTTTGTTTGCCTTGAACACCCCGTGTGGTCAAACTACTTTGTCTGAAGAGTGATATAAACTACAAGTCCCAGCATCCATTGCTGGAAACCAAGTCTTGGGACATTACTTAAAGGCAAATAAGGCAGCCCTTTTGCCTACCAGCCCTTGGCCTAGGCAGGGGGTCACAACAATATATATAAATAAACATAACCATACACATATATAAATGCAATAAATCAATAAATGAAATAAACTAATAAATGAAATAAATATTTCTACATATATCTATCTCTAAGTAGAAAGAGAACCGCCAATCCAAGCTTCTTTTTTTTTTTTTTCAATGAAGTTAAAACTAATCTGCAGGGAAACGCCCCTGCTAAAGTAGCAACAGGCCCGGCTCCAAAATGGCGCAAAAAACATGTGAAAATTATCCCAGTACCTGGCTCCGATTCAAACAGCGTTCCCCGAGGGTGGCAGGTCTCAAAACCATGCACCACCGATGACCGCGTGACTGCCTCCCGACGCCATAAGGATCACCACCGTGCATGCTGCCGTTCGCCGTTCCTGTGCCCGCAGCAATCAGCTCGCTCCTCCAGACTGACTGTGATCCCCTTGACCTCGTGCTCAGCCGCCTTCAGGGCTTCGGCACAGAGGCAGACCAGGAAGAAAGGCAGGTCCTGCAGGCAGCCAAGTCAGCCAACAGTTCCTCACCTTCTGGAACCACAAACCTTTTTTTTTTTTTAAAGAGTGTTGCTGACCGCCTAAGCCTCCTCCTGCACCCCGGAGCTACCGGTTGGGGAAGGAAAGGGGGGGGGGACTTTCCCCAGATTCAAGGACCGCCAAAAGGGAAATAAGAACTAGATGCACTAAATAAATGAAATAAATGAAACCAAAGGAACAAAAAAAACCCTAGAACCTAAGTGTCTCTCCAGTAAGCCTTTTTCCCCTGGCTTACTGAGTCTCTCCAGCGGCTTGGAGACTGATCTTACTGGGGCTGGTGGGAGGTGGCAGGGGTATTTATACCCTAGAGTCATCAAAAGATGACGTGCTCAGTCTCCAAGCTGCTGGAAGGGGAGCACAACCCAATAGAAAGGGACTGGACTGGAGGGATGTTTAGGAACATCATATGGATGCAAAAGTTGGACAGTGACAAAGATAGACAGACAGGAAGAAAATCAATGCCTTTGAATTATGGTGCTGGCGACGAATACTGTGAACTGCCTGAAGAACAAACCAGTCAGTAGTAAAGGAGATCAAATCTAAGCTTTCCTTTGAAGCTCAGAAGACAAGACTTTGGCTTTCATACTTTGGACAATTCATGCGAAGAGAGAGATCATTGGAGAAAGACATAATGCTTGGCAAGGTAGAAGGTCACCATAAAAGAGGAAGGCCAGCAATAAGATGGATCGATACAATAAGAGCAGCTATGGATACCACTCTATCAATAATAAGCCGCTTGGCTGAAGACCGAACAAAGTTTAGGTCAACTATCCAGAGGGTCGCCAGGAGTCGACACCGACTCGACAGCACTTAACAACAACAGCCATATATGCGTGTAAAATGGATATGCGTCAAAAGATCCTGTATAAGCATTTCTGGGAGCTGGGCTGGAATTATGACAGATGCATGTATTTTATAAAATATGCAGGTAACGGGGCAGCTTTACCATTAGGCAGAGTGAGTGAAAGACACTGGCACTGCTGAGGATGGAAAGCATTAGGGGAAATCTTAGATGCAGTAGAACAGTGTTACTAAACATACTTTAAGTATGGGACCTCTAAGCGCATGCTCAATGCCTGCTGCATCCTGACCCCTCAGAAACAAGAGGTTGTACTTCAGAGGGGACAGATCGCACAGGCCTTGAGCATGTGCATGTGCTCAAAGGCCCCACCCTGACTTTGTCTTTTAATGTTTCTGCAGGTCCACCAGATGTGGCACGGCAGAGGCAGCAACAAGGGGAGGAGACAGGAGGAAGGGAAGAGAAGGAAGATGCTTGCCCAGGTGAAGGGAAGGGAAAGAATGGGGAAATGCGGAACATGAGGGAGGGGGTTGAAAAGGGGAGATGCTGGGGGGGGGGTAGAGATGAGAAAGGAAGGGAAGGGGAGATACTGGACAACTGAGAGAAGCAGGAAATGGAAAAGAAAGATACTAGACATGGGAGAGGGGGAAGGGAAGAGAAGCGGAGATGCTGGCTTACAGGAGATAAGGAAGGGAAGAGAAGGAGAGATGCTGGAGAGAGAGGGAGAATTAGTGAAAGGCTGGGTAATGTGAGGCTGAGGATGGAGAGAAAGACATGGAAAATGTGAGGGCTGGCTTAGGGAAATGGAAATCTGTAAGTAGATGGACGGGTGAAATCTGAGTGAACACAGAGGCAGAAAAATAAATAAAAGAAAGCTGAAAATAAAAGATCAATATCAGAGATGGGTACAGTGAGGAAGTAAATACAGGAAGAGAGAAAGAAATGGCAAATGTACAGGAGATCTGGAAAAGAGTTAAGAGAAGACAGGCAGAGGAAAGCAGAAACTACAGATTGAGAGCAAGACAATTAGAAAAATAAAATGATCATAAAATAAAGACAGAAAAAATAATTTTATTTTTAATTTAATTATTGAAATATGTCAGTTTTTCAAAGTTATATCTGCTATCTTTATATTTTGCATAGAAGAGGAGGAAATGTATCTCCCTTTATATTTTTCTAGTGCTGCATGGCTTCTTGGTATAGTGTCCAACAGAGAGCAAACAGCCACGTCAGATAAGGCACACAGTCAGAGAATGTGGTATGGAAAACCAAGGAATGAAATATATCAAAAAACTTTATATGTCTTGCCAATAAAACCCGACACAGGCTGTGTTTCGTTTAAAACTTCATCAGGGGTAAAAGGCAAACTAGGGTCGAGAAAATAAAACATTACAAACAATATACAAATCAATATCATAAGACTTAATAAAACATAATTTAAAAAAATAATGACAAGTCCTGGAAAATGCTACTAGATCTTCAAATACTCATTTACTTAATTTTCCTATGATTTCTGTTTTATCTCCTGTGGATTTGTTTAGAAGATATCTCCAAGAAGCATTGAAGGTGTCGACTGAGTTAATTCCTCCAGTGACTAAGGCTTATTTTTTGCCTTTGGGTAAGAAAATGGTGGAGAAAGTGAGGCAGCCATGAGGTAGCTATAGGTAGCCCTTCCCCCAAGCCATGCTGCGAACTGTAGATAGCCCTTCCCCCAAGCCATGCTGCAAGCCATGAGGCTCTGATCAGCCTGACCCTTCCCCCGCAAGCCATGAGGTAATCAGCCTGCTAAGAGAGACATTGAGATTCCAGTAGGCACCCTTCCCCCACTCCAGGTCTGAGCACAGTATTTCCCTAGCCCTGAAACCAACAGACCAGAGCATACCGGTTTGGACAGGTCACCCAGGTACCTCCCCAGGGGCTGCTGATTGGTGGGCAGGAAATACCTGTGGCAAATGGGATTGTAGAATGAGTTTAAAACTGTACTGTATATAAGGCATTGTAGGCCGTCCCTCGGGGTTCAGACCCTTGTGGAGGTTGCTGGTATCTCTGTCTGATCCTGTGTGCACATTAAAAGTTCCTGTTTGCATTCCAGCCTGTCTGAGAGTCTTCCTTCTGTGGGTGAGTGATAGAATAAGAGCTTTTCACAGCGATTGCTGTAACATTTTGGTGCATTGGCCGGGAAATATTAAAAGAAAAGCCTCTCTCATCACACCCACGGTGGGAAGACTTCTGCTTTTGCAGCATCTGGGCCTCCACCAGTCAGGGACCGGCCCCTCCAGGTGATTAACTGTCCTTGGCGCCCCCGGGCCACTTTGTGCTCGGAAGGACACCTTGATTTGTCTGGACAGCTGGTCCCTGCGGTTGAATCCCCGATTGAAAAACCAGCTGGATAGACTGGCATCCAAACTTCCTGTCTGATCAGAGTTCTGGTGAGTACTGCTACCTTGTCTGGGGCTAGTTCTGTACTCTATCTGTGAGTCCTGGTAATTTCTGGGAACCTGTAGCAGCCTGATCAACTGCACGAGCAGTCCTAGTAGGGGCCTTAGTGGCCCTGAAGCCATTGCTCGTCCTGTATCTGAATCTGAATACCGGTAAAATCTGAATATCTGAAACTGCAGTAATCTGAGATCTTTTAAAAGCGCTGCCGAAAGAAAAAATGTAACTAAATATAGCACTTGATAAGTAAAACATACCTGAGATAAAGAATAGATCGCTGCTTCTCTTCTTTCCGTTCTGCTTGTGGAGAGTTTTCTGAAGCGTGACTGCAAGGAGAGGGCTCTAATATGCTTCCGTTCCGTTTCTAATTTGTGTTAATTTCTGCTCCGGTGTGAATTCTGCCCTCCATGTGCTCCGGTGTGGTTTTACTGCCTTTCTCTGAACCCCCGATGTAATTTCTGTGCTCCGATGTAAGTTTCTGTTCCCCCCATGCTGCTACTGTGTGATTTCTGTGCTCCGATGTTGAATTCTGCCCTCCATGTGCTCCGGTGTGGTTTTACTGCCTTTCTCTGAACCCCCGATGTAATTTCTGTGCTCCGATGTAAGTTTCTGTTCCCCCCATGCTGCTACTGTGTGATTTCTGTGCTCCGATGTTGAATTCTGCCCTCCATGTGCTCCGGTGTGGATCTACTGCCTTTCCCTGAACCCCCGATGTAGTTTCTGTGCTCCAACGTAAATTTCTGTCCCCCCTCCCATGCTGCCGCTGTGTTAATTTCTGCTCCGATGTGAACTTCTCTCTCCGTTGTGCCCCATGTGAATTTCTGCCTTCTCTTGGGCCTCCGCTGAGTTTTTGTGCCTCTCGGTGCTGTCCCGGTGCACAGCTGACCCCCGCTGAATTTTCCGGTGTTCCCTTGAGCCCCCGCTAAGGTTCCGGCCTTCCATTGGGCCCCTGCCGAATTTCTCTGCCTTCCCTGAGCCCCCCGCCGAATTTCTCTGCCTTCCCTGGGCCCCCGCCGAATTTCTCTGCCTTCCCTGAGCCCCCGCCGAATTTCTCTGCCTTCCCTGAGCCCCCGCCGAATTTCTCTGCCTTCCCTGAGCCCCCCGCCGAATTTCTCTGCCTTCCCTGGGCCCCCGCCGAATTTCTCTGCCTTCCCTGAGCCCCCGCCGAATTTCTCTGCCTTCCCTGAGCCCCCGCCGAATTTCTCTGCCTTCCCTGGGCCCCCGCCGAATTTCTCTGCCTTCCCTGAGCCCCCGCCAAATTTCTCTGCCTTCCCTGGGCCCCCGCCGAATTTCTCTGCCTTCCCTGGGCCCCCGCCGAATTTCTCTGCCTTCCCTGGGCCCCCGCCGAATTTCTCTGCCTTCCATTGGGCCCCCGCCGAATTTCTCTGCCTTCCCTGAGCCCCCGCCAAGTTTCTCTGCCTTCCCTGGGCCCCCGCCGAATTTCTCTGCCTTCCCTGAGCCCCCGCCAAATTTCTCTGCCTTCCCTGGGCCCCCGCCGAATTTCTCTGCCTTCCATTGGGCCCCCGCCGAATTTCTCTGCCTTCCCTGGGCCCCCGCCGAATTTCTCTGCCTTCCCTGAGCCCCCGCCAAGTTTCTCTGCCTTCCCTGGGCCCCCGCCGAGTTTCTCTGCCTTCCCTGGGCCCCCGCTGGGTTTCCTGCCTTTAAAACCAAAAATAAATAAATAAAATGCTAACCTTTTGTTTTTTTGGTTGATTGAAAGAGAGGTGATGCTTGGAAGTCCACCATTTCCCCTTTTTTCCATCTGTGGAGAGCCGGTGTGGAGGAGCACGAGGAGGTAGCAGCCATCTTGTGGACACCACGTGCGTTTCTCTGCAGAGGTATTGGGCTGCCCTGGAGTGATCCTGGAGCTCCATCTAGTGGTCATTTAAAAACTAGCTGTATTTTTATCCTTATGGTTAAAGTGATCCTGGAGCTCCATCTAGTGGACATTAGAAAATAGCTAGCTATATTTCTCATACTGTATTTCTAATATCCTCATGGTAAAAGTTAAATCCTATGATACAGCTAGAGAGAGTGTCTGTGATGTATTTGTAACAAGCTGCTACTGAGGAAAGAGAGTGTATGAGTATTCGCTGCTGAGACGTCTCTGTTTTCTGTTTTCCCTCTTTCTTTTTCCCTTTGTGGTCCTGTGTGTTTTGTGCAACCAAACTCTGCCTGTTACCAGGATTATATTGTATATTGTATTCCCAGAAGTGAGATTAGAAAATTTACACTGAACATTGTGATTTGTGAATTGTGATTAGAGCATGGGGTCCGGAGGCTAAATTATAGTGAAGGAGTATCCGGACCAGCTTCCCTATATAGATTCATGGCTGGCCCATATAGTTAATGTACTGTTATGTAAAAATTGCTAGTGGCTCTGTGTTTGTTAGTGGCTCTGTGTTTAGTTGTGACATTAGGGAAAGAAAGTTGTTGTCCAGACATTAGGTCTTTATATTTCAGGATTGATTTTGATACTCTATCAGTAAAAGGTGAAGTTATTGACGAGTCGCCCCTGTGTCCCCAAACAGTGAAAAACACCAGGTCTACTGATTGCAGGGAAGGGGACAGTTTGGAAAAGGGGGGGGGGGGTTTGCTGTGTGTGGACTGTGGTACTGGTATATCAGTGAAGGAAGACAATTGCATTGTTTGATGCATATCCAATTTCATTGCTATGTTTCATGCATGATCAGTGGTCAGGGAACCAGGTGTTTTGGTCACACCTCTCAGCGGTGACTGGGGGATAGTTGGAACTGCTGAAATAGTTTGCATAGCTATAGAAAGATACTGGGAGGAGTTCCTTCTTCTAGCAGATGAATGGAGGCCCATTAGAGAGGACAAAAGGAAAAAAAAATCATCTAGGAGTCTTTCTCCTAGAGGACAAAGAACCCCAATTCACCTAGCCACACCTAGCCTGCAAACAATCCTCTTGTCATCAATTTTAATTGTAGAGTTTGAGCTTCTAGAACCATGAGGTGCCTCCTTTGAGCATCCTCAAATGTCTGCTGGAAGCAAACAAAGGCTGGAGAAAAATCCTTATAAGATCATGAAGAAATGAAGATTTTTTTACTTGTCCTTTAAAGCCTGGATTTTATCTGGTACATATATTTGGTTTTGACTGCACATACAAACTTAAGCAAGTAATACTTCTGCATGATATGCCATCTTTGGCAGTTTATTCTGCAGACAGTAAATGCTGTGCTGATGATTGCGTTCTTTCCTGCTTGGTACATTAAACTGCCTTGATCAACTGTATTCATTTTTCTGATACTACAATGATATTGCATTCCAGATATCCACCAACCTTCTTATAAAGTATCAGTTTCATGCCTGTTTTGAACTATAAGATACAAGGTAATCACTTTGCCTTGTTAAGCTCTGTGCTGATGAATGATGAACAGGACAGTAACATCATAGGTGCTATTTAGAATAAATTCACCTGTCCTGCTGTATTTGAATTTTACATGTTGGTGTCCAGAGTTCAGGAGCACAATATATTATAGCACTGTGAGATACAAATCTTTTTAGTTTATACATTTGTACTTTGTTACCAAATATACTGGTAGGAGTACATTATGTAGAGGTCCAGTATACACAGCAATAAGATGAGTAAATATTAAATTTTGGAAAGGGGCTGATCTGAAATCGCTTGGTTCCCAAGTATATAAAGCAAATTTAGTGGAAAGATGGAACTGTGATTCCCAGAAATATGGAAATATTTGTAAAAATATTATTTACAAATATAATGATAACATTAACTCGAGTTGATTGGATAAAACTAAATCTTACTTGTCAGCAATGATCCAGGAGAGCTTTGAGAAAATGAATGAGAGAGAGGGGCAGAAGGTGAGACGACAGCCTAGGAAAAAGGCAATAAAACGTGCTACTCCAAGTGTGATGATCTGGGCCACTGGAATTCTGCTCTAAGACTCCTCGAGGACCCACAAGGCCTGAGAAAACACGAACCTTGTACATTTATGCCTCTGAAGAGACATGAATAGGCAGGGGGGAATAGGCCAAGAAGAACCCGAGGAAGTATTGCCATGAGGCCTATTCACAAATGCCTTGCAGGCCAAGAAGAACCAGAAGGAGTATCGCCATGAGGCCCAACCACCAATGCCTTGTACCCTCTTAGTCTCTCACCTCAAGAGGATCTCTTTTGACACCATAATTAATGGATAGCTTACATAAATCTTTGTGGACCACTGCATTTTCAAGATCAGTCCAAGTATTTTTAAGTTTCCTACAGTACTCTCACTGGGAACCAGGTGTACAATAGACTCTAGTCATACATGAGAGATATGTGGCTGTCATGTTAGGAGCCATATTTCTTTCTATTGGAATTGATGTATCGTTTTATATTGAAGATTGTTTAGACAGTCGCTATTTAGAATGAGCACCCATGCCAATCTAGAACTGCACCAATTAAGTTAGTGGGAAATGGACACTGTTTACAACAATACTATGTCTCTAACAATTGTTTCAGCAGCCTTGCCAGATAAGGATACATTAGTATGGTATAGAAAAAGAAAAAAATTGAAGGACCTATGTATGTAGTTGGTGGAAAGTGTTGTGAGGGGGTAAAGTGATATATTAAGAGGAAGGACTCTGATGGACAGTAAACTGATGAAGGTAATTAATGATGTGGAAGGACTCTGATGGACAGTAAACTGGTGAAGGCAATTTAATGATGTGAAGTGATGTATCTGGCTAATGAATATAAAAAATGATGAGCATTTTATTCAACTATGCCATCTCCAGTATCTTCAATTTAGGAAGTCATCTAGGCCCCACCACAATACTCAAAGATTGTAAGTAGGCACCTGGAGACAGGCTGGGTGCACCTTGCATCCTGATGAGCTTTGGAAAAACCCCGCACTGACCATGTGGTACTTCCAGATTTTTTTTTTTGCCTTACTTTTCCTCTGTGTGTCCTGGCCAGGCATGCAGAGGCAAAGGGGGATAAATTGATGACAAATTCTCACAGGCAAAAAAAAATTGGTGTGATTCTAAAACTTGACAGAATTACAGAACACGCGCGTGCACTTGTCTGATCTGTAAACATGTGGAGATCAGTCAAGGGCATAATGGAATATTTCCTACCAGCAAAGGAACCTCCAGTGATAATGGATCCAGGAGTGGAAGCAGGATCTGCTGACTCCCCAGTGGCGAGACCCGTATACTGTTCTGCGGACCACCCCCACGGCTGTCAAGGTGGCTGAAGTTGCTCCGAGGATCCATCACTCTCGTGTCAAGGCCGCTGCACCAGAAATTGTTCCAGCCTGGACTTCTGTCACAGTTCCAAACCAGCCCCTACGCTTTGACACTTCTGCCCAGTACGGGGTTCTAACAGACTGCCGACGAACTCTGGACCACCGGAGAGACTGATTTACAGACACCTTTCCTGGAACCGGGATCAGACTGAGAAAAGGTGCCTTAGCTGATATAGACTTGCTTTCAAACAAGTGCAGAGACTACTAACACAGCAGTATTACTTGCCCAAACTGCTCTGAACATGCAGACCTTTGTATACGTAACTCTCTACCTTAACTTGTCCCATTGCTGTACCGTACATTTTAACCAGGTGCCTTTTTCCTTACAGGTTGTTTCCACCCTTGGCACCCTGGTAGAACGCAAGGCGGCTGCCACGGTCATGGCCCTGACCCAATATACTCCTCTGCGGCTTGCCTCCAGTAATACAGCCCTCAACCGCCTCTAGCGGTTGAGGTCTTACTTAAAAAGGGGGGAATGAGGCAGCCATGAGGTAGCTATAGGTAGCCCTTCCCCCAAGCCATGCTGCGAACTGTAGATAGCCCTTCCCCCAAGCCATGCTGCAAGCCATGAGGCTCTGATCAGCCTGACCCTTCCCCCGCAAGCCATGAGGTAATCAGCCTGCTAAGAGAGACATTGAGATTCCAGTAGGCACCCTTCCCCCACTCCAGGTCTGAGCACAGTATTTCCCTAGCCCTGAAACCAACAGACCAGAGCATACCGGTTTGGACAGGTCACCCAGGTACCTCCCCAGGGGCTGCTGATTGGTGGGCAGGAAATACCTGTGGCAAATGGGATTGTAGAATGAGTTTAAAACTGTACTGTATATAAGGCATTGTAGGCCGTCCCTCGGGGTTCAGACCCTTGTGGAGGTTGCTGGTATCTCTGTCTGATCCTGTGTGCACATTAAAAGTTCCTGTTTGCATTCCAGCCTGTCTGAGAGTCTTCCTTCTGTGGGTGAGTGATAGAATAAGAGCTTTTTACAGCGATTGCTGTAACAAAAGTAGCTGGACTATCTGATGTGGACTCTTTGGATGTTTCTGCCTTGCTTCAAATTCCTAAGGATGAGGAGGTACCTGTTTCCACTTTGACTGTTTCATTGGCGCTACCATCGGATAGAGACTGGATTCTCAAGCTATATTTTAAAAAACATGCCAACTTGTTTATGGGTAAAAAAGTTGCGGTTTTCCAGATGTGGCCAGGGAGATGCAAAGAAGGCGCAAATCCTTTTTATTATTGCGACCAGGGGTGACTCGGTTGAGGGCGTCCTTTATCCTTAGATACCCTTGTAAATGCATAATTGTATTTCAGTCTCATAAATATGTTTTCTTTCAGCCAGAGGACTTGTCCTCCTTTATTAGTGCCCACATTGTGACCTCCTCTCCCTCTTGAGTAGTTACCCCACTGATATAAATGTGCTTGGTTCTCTGTCCTCTCTTAGTCTTTCTGAATATTGTATTTCCTCTTAATGATATACAGGGGAGTTTCCTGGCCTCTGTATTTTTTGGTTGTTCCTCTCCCTTTTTTGGGGGACTAACGATAGCCCTGTTTTTGTTATTATTCTTTTGATTTGATTTCCTGTATGTATATCTGACATGTTTATCTTGCTGTACAAGTGTGATACTTGATTAAATGTAAAATGCATAAATAGAAAATTAAAAAAAATAATAATAATAATGACAAGAAAAAACATTTAAATATGTATCAAATGATATAACCAAATTAGGATGTTGGAACCCTATGATAAAATAACTCTCTACATTATATAACAAACAATACCAAGATATAAACATAAACATTTAAAAAATGAATATTTAAAAAAATAGACATTACAAATGAGGATAAATGACTATAAATGAGCTATGACATTATACAAAATAAATTAAACACATACAGTGATATGCATTAAGACTAGAGTGTGACAATAAAGGGAAGGGAACCATTATACATAAAAGTATAAAACAATCTTTACCTCATCGATGAAATAAAATTCTTGTGCTAAACAAATGGTGGGCATGAGGAGAGAAAAAAGAAGAAAAGGAAGGAGTGAGTCTGAAGGAGAGAATTGATTGTATCAAACAATAAAACACATAAAAACTTCTAAACAGGCAGATTGGGGAGGCATAAAAAATAGGGCATGTCATACAAAAAAAGAGGGAAACCCAAAAAAACGCTCCTTTAAACCACAAATAGAAGAGGAGGCAAGAGACCAGTAAAAAAGGCCAAATAAAAAAGAGGGTTGTGCATACTATCATCATGTATAAAGTAGTATATTATCAATGGCCAACTGTAGTGATCGTAGACAGCCACCTCTAAAACAAGAAACAACGAAACTAAACCAACATTTTATAGAGCTTACCCATAGAAGGCAAGTTGAAAAATAAAGACCAAAATGCAAATCTTCCAAATAGACTTTTTGCTCATGACAACAGGACCCAAGGAACCAAACACTAACTCTCAATAACTAAAACATAAATAAAAGTAACGTTAAAAATCAAAAAAAGGGGGGGCGGAGCCTGATGTCCAGCGGGTTAGACGCTTCGCGCTGAAGCTCCCGAGGGGCCTACTCAGAATCCTGACTTAATACCTACATAAACTTAATATTTTGCTCCGAACTTACCGGGGTGCCTCGGGGGGGATGGCGGCCCACAAACCAGCGCGCTTAGACTTCGGGTCTCCCTCTTCTTCACACGGAAAACGCTCCAAAACAGAGTTATCTTCCCCACAAAAGATGGTTCCACTTCGGGAAAACCCCGAAATGCAACAGGAGATCTTGGAGGAAATACGTGGTGTGAAGGAACTGGTACAGTCCAACGGAGAAGCGCTCCGAGCCATGCGAGAAGATTTCGGTGTGCTTCAGGACCGGCTTGAAGGTCTTTCACTACGGCAGGACAACATGGCGGGGGTCCTTGACTCGCACGCGGTGCGCTTGGTGAAACTGGACAAGGCTGAGCGGCAGATACAGAATCTTCAAAAAGAGTTAGAGGATAGCAATAATCGAGCCCGTCGCAACAATGTAAGGCTCATTGGAGTACCGGAGGGGGCGGAAGCAGGAGATATAAGAGAATTCCTGGTCAAAACTCTTCCCTCCTTGCTGAAGATCACTTTTCACAGAGATCTGGAAATTGACCGAGCACATCGTGTTCCTACCAACATGGCGCTCAATCGGACGACCCCCCGGCCTATCATCTTTCGCTTACTGAGATATCAGCAAGTTGAGCAAATTCTAAATGCTGCCCGGGCGAATCATCATCTGGAGTTTGAAAGTCATAAAGTCTCCTTCTTCCCTGACTTGGCAAAGCCCACAGTTGACCGTCGGAAGAGACTCCTTGCTTTTCGACCTAGACTTCAACAGCTACAGGCTCGCTTTGGCCTATTGTATCCAGCGAAGCTCAGAGTGACTCTCCATAACCAAACTAGAACCTTCGAAGATCCTGATCTGCTAGCAACATTTTTAGATTCCAAAGAAGCAGACCAGATGCGCTAATCCAACAACTCAGATCTGTAATCCGCCGGATCTGCCCGCCATTTTGAATGGCCCGACGCGGTGATCACTGCCTGGAACAGAGACTGCCTGGACTCTTCTTTCTTTCTATATATACCTTTCTTGGTCTCCTTTCCCTCCATGATGTGCACCTCGGTTGGATTCGGAGCACGCACAGCTATACAGGTTATATGTTTCAATTTAGGCCTTCTCTGGGGTTTCTCCCCGCAGACATATGGTCGCCAGTAATTTCTGGGGTTCTGCTTCTTCTCTAATGCACTTCGGTGCTTATTTTGTTATATGGGGCGCTTCATTGTTTTTCATTAGCTTATTTTCTATCATGTCATGTGTACAGCCATATGCAGTTAATATGAGGGACATTGTGCAATTATGTGCGTTATCATGTTTCTTTCTCAGAATTTTTAACCCTTCTGAATGGCCTTATGTAAGATCTTATCACTGAACGTAAAAGGCATCAATAGTCCAATCAAAAGAAAGAAAATCCTTAGCTATCTTAATCATGAACATGCTGATTTAGTGTTTCTTCAGGAAACGCATTTAAACTCCGTTGAAACACTGAAACTTAATGCTAAGCCTTACATGGTGGCTGCCTACTCTCCCGCCGTTTCCAAGCGGTGTGGGGTAGCCATCTTGGTTAAGAAGTCTTTGCAAGCTACTGTAATGGATACTAGTTCTGATAAGGAGGGTAGATGGGCCCGTGCACACCTTAAGGTTGGAGATAGTGAATTCACGTGTATTTGTATTTATGCTCCGAATGTGGATAACCCTGCTTACTATGCAAGTATTGCGCAGTTGGCACAGGCCTCTGCCAATACTCCATTAATACTTGGCGGCGATTTCAACCAAGTACTTGATCCTTTGATAGATAGACTGCCGCCTAGAACGAGTGGTCCACCCAAGAGTCTTGATACCCTTACAGCTCTGATGAAAGATCTAGCGTTAGTAGATATATGGAGGCTGCTTCACCCCTCCGACTTAGAGTTCACCTTTTTCTCAGCCCCCCATCACTCACAATCTAGAATAGATTTTTTTCTTATTTCCAAAGCACTGATATCCCAAGTGGACATGGCTAGGATTCATCCTCTCCACATTTCAGATCATGCTGCCATATCTTTCTCATTACATGTCACTACGCAAGGTGAACACCCCCGTGCTTGGTTTTTTGATAGATCCCTACTAGACCAAAAAGATTTTCAGGTTGACATAAAGGCCGCTATCCAAGACTACTTTCATTTTAATTCACCCCATGACACTGCGAGCTGGGCTTGGTGGGAGGGTTTCAAGGCGTCCATCCGTGCAACTATAACTAGTTATCAAATTCGACAAGGGAAACAAAGAAAGCAACATTTACTGATTCTAGAACAACAGATACAAGCTGGAGAGCGTCTCCTCACGTCCCGCACTGACCCATGTATCTTACTTCGCTTACAACGCCTTCGTTTTCAATACAATCAGCTTTTATATACCGCTGCTGCTAAAAATATTGAATCACAACAAGGGACCTACTATCGGGAAAATAACCGCGCCGGCAAATTGTTAGCCAATGCTCTGAAAGGTCAAAAAGAAGCCAAGCGCGTTACCGCTCTCCGCAATCACTAAAGATACAGAAATCTTAGAACTCTTTCGTGATTTTTACACTCGGCTTTATCAATCTGAATGTGATTTCGAGCCGGAAGCATTTGAACGATTACTATCAGGGGTACAACGGCCGACCCTATCTGACGAAGATAGAGAGGCCATGGACAAACCATTTACTTTATCAGAAATTCAATCTGCACTCAAGAGATGTGCCACAGGTCGAGCCGCAGGCCCGGACGGTCTCCCAGCTGAATTCTACAAAACTTTTAACGCTGACTTAGCTCCGTTTTTGAAACTTTATTTTTCTGCTCTGGCCGAGGAGGGATCTCCTTCTGGATCCTTCTCAATGGCAAATGTAGTAGTTTTTGAGAAAGAGGGGAGAGATCCGCAACTAACGGCTAATTATCGCCCAATTTCCCTGCTAAACGCAGACTATAAAATATTTGCCACTATTCTCTCCACCCGGCTCTCCGACAAGATGTCTACTTTAATACACCCAGATCAATGCGGTTTCATTCCCGGTAGATCAACTGCTGATAATGCTAGGACTCTATGTCATGTACTGACTGCCGCAGTTAATCTTGATCGACCATTGGTTGGCCTCTCACTTGATGCTGAGAAGGCCTTCGACCGCTTAGAATGGCCCTTTTTGTTTGCAACTCTCCGCTGGTACGGCTTCGGAGAAGGCTTTCTCCGTTGTCTCCGAATCATGTATGCACAGCCTACAGCTAGCATCTGTGCTAACGCTTTAAAGTCTCAGCCATTTCCCCTGCAACGCGGTACTCGCCAGGGATGCCCACTGTCTCCACTTCTTTTCGATCTCGCACTCGAACCCTTAGCTTTACTAATCCGGCAATCCAAGGATATTCATGGAGTCCCCTTCTCTCATAGGGAAATCAAAATTTCAGCATATGCTGATGACCTTATGCTCTTTGTCTCCCTAGACTCAGTGCCGGCTGTTCTAGAGCAAATTGGTAACTACTCACAACTCTCGGGCTATAAGATAAATTGGACCAAATCGGTAGCCTTTCCACTAAATTCTCTGATCCATCAGGCAGATATGCAATCCTTTCCCTTTTTATGGCAACCTCGCATGGTCAAATACCTTGGGGTGCACTACTGCTCTCCTTTGGAAGACACCATTACCTTTAGTGCTAAAGACTTAACCTCTAAGGTCCGGGCGCTTACTCAACGCTGGACTCCCTTAACACTTACTTGGTGGGGCCGCCTAGAAACCATTAAAATGATGATTGTTCCCAAAGTGAACTACATTTTAGAAATGCTGCCATGTCTCCTACCTCGACGTACATATAAAGATTTAGAGGGTCTTCTGACTAGATATTTATGGCAAAACAAGACACCTAGGATAGCGAAACATAAGCTACAAGCAGATAAAGAAAATGGTGGTGTCAGATTCCCTGATTTCCTGAAATACCACCATTCTTTTCTTCTTAAACAAGGCGCTCGTTGGCTGGAAGACCTCACACCGAGTAGACCTGTGTGGCTAGATATAGAGGAGGACCTTTGCAAACCAATTCCTCTTACTTATCTCCCTGGTATGACTCTCCCATCAGACTCCCACTATCCACCAATGCTCTTAGACACTCTAGGTGCCTTTAATACTCTTGAGCAATCTCTAGACCCCCGACTTTGTCCGCTAGATAGACTCCCGCTTTGGCACAATGCTCGCTTTCAAATACAAAATAAACCGATGGCGTGGAGCCCCTGGTACACTAGGGGCATTTGGATCCCTAATCAACTGTTCTATGATGGTCGCTGGAAAACTTTTAGCGAATTACAACTTGAATTTGGTCTCCCAGCGAAACATTACTTTCAGTTGGTGCAACTTCAGCATTGTCTTCGGAGTGCTAAGGTGCTCCCGCCATCGGAAACCCATACCCAAGGATTGTCGGAGATAATCCGGTCTATCGGGAGCTCATCGGGTGTGGCATCTAACTTTTACAAAACTTTATGTAATACTGTAAATAGAGGCCCTCCTACAGCACAGAAATCCTGGGAGCGGGAAATGCATGTAACTTTGACCCCGGAGCAATGGAGCCTAGTCTGGAGAAAGGTGACACGGGTCTCTCGATCCGCCTCACTCACTCAGACACTTTTCTTTCTAGCCCACCGCTGTTTCTATACTCCTGACAGGTTAGCCAAATGGAACGCCACCCAGAGCAATAGATGCTGGACATGCCATGCGGCCATTGGTTCACTACCTCATGTTATGTATGAATGCCCCGCATTACAGTATTACTGGAGTCGGGTCTGGGGTCGTATTCAATCTATTTTGCACTTTCAGGAGCCCCTCTCTTGGAAGATAGTGGGACTCCGCTCAGCTGCGGGGATCCCCTCTCTTCCTAAATCGGCTTACTTCCTTTTAGACTTTATGCTGGGCATTGCTATTTCCTTAATTACGAAATACTGGAAAAATAGCTCCCACCTGAGCCCCAATGAATGGTGGAATCATGTCTGTCTCTACAGTAAATATGAGCAAATACCTCGTATGTCAGCTTCTTCCACTCAGACCCCCCACCACTTGTCTAAATGGAAGATGCTCAACGACTATGTTCAAACTGCTAAATGCTCTCATTTGACTGTTTAAATCTGTGTTAATCTCTGTCACATGATCATTCTGTATCGTAGATACTATTTCTGTTTGTTTGATGTACAATAACTGTTGTTTGTAAGCGCTTATATGATGATACTTATCAGCTTAGAGAAGAAGCATAGGGGTGGGGGGTAATTGGGGTTGCTTTTTCCTTATTGTATGCTTGTATTTGTTTCCTTTGGTGTGTTGTTACTTTTTGCTTGTTGTAAAATGAAAATAAAAGTTTAAAAAAAAAAAAAATCAAAAAAAGAAGTGGAACGGCACAGTTAATGAAATACTAAAATATTACCAGTAATGTCAAAAACCGCTGGAGGAAAACTGCTACCCAACCAAGCACTCTGAAGAGTAAATAAAGCAAAAATACCTTAAAATCTGCAGGCTCGAAACTCTTCAAAAATCCTTGTGTTTGAACAAAAAAGGGGGGGAAACTTTCATACTACTGATACAAAGCGCGTTATCAGCAGACTAATGTGAAACAACAGCTGCTTTCACTATCAGTTTGTAAAAACGCCCGCGCATTTTGGGTTTCCCTCTTTTTTGTATGACATGCCCTATTTTTTATGCCTCCCCAATCTGCCTGTTTGGAAGTTTTTATGTGTTTTATTGTTTGATACAATCAATTCTCTCCTTCAGACTCACTCCTTCCTTTTCTTCTTTTTTCTCTCCTCATGCCCACCATTTGTTTAGCACAAGAATTTTATTTCATCAGTGAGGTAAACAAAGATTGTTTTATACTTTTATGTATAATGGTTCCCTTCCCTTTATTGTCACACTCTAGTCTTAATGCATATCACTGTATGTGTTTAATTTATTTTGTATAATGTCATAGCTCATTTATAGTCATTTATCCTCATTTGTAATGTCTATTTATTTATTTATGTATTTATTTATTTATTTAAATATTCATTTTTTAAATGTTTATGTTTATATCTTGGTATTGTTTGATCTCCAGGAACAAGCAGGAATGAGTCTTCACATATGGGTACGTTGGTACCGACGGAGTCCGCGCGGGAACGCTCCCCAGCGTCCAATCAGAACGCTTTTGGGAACATCCCACCACGCCTGCGTGCTGCTTTCCCACCTTTCCCAACTGCCTTTCCTCAGTTTTCGTTTTTCCACGGAGCTGGCAGGACGTTCTCCTCTCACCGCAGAAAATTCTTCTTTTATTTTTTTGTTTTCTTGTGGTCGCGTCTGCCTTCCCCGACGCCACCGGTACCGCCGGTGTTTCTTTCTTCTTTTTTCTTACAAAATTTCCTTTCTGAAGAATATTTTTCCCTGTTAGTGCCTGACGGTTTTTCGGCCTGCTAGGCCTACTCACTCTCCTTCATGGAAATACCAGCCACTAACCCTAAGAAATGTTTAAACTGTGGCGGTACCAAATTAATTGTAGACACTCATAATTGGTGTCTACCCTGTTTGGGTCCTGACCACCATCCGCTGGAGTGTTCCTTCTGCAGCGGTATATCCAGAAGAAGTCTTCAGCATCGAGCATGTCTCGATACGCGGTCCCCATTAAACTTCACGGTACCAGCCAACGCTTCTTCTTCACAGGATCAGGTAACCCAAAAACAGTCTGTTAAGATTAGCCAGGCCTCGAGTGGTAGATCTCATGCTCAACATAGAGATGCCTCTGGCGTTGCCCTCGAGAACACCTTGGCATTAAAACCCCGGTGGGAGTCTTCGGCCTCCAAGCCATTTATGAGGTTTCAGGTTGTTTCTGGGGTTCTCACCTCTACGAACATACCTGAGCCATGCTCGGTGGCGGCATCCGCTTGGGGTGGTACCGATACCCCGGCATCGGCAATGGTGTTGGATGAAACATTCCTCACCAAAGATCGCAGTCTAGCGCTTTCGGTTCCTTCGGGGCTGACTGAGCCGCTGCTGACCGATCTTCCAGTATTGGTATCGATCCCGGTACCGGTACTGGTATCGAAGTCGGTACCCTCCAGATATGCATCGATAGACTCGCTTCCTTCGATGCCGAGTCTGGAATCGATCTCTAGTCTGGATGACTGGGTACCGACTCGTCTCGGTACCAACTTCAAACGGTACCGAAGACATTCTACCGATGATCAAGGTCTGCCACGTTCGGTTATTTCGGTACCGATAGAGCTATCACAGACTGATCTTCATGTATCGGTATCAATGACGGTACCGGTATCGACATCAACATCGGTGTCGGTACCTCCCATGCTCGTTTCAACCGGCTCGCTTCCTTCCATACCGAGTTTGGAATCGATCCCTAGCATGGACGATTTGCTACCGACAGGTTGCGGTACCGGATTCCAGCGGCACCGACAACTATCCTTCAAGGACAATCCAATGCTCCACCCCTTCAGACTAGAGAATCTGAATGAACCGGTGGGTGCTAGAGCTAGTTCTTCAACAGATCTAGTTCTTACTCCTCTTTCTAGAGGACTCCCCTCTGGGGAGATTTCTTTTCAAGCATTCCTGCTTGATATGGCAAAGTTATTTGCCATTTCTATACCTGGTCAATATCCTGCACCAGGGGATCCAGAACCTCTGCAGATCCCCTGCAATCCAAAGGAAGTCATTATGTTTCCTTTGCATCAGACCTTGCAGGATCTCCTATTTAGAACGTGGGAAGCTCCTTTAATGGTATCCCCACTTTCTAGGGCAACTGATCTTCTATCTTTATCTTTATCTTTCTTTATCTTTATTAAAATTTGATATACCGCTATGGCAATAGCATTAAGCGGTGTACAATTAAAACTGATTTACACCACAATCCAGGAAATAGAACGCCAAAGTTAAGACAGCAAAGAGGGTAAAAGAGAAAGAAAAACAAATCACAAAAGAACACTTAACAATAAATCATAATAAAATTACACGCAACTTATTTTAACAAATCAAATCATATTGTAACAAATCATAAGAAAGTAACAATAACCAACCAGGATACAGAGACACATAGGTGGACAAACACGGACAATACTTGGGTTTGAACACACAGACAAACCAGTTAGGGGGAAGTTCCAGAGGGTAGGTCAAAAGCTTTCTTAAAGAGGTAAGTTTTGAGTAACAACTTAAACTGAGGGTAGGATGGTTCTAGACGCAATGAGGTGGGTAGCATGTTCCAGAGTGAGGGGCCAAGGAAAAACCAAGCTGAGTGCCATGTCTGCTCCAGGCAGGCTTGTGATGGTGAGGGAAGAGATAGGCGGTTAGTGTGAGTAGAGCGGAGTAACCGATGGGGGGTATAGCGGGAAATACAGTCGGCCAGATAACGAGGAGTACATGTGTAAATGGTCCGGTGAAGGAGAATCAAAAACTTGTAGTGAAAGCGGTATTGGAGAGGAAGCCAGTGTAGTCGGAGCAAAACCGGGGTGATGTGATCGAATTTACTAGAATAGGTAACGAGACGCGCTGCAGTATTCTGGATACGTTGCAGCCGCTGAAGACAATATTTGGGAAGATTGGCCAAATATACATTGCAGTAGTCCAACCTATTAATAACAAGAGAAATAACAAGAGTAATGAGAGCACTGGGGGGCAGAACAGACCGGACGGCCCTAATTTGCCGTAGAACAGAGAAGGAGCAACGGAGACCTTTGAGATGTGTTCAGAGAAAGTTAGAGAAGAGTCTAGAATTACACCCAAATACCGGACAGAGGAAGTAAGGGGAATGTTAACTGAGCCAATAGAGGGAGCAAGAGTGGGGCATGCACCACTAAGGGAGACCCACATTGCTGAAGACTTTGCAGGATTGAGATGGAGGACATTTTCTGATAACCAGGAGGCAATGTGGGAAAGACAAAGGTTCAGCTGTGTAATGTCAGGGGAGAGAGGTGAGGTGTGGAAAAGAAGAACTATATCGTCTGCATATAAGTAGGATGAAATCGAGTATTGTTGAATAATTAGGGGCAGGGGGCAAGAAAGATATTGAACAGTAAGGGGGAGAGGACTGAACCCTGTGGAACACCACAAGTGAGGGGAAAGGTGGATGAAGCTTGACCATTTACATGAACCGAGAAGGAGCGAGATGAGAGAAAAGAATGGAACCAGCACCAAACAGTACCACGAAGTCCAATATCAGAAAGCCGAGAAAGAAGGGTATAGTGGTCAACCAAATCGAAAGCCGCGGACAAGTCAAGAGATACAAGAAGAGTGATGTCACCTCGATCATGGGATGTGTGTAATTCATTGAGAAGAGCCAGTAACACAGTCTCGGTGCTGTGTCCCTGGCGAAAACCCGCCTGACGGGGGTGGAGGGCATTGGTAGCCTCAACATGAGAGCTAAGTTGGGAAAAGGCACACCGTTCAATGAGTTTCGTGAGAAATGGTAAATTAGATACTGGACACCAGTGTGAGAGAATAGATGGGTCCAAAGATGGTTGTTTGAGTAGCGGGCGGAGGATTGCTGATTTCCAGGACGATGGGAAGTGACCAGAGGAAAAGCTAGAGTTGATAATGGTGGTGATAACTGGGACCAGCTCAAGAGATGGCTCTAAGAGCCATCGAGAGGGAACAGGGTCAAGAGCGCAGGTAGTTTTCCTTGCAGTGGATAGGAGTGTGAGCACTTCCGCTGCAAGGACAGGCTGGAAAGAGGACCAGGTATGAGTATATACGGGTTCACTAGAAGTAACACTGGGTTGCGGAAAAGTAGGTGAAGGGGGCAAAGAGGGTATGGGGACTGCAACAGGTGGGGAGGGGAGAGGAGGGGGGAGGAGGAATGGTGAAAGACGAGCGAAGAGTTAATACCTTATTAGAGAAAAAGGCAGCAAGAGATTGAGGGTCCGGAGTTATGGTAACCTTAGAATTATCAGCCTTAGTAGATGATAATGTCCACAAAATGTTAAAAAGTTGGCGGGAAGAACTAGTTGCAGCCTCTATTTGGGCTGAGTAGAAAGCTGATCGGGCAGATTGAATAGCCGAACGGTATTCAGAAGAGAGCTGTTTAAACTGGAGGTGAGACTCGGGTGAGGGATGGCGGGTCCAGTGACGTTGAGCCTGACGGAGCTGAGAACGTAGAGTATGTAGAGCGGGATGGTACCAAGGAGATGAAGGCGCTCGGGGAAACCTAGAGATCGAGTGAAGAGAGGCTAAATTATCAAGAGACTGAGATAGTTGCGAATCCCAAAGGGAAGCTTGATCATGGACAGAACGAGCGGCAAAATCTGCAGGGAAAATTACAGAAGCCGGGGGGAATGCATGGAGTGTTTCTGAGGTTATCTTGTGGCGGAGGATTGGCATGGAAAGGGGAACATGAGAATTATCCTTCAACCGGGGGAAGGAAATCGATGAGAGAATACAATAGTGGTATGACCATGGGATAGGGAAAGTAACAGGGGGCAAAATCACGGGCTGTAAAGATACTGATGACAAGATTAGATCCAGAGTGTGACCGGCCACATGTGTAGGGCCAGACACATGCTGATGAAGGGGAACGTCTCTCAAAAATTGATCAAAAGCCAGGTCCTTTGCTCTAGCAGGGTTGTCAACATGTATATTAAAGTCCCCTAATAGAATGAGGTTCTGAAAATGAAGTACAAGGTCAGAGATAGTCTGAAGGGTAGCCTCCCACTGGGAATTCATGAGGGAGGGGGGCAAATAAAGAAGGAGGATATAGAGGGGGGGAAGGAGAGGGAGAAGTGAGCTTTAGTAGAAGAGATTCAGGAGGAAGCGATATTGGAGAAGATACTTCTTCGACAGGAATAGAGGCACGATGAAGGAGGGCCACCCCACCCCCACTCCTGCCCCGCTGTGAACAATAGAGTGCTGCGTAATCAGGGGGAAGGGAACTAGAGAGAATGGGGTGATCCCCATCTCTAAGCCACGTTTCCGTGAGAAAGCAAAGATCCAGCTTATGCTGCTCAATAAGATCACGAACCAAAAGAGCTTTAGACTTAAAGGAACGGCAGTTGAGGAGCAGTAGCTTGAAAGTTACCATACTAGTCAATGAGGAGCTTTGATAGGCGGAGGGGAAAACTGGCCTTCTATACATGGTGCCCCCTTCTCCAGGTTTTCAAAAGCCTCAGCTCCCTCATCATTCTATTGTTGTAGAATCAGCAATGAGGCGTGTTAAGAGTACTAAGAAGCACTCTTCTTATCCGCCAGGTCGTGAGACTAAGACTTTAGATGCCTTTGGACGCCAAACCTTCCAGGCATCCATGTTTTCAGCAAGAATTCTCTCATATATTTTCTATATGGGATTATCTCTTGAGGAGGTCTCAAAGAATTTACTACTTTTGACCCCTTTTCTTCAAGAGCCTAAAAGAGCAGATTTTTCTATACTAGTCAATCATGCTCAAAATATTTCTAGGTTCCTTACTCGTGCTTCCCTGGACTCTTTTGAGTCTGTTAGCAGAACGTCTGCTATAGCCATAGGGGCATGACGTAGAGCCTGGCTCCAAGCTTCAGACTTGGACAAATGGGTACAATAGACTGGGAAAATACTCCTTGTACTGGAGAGAATCTCTTTAACAAGGAGGCTTTACTCCAAGCTGCTCAGTTAACTACTGACACTATTGCTTTCAGAGGCTTGTCTACGCCTTCCTCTATCCCAGTTTGTAGGAGATCTCCTAACAAACTTTGTTTCCCTTAAGGGGAGAAAAGTTTATTCATCTTCTACCCATCATACAGATGTTCCCAGACAGGGGAAACATCCAACCAGGCTAAGGAAACCACAACCTCAACAGGTTCAGCAAACCCAGCATCCGCAGGGCTTCTGATATATTATCATTACATCTTTCTTTCCTGTTTGGGGTTTAGAACCTGTTGTGTGCTTCTTCTTAATAGAAGCATCTACACTGTTTCCATCCTAAACTCTAGACATGGATCTCTTCTCAACAGACATCCATTCTTTTTGTTCTATGAGCTCTCAGGATGATCATGCTTATAAGTAACAGGGGTTTTTTCTCTTCCTCCTGGGAGGGAAAAGAGGTGTAACAACTATCAATAAGATAGTTTCCTGTTCCAGCATGTATCATCATACCTTTCCAGGGACTTACCATATCATAAGTCTCCTTCAACTCTTTCTTTACCTACCCTCTTACTGAAACATTTCGTCTGTAAGAGTGGACCATTTAGCTGGAGGGGTTTTTCTAAAATCCCTGTAGGTTTCTACCTATTCCAGTAAGGGGTTTCCTTTTCAGAGTTGTCCCCCCCCCTTTTTCAATCTTACTTGGGGCAGCTTATCAGTCAGTAAGGGAGTCTTGTCACTCCTGCTTATGTCTGTTCATTCTTTTCTGCTGCCTTGGTAATAGCTGCAACGGCAGGAGTTCCTAGTGGTTACCCACTGATTCTATTTACCAAGTAACCAAGGTTTGTCCTCCATTAGCAATCCTTTCTGGCCTTAGTAGTAAGTCCAAAACAGGTTATCAACCTTTCTTTTGGAAACTCTATTACTACAGGCCTATCGGCTTCATTTCTATTCCTCACCATCTCCAATTCCCTTGGCATTGGCAGAATAGTTTAAGTTACGTACTGGCTTTTAAACAGCCAGTTTTTTCTTCTAACCAACCTGCAGCATGCTCTCTGCAACTCTACAGAGTAGCTCTGCACTATGGGCCCTTGCTAGAGAGCATTTGCATCTTCCTAGCAGATAATCCCAGATGGTTAGGAAGGGCTCATCCAGTCATGCCCCCTCATGACTGGTAGGGTTTCCCTACCTTTACCATCTCCCGTAAGGTCTCCTTTTAAAACAAAGGACATGTGCCTTACATCACGTGAAAACCTAAAGAATTGCTCAGTTCCCTGGCTTCATCCACGTCTCCACTGGACTCCTTCACCAGGGATATTTTTCTTTTTCGTGCAGCTCGTCCTTATATGGTTTTCATTTCCATTGCGTCTTTTATCCAGTTACCATACTACAGTTCTAAAAGGACCTGGACTTGCTGCCTGTAGACTGAAGATATCATCTGCACTTTTTTCACATAAACCATCCTGTTTATTCAAGGGCTAGAATTCCTAAATGAATCTAGACTGCTCCTTGTCAGAGACAGCATTCCCCTGACTCTGTCAATCATAACCAGGGAGAAAGGTTTTCTTGCATCTCTTCAAGCAGGTATTACCCTTCTTGTTATTAGATGCACCTTTCTCTCTCCACATACTCCTATGTGGGTATAGTTATATAGGCATGTCTCTACATATATATGTTAAGACATATCATCATAGGTAGATATGTATCTAGATACTTATCTATCTATCTGTCTAGGTTCATATATACATATATTCCTATATGACTCTGACAGCTGGGCACTACCTTATCAATGCTGTGCCAGCATGCATAGGGTTCTACATATACAGCCAATCTCTGTGGTAATTAACAAATTTCTTACCATAACCCTTCAGGTTTAGGTACCTCTGAAGCTCTCCATGTATCATTATCTTTCCTACCTAACATCAATTAGGAAAGATGTTACTGATCTTCAGTTAATCAGAGGCTAACGCCTCGGACATCTGTCCTTATTTCTCATCGGATACAGGGGTCTTCAATACCCCTTCTCTTCTACAAGGACTATTTTCTATTTGTCCGTCCAAATTGGTCAAACATATCTCCTTTTGGTCCTAGGATTGTGCTATTCTCGAACCAAAAGACTTTAAGCCTTGTCTGATACAGCTTTCTGCGTTTTCCGCTGAAGCCCTTCCTCATTACACCACCCAGTTTTTCACTGGGGCTACTCTCACCCTTGACGGTTTCTAAACTTCACCTGTCCTTCTACAGTTTGATCACCTCTACTTCACAGTGAGGTACTCCTTGAGGGTTTTCTACTGGTTCTTAATAACAGATCCATGTGAAACTCAATAAACATTTTACAATACCACCAGGTGAGGTCCATATTGGAATATTGCTCTCCAATATTTACTTATTATGATCACCTACACCTAGACTCCCATCCGGAAGTCCTGGTTTAGTCTAGCTGTTTCACAGCGTCTCTCTTTTTATTTCAACTCCTACCCTCCATCCCCAGGATGCCTGAGGTTCTGAGGGAAAGCATGACTCATCTTAGATTCGCAACATGCTAGGACTCCCTCCGGGCATCTTAGCTTGGGAGTCCCCATATGTGAAGACTCATTCCTGCTTGTTCCTGGAGATAGCACAGTTACTTACCTGTAACAGGTGATCTCTGGGAACAGCAGGAATAAGTCTTCACAACCCACCCACCTCCCCTAGGAGTTGTATTTCTCTATCTCTATCTTTCCCTCTCTCTCTCTCTCTCTCTTTGTCTCAGCTTTAAAACTTAACTGAGGAGAGGCAGTTGGGAAAGGCGGGAAGGCAGCACGCAGGCATGGTGGGATGCTCCCAAAAGCGTTCTGATTGGACGCTGGGGAGCGTTTCCGCGCGGACTCCGTCGGTACCGACGTACCCATATGTGAAGACTTATTCCTGCTTTTTCCAGAGATCACCTGTTACAGGTAAGTAACTGTGCTTTATACGAGTATAATGTAGAGTTATTTTATCATAGCGTTCCAACATCCTAATTTGGTTATTTGATACATATTTAAATGTTTTTTCTTGTTATTATTTTTTTTAATTATGTTTTATTAAGTCTTATGATATTGATTTGTATATTGTTTGTAATGTTTTATCTGTTTTATTTTCTCGACCCCAGTTTGCCTTTTACCCCGATGAAGTTTTAAACGAAACACGGTCTGTGTCGGGTTTTATTGGCAAGACAAATAAAGTTTTTTGATATATTTCATTTCTTGGTTTTTCATACCACGTTCTCTGACTGCGTGGCTTCTTGGTATGTCAGTTTAATTTTTGAGGTAATTTATTCTGTAATGGATGAGGTCTATCTGGTTCAGCATGTGTGACCGAGGGTGACTATTCTGTCAGCGTGGAGTTTCTATGTAGGAATTTATAGTATTCTGGCTGTTCAGTTTCCCCGTCAGGTGCTGCCTTTTTCTGAGTAGGCTCCTTTTAATTTGAATTCTGGTACTGAGTCTTTTTTTGGATTTGTAGTAGCAATATGCTTTGTACTGGAGAGCATTTATGTGCTACTAAGATGAAACCAGAATCAAGAACGTTTAGTTGTAAGGTGAGTTCTATGGGGAAATGCCCTAGTTCTGCTTTGCACCTGCTATTGAACAAAGGGGACTTCTGTGGATGTCAGTCTAGTGTGCAGGGTCAGGGGTCAGAATTTTTTATATTAGAATCCTAGGCTACATAAGTTAACTACTGCAGTTTTTGCCAAGTATACTAGTGATTGCAAAGTTTTCATTTATTTTTTTATTATGTAAAAGCATAAGGTTTTCCATACAGAATCAGACCAATGGTCCATCAAATCCAGTATCCTGTTTCCAACAGTGGTCTATCCAGGTCACAAGTATCTGGCAGGCAGGGCCCCCCACCACGGGAGGAGAGAAGAGGCGTGCCTGATGTGCAAGTTGCCGGCATGCTAAACAGATCTTTTCCTCCCTGCAAGAGCAGGGAGGGAAAGATCTGCTTAGCATGCCGGCGAGAAGGTTTAAGGGGCGCATTTTAGCTGTCCTGCCATTGCCTGCTGCCGCTGAGAGAAGAAAAAGTGGCGGCGGCAGGCAACGGAAGACAGCTAAAATGCGCTCCTTAAACCTTTGTGCCCTGTGCGGCCGCACCGCTCGCACAGGGCTAGGTACGACCCTGCTGGCAGGATCCCAAAAGGTAGACAGATTCCATGCTGTTTATCCCAGAGATAAATGGTGGATTTCTTCCAGTCCACTTTAAAAATGGTTTATTGAATTTTCCTCGGGGAACTTGTCCAAATCTTTTTTAAACCCAACTATACTAACTGCTTAATTATTGAGTGAAAAAATATTTTCTCTGATTAGTCTTAAATGTACTACCTTGTAGCTTCATTGCGTGTCCCTAGTTTTGTACTTTTTGAAAGAGTAAACAACCAATCTATGTTTACCTGTTCCACTCATTATTTTATAGACCAGGGCTGAACAAATCCCAGGTGCCAGGTTACCATGGCAACCAGAAAGCACCTGGAGCCTGGGATTTTCCCTTCTCCCTTTAAAAAATGCAATGGAGAAGAAGACCCCTTCTGTCTGCCTGCGAAGATCCAATCTCCCACAGGCAGAACAGGAGGAGAAGGCGATCATGGCTTCGAGGCAGCTGGCTGCCCATGGGGATCCCATCCGAAGTCGGCAGAAGATGAGATGAGAGCCACGATAATGGCTAAGGCCCCTTCTGTCTGCTAGTGGGAGGTCGTATCCCTGTGGGCAGAACAGGAGAGGAAGGCCAGGCCAGGAAGCTACCAGGCTGCCCATGGGGATCCCATCCCCCGCAGGCAGTAGATTAAAATAAAGCTATTCCTGCCTGCAGAGAACAGCCACAATTGGACCTATAGATGGGGGGGGGGGAGAAGTGAGGCAGTAAAAATTTAAAGGGGCAATAGTTAAAAACAAAAAAGGGAGGAGGATGGGGACAACAGAGTGCATGGGGTGGGAGTGCTAGGGGGTAGGCAGAAGGGGAGAGAGTGGGGAGGGGCTGAATGGAAGAGGGACGAGTGCAAGGGCTGGAGGTTAAAGGGATGAATGCATGGGGACAAAAGAACACAATCCGTATATGCCAAAAGGTGCATTTCTTCTCCACCCTCCATTCTCAAAATACAAATAAGCACCCTACCGTCACACACACAAACAGGCACTCCACCTCTGCACTACATATAGGCACTCCACCTCTGCACCCCCCGCACACACACAGTCACCCCACCTCCATAAACCCTCCCTCCCCCCCCCCACACACACACAGGCACCCTATCGCCACACATCACACATACAGTACACACACACACACAAACACACACACACACTCAGGTGTAGCTTAATGGGTCAGTGGGGATGGTGGGAAAGGAAGAAAGAGTAGGAATGGGGCCACAACCTTCTGTTGGCACTGTGCAGTGGCCCATTAAGAACCTGATTTATTATAGAAAACGGAAATGGGAAAACAATCTTAGTAAACGGGCCCTAAAAACCTAAAAAAAGAAGCTGCGATATATCTTTTTGATGACTGGGGGCATGCACTGTGATCTAGATTTTGGTGGCCAATTCCTAGATTTTTAGGGTGGCACCTAGATTCCAAGAAAAGTTCTCAAAGCCTGTTATAGACCTCTATCATATTTCCTCTCAGTCTTCTTATCGACAAGTTGCAGAGCCCTAACCTTTTAAGCCATTCCTTAGAGTGGTATACTTCTATCACCTTTATTACTTTGATTGTCTGTACCATTTCCAATTCTGCTATTTTTTTCAGATGGGAATGTAAGTTGTATTCTTTTTTTTCCTTTAGGCAACTAACTGGTCAGTGAGGTGACCCCCTTCTCTACTTGCTTCACATCCAGACCTCTGAGAGAGGGGGGTTCTATCTAATCCCTTACCTCAGGCAACAGATGGCCCTGAGCCACCTCTGATGGGCATGCAAAGAATACAGGAATATATTTATACTCGCTTTGGAGCAAATGTAAATTTCCATGTGATAATTTGTGTGTTATTGGGACTGTTTCGCTATTTTATAAAGGCAGAGAAGTGCCTATGTGCCAATATAAAATAGAATAAAAAAACTCCCATATAGATTATATAGTAATGGTGATACATTACAGCCATTGGCCATATGAGGTAAAGCATAGTTCCTCACCTGTAACAGATGATCTCTGGGAACAGCAGGAATCAGTCTTCACATATGGGTATTGTTGGTACCAACGGAGCCTGTGTGGAAACGCTCCCCAGCATCCAATAGGAAAGCTTTTAGGAGCGCTCCAGTGTGCCTGCATGTCTACCTTCTCATCTTACCAACTCCTCTCCTCAGTTGGGTTTGTAGTTGAGAATAGAGGAAAAGAATACTCACCAACTCCTAGGGAGGAGGGTGTGCTGTGAAGACTGATTCCTGCTGTTCCCGGAGATCACCTGTTACAGGTGAGTAGCTACACTATCTCCAGGAACAAGTAGGAATGCCGTCTTCACATATGGGATTCATTAGTTCCCAGGTACCAGATGGAAAAGAGACTAAAGAATGAAGCCAAGAAGGTATGGACACAAAGTGGCTGCAGCAGACGCGAGTGCAGTAAGCAAGAGAATGGGAGCAAGGAGTCAGGTGCCAAAGAAGTGTAATGGTAGGTGTTGTGATTAAGTCTCAAAAAGATGCTGAATAACAGCCTGGCCAAAGGCAGCGTCCCGATGGGAGTCCCTGTTAAGGCAGTAGTGAGCAGCGAAAGTGTGAAATGAGGACCAGGTAGCTGCCCGGCAGATCTCCTCTATGGAGACAGAACGGAGATTGGCGACTGAGATTACCATGGCCCTCAGGTTGTGAATGGTAACGTAACTCTCAAGAGAGAGTCCCACTTGAACATAGGCAAAAGAAATGCAGTCTGCAATCCAACTGGATAGGGTGCATTTTGACACTGGAAGACCTATGTGGCTTGTGGAAAAGAAAATAAATAATTGAGAGTATTTTCTAAAAGCCTTGGTCCTGTCCAAGTAGTAAGCAAGAGCGCGCTTGCAATCCAAAGTATGCAATGATGCCTCAGCTTTTGAGGCATGTGGTTGGGAAAAGAAGACCGGTAGAATCACAGATTGGTTGAGATGAAAAGTTAAGACTACTTTTGGAAGAAAATGCAGATGGGTACAGAGAACCACCTTGTCATGGTGGAATCAAGTGTAGGGGGATCCGCCACCAAAGCTTGTAATTCGCTGATGTGATAAGCTGAGGTGAGGGCAATGAGGAAGATGACCTTCTAAGATAAGAGTTTTAGAGAAGTGGTAGCCAAAGGTTCAAACGGGGCTTTTAGAAGCTGTGCTAGGACCATGTTGAGGTCCCAAGTCACCAGCGGTGGTTTGATCAGTGGCTAGGAAAGCAGTAGACCCCACATGAATCATTGTACCAAGGGGTGCAAGGAAATGGGATGCCTATCCAGTGGACTGTGATAAGTTGCAATGGCACTGAGATGAATTGTAACAGAGTTAGTCTTAAGTCCTGTGGAAGACAAGTGGAAAAGATATTGTAGATGATGCTCTACTGGGCAATTATAAGGGTTAATTTGTTGTGGGGTGCACCAAAGGGTGAACCGTCACCATTTGAAGGCATATGAACACCTGGTAAATGGCTTGCAGGAAGCAAGCTAGATGTCCCTGACCAGTAGAGGGAGGTCGAGGTCAAAGATCTTGCCTTCATGCCGTGAGACAGGGGGCTTGTGGATTGGGGTGGAGGAATTGCCCCTAATCCTGAGAGACGAGGTCGGAACATGACCCAAATTGAGGGATGAAGTCTGTGCTAGAAGAAGTAGCAGAGGAAACTATGGCTGACGGGGCCAATAAGGGTATTAGAATCATGGAGCCCCTGTCAGCTTGCAGCTTGATCAGAGTTTTGGGGATCAGAGGGGTTGGCAGGAATGCATAAAGCAGGCCCATGCCCCAATGAAGGAGAAAGGCATCTGCTGCCAAACTGTGTCGAAAGGGAATCCTTGAGCAAAAAAAAGAGGAAGACGCACATTCCCTGGAGTGGCGAACAGATCTATTCTAGGGGTCCCCCACATGTTGAAGATCCAAGATGCTATGTCCTGAGGCAGAGTCCACTCGTGTGGACATAGTTACTCAGAAAAACTGTTGATTTAAAAGTTGTTTGTAAATAATTTAAAATCTGTTCCATGTAAAACCTGTTCTGGTTACAATTGTTATATGTAAACCGCCTTTGATCGCTGGAAGAGGCGGTATATAAGAAAGTTTTAAATAAATAAAATTAAATAAGATATGGCTCAGTCTGTCCGCCAGGATAATGAGTTTGCCTGGGAGATACACCGCTCAGAGGTGGATGCAATGTGCAATAGCTAAGGACCAGAGGCAAATGGCTTCTTGGCAGAGGGGATAAGAGCCCATTCCTCCCTGCTTGTTCACAGAGAACATGGCCACTTGGCTGTCTGTCTGAACTAAGATGTGTTTGCCCAAAAGTTGGGAATGAAAAACCCGAAGGGCATTCGTGAGAGCACGAAGCTCTAGGAGATTGAACTGCATTTGAGATTCCTGCTCTGTCCACTCTCCCTATGTAGTGAGACTGTCCATCCCCATCCTAGTTTGGAAGCATCCATTGTTAGGGTACATTGAGGTGGAGGCATCTGAAAAGGTGACCCTCCGAGAGGATTTTGGGGGGAGCACCACCAGTAAAGGGAGCTGACAAGAGGAGGAGTGATGCAAATCTTGTCTGAGAGACACCCGGTCACCTGAGTCCATTGGCACAAAAGGGTCCATTGGGCTTGTCTCATATACGGGCGGGCATATGGGACGACATGGACCGTGGAGGCCATGTGTCCCAGAAGATGCAGCATCTCTCAAGCTGTTACAGCACTGTGACCTTGTATGGTGAGGGCCATCTTGCCGAGATGAGCAGAGCGATCCTGAGAAAGGAAAGCTCAGCCCTGACGAGTGTCTAAAAATGCTACAATGAAGAGTTTCTGGGATGGAACCAGGTGAGACTTTGGAAAGTTTAGCACAAAGCCTACACTTTGGAGCACCATGATGGTGTGAGAAAGTGACTGTTTTACGATTTCTGGGGATTCTCCCCTTATCAGCCAGTCGTCCAAGTAGGGGAAGCCAAAGACCCCCAAAGTACGTAGGTATGTTGCAACCACTGTTATGCACTTTGTGAATACTCTGGGTGCAGAAGCTAGCACGAAAGGGAGCACCCTATACTGGTAGTAGATTTGCTGAACTCAAAAGTGCAGATACTGTCTGTGGTGAGAGTAAATCAGCAAATGGGTGTAAGCCTCCTTGAGGTCTAGAGAATATAACCAGTCATACCTGAAGTTAAGGCAGAAAAGTGCCAAGGGAAATCATCTTGAATTTTTCCCGAAGGAGGAATTTGTTGAAATCCCTCAGATCTAGAATTGGTCTGAACCATCCTATTTTCTTGAGATTAAGAAAGTAAGGAGAGTAGAAGACATTGCCTTCTTGGGCGGGGGGAACTCTTTCGATTGCCCTTTAGGCTAACAGGGTGGCTGCCTCTGAGGACAGAAGAATGGCCTGCAAAGGATTTGCAGGATAATCTCTTGTGGAGGTAGGTGAGTGGGTGTGAAAATGAAGAAGATGGCGCCCATGGATGATGTTGAGAGTCCACTTCTGTAATGTAATGAGATGCCCTCTGGGTTTAAGCACAAAACCTGCCTGCTATGTGCAGGGGCTGGGGTCCTCGCAGAGGCAATGTAGCTATGCTCTCTAGGAAGGAGTCAAAAACCAGGTGCTGGCTGGGGCTGAGCAGCTGGTTGGGGTTTGGAGGCCCTTGCACTTAGGCTGATGTGGACCCTGAGATCTTTGCTGCTGCTGAGGTTGATAAGTAACAGAGGGTTGGTAAGAAGAGAAATATCTCTTCTTCTTAGCATAAAAAAAGACTTCTTAGAAGTAGCCTTCCTCCTAGAACGGTCTGAAGTCTTTCTTGAGAGATGTTTGAAGGTGAGATCATCTTCCTCAAGCTCTCCTATCTTTTCTCTCCAACCCTTACCAAACAAGTTTTCTCCAGAATAAAGAATATTGGCTAATTTATCTTGAACCCACCGACAGAGGTCCGATGCCTGGATCCAGGCCATCCTATGAGCTCCTATGCAGTCTGCAGCAGCTCTGCTAGTCAATTCAAAGATCCTACCCTGGTCAGGAACTTCAAAGTATTTTGAACTTGCTTGACTATAGTCATGTAAGCATCGCATTTGTCATCTGGAATAATAGGAGCAAAGTTCCTAGATACCTTGAGACATCCTTGAGGTACATGCCCATGTAGAGGGTGTAAGATGTAATCCTAGAAGCAAGCATATATGCCTGGAAGCAGCAACATCCAAAAGCATCAAGAGCTCTGACATCTTTGCCAGGTGGTACCTATGAATGAGTTTTAGAACTCTTGATGCATCGCATTGCCAATTCCACTACCATTGAGTGGTGCGGTAATTGAAACTTTTGAAATCCCAGGCATGGTGGGACTAAGTACATGGTATTGAGACATTTATTAATAGGTGGAACTGTTAGCAGGGCCTCCCACATATGTAGCATTAAATCCTGTAGGATCCAATGCACTGGTAATGTTGTTGCCTCTTTAGGCGTCAAGAGGTATTGGAGGATTATTAACTCCTCAGCCCTCGGTTCCATTTCCAATGCTAAGGTGATCTGGAGACCCGCAGCCGTCCCTAATGAAGTCCTGGAAGGACATGTCCTCTGGCGGGGATCAACGCCTCTGGTGAGGAAGAGAGTGATTGGAGGGAATATCCCGAGTAGCCTTGGAATCCTCTGCAGTCTCTTCAGAGTCAGAAGAAGAAGACTCCGATTCAGAAAGGAAATCAAAGTATCGACGATCGTGAGCCGATGCTGATGCTCGATGTTGATGCCGATGTTCAGGTCGTATGGTACTGGAAAAAGGAACCGAGTGGGTATCGATGGCGGTTACCGGTTCCAACAGAGGAATCAGAGGTAGGGGCTCCACCATCACCAATTCCAGCAAAAGAATTAGAGGGAGTGGACCCGCCGATACCTGTTCCAGGGATGGTATCAAAGGCAGAAGCACCGGTGCAGAGTTGGAAGTCGGTGCCTGACTGGCTGTGTTGGTCGATGCCTTTGGTACTGAAACAGCCAAGAGTGTTGCTAAAGTCCTCTTGATAGCCAAGAAACACTGATCGATGGAGGACACCGATGCCTGGGTGGATTCAAGTATGGGGCTGCGTGCCACCGTCCAAGAGCATGGTACCAGTAGCTCTCCAGAGGTCGATGCCTCAGGAGCACCCTGGAGCCCCTGTGTGACTTTGGAGGGTTGCTCCTCCCACTAGGGATGTTTGGCCAGCCAGTCAGCATTGGATGCCCCTTTTGGTGCATCTCGTGAATGAAGGGACTTACCTCGATGCTCGGTATCGGATTTTGAAGCCTAGGACTTAGTCTTTATGTTATGTTTGGACCTTTTGGAGACCTGGGAAACAGTTGAAGATGCAGACGTCCTCAACAATGTCAAAGCCACTGAAATCGAGTCCGGGGCATACAGTGAGTCATACTGTTTGGCCCTATTCTTCAGGCCTCGTTTGATCATTTGTTTACACAAAGAACAATTGTCTGGTATGATCTCACCTTCAAACATCTCTCAAGAAAGACTTCAGACCGCTCTAGGAGGATCTTTGAATTGACAAGCTCCCTCACTTGGTTTGCAGCTTGTCGTGCTGTGAGGGCTTGTGTGCATCAGTGATGGTGAGAGCTAAACTATTGGTAGTTTAACTACTGGCAGGGTCTCCCAAGATGGACAGGTCTCAGTTGAGGTGCCAGACGAAGATGAACCACCCATCTGGGCAGCAGCAGAACAGGATAGTGTTGATGGCGGAGGATCACATTTCTGTGACAACGGCAACAACACCAAACTTAAACTGCGCAGAAGAAAGGCCTGGCAATCTACTTCTGTATCTTGCCATGAAAACCCAATGGATAGTTACAACAAAACAAATTGTGCTATAGTGCTGGAAGATGAGACCCAAAGGGTCGGAAGGCACTCAACTAGCTACTGGGGAAGAGCTGAAGACTTTTCCGAGTAAAGCCAGCATTTATGATGTGATTGGATCAAAGCCCTCGGGAGGTCTGACTGCTGATGTAGCTGCACATGAAATGAAAGTCAGAAGCTGTAAAGATGTCTTACGCATTGGAACATGGAATGTACGAATAATGAACCAAGGGAAGTAGGAGGTGGTCAAGAATGAAATGGAACGTGTACAACTTGATCTGTTGGGTGTCAGCGAACTGAAATGGACTGGCATCGGGCACTTTGCATCAGATGATCACATGATCTACTATGCTGGAAATGAAAGACAAAGAAGAAATGATGTTGCATTTATAAAAAAGAAGACATTTGCAAGAACTGTAATGAAATACAATGCAGTCAGTGAACGCTTAATCTCTATTCGTCTACGAGGAATGCCTATCAATACAACTATAATTCAAGTATATGCCCCAACAACAGCTGCGAAGAGAATTGAACAGTTCTATGAACAAGTACAAGCTGAAATTGACAGAACATGCAAACAGGATATCCTGATAGTCATGGGTGACTAGAATGCAAAGGTTGGCAACAAAGAAGAAGGCAAAGTAGTTGGAAAATATGGACTTGGCAACAGAAATGAAGCTGGAGAAAGACTGATAGAATTCTGCAAGACCAATGATCTATTCATCTCAAACACCTTCTTCCATCAACACAAGCGGTGACTATACACATGGACTTCACCCAATGGATTCTATAAAAATCAAATTGACTACATCTGTGGAAGTCAACGATGGAAAAGTTCTATAACATCAACAAAGACAAAACCTGGAGCTGACTGTGGTACAGATCATCCACTACTAGTATGCAAACTCAAGCTAAAGTTGAAAAAGAGCAAACCACTCATGAATGCAGCAAAATATGACCTTGAGAATATACCACTGGAATTTAAAGACTGCCTGCAAAATCGATTTGCTGCTTTAGATACAAATGACAGAGCTCCAGAAGAGTTATGGAATGACATCAAGAAGGTTGTGTTGGAAGAAAGCGAGAAGTCTCTACAAAAGGTGAAAAAGCAAAATCGGCCAAAATGGATGATGGAAGAAACTCTGAAAATTACCCAGAAACACAGAGAAGCTAAAGCCAGAGAAGAAAGAAAGACAATAACAGAACTCAACAGAGATTTCCAACGTGCAGCAAGACAGGACAAGGAAAAGTACTACAACGACGCATGCAAGGAAATAGAAGAATAACTATTAGAGGAAGAACAAGATCAGCTTTCCTAAAGCTACGAGAGTTAAAGAAAAAGTTCCAGCCTTGAATTGGAATGTTACAAGATGCTCAAGGTTCTATGTTGAATGATGCTGAGAAGATCAAGAAAATGTGGAAGGAATATACAGAGTTTTTATATGATAAAGATCAAGTGGACCAACAGCTGTTTCAACCTGTACCTTATGATCATGAACCATTGGTGATGAAAGAAGAAGTTAAAGCAGCATTGAAAGCCTTATCAAAGAACAAAGCACCAGGCATTGATAGAATCCCCATAGACGTATTACAGCAATCTGATGCAACTGTTACTGTACTTACAAGGCTCTGCCAAGAAATATGGAAGACAACATCATGGCCAACTGACTGCAAAAGATCTGTGTTTATACCAATACTAAAGAAAGGTGATCCAACTGACTGTGGAAATTATCACACAATCGCTCTGATCCCACATGCCAGCAAGATTCTACTGAAGATTATTCAAAAGAGACTACAACCATACCTGGAACAAGAACTACCTGAAGTGCAAGCAGGGTTCAGGAAAGGGCAAGGAACAAGAGACATCATTGCGGATGTGAGATGAATCCTTGAAAAGACTAAAGAATACCAAAAGGATATCTATTTGTGCTTTATCAACTATAGCAAGGCTTTTGACTGTGCAAACCATGAGAAACTCTGGGCCACATTAAGAAGCATGGGTATACCAGAACACCTGATCGTACTCTTGCACAATCTGTACATTGATCAAGAAGCAGCAGTTCGAACGGAACAAGGAGAAACAGAATGGTTTAAAATAAGCAAAGGTGTGAGACAAGGCTGCATACTTTCCCCCTACCTGTTTAATTTATATGCAGAACAAATCATCAGAGAAGCAGGATTGTATGAAGACAACAGAAGTGTGAAGATTGGTGGAAGACTCATCAACAACCTTCGCTATGCTGATGATACCACATTACTGGCTGAAAGTGAAGATGATCTGAAACATTTGCTTCTCACAATCAAAGAACATAGTCTCAAAATGAGCCTGCACCTTAATGTAAAGAAGACAAAGATCATGACAACTGGCATAATCAACAGGTTCATCGTTGAAGGAGAAGAAATTGAAATCGTGAACAACTTTAACCTACTTGGATCAACTATCAATAAAAAAACAACAAGCAGTCAAGAAATCAGACGACACATTACTCTTGGCAGAATGGCTATGAAAGACCTAGATAAGATCCTCAAGAGCAGAGATGTCTCTCTCCATACAACGATTTGACTTGTTCAAGCCATGGTATTTTCAATAACATCATATGGATGTGAAAGCTGGACAGTGAAAAAGATAGACAGGAAGAAAATTAATGCCTTTGAATTATGGTGCTGGCGGCGAATACTGTGTATACCATGGACTGCCTGAAGAACAAACCAGTCGGTACTAGAGGAGATCAAACCTAAGCTTTCTTTAGAAGCTCAGATGACAAGACTTCGACTTTCATACTTTGGACACATCATGCGAAGAGAGAGATCATTAGAGAAAGACATCATGCTTGGCAAGATAGAAGGTCAGCGCAAAAGAGGAAGGCCAGCAATGAGATGGATCGATACAATAACAGCAGCTACGGGTATCAGTCTGTCAACAATGAGCCGCCTGACTGAAGACCGAACACAATTTAGGATAGCTATCCAGAGGGTCGCCATGAGTCGACTCCGACTCGACGGCACTTAACAACAACATGGTCTGGGCCAGGGCCGGATTTGCCTATACGCCAGGTACGCCGTGGCGTAGGGCCCACAGCTGGCAAGGGCCCACCGGAGGGCTTTAGAGGGAGCCGGGGAAGCCCGCGCGAGGCCCCGGCTCCCTCTGTACAGCCGCCAGCGTGAAGAGCCTTTTCCTTCATGCTGGCGGCTGTTTCTGTGAAGCCGCGAATGCTGGGAAAGGTTAAAGGTTGCCCTTTAACCTTTCCCAGCATTCACGTCTTCACAGAAACAGCCGCCAGCATGAAGGAAAAGGCTCTTCATGCTGGCGGCTGTACAGAGGGAGCCGGGGCCTCGCGCGGGCTTCCCCGGCTCCTTCTGAAGCCCCTCAGACAGCTGCGATGCTGTCCGGGGGCAGGGCCAGGACTGCACGGGGGCACGGGGGGCCCAGGACTGCACGGGGGGGGGGCCAGGACTGCACGGGGGCACGGGGGGCCCAGGACTGCACGGGGGCACGGGGGGGTGCCCAGGACTGCATGGGGGCACGGGGGGCCCAGGACTGCACGGGGGCATGGGGGGGCCAGGACTGCACGGGGGCACGGGGGGGGGGGGGCCAGGACTGCACAGTGGGGGGCCCAGGACTGCACGGGGGGGCCCACAATTTTTCTTGGCATAGGGCCTCACTCTAGCTAAATCCGACCCTGGTCTGGGCCCAAACATTTTAGACACCAGTCATGAGAATCAGTGACTAACATAGTGCCAGAGCACTTGGAACATTTTTAAAGCCACTGATATGTTTGTCCATGGTGACAAATGGAAAAAATTTAGGCTGAGGCCTAAGGTGGCGGTGACCCACCTGAAGAGAAAGAAAAAAGAAAAAAATGAGCAGAGGAGTTGGGGTGGCGGGAAGGGAGACGTGCAGGCACACTGGAGTGCTCCCAAAAGCTTTCCTTTTGGATGCTGGGGAGTGTTCCCATGCGGGCTCCATCAGCACCGACGATACCTGAGATCCAACTTTATCATATAGATGTTTGGGGCCATTATAAAATAGGCACCTTTTTTGCAACTTGAACCTGACTGCAGGCAGCCTCTTATAAAATTACTATCTACAGGAGAAATTTTGGCATATAAAGCATGTTTCACATGTGGAAACAGGATCTCATAAAATTGTATGCGGGCATATATATGTGTGTTAATTGAGAGGTAGTGTAGTGTTTAGAGCACTGAGTTGGAAACCAAGAGACCAGAGTTTGATTCTCACTAGCACTCCTTCTGGCCTTGGGAAAGTCATTTAACCCTCCACTGCCTTGGAAGAAAAGCCTGGCAATCTACTTCTGGTCATACTACCAAGAAAACATTGACTTGAAAGCACACTTTGCATTGCACTGCATATATATGCCTTAAAGGTAGGTGCACTATCACCTACCTTTACACTATCTGTGCGCAGGCGTTCCCTTGAAATGCAATTTGGTTGGAATTGTGATGTATATCTCTATTTTATAAAATATTTTACACGTATACACATTTACACCTTCTTTGGAACAAGAAAGTGTAAATGTGTTTATAAACACCAATATTACTTTGCGCAGAACTTTTGCTCAGAATAATATTGCTGTTTAAGCACCAGACAGCATTCCAGGACATGTGCATAATATTGTTCCAGCACACTTCCCCTGCAGTTGCTTTCCAGCCAAAGCTAGGAAAAGGTTGTGGGTGCTGTACACTGAAGAAATAGGCATAAATTCTTTACTAGCACTGACCGCTTTCCTATAACATCTCCTCAGACCTTGCGTTAAAATCTTGCGTTGAGTTCTGGTCTTCTGAGCAATTCTCTGCATCTGTGCTGCATAACTAATTCCTTCATTACCATCAATTTAAATAGATTTACATGTATGGTGCACTGTCATTAGCAAAGGCATTGGCACATTGTTTAAGCTCCCGATAGATTCCTTCCTGCATTCTGGTCCACACTAGCATAGAAAATTCTGTGTAAACACTGCGCGGACATCTGCGCTTATAGCAGTGCACTTGTCTGCATTTAGTTGACAGTCAGTGAAAAGATTTAAGTGTCTTTTGAAAACTTGGCTTTTTGTTAATAACTAAGGGTGACGGAGTTTACCA
This sequence comes from Ichthyophis bannanicus, assembly GCA_033557465.1. Lineage (NCBI taxonomy): Eukaryota > Metazoa > Chordata > Amphibia > Gymnophiona > Ichthyophiidae > Ichthyophis > Ichthyophis bannanicus. The sequence goes on along the minus strand of CM066031.1, from coordinate 1,394,528,989 downwards.
GTGTGTCTCAAATGGGCATAGATTTGGAAGCACTCTGTCCATGGCATGGAAATCTGTTTCATGCATATTCATTGTGGGTATCTTTAAAACCAAAGTGGCATGGGGGTATACCAGGACTGGCTTGAGAAACATTGGAATATATTATGTTTTAGGATGACTAAGGGGGAGAGGGATAATTTGTTCTGAGGTCATGCTCATCAAGAATTTCTGGATTGTTCATAATTGGTTTTTGGTTTATTGACTTCTCTAAGCCACTTTGATTGCCTGGAAAAGCAGCATATAAATGTTTTACATAAATAAATAATTGCAGGAGCCTATTTTAAAGAAGACACATAAGTAACTATGTTGTCTTTATACATAGGCATAAAATATAGACACTTTTGGGAACTTTATACAGTATAGGCACCTTGTTATTAAATTAGTCCCATGGGGCAATTTTCAAAGTGTGCTTTTTGGAGCAAAGTGGGTATTTGCTATTCAGGAGACTTTGTTCCCAGTTTTAAAGAGAAAGTGGGCATACTAGACATGGGCACCAGTACCTTCAAACATTTGTGCTTTCTTTAAGTACTTTTTTGACCCAGCACGTCCCTACTACTACTATTACTTCTCATTTGTATAGGCATACAGAACGCTATACATATACATGCAGGAGATTAGTCCCTGTCCCACAGAGCTTACAGTCTAATCAAGACAGACAACACAATAACTAGGGAGCAGGGTGTCCTAGGGGAATGATAAAGATACACATAGGTGATGAGCAGGAGAATAAGGGGATCAGTCTCCAAAAGCAGCCTTGAAGAGGTGGGGTTTTAGCCTGAATTTGAATAGGGCTAGAGAAGGAGCCTGACACACTGACTCAAGTAGTTTATTCCAGGCATGTGGAGCAGCAAGGTGGGAAAGAAGTCTGGAGCGGCAGTCTTCTCCTGCTTCTGTTTCTTCCAAATGAATCAGAACCAAGTTTGGATCTGGTGCACACTACCTGAGGATGTTTCCTCTATATTTCCTTGCCTCCAACACACACACACACACACACACACACACACACAGACTCTTCATTTGGGCCACCATTCTGGGCCAAAGGACATGTAGCCTGCCTTCACCGAGTTACTGAATTGAGGAATTAGGGTTCTGAAGGTAGAAACAGTGGTCAAAATGTAAATAAAGATCCCAAACCAACTCACACTCCCATCATCCTTTCTTCCTCTTCTGCTGCCTGTCGTCTTGAAAATGGCAGCAGTTCAGCTGATGACCCTGGCTAAGGATGCCCAAGCCAGGGCTGGCAAGAGACACGGTGTCCCCAATCTGGGGATCCAAGCATGCTGGTTTTTTCACTTCCCACTGAAGTTAAATTTAGAACTTTCTTCCTCCTCCAGAGATAAAGTAACATTTCATTGCTAATGGCCAAGTAAAAACCGTGTTAATCTTTACCATAGTTTCCTCCATCAGAGGTATTTCCATATTCATCTCATTAGCATGCGTTTCCATGCTAACTGCACTAATATTAGTGCCGTGATTTACTTCTGTTTCAGCTATTTTTTGTGCACTGCAATCCTTGTTACACTGGAATTAATTATAGCACCTAAAAAATCAGCACTAAACTATTAGTAACTGTTTTGCTGCAATTAGCAAAGTTTATTCCATTGACTTGCCAGTCCTTTATAACAGTAACTCACAGGTTCAGATTGCTGGGCAAAGTAACAAAATGCAGAGGTTAAATGCTTATAGAATTAGCTTGTTTATCTTTTAACTGTGGCGTTTTGTGCTGTCCCCCTCATGGTTCCAGGGGTGACCCAGGAAATTACAGACCGGTGAGCCTGACGTCAGTACCAGGGAAAATGGTAGAAACCATCATAAAGAACAAAATTACACAGCATGTAGATAGTCATGGCCTAATGGGAGACAGCCAGCATGGCTTTAGACAAGGAAGATCTTGTCTTACTAATCTGATATGTTTTTTTGAAGGTGTGCATAAACAGGTAGACAAAGGTGAGTCGGTTGATATAGTGTATCTGGACTTTCAGAAAGCCTTTGACAAGGTCCCCCATCAGAGACTTTTGGCGAAGCTAAAAAGTCATGGGATAGGAGGCAGTGTACTATTGTGGATCGGGAACTGGTTAAAAGATAGAAAGCAGAGGGTAGGGCTAAATGGCCAATATTCCCAATGGAAAAAGGTGAATAGTGGAGTACCCCAGGGATCTGTACTGGGTCCGCTGCTTTTTGACATATTCATAAATGACCTGGAAAAGGGAATAACTAGTGAGATTATCAAATTTGCAGATGACACAAAACTGTTTAAAGTTGTTAAAACCCAAGAGGATTGTGGAAAACTGCAGGAGGATCTGGATAAATTGGAAGACTGGGCATCCAAATGGCAGATGAAATTTAATGTGGACAAGTGCAAAGTTATGCACCTAGGAAAGAACAACCCACACTATAGTTACACGATGCAAGGCTCCACATTAGAAACCACCACCCAGGAAAAAGATTTAGGAGTCATTGTGGATAACATGTTAAAACCCTCCGCCCAGTGTGCAGCGGCGGCCAAGAAAGCAAATAGAATGCTAGGCATCATAAGGAAAGGGATGGAGAACAAAACAAAGGATATTATAATGCCTCTGTATCGCTCCATGGTACGACCGCAACTTGAATATTGTGTGCAATTCTGGTCACCGTATCTTAAAAAGGACATAGCGTTATTAGAAAAAGTACAGAGAAGAGCCACCAAATTGGTGAAGGGGATGGAAGGCTACTCCTATGAAGAGAGGCTAAGAAGGTTAGGGCTCTTTAGCCTGGAGAAGAGACGGCTGAGGGGAGATATGATAGAGGTCTATAAATTAATGAATGGAGTGGAACGGATAAACGTGGATCAATTGTTTACGCTATCAGAGTATAGAAAGACTAGGGGACATGTAATGAAGCTACAGGGTAAACTATTTAAGACAAATAAGAGAAAATATTTTTTCACTCAACGTGTAATCAAACTCTGGAATCTGTTACCGGAGGATGTAGTAAGGGCTGTTAGTATAGCTGGGTTTAAAAAAGGTTTGGACAAGTTCCTGGAGGAAAGGTTCATAAACCACTATTAAAAAGGGACCCAGGATATCAATGCTTGACACAGTACAAGCATTGTGGAACCTGTGTCTTTGGGGATATTGCTAGGTACGTATAACCTAGATTGGCCACTGTTGGAAACAGGATACTGGGCTTGATGGACCTCGGTCTGACCCAGTATGGCATGTCTTATGTTCTTATGTTCTTATGACTTACCTGTAGACTGCTCTTTTTGCAATATTATAAGTGGCTCTTATCTGGAGATTACTTATGTTTGCTAAAACAATCATCAATTTATCTCGATCGACAGCCCTTTTAGTACCGAAGTCTATGAAGCTCTCCGGCACAAGCTTCACCTCATTGCTGTGCTCCTCATAGGGCTGCAATAGCAGCCCTTCAGACCTTGTACTTAAAGCATGCCCATTGCCCTAAAAACAAACAAGAGAGAATTTTATTTCAATGCAAAAGTTACTTATATGAAAAGTAGACGGTGACATTTTACGTATCAAATAATGTCCTTTCCTTGAGTCCTGCTAGATCTGGCCAGGCAAGTGGGTTGTGTTCCCCTACCAGCAGATTGGTGGAGACAAAGAACTAATGAAAAGCCCAGGTTTCAATGACACCACTCCTATGCTTCTATTTGCCTCAGTCATCAGAGGTCTCTTCAGTATCCATCCCAAAGCATATGGGAGAAACATGGCAAGCCTCACACAATCTCAGGGGTCAAGGGGAAGTGTAGCATAAACTTCACTAGATGTGGTTGGTGAACTGCTGTGCTTTTCTTAGGGGGTAAGATTATAGTTCACTCCCCAAGTCTTGCTAGGTACTTTCACGTTGTGACCCCATTGTTCAAAATCTATACTGAATCCAGCAAGACGACACTATGATTTAAGTATTGTAGGAACAAAAAAGAAAATTACATACTCGCTGCACCTCGCCCAGGATAAAAAGGTGCCCATTCGTAGCTTATGCACTAGAGCTAATGATAGTGGTTGTGATTGTGCAAGCACTGACAACCCTGCCACAGATCAAGGCCATGGTGAGCATATTCATGTGGCAGAAGATAGTCCACAGAAATTAATAAAAATTAATAAAAAAGTTAAGAGGATTAACTACGGTTAAGTGGACTTCTGCAGTTAAAGAGGAGATAATGTACTGCTACGTTTATGCTACAAACCCTATACTTAAATCAAGAGGGTATACAAAGAGAGTCCGCCAAAAGCTGTAAGAAAGAGGAAAATTGCCACAAGAAAAACTGCAAAAAGCAACAGATGCAAATTGAAGATCTTTAATTTTGCAAATCAAAGCAAAGAAGTATGTGAATGATAACATCTTGAAGTAACTAAGGGCTTCCATGGAAAAAGAAATAAAGGGAGGAGGAGGTGACCTAGGTGAGAGTACTAGAAGAAAGGAATACACAGAAACAGAAAGAGCACGTGAGGAGGAGATGGAGCTTGGAGATCTGGAAATGCAGGAGAGTGAGGTAACTACAGGACAGGTCAACCAATCAACTGAAGAGGAGGAAGAAAGGAAGAAGAAAGACCCAGAGATGGAAGAATTCAAGATTGAACTCCTAGTCCATATGGAAAAAGATGAATATGCTGCGTTTCATAATATCATCAGGAGACTAGTAGCCGAAAACGCACTAGTTACTCCTAGTAATGCCACAAAATGGACGCAACTAACTACTAACAGAGCTTTTGTGTCTTATGCTCCCAAATGCTGGAACTCCCCCCAGCATCGGATCAATCAGGGACATCATTCAATTTAGAAAGGCCATTAAGCACCATTTATTCACTTTGCACTTCAACCTACCTTACCTACCTTAGCATTGCCTTCCGCCTGACCACCCTTAATTGCCTCTCACATAGCTATAACCCAGAACAGAGGTAATAGAACTGCGGAAAGTGCTGCTTTTCTGTAAATATCAAGCCACGATGTTACCTGTTTAAATGTATATAGTTTTCCCCTGTTCATACCCAGTTTATATTCCCTGTTATCTGTAAACCTATGTCAGTTTTATCCTGTCTAGGTAATATGTTGTTTAATGTAAACTGCACTGATGATGAATAGTGCGTTTTATAAAAACTGTTAAATAAATAAATAAATACCCCAGTTCAATTTAACACCTAAGGTTAAAAGTATGATTATAACGGTGAACAAAGCCATATCCAGTATAAAGGGACCATTTATTGACATTACTAAAATAAATTGAATACAGTATTGTGCATCTAAACTTTTCACTGCAAGAATACTACCAGCTAAAGTGCAGGGCCAGAAGAAAAAGAAAACAATAACAGTTCTTCCTTGGAAAAAACGCATTGAGGGAAAAATACAGTCATTGCGTGCAGAAGTATCCATGATAGACGGGTATCTAAAAGGATTAAGATCATCGAAGATATTAAGGAAGATCCAAGGCATCAAGCTGAAACATGTTGTATTAACAGAAGAAGACCTGAAATTGATATATTCCAACAATAAATTGAAAGTAGCAGCACAAGCGCAAAAACTGCTAAGATATGAAGACAATTGGAAAGAAAAATATCAAAATAAGCTATTTAAAGAGAACTCAAAAAATAATTCTAAAGGAAATTGGGAAAGAGCATTAAGACAATAAAAGCACCACCAACAAAAGCCAAAACAGAAAGCTTCTAGTGACTAGACTGTAAGCACTGATGAGCAGGGACATGTGTCTGTGCAGCACTGCGTATGTCTTGATGCACTATACAAATGCTCCATAATAGTAGTAGTAGTAGTTGTAGAAAATTATATGAGGACCCTATAAAGCACAATCAAGAAACAGAATGGTTACCCTGCCTACAAGAGCATTTAGAAAAAGCAAACATCAAACCTATGGAATGGTCTGCAGTAACAACAAAAGAGCTGGAAAGCAGGTTAAAGTGAGCCCCAAACTGGAAGAGCCCTGGCCCAGATGGAGTAACCAACATTTGGCTCAAACAGTTAACATCATTCCACCCAGACCTGGTGAATTGCAAATGTCAATTGTTTGAGCAGCCAGATTTAATTCCACAATGGCTTAATACAGGAAGAACATTTTGCCTTCCAAAAGGAGACCCAAGTAACACTCCCAACAATTATAGAGCAATAACTTGTCTACCTACAGTCTATAAGATGTTCAATGAAATAGATGTAGAAAGAACATATAATCATATCGAGTCCAATAACATCATGGCAATAGAACAAAAGGGCAACAAGAGAGGGGCATATTGCACCAAAGACCAGTTAATGTTGAATAAGGCCATCATGGACAGTGCTAAGAAAAGCAGAAATTTCAGTATAGCAAGGATTGATTATAAGAAAGCTTTTGAGAGCATCCCACACTCATGGATAATAAATTGCTTTGAAAAGTATAAAATAAATCTGGTTTGAAAGAGTACATTAAGTTCATCATGACAATGTGGCAAACCACACTCTTTCTGAAATATGAAGATGATCAGTATATCATTCCTAACATCAGGATCCAGAGAGGAATATTTCAGGGGGATTCCCTGTCGCCCTTTCTGTTTTGTGTGGCACTTAATCCAATGAGTACTCTCATCAACTCTTTGGGATATGGATTTAGCATGAATCCTAAAGAAGGTAATAACCCAGAAACAACATCTCATTTATTATTTGTAGATGATCTGAAGCTCTAAAGTTCCAGCGACAACAATTAGCAGAGCAAATTCGAATGGTGAAAAACTTTTTCTGATCAGGATGACCTTTGGCCTTGACAAGTGTGTTAAGGCAACTTTTTTTTAGAGGAAGATTGAACAAAACAGAAAACTTCTCACTGGCTGAAGGCTGTGACATCAAGGCATAAATAAGTATCTCGGAGTGGAGGAAGGAGCTACACTCAAGCAGAAATTACTGAGAGAGAAGATCAGTAAAAAATATTACAGGAGATTAAAATTATTATTGAAAACCACGTTAACATCACAGAATAAGATACAAGCCATCAATCAGCTGGCAATTCCTGTACTTTCATACAGCTTTGGGGTTGTGGACTAACCTCTTAAAGATCTTGAAAAACTGGATGTGCATAGAAAACCTCTCCATGCCCATGAAGTGATTTACAAGAATCAGTGTATGCCTAGAGCTGAAGGAGGACTAGGACTCACAGAGATTGATTACACAGGTACACTACCAAAAAACTGCCTCCAGTTTTGCAACTGATTCCTATAGATTTTGGGGTGCTGAATCCAGGAAAAATAGCCAAAATGTTCCATCATGTCACGTTTTCTTGCAAAATTAGATTTCTTACCCATATAAGGAATGTTCACATAATTTCTTTTTAGCCGACTGCAGTTTATTTTCTTGGCCCAAAATAGAGGTTGTAATGGTTAACTAACTAGAAACACTCCCTCATGATATTTTAGAGTGTTTTGTATTCATTTTATACATTAACAGGGCAATTGGGAGGCGGGGGGCTAAATCCAGTACTCGCGCTGGGGCATGTTCTTTCCTGTTCGCCTCGCCTCGTTCGCTCGCTCAAACACGGTGGTTGCGACATGAACGTTCCTGTCAAATTTCAGTTTCTTGCAAGTTCATTATTACCTTTTGTTTGCTCAGTCGTAATCCAGCTTTATTCCGAAGTGGTTCACTACAGTTGTAGTTTGCAGTGCTGTGTATTTGTGATGGCTCACAGAGCCAGAGGTTGCGTCAACTCTCCGGACAGTTTTTGTTTTATTTGTGGGGAATATACCGTGAAAAAGAGGCAGAGGAACATTTCTGCATTTATTAAAAAAGTATATTTCGCCTACTTCGGTTTGAAGTTAGGCGATCAAGACAAACCGTGGGCTCCTCACAAAGTGTGCAAGACATATGAGGAAGATCTACGCTTATGGATGAAAGGTAAAAAACAAGCATTTCGTTTCAGAATACCTATGATGTGGCGTGAACAAAGAGACCACAGCAGTGACTGCTATTTTTGCTCTTGCATTGTGAAGGGATACAACTTAAAAAATAAGAACGTAGTAAGTTACCCCAACCTTCCCTCAGCAATTAGGCCTATGCCTCATAGCAACGAAGTACCTGTGCCTGAACCACCAAAATCTTTGCATCATATTTGTGTGGACGGTTCTGATCATGATGAGACTCATCAGATGGCTTTTCCCGATGAGTCCAGTACTTCCGAGTTTGAAACTGAACCAGATCCGAAACCTGAACTTTTCTCTCAAGCTGAATTGAATGATTTAGTCCGGGATTTAGGACTCCCAAAAGATGCTGCCCAACTGCTAGGTTCTCGGCTTAAACAGAAAAATCTATTGTCACCAGGAACAACTTTTTATTGGTACCGCAACCGCAAGACACAATTTTTGAAGTATTTCAGCAAAGAGGAAGATTTGGTATTTTGCAACGATATATACGGAGTGATGGAAAAGTTTAAACTCAAGTATGATCCTGCTGAATGGCGGCTGTTCATTGATTCGTCAAAAGACAGCACAAAAGGTGTTCTTCTTCATAATGGCAACACATTCGCTTCAGTTCCTATTGCTCACTCTGTTATTCTCCAAGAAAAATATGAGAATTTGGCCCTGATTCTTCAGAAGATTCGTTATGATGAGCATAAGTGGATGATTTGTGGAGACTTTAAAATTCTATCCATGCTATTAGGGCAGCAATCCGGATTCACCAAATATCCCTGCTTCCTTTGCTTGTGGGATAGCCGGGCCCGCGACCTACACTGGGAGAAAAAAGACTGGCCAATTTGGGAGTATTTGAGACCCGGTGAGAAAAATGTTCTTCATGAGACTTGGTACCTCGTGATAAAATTTTATTACCACCTCTCCACATTAAGTTGGGTCTCATTAAGCAATTCATCAAGTCCCTTCCAAAAGATGGTGAGTGCTTTCGGTACCTTTGCTCAAAGTTCCCCCGACTTTCTGAAGCAAAGCTAAAGGAAGGAGTGTTTGTTGGCCCTGATATAAGGAAACTCATTTCAGATGGAGCATTCGCTGAAACGATGTCTGAGAAGGAAAAAGAAGCCTGGGATTCCTTCAAGGATGTTGTTCTCAAATTCTTGGGGAACAGGCGGGATGAGAACTATAAGGATATTGTTGCCAGGATGCTCAATGCCTTCAAAGAACAAGGCTGTAACATGAGCCTGAAAGTCCATTTCTTGCACTCCCATGTGAACTACTTTCCCGAAAACTTGGGGGCGTACAGTGAAGAACAAGGTGAAAGGTTTCACCAGGACATCAAGGACGCAGAGAGAAGGTACCAAGGAAGATGGAATACCACTATGATGGCTGATTTCTGCTGGTTGCTGCTGTGGGAAACCCCAGATGAAAAATACGCCAAGCAGCGCACCAAGAGAAGCATTCGGGGGAAGAAGAAACGGGCCCACCAGGAGATTGATTGACCCAAGAATGACTTTAAAATCTAAACTGTGTTGACAAATATTGTGTTTTTACGAAACTTTGAAATAAAAATTTGCTAGTTATTACCACAGTGTCGGATCTCATTTATTAGAATTTTATTTTCACACCATCGGGTGTTTGTCTTCATGTATTGCAATGGTGCGGTTTGCGTTTTCTATTCTTACATACATACCTGTACAACATTTTTTGCACATTTCTTTGCTTTGCTTTGTGTCTAACCTCGCTCTTATATGCTCAATGTTTGTGCACATGTATGTGGCTGTTTTAAGTGCAGACAATTTTGCTACCATCACAGTGTGTTTTGTTGACATTACTCTATTCTTATGTGCTGCCTTGTTACAATTTTCTTTATTCTTATTTGAATAACTACTAAACAATTAGTATAAAGAATTCATCCAAGAAACTTTTATCTCGATCGCACTCAATCTGAAACGTTCACCTCAAACTGCTAACCCAATGTAGCAAAAAATCTGTACGTGATGGAGCAAATTGGTTACCAGATTTGGATTCAGCGCACCAAAAAACGTAAAAATCAATCGAAACATTAGAGGCAGTTTAAAAAAAAATTTTTTTAGTGTACCTGTGTTACACTATTAGCTACTAGCTACTATCTTAGGCCTCCAAGCCTACTTAACTGCTTCCTTGAATCAAAATACGCAAAAAGTGCTGGAATATGAGAGTAAACGTCCATCATCAAACTTGGACAAGCGTTCCGACAACTAGAAGAAATGAGTGGAAATCCACAAGCATGCACAGGGAAGGAAGTAACAGAATTTACAAAACAAGAGAAAAAAAACTCTTCAAGGAATTAGATCAACAAAACAAGGAAAAACAAGTGGCAGATGCACAAATACTGTAGGAAATACAGAGTGTTATTCCAGGAACCCTTTGTTGATCAAGAACAGACACATGAATGGTTAAGGAGGGGTGAACTGAAACTGAAGAATGAGAGGTTGATAGTTTATTTTATTTATCCAGTTTTCTATACCACCTTATCCTTCAATCAAAGCGGTGGGCAATGGAGAGTTAAGTGGCTTGCCCAAGGCCACAAGGAGTGCCTATAGGACTAAAAAACCCAGTCATTCTGGCCTGAGATTGCTGTCCCCAGGTGGGACTTGAACCCTTGGCCCTCTGGCCTGAAGCACCTTGTCCTAACCACTAGGCCATTCCTCGCAGGGCAACACAGACATATGTTGATTCTGGCTATGAAGTGCTGATGGCAGAAAATTTCTATACAGAAAGGCATAATAAAGTAGTGTGCCTTATCCATTGGAAACTCTGTAAGCACTACATCACTGTGCCCAAAAAGCACTGGGATCATGACCCTACTTAAGAGAACTACACAGAATTATCATCTGGGATATTCCCATTCCGACTGATTAAAAAGCTGGAAGCGAGGAAGCCGTATATAGGGTTAAGGATAAAAACATCATTGATAATAGAGGTGTTAGTTCCAAGCAACTACTCTGTGAATCACATGGAGAGGCAGAAGATCCAAGAAAATGTGGTAGGAAGATACAGAAATATTTCCCATTGTGTTTGATGCCACAGGCTTGATAAAGAAGAATTTCCAAACACATCTTGACAAACTACCCATACATCTTACATCTTACAAACTCCAGCAGGAGGCTCTCTTTGGCACGATGCAAGTACTACACCGAGCCTTAGCAGTAAATTTAAGAGACAGAGATCATACTCCCACTGCCCTGGCTTAAAAGTGAGGTTCACGATTGTCATGGTATGTGCAAAACTAACATTTCAAGAAACTGCCCTGAGCCTCAACCATGGGCAACAGAGTTATCAACAGTAGAGAACTATGTACAGGAAAGCATAAACATAAGGCTGTCAGTAGAAGATGAACCTGCAGAGCCAAGTATAAAAATCAATCCAAGGATACCACAGCAGAAGAACAGAGCATACACAGTTCCAGAGGTGGGCCCTGGACTGGTCTAGCAGGAATCAAGGAAAGGATATTAACTGGTAAGTAAAATGTCACCTTCCATACCATCCTGGTAGATTAGTCCATACAAGTGGGACATACTAATTCTACGGCTCCACTGGGTAAGAAGAAGATACAGCAGCTCGCAAAATCCAAATCACATGGTGCACCAGGGGCCACAGAGGTAACACATTCAGCAGGTGCTAACTTGGCCAAGGCTGGGCCAGGGCATTGATGCCCTCGGACCCTTTCTCCATGTGGTGACCGAAGAAGCAGAAAACTTTGGAAATGGCACAGGTCGCCATCAGATCTATTTCAGGGTGATGCAGTGGTACAGAATCAACTGAAATGCCTCCTGGCTCAACTCCCACTTTCCGGGATCCAGTCAGTGCTGGCTGAGAAGTCTATTTTCACAATGTCCATCTCAGCAATATGCCAAGCCGATAGGGCTAGAAGGTTCTTTTCCAACCAGGCAAACAGGAAAGCCATCTCTAAAGCTACCCTGGTACTCCTCATGCCACCTTGCTGATTGACATAAGCCACTGCTGTGGCATTGTCTGAAAACACTCAAACTGTGAACAGGGAAGAAAAGCAGAAGAGCCAACCTGATGGCCCTTGCCTCGAGGTGGTTGACGTTTCATATCAACACCACTTCTCTGCATTTCCAATAGCCCTGGGCTGTATGGTCTTGGCAATGGTCTCCCCAACCTGAGACACTGGCATCTGTCATTAGAAGAATCAAGGAGAAATCGTCCAGCGGCATACCTTCCCCAGATGACAGGGCTGCTGCCGCCACCACAGACTGACCTTCACCATCATCGGGAGCAGCAGTCTTTGCTCAAATATCTGAGAATGCAGGGACCACCAAGTCAGCAAGGATCACTGGAGCAGTCACATGTGAGCATGCACCCACAGCACCATCTCTATGGATGCTCCCATCAATCCAAGGCGTTGAAGATAATCACAGACTTTGTGAGCCTGCTGCACACAGAACAGTCTTGACTTTCTCCTCTGGCAGGAAAACTGCCCACTCAAATGTTGAAATGTTCTCCCAGGAACTCCAGGGACTGGGAAAGCAACAGCTGGTTCTTTCCCAATTGATCACCCAGCCAAGGCTTTCCAAAAAGGACACCACTCGGGATGCCACCAGAGACGCATCTAAAAGGGAACAGGCCTGGATGAGCCAGTACCATCAACAACCTTCGCTATGCTGATGATACCACATTACTGGCTGAAAGTGAAGATGATCTGAAACATTTGCTTCTCACAATCAAAGAACATAGTCTCAAAATGGGCCTGCACCTTAATGTAAAGAAGACAAAGATCATGACAACTGGCATAATCAACAGGTTCATCGTTGAAGGAGAAGAAATTGAAATCGTGAACAACTTTAACCTACTTGGATCAACTATCAATAAAGAAGCAACAAGCAGTCAAGAAATTAGACGACACACTGCTCTTGGCAGAATGGCTATGAAAGACCTAGATAAAATTCTCAAGAGCAGAGATGTCTCTCTCCATACAAAGATTCGACTTGTTCAAGTCATGTATTTTCAATAACATCATATGGATGTGAAAGCTGGACAGTGAAAAAGATATACAGGAAGAAAACTGATGCCTTTGAATTATGGTGCTGACGGCGAATACTGTGTATACCATGGACTGCCCGAAGAACAAACCAGTTGGTACTAGAGGAGATCAAACCTAAGCTTTCTTTAGAAGCTCAGATGACAAGACTTCGATTTTCATACTTTGGACACATCATGCAAAGAGAGAGATCATTAGAGAAAGACATCATGCATGGCAACATAGAAGGTCAACGCAAAAGAGGAAGGCCAGCAATGAGATGAATCGATACAATAACAGCAGCTACGGGTACCAGTCTGTCAACAATGAGCCGCCTGACTGAAGACCGAACGCAATTTAGGATAGTTATCCAGAGGGTCGCCATGAGTCGACTCCGACTCGACGGCACTTAATAACAACAACATCATTGCGATATAGTTTGCACCCAGGTATCCATTGGTTGTCCTCTTTCCACCAGGTCTTTGAGATGCCAATCATATATAACCTCTCATTTAGAGCTATATATTCTACTTTCCTATATTATTTTTTACACTTCTAGCATTTGCATACAGGCATTTTAGAGGTTGTATTTCAATCATATTAATCTGGTTATCAGTTGATAGGGGTAATTTGGAATCTCTCTGCTCTGTACTTAAGGGCATCTGGGTAACTTATCTTTATTGGAACATCTCTGTTTGGATGTCCTAACTTCCTTGTTTTGTTAGTACCCTTCAAGGATACATTCCTCCAAACCATGACCTCTTGGGCGACTGTCGGCTTTCCCCTATTATCTAGTTTAAAAGCTGCTCTATCTCCTTGTTAAATGTCAATGCCAACCACCTGGCTCCATCCCGGTTAAGGTGGAGCTCATCCATTTGGAAGAGCCCCTCCCTTCCCCAGAAAGTTGCCCAGTCCCTAACAAATTCAAAATCCTCTTCTTGGACTATTGTCTCATCCATGCATTGAGACTCTGGAGCTCCACCTGCCTTTTGGGCCCTGCGCGTGGCTAACTCCCTGAGGCATTCTGATCTCTCCTGGGGAGAAAGGTTTTTGCCTGGAGGGTATCTAGTTGTGCCCCTTTGAACTCTAGGCACTGGGCCGGAGTGAGGTGGGACTTGGGTGTAGTTTATGTTGAATCTCAGTTGCTACAGGGTGTTGATGGTGCACCCGATGGAGCATTATGCCTCTGCAGCCATGTATCCCTTTGTGAGCCAGTCATCCAGACGGGGGAAGATAAAGGCCCCTTGGAGCTGGAGGCAGTAATGGGCTGTGAAGGTATGAACCGAGGCCCAAGTGGCTGCTCGACAGATGTCGTCGATAGACACAGAGTTCAGATGAGCCATTGAGGCTGCCATGGCTCTCACATTGTGAGCTGTGACATGGCCCTCCAGAGAAATGTTCTTGCTCTGATAGGCGAAAGAAATACACTGGGCAATCCATTTGGAAAGAGTTCTCTTGGAGACTGGTTGTCCCAAATGAGAAGGATCAAAAGCAACAAAGAGTTGGGAAGACTTTCTATGTTGCTGTGTCCTTTGTAAGTAAAAAGCCAGAGCTCTTTTACAGTCCAGGGTATGAAGATTCCTCTCTGCACTTGATGCATGAGGCCCTGGAAAAAAGACAGGTAGGTAGACCTCTTGGTTGAGGTGAAAAGGTGAGACCACCTTAGGCATAAAATGTGGATTAGTCCTAAGGACCACCTTGTCATGATGGAACCTTGTATAAGGTGGATTAGCTACTAGTGCTTGCAATTCACTGATGCGGCGTGCTGATGTGATTGCAATGAGAAAGATAACCTTCCAAGAAAGGTATTTCAAGGAGGTAGTAGCTAAAGGTTCAAAAGGCAGCTTCATAAGCTGACCAAGAAACAAATTTAAGTCCCATGCCACCAGTGGTGGTCTAATGGGAGGTTTTGTTAAAAGGAGGCCTCTCATGAACCTTGCTACAAGGGGATGATTGGAAACAGGTTGTCCATTTAGAGGCTTGAGTGAAGCTGCAATAGCACTCAGATGGACTCTTACTGAATTTGTCTTAAGGCCTGCATTAGACAGATGCAGGAGATACTCCAGCAAGGATTCCAGAGGTATTGACCGGGGGTTAAGACCCCTTCCAGAACACCAGATGGTAAACCTTTTCCACTTGAAGGCATAAGAAGTTTTTCTGGAAGCATGAAGAACATCTTTCACTTGTTGAGAAAGAGGAAGATCCTGGAGATCTAGGCCTTCAGCAACCAAGCCCTGAGATGCAGAGACTGGGGATTGGAATGCCACAATTTTCCGTCCTCCTGAGAGAGGAGGTCTGGAGAAGACCCTAACTCTAGGGAGGGAGCTTGAGAGAGATGTAGAAGCAGAGGGTACCACACTTGCCTTGGCCAATGTGGAGCTATGAGAATCATGTGGCCTCTGTCTCTCTGAAGCTTGAATAGGGTTTTGGGAATTAGGGGAATGGATGGAAAGGCATACAGGAAGTCTTGACCCCAGTGAAGGAGGAAAGCATCCCTTGCCTGAGCCCCCTGAGCCGGAGTTCTGGAACAGAACCGGGGAAGTTTGGCATTCCATGGACTTGCAAAGAGGTCTATTTCCGGGGTTCCCCAAATTTGAAAGATTTTTGACACCTGGTCCATATGTAGGGACCACTCATGTGGAAGCAGAACTCGACTGAGTCTGTCTGCCCAAGAGTTTTCAACCCCTGGAAGATAGACTGCCAGAAGATGAATGTGATGCTCTCTGGCGAGGGCCCACAGTCGCAGAGCTTCATTGCAAAGCGACAGAGAGCCAGTTCCCACCTGCTTGTTTAGGTAGAACAAAGCTACCTGATTGTCCGTGTGGACAAGGACTGTCTTGTGGCTGAGCAGGGTGTGGAAAACTTGTAGAGCAAGGAAGATTGCTCTGAGTTCCAAGAGATTGATGTGGAGACAAGTCTCCTGTAGGGACCAGATGCCCTGGGTGGAGAGGTCGTGAAGATGAGCTCCCCAGCCCATTGGAGAAGCATCTGTTGTAAGAGTTGCCTGGGGTAGAGGCTGTTGAAAAGGACACCCCAGCAAGAGGTTTTGAGGGGACTTCCACCATTGGAGGGACAATATGAGGCGACTTGTGTTTGCTATTTTGTCTGACAGGCAGCCTAATGCCTGGGTCCATTGGGTGGATAAAGTCCACTGAGCTGCTCTCATGTGAAGGCGCGCATATGGTACCACATAAACAGTGGAAACCATGTGGCCTAGCAACTGCAACATCTCTCGAGCAGTTAGAAGGGGTTTCAACTCTGCTTGAGAAGCTAACTGCATCAAGCGAAGGCAGCGGGCCTGGGGAAGAAAGGCCCTTGCCTTTGTGGTATCCAGCAATGCCCCTATAAACTCCAGGGACTGAGTAGGGATCGAATTGGATTTTGGGATGTTTATTACCAGCCCTAAGTATTGAAGGATACGCATTGTGCAGGTTAGAGCAGTCTGGGCCTCTGATTGAGTGAGAGCTCGAATGAGCCAGTCGTCCAGATAGGGGAAGACAAATATTCCCAGGGTGCGCAGAAAAGCAGCAACCACTGCCATGCATTTCGTGAACACCCTTGGTGCAGAGGCCAGGCCAAAGGGGAGCACTCTGTATTGATAGTGCTTCTCTTGGAAAAGGAACCGAAGGAACCTTCTGTGAGTTGGATGGATGAGAACATGAGTGTACGCATCCTTGAGATCTAGAGAACAAAGCCAATCCTGACTCTGAAGGTATGGCAGCAGAGTTCCTAGAGAAACCATCTTGAATTTTTCTTTGACTAGGAATCTGTTCAACTCTCTGAGATCTAAAATGGGTCTGAAGCCCCCTGTTTTCTTTGGGATCAGAAAATAGGGGGAGTAGAACCCTGTGCCTTGTTGTTGAGAAGGCACTTCCTCTATTGCCCCTTGGGCTAGAAGAGTGGCAACCTCCTGCTCTAATAGGCTGAGGAGGGAGGTTGGAGAATTGAACTGGTTCACTCTTGTGAGAGGGGGAAAGCTGGAAAAATGAAGTTTGTACCCCTCTCTTATGATGGAGAGTGTCCAATGCTCTGCTGTGATTTGCCCCCATCTGGGAGCAAAGTGACATAGCCTTCCTGGAATGGTGGAGGGCTCTGGTCCTTCTAGAGCCAGGAAGGCTAAGTTCTCTAGCAGACAGTCAAAGGCCCTGAGGGGGCTGAGACTGCTGGGCTGGAGCAGGCCTCGCAGCCTTTGCTTTGGTCTGTTTGGAGGCTTGCTGACGTTTGAAAGGGAACTGAGCTGCAGAAGATGCTCTCTGACTATAAGCAGGATAGGATCTTCCCTTTTTGGAAAAAGGGGTTTTCTTGAACAACCTTTTCTTAGCAGGAGCAGCTGTAGATTTGGATAGTCTATCCAAAGCAGAATTTTCAGCATCCATCTGATTGGCTTTTGCTTGCCAATCCTTACCAAACAGATTTTCACCTGTACAAGGGATATTTCTTTAAGAACATTCCCATGTAGAGACTCTTCTACCAAAAGCATCCAGGGTTCTACATTCACGTCCTGGAGAATTAGAGGCATGTCTCTTGGCACTTCTAATCTTTCTCATTGCAGACTCAACCACAATAGAGTGGTGAGGAAGCTGAGTTTTATGGAAACCAGAACAAGGAGGGACACGATACATGGTGTCCAACCTGCGAGAATGAGGAGAGGTGGTTAGAGGTGCTTCCCACATCCTTAACATGAGATCATACAGAATCTCATGAATAGGCAAGGTAGCTGCCTCCTTAGGAGTTTTAGGATATTGTAGAATATCTAACTCCTTAGCTCTAGGCTCTGACTCTGGGTCTACTGTAATAGAGAGACCCCGAGCCACCTCTCTGATAAAGTCTTGAAAAGACAAGTCCTCTGGAGGAGACATCCTTCGTTTAGGAGAGGACTCCTCCTGTGGAAGAAGCATCGCTGCATTGACAGACTCTTCGGAATCCTCAGAGTCATCAGAGGAATCGAAGTATCGTCTGTTGGGATGCTCTTGCAAAGCCCGATACCCGTACCGACCGGGGTCGGTATCGGGAATCATCGGTACCGGGGTATCGGTACCAGAAGGCTGCAGAGGGCAGGGTACCGGCATGGCTGACACCGATGCTGATGTCGATGCCACCGGTAGCGGAATCAGTACCGATGGGAATACCGGAGCCGGTACTTGCGGAGTAGTCTGATGCGGTACCACGGGCGTCGATGACACAAGGAAAGCCGCCAGACTGCATTCCATGGACAGAATCCTCTGATCCAGCGACGCTGCCAATGCCTGGAAGTCGGTACCGGTGGAGGCCACCGCTACCCTAGAGCATGGCACCAGGAGATCTGTTGAGGCCACGCCATCTAGATCGTCCTGGAACCCCGATGATGATGCTTTAGAAGCCGAACCCTCCCGCCGGTGTAATTTTGCCGGTGCAGAATCCTCGAGGGCAAGGCCAGAGGCATCTCGATGCTTAGAAGGAGATTTGCCCTTCGAGGACCGGTTGGATTTATGTTTAGTTACCTGAGATCCATGTGAGGAAGAAGCCCTGGAAGACGTCGATGCCACCGAAGCGGCATCAGAGGGAAATAGGGTACTGAGCTTGGCAGCTTGGTTCTGTCGACCTCTCTTAGACATCATGGAACAGGACACACAATCTTTAATGGAATGGTCAGGGCCTAAACATTTGAGACACCAGTCATGGGTGTCGGTGACGGATATAGTACCGCCACATTTTGTGCACCTCTTAAAACCTGAGGCAGGTTTTTCCATATTTGAGGAAAAAGGTTTTGGGCCTAAGGCCCAAAACTGAAGTACACGTGAAGAAAAATAGAAGGTCTTTTTTTTTTTTTTTTTAAGAAAAGAATAAGAACCGGCGGTACCGGTATAGCGTCGAGGAAGGCAGACGCGTACAGAAAAGAAATAAAGAAAAAAATAAGGAAATTCTTCTGCGGTGACAGGAACACGACCTGCTGGCTCCGCGGAAAAAGAACAACTGAGGAGAGACAGTTGGAAAGGCGGGAAGGCAGCACGCAGGCGCTGTGGGATGCTGGGGAGCATTCCCGCGCAGGCTCCGTCGGTACCGACGTACCCATATGTGAAGACTCATTCCTGCTTGTTCCTGGAGATCAAAACTTGCTAGCATATACTTACAAATGTTCTTAATGAAAGTTAAATTGCAGACATAATTACTCCTCTCTTTCTTCTAAGTACGTTTATGAACTTTATTTTATAAAAACAAGTTTGTTATTGTGCAAAGTTTCATTTGTAATAAGATTTTGATTTACATCTAAGGATTTAGGCTCGATTTCCACCATACATAGTGGTAAAATGTAAATTCTTCAACATATAGAAACAGGAGCTAATTGACCAATTTCACTATCATATTTGAATTCAACGTATCAAATTCATTAAGAAATAGCACATTTAATTTCTGAAGCAAACAATTTTTGAAAATTTGTAGAACGGTGAAATCAGACTTTTTCCAGGGAAAGCTGGGCAATGTCCTATGTGGAATAAATGAGACTGAGACAAGATGGCCATGCATGCATCGTGCATCTTCCAAAGGGTTTCTTTGAAAGCTGGGGAGATGCTTCTGCACGGGCTCCGTCGGCGCCGATATCACCCATATGTGAGGATTTACTTCCTCCTTGTTCCTGGAGAAGAAGCTCTTTGCATTCCAGGACACAGCCAAACCAAATGGTGCCTAGCACCCAGTGATCCTCCAATCAGAGGAACCAGGGAATGGGCCTCCCATTCTTCATTGCACTGTCCGGGAGAGTCCTCCTCTGGAGGGCACAGAGTTCCTGGGCCCATGTGCTCCATGAAAGGGCTGAGAATAAGGCCAAAGCCTGGAAGAAAAGTGGAAGAAAGGTTTTTCAGGTCAGTAATGATGAGAGTCCTGAGACTTCCAGGGTTCTGGCCAGCGCACCCTCAGTGGATGGACAGAGGCTGATGAAAAAGGGGCACCAGCCCATTTCCTAGGTTCCTGGACCTGTCTTCCGGAAGGTGGTAAGATTTTGTCTTAACTAGGTCCTTCATTAGCTTCTCCAAAATGGCCCCAAAAAGAAGCTTCCTCTTAAAAATCAGTTGGGCCAACTGGCTTTGGAAGATGTGTCTGCCCAATGCTGGAGTCAACTCCAAGCCCAAGATACTGTCATCAGGGCACTATCCCTGGCTGCCAAACATACCAGATCATATATGGCATCAGAAAGGAAGGCCATAGCAGACTCCAAAGGTGAGGTAGTATTATCTGGCAGAAGAGACTGAATCCACTGGAGCAGGGCTTGAGATATCAGGCTGGCACATACGGCCCCTGCATAATCCTCAAAAAATAAGACTACTTCTTCATCCACATCAAAGCCCACTACTGAGCCATCAGTCAAAATCTTGGACAGCTCTCAGCTGTTCCCATCTCCAGGGGGTGCCCCTTGCCAAGGGCACTTAGCCAAAAGGCAAGCGAACAGGGATTCTGCTCTCAGCTTGCCCTGCATGAGAAGCCACAAGGTTTGAATTTTCACACCATAAGGACCAGGCCTGCTGCAAAACAGAAATGAATTTCAGGCAGGATAATCCAGAGTCCAGAAGCTCTCCTCTCAGAAATGACACCCCAACACCAGGATGCATAGCTGCCATAGAGCCCCTAAAGGATGTGGAATGGCTAAAAGCACAGTTACCGGCCCCTCCATCTGAATGGAGATCCTTACCATTAGCGCAATCTGACACTTCCTGCCCCGAGGCAGGCTAGGCCTGACTAACTGCATCACCCGGCTGAGAGATGGGGAGCAGGCCCTCCAAGAATGACTCAAAAGCTGCCATGCAAGAAGAACAGATTCCAGAATCTGGAGGTGAGCACCTTGTTTGCCACAGGTCAAATAAAGTTTCCTGGAAGAAGACAGAGAGCATTAAGGTAAGTAACACAGCAGCATGCACAAAGGCCATAGTGTTCCAAAAGGCACATGTTAACTGCGCTCTTACTGAAATGCGCGTTAGACGCACTAGTGTAGGAACGCGCATTGGAGCCACCTGGGCGGAACACGTGCTAGGACCGCGCGACCGCCAGGCACATAATATGTAAAAATGCTAACACATGCAGAAAATGGCAGGAAATCCCCATCAACACCAACCAATAGTCGCCAGTGGTCCACCCCAAACTGCGACCCACACAGGCGGAACTGGAAGCCCCCAACAAGGACAATGACGAGATCAAAACTTGGTAGCGACCTACTTAGAGCCCCAGGCAGAGAATCCATTCCATGCTCAGATCTACTCCCCTGAAACTGTTTTACTGGATTTGCAGCACTGTGTTTTATGGTGGCTGGCAGACAGAGCCCTTTGAGAACCTTCTGCAATAGTTGGGAGAGTGCAGGGGGCACAGAAGAGGAGGGTGGTGGAACTGAAGTTGTGTGATGCTGCTGCACTCTCCCAGATCCTTCCAAGTCCATCCCATTTCTGGCTGCTCAACAGGTTTTTATCATAAGCGCGTGGAGCTGAACCAATTTTCCCTCCTTCTATGGCTACTGAAAAGACCGCAGTGTAGTCGAGCCTCCCACATCGTGCTCAAGTGAGAGAGTCACCCTCAAAGTGGTCATTCACGAGTGTTTAATCAATCTTTTCCTCTCAATTTTAAGATTTTCTTCAGAGAAGAGAAAATCCATCCACCATCAGCTGGAGACAAAGAAATACTGAAGAAACCTTTGATAGCTGAGGCGAATAGAGGCATAGGAGTGATATCATTGAAACCTGGGCTTTTTACTGATTCTTTGTCTCCACCAATCTGTTGGTAGGGGAACACAACCCACTTGTCTGGACTGGTCTAACAGGACGATACGGAAATATGAGTTTCAAGGCTGCAAGTTATTATAATAAACTTCCAATGGTCTTTTGCAAAACATCTGTCCTTTAATGACACAGTGTTCATTTCATGGATTATTAACTATATGGAAGCATTAAGCATAATAGCATTATTCTTTTGTTTCGGATGCTAGACGTTTTCTATTTTTTCACCACAAATACTAATAAAGCTTATTACTCTTGTTTAACGGTATAATCAGTAACAAAATGAAATAACGAGTACCTGAATGATTACATCCACATTAGAGACCAACTCGCTGTCTGTACTTTCCACTGGAATATCATAAGATACAGTGTAGTTCAAGTATCCACCAAAGGCTGTCAGCTGAACTCACCAAAAATTAGAAAAGAGAAAAAAAATTAGGAAACGCTGTCTATAAACACAGAATGACCACCACATTCATGTCCAATGGAAGGTTAAATGGACCTGAGATAAGTAAACACAGTACATCACATAACTGTGGCTAATACTGTAAAAAGCCTTGGGCTAAACAAACATTTGCAGTGTGCATTTTCATTGTGGATAATTTTTCACCAAAATAAATGATCAAATTAAAAAAAAAAAAAAACCAAATGCAAAAAAAAGTTTATAAATTACCAAAATGTACACCATAAGCAAGCATGCACATGACACAGGCAGGTATTAGTTTTTATATGAATGGCATAAAACAAGATCCCAAGTAGAGATTATCAAGTTGTACAAGTCTATTGAGACTGCCTGGTGTCATGCAACACATGTCCTTGCAATACTGTCTGTCTAGGGCTTCTGAGTTTAGGTTTTAACTGTTAAACACCAATAATACAACCCCAATGTAAAAAAATTTTTTAAAAAGGTATTTATTTATTGAATAAATACTGGAAAAACACCATTTCCCCTATTACTCTCCCATCCTAGATGTGGTGAGCCCTAGATGTGGTATACTTAGGGGCATGTTTACTAAACATTCCTAACGTGCGGGGCCGTGCTAGTGTGCCTGTGCCATATAAGGAGTGGGCGGTTCAGGCAGAAAATAGAAAAAAACGGTAGTAAGCAACCGGACGTGTGTGCGTCGCGCTAATGTGCGGGGGTCGACATTAGCGCGTGGAAAGGCAAAGTGGCGCGCTGCTGAGTATACAAAACAACAGAGCCGTGGTACAATGGTGAAGACACTGACCAATGGTGCAGGGGCCATGGGTTCAATCCCCCAGTGTGCGCAACAACAAAGGTCAGCTGAGGCAGTAACTGTAATGATTAACATTGTTTTAGGAGGCAAATTAATTTGGAACGGCATAAGGCGGCGCACAGTTATTTTTGGGCGGCATAAGGCGGCGCACAGTTATTTTTGGGCAGCAGAAGGCGGCGCACTGGTCCCCTTGGGCGGCAGAAGGCGGCGCGCTGATAGGCACAAGGCGGCGCGCTGATGCACAAGCACAAGAACAGAGCCACAGCACAATGGTTAAAACACTGACCAATGGTGCAGGGATCAGGGGTTCAACTCCTCACAATGCCCAGTGAAAAATGCCTGCTGAGGCAGTATGTATTATGTTGTGGAGTGCTGTAGGAGGCTGTATAATTTTATTTTGTTATCACTACTAGCAAACGCACTCTCCCAGCATGTTAACATACGGCGGCCCATAAGGCACATGTTACAGTGCACTGTTCGCCAAGGCACCCTTGAATGACCCCTATAGGGCAGCATGTATGTTGCGACACAGGATAATGTATAGTGCACCCTATAGGGATGGCAACCATAAGGTGGCCTACAGGGCGCCCTATGAAGCACCCTCAGAGGCACCTAATGGGTATAGTAAGCTGAGGGTGGTCTTGCCGGCATAGACATATGTACAGTAAATAAAAATAAAGCTGTGGACAGCCCTACCAAAGGGCCCCACTGTGGGTTTGAACCCATGACCTCTGGCTGCACAGGCAGTGATGTAACCATTGGGCTACAGCTCCATAGCTGTAAGCAGGCCCCTGGCTGGCTGCAGATAGCCTACACGTCACCTCACAGACAGTCTGCTGGTGTCAACAGGATAGGGTTAGGCCACCCGTACCCATGATGCACTGCACATGCAAATTAGCTGTCCGCAGATGGACACAAGATGGGGAATGCACCCCCACAGCACCTCGGCCCTGTTGGGGGAAGTGACCGGGTGCACCCACACAGCACCTTGGCCTAGTAGGGGGCACTGACCGGGTGTTTTACTGGCACAGAGTAGCCACACACCGTTACATCGTGCGGGTACTGTGCTCACCCTGAGTGTGCAATGAGGTGGCCAGGACCAGGTCAACAACACCTGCCATGGCTGATGGAGGCCAAGCGGGCATTCCAAAGCAGTGTTAATGTGTAAGATAGCTAGTTTCTGCACAAACACCATGGATATCCTGTCTGCCGCCATCAGGCACCACCCCCCCGTGGCAAACATGGTCCCCATCAAGGGGTCCACACTCTACCTCCCTGCAAAGGTGGCAGTAGAGGGCAACATCAACCCCAGTCCTGCTGAGGAACACCACCACCCCCCACCCCCCAGGCAGGCAGCTCCATACACAGCCATAACACAATAGCAGACAGGGTATGGTAAGCTGCACTCCACCACCAGATATTCCCCTGTAGCAAGCCAACAGCCACTGCACCCTGCAAGCCATTATAGCAAGACATTTACCAGCTGCAAACAGTCTGCTGGTTAGTCTATAGTGCATGTTCCCAATGGAGATGCATGCACCCAGAACTGGGCTGTCTGCATACACAGCAAGCAGATAGATCAGTGACTGGGCCCCAAAGAGAAACCCATATCTATCACATGAGAGAACTACTATACAGCACTATGGGGGGGCCTAGCCATGCAGTGGTCACTGCACAGTCAGGGTGAGCGTGATCCCCCAGAAGGACATGCTTTGGCCACCCTGTCTGTGTAGGTGGTGGCCGGACACTACAATATCCCAGCCAATGTCCCTGACAGGGCCCTATGCCCAGTGCAGATGCATCCTGGCCACGCCACCCTGCCCTGGCTATACCCATGGTACCTTGCACCTCATTATGCACATTGACTGGCCAATACTGGCAACAGTGCTGGCAGTGCGGGCTGTTGAAGGGGCTTGCAGCCAACACCCACTGTATAGACAGACACACACTTCCACACCTCTGCCATCATGGTGCTACGATTGAGGGGGTAAGTAGCCTTGCCCACCAAACCGGTCCTGAGCACGGCAAGGCATGGATATGGTACGCATTACAGCTGGTGGTCACTCCCCAGGGTGGTAAGCACCGTCAGAGGCCAGGCCTGGAGCATGCCCCGCAAACACCTAACAGATTGTTTGGATGGGGTCAACTAGCAGTATGTACGTAACGTATGGATAACTGCCTGCCTGTGCTCCTAGCAAACGTCTCCGAGCTGTGTACCGTATACCTCAGGTTATGCAAGTGCTCGTTTTGGGTGCTGCATGCACGGTCCAATGTTCTGCCTTTCCAGGAGACATTGGCCAATGGGGCCTGTGGGTGTGGGTGTGTCTGCCCTTGATGGCTGCTGCTTTACGGCACAGATTCCCAACTCAAGTCCAGGTTTGCATCACACTGTTCGGGTTTTCCTGCTATCCCTCATGAATATGCATGGGCTACATCTACTTGCCATGGGGGTGGTGCATAGATATACAACACAGGCATTTGTATGAGTGTCAGCATGGAACCTGACTGGTGTGTGGCCCACCAGGACTGCATTTGGGTGATTCTGCTCTAGGTACTGCCCCTGTTCATGGTGTCTGTGCTCAGTGGGGTAAAAGATAGATGTCTTACCATTGCATATGTCCCCGCCATGAAAGGTGTGTCCTTACTATCACTGTTTAGTTGTGGGAAAAATATGTGGGCAGGATTGGCAGTAGCCCCAGCTGGGCTTTGAACCTGTGACCTTCTGTTCTTGTATGCACTGTCTGTGTGCACTGCACCACTGTGTAGCCACAGATTGGTTGGATTCCCTGACTGTCCATGACTGTGGATCCGGCAGGACCTGTCTGTTGCAGTGGACTGTGCCAGCCTGCACATGGCTAGGCCTCTGTCTTCTGTGGTTAGCAGCCACTGCCCCCTGCACCACATGTACTTGTCCGCCAACATGCTGGCATGAACTTCTCTCAGAAAAAGCAGTTGACCTGCTTGCAATGTGGCAGTATGGGACTGCATTTGGGGGACTTGGCTGTAGGTAATGCCCATTGTTGTGGTGTGTGTGCGGTGTTGGGTAAAATATGGATGTTTTCCCCATGCATACAGGGGTGTCTGCGCTATCTTTATTTAGTGGTGGGTAAAATATAGGGATTGGGCTGGCAGGTGCCCCAGCTGGGTTTTGAACCTCTGCCCTCTGGTCCTAGAGGTAATGACTCTGTCCGCTGTACCACACTTTGGCCACAGAGACAGTGCAGCCCCTGGAGGCAGTAAGCCTGGCAGGATGGAGTCACAAACCCTGCTCTACGCAATTCTACTGTGGGCATATGCACCCTGTCTGGTGACAAACGTGCACATAAACCCCGGAAATGACCACGGGAAATGTGGGACAAAATATCACCACGCTGGGCAACAGTGATATTAATGGGCAACCATAGCAAACACTCCCAGGAAAGCTCCATAACGTGGAAATGTTTTTTGGAAGAGTCTCCTCTCAGTAGACAATTCCAAAATTCATTTCTTTTTTCTGGAGCTTTGCTGGGTGTGATTTCTGTAATTGCCCATCACTATAACTGTTCCCCAGCTGAATTACTATTTTTAATAGTTCTGTTGTGGTCATTTTCTATTTTTATTTTCACTTTTGTGCTGTGCACATATATCACACTGCTCACGTTTTGCTGGTTTCCCCGGTTTTCCTGTACATTGCTGACGGAAATGGTTTCTCTTCCCTTTAAATGCTTTCTACCGCGAGTGTTTCACTCGCGGTAGTTTTTACATGCAAATTCGGGCCCGATACTGTGCGGGGAGCCTCTCCCCTCCCACTCTCCACCCATTGACCCCGTCCCTCCGCCCCTCCGGAGCCTTCCTCCGCCCTCCTTTCGCCGTTCCACGCCTCTATCGGACATTTGCGGGCCCGCACTTGTACGGGGCCCGTTAGTGAGCCGCGTACCTGTGCGGGGGTGACACGCACGTGTGCGGGGCGTTTAAACGCGTTTCTGCGCGTTTCAGTGCCGCGTTGCCGTGCGCTATTTTGCGGTGCGCTATTTTGCGGATTTTAGTAAACATGCCCCTTAGATTTCAATATAGCCTTTGACACCATTCTTCACAGGCAGCTTATAAATAAATTGAGCGTTAGGCATAGACCCTAAAGTGACTGACTAGGTTAGAAATTGGTTGCGTGGGAGTCAACAAAGGGTACAGATAAATGGAGCTCACTCTGAGGAGAAGGATGTTACCAGTGGTGTGCCTCAGTAATCTGTCCTCGGTCCAATTCTTTTTAACATTTTTGTTAGTGATATTGTGGCAGGACTGTCGGGTAAGGTTTGCCTCTTTACAGATGATACCAAAATCTGCAACAGAGCAGACACCCAGGAAGGAGTAGATAAAATGAGGAGGGATCTAGCTAAGCTTGAAGAATGGTCGAGAATTTGGCAACTGAAATTTAAAGCTAAAAAATGCAGGGTCATGCATTTGAGCTGCAAAAATCCAAAAGAGTGGTATAGTATAGCGGGTGATGCATTTCTGTCCACGAAAGAAGAGCGAGACCTGGACATGATTGTTTCTGATCATCTTAAAGTGACTAAACAGGTAGAAAAGGAGTCAGCAAAAACCAAAAGGATGCTTGGGTGCATAGGGAGAGGAATGGCCAGCAGAAAAAAGGAGGTGATAGTGCCTCTGTATAAGTCTTCGGTGAGACCTCATTTGGAGTACGGTGTGCAATTTTGGAGACCGCATGTTCAAAGGATATAAACAGGATGGAGTGGGTGCAAAGGGTGGCTACCAAAATGGTCAGTTGTTTTCATTATAAACCATATGGGGACAGACTTAAAGATCTCAATATGTATACTTTGGAGGAAAGGCAGGATGGAGGAGATATGATAGAGACATTTAAATACCTCTGTGGCATAAATGCACAGGAGAGCCTCTTTCAATTGAAAGCAAGCTCTGCAATGAGGGGGCATAGGATGAGGGTGAAAGGGGCTAGATTCAGGAGCAATATGCAAAAATATTTCTTTACGGAAAGAGTAGTAGATGCATGGAATAGTCTCCCAGTGGAGGTAGTAGAGATGAGGACAGTATCTGAATTCAAGAAAGCATGGGACAAACACAGAAGATCCCTAAAGGAAATAAAAGACTATAGAGTTGATATGGAAGGGCAGACTAATAGACCATATGGTCTTTTTCTGCTGTCATGTATCTATGTTTCCATCCTCCCCTGGCTTGTCTTGTGCCAATGACTCTTGAGTGACTCCAAAGTATGCATTTGATTCCACCGGAAAAGGTATCCAGTAATGCTATCCGTGGTGCAAAATACACCAACAAACACCAATTTTTGTACTCATAAAGAACCTCTAATTAAATGGAAAACAATCACTTACATTTACAATTTATAAAGACTTAAAATAGAAGTCCTAGTTACTAGAGACATTCTCAGCAGATAAGAACATCTGGGCCCATCCTGACTTCAAGTTGCCCCTATCTGTGTCACCATAGACTCTTTGATTTGCAATCATTTTGCTCCTTTGTCCTTTGTATCTGGTCCTAGAGTGTTTAAAAACTATCACTGTTTTGGCTGTTTTCACTTCTGCTTGTTGGTGATCCAGAAACCACTATTTCCTCAGTCTCCCTCCTTCCAAAATCATACCATGACCCCATAACCTTTTCCATGCAAAATGTCACATTTTTGTACCTCCTGAAAGCCTAACAAATACTTAAATACTTCTATCATATCCCACTTTCTCCATGTACAAGCAGGACATCATCTGACAGCACCATCGATGGAATTGCTCTCCTAAAGCTCAGAAAACTCTAGAAGAATCTTCTGGACATTTGCTAGCCGCACCCCACCAGTGCCCACCCATTCTCACCTCAATCTGTTCTACCTACCAGCCAGACAGATGGATTTTCTGGCTTTCCCTTTGAAACTTTCTCTCTTCCTCTGTTATTTTGTGTTTTCCTATTTAAAAGTAAATTATTTTCTTCAGGGATACAAGTGTCCAAGGGTACTCAGCAGCAGATTCTTAACTGATGGCAGGGTGTGCCCTGCCTTGTCCATTTTGGCAGACTCACCCTATCCCTTCATGCAGTGGCATACCTAGCCCCATTATGAACAAGGGTCTGAAGGGGACCCAAAATACATATTTCCTAGAAAAGTGTCAGGCAGACGCTCACCCTTTGAGTCATCCCTCCATCCAACAAATAGGCTCTGGCAGCTCAACTGAACACTGAATTAAGCCTTGTGGTCTCCCCAGATCTGCAGTCTTGATTAGCCCTCTCCTTGCCTACATACCTCTGTCATACTGCTTGCCTTTGCACAAACCAACACCATCACTTTGCTCCTGCAACAGTCTGTTGCTCCCCAGCCTACAGACAATCCTTTTTGATCAAATAATCCACCCCTGGTGTACTGTTCCTACTTTGGGCTTCTAGTGGCTACTCTTAATACACCAAGCACACTGCCATGGTTTCTTCAAGTTATGGTTGTTATACTTGACTGTTTCAATTTTTCTCAATATATCTTGTGACCTGTGGTGCCACATTGAGATCTCCATTGTTGTGCCATGTGGAAATCTCCATCATTGACCTGATCTGACTTGACAGCTTCATGCTACCATAGCACACTATATGGGCTGTAAAGGGTGAACAGACCTCTCTACAAAACACACCTTCACAGCCCTCAACTTATGAGTCGCCAATGTGTGGCTGACTCTTTTTGCTTGTCCATGGAGAAAGCGAGGTTAGTTATTGACTGGAGGGTAAACATAGATTGTTTATTTCTTCAAAAAGTAGAAAGACTAGGGGACTTGAAATGAAGCTGCAATATAGCCCATTAAAGACTAATAGGAGAAAATATTGTTTCACTCAACGTGTAATCAAGCTCTGGAATTCGTTACCAGAAGATGTAGTAAAAGCCGTCAGTGTAGCTGGTTTTAAAAAGGATTTGGACAAGTTCCTGGAGGAAAAGTCCATAAACCATTACTAAAGAGGATCAGGGAAATCCACTACTTACCCCAGGATAAGCACTGTGGAACCTGTGTATCTTTTTGGGAACCTGACAGATACTCAGGCCTGGACTGGTCACTGTTGGAAACAGGATACTGGGCTTGATGGATCTTGGTCTGACCCAGTATATTCACTTTTTATTTATTTAGTTAATTTTCAAATTTTTTTTTATATACCACCCCCTTCCAAAGATCAGGGGCAGTTTACAATAAAACCAACATTATACATTAAACATTGTAGGGTTACATCAACCAGGGGAAAAAACCCAGTAGATTGGGGGGAATTATTTGCATTTAACTATGTACAAGTTCAACTATATACAGCTTAGATAGTGATAGTAATGTTGAAGGGGGGTATTCCTAGAGTGGAGGGGAGCTAGGGGAGGGAGTGATTTGTTTTGATAAAGGGGGGTTATTAAGTTGGGTATATAGTGTCATTGCTATTGTCATTGCTAAAGTGTTCGATAAATAGGAATGTCTTGATGTGCTTTCTAAATGTTTGGAGGTCTTTAATGGATCTCACTGTGTCAGAGAGGGCATTCCACAGAGTGGGGACTACATAGGAGAATGCTCTATTGCTTTAATGCTGTATAACATATCTTATGTTCTTATATTCTTATCTGTAATGGGGATTCTCCATGAACAGTAGGATGTCAACTATGCAAACCCATCCACCTGCCCTGTAGGATGAACCTCAGCTGGAGAACGTACTGAGGCAGTAATGGGCAGGCATTGTATTGAAGGGTGGTTAGCGCATGCTCAGAAGAGTCTTCCAGACTTTTCTGAGCTCTAGGAGGGCAATTCCATCCATGGCACCATCGAATGACATCACCAATACAGAAAAGTAACTGTGCAAACCCTGCACAATTTTCATAGTCTTCCTCTGAACCGTTTCAATATTGTCGATGTCCTTACAAAGATGTGACCTGCAGAGCTGATCAAAATATGCCAGGTGGATTTTCGCAAAAGTTATACTGCCTTTCTTTGTCCTACTGCCATTGCCTTCCCCAAAGCATTCCAGCATGCTGCTAAAACTACAACTGCATGCAATACAAATGAAATTAAGATACAGTACACTGGTATAAACAGCAGATCACTACAATTGCTGAAAATCCAGTTCAGATTTCTCAGTTAAATTTTATAATGGATGCAAGGTTTGTAGGAAAAATTCAAATGGACTATCGGGTCAATGTTCAAATGCCAAAGTCAATTTTATTTAAAATGCTAGTCGTGTTGTTTTAATCTATCCCATATATTCAGCACGGCTATCTGCATAGAAAGTGGTGCTGAACATGCACAAGACTGATGAACACAGTCGCTCCACAGATAATAATGATACACAGCCACTATCCATATAGGTATATGGTTTGTTAGGATCCTTTTTGCTGTCCTAAATTAAACTACATAGCTACACAAACAGCAGCCGAATATTGCTATCCATAGAGTTAGGCAGAACACTCACCTCCACCCTCACTCTGCCCCAGAACTATCTGGATCGCACTTGGGTGGTCTGTAAGAATTTTTAGCAGCACTATATAGATAATGTCACTTAAAATTGGTTGATGCTATACAGATAAGTGCTTTTGAATATCTGGCTCCATATTCTGAGTGAATTCTGTGCCCACAAAATTTCCTGCACAAGCATGGGATGGCAAATAAGAATTTTGGAAACTTACCTTATTCCCAAGATATGCATTTGGTGCTGTCCAGTAATATGTAGATTTCAAATCTTTTCTGGCCTCAGAGTTACTGATGCTTATTTGGTGGGGGCCATCAAACAGATCATGTTGGGGTTGAATTCTTTTAGCACCATACTGATCAGTCACAAGCCAGCCACCAATAGCTGACACCTTAGAGAGTTAAATACAGGAAATATTAATTGCACATTGTCCATCACATTAATAAAGGCATAAATTAATTTTAAATCTAATAGTATGTTGCACAACAATTTAATTCTTGGAGTTTGTGGCCCGATTTTTGAGTTGCCATAGCTTTGTATACTATCACATAGGAAAACAACAGAGACTTGGGGTCCCTCATGAAGAAGAGGGTCTGGCTACAATAATTATTAGTGTGATCACTGTGCAGTCCATGGATGGCTATCTACTACCTGCTGAGGAAAAGTATAGGCAGGTACACCTATAAAGAGCAATTGTATATGAGGTTGCTTATGTGTGAAGGCCAAATATGCACCTATTGCAAGCCTATTTTTTAAAGGCACATACTGTAGGTGTGTAAACCATGGACTGCCTGAAGAACACACCAGTTAGTACTAAAGGAGATCAAACCAAAGCTTTCTTTAGAGGCTCAGATGACAAGACTTTGGGGTATGTTTACTAAACCGTGCAACTGTGCGGGGGCGCACTTGAGCGTGCACTAAGGTACCTTAGCGCATGCTAATAGTGCATTTTGGTGCCCCCGCACACGTGCGCGCCGCCCGCAAAAGTGTGCGGTGCGCTGATGTGCGATAGAGGCGTGGAAAGGTATTTCGAGGGCGGAGGAAGGCTCCCGAGGGGCGGGGGGACAGGGTCAATGGGTGGAGAGTGGGAGGGGAGAGGCTCCCCGCACAGGAGCGGGGCTGAATTTCGGTCCAAAAACTACCGCGAGTGAAAACCTCGCATTAGAGCCGATTTAAAGGGAAGAGAAACAATTTCAGTCAGCAATGTACGGCAAAACTGGGGAAACCTGAAAAACGTGAGCAGTGTGATACATGTGCACAGAACAAAATAGCAAATAAAACATGAACATCTTAACATGAACATTTTAACATCTTTGTTAGTGATATAGCGGAAGGGCTGTCGGGTAAGGTTTGCCTCTTTGCGGATGATACCAAAATCTGCAATAGAGTAGACACCCAGGAAGGGGTAGATAACATGAGGAGGGATCTAGCTAAGCTTGAAGAATGGTCTAGAATTTGGCAGCAGGGATTTAATGTTAAAAAATGTAAGGTCATGCATTTGGGCTGCAGCAATCCAAGGGAGCAATACAGTATAGGAGGTGAAGTACTTTTGTCCACTAAAGAAGAGCGGGACCTAGGCGTGGTTGTGTCTGATGATCTTAAAGTAGCTAAACAGGTAGAAAAGGCGACAGCAAAAGCTAGAAGGATGCTTGGGTGCATACGGAGAGGAATGGCTAGCAGAAAAAAGGAGGTGATAATGCCTCTGTATAAGTCTTTGGTGCGACCTCATTTGGAGTATGGTGTGCAATTCTGGAGACCGCACCTTCAAAAGGATGTGAACAGGATGGAGTCGGTGCAGAGGGTTGCTACTAAAATGATTAATGGGCTTCGTTATAAAGCATATGAGGACAGACTTAAGGATCTTAATATGTACACCTTAGAGGAAAGGCGGGATAGAGGTGATATGATTGAGATGTTTAAATACCTCCGTGGCATAAATGTTCAGGGAGAGAGCCTCTTTCAATTGAAAGCAAGTTCTGCTACGAGGGGACATGGGATGAGGGTGAAGGGAGATAGATTCAGGAGTGATATGCAGAAATATTTCTTTACGAAAAGAGTAGTGGATCCATGGAATAGTCTCCCAGTGGAGGTGGTAGAGATGAGGACAGTAACTGAATTCAAAAAAGCATGGGACCAACACAGAGGATCTCTAAAGGTAAAAAGTGGACTGTTGTAGTTGTTGTTATGGAAGGACAGACTAGATAGGCCATGTGGTCTTTTTCTGTCATCATGTTTCTATGTTTCTATGAAAATGACCACAACAAACGTCTAAAAAATTATAATCCAGCTGGCCAATAGCGATATCAATGGGCAACATTAAAAAACACTCCCAGGAAAGCTCCAAAAAAAAAGAAATGATTTTTGGAAGGGTCTACGCTCCGTAGACTCTTTCAAAAATCACTGCATTTTATTGGAGGTTTCCTGGGAGTGTTTTTAATGTTGCCCATTGATACCACTGTTGCCCAGCTTGGTTTTGGTTTTTTTCCCCTTTTTTGGAGGTCATTTTTGAGGTTTATTTGCACTTTTGTCCCCATACAAAGTAAACGAGCCCACAGTAAAATTGTGCAGAGCAGGGTGTCTGACTTGTGCGGCCAGGTTTCCTATCTCCAGAGACTGCACTGTCTCAGTGGCCACAGTGTGGTGCAGCAGACACAGCCAGTGCCTGTAGGATCAGAGGGTCACAGGTTTAAATCCCAGCTGGGGCTCCTGCCAACCCAGTCCCCATAGTTTTACCCACCACTAAACAGTGATAGTACAGACACTCCTTTATTGCAGAGAACATAAGCATGGTTCCAACACCTATATTTTACCCTACACCGCACGCAAACCATAACAATGGGCATTACCTACAGCCAAGTCCCCCAAATTCTGTCCTGGAGTGCCACAACTCAATCAGGTCATATGCTTTTTCCCAGATAGGGACATGTCTGCATGTTGGCGGAAGGGAACAGGTGGTGGAGGGGGCAGTGGCTGCAAACCACAGCAGACAGTGGCCTAGGCCTGTGCAGGCTGGCACCGTCCACCGCAACAGACAGGCTCTGTCGGATGTACAGTCATGGACTCCCCAGGGAACACAGCATATCTGTGGCAACACAGTGGTGCAGTGCACACAGGCAGTGTGTGCAGGAACAGAAGGTCACCGGTTCAGAGCCCAGCTGGGGCTACTGCCAATCCAGTCCACATATTTTTCCTACAACTAAACCGTGATAGTAAGGAGAAAACTTTATTGCTGAGAACATACGCATGGTTCATACGCCTATATTTTACCACACCAAACACAGACACCATAAACAGCCGCATTACCTAGAGCAGAGTCTCCCAAATGCAGTCCTGGAGGGCCCCACACCAGTCAGGATTCATGCTGCCTCTAATAAAGATGCCTGTGCTGCATATCTATGCACCACCCCCATGGTATGCTGATGTAGCTCATGCATATTTATGAGGGACAGCATGAAAACCCGAACAGTGGTTGGAACACCAGGACTGGAGTTGAGACACTCTGCCGTAAAGCAGCAGCCAACAGGGCCAGACACACCCACACACACACCCACAGGCCCCATTGGCCAATGCCTCCTGGAGAGGCAGGACATTGGGCCCTGCCTGTATCTCCCAATACTAGCAGGTGCATACCTTAGCAATGCCACCCTACACCTGGGTATATGGTACACAGCTATCAAACGTTGCCCATGATAACTGGCAGATATCAATTCCTACGTTAAGCACATTTTGCTCATTGATCTCCACCATAGCAATCATTGTGATGTCTGCGGTGTGCGCTGCAGGTCTGGTCTCTGACAGTGTTTACCACCCTGGGGAGTGACCCCCAACAGTATTGCGTACCATATCCATGCCTGTACTGTGCCCAGGACTGGTGTGGTGGGTATGGCTGCTGGACTCCTCTATAGTAGCACAATGCTGGCATAGGTGTGGGGGTGGCTGTCTGTCTATCCAGTGTGTGGTGGCTGCAAACACCTTCCACAGCCCACACTGCCAGCAGTGTTGCCAGTATTGGGCTGCCAATGTGCATAATGAGGAGCAAGGTACCATGGGTATAGGCTGGACAGGGTGGCCTGGCCAGGGTGCATCTGCACAGGGCATAGGGCACTGACTGGGACATTTTAGTGCCTGGCCACCACCTACACAGACAGGGTGACCTCAGTATGTCCTGCTGAGAGATCGCTCTCACCCTGACTGTGCAGTGACCACAGCATGGCTAGGCACCCCATAGTGCTATATAGTATTTCTCTCATGTGATAGATATGGGTTTCTTTTTGGGGCCCAGTCACTGATTTATCTGCTTGCTGTGTATGCTGACATCCCAGTTCTGGGTGCATGCATCTCCACTGGGAACATGCACTATGGACTAACTAGCACACTGTTTGCAGCTGGTATGTGTCTTGATGGAGTGGCTTGCAGGGTGCAGTGGCTGATGACTTGCTGCAGGACATTATCAGATAGTGGTGGGGTGCAGCTTACCATATCCAGGCTTAATGTCTGTCTGCTATTGTGTTATGGATGTGTATAGAGCTGCAGTGACTGCCCTGTGGGGTGTCTGTTCCTCAGCAGGACTGGGGTTGATGGTCCCCTCTACTGCCACCTTTGCAGGGAGGTAGAATGTGTATCTATTGATCAGGAGACCTTGTTTGCCACCCTCAGCCCTGGGGGAGGAGGGGGGGGGGGTGGTGGTGCATGGCCCACCTGGGGGTCCATGGAGGCTACACCTGACTGAAACAGACAGAGACATCCAAGGTGTTTGTGCAGAAACTACCTATCTCACACATTAACACTGCTTTGCACCTCCGGCATGGCCTCATTCAGCCATGGAAGGTGTTGTGGACCTGGTCCTGGGCGCCTCATTGCACCCTCAGGGTGAGCACAGTACCCGCGCAATGTGACCGTGTGTAGCTACTCTGTGCCAGTAAAACACACGGTCAGTACCCCCTACCAGGCCGAGGTGCTGTGTGGGTGCACATGGTCACTTCCCCCTACCAGGCCGAGGTGCTGTGGGGGTTCATTGCCCATCTTGTGTTTATCTGTGGACAGCTGATTTGCATGTGCAGTGCATCATGGGTATGGGTGGGCTAACCCTATCCTGGTGACCACAGCAGACTGTGTGGTGATTATGCAGGATCTCTGTAACCAGCCAGGGGCTTGCTAGCAGCTATAGAGCTGTAGCCCAATGGTTACTTCACTGCCTGTAAAACCAGAGGTCATGGGTTCAAACCCACAGTGGGGTTATTTGATAGGGTTGTCCAAAGCATTATCTTTTTTTAATGTACATATTTTGATGCCAGCAAAAACACCCTCAGCGTACTGTACCCATAAGGTGCCTCTGAGGGTGCTTTATAGGGCGCCCTATAGGGCACCTTATGGTTCCCATCCATATAAGGTGCACTATACATTATCCTGTGGCGCAACTTATAGGATGCCCTATAGTGGACATTTTAGGGTGCTGTGGTGGACAGTGCAATTTATATTGTGCCCTATGGAGTGCCTTATAGGGTGCCTTATACGGCACCCTCATTTACGGCATGTGAGGGCGTGTTTGCTGGCAGCAATTAATAAAATAAAAATAAGTGCTGCAGGAACAAATATGTACAATGCAAAGCTGATGCCACAGCCAGCCTTACGTATTAGGCACACTGGGGAGAAAACTCATCATGACTCCTGTATCAGCAGTCAGTGCCTTAATCATTGTGCTCCACTGTTGCTCCTCCTTGCCTGTCAGCGCACCTACTTATGCTTTTCGTTCCTTAAACTGCACAGTGCTGCCATAACAAACAGTACTCTGATCTTGCGGTACCTCATACGGCACCCTCTAAAGCGCCCTATATGCAACATTCTAGGGTGCCTTGGTGGACAGTGCACTTTAAAATGTGCCTTATACGGCGCCTTATGTTAACATGCTTTGAGAGTGTGTTTGCTAGTAGTGATAATTAAAAACAAAATAAAATGCCTCCTTAACCACTCTTCCCCATAATATGTAATACCTCAGCCAGCCTTGTTCAGTGGGCACTTGGGGGAATTGAACCCCTGTTCCACTGCACAATTGGTCAGTGTCTTAACCATTGTGCTGTGGCTCTGCTCTTCTGTGTGCACATCAGTACGCCACTTATACCGCCCAGTATTAATATGCTGCCAAGAACATTAGTGCACTGCCTTATGCCGCCCAGTATTTATGTGCCTCATAAATTAATGCCTCAGCCAGCCCTCTTCATTGGGTACTGTGGGGGATTGAACTCCTGATTCTTGCACCATTGGCAAGTGCCTTGACCATTGTGCTGTAGCTCTGCTCTTCTGTGTACACATCAGCGCACTGCTTATGCCTCCCGCGCAGCTATCTGATGCGCTAATGTGCGGGGCGCACAAGGGCGCTGCGCACCTTAGCGCATATGTAAATTCCAGATTTTCTTCTTCAGCAGGAAACGCCCACTCCTTATATGGCACCCGCACACTACCGCAGCCCGCACTTTAACGGGGTTTTAGTAAACATACCCCTTTGACTCTCATACTTTGGACACATCATGCAAAGAGAGAGATCATTGGAGAAAGACATAGTGCTTGGCAAGGTAGAAGGTTAACGCAAAAGAGGAAGGCCAGCAATGAGATGGATCGATACAATAACAGCAGCTATGGGTGCCACTCTGTCTACAATGAGCCACCTGACTGAAGACTGAACACAGTTTAGGTCAACTATCCAGAGGGTCGCCATGAGTCGATACCAACTCGATAGCACTTAACAACAACTGTAGGTGCCTATGTGTCTTTATGAAATGCTAGGGCAAAACTGGCAGAAATCATGCCTAGCTTGAAGACGCATACATCTATGGCTACTCAGAAGCAGTCGTAGATATTCATGTGTAAATATGTGCATATGCTACAAACAATGCACTTAAATCACAATGCCACCTATGCTCTGCCCAATTTTTTTTTATATAACGCCCCTTCCAAAGATCAGGGCAGTTTACAATATGCCTCAGAATATGCCTACACACATGCCTAAAAGCACGCATCCTCTTGGCACCGCACGTAACTCCTGGGATAGATTTATAAAAGGCCTTTTAAACTTCTAAAAAGGCTTTTAAGTGCAAAATGTGCTTTATAAAATTACTCCCATAGAGGTCTTGGCAGAAAAGCTGAATCATAAACAAAAATGCAAGGGAAAAAGATACCAAAGTTGTCTCTTTTCACATAAAACTGTATTAAAAAAACAAGCAGGTTAGGGCTTTGATTACAGTTCAATTTAAAATAAGTAATTATATGCTGTGTTCATTCCCAATATTATACCTGACTTCTGTGCCAAAACAGACTGTCACAGACACCCGAGACACCAAAGCAGAAGCATTCAGTGCAGCCTTGAGGGTTCCTTTCTTGCAGATTGTAAAATCCTGGCTTGCAGTGGTCACAGTTATCACCCTCCACATTGTCCTGAAGTAAAAGCAGATCATTTTAACTCTTCTCAAAAGACAAAACATTAGCACAGCCCTTGAGCAAGAAAACATAAAAGGTTTGCACACTATTCACCACTCAGAAAGAAATTAGGCAAAGGCAACGGTAACTACGGCAGAAATAGGTCTGCGTAGGGCACAGTATTGGCTTGCCATGGATATGATCTTTCATAATAACCAAAATATGCCCTGTACACAAATAAAGCACACTTATGGAACTCATAGTGAACTGCAGTACTGCAATGTTCAAGTTATTTGTACACTTACTCTGCAAAGACAAGGCTCCATACAGGGGTCGTCATTGACGCTACCCACTAGACTGCAGTTGCACTGTAAGCAGTGGGGATAGCCCCTATATCCAAATTGACAGCGGTCACATTTTTCTCCAGTATAGCCCTCTTTGCACTGGCATTGACCTGGAAGGGAGCCTATAATTTAAGAAATATACACAGATCAAAACAATGTCTCCCCTTCCCTAGCCCAAGAAGGCCATTAGAAAAATATTTCTGAGGCACATTATAGCCCTGTTTACATTTGCATTTTGCTAAAATGAGGTCAACTTAACACTAAGAAATAAATGTTTCACATTTTGCTAAGTAATAGATGAATCAAAAGGACAGGCAGTAATATTGATATACTATAATATTTTCAACATAAACTTGTCCCACTTCAAATGAGAGGCAAAAGAACTCAAAATGTATTCTGGAAGAAAGAGAAGAAAGGCAGCATATGATAGGAACATGTAAATATTGGATGGCCTTCACTAAAGAACAGGCAAGCCCAAGTTGCTTTATCCTCCTCATCTGACCTCAAACAATGCTGTACCACCTCTGCTCACCGGTGTGGTCACTGCCTTGATCTTGTCTTTTCCTTCAACTGCTCTGTCAAACTTCACCACCTCAGTTCTTTTCCACTCTTACCATCATCTGGTAAATTTCATACGCAACCATCCTCCATCACAGTCTCATCCAATCACCACCACACATTTAGGAATCCCTGGGCTGTTGGCCCTTGCACACTCTAAACCACTGTGTCATCTGTACTCACTTCCACTATGCTGTCGATGAGATAATCTGCTCCTATAATACTGTACTCACCTCTGGTATGGCCACTCTTGCTCCTCCCCTTCCCCGTACTACCTCCCAACCTTGGCTAATCTCTAAAATTTGCTCCCTCTGTTCTTTTGCCCATTTTGCAGAGTGCTTCTGGCTAGAAATTACTGACACCATTTTGGATCCCTAGCAGGTGAGGCAAGAGCAGAGAAGGTCCACTCCTGTCTCCTTCACTGTTTGGACCACCAGGGAGTCCTCAGATAGGTCACTGGTGGGGAATAAGAGGGTGGGAGTTGGGTCTTGAGCCCGGCCAGTTGGAAGTGGGAGTTGCTTTAAAAAATAGACTGTCTTTCCAAGGTGTAGAGGTGCTGAAGAGAGGGAATGTATTGCTATGGGTATTTGCTTTCCAGAATTGGTGGGGGGTTGCTAATGAGGGGAGGGGGGTGTGATAGGGAGGGTTAAGGGTTGTGGAACTATATTTTTTTCTTAATGGCCTGCAGCTGTGCTATCAGACTGCCAGTAACATGGCTGCACTTAACGTCACCTCTTGAGGTGGTGTAAAGTGCAGCTGTCGGCAGTCTGACAGCTAGCGCATGGTGCAATGTAGGCGCACATTAGGCCACTTATGCTAGTATTTTATAAAGACAAGGAGGCGCCTATTTGTCTATATAAATAGGCTTAAAATAGGCACCTTAAAACATGCTTTAAATAGGCGCCCCACCTTATGAAATTATCCTCTTAGGGGTATGTTTACTAAACCGCGCACACGTGCGCGGCGCACAAGAGCGGATGCTAATGATGCACTTAAGTGCTCTTAAGCGCCGCGCATGTGTGCGCGTCACATTAACGGGCCGGCGCACGTGTGCGGGGCGCTGATGTGCGATAGAGGCGGGGAAACGCTTACGGAGGGCGGAGGAAGGCTCCCGAGGGGCCGGGGGACAGGGTCAATGGGTGGAGAGTGGGAGGGGAGAGGTTCCCCGCACAGGAGAGGGGCTGAATTCGGCATTAAAAATACCACGAGTGAAACCCTCGCGTTAGAGCCGATTTAAAGGGAAGAGAAACCATTTCCGTCAGCAATGTACAGCAAAACCGGGGAAACCTGCAAAACGTGAGCAGTGTGATACATGTGCACAGAACAAAACAGCAAATAAAACTTGAAAATGACCACAACAAATTTCAAATAAATTATAATCCAGCTGGGCAACAGTGATAGTAATGGGCAACCATAAAAAACACTCCCAGGAAAGCTCCAAATAAAAGAAATGATTTTTGGAATGGTCTACACTCCGTAGACTCGTTCAAAAATCACTGCATCTTAATGGAGCTTTCCTGGGAGTGTTTTTCATGTTGCCCATTGATATCACTGTTGCCCAGCTTGGTTTTGGTTTTTTCCCCTTTTTTTGGAGGTCATTTTTGAGGTTTAATTGCACCCCTGTCCCCATACAAGGTAAACGAGCCCACAGTAAATTTGTGCAGAGCAGGGTGTCTGACTCGTGCGGCCAGGTTTCCTATCTCCAGAGACTGCACTGTCTCTGTGGCCACAGTGTGGTGCAGCGGACACAGCCAGTGCCTGCAGGACCAGAGGGTCACAGATTCAAACCCCAGCTGGGGCTCCTGCCAACCCAGTCCCCATAGTTTTACCCACCACCAAACAGTGATAGTACAGACACTCCTGTATGGCAGAGAACATAAGCATGGTTCCAACACCTATATTTTACCCTACACCGCACACAAACCATAACAATGGGCATTACCGACAGCCGAGTCCCCCAAATTCAGTCCTGGAGTGCCACAACTCAATCAGGTCATATTTTTTTTTCCAGATAGGGACATGTCTGCATGTTGGCGGAAGGGAACAGGTGGTGGAGAGGGCAGTGGCTGCAAACCACAGCAGACAGTGGCCTAGGCCTGTGCAGGCTGGCACCGTCCACCGTAACAGACAGGCTCTGTCGGATGTACAGTCATGGACTCCCCAGGGAACACAGCATATCTGTGGCAACACGGTGGTGCAGTGCACACAGACAGCATGTGCAGGAATAGAAGGTCACAGGTTCAAAGCCCAGCTGGGGCTACTGCCAATCCAGTCCACATATTTTTCCTACAACTAAACCGTGATAGTAAGGACAAACCTTTATTGCTGAGAACATACGCATGGTTCACACGCATATATTTTACCACACCAAACACAGACACCATAAACAGCCGCATTACCCAGAGCAGAGTCTCCCAAATGCAGTCCTGGAGGGCCCCACACCATTCAGGATCCATGCTGCCTCTGCTAAAGATGCATGTGCTGCATATCTATGCAGCACCCCCATGGTATGCTGATGTAGCTCATGCATATTTCTGAGGGACAGCATGAAAACCCGAACAGTGGTTGGAACACCAGGACTGGAGTTGGGACACTCTGCCGTAAAGCAGCAGCCAACAGGGCCAGACACCCCCCACCCCCAGGCCCCATTGGCCAATGCCTCCTAGAGAGGCAGGACATTGGGCCCTGCCTGTATCCCCCAAT
The DNA here is from genome assembly GCA_033557465.1 of Ichthyophis bannanicus. Taxonomy (NCBI): domain Eukaryota; kingdom Metazoa; phylum Chordata; class Amphibia; order Gymnophiona; family Ichthyophiidae; genus Ichthyophis; species Ichthyophis bannanicus. The sequence continues at coordinate 1,394,486,635 of CM066031.1, read as the reverse complement.
ACTAGCAGCTGCATACCTTAGCACTGCCACCCTACACCTGGGTATATGGTACACAGCTATCAAACGTTGCCCATGATAAAGCACAGTTACTTACCTGTAACAGGTGATCTCCGGAACAGCAGGAATTAGCCTTCACATGTGGGAGACGTCGCCGACGGAGCCCGCACGGGAATGCTCCCCAGCATCCAATCAGAAAGCCTTTGGGAGCATCCCCCGTGCCTGCGCGGTGGCTTCCCGCCCTTCCTACTGCCTCTCCCCAGTTGAGTTTCATAGCTGAGCCAAAAGGTGAGGAGAGGAAGGAATAGAGAAAATAGAGATACAACTCCTAGGGGAGGTGTGCGGGTTGTGAAGACTAATTCCTGCTGTTCCGGAGATCACCTGTTACAGGTAAGTAACTGTGCTATCTCCAGGAACAAGCAGGAATGAGTCTTCACACGTGGGGACTCCCTAGCTAAGGTGCCCGGGGAGATCCCATAAGCGCAGCCCAGGAAGGGATGGCATTTGCCCAACCTGAATCCCCGGCATCCCCTGAGGGATGGAGGGCAGGAGTTGAACAGAGGAAGCTGTAGAGGAACAGCGAATCTAAAGACTACAGAGGAAAGTCTTTAGAGTGCAGAACAGGTACCATTAAGATACAGCAAAAAAAAAACCAGGCTACGGGAGAGTAGTCAGAGGGGTGCATGAAGAGTATCATTAAGCATTTAATGAGTAAATGACCTAGTACCATATAGAGCTTACCGGCCATTAAGTTTTAAAGAATTAATGGTTTAGAACCCTGTATAGCTTACCCACCGGGTTGTCGGAAGTAGTCCTGTGATGAAGGCAGTGTAGACACAGTAGCGAGGTCATCAAGGAAACTTCACCGCAGCGAGGAGGAAGTTCCAAATCCGGAAGGCCATGAGATCCAGGCGTCAGCTCGGTCAGGAGAAGGACGGCAGGTCTTCCAGGAGGCTTGATGCAAGCTGAGCACTCCCTTAGGAGTAGAGTCCATAACTCAGAGGACTAACAGTGGAAGACAGGCCGAACTAGACAGCCTATCCCGGAGAAGAGTAGAGATGTACCCCGGAGCAGAAGGAGTACACAGTCTTCCCTAGCGAGAGATAGGGAGACAAGGGTCCGGACCTCCGGGAGGAGGACCTAACTGAAAAAAGGAGCTGTTGACTTCACAGCAGTAGGGTACCACCAGTAGTCCGCGGGCCGATCGAGGAATAGGCAGGCGGACTGGCCAGACCCCCGGGGGGGGGGGGGGTGAGTACCGGCCATAGGGGGAAAAAGGCGGTAGAACACAGGTACTGTGGCATCCCCCAACAGGCGCCTATCAAGCAGGTGATATCTAGTATATCTAAGCCGGTGGACATGGGGACGCCCCCTCCGGTACTAACGCAGGTACGCCGGGGGGCCTACCTCCATGAGCAGCACCCTGGTAAGGCGGATCTGCCATCAATCCCCAGAACATCCACCTGGAGAGGTGGCCTCAAGATCTGTCAGAGGAGGGATCTTTTCCGGAGGGCAAGGGCAGATCGGCGAGCTAAGAGCGCGGTAGCGTGGGGGACGGAGGATAGCATCAGTCCGGTAGAACGCCGCAGGGGTTGGAGGCCCTATATGTGTCCCCAGGACCTGCACGCAGAACTTGTCCCCCGAACAATCGGGGGACATGAGGGTATAGTCCCTGGTAAGTATTGGGGGACTATAGCGGCTGGAAGGGGAATTCCGGTATGGAAGCAATCAGCAAGAAAATACTGGCTGAGAGGGGTTCGGGGACGTACCGAAGAGTAAGTAGGATGACCGTGGGCCATAGCTATCACGGCGTAAGGTGGTCTCCCTTTCCCACGGAGAAGAATACCTGAACCCCTAGATAAGTCCCCGAACCATTTGTCAACTGAACGAGCCCCAGAGTAGAGCTCGATTTTAAACTTCTGGTAAGGAGGTTAAGTGCAGGCAGCCGCCCACCTGAGCCTAAAAATGCTTAGTATGAGAGTCCTGGCGCGAGCCCGGGGACATCAACCCGGGGTGAGAGGTCCCTTGCTTGGGCGCGCCTGGAGGGTGGGCGGAGGGCTGACACTTCCTCTTCCTAGGGAAGGGGGGTCTGGAGAGGCGTTTACCACCGCCGGGGGGGAGCCGGGCCCTAGGCTGGCTGCTAACTCTGGGAAGGTTAGCGAAGCACTGTGCGACCTGATGTAAGGCTTCGCTACTGAAGAGGTGATCTCCGTCGCAGGGAGCAGTACCCAGGTTGTGCTGTGCCCGTCTACACAACTCGGACGCCTGCAACCATGCTGTACGGCGTGCTCTAATGGCAACAGCAGAGGCTCTGCTGACCGACCGGAAGGAGTCCAGAGAAGCACGAGAAAGGAATCCGGAGATATTCCTGCAGTGATAAAGAAGCAGGGAATATTCAAAGGCCTTGGTTGCAGATACGAAGGGGGATAACCGAGATAACCTCTCGGTGACCTCCCGAAGCGACAGACTCATATAAAATATATATGAAATAATTCTGGCCGCCAGCATAGACGTTTGGAAGGCTTGACGTCCTAGAGTATCTAGCGTCTTCGAGGCGTGGCCTGGAGGGCGAGAAGCATGCTTCTCCTTGCTTCTGGCCTTCCTCAGCGCCGATTCCACCACAATGGACTGATGTGGAAGCTGATGCTGCCGAAACCCCGGGGACGGAGGCACCCGGTACAGAGCCTGCATCGCAGTCGACGGCGCCGGAACCCTCAAAGGCGACCGCCAAGCCCCCAGCAGGAGATCCTGCAGGGAGGGATGCAGAGGAAGCATCACGGCTGCCTGTTCCGCAGGGCCTGGGCTCGGGTCCGGGATAGGGATGGCCAGCAAGTCCGCCATGTCAAGGAGGAAATCCTGAAAAGGCGGCTCTGCCGGAGGAGTTATGGCGGGAGAGGCCACCAGGGCACTAAGAGGCCGCTCGGGCCGATGCCCGCTGGCAGAGGAGGGGACCAACCGACCCGGACCGGGGCAGTCAACATGGCGTCGTCGGCTCCTGGAATTGATTCCAAGCTAGGCATCGAAGGGGTCGATGGCACCGACGGCGCCACAGGAATCGGCCTCGGCCCCGAACCCTGGGGTGGCGCTTCCTCCCATGATTGGAGCGAATCCGCGGCCGCCGGAGGGCAGGGGCCAGCGGTCTCTGCTTTGCGTTGTGGGAGGGGACAGGGGCCGATCCCGAGACGTGCAGTGGCCAGGCTTTCAAGGCTGGACAACGACTCCAGGCTGGGCATCGAACTGAGCGAGGAGAACGACTCCCTACTTGAGGACCCCGGCGGGAGCTACCACGCCAGTGGTGGAGATCCCGGAGCGCAGATCGGAACCGCGCCGACCGGTGCCGCGAGCATCAAGGGCCCCCGAGGACGGAGCTCGGTGGAGAGGGGGTCATCTGACGCCGGCGCCGATGTCGATCGGCGGGCGCTGCCCGTTGCCGGGCCCCCTCTCGGACCCGTCCTACCCAGAGGCAAAGCCTGCCGGGGCATACGGCCCATCCCCGAGGGGACCCAGGTCACCCGACGACGAGTCCCTGCGGGGGGGGAAGTGCCAAGCCCCTGCGGCGGGATCGAGGCTATCGAAGACCCAGGGGCCCCTTTTCTAGGAAAGGTCGGGGCCCTCGACGGCCGCGTCGATGCCGGGGGGTCGCCTGTGTGCTGGTCGACACACCCCGAGGTCCCCGGGGCAGGTTGATGACGGTCCCTTGAGCTCGATGCCCCTGCCGTCGCCGGCGGAGTGGCGCCGCTCAAAACCGGTACCACCCTTGCCAGGAGATCATCCCCGGCGAGGGGTGGAACCATCGACGCCGGCGCACTCGAAGCGGGTACCGCCTCCGCGCATGGCTGGAACGCAGGACCAGACTGTGTCGAGCCGATCGGCCCCAGAGGTGCCGAGGGCAGCGGCTGGCGATCCCCGGTGGGGAGCGGGTTACTCAATGCCCATGGGTCGGCACCGCCCGAAGCGGATACTACCCCCGTAGGGACGCCATACCGGCAAGTCGGTCGGCCCCGGAGGCGCCGAGGACCGCAGCCGCCAATCCCCGGTGAGGAGCGGAATGCTCGATACTGACGCCGACGTCGAGGGGTCGGTACCGCTCGTAGCGGGTACCACCCCCGCGCATGGCAGTGATGGAGGAACGCCAGGCTGGACCGAGTCGATCGGCCCCAGAGGCGCCGAGGACAGCAGCCGACGATCCTCAGTGAGGAGCGGAACGCTCGACACCGACGCCGATGCCGGGGTCTCAGTACCGCCCGGAGCGGATACCACACCCGAGCATGACTGGGATGTAGGGAGGTCAGACCCGGTCGAGTCGATCGGCCCCGGAGGCGCCGATGACACCAGCTGACGATCCCTGGCGAAGAGTGGAACACTCGACGCCGATGCCGGGGAATCGGCACCGCTCGAAGCGGGTACCTCCCTCGGGCATGGCTCGGGAATGTTCTGTGAGGAGCGAATCTCAGGAACATCCCGAAACCCCGTAAATGCTTTGGAGCCCGAGGACTCCCGCCGGGGTATATTAGCCAAGGGGGACTTGAGGGGTCGGCTGGAGCTGTCGCCATGCCGCGCATGAGACTCGCCCCTCAAGACTCGGCTAGTCTTAACAGACTGTTGTGTGGATACCTGATCCTGGAGAGAAGAACAACCCGACGACCAAGCGTTGGGCGCGAAGACGTCGTCGAGGGATATCCGAAAAAGGGAGGGTCTTCTCCCGACACTGTAGCCCAGGGGATCCGGGAAAGAAGGGCCAGGCCCCAAACAGGAGAGGCACCAGGCATTGGAGTCCAATTGGAAAATTAGGTACTCACAGTGAGGGCACTTCTGGGGAGAAGAAGACTCCATGCAGTAAGCCCGGTAGGCCTCGGCGCCCAAAGGGGAGGGTCCCTCCAGGCGACCAAAAATAAATGAAATTTAAATGAAAATTGATTGAAAAGAAAGAAAGAAAGGGGCACGGAGGTGCCACCGTCGGCGGGAAAAAGGCGCGACTACAGAAACAAGAACAAAAGGAAAAAATTTCTGCGGTGGCAGGAGGGACGTCCTGCCTGCTCCGCGGAAAACGAAAAACTGGGGAGAGGCAGTAGGAAGGGCGGGAAGCCACCGCGCAGGCGCAGGGGATGCTCCCAAAGGCTTTCTGATTGGATGCTGGGGAGCATTCCCATGCGGGCTCCGTCGGCGGCGTCTCCCACGTGTGAAGACTCATTCCTGCTTGTTCCTGGAGATCTGGCAGATATAAATTCCTACGTTAAGCACATGCTGCTCATTGATCTCCACCATAACAATCATTGTGATGTCTGCGGTGTGCGCTGCAGGTCTGGTCTCTGACAGTGTTTACCACCCTGGGGAGTGACCCCAAACAGTAGTGCGTACCATATCCATGCCTGTACTGTGCCCAGGACTGGTGTGGTGGGTATGACTGCTGGACTCCTCTATAGTAGCACAATGCTGGCATAGGTGTGGGGGTGACTGTCTGCCTATCCAGTGTGTGGTGGCTGCAAACACCTTCCACAGCCCACACTGCCAGCAATGTTGCCAGTATTGGGCTGCCAATGTGCATAATGAGGAGCAAGGTAGCATGGGTATAGGCCCGACAGGGTGGCCTGGTCAGGGTGTATCTGCACAGGGCATAGGGCACTGACTGGGACATATTAGTGCCCGGCCACCACCTACACAGACAGGGTGACCTCAGTAGGTCCTGCTGAGAGATCACTCTCACCCTGACTGTGCAGTGACCACAGCATGGCTAGGCACCCCCATAGTGCTATATAGTAGTTTTTTCATATGATAGATATGGGTTTTCTTTTGGGGCCCAGTCACTGATGTAACTGCTTGCTGTGTATGCTGATATCCCAGTTGTGGGTGCATGCATCTCCACTGGGAACATGCACTATGGACTAACTAGCAGACTGCAGCTGGTATGTGTCTTGATGGTGCAGCTTGTGGGGTGCAGTGGCTGATGACTTGCTGCAGGAGAATATCAGATAGTGGTGGGGTGCAGCTCACTATATCCAGGCCTAATGTCTGTCTGCTTTTGTGGTATGGATGTGTATAGAGCTGCAGTGACTGCCCTGTGGGGTGTCTGTTCCTCAGCAGGACTGGGGTTGATGGTCCCCTCTACTGCCACCTTTGCAGGGAGGTAGAATGTGGATCTATTGATAGAAAACCCTGTTTGCCACCCTCAGCCCTGGAGAAGGAGGAGTGGTGGTGGTGGTGCATAGCCCACCAGGGGGTCCATAGGGGCTACACCTGACTGAAACAGACAGAGATATCCAAGGTGTTTGTGCAGAAACTACCTATCTCACACATTAACACTGCTTTGGACCTCCAGCATGGCCTCTTTCAGCTACAGAAGGTGTTGTGGACCTGGTCCTGGGCGCCTCATTGCACCCTCAGGGTGAGCACAGTACCGGCACAATGTGACGGTGTGTAGCTACTCTGTGCCAGTAAAACACACGGTCAGTACCCCCTACCAGGCCGAGGTGGTGTTTGGGTGCACATGGTCACTTCCCTCTACCGGGCCGAGGTGCTGTGGGGGGTGCATTGCCCATCTTGTGTTAATCTGTGGACAGCTGATTTGCATGTGCAGTGCATCATGGGTATGGGTAGGCTAACCCTATCCTGGTGACCACAGCAGACTGTCTGTGTGGTGACGTGCATGCTCTCTACAGCCAGCCAGGGGCTTGCTAGTAGCTATAGAGCTATAGTCCAATGGTTACTGCACTGCCTCTGAAGCCAGAGATCATGGGTTCAAGCCCACCGTGGGGTTATTTGATAGGGTTGTCCAACACATTATCTTTTTTTAATGTACATATTTTGTTGCCAGCAAAAACACCCTCAGCGTACTGTACCCATAGGTTGCCTCTGAGGGTGCTTTATAGGGCGCCCTATAGGGCACCTTATGGTGCCCGTCCATATAAGGTGCACTATACATTCTCCTGTGACGCAACCTATAGGGTGCCCTATAGGGGACATTTTAGGGTGCTGTGGCGGACAGTGCAATTTCTAATGTGCCCTATGGAGTGCCTTATAGGGTGCCTTATACGGCACCTTCAATTACGGCACGTGAGGTGAGTCGGTTGATATTGTGTATCTGGACTTTCAGAAAGCCTTTGACAAGGTTCCTCATCAGAGACTTTTGGCAAAACTAAAGAGTCATGGGATAGGAGGCAGTGTTCTATTGTGGATCAGGAACTGGTTAAAAGATAGAAAGCAGAGGGTAGGGCTAAATGGCCAATTTTCCCAATGGAGAAAGGTGAATAGTGGTGTACCCCAGGGATCTGTGCTGGGTCCGCTGCTTTTTGACATATTCATAAATGACCTGGAAAGTGGAATAATGAGTGAGGTTATCAAATTTGCAGATGACACAAAACTATTTAAAGTTGTTAAAACCCAAGAGGCTTGTGAAAAATTGCAAGAGGATCTTGATAAATTGGAAGACTGGGCATCAAAATGGCAGATGAAATTTAATGTGGACAAGTGCAAGGTTATGCACCTAGGGAAGAACAACCCAAACTATGGTTACACGATGCAAGGTTCCACATTAGGAACCACCACCCAGGAAAAAGATTTAGGCGTCATTGTGGATACCATGTTAAAACCCTCGGCCCAGTGTGCAGCGGCGGCCAAGAGAGCAAATAGAATGCTAGGTATGATAAGGAAAGGAATGGAAAATAAAACAAAAGATATTATAATGCCTCTATATCGTTCCATGGTGAGACTGCACCTTGAATATTGTGTGCAATTCTGGTCGCCGTATCTTAAAAAGGATATAGCGATTTTAGAAAAGGTTCAGAGAAGAGCCACCAAAATGGTAAAGGGGATGGAAGGATACTCCTATGAAGAAAGGCTAAAAAGGTTAGGGCTCTTTAAACTGGAAAAGAGACGGCTGAGGGGAGATATGAAAGAAGTCTATAAATTAATGAACGGAATGGAACGGGTAATCGTAGATCGATTGTTTACGTTATCAGAATATAGAAAGACTAGGGGACATGCAATGAAGCTACAGGGTAAACTATTTAAGACCAACAAAAGAAAATATTTTTTCACTCAACGTGTAATCAAACTCTGGAATTTGTTACCGGAGGATGTAGTAAAGGCTGTTAGTGTAGCTGGGTTTAAAAAAGGTTTGGACAAGTTCCTGGAGGAAAGGTCCATAAACCATTATTAAGAAGCGACCGAAGATATCAATGCTTGACCCAGTACAAGCATTGTGGAACTTGTGTCTCTTGGGGAAACTGCTAGGTACATATGACCTAGTTTGGCCACTGTTGGAAACAGAATACTGGGCTTGATGGACCTTGGTCTGACCCAGTATGGCATATCTTATGTTCTTATGAGGCCGTGTTTGCTGGCAGCAATTAATAACATAAATATAAAGTGCTGCAGGACAAAATATGTACAATGCAAAGCTGATGCCACAGCCAGCCTTTCCTATTAGGCACACTGGGGAGCAAACTCATGACCCCTGTATCAGCAGTCAGTGCCTTAACCATTGTGCTCCACTTCTGCTCCTCCTTGCCTGTCAGCGCACCTATGTATGCTTTTTTAATTCCTTAAACTGCACAGTGCTGCCATAAAAAACAGTACACTGACCTTGCGGTACCTCATACGGCACCCTCTAAAGCGTCCTATAAGCAACATTCTAAGGTGCCTTGGCTGACAGTGCACTTTAAAATGTGCCTTATAGGGCACCTGATGTTAACACGCTTTGGGAGTGCGTTTGCTAGTAGTGGTAATTAAAATATGACTAAAATGCCTCCTAAAGCAATCTTCCCCATAATGTGTTATGCCTCAGCCAGCCTTGTTCATTGGGCACTTTGGGGGATTGAATCCCTGATCTCTGCACCATTGGTCAGTGTCTTAACCATTGTGCTGTGGTTCTGTTCCTGTGATTGCACATCAGCGCGCCGCCTTATGCAGCCCAGTATTAATATGCCGCCAAAATAATGCCTCAGCCAGCCTTGCTCTTTGGGCACTGCGGGGGATGGAACCCATGATCCCTGCACTATTGGGCAGTGTCTTAACCATTGTGCTGTGGTTCTGTTCCTGTGCTTGCATATCAGCGAGCCGCCATAGGCCTTACAATATTAAAATGCCCCCAAAAACATTAGCGCGCCGCCTTATGCCGCCCATTATTAATATGCCTCCAAAAACTTTAGTGTGCTGCCTTATGCTGCCCATTATTTCAATGCCTCCTAAATTAATGCCTCAGCCAGCTGTCTTTATTGGGCTCTGTGGGGATTGAACCCCTAATCCCTGCACTATTGGTAGGTGCCTTAACCATTGTGCTGTGGCTCTGCTCTTCTGCTTGCCCGTCAGCGTACCACATATGCCTCCCGCGCAGCCATCTGATGCGCTAAGGTGCACCTTAGCGCATATTTAAATTCCGGCTTTTCTTTTTCAGGACGGAACGCCCACTCCTTATATGGCATCCGCACTCTACCACGGCCCGCACTCTACCGGGGTTTTAGTAAACATACCCCTTAGAGTGCAAAAGGTCTTGCCCCATTGACATTAATGGACCCTAATGAAATGAATAAAAGAAAAGTTTTTGGAATCTGGAAATGTACCACCAGGATGGTTGATCTGAACACAAACCAATAATTTCTGCCAAGCATATACCTAGCAAACAACAAAGCCCAAGCAAAAGCAGACTTGCACGTGGGTTGCCAGATGAATGCCATCCAGATAAAAGCATAGAAATCAGGAGAGTCAGTTCTAGGTGCATTTACTATCTGAAAGCCTGGTGATTTTTAATTTTAGAGAAGCCATCTTCTAAAACTATAAACAAAAATGTAATAAGTGTTTTCTAGGACTGCTATGCCTCAGACCACAGTACCACGAACAGACAAATTTTAGGGTGTTCCATCCTTTAATACGGACAGGAGAGGGGAGCACTGTAGAGGTAATAGGCTTGATCCCAGGAAGAGAGGGAAGACTGGACACTCCTGCAGTGATCTTTGGATAAGCCTTAGAACATGTGTCACTCAGACATGCCATCTGAGGTAGGGGTTGTACAAAAGAAGGAACATGAGGAATGAAAGAAAAAAAGGATCTGATTTCATGATGCATCTCAAGATTTTGTCATAGCCTTTCAGTGAGGGGAAAAAAGGAGTCATTTTGGGTGACCTACATAATTACTAAAGTGAGTTAAGGGGATGACACAGGATTTTTGCCATCTAAATTGCATTAAATGGCAAAATCATATGTTGTTTGCCCTTAACACAAGCTTTTTTGCACAATGTGAGCTACATAATAATGAATGTAAGGTATGCAAATGCATGCAAAGAACTTCATTATGCAAACAGAATAAAGCAACTCAAGTTTAACTTCAAAAGTTGTGTTATTCACTGCAAAATAATGCCAGGTTTGAGCTAACATTATATTTCCGCCCCATGAGCCTCAGAACGGAAACTTCCAGGGGCTAAGAGGCCAAGCCCATCCTCCCAAACAAACACCTTCCCCAATGGGCCCATCCCCAACTGACATCCACTGCCCCTGAAACAGATTCCTCCCGATGCACACCCCTTTACTTTGCAGCCTGGTCTCTAGTGCAAAACAACCACTAGGGGACGACTGGCATCATTTTGATGCCAAAGCCAACTGTGAAGGAACAACTAAGGATCATTCCTGCCCCACTCCCACCACCACCACCAGACACCAGAGACAGCCTAGCTATGTTCAAGGGTCTTTGGGGAATGGGGTCTTTTTTGTGGGGTGTCATTGGGGAAGATTTGGGGTTTCACCTTGGACTGGTCACTTTAAGAGATAGCATTCCACAATCTCTGTGTTGTTGTGGCTAGGAATGCAGCTGCGGCAATGCCAATTTATTTACCGCAGGAATCACTAACCTGCGGTACTGAGATGCCACTGGTTAGTAACCACCATGGTAAATACTACAGTGATAAAATGCATTATTTTACCACAACTAAGTAAATACCTCCTAAGGCCACCTGGAAACTAAAAATGTTAAATAGCTTTTACACATCAAAGCAGTTTTAAAACAAATAGCCATTAATGAAATTTGGTGCACCTGCAAAAAAAATAGACTTTTAGAGCACTTGTTGAATGTTTTCTTACCATGCTGTTGGTTGGAATGATTATCATCCTTTACACAAATGAAGCCGAGGGACCCAAACAGATCACACTCGCAGGGATGGCAGGGATTATCCTCATAGGGAGAAACCTACAAGGAGTAGATGCAAGTGATACAAGCCTTTGTAAATCAAACTAGCTTGAAAAGAAGTTAAAAATAAGCTTCCTACCAACATACAACAAACCTGCATTGGCAAAATGTGAGCCTTCAACACAAACTGCCTAACTAACTAATTTGGCGTACATGCTTGGGATTGCGGGAACCATTTTGAACATGGTGCTGGCCTGGGCAGGAGCCAATTGGATCACTCCTGCTTTCAACCCCTTAGACCATCATGGAAGATTACAGTAAGCTTGGGAAGGGCAAAGGTGGGTTGTGATTTGGGATCCAAGCTGTGGGGGTCTTTTGTATTGTTGACCTTCCAATCCAGGGACTAGGGGGTCTGTGTGTGTGGGATTTAACTGTGGGGAGTGGGGATGATTCTTTACTGGGGCTGGGGGGGAGGGGTTCCCGGAGTGCAGTTTTTACTATAGTAAAATGCAGTATTTTACTACAACTTAGTAATAAACCCCCTCATTGGGTTTTTCTTGTTATAGAAGCAAGGAAAAGGAAAAGATAAAAAACTGACATTTTTTTTTTATATTAAAAGTTGAGGTAAATGCATTAGGTTTTATCAAGCAAATGGAGTGGTGTGATTAGTTTCACATTACAGACCTAAAACAAAACACCTGGTCAGACTAATGACTCAATGGTAAGTGCTATATACATCCATGTGGAAGGTCCTTGGTTTGATTTTTGCATTAGAACTACTACTTCCTAAGAAGGCAGCATTATGGCCCCGGAAACAGCAGATTAGCGGTACATGGCTGTCAGACACTAGAGGCCCATGACTGATGCTACAATGTGTATATATGGGGAGAGCATGGTTATAAAATATTGGAAAAAATCCCCATTAATTGAAAATAAAGGCTTATAAATCACTTTTAACTCAGCTGAAAGAAGTAAGTGTAGGACAGAACAGCTTGGTGAAAAAAAATCCTTACTTTGTGCAGTCGGTAATATCCATCAATGCAGGTTTCGCAGTTTATTCCAGTGGTGTGTTGGGTGCAGTTTATACAAACTCCTCCACCAATAAACTGGTCTTGAATATTCAAACTCATATGGCGATCCGCCACACTTTGGTCATAATAGCAGTCTTCTGCTTTGTTATGACAGTTGCATTCTACAACATTGAGAACAATAAAACACATTCTTTTTTCTGCTTTTCTGTGAAATATTTCCACAGGAGATACAGTATAAAGTGTCTTCAAAAATAACATATAAATATAACAATTAACTTGTATGGGGTTGGATATGTTACAATGCTATGAATTCATGAATTGGTTGGACCTATGATGACATTGAGCATGACTAGTACTGGCCTTCATTTGGCTGATATACTAGAAGGCTTTGTAGCCTCTTTTGCTCTGATTTTTTGAAATCCTTATATAAATACTTCTAGAAATCTATGTATGGATTTTTGTTCTTTTTATATGTTGATTGTTAATCTATACTTCTAGGCATTTGGTAATTAGTTCAAAAATAACATGCCAGGATAACAAACTTACACTAAGATTTTTTACAGCATTCCATTAAGTGGCATAGATGCCATCTGTCCAATTGAAAAGCCAAAATGCTATCGTAAAGAATCTGGACCAGAGTCTAAGTCTATTGCCAGCACATATGATTGGATAAGGCTTGCGCTGGCAAGTATCTTCTATGAGAGGGGTACACATAGGTCACCAAAGTCTTAAATGGCCCACTGGTTAATAAAAAAGAAATACTGTTTGAGATACCCCAACTCTCCACTCTGCATCAGGCTGTTCCATTGAGGCTTTCATGTGTCTTTTGAAATTATGAAAGCAAAAGCAAGTGACTTCTCTACCTAAAGACTTAAAATTGCATGCTTATTAAATATAGATGACTAAGGGGTATGTTTACTAAAAGCCGCACAATTGCGTGCCGCACAATAGCGCATGGAAACGCGGCACTCAAACGCTCAGAAACGCTCTTAAACGCCCCGCAAAAGTGCGCGTGGGCCCCGCACAATTGCGCGCCGCACCAACGCACCCCGCACAAGTACCCGGCCCGCAAATGTCCGATAGAGGCGTGGAAAGGCATTCTGAGGGCGGAGGAAGGCTCCCGAGGGGCGGAGAGACAGGGTCAATGGGCGGGGAAGGGGAGGGGAGAGGCTCCCCGCACATGATCGGGGCCGAATTCACAGGTTAAAAATAGCGCGAGTGAAACACTCACGGTAGAGGGCATTTAAAGGGAAGAGAAACCATTTCGCGTCAGCAATGTACAGGGAAACCGGGGAAACCTGCAAAACGTGAGCAGTGTGATACATGTGCACAGAACAAAAGTGCAAATACAGATAGAAAAAGACCCAAACAAACACATTAAAAATAGGAAGGCAGCTGGGGAACCCCGATAATAATGGGCAAACATAAGAAACACACCCAGGAAAGCTCAAAGAAAATGAAATGAAGGTTGGAAGGGGCTACGGAGGGGAGACCCTTCCAAAAACCATTTCCTTGTTTCTGAGCCTTCCTGGGAGTGTTTGCTATGGTTGCCCATTAATATCACTGTTGCCCAGCTTGGTTATATTTATCCCCAGTTGTTCGTGGTCGGTTGAGGGGTGTATTTGCAGTTATGTCACCAGACATGGTGACGGAGCGCACAGTACAAATGTGCAGAGCAGGGTTTTTGACTCTGTTGGTCAGGTTTCCCACCCCCAGGGACTACACTATCACTGTGGCCACAATGTGGTGCAGCAGACAGAGGCAGTACCTCTAGGACCAAAGGGTCACAGGTTCAAATCCAAGCTGGGGCTCCTGCCAACCCAGTCCCCATATTTTACCCACCACTAAACAGAGATAGTACAGACACTCCTTTATTGCAGAGAACATAAGCATGGTTCACACACCCATTTTGTACCCAACACCGCACACACACCATAACAATGGGCATTACCGACAGCCGAGTCCCCCAAATGCAGTCCTGGAGTGCCACAACGCAATCAGGTCATATGCTTTTCCAAGATACGGACATGCCAGCATGTTGGCGGTAGGGTACAGGTGGTGGAGGGGGCAGTGGCTGCTAGCCACAGAAGACAGTGGCCGAGCCATGTGCAGGCTGGCACGTCCACTGCAACATAGGCCCTGTCGGATGTACAGTCATGGACTTCCCAGGGAATTCAGCACATCTGTGGCAACACAGTGGTGCAGTGCACACAGACAGTGTGTGCAGGAACAAAAGATCACAGGTTCAAAGCCCAGCTGGGGCTACTACCAATCCTGTCCACATATTTTCCCCACAACTAAACCATGTTAGTAAGGGCTATCCTTTATTGCTGGGGACATACGCATTGGTCATACGCCATCTTTTACACCACCAAGCACAGACACCATGACCAGGGGCATTACCTAGAGCAGAGTCCCACAAATGCAGTCCTGGAGGACCACACACCATTCAGGTTCCATGCTGCCACACATACAAATAACTGTGCTGTATATCTATGCACCACCCCCATGGCATGTAGATGTAGCTCATGCATATTCATGAGGGACAGCAGGAAACCCCAACCAGTGTATTGCAAACCTGGACTGGATATGGGAACCTCTGCCGTACAGCAGCAGCCAACAGGGGCAGACACACCCACACCCACAGGCCCCATTGGCCAATGCCTCCTGGAGAGGCAGGACATTGGGCCCTGCGTGCAGCACCCAATACCAGCACTTGCATACCTTAGCAATGTCACCCTACACCTGGGTATATGGTACACAGCTCTCAAACGTTTGCTATGAGTACTGGCAGATAGATATCCCTACGTTACGCACAGTCTGCTCTTTGAGCTCCATCATAACAATCTATCTGATGTCTGCGGTGTGTGCGTCAGGTCTGGCCCCTGACAGTGTTTACCACCCTGGGGAGTGACCCCCAACCGTACTGCATACCATACCCATGCCTGTACTGTGCCCAGGACTGGTGTGGTGGGCAAGGATTCTGAACCCCTCTATAGTAGCACAATGCTGGCATACGTGTGGGAGTGTGTGTCTGTCTATACAGTGTGTGTTGGCTGCAAACACTGTCCACAGCCCACACTGCCAGCACTGTTGCCAGTTTTGGCCTGATGATGTGCATAATGAGCAGCAAGGTACCATGGGTATAGCTCAGACAGGGTGGGCTGGCCAGGATGCATCTGCACAGGGCATAGGGCACTGGCAGGGACATTGTAGTGGCCGTCCACCACCTCCACAGACAGGGTGACCTCTGTATGTGCTGCTGGGCTTTCACTCCACCCTGACTGTGCAGTGACGGCAGCATGGCTAGGCACCCCCATAGTGCTTCATAGCATTTCCCTCATGTGATATATATGGGTCACCTGTTGGGGCCTAGTCACTGATGTATCTGCTTGTGTGTGTTGCCATCCCAGTTGTGGGTGCATGCATTTCCAGTGGGACTAACCAGCAGACTGTTCACAGCTGGTATGTGCCCTGCTGGAGTGTTGTGCAGTGGCTGATGGCTTGATGCAGGGGAATATCAGATGGTGGTGGGGTGCATCTTAGCATATCCAGGCCTACTGTCTGTCTGATATTGTGGTCTGGGTGTGTGTGGGGCTGCTTGGACTGCCCTGTAGGGTGTCTGTTCCCCAACAGGACTGGGGTTGATGGTCCACTGTACTGCCAACATTGCAGGGGGGGGGGGGTGTGTGTTGGTGGTGCATGGCCCACCGGGGGGGGGGGGGGTGTTGGTGGTACATGGCCCACCTAGGGGGGGGGGGGTTCCCCTGACTGAGACAGACAGAGATATCCAAGGTGTTCCTGCAGAAACTACCTATCTGACCGATTACGACTGTTTTGGAGCTCTGCCATGGCCTCTCTCAGCCATGGAGGGTGCTGTGGACCTGGTCCAGGGCGCCTCATCGCACACTCAGGGTGAGCACAGTTCCCGCACAATGTGACTGTGTGTAGCTACTCTGTGCCAGTTAATCACCCGGTCAGTACCTCCTACCTGGCCAAGGTGCTGTGTGGGTGCACACGGACACGTCCCCCTACCAGGCCGGGGAGCTGTTGGGGTGCATTCCCCATCTTGTGTTCATCTGTGGACAGCTGATTTGCATGTGCAGTGCATCATGGGTATGGGTGGCCTAACCCTATCCTGGTTACCACAGCAGACTGTCTGTGTGGTGACATGCAGGCTCTCTGCAGCCAGCCAGGGGCTTGCTGGCAGCTATATAGCTGTAGCCCAATGGTTACTTCACTGCCTGTGGAGCCAGAGGTAATGGGTTCAAGCCCACAGTGGGGTTATTTGATAGGGTTGTCCAAAGCTTTTTTAGATTTAATGTACATATGTTGCTGCCATCAAACACACCCTCAGTGTACTGTACCCATAAGGTGCCTCTGAGGGTGCTTTATAGGGCGCCCTATAGGGCACCTTATGGTTGCTGTCCATATAAGGTGCACTATACCTTATCCTGTGATGCAACATATATGGTGCCCTATAGGGGACATTCTAGGGTGCCTTGGCGGACAGTGAACTTTAACATGTGCCTTATGGGCCGCCTTATGTTAACACGCTTTGTGAGTGCGTTTGCTAGTAGTGATAACTGAAATAAAAATAAATTGCCCCTTACAGCACTCATCCCCATAATATGCACTGCCTCAGTGAGCCTTTTTCATTGGGCACTGTGAGGGATTGAACCCCTGATCCCTGCACCATTGGTCAGTGTCTTAATCATTGTGCTGTGGCTCTGGTCCTGTGCTTGGGCATCAGCGCACTGCCTTATGCCGCCCAAAATTAATATGCCTCCTAAAGCACCTTTACCCATTAAAATTAATGCCTCAGCCAGCCCTTTTTGTTGCACACAATGGGGAATTGAACCCATGGCAGCTGCACCAGCTGTCAGTGTCTTAACCATTGTACTATGACTCTGTTCCTTTGTGTGTGCATATCAGGGCGCCACTTAGCCTTCCCACACACTATTTTGCACGGCGCACATTAGCGCGCCGCGCAAATGTGCGATCGCTTACTCCCGTTTCTTTTCTTTTTTCTGCCTGACCCGCCCACTCCTTATATGGCACAGGCACACTACCGCGGCCCCGCACGTTAGGAATGTTTAGTAAACATGCCCCTAAGTCTTGTAATATCTATAATATATGAACTATTTTCTTCTTTCTCAACACCCTGATCTGAAGTCCGACAGGTTCCTTGCATTTTCTTCTCTTTAACCCAACCCTCACTATTTCTATTATTCAATAACATCCAGTTGGGATAGAAGAAACAATCATTTGAAACAATGGAGACAAAGAAAGAAAGAAGATGAATCCTTTTGCATGTCCTCTCAGCTGTTCTAAATACAATCTAGTCAATATTTTCCTCAATGACAAGATAAATTATGCAGGGATCACTGAAAGGCATCACCACAGAGACATTCCACATAACTGAAAAGACTAAGGGGCTTGTTTACAAAGCCGCGGTAGCGGTTCGCGATCGTTATCGGAGCCGCGGCCCCATTGAAATCAATGGGGCCGCGGCTCCGATAGCGATCGCGAACCGCTACCGCGACTTTGTAAACAAGCCCCTAAGGAGGGTTTTCTACATTCCGACTCGAGCCCCTCAGCCAAACCAGGAATATCAAAATATCCACAGTGGACTTTTATCAGCTGTATTTGCATAGCTTTACTCTACAAGCCAAGTTAATTTGCTTACTTAGAAAACAGTTTCCACAGATGCGTAGTTTACACAAATTTTCAATGGGAAAATTTGCATTTACATTTCCTTTGAAAATTATCCCACCAAGACTACATGCATAGGATCTGCTAATTTGTGCAAAGACTTCTTAACGTGGAAAATTTATACACATGCTTTGAGAAATCCCAAAGTATGTGACTGCAGATTTCTCTCTACCCCGTGTTCCAAGAACACCTCTACACCTTTAAAGGAGGTAATTTTATAAGGGTTGCCTGGTTTTGCATGTGTTCCAACACATGCGATTTGTGCCTATTTTATAAAGAAAAGCGGGTGCTTACTTTTCTTTAAAACAGGGGAACAAGTCAGAAGATACATGTGCCAAACCTAGGCGCAAGCACTTACACCAGTATAAATGCACACACCTAGAATTATTACTATGCTATAAATTATATGCATAACTTTGCTCTCCGTTCTCAGACGGGTGCCTGGGTGAGAATGTTCACAGTCTTGGCAAAGACATATATTAATATGATTTGCAAGGGATTGTGGGAAATGTAGTCCATTCACACCAGACACAGCCGTTCACAATAATTAGTTGTGCTTGAGTGTAAAGCCAATAAGATATTTATTTATGGGGTTATTTCTCCCAACACAGATATGCTTGGTAGCACATAAAACAGGATACTTGCTTTCAGTGTTAAACTTAGAAAAACAAAATCAGGAAAACAACAGCTGAACTTGTCAGGCAATCAAATCAAAAGAATAAAGACCTGGTTGGTAACAAACTGGTCTTTTCTGTAGGCTCTAGCTAATATTTTCTTAGCAGTGCTTTAATCAACAAACAAAACCCACAAAGTAGGGAAAAACTGTTCTTTTCAGGTTAACTTCTTATATCTTCACACATAGACTCAGAAGTGATTTCCTCAGAGCTCACAAGCTATTAGGTAAGGCTCAATTGCTAGCAGTTACCCAGCTGAAACCCCTTAGCTGGCTTGCTTTCTACTGCGTGGCTCAAAATCCTACTCAGGAGCTTTTCTGAGTAGATTAAAGAACAAGTTTGTATTTCTTGGTGATGGTTGTTGTACTTTGTAACAGAAAATTACCAAAGGAGTTTAGACAGAGAGCAATCCATGTATTTACAGCCTATATCTAAGACTTCTCCCCCTTCTTCAACAATCATGGGTTCAATATCATGGATTGGCACAGAGGAATTTCTCAATGGAGCACTCTCAGGAGAATACTTGTTTCCCTGCTGTCTTTCAAGGGTATAGCTAGGGCATAGATCAGTGTTCATACCTGAGCTTCCATTGCTGTTAGAGTTCCTCTCTAAATAGCCTGGCCAGTATGTAGTCCAGTTCTTATGTCCAGCCTTCCAATCCAGATCCCTGGACACTGGATCTCTCTTCACATACCTTCTGGCACGGGTCCTAGGGTCCCTTCCAAGTGCAGCCGTCTCCCTCACAGGTACCGTCTGAAGATTCCTAGCTCTGCAGCACCACTCCTCTGGTTTTCCCCAGTCCAATGGTGTATGCTGGCCTTTGGAATGCCTTCCAGTATACGTACTGCTCGGGACTCCTTTAGACCTCCCAAAAGCTTTTCTCTTCTTTCTTCCAAAGGGTTTCTTGCCCTCTCTGTCCGTCCGCTCCGGCTTCTGCTTCTGATGATCCTCCAGATGATGAAGCTGTCCAAGATCATGAAGATGATTCTGAGGATATCCAAGCTTAAGATGAGGATGATTCTCTGTAGAATAAACTCTACCTTTATTCTGCTTAGATGAGTGCTCCACCCTAGCACAGCGCAGCTGTGCTGAATCAGGCCCTGCCCTTTGAGATGAGTGCTTGGGGATTACCTCATAGCCCTCCTGTTTGAACACACGTTTCCCCACTTCAGCTCCTCTAATGGCTGTTGGAAACCTGGTGCCTTCTGGTACTGGTAGTCTTTTATGGAAAAATTCTGTTTTCTTATTTCTACCAGGACTGACAGGTTGCTTGTTCAGAGTCACTTCACCTTTTCTATAGCTCCTTCCTGAGCTATGATAAGCTTCCTTATCACACCGTCTACACTCCGCGCATGCTCTGCCCTCACCACATCCACTGTGAAAGTATGCGTCATGAGTTTGATATACATACTTATAAAATAGCGGCCTCCTAAAAGACACACATCAGTGCCCATCCAACCGCGGATACTGCATAACTTTACACGGGTCCGTATTTAGTCATTTATGTGTGTATGTGACTACACGCATGCGCAAATGACCTCATAAAATAGTGCCTAGCAGGAATGTATAAGTTGCCCAGCTGTATAATAAATATGAAATGCAAATCTTGATGGTAAATAGCTATTTTGGATGTTACGAGTTTTTTGCACCTACTTTTTTCTAATCTTTACAGTTTTGGGTGGTTTAGTATTGACAGGCAGTCTATTTCTTTCTGTACTCTATCGCCTATGGTTTCTGGGATGTCCTTTTGAAGCATATCTCTGCTATGGTGGAATGTCCAAGTGACACAAGAGAAGGATTACTGATGTAGTATTATTATACATGTGAGTGCTAGAGAGGGGTACACACTGAAAGTAGTTTTAGCATAACTTTCAGTTTTAGCTGGCCTTCTCTATCTATGCTTTTGGGCACTCCTTCAGAATCGCACATTGACTCTCCTGCAAATTTGATCAAAAGAGTAAGGGCCCGATTTTCATCTGGGCGGTGCTATGCGCCATATTGGCGCATAGCCTGCCTGCCTGCCATCCATCTAATCCGGATTTTCAATTCCAGGGTCATATGCGGCCCCAGCATTGATAATCCAGGGCTCGATGCACAACCTGGAAGCCGCAGGAGCTAACTGGGTAGCACCAACATGGCTTTGGACAAGGCAGATCTTGTCTTGCTAATCTGTTATGTTTTTTTGAAGGTGTGAATAAACAGGTAGACAAAGGTCAGCCAATTGATATAGTGTATCTGGACTTTCAGAAAGCCTTTGACAAGGTCCCTCATTAAAGACTTTTGGCAAAACTAAAAAGTCATGGGATAGCAGGCAGTGTACTATTCTGGATCAGGAACTGGTTAAAAGACAGAAAGCAGAGGGTAGGGCTAAATGGCCAGTTTTCCCAATGGAAAAGGGTGAATAGTGGAATACCCCAAGGATCTGTGCTAGGTCCTCTCATTTTTGACATATTCATAAATGACCTGGAAAAAGGAATAACGAGTGAAGTTATCAAATTTGCAGATGACACAAAACCATTTAAAGTTGTTAAAACCCAAGAGGATTGTGGAAAATTGCAAGAGGATCTTGATAAATTGGAAGACTGGGCATCCAAATGGCAGATGAAATTTAATGTGGACAAGTGCAAACTTATGCACCTAGGAAAGAACAACCCAAACTATGGTTACACAATGCAAGGTTCCACACTGGGAAACACCACCCAGGAAAAAGACTTAGGCGTCATCGTGGATAACATGTTAAAACCCTACGCCCAGTGTGCAGCGGCAGCCAAGAGGCAAATAGAATACTAGGAATCATAAGGAAAGGAATGGAAAATAAAACAAAGGATATTATAGTGCCTCTGTATCGTTCCATGGTGTGACCGTACCTTGAATATTGTGTCCAATTCTGGTCGCCGTATCTTAAAAAGGATATAGCGTTATTAGAAAAGATACAGAGAAGAGCCACCAAAATGATAAAGGGGATGGAAGGATACTCCTATGAAGAGAGGCTGAAAAGGCTAGGGCTCTTCAACCTGGAAAAGAGACGGCTGAGGGGAGATATGATAGAGATCTATAAATTAATGAATGGAGTGGAACGGGTAAACGCAGATCAATTGTTTATGTCATCAGAATATAAAAAGACTAGGGGACATGCAATGAAGCTACAGGGTAACCTATTTAAAATGAATAAGAGAAAATATTTTTTCACTCAACGTATAATCAAACTCTGTAATTTGTTACCGGAGGATGTAGTAAAAGCTGTTAGTGTAGCTGGGTTTAAAAAGGTTTGGACAAGTTCCTGGAGGAAAGCTCCATAAACCATTATTAAAAGGGACCCGGGATATCACTGCTTGACCCAATACAAGCACTGAGGAACCTGTGTCTTTTGGGGATACTGCTAGGTACTTGTGACCTAGATTGGCCACTGTTGGAAACAGGGTACTGGGCTTGATGGACCTTGGTCTGACCCAGTATGGCATATCTTATATTCTTATGTTCTTATGAGAAAGGTGAATAGTGAAGTATCCCAGAGATCTGTGCCGGGTCCACTGCTTTTCAACATATTCATAAATGAATCGGAAATGGAAATGATGAGTGAGGTGATCAAATTTGCAGATGACACAAAATTATCCAAAGTTGTTATAACACAAGAGGATTGTGAAAAATTGCAAGAGGACCTTGATAAATTGTAATGTTTTCATGGCCAACCTTCCCAATTATCAGCTCCGACACCTTCAGCTTATTCAAAACACCGCTGCCCGTATCATCACTTTTTGCCCGCCGTTTCGATCATATCACCCCTATCCTCTTCCGCCTGCACTGGCTGCCCCTGCATGTTCGTTTTCATTATAAAATTCTCATCCTCACCCACCGTGCTATCCATACCAATAACCCTCTGTATTTGGCTGATTTGGTTTCTCTGCACACGCCCTATCGCCAGCTCCGTGCTCTCCACGCTAATCGTCTGTCCTTGCCTTCCCCTTCCCACGCACATCTTGAAAAGACCCGTCACTCTGCCTTTTTTTTCCTTGGCCCGTGGTTGTGGAATGCCTTACCCTCGTCCCTTCATCTCGAAATCTCTTATTCTCAATTCAAAACCTCCCTTAAAACCTATCTATTCTGAAAAGCATTTGACCTTCCCTTAGACTCCCCTCCCTGATGCAGCAGTTCATTGTTGTCTTGTCCCAGCTGAATCTTGGTCCTGTTCTTCCCCTGTTTGTCAGTGTTGATTGAGTCAGTCTGTGCTTGGTTGTGATTATTGTTTTCTGTCTTTTGCTTTGCGCTATCCTTTCTCTTTCTTTCCTGTTAATTTTTGGCGTTCTTTTCCGTAGTTTGCAGTGTTGACCTTTTTATTTTCTTTGTACACCGCTTTAATGTTTCAGCCTAAGCGGTTTATCAAATTTTAAATAAAGATAAAGATAATCCAAATGGAAGATGAAATTTAATGTGGACAAGTGCAAAGTTATGCACCTAGGAAAGAACAACCTAAACTATAGTTACTCGATACAAGGTTACATATTAGGAAGCACTACTCAGGAAAACAATTTGGGCATCATTGTGGATAATACGTTGAAAAACTCTGCCCAGTGTTTAGCGGTGCCCAAGAGAGCGAATAGAATGCTAGGAATCATAAGAAAAGGAATGGAGAATAAAACCAAGGATATTATAATACCTTGGTATACTTCCATGGTGTGACCACACCTTGAATATTGTGTGCAATTCTGGTTGCCATATCTTAAAAAGGATATAGCAAAATTAGAAAAGGTACAGAAAAAAGCCACCAAAATGGTAAAAGGGATGAAAGGATACCCCTATAAGGAAAGGCTTAAAATGGAAAGGCTTGGAAAAGAGACGGCTGAGGGAAGATATGATAGAGATCTATAAATTACAGAATGGAGTAGAACAAGTAAGCGTAGATCGGTTGTTTACTCCATCAAACAGTAGAAAGACTAGGGGACATACAATGAAGGTACAATGTCTTTCTTCTTCTTTAATCCTTTGCTGGCGTTTGGGGAGCAGGTCGTCCTCTCAACCAATACGGTGCTGAAGGTGCTGCTGGATTCCATATGTCGGCTGAATACGGTTGTTCCCAATGGCCTTAATATGCAAATCGATTGGCATACTATTTTGTAACAGACTGGCCAGTATATCATTCTTCTATAGTGATTTTCATTGTTTCATTTCATTTCATTGCTTAACTGCAGGGTGTTCTCCTGCAGTGGGTTCCCCCTTAGCAGTTGCAATGTTTCGAAGTTTACTATGATTGACAGTTTGCAGTCACCTGGTGTAAGTGACGTCAGATGCCGAGTGAGTAGCGGCTATATGTGCCCTTACCTCTGGTTATTCCTGTGTAAGCTCTACGACTTTGATCAAGGATTTGCCAGTTTTAGATGGCCTGAAGCAGGGTTGAATGTTTTTCTGAAGACAACCCGAAATGTGTGGCACGTCGCTTTTGATACTCTGGCATGTTATCTTTTGGGAGATCATCATCGGAGCTAAGTGTGAAGTTTTATTAATAAATTTATAGAAAAAAGGAACTGTCGCAGTGGTGTGTGATCAACTTCCACTCACTTTGACGACTGACTCCGACAAAAAATAATAGGTTTAGGGTTCAATATATGTTGGAATAAGGATATATGCATAGCAAAGAGAGCACTAAGACAACTTGAACTCCGCTGGAGACGCACCAAGTCAGCTTCCTTACAGAAACAATACCAGATAAAACAAAAAGAATATAACAACCTCATCAACCAACAGAAGAAGAAATTCCATACAAACCTTATCCTGAAGTCTGCTAACAAACCCCGAGAACTCTACGAAATAGTGAAGACCCTCACCAAAGAGCCCTACAACAGAAATGAGCAGCAAATATACCCACAGACCTTCGCAGACCACCTCAAGAACAAATTCACTGCACCATCTAAGAACAACATGGAGATCGTCAACAACAAGACCTCTCCACCAAAACAAGGCTGGGGCAAATTCAACATCCCTTTGAATGACCAGCTCTCTAAAATCATCACTGACCTCAACACCAGCACCGCCCCTACAGATCCATGCCCAGTATCCTGGATTAAAGCAACTATAGAAAGCCTGATACAAGTCATCCGTAAAATAATTCACAACTCTCTCACCAAAGGAATAATGCCAAACGCCCTGAAGCTAGCCACAATACTCCCTATCCTCAAGAAATCCACCCTAGCTAAAACCGACCCTGCCGCCTACAGACCCATCTCAAGCCTTCCCTTCCTATCCAAGATCATCGAGAAAGTGGTTCAACATCAACGTCAACAACACATTGACATCCACACTCCCCTGGACCCCAATCAACATGGCTTCCGACCAAACCATGGAGTCAAAACTCTACTAATACAACTATTCGACAAACTGATACAGACAATTGACAACATCAGAATGGGTGTCCTCATGATCTTCTTAGACATCTCCTCAGCAGTTGACACTGTTTGTCATACAACCTTACTAACCAGACTACAAGAGGCAGGACTACATAGCACCACCTTGAGCTGGTTTACATCATACCTCACCAACAGACAGCTACAAGTCAAATGCGGCTCAGACACCTCTCAACCTTTGAGAGCCACACAGGACATCCCACAAGGCTCAGCACTCTCCGTCCTGCTCTTCATTCTATACATACAACCCAACTGCGCCATTATAAAGGACCACAAGATTCAATACACCATATACGCAGACGACATAATGATATTCACACCAATCAAATTGGACAACCCAGACTACTCCAACCTAGCCAACTGCTTCCAACAAATGGCAACTTGGCTTCAGGAAAACAATCTTTCAATAAACTACAACAAAACTGAAGCTCTATTCATCTCAAGAAACCTCACATTTTCACCCACAACTACCATCAAACTAAATGGCATCACAATACCAGTAAAACATGAAGTAAACTACCTGGGAGTGACACTATATTGCTATATTGGTTTTGGCAATGTGGGATTGTAGGTTAAGGTCCTTGCCGAGTGACACTCGACAAGGACCTTAACCTACAATCCCACATTGCCAAAACCACAAAGAGCGCTTACATCAAAATGAGAACAATCAGAAGGCTCAAACCCATCCTCGCTCAGGAGCATTTTCGAACAGTCTGTCAAGCCCTCATCATTCCCACACTAGACTACTGTAACCCTATCTATCAGGAGCTACCAAAACAGTCTCTCAGACCTCTACAGCTAGCACAGAACGCATGCATCATAACAGATCGCTCAGGACACGACCACATTACTCCCATCCTGTACTACCTGCACTGGCTCCCAATCAGCTCTGGAATCCGCTTCAAAGTACTTACAAACATTTTCAAAATAATACACAACCTCTCAGCTAACAGCCTACAACCACTCATTAAAACCGACCGCAGCATAAGACCAAGAAGAAAAGGAACCTCGGACACCATCAGCTCACCAAAGGAATTCGCCAAAACAAAACAGGCCACATCAAGAAGGGCACTTTCCCTGGCAGTGCCCGCCCTATGGAACTCTCTCCCCGACCATCTAAGATCAACCAAAGACCTCAAGGACTTCAGAAAACTGCTTAAAACAACTCTATTTATAGAACACAACAAGGACTTCACATGAACTGATTCCTATGTGCAGTACCTACAACTCTCTATAGGTCTTGATCTTAGATCATCTTGTATATATGTATATTGCTCACTTTGTATATAGCTCACCGGTAAAATCTAGAACTCTGCACGCCACATAACTCTTCTTAGGGGCATGTTTACTAAAAGCCGTACAATTGCGTGCCGCACAATAGCGCACGGAAACGCGGCACTCAAACGCTCAGAAACGCTCTTAAACGCCCCGCACAAGTGCGCTTGTGCCCCGCACAATTGCGCGCCGCACTAACGTGCCCCGCACAAGTACCCGGCCCGCAAATGTCCGATAGAGGCGTGGAAAGGCATTCTGAGGGCGGAGGAAGGCTCCCGAGGGGCGGAGAGACGGGGTCAATGGGCGGGGAAGGGGAGGGGAGAGGCTCCCCGCACAGTATCGGGGACGAATTTGCAGGTTAAAAATAGCGCGAGTGAAACACTCACGGTAGAGGGCATTTAAAGGGAAGAGAAACCATTTCCGTCAGCAATGTACAGGGAAACCGGGGAAACCTGCAAAACGTGAGCAGTGTGATACATGTGCACAGAACAAAAGTGCAAATAAAGATAGAAAAAGACCCAAACAAACATATTAAAAATAGGAAGTCAGCTGGGGAACCCTGATATTAATGGGCAAACATAAGAAACACACCCAGGAAAGCTCCAAAGAAATGAAATGAAGTATGGAAGGGGCTACGGAGCGGAGACCCCTCCAAAAACCATTTCCTTTTTTCTGAGCCTTCCTGGGAGTGTCTGCTATGGTTGCCCATTCATATCACTGTTGCCCAGCTTGGTTATATTTATCCCCAGTTCGTCGTGGTCGGTTGAGGGGTTTATTTGCACTTTTGTCACCAGACAAGGTGACTGAGCCCACAGTACAAATGTGCAGAGCAGGGTTTTTGACTCCTTTGGACAGGTTTCCCACCCCCAGGGACTACACTATCACTGTGGCCACAGTGTGGTGCAGTAGACAGAGGCAGGTTCAAATCCAAGCTGGGGCTCCTGCCAACCCAGTCCCCATATTTTACCCA
Source organism: Ichthyophis bannanicus (assembly GCA_033557465.1). Taxonomy (NCBI): domain Eukaryota; kingdom Metazoa; phylum Chordata; class Amphibia; order Gymnophiona; family Ichthyophiidae; genus Ichthyophis; species Ichthyophis bannanicus. The sequence goes on along the minus strand of CM066031.1, from coordinate 1,394,459,465 downwards.
CCACTAAACAGAGATAGTAAAGACACTCCTTTATTGCAGAGAACATAAGCATGGTTCACACACCCATTTTGTACCCAACACCGCACACACACCATAACAATGGGCATTACCAACAGCCGAGTCCCCCAAATGCAGTCCTGGAGTGCCACAACTCAATCAGGTCATATGCTTTTCCAAGATACGGACATGCCAGCATGTTGGCGGTAGGGTACAGGTGGTGGAGGGGGCAGTGGCTGCTAGCCACAGAAGACAGTGGCCGAGCCATGTGCAGGCTGGCACGTCCACTGCAACATAGGCCCTGTCGGATGTACAGTCATGGACTTCCCAGGGAATTCAGCACATCTGTGGCAACACAGTGGTGCAGTGCACACAGACAGTGTGTGCAGGAGCAAAAGGTCACAGGTTCAAAGCCCAGCTGGGGCTACTGCCATTCCTGTCCACATATTTTCCCCACAACTAAACCATGTTAGTAAGGGCAATCCTTTATTGCTGGGGATATACGCATTGGTCATACGCCTATCTTTTACACCACCAAGCACAGACACCATGACCAGGGGCATTACCTAGAGCAGAGTCTCACAAATGCAGTCCTGGAGGACCACACACCATTCAGGTTCCATGCTGCCACTCATACAAATAACCGTGCTGTATATCTATGCACCACCCCCATGGCATGTAGATGTAGCTCATGCATATTCATGAGGGACAGCAGGAAACCCCAACCAGTGTATTGCAAACCTGGACTGGATTTGGGAACCTCTGCCGTACAGCAGCAGCCAACAGGGACAGACACACCCACACCCACACCCACAGGCCCCATTGGCCAATGCCTCCTGGTGAGGCAGGACATTGGGCCCTGCGTGCATCTCCCAATACCAGCACTTGCATACCTTAGCAATGTCACCCTACACCAGGGTATATGGTACACAGCTCTCAAACGTTTGCTATGAGTACTGGCAGATAGATATCCCTACGTTACGCACAGTCTGCTCCATGAGCTCCATCATAATAATCTATCTGATGTTTGCGGTGTGTGCGTCAGGTCTGGCCCCTGACAGTGTTTACCACCCTAGGGAGGGACCCCCAACGGTATTGCATACCATACCCATGCCTGTACTGTGCCCAGGACTAGTGTGGTGGGCAAGGATTCTGAACCCCTCTATAGTAGCACAATGCTGGCATACGTGTGGGAGTGTGTGTCTGTCTATACAGTGTGTGTTGGCTGCAAACACTGTCCACAGTTTTGGCCTGATGATGTGCATAATGAGCAGCAAGGTACCATGGGTATAGCTCAGACAGGGTGGGCTGGCCAGGATGCATCTGCACAGGGCATAGGGCACTGGCAGGGACATTGTAGTGGCCGTCCACCACCTCCACAGACAGGGTGACCTCTGTATGTGCTGCTGCGCTTTCACTCCACCCTGACTGTGCAGTGATGGCAGCATGGCTAGGCACCCCCATAGTGCTTCATACCACTTCCCTCATGTGATATATATGGGTCACCTGTTGGGGCCTAGTCACTGATGTATCTGCTTGTGTGTGCTGCCATCCCAGTTGTGGGTGCATACATTTCCAGTGGGACTAACCAGCAGACTGTTCACAGCTGGTATGTGCCCTGCTGGAGTGCCTTGCAGTGGCTGATGGCTTGATGCAGGGGAATATCAGATAGTGGTGGGGTGCATCTTAGCATATCCAGGCCTACTATCTGTCTGATATTTTGGTCTGGGTGTGTGTGGGGCTGCTTGGACTGCCCTGTAGGGTGTCTGTTCCCCAACAGGACTGGGGTTGATGGTCCACTCTACTGCCATCATTGCAAGGGGGGGTGTATAATGGGGATCTGTTGATAGGAGACCCTGCCTGTTTGCCACCCTCAGCTGGGGGGGGTTTGGGTTTGGTGGTGCATGGCCCACCTAGGGGTCCATGGGGGTTCCCCCTGACTGAGACAGACAGAGATATCCAAGGCGTTCCTGCAGAAACTACCTATCTCACAGATTACGACTGTTTTGGAGCTCTGCCATGGCCTCTCTCAGCCATGGAGGGTGCTGTGGACCTGGTCCAGGGCGCCTCATCGCACACTCAGGGTGAGCACAGTTCCCGCACAGTGTGACTGTGTGTAGCTACTCTGTGCAAATTAAACACCCGGTCAGTACCTCCTACCAGGCCAAGGTGCTGTGTGGGTGCACACGGACACGTCCCCCTACCAGGCCGGGGAGCTGTTGGGGTGCATTCCCCATCTTGTGTTCATCTGTGGACAGCTGATTTGCATGTGCAGTGCATCATGGGTATGGGTGGCCTAACCCTATCCTGGTTCCCACAGCAGACTGTCTGTGTGGTGACATGCAGGCTCTCTGCAGCCAGCCAGGGGCTTGCTGGCAGCTATATAGCTGTAGCCCAATGGTTACTTCACTGCCTGTGGAGCCAGCGGTTAATAGGTTCGAGCCCACAGTGGGGTTATTTGATAGGGTTGTCCAAAGCTTTTTTTAGATTTAATGTACATATGTTGCTGCCATCAAACACACCCTCAGTGTACTGTACCCATAAGGTGCCTCTGAGGGTGCTTTATAGGGCACCCTATAGGGCACCTTATGGTTGCCGTCCATATAAGGTGCACTATACATTATCCTGTGACGCAACATATATGGTGCCCTATAGGGGACATTCAAGGGTGCCTTGGCGGACAGTGAACTTTAATATGTGCCTTATGGGCCGCCTTATGTTAACACGCTTTGTGAGTGCGTTTGCTAGTAGTGATAACTGAAATAAAAATAGATTGCCCCCTACAGCACTCATCCCCATAATACACACTGCCTCAGTGAGCCTTCTTCATTGGGCACTGTGGGGGATTGAACCCCTGATCTCTGCACCATTGGTCAGTGTCTTAACCATTGTGCTGTGGCTCTGTTACTATGCTTGGGCATCTGCGCACCACCTTATGCCGCCCAAAATTAACAGTGCACCGCCTTATGCCGCCCAAAATTAATATGCCTCCTAAAGCACTTTTACCCATTACAGTTAATGCCTCAGCCAGCCCTTTTTGTTGTGCACAATGGGGAATTGAACCCATGGCAGCTGCACCCACAGTCAGTGTCTTAACCATTGTACTATGGCTCTGCTCCTTTGTGTGTGCATATCAGGGCGCCACTTAGCCTTCCCACGCACTATTATGCACGGCGCACAATAGCGCTGCGCACAATAGCGCCCCGCGCAAATGTGCGATCGCTTACTCCCGTTTTTTTTCTTTTCTCTGCCTGAACCGCCCACTCCTTATATGGCACAGGCACACTACCGCGGCCCCGCACATTAGGAATGTTTAGTAAACAGACCCCTTAATCTCTCACTGCATGCTACTGACCACACATTTATCTCGATTGTTTGATGTGCTAAACCGCTTTGATTTAATGATAAAGCGGTATACTAAATCCGTCTAAATAAATAAATAAACAAGTACCTGGCAGGTTCCAAAAAGATACATAGGTTCCACAATGCTTGTCCTGGGATAAGGAGTGGATTTCCCAGGTCTTCTTTAATAATGGTTTATGGACCTTTCCTCCAGGAACTTGTCCAAATCTTTTTGAAACCCAGCTACACTAACAACTTTTACTACATCCTCCGCTAACAAATTCCAGAGTTTGATTTTGCGTTGAGTGAAAAAATAGTTTTTCTTATTAGTCTTGAAGCTACAATGTAAGCCATTTCAGACTAATAAGAAAAGACTGGAGTTTCCTATTCCTGTATTAGATCATAACAAACATTCTGAATCCAGTTCTTTGGCACACCCCGCTAGTCTGGTTTTCAGGATAACCACAATGAATATGCAGGAGATAGCTCTGCATTAGAAACATAGAAGCATGATGGCAGAAAAAGACCACATGGTCTATCTAGTCTGCCCTTCCATATTAAATAGTAAAGTCCCTAATTTTCCTTTAGAGATCTTCTGTCTTTGTCTCATGCCTTTTTGAATTCAGATACTGTTCTTGTCTCTACTACCTCCACTGGGAGACTATTCTATACATCTACCACTCTTTCTGTATAGAAATATTTCTGCATGTTACTCCTGAATCTAGCCCTTTATCCTCATCATATGTTCCCTTGAAGCAGAGTTTGTTTTCAATCTAAAGAGGCTCTTCTCTTGTGCATTTATGCCATGGAGGTATTTAAATGTCTTTATCATATCTCCTCTATCCTGCTTTTCCTCTAGCACATACATATTAAGATCTTTAAGTTTGACCTCATGTGCTTTATAATGAAGACTACTAACCATTCTAGCAGCCACCCTCTGTACCGACTCCATCCTGTTTATATCCTTTTGAAGATATGGTATCCAGAATTGCACACAATACTCCAAATGAGGTCACACCAGAGACTTATTCAGAGGTACTATCACCTCCTTTTTTCTAATGGCCATTCCTCTCCCAATGCATCCAAGCATCCTTCTGCAGTCGCTTTTTCTACCTCTTTAGCTACTTTAAGATCATCAGAAACAATCACACCCAGGTCCCGCTCTTCTTTTGTGGACAGAAGTACTTTGCCCCCTACACCGTACCGCTCCCTTGCATTTTTGCATTTTTTAGCATTTAATCTCAGCTGCCAAATTCTTGATCCCTCCTCATGTTATCTACTCCTTTATGGGTGTCTACTTTATTGTAGTAGATTTTGGTATCATCCACAAAGAGGCAAACCTTACCCAACAGCCCTTTCGCAATATCACTAAAAATGAATTGGACCAAGGACAGATCCCTGTGGCACACTACTGCCTTCATTGTATGCGAATCTTCTCATGCATATTCATTGTGGATATTCTGAAAACGAAACTGGTTAGGTGTGTCCCAAGAACTGGGTTGAGAACCCCTGGTTCCTAAGAGACATGCAAGAGCCTGAAATCTCCACATGTAGCTTCTGAGCCACAAGTTGGATATCACTGCTGTAAATCCGCATCAGGAAACGTATCTTGGCCTAGACATAATTCTCTTGCAAACTTTAAACCACTTCACTAAATCTTCAGAGAAAGCTGAAGATTTTACTTAGCAAAGTAAAAATAAACAACAACTTAAATTCACAAAGCCCTTTGTTACCTCAACACCAGAGCTACTTACTCTCACATTTGTTGCCAGAAGAAATGGTCCCAGGTCTCCATGGTGTCTGGTGGTAGCCAGGGCAGCACTCACTACAGCTCTCGCCACAAGTATTGTGCTCACAAAGGCACTGCAGTTTCTAAATAAAAAAGGAGTAACACACAATCAATAGGTCGTTGTCCACTGCCATCAACCAACACTTGACAGGAACTGCTGCAGTTTTAAACTCTTATCTTCAGTGAAGACAGACAAACTGGGCAATTATCTCTGCACCCAAATGCTTACATCTTTCATAGAATATGCCCAGTTTATATCATAAACCTATGTGTTTCCTCAATGTAACATATCCATTGTAACAGAAAAACTGAAAGGAGGTGTCAAAATGTTATATTCTTTTTCTAACCAGGGACATGATAGCTATATAATTCTATTATAAACAGTAGAAGATGCTATCAATTAAAACACACGCTTATCATCTGAGAGTGTAATATACAGCTTGTGACCTGGATTAGCCACTGTTGGAAACAGGATATGGGGCTTGATGGACCTTTGATTTGACCCAGTATGGCATATCTTACGTTCTTATGTCCCACGTTTAGTACATTGTTATTAACAGACTAGGGGTCTAGTTACTAAGGGGTGCTAACGTCACTGTTCCCTCTAAGCTGTGCGCGTGTGCGCGCGCACACACCTCGCCGAGCAAGCACACATACTTTACAACAAAGCGCACAAAAATTACGGCTCTGATTCTGATAGAAAACAACACAGACGTCTTAAAATTTAAAAGTTATGATTGTAATTACTAGAAATTTCCCGCTTCATTTAGTAATCGTCTATTTTAATTTAATTTGATTAAAATCAATGTGGTGTACATACTGTATTCTGACGTGTAGTCAAATTTTAAAGCATATAACTCTGAGTGTCGTTATGTGGCGTACAAAAATTTTACCTTCCTTCAAAAGCTGCACACACCTACAGAAAATTAGAGGGAACATTGGCTAACGTTAACGTGTGCTAATTAATCATTAACGTGTGTTCTAGTAATTAGGTTCCACTGAATAATATGAGAGTTGTGCTAAAACAACATGAGTTAATGGTGAATTAATGCGGGTTAGCTTTAGTGCACCTTAGTAACTAGCTACCTAGTCTCCCCTAGGTTGGGTGGACATGTGGCTTCCTATTTTGACAGATTTTTATGGTATAAATTTTTGAATGCTATCCAATTATTACAACGGCTATGGCAACAAGAATTTTCTGTTCAGATGATCAAACATCACTGGAAAAAGGCATAGTCTCGCTCAATTAGGCCTTTGGACCCTATGGCACTCATACAGTCCTTGTATTTTATTATGTAGACAGCTGTGTGGACAAGGAGGTTTCTAATAAATGTTAATTTTGTATAGCAGACATTGGTACCTTTTTTACCTTTTTCTTTTTTTGCTGTATGATTTCAGACTGTTGGTAACAAGTATAGCAACACATTTCCATATTATTAGGTCTGACTAGTAAACTTTCTATTGTAGCTGTATTTGTCAGATCCCCTTATTTAGCAGAGAAGCTGCAACCCCATAACAGATGTCTTTTTGAGATATTAATAGTATGTGCTTTGAAGACAATTCTCCAAAACTGGAAGATGGGTTCGCTTATCAATTCCCATTTTTGGTGGAATTCAGTTTGCGATGATATCTTGGAAGAGCATGTGGGGGCCTGTGTTAGAATATTATGATCTTGTTCTCTGAGGATTATTATCTTCCTTTCCGGGAAATTCCTTTGACCAGCTAATTTGGATGATGCCCACATTATGTTGTGCCAGGAAGCCGTCAGGAAGCATCCGTTTCTGAGGAAGGCTTTATTTATTTCTCAGGGGGACTTTAATTTATTTTTTTGTATTATTTTGTTATCTGCTTTTGAAAAGTTTATAAAAAACATTAAAAAAATAAACAGTATAAGAAAGAATAACAAAATTATCTAATCGACCATTAAAAAATAATTAAACTGGAAAGAGCGTTCTAGAGCTCGGAGGAAATGGCCGCAGATTAGTGCAGCTCCGTGTTCAATTCCCTCTGCTGTTTGGCCAGCGGCGCTGAAATATAAGAAAATGTCCCGAAATAATTGAGGAAGAAAGGTGCTGTAGTTTCTAAACTGCGATCGCAGTTTGGCAGCTTTGCTGAGTTTCAGACGGCTCCGATGACGGTTTGACGGCTCTGCTGAGATTCTTATCTTCGATCACATCCTGACTTCTTTGCTCCTGGCTTTATTTATTGCATGCTTATCTGCTGCTACATGCTGAGACTTTAAAATGGTTTTGATGTGTTTTTAAAAAAAATTATTTTGAATTTAGGTTGAAGCAATCCTGATGATATGCTACTATATATTTGAAGCACTTTACAAAAGGAAAGGAAAAAGTAATTCGGAGAAGTTTGGATGCTTTAGTGCGGCTAATGTGACAGTAAAAAAAAAAAGGAAGCAGGCAATAGTGTCACATAAGCTTAATTGATGAGCCGATGAAGTACAGTTTGTCAAGCACAGGATGATGAAAAGGGTTGTTAGCACATTATTGTTGCTTTTAGACCTGAAGATACTGAATACTCTGACAGTTGACATTAGAATGTTTCCTCGTTTAAACTAGTGCGCCAATGTATTCAATTCCCTTTTGTTTCCTGGCCAAAAGTGTGAAATGTTACAAAGTGTCTTGATAATTAAAGGCTGAGAGAATGGGATGTGTTAATGTTTTTCAACTGTGACCTGTTTTTCATCTGGATCGTACTCTGACAGCTTCAACTGAGAAAAAGTAATGTTCTACTGTTTTTTGTGATCTGTTTTTCAACTGCGATCGAATTTTGACAGCTTCAAATGAGAGAAAGAACTGCGATCGCAAGCTAATGACTGAGAGAAATATTTATAGAAATGTGCTGCTGTTCTTCAGCTGAGATCTGATTTTCAACGGAGATCACATTTTGATAGCTTTAAATGAGAGGAAAAATGTGTTGCTATTTTTCATCTGTGATTGCTTTTTGAAATCTCGTGAAGAAAAAAGGGACTCGAAGAGTTTATATGATTCGGTGTGGATAACCTGACAGGAAATAGGCATTAATGTTCTGAATATTTATCTGGGAAGTAGAGGATGATGGACATTTGAAAAAGATTTGTGCTGCAATTCATCAATTAAGATCTGCCTTTCATCTGCGAACATACTCTGATGACTGAAAGACTTGTGCTGTAGGTTTTCATCTGAGATCTGTATTAGAACTGCAATCAAATTCTGGAGACTGAAAAAGAATTGTGCTGCTTTGTATCTGCGATCACACTTTGTTTAAGAGAGAGAATTATACCACGGTTATCTATTAGAGACTTGCTTTCCAGCTGTGTTCACTCAAAGAAGGCTGAGAGAGAATTATGCTGCGGTTCCTTATCTGAAATCTGCTTTTCAACTGTGATCACATTCTGACTGAGGGAGAGAATTGTGCTGCCGGTTTTTTTAAATTTAAGATCTACCTTCAAATGGTGATCATCTTCTGATTGCTGCGAGAGAGAATTGTGCTGCAGTTATTTAACTTTTCAACTGGGATCGAATAATGACTAAATTAATTACAGCTTTAATTGTTATGGCTATTGGAAAGTTTGGAATTTAACATAGTGCTATTAGATAAAGTGAATTTGTGACAGGATACTGAAATTTGAGATTTTAGCACTAAATATTTGAGTATTGTGCATGGATCATTTGTGCTATCTGTAGCAAAGTACTCAAATTTTTGGAAATTGTAGTGAAGTAAGGAGGAAGATTGCATGCATTAGTATATAATATACTTTAGCACACAATTTTTGGTTATTTAAGATTTGCTATCTTTATATAAATTTGGAGGAGTAGTGAAATATGGTAATGAGTTTGCACGTTGTATATTTTTAAGCTATAATAATTTAAAGGTGCAAACTATATTACATAACGTCTGTCTAATTTCTTTTAAAATGAAAACTGCTCGTCGTGAGCGTGAGAAAAAAGAAATGGATTTAACATCAGCAAAGATGCATGCTGGTCATCCTTCATTAGTGTCTCAATTGGTGAATACAGAAGATGTGTCTAATGCAGTGGTCAATGCATTGAGTGGTCGTCTAGATGGAATTACAGGCAAATTAGATGGAATTAGTAAACAATTGGAGTCAATGGGTATAAGGATACAAGAAGCTGAGGAACGTATTTCAATGTTGGAGGATGATCTGCATAGCGCAAATAATAAAATTACTTCTCTTCAAGAGACAATCAGTAAACAGGGTTTGAAAATAGATGATTTAGAAAATCGTAGTCGTAGAAAAAATCTTCGTATAATTGGTATACCTGAAACTGTTAAGGATGCTGAGCTTAATGCTTATTTTTTGGTATACTGAAGTTCTTAAATTTAAACGAAGGTAGTAATCACTTTACTTTAGAACGTATTCATAGACTAGGTAGACCTCGGCCAGATGATACGAGACCAAGAATAGTTATGGCCCGGTTTATAAGTATTCAACACAAAGATAGAGTTTTAAGGGCAGCACGAGCGAAAGGGCCTCTGATGTTTGAGGGGGTCCGTATACAAGTCTTTCAAGATTACTCTATTCAACTAAGTTTAAAGAGAAAAGCATATGCAAATATTTGTCAACAATTGTTGTCATCAAATTTGAAATTTATGTTACAGTATCCTGCAAGGTTGCGGATATTCTATAATGGAAAAGCTGTATTAATGGAATCTCCAGAAGAAGCTAAGAAATGGTTTCATGGAAACATTGCTGGCATAAAAGATAATACCTGATCATTATAGTATTTGATTGAATTAAGGTTATCTATACAGGAAATAAGTTTTAAGTTTCAATGTGAGATGGTTATTTTCTTAGATGTAGGTGATGTTATTGGTTTATTTGTAGAAGGATTATGATGGGATGGGAAATAAAAATGCAAGATATTTCAGTAGAGAGGAAGTGAATTAAGATTTGCACTAATATGGCTGTAGGAGGAGAAGAAGAGATCTTAAGGTTTATGGATAAGAAAGGGTTTGGTGAAATAATGGGTGGGAGGGAGGAAAAGGGACGGGGAGGGGATAATAAGGGGATTTTTACAGTAGTTTATATAGAAAGCCAATTTAATATTAAGATGAGAGGATTTGAAGTATTGGTAATTGCTGTTGGAAGGGTCCTAGGCTGGGGGGACACTTCTAATTTTAAATATATGATAAAGTTAAATTTCAATATTTGTTTAATAATCACATCAGGAGGATGAGAGTTCTCTCATGGAACGTGTGTGGTCTTACAAGCCCCTTTAAGCGAAATAAAATTCTATTAGCAATAAGAAGGCATAAAGCAGATGTTGTTTTCTTACAAGAGACACACCAGTCTATAGAAGACCTGGTTCGAATAAAGAAAAAAGGTATTGAGTTAATTTATGGGGCTTCTGCAAAGGGAAGGAAAAGGGGGGTAGCTATATTAATTAAGACAGGAATAGGTTTCCAGAAAGATAGGATGGTAGTGGATCCTGAAGGGAGATTTGTTTTAGTACAAGGGAATTTAAATGGACAAAAGTTGTTGTTAGGTAGTGTATATGCCCCAAATGTGCCTGATCCTAAGTTTTTTATAGATTTAATGGCAGAAATTGATAATTTACCTGAGTCACCAATTATATTAGGAGGGGACTGGAATGGTGTCTTTGATAATCAAATGGATGTGTCAGGGAGGTGTGGGAGTAATCGTCTTAGTATTATAAAACTTTTAAAGAGATTCACTCAGAGATGTAGGCTTATAGATGTTTGGAGGGTTCTTCATCCAACAGAACGAGATTATACACACTTGTCTAGAGCACATGGTTCTAGTGCGCGACTTGATGCAATATTAGTATCTGAAGTATTATTTCCAAAAATGGTGGACGCAGTCATTGGTCCATATGAAATTTCAGATCATGCTCCTGTGTGGGTAGATTGGATAGGAAACCAGCCTGGTAGTAGTAAAGGTCCTTGGCGCTTACCACTTGAGTTGTGTTATGATACTAATTTCAAAGATTTTTTAATAACTAAATGGAACGATTATGAGTATTGTAATAGGAGGCATAAAAATGACCCAGAGTTATTTTGGGAGGCTTCAAAGGCTGTTTTGAGAGGGGATATAATTTCTTATATAGCCCGAAGGAGAAGAATGCTTGCTTTTAGGATTCTTAGATTGGAGAAGCAAATTTGTAGAGAACGCAGACTTTTGGCTAATAAACCTAATATTATCAACAAAGAGCAGTTACTTGCTACTCAAGCAACTTTAAATACTTTGTTGCAACAAAAAGCCAAAAAATCTCTGTTATATTATAAACATCATTTATATCAATATGGGGATAAATCGGGGAAACTTTTGGCTCGTTGTTTGGCGCGAAGTAAAGGATCCAGATTTGTTCCATTTTTGAAAGATGAAGGAGGAGTAATATGTAAAAACAGTGTAGATATAGGGAGAATTTTTGTAAGTTATTATACTAAGTTATATAAGGGAGAAGAAGTTTCTAAAGAAAGTATTAAAAAATTTTGGAAAAAATACATTTACCACATCTTACAAAGGCTCAAAAAAAGAAATTGGAAGCTCCTATAACAGTAGAGGAAATTCAGAGTAAAATTGATATTGCCCCAAGATGTAAGGCACCAGGATTAGATGGTCTTAGAGCAGAATATTATAAATTGCTGCAAGTTCAGATTACACCGATGTTAGTGACTTTATTCAATAGGTGGATGAATGTTGGAGTTTTTAAATTTAATAATAATCTTGCTCATATTGTGGTTTTGCCTAAACCTGGTAAAGATGTAACTGAGGTTGAGTCATATCGACCAATTTCATTGATTAATTATGATTTAAAGTTGTTTGCAAAGATTTTAGCAGATCGGTTAGCAGTATATCTGCCAATCTTATTACATGATTGTCAGACCGGATTTGTGAGAGAACGGTATCCTTCAAAAAATGTAAGAAAAATTTTAGGAGTATTGAGCTGGGTTAGAAAAATGGATATCCCTTCTTTATTGGTAAGTTTTGATGCAGAAAAAGCTTTTGATAGAGTAGAATGGAAATATTTATTTGAAATTTTAAATGTCTATGGCTTTGGTGAAGGATTTATACAAGGTATTAGAGCTTTATATCATAAACCAAAGGCAGTAGTAGGAGTTAATGGACATATCACTAATAATTTTTATATTACACGTGGAACCAGACAAGGTTGTCCTTTATCACCATTGTTGTTTGTGCTCTCATTGGATCCTTTGCTGAGAATGATTTATGCTTGTGATGGTATACAAGGAGTGAAAGTTGGGTCATGTATATTCAAGGTTTCTGCTTTTGCGGATGATTTATTAGTCATGTTGTTAAATCCTTGTGAATCTTTAACAAGACTTCTAGATATGATTAGACGATTTGGAGAAATTGCTGGTTTCAGATTGAATATGACTAAATCAGAAGCATTGGATGTTAATGGGGGGTTACAGGAAAAATGGGGTGATGAGTTTCCATTAAGATGGGCTAATAATAAATTTAAATATTTAGGAATTTGGTTGCCTAAAAATCCAAACCATTTGTATAGGCAGAATGTTAGGCCGTTGATGCGAGATATACAAAATAAATTGCAGGTTTGGACTCCTTTGCCTCTTTCATTAGGTGGTAGGATAGCTGCATATAAAATGATGATTTTTCCAAAAATTTTGTATATTTTACAAATAATTCCATTGCGACTATTAAAGCAAGATGTGCAGAAATTAGAGAGATTACTGCAGGGATTTTTTTGGAGAGGGAAACATCCCAGATTTAGAATTGATCGTTTATATGGTTCATGGCAACAAGGTGGTATGGGGTTGCCTTGTTTAGAAATATAATATGGGTTGTTTACTTCGTCATGTACGTGATTGGATAGGTGGTACTTCAGTTTACACTCCTTATGATCTTGAATCAGCATTAGTTGCTCCTTATTCCCTTCGGTCAGTGTTACATGTATCAAGAGCGAAGTTGCCTAAAGTATTTAAAAATAATATATTATTTCAGGGGGTTCGATGGAGTTGGCAGAAGCTTTGTGAAAAATTGGGTGTTCCAAGTGAAATTTCAGGTTATTTGCCTCTACAGGGAAATATAGACTTTCAACAAAGTATAAAGTCAATTTTATTTAAAGGATGGGAGAAAAAAGGTCTTCAGTTGCTGTATCAAGTAATTAACGAAGAAGGTGTACTTAAATCATTTATTGATTTAAAAAGATGTTATGGATTGTCTCAGGGGCATTTTTATGCATATTTACATTTAAAATATTATTTGATTTCAATAGCAGATAGGAGAACTTGTTTGAGATCAGAAAATTTTAAGAAATTAGAAGAGTGGTTTGCGTTTAAGGACAAAGAGAGGATAACTGTAGCAGAATATAATAAGGCTTTATTTAATTTAGTTCATGTTAAGAATTTTGATCATTTGAGTTTGCAATGGGGGGAAGAATTAGGAATTAATCTTGAAAGGTTTGCCTGGGAAAAGGCTATTGGGCGTATCCCTAGACAAATAGTGGGGGCAAAATTACGTGAAATGCAATTTAAAATAATAGTACGTGCTTACATATCACCATATAGAGCATGGAGGGGGGGCTTTGCACAATGTAGTGAATGCCCAAGGTGTAGAATGGAAAAGGCACATTTGGGGCATATGTTCTGGACTTGTATATGTGTGAAGAAATTTTGGAATAAAATTCAAAATTATTTAAGTGGTATATTGAGGCAAGCTTTAATTTTGACTCCAGGGTTTGCTATACTTGATGTTCCTGATTCTATGGGACTTTCCTTATCAGGGAATAGACTCTTGGTAATGAAATGTTGTCTGCTTGCTAAACACTGTATACTTCGGAATTGGAGAGATCCTAAAGGTCCAGAATATTGGGAGTGGAGAAACGTATTGCACCAATTGATATTATGGGAAGGATTATCTACTAGGAAACATGTGCGTAGAAGAGCTTATTTTTTAAAAGTTTGGTCTCCTTATCTTGATGGGGTTTCAGCAAGGGCTAGGAATGATAATTTAACAATTTAAATTGGCTTAGTTAGGATAAAATAAGGGGAGGGGTGAGAAATGAAAATAGATTAGTGGGGAGGATGTGGATTGAAAGGGGAAAGTACAAAAGGGTGAAGGTGAAAGGGAAAATTAAAATGTATTAATTATATCCTTTTGTGGATTATTACTGAGTGGGGGAGGGGGATAAAGGTATGGACTGGGAGGGAGTATGGGATGGTGGTGATGGATAATGGGGGGGAGGGAGTGGGGAATTAAAAAGTAAAATATATATAAAGTCCCCGTTGTGGGAATGAATATGGTTGTTTAACATTGTTTAATATGTATGTTGTTTAAATTGTTTCGATATATATGCTACTTATATTGTTTCAAAATGTATGTTGTCTACAATATGTTAACTGCTTACAATGAATAAAAAGATTAAATACTAAAAATAATTAAACTGAAAAAAGTAAGGAGAGACTATTCAAAGGGATGCAGGGGCAGATATTTAGCAGCAGTGGCTAGCCACCGCTGCTGAACTTTAAACCTGGATATTCAAAGCTGGGGCCATATCCAGGCCGTGGCATTGAATATTCCGGTTACCTGGATTGCTTTGAAGCTAATTGGGCAGCAACGATATTCAGCCACTGCTCAGTTAGCCGGTTAGCCTCAGGTCTGACTTTCAACACTTAGCTATAACTGGACAGTGGCTCAATATCTCTGCTACCAGTTATCACCAGGTATTGCCCCCAGGCCGCTCCCACAATGCTCCGATGCTAAGCGGTTAGCATTGGGACATGCAGCAGCACCCACGGATATTCAGCGGCACTGACCATGTTAGTGCCACTGAATATCCCAGTGAGGGGGATTAAAACTAATGTTAAAAAATGTAAGGTCATGCATTTGGGCTGCAGCAATCCAAGGGAGCAATATTGTCTGGGGGTGAAGTACTTTTGCCCACTAAAGAAGAGCGGGACCTAGGCGTGGTTGTGTCTGATTATCTCAAAGTAGCTAAACAGGTAGAAAAGGTGATGGCAAAAGCTAGAAGGATGCTTGGGTGCATACGGAGAGGAATGGCCAGCAGAAAAAAGGAGGTGATAATGCCTCTGTATAAGTCTTTGGTGCGACCTCATTTGTAGTATGGTGTGCAATTCTGGAGACCACACCTTCAAAAAGATATAAACAGGATGGAGTCGGTGCAGAAGGTGGCTACTAAAATGGCTAGTGGTCTTCATTATAAAGCATATGAGGACAAACTGAAGGATCTTAATATGTACACCTTAGAGGAAAGGCGGGATAGAAGTGATATGATTGAGATGTTTAAATACCTCTGTGGCATAAATGCACAGGGGGAGAGCCTCTTTCAATTGAAAATAAGTTCTGCTACGAGGGGACATGGTGAAGGGGGATAGATTCAGGAGTGATATGCATAAATATTTCTTTACGGAAAGAGTGGTGGATCCGTGGAATAGTCTCTCAGTGGAGGTGGTAGAGATGAGGACAGTATCTGAATTCAAAAAAGCATGGGACAAACACAGAGGATCTCTAAAGGTAAAAAGGGGGCTGTTGTAGTTGTTGATATGGAAGGAAAGACTAGACAGGCCATGTAGTCTTTTTCTGTCCTCATATTTCTATGTTTCTGTGTTTCAAAAACAACTGTATTAATTCATTTTGATATCAGGCCCTTAGACTTTTAATGGCAGTCACTTGGGCGGTGATTCTATAAGCAGTCACCTATATTTACCCACAAGCAGCACACATAAATCTAGGTATTTAATTCATGTCCAGGCCCTTGTGCACCCGCACAGAGGCAAACCCGATTCTGATCCCGCAGGGGCTAGATATGCCCTGTGGGATCAGAATTGGGTCTGGGCCTGTCTGTGCAGACAGGGATACAATTCAGATCAGCCTGCCCACCTAACTCAGTCAGGCTCCTGAATGGAGCCGTGGTGCCATGGCATCCCGTTGTCATGGCACCATGGCTCCATTCAGGATCCATGATCCCTGGCCGCTGACCACAATCTTCATACTCCGCAGCCCAACTCCCGATCTGGCCTTCCATAGCCAGGGTCGTGCCACCGGAAATCCCCTGCACACCTCACCTCTCTGCCGCTGCCCAGGCCTACTGTCCCCCAACATCCAGGGGGACTTATTCCACCTCCGAGGTGGAATAAGTCCTCCATCTAGATCCGAGGACCTGGACATACAGGGCCGACTTCAGAATTGCCCCTGTACATCTGGGATCTTGGACTGCCCAGTGCCCGCCCTCACTCGCTTTTGCAATGCTCCCTCCCGCCCCCATCTAAACCTCCCCAAACAAACTCCTTCTTTATTTGGGGAAGCTTTTGCTGGGGACATAAGTGGGGCGAATAGCAGGATGGACATCCAAATGGGACATCCATCCCTGCTATTCGCAGTACAAAATAGTCCCCATAGCATGTAACAGGTGTTCTTCAGGGACAGCATTAATCAGTTCTCACATATGGGGGACGTCAGCACGGACGGAGCCCTCGCGGAGCATTTTCTCAGCTTTCAAAGAAAGCCTTTGGGAATTCCACCATGCATGCATGGTCCCCTTCCCGCCCAAGGGTGCCATCTTGCTCATTCAGATGACACAATCTTAGTAGGTCATTAAACTTCAGAGTAATGTAACTGTTGAGCCACTGAAATTCAATTACTCCAATGAATAAATATTTCCCTTACAATAATTCACAATGGTTATCTTATTCAGAATACTGAAGCCGGGTCTCAGACTATTGGGGAGCTGTTGTGATAACAAAACCACTTATTGCTCCTTAGGGTCACCAATGAAAAGATAAGCCTGACTTTTACACTACCCTAATGTTTATCTGGGGACACCAATGAAAAGATAAGCCTGACTTTTATACTACCCTAATGTTTATCTGGAAAAGTAACTTTAAATACTCGTGAAATTAAGTGAATTAAAACTATAAAAATGGGTCATTGATGCAAATAAGGAGCAATAAGTGGTTTTGTTATCACAACAGCTCCCCAATAGTCTGAGACCCGGCTTCAGTATTCTGAATAAGATAACCATTGTGAATTATTGTAAGGGAAATATTTATTCATTGGAGTAATTGAATTTCAGTGGCTCATTCAGATGACACAGCTTAGGCAAAAGATAAAGTAAGGTAAAGGAGACAACTCCAAAGGGAGGATTGTGAGGACTGATTCCTGCTGTCCCTGGAGAACACCTGTTACAAGTGAATAGCTATGCTTTCTCCAGGAACAAGCAGGAAGTCAGTCCTCACATATGGGACTCCTTAGCTCCAGATTGCCGGGGACTGAACCACAACAGCACCAACAGCGACCAAAAGGGAGGCCATGAGTTGCAGAAGGTGAGTCCCTACCAAGAGACTCTTCAGACCCCAGCATCCAGCATCACCATAACTCCAGTAGCCTGAACACAGAAGGGTTGGAGGGCTGGACTTGTCTATACACCGAGAATGCTTCTGATTACTGCCTGGCCAAAGGCACTGTCTCTGTGGGACTAACTCTATAGGCAGTAGTGAGCTGCAAACATATGAACTGAAGACCAGGTGGCAGCCTTGCAGATTTCTTGCACCGGCACTGAGCGTAGATTGGCCACCGAGATGGCCATAGCCCTCATGTGATGAGCTCCAGAGAGAGGCCAACTCGATCATAAGCGAGGGCAATGCAGTCCACCACCCAAATGGACAGGATTTGCTTTGTCACAGGTAACCCCAGTCTGCTGGGGTCATATGAGATAAAAGGTTGAGGAGCTTTGCGATGGGCCTTGGTCCACTGTAAGACCATTTCTTCCTTGCCAGCATGCGGCCAAGGGAAGAAGGTGGGAAGAACTATCTCCTGATTGAGGTGAAAGGCAGAAACCACACCTTTGGAAGGAATTTGGGGTTCGTACAAAGCATCACTCTGTTCGTATAGAACCTAGTATATGGCAGATCTGCCACCAGAATCTGCAGCTCACTTATTCTGTGAGTGGATGTCAAAGCCACCACGAAGTCCACCTTCCAGGAGAGATACCTTTGGTGGCAAGTGGCCAAAGGTTTGAACAGCAGTTTGTGAGCTAGAAGAGCACCACACTGAGATCCCATTCTGCCGCAGGGGGAGGGAGAAGGGGCTTGGAGAGCAGAAGGCCCCTGAGGAACCTAGAGACCAGAGGCTGGCCTGAGAGGATTTTCCCCCCTATAGGGTGCTGCTTAGCACCTATGGCACTGAGATGCACCCTCACCGAATTTGATTTTAAGCTTGTATGTGAGAGGTGCAGTAAGTACACCAGACTGAGAATCTCCTCCACTTGAAGGCATAAGCCTTTCTGGTGGATAGTTTCCGGGAGGCCGGGAGGATCTCCTCGACCTCACCTGGGAGATTGAAAGGGGCCAGTGCTACCCTTTCAGCAGCCACGCTGTCAGCATTAGGGACCCCAGGTTGGGGTGCAGCAGGGAGCCTCTCTCCTGTGATAAGAGGTCTAGGTTCTGACCCAGTGGTACTAGGGCTGTCACTGACAGAGAGAGCAGCAGGGGAAACTAGGGCTGCCTGGGCCACCTGGGAGCAATCAGGATTATGAAGCGTGCTCACTCTGGATCTTGAAAAGGCATTTGGTTATCAGAGGGGTCAGTGGGAATGCATAAAGCAGGCCCTGTGACTATGAGATCAGGAACGCATCTGCTGTCACCCTTCTGTGTTGTGGCTCAGGAGAGAAAAATGTTTGACAGCTGTGCATTGTCTGGGGATGCGAATAGGTCCAGCCAGGGTCTGCCCCAAACACGGAAGAGCCTTCGGGCCACCCTGGGAGCCAGGCGCCATGCGTGTGGCTGAAGGACCCTGCTGAGCTTGTCTGCTAGGTGGTTGCCCTGGCCCAGTAAGTACACTGCCCTCAGGAGCATGCCGTTATGCACTGCAAAGGATTGGAGGGCCACTGCCTCCTGACAGAGGTAGTATGAGCCTGGGCCCCCTTGCCTGTTCACACAGAACATGACAACCTGATTGTCTGTCTGTATGAGGACTGGGAGGTTGCTCAGGAGGCGGCAGAATGCCTGTAGGGCCAGGAAGATGGCTCTGAGCTTGAGGATATTGGTTTGCAGGAGGGATTCCTCTGGGGACCAGCTGCCCTGGGTGCACTGGCCCTTACAATGTGCGCCCTAGCCTGCGAGGGAGGCGTCTGTTATGAGGACCCTCTGAGGTGTTGGTGCCTGGAAGGGCATCCTGGCACTGAGGTGATGCGGGGACTGCCACCAGGTTAGGGAGGATGCCAACCAGTGGGTGACCCTCATCCTGTCCCTCAGCCTGCCTGTGGCTTGCATCCATTGGGATCTAAGGCACCACTGGGCTGCTTGCATGTGCATGCGAGCCAAGGGCGTAACGTGAACCGTCAAGGTCATGTGACCTAACAGATGGAGAAGCAACCGAGCCGACACTGACCTGCAGCCTTGCACCTCCTTTGCCAACTGTGTCAGGTGGTGGACCCTGTCCACCGGGAGAAAGGCCTTGACCTGAAGAGTGTCCAGCTGGGCTCCTATGAATTCCAGGCCTTGAACTGGGGAGAGGCTGGACTTAATGATGAATCCCAACTGCTGCAGGGTGTGGATTGTGAGTCTTGTGGCTTGACTGGCTTCGAGGGACATGCTGCCTCTGATAAGCTAGTCATCCAGGTACGGGAAGGCATGTGCCCCCTGGAGACGGACATGGGTGGCAACGACCACTAGGCATTTTGTGAAGACCCTTGGAGAGGAGGCGAGGCCGAACGGTAGCACCCTGTACTGGTAGTGCTGTCCCCCCACAATGAATCTTACTTATTGCCTACGGGAGGGGTGGATTAGGATGTAGGTGTAGGCATCCTTGAGGTCCAAAGAGCAAAGCCAGTCTCCCTGGCAGAGGTAAGGTAGCAGTGTTCCAAGGGAGAACATCTTGAACTTCCCCCTCACCAGGAACTTGTTCAAGCTATGCAGGTTCAGAATGGACAGGAGACCTTCTGTCCTCTTTGAGACTAGGAAATATCTCGAGTAGATCCCCTTGCCCCAAAGGTGTTGGGGTACAGGCTCCTCTGCTCTGTCTCTGAGCAAGCTTGTGAGTTCTGTGGTGAGCAAGGCCTGGTGGAGGAGAGGCTGTGATGGCTCTCCTGGGAAGAAGTCTGGAGGGTTATGCTGTAGATGGAGGAAGTAACCTTCCCTCACCACCTGTAGGACACACTAGTCTGTGGTAATGCTAGCCCATCTGTGGGCAAAAGAAACCAATCTACCCCTTGTGGGAGGAGGTGGGACTCCTGGGGGAGGGGAGACCCAGCTCCAGGAGTCAAAAGCCCCCCCCCCCCCCCCACAGTTGGGCAGGAGCTGGTATCTGAGCCTTCGGAGCCTTGGTCTTCCTGGACCATGTCTTTGGCATTTCGGCTGTGAGGCCTGATGTGGCTGCCCAGAGTAAGGCTGGTGAGGGCTTTTTCCCCCAAGGATTTTTTCCTGGGGAGGGCCAAGGTCTTCTTGGACAGCCTTTGCTGGGTTAGTACCTCGGCCTCAATCTCAGCTGCCTTATCAGACATCGGTTTCCCGAAAAGGTTCTTGCTATTGCAGAGAACATCTAACAGCTTTTCCTGTACCTACTGCTCCAGGTCCGAGGTCTGCAACCAGGCCTGGCACCGGGCGCCGATGCCGGTGGCTGCTACTGTGGCTGCAGACTTGAACCTGTCATAGGCAGCTCGAGAGAGGAACTTGGAGCAGTCTCGGATGCCTGCCACCAGGGACTGGAACCTCTGCAGAGGCTCCACGGTGAGGCCCGCTGAGAATCCCTAGAGCTCCTGTATCAGGCCTTTAAGGTACATCCCCATGTACAACTCGTATGCCTGTATTCGGCACCCGAGCAAAGCGTCCTGGTAGCACTTGTGGCCTAGGGCGTCGAGGGCCTCCCTGTCAGGGGGAACTGAGGAGTAGATCTTCTGACTCTGGTTTCTGCATGGAGGACTCCATCACCATTGAGTTGTGGGAGAGTTGTGGCTTATGGAACCTGGGGCCCTTCCGACTGGCCACACCACTGAGGAGTAGCTTTTCAAGGATGGGTGGAACTGGCACTGTGAGAGTCTCCTTGGGAGAGGACTCATATTGTAGGATCTCAAGCTCCTCGGTGCAAGGCTCCTCCTCTGACTCCATCTGGATCGAGAGAGCCTGTGCCATGTCGCGGATGAAGTCATGAAAGGCTACATCTTCAGGTGGAGAGTGGTGCCAAGGCTCCAGGGGAGACGATTCGGAGGGGATGTCCCTGTGCCAGGAGGTCTCCAGCGAGGCCTCGTCCTCAGTTTCCCAATCAGAATCTGAGGGCATCAAGGAGTCAGTCCCGGGGGCTGCCCCAAGGAACCAGGCCCCCCCTCCCCCGAGGACCTGGGGTCAGACTCTCAGAAACTCACCACGGAAGAGCGTATCCCCAAGAAGCGTGATTAAGACCTCGATAAATGCCAAGTCGGTGCTCAGTTTGACACCCAGGGACTCCCCCAAGGTTGGGGGGCCTGGTGTCAAGGCCAATGATGCCAGGACCCAGACATCAACGCCCGCTGCAAGGCCAGGATGGAGGAGAGGCTCTGCTCCATGGGCCGCTATACTGTGCAGCTCCCGGCATGGAGACCGAGGGTCTCGTATCCAATGCCGTCACTCTGGAGAGTGCTTCCTCAAGGAGTACTACAGGCTCACGGGTCCTGGCGCGGCCTCCACCGGCTGAGGAATCTTGTCTCGATACCTTCTGAAGGCACTGCTCAGAGTCGCCTGAGTCCCGGTGATGGGCTTTGCCAGGATTCATCGGAAGTACCTCTTCCGGGACCTTCTTCTTTTTCTTGGGAGAGTCCGGGGCTGCACCGGAGGAGCCACCACCCCGGGACTCCGAGGACAACCAGACCTCTCGCGAAGGGTCGACTTCGGGGCTCGGCGATGGAGAGACTGGGCAGAGTCAGATCTTGGAAACAGCTTCCCCTGCAACTCTGATCGCCTTTTTTGGGGATTATAGCCTGGCACCAGTCGCAGGTGGAACTGTCGTGGTCCAGGCCCAGGCAATGAATGCAGCAGTCATGAGTGTCAGTGACTGAGATAGTCTAACTGCAGTGGTTTCACTTCTTGAACCCACCGGGAGACATGGTGGGAGAACACCCGACTGGGGTCGATGACCCCTGGGCGAAAAATGGTGCAATGGCCGGTCAAGGGAGAACCTTGAGGAAAAAAGAAAAGGAAAAAAAAAAGGGGTAACAGCCAAGACTGGCGCCAAGGGCGCCGACTCGAGGCAGGAAGGAGACTGGTGCACCACCGGAGGAAAGGAGAAATTGGCGCTTTTTCCGGGGGAGTAGAGGACTACGTCCATTTGGCTCCGTGGAAAAAAGGAGACTGAGCAAGATGGCACCCTTGGGCGGGAAGGGGACCACACATGTGTGGTAGCATTCCCAAAGGCTTTCTTTGAAGGCTGGGGAAATGCTCTGCGCGGGCTCCGTCGGTGCTGATGTCACCCATATGTGAGGACTGACTTACTACTTGTTCCTGGAGAAAGTATTTTAGCCAGTCGCTATTCTGAAAGGACATGCACTGGGCTGATCGTGTATACTTTCAATGCGGGCGTGTACAGGGCAGTACATGGGCAGAGCACACAAGATGTGTGTAAATTATAAAATACTATAATTTATGTGCGTTCTCAAAAAATATAAGCATGGGAACTTACAGTACCATCCCTGGTGTAAGTGACTGCACCTGAAATGAATGTGCACTTACATGTGTAAGCTGCAAAATGCCAACTATTGCCTCCATTGATTGTTCCCATGTGTAGATTTGTAAATGGCTGCTCGACATGTTGGCAAATGCATGCACACTCCTGCATATCCTTATACATATTTTACAAAAAGTTCCATGTTTGGTAGATCCCTTTGTAAAAGGCCAGTGGAACTTACATCCTGACCTTGATATCTCAACTCCAACCTCCTAGTAGTACCTAAAATTTGCCTTTATATGTACAGCAGCTGAAAATCTGCAATATTTACAACTTCCAACACTAAACATTGTCTACATATATTCACCACC
The DNA here is from genome assembly GCA_033557465.1 of Ichthyophis bannanicus. Classification (NCBI taxonomy): domain Eukaryota; kingdom Metazoa; phylum Chordata; class Amphibia; order Gymnophiona; family Ichthyophiidae; genus Ichthyophis; species Ichthyophis bannanicus. The sequence goes on along the minus strand of CM066031.1, from coordinate 1,394,436,352 downwards.
ACCCCCTATTCAGATAGGGGTGTAAATATGTGCTTTCTTAAAATACCATTGCTACCTTAAAAGAAAATCGCTTATCAGGTCTGAAGATTGACACATAAATCTTTTTCCATATGATATATTTGCAGCTTCCCAACACAAACTGTAATAAAAACGTAAGCTACCATTGTAGTTTCATCCCAGGGGCAGCTTCGAGCATGTCCGTAGCAAATGCACATGCCTCCAACAGAGATATCTTTCAACGAATAGAAATACTGCAGTAAAAGTAAATGGGGAGAAAAGTCACTGATAAGATCAAAGGCATTTGTCATGTTTCACACTGTTACAATAAAACAAAGATAGCTACATGTGAAATTTTTTGGCTCAATCAACTGCTGGCAAACTTGGGTGAATCCACCACGTTCTCAATGGCAAACCTTCTAGCTCAAGCATGTCTGAAAAGAAAGTCAGAAGACTGCACTCCACAAACATTTCCAGCAGTGTATTCAATCACAGCATCAAAAAAGCAACCAATGCCAATGAAGGGCATAATGCCCAGGTTTTGTCTCAAGTATTCTGCAATGTTGCGTAATAATACACAAAGATAGAGATGAGTAAAATAACCACAATTTAAGATCACTGAAGGAGAGCAGGGGTTCTCAACCAGTCCTTGGGACACGCCTAGCCGGTCAGGTTTTCAGGATAACCACAATAAATATGCATGAGGAAGATTTGCATGCACTGCCTCCATTGCATGTAAATCTCTCCCATGCATGTTCAGTGTGGTTGTCCTAAAATTCTGACTGGGTAAGTGTGTTCCAAGGACTGGGTTGAAAACCCCTGGAGTAGAGTAACCTAATGGTTAGAGCAGCAGGCTGAGAGCCAACCCAGAGTTCAAATTCTGCTGGTACTCCTTTTGGCCTTGAGCTAATCTCTTCACCCTTCATTATCTCAGAGCTAGATTATTTATTGCCATCCCATTTTATATAATGGGACCTATTGACTAATAACATGCATGAATGTTAGCACACACAAATGCACTAGCACAGTTTAGTTAGTCTAAGTCTTTGGGGGAGAAAGAATTACCTATTCTACCTGAATATAATTCAATTGGAGCTACAATTGAAAAGGTGTGAGCTAAATTCAAGTAAATAACATCCTGAAAGCCACTGTTCAGCCAGGTGGTACTTTGTGGGTTGCAATTCTATTTGTATAAAAAAGTAAGTTAAAATACCATAGAAAAATCCTAAAGCTTGACAATGCATACTTTATATGACTTCATTTTTCCATCAAAATTTGCAAATTTATTTTTTACATTTCATCTCAGAGAGTGAAACATAAAACCCAAGAGGCAGAGTTTAGAACCCTGTTCTAAATGTCTATTAGCACATCTCTCGACGATATGGGACTAATGCTTTGTCAAGGGAGCTAAGAGGAGTTTTGCAAGAGTAAAAACGGGGCTCTTTAGCCCGTTCCCACTGTTGTCTATACAATAATCAAGTACTGCAAAAAAAAAAAAAAAGCCAGACTATGCCAACATGCACTTCCTAGCACCTTCAAATCGCAAATCTATGGGATAAATTTCCAATTCCCAGTATTTAACTTACCCATATACTCACAACACCACCATCCGTATAGGTAGCAGCACGTCATATATGGATAATGTGGTGACCATGCTGGCCGCTATCTGCTATTAAGAAGGCCTAAAATGAATGTATAATTATGGCTTCCACACTTTGATGTCTACTAACTGAGTACAAAAATCAGCCCACAAATATAAGGATGGGGTAATTTATAAGTGGGTGATTCTACTTTATGCGGTAAAGTATGAGTCTAAAAGGGACTATTTAGTCGTTCACACGCAAATATGGCTACATATGTATGTAAATGGCCTCTTATAAAGTAATCCCCAGTGTAAGAGTATATATGCATTCATTTGCCAGTGGGTGTGCACATGGGTAGAGTTTGTGCAGAGCATATGCGGATAACATAAGCACACACATAGATTATAGAATGCTATAATTTAATTTACATGCATACTTGAAAAATATAGGTGCAGACATTTGCTCCAGTTCTAGGGCCGCTGTACATGTCCGTGCCTAAACTTAAGGCATGATGTCTGCCACCTATGCTAGTATTTTATTTCATAAAATGTCTATTGTTCTTTATAAAATAGCACCAAAGTACACATCTACTTTCATATTTAAAGTAGGCATCTTCTTATAAAATTACCCTCATAATATCTGTTCAGCAATGTAAAGAGCCTCATATTATCCATATAGATTTTGCAAATACACATTAGGATAATTGTGCTGACGCTGGTCACTGGCGTATGCTTAATTTGAATATCTCCCCATATAAATCTAATCAGCCCTGCCACAGGACAACAGAGTATGTTTTATGGCTCAGGCCAGTAATTCTATGGCATGTCATCTCCTATTCACACTCTAAGCTTGGCTTTTAAAAAATGTGAACTTTCTCTTGCTATTTCTCAGAATAGCCAGGAATGCTGGCAGAGTACAAAATATGTCCATTTATAAAAATAACTGTATAAATAAATTCATCCCTGTCTAATCCAGTTTATAAACCAAAAAAAACCCTCTGCACCTACAATGTTTGGTTATAAACAGCAGAGTATTAGTGTGTTCCTACAAATCTAATGACTGTCCCAGCTGTTTTCATCTTGGGCCTACATTCAATATCAACATTACAAGTTTCTAGCTGAAGGGCGTTCCTGCGCACTTTCAGGGGCAGGAAGACAATTTGATCCCTTTGCCTATCTATATCCATTTTTCTGAACAGAAAGGACATTTACAGCTGGTAGAAAGAATGCAGTTTTGTTAACTGTCCCCTTTTAAGCTGTAGCAAAATATCTGCAGAAAAAAAAAGAAAAAAATGTAGCATGCATTGAAGGGGTATATAGGGCAAATATTTTCAGTATGTTTTCAATCTATGAATTTTTTTCCCCAAACTGTCAGATTTTTCTCCTTTCGCACATGTATTTTAATAAAATGTTTAATGTGTGTTAGAACATTTTAATGCAAGCTGATATCATGCGCATTACCGCATAGGCTAACGCACATTTTTAATCAAGTTATTTTAGTATGTATTAAAAATTTAGCACCTGCTAACAAACCAAATGTACATGAATGAATTCACATCCCAGACATAATAATAAAACAAATATAAAGTTTACACTTTATCAGAAAAACAAAAATGTTCTTTATTATTTTCCATTGACAATGCCTTTTGCTCTAACAGTTACATTCTTAGAAGCTCATCATGCACACACATTATGAAGTGCCTTCCTCATTCAAACCTTTCACTTACCCTTCTTGTAACTATTGGATCGACATCTTTAGGATCACGGTGGCTGAGAGTCATCAAGTCAGCATTCAGTGTTCTAATTCGCTGCAGGCGAAGGCGGATATAGCGAGCAGAGGTAAACTCCAAAAGTGCTGGGGAGAGGTCATCAGCACTGGGCCTACCATTGATCAAGGAGGTGTGAATCTGAAAAAAAGCCACAGATGGTAAAGCACCTCCACTGAAGTTCGTTCTTTCTGTCTTTCAAATGGTCACTCGTCGATACACTGAATTTGGCAGTTAACCACGTTGATCAAAAACACAGGTACACTAAAAAAATTTTTTTTTAAACTGCCTCTAATGTTTCGATTGATTTTTACGTTTTTTGGTGCGCTGAATCCAAATCTGGTAACCAATTTGCTCCATCACGTACAGATTTTTTGCTACATTGGGTTAGCAGTTTGAGGTGAACGTTTCAGATTGAGTGCGATCGAGATAAAAGTTTCTTGGATGAATTCTTTATACTAATTGTTTAGTAGTTATTCAAATAAGAATAAAGAAAATTGTAACAAGGCAGCACATAAGAATAATGTCAACAAAACACACTGTGATGGTAGCAAAATTGTCTGCACTTAAAACAGCCACATACATGTGCACAAACATTGAGCATATAAGAGCGAGGTTAGACACAAAGCAAAGCAAAGAAATGTGCAAAAAATGTTGTACAGGTATGTATGTAAGAATAGAAAACGCAAACCGCACCATTGCAATACATGAAGACAAACACCCGATGGTGTGAAAATAAAATTCTAATAAATGAGATCCGACACTGTGGTAATAACTAGCAAATTTTTATTTCAAAGTTTAGTAAAAACACGATATTTGTCAACACAGTTTGATTGACCCAAGAATGACTTTAAAATCTAATCTCCTGGTGGGCCCGTTTTCTTCTTCCCCCGAATGCTTCTCTTGGTGCGCTGCTTGGCGTATTTTTCATCTGGGGTTTCCCGCAGCAGCAACCAGCAGAAATCAGCCATCATAGTGGTGTTCCATCTTCCTTGGTACCTTCTCTCTGCGTCCTTGATGTCCTGGTGAAACCTTTCACCTTGTTCTTCACTGTACGCCCCCAAGTTTTCGGGAAAGTAGTTCACATGGGAGTGCAAGAAATGGACTTTCAGGCTCATGTTACAGCCTTGTTCTTTGAAGGCATTGACCATCCTGGCAACAATATCCTTATAGTTCTCATCCCGCCTGTTCCCCAAGAATTTGAGAACAACATCCTTGAAGGAATCCCAGGCTTCTTTTTCCTTCTCAGACATCGTTTCAGCGAATGCTCCATCTGAAATGAGTTTCCTTATATCAGGGCCAACAAACACTCCTTCCTTTAGCTTTGCTTCAGAAAGTCGGGGGAACTTTGAGCAAAGGTACCGAAAGCACTCACCATCTTTTGGAAGGGACTTGATGAATTGCTTAATGAGACCCAACTTAATGTGGAGAGGTGGTAATAGAATTTTATCACGAGGTACCAAGCTCTCATGAAGAACATTTTTCTCACCGGGTCTCAAATACTCCCGAATTGGCCAGTCTTTTTTCCCCCAGTGTAGGTCGCGGGCCCGGCTATCCCACAAGCAAAGGAAGCAGGGATATTTGGTGAAACCGGATTGCTGCCCTAATAGCATGGATAGAATTTTAAAGTCTCCACAAATCAACCACTTATGCTCATCATAACGAATCTTCTGAAGAATCAGGGCCAAATTCTCGTATTTTTCTTGGAGAATAACAGAGTGAGCAATAGGAACGGAAGCAAATGTGTTGCCATTATGAAGAAGAATACCTTTTATGCTGTCTTTTGACGAATCAATGAACAGCCGCCATTCAGCAGGATCATACTTGAGTTTAAACTTTTCCATCACTCCGTATATATCGTTGCAAAATACCAAATCTTCCTCTTTGCTGAAATACTTCAAAAATTGTGTCTCGCGGTTGCGGTACCAATAAAAAGTTGTTCCTGGTGACAATAGATTTTTCTGTTTTAAGCCGAGAACCTAGCAGTTGGGCAGCATCTTTTGGGAGTCCTAAATCCCGGACTAAATCATTCAATTCAGCTTGAGAGAAAAGTTCAGGTTTCGGATCTGGTTCAGTTTCAAACTCGGAAGTACTGGACTCATCGGGAAAAGCCATCTGATGAGTCTCATCATGATCAGAACCGTCCACACAAATATGATCCAAAGATTTTGGTGGTTCAGGCACAGGTACTTCGTTGCTATGAGGCATAGGCCTAATTGCTGAGGGAAGGTTGGGGTAACTTATTACGTTCTTATTTTTTAAGTTGTATCCCTTCACAATGCAAGAGCAAAAATAGCAGTCACTGCTGTGGTCTCTTTGTTCACGCCACATCATAGGTATTCCGAAACGAAATGCTTGTTTTTTACCTTTCATCCATAAGCATAGATCTTCCTCACATGTCTTGCACACTTTGTGAGGAGCCCACGGTTTGTCTTGATCGCCTAACTTCAAACCGAAATAGGCAAAATATACTTTTTTAATAAATGCAGAAATGTTCCTCTGCCGCTTTTTCACGGTATATTCCCCACAAATAAAACAAAAACTGTCCGGAGAGTTGACGCAACCTCTGGCTCTGTGAGCCATCACAAATACACAGCACTGCAAACTACAACTGTAGTGAACCACTTCGGAATAAAGCTGGATTACGACTGAGCAAACAAAAGGTAATAATAAACTTGCAAGAAACTGAAATTTGACAGGAACGTTCATGTCGCAACCACCATGTTTGAGCGAGCGAACGAGGCGAGGCGAACAGGAAAGAACATGCGCCAGCGCGAGTACTGGATTTAGCCCCCCGCCTCCCAATTGTCCTGTTAATGTATAAAATGAATACAAAACACTCTAAAATATCATGAGGGAGTGTGTCTAGTTAGTTAACCATTACAACCTCTATTTTGGGCCAAGAAAATAAACTGCAGTCGTCTAAAAAGAAATTATGTGAACATTCCTTATATGGGTAAGAAATCTAATTTTGCAAGAAAACATGACGTGATGGAACATTTTGGCTATTTTTCCTGGATTCAGCACCCCAAAATCTATAGGAATCAGTTGCAAAACTGGAGGCAGTTTTTTGGTAGTGTACCTGTGAAATTCACTCTAGGTTTTAGTGGTTTTAATTACTATGTACAGATCCATCCATCTTTCACATCTATTAATGTGATTAGCCCTGATTACACAGTTTTAATTAGCTGTTTCAATTCAATAACCGATTGGCTGCTCACTCAGAACCTTCAAATAAATTAAAAAAAAAACTGAAGTCCTTATCGTTACAAGAAACAATGACTTCTCTTCACCACCTTCATTAAGAGTACGAGACGCTGATTTACCTATTAAATCCACCATTCGATACTTAGGTGTCATTCTCGACCAGCGACTTGAATTTAATGAGCATATAAAGTCCACAGTAAAATCCATTTATCATAAGATTAATACTCTACGACACCTAAAACCCATGTTAGACCCCGATGATTTCCGCACAATATTCCAAGCGCTAGTCACTCCACATTTTGACTATGTGAATATTATCCTGCAAGGCCTACCTAAATCTACGCTTAATCCATTACAGCTTGCTATGAATGCAGCAGCTAGATCACTATGCGGAATTACAAGGAGACAACACATAACCCCCATTCTAATGGAGCTTCACTGGCTCCCAATAATTTGTAGATTATCTTATAAAACACTTCTTATGACCTTCAAAGCGTTCCATAATATTTCACCTCCTTCAATCTCTGATCTACTCATTCAAACCCAAAACAACAGATCAAGAAGATCTACAACTGAAAATACTCTAGTGATTCCAAATGAATTAGTAAAATGTACTCAAACTACCATTAACAGATCATTTTCATCCTTTGCTCCAAGGTGCTGGAATAAGCTTCCATTAAACATCAGATTGATAAAAGATATATCACAATTTAGAAAAGCTTTAAAAACCCACCTTTCTTTACAACACTTCTCTTACATCAATATTTCCCCTCCTCTCACCTCATTATCTCAAGCAACTCCGCAATAATAGTTAAATGATGATGTTAGACCGTTCCACCTTATGATATTTCACTGTATATACCTGCTCTGTTAAATGTTATTTATGACACGTCTCTATACCCACTCAAGATCTCTAGTCTGATGTAATTGCTTTTATTTAATTATTTATATGCTATTCCCCAATTAATCCCTGTTTTATTCCCCTGTTACCTGTAACTTGGACAAGTTCTCTAAATCTGAGTGTATTTTGTTTAATGTAAACCGCACTGATGTCAAATAGCGCGGTATATAAGAGCTGTTAAATAAAATAAATAAATAAATCTAGCTACAGCTGTGTCCCCTGTACTTGGCTACAGTGTCCCTGTTAGACTCACAATAATAAACTGCATTGGATATTTATTTATTTATTAAAAAGTATTTATGAATCATTTATGTTACATCTAAGCAATTAACAAGCAAGCATACATTAATATAATTAGATATAATTAGAACAAACATCACATAAACAACAATGCATCAAAATAGTACAAGATTTAGTAAATTCTACCAAGTCGTCCCTGGGGAGCAGGGAGGCCCATTTATAGTTATTCCCGTATCTTCTGAGATGGATTCTCCTCTGCTCTGCGGGCTCTTAAAGATATTTTGCTTGGGGGCCCTCAATTTGAATTTCTTCCTTTGCCAAGAACGTAACATTTTTAGCACTTGTTGCTTTGTCCTATTGATACCAAAGGGAAAAAGATTTACAATCATCATATCTTCAAGATATCAAAACTCCATCATAGCAGCGTTACTAGAAATCTAGCACATTATTACGCTGCAAATTATGATCAGGCATTAAAAGTCTGAAAAAAATGTTTCATTCATGGTATGCCATGCGGCCCAGCAGACGTAGCAGGAGGGAGAAGAGACAGTACATCTGCGACCAACGCCCTGAGGTCAGCCCTGTCCTGAGGTAAGAGCACTGGCCTAAAGAGTGTCTAGCCGAGCTCCTATGAACTCCAGACACTGTGTGGGGAGAAGGTGAGACTTGGGGTGGTTTATGATTAACCCCAGATGTTGTAGGATGCTGATGGTGTGGACTGTGGCCCGCTGCACCTCGGCAGCTGAGCCTCCTCTGATAAGCCAGTCATCCAAGTAAGGAAAGATGAAGGCCCCCTGGAGGCAGAGGTGAGTCGCAACCACCACTAGGCCAAAGGGTAGGACTCTGTATTGGCAGTGGTGCCCCTATCACGAACCTGAGGTATTGCCTATGGCTGGAATGGATGAGAATGTATGTGCACACAACCTTTAAGTCTAAGGAGCACAGCCAGTCTCCATGCTGAAGATATGGCAGCAGCATCCCAAGGGAAGGCATCTTGAACTTCTCCCTCACCAGGAACCTGTTCAGGTCCTGCAGGTCCAGGATAGGCATTAGGCCCCCTGTTCTTTTTGGTATGAGGAAGTACCGTGAGTAGAGCCCTTTGCCCCAGAGGTGTGAGGGTATAGGTTCCACCGCCTTGTCCTCGAGGAGGCCTGTGAGCACCTTCAAGTAGCAAGGTATGGTGGAGATGAGTCCTGGTGGGCTCTCCCAAGAAGAGTGGAGTGGGAGTCTGCTCCAGGTGGAGGAGGTAGCCCTCCTTGACCACCTGGAGTGCCCAGGTGTCAATGGTAATGGCTGGCCACCGGTGAGCAAACAGGATTAGATGTCCCCCTGTGGGCTGCTGGAGTGGGCATCCTGAGGGTGGAGAGGCTATGCCTAAGGAGTCAAAAGCTCCTCCCAAGGCTATGCCGGAGCCGGTGCCTGGATCTTGGAAGTCCTTGGCTTACAAGGGCCATGTCCTTGTCCCTTGGTCTGCTGACCCTGCTGGGGAGCTGGGGAGGTCTAGTACTGAGGGCATTTTCTGTAAGCCTTTCCCTTCCTTGAATAAGGGGGCTTTCCATCAGGGAAGGATAGTGGTCTTCTTGGAGAGCCTGGTCCTAGTCAGGAACTCAGATTCCAACTTTGTAGCCTTACCTGTCATGGGTTTGCCAAAGAAATTCCCTCCTTGGCAGGGGACATTGACCAATTTGTCCTGGAACCATTGCTCCTGGTCAGAAGACAGTAGCCAAGTCTGGCATTGGGCACCAATGCTCACTGCGGTTACTCTAGCCGCCGACTCAAAGCCATCATAGGGTGCTTGAGGCATGAATTTGGAACACTCTCTGACAGCAGAAGACAGGTTCCGGAACCGCTGGAGGGGTTCCTCAGAAAGACCAGCTGAGAACCCGGCGAGTTCCTTCGCCAGGTCCCTCAAGTACATGCTCATGCACAGCTGGTGCCTGGATACGGCTGATTAGCATTGAGCCCTGGTAGCACCAAGGAGTGCGTCTTCTGATTCTTGAACTGACGCATGGCCAAATCCACCACCATGGAGTTTTGTGGCAGTTGTGCTTTCTGAAGGCCTGGGCTGTGGCAGACCTGATATATCGAGTCCAGCCATTGGCTCACAATGGGCATCGATGCCAGTGATTCCCATATGCAAAGGAGCAGCTGTTTCAGGATTGGGGGAATGGGTACTGTAAATGCCTCCTTCAGAGGGGCCTCATACTGGAGGATCTCGAGCTCCTCCAATGAGGGTCCTCCTCCGACTCGGTGTTGAACATGAATGCGTTTGACATGTCTGCAAAAAGTCAAGGAAGGCCATATCCTCGGGCAGGGACCTGCGCCGGGTCCCAGAGGACGACAGGACCGAGGGCACATCATGGTGGCAAGGGTGTCCGGAGATTCCTCGTCCTCGGTCTCCCAGTCTGACTTGTAGACGTTGGAGGAGTCAAGGGTGGGCCGGGATGTGAGGTCGTGCCCCACACCCGATGATCCATGCCCCTCAGAGCTCTGCGGGAGGAGCTGTGGCTACTCACTGGACGTCGAGCTAATCCTCAAGCACCATCAGCCTTGAGATGATCCTAACATCAGTTTCAGTCCCAGTCCTCGCAGGACCGAGACTGATGTTGAGGATCACCTCGAGGTCGATGACGCTCGAGGATCACCTCGAGGTCCATGACGCTCGAGGATCAGCTTGATGTCCGGGGAAGTCCTCAAGTTTGAGGCTTCAGTGGTCTGGGCAGATGACCCCGCAGAACTGGGCATCATGGCCCGCTGCTCAGCCATGAAGGCAGACAAGCTGCGTTCTATGGCTGCCATTCTGGCCTCCAGTCCAGATGGCTCCACAGCCTTCAGTGCAGGCAGCGATGATCTCGGGCCCAGCACCGGCTCAAACAAGGTGGAGTCCTCAACTAGAATGGCCTCGAGGGTCCAAGACTGATCACCAGAAGCTGATGATTCTTTGAAGGTGACCTTGGTCAGCAGCTCCCGCTCCGACCCCTCGGACTGGTGGTATGTTCTGCGGGACCGAGTGTGGGACTAACCTGCCTTCCCCGACTCATTTACAGATTCTGCCCTTGAGGATTTCTTCTTCATCCTGTGTTCCACCTTCAGGGTGCTCTGCTCGGAGGACCCACGGCCTCGGTCGGAGGCGGCAGGGTCACCTCGGAACTCTGGGTTCCCAGATGGGGCCTTGGGGCATGGCATCACTGGAGACTCTGGGGCAGAGTAAGACCTTTGGAAAATCTTGTCATCCTGCTGCTGGTGACCCATAATGGCCTTGGAGGACATCCTCTTACAGTGGCCACAATCCAAGGGGTCGTGGTCCAGCCCTAGGCAATGGAGGCAACAGTCATGTGTGTCGGTGAGGGACATGTTCCACGAGCACCGATCATACTTCTTGAAGCCACTTGCAGAGGCCACAGAGAGAAAAAGAGCCCAGCAAGATCGAAGACCCAAGGCTCTGCCAGTGAAAAAGGGCATGCAACTGCTCCCGTCAAAACTAAGAAAAGAGAAAGAAAATATGACCCCAAGAAGCAATGCCGAGGCAAGGGAGCTCGGGGGCAAGATAGGGAACCGGTATGCAAACGGGGAAAAAACAATATACAAGAAAAAAGCTAACACTTTTTCCAGGGAAACAGACACATGTCCGGTGGGCTCTATGGAAAAAAGGAGACTGAGGCAAGGTGGAAGGAGATCACGCATACAGCGTAGTCACTCACCTGTAACAGATGTTCTCCAGAGACAGCAGGAATCATTCCTCACATATGGGTGATGTCGGCACCACCGGAGCCCTCGCGGAAGCATCCTCCCAGCTTTCAAAGAAAGCTTTTCGTAGATGCCACCACACATGCGTGGTCCCCTTCCTGCCAAAGGGTGCCATCTTGCTCGGTCAGGTGACATAGCTAAAAGACAGCAAAAAATAAAATATGGTTAAGAGGCAACTCCAGGGGGAAGAGGGAGTGTTGTGAGGACTGATTTCTGATGTCCCCAGAGAATACCTGTTACAGATGAGTAACTACGTTTTCTCAGGAAACAAGCAGTAAGTCAGTTTTCACATATGGGACTCCCTAGCTACAGGCTACCGCAAACCCATAGGAAAAACCACAGTCACCCTCAAGGGGAGCTGTGAGCAGCAGCAATTGAATCCGCAGATTCAGACTGCAGTAGGACCCGTGTATCCGATGGAAACTAGCAGTCCGGTAGCCTGAACACAGAAGGGTCAGAGGTTAAGAGTTGCCTAGACCCTGAAAAGATTACAGAGCACGGCCTGGCCGAAGGCACTGTCCCATTGGGACTCCCTCTCCAGGCAATAATGAGCTGCGAAGGTATGGACAGAAGACCAGATGGCGACCCGGCAGATTTCCATCATCGGGACAGAGTGCAGGTTTGCCACGGAGGCTGCCATGGCCCTGACACGGTGCACCATGACCCATCTGTCCAGCAAGAGCCCCGCCGGCTCAAAGGTGAGGTTGATACAGTTCACCACCCAGGTAGATAGCGTACGCTTGGTCACCGCTTCCCCCAGCCAACTGGGGTAATATGAGACAAAAAGCTGAGAAGCTTTACGGTGGCCCTGGGTACGTTGAATGTAGAAGGACAGGGCCCTCTTACAGTCCAAGGTGTGGGGGACAGTCTCCACCGTACTGGCTTGAGGCCTCGGGAAGAAGGTTGGGAGCACCACCTCCTGGTTGAGGTGAAAAGGCGATACAACCTTCGGAAGGAATTTTGGGTGTGTGCGGAGCACAACCTTGTTCTTGTAGAACCTGGTGTAAAGTGACTACGCCATCAAAGCTTGGAGCTTGCTGACCCTGCGAGTGGAGGTGAGAGCAACCAGGAACACCACCTTCCACAAAAGGTATCGCAGATGGCAGGTAGCCAAGGGCTCAAAAGGTAGGCAAGTAAGCTGCGCCAGTACGACATTGAGGTCCCACTCAGTCGCAGGAGGGCATACATCTGGGGTTTCAATAAAAGGAGTCCCCTCATGAAGCAGGTAACCAATGGCTGGGCCGAGAGGGGTTTGCCATCCACCGGATGATGATGTGCTGCCAGGGCACTGAGATGCACACTGATGGAGTTCGATTTGAGTTCAGAGTGCGAGAGATGGAGAAGATACTGCAGGATCAGCAGCACCAGACAGGAGAACGGACTAATCCTGTGCTCTGCGCACCAGACTGAAAATCTGCGCCACTTGAAGGCATATGCTTTCCTGGTGGAGGACCTCTGAGAGGTTGAAAGGGGCTAGGGTCACCCTTTCAGCAGCCTGCTGTCAGTGATAGGGACCTCAAATTGGGGTGCAAGAGAGAGCCCCCATCCTGCCACAGGAGCCCTGGGGAGCTCCCCAATAGGATGGGAGTCTCCACCGACAGCCGAAGGAGTAATGGGAACCACGGCTGCCTTTGTCTTCGAGGGGCTATCAGGATCAGTGAGGTCTTGTTGCGGAGGGTCCCGAATAATGATTTGGCAATTAGTGATGTGGGTGGGAAGGCATACATGAGACCTTCCGACCACAAGATGAGAAATGCATCTGCCGCCACCTGGGAAGGGTGGGCTTCCAAGAGCAGAAGCGGAGCAACTGGTAGTTGTCTAGGCTGGCAAACAGGTCTATCCATGGTTTCCCAGAGGTGGAAAAGCCAACTGGCCATTCTGGAGTCCAACTGCTACCCGTGCGGCTGGAGGATCCTGCTTAATCTGTCGGCCAGTGCGTTGTCCTAGCCTGGCAGGTATACTGCCTGTAAGAGTATGCCCTGCTGGATTGTGTAGCAGCAGAGGGTCATCACCTCATGGCAGAGGGCCATTGCCTCACGGCAGAGGGCGCGGGACGCCGTGCCCTCCCACTTGTTCACATAGACATCGCCACCTGGTTTTCTGTTTGGACCAACACTGGTTGGTGATGTAGGTGGAGGCAAAAGGCTCGGAGGGCTAGGTATATCGTCCATATTTCCAGAAGGTTGATCTGCTGGTTGCTCTCGCTCTGTGACCAGCCGCTCTGGGTGTGGAGTTCTTCACAGTGGGCTCCCCATACCAGCAGGGAGGCATCCATCATGAAGGCCCTTACGGGGAACAGAATCTGGAAGGGCATCCCTGCCTCGAGGTGCTGGGGATTTTGCCACCAGGTCGAGTCACTACAATTCTGTCGCAGAGAGAGACACTGTGCGGCCCTCATGTGGAGGCAGGCATCTGGGGTGACATGGACTGTGAAGGCCATGTGTTTGAGTAGGTGCAGCAGGAGCCGAGCAGACTCTGAAGGACAGCATTGTATGTCCAGGGCCAGAATCCTAAGCCGGGCAGCTCGGTCTCCTTGAAGGAAGGCCTTTGCCTGGAGGGTGTTTTGTCTTGCTCCTATGAACTCCAGACACTGTCAGGAGGAGGTGGAACTTGGGGTAACTTATTACAAACCCCAGATTTTGCAGGACCTGGATGGTAGTTTGGTTGCCTGCTGCACTTCTGAGGCTGTGCCTCCCTTTATGAGTCAATCGTCCAGGTAGGGGAAAACAAACACCCCCTGAAGGCAGAGGAAGGTAGCCACGACTGCCAGGCATTTGGTGAAAACCCTTGGGGTGGAAGCCAAGCCGAAGGGCAGCATCCTGTAATGGTAATGGCTGCCCCCCACCATGAACCTTAGGTACTGCCTGTGATTGGGGTGAATGAGGATGTGTGTGTAGACATCTTTCAGATCCAAGGAGCATAGCCAATCTTCCTGCTGAAATAAGGCAGCAATGTTCCAAGGGAGAGCATCTTGAACTTCTCGCTCACCAAGAATCTGTTCAGATTGTGCAGGTCGAAGATGGGCCTTAGGCCCCCGGTTCTTTTTGGTACAAGGAGATATCTAAAGTAGAACCCCTTGTCCCTGAGTTGGCGGGGAACTGGTTCTACCGCTCTATCCTCAAGAAGACCTGCCAGTTCCTTCAGTAGAAGGTCCCGGTAAAGGGGAGACCTCAGAGGCTCTCCTGGAAAGAAAGGGGGAGGTGTCTGGGTCAGGTGGAGGTGGTAGCCCTCCTTGACCATTTGGAGTGTCCAAGAATCAGTGGTGATGGCTGACCACTTTTGGGCATAGTGAATGAGATGTCCCCCTGTGGGCTTCTGATCTCCTTGGGGTGGAGAGGCTATGCCCAATGAATCAAAAGCTCCCTCCTGACTGGGCCGGGGCCAACATCTGGGGCTTGGGAGCCTTCTGCTTACAAGGGCCATGCCATGTCCCTTGGCCTGCTGACCTTGCTGGGGAGCAGGAGAGGCCTGAAAAGGTGGGTAGTTTCTGTAAGCAGCCCCTTTCCTCGGGTAGAAGGACTTTTTATCCGAGCCCTTCCATCAGGGAGGGGAAGCGGTCTTTTTAGAGAGCCTGATCCTCATCATGAACTCAATCTCCAGCTTGGCAGCCTTGTCTGTCATGGGTTTGCCAAAGAGGTTCTCTCCTTGACATGGGATGTCAACCAACTTGTCCTGAACCCATTGTTTGAGGTCAGACAACTGTAACTGGTGTCAGGTACCGATGCCCGCCGCCGCTACTTGAGCCGCCGACTCAAAGCCATCATAGGCTGCCCGAGACATAAACATGGAGCACTCATGGACAGCTTTGGTCAGGTTCTTGAACCGCTGCAGGGGTTCCTCGGAGAGACCAGCTGAGAACCCAGCGAGTTCCTTCGCCAGGTCTCTCAGGCACATGCCTATGTACAGCTGGTATGCATGGGTCCAGCCGATGAGCATCAAGCCCTGGTAGCACTTTCTGCTGATGGCATCCAGGATGCATGTCTCCCTGCCGGAGGCACCGAGGAGTGCATCTTTTGACTGTTCAGGTGACGCATGGCTGACTCCACCACTATGGAGTTGTGCAGCAGTTGTGACTTCTGGAAGCCCAGGCTCTGTCGGACTCGATACATCGAGTCAAGCCACTTGCACACCACCAGCACCGATGCCGGTGTCTCCTACATATGGAGCACTAGCCATTCCAGGATGGGAGGGATGGGCACTGTAGTGATTCCCTCGGAGGGGCCTCGTATTTCTAGTTCCTCCATCCAAGGGTTCTCCTCCGATTCCGTCAGGAACGCTAAGACCTTGGACATGTCCCTGGTGAAGTCGAGGAACACCATGTCCATGGGTGGGGATCGACATTGGGGCTCCGAGGGAGGAGAGTCCGAGGGGAGGTTACGATGGGTGTCTGGCAACTCCTCGTCCTTTATTTCCCAATCAGAGTAGTCCATCAAGGACTTGAGGGAAGGATGGCTTATGGGCTCCGGGGCTGATCCCCACCCATGGCCCTTGGAGGCCCCGAGGCCAGTGCTCAGCACACTGGCTAGGGAAGATCTCGGCCCCGTAGAACGGGAGCTGGATTAAGACCTCAGCCGAGGATCAACTCGAGGCCAAAGGACCTTGAGGATCAACTCAGCCTCTGGGGACATCCTCAACATTGAAGGCACAGTGGTTTGGACGGAGGAACTTGTGGTACCAGACAAAAGCACCTGCTGCTGGTCCATGAAGGCAGACAAGCTGAACTTCAGGGCCGCCATTCTGGACTCCAGGCCAGAAGGCTCCGCAGTCATCGGAGCGTGCACCGAGGGAATTGGGCCCGCTGCTGGTTACCCTGAGGGGAGTCCTCGAGGAGGATGGCATCAGGCGACCGAGGCCAGCCCGAGGTAGAGTCCTTCTGGGGACCTTCACAGGTCGCTCCCTCTCTGATCCCTCGGATGAGCGACTAGGACTGCGGGACCTGACTCAGGACTTTCCCAGCACGTCTGAGCCATCCAGGGATGCTACCTTCAAGGCCTTCTTCTTCTTCCTGGGTTTCCTCGAGGGAGACCCCCTTTCCAAGGAATCATGGCATCAGTCAGGGTCCGTAACACTACCCAAGGATTTTGCAGTTTCAGGAGGAGGCCTGGGCCTTCGGAGGTACCGGGGACTCCAGGAAAAACTTATTGTGCTACTGCTAGTGGCTCTTGAGGGCCTTGGTGGATATCTTCTTACAGAAGCCACATGCCATGAGGTCGTGGTCTGGTCTCAGGCAGTCGTGTGTGTCAGTTAGGGACATTATTTTGGCACACCGATCACACTTTTTAAAACCACTGGTAGCCATGGGAAAAAAAAAGTATTCCAGAGAGGTCAAAAATCTGCAGTGCCACCAGTTGGAACAAAAGGGTGCGAAGGCGCCATAAAGGGAAAAAAGACTACGAACCTGAGACTCGATGCCAGGGCAGTGGGCTCGGGTGGCGGGAAGAGAACCAGTGCACTATCGGAGGAGAGAATGAAACTCAGGTCGAGAAAATCAACTTTTTCTGGGGGAAGAGCAGATAGACGTCTGAAGGGCTCCACTGAAAAAAGGAGACTGAGCAAGATGGCACCCTTGGGCGGGAAGGGGACCACGCATGCATGGTGGCATCTCCCAAAGGCTTTCTTTGAAAGCTGGGGGGGTGCTTCCATGAGGACTCCATCAGTACCGACGTCACCGATGTGAGGACTGACTTTATGCTTGTTCCTGGAGAAGTAGTGCATTTCCCAAAGGCTTTCTTTGAAAGTTGGGGAGAACCTTCCACACATAGCTCCATCGGCATCGACGTCACCCATATGTGAGGACTGACATCCTGCTTGTTCCCGGAGAAAAGAAGTAACTGAAAACATGTTTTTAAATTATGCAAATAAAGTGGTTCTCAACCCACTCTTAAACTATGCGGAGGAAAGGCCTGGCAATCTACTTCCGTATGTTGCCATGAAAACCGAATGGATAGTCACAACAAAACAAATTGCACTATAGTGCTTGAAGATGAGATCCCCAGTTCGGAAGGCACTCAAATGGCTACAGGGGAGGAGCTGAAGACTTTTCAGAGTAAAGCCAACATTTATGATGTGGTTGGATCAAAGCCCTTGGGACATCTTTTTTTTTTTTTAATTTGTTTATGCAATTTTACAACATATAATCAAGCAACGCTTGTACAAAAAACAACTACTTGTACAGCAATAATAAAAAGAAATAATACAATGAAACTCAGCAAACAAGAGTATAGTTAGCCCACAATCACTGGGGAGACAGCCTAGAAAAGAAACAAACAATGATAGGTGGATCCTCGGAATTCATGTATAGAAGGAAAAAGAAACCAGAGAATCTAAACAGAGGCAGAGGACAGAGCAATAATAATTACAATGAGACCTTACTCACAGAGGGGAAGATGTCACTAAATGGGAACTGACAAACGAGGATAACTCCTCCGGTTGAAATAAAACATACTTATTCGCTCTACAGAAAATTATACATTTACAAGGAAAACGTAATAGGAATGAAGCACCAATCTGAATAACACCCGGCCTTAATAACAAAAAAGCTCTACGCCTTCTCTGAGTCTCTCTAGAGACATCTGGGAACATCACAATTCTCTTCCCCATAAATAAAGCAAAATATTTTTTAAAGTAAAGCTTTAATATCCAATCCCTATCAGATGGAATTGCGAAGGTCATTAACATAGTGGAAACTAATAAATCTGCTTCTTTAGGTGACTACAAAAGAGCGGATACATCTAAAATATCCATATCCAACGGGCCCACAGTCATCTTTCCTTCCTTCTTACCACTAGGCAAAAAGTAAGCTTTAACAACAGGAAGGGTTAAATCAACCGGTACCATTAAAGTTTCATGTATATATTTTTTAAACAGCTCAACCGGGGAAATCTCTAACACAACTGGAAAATTTAACAAACGAATATTAGAAGCCCTTACAACATTTTCCAAATTTTCCATTTTCATTCTTATTGCGACATTATCTTTTATTATAGAGTCAGTTACTATTGAAACCTGAGTCACTTTCTGTTCCCCAACGTCAATCTTCGACTGAAGATCAGCCAACTCCCCCTTAAATCCAGAAGACATACTTTCCAACTTTTCCAATCGCAGAGTAGTTAATTCCACTTGCTGGCTGACAGCAGACGACAATTGTAAAATTGCCTCCCAGATAGTCTCAAGAGATATCTCTTTCGGGCGTTTCAAAAAGGTACCTTTTGATAGCTCAGTTAACAAGGGGAGAACCCTTCCATCAGCTCCATCCACTCGGTGAGGAAGTATATCTGACTCCAAAGATTGAAAAGGAACCTTATCCACAGCCCCCGATACCGTGGGCTGGTCTCCGGGACTCTCCTCAGGCAAGGCCCGCTCACAAGACGCTGCACCACCCACTCCGGGCAGAACTGCATCTCCTCTTGCGGGAGGGGTCACCGGGCTGGTCAAACATGAAGACGGCAAATGCTCATCCGGGGAGAGAGAGGCCTCTAGGGCAGACAATGCCGAATCCACCACAACCGACGGTGTAGCGCCCGCTCGAATCTCTCCCATTTGCAGCTCCGTCAGCTGAACGAAACGATCCATAGGATCAACAGGAACAGCAGGTACAGGCTCCATGGGAGGAACCTTTATCTTGCCTTTGCGTTTAGGCATGATCAGCCCACTAACGCTCCGCCGCCATCTTAGAATTTAGCCACTCCCCATTAAGCCTAGCTTCTGAGATTAGTCAAGATCAGGCTCCAGGACATCTGACTGCTGATGTAGCTGCACATAAAATGAGAGTTAGAAGCTGCAAAGATGTCTTGCATATTGGGACATGGAACGTAGAAAGCATGAACCAAGGGAAGTTGGAGGTGGTCAAGAATGAAATGGAATGTATACAACTTGATCTGTTGGGTGTCAGCGAATTGAAATGGACTGGCATCGGGCATTTTGCATCAGATGATCACATGGTCTACTATGCTGGAAATGAAAGACAAAGAAGAAATGGTGTTGCATTTATAATTAAGAAGAAGTTTGCAAGCTGAAATTGACAGAACATACAAACAGGATATCCTGATAGTCATGGGTAACTGGAACGCAAAAGATGGCAACAAAGAAGAAGGCAAAATGGTTGGAAAATATGAACTTGGCAACAGAAATGAAGCTGGAGAAAGAATTCTGCAAGACCAAAGATCTAGGCATCTCAAACACCTTCTTCCAGCAACACAAGTGACAACTGTACACATTGACTTCACCCAATGGATTATACAAAAATCAAATTGACTACATATGTGGAAGTCAACGATGGAAAAGCTCTATAACATCAACTAAAGACAAAACCTGGAGCTGACTGTGGTACAGATCACCAACTACTAGTATGCAAACTCAAGCTAAAGTTGAAAAAGAGCAAGCCACTCAGAAATGTAGCAAAATATGACCTTGAGAATATACCAGTGGAATTTAAAGACTGCCTGCAAAATCAATTTGCTGCTTTAGATACAAATGATAGAGCTGCAGAAGAGTTATGGAATGACATCAAGAAGGTTGTGTTGGAAGAAAGCGAGAAGTCTCTACAAAAGGTGAAAAAGCATACATGGCCAAAATGGATGACAGAAGAAACTTTGAAAATTGGCCAGAAATGCAGAGAAGCTAAAGCCAAAGGAGAAAGAGAGGGAATCACAGAACTCGAGATTTCCAATGTGCAGCAAGAAAAAACAAGGAAAAGTATTACAATGATGCATGCAAGGAAATAGAAGCAGAAACTATTAGAGGAAGAACAAGATGGGCTTCCTAAAGCTACGAGAGTTAAAGAAAAAATTCCAGCCTCGAATTGGAATGTTACAAGATGCTCAAGGATCTATGTTGAATGATGCTGTGAAGCTCAAGAAAAGGTGGAAAGAATATAGAGTTTTTATATGATAAAGATCAAGTGGACCAACAGCTGTTTCAACCTGTACCTTATGATCCGGAACCATTGGTGATGAAAGAAGTTGAAGCAACACTGAAAGCCTTATCAAAGAATAAAGCACCAGGCATTGATGGCACTTCCATAGAAGTATTACAGCAATATGATACAGCTGTTATCATTCTTACAAGGCTCTGACAGCAAATTTGGAAGACAACATCATGGCCAAATGACTGGAAAAGACTGTGTTTATACCAATACTAAAAAAAGTGATCCAATTGACTGTGGGAATTATAGCACAATCACTCTGATCCCACATGCCAGCAAGATTCTACTGAAGATTATTCAACAGAGACTACAACCATACCTGGAACAAGAACTACCTGAAGTACATGCAGGGTTATGGAAAGGGCGAGGAACAAGAGACATCATCGTGGATGTGAGATGGATCCTCAAAAAGATTAAAGAATACCAAAAGGATATCTATTTTTGCTTTATCGACTACAACAAGGCTTTTGATTGTGTAAACCATGAAAAACTCGGTCACATTAAGAAGCCTGGGTATACCAGAACACCTGATCATTCTCTTGCACAATCTTTGATCAAGAAGCAACAGTTTGAACAGAACAAAGAGAAACAGAATGGTTTAAAATCAGCAAGGTGTACAACAAGACTGCATACTTTCCCCCTACCTATTTAATTTATATGCAGAACAAATCATCAGAAAAGCAGGATTGTATGAAGACAACAGAGGTGTGAAGACTGGTGGAAGACTTATCAACAACCTTCGCTATACTGATGATACCACATTACTGGCTGAAAGTGAAGACGATCTGAAACTTTTGCTTCTCAAAATCAAAGAACGTAGTCTTAAAATGGGCCTGCACCTTAATGTAAAGAAGACAAAGATCATGACAACTGGCAAAATTAATAAGTTCATCTTCGATGGAGAAGAAATTGAAATCGTGGGCAACTTTAACTTACTTGGATCAATAAAGAAGCAACAAGCAGTCAAGAAATCCAATGACGCATTGCTCTTGGCAGAATGGCTATGTAGGACCTAGACAAGATTCTCAAGAGCAGAGATGTCTTTCTCCATACAAAGATTCAACTCGTTCAAGCCATGGTATTTTCAATAACATCATATGGATGCGAAAGTTGGACAGTGAAAAAGATATCCTCAAACAATAGTCATTGAAATTCTAACCAGTCGCCACTCTGGTAAATGTCCTTCTATTCCCTCCTATTTTTGTCGGGAACAACCAACCTGAGAGGCAGGAATGGTCAACCACCTCCCCGTGTTGGAAGGACCCTTTTATTCAAGAGAGCCTCAGCCCTCGCAGTATAATAGTGTGAACCCACAGCTGAGACCGGGTGAAGGAAATTCCAAAATCCAAATACACCCCACTTATCGTTTACTAAAGGCAATAAAACTTCAAACCGTGCTGAAACCAAGGCAGTTGATGGCTGAACTGTCTCACCGTGTTAATCCACCAACAACACCAGCAAGCATCACAACATGCATGTTTCGGACCAACTCCGGGCCCTGTACCAAGTGATTACGTTCCTTCAGAGAAGTTGCCTTATTGCCTTTAGTAAACGATAAGTGGGGTGTATTTGGATTTTGGAATTTCCTTCAACCGGTCTCAGCTGTGGGTTCACACTATTATACTGCGAGGGCTGATGCTCTCTTGAATAAAAGGGTCCTTCCAACACGGGGAGGTGGTTGCCCATTCCTGCCTCTCAGGTTGGTTGTTCCTGACAAAAATAGGAGGGAATAGAAGGACATTTACCAGAGTGGCGACTGGTTAGAATTTCAATGACTATTGTTTGAGGATTTTATATTGGGTCATTGAATTGTTTGGGGTTTTTTGGTGACAGTGAAAAAGATAGACAGGAAGAAAATTGATGCCTTTGAATTATGGTGCTGGCGGCGAATACTGTGTATACCATGGACTGCCCAAAGAACAAACCAGTCAGTACTAGAGGAGATCAAACCTAAGGTTTTTTTAGAAGCTCAAATGACAAGACTTTGATTTTCATATTTTGGACACATCATGCAAAGAGAGAAATCATTAGAGAAAGACATCATGCTTGGCAAGGTAGAAGGTCAACGCAAAAGAGGAAGGCCAGTAATGAGATGGATTGATACAATATCAGCAGCTATGGGTGCCAGTCTGTCAACAATGAACTGCCTGACTGAAGACTGAACACAATTTAGGACAACTATCCAGAGGGTCGCCATGAGTCGACACCGACTCAATAGCATTTAACAACAGCAACAACAGGTCTGCATGCACTTCCTCTACTGTAGCAAAATCGATTTTATGCACTTTCATTGCAGATATCCTGAAACCCAACTAAGTGTCCAAGGCACTGGGTTGAAAACCTCTGTGATAATAGAGTATCACACAACTAAATAAACCTGAAACACTGTTCCATAGAACATACACCAAAGAGATATTCTAAAGATGAATAAGAAAGTGCCATTTTGTTACAGCTTTGGTGGGGGTAGGGGGATTTCTTTCATTAAGCTGAAATAATTAGAAGTATGACTTGACTAATTTACT
This sequence comes from Ichthyophis bannanicus, assembly GCA_033557465.1. NCBI lineage: Eukaryota > Metazoa > Chordata > Amphibia > Gymnophiona > Ichthyophiidae > Ichthyophis > Ichthyophis bannanicus. The sequence goes on along the minus strand of CM066031.1, from coordinate 1,394,413,467 downwards.
AGAGGTTTGTCCCGGAGACATTCATATATCTGCCTTTCTAAAATGGCTGCAGGGATGTCTTCAGGCTTGGCACATCTACATACCAATTTTTAGATGCCCAACTCACAAACAGAGCTTCTAAAATGACTCCCTTTGTCTTTTCACCACACCAGAATGGGCCAAAAGTTTAAGTTCCATTAGAGATGCTGAAAAATGTATCTAAGCATGATCCAATTACTTCAATGTCCACAAAACAGCAGTGGCACATGAGTTTGTCACTCATCTGAAAATGACATTCCTGATACACTACAAGCCAACTAGCTTTTTGCCTAAGCAAGAAATTGTAGTTACTCACCTGTAACAGGTGTTTTCCAGGGACAACAGGAATCAGGTCTCTCATATGGGTGACATAGTGCTGACAGAGCCCATGCGGAAGCATCTCCCCAACTTTCAAAGAAAGCCTATGGGAGATGCACCATGAATGCATGGTTCCCATCCCGCGTCTCAGTATAGTGACGTAGCTAAGATAGCAAAAATTAAAATACGGTAAAGAAGCAACTCCAAGGGGAAGAGGGAGGGTTGTGAGGACTGATTCCTGCTATCCCCGGAGAACACCTATTACAAGTGAGTAACTACACTTTCTCCGGGAACAAGCAGGAAGTCAATTCTCACATATGGGACACCCTAGCTACAGGCTACCAAGAACCTGTAAAAAATGCCACGTGACCTGTCCGGCGGGGAACCAGCACTCCAGTAGCCTGAACACTGAAGGTTCAGAGAGCAGGAGTTACCTACACCCTTATGGAAAAACTTTTACTGCTGCAGTTGATGGCTCTTGATGGCCTTCGTGATCATGACCTTTCAAAGTTCGCAGTTCGAGTCGTCATAGTCCGGCCCAAGGCAATGGAGTCAGCAGTCATGTGGATCAGTGAGGGACATCATCTTTCCATACTGATCACATTTCTTGAAGCCACTGGAGGCCATAGGGAAATAGGGGCCCTGCAACCCGGGTGAGGGTCCAAGGCCTGCAGCCAAAAAAGGGCATGAAGTGCCAGTCGAGGGACATCTCGAGGAAACAAGGAAACAAATCCAAGGAGCAATGCTGAGGGGAGTTGGCTCGGGGGTGGAAAAGGAACTGGTACACGTACCAGATAAAGTAAGGCAAAAAAGAGATGCTTTTTCCAGGAAAATGGGACGTCTAGTGGGTTCTGCGGAAAAAAAGGAGACTGAGGCAAGATGGCACCCTTGGGTGGGAAGGGGATGATGTATGCGTGGTGCATCTCCCAAAGGCTTTTTTTGAAAGCTGGGGAGATGCTTCCACACAGACTCTGTCGGCACCGACATCACCCATATGTGAGGACTGACTTCCAGCTTGTTCCTGGAGAAAAATCGTTATACTCATAAAGGAATGAAAAATGATTCATGTGCATATCATAACATATGATATGCCATACTGGGTCAGACCAAGGTTCTATCAAACCCAGCATTTATTTATTTATTTATTTATTTAACAATCATTTATATCCCGCATCTTCCAGAGTTCAGTTGCGGTTCACAATAAAACAAAATCCACAAAGCAAGAGCTTGGTTTTACATCGAACATTTTGTAACAATAAACAATATAATGGTTAACAGCATGAGCTAATACATAACAGCATAACTGGCTTGTAAACTATGTACAATAAACTATATACAAATACAAGTTGTAGGTACTTTAGGGTTGAATCATAGAGTTTTTAGTTCAGTGGTTTTTCTGTTAAGTTGTTGGATTTAGTATTACTCAGTCAGCATTCTGTTTCCAACAGTGGCCAGTCCAGGTTCCCAAAAGGTATACAGATTCCATGTTGCTTATCTCACGGGTATGCAATGAATTTCCTCGGTCCTCTTTAATAATGGTTTATAGACTTTTCCTTCAGGAACTCATCCAAACCTCTTTTAAATCCAGTTACAATAAGAGTTTTTACTACAACCTCTGGTAATGAATTCCAGAGTTTAATTATGCATTGTGTGAAAAATAATTCTACAATTTATCCAAATTATGAATAGCCAGGTGTGCATGCCTGCTCACAAACCTGTTCACAGCACACATTTAATACCCCTAATTAAAAAAAAGTGTAGTTACTCACTTGTAACAGGTGTTCTCCAGGGATAGCAGGAATCGGCCCTCACATATGAGTGACGTTGGCACCGACGGAGCCCAGGTGGAGCATTTCCTCATCTTTCAAAGAAATCCTTTGGGAATGCCACCACGCATGCGTGGCCCCCTTCCTACCCAAAGGTGCAATCTGACTCAGTCAGGTGCCATAGCTATAGCACCTTCAAGAAGATGGCAAAAATATACAGCAACTCCAAGGGGAGGAGGGAGGGTCATGAGGACTGATTCCTGCTGTCCCTGGAGAACACCTATTATAGGTGAGCAGGAAGTCAGTCCTCGGATATGGGACTCCCTAGCTACAGGCTACCGAGGACCTGTAGAAAAAGGCATGGCATCACCTTGAGCAGTTGCCAGTGAAAGCCGAAGTCAGCCCGAGGACCCCTGGTCCATGGATGGACATGTGCCCGGTAGCCTGAACAAGAAGGGTCAGAGGGCAAGAGTTGTTTAAACCCCGAATAGATTACGGAGTACAGCCTGGCCAAAGGTGGCATCCCAACGGGACTCCCTCTCCAGGCAATAATGCACCATGAAGGTGTGAGTGGAAGACCAGGTAGCAGTCCAGCAGATGTCTGCCAGTGGCACCGAGCACAGATTAGCGACAGACGTCACCATCGTTCGGACATTGTGAGCTGTGACTTGGCGTTCTAGGGGAAACCCGGCCTGGGCCTGGGAAAAGGCAATGCAGTCCACCACTCAGCTGGACAAGGTATGCTTGGTGACTGCCAGCCCCAAGCAGCTGGAGTCAAAGGAAATGAAGAGCTGCCTGGTGGTCCTGAATTTGTTGCAGGTAGAAAGAGAGCCCTCTTACAATCCAGGGTGTGGAGAATTGCCAATGCCTGGTTAGCGTGGGGCTTCGGGAATAAAGTGGGCAGCACTATCTCTTGATTGAAATGAAAATCCGAGACAACCTTTGGAAGGAACTTGGGGTGAGTCCACAGGACCACCCGGTTCCTATAGAACCTCATGTGCAGTGCCTCGGCCATCAGCTCCTGGCGTTCACTGACTCTCCAGGCAGAGGTGAGAGCTATCAAGAAGGCCACCTTCCACGACAGGTGCCACAGGGGGCAGGTAGCCATGGGCTCAAAGGGCGGCTTGGTCAGCTGCATGAGGACCACATTGAGGTCCCTTTCCACCGGAGGAGGGTGGATAGGGGGCTTGGAAAGAAGCAGGCCTCACATGAAACGAGAGACAAGCGGTAGCCCCGAAAAGGTTTGCCCTTGATGGGGTGGTGGTTCGCTGAGATGGCACTCAGGTGAACCCTGACCGAGTTAGACTTTAACCCAGACTGCAAAAGGTGGAGCAGATACTGCAAGACCAAACTGGTAGGGCATGAAAATGGGTCCACTCAGAGCTCCGAGCACCACACCGAGAACCGATGCCACTTGAAGGCATAAGCCCGTCTGGTCAAGTACTTTCGTGAGGCCAAAAGAATGTCCTCGATCTCCATGGGGAGATGGTAGGAGGCTAGAGAGACCCACTCAGCCGCCAAGCTGTGAGGGACAGGGACCTCAGAATGGGGTTAAGAAGCAGACCCTCCTCCTACGACAGCAGCTCTGGTAAGAACCCGAGCGGGACCAAGGGCTCCATTGAGAGACAGAGCAGCAGAGGAAACCAAGGCTGCCTGGGCCACCTCGGGGCTATAAGAATCATTGAGGCTCTCTCCCGCTGGACCTTGAGAAATGTCTGGGTGATGAGGGGTGTGGGGGGAGGCATATTCTAACTCTATGTCCCACGATATGAGGAAGGCATCGGGGGGCAACCCTGCCCGGGTGCGAGAGGGGACCACAGAACTGAGGAAGCTGCGAGTTCACCGGGCTGGCAAAGAGGTCCAGGTCTGGAGTCCCCCAATGCTGGCTGTGACCTCTGAACAGAGGCTGTGGGAGCCAGTGCCCCCCCCCCCTGTTTGTTCATATAGAACATTGTGACCTGGTTGTCCATCTGGACCAGCACCACTCAGTGCTGCAAGCGGTCCCTGAAAACCTGGAGAGCGAGGCGAATTGCCCAGAGTTCCAGCAGGTTGATCGAGGGACCAGGACCCCTGAGTGCACTGTCCCTTGCAGTGGGCTCCCCAGCCCGCCAGGAAGGCATCCATGGTCAAGACCATCTGATGCGCCGGGGCTTGGAAGGGCATACAACAAAGCAGATTCTGAAACTCCTGCCATCAAATCAGACACTCTGCCATGCTGGGAAAGTCCGAGATGGGGTCTCGGAGGCAGCTGGCTGACTGTGCCTATTGCCCTCAGAGGCACCACTACGTCTCCCGCATGTTGAGATGGATGTTGGGCACTACATGGACCATGGCCATGTGGCCGAGAAGGCAAAGCATTGTCTGGGCTGGGACAGCGCCGCGGCACCGCACCTCAGACACCTGGGACACGAGGCGTTCCGCCCTGTCCTGAGGAAGAAAAGCCATGACCTGTAGGGTGTCCAAGCGAGCCCCGATGAACTCCAGGGACTGAACTGGAGTGAGATGAGTTTTTGGGTAATTGATCACGAACCCCAGATGCTCCAGGAGGCAAATGGTGTGGTCTGTGGCCTGCCTGGCTTTGGAGGCCATGCCCCTGTTAAGAGCCAGTCATCTAGATATGGATAGACGAAGGTGCTCTGCAGCCGCAGATGGGTCACAGCCACAGCCCAGCACATCATGAAGACCCACGGGGCAGATGTGAGGCCAAAGGGAAGTACCCTTTGCTGGTAATGGTTTCCCTGAACCATGAAGCATAGCCAATCGCCCTGCCGGAGGTAGGGCGGTAACGTTCCAAGGGAGAGCATCTTGAACTTCTCCCACACCAGGAACTTGTTGAGGTTCTGCAGGTCGAGGATGTGCCAAAGGCCTCCTGTTTGCTTCAGGATGAGGAAGTATCGGGAGTAAAACCCCTGTCCTCGGAGGTGTGGTGGGACTGGTTCTACCACGCTGTCCTTGAGGCCTGCGAGCTCCTGACTCAGGAGGGCCTGGTGCTGGGGAAGCTAGCATGGCTCCCCAAGAAAGTACGGAGGAAGGCCCTGTTCCATATGGAGACGATAGCCCTCCCGAATGACCTGGAGAACCAAGGCATCAGTGGAGATGGACTCCCACCTGTGGGAAAAATGAACCAGATGCCCCCTGACGGACATCCGCTCTGACAGAGGGGGAGATGCTATGCTGATGGTGTCAAAACCCCGAGGCTGGATGAGCCAGAGCCGGGGGTTGGGTCTTGGAGCCCTTCGGCTTACGAGGGCCGTGGACCGTGGACTTGCCCTGGCTGCCCTGAACGGGGGTCGACATCGGCGGATAGGCCGGATAGCCCCTGTATGGGAGCCTCTTTCACTGGAAGAAAGGTTTCTTGCCCTGCTGCTTCTTCCTGGGGAGGGAGGATGTTTTCTGGGAGAGGTGAGTATGAGTCACATACTCCGTCTCGATCTCTGCGGCCTTGTCCTCCATGGGTTTGCCAAATAGCTGCTTTCCGAGGCAAGGGACGTTCAGCAGCTTCTCCTGGACCCACTGTTCCAGGTCCGAGGACTGGAACCAAGCCTGCCAGTGGGCTCCGATGCCAGCCGCCACCACCCAGGCGGAAGACTCTAATCCGTCATACGCTGCTCATGAGAGGTACTTCGAGCATTCTCCAACAGACTTTGAGAGGGACTGAAAATGCTGGAGATGGTCTCTGTCAAGGCCTGACGCGAAGCCTTCGAGTTCCCTAGCGAGATCACGGAGGAACATCCCAATGTATAATTGGTAAACCTGGATGCGGCATGACAACATGGAGCCCTGATAAGCCTTGCGCCCGAGGGCATCAAGGGTATGAGACTTTCTGCCCAGGGTGACTGACAAATGAGTCTTTGAGTTCTTTAGCTTCCGCATGCGCGATTTGACCACCATCAAGGTGTGGGGAAGCTGTTTTTTTTGAAACTCTGGACCTCGCAGGACCTTATACATAGCATCCAGGCACTTGCTCACAATCAGGACAGAAGCCGCGGTCTTCCACATGTGGAGTAGGAGGTGGTCCAGCACCGAGAGATCCTCCCTTGGAGGAGCTTCATATTGCAGAATATCGAGCTCCTCTGTGCGGGGCTCCTCCTCCAACCAGCGCCATGTCCCAGATTAACTCAAGGAAGATGTCCGTGGGAGGTGATCTGCCACTTGGTTCGGCAGGGAGGGGTTGTAGGGGAGGTCTCGGTGGGACCAAGTATCCGGGGAGGTTTCTCCGTCAGACTCCCAGTCTGAGTAGTCCATGGAGGACTCGAGGTCGGGCAGTTTGAGATGGGTTGGTGACCCGTGCCAGATCTCCGAGGCCAAAACTTTCCCAGAGCCAGAGGCACTCACCCGCGAAGATCTCACGCCCTAGGAATAGGACGGAGATAGAGACCCGCACCGAAGATTCCTTATGAGGCTTCTGGTTCTCGGTGGTCACAACGGCAGCCTGGGGAGTCCTCGAGGTCGAGGTCCCTGCACTCTCGAGGCACATGCCGGTGGGGCCCTGCGGCACCAACGCTGGGGTGACCGGGTTGGGTGTCAAGGAGGAGAGGGGGTCCTCACCGGGATGAGACCGGGCGTTTTCACCGGAGGCCTCCATATTGGTTCGAGGTACCTTACTGGGCTGCTGCCACTCCAACTCCAGAGACTGCCGAGGGGGACTGAGAGACTGGGCACATGACCTCTCATGCTTGTGGCACCCCCGACAGAGTCCTCGAGGCCTTCTTCTTCTTTTTCCGCTCGCGTTCAGGCAACCCCTGCTCAGAGTGCCGCCGGGCCTGGGGAGTATCCTTGGAAGACTCCAGAGCTTGCGGGGCTGAAGAGCGGGAGGTTACCAGGGATACCGGGGCTGCCTTATGGAAGAGATCATCCAGCTTCTACTTACGACTTGGATGGCCTTGGAGGACATCTTCTTACAGAGGGAGCATAACTCCAGGTTATGGTCGGCTCCTAGACACCTGAGACAACAGTCATGGGTGTCTGTGAGCGACATGTTTTTGGAGCATCTATCACATTTCTTAAAACCGGAGGCCATAGGGGCAAAAAGTACCCCTGCGAGGTCGGAGATCCTCGACACGGCCAGTGGTTAAAAAGCACGCAAAGTGAGGTAAAAACAAAAAAATACAAAAATGAAAAACCCCAAGACCAGGGCCGAAGCAGAGGCATTCGGGAAGTGGGAAGAGGACTGGCGAAGGCCGGTAGAGAAAAACCAGTTGGAAACAGAGAAAACCTTTTCCGGGGACGAGATGCACATCTGAAGGGCTCCGCAGAAAAAGGGAGACTGAGTAAGATGGCACCTTTGGTCAGGAAGGGGACCACGCATGTGTGGTGGCATTCCCAAAGGCTTTCTTTGAAAACTGGGAAATGCTCCATTCAGGCTCCATCGGTGCCAATGTCACCCATATGTGAGGACTGACTTCCTGCTTGTTCCTGGAGAACACATGGTATGCCAGTGATCAGACTGAACAGTTTTATTAGTACTGTACATCTGAACTATTCCACTATGTTTCAGCCAAAAAATTTCTGATTGGCATTTTCCTTCTGTACACACAGGCCATTATGTAGGAAGTACATATAAAATCTGGCATGTTTGCCTTCCAGAAACCACATTTTTATCCTATTTTCCCCGTTAGAAGTAACACATTGTTCAAAAAGGTTTGAAAACATTTCATAAATGTATAACGCCAACAGTAATCACTCCCTGAGACACCAGGACCCATTGTCTCCAATAGATGGGAATGTGTTTGCTTAAATATATCCTCAGGAACAAGCAGAAAAGTTTCCACTGTGATTCCTAATTGGAAGAAAGGGTGTCTTTGAATAATGTGCATTCTTTCTAATTCTCTGGATCTTTCAGGAAACCAGTTGGCTCCATTTAAAGTAAAGTGTCAGTGAGCTTTAAAATGCCTAACTTTAACTAGTTTAAGCCGGGGTCTTTAACAGGATTAGGATGCAATATTAAGTGGAATAGCTAAGGGCTATGTACCGCTGAATATCCTGCTAATTATCCCGCTCACCATGATTAACGCGGTTTGCAGGTCTGCAGGTTGGAATAATTAGAGAGAAAAATCTCCACTGAAAGCCATGCTACTTATCAGCAAATGATTACTGAAAAGGGATCTAAGGAAACTATCCAACATATGAAGGTCAAGCTCAGGCATTATGTGTTTGAATATATCCTTCAGTCTGTATCCCAAAGTCTTCTAAATCAGAAGATTTACAGTACTGCCCTGCACTGGTAATGGTACCACACCGTTTTCTTTGAATGCATTTCACTTTGTTAGGGGGGAGGTGGTGGTGAGGGGAAGAAGGGTGCCACTTACAGCAAACTCACCAAGAACCGGCAGGCTATTTAACAGGTTATTCCTTTTCAGAAGCAAATTAGTGTATGGTGAGAAACAACTGACAGCAAACCAGCACAATGCTTAATTCTAATTATGCGGTTTCCCTGGAAAAATGTCAGGGCTTGTTGCTCAGTTCCAGCTGTGCAGAACATTAAAGGCAGTATTTGAAGCTTTTATCTTGCAGAACCAGGTGCCCTGAAAGAAGAGAGGCCTCTATCAATGCTAATAAAGGACTCTGTTTACTGCAACCCCTAAACTTTTTTTTTTTTTAAATTCAAGTATGCATCTTTGCCTGTGAAATACAGACAACGACTATCTTTTATAAGCCTGGCAATTTCCTCTGACTCAACTGGAATTGTCCTCTACTAGCTTAAAGTACAATAAATCTTCATTTGCAACTACTTGGGCATTCTTCCACTATTCCTATATCCTCCTCCCCCTTTCCTGACCAGCTATGCCCAGCCATCAGAGCCACAGTTCTCAGCCAGGTGCCAGAAACCAGGCCTCCCTCTGGAACCAGAGCCCCAGTTTAGGCCACTAAATGATGACTGAGACTCCCTCCCCTTGGAGCAATGAATGCTGAATCAGCAACACTCCCAACTCTGGCTAGCTTACAGAAAAGCCTGACTTGGGAGTCACATAACCTACCTGATACCATCAATTTACCACTCACATAACCTACCTGATACCATCAATTTACCCCTCACTTCCGCTCCTTCATGTCCCTCTTGGAGAGCACACACACCCAGACATACCTACCCACACCCTGCTCCCTCTAAATCTCGGTATTACCCCAGAAATAGACCCTCACGCTACTCTGTTAAGAAATCCACACGTAACTTATCCAACCTTATCCATATCCCTCTCCTCCCCCCCCCCTCCACTCTCCCGTTTTCATGCGCCCTATGGAACGCATGCTCAGTCAGTTAAAAAAAACCCTTTTATTCACGATCTTTTTATCTCTAATGCCCTACACCTTCTTGCCTTGACCAAGACCTGCTCCCCCAGACGACACCACATCCATTGCCTCTCTCTGCTATGGGGGCTACCAGTTCTCACATACACCTCGATCTACTGGCCACGGTGGTGGCGTTGGCCTCCTACTCTCTCCCTCCTGCCAATTCCAACCCCTCCTGCCACCCCAATCATACTCCCCCATCTCCTTTGAAATCCACTCCATTCGCCTCCTCACACCACTTCCCCTCCGAGTAGCTGTTATTTATCGCCCACCCGACAAATCCAAATCAACCTTCCTCACCGACTTCGACTCCTGGCTTTCTGCCTTTATGGATCCCTCCTCCCCCACTCTTATTCTTGGCGATTTCAACATTCACATCGACAACCCCTCTGACCCCCATGCCTCAAAGTTCCTCACTCTTACCTCCTCGTTCGACCTCCAACTTTGCTCCACTGCCCCCACACACCTACACGGCCACTGTCTTGACCTAATACTCTTCTCCAATTCCTCTCCCTCAAACTTCCGCAAATCAGTCCTTCCCTCATCTGACCATCACCTCTTAACATTTACTCTTCAGCTTCTGCCGTCCCAACCTCGTCCTGTCTCCTTCGACCTATTTAGAAACCTTCATAATATTGATCCCCTGACTCTCTCCTCCACCATTTCTCCATCTCTTTCCTCCATTATATCCTCCAAGTCAGTCAACAAGGCATTATCTTCATACAATGCTACACTATCCTCAGCCCTTGACACTCTTGCACCTCCCACCCCTCATCCTGTCAAACGATCTACTCCCCAACCCTGGCTTTCACCCACAATCCGTTACCTACACATCTGCGCCCGTTCTGCCGAACGAGCTTGGTCCAAATCCCGCTCCCCGGAAGACCTTCTACACTTCAAATTCATGCTTGGCTCCTTCCAGTCAGCCTTAGCACTTGCCAAACAAGATTACTACATCCATCTAACCAACTCCCTTGCCTCTGATCCTCGCCGTCTCTTCAATACCCTCAATTCTCTCCTCAAGGTCCCCCCGCCCCCGATCCTGCCCTCCCTTTCTGCCCAAACCCTAGCCGACTACTTCCATGACAAAATTCACAAGATTACCCTCCAATTCCCTAACCCCTCATCTACCTCCCCTCCCCTCCAATTCTCCTCCCCCATCCATACTCCCTCTGCCACCCTCTCCTCCTTCCCTCCGATCTCTGAAGAAGAAACCGCACTCCTTCAAACCCACCACCTGTTCATCAGACCCTATTCCCACCCATGTCCTACATTCCATCTCCCTCACCATTGTCCCCTCCATCACTCATATCCTCAACCTTTTACTCTCCACTGCAACTGTCCCTGCTGACTTCAAACATGCTGTTGTCACACCCCTCCTCAAGAATCCCTCACTTGATCTCACATGCCCTTCTAACTACCAACCCATCTCCCTCCTTCCCTTCTTATCCAAACTATTAGAACGAGCAGTCCACCGTCACTGCCTTGACTTCCTCACCTCCCAAGCCTTCCTGGACCCACTACAATCTGGCTTCTGTCCCCTACACACCACTGAAACAGCATTCACAAAAGTCACCAACGACCTGTTCCTGGCTAAATCAAAGGGCCTCTATTCTATCCTCATCCTTCTTGACCTTTCTGCTGCCTTTGACACCGTTGACCACAACCTTCTCCTCATCACCCTCTCCTCGCTTGGTTTCAAGGACTCCATACTATCCTGGTTCTCCTCCTACCTCTCCCATCGCTCATTCAGTGTATGCTCTGGTGGCTCCTCCTCCTCCCCTACCCTGCTCCATGTAGGTGTACCCCAGGGATCCGTCTTGTGCCCCCTCCTTTTCTCTGTCTATACCCGAGGCCTTGGCGTACTTATCTCCTCCCATGGCTTTCAATACCATCTCTATGCCGATGACTACCAAATCTACCTCTCTACAGCTAATATCTCGCCGGCAACCCAGTCCAAAATCTCTGCCTGTCTCTCGGACATCGCTGCCTGGATGTCTCATCGCTGATTGAAATTGAACATGGCCAAGACTGAACTCCTTGTCTTTCCACCCAACTCCTCCTCCCCACTTCCCCCTCTCTCAGTCCATATGGATGGATCTACTATCTTTCCTGTTCCCTCGGCCCGCAATCTAGGGATCATCTTTGACACCTCTCTCTCCTTCTCTGCTCATATCCAGCTTGTAGCTAAGACCTGCCGCTTCTTTCTCTACAACATCAGCAAAATCCACCCCTTCCTCTCTGAACACACGACCAAAACACTTATCCACTCCTTAATCTCCTCTTGACGCGATTACTTTCCTCCTACTCCTCGCTGGTCTTCCCATGAGCCACCTCCTTCCCCTTCAATCTATACAAAATCACGCTGCTCGACTAATCTTCTGCCAGCCTTGCCATGCCCACATTACTCCCCTTCTCAAGTCGCTTCACTGGCTCCCTGTCCAATTCCATATCCAATTCAAGCTTCTCCCTACTGACATATAGATGCATTCACTCCATGGCCCCTCAATACCTTTTATCTCTCCCTACGTCCCCTCTCGAAATCTGCGCTCCACTAACAAATTACTTCTATCAATGCCTTTCACCCGCACCGCGAACTCCTGACTGCGCTTCTTTCACCTTGCTGCACCACACGCATGGAACAGCCTACCTGCATCTGTGTGCCAGGCACCCTCTATGGCCCTCTTCAAATCCAGGTTGAGGGAGAGTCAGCGGTGCCAGATACCGGGGCTCAGCTGCTGTCTTCTTTCCATCTGCGATTGGCTGCAGTAGCTCCTCTCATCTACTCCCGATATTGGTTGGCTCCTGCAGTATATTTAAACGCCGGCTGCCAGAAGGAGGTGAGAGTCAGTGGTGCCAGATACCGGGGCTCGGCGGCTGTCTTCTTTCCATCTGTGATTGGCTGCAGTAGCTCCTCCCATCTACTCCCAATATTGGTTGGCTCCTGCAGTATATTTAAACGCCGGCTGCCTTGTGGCTGCGGTCGCGGCCTGCGGTCGCGTGCCTGAAGGGGGCGTGACCAAAGGGGGAATGCCCCTTTGGTGCCCCTTCGGTGCCAATTTGGGGCCTTGGGCCCAAGTCGTTGTGGGAATACCTAGAAGTCATGCGAAGAGGAAAAGCAAGAAAAGTAAGTCTTTAAAGGAATCTTCTATTTCTACCTCTACCCCCACTGGTGCCATCGGCCCCATGGATCAACATGTGGTGGTTTTGTCTAATACTGCTTCCGTGGTTCAATGTTCCTCTTCTCCTGCCTCCGGTGTTTCCTTGAGTTCCATCGATAGGACTCCTCCACCCAACCCTGGACCCTCTCAAGTTCCTATTTTGAACACATCCTCCTCTGAGGTATCTTCTTCCTCAGGAGAAGATGAGGGGACTCCTGCTCCATCAATTTGTTCTCCTTGTGAGGTACTTCCTATTATTCCTATACCGGTTGTTGGCTCTGATGGCACTTTAGTTTCATTCCAGGCTGCCAATAGCGGAGAAATTACTTTGTCTGATATTTGGAAACAAGGCTCTGCTACTAACTCTTTATTGTCTAGATTTATGGATCAGACCGCTGTTTTCTCTCAACACGTGGTCAACAGACTACATACTGTGGAAGTTTCAGTTAATAGTTTGTCTCAGCGGGCTGACAAGGTGGATGCACACGTTGTTTCCTTGCAGTCGGCGAGTGCATCCACCTTGAAGGATGCTTTACTTTTGTATCAACAGTTGGAATCTTTAGAAAATATTTCTCGTGCAAAGAATATTCGTATACTAAATTTTCCTAAGACACGTTTCTTGTCATCCGTTTTTCTATTTTGACAGTACTGTAAAGAAGGTTTGTTACTACCAGAGGTTGACACCATCTTGATTGATCATTCCTTCTATTTGCCAGTTCGGGCGACACCTCGGGAGACTAGTTTGGCGCTGGGTGAGGAGTGTACTGATTTAGATTTGACAGGTTTATTGGAAAATTCCCAGACTCCAATTTCTTCCCGCGCCACTTTAGTGATCACTTTGGTCAATCTTGCGGATAAGGCTTTAATTATGAAAGCCTTTTTCTCTAAGAAAGATTTTCTTTTTTATGGCCATAAGTTGTCTATTTTCCCCCATGTCTCCCGATACACGCAATGTCGGAGAAGGTCCTTTCTTCAGCTTAAACCTAGAGTTTTGGCTAAGGGAGGTACCTTCTTTCTTCGCTTTCCATGTAAATGTTTGGTTACCATGCAAGGTTTAACTTATGTTTATTCTGATCCTATTCAGCTAGAAGCCCTTTTAGATTCATTGCAGGCTTGAGACGACTGTATTTTGTTCTTTAATTCTGTTATTAGTAGTGTGGTAGAGGTTGGGTGTTGTAGCCTTAAATAATTAAGCTCAGGTGTTCTGCTGACGCTGTACTCTCCATGATGTGGGCTGTGCTGTGGTATATACTTGTGGGTATTTCTTTTGTAATTTTTATTGTAGCTCTTGTTATAAGTTATACTTTTTATTTTCATTGTATTTTGTTATTTGGATGGCATTAAATAAAATGTTAAAAAAAAAAAGAAACAAATCCAGGTTGAAGACATACCTCTTCACAGTTGCATTCAGATCCTCACTTCCATCCTCATCTTACCCTAAACCCCGTCAACGCTTATGACCAAACTATAGACCTAACTGTACCACACCGTACCTGCGCAGAACTGAGTAATGCTTTGTACTGTTCTGATTAGATTGTAAGCTCCGATGAGCATGATTCTGACAGGCAGGGACTGTCTCTTGTATGCTGGCTACCTCTTGTAGGTTAGCTGTGCAGCGCTGCGTGCGTGGCGCTTTATAAGTGCTGAATAGTAGTAGTAGCCACCAAGCTAAATAACTATTTTCACACAACAGTGGAAAACCCAAAAAACGTTGGTGGTCAAATACCAAGAATCTCACAAAAGAGACCCCAAACCCAACAATCAGTTGCAAAAAGGTTTTCATTTAAGAATGTCGGAGAGACCAACGAGGGGAGGGAAGAAAATCCACTCCCTCAAAGCAGTGTCTTCTTTTAATAATGTTTATTCAACAAAATTATAACTTATCTTATGTGAATAAGCGGTCATAGGAGAAGATGACAATGACAAGGGAATCCAACCAAGATGTGTGTCACGATTCGAGCCATCCAAAGCTCTGCCTCAGGTGATAAGGGATTCCAAACTCCAGAAGATCTTTCAGCGGAAGGGGATCAGAAGCGGCAGGTTATGTGTGCTGAAGGACATGGCCAGCAGCGGGGTAGAATCCAGATATTCAGAATCAGCCACTATCCGCTAAATATCCGCTGGATAGTTAAACAACATGGCTGACTCCCATAGTGTTTAAATATCAGCCACTTTGAATATCAGGCCGTAAATTTTAAAGTAAAATGACTTAATATACCTTTTTCAACATATTTGAGAAATATCAAAGAACTATTCATTCCTCCTAGGCATTCCTCTAGGCTTTCTAGCTCATGTTGAACCTACCAGGACATACAATATTTGTACAGCACCATCACAAATTTAGCTAAGGATTTAAAGAATAGCTACACAGCTCCCATACCCTGAAATGATGGGAGTATTTTAAGTATTTCAGTCTAGCCAAGTTTCAAGCCCACAGAAATGAAATGTTGCTGCTTCATGTCTAATGATACAAGCCACTCTGGAAACAAGCAGGAAAAGCATACAGAGCATGGCTCATGGAATTCTTACCAACCCCTGTGTGCGCGTGTGTGTGTGAATGTACGTGCGTGCGTGTATGTGCATTCACATTTGTTTCTTTGTATCTGCATTTCCTGCGTGTATGTGTCGTATGTATGTGGTGTCTGTATATATATATCTATTTTGTATGTTTATTATCTTTTTTTTTTGTGCGTGTGAATCTCTATTTTATCTGTGTGTGTACGTGTATATGTATCTTTGTGGGATGGTATGTCTGTGCATATTTATGAGCGTGCATGTGTCTGTATGTCACTGAATATGTACTTGTATGTGTGTCTGCGCTTGGGTGGCTCTGCTGCCTGAGGTGAGAAATGAGCTAGCCATCCTCCTCCCTCTCAGAGTTCTAGTCCAGGAATAGGGGGTTCCCCACTCAGTACACTGGTCAGCTGGTTGCCCCAAGAATACAATGTTTATACAAGCTATAGAGATTTTTTTTTAAACTTTGCAATGATGTTTTCATGTAACAAAAATTGTAGTAGTTTAATTATGTAGCTTGGGAATCCAATATAAAACGTATTGACTCTTGAAATTACGCACTGGACTGGCATGGTATTAAATGCAAACATATATCTGCAAAAAAAAAAAAAGGAGATGCAAGGAGATCACACACCAAGGAGCAAAAAGAACACACGAGAACCACAGCACAGTTTATAACACCAAAATAAAGTTTTATTACAAGTTTTATTTACCATGCAGTGGTTCCTTTTGAACATATATTTTGCACCCAAAGAAATTCCTCTCCCAACAATGGGGGCAGAGAAGAACTAGTGAGGCAGTTGTGGGGAGGTATTTTTTGTGTGGTGGCAGCATTTGGCGAGTTGGCAGGATAGTTGTAAGAGAGTATTTTTTGGGGGTGGGAGCAGTTTAGGGGACTGGGAGAATAGAGAACAGGGAGAGGGTATTTAAAAGGAAAAATTACCTGTTATATTTCACTGTATATAAGTTTCTAAGCTACAAAACCTGGAAGCTCTTCTCCCATAGGAATACATAGGGCTAGTTTGCGGGATACTTATTTCTCTGGAACCCCCAGTTCAATATGGCTTTTTTTCGGGGTGGTTACTCCAATCCTGGGTGCTTTTGACTGAGTGCTGCAACTCACAGAGTACAGTGCAAGCTTCAAGCATATGCATGTCTAAGAGATGGAGTCCCACTCTGTAATTCAGAAGTTAAAAATGAAAAAAGTAAGGAGTTTACAGGTTATAAGAGATGTTAATAAGACAGAGGTAAATTTCTGTCTTAATAAAAGGATGGGTTTGGAGCTTTGTGACCATTCATTTAATCTATTGAGCACCCACAGTAGGCATAAGTTGAGCCAGACGTTGTGAGCTCTTGATTTTACTGAGGTCTTTTTCCTTCTTATTATTATTCTTCTTCTCTTAACTGTACTGACTGTATATAACAATGTTAATGTATATAGTTCTAACTGTTTCCTGTAACTGAATATGTACCGTTTATTGTACAATTCAAAAGTTATTCTACTGTAAAATGCATTTGATCTGCTGTAAAATGCGGTATAAAAATGTCTAATAAATAAATAAATAAAATTCTATATTGTTTTTAATATCTATTGGTTAGTGCATATTTTTGAAGAAGATGTGTAATTCTGGGTTGTTTTTTGTTTTTGGTGATTGATTACTCAGACTCTTTAGGGGTATTTTGAATTAAGAGATGGAGAGGGCTGGTGCAGGGTTTACCTAGCAGCCGTCCACTGGTGATATCTCTGCTCTCTAACCTTTCAGGCTGTCAGAATGGGTGAGGATGTATGAGTAATGGCAGGACCCTGGAAACCTTGGAAAGACAACGGTTATCTCCCCCTGTGAACTGCAGACCACCTGCATGTTGAGCGAATGCAATGCCTTCCTGTTGCAGCAGGTGGCCTCCATCCCTGGTGGGGGTCTGAGGGCCACGTGTATGCAATTGATGACCCCCAGTACTGATGGAAAGCTGGCCACTTTATGGAGCTGGGTCATGGGTTGCTGCCTCTGCTGCACAGAGTGGGTTAGAAAGACCCTCAGGAACTGTGAGATGCGCTGAGACAATTGACTGGTGAGATCCACAGTGGCAGACAACACAGACTGGAAACTGCAGTGGCAAGGAAGGTAAGGGCCATGGCCATCTTGAGGTAGATGGGCATGGGCAGGCCCTTCCGTGGGGTAGACTGGAGAAGCAGCTCAAGCTCCTGGCAGAGATGGTAGATTAGCTTCCTTGTCAAGCAGAACCTGGTGAGGCACTACTCATCTGTGAGGTCAAGGAACTGGGTCTGTAGACCCTCTGATATGAGTGTCTTCTAGTGGCTCTCTTCTGCTCGCTGTGGACCTCATGCAGCATGGCCAGCATAAATCATGTGTTCATTTCATCCATGATCCTTGCCTCCTACCACCGATACCCAGTGACTCCCACTACCAACACCCACAGCACTGCATATGCACCTACTTTCACACACACACATGCACACACACAGACAAGCAGCAAAGAAATACACAGAGACACAGAAGCTGCAGGGAACAATGTGGCACACACAGACAGTGGACAACAGGGACCTGGGCAAGACAGAGAGACAGACACATGAAGGACCAAGGTGAGGATCACTAGAGGTTTGTGATTCGCAACGCTGGGAGGGGGTTGGGAGGGGAGAAGGGAGGAGGGAGTGGGGCTCTACAGGGTCTTGGGAAGGAAGAGAAGGATAGGTTTGAGACAGACATGGGATAATCTACAGAGAAACAAATGGTAGCTCAAGATACCTTTGTGGACATAGATGACAGTCACGCCAAAAATAAGCAAGACAAGCTCCTCCACTCACCAACGCCACAAGTAGTACCAATAGACAGCAAGCTCTGTAGAGCAGGGACTGGCTTTTATATGTATTTGTACAGCACTACATATGCCTAGTAGCGCTATATAAATGATAAGTTATAGTAGTAGTAATAGTAGTAGTCCCATCTTTATTCTTTCTTTTTATAGCAGGTGATTGGCACTTTAAAAAATCTACCCTGCATGTCACCAGCCTATGAGAAAAAATCATTGACATGTAGGCACTGGTGCCTCCCAGAAACATGTGCCCGGCGTGGAAACGTGTATCATGTGGCCTTTCTACAATTGCATTTTAGACGTGGGTGTGGCTTCCACATTTTTTTGGTGCAGCATCCTGTTTAAAATGCAAATAGGACTGTCTTCATTTTTTTCAAATCTGCATTAAGCTACCAGGCCCCACTGCTCTGGAATTCCCTTCCCTTAGAGCGCTGCAAAGAAAGTTCTTATAACAAGTATAAAAAAGGACTGAAGATTTGATTCTTCACTAAAGCTTTTCCTTGGCTCTCATTCTGCTCAGCACATCTGACTTTGTTGTTAGCCTACATGTCTCTCTGCTGTTTCACACCCATATGTAATGCTTGTTGTGCTCTGGGTGCCCCACTTTATGATATCCTTTTAAAGTGTGCTGATGTTACTGTTTTGTAATGTTTACTGCTTGTTTATTGATCGTAAACTGCTATGATGTAGTATTTGAATGGTGGTACATCAAATTCCCTTAATTAATTAATTAATTAATTAATTAAATACATACATACATACATACATGCTCATTTTGGCCAGTGCTTTATATGAGGGATAAAGGGAGTAATTTTTCTTAATCCCCCATTCTTTATGTGCACAAATTACAGGCTCTTTACTTAACTGGTAGCACTTAAATGTATAGTTTTCCAAAATAGCCCAGATATATATGAAACTGCCAACAATAAAATGTGCAAGTTGTGAAATCAGCATTTTCATGTAGAAGCTGTGGACTTGGTGCTGCACAGTTTTACCACATGCAGATTTGTAAAATAGCTCCTCCCACTGTGCGTAGAGGCAAATCCACATGCACTCTCGTATTGCCTTATACACATTTTACAAAAGGCTTTGTGTTTGGCAGAGCATTTTTTAAAGTACTGCTGCAATTGAACATATCTCAGATTGGATGTCTTGATTCCATTTGCCTCATCCTGTGTAGCACAGACCTTACAACACTTCAGTACCTCCTAACATTAATCCAACTACTCTTGGAAAGTGAATCAAACAAAGGTTGAGATGTCTCAAAGAATTCTCCAATTGCTCAATCTTTCTCAACAAGATGGGGGGATATTCAAAGGTATTTACATGGTTTGCAGGCCTGCAAATGTGTAAATGTTGCTGAATGGGATATTCAGCGGCACTAACATGGTTAGTACTACTGGATATCCATGGGACAGCGTTCCGTATGCCTTGTAGATCTATCAAATGATAAATAGTAGTCATACTAGTAGTGCTGCCGTTACACACCCTGATGTTATGCGCTTATCATCAGGGCATGCTGTGGGCGTTCCGGGGTGGAGCAGAGGTGGCATCCATCACTAACTGGGCAGCGGCGATATTAAACTGTGGCCCAGTTAGCGACCTGTGGGTAAAAGTCAGGTGCAGCAAAGGCTGGCCTAACTTTACTCACAGAAGCTAACCAGGCAGTGGCTCGATATTGCTGCTACATGATTAGCTTCCAGATTCTGCGGCAACCCTGATATTTAATACTGGTGGCTGGATATGGCCTTAACATTAAATATCAGTGGTGACGGCTAAGCTGAATATCTCCCCCGATAATATTATCTCACATAAGATCAGTATGGTGACATTTTACTTACAAGATATTGTCCTTTCCTTGAGTCCTGCTAGACCAGTCCAGACAAGTGAGTTTGTTCCCCTACCAGCAGATCGGTGGAGGCAAAGAACCAATGAAAAGCCCAGGTTTCAATGACACCATTCCCATGCCACCACAGGTCTCTTCAGTATTTAGCCCAAAGCATAAGGGAGAACATGGCAAGCCTCACACAACCTCATACTGGACAGCAATGAGTAATCAACAGTAGAAAACTATGTACAGGAAAGCAAAAACAGAAGGCAGTCCGTAGAAGATGAACTGCGGAACCAAGAATTAGCTGCAATTAAACACACCTCCTCTAGGGTACAAATTGAAAGCAATCCATCATTGCTCCCACAAAGAATCAAACAGCTCAGGAACAAATGGATTACAGTGGGCTCTTGTAGGTTGCGACCGGTAACACAGAGACACCCTCTCCATCAAGAGATATCATTGCATAATGCCTTCTCTGCCTTGTAAAATGAGAGTGCCCAATTAGTGAAAACTGAAGTGTCCTTAAATGAGAAGTTTAATGCCTTACCAAATATGAAGAAAAAAATCGCAATACAGAAAACTACTTGCCTCAGTCTAATGACATAACTAAGATGGCCAAGGGAAAAATAAAATACGGTAAAGAAGTAACTCCAAGAGGAGGAGGGAGGGTTGTGAGGACTGATTTCTGCTGTCCCTGGAGAACACCTGTTACAGGTGAGTAACTGCGCTTTCTCTGGGAACAAACAGGAAGTAAGTCCTCACATATGGGACTCCCCAGCTACAGGCTACCGAGAATCTGTCAAATGCCACGGCGATCTTCAAAGAGTGAGCCATGATCAGCAGCAGTTGAGTCTCTACTGAGAGACTCTTGCAAGACCCAAGTGTCTGGTGGAGAACCAGTACTCCGGTAGCCTGAACACAGAAGGGTCGAAGGGCAGGAGTTGGCTACACCCCAAAGAGATTACAGAGTATGGTCTGGCCAAACGTGCTGTCCAGGCAGTAGTGAGCTGCGAAGGTATGGACCGAAGACCTGGGGGAAGCCCAGCAGATTTCAGTCATGGGGACAGAATGCAGATTTGCCACGGAAGTAGCTATGGCCCTGACATGGTATGCCGTGACCCTCCAGTCCAGTGAGATCCCTGCTTGCTAGTAAGCAATGGTAATGCAGTCCACCATCCAAGTGGACAGAGTTCACTTAGTCACTGGGAGCCCCATACGGCTGAGGTCATAGGATACGAAAAGCAATGGTGCTTTGCGGTGGCTCTGAGTCTATTGCAGGGAAAAGGACAGAACTCTCTTACAATCCAGATTGTGGAGAACGGTCTCCACCCTACCAGCATGAGGCCTCAGAAAGAAGGTGGGGAGTACCACCTCCTGGATGAGGCGGAATGAGGACACCACCTTTGGTAGAAATTTTGGGTGTGTGCAGAGCACCACCCTGTTCTTGTAGAACCTCATGTAGGGTGGTTCCACTATCAGAGCCTGGAGCTTGCTGACTCTACATGCTGATGTGAGTGCTACCAGGAAGGCGACATTCCAGGACAGGTATAGGAAGTGGCAGGTGGCCAGAGGCTCAAACAGAGGCTTAGTGAGCTGCGAGAGCACCACATTGAGATCCCACTCTGCCGAGGGAGGGCAGATGAGGGGTTTGGGTAACATAAGGCCCCACTGGAATCAGGACATGAGGGGCTGACCGAGAGGGGTTTTCCCTCAACAGAATGGTGATGCCCTGCGATGGCACTCAGGTGTACTCTTACTGAACTGGACTTCAGTCCCACCTGCGATAGGAATTGCAGTACCACTTGTACTGTCCCACCACACCACATTGAGAATCAGCTCCACTTGAAGGCATACGCCCTTCTTGTGGAGGCCTTACGAGGGACCAGAAGAATCTCTTCAACATCACGTGGGAGAATGAAGGGGGCTAGCACTACCTTTTCAGCAGCCAAGCCGTGAGTGAGAGGAATCCCAGGTTGGGGTGTAGGAGAGAGCCCTGCTCCTGTGAGAGTAGCTCTGGAGCTCTGCCCAGGGGGATCGGCGATGTCACTGATAGGGAGATGAGCAGTGGGAACCAGGGCTGCCTGGGCCACCAAGGGGCTATCAGCATTAGCGATGCTCAGTCGTACTTGACCTTGAATAGTGTCTTGGCTACCAGTGATGTCGGTGGGAAGGTATACATGAGGCCTTCTATTCACGGGATGATGAACGCATCCGCTGCCACCCGGGACGGGTGCAGCTGGCGAGAGGAGAATTGGGACAACTGCATGCTGTCTGGGCTGGTGAACAAGTCCATTGAGGGGACACCCCAGAGACAAAACAGCTGCTACTGGACCCAGATGACACTCTTGTGGCTGGAGGAACCTGCTCGATTTGTCCACCAGGGCATTGTCCTGGCCTGGGCGGTATACTGCACTTAGGAGCATCCTTCTGTGTGCAGCATAGGATCTGAGGGCTACCGTCTCCTGGAAGAGGGGATGCGGCCCTGTCCTCCCCTGTTTGTTCACATAGAACACTGTGACCTGAATGTCGGTCAGGATCAGCACCGAGTGATGTTGGAGCTGATGGCGGAAGGCTCAGAGGGCTAAGTATATTGCCTGGAGCTCTAGCAGATTGATTTGCATCTAGGATTCCCTCTGGGACCAGCATCCTTGCATCTGGAGGCTCCCATAATGCATTCCCCAGCCTATTAGAAGGGCGTCCGTGGTGAGGACCTTCTGGGGGTTGGGTGTCTGGAAGGGCATCCCGGCCTGAAGGTGACATGGAATCTGCCATCCTCTGAAGGATTACCTTCACTTGGTACCTCAACATGCCTGTGGCTTGAGTCCACCGAGAGCAGAGGCACCACTGGACTACTCTCATGTGCAGGCAGGCATATGGGATCACGTGAACCATGGAGGCCATGTGTCCCAACATGCAGAGTAGGAGCTGGGCAGGTAGCGTCCAGCATCGGTGCACCTCTGCGGCTAACTCCCTGAGGCATTCTGACATCTCCCAAGGGAGGAAGGCTTTTGCCTGGAGGGTATCTAGTTGCACCCCTGTGAACTCTAGGCACTGGGCCGGAGGTGAGGTGGGACTTGGGGTAGTTTATGATGAACCTCAGGTGCTGCAGGACATTGATGGTGTGCCCGGTGGCGCATTCTGCCTCTGCAGCTGTGTCCCCCTTTATGAGCCAATCATCCAGATAAGAGAAGATGAAGGCCCCATGGAGCCAGAGGTGGGCTGCGACCACCACCAGGCACTTTGTGAAGACCCTTGGTGATGAGGCCAGATCGAAGGGCAGAACCCAGTTCGTGGGTGGTGCCCATTGTAGATGGAAGAGGTAGCCCTTTTTGACCACTTGTAGCACCCAGGTATCGGTGGTAATGGCTGTCCACCTATGGGAAAACAGGGCTAGGCGCCCCCCCTGTGGGCAACAGAGGACCCCCTGGGGGTAGGGAGGAAGCACCCAGGCAGTCAAAACCTCCTGGAACTTTGGGGCCTTTTGTTTTCTGGGACCATGTCCCTGGCCTTTCTGTTACTGAGCCTCTTAAGGGGCTGAGAAAGGCCTGGAAGTGCAGTGTATCACTAAAGTCCCCTTTCTTCCTCGGGAAGGAGGACTTTTTCCCCGTGGCTTTCTTCAGGGGTTGCACCGAGGTCTTCTTTGAGAGCCTAGTTCTCGCCACGTACTCAATCTCTATTTCTGATGCCTTATCCGCCATGGGTTTCCCAAATATGTTTTCTCCTATGCAGGGGACATCAATCAGTTTGTCCTGCACCCATTGTTCCAGGTCAGATGACTGCAGCCATGCCTGGTATCTTGCCCCGATACATGCGGCGGCAATTTTGGCCGATGACTTGAAGCCATTGTAGGCTGCCCAGGATAAAATCTTCGAGCATTCTTTTACCACCGAGTTCGGGGTCTTGAACCTCTGTAGGGGTTCCCCACTGAGGCCTGCCGAGAATCCACCAAGCTCCTTCAATAGTTCCTTCAAGTACATGCCAATGTAGAACTGGTAGGAATGGATCCGGCACATTAGCACTGAGCCCTGAAAAGCCTTCCAGCTGAGGGCTTTGAGGATTTGGGCCCCCTGCCGGGTGGCACTGACAAATGAGTTTTTTGGCTTTTAACCCGGCGCATTGCAACTCCACGACCATGGAGTTGTGGGGAAGCTGGGTCTTCCTCGGCCTCGGTCTCCACAGTGATAGCCTTGGCCATGTTCCGCACAAAATCGAGGAACACAACGTCCTCGGGTGGAGAACAGTGTCGGGACATCGGAGGGGATGGGTCCGAGGGCTTATACAGAGGCACTATCATTTTAGTAGCCACCCTATGCACCGACTCCATCCTGTTCACATCCTTTTGAAGGTGCGGTCTCCAGAATTGCACACTATACTCCAAATGAGGTCGCACCAAAGACTTATACAGAGGCACTATCACCTCCTTTTTTCTGCTAGCCATTCCTCTCCGTATGCACCCAAGCATCCTTCTAGCTTTTGCCATCGCCTTTTCTACCTGTTTAGCTACTTTAAGATCATCAGACACAACCATGCCTAGGTCCCACTCTTCTTTAGTGGACAAACGTACTTCACCCCCTATACTATATTACTCCCTTGGATTGCTGCAGCCTAAATGCATGGCCTTACATTTTTTAACATTAAATCCCAGCTGCCAAATTCTAGACCATTCTTAAAGCTTAGCTAGATCCCTCCTCATGTTATCTACACCTTCCTGGTTGTCTATTCTATTGCAGATTTTGGTATCATCCGCAAAGAGGCAAGCCTTACCCGACAGCCCTTCCGCTATATCACTAACAAAGATGTTAAAAAGAATCGGACCAAGGACTGATCCCTGGGGCACACCACTGGTAAAATCCTTCTCCTCAGAGTGAGTCCATTTACCTGTACTCTTTGTCGCCTCCCACCCAACCAATTTCTAACCGAAGCAGTAACTTTAGGGTCCATCTCTAGGGTGCTCAGTTTGTTTATATGTCGTCTGTGAGGAACAGTGTCAAAGGCTTTACTGTAATCTAAATACACCACATCTAGGGCTCTCCTCGGTCCAACTCCCTGGTCACCCAGTCAAAGAAATCAATCAGATTTGTCTGACAAGACCTGCCTCTGGTGAACCCATTCTGCCTCGGATCCTGTAATCCGCTGGACTCCAGAAAGCTCACTATTTTCTCTTTCAGCAGCGTTTCCAATAATTTACTCACCACCAAAGTTAAACTAACCGGTCTGTAGTTTTCAACCACATCCTTACTTCTGCTTTTGTGTAAAGGCACCACATGAGCCTCTCTCCAGTCCTTTGGCACCACTCCCGACTCGGACTCTGGAAGCCTGCTGCAAACAGAACAGTGCCAGACAATCCAACAGTCCTTAGACTTTCTCCTCTGGCAGGAAGACTCTGCCCACTTGAGAATGGGAATGTGTTCTCAGGAACTCCAGGGACTGGGAATGCAACAACTGGCTCTTTCCCCAGTTGATCACCCAGCCAAGGCTCATCAGAAAGGACACCATTCAGGGAGCTCCTGAAATACCACTGAAAGAGAATGGGTTCAGATGAGCCAGCAGCTCAGATATGGATGCACAGAAATCCCTGGGTGCCATATCCCCACGGCCACCACCACCACGACCTTGGAGAATGTCCTTGAGGCACTGGAGAGTCGAAATGGTAGGGCAGTGAACTAAAGGGGAGAGCCAAGCATGGCAAACACAGATACATTGCTGATCCTCCTGGTCAGCCAAATTCAGAGATGCCAGGGATTCCCCTTGGCACACTGCTTGGTCCATGAATCACAAAGTTCCCATCCAGAAGTGCATGGCACGCAAGTGATCATTGACACCCTTGAGGTCCAGAATGGCCTGAATGCTCCTTCCATATCGGCACCACAAAACAGAATACCTGTCTTTGCCCCAAGCAGAGTCCAGAATCCAGAGATGAGGCATTTCACTTGCCACAGGCCAAACAACATTTTCTGGAAGAAGACATGGAGAGTTAAGGAAAGTATTACAACAGCGCGTGTTGCTGCGCATTTACTGCAACACATGTTACAGGTGTTAGGGTAGGAACGCATGTTGGAGCCCCATGGGCAGAACATGCACTAGGAACATAAAACCGTCAGGCACCCAACAGGTAAAAACGCTACTAACACATGCAGAAAATGGTGGGAAACCACCACACCACGCTATCGGTTATCAGCAGTACACCTCGAATTGCGTCCCAGGCAGACAGAATTGGGAGCCAAAACAAGGACAATGATGAGGTCAAGCCTTGGTACTCACACCCTGAGAGCCCCTGGCAGAGGATCCATGCCGGACTCAGTTCTAATCCCCTGAAACAGTTTCAGTGCTTTTGCAGCACTGTGTTTAAGGTAGCTGGCAGGCAGGGCTGGCCCAAGGGTTTCTACCACCCTAGGCAAAACCCCCAGCCACGCCGCCCCTGCCAAGCCATGTCATTGCCCCCCCCCCTCAGCTGCCGCTGTCCCCACCCAGCTGCCACCGATTCCGTTGGGGAGGCGGCAGTAGCAGTATTTCAAAAGGCGGCGGCTTTCTGCTGCTGCTATTTTCCCCGCGGCAGGCCATGTCCTTCAGCTTCTGATCCCCTTCCGCGAGGAAGAAAACAGCAGCAGAAAGCTGTCACCTTCTGAAATAGTGCTACTGCTGCCCCCACCCCCCGAGATGGAATCAGTAGCAGCTGGGGGGGGGGCAGTTGACCTAGTGGATGGGCCGGCCCTGCTGGCAGGCAGATCCCTCTGAGAGCCTTTGGCAATCTTTGTGAGAGAGCAGAGGGGACAGAGGAGGAGGAAGGGGACGCTGAGGTTGTATGCACTCTTCCAGATCCATCAAAATGAAGAAATTAGACCTTACCTGCTAATCAGTTACTCCAGTCCAGTCCTGGCACCTTTGGGTATTCACACCCCAACAACAGCTTGGAGACTGAGTATGCCATGATTTTATGACACCCACATAGATAGACAGCTGGCTCCTCTTCCCAGCCTTCAGTATCCTATGACAAAGCAGACTCACAGGAAAGCACTGTTACTTACCTGTAACAGATGATCTCTGGGAACAGCAGGAATAAGTCTTCACATATGGGTACGTCGGTACCGACGGAGCCTGCGCGGGAACGCTCCCTAGCATCCAATCAGAAAGCTTTTGGGATCATCCCACAGCGCCTGCGTGCTGCCTTCCCACCTTTCCAACTGTCTCTCCTCAGTTGAGTTTTATAGCTGAGACAAAGAGGGAGAGAGAGGGAAAGGAAAGAGAGATAGAGAGAGAGACAACTCCTAGGGGAGGTGGGTGGGTTGTGAAGACTTATTCCTGCTGTTCCCAGAGATCACCTGTTACAGGTAAGTAACTGTGCTATCTCCAGGAACAAGCAGGAATGAGTCTTCACATATGGGGACTCCCTAGCTTTAGATGCCAGGGAGAGAGCCCATAAGTTGTGTGTCCCTGGGACATTTCCCCACCTGGATCTCTGGCATCCCATGAGGGATGGTGGGTAGGAGTTGATTAAGTATGGAACAGGTGTTTGAGAACAGCCTGACCAAACAAGGCATCTCGGCGGGAGTCCTTGTCCAAGCAGTAATGGGCTGTGAAGGTATGAACCGAAGCCCAAGTGGCTGCTCGACAGATGTGGTCGATAGACACAGAATTCAGATGAGAAATTGAAGCTGCCATGGCTCTCACATTGTGAGCTGTGACATGGCCCTCCAGAGAAAGGTTCTTACTCTGATAAGCGAAAGAAATACATTGGGCAATCCAGTTAGAAAGTGTTCTCTTGGAGACTGGTTGTCCCAAATGAGAAGGATCAAAGGCAACAAAGAGTTGGGAAGACTTTCTACGTTGCTGCGTCCTCTGTAAGTAAAAAGCCAGAGCTCTTTTACAGTCCAGGGTATGAAGATTCCTCTCTGCACTTGATGCATGAGGTCCTGGAAAAAAGACAGGCAGGTAGACTTCTTGGTTGAGGTGAAAAGGCGAGACCACCTTAGGCATAAAGTGTGGATTAGTCCTAAGGACCACCTTGTCATGATGGAACCTTGTATAAGGTGGATTAGCTACTAGTGCTTGCAATTCACTGATGCGGCATGCTGATGTGATTGCAATGAGAAAGATAACCTTCCAAGAAAGATATTTCAAGGAGGTGGTAGCTAAAGGTTCAAAAGGCGGCTTCATAAGCTGACCAAGAACCAAATTTAAGTCCCATGCCACTGGGGGTGGTCTAATGGGAGGCTTTGTTAAAAGGAGGTCTCTCATGAACCTTGCTACAAGAGGATGAGAGGAAACAGGTTGTCCATTTAGAGGCTTGAGGGAAGCTGCAATAGCACTCAATGGACTCTTACTGAATTTATCTTAAGGCCTGCATTAGACAGATGAAGGAGATACTCCAGCAATGATTCCAGAGGTATAGCACGGGGGTTAAGACCCTTCTCAGAACACCAGATGGTAAACCTCTTCCACTTGAAAGCGTAAGAACGTCTAGTGGAAGGTTTTCTGGAAGCATAAAGAATATCTTTCACTTGTTGAGAAAGATGAAGATCCTGGAGATCTAGGCCTTCAGCAACCAAGTCCTGAGATGCAGAGACTGGGGATTGGGATGCCAAAAATTTCCGTCCTCCTGAGAGAGGAGGTCTGGAGCAGACCCTAACTCTAGGGAAGGAGCTTGAGAGAGATGTAGAAGCAGAGGGTACCACACTTGCCGTGGCCAATGCAGAGCTATGAGAATCATGTGGCCTCTGTCTCTCGGAAGCTTGAACAGGGTTTTGGGAATTAGGGGAATGGGTGGAAAGGCATACAGGAAGTCTTGACCCCAATGAAGGAGGAAAGCATCCCTTGCCTGAGCCGCCTGAGCCGGAGTTCTGGAACAGAACCGGGGAAGTTTGGCATTCCACGGACTTGCGAAGAGGTCTATGTCCGGGGTTCCCCAAATTTGAAAAAGTTTTGACACCTGGTCCATATGTAGGGACCACTCGTGTGGAAGCAGAACTCGACTGAGTCTGTCTGCCCAAGAGTTTTGAACACCTGGAAGATAAACTGCCAGAAGATGAATGTGATGCTCTCTGGCGAGGGCCCACAGTCGCAGAGCTTCGTTGCAAAGTGACAGAGAGCCAGTTCCTCCCTGCTTGTTTATATAGAACATGGCTACCTGATTGTCCGTGTGGATAAGGACTGTCTTGTGGCTGAGCAGGGTGTGGAAAACTCGCAGAGCAAGGAAGATTGCTCTGAATTCCAAGAGATTGATATGTAGACAAGTCTCCTGTGGGGACCAGATGCCCTGGGTGGAGAGGTCCTGAAGATGAGCTCCCCAGCCCATTGGAGAAGCATCTGTTGTTAGAGTTACTTGGGGTAGAGGCTGTTGAAAGGGGGACCCCAGCAACAGGTTTTGAGGGGACTTCCACCATTGGAGGGACAAAATGAGGCGACTTGTGTTTGCTATTTTGTCTGATAGGCAGCCTAATGCCTGGGTCCAATGGGTGGATAAAGTCCACTGAGCTGCTCTCATGTGAAGGCGAGCATATGGTACCACATGAACGGTGGATGCCATGTGGCCTAGCAACTGTAACATCTCTCGAGCAGTTAGTAGGGGTTTTAACTCTGCTTGAGAAGCTAACTGCATCAAGCGAAGGCAGCGGGCCTGGGGAAGAAAGGCCCTTGCCTTTGTGGTATCCAGCAACGCCCCTATAAACTCCAGGGACTGAGTAGGGATCAAATTGGATTTTGGGATGTTTATTACCAGCCCTAAATATTGAAGGATACGCATTGTGCAGGTTAGAGAAGTCTTGGCCACTGATTGAGTGGGAGCTCGAATGAGCCAGTCGTCCAGGTAAGGGAAGACAAATATTCCCAGGGTGCACAGAAAAGCAGCAACCACTGCCATGCATTTCGTGAGCACCCTTGGTGCAGAGGCCAGACGAAAAGGGAGCACTCTGTATTGATAGTGCTTCTCCTGAAAAAGAAACTGAAGGAACCTTCTGTGAGTTGGATGGATGAGAACATGAGTGTACGCATCCTTGAGATCTAGAGAACAAAGCCAATCCTGACTCTGAAAGTATGGCAGCAGAGTTCCTAGAGAAACCATCTTGAATTTTTCTTTCACTAGGAATCTGTTCAACTCTCTGAGATCTAAGATGGGTCTGAAGCCCCTGGTTTTCTTTGGAATAAGAAAATAGGGGGAGTAGAACCCTGTGCCCTGTTGTTGAGAAGGCACTTTCTCTATTGCCCCCTGGGCTAGAAGAGTGGCAACCTCCTGCTCCAACAGGCTGAGGAGGGAGGCTGGAGAATTGAACTGGTGCACTCTTGTGAGAGGGTGCAAGCTGGAAACATGAAGTTTGTACCCCTCTCTTATGATGGAGAGTGTCCAATGCTCTGCTGTAATTTGCCCCCACCTGGGAGCAAAGTGACATAACCTTCCTGGAATGGTGGAGGGCTCTGGTCCTTCTAGAGCCAGGAAGGCTAAGTTCTCTAGCAGAAAGTCAAAGGCCCTGAGGGGGCTGAGATTGCTGGGCTGGAGCAGGCCTCGAAGCCTTTGCCTTGCTCTGTTTGGAGGATTGCTGACGTTTGGAAGGGAACTGAGCTGCAGAAGATGCCCGCTGGCTATAAGCAAGATAGAATCTTCCCTTTTTAGAAAAAGGTGTTTTCCTGAACAACCTTTTCTTAGCAGGAGCAGCTGTGGATTTGGATAGTCTATCCAAAGCAGAATTTTCAGCATCCATCTGATTGGCTTTTGCTTGCCAATCCTTACCAAACAGATTCTCACCTGTACAAGGGATATTTCCCAATTCATCTTGGACCCAGATCTCCAAATCAGATGCTTGAAGCCAAGCAATCCTACGTGCACCTATAGCTATAGCTGAGGCTCTGCTTACGCATTCAAAGGAGTCGAAAGCTGCACGGTTGGAGAACTTGGAGATATCCTGGGCATGTTTGACCCAGTGAGAAAGTCTTGCCTTTTATCTTCAGACATAAAAGGACTTAAAGTCTGCAAATGGTCAGTGACTTCCTTTAAGAACATTCCCATGTAGAGACTATAAGAATTAATTCTCGCAGCAAGCATGGAAGCTTGGAAGACTCTTCTTCCAAAAGCATCCAGGGTTCTACATTCACGTCCTGAAGGATTAGAGGCATGTCTTTTGGCACTCCTAATCTTTCTCATTGCAGACTCAACCACAATAGAGTGGTGAGGAAGTTGAGTTTTATGGAAACCAGGACAAGGAGGGACACGATACATGGTGTCCAGCCTGCGAGAATGAGGAGAGGTGGTTAGAGGTGCTTCCCACATCCTTAACATGAGATCATACAGAATCTCATGAATAAGCAAGGTAGCTGCCTCCTTAGGAGTTTTAGGATATTGCAAAATATCTAACTCCTTGGCTCTGGGCTCTGACTCTGGGGCCACTATAATAGAGAGGCCCCGAGCCACATCTCTGATAAAGTCTTGAAAAGACAAGTCCTCTAGAGGAGACATCCTTCGTTTAGAAGAGGACTCCTCCTGTGGAAGAAGCATCACTACATCGACAGACTCTTCAGAATCCTCAGAGTCGTCAGAGGAATCGAAGTATCGTCTGTCTGGATGCCCTTGCAATGCCCGATACCCGTACCGACCGGGATCGGTATCGGGAATAACCGGTACCGGGGTATCGGTACCGGAGGGCTTCAGAGGACAGAGTACCAGCATAGCGGACACCGATGCCGATGTCGATGGCGATGCTAGTGCCGGTACCGGCGGAGTAGTCTGTTGCGGTACCCCGGGCGTCGATGCCACAAGGAAAGCCACCAGACTGCGTTCCATGGACAGAATCCTCTGATCCATCGACGCCGCCAATGCCTGGAAGTTGGTACCGATGGAAGCCACCGGTACCCCAGAGCATGGCACCAAGAGATTTGTCGAGGCCACGCCATCGAGATCATCCTGGAACCCCAATGATGATGCTTTAGAGGCCGAAGCCTCCTGCCGGGGTAATTTTGCCCGTGCAGAATCCTCGAGGGCAAGGCCAGAGGCATTTCGATGCTTAGAAGGAGATCTACCCTTCGAGGACCGGCTGGATTTATGTTTAGTTACCTGAGATCCATGTGAGGAAGAAGAAGCCCTGGAAGACGTCGATGCCACCGAAGCCGCATCAGAGGGAAACAGGGTACTGAGCTTGGCAGCTCGGTTCTGTCGACCCCTCTTGGGCATCATGGAACAGGACCCACAAGCTGTTATGGAATGGTCAGGACCTAAACATTTTAGACACCATTCATGGGTGTCGGTAACGGAGATAGTACCGCCACATTTTGTGCACTTTTTAAATCCTGAGGCAGGCTTTTCCATAGTTAAGGGAAAAAAGTTCTGGGCCTAAGGCCCAAAACTCAAGTGCACCTGAAGAAAAATAAATGGAAAAAAGTTTTTGTTTTTTTTTACAAGAAGAAAAGAACAACGACCGGAGGTACCGGTACAGCGTCGAAGAAGGCATACGCGACAGAAAAGAAATAAAGAAAAAATAAGGAAATTCTTCTGCGGTGACAGGAACACGACCTGCTGGCTCCGCGGAAAAAGAACAACTGAGGAGAGACAGTTGGAAAGGCGGGAAGGCAGCACACAGGCGCTGTGGGATGCTCCCAAAAACTTTCTGATTGGACGCTGGGGAGCGTTCCCGCGCAGGCTCCGTCAGTACCGACGTACCCATATGTGAAGACTCATTCCTGCTTGTTCCTGGAGATCAACTATCACACTCCTTTAATTTAACAATTAATTTAACAATTCCAATTAACAAAACAAACCCTCTCTCCCCCAGAGGAGAAAGGGAAAAACCCCACGCTCACCTGTCACGGACGGAAAGAGATCCTAGAGAATAATGGTCATCATCCCTGACTCTGCTTCCATCCAACAGAAGGCAACTTGCCTTCCGTCGCCACTTCCTTCCTTTTTGTCTTTTTTTTTTCAGTAGCACCCACATGTCACCAATCCCTGGTGGCTTGTAAAGAAGATAGACTTCTTGCAGTCACATACTAACAGTTAGTCTCCGTTATCAGTTACCAATTGTGATACCGCGGGCCCTCTGACGCAAGGAAAGAAAGTTTTAAATCTTGAAAAAAACAAGATTTACCTGCAATTACGAGAAGGGACACATAGAGGGAGCAGGAGAGCAAGCCTGAAAGTGGAAGAACCACACCTCTATGGGCAGGACTCAGAAGCAGCTGCTCTGGATTTAAGCAGGGACAGAGCATTGCAAGAGAGGAAGCCAAGGCAGCCAAGGAGCAAGCCAGAGAGGCAGCCAAGGGGCAAGCCAGAGAGGCAGTCAAGGAGCAACCCAGAGGGGAAGCACAGGAGGAGGCAAGGAGCTTGGCAGAGACCTTCACAGGAAGCGCAGGAAGCAGTGCCAAGGGAAGCTCCAGAAGCCGGAGTCAGAGACCGAGGTGAAGTCACTGACAAACCCAGAAGCGCTCAAGGAGTGAAAGCTACTGGGAGAGCAGGCCGAGCTGAAGGCCCAAGAGCAGGCCTAGAGGAAGGCCATACACAACTGCAAGAGGCAGTCATACAGAGGACAGCCAAGGAAGGAGAGGCTTATCCTTCTAACTGGAGAAGAAACCTTCAAGAGGAAAAAGGTACTTTTAAAAGTTTTTACAAAAGTAACTTGAAGGATGAAAGAAAGGTTCATAGCCTTAAGAGAGAGGATATAGCTGAGAGGGCGCGGCCCCTAACCAACTGCCACAGGGGTGGAGGTGGAAGACAGGCCCCTCAGCAGCAGCCTTACCGCAAAAGAATTATACCTCATTCTAAAACAGGAAAGATATCCTGGGATCGTTGGAAATTACCTGAAGCAAAAGACTTTCAGACTAGGCCTCAAGCCTTTCACAAGAAGCCTAGAGAGAAACAAAGGGCTAGCTTTTATCTGGATAATAAGGACTGTTTTAAACCAGAAATACCAGATAAGTTTTACAGGAAAAAGTTTAGTGCTGCCAGAGACTGGAAGAAGCAAACCTTTAATCCTGAAACAGCAGTAAGCCCAGGGAGTTATAATATACCTAAAAGCCGACGCCCCAAACTCCCGAGCCAGCACTGGGATACGGTATGGCATGCTTTTAGAAAACCAGGTTTTAACATCCCAGAGATCTCAGAGACCTCAGATTCGGACCCTGTAGAAATGGAATGGCTGCCAGGGGAATCTGAGGGTATTGAAGACATAGAACCAATGGAATGTGATTATTGCACAAGGAGATGTGTTTAAGTAAAAGGCAAACAAATCCCATGTATGCAAAGAATACTGGAAACCTTATGTTTTAAGTTGGTGACGGATAGCCATGTTATTTTGAGTGTTTTTGCTGATTCACATTTTGATGCAACCAAAGTTTGTGTTCTGTTACTCATTACCTCATATTTTGAACTTCTTTATGCGCAAAGGTGAAATAAAAGCCTTTTCTTTACCCTACACTTGGCAAGAGTTACTTTTTAGGAAGTTGACCTTGAGGCTGACAATGAGGCCTGCTACCTCATTGACCCTCACAACAGGTCAACCCTGAAACCCTTTATTTCTTATGCGCTCCCCAGCCCCTGTGGAACCACTACGCCGCCACCAGAGGGGGCTGAGGGGGACACAATGCACCGGGAGGGATTCAGGACTGGACTGGAGTAACTCAACGAACATCAATTAGCAGGTAAGGTCTAATTTCTTCTTCTATTTCGTTCCTCCAGTCCAGTTCCGGCACCTTTGGGATGTACGATAGCAGTACTACCCCTGGGAGAACCCCACCAACACGGCTTGCAGCACCGTGGAGCCAAAATGAGTCTCCTGTGATGCCTGCACGTTCAAACAATAATGCCTCATAAAGGAAGACAAGGAGGATCAGGTCACCACTCTACAGATGTCCACTAGTGGTACCAGACTAAACTTCGCCCATGGTGCAGCTTGGGCCTGGGTCAAATGAGCAAGCAATCCCGCGGGAAAAAGCCTATGTCTCAACAGGTAAGCTGAGGAGATGGTCTCCCTGATACATCAAGATACAGACACCTTGGACTCCGCTTCTCCTTTACACGACCCTCTAAACAATACAAACAGGTGTTACGACTTACGGAAGGATCCTGTGTTCTTCCGGTATCTCCGTAATACTCAATGCATATTCAAATGGTGAAGGAGCAGATCCACTGTTTCCCCCTTTGTCTCCGAGAAAACCGAAAGTGACACCATCTGATTCAGATAGAAAGCTGATAATACCTTCGGCAAAAAGGAAGGAACAGGTCACAAAACCTCCTTATCCCTGGATATCACTAGATATGGTTCCCTACATGACAACACATTGGAGCTCTGAAATCCTCATGGCTGAACAAATGGCCACTAAGAACACCACTTTCAATGTCAAATCCTTCAGTGTACATTCACCTAAAGGCTCAAAGGGTTGTTCTGTCAAGACAGACAACACTCTGTTGAGATCCCAAGGCGGTACTACCAAGCGTATCGGAATATGCACCTGTTTTGCAGCCCTGAGAAACTGAACCACATCAGGATGAGAAGCCAGCGGTACCCATCTAATTCTGCCATGATAGCAGGAAAGAGCAGTCACCTGCACCCTTAAGGAACTGCAGGCAAGGTCCTTGTCCATGCCGGCCTGAAGGAAAGCCAGAACCTCCGATACTGAGCACCGCATAGTTGAACACCCTTGTTCCTCACACCAATGTTCGAACACTCTTCATACGCAAATATCCACCAGTGAGGTAGACTGTCTGTGCACTTTGAGCAAGGTCGCTATCACCACTGGCGCATAACCTCTCTTCCTCAGACAAGCCCTTTCAAGAGCCATGCCGTAAGCGAGAACTGATCCACCTGTGGCATTTGAATTGGCCCCTGCACCAGTAGATCTGTTCACATCGGGAGTCACCAAGGTCTCTCTGCCATCATTCATACCAGATCTGCATACCATGGCCAATGCAGCCAGTTGGGGACGATCAGGAGCACAAGTCCCGGTTGCGCCTCTATCTGCTGTACCACTCGGCCAATGAGCGGCCAGGGAAGGAAGATGTAGAGAAGTCCATCTGTGGGCCACCTTTGGACCAACACATTGAGTCCTTCTGACATGTGCTCTTTCCTTCTGCTGTAAAACCCATCGCCTTGGCCGAGTATATCGCCAGGAGGTCCATGAACGGCTGACCCCAATGGTGCACCAACTGCATGAGCACCCTCTGACTAAGTGTCCACTCTGCTGAGATAATCCACTTCTATGTTCTCCCATCCAGTCATGCGCGCTGCCAAAAGAACCAATTGTTCTCTGCCCATTGCAGGAATGGCCCGGCTTCCTCTTCCAGTTGTGCACTGCATGCACCGCCCTGCCGGTTGATGTATGCCACTGTTGCCATTGTCCAAGAAGACTCTCACTGCCTTCCCCCACACTAGGGCATGAAATTCTTGCAAGACTAAGAAGACTGCTCTCAACTACAGATGATTTATGGGCTACTGGGCCTCCTGGTGTGACCACAGCCCATGTACAAACTGTGCCCCACAATGCACTCCCCAGCTGAGCAGACTGATATCTGTTGTGAGCTGCACCCAACTGAGGAGGAGCTCAGTGGAAATTAAACCTAGGCACTTCAATGCAATAAAGAGAGCTGCTGACAGCTGCCCTTCACTGTGTACTCTGCTGTTGATCCCACCAGCTCAACCCAAAAAATTAAATACTTTTGCTGTGTTCAATTAAAACTCTAAGCATTCTTTCAGTGAGTCCTAGCAAGGGGATTCACGTCTCTCCAGCTGCTTGGAGACCGAGAAACTGAAAGCTGGGAGGAGAAACCAGTGGTTTATCTATGTGGCTGTCATGAAAATCATGACATGCTCAGTCTCCAAGCTGCTGGTGGGGCGTGAATACCCAAAGGTGCCGGGACTGGACTGGAGGAATGAAATAGAACCTTCCAATTTCTGGCTGCTCAACAGGCTCTTATCATTATAATCACATTGGGCTGAACCAATTTTCCATGCAACTATGACTACTGAAAAGAGTAGCCATGGAGTTTCCTATGTCACACTGTAGTGAGAGAGTCACTCTCAAGGTGGTCATTCACAAGCGTTTAATCAATCTTTTCCTCTCCAATCTTCAGAATTTTCTTCAGGGAGGAAAACATCCATCCATCATCTGCTGGAGACAAAGAAATACTGAGGAGACCTCTGATGGCTGAGGCGGATAGAGGCATGGGAGTGATGTCTTGAAACCCAGGCTTTTCATTAATTCTTTGTCTCTACCAATCTGCTGATAGGGGAACACAACCCAATTATCTGGACTGGTCTAGCAGGACGATATGGAAGTGCCTATTAGTTTTTATAAAACAGGCTTAAAATAGGCACCATAAAAATGCATTAAGTAGGACCTCTGTCATAAAATATTCCTAATAGGGGTAACTTTATAAAGTCATTTTAGCATGTACGTGGCAATATACGTGTGTAAAATGGCTCTTAAAAAATTAGTTTTGAGTAAAAATATGTACGATGGCAAGTGGAGGGGCGTGGGCAGAGTCGGGAAGTATGCGTGTTGATTGCCAATTATGTTAATCTACACGGATGCTTGAGTACTCTGCGCTTGGATATTTACACCTGATACCAGACAGGAGTAATAGCCATGCTTTAATGTAGGTGCTATTGCTGCTTGATTTGTGCTAATATCTTATAAAGACACAAGGTACTTAACAGGCATACAAGAGGCATTTTCCTCCAGACTTAACCTAGGTACCCTGTTATAAAATTATCTGCAGAGGCAAACAGAAGAAAAAGTCAGGAGGAACTCAGCACCTCCTCAAGAAATCATCTTGACTACTCCCCCTCAGTTTATATTTCATAGAGCAATGAGACAAGAGCAAAGTCCTAAGAAAATTCAAAGACCTCATAGAAAATTTCACAAATGATTAACGGCGAACCCACAAGTTCAAGGCGCCGCAAATCTGAAAATAAAGGAAAAAGTCATTTGTGAAACATAAATAACTGTTAAACCTCACAACATAAAGTATACCTGAAGAAATCAAGCCACAGCAGTGTATTAAATGTCATCATACCTCTCCATTCTCCAGAGGTTCAAGCCGGGAATAATAGGAGGTGCAAATCACCTCATTGTCTCTCTTGTATGTGGGAGGCCCAAGCCTTGGTGTTATATTGTAACGTGTCAGACACTCTGTGTCACTAATTGCATAATACTGCCATGGTGAGAACTCGATGCCATCAACAGAGCGCTCCAAAAGCCAATTTCCAGGTCGAGGGGAATTACCTGCTTTGATGATAACATATGCAACTCGGAAGACCTAAACAGAAAGCAAACACATACAGCACAATGAGTGTGGCATGCCAGTAAAATTAGTTTACAGTTTATTAAAATCTTGATATGTCATCTTTTCAGATACATCAGAGCAGTTTACATAAAATCAATAAAACTGAAAAGTAGAAGAGAATGACATTAAAATGACAGGACAGAGAAAAGCAACATCCTACTACTACTATTTTCATCATCTATGTAACGCCAGTTCTACACCTGGCCAAATACATCAGAAAACATTGATAGCAGAAGTGCCAGTACTGAGTGATATTCTGTGAATCGCGTAGAGAGGCAGAAGATCCTGAAGTACCAAGAAATGCAGCCAGAGACCAAGAAAATGTGGCAGAAAGATACAGAAATATTTCCCATTGTACCGGGAGCCACAGGCTTGATAAAGAAGAACTTCCAAGCACATCTTGACAAACTGCCCATATCTGTTGCATCTTATGAGCTCCAGCAGGAGGCTCTCTTTGGCACGATGCAAGTATTATGCCAAACATTAGCAGTAAATTTGAGAGACTAAAGATCATACTCCACATTCCTTGGTTTAGAAGTGAGGTTCATGACTGTCATGGTATCCACAAAATTAATAATAGCAAAAAAAAACCCTACCCTAAGAGTAAATCCACAAAATTAAGCCATTTGGAGAAACTGCCCCGAGAAAACTAGATTCTGGATCTACTTTAAATAATTATTCAATTATTCTGAGGAAGAAGTAGGCTGGGAACTAAATGTCCCTTTAATCATCTTAAGCATGAACCTAAATTAATACAAAAAATATTAAAACCATATCAAATAAGTTACAGCATATCAGAGCATCTTCAGTAAGGATTAGGATTTCAATTGCTATTTAGTAGCCACGGTTTTATGTAACTTAATCTTTGGTGGATCTTACCAGAGGGAGTCATAGGCACCATTTTGAACCCTGGCAGCATGAGAGAGGATTACACCTGTTGGCCGACCCCTAGTCCACAAGAGACTTGGAAAGGTAGACCCAGGTGGCCTTAAAAGACAAGGGGAGTTGTGTCAGTTCAGCTTCTGGGGTACTGCAGGTCTTTTGGCAAGGTCTATGCTGGGGTTCTAGGGGGCTGTCAGGGTCACTGTGTGGAGGGAGGTTTATTGTGGGGACCCTCACTTCTTGGTGGTACTGGGAGGAAGGGTAACTCTGGACCACTGGTTGCATTTTGAGAATGTGACTGCTTTAAGATCATGACTTGATGCTCAATGCAGAAAAATAACACCAGCTTTGAGATCCATGTTCTTTTTCTCTTGGGATAGCACAGCTTTCGCTCATCACCACAAGCTGCATTATTTCTTTTCTGCAGGAGTTTCTAACCTGCGATATTTCAAATTAGTTACCCCTGTGATAAAGTAAATGGTGAAAAACTCGTGGATTTTACCACAACTTAGTAACTACCCTTTATATTTATCAATACATAGCACTAAATCCTAAACCTTATCTGCAAATAGCTGAGAAAAACATTGCAGAACAAATGACATTCTAGCTTAATTTAAAGTGTGAAACAAACCTGAAGGAAGCCTGTGATGGCAAGAGTATGCAACAATCTGCTTATCTGTTTGGGGCATCAGCATACTACCTTACCATCACGAAACTGCATTGCATTTTGATAGGTACATTTTAATTCTAGAAGGGGTAATAAGTATATATTCATATACTCAGAGGGAGAAAATTACAATAGTCAAGATTTGGCACAAAAATTAGAGAGAGTTCAGACTTTTTGTGTGGTTGTTTATTAATGTATAACTAAGAATGACTTCCCTTCCTTTATTCACTTAGAACCCATGATGAATATTTTCACCCTCCATTTGCCGGCCTGTTGGGCTCTGTCCTTGCTAGTTACACAGTTGACTGAACAAATGAACCACTTTTACTTATGCCAAGATTTGTCAATGGCTCTGGAAATTCTGTGAGACTGGCAGAAATGCAGGTGATACAGCCAAATTTTAAACCCAGTTTCAACAAGTAAAAACGGATCCTCCTTCACCAGAGGCAAATTTATATCTTAGCTGTGGTAATAACAATAAAGGCAGAGACAAGATCCTCAGAACAACACACATCTGCTTAATGTTTATACATTGTTCTTGGCCAAATGGTCTCCCACCCCCAACAGATTATATGAAGGCTAAAACAATAACAGCCGAGAGATTATTTTTACTGTAAAACGTTTTTATATCACTATAAGCCTTATTCACGAAAGAAGGGATTTTTGGAAGCAAAAATTGACAGCAAACTTTGGTAAATGTGACCTTGTAACAGTAGGTCACAATGGGATTTCAAAAACCTGCAGATGTAGGTCCTCTGTTTATGTAGATCTATAATCATGCTAAGCAGATACAGTACATTTGAAAGCTCACCCCATGAGCGCCTCTGATCCGGCCTCCTTTTCTCATGGCTAAATCTGCGCAGTTAGCAGGTACCACACAGTTTTTGCTACTGCGCTAAAAAGAAATGCGGGGCCCTATTCTAAAAAAAAACATGCTCCCAGGCAGCACATATCTGGGAGGCACCTGAGCAGGGCATGGGCGTTCCAGCTGTGGCGCAAGGCCTGCGCTGCTAGTGCTTGGCGGGAAGCAATTGCTGCCAGCACAAGGAGTGTCAGTAGCTGCTCCCTGCAGCAGTATTAACTCTGCACACAATGTTACATGCAGGAGGATGGCTGTCTCTGCCCTGCACTAGTAATGTGGTCCAAACCCCCCTTACTAGCATAGGACTTAGTTAACATGACCCTTAGTTTTACTGTATATATTTATGTAGCCAAAGCCTGATTTTAGCCAGATAAATCTTACACTAAAAGTTTCTTTCACTGCAGTATTTATTTGGAAGCAAATATTAACAGCATATTTGGGTAACTATGCCCTTTAATTCTGTGATTCTGAACCATGGGTGAACCAGACAATTCAGTGCTAAGGTTGGTAGTGTAGAATGTCAAATGCGACACCTGGGAGCACAGCCTTGGCTTTACTCTCAATACCTGGAGCAGACAGCAACAAAGGTTTGCAGTCCCCTTATGAGGTAGCAATTGATCGGGGCTGGTGCAAGGATATGAGGCGCAGTAGGCAAACCCTCATTCCTGCTGCTTCTCTGAACCCACTCCCATTGCTGTCCTCCGAGACCTGCAGCAGCAGCAACGACATTAAAACATAGCAGTGAGCATGGGAGGGGGAGCGGTTAATCAAGATGGCCATTGAATCGACTTGCTTACTAGATGCCTAAGCAGAAATGGTGAACAACTTTAACCTACTTGGATCAACTATCAATAAAGAAGCAACAAGCAGTCAAGAAATCAGACGACGCATTGCTCTTGGCAGAATGGCTATGAAAGACCTAGATAAGATTCTCAAGAGCAGAGATGTCTCTCTCCATACAAAGATTCGGCTTGTTCAAGCCATGGTATTTTCATATGGATGTGAAAGCTGGACAGTGAAAAAGATAAACAGGAAGAAAATTGATGCCTTTGAATTATGGTGCTGGCGGCGAATACTGTGTATACCATGGACTGCCCGAAGAACAAACCAGTCGGTACTAGAGGAGATCAAACCTAAGCTTTCTTTAGAAGCTCAGACGACTTCGACTTTCATACTTTGGACACATCATGCGAAGAGAGAGATCATTAGATAAAAGACATTATGCTTGGCAAGATAGAAGGTCAACGCAAAAGAGGAAGGCCAGCAATGAGATGGATCGATACAATAACAGCAGCTACGGGTACCAGTCTGTCAACAATGAGCCGCCTGACTGAAGACCGAACACAATTTAGGATAGCTATCCAGAGGGTCACCATGAGTCGACTCCGACTCGACGGCACTTAACAACAACAACAAGCAGAAAGGGAAGGTGAGGGTCTTTCCCTCAGAGCCCCCACTTTCTACATGCAGTTCGATGGATCATTTTGTTGAGATTTCTCAAGCTAGGAAGCAGGAGATGCGTTCCAGCTTGGTTGTGGCTTTAGAGGAGAGTTTGCCACCGCCTTTGGACCTCGAGATCTCCTTTTCTCCTGATGAGAGAATGCCGCCGCTTGTCCTGCTACTTTGAGCCTCATCCCTGCAGGTCAGGCACTACCTTCCTCGTTTGTCGGGGAAAGCCAGGACACTGTTCAAGGGGGTGCTCCAGTGTCTTGGTTGACTTGTCCCCTGGTATTTCCGTGGAGGTTTTGGGCACTTTGCGGCATGTAGAAACTTCGATGGCCAGCAAGCCTTTAGCTGAAGGTTCGCTATTTCAGCTTTCTTCTGCTGCAGCTTCTACTCCAGTGTCTGTTGCCTCATAGACCACAGGCTTTCACTTTGGAAGTAATTTGGGAAGCGATTGTAACACTTTCTGATGCAGTGAGCAGAAAAACTGTGGCTCTTTCCACCGAAATCCAGGAGAACTCGGCCAGAATTGACTCTGAGTACTTTGGAAAGTGTTAAACTGCAGATGGAAGATCATGGAAGCCAGTTGGTAAGACTTTCAGAGTTGAATTCTGACTTGCTTAAAGATAATATGGCTCTATGTTATAAGCTAGAGGTTTTGGAAAATACTGTAAAGCTAGAGCTATGAATTTGAGGATTCTGAATTTTCCCAAGTTGAAGGGCGTTACAGCCCTTGATATGTTTAAGCGTTAATTGGGTGAAGTTTTGAGAGTCCTTCCAGATTTAATTCCACCTTTAACAATTGTTTATTATCTACCTACAGGCAAAAAAGAACTGGCAACTTCAAGAGAAGATTCCAACTTCAGAGTTTTGAATGTGTATAAGTTGTTGGAGGGGAATGGTGTGAGTCTTATATTCCTGCTATGTTGCTGGTCTCCTGCGCTTTGGTTTCTGACAAAGAATGATTGCGTAAAATGTTTTTCAAGAAAAGATTGGAAACTTTCTGTGGTTTTACAATTTCTATGTTCCCAGATATAGCCAAAGAGACACAAAACAGAAGGAATCAATTCCTCCTTCATAAACCCGGGGTCTTGCAGATTGGGGGTTCTTTAAGATTCCCCTGCAAATATTTGGTGGTATATAAATCTACTAGATATGTTTTTTCCTCAACCTGCTGATCTTCATTAATGCAAAATTATCAAATAGGTCTGTGCCTGATTAATGCTGTTTAATAACTCTCTCTATAGTATGATAGCTTTGAGAATTTCAATGACTATTCTTTTTTCCCTGTATGTGATTTTCTTTTTTAACGCCTGAGGTTCTCCTGCCTTAGGTGATTTAGTTATCTCTCCCTCCCATTATGTGGACTAGAAGGGATCTTTGGATTGGTTTCCTAATATATTTCTTCTTTATTTGTATTATGATATACATTTCACCATTGTATCTCTTTTCTGTTCAAGATTCTGTCTTGATTGATTGCATAAAATTCAATAAATGATAAATAAAAAAAAAACCATAGCACTTACCCAAATCCTCCGATGCTGCACTTTGACAAGCTGCTTCTGCTCCCATGCAAACAGGAAGTCTGCACCAGAGGGGTGGAAGTGGCTGGTCAAAGCACAGTATTAGAAGGTTTGGGTAAACACTGTTTTAATGTCATTGCTGCTGCTGGCCTCTCTCAAAATGCTGCCACTCGAGGCAACTGCCTAGTTCACCTAATGGGTAGCACTGACCTTGCAGTCAATGCACTACTGAAAAACAACACCCATCGGTTAATTTCACAACGAGGACTCTACTCCTTTGGAGCTCTGGCTCTGATTTCTAAAACTATTTTCCTACTTAAAATCTGAACAGGATGGTTTCTAGAGGCAACTGTTTGTTGCTGACATTAAGGTGTATGTTTACTAAATGGCAGTAGCAACCTCCGTGCGATATCGGAGCCGCAGCCCCATTGATTTCAATGGGGCCACAGCTCTGATATCGCATGGAAGCCGCTACTGCCATTTAGTAAACATACCCCTAAGAGTTTAGCTCAATGAAAGGATTGTGTGACGAGTTACACCATCAGCGAGTCACAGCTACAATATTTTGTTTCATTTCATTTACCTGGGCATTTAG
Source organism: Ichthyophis bannanicus (assembly GCA_033557465.1). Taxonomy (NCBI): domain Eukaryota; kingdom Metazoa; phylum Chordata; class Amphibia; order Gymnophiona; family Ichthyophiidae; genus Ichthyophis; species Ichthyophis bannanicus. Next base: position 1,394,369,512 of record CM066031.1, on the reverse strand, counting down.
CCTGTCTTTTCAAAAGCTCAGGGCAGGGCACTTGGCATGTCAGATGTTTTAAGACACTTGGAAAACTCACTTATGTAGTCCAGAACATGGCCAAACTGAAAGCCAACATCATGCAAATTGTTAAAAGATCTTAAAAAGGAGAATTCATCACAATACAGTACCAACCAACTGATGAACAATACAATGTCCTCAATTCAGGGCTTGAGGATAGCAGGGTGTGGTTCTCATCTTAAAAGAGAGCACAACAGGGACTAGAATAAACTATGACAGTTAGCCTGAAAGGGAGTAACATTAAAGCTCACAGAATAAATTTTATGAAATCTTGACCATACAAATCTGGGCATATAATAGAGATGCAGAAAGAGCTGAAGTTGTAAACTGCATGCACAAATGGGAAAAGAAAATAGAAAAAAATATATATAAGCGAACTTATCACTGCAGGCAATTTTAATGTTTAAGTAGGACATTCTGGGACAATTTAGAGAAGGAAACAGAATGCTTACTTCTATTAAGCCATCATAAACAGTGGCCTTAGACATCAACACACTGAACAAAAAATTTAGTTAAACATACGTAGACATCACCAGATGGTACAATTAAAAATCTAATTTATTATGTTAATTGTTAATAATAGATGTTAACAGACAACCACCCACTAAAACCATGTTACTTCAGATCATGCAACCAGTTGGTTTTGAGAAAGTCCACTATTCGCTCATTCAGGAGCGCCTCCATTACTTTTCCAGCCACTGAGGTAAGGCTTACCAGTCTGTAGTTTGTCACTTCTTCTCTATTACCACTTTTGTGAAGATATACGATATCAGCCCTTCTCCAGTCCTGTGGAACTTCTTCTGTCTCCAAGGTTCTATTAAAAACATCCTTTTATGACCCTGCCAGAACCTAGAAATACTAATGCCACTGTACAAGTCACTGGTGAGGCCTCACTTGGAGTACTGTGTTCAGTTTTGGAGACCATATCTTGCAAAGGATATAAAAAGACTGGAAATTGTTCAGAGGAAGGCGACCAAAATGATTTAGAGCCTGTGTCAGAAGACTTATGAGAAGAGACTTGAAGACCTAAATATGTACACTATAGAGGAGAGGAGGGACAGGGCAGATACGATTCAGACCTTTATATACTTAAAGAGCATTAATGAACAAACAAACCTCTTCCAAAGACAGAGAAGCTGTAAAACTAGAGGGCATAACATGAAGCTGCAAGGGGGTAAACTGAAAGGCAATGTCAGGAAAAGCACAGTTACTTACCTGTAACAGGTGATCTCTGGGAACAGCAGGAATAAGTCTTCACATATGGGTTTCATTGGTACCGACGGAGCCTGTGCGGGAACGCTCCCCAGCATCCAATCAGAAAGCTTTTGGTAGCATCCCACAGCGCCTGCGTGCTGCCTTCCCGCCTTTCCCAACTGTCTCTCCTCAGTTAAGTTTTAGAGCTGAGACAAAGAGAGAGAGAGAGAGGGAAAGGAAAGAGAGAGATAGAGAGAAAGACAACTCCTAGGGGAGGTGGGTGGGTTGTGAAGACTTATTCCTGCTATTCCCAGAGATCACCTGTTAAGGTAAGTAACTGTCCTATATCCAGGAGCAAGTAGGAATGAGTCTTCACATATGGGGACTCCCTAGCTTTAGATGCCAGGAAGAGATCCCAGAAATTGTGCGTCCCTGGGACAGGGCTGCACTTCCCCACATGGATCTCTGGCATCCCATGAGGGATGGTGGGTAGGAGTTGATTAAGTATGGAACAGGTGTTTAAGAACAGCCTAACCAAACAAGGCATCCCGGCGGGAGTCCTTGTCCAAGCAGTAATGGGCTGTGAAGGTATGAACCGAGGCCCAAGTGGCTGCTCGACAGATGTCGTTAATAGACACAGAGTTGAGATGAGCCATTGAGGCTGCCATGGCTCTCACATTGTGAGCTGTGACATGGCCCTCCAGAGAAAGGTTCTTGCTCTGATAGGCGAAAGAAATACACTGGGCAATCCAGTTATATAGTGTTCTCTTGGAGACTGGTAGTCCCAAATGAGAAGGATCAAAAGCAACAAAGAGTTGAGAGGACTTTCTATGTTGCTGTGTCCTCTGTAAGTAAAAAGCCAGAGCTCTTTTACAGTCCAGGGTATGAAGATTCCTCTCTGCACTTGATGCATGAGGTCCTGGAAAAAAGACAGGTAGGTAGACCTCTTGGTTGAGGTGAAAAGGCGAGACCACCTTAGGCATAAAATGTGGATTAGTCCTAAGGACCACCTTGTCATGATAGAACCTTGTATAAGGTGGATTAGCTACGAGTGCTTGCAATTCACTAATACGAAGTGCTGATGTGATTGCAATAAGAAAGATAACCTTCCAAGAAAGGTATTTCAAGAAGGTGGTAGCCAAAAGTTCAAAAGGCGGCTTCATAAGCTGACCAAGAACCAAGTTTAAGTCCCATGCCACAGGGGGTGGTCTAATGGGAGGCTTTGTTAAAAGGAGGCCTCTCATGAATCGGGCTACAAGAGGATGAGAGGAAATAGGTTGTCCATTTAGAGGCTTAAGGGAAGCTGCAATAGTACTCAAATGGACCCTTACTGAATTTGGGCCTTAGGCCTAGGAGAAATTTTCCTCATGGGAAAGCCCGCTTCCAGGTTTAAAAAGTGCACAAAGTGCAGCGGCACTATTTCTGTCACCGACACCCATGAGTGGTGTCTAAAATGTTTGGGTCCTGACCACTCCATTACGGACTGTGCCATGATGTCTAAAAGGGGTCGACAGAATCGAGAAGCCAAGCTCAGTACCCTGTTTCCCTCTGAAGCAGCTTCAGTAGCATCGACATCTTCCAGGGCTTCTTCTTCTTCCCATGGATCTCAGACTGAGTAGGAGTCAGAATGGATTTTGGGATGTTTATTACCAGCCATAAATACTGAAGGATACGCATTGTGCAGGATAGAGAAGTCCTGGCCTCTGATTCTGTTGGGGCTCGAATAAGCCAATTGTCTAAGTAAGGGAAGACGAATATCCCTAGAGTGCGGAGAAATGCTGCTACAACATGGCTGCTACAACAGCCATGCATTTCGTGAACACCCTTGGTGCTGAGGCCAGGCCAAATGGAAGCACCCTGTATTGGTAGTGCTTTCCCTGAAAAAGGAACCTTCTGTGAGTTGGATGGATGAGAACATGGGTGTACGCATCCTTGAGATCTAGAGAACAAAGCCAATCCTGACTCTGAAGGTATGGCAGCAGAGATCCGAGAGAAATCATTTTGAATTTCTCCTTGACAAGGAATTTGTTCAATTCTCTGAGGTCTAAGATAGGTTTGTAACCCCCTGCTTTCTTTGGAATAAGAAAATAAGGGGAATAAAACCCTGTACCTTGTTGATGAGGGGGTACTTCTTCTATTGCCCCTTGGGCAAGAAGGATAGCGACCTCCTGACCTAACAGGTTGATGAGAGAGGTCAGAGAATTGAACTGCCTTACTATTGTGTGAGGGGGCATGCTTGAAAAATGAAGCTTGTACCCCTCCTTTATGATGGAGAGTGTCCAATGCTCTGCTGTTATTTGCCCCCATCTGGGGGCAAAATGACATAACCTTCCTGGAATGGTGGACGGTTCTGGTCTCTCCAGAACCAGGAAGGCTAAGTTCTCTAGATGAGAGTCAAAGGCCCTGTGGACGCTGAGCCTGCCGGGCCGGTTGAGGCCTAGCAGCCTTTACTTTCTTCTGTTTGGGTGGTTGCTGACCTTTCCTGGCAAGCTGACCTGCAGAATGTCCCTGCTGAACATAAGCAGGATAGAATTTCTTCTTTTTAGAAAAGAATGGTTTCTTAAACAATTTTCTTCTAGCAGGATCAGCAGTGGACTTGGATAATCTATCCAAGGTGGAATTTTCAGCATCCATTTCATTGGCTTTTTCCTGCCAATCTTTACCAAACAGGTTCTCACCAGTACAAGGGATATTTCCCAATTTGTCTTGTACCCAGAGCTCTAAATCAGATGCCTGGAGCCAAGCAATTCTACGTGCACCTATGGCCATAGCCGAGGTTCTGCTTATGCACTCAAACCAGTCAAAGGCTGCACAGTTTGAAAATTTTGAAACATCTTGGGCATGTTTGACCAAAGTGAGAAAAGCCTGTCTTTTATCCTCAGGGAGAAAAGGACTTAAAGCCTCTAAATCATCTGTGACCTGTGATGAAGCAGAGGCCAGTGAACCTATGGAGATAGGAAAAATCACTGATCCCTTTAAAGAAAGTGACAGACCTAAAGTGCAGTTACTGCAAAGTGCAGCCAGAGGGAGCAAGCACGAAGAATCAGAGGGTAGGCTGACACACCCAAGCTTGGATGATGCAATAACTAACTCAAGGGATAATCAGACACACCTGGTCAGGGTGAGAGAAACCCTAACTGAGAAGCAGCTTTATAAGCATAGCTTAGACAGGACAGAAAGGGCCTGGTAAAGAAAGTACCAGAGAAGCACAGCTCAGAGAGCAGAGGTACCTGCATACTTCCTTTCCTGACCGTGAGCTACAAGGAGTTCAGAGGTGGGTGCACAAGACTCAGCCCAGGAGTCTGAGAAACACAACACTGAACAGGGAACTGTGGCCAAGCCCTAGAAAGGCATGGAAGCCAGAGAGCCGTAGGTGCAGTAAACACAGCTGGAGAGAGGTTTGGGAACCTGTACAAAAAGTGCTGACTAAAAGTCCTGTTACCTGTTTTCCAGACCAGGTAGAGCAAGGCTGGAGAGTTTTAGAGAGAAACTCTGAAGTGAAGCCAGAATTACACGAGGAAAGCTCAGGGCCAGCAGATATATCGTCAGAACAGGAGGAGATGCAAATAGACCCTGCTGAACCCGATTCATTGCTACCTGACTGTCTCATGGATTGTACACTTTGTCTAGCCGGGAGTTTGGAATCCTTGGCAGAAGTATAGCTCGCATGGTATACGTTAAAATACAGTTGTGATAAGCTAAAAGAAGCTTGCTTTTGTTTGCATGAACTGATTTGTTCTAACACCTGCATAGCTAATAAGACTGTGAAGCACGTCTAACTTTTGAATTCTGTAAATACCTTTTTGAAAATCCTGAATGAGGTGAGAATCCTGTTTTCCTTCGTTGAACCTTTGTTTGTGCATTATGGGAATACACCCTATCCTTTACCTTACACATGGCTTTCACAACTAATTATTTCAAGAAAGGGACTACTAGTACCAGCATGCATCTGGGCTATGAAAAGTTTCACCCTTTGATGAAAACAATAATATCCACCCTGACCCTTTAAGCATGTGGCTCGGGGGCTGGGGTTGCGACAGACCTCCTTCAGGAACATTCCCATATAGAGACTATAGGAACTGATCCTGGCAGAAAGCATGGAAGCTTGGAAGACCCGACGTCCAAAAGCATCCAGAGCTCTGCACTCACGTCCTGGAGGATTAGAGGCATGTCTTTTTGCACTCTTGATCCTTCTCATAGCTGACTCCACTACAAGAGAGTGGTGAGGAAGCTGAGTCTTATGGAATCCAGGACAAGGAAGGACTCGATACATAGTACATAGTATCGAGTCTACGAGAATGAGGAGAGGTGGTGAGAGGTGTTTCCCACATCCTTAATATGAGATCATATAGAATCTCATGAATGGGCAAGGTAGCTGCCTCCTTAGGAGTTTTAGGATATTGTAGAATTTCCAACTCCTTGGCCCTTGACTCTATTTCAGGGGCCACAGTAATGGACAGGCCCCGAGCCACCTCCCTGATAAAATCTTGGAAGGAAATATCCTCTGGAGGAGACATCCTGCGTTTAGGGGAGGAGGGCTCCTCTGGGAGAAGCATTGATAGAACTGTCAGAATCCTCAGATTCTTCTGAGGACTCTAAGTATCATCTGTCTGGATGCTCTTGAAGAGCCCGATACCCGTACCGACCAAAGTCGGTACCGGGAGTAACCGGTACCGGGGTATCGGTACCGGAGATCATCGGATGACTGGGTACCGGCAAAGCAGACACCGATGCCGATGTCGATGCTATTGGTACCGGTACCGATACTGAGGCCTGTGTCGGTACCGGTGTAATTGTCTGTCATGGTTCCGAGGACTTCGATGCCACAAGGAAAGCCGCCAGACTGCGTTCCATAGACAGAACTCTCTGGTCTATCGACGCTGCCAATGCCTGGATGTCGGTACCGGAGGAGACCGCCGGTACCCCAGAGCATGGCACCAGTAGTTCTGCCGAGGTCGAGGCCTCGAGAACATCCTGGAACCCCGATAATGCTTTGGAAGCCGAAGCCTCCCACCGGGGTAATTTTGCCAGTGCAGAATCCTCGAGGGCAATGCCAGAGGCATCTCGATGCTTAGAAGGATATCTACCATTCGAGGACCGGCTGGATTTATGTTTAGTTATCTGAGATCCACGTGAGGAAGAAGAAGCCCTGGAAGACGTCGATGCCACCAAAGCTGCATCAGAGGGAAACAGGGTACTGAGATTAGCAGCTCGGTTCTGCTGACCTCTCTTAGACATCATGGCGCAGGACATACAATCCGTGATGGAGTGGTCAGGACCTAAACATTTTAGACATCATTCATGGGTGTCGGTGACGAGATGGTACCGCCACACTTGGTGCACTTTTTGAAACCTGAGGCAGGTTTCTCCATGGTAAGGAAAACCTTTTGGGCCTAAGGCCTAAAAAGGCGCGTGCACCTGAAGAAAAAGAAAGAAGAGAATATATATTTTTTTTTTACAGAAGTAAGAAAAGAAAAAAACGGCGGTACCGGTAGAGCGTCGAGGAAGGCACACGCGACCACAAAAAAGAAATAAATAAAAAAGAATTCTTCTGCGGTGACAGGAACAAGATGTGCTGGCTCCGCGGAAAAAGAAGAACTGGAGAGAGGCAGTTGGGAAAGGCGGGAAGGCAGCATGCAGGCGCTGTGGGATGCTCCCAAAAGCTTTCTGATTGGACGCTGAGGAGCGTTCCCGCGCAGGCTCCGTCGGTACCGACGATACCCATATGTGATGACTACATTCCTGCTTGTTCCTGGAGATACCACTTATCTGGACTGGTCTAGCAGGATTCAAGAAAAGAAAATTATCAGGTATGTACATTTCTTCTTTCTCCAGTCAATTTTTTTTTAAAAAGAAATTGTTCCAAAATATCAAGAATTTACATTTGTATATACTCTATGGGATCTTGTGGTAACACTCGATAAAAGCTGACATCATTTAGCTGTGTATAAACTTCATTATCATAATCCTCCCAATGCCATACTATTATTAAGCCCAAAAAGGATGACCCCTCTTGGGCTTAAACCCATAGGATGAATAGGCTCTACCCAGACTTCTAGAAATCCAAGATCATCTCCATGGTCCACACAGGGCCCTGCAAGAAGTACATCTATTATCCCTAGGCCTGTCTTTCGGGGCCTCTGTGGGCGAGTATCTCCAAAATCTTTCACCAGCTTCTCCATTGACATTGCCCCAGGTCCTCCCCAAAGAGCAACCTTCCCATAAAACGGAGCTTGCTTGTCCACAGCATGGAGGCAACATCAGCCAATTAATTGGGAGATGGGATATGTTTCACAGGACTGGAGAACAGCTGATGTGGTATCTCTTCACAAAAGTGGTAATAGAGAAGAAGTGACAAACTGTAGGCCAGTAAGCCTTACCTCAGTGGGAGGAAAAGTAATAGAGGTGCTCCTGAAAGGAAGTATAGGGGACTTTCTAAAAACTAATGAGTTGCATGATCCGAGGCCAGGGCAGGCCCAATGGTTTCTGCTGCTCTAGGCAGAATCTCCAGCCATGCTGCCCCCATGATGCACCACGCAGCCCCCCCCCCTCATGCACCATGCCATCCTCCCCCTCATGCTGAGCTGTGCCGCCCTCTCTCCTATGCTGAAGCACATAGCCTGCCATGGGATGCTGCCGCCGAGTCTAGCCGCCCGCCGCCGGAATCAGTGGCAGCAGGGGGCAGTATCATAGGTCAGCACAGGGGAAGGCAGCATGGCTGGGTGTGTGATTGGGGGGTGGGGGGGCGACATGCCTTGTGTGTCGAAGTACATGGTCTGCCACTCACAGAAGTATACCACCCTAGGCGGCTGCCTATTCTGCCTACTGGACGGGACAGCCCTGTCCGAGGCAACGTGATTTTACCAGACTGACATGCCAAACAAATTTGATTCAGTTCTTTGACTGGGTGACCAGAGAATTAGATCAAGGGCATGAGATGGATGTAATCTACCTAGATTTCAGCAAAGCTTTGTTCATCATAGGAAGCTTATCAATAAATTGAGCAGCCTGGGAATGGGTCCCAAAGTGATGAACTAGATCAGAAATTGGTTGACTGACAGACGACAGAAGGTTGTGGCAACTCACTTGGAAGAAAGGAAGATGAGTAGTGATGTGCCCCAAGGATCGGTCCTGGGAACGGTAATGTTCAACATATTTGTGAGTGATGTTCCTATAGAACAGAGTGTACGGTGTGTCTGTCACCAACGCTTGCGGCTCGCTGACTCGGCAAGCAGACATCAGTGTCACAAGGAACACCACCTTCCACTTGAGGTACTTAAGGTGGCAGGAACCAAGAGACTCAAATTGTGGCGCAGTAAGCTTCGAAAGTAGCATGATCACCTTTGATTTAATTAGTGGAGGAGGGATAGTAAGGAAATCCACAGTACTACCTTTTAAATTTCGAAAGGGAGACTATGATAAAATGAGGAAAATAGTTAAGAAAAAACTAAAACGAGCAGTTGCAAAGGTTAAAGACTTACATCAAGCTTGGGTGTTGTTGAAAAATACTATCTTGGAAGCCCAGACCAGCTGTATTCCATGCTTTAAGAAAAGTGGAAGGAAGTCCAAAAAACTGCCAGCATGGTTTAAAGGTGAGGTCAGAGAGGCTGTTGCCAAAAAGCATCTTTCAGGAAATGGAAAAAAGAGCCAAACAACGAAACCTGGAAACAGCACAAGCACTGGCAAGTCAAATGCAAGGCATTGATAAAGCAGGCAAAGGGAGAATCTGAGAAGAAGCTTGCTGCAGAAGCAAAAACGCGAAATAAAGATTTTTTCAAGTACATTCGTAGTAAAAAACCAGTGAGTCAGTTGGTCCATTAGATGATAGAAGAGTTAAAGGGGCACTAAGAGGCGACAAGGCGATAGCGGAGAGACTGAATGGAATTCTTTGCTTCAGTCTTTACTGAGGAAGATGTAGGGATGTTACCTATGACTGAAGTATTAAAGGTGCGGAAGAATTGAAGGAAATATCAATACATCGGGAAGATGTATTACAACTATTAGAAAAAACTAAAGAGTAGCAAATCACCTGGGCCAGATGGTATACATCCAAGGGTGTTGAAAGAACTGAAATATGAGATTGCAGACCTGCTATTAGTAATCTGTGAACTATCATTAAAATCATCTCTAATACCTGAAGATTGGAGGATCGCCAATGTCACACCAATTTTTAAAAAGGGTTCCAGGGGTGATCCGGAAAACTACAGACCGGTCAGCCTCACGTCAGTACCGGGAAAAATGGTAGAAACCATCATAAAGAATACAATTACTCAGCATGTAGATAGTCATGGCCTAATGGGAGACAGCCAACATTGCTTTAGACAAGGAAGATCTTGTCTTACTAATCTGTTATGTTTTTTTGAAAGTGTGAATAAACAGGTGGACAAAGGTGAGTCGGTTGATATAGTGTATCTGGACTTTCAGAAAGCCTTTGACAACGTCCCTCATCAGAGACTTTTGGCAAAACTAAAGAGTCATGGGATAGGAGGCGGTGTACTACTGTGGATCAGGAACTGGTTAAAAGATAGAAAGCAGAGGGTTGGGCTAAATGTCCAATTTTCCCAATGGAGAAAGGTGAAAAGTGATGTACCCCAGGGATCTGTGCTGGGTCCGCTGCTTTTTGACATATTCATAAATGACCTGGAAAGTGGAATAACGAGCGAGGTTATCAAATTTGCAGATGACACAAAACTATTTAAAGTTGTTAAAACCCAAGAGGATTGTGGAAAATTGCAAGAGGATCTTGATAAATTGGAAGACTGGGCATCAAAATGGCAGATGAAATTTAATGTGGACAAGTGCAAAGTAATGCACCTAGGGAAGAACAACCCAAACTATGGTTACACAATGCAAGGTTCCACATTAGGAACCACCACCCAGGAAAAAGATTTACGCGTCATTGTGGATAATATGTTAAAACCCTTGGCCCAGTGTGCAGCGGCAGCCAAGAGAACAAATAGAATGCTAGGTATCATAAGGAAAGGAATGGAAAATAAAACAAAATATATTATAATGCCTCTATATCGTTCCATGGTGAGACCGCACCTTGAATATTGTGTGCAATTCTGGTCGCCGTATCTTAAAAAGGATATAGCGTTATTAGAAAAGGTTTAGAGAAGAACGACCAAAATGGTAAAGGGGATGGAAGGATACTCCTATGAAGAAAGGCTAAAAAGGTTAGGGCTCTTTAACCTGGAAAAGAGACGGCTGAGGGGAGATATGATAGAAGTCTATAAATTAATGAACAGAGTGGAACGGGTAAACATAGATTGATTGTTTACGTTATCAGAATATAGAAAGACTAGGGGACATGCAATGAAGCTACAGGGTAAACTATTTAAGACTAATAAAAGAAAATATTTTTTCACTCAAAGTGTAATCAAACTCTGGAATTTGTTACCGGAGGATGTAGTAAAGGCTGTTAGTGTAGCTGAGTTTAAAAAAGGTTTGGACAAGTTCCTGGAGGAAAGGTCCATAAACCATTATTAAGAAGGGACCCAGGATATCAATGCTTGACCCAGTACAAGCATTGCGGAACCTGTGTCTTTTGGGGAAACTGCTAGGTACGTATGACCTAGATTGGCCACTGTTGGAAACAGGATACTGGGCTTGATGGACCTTGGTCTGACCCAGTATGGCATATCTTATGTTCTTATGTTCTTAAGTAGCACATTCAAGTCCCATTCCGCCGCTGGGTGACGGATGGGAGGCTTTGAGAGAAGGAGACCCCTCAGGAAGCGTGTCACTTACAGCTGGGTGGAGAGGGGTTTGCCCTCAATCAAATGGTGGTGCACCGGCAATGCACTGAAGTGCACACTAACTGAGTTAGACTTCAAGCCTGCCTGAGACAGGTGAAGCAGATACTGCAGCACCAGCTGGATGGAGCAGGAGAAGGGGTTAATCCACCTCTCTGCGCATCGAAGCTCCACCATTTGAAGGCTCATGTTCTTATGACTTACGAGAGGCCAGAACCACCTCCTCCACCTATGCAGAGAGGCTGAAAGGAGCCAGGGCTACCCACTCGTCAGCCAGGTCATGAGCGTCAAGGACCCCAGGCTGAGGTGCAGGAAAGAGCCCTCTTCCTGTGTCAATAGGCCTGGGTCACACCCCAGGGGAACCAGGAGTGTCGCAGACAGGTGGAAAAACAGCAGAAACCATGGCTGCCTGGCCCATCGTGGAGCTACTAGGATCACTGTGGCCTTGTTACATTGGATCTTGAAGAGGGTCTTGGTGATGAGGGGTGTGGGTGGGAAGGCGTAAAGGAGGTCCTCCACCCCATGAGATCAGGAAGGCATCCACCGCCACTCTGGCAGGGTGCGGCTGCCGGGAACAGAAGTGGGGCAGCTAGACATTTGCTGGGCTGGCAAAAAGATCCATCTATGGGAGCCCCCAGTGCCGGAATAGTCGGTGGGCACTCTGGGGTCCAACCTCCACACGTGCGGCTGGAGGACCCAGCTCAGTCAGTCCTCCAGGGCATTGTCCTGGCCTGGGAGGTACACTATCCGCAGGAGCATTCTGACATAAGTGCAGATGCACACCGCTTCCTGGCAAAGGAGGAATGCCCCCTTGTTTGTTTATGATTGTCAGTCTGGACCATTACCGTTTGGTCCCATAGGTGGTGACGAAAAGCCCGGAAGGCTAAGGCAACTGCCCAGAGCTCCAGGAGGTTGATCTGCTGGAGGCTCTCCACTGGTGACCAACTGCCCTGAGTGCGGAGGTCACCACAGTGGGCTCTCCACCCCAATTTCGAGGTATCTATTGTAAGGATCCTCTGCAATGTGGGGGTCTGGAAAAGCATCCCTGCCACTAAATGTAGAAAGCGCTGCCACCAACCAAAAGAGTTGGCCAAGGGACCAATGGCGATCACCCGGTCCCTCAGGTGCCCTGTGGCCTGTGACCACTGAGAGCGGAGTACCCACTGGGCCACCTGCATCCCCAGGCAGGCATCCGGGGTTATGTGCACCGTGGATGCCATGTGTCCCAGCAGACGAAGTATGTGTCAAGCAGTCGCTGAACAGCAGTAAGGGGTGCCTTCTGCGAGCGCCCGGTGGAACAGGGCTCTGTCCCTCAGAAGAAACGCCCTGGCCCGGACTGTGTCCAGTTGCGCCTCTATGAACTCCAGGTTTCGAGTTGGCTGGAGATGAGAATTTGGGTAGTTGACTACAAACCCCAAGTGCTGTAGGACAAGGATTGCGAGGCCCATTGCCTGCTGCACCTCAGCGGCGGTGCTGCCCTTTACCAACCAGTTGTCCAAATAGGGGAGACGAAGATCCCCTAGAGCCTGAGGTGGGCCGCGCTTACTGCCAGGCACTTAGTGAATACCTGTGGGGCAGCAGCCACCCCAAAGAGGAGCACTCTGTATTGGTAATGATTTATGCCCACCACGAAGTGAAGGTACTGCCTGTGGAAGGGGTGGCTGAGGATGTGTGTATGTACATCCTTTAAATCCAAGGAGCATTGCTGGAGGTATGGCAGCAATGTTCCATGGGAGAGCATCTTGAACTTCTCCCTCACCAGGAACCTGTTGAGGTCTCATTGTTCTAGGATGGGATGAAACCCTCCGATCCTTTTGGAGACCAGGAAATAGCAGGAATAGAACCCCCTGTCCCTGAGGTTGATGGGGAAGGGTTCCACTGCCTTACTTGTTAGAAGGCCTGTGAGTTCCTGCTGGAGCAGGGCCCGGTGAAGGGGAATCCTGGAGTGCTCTCCTGGGAAGAATGGCAAGGGTGTCTGTAGGAAGTGGAGGCAGTAACCATCCCTGACCACCTGGAGGACCCTCAATGGTGCTGGCCACCTGTGGGCATACTGCACCAGATGACTCCCCATATGCTGCAGGGCTGTGCCTCCTGAGGGAAAAGAGGCTATGCCCAAGGAGTCAAAAAAACGCACCAGGTTGCGCTGGGGACATAGTCTGGGGTTAAGGGATCTTATGCTTATGCGTACCATGCCCCTATCCCTAGGCCAGCAGGCCCTGTTGGGGAGCTGAGAAGGCCAGATACTGGGGGTAGTCTCCGTAAGCCTTCCTCTTCTTTGGGAATGAGGACTTTCTACCTATAGCCTTCCTTCAAGAAGGGTCAACGGTCTTCTTAGAGAGCCTGATCCTTCTCAGGTACTTGGACTCCAACTCGGCGGTCTTGTCCATCATGGGCTACCCAAAAAGGCTCTCTCCCTGGCAGGGGACATCGACCAGCTTGTCCTGCACCCATTGCTCCAGGTTGGACAACTGTAGCCAGGCACAGTGTCAGGCACTAACCTGCCGCAGTTACTCTAGCTGCCGACTCGAAGCTGTCATAGGCTGCCAAGGAATAAACTTGGAGCATTCTCTGACTGTCAAGGACAGGGCCTGGAACCTCTGGAGGGGTTCCTCTGAGAGCCCAGTCGAGAATTCAGTGAGTTCCTTCACTAGATACCTCAGGTACATGCCCATGTACAGCTCGTATGCCTGGATCTGGCCGACAAGCATGGAACCCTGGAAGCACTTCCTGCCTATAGCATCCATGGCACCGGCTTCCCTACCTGGGGGCACCGAGGAGTACATCTTCTGACTTTGGAGCAGATGCATGACTGACTCCACTACCATGGAGTTATGCGGCAGTTGGGATTTTTCTAAGCCAGGGCTCCGGCAGACCCAGTATATCGAGTCCAGCAGCCTGCTTATGATGGGCACCGAGGATTGTGTCTCCAATATACAGAGGAACAGCGGACCCAGTAGATCCCTTGGGTACTCCACTATTTACTTTTCTCAATGGAGAAAAGTAAATAGTGGAGTACCCAAGGGATCTGCTGGGTCCGCTGCTTTTTAACATATTCATAAATTACCTGGAAATGGGAATAATGAGTGAGGTGATCAAATCTGCAGATGATACAAAATTATTCAAAGTTGTTAAAACCTAAAAGAGGATTGTGAAAAATTGCAAGAGGACCTTGATAAATTGGAAAACTGGGTGTCCAAATGGCAGATGTAATTTAATGTGGACAAGTGCAAAGTTAAGCACCTAGGAAAGAACAACCCAAACTTTTATTACACGATGCACCTTAGAAACCACCACCCAGGAAAAAGAGTTAGGCATCATTGTGGATAAAGCATAGTTACTCACCTGTAACAGGTGATCTCCGGGAACAGCGGGAATTTAGTCTTCACAAATGGGTATCGTCGGTACCGACAGAGCCTGCACGGGAACGCTCCCCAGCATCCAATTAGGAAGCTTTTGGGAGCATCCCACAGCGCCTGCGTGCTGCCTTCCCGCCTTTCTCAACTGCCTCTTTCCAGTTAAGTTTAAAGCTGAGACAAAGAGAGAGAGAGAGGGAAAGAGAAAGAGATAAATAGAGAGATACAACTTCTAGGGGAGGTGGGTGGGTTGTGAAGACTAAATTTCTGCTGTTCCCGGAGATCACCTGTTACAGGTGAGTAACTATGCTATCTCCAGGAACAAGCAAGAATGTAGTCTTCACATATGGGGACTCCCTAGCTTTAGATGCCAGGGAGAGACCCCAGAAGTTGTGTCCCTGTGAAAGGGCTCACTTCCCCCCATGGATCTCTGGCATCCAACCAGGGATGGTGGGTAGGAGTTGATTAGGTATGGAACAGATGTTGAAGAACAGCCTGACCAAATAAGGCATCTCGGCAGGAGTCCTTGTCCAAGCAGTAATGGGCTGTGAAGGTATGAACCGAGGCCCAAGTGGCTGCTCGACAGATGTCATCGATAGACACAGAGTGCAAATGTGCCATTGAAGTAGCCATGGCTCTCACATTGTGAGCTGTGACATGGCCCTCCAGAGGAAGATTCTTACTCTGATAGGCAAAGGAAATACACTGAGCAATCCAGCTGGACAGTGTTCTCTTGGAGACTGGAAGTCCCAAATGAGAAGGATCAAAAGCAACAAAGAGTTGAGAGGACTTTCTATGTTGCTGTGTTCTTTGCAAGTAAAAGGCTAACGCTCTTTTACAGTCCAAAGTATGAAGATTCCTTTCTGCATTAGATGCATGGGGCCTTGGAAAAAACACAGGCAGGTAGACCACTTGGTTTAAATGAAAAGGCGAGACCACCTTTGGCATAAAGTGTGGATGAGTCCTAAGGACTACCTTGTCATGATGGAACCTTGTATAAGGTGGATCAGCTACTAGTGCCTGCAACTCACTGATGCGGCATGCTGATGTGATTGCAATGAGAAAGATAACTTTCCAAGAAAGGAATTTCAATGAGGTAGTAGCTAAGGGTTCGAAAGGTGGCTTCATGAGCTGACCAAGAACCAGGTTTAAGTCCCATGCCACCGGTGGTGGCCTGATGGGAGGTTTAGTTAGAAGAAGGCCTCTCATAAATCTTGCTATAAGAGGATGGGAAGAAATAGGTTGTCCATTTAGAGGCTTGAAAGATGCCTGGGTATCGATACCAGAGAAAGCAGCCGGTACCCCAGAGCATGGCACCAGTAGTTCTGCCGAGGTCGAGGCCTCGAGAACATCCTGGAGCCCCGATAATGCTTTGGAAGCCGAAGCCTCCCGCTGGGGCAATTTTGCCGGTACAGAACCCTCAAGGGCAACGCCAGAGGCATCTCAATGCTTGGAAGGAGATCTACCCTTTGAGGACTGGCCAGACTTATGTTTAGTTACCTGAGATACATGGGAGAAAGACGAAGCCTCGGAAGACGTCGATGCCACAGAAGCTGCATTGAGGGAAAAAGGGCGCTGAGCTTAGCAGCTCGGTTTTGTCGACCCCTCTTGGACATCATGGCACAAGCCATACACTCAGATATAGAGTGGTCAGGACCTAAACATTTAAGACACCACTCATGGGTGTCGGTGACGGAAATGGTACCGCCACACTTGGTGCACTTTTTGAAACCCGAAGCGGGTTTTTCCATGATGGGGGAAATTTTGGGCCTAAGGCCCAAAATGGCACGTGCACCTGGAAAAGGAAAGTATGGAAAAAAATAGGGGTTTTTTTGTTTTTTTTTTAAAGAAAGAAAGAAGAACCGGCGGTACCGCTATAGCGTCGAGTAAGGCAGACACGACCACAAAAAGAAGGAATAAGGAAAAAATGTTCTGCGGTGACAGGAACAACGACCTGCTGGCTCCGCGGAAAACAAAGAACTGGAGAGAGGCAGTTGGGAAAGGTGGGAAGGCAGCACGCAGGCGCTGTGGGATGCTCCCAAAAGATTCCTAATTGGACGCTGGGGAGCGTTCCCGCGCAGGCTCCGTCGGTACCGACAATACCCATATGTGAAGACTACATTCCTGCTTGTTCCTGGAGATTGCGTTGAAACCCTCCGCCCAGTGTGCAGCGGTGGCCAAAAAAGAAAACAGAATGCTAAGAATCATAAGGAAAGGAATGGAGAATAAAACAAAGGATATTATAATGCCTCTGTATCATTCCATAGTGCAACTGCACCTTGAATATTGTGTGCAATACTGGTCGCTATATCTTAAAAAGGTACAGAGAAGAGTCAACAAAATGGTAAAGGGAATGGAAGGATACCCCGATGAGGAAAGGCATAAAAGGTTAAGGCTCTTCAATTTGGAAAAGAAACAGCTGAGGGGAGATATGATAGAGACCTATAAATTAATGAATGGAGTGGAATGGGTAAATGTAGATTTGTTGTTTATGCCATAAAAAAGTAGAAAGACTAGAGGACACACAATGAAACTACACTGTAACCTGTTTAAGACTAATAGAAAATATTTTTTCACTCAACGTGTAATCAAACTCTGGAATTCATTACCGGAAGATGTAGTAAAAGTTGTTAGTGTAGCTAGATTTAAAAAAGGTTTGTACAAGTTCTTGGAGGAAAAGTCCATAAACCATTATTAAAGGGGACCTGAGATATCCACCTCTTGCCCCAATACAAGCATTGTGGAACCTGTGTGTCTTTTTGGGAACTTGCCAGGTACGTGTGACCTGGATTGGCCACTATTGGAAACAGGATACTGGGCTTGATGGACCTTGGTCTGACCCAGTATGGCATTTCTTATGTTCATTCCAGGATGGGGAGAATGGGCACATTAAGTACCCCCTTTTGGGGAGCTTCGTACTGGAGGATCCTCCTCCGACTCCATGGTGAAGGCAAGGCCTTCGCCATATCCCTCATGAAATCGAGGAAGGCCATGTCCTCAGGAAGGGAGCAGCGCCATGTCTCCAGGAGAGATAGGTTTGAGGGTACGTCATGGCACTATTGGGTGTCTGGGGACTCCTCGTCTTCAGTCTCCCAATCCGACTCCAAGATGGTGGAGGACTCCTTGGGGTTGCACCTCAGCCCCAAAGGCTCTGGTGCCACGACCACCCACTGCTTGGAGCCAAGGGCACTGAGCGGGGAAGACTGTGGCCCTGAGGAACGAGACCGGGAATGTGACTGATGCCAAGGGTTCTCTCAAGGCTGGTGGCACTTGAGGATCACTCGACCCCCGGGGAATCCCTCGATGTGGAGGGCCCATGTTTAGGCGTGATGACCTGGAGGAACCGGGCATCAGAGCCAGTTGCTGGGCCAAGAAGGCAGACAAACTGCACTCCAGGGCTCCATTCTGGTCTTGAGATCAGATGGCTCCACAGACTTTGGTGCGGGCACCAAGGACTTCAGGTCCAGTGCCAGCTCCGTCAAGGGGGAGTCCTCGACAAGGATGACCTTGATGTTGACGGCTCCCATCAGGGAAACTTGGAAAGCCTATCCTGGCTGTTGCCCTTGGCCTCGTGTCAAGGGCTATGGGTCCCTGGCCCATGGGATTTCCTCACATTCCCTGGTTCATCTCCTGATGCAGTCTTTGAGGGCTTCCAGCTCTTCTGGTGGCCCTCATCAGGGGAGCTCTGGCTGGAGGCTCTGTGGCCTCAGTGGGGGGTGGGGGGAGAGGTCTCACGGACAACTCCAGGACTGAGTCAACATTATGGAATATGGATTCACGCTGCTGCTGATAGCTCTTCAGGGCCTTGGGAGTCATCTGCTTACAGAGACGGCAGACCAAGGGATCATGATCCAGCCCACAGCATCAAAGGAAGTAGTCGTGCGGGTCCATGAGTGACATGTGTGTACAGTGGTTGGGCAGCTTGAAGCCTTTGACCGAGGCCATGGCAGGGAAGATGGCCTCCGTGAGGTCAAACCCAGCTGGCCCAGCCAGGAATTGCTGCGAATCCGCACCGACGAAAAATCAGAAAAAAAGAAAAGAACCCGAGAAAATGCAATGTTGAGGCAAGCGGACTCATGGGCAAGAAGGGACTGGTACACTATCGGAGAAAAGCAAATTTTAAGACAAAAACTTTTTCCGAGGGGGACACACAACTGATGGGCTCCGCAGAAAAAAGGAGACTGAGGAAAGATAGCACCCTTAGGCGGAAAGGGAACCATGTATGCATGGTGGATCTCCCAAAGGCTTTCATTGAAAGCTGGGGAGAGATTACCGCACAAGCTCCATCGACGCCGACGTCACCCATATGTGAAGACTGACTTCCTGCTTATTCCCGGAGAAAAAAATAATCTTTGATGTTCTACAAAAGGATAGTGGCAGTTACATGTATATGAAGAAGCAGCTTTCTGGTTTTAATTTAAGTTAAAATAATCCAAGGCAAAACCAAAAAAATTCACTTTCATAAAGCAGACAGACTCAAGACCAAGGTTTTCTAGCAGAAAACCTATGGAAATAAAGCAAGAAATGTAGGTTTTATTTGTATTATTTTATTGCCTGGGTTTATTTTTAATTTAACACTGGAAAGTCTTGATTTAAAATTAGAACACTCATGTAAATCCCTTCCTCATCAGTCATTCTCACCCTCTCTCCCTCCCTCTCTCTTTCCCAATAGTCAGTCTTAAAGCCTCCCTCCTCCCATCATATCACAAATACTCAGCAGAGTGAGCACTGGAACATATATAGTGGATTTCAGAGGTCAGCCATGGCTGAGGTACAGTAGAATTCAATGTAACCCATTTAAGACTAATGAGATGCGTAATCAAACTCTGGAATTTGTTACCGGAGGATGTAGTAAAAGCTGTTAGTGTAGCTGGGTTTAAAAAAAGGTTTGGACAAGCTCCTGGAGGAAAGGTACATAAACCATTATTAAAGAGGACCTGGAAAATCCATTCCTTACCCCAGGACAAGCATTGTGGAACCTGTGTGTCTTTTTGGGAACCTGCCAAGTACTTGTGACCTGGATAAGTCACTGTTGGAAACAGGATTCTGGGCTTGATGGACCTTGGTCTGTCTCAGTATGGCATTTCTTATGTTCTGATGAGATTGGATCTGCATAAGGAGTGTGAGAAATGACTAGGGGGCCAGGATTGTGGTTGATATCCCCAGATGAGAGAAGGAGAAGGAGCAGGATAATATTGGGGAGAGATGAGGAGACATAACAGTGACAAGGGTAAGGATAGGGTTGCCAACCAGCCGGTTTTCAGCCAGCCTGGCCGGTTTTCCCGTGGCCAGGCCGGCTGCTGGCAGAGAACAGAAACCGGCCCTTGAAAAGCCGTTTTTTTTCTCTGGCCACGAGATCGGGAATGGCCAGAGCAGAAAACCAGCTTTTCTTCCGCAATCCGCGATCCCCCCTTGCAGCCGCTGCTCCTGCTTCTTACAGAGCAGCGGCTGCAATAAAGTTAATTTAAAAGGAAAGACAACCTATGAGGAGCCCTCTGGTCCTATGAAACTCCTTCTGCAGCGCCCGCCCCCTCTGACATCACTTCCTTTTCAGCCCGAGCGCTGCAGAAGGAGTTTCATAGGACCAGAGTGCTCCTCACAGGTTGCCTTTCCTTTTAAATTAACTTTATTGCAGCCGCTGCTCAGTAAGAAGCAGGAGCAGCGGCTGCATGGGGTGAAGCTGCACTGAGGGGGGGTGAAGCTGTACTAAGAGGGAGGGGTGAACCTGCATTGGGGGGGGCGAAGCTGCATTAAAGGGGAGGGGGTGAAGCTGCACTGGGGGGGCGGAAGGCTCCTCACAGGTTTTCTTTTCTTTTGTAACTTAACTTTATTGCAGCCACTGCTCTGTAAGAAGCAGGAGCAGCGGCTGCAAGGGAGGGGGGGTGAAACTGCACTAGGAGGGGGAAGCTGCACTAGAGGGGGGTGAAGCTGCACTAGGGGGGTGAAGCTGTACTGGGGGGGATAGGTGAAGCTGCACAAGGGGGGGGGGGTGGAAGGCTCTGCACAGGTTTAATTTTCTTTTTAACTTAGCTTTATTGCAGCCGCTTCTCTGTAAGAAGCAGGAGCAGCAGCTGCAAGGGGAAAAGGTGGCAGAAGGAACTGATAAGTGGAAGGTGAGGACTGGAAGACAGCTGAAAGAGGGGGGAAGGGGGAAAAGGTGGCAGAAGGAACTGATAAGTGGAAGGTGAGGGCTGGAAGACAGCTGAAAGAGGGGGGAAGGAGGTGGCAGGAAGGGGCTGACAGAGTGAAGGAGGTGGCTGGAAGAGAGCTGAAAGGGGGGAGGAGGTGGCTGGAAAGGAGCTGACAGAGGAGGTAAGGAGGGAGCTCAAAGGGAGCTGACACCTGGGAATGGTACTGGTAAGTGACTGGGTAATGGGGAGGGGGCACTGGGGCTGGAAATAGGCTGATGGAAGGAAGTGAAAAAAAGAAAAGAGACAAGAATTGGCAGATGGACTATAGAACATAGAAATGAGCTATGAGAAGATGGGAAAACAGAAGCCTCAGATCGGAACCAGCATGATCAGAGAATAAAATGGTCAGACAACAAAGGTAGAAAGAATAATTTTATTTTCAATTTAATGATTGGACTTTGTACTACCTTTATATTTTGCACAGTATGAGGAACTGCATCTCTTATTTATCTGATATTGCACTGCATGCAGAGTCTGTCTTCTTGGGGTTTCAGTTTAATTTTTGTCTATATATTTCTCTTTTTGTTTTGTGCTCATTTATTGATGAAGACCTGTGTGTGTGTGTGTGTGTGTGTGTACAACCAATGCTGCGTATTCTGTCAGTATAGAATTTCTGTTTAAGAATGTGTAGAAGTCTTGCTTGTTCAGTTTGCACATTGCCCTCTCTGCACTTTTTTGGGGGATAAGAGGTGGAGTAAGGGTGGGGTGGGGGTGGGGTGGGGCAGGGGCGGGGAAGGGTAGGATGGGGGCAGGGCAGGGGTGGGGTGGGGAAAGGGCGGGGTAGGGGTGGGCATGGGCAGAGCGTGACTAGCCACAGGTGGCGGGTTTTTCTCTTTCAAAAGGTTGACAACCCTAGGTAAGGATGCAGGGTGACTGGCAGAGAAGGTACCTGGAGGTGGGAATAGGGGATGCAGGGTGACTCATGGAGCACCTGAAAATAAGGATGGCTGAGAGTCGAGGCGATCAGGGGTAGCTTAGTTGTTAGGGGTAAGGAGTATGAGACTGTTCAGGCAGGGAGAGAGAGAGAGATTGGGTGACGGCAGGGAAGTGGAAGAATGAGAGAGGGTGGAGATAAAGTAGTTAAGAGCAGTGTGCAGAAGTCATCAGCATGCTGCTGACAGTTTGAAGGGTGGATAGAGGCTGGCACTGTGCAGCGTCACATTAACACATTAAGAGCCTGATGAACTGAGCATTCTTTTCCCTTAGATACAGAACAGGGCAGACAGTCTTAGGGGCTTGTTTACTAAGCAGCGGTAGCGGCTTCTGACCAATATTGGAGCCAATGCCCCATATCGATCGGAAGTTGTTACCGCTGCTTAGTAAACAAGCCCCTTAGTAAATAACGCCCCAAAGGAGCTGTGGTAGGCCTCAGAAGATATTTCCCTCCCCATTCCACCTCCAACTTCTCAACTTCAGTGGAGATAATGGAGGAGGGGTGAGATCTGAGCCACTGGCTCCTAAACCTAAGAAACTTTGTCAAGGTCTGAAATTAGCAAATCTCAAAATTTCCACCTTCCCCAGGGCAAATGTACTTGCAGGAGATCAACAATACACACACTTTCTCCTGAGCAAAAAGGAGGCAGGCTCAGGAGTGGGGTTGTAAAGGCAGGCAATAACAAACACTCTTTTGTTGTTGTTTTCCACTGAAAAGATACCCACACAAAAAGCCGTCACAAATCTGGCTGGATACTTTTTCCTGTAGCAGTTTTCAAAGGGAAAGTACACTCATATTTTCTTTTGGAAAGCTGGTGCAAAGTGCCCAGATGGCCTCCAACATGTGACAAATAACGTTGTATTCTTCCCTGAATATATATAGGCCATGTCTCATAGAAGAAGCTGCTCCCTTTTTAATCTTCTTCCCAAGCTTGCGTTTGCTGGTGTGCACATTTAGGTTATATATAAATCACTTCTTCCATAATTTATGCTAAATAAAAGAATGCCACTTTGCTAAAGGGAGAATGCTCCGTCTGAACTGTTCTGCTTTAAAGCTTCCCGCGCCACCCAAATTACTTTTCCCACATGACATACTTGTTTACATAACTTTTAAGATCTTAGAGATGAGCTTAACACCAAGACAACAAACAAATGGTTTATACAACTGAAACACAATAATCATTTGCACATTTTATATTTCAGTTCGCCCTTTACCAAAAACTCTTTTAAACTAAAAATGGCAAAGGCCACAATAAGGCTATGGTCTCCGCATAAAGAATATGTCTGTAAGAATTTCAATGCTTAGGGCAATTGTCACTGGCAATGCAAGTTCATTTACATAACACATTCATGGGTCTTAAACAAGCAACTAATTTGGCCTGGCTGAATCTGTTATTCTTCACATATTTGTCTGGATCTTAAAATATTCTTCTTTGAAAGATGAAGATCAAAGTGTGAGCTTCCACTAACTCCCTTCTTTATGTAGCAGGAGACCACGATATTCGCTCTGTATGTAGAATGAGGAAGATTCTGGACTCCCTGCTCCTTAAGCGACTTTGCGCAAGTGTGAGGTAATGGTGACTAGGCCTGTGAAAGGAGAGGAGCCTCTGGAACTTGGAAGCCGCTTCCATGATGGCCACGTAGGTCATGCAGGATAGAGAGATATGTCCCCTAATTTGGCTAGGTTGGCCAAAAAGCAGAAAAAAGAAGAAAGGAGGTTGGCAAGCCCCTGGAGAGTCTGGACTTCCAAAGCTGCCAAAAAGAAAGTCTCGGAGTAGCAAAGGAACCAAGGGCTCAAGTCACCGGTCCCAAAGGAATCCAGCTGTCCAACGTTTTCATATAATTCATATCCTCATTTCATCTTTTCTTTCATTTCATACATAAAACTTTTTAGGACTTATCTGGACTGATGATGATATGTTGTATGCAGACAAATAGAGATAATCTACAGGTGCCTTTGAGATGTTTGGATGCTCCGTCTTTTATATAATGAAATTGAATATGACTCTAAACCTTCTGATATTGTGGTTAGTCTTTGTGGAATTAATGAACTAGGAAGCATTTTGATGTCACTGCCACTGAGATATTTTAGGAAGGCCTTTAAAAATCAGGCACCCAAAACAACTCCAATAACGCATAAATTCAAACATACAAAGTTACACCTACTCCAAAAATATGCAAATTTGTGTGTGAACTTGCATATTTTATAAAATATGCACATACATTGCAATTCCACCTCTGTTCCATTCAAACTATGTTCCCGGGAATGCCTGTATGAACTCTTTCCATGCGCCTATTTTTTATTTACATATGTCCACACAGAATTTTATGAGCCCTTTTCTGTATGTAAAGGAGGAGCTTTATAAAGTAACCACCTAACTGCACAGACATCAATGTTTGCCACATGCAGGTTTGCTGATCTTGAAGGAATCTGTTAACAGGTGCTACTACTTCAATAAAATTTAGCAAACCAAAGACATTTGATTTTGGCTCAGCCTCCTACCACAATCAAAAGGGAATTTCCTTAGTCATTTTCTGCACAAATCCAGGATATGAGCATCTGGTAGAAGCCAGAGATGGGTCTAAAGGAAGAAGTAATTAGACCTTACCTGCTAATTAGTGTTCCTGAAGGAACTAAAGTCCAGTCCCTTCCTTCTGGGTTGTGCCCCCCTTCAAGCAGCTTTGGAGACTCAGAACTTCACTGATTTGATGGTCCCCTGGATAAATACCACTGGCACCACCCACCAGCTTCCAGTATACTATTGAAAAAGCAAATTCAATGGAGAGACAAACAACTTATTAACTCCAACTATGTAAACTGTAAAAACCATAACTTTGGAATGCCTCCACCCACCTCCCCCGGAAGGAATTCCCCTCCCCCCCCCTGGAAGAGGAGGAGGAGGAGATCTACCCTACACCGCACCTGATCCTGCCCGCCCCACCGACAGGGCCCCATCCATCCATCGCCGAAACCCTCCGCGAGGAGCCTCTGGATTTCCTCTTTGCTCATATATCACTTCGGGCCGGCGAAGTAAAACCTGAAACATAAAACTGATAATACCAGGCGGGAACAGGGACACTAATTAGCAGGTAAGGTCTAATTACTTCTTCCTTATCATCTCTCCAGTCCAGTTCCTTCCATCTGGGATGTATCAGAGCAGTTCAATCCTGAGAGGGGTTCCCAATACTGGACCGAAGCACCGCTCTCCCAAACTCCGCATCCGCGGCCGCCTGAACATCCAAGCGGTAACTCTTCGTGAATGTATGTAAGGTCGACCACGTAGCCGCCCTACAAATGTCCAGCAGTGGAACCAAACTATACTCCGCCCAGGAGGCCGCCTGGGTGCGCGTCGAATGGGCTCGGAACCCCTTCCAGTATCCTCTTACCCTTCAGAATGTAGGCTGATGCAATAGCTTCCCTAATCGATCTAGAGATGGACGCCTTGGCCGCTGCTTCACCCTTTCGCGGGCCCCGAACAATACAAATAAGCATTCTGACTTCCGAAACTGCTCCGTACGACTGAGGTACCGCTTCAACACTCTGTGCACATCCAAACTGCGCAAGCGTGCATCCTCCGCCCCTCGTCCCTCCTCCAGAAAGGAAGGAAGAGAGACCAACTGATTTACATGAAAGGGAGAAACAACCTTAGGTAAAAAGGAGAGCACCGTACGCAGGACCACTTTCACCCTAAAGAAAGAGATGAACGGCGGCTGACAAAATAGGGCTTGAAGCTCCGAAATACGTCTCGCCAAACAAATCGCCACAAGGAACACCACCTTCAGAGTTAAATCCTTCAAGGAGGCACTCCCCACCAGTTCAAAAGGCTCCCTAGCCAAAGCATTCAGCACCAAATTAAGATCCCAAGGAGGGACCACTGACCTCCTCTGCGGTTGAAGCCGCTGAACCGCCCGCAGGAACCTCCCTATATCTGTACATTCTGCTAAGGATTTTCCGTGTACCTTACCCCTATAACAGGAGATTGCCGCCAGCTGCACCCACAAGGAAGTGGCCGCCAACCCCTTCTTGAATCCGGCCTGCAAAACCTCTAACACCTCCGGAACACCACTGAAAGGGGATTCTTACCTTGAACCGCACACCAGCCCTCAAATATCCTCCAGATTCTTACAAAAGAGAGGCACGTCGATCGCTTGCGCACATTCAACAATGTCGTAATCACCACTCCGGAATACCCCCACTTACGGAGCCTTGCCCTCTCAATAGCCAAGCCGTAAGTAAGAACCGATCCACCTGCGGCATCCGTATCAGTCCCTGTACCAGAATATCGTCCCTGCAGGGTAGACGCCACAGCCGATCCACTAGCAGCCTCATCAGGTCTGCATACCACGGTCTCCACGGCCAATCCGGCGCAATGAGGATCACGAGACCCTGTTGTGCCTCCACCCGCTGTAAGACTCTGCCTATGAGTGCCCATGGCGGGAAAACATACAGAAGTCCCTCGGCGGGCCATCTCTGGACTAGAGCATCGAGGCCTTACGACATCCTTTCCTTCTTGCGGCTGAAAAACCGGCTCACTTTGGCCAACTCCAGCTGAGCCATGAGATCCATGACCGGGGCTCCCCAACGTTCTACCAGTAACTCGAACACTGCCTGGCACAGCTCCCACTCACCGTGATCTACCGTGTGCCTGCTCAGGTAATCCGCAGTCACATTCTCGACCCCGGCCACATGCTGAGCTGATAAGGCTAACAGATGAGCCTCGGCCCACTGTAGCAAGCTTTCTGCTTCTTCCTCCAACAGTGGACTGCTTATTCTGCCTTGACGATTGATGTAGGCCACTGTGGTGACGTTGTCGGACAGAACTCGTACTGCTTTCCTGAGGACCAAATTCCTGAATGCTTCGAGCGCCAGAGCCACCGCCCTCATCTCTAATCTGTTGATCGCCAACTGGGTTTCCTCCAAATTCCAGAGACCCTGGGCAAACCTGCCCTCGCAGTGAGCTCCCCACCATGCCAAACTGGCATCTGTGGTCAACTGCATCCACTGTGGGGTTTTGAGAGGTATTCCTTTCTCTAGATTCCCCGGAGCGATCCATCACCTCAATGCCCTTCTGGTCACCTGAGGACAGGGTAGCGTTACTGATAAGGCTTGCCTCTGGTGAGACCACCGATGGAGCAGAGCCCTCTGAAGCGGTCGCATATGAGCTCTGGCCCAAGACACCAGCTCAATCGTTGCCGCCATAGTGCCCAACACCTGCAAATAATGCCAGGCTGACAGCGCCGGCATGTCCAGAAACTGTCGCAGCAAACTTCTCAAGCTTCTTACTCTCTGTTCCGGCAGAACACCCTACCCCTGTAGGTGTCGAACCTTGCTCCCAGATACTCGAGCTCCTGCATGGGTACCAATCTGCTCTTTGTTATATTGATGACCCAGCCCAGCTCCTCTAGAAGCCTTACCACCCTGGCCATTGCCTCCACACTCTCTGTCCTGGATTTGGCCCGAATCAGCCAGTTGTCGAGATACAGATGGACCAGGATGCCTTCCTTGTGATGTGCCATGGCCACCACGACCATCACCTTGGTAAACGTTCTTGGGGCCGTTGCTAGCCCAAAGGGCAATGCCTGGAACTGAAAATGTCCCATTGGCACCACAAACCTCAGAAACTGTTGATGAGCTTTTCGTACCGGAATATGCAAGTATGCCTCCATGAGGTCCAGGGACGTCAGAAACTCCTCCTGCTGCACGGCCACAATCATGGACTTCAGAGTCGCCATGCGAAAGTGCGGGACCCTGAGACAGCGATTGGCCCTTTTAAAATCTAGAATAGGCTGAAATGACCCTTCCATTTTGGGGACTACAAAATAAATGGAGTATCGACCGCAGCCGTACTGGTCTACGGGAACCAGAACAACCACCTCTAACCCCAGCAGCTGCTCCAGCGTATCTCTGACCGCTGCGGCCTTTACCGGGGACCTGCAAGGAGACTGAATGAATGCCGGATGCACTGGTCTGGCAAACTTGAGCGCATATCCTTTTTGAATTATCTCCAGCACCCATTGGTCTGATGTGACCCGGGCCCAGGCGGAGAAGAACTGCCTTAACTGACCCCCCACAGGCAGTACTCCCTCCCGGGCCCCTGTTGTTTCATTGCTGCTTCCGTGCCCCCGAGGAAGAGGAAGAGGCCCCAAAACCCCTTCCTGCCCCCCGGAATCCCCGGAAGCCTTGTCCTCTGGCGGGGAACCGGCCCCTCTGAAAGGGCGTCGACCTGGCAGCCCGAAACCTCCGAAACTCCCTCGGCTGACTCTGCGCCGGGGTGGGCACTCAACTCTGCTTCTGCTTATCCTCCAGAAGCCTACCTCCCTTGGATTCCCCAAGGTCCTTTACCAGCTTATCCAAATCTTCTCCAAAAAAGCAATTTCCCCTTAAAGGGAAGTCTGCTCAGACATGCCTTCGAAGAAGCATCCGCTGCCCAATTGTGCAGCCACAGGTACTGCCGGGCCGCCACCACAGAAGCCATATTCTTTGCCAAGCTTCTAATAAGATCATATTGACTATCCGCTAGATAGGCAGCCCCTGATTCAATCCTGGCCACTTCTCAGAGCGCCTCACCTGACTGGTCACCAGTCCCTTGTAGCTGCTGTGACCAACGTAGACAAGCCCTGGCCACCCAGGCCCCCGAAACCGAAGCTTGGAGAGCCAAGGCACTCACATGAAATGCCTGCTTTAACAAGGCATCCCACTTCCTATCCTGGGTATCCTTGAGCGCAGCACTGCCCTCAACTGGAATAGTTGTCCTCTTAGTCACTGCCGCCACTGCTGCATCCACCCTACGCGATCGCAGCAGCTCTTTTTCCACTTCTGGCAGTGGGTACAGGCGAGCCATGGACCGTACCCCCCTTAACCCGGACTCCGGCTGATTCTATTCCTCCTGAATGATCTGACGAACTACCCAGTGTACCGGAAACACCTTTTGAGACTTTCTGACTGCCTGGATCAGCGGATCTTCTAGGACCTCCTCGTCTACTGGAGCATCCGCCCCCATATTAAGAGCCTTCAGGGTCTCTCCAATCAAGGCTGGGAGCTCCTTCAGCCTGAAAACCCGAACAATCCGGTTCTGCTCCTCTTCTGCAATCTCTCCTTCCTCGAGTTCTTCCTCGATTTCCCCGGATTCCCTATCGGAGGTCTCTCCCTCCAGATTTTCAGAAACCGAGGACCTCAGCGGATCCTCCACCGCCAATCTAGGCCGCTTGGGAAGCAGACTGGACTCCTCCAGCTCAACAGCCCCCACCTATCCTCTCATCCTATGTCCTTGCGTGGAGGACACAGCGCCCTTCCCGTGCTGACGCAAACAGAACGCCTTGTGCATCAGAAGCACGAACTCCGGAGAGAAATCACCACCACCCCCCTCCACCAGATCTCCCAAGGAAGTAGAGGGTGTGGGCTGTGTCAGAGACGGACCTAAGGACTCCAAACCCAAGGGTAGAGAGGAGGATGGGCCCCGCTCCCCCTCCATAGGGTCCCCAGGTCCCTAGGAATCAGATGGCAGCCCTTCCTGCAGAGCCATTAACTGTATTTCCCGCTCTACAGACGCCGCTTTAGTGGCATAGCCTCTGCAAATTCCATTTTCTGCCACTGTGCCCCACTTGGAGCCACAGAGCAGACACTAAGGCCTTGCTGGCATGACTGATCTTAATGAAGACAGAAGACCGCAGGCTCCTCGAGGAACAAAACAAAAAACTTTTTTTTTTTACTCTAGCTCTCTGAAAAAAACAAAAACTGCCTTTCTTTTCTTCTTTTCAAAGGCCTTCCTCTTCACCCCCTCTGGATTCCTTTCACCAGTGGCAGATTTCAGCTCTTTCCAAACGTTCTTGATTGAATTGAGAACAGGACTTGCAGGCCAGTTTATAACAGTCCATTTTCCCTTTTTAACCATTCTTTTGTATTTTTGGAGGTTTGTTTTGGGTCATGGTCCTGCTGGAAGACCATGACCTTCAACCTAGACATAGCTTTTGGACATTAGGTAGTACATTTCACTCCAAAATACCTTGGTAGTCCTCTAACTTCATGATTCCTTTAATACATTCCAGGCTCCAGTTCCTGAGGCAGCAAAACTGCCCCACAACATTATGGAACCTCCAGCATATTTAACTGTAGGAAGGGTGTTTTTTCCTTATAAGTTTATTTCTTCATCTGTAAATGTATCGTTGGCCTGCATTGCCAAAGAGCTCAAGTTTGGTTCCATCTATCCACAGAACATTTTCCAAGAAGGATTGTGGTTTCTCAAGGTGGGTCTGAGCAAAGATCAGGCATGTCTTTATGTTTCTGTCTTTGAGCAGTGGGGTCCTCCTTGGCCTTCTCTCATGAAGTCTTCTTTGTTTAGTGCGCAGTGTATGGTGTGGGTTGAAACCACCACTCCAGATTGCTCCAGTTCTGCCTTAAGCTCTTTAGATGTTGTACGTGGTGTTTTCCAACAGTTCGCATTAACCATCAAAGAATTCTTGGATTAATTTTTCTTTTCCCACCATGTCCTGGGAAGTTCTTGAAAGTTCCATGAACAGAAAACTTCTTATAACATTGCAAAGTGTAGACACAGGAATCCCAAAGTCTTTGGAGATGGTCTTGTATCCCTTTTAAGTTTGACGTTTGGTGATAATGGCTTTTCTGATGGTCTCAGGCAGCTCTCTTGTCTTCACCATTGTGAAAATGAAACAGGGAATGAATGTGGTCAATTTAAACATTAAAGCCCTGATTCACTGGTTGATTCAAGTCATACGAATATTGACAACTGATCTCAGGTGCATCTAATTTTACTGCAATGGGAATGTGGTTCTTCTGTTCAAACTGATTTAAATTGTCTATAAGGTTACCAATAATGGTGTCCTGGCAATGTCCCAATTTTTATACTATTTCCTACTAATTACTTTTTAAATTGGTCTTGTTTTATTTGATTCTCTCATGTGTCAAATATTTATTTATTTATTTTTATTTATTTACATTCTTTTATATACCGCGCTATTCTGCATCAGAGCGGTTTACATTGAACAAACTGAAATTACATTGAACAGGGCATTATAACTTGGAGATAACTATTTTACAGGGAACATGGGCTATGGAGGGTTAAGTGACTTTCCCAAAACCACAAGGAGCACCTGAGGGACTAGAAACCCCAGTCCTTCCGGCCCAAGGTTGCTGTCCTCTAGTGGGATTTGAACCCCCAACCTTCCGGCCTGAAGTACCTTGCCCCAACCACTAGGCCACTCCTCCACTCTATATGTGCATATATAGTCCAAAGCCATTTCACCGGCCACTTTTTTTAGGAGACATTGGACATTAAGGGGTTGAACTGCAAAGGTGCCAATAATGTACATAGATAGATAGATAGATTATGAACCAACATTAAAAAATAAGAATAAAGAAAATCAAGGAAGAGAAGACTTCAAAAAATTTCTTGTTTCCACATCAATTCAGCAGAGCAGAAAAACTAAACTGAGGAGACTGAGGGGACAGCTGCGCTTAGGAAGGGCTGCATATGCTCAGATGTTTACATCAGTTTTGAGCTCTAGGATAGCTGTTCTTTTCCACTATACAAACATCATGGAGCTGCACTTAATGTGATCACTATTATACTTTCAATCAGACCTGGCTTACACCGAATTTCTTCTGAATTTGTGTTGAAGCTTTTTACCTTTAGAGATCCTCTGTGTTGGTCCCATGCTTTTTTGAATTCAGTTACTGTCCTCATCTCTACCACCTCCACTGGGAGACTATTCCACGGATCCACTACTCTTTCCGTAAAGAAATATTTCCACATATCACTCCTGAATCTATCTCCCTTCACCCTCATCCCATGTCCCCTCGTAGCAGAACTTGCTTTCAATTGAAAAAGGCTCTCTCCCTGAACATTTATGCCACGGAGGTATTTAAACATCTCAATTATATCACCTCTATCCCGCCTTTCCTCTAAGGTGTACATATTAAGATCCTTAAGTCTGTCCTCATATGCTTTATAATGAAGCCCATTAATCATTTTAGTAGCAACCCTCTGCACCGACTCCATCCTGTTCACATTCTTTTGAAGGTGCGGTCTCCAGAATTGCACACCATACTCCAAATGAGGTCGCACCAAAGACT
The DNA here is from genome assembly GCA_033557465.1 of Ichthyophis bannanicus. Taxonomy (NCBI): domain Eukaryota; kingdom Metazoa; phylum Chordata; class Amphibia; order Gymnophiona; family Ichthyophiidae; genus Ichthyophis; species Ichthyophis bannanicus. The sequence goes on along the minus strand of CM066031.1, from coordinate 1,394,337,945 downwards.
TATACAGAGGCATTATCACCTCCTTTTTTCTGCTAGCCATTCCTCTCCGTATGCACCCAAGCATCCTTCTAGCTTTTGCCGTCGCCTTTTCTACCTGTTTAGCTACTTTAAGATCATCAGACACAACCACGCCTAGGTCCCGCTCTTCTTTAGTGGACAAAAGTACTTCACCTCCTATACTGTATTGCTCCCTTGGATTGCTGCAGCCCAAATGCATGACCTTACATTTTTTAACATTAAATCCCAGCTGCCAAATTCTAGACCATTCTTCAAGCTTAGCTAGATCCCTCCTCATGTTATCTACACCTTCCTGGGTGTCTACTCTATTACAGATTTTGGTATCATCCGCAAAGAGGCAAACCTTACCCGACAGCCCTTCCGCTATATCACTAACAAAGATGTTAAAAAGAATCGGACCAAGGACAGATCCCTGGGGCACACCACTGGTAACATCCTTTTCCTCAGAGTGAGCTCCATTTACTTGTACTCTTTGTCGCCTCCCACCCAACCAATTTCTAACCCAAGCAGTAACTTTAGGGTCCATCCTTAGGGTGCTCAGTTTGTTTATAAGTCGCCTGTGAGGAACAGTGTCAAAGGCTTTACTGAAATCTAAATACACCACATCTAGAGCTGGTTGAGATTGTGTTGTATAGAAACTATTTTTGTTTTTATCAATGTTTTAACCAACAACTTCATGAAACTGTGGCTCAAACAGTATGTACAATTTGAGAGGATCTTTCTTTGTAGCTCTAAATCTGGTGTTTCTAAGATGCTTTAGTGGGTGCATCATATAGATGGCATTCTGTTTATATGGTCAGGCACAGAAATGAGCTACAGCAATTTCTAGAATTGCTCATTATTCAAGATCCTATTTTAAAATTTGCTATAAAGTGTGTCATTTTTGGATGTTTTTGTGTGTAAGAAGGAAGGAGCTGTTGCTACCACCATGTTTAGAAAACCAGCAGATTGCACTTCTCTTAGAAATGAAAGCTTTCATCCACAGTCTTCAGATGGTGTTAGCTGAGTTAGGTGTAAGTCGGTTCTTGAGGCTTCACTGGATTTGCACTTCTATGAATGATTTTAATGAGCAAACTATTCAGTTAGTACTAAGATTTTTGCTAATAGAGATGTACTTCTTGAATATAAAGTACATACATCAGAGGATCATTCAGTATTTACATTATACCAATTTGGCTTCTTGTATTGCTCAATCCGTTTGTTAAGTCTGGCATGTATTATACTTGACATGTAGAGTTTTGTTCATGCAGACCAATTATAGCCTTTTCCTGGAGTCTGAATATCTGAGATAAAATGGCACATGCTATGCTTCCCAGGATACAGTCAGCATCAGAAAACGTATGTCGGGGTCATCAATCGTGTGAATCGTTTTGCACTCATTTCCTAGTGGAAGAAATATGAAGAACCATTACATGGTTCGATGTACAACATTAAAAGTTGTTACCTCTTTTGTGATCTAAATGATATTGTGCCTTTGTCTGCTTGTATATATAGATAGATCAGCGTATTGCTCACCTGTAACAGGTGTTCTCCAAGGACAGCAGGAATCAGTGCTCACATTTGGGTGACGTCAGTGCCAACGGAGCTCTCGCAGAAGCATCTCCCCAGCTTTCAAAGAAAGCCTTTGGGAGATAACACCACTTATGCATGAAGGCTCCACATGAACCGGGTAATGAGGTGCTGAGCAGAGAGGGGTTTACCCTCAACAGAATAATGATGCTGAGAGCACACTCAGGTACACCCTGATGGAGGTGGACTTGAGTCCAGCTTGCGAGAGGTAAAGCAAGTACTGCAGCACCATGTGCACATGGCAAAAGAATGGGTCAATCTGCTGCTCTGCACACCATATTGAGAATCTGCGTGACTTGAATGCATAGGCCCAGCTCGTGAAGATCTTACAAGAGGCCAGGAGGACCTCCTCCACCTCCCTTGGGAGATTGAAGGGGGCTAAGGCTACCCGTTCAGCAGTCATGATGTTAACGCCAAGGACTCCAGGTTGGGGTGGAGAAGGAAGCCCTTCTCCTGAGTAAGTAGCCCTGGAGCGTTCCCCAGAGGGACTGGGAGCTTGACTGAGAGGCGGAGAAACAAGGGGAACCAAGGCTGCTTGGGCCACTGCAGGGCCACTAGGATCATGGAAGCCTTGTCCCGCAGGACCTTGAAGAGGGTCCGAGTGATTGGTGGCATGGGAGGGAAGGCGTACAGGAGACCTCTGACCACAAGATGAGGAAGGCATCCACCGCTACCCAGGATGGGTGCAGCTAGTGACAGCACAAGCAGGGCAGCTGAGCATTTGCCAGGCTAGCAAAGAGGTCCAAACTTGGGGTACCCCAGACTCAGAAGAGCTGCTGTGTCATCCTGGGGCCATTCATGCAACTGGAGGATCCTGCTCAGTCTGTCCACTAGGATATTGTCTTGGCCCGTAAGGTACACCACCTTGAGAAGCATTCCTTGACTGATCGCATATCAGCTGAGGGCTACTGCCTCCTGGCACCCCTTGCTTGCTGTGCACCCCTTGCTTGCTGTGCACCCCTTGCTTGTTCAGATAGAACATTGCAACCTAGTTGTCTGTTTGGACCAGCACCGACTCATGCTACAGGTAGTGATGAAAGGCCCTGATCGCCAGAAAAATAGCCCTGAGCTCCAGCAGATTGATCTGTTGCTGGCTCTCCGCTAGGGACCAGTTGCCCTACGTGCGGAGTTCCTCACAATGGCCACTCCAGTCCAGTAAGGAGGCATCCGTGGTAAGGACCCTCTGAGGATTTAGGGACTGGCAGGGCATGCCCTCCTGTAGGTGCTATGTGGCCTGCCACTAGTCAAGTGACTCCGCTAGCTTGCAGGACACTAAGATTTCTATTTATTTATTTTATTTAACAGGTTTTTTATATCGCTTTATCATTTCAGTCAAAGTGGTTTCCACTGTAACTTAAACTTGGTAATGTACATTAAACAGGGTCATTAATAACTTGAATTTTTCTGAGGCAACGGAGGGTTAAGTGACTTGCGCAAGGCCACAAGGAGTGCTAGTGGAAATCAAGCACTGGTCTCTTGGTTCCCAAGCTAGTGCTCTAACCATTAGGCTACTCCTCCACTCCACTCCTCCACTTTGTCCCAGAGCCTGTCCGTGGCTTGTGTCCACTGGAAGTGGAGGCACCACTGGGCCGCCCGCATGTGAAGGCGGGCATTGGGAACCACACGGACTGTGGATGCCATATAGCCCCGCAGGCAGAGCATGGAATGTGCTGACATTGCGTGGCGGTGTTGCACCTTGGTGGTTAGAGCCATGAGACGACATGCCCAGTCCAAGGGGAGAAAAGCCTTGGCCTGAAGAGTGTCCAGTCAAGCACCTATGAACTCCAAGCCCTGTTTCAACATGAGGTGGTATATGGGGTGGTTTATCATGAACCCCAGATACTGTAGGACACTGATGGTGCAGGCCATGGCATGTTGCACCTCAGTGACTGTGCCTCCCTTTACGAGCCAGTTGTCCAGATATGGGAAGACAAAGGCTTCTTGGAGATGGAGGTAGGCAGCCACCACTGCCAGGCATTTGGTGAAGATTCTTGGTGCGGAGGCTAGACCGAAAGATAGTACTCTGTACTGGTAGTGGTCACCCTCGATCATGAACCTTAGGTACTGCCTGTGGCTGGGATGAATGAGGATATGCATATAAGCATCCTTTAGATTTAAGGAGCATAGCCAAGCTCCCTGCTGGAGGTATGGCAGCAATTTTTCAAGGGAGAGCATCTTGAACTTCTCCCGCACCAGGAACTTGTTCTGGTTTCACAAGTCTAGAATAGGCCTTAGGTTACCTGTTCTTTTTGGGACCAGAAAGTACTGGGAATAGAACCCCTTGCCCTTGAGGTGATGGGGTACTGGTTCCATGGCTCTGTCCATGAGGAGGCCTGCAAGTTTCTGTAATAGCAGGGCCTGGTGCAGGGGAGTCTGAGAGGGCTCTCCTGGAAAGAAAGGAGGAGATGTCTGGTCCAGGTGAAGGAGATAGCCTTCAGTGACTACCTGGAGTGTCCAACCATCGGTGGTGATAACAGACCGATGGGCAAGATGTAATAGATGCCCCCCTGTTGGTAGCTGCTCCCCCGAAGGTGGAGAGGCTATGCTCAGCGAGTCAAAAACCCATCCCTGGTTAGGCAGGAGCCAGGGTCTGGGGTTTGGGGCCCTTAGGCTTATGAGGGCCATGGCCCACTCCCTTGCTCTGGTGACCCTGCTGTGGGGTATGGGGAGCCTGATAGTGTGGGTAACTTCGGTAAGGTTGGCCCTTCCTCTGGAAGGGGGCCTATTCCCTGGTGGTTTCTTCTTAGGAAGGGTGGATATCTTCCTGGAGAGCCGAGTCCTAGTGAGGTACTCGTTCTCGATAACCGCTACCTTCTCCTCCATCGGCTTGCCAAACAGGTTTTCATCGAGGCAGGGGATGTCGAGGAGCTTCTCCTGGACCATTGTTCAAGGTCTGACACCTATAGCTGGGTCTGGCATCAAGCGCAATGTCCGCAGCAGCTACACTCATGTTTGATTTGAAGCCATCGTAGACAGCGCAAGACATATACTTCAAGCACTCTCCGACGCACTTCGTGAATGTTTGGAACCGCTGGAAGTGATCCCCTCTGAGGCCCGCTGAGAAACTTGCGAGTTCTTTTGTCAGGTCCCGAAGATACATGCCGATATACGGCCAGCATCAATCCCAGGTAGCATTGCAGCCAAGAGCATCGAGGGCACAGGATAGGAGTGTGTCTTCTGGCTCTTCTGCCAGCGTACATTCAACTCCACCACCATGGAGGTGTGTTGCAGTTGTGATTTACGGAAGCTGAAGCCCCACTGAACTTGATACCTGGTGTCCAGGCATCGGCTAAGTATGGATACCAATGCCAGTGTCACCCACATGTGACGGAGAAGCCGCCCAAGGATGGCAGGGACAGGAACCATCAGGGCCTCCTTGGGTGGGGCCTCGTATTGGAGGATTTCTAGTTCCTCCATACGAGGTTCTTCTTCTAACTTGGTGTTGAAGGACAAAGCCTTCAACATATCCCAGACAAACTCGAGGAACGATGTGTCTTCAGACAGGGACTGACACCGCAAGATTGGGGGAGATGGATCCGATGGGAGGTCGAGCTGCTTTTGCATTTCCAGAGATGCATCATCCTCAGACTCTCAGTTGGAGTAGTCAGTGGAGGATATAGCGATCGACCGGGCCTATGGTACAGGACCCAGGTTGGGGGCCCAGTAGCTCGCAGCGGCTATGTAGCCAGAACCTTGAGCGCTTGCCAGGGAGGATCTTGCTCCCGAGGAGCGGGAGCGAAATTGAGACCCTTGCCAAAGATCGACTCTAGGCTTTGGGCTCATGAGGATTGGCTTGGCAATCGGGGGAGTCCTCGGTGATGAGGCCCCCACAGTCTCAGTAGATGTACCAGCAGTGCCGGGCATCGGCACCTGCTGCATGGCAAGGAAGGCAGTGAGACTATGCTCCAGGGCCATCATCCTGGTTTCACACTCAGAAGATGCAACCTTTGACGCTGACACTCAGGTCACCAGGTCCAATGTCAGTGAATAGAGGGAGTCCTCGATGAGACCGGCCTGTCACCAGAAGCTTCCACATCCGTTCAGGGAACTTTGACTGGCCACTCCCACTCCGACTCCTCGAGTTCCCTCCATGGGCTGTGGGACCTGGCACGGGACTTGCCCAGTGTGTCTGAGTCCCAGGATGAGGTCCTCGAGGATTTCTTCTTCTTTTTGTGTTCCTGCTCCGGGGAACCCTTGTCAGAGTGGCCGTGATCCCAGTCAGGCACCGTGGGGACATTACGTGACTCTGAGGACCCATGTGGAGCCTTGGATTGTGAGGCTACCAGGAATACCCGGGTAAAGTCTGACCTGTGGAAGATGTCATCCTGCTTCTTCTGACAATGCTGGATGGCCTTTGCAGATATCTTTTTACAGAGGGAGCAGACCTCCGGGTCACAGTCAGCCCCTAGACACCAGAGGCAGCAATCATGTGTATCGATAAGAGACATGTTTTTAGCACACCGATCACACTTTTTGAACCCGCTGGCCACTGGGGGGAAAGTACCCCGGCGAGGTCAAAGACCCTCAGCACGGCCAGCGGATGGAATAAGGCACAAATCGTGCTGAGGAAAAATCCTAGTACAGTTCTGGGATGCAATGCCGGGGCAAGTGTGCTCAGAGGCAGGAAAGGGACGGGTCACAACTGAATAGAGAGAGTTTTTTCATACAATTTAATCAACTTTTTCTGGGAAAAAAAGACAGACGTATGTTGGGCTCTGAGGAAAAAAGGAGTAAGATGGCACCCTTGGGCAGGAAGGGGTCCACAAATTCATGGTGGCATCTCCGAAAGGCTTTCTTTGAAAACTGGGGAGATGCTTCCATGAGGACTCCATCAGCACCATCATCCATATGTGAGGACTGACTTCCTGCTTGTTCCTGGAGAATAATAGAGTTTACAAGATCCATTTAGCTGAATATAAGAGCTATAGGTCTGATATTGAAAACGTTAGGCCTTTCATCAGTGGTGTTTCAGTAGTGCTGCAAAGGCTAACTGGCGTCAGTATGGTTTCACAGTTAGTTTGCCACATGAGCTCCCAGGAGGATTCCCGCTGCCCAGGCTCAACAGCATAACAATTCCAATTTTGCAACCATAACAACAAACTGTTAAACTCCAAGTGCCAACAGGGCTCACTTGTCTTTACCCAACAACCGCTTGGTCTGTCACTCTACCGGCAAACTGTCCAGAAATGCCTTGACCACAGCTACAGTGTTCAGCTGCTGTGTTCTATTGTTGTGAGTGACCCGGACCCAGGCAGGGAATAGTAAGGCAAACCAAATTCCTCGGCAGGCTAGTATCGAGCAATAGGGGACCATAGCCCTCCTGCATTCCGCAACCTCGCTGAGAACATAGCCATTAGCCGGTGTTTCTCCGCAAAGTTGCTGCACGGTCCAACAGCATTTCTGCATTTTGCTCCCCATGCTATAGGCAATCTTCCACTTGTTGGATCCTGGCTGTTTGAGTTTCCAGACTGCCTTTGAAATCATCATTGTAACTTTGCAGTCTAGTGAGTTTGTCAGCAAGAGCTGCAGTGATTGTATTAGTGAGATCCTGCATGGCTTCATCATGCAGGGACACAATCGGCATTCCCGGTTCCAACGCCATTTCATTCTTGGGTGCCTTCTCCTTGCTGGCTTTGGTTGTCTTTGCTGGCATCCCCTCTGGGGGTTTCAGGTCTGCAGTGTCACCAGGCGGTTCCGAGCTATACGGGCACGTAAGAGCTCCAGGTGTACAGCAGAAATAGCAGGTTTTACCACAAGTTTATCGGGGAATGGAGTGGAGCTCAGCGCTATGGCATCCACTCAGAACACCGTCATCACGTGGCCCCTCAAAACCTGGACTTTTCAAAGGTTGTTTGTTTCTACCAATCTGCTGGTAGGGGAACACAACCCACTTGTCTGGACTGGTCTAGCAGGACGATATGGAATACTGGATCCATAATTTACACACCACAGTTACATTTTGGTTTAACACCAGTATTGAGTGGAATGTTTTTATTGATGACAGCTGGGACTGCATGAGCACGAGGGGGGGGGGGTGTTGCATCACTATTCAAGGACCTGTTGCTATGACATATAAGGGTGCAGATACAAGTTTCCTCCCAGCGTTTGCTCCCTCAAGATTCCATCTTGTTGTAGTCCCTTCTATGGAAAACATTTCTGCCGTAATCGGTCCCTGAAGCAAACTCCTTTACAGAAGCTGAAACATCGATGTCAGGCAGTTTGTTTCAAACATGGATTGTAAGAAGGGAAGATGTCGTCTTTGAACCCTCCTCAGATAAATTGACTGCATTTGTTTGCTGGAATTAATGAGGTTGTGTATGGGTTCTTTTTCAGAAAGCGCAAGCTAATGCTATCGAAATGGACTCTTTTGGATTGTTTTAGTCGATGAAAAATCACTATAAATGATAAAAAAATACTTTGGCAGTCAAGTGATTAATCTATGGTGTTTCCAACCTTGAGAAATTTGGTTGAGTTTGTACCTGCTGATGACTCTCCTTAGCCTTGCGATATAATCTTCTTCGTGTGTTGCCCCTGTTTGATTATTTTCACATTCACTTTATAAGCATTCAAATCTAGAAAACTAACTCTCAAGTTAGGCTCCTAGATTTGGCCTATAAAGCTACAACTCTAGGAAGAAACATGTCAGGGGTCCTAAAATGTGTAGCTACACAGAAACAAAGATGAATACAACTGTAGCAGTGTACAGAAAAGTAGCTTTAGAGATTCAAAAGGAAATTTGCTTCAGTAAGAACCAATAGTTTAAGCACGACCATTAGAACACTGTGATAGCTCGATACTCTGATGTAGCTGGAATCAATGACTGACTTTACAGAATGAGGCCATCACTTTCTTTACTGCAGATCAAAGGCCACAGAAAAGCACAATCTTATTTTACAACAGCCTCCAACACACTGTTTTAAAACTTATGCTATTAAGACAGCTTTGAGGGAGTACAAATTTTCTGTTATTATGTAAATTGCCTCCAGGATATAGAAACACTAAGGAGCATGTCTACTAAAAGTTAACGTGCGTTAAGTGCTTCCACTGCTCTTTCATTTCTATGGGCCAATGCAGCACTTAAAGCACAGTTACTTACCTGTAACAGGTGATCTCTGGGAACAGCAGGAATTAGTCCTCACATATGGGTACGTCAGTACCGACGGAGCCTGCGTGGGAATGCTCCCCAGCTTCCCAGAATGAAAGCTTATGGGGCATCCCACAGCGCATGCGCGCTGCCTTCCCGCCTTTCCTACCAACTCTCCTCAGTTCAAGTTTAAAGCTGAGACAATAGAGAGAGAGAGGAAAGGAAAGACAAAGAGATACAACTCCTAGGGGAGGTGGGAGGGTTGTGAGGACTAATTCCTGCTGTTCCCAGAGATCACCTGTTACAGGTAAGTAACTGTGCTATCTCCAGGAACAAGCAGGAATAAGTCCTCACATATGGGGACTCCCTAGCTAAGATGCCTGGGAGATCCCCAAGGGTATGAGACCCTGAAGGGTTCCTCGTCTTCCTATGGATCTCAGGCATCCATTCAGGGAAGGAGGGCAGGAGTTGTTCAAGAATGGAACAGGTGTCTGAGGACAGCCTGACCAAACAAGGCATCCCGGCGGGAGTCCTTGTCCAAACAGTAATGGGCTGTGAAGGTATGAACCGAGGCCCAGGTGGCTGCTCGACAGATCTGGTCGATGGACACAGAATGAAGATGAGCCATAGAGGTGGCCATGGCCCTCACATTGTGAGCTGTGATATGGCCCGCCAGAGAAAGGTTCTTACTCTGGTAAGCAAAAGAAATACACTGAGCAATCCAATTGGACAGTGTTCTTTTAGAGACTGGAGGTCCTAAATGAGAAGGATCAAAAGCAACAAAAAGCTGGGAAGACTTTCTATATTGCTGTGTCCTGTGTAAGTAAAAAGCCAGAACTCTTTTACAATCTAGAGTATGAAGGTTCCTCTCTGCAGTGGATGCATGAGGAGCTGGAAAAAAGACAGGTAAATATACCTCTTGATTAAGATGAAAAGGTGAGACCACTTTAGGCATAAAGTGAGGATTTGTCCTAAGGACTACCTTATCATGATGGAACCTTGTATAAGGTGGATTAGCCTCTAAGGCCTGCAGTTCACTGATGCGGCGAGCAGAAGTGATTGCAATAAGGAAAATAACCTTCCAGGAAAGAAATTTCAAGGAGGTAGTGGCTAAGGGTTCAAAAGGTGGCTTCATAAGCTGACCAAGAACCAAATTTAAGTCCCATGCCACCGGAGGAGGTCGAATGGGAGGTTTAGTTAAAGTTAGGCCTCTCATAAATCTTGCAATAAGAGGATGAGAGGAAACAGGTTGTCCATTGATAGGCTTAAGGGATGCTGCAATAGCACTTAAATGGACCCTTACTGAATTTGTCTTAAGGCCTGCATTGGAAAGATGCAGGAGATATTCTAATAGAGAATTCACAGGATGTGCCAGAGGGTCAAGACCCTGTTGAGCACACCAAATGGAAAATCTTTTCCATTTAAAAGCATAGGAACGCCTAGTGGAAGGTTTCCTGGAAGCATGGAGGATATCCTTCACTTGCTGCGAAAGATTGAAGTCTTGAAGGTCTAGGCCTTCAGTAACCAAGCTCTGAGGTGAAGGGACTTGGGGTTTGGATGCCACAAAGTCCCCTCCTCCTGAGACAGAAGGTCTGGAGCAGCTCCCAAGTCCAGGGAGGGGGCTTGGGAGAGATGCAGAAGTAGAGGGTACCACACTTGGCGTGGCCAGCGTGGAGCTATGAGGATCATAGATCCTTGATCCCTCTGAAGTTTGAACAGAGTCTTGGGAATCAAAGGAATGGGTGGAAAGGCATACAGAAAGTCCTGACCCCAGTGGAGGAGGAAGGCATCCTTGGCCTGAACTCCCTGACACGGAATTCTGGAACAGAACCGGGGAAGTTTGGCATTCCACGGACTTGCAAATAGGTCTATGTCCGGGGTTCCCCATTCCTGGAAGATTCTGAGTACCTGATCCATGTGCAGGGACCATTCGTGTGGAAGCAGAACTCGACTGAGTCTGTCTGCCCAAGAGTTTTGAATTTCTGGGAGGTATACTGCCAGGAGATGGATTTGATGCTCTCTGGCGAAGGCCCATAATCTTAGAGCTTCGTTGCAAAGCGACAGAGAGCCAGTTCCTCCTTGCTTGTTTATGTAAAACATGGCTACCTGATTGTCCGTTTGAATGAGGACTGTCTGGTAGCTGAGGAGGGTATGAAAGACCTTGAGAGCTAGGAACACTGCTCGAAGTTCCAAGAGGTTGATATGAAGAGAGGTCTCCTGTGGGGACCAAGTGCCTTGGGTGGAGAGGTCCTGTAGATGAGCTCCCCAACCTGTTTGGGAGGCATCTGTTGTGAGGATTGCTTGGGGCAACAAAGGTTGGAAGGGGGACCCCAGCAACAGATTTTGAGTGGACATCCACCATTGGAGAGACCAAAAGAGACGTTTGGAGTTTGCTATTTGGTCTGAGAGAGCTCCTGAAGCTTGAGTCCACTAGGTGGACAAAGTCCATTGAGCTGCTCTCATGTGTAGGCGAGCATAGGGTACCACATGTACTGTGGAAGCCATATGGCCTAGCAGCTGTAGCATCTCCCTGGCAGTTAAATGGCTCTTTGACTGAATCTGGGAGGCTAACTGCACTAGACGTTGACAACGGGCCTGAGGAAGGTGGGCCCTTGCAGAAGTGGTGTCTAACCAGGCCCCTATGAATTCCAGGGACTGAGTAGGGGTGAGCTGGGACTTTGGGAGGTTTACCACAAGTCCCAGGTATTGCAGAATGTGCCTGGTGCGGTTCAGGGAGATCTGAGCCTCTGACTGGGTTGGAGCTTGGATGAGCCAGTCGTCCAGGTATTGAAAGACAAATATTCCCAGAGTGCGTAGAAATGCAGCAACTATTGCCATGCATTTGGTGAACACTCTTGGAGCAGAGGCTAGACCGAAAGGAAGCACTCCGTATTGGTAATGTTTTCCCTGGAACAGAAAACGCAGGAATTTTCTGTGAGATGGATGGATGGGGACATGAGTGTATGCATCCTTGAGATCTAGAGAACAAAGCCAATCCTGACTCTGCAGGTATGGAAGGAGAGTGCCTAGAGAAAGCATCTTGAACTTCTCCTTGCATAGGAATTTGTTCAATTCTCTGAGATCTAGAATGGGTCTGTATCCCTCTGTTTTCTTTGGAATGAGAAAATAGAGGGAGTAAAACCCTGACCCCTGTTGAAGAAGAGAAACTTCTTCTATGGCCCCTTGGGCCAGAAGGGTAGTCACCTCCTGATCCAGAAGGTCGAGGAGAGATGTGGGAGAATTGAAATGTCTCACCATGGTGTAGGGAGGAAGGTCTGAGAAATGAAATTTGTAGCCCTCTCTTATGATAGAGAGGGTCCACTGCTCTGATGTGATTTGCTCCCATCTGGGAGCAAAATGAGCTAACCTTCCTGGAATGGTGAGAGGTTCTGGCTGTTGTAGAGCCAGAAAGGTTAAGTTCTCTAGTATCAAGTCAAAAACCCTGAGGGTCTTGGGACTGCTGGGTTGCAGCAGCCCCTGCAGGTTTAGGCCTAGCCTGTTTAGGTTGCTGACGCTTAGTAGCAAAGCGACCTGTAGAAGATTGTTGACCAGAAGTGGAAGGAAATCTGCCCTTCTTGTAAAAAGACTTTTTAAAAGATTTTTTCTTGGCTGGAGTGGAGGTAGACTTAGAAAGTCTATCCAGAGCAGCATTTTCTGCATCCATTTGAGTGGCTTTAATTTGCCACTCTTTGCCAAATAGATTTTCACCTGTACAGGGCAGATTTCCTAAACCATCTTGAACCCAGGGTTCTAGATCAGAAGCCTGGAGCCAAGCAATTCTACGAGCCGCTATGGCAATGCCTGAGGCTCTGCTGGCACCTTCAAAAGAATCAAAGGCTGCCCTGTTGGAAAACTTTGAAATGTCTTGAGTATGCTTAAGCCAAAGAAGGAACTCATCCCTTTTGTCCTCTGGAATAAAAGGGAGAAAGTTGTGCAGCTTTTCTGCAACCTCCTTCAGAAACATACCCATATAAAGGCTGTATGAATTGATTCTGGCAATAAGCATGCTAGCTTGGAAGATTTTCCTTCCAAAAGCATCCAAGGTCCTGCATTCTCTTCCTGGAGGAGTAGAAGAGTGTCTTTTGGTACTCTTTATCCTCTTCATAGCTGACTGCACCACAATGGAGTGGTGAAGAAGCTGAGTTTTTTGAAATCCAGGAGAAGGAGGGACACGGTACATAGTGTCCAATCTACGAGAATGAGGAGAAAGGGTGAGAGGAGTCTCCCACAATTCAATCAAATGTTCTTGAAGAATTTCATGAATTGGTAAGGTGACTGCCTCTCTAGGAACCTTAGAGTATCCCAAAATATCTAATTTTTTTGTTCTAGGTTCTTTTTCAGAGGTTACTGAAATAGATAGTCCTTTAGCTACTTCTATTATGAAGTCTTGAAAGGACAAATCCTCTGGAGGAGACATTCTCCTTTTTGGAGAAGAAGGCTCCTCAGGAAGAGTAACAGATACTTCAGGGGACTCATCCGATGAATCAGAATCATCAGAAGAATCGAAGTATCGTCTGCTCGATTCCAAAGATCGATAGGCGTATCGATCGGTACCGACATCGGGTGTCCCCGGTACCGGGTCGGTACCGAGAAAGAGCCCAGGACAGGGGGCCAGAATCGGTACCCTGGCCAATGTCGATGCAGCCAGTACCGGCATCGAAGTTGGTACCGGTACCGGCGTCGGTACCGACAACGGAGCTTGTTGTGGTACCGACAGCGTCGCAGCCTTGATGAAAGCCAGTATAGCCTGCTGCATGGATTGCACAGTGTGATCCATGGACGCCACGACTGCCTGGATGTCGGTACCGGGAGATTGTGCCGGTACCCCAGAGCAGTCTAACAGGTGATCGGTCGAGGCCGTGCCATCGATGTCAACCTGTAACCTCATAGGAGGAGCTTTGGAAGCCGGAGCTTCCCGCCGGGGTTGTTTGGCTGGGGCAGGATCCTCAAGGGCAAGCCCGGAGGCATCTCAAGGCTTAGAGGGAGATTTGCCCTTCGAGGACCTGCTAAAAGTATGTTTGGTTACCTGAGACCCATCAGGAGAGGAAGACCTGGAAGATGTCGATGCCACCGCCGGTGCATCCGTGGGAAACAGCACATGGAGCTTGGCTGTCCGGTTCTGTAACCCTCGTTTAGACATCAGGGAGCAGGCTTGGCAATCTGGAATGGAGTGTTCAGGCCCCAAACATTTAAGACACCATTCATGGGTGTCTGTAACAGAAATTGTACCGCTACACTTAGTGCATTTTTTGAAACCAGAGGCTGGCTTATCCATGGAGGAAAATTTCTTGTGGACCTGTAGGTCTAAGAAAAGAAGGACACTAAGGGGCATGTTTACTAAAAGCCGTACAATTGCGTGCCGCACAATAGCGCACGGAAACGCGGCACTCAAACGCTCAGAAACGCTCTTAAACGCCCCGCACAAGTGCGCGTGGGCCCCGCACAATTGCGCGCCGCACTAACGTGCCCCGCACAAGTACCCGGCCCGCAAATGTCCGATAGAGGCGTGGAAAGGCATTCTGAGGGCGGAGGAAGGCTCCCGAGGGGCGGAGAGACGGGGTCAATGGGCGGGGAAGGGGAGGGGAGAGGCTCCCCGCACAGTATCGGGGACGAATTTGCAGGTTAAAAATAGCGCGAGTGAAACACTCACGGTAGAGGGCATTTAAAGGGAAGAGAAACCATTTCCGTCAGCAATGTACAGGGAAACCGGGGAAACCTGCAAAACGTGAGCAGTGTGATACATGTGCACAGAACAAAAGTGCAAATAAAGATAGAAAAAGACCCAAACAAACATATTAAAAATAGGAAGTCAGCTGGGGAACCCTGATATTAATGGGCAAACATAAGAAACACACCCAGGAAAGCTCCAAAAAAATGAAATGAAGTATGGAAGGGGCTACGGAGCGAAGACCCTTCCAAAACCAATTTCCTTTTTTCTGAGCCTTCCTGGGAGTGTTTGCTATGGTTGCCCATTAATATCACTGTTGCCCAGGTTGGTTATATTTATCCCCAGTTCGTCGTGGTCGGTTGAGGGGTTTATTTGCACTTTTGTCACCAGACAAGGTGACTGAGCCCACAGTACAAATGTGCAGAGCAGGGTTTTTGACTCCTTTGGTCAGGTTTCCCACCCCCAGGGACTGCAGTATCACTGTGGCCACAGTGTGGTGCAGCAGACAGAGGCAGTACTTCTAGGACCAGAGGGTCACAGGTTCAAATCCAAGCTGGGGCTCCTGCCAACCCAGTCCCCATATTTTACCCACCACTAAACAGAGATAGTAAAGACACTCCTTTATTGCAGAGAACATAAGCATGGTTCACACACCCATTTTGTACCCAACACCGCACACACACCATAACAATGGGCATTACCGACAGCCGAGTCCCCCAAATGCAGTCCTGGAGTGCCACAACTCAATCAGGTCATATGCTTTTCCAAGATACGGACATGCCAGCATGTTGGCGGTAGGGTACAGGAGGTGGAGGGGGCAGTGGCTGCTAGCCACAAAAGACAGTGGCCGAGCCATGTGCAGGCTGGCACGTCCACTGCAACATAGGCCCTGTCGGATGTACAGTCATGGACTTCCCAGGGAATTCAGCACATCTGTGGCAACACAGTGGTGCAGTGCACACAGACAGTGTGTGCAGGAGCAAAAGGTCACAGGTTCAAAGCCCAGCTGGGGCTACTGCCATTCCTGTCCACATATTTTCCCCACAACTAAACCATGTTAGTAAGGGCAATCCTTTATTGCTGGGGATATACGCATTGGTCATACGCCTATCTTTTACACCACCAAGCACAGACACCATGACCAGGGGCATTACCTAGAGCAGAGTCTCACAAATGCAGTCCTGGAGGACCACACACCATTCAGGTTCCATGCTGCCACTCATACAAATAACCGTGCTGTATATCTATGCACCACCCCCATGGCATGTAGATGTAG
Source organism: Ichthyophis bannanicus (assembly GCA_033557465.1). Lineage (NCBI taxonomy): Eukaryota > Metazoa > Chordata > Amphibia > Gymnophiona > Ichthyophiidae > Ichthyophis > Ichthyophis bannanicus. Next base: position 1,394,322,330 of record CM066031.1, on the reverse strand, counting down.
CTCATGCATATTCATGAGGGACAGCAGGAAACCCCAACCAGTGTATTGCAAACCTGGACTGGATTTGGGAACCTCTGCCGTACAGCAGCAGCCAACAGGGACAGACACACCCACACCCACACCCACAGGCCCCATTGGCCAATGCCTCCTGTTGAGGCAGGACATTGGGCCCTGCGTGCATCTCCCAATACCAGCACTTGCATACCTTAGCAATGTCACCCTACACCAGGGTATATGGTACACAGCTCTCAAACATTTGCTATGAGTACTGGCAGATAGATATCCCTACGTTACGCACAGTCTGCTCTATGAGCTCCATCATAATAATCTATCTGATGTTTGCGGTGTGTGCGTCAGGTCTGGCCCCTGACAGTGTTTACCACCCTAGGGAGGGACCCCCAACGGTATTGCATACCATACCCATGCCTGTACTGTGCCCAGGACTGGTGTGGTGGGCAAGGATTCTGAACCCCTCTATAGTAGCACAATGCTGGCATACGTGTGGGAGTGTGTGTCTGTCTATACAGTGTGTGTTGGCTGCAAACACTGTCCACAGTTTTGGCCTGATGATGTGCATAATGAGCAGCAAGGTACCATGGGTATAGCTCAGACAGGGTGGGCTGGCCAGGATGCATCTGCACAGGGCATAGGGCACTGGCAGGGACATTGTAGTGGCCGTCCACCACCTCCACAGACAGGGTGACCTCTGTATGTGCTGCTGGGCTTTCACTCCACCCTGACTGTGCAGTGATGGCAGCATGGCTAGGCACCCCCATAGTGCTTCATAGCACTTTCCTCATGTGATATATATGGGTCACCTGTTGGGGCCTAGTCACTGATGTATCTGCTTGTGTGTGCTGCCATCCCAGTTGTGGGTGCATGCATTTCCAGTGGGACTAACCAGCAGACTGTTCACAGCTGGTATGTGCCCTGCTGGAGTGCCTTGCAGGGTGCAGTGGCTGATGGCTTGATGCAGGGGAATTTCAGATAGTGGTGGGGTGCATCTTAGCATATCCAGGCCTACTGTCTGTCTGATATTGTGGTCTGGGTGTGTGTGGGGCTGCTTGGACTGCCCTGTAGGGTGTCTGTTCCCCAACAGGACTGGGGTTGATGGTCCACTCTACTGCCATCATTGCAGGGGGGGGGTGTATAATGGGGATCTGTTGATAGGAGACCCTGCCTGTTTGCCACCCTCAGCTGGGGGGGGAGGGGGGGGGTTGGTGGTACATAGCCCACCTAGGGGTCCGTGGGGTTCCCCCTGACTGAGACAGACAGAGATATCCAAGGTGTTCCTGCAGAAACTACCTATCTCACAAATTACGACTGTTTTGGAGCTCTGCCATGGAGCGTGCTGTGGACCTGGTCCAGGGCGCCTCATCGCACACTCAGGGTGAGCACAGTTCCCGCACAGTGTGACTGTGTGTAGCTACTCTGTGCAAATTAAACACCCGGTCAGTACCTCCTACCAGGCCAAGGTGCTGTGTGGGTGCACACGGACACGTCCCCCTACCAGGCCGGGGAGCTGTTGGGGTGCATTCCCCATCTTGTGTTCATCTGTGGACAGCTGATTTGCATGTGCAGTGCATCATGGGTATGGGTGGCCTAACCCTATCCTGGTTCCCACAGCAGACTGTCTGTGTGGTGACATGCAGGCTCTCTGCAGCCAGCCAGGGGCTTGCTGGCAGCTATATAGCTGTAGCCCAATGGTTACTTCACTGCCTGTGGAGCCAGCGGTAATGGGTTTGAGCCCACAGTGGGGTTATTTGATAGGGTTGTCCAAAGCTTTTTTTAGATTTAATGTACATATGTTGCTGCCATCAAACACACCCTCAGTGTACTGTACCCATAAGGTGCCTCTGAGGGTGCTTTATAGGGCACCCTATAGGGCACCTTATGGTTGCCGTCCATATAAGGTGCACTATACATTATCCTGTGACGCAACATATATGGTGCCCTATAGGGGACATTCAAGGGTGCCTTGGCGGACAGTGAACTTTAACATGTGCCTTATGGGCCGCCTTATGTTAACACGCTTTGTGAGTGCGTTTGCTAGTAGTGATAACTGAAATAAAAATAGATTGCCCCCTACAGCACTCATTCCCATAATACCTCAGTGAGCCTTCTTCATTGGGCACTGTGGGGGATTGAACTCCTGATCTCTGCACCATTGGTCAGTGTCTTAACCATTGTACTATGGCTCTGCTCCTTTGTGTGTGTGCACATCAGGGCGCCACTTAGCCTTCCCACGCACTATTATGCACGGCGCACAATAGCGCAGCGCACAATAGCGCCCCGCGCAAATGTGCGATCGCTTACTCCCGTTTTTTTTCTTTTCTCTGCCTGAACCGCCCACTCCTTATATGGCACAGGCACACTACCGCGGCCCCGCACATTAGGAATGTTTAGTAAACAGACCCCTAAGTGAGGGAAAGTATATATATATATATTATTTTTTTTTTAAAGAAAAGAAAAGACCGGCGGTACCAGTCCGGCGTCGGGGAAGGCAGACACGCGACCAAAGAAATAAATTAAAATAAAGAACTTCTTCAGCGGTGACAGGAACATGACCTGCTGGCTCCGCGGAAAAGAAGAACTGAGGAGAGTTGGTAGGAAAGGCGGGAAGGCAGCGCACATGTGCTGTGGGATGCCCCAATAGCTTTCATTCTGGGAAGCTGGGGAGCATTCCCGCGCAGGCTCCGTCGGTACAGACGTACCCATATGTGAGGACTTATTCCTGCTTGTTCCTGGAGATCATGCCTTAACTTTACTTAACGCGCATTAAGCTTTAGTGAACATACCCTCAGAGTCCCTAAATGAATTCTTTAAGGTTTCTGTTTTGTTTTTTTGTTTTTTTAAGGAAAGAAGATGAATACCCAGGGACCAAAGACACTTCAAATTATTTTATGCTAATAATAAAAGTAGTTAAACAACTCTGACCTTAAAACTTGAAGCACAGCAGTTCAGTATGCATTAACTGTATATTTACCTGTTTCAAGTCCAGGGTAATTGTGATCCAGTGGTACTCCCACCCATTTTGAATGCTGGGACTTTGCCACCAGTTATTAGTGCCATCTATAGCATTTGAAATGGGGTGCCGTTCTGTAAAGTGAGAAAAAACCAATTAAAAACAGGCATGGCTCTAATCAGAAATGCCATGGAACATTTGTTCACCTTTAAAAATTTACAGGGAATATTTTGCTTCACCCAGCCCTGTCCACCCCATTTCAGCCTCGTCCAGGTGTCCCAGATTTGCTCTCCAAAAATTTGGTAACCTTACTGTGCTAAGGGGTCACCTCTTTAATGCTGCTTTTGGATCCTGATCCCTTATTTTTTTTCCTTGTGTCTCCTTACCCTTCCCTATTTTACCCTTATTCTTATCTGTTGTCTTGCCTGTCTTAAGCTCTGTAAGCTCTGGTGAGCAGGGATTGTCTTTATATGTGTCTTTACAGTACTGTGTATGCCTTGCAGTGCTATATAAATGATTAATAGTAGTAGTAGTACTAGTAGCAGTGGCAGAATACCAATACATCTCCTACTGAGAAAAGAAAACAAGTGGGACTGCTACATAGAAACTACACAAACAGAATACTGCAGCTCGGTCACACATGCAAAACATAGACAGACCCTCACCAAATATAGCACAAGGGATCACAACTAAGAAATATGAAGACAATAATTGAACTGGGAACCCCAAGAAGCCAAATGTAGAATGCATCATAACACTAGAGAAATAAAACTAGAAATTCATTTCTTCTTGTGCTGAACAAAACACAACTTTAGATACTAGCGATGTACATTTCCCTAAGCTAACATAATCCAGTTAATCAATTCAAAATAAAATACTTTTCTCTACCTTTTGTTGATTGGGCATTATGGACCCAATATTCAATTGGGACGGCTATGCGCAGTTACGGCGCATAGCCGTCGCCGACGACCTCTAACCCTGGATATTCAGTGCCAGGGTCATATGCGGCCCTGGCACTGAATATCCAAGGTCACCGCACAGCCTCCAATGCTGCAGAAACTAACTAGGTAGTGGCAATATTGCATCGCTGCCCGGTTAGCTCCTGTAAATAAAACTAGGCCAGCTTTTGCTGCGCCTAGTTTTACCCGCAGGTTGCTAACCGGGTAGTGGTGCAATATCATTGCTACCCAGTTAGTGACTGTCACCGCTCACAACACATCCTGGAACACCCATGACACACCCCGATGTTAAGCAGTTAGCATCAGGGAATATAGCGGTGTTAGCTGGGGATTTCAGCGGCATTAACCATCTTAGTGCCGTTGATTATCCCATTCAATGGCATTTACACAGTTTATAGGTCAGTAAATCGTGTTAATGCCTTTAGAATATCGGGCCCTATATTTTTAAGTCGCAATTGCCCTGGTCACTCTCTTCTGCTTTTCTCGTCTTTCTTCTGCTCTTTCCAGTATCTGCTGTTCATTCGTCCTTTCTTCTCGCTCCTCTTGTCTTTTTCCATTCTCTCCTTACATCTGCCTCCAACATATTGATCTTTCAATTTTTGCTCTTTCCTCCCTCTCCATCCACTCAAATTTCACCCTTCTGTTCTCAATCCCCTTTTAACTTTTCACCTACCTGTAACTTTCCGTCTCTTCTTCTTACCTCACTTTTCCTCTGAGTCAGCAGCAACAGCCCGTGCTGCCTGCAGCATTCACTTCCGGTGCACAGTTCAATGGCCCCGCAGACCAGAAGTGAAGGCTACAGGTACTAGTGTCTGCTGCTGCTGCTGACTCGGAGAAGAAATGAAGCTGGGGCTGGTACTGCACGATTTGTGATCTTTCTGCAATCGGACTGCATGGCAAATCCATGCTCATAAACGCTTGCCCAGGGGTGGTTCAGGACAATCTGCTGCCTGAGGTAAGATATGAGCTGGTGTCCCTTCTCGCCCCCCCCCCCCACCCACTCTCCCCGGCAGCCAAAAGGCAGTTGCCTCCGCAGAGATCTACTCAGGTACTCCTCACTCATAACTTCAGTCAGGCGGTTGCCCTAAAAATAAAGAAAGCAATATATTCCCAGGCTATAAAATGTTTAAAAAAAACTTTGCAATGCTGCTTTTCTGCTGCAAAAATTGTAGCAGCTTAATTATATAGCCTGGGAATCTAATGTTAAACATTAGACATTGCACATTGGATTAGCATGCTATGAAATGTAAATATATATTCTGCAAAACTAAGGAGATGCCAGGTGATCACATACCAAGGAGCAAACTGAAAAAGCAAGAACCACAGCTAATTTTATTTTGGTCTTATAAACTGCACTGTATTACTCACTATTTTTTAACATATATTCTGCATTCAAATAAACCTTCTAATCTAATCTAATCTAACATGATCTTGAATACCACAATGATCCCAAACAAAAAAAGCAGTTCTCTGAGGTTCACAACAAAAATATTGACATAAAAAAGAAAAAACAAAAGGTATTAGAGTTAGATTAGTTAGAACAGAACCATGTTTTTTTTTTTGGGGGGGGGTTCATTTTAAATATTTATTAAGTTTTTATACCATAGTACAAACATCAACAGAGGGCCAGAGTCCTTAAACTGCATTAGAACATCAAATAGTCTCCCCACCCCACCTCCTTCCCTCTCTTTCTCCCCCTCATATTTCAAAGCAGGTTATTTCCTCCTAACATAACATAACCATGCTCTCTCCCCCCCAAAGTGGACCTAACTTTCCCACTCTTCTGTAACCAGTTGTCCACTACCATACACTACCCCAGGATTGTTCAACTGTTTCACTCCACCCTTTTTTTAAGGCCGTAAGCTTATGGAGCTTATAAAGAGTGGCCAATCTTTGTTTGTAGCTTATGGGACCAGGTAGAATAGTTGATTCCAGTGAGCAGCTATTTCATATCTTGCCGCCACTAAGCAATGTGCTACCACTCCCCAATACCGTCTAGGTACCACCTCCATCTTCTGGTGGAGCAGAAAAAGTGTGGGTTGCCTCATTAACTTCCATCTCCCTATTTCTTCTAATGCTTGCCCAACCATCTCCCAGCAGACCTGCACCACTTGACACTCCCATCACATATGGAAAAAAGTACCCCTTCCACCACACTGCCTCCAACAGACTCCAGATCCAAATTCTCCTGCCCGATTTAGCCTTACCGGGGTCAAGTTCCATCTAAGAAGTAATTTACATCCATTTTTCAATACATTCACAGCGATAGAGAGTTTCATGACTCCATGAACAATCTCATCCCATGCTTCTCTGTCCCAAATTATCCCAAGATCCCTTTCCCATTTTATCATATAGCCCAGCTTTACCTTTCCACCCCCCAACAGGCCTCTATATATCCTTGACAGTATTCCTTTCCCTCCTAGAAGACATAACCCCTCAAACCACTCCTTCTCCCTACGCACCTCCTCCCGGATCCATCTGCTCTGTAGGAAATTCCATATCTGAAGATAGCTATAACGATCTTGTTCCCCTAAATGATATAGATTGCACAAACCTTCAAAGGGCCAAATTCCCCACATGGTGGAGCAGTTAGGACACCCATGTTAATCCTTTTGCTTCCCATTTCACCAGCGTTTGCCTCTGCGGTCCTTTCCCAATCCAAAGAAGGCCTTAATGGGCATAATTGATGACACTATTTTACTAGCCAATAGTATGGACCGATGTGTCCTCCACACCCCAACTGTAAAGTGTGTATAGGAGTTCGGGCCCCAGTTTTGACCCCTATGCCAAATTATAACATCCAGCGAGTCCGGATCCAACACAGACACCTCAATGTTCACCCACTGCTTTTTATTATCCTTCAACCAAGTATATATTGTCTTTAATTGAGCTGCAGAAGAAATGAAGGAAATATCGATACATCGGGAAGATGTATTACAACTATTAGATAAACTGAAGAGTAGCAAATCACCTGGGCCAGATGGTATACATCCAAGTGTGTTGAAAGAACTGAAATATGAGATTGCATACCTGCTATTAGTAATCTGTGAATTTTCATTAAAATCATCTGTAATACCTGAAGATTGGAGTATCGCCAATGTAACGCCAATTTTTAAAAAGGGTTCCAGGGGTGATCCGGGAAACTACAGACCGGTGAGCCTGATGTCACTACCAGGAAAAATGGTAGAAATCATCATAAAGAACAAAATTACTCAGCATGTAGATAGTCATGGCCTAATGGGAGACAGCAAACATGGCTTTAGACAAGGAAGATCTTGTCTTACTAATCTGTTATGTTTTTTTGAAGGTGTGCATAAACAGGTGGACAAAGGTGAGTCGGTTGATATAGTATATCTGGACTTTCAGAAAGCCTTTGATAAGGTCCCTCATCAGAGACGTTTGGCAAAACTAAAGAGTCATGGGATAGAAGGCAGTGTACTATTGTGGATCAGGAACTGGTTAAAAGATAGAAAGCAGAGGGTAGGGCTAAATGGCCAATTTTCCCAATGGAGAAAGGTGAATAGTGGTGTACCCCAGGGATCTGTGCTGGGTCCGCTGCTTTTTGACATATTCATAAATGACCTGGAAAAGGGAATAACGAGCGAGGTTATCAAATTTACAGATGGCACAAAACTATTTAAAGTTGTTAAAACCCAAGAGGATTGTGGAAAATTGCAAGAGGATCTTGATAAATTGGAAGACTGTGCATCAAAATGGCAGATGAAATTTAATGTGGACAAGTGCAAAGTTATGCACCTTGGGAAGAACAACCCAAACTATGGTTACACGATGCAAGGTTCCACATTAGGAACCACCACCCAGGAAAAAGATTTAGGTGTCATTGTGGATAACATGTTAAAACCCTCGGCTCAGTGTGCAGCGGCAGCCAAGAGAGCAAATAGAATGCTAGGTATCATAAGGAAAGGAATGGAAAATAAAACAAAAGATATTATAATGCCTCTATATCATTCCATGGTGAGACCGCACCTTGAATATTGTGTGCAATTCTGGTTGCCGTATCTTAAAAAGGATATAGCGTTATTAGCAAAGGTTCAGAGAAGAGCCACCAAAATGGTAAAGGGGATGGAAGGATACTCCTATGAAGAAAAGCTAAAAAGGTTAGGGCTCTTTAACCTGGAAAAGAGATAGCTGAGGGGAGATATGATAGAAGTCTATAAATTAATGAGTGGAGTGGAACGGGTAAACGTAGATCGATTGTTTACGTTATCAGAATGTAGAAAGACTAGGGGACATGTAATGAAGCTACAGGGTAAACTATTTAAGACTAATAAAGCACAGTTACTTACCTGTAATAGGTGATCTCTGGGAACAGCAGGATTAAGTCTTCACATATGGGTACGTCGGTACCGACGGAGTCTGCAAGGGAATGCTTCCCAGCTTCCAATCAGAAAGCTTTTGGAAGCATCCCACCACGCCTGCATGCTGCCTTCCCGCCTTTCCCAACTGTCTCTCCTCAGTTAAGTTTTAAAGCTGAGACAAAGAGAGAGAGAGAGAGAGAGAAGGGAAAGATAGAGACAGAGAAAAAACAACTCTTGGGGAGGTGGGGGGGTTGTGAAGACTTATTCCTGCTGTTCCCAGAGATCACCTGTTACAGGTAAGTAACTGTGCTATCTCCAGGAACAAGCAGGAATGAGTCTTCACATATGGGGACTCCCAAGCTAAGATGCCTGGAGTCCCAGCATGTTATAGACTGGAACATGCTACACCTCATATCGCCAGGCATCCTCAGGATGGAGGGTAGGAGTTGAGAACAGAAAGGTGCTGTAAGAGACAGCTAACCTAGCATTGGACTGCAGGCAAGGAGTCCTTGTGTGGATGACAATTATCATCAATATATTGAAAAGGAAATATTGCAATATGGACCTCCCCTAACAGGATTGCAGAAAAGTATGGAGGTTCATGAGATCTACTGGGGATCCAGTAGAGGAACCTCAAGGAGGACCCCACTTTGAAGTGGAGGTAATAAACCTGTTAGAAAAAACAGTGAAGGTCAGAATCCTGAAAGGTGAGAGGTAACCCCAGAGATCAACTGGGGTAGTACAAAAACAGTAGGCCTTCAGCGGAAGGCTTTATGAAAAAAGCCCAGACTCTTTTGGCTGCAGAGTGGCTCACTCTTAGGAGCAAAAAGAGGAAAGGCTGACCGATTTGGACAAACCGGCCTAGTCCTTGTGGGAAGAAGGGGTATGGAACACCCCCTGCATCCCAAAAAGAAGGACAGATGTCTGAGGCATTAGATCCGCTGATTAACTGAAGATCCGCAATGTCTTTCCTAACTGGTGTAGCTAGGAAAGATACTGGAGATTGAGATCTTCAGGGGTACCTAAACCTTAAGGTTATGGTAGAAGTTGTTAACTACCACGGAAGTGGTTGTGTGTGTAGAACCCCAAACATGCTGGACAGCATGGTATGGGTAGAGCCCAACTGACAGAATCATATAGAGATATGTATAGCTATATGAGCATAGACAGTCAGATAAAGTATGTGAATACATATTTACCTATAATAAAATATCTCAGACATACATATATGTATGTATAGTGAGATATAGAAGGGCATAATATATATACACACAAATGACAGATATATATATCTATAGAGATGTATACAGATATATATATAGATATGAATATATAGGCCTATATATAGGTGTCTGCAGTTAAGCAGACAGAGATATGCCTATAGAAGTATATTCACATAGGATATGTGGAGAGGAAAGATTCATCTAATAAGAAGAAGGTGGAACCTACTTGAGAAGATATATAGAGAATCTATTCCTCCTGGTTATGAAGAAGGGAGTCAGGGGAAAAATCTCCCTGACAAGGAACAGACTAGATTGCTGCAAGAATGCTAGCCAGTGAAATAACCAGGATAGTTACGTGAAGAGCAGAGGATAATATCAGTCTGCAGGCAGCAAGTCTCGAGTCTTCCAGAACTCTAGCATGGTAAATGGACAGAAGACGCATAGGAATGAGATACCATGTTGACCTACTTGAGGGGCAAAAAGGGTATCATGCGTTCTTTAGCTGAATATGCGCTGTCCATGAAGGATTAGGATACCATGAGGATGAGCTGCAGGGAAAAAAGAGCATATTCCCGGTGGGAATCCAGAGGACCAAACCAGGGAATTGAACAACTCTTTAATCTTTCATGTAAGAGAAGGCCCACGTCCTTTGTTTTAAAAAGGAGATAGAAGGGTAGGAAGAACCCTTCCAGTCATGAGGGCATGACTGAGGGAGCCTTTTCCAACCATCTAAGACAGCTGTTAGAGAAAATCCTAATGCTCTCTAGCAAGGGCCCATAGTGGAAAGCTTCTCTGTAGAGTTGCAGAGAGCATGATGCAGGAGAATTAGGGGATAGAAATGGCTGTTGGAAAAGCCAGTACCTACGTCAACTATGCTGCCAAACCCAAGGGAATTGGAGATGGCAAGAATAGAAGACAATTCAAGAAACCTGTAGTGATTAAATTTTCCAAGACAGATGAATCCACTGTCTTGGAGTCACTACCAAGGCCAGAAAGAATGTCCATGGAGGACAACCCTGGATGCTTATGGAAAAGAACCAGTGGTCCAATCACTAGAGCTCCTGCATGGGCAGCTGCTAGTAAGACAGCAGAAGAATCTTTCTGTTTAAAAACAGAAAGAACAGACAGAGCAGGAGTAAGAAAGCTCTTGACCTGTCTGATAAACTGCCCTAAAGCAAAAGTGAAGAAGGGAGTTAACTCAGAGAGGAAAAACTCCACACTGGAATAGTGACAAAACTAGAGGGGCTGAAGAAGAAGCCCTCCAGTGTAGTAGTACCACTCTTACAGAGGAAATGCTTGGTAAGAGGGTAGAGAAGATAGAGCTGAATGGAGACTTACAATGTGGTAAGTCTGTAGAAAGGAAAAATTCATGCTGGTACAGAAAAACTATCGTTTGATAGTTGTTAAACCTCTTTCCCTAGCAGGAAGGAGAGGAGAAACCTGTGACCTATAGGCATGAACATCCTAAGAGCTCGTATAACAGAGAAAAAAATGGATGTCTTGTGAAAAGAGATCCATGCCTAGAGTTTAGAATGAAAGCAGTGGGAGGCTTCTACTGAGAAGAAGCAAACTGCAGGTTCTAAACCCCAAGAGGCATAAGAAATATGATGATGATTAATCAGAAACCCTGCGGTTGCTGGGTTTGCTGAGCCTGGTGAGAGTTTGGATTCTTCAGACCAGGGCAATGTTTCTCCTGTTTGGGAACATCTGTATGATGGGCAGAAGATGGATAAAACCTTCTCCCCCTAGGGGAAGAAAGTTTGGTAGGACATTTCCTACCTACTGGGAAAGAAGAAGGCGTAGAACAGCCCTTAGAAACAGGTAAGTCAGTGGACCACTGAGTAACCTGACATAAAGACTCCTTATTGAAGAGATTTTCTCCAGTGCAAGGAGTATTACCCAGTCTTTGTTGTGCCCATTTGTCTAAGTCTGAAGCTTGGAGCCAGGCTCCACGTCGTGCCCCTATAGCTACAGCAGAAGTCCTTCTAACAGACTCAAATGAGTCTAGGGAAGCACGAGTAAGAAACCAAGAAATATTTTGAATATGACTAAGCAGTAAGGAATAGTCTGCACTCTTGGGCTCTGAAAGAAAAGGAGTCAAAAGATGTAATTTCTTTGTGACCTCCTCAAGAGATAGACTCATATAAAAAATATATGAGAGAATTCTTGCTGAAAGCATGGATGTCTGGAAGGTTTGACGTCCAAAGGCATCTAGTGTCTTAGACTCACGACCTGGAGGATAAGAAGAGTGCTTTTTCTTACTCTTCACCCGCCTCATTGCTGATTCCACTACAATGGAATGATGAGGAAGTTGAGTCTTTTGAAACCCTGGAGAGGGGGGCACCTGATATAGGAGATCAGTTGCTCTGGAAGGTGGGGGTACCCTTAAAGGTGCTTCCCACATTCCTAGAAGAAGATCCTGCAAGGAATGATGCAAAGGAAGCATTATGTTTTCCTTTGCTTCGGTAGAAACAGAGCCTTGTGTAGGATCATGTCCAGGGATAGGAATGGCAAGTCCCAATCGAAAGCTCCTGCCCAATCGGGGCAGTGGGAGCGGGATAAAAGGAGAAGCGCACCTCCGGCGCGCCCGCGCCTGGTGGGCCCGCACCTGAGGGCCTCGCCAGAGGGCCCTTTGGCGTGGCCCTTAGGCAGTGGCCCTTACCAGCTGGCCCAGCAAGCATCCGACCCGGCAGGAACCATCAGAGTCTATCTGGCCCGTCTAGTAATAGGAACGCCACTAAGCTTGAGCTCCCTAGGAAGGTCGAGCTCGCTATTAACGGATCCTAATTGTCTGCTACCTACCAGGTAAACAATCCACAAACGAAGCCAATGTCATGGTACCTCAGCAGACAAGTACTTTCCACAACTGTATAGCTGTATAGCTACCTAGAGAGCAACTCGCCCACTACTTATCTAGAAAACGCTTTGCTCCATTGGTAACAAAGTAGTACCTTAAGTCTCATGCAGTATATCTATTTATCTTGCTACGCAACCTCTATGTATGTTAAGTATCACAGCTAACCTGATTAATCTCCTAACTATCTACTGTTATTTTTTTGTGTGCCCACTGAATGTAATGTATATTTCCATTGTATGACCAAATAGCTATCTGTATTACTGAATAGCCGTAACTGAGTAGCCTAATCTCAGTCGCCCTAACTGTTTGTATTACTGAGTAGCCTTAAATTAACACATTGTCTTACCTTCCTTTGATGTTTTTTATACTGAATAGCTGTATAGCCTCCATTGTATGCACTACTGCATAGCTTTAACATAACACAGTAAGTTACGACATTTCTTGATATAATCAAAGACAATTCTGAGGGCACTACCATTGATCCCTCCATCAACCCCAACATAGTTGGTCCGTTACACCAGCTACACAACTGGTCTGAAAATGGCTCCCGTCAGTACCTCTCTCCTGTTGTGTCTTTGTATCCTACTTTCCACATGTGACTGTAATTTCATCCTGATGTACCACGCACCTTTTGCATGGAGACCAGTTTACGTCTACAACCCAGCCATCCTGCCAACTCTTGCTCTACACAACACATTCCTTCCTGCACACATGGCAATGACCCTGCAACACAGCCAAGGGACAGCCACACTGTCAGTCAAGAACTTAAAGGACCGGCGCAACAGTTTACCTAAGAAAAAGGAAAGTAGAACAAACAAAACAGGAGCATCCAAGATTAACATGATCTCCAAGGCTGACATACCTCTGCAGACTGCAGTCTCCTTCATGCTAATCAACGCCAGATCTATACGAAACAAGACCCACATCATACATGATATCCTCACAGATGTAATTCCTGATATTCTATGTATCACGGAAACATGGATCACGGACACAGACTCAATTATCACCAACCAAATTAGCAAACCTGGTTACAAGATCTACAATTGTCCACGATCCAAGAAAAGAGGAGGAGGAGTACTCATCATGGCCAAGGCCTCCTTACTCCTAACAAACACTTCGCAAAGCGATGACAACGGAATTGACATGCTCAGAATAGAAAACAAAACTATATCTATCTGTCTGATCTACAGACCCCCCTCATCCCCATACGAATCCCTGGCGACCGCACTGGAAGTCATCACTACCACAGCAAGCAAAAAGCACCAGATCATCCTAGGCGATCTAAACATAGCATCAGTCCCCCCAGCACAAGCAGAAATCTTCCATGAAGCCATGGAACAGCTCGGATATGAACAAATAATCTGTGATGCCACACATATCAAAGGCAATACCTTGGACATGGTGTTTTTACTCACCAAACATCATGGTCTTCAAAAACCCAAGATACGTATAACCCCAGTGCCATGGTCGGACCATCACCAAATTGAATTCACATTGCTTCTACCCACCATGCTGGAAAATTCTTCACGCAACACACCTACAAACCTTCGGAGGAGATTCCAGAAATTCAACAAGGAAACTCTGATAACGTCCATAGCCGCGCATATGAATCCGGAACAGGACGACCTGGAAATACTGATAAACCAATGGAACTCAGGAATCGAAGCAATCTCAATACCAACCTGGACATCCCTAAGAAACTCACCCAGAAACAGGACTGAACCATGGTACACTTCCACCCTCCGCGAACTAAAGAAAAGCCTGCGGAAGCAAGAAAGGAAATGGAGAAGTCACAAAACAGAGGAGCATAGGATGGAATACATCAAACTTCTTGCAACTTACAAGAGCGAAATTAACCTTGCGAAGAAAACTCACCACACCAACACGCTTAATAAGACCCTCAACCGACCCAGGGAACTATTTGCACTGGTTGAATCTCTCACGAAGTCTACACAAGAACCAAATACAAACGGGGCAATGACAGCCCAAAAGTTGGCAGACCATTATGCCAACAAGCTAAATCCTCCGACCAGAAACATACACCCTCAAGCGCCTGAACCCTCCACACAAGACCTGTCTATGGGTTCCACCCTGCAAACAACCAACACCTCGGAGAGACCTACCCAGTACCAAGAATGGTCCACCTTCAGGAGCAAGGATGACAAGCAAATCATGAACATAATCTCCAGCTTAAAAACCACCATCTCCCCACTCGACCCATGCCCAGCGGCCTGGGTCAAGGGCATCAAACAGGAAATTGCCCAATTCATCACCCACATAGTGAACCAGTCGCTAGGGCAGGGGCTAATGCCAACGCACCTCAAAAAATCCATCATCCGACCCATCCTGAAGAACAAAACTCTCAACAGGAACGACCCTACATCCTACCGCCCAGTATCAAGCATATCCTTCCTTGCCAAGATCACTGAAGACCACATCGATGTCAACAACGCCTTTGATATCCACCAGTACGGCTTCCGGCAACATCATGGCGTGGAAACCCTCCTCCTAGCCCTACTTGACAAACTACTCAAAGGCCTGGAAGACAGAAGCAAAATGTACATGCTCATTTTCATAGACATATCAGCCGCCTTTGATTCAGTACATCACCCCACACTCCTAAACAGACTAGCATCCATAGGCATTAGAGGTACCCCGCTGAAATGGTTCTCCTCCTACATATCTAACAGAATGCAGCAAGTCCACTTCAACAATGAAACGGCCTTAACATTCCCTCAAACCCAAGGCATACCTCAAGGCTCGGCCCTGTCTTCCCTCCTCTTCAACCTTTATCTTCAACCAGTTTGTAAAACATTCCAGGGCCACAAGATCAGTTACCACATCTATGCTGATGACCTAATGCTCTATACTCAACTTGATGTCGACAACCCGAATCTCAGCCAACTCAAAAAATGCCTCAGTGAGCTCCAAACCTGGTTGCAACAAAATAATATGTCCATAAATCACAAAAAAACGGAAGTGATGTGCATGTCCAGAAAACCGGACTTCAACCCACCAACAACAGTCACCATGAACAATAACGTCTACGCCACAAAGAACGAAATAAAATACCTAGGCGTGACACTGGATTGTAACCTAAAGATGGAAAAGCATCTCCGAATGACCAACCGAGCCATATTCCACAAGCTAAAAGTCTTGCAACCACTATGTAGCATCATAGATCATTCTGACTTCAGGACCGTAGCTTAAGCCCTCATCATTCCTCATCTGGACTACTGCAACGCCATACTACAGGGGCTGCCTAAAAAAATCCCTCAATATCCTTCAAATGGCGCAAAATGTGGCGGCTAGAATCATCATGGGGAAAGGCCTGAAGGATCATATCACACCAGTACTAATAGACCTACATTGGCTCCCAATCACTGCACGCATTCAATATAAAATCCTAGTCACCGCATTCAAGCTCATTCATAATATAGCACCATCTCACCTCAACACCCTTATCACCTCACAGCCAAATAACAGAAGCAGAAGATCTACAAACCTCAATACCCTCCTGGTCCCGGGTACCTTGAGATCCGTCAATGCTAATACCAGCAACCGAGCATTCTCATTTATAGCGCCTCTGCTTTGGAACCAACTACCATCCGAGCTGAGAGCAAACACTGACTTGTTGGACTTCAGAAAAAAACTTAAGACGCATCTTTTCCAGACGCACTTCAATACTACCTAATCACCATGTTCCCACACTAGGGTCTCACCAGGCACAAAGAAAGAACACCGTGCTCTATCCACCAATAGACCCATCAACATGTAAATATGTATATACAAGTGAAGTCACTAGCCTGCAATCAAGTGTAAACCTGGAATTCCGAGTGATGTGACCTGTACTTTTCCACTAAATCGATATGTATGTTTTTAATCCCTGGCCTGTACAGCCACACTGTTATGTATAGCAAACCGCTGCTGATTGCTGGAAGTAGCGGAATACAAGTGTACACTAAATAAATAAATAAGTGATCTTGCCATATCCAGGAGGAAACTCTGAAAAGAAGGATCTCCAAAGAGACCCTTCCTTGGACAGGTTAGATCTGAAGAACTAGCCTGGGCACCGAAGGATCTATCTAAGTATATAGGAATATAAGATCCTGCACGGTGCAGTATGGGATCCTTAACGGATGGACGCTGGTACTGGAGGTCAGGACCAGCGACAGTCAGTACCCCATCGTCCATGCCAGGTATCGACTCCAAACTTGGTATAGAAGGGAGCAATCCTGTTGAAAGAAGCATGGAAGGAGCTGGCCACGATGTTACTGTGGATACCGGTACCGATACCGATACCGGTACCGTTGTTGGAACCGAAGCCGACACCGACATCGGAGCAGCAAGCGGTGACAGCCCAATCGGTACCGAGGTAACCGAAAGCCTTCGGCAGTAACCCTCAGTACCGAGCGTCCGGTACCGATAGGTGTCGGTACCAAGACATGTCAGTACCCAGTCTTCCAGACTAGAGATCGATTCCAGACTCGGCATCGAAGGAAGCGAGTCTATCGATGTACGTCTGGAGGGTACCAATGTCAGTGGTAGTATCGGTGCCGGTACTGATACTGGAAAGTCAGTCTGGAACGTATCCACCGGTCCCGTAGGTACCGAGGATGCCAGACGACGATCCCTGGTGAGGAGTGTTTCGTCCAACACCAGTGCCGATGCCGGGGTATAGGTACCGCTCGAAGCGGATGCCACCACCGGGCATGGCTCAGGTATGTTCTGTGAGGGGTGAACCCCAGGAACAACCTGAAACCCCACAAAGGCTTTGGAGGCCGGAGACTCCCGCCGGGGTTTTGAAGCCAATGGGCCCTCGAGGGCAAGGCCGGAGCCGTCTACATGCTGTGCATGAGACGTACCACTCGAGGGTTGGCTAGTCTTAACAGACTGTTTGTGGGTTACCTGATCCTGTGTAGAAGAAGAACTGGTCGGTGCCCTGAAGTTGGAAGGGAACCTCATATCGAGGGAAACTCGATGTTGAAAACCTCTTCTCACAATACTGTTGCCCCAGGGCTCCGGAGGAAAAAGGTCAGGACCCAAACAAGTTAGACACCAATTTAGGGAGTCTAAAAATAAAGTAGTACCGCCACAGTGTGAGCATTTCTTGGAGAAAGTGGCTGGCGGTTCCATGGAAGACATGGAGAGGCCTAGAAGGCCTGAAAAACCGTAAGACACTCAGAAGAAAAAATATATCCCTTAAAGGGAAAAATTTTACAAGAAAGAATAAAGAAACACCGGCGATACCGGTGGCATCGGGGAAGACAGCTGCGACCACAAGAAAACTAAGAATTAAAAGAAGAATTTTCTGCGGTGACAGGAGGATGTCCTGCCAGCTCCGCGGAAAAACGAAAACTGAGGAGAGACAGTTGGGAAAGGCGGGAAGGCAGCATGCAGGCATTGTGGGATGCTTCCAAAAGCTTTCTGATTGGAAGCTGGGAAGCGTTCCCACGCAGACTCCGTCGGTACCGACGTACCCATATGTGAAGACTCATTCCTGCTTGTTCCTGGAGATAAGAAAATATTTTTTTCACTGAACGTGTAATCAAACTCTGGAATTTGTTACAGTAAAGGCTGTTAGTGTAGCTGTATTTAAAAAATGGTTTGGACAAGTTCCTGGAGGAAAGGTCCATAAACTTATGTTCTTATGTCTGGTAATATTTTGACATATCTGGGAACTGTAGCCCACCTCAGTATGCGGCTTTCGCATCACCAACCTAGCAACTTTGAGGACCCGTCCTCCCCAAATAAAGCAGAGTATGTGCTGCTGCATTCGTTTCAAGATCCTAGCAGGCACCTTGACTGAAAGAACCTGGAAGAGATACATAAAGCATGGGAGCAACATAATTTTAGCTGCTGCCAATCACGAAAGATATTTCCCACCCTAGCTAGACAAAAGGGGCTCCACCTCTTGCACCAGTTTTTTGTAATTCAACGTATATAAATCAGTGTGGTTTCTCCCTATGCAAACCCCTAAATAGCGGATATGCTGATCAGCCCACTTAAATGGCAATGTAGCTTGTAGTCTCGTTTTCAAGCTATCAGGTACAATAAGGTTAAGAATGATGGATTTATCCCAGTTTATTCGAAACCCTTAGAGGCGCCCGTACTCCCCCAACTCCCACATTATTATGGATATAGAGGAGACAGGTCGGGTAGCTGCCATAATTACATCATCAGCAAAGAGAGAAATGCGATGATCTTGACCCCCCATGCGAATGCCCCATATATCATAGTTAAATCAAATCTAGGCTGCTAACGGCTCCATTCTAAGCACTAATAGTATAGGGGAGAGTGGACATCCCTGCTCATTCCTCATCCTAGAAGGAAGAACTCAGAATATCGGACATTGACCTTCACACAGGCCCAAGGCCTATGATACAAGGCCCTCACCCAACTCACGAATTGTTCCCCAAAGCCCATCTCACCCAATACCCAAAACATGAAATCCCATGACAGATGATCAAATGCCTTCTCGGCGTCTATCGAAACCAATAAAGCTGGTTCAGGACGTTGCTGGGCCACCCAAATTAAGGATCTTGTGAACATGGTTTGCAGCTTGCCTGCTGGGCATAAAGCCCTCCTGGTCCTCATGAATCAAACTCAAAATTACATGATTTAGGCATCAGGCCAGAATTTTGGCAAGAAACTTTGCGTCCAGATTAAGGAGCGAAATTGATCTATATGAAGACCAATTTTGAGGATCCTTCCCCTCTTTAGGGATTGGTGAGATGCCTGCCCATCCCATGGTGTCAGCCAACATCCCCCACTCCTGCCTTGATATGTTAAAAAGCTGTATTAACCGGGCCTACAGTAAATTTCCCAATTTTTCTAAAAATGCACTGTGAAGCTATCAAGGCCGGAGCCTTATCATTTTTGAGTTCCTTTAAAGCTCGCATAACCTCTGTGGCATTAATTTTTATATCTAGAGATTCTCGCTCCTCCTGCCCCAATTTAGGAAGGTTAGCTGATGCCAAATAGCTCTCCAGCTGCTCTGCCGGGAGTTGATCAGGTGCTGCATAGAGACGGCTATAAAATTTAAGAAACTGTGCTCTCATTTCCTTTTCAGAAAGAGTAGCTATCCCTCCCTCCCTCCTAATGGCCATTATATGGGAACGCAGCTTCCGTTTCCGCAGCTATCGTGCGAGATACTTGCCCATTTTATTCCCACCTTCAAAGTACTCTTGTCTGGCAAGCTGCATTTTATAATGTATCTTTGCAGCTTCTAAGGCATTTAATTGAACTCTGACTGCTAACGTGCATCTGCATACTCCAACGACTGCTGCTGGAAGCATAATTTATACACCTGCTCAGATTGTTCCCGTTTCTTTCGTGTCCCTCTTTTAATTTGAGTACACCACACCATACCACTCCATACCACCATCCATCCTATACAATCCCCCATTCCACCGCCCCATTATCATTCTCCCTGAAATACTCTGGAATGAATTTCCCAGTCTCTTGTATCACTCTTGTGTCTTCCAGGAGGAAATCATTCAGTAGACAAAATTTTGCCCCTCTTCATCTTCCCTGGCCTTTATATGGACTTCCATCGGTGCATGGTCCAACCACTTTATCATTCTCCATACTAGCATCTAATAGTCTCCCCATGCCCTCTTTCCCAACCCAGATCATATCAATTCTGGAGTACATCCCATGCAGTGGAGGGTAAAAAGTAAATTGCCTTCTCCTTGGATTAAGAAAACGCCAAACATCTACCAGATCCAGAGCCCTTACAAACCGTTTTAACCAGAGTCTGTCGGTCCATCAACCCTCCACCCTCCCAGTGTTATCCTTCCCCTGGTCCATTTTTTAAATTAAAATCTCCTCCACATATTAATAAGCCCACCCCTGAGTTGTCAATCTGGTCTTCTACCTCTCTGAGAAAGTCCCCCTGGTTCAAATTGGGGGCGTAAATTGACAACACTCGCAGCCACTCTTCACCTATCTTTACCCTCACTAGTAGGTACCCCCCCCCCCATCTCTTATCACGTCCCCTACTTCCACCCTTAAATAGGAGGCAACAAAAATCACCCCCCCCCCCCCACCTTTTACTGTGCCACCAGATTGGATGCAGAGTCCCAGGTTGTACTCTTTCGGTCTTACCAAATGTTCGTGCCTCCTATGCAAATGCGTTTCTTGCACTAAGTATATGTCAGTTTTATGCCAAGTCATTTCCTTACCCAATAATTGTCTTTTAAAAGGGGAATTCAGCTCACACACATTCATTGTTACAATTTTAAGCTCACCCATTGCTATACCCACGTCCCTCTTCAAACCCTAGCACTCCAACTTCCTCCCCTCCCTTGCCCCACCATCTAACCCCCCTCCCCTTCCCTTCTCCTCAATACTATCCAACCCCTCCCCCCCACACAGGATAGTTGGAGCCAACATCTCTGTAACAACCAGCCCCTCTCCCTCTTTCCAACCTGTAACTCCCTTATCTTCCCGCCTCCCTCCTGCCCCCATAAAATCTCCCATCTTACATCCCTTTCTTACCTTCCCTCTCCCCATCCCACTCCCTCCCCACCTCTACTTCCTCTTCAACCTTTAGCCCATCCAACCGAAACGTATAACAAGAGGTGGGGGAAAGGGAAGAGGAAAGCAACACAGCAAAGCCAATTCATCCCTCATTATGTCCCTTCTTTGAAGGCACCCATATTGCTCCACATCAAGTCGCCTCCAAAGTGGCTCTTGCAAAGTTCCTCGCATGCAGCTCCCAATTGAAACATTGTTATTGCCCTATAGCCATTTGAACTCTCATATAGGCGTCTTCTCCGCACTGCTGTCGCTCTCTCCTCCAGATTGCCTCTGCAGCTGCTTCCTGCCGTGTGTTACTCTGCCATTTTGGCAGGTCCGTTTTTTTTCCCTACTTCCATCCTTGGGTCCATCTCCAATCCTTCAATTCCAGCCATCACCAGTGTATGGATCGCCTCCTCCCTGTTTCTAATTCACATCCTCTTCTCCGGAGTAAGAAAGTCAGACCAAAGGGAAAGATCCAAGCATATCTTATACCCTTCTTCATGCAGCTTAGAGGTGACATCCCACATGCCCCATCATTTTTGTATGGTCAGTTGGGCTAAGTCAGCAAATTTTCCACAGTGTTGTTCTCCCATTCAAGCAAGCCATGTGCACGAGCTTGTAGGGCCACTTGTTCTTTCACCCCATAGTCATGGAAACAAGCAATAATGTCTCGGGGAATGTTGCTGTTAGGGGGCCCATTCGCTTCACTGCTCTATGAGCCCGATCAATTCTTAAGTCCAATTGATCAAGTCTGCCACTTGTAATAGGGTTTTTGTAATATTTAAACCACCTCCTTGCAATCCCAGAACATTTCCGTCTCTGCCACTCTCCAAAAATGGAGGTTGTTGCGTTGAGACTGGTTCTCAATGTCTTTGACTTTGCCCTACAGCTCTGCACGCAAGTGGTCTCTCATCTCCAGTTTATTTTCAACCACTCCCAGGCCCTCCACATTTGCCTCTATTCAGTCCTCCATCTCCACTACCTTGTGGCACAGGTCTCAAAGTTCTGACCACAGGTCCTCTATATTGGCTACGATTTCAGCGCACACTTGGGCTATATCAAGTTTCAGGTCCTTAAACCAAGTGTGCAATTCCTTATGGAGACTCCCACATACTGACCCCAATGTGGAGCTAGCAGTCAATTTTGCTGCCTCTACCACTGCTGAAGAGCTCAGGCTTTGACTTCCCACTAGCCAGCTTGCCACACCCAGCATCTTCTCTTAGGGTTTCTTTGCTGCGGAGGTGCCCATAAAGCCAAACTCCTTTAAATCTTGTTTTTTCAGTTTTGCCACCATCTCTCATGTCAGCGGGCCCTCTGCCACTAATCTTTATGCGTTTTATTAGGGCTAGAGTGCAAAGTTTCTGCTTAGAATGCTGCAGGTCCTCAGGAGCTTGGGCTTAGTCGGCCATCTAGTCCGGTGATGTCACCTGACTACACAACTATGTTTTTAAGTTTTTACGAAACCAAGAAAGTGAAGAAAATTTTTAAAATTTCATTGGTAGTTTAGTCCAATAGTTAGCAGCCAAATAAGAGATAGTATGTGTGAAACATATTTTATAGTAAATGCCCTTACACAAGGGATGCAGCAGCATACTAGCTGATTGTAAACATTTTGATTTAAAGACTAAAAGGGGGAGTAACAAAGATTAAAATCCTTCAGAAACAAAATCATTGAAAAACTTATACAGGAGAGGGACAAACTTAAAACCTTCTCCCAACAATGAGCGTAGAGGACTTTTCCCATAGAACTCAAAAAGAGTTCTCCCCAGAAATTTTTGCCAGTCCAATGGCATGAAAGAGTAGCCAAGTAACAAAGAAACATGACAGCAGAAAAAGACCACATGACCTATCTAGTCTGCCCTCCCATATCAATTACAATAGTCCCCTTTTTACCTTAAAGATGTTCTCTGTCCCATGCATTTTTAAATTCTGATACTGTCCTCATGTCCACCACATCCAAAGGGAGACTATGCCACACATCTACCACTCTTTCCATAAAGAAATATTTCCTCATATTACTCCTGAGTCTATCCCTTTTTACTCTCATCCTATATCCCCTCATAGCAGAGCTTGCCTTCAATTGAAAGAGTCCCTCCTGTGCATTTATGTCAGGGAGGTATTTAAAGGTCTTCATCATATTGCCGCAATCCCACCTTTCCTCTAAAGTATACATATTAAGATCTTTAAGTCTGTTCTCATATGCTTCATAACGAAGACCTCTAACCATTTTAGTAGCCACTCTCTGCACCAACTGTTTATATCCTTTTGAAGGTATGGTCTCCAGAATTGCACATAATACTCCAAATGAGGTTGCAACAGAGACTTATACAGAGGCATTATTACCTCCCTTTTTCTGATGGCCATTCTTCTCCTTAAACACCCAAGCATTTTTCTGGCTTTCGCAGTCACCTTTTCTACCCGTTTAGCTACTGTAAGATCGTCAGACACAATTATGTCAAGGTCCCGCTCTTCTTTCGTTGTCAGAAGTGCCTCACTCCCTACACTATACAGCAACTTTGGATTTTTGTAGCCTAAATGCATGATCCTGCATTTTTTAGCATTAAATTCAGTTGCCAAATTCTAGACCATTCTTCAAGCTTAGCTAGATCACTCCTCATGTTATCGACTCCTTCCTGTGTGTCTACTCTATTGCAGATTTTGGTATCATCCGCAAAAAAAGCAATCCTTATCCAACAGTCCTTCCGTAATATCACTCTGCGGCGGCACATCACTGGTAACATCCTTCTCCTCAGAGTGAGCTCCATTTACCTGTACCCTTTGTCTACTCCCACCCAACCAATTCCTAACCCAATCAGTAACTTTAGAGTCTATCCCTTGGGTGCTCAGTTTGTTTACAACTCACCTGTGCAGAACGGTGTCAAAGGCTTTACTGAAATCTAAATACACTACATCTAGGGCTCTCCCTCAGTCCAACTCCCTGGTCACCTAGTCAAAGAAATCTATAAGATTTGTCTGACAAGATCTGCCTCTGGTGAATCCATGCTGCCTCAGATCCTGCAATCCATTGGACTCCAGAAACCTCACTGTTCTCTCCTTTAGAGGCCTTTCCAATAATTTGCTAACCACAGAGTTTAGACTAACCAGCCTGAAGTTCTCAGTGTCATCCTTATGTCTACTTTTGTGTAAAGGGACCACATGTGCCTTTCTCCAGTCCTCTGGCACCACTCCTGACTCCAAAGAGACACTGAAAAGGTTAGAAAGTGGAACTGCTAGAATGTCCCCAAGTTCCCTCAGTATTCTTGGATGTATCCCATCTGGACCCATGGCTTTGTCTACTTTTAATCTAGCTAGTTCCTCACGAACAGTCTTCTGAAAATTGTTCAAGATCCCCATCACTTCAGTTCCTATTTGGAGTGTTTTCTGAGGTCCTGCTCCTGGCCCTTCATCTGTGAACACAGAACAGAAATATTTGTTAAGCAATTCTGCTTTATCCTCATCAATTTCTGCATATTCCTCCCCTACACCCTTGAGTCTGAAAATATTACTTTTGCCCTTCCTTCTCTCACTAACATATCTAAAAATGTCTTATCCCTGCATTTTATAGTGTGCCACACTATAAGCCAGCTGACAGCATAACTAGTTGTCTTTCATTTTTCCATTCCTGCTTATTATTTTGCCATGTCAGTTCATTCAGATTAAGTTTGCCAGGTGGCACCCATTCAAAAACTCCTGGGGAGAACACTGTCAACATACAAAAAACAATTTCTGATTTTGGTGTCATGTCAGTAACAGCAGTATAAACCATCACACATCATAGACTTATTGTGATGTAATGCAAAACCTTACAAAAATTATTCAGGACCTACAGAGAAAATCTACCTTACATTAACCTCAAGACCTTTCTCTTTGAGGAACACTTTAACACATCCACTGCTGCAAATCTCACTGCCCCCACGACCTACCCCGCTAAACAACAACACCCCCTGCCTCCACACCCTCCCAGAAGATGAATGAAATGCCTAGCCTCACAATATCTAAGCTGCATGTAAATAGTTTCAGTAGTTCTATGTAAACAACCTTGTGTTGAATTGTTTAATTACTTTGTATCAAAGTTGACCTGTACATAGTTTAAAATGTTCTATGTAAACATTCATTTCCTGTTCATTGTAAACCATTTTGCCTCATAGAAAAATAGTATTTAAAACTAGTTAAATAAATAAATAGCATCAATTTCCAAAACTCACGCAAGGAGCCTACTCAGAAAAGAGCAGCATGGTAAATATTGCAGTGGGCTTTAGAACATCCATAAACCTATTTGGAAAACTGAACAAGCAGGCTTACTACAGATCCTTACATAGAAACTCCAGAGAACCTTGTAACTGGTTCACCCCATTCAACTCAAAATGCATACTGTACCCGAATGTAACTCGCCTTGATCTCCTCCTGGAAAGGCATGAACTAAATACCACAAATAATAATAAACTCCATGATTACAGAATACCTGGCCTTGGTCACTCACTCACCAGAAGATGTCACGAGGGCCCTGCCATCAGCCATACTAGATTGGTTGACTGCCTCCAAAGCCAGTCCGGGGCAGTCAGGATCACCTGTCCCGGGTACCTCTCTATCCTGTGGATCACCCACCCAATCAAGAGCCAGGGAGGGAACACATACAGCAACCCCGCCTTCGGCCACAGCTGAACTAGTGCATCGAGCCTCTCTGCCATTCGCTTGCACCTACTGCTGTAAAAACAGCTCGCCTTGGCCTTGTCTGCTGATGCCATCAAGTCCATCACTGGCCGCCCCCAGAATTGCACTATGCCCTGAAACGTGGAGCCTTCCAGAGCCCACTCTACTGAGTCTACCTGGTAGCAACTCAGGAAATACACCTGGACGTTGTCCTTGCCAACCACGTGCGCTGCCGATAGGCCTTCATGTGCGCCTCCACCCATTGCAGAAGCGGAGTCATCTCCTCCATTAACATCGCACTGGCGGTTGAGATACATGACCACTGTAACGTTGTCCAAGAAGACCCAAACCCCTGGCCCTCCAGGAGAGGCCTGAAATGTTGCAACATGCAGATGTCCCACAACTCCAACCTGTTTATCGATCAAGTTGCTTTCTCCATGGACCACAATACCTGTGCTATCTGAGCAAAGCAATGAGCCCCCACCAGGACAGGCTGGCATCTGTCATCATGTTTACCCATAGAGGGGACTCCAATGGCATGCCCGCCATCAAAGCTGGAGTGGAGCGCCACCAGCACAACAGTAGTACATATTGCAATGGTCTCTTGTGAGCTCTAGCCCTTGGACACCGCCATGGACCCCAAGAGTTGAAGGTAGTGCCACGCCGATGGCAGAGCCAGCCCAAGGAAAAGACATAGTTGCTCCCGCAACTTGTCTGCTCTCTCTGGCAGTAGGAATACTAGACCCTCTTGCATATCAAACTGTGCTCTTAAGTAGGTCAGCTGTCGAGAGGAAGTCAGGTGGCTTTTCTTAAAGGTCACCACCCAACCCAGGTTCTGAAGAAGCTCTATCACTTGACTCGTTGCCCTTTGATTCTCCTTGAAGGACTTGGCTTTGATCAACCAATCGCCCAGGTACGGGTGGACCAGCATGCCTTCCTGTCACAAGGCTGCCGCCACCAGGAAGCCCGAACAGCAGAGCTCAAAACTGGAAGTGTCCCATGGGTACCATAAACTGCAGGCAGCGCTGGTGCTCTGTGCAGTTCGGGATATGAAGGTATGCCTCCGAGAGGTTCAAGGGTGTCAGAAACTCCTTTGCACACCACCACAATAACCGAGTGCAGCGTTTACATGTAAAAGCACAGCACCCACCACACCCAGTTGACGTACTTGAGGTTTAGCACTGGTTGGAATGAGCCCTTCTTTTTGGGGATGAAATAAATGGAGTATCACTCTGACCCTCATTGGTCTGTGGAACAGGGCAAACCGCCTGAATGCAGATGAACTTGTTGAGCGTCACCCTGACTGCTATTCTCTTGGCGAAGGACTTGCAAGGTGAAACTAGGAAGGTGTCAGGAATGGACCATGTCAACTGCAGTGCATACCTCTCCTGAATAATTTCGAGCACCCACTAGTCCTGTGTAATATGGGTCCAAGCGGAGTAGAAGAATCAGAACCTCCCCCCAATCCTTTCCTCTTCTCTGACCCACCTCGCTTCATTGGGATTTCTTGGCAGAGCCAAGAAGCTGGGAGTAGAAACCCCTGCCTGCTCCTCAACCCCAAAAGGAGGGACCTCCTCTTAAAGCATAGCACTCCCTCTGAAAAGGCGCAAAGCAAACTGCCTGGAACCTCCAAAAATCCCAGAATTGTCCCCAGGGAGCTGAGGGCATCTTGGACCCCCTTGGCTTATCATCCAGGAGCCGAGCTCCCTTGAGGTCCCCCAAGTCCTTAAACAACTTCTCCAAGGCTTCCCCAAACAGCTGATTGCCCTTAACTGGCAAACGGGAGAGTTGTACCTTGGAGGAAATGTCCATTGACCAGTTTCACAACCAAAGGAGGCGGTGTGCCGCTACTACTGAAGCCATGTTTTTGGATGTCATCCACACCTGGTTGTAAAAGGCATTCACCAGGTACGCTGTGCAAGACTCCAAGCTCGCTGCCTCGGAGCTCACCATTGGCTCCAGAATATTTTGTGGTCAGTGTAGGCAGGACCTGGCCACATATGCTCCACAAATGGAAGTCTGAAGCGCAAGTGCATTGGCCTCAAATGCCTGCTTGAGCATGGTCTTCAACCTTCAATCCTGCAGGTCCTTGAGAGCTGCTCCACCTTCCACTGGAATGGTGGTCTTCTTAGTCACTGTGGTCACAAGAACATCTACCTTGGCCAGCTTAAGTAGCTCCTTCTCCTCCAAAGCGAGAGAGTATAGGCAAGACATTGTCCCCCCCCCCCCCCCCCCCACCAGGCTGGCCTCCAGTAGCTCCCACTCCATGTCAGTCATCTGCTGAATGGCCTTATGTACTGGAAAAAATCTTAAGGAGTTTGAATCCCCTGCAGCAACTGATCTTTCAGGGACAACTCCTCCATGGCTGGACCAATTGTCATGTTCAAGGCCTCAAGAGAATGGGAAATGAGCGCCAGCACATCCTCCCTCCAGAACACCCTCAATACAGAAGGTCTGTCTAATATGGGATGCTCCCTGGCCTCAGCCTCAGCCCTGTAGGGGTCCTCTCAATCACCTGAGGCCTCTTCCATTAGATATTGTGAAGTCGATTACCCTAGAGAGAGGGGGATCTTCTACCTGTTCCGGTGCCTCCTGCAGCCTCTTAGCTGGAGGCACCCCCTCCTCTGAGTCTTTAGCTGCCATGAGCTCCGCTTTACCAGAGACCCCCAGCCCCGAACTCAAAGCAGAACTCAAAGCTGCTCCCTGACCCTACTTCAGGCAGTAGGCCTGGTGGAGTACGACAAATTTGGACGAAAACGACATGCCCGAATTCAACACACCCTGTTCCGATGGCTTATGGAACGTTTTTGGCGTTGCATTAGCCCCCCCCCCCTCGACTGGAGCCAGTTCTCCCTGTGACTTTCCTACCTCCCCGCAGCTCAAAATGGCCAAATTTCCCACCAAACTTGAGCTGCGTGGGAGCAGGGAGGCCTGCAATATGGATGCTTCAGTCAAGTCTTCCTCCATTGCTGCCACAAGCTGGGAGACCTTCAGGACTTGCTCTGCCATTTTGCTTTCTTCTGAGCACAAATGGCAGAGCCCCATGGGAAACATTGAACCCCTGCGTGCTCCTCAGGCCGTGCACATGGTTTTCCCCGACAGCATGCCTCTGTTGCCCGGAACACAGCACATTGGGCCTGAGTACAACACAAGCACGGAGTCAGCCTGGAATAGTCAAAAGGTTGAATTCCTCACTCCTAGGGCTCCCCCCACTCCTGGCGTGCAGAGACTCAGACACATTCAGAGCAGGAAAACTCATCAAGATTGGAGCTCCATATACCCACAGGCAGGAATACGGGCTGAAATCAAGGGAGCGATCCGGGGCCCCTGGTTTTACACCCAACCGCAGTTGAGGCCATCACCATCTCTTTACGGTTCGCAGCACTCACTGTCCGGAGGCAGTCAAGAACAGACAGCCCGATTTAAAAGAATTACTTTTCTGTTTCTGCTTTCCCAATTGAATCTCTTTTTTTTGTTGTTTTGCTGCCTCCCAATTTTCTTTGCCTCTTTCAATCGTCTTTCTTATTTACTTTTTTTTTTTTTTGGTGCCTAGTAAGGCACAGGAGCCCCAATCAAATCACACCTTCTCACATCCACACAAAACTTCACTGGCTCAATTCTACTTCTGTCTCTGCCACTACCAAGCCTTACAAAGAAGTATCCCTGCAGTTCATCACAGATGCATGGCTGTGCCCCACATCTGCTGGAGACTGAGCAATACCGGCCAGCTTAATGATGCACAGCACCCTTAATAGATGACATCAGCAAAGCTTGCCATACTCAGTCTCCATCTGCTGTTTGGGGGGCCACAGACTATGCATCTGGAGGGATGATATGGAAACAGATTTTGGCGCTGAATATCTGGCGGTGGTCAGGTACTTTAAAAATGCTGACTGTTGCAGGTTGAATACCAGGTCTGTGAAGTCCAAAGAAAGACATATTCCAATCACTAAACTGAAAATAAAGTTAAATTTTCTACCTTTTGCTGTCTGGCCATTTTATACTCTAATCGTGTTGATCCCATTCTCTGGTTTCTGCTTTCCTCGTCTTCTCTTGACTCACTCTCTAGGGTCTCTGGTGCATTTGCCACTTCTCTCCCCTCCTGTCTTCTTCCTTCTATCTCTGACATTGACCTTTTTCCTATCATCGTGGATAACATGTTAAAACCCTCCGCCCAGTGTGCAGCGGCGGCCAAGAAAGCAAATAGAATGCTAGGTATCATAAGGAAAGGGATGGGGAATAAAACAAAGGATATTATAATGCCTCTGTATTGTTCCATGGTGAGACCGCACCTTGAATATTGTGTGCAATTCTGGTCACCGTATCTTAAAAAGGATATAGCGTTATTAGAAAAGGTTCAGAGAAGAGCCACCAAAATGGTAAAGGGGATGGAAGGATACCCCTATGAAGAAAGGCTAAAAAGGTTAGCGTTCTTCAAACTGGAAAAGAGACGGCTGAGGGGAGATATGATAGAAGTCTATAAATTAATGAATGGAGTGGAACGGGTAAACGTAGATCGATTGTTTACCTTATCAGAATATAGAAAGACTAGGGGACATGTAATGAAGCTACAGGGTAAACTATTTAAGACAAATAAGAGAAAATATTTTTTCACTCAACGTGTAATCAAACTCTGGAATCTGTTACCGGAGGATGTAGTAAGGACTATTAGTATAGCTGCGTTTAAAAAAGGTTTGGACAAGTTCCTGGAGGAAAGGTCCATAAACCACTATTAAAAAGGGACCCAGGATATCAATGCTTGACCCAGTACAAGCATTGTGGAACCTGTGTCTTTTGGGGATATTGCTAGGTACGTATGACCTAGATTGGCCACTGTTGGAAACAGGATACTGGGCTTGATGGACCTCGGTCTGACCCAGTATGGCATGTCTTATGTTCTTATGTTCTTATCTTTCGTCCATTTATTTTTCTCTCTCTATCAGCTACAATTTCAGTTCTCATTCTTGCATCAAGTTCTCAATCTCCCTCTTTTAACTGTGTCTACCTACCACTTTTCAACATTTAACACAGCCCTCTTACTCTCTATCCTTCCCCACTTATTCTCTCCCTTCTCTTTCTCTCTTCCACCCTCCCTGTGTTCAGCATCTCTCCCCTTTTTTCCTGTCCTGTCTTGTATTTCCCCCTCTCCCCCAATCTCATGCCTCTTCCCTTTTTCTCATCTTATTCTACCCATGTCCAGCATTCCCTCTCTCTCTTTCACCCCATGTCCAGTATCTCTCCATCTCGCCCTCCCCCATGTCCAGCATCCCCCCTCTCACACACCTCATATCCAGCATCTGCCCTCCACCCCTGCAATTTGAGCCCACCCCCTCTGACACAAGCATGTGTCACAAAGACCCGTACTTTTTTTTTTTTTTTTAAAGCTGGAGGTCTGCCATCACTGGAACAGGAAAAGCGGCGGAGGCGGTGGGGTGGTGGGAGGCCAAGACTGTCAGCCCTGCTCAAAAGCCTCGAGCAACATGCTGCATAGAGGGCATTTAAATGCCCGTTTTCTCACGCCAGCACTGCGCCACCTCCCCCAGAAGTGGCACTTCTGTCCCCATTGCTGGAATCGGGGATAGGAGGTCACCAAAGAAATGCGAGCCAGGGACACGGGTCAGAAATCAGGGACATCTGGTAACCTTAACTCATGGAGACCTTGTGGACAGCTGTCCTAAACTGTGCTCCTTCTCTATATGAATGATGAATATCACACCTATACTGGTATAAACCAGTTGTAAACCTGTAAAATCATGTTTAGCAGACAAAAGCAAGAAAGGGAGAAAACAGAAGAGTTGCAAAAAGCAGCTTTACCTTTGAGCCTTACACTGTTCTGGTCACAGAACTGGCATTGGGCATCAGGTACAGGCCGACCAGGCACATGCTCCACCAATTTGCAGAACATTTCAGGCCCTCTCTCACCACAGGTGGCGTTAGTCGTAATATGTGCATTGCTGGCAAGATTCAAAATAGCAGGAAACAAGCCTGGAAGAAAGCCACAAAGACAAAGATATTGTTTAAATGCAGATTTGATTTATATAAAGGTACCAGAGCACAAAAACATTGACTACGAAAGCAGATGAGGATACTAAGGTCAGATTCAGATAAGTTTAATGACAATTTTATATGGGTTGCTGAAGTAATACATAAAGATGTTAATTTTATAAGGGCTGAAAAAGTTACACGCATCTACACATGTCAGTCAAGGATTTCTAGTGCTCTGTGCACGTAAACGGGCTTTTATGCACACTTTAGTCAACTGCTAGTCTCTAAGTACATGCATAAGACCAATGGTATGCACTTTCACTCAGCAGCAGCAGAACACCTTTTTAGTTGGAGGGGCCAAACACTGACCCTGCCTCCAAGCTCTCTAGTCCACAAAAAATACAGCCGCATTTCGGCATTGCCTTCATCAGGGGGTACCTCAAGAAGATCAGCAATATACAAAAATGTAAAAATCCTGATAAAATGCCACCATAAAGTATAAATCATCATATAAAAACTTAATAACTAAAGAATAAAATCATAAAAGACTAAACTATAATATAGATAATATACATCTAAAGGCGGTCAATTAAAATACATTAATAATAATGAACATGTTTAAACAAATTTTATAAAAAGACAGAAAAAAGAAACATGAAAAAGACAAGGACAGGTAGAAAGCCCATATTGCAAGAGGGAAAATTGTAAATGTACTTAGAAATGAAAGGGGCAAGCACAAACTTACTTGTTGTTTATAATCCCCAATTGGATTAGTTCATTGGGTTAGTTTTACAGTTCTAAATTCTTGCCCTGTTTAATTTTTAATTATTTTTTAATAGCGGTTTGTGCCTACACCAGTGATGGCTAACCTTTTTGAGCCCGAGTGCCCAAACTGCCGCACAAAACCAAAGAATTTCCTCAAAGTGCCAGCACGTCAATTTGCATAAATATTTGCATAATGCTAACATACACTAACTTTTAGTAAACATGTCTCTTAATGAGTGTATGGATAAAGACAGACTAAAAGATTTCTACATTACTATAATCCAGTGCCAACCGCCAGGCACATTAGGAACTACTACAAACACTGCCCATTTAGAACCAATAGCAAACCCGCCGTATCCTAACAGCACTACCAGGACTCACAAAGCACCACACATTACCTATCAAAAGGCAACACTGCAAATATTAAACCAATACATTTCAGACAATAACAATACATGACCTACTGGGGAAAGAGAACAAGTGGCAATGTCAAAAAGGAATTACATAAACAGAATACCTCAGCTCAGTTACACAGTTGCAATTGCTCCAGCCACTTTCTTCTGGTTTCTTCATGTCTTCTGCTAACTCTCCATCATCTGCTGTCCATTTGTCCTTTCTTCTCTCTTCTAGTTTTTTTTTCCATTCTCTCTCTCTACATCCGCTTTAACATACTAATCTTTCTCCTTTTGCTCTTTCCTCATTCCTATTTCATCCACTCAAATTTTACCCCTCCATCCTCAATCCCCACTTACTCTCCCAATACCCGGCCAATTGTAGATTTTTTATCGCTCCCACACAAAATATTTTTCCCCTCTCCATTTTACTCTCCCAGCCCCATCCCATTCTAATCCTCCCCCAACATCAGCTCCCTTCTAGTTCCAGCCTCACCCAGCATCCATTCCCTTCTAGTCCCTGCATCAGCCCATTTCCAGTCCTAGCCCCCCATCAGCCCATTTCCAGTCCTAGCAACCCCCCAACCCAATACCAGTCCTAGCCCCCCCCATCAACCCACTTCCAGTCCTAAACCCCCATCACCCATTTTCAGTTTAAGCCCCCTATAACCCATTACCAGTCCTAACCCCCATCACCTCATTTTCCAGACAGCCCCCATCAGCCCACAGCCCATTAGCAGTCCTACCCCCCCAGCCCATTAGCAGTCCTACCCCCCCCCCCGCCCCGCCCGCCCACCCGCCCATTAGCAGTCCTAACCCCCCCAGCCCATTAGCCGTCCTACCACCACCCCCCGCCCCGCCCGCCCGCCCCCCCCTGCCCATTAGCAGTCCTAACCCCCCCCCCCTCCCTCCCTGCCCATTAGCAGTCCTAACCCCCCCTCCCTCCCTCCCTGCCCATTAGCAGTCCTAACCCCCCTCCCTCCCTCCCTCCCTGCCCATTAGCAGTCCTAACCCCCCCCTCCCTCCCTCCCTCCCTCCCTGCCCATTTGCAGTCCTAACCCCCCCTCCCTGCCCATTATCAGTCCTAACCCCCCCCTCCCTCCCTCCCTCCCTGCCTGCCCATTAGCAGTCCTAACCCCCCCCCTCCCTCCCTGCCCATTAGCAGTCCTAACCCCCCCTCCCTCCCTCCCTGCCCATTAGCAGTCCTAACCCCCCCACCCTCCCTCCCTTCCTGCCCATTAGCAGTCCTAACCCCCCCCTCCTCCCTCCCTCCTGCCCATTAGCAGTCCTAACCCCCCCCTCCCTCCCTCCCTCCCTGCCCATTAGCAGTCCTAACCCCCCCACTCCCTGCCCATTAGCAGTCCTAACCCCCCCTCCCTCCCTCCCTCCCTCCCTGCCCATTAGCAGTCCTAACCCCCCCCTCCCTCCCTGCCCATTAGCAGTCCTAACCCCCCCCCTCCCTCCCCATTAGCAGTCCTAACCCCCCCTCCCTGCCCATTAGCAGTCCTAACCCCCCTCCCTCCCTCCCTCCCTGCCCATTAGCAGTCCTAACACCCCCCCCTCCCTGCCCATTAGCAGTCCTAACCCTCCCTCTCTCCCTTCCTGCCCATTAGCAGTCCTAACCCCCCCTCCCTCCCTCCCTCCCTGCCCATTAGCAGTCCTAACCCCCCCCTCCCTGCCCATTAGCAGTCCTAACCCCCCCTCCCTCCCTGCCCATTATTAGCAGTCCTAACCCCCCCCTCCCTCCCTTCCTGCCCATTAGCAGTCCTAACCCCCCCCCCCCTCCCTCCCTCCCTGCCCATTAGCAGTCCTAACCCCCCCTCCCTCCCTGCCCATTAGCAGTCCTAACCCCCCCCTCCCTCCCTCCCTCCCTGCCCATTAGCAGTCCTAACCCCCCCCTCCCTCCCTCCCTCCCTCCCTGCCCATTAGCAGTCCTAACTCCCCCTCCCTCCCTCCCTGCCCTGCCCTGCCCATTAGCAGTCCTAACCCCCACCCTCCTCCTCCCTGCCCATTAGCAGTCCTAACCCCCCCCCCCTCCCTGCCCATTAGCAGTCCTAACCCCCCTCCTCCTCCCTGCCCATTAGCAGTCCTAAACCCCCTCCTCCTCCCTGCCCATTAGCAGTCCTAAACCCCCCCCCCCTTGCCCATTAGCAGTCCTAACCCCCCCTGGCAATTTTTTTTTTAAAAAAAAGCAGGCTCTGGCTGCTGCCGCGGCAGATTGCAATGTCCCGCGGGGCCCCCTCCACCCGCTAAGCCCCTCTGCAAGGGCTTGCAGATTCGCGAGGGAGAGCATCTCCCTCGCATCTCTGTTAAGCCCGCAGGGGCTAATGGGAAATTTCCCATCAGTCCCTCGCGTCTAAAGGGGCTGATGGGAAATTTCCCATTAGCCCCTGCGGGCTTAACAGAGACGCGAGGGAGACGCTCTCCCTCGCGAATCTGAAAGCCCTTGCAGAGGGGCTTAGCGGGCGGAGGGGGCCCCGCGGGACGCTGCATTCTGCCCTTGCCGCGTCCGCGGCAGCAGTCAGAGCCAGCTTTTTCTTTTTTTGCGGACCTTCACGCGTGCCAGCTGCAAGGCCTTCGCGTGCCACAGCTGGCACGCGTGCCATAGGTTCGCCATCGCTGGCCTACACTATTGGAACTAACTCAATTGACTCATCTCAGCATTGAGTTGGAGGTACAATGAATGAGAGAAAGTGCGATGGGAGTGGAAAGGTCAGAAAAAGCAAGTCTAAGGGGAAGGAAGAGAGACAGAAAGAGATTGTGCATGCTTAGACCGGAGGAGGAAAGGAAGGGAAGAAAAACAGAGAGTGAGAGAATCTGTTTGCACAGGGAGAAAAGAGAAAGAGAAAAGGAGAGAGAGAGAGAGGGAGAGATGTCTTCCTGGGGGATAGGGAATGTCTTCCTGGGGGATAAGGAAGGCAGAAAGAGAAGATGCTCTGTGAGAGAAGAAATGGAAGGGAAAGTCAAAGAAAATGAGAATGCCTGGGACAGAGGCGAGGATGGCCCATCCACTAGGCTGTTGCCTATGGTGCACTGCCCCAGGCCCCTGCCCCTCCCGTTAAAGTGTCAGTTCAGCGTCACTTGGCCCGCCATACTGCCCCTCCACAGCATTCATCTTCTCACTTGGGGGTGGGAGGGTGGCACGGTGATCCCTCTGCTGCGTCAGGCTTCTGTGATTTGCTGGTCTGGCAATCTATCAGATGTGAACATGTATTCCCTAAGGCATGGCTCCGTGCTGGAGTCTGGCAGTCAGTCATGTGTGATCACTTCCATCCTGCCACATCTCACTGATTGGGTCCAGATGTACTGCTCTGGGAACTGACCAATGTGATGCAACCAAGGGCTGACATCATTCTATGACTTTTCCTGGATAGGCCCTGGGAGGGACAAACAGAAAATACTAGGAGTTTTTCTTTTTTTTCTTTTTTTTTGCTCCATTTTCCAGTTTTTTCACCCAAAATGGCAAGGGCAATAGACCAAAAAAACACAATCTGCAACTTGCTAATTTTTCCTGTGACCAGGGAAAAAAAGTCACCCAACAGGGCAGGAAAATTGTGGAAATGGCATCACTGATGCTGCAGATCTGCAGTGGAAGATAGAAAGGAAGACTTGAATTTCTCCATACTGCTCCCCACTCCCCCTGAAGTCTATTTGCTGGTTAATGAATGTCTGACAAATGGTTACAGGGACACAACTCTTCGTCTCCTATGACCCAAACTAGGCCACCCAGTCAGTAAACAAACTCTGTCCCTGTGGATCTCCGCCTGCATCACCTTCTGCCTGGAGCAGGCAGGGGCACAAGCTTTGCCAAGGGTTAACGCACACCAGCTCAGAATGCTGGCCACCACCATCACTGCCCTACGTTCTGTGCCGGCAATAGACATCTGCAAGGCCACCATCTGGTCTTCTCTACATACTTTTCAGAAACACTACTGCCGGGTCGTTCAGTGTGCCTGGAAGGTAGGAGGCTCGCAAGAGACAATGCTTGGAGAGATAGAGTTTGAGGGCCTCACTGCAGAGGTAGCGGGAGCCCATCCACACCTTGTTTGTTGATGTAAAATATGGACACCTGGTTGCCCGTTTGGAGCAGAATCATCTTTTCTTGGATATGGTCCTGGTAGGCCCCAAGAACATAGCAGAGTGCTCTGAGTTCCAGCAGGTTGATGTGGAAGGTGCGCTCCTTCACTGTCCAGGCCCCTTGGGTGCGAAACTGAAGGCAGTGCGCTCCCCTCCCCACCTCACCTTTGAGGCATCAGTGATGGAGCTGTTGGAGTGGTTGGCCGCTCGCCAGATTCTCTGTGTGGGTCAACCAGCACAGGGAGCTCGTAACTACCATGCCTAGGGGAAATGGTGTGGACAGTGGTTGAGAGTGTTGGTTCCAGTGGGTATGCAGGTGCCATAGCAGGTGATGAATGTGTAGCCTCGCCAGAGGAAGGACTTGTGTGGTTGCTGCCATGTGGCCGAGGAGGTGAAGCAGGTTCCATGCAGTTGTCCTCTGGGTCAAGGAGATGCTCAGGGTTAAGCTGATGATGGTGTCTCTCCAGTGTTGTGGGAGAAAAGCTTTGGCAAAAATTGTGTCTATCACTGCCCCGATGAAATCCAGACACTGGGAAGGGCGAAGGTGGGACTTCTGGAGGTTCACCCAGGAACCCAGAGAGGACAGAGGATTGATGGTCTTCGACAGCTGTCTGGGATTCCTGTGGAGATCGAGCAGAGATCAGCCAGTCATTGAGATATGGGAATACACAGATAT
The DNA here is from genome assembly GCA_033557465.1 of Ichthyophis bannanicus. NCBI lineage: Eukaryota > Metazoa > Chordata > Amphibia > Gymnophiona > Ichthyophiidae > Ichthyophis > Ichthyophis bannanicus. The sequence continues at coordinate 1,394,284,933 of CM066031.1, read as the reverse complement.
CTTGTTTTCCAAGATGGGCGGCAGCTACAACAACGCATTTGGTGAATACCCACAGTGCGGGGGATAGGCCAAAGGGTAGAACTCTGTACTGGTAGTGATTCTCCAGGACTTGGAAATGGAGGTACCTCCGATGCGACACATGTATGGGGATATGCGTGTACGCAACCTGCAAGTCCAAGGAAGCCAGCTATTCCCCTGGCTGGATAAGTGGCAGGATATAACCCAGTGAGTACATCTGGAACTTCTCCTTCACAATAGAACATAAGAACATAAGATATGCCATACTGGGTCAGACCAAGGTCCATCAAGCCCAGTATTCTGTTTCCAACAGTGGCCAATCTAGGTCAATTTATTGAGTTTCCAGAGGTCGAAGATGGGACGAACATTGCCTGATTTCTTGGGGACTAGGAAGCACCTGGAGTGAAACCCAGTGTTGATTTTGTCGTTCGGCGCAGGTTCTATTGCCCTTGGAGACTAATAGAGAAAGTATCTCTGCCATGATGGCGAGGAGTGACGAGCTGAGAATGTTGCTGGGTGGCAGTCTGCACTGCAGAGGAGGAGAGACAAATCTGATACTTTGATGATGAGCAGGACCCATTTGTCCGTTGTGACAGACTCCCATGCTTGTAGGAAGGCTGTCAGCCGACCTCCTGTGGGGAGGTTGGCTGAAAAATTCCTGTCAAAAGAAAGGATTGGCCATCCCTGTGCCAGTTGGCATGGATTTCTGTTGTTTGCAATCCCGCTGGCGTGATTTTGAGCGATAGGAGCTCTGATATGACTGTTTATAGCGAGGGGTTTGCCATTTGCGGTAAGAATTGTAGGAGTTGTGAAGTTTTGTGGAGGAAAACGACTTCTGCTGATAAGTTCCCTTATGTGTGGAGTATGTTCGTTCCAGGCCTTCCTCTGCGAGAGTCTATAGGGTGGTGCAGCGATCTTTCATATCATTGACAATGTCCTTTATCTTGTCACTGAAGAGCATGTCGCCCACACAGGGAGTATCCATAATGCAGTCATGAGTGTCCTCACGGAGACCAGAAGCTTACAGACAGGCCAGGCAGCGCGCTGAAATTGCGATTCTAGCAGTGCGAGTTGCCACGTCGAAGGCTGCCCTGATTTGGTGTTTTGTGCATTCCTGAAGGTCAGTGAAGGACATAGTTGCAGCCACTAGAGTCTCAGGACTGAGGGACGGGATGGGGGTTTTAAGGCTCCCAACAATGACATCTTGATAAAGAGCATGCTGGAGCTGGTATGCTGATACTCTTGCACACTACATAGCCTCTGGAAAACCCTTTTTTAACATCATCAAGGAGCTTGAGATCCCATCCTGGCAGGTTGTTTGCATGGGTTCAGGCAGACCTGACCCGTTTAAGGGCCGATTTGACCACTATAGAGTTGTGTGGGAGTTGAGGTCTGTCCAATCCTGGGTTTTACTTGATATTTGGTATCAGGCTTCCGGGAGCAGGCAGGTCCGGGGGCGGGTTCTGCTAAAGTTTTATTAAACTTTCATGCAGCAGAGGATGAACCAGGTGTAGCGCCGTCATTTGGGGAGGCCCGGGAACTTGAGGGCCACTTGGGTTTAGGGCCATTGGTCTGTAAGATCTATGGTAGTAATGCCCAGGGTGAAAGAGACCTTCCGGAGGAACTTAGGGTAGGTTAGGTCCTCTGGAGTGGACGGAGGAGAATCGGTTGCAGGAGCAGGAGCTTCCACCTCTGCTGATGTGAGGGCTCCCCTCCGAGGCTAGAGATCCCTAAGTGGCTGCCTCCTCATCCCCATTATGGGTTTCCCTGGAGCTCTGGGAGGGCAGGAGTAGGTGATCCGGGAGGGAGTCCCCGAAGATGGAGAAGGTGGCTGATCCACCGGATGGCTGATGGTCAGGATGGCGATGGCTGAGGGACCGAGCATGCCTGCAGAGGTGGTCTTCTGGGTGGATGACCACTGCTTGAAAAAGTGGGATAGTAAGTTGAGCAGCTCCTGGGTTCCTTCCGGGTTTGCAGGAGGTGCGGGGATTGTAAATGGTCTGCAAGGGTTGGGTTGAAGAGCTTGTCCCTGATTGTCTGTAGGACCCTTAACCATCTCCAGGGGTCCCCTTAATAGGCTGCCAAATGTTCCATGAGACCCAAGGGAAGAGAGAGGGCTGCGGGTGTACCTGCAGCTCCTGTGGTGCTCTGAGGGGTTGACCCTGCTATTGCTAAGTCTCCTGCGGCGTTGCAGAAGCCTATCCATGCTGCTGCTGATACTACTCTGGTGGTGACAGCGTCTGCCACTGTCCCCAAATCACTGGCTCTGCCATCTGTATCTGCACTGTGAGCTTTTATGCTTGCAGCGTATGTGAGCATCCCGTCCAGCACTTCTCCAATAGGGACTGTGGAGGCGTCTACGGTGCCATGCCAGTAGATCGGGGCTGTTGGAGCTGTTCCAGCATCAGCGCAGAGGGGCAGAGCTGAGAATGCTTCCTTGGCTTCTGCCTATTGGTGCAGAGGGGGGCCAATGAGAGTCACTGCTGACCAATCGCTGCTGGGGGGGGGCAGAATCCAGAGGAAACTGTCCAATGGGGTCCAGAGGTGCGGCAGCAAGAGCAGGTAAGGAGGAAGCATGGCCAGGAAAAGCAAGATGGCTGCATCTTCGTGTGCTAGGGGTCTCCGGAGCAGCACTGGGAGCCACGGCAGCAGAGGAGTTGGCAGCGGATGCCTCAAGAGGAGGAGGATGGTGCAGAGTGAGCCAGCCGAGGGCGGAGGCCTGAATAGGCATGTCCCGGGCTGCTGCAAAGTTTTTTAAAGCTTTCTTTGAAGATCATTTTGCAGTTTCCAGCCTGTGGAGCTCCGAAACTGGTACCGGAGGAGAGGATGCTTGAGTGAGGCAATCCCAAAGTGCATGCCCACGGGACTTCTGTGCTCTAGGTGACATCCTTGCACAGTGGGGGTTGTTTTCGACCTGATGGTCCTTACCCAAACAACAAAGGCAGAGGTTATGGGAGTCCAAATTGCTCATTTTTCTGGAGCACACAAGGCATTGGTGCTTACCAATGGTGAAAGTGTTTCTGATGTTGTAGTGGGAGATCATTTTGCATCCAGTGATCACCAGATGGTGTTGTTCAGTATTAGGACTAGGGCTGTTAGAATCCATTCAAAGGTGAGGATCTTAGACTTTAGAAAGACTAACTTTGCCAAGATGGGCCAATACCTCAGGGAGTCGTTAGTGGGATGGGAACAGCTGGGGGATGTAGAAAAAAAGTGGGCAAAACTGAAAGGGGATATTTTAAGGGCAACCAACCTTTTTGTTAAAATGGTAAATAAAGGTAAAAGGAAAAGGAGACCGCTATGGCTTTTGAAAGAAGTAGCTGAAAAAGTGAAGGAAAAGAGGGAGACTTTCATGAAATACAAGAGATCACAGAGAGAGGAAGACAGGCATCTATATTTGGAAAAAGTTAGAGAAGTTAGCAAAGTAGTTAGGAAGGCAAAGATTCAAAAAGAGGAGGAAATAGCCAATGCAATAAAATGGGGGGATAAGACATTTTTCAAATATGTTAGTGAGAAGAGGAAGGGCAAAAGTGGTATTGTCAGACTCAAGGGTGCAGGGGAGGAATATGTAGAAGCTGATAAGGATAAAGCGGAATTGCTTAACAAATATTTCTGTTCTGTGTTCACAGACGAAGAACCAGGAGCAGGACCTCAGAAAACACCCACAAACAGGAACAGAAGCGAGGGACATCTTGAACAATTTTCAGAAGACTGTGTTCGTGAGAAACTAGCTCAACTTGAAATAGACAAAGCGATGGGACCGGATGGGATACACCCTAGAATACTGAGGGAACTTGGGGACGTTCTAGCAGCTCCGCTGACTGACCTTTTCAATGCCTCGTTGGAGTCAGGAGTGGTGCCACAGGACTGGAGAGAGGCTCATATGGTGCCTTTACACAAAAGCGGAAGAAAGGATGTGGCTGAAAACTACAGGCCGGTTAGTTTAAATTCAGTGATGAGTAAATTATTGGAAACGCTGCTGAAAGAGAAAATAGTGAGGTTTCTGGAGTCCAGCGTATTACAGGATCCGAGGCAGCATGGATTCACCAGAGGCAGGACTTGTCAGACAAATCTGATTGATTTCTTTGATTGGGTGACCAGGGAGTTGGACCGAGGAAGAGTCCTAGATGTGGTGTTTTTGGATTTCAGTAAAGCCTTTGACACTGTTCCTCACAGGCGACTTATAAACAAACTGAGCACCCTAGGGATGGACCCTAAAGTTACTGCTTGGGTTAGAAATTGGTTGGGTGGGAGGCGACAAAGAGTACAGGTAAATGGAGCTCACTCTGAGGAGAAGGAGGTTACCAGTGGTGTGCCCCAGGGATCTGTCCTTGGTCCGATTCTTTTTAACATCTTTATTAGTGATATAGCGGAAGGGCTGTCGGGTAAGGTTTGCCTCTTTGCGGATGATACCAAAATCTGCAATAGAGTAGACACCCAGAAAGGTGTAGATAACATGAGGCGGGATCTAGCTAAGCTTGAAGAATGGTCTAGAATTTGGCAGCTGGGATTTAATGTTAAAAATCAGGTTGTGGGGTCGAACAGGCAAAGATTTTAGTAAACCATCCAGCTCCAGTTATAAAAAGTTAGAAGTCCATGTAAAAGGGGAACTATTAGTATGTGCAGAGGGAATAGAAGAAAGAGAGAGAGATGGAAGCAAAGAATAGAATGTGAGAGAATTGAGGGTTGGAAGAGAGTGGTGGGGACAACATCAGGAGAAAAAGTGTGATATGGGATGGAATGGGCTGAGAGGAGAGGGAGAATATATTGTGGACAGGTTGCAGTGGGTGAGGACAAGGGAGATAGTGATGAGTATGAAATAGGGTTGGGGAAAAGAATGGCTGATGGGACTTTGAGCACTTCCCTAGCTTTAGAATTGGCCATAGGAGGTTCAGATAATTTTATTGGCATGACACCAGTCTCCCCAGTGTCCACATTACCCACTCTATTCTCGACAGTAAGATACAGTCTAGTCAGAAACACGCCACAAACCACAGTACTTTGAGTTTTTCTACTTTTTTGCTTGTGGGTGGAGGATAGGGTTGCCAACTGGCTCCAGATGCGCCCGACAGACTTGATCCAGTCCTGTGTTTACCGCATTGCATGCAGGGACTTGTAGTCTTGCTTTTCTTATGGAGTGCAATGGAGAAATCAGAACTACGTGTCCCTGCATGCAATGGAGTAAACCCAGGACTTGATCAAGCCTGTCGGGCGCATCTGGAGCCAGTTGGCAACCCTAGTGGAGGAATGTTGTTGAATTCATGAGTTCAGTATGCCTGGTCATTTTTAAAAGTTGCTCCTTTGCTTATTCCTACATACCTTAGCATCCCTCTGGCTCTAGCCACCACATTATCACACAGTTTCACTACATTTGGATCATCGGACATAAAACATCTTAGGCTCTTGATTTTTGGACATATAGATAGATCCTATACACGTGTTTCAATTTATTGAATAGGCAAGGAAAGACAAAAAATGGAGAGCCTCATATATAATTAATAAAGTTATTATAAGGATATAATAACTACAAAACAGACAGAGACAGGGCTACTGCAAATGTATTTAGCACCCTGGGAAAACCTTCGGCCTTGCCTTCCCGCAAATACCTTTCATGCCAATGGCTCACCCCTCCCCCATCACCACCCAGATTTTGATAAGTAAATTCAACAATCACAATAACCCAAACATCAACAGTCAATGAAGAAGTCTTTCCATGAAGCATGAAATAATGGGACAGTGTGTTATGCAGAGAGTGCACTGAAATGTATTCCAATAGAGCATGCTTGTCCTGGATGATATAAGTACTATTAATGCTATAGGCAGAAACATAGTAACATAGTAACATAGTAAATGACGGCAGATAAAGACCAGCATGGTCCATCTAGTCTGCCCAGCAAGATGGCAAGAGCAGGCGCACCTGTCGCTCTGTGCAGGCCACCCCTCCCCATGTCTATGTTTAGGGGTAAACCCACCACTCCATGTAGGACACCCCTATTTGTTGAGACGTTATATGGTTCAGAAGTTAGATGGTACCGTTTATTTTGTTTTTATCCTATTGCTGTAAAGGGATCCACTGTGTTTGTCCCATGCCTTTTTGAATTCCGTCACCGTGTTTGCCCCCACCATTTCCATTGGGAGGGCATTCCAAGCAACCACCACCCTTTCAGTGAAAAAATATTTCCTGATATTGCCTTTCAATTTACCACCTTGCAGCTTCATGTTATGCCCTCTAGTTTTACAGCTTCCCCGTCTTTGGAAGAGGCTTGTTTGTTCATCATTTCTCTTTAAGTATTTAAAGGTCTGAATCATATCTCCCCTGTCCCTCCTCTCCTCCAAAGTGTACATATTTAGGTCTTCAAGTCTCTTCTCATAAGGCTTCTGATGCAGGCTCCAAATCATTTTGGTCGCTTTCCTCTGAACAGTTTCCAGTCTTTTTACATCTTTTGCAAGATACGGTCTCCAAAACGGAACACAGCATTCCAAGTGAGGCCTCACCAGTGACTTATACAGTGGCATAAGTACCTCTTTCTTTCTGCTGGTAATCCCTCTTTGTATGCAGCCCAACATCCTCCTGGCTTTTGCCACCGCCTTGCGCACTATTTTGCCACCTTGAGATCATCAGAGATAATCACACCAAGGTCTTTCTCCTGAACCGTGCATACCAACCTCTCGCCCCCTATCGCATACATTTCCCTTGGATTTCTGCTACCCAAGTGCATGACTCTGTACGTTTTCGCATTAAATCGTAGTTGCCAAGCATTAGAACAGTCTTCCAGCTTTTGTAGATCTTTCCTCATGTTAACCACTCCCTCGGGGGAGTCCATTCTGTTGCAAATTCTTGTGTCGTCTGCAAAAAGACAGACTTTTCCATTCAGTCCTTCAGCAATATCACTCACAAATACATTGAACAGTGCCGGGCCCAGGACCGAACCCTGGGGCACCCCGCTAATCACCTTCCTCTCATCCGAGTGAGCTCCATGTACAATCACCTTCTGTCGTCTGTCAGTCAACCAATTTCTAATCCAGTTTACCATCTTGGGACCCATCCCCAAGCTACTGAGTTTGTTGACAAGCCTCCTATGAGGAACAGTATCAAAGGCATTGCTGAAATCCAGGTAGATGACATATATCACGTGTCCCTGATCTAGTTCCTTGGTCACCCAGTCAAAGAACTCAATCAGATTAAGAACATAAGATATGCCATACTGGGTCAGACCAAGGTCCATCAAGCCCAGTATTCTGTTTCCAACAGTGGCCAATCTAGGTCATATGTACCTAGCAGTTTCCCCAAGAGACACAAGTTCCACAATGCTTGTACTGGGTCAAGCATTGATATCTTCGGTCACTTCTTAATAATGGTTTATGGACCTTTCCTCCAGGAACTTGTCCAAATCTTTTTTAAACCCAGCTACACTAGCAGCCTTTACTACATCCTGCGGTAACAAATTCCAGAGTCTGATTACACGTTGAGTGAAAAAATATTTTCTTTTATTAGTCTTAAATAGTTTACCCTGTAGCTTCATTGCATGTCCCCTAGTCTTTCTATATTCTGATATCGTAAACAATCGATCTACGTTTACCCGTTCCACTCCGTTCATTAATTTATAGACTTCTATCATATCTCCCCTCAGCCGTCTCTTTTCCAGGTTAAAGAGCCCTAACCTTTTTAGCCTTTCTTCATAGGAGTATCCTTCCATCCCCTTTACCATTTTGGTGGCTCTTCTCTGAACCTTTTCTAAAATCGCTATATCCTTTTTAAGATACGGCGACCAGAATTGCACACAATATTCAAGGTGCGGTCTCACCATGGAACGATATAGAGGCATTATAATATCTTTTGTTTTATTTTCCATTCCTTTCCTTATCATACCTAGCATTCTATTTGCTCTCTTGGCCGCCGCTGCACACTGGGCCGAGGGTTTTAACATGGTATCCACAATGACGCCTAAATCTTTTTCCTGGGTGGTGGTTCCTAATGTGGAACCTTGCATCGTGTAACCATAGTTTGGGTTGTTCTTCCCTAGGTGCATAACCTTGCACTTGTCCACATTAAATTTCATCTGCCATTTTGATGCCCAGTCTTCCAATTTATCAAGATCCTCTTGCAATTTTTCACAATCCTCTTGGGGTTTTTTTTTGTTTTTTTTTAAATTTATTTATGAAGATACCTTTTACATAGTCATAATATGAAAACAATTACAACCAATAACACATCAGTGTCAAGAGAAATATAATCAAAAAGAAAACAATACAAAAAGCAGACCACGTCTCGGGGAGTGCCTAAACTAAACAATGAAAATTAAATATACTAAGAAACCAAGGCTAAACCTCAAGGGCTATAGCCAACTTCAGCCGGGCAAGTATCCTCACTGCTCACCTGAACTTATCAAGATGTACTATGAACCTTCTCCCGCTCAACTAACCATTTTTCCAAATCAGATGAAGAAAAAAAGACAAATTTATCATAACGTAATGAAATACAGCATTTACAAGGGTACTTGAGAAAAAACATAGCCTCCAAAGCTAGCACTCTAGGTTTTAACAAAAGAAAAGATTTCCTGCGTAATTGTGTAGCATGAGAAACGTCTGGAAACAATAATACTCTGTCACCACAAAACTGGAACTCCTTCCTCCTAAAATAAGACTTCAAAATCAAAATCTTATCCTCTTCAGAGGATAGGGTAACCAGTAAGGTGGCCCTAGTCGTGATAACATCCTGAGTTTCTTCGAGAAAAGCTGTTAAATTAAAATCAACTTTATCTGACATAGGCAACTCCTCCTTATCCTCCGGCTTAGAAGAAACATTAGGAAAAAGATAATAGCACTTAAGCACTGAACAAGAATCCGCCTGAGGAAAAAGGAGGGTGTCCTTCAGATATTTCCTAAAGAGCACTATAGGAGACAACATTGGGCATGTAGGAAAATTAAGCACACGAAGATTCATTCTACGAGCTAAGTTTTCCAGATTCTCCAGCTTCTGATGCAAAAGAAAACTATCTTTAGCATGAGAAGCTGTAAAATCCGAAAACTTACTAACTTGAGGCTCTAGTTTCGTCAGAGCCAAGCCACAGGCTCCGATCTGGGAATCCAAAGATTGAAATTTTTGCACAGAGTCCCTTGTAAATTGACACAAACTTGGAACAGTCTCTAAGAGCATATGCTCCGTACGGGAGACTACAGTCCAAACATCCGTTAAGGAAACTGAGGAAGCTGCGGGTAAAGTCACTGGAAGGGGAGGACGACTCCACGAAACCTCTTTGGGTAATTTTTGCACCACTACAGGAGAGGCATCCCCAGACACTTCAAGAAAGCCAGGAGGGAGCGGTGGGGTACGCTCAATTGAGCTTAAACTCGCACCCTCTGTGGCAGGAACAAGAGGCACAGTACCTGAAACGGCGGGTCACGGCGTGGAGACCAGATGTTTCTCAATTGCTCCCGCTTGAGATTCGTCGGCTGAGGGCTTCTTCTTGCGCTTGCCGCCTGGCATATCACTCAGCTGACACCAAACGGCACCAAACTGGCTCCAAAGGGGCTCTCAAGGGGCCAAATAACCCCCTTGGAAAACGCGCCGACGGCTGAGCGCCGTACAAAATCAAAATATATAGAAGGACCGGATGGTGACGTCAGCCGAGTGCCCGCAGAGCCGCCAGCCACAGAACCAACCTCCTCTCCTCCACTGGAACCGGACAGCAGGTGAAAACGCTCCCCAATCCTCTTGGGTTTTAACAACTTTAAATAGTTTTGTGTCATCTGCAAATTTGATAACCTCACTCATTATTCCACTTTCCAGGTCATTTATGAATATGTCAAAAAGCAGCGGACCCAGCACAGATCCCTGGGGTACACCACTATTCACCTTTCTCCATTGGGAAAATTGGCCATTTAGCCCTACCCTCTGCTTTCTATCTTTTAACCAGTTCCTAATCCACAATAGTACACTGACTCCTATGCCATGACTCTTTAGCTTTGCCAAAAGTCTCTGATGAGGGACCTTATCAAAGGCTTTCTGAAAGTCCAGATACACAATATCAACCGGCTCACCTTTGTCCACCTGTTTATTCACTCCTTCAAAAAAACATAACAGATTAGTAAGACAAGATCTTCTTTCTCTAAAGCCATGTTGGCTGTCTCCCATTAGGTTGTGACTATCTACATGCTGAGTAATTTTATTCTTTATGATGGTTTCTATCATTTTTCCCGGTACTGACGTCAGGCTCACCGGTCTGTAGTTTCCCGGATCACCCCTGGAACCCTTTTTAAAAATTGGTGTTACATTGGCGATCCTCCAATCTTCAGGTATTAGAGATGATTTTAATGGTAGTTCACAGATTACTGATAGCAGGTCTGCAATCTCATATTTCAGTTCTTTCAACACCCTTGGATGTATACCATCTGGCCCAGGTGATTTGCTACTCTTCAGTTTATCTAATAGTTGTAAGACATCTTCCCGATGTATCGATATTTCCTTCAATTCTTCCGCACCTTTAAATACCACTTCAGTCATGGGTAACATCCCTACATCTTCCTCAGTAAAGACCGAAGCAAAGAATTCATTCAGTCTCTCCGCTATCGCCTTGTCGCCTCTTAGTGCTCCTTTAACCCCTTTATCATCTAATGGACCAACTGACTCTCTCACAGGTTTTTTGCTACGAATGTACTTGAAAAGGTCTTTATTTCGCGTTTTTGCTTCCGCATCAAGCTTCTTCTCAAATTCTCTCTTTGCCTGCCTTATCAATGCCTTGCATTTGACTTGCCAGTGCTTGTGCTGTTTCCAGGTTTTGTCGTTTGGCTCTTTTTTCCATTTCCTGAAAGATGCTTTTTTGGCAACAGCCTCTATGACCTCACCTTTAAACCATGCTGGCAGTTTTTTGGACTTCCTTCCACTTTTCTTAAAGCATGGAACACAGCTGGTCTGGGCTTCCAAGATAGTATTTTTCAACAACACCCAAGCTTGATGTACGTCTTTAACCTTTGCAACTGCTCCTTTTAGTTTTTTCTTAACTGTTTTCCTCATTTTATCATAGTCTCCCTTTCGAAAGTTAAAAGGTAGTACTGTGGATTTCCTTACTATCCCTCCTCCACTAATTAAATCAAAGGCGATCATGCTATGATCACTATTGCCAAGTGGCTCCAACACCCTTATCTCTTGCTCTAGATCTGGTGTTCCACTAAGGACTAGGTCTAATATGGCTTCCCCTCTGGTTGGTTCATGAACCAGCTGTTCCAAGAAGCAATCATTTATTTCATCTAGGAACTTTATCTCCCTAGCATGTCCTGATGTGATACTGACCCAGTCAATACCGGGGTAATTGAAATCACCCATTATTATTACTGCGCTGTAACTTTTGTTAGCTTCCTTGATTTCTTTGAGCATTTCATCATCCATTTGGTCATTCTGGCCAGGTGCTCGATAGTAAACCCCCACTGCCATTGCCTTCCCCCTTTTATATGGAATTTCAGATTTGTTTGGCAAGACCGTCCTTCGGTAAAATCATGTTGCCTCGGATCTTGCATCCTGTTGGTTTTGAGAAAGTTCACTATTCGCTCTTTCAGGAGCGCCTCCATTACTTTTCCCGCCACCGAGGTAAGGCTCACAGGCCTGTAGTTTGACACTTCTTCCCTGTCACCACTTTTGGGTAGAGGTACGACATCAGCCATTCTCCAGTCCTGAGGAACATCTCCTGTTTCCAAGGATCTGTTGAAGACATCCTTTAACGGTCCTGCAAGAACCTCTCTGAGCTCTTTCAGTATCCTGGGATGTATCCCATCCGGTCCCATGGCTTTGTCCACTTTCAGTTTAGCAAGTTGTTCTAACACCTTGTCTTCTGTGAATGGTGTGGTATCTACTTCATTCCCATTTTTATATTTGGGAGTCACAGCTGGTCCATCTCCAGGATCTTCTTTAGTAAAAACAGAGCAGAAGTATTTGTTTAGCAATTTTGCTTTTTCAGTGTCACTTTCCACGAGTCCTTTCACAGCACTTCTGAGTCCTGCAATTCCAACTCTGATCTTCTTCCTTTCCCGAATATACCTGAAGAAAGTTTTGTTGCTACCCTTAACATCTTTAGCCATCCTTTCCTCTGCCTTTGATTTTGCTACCCTTATTACTCCTTTAGACTCTTTGAGTTGGATCCTGTCTTCATTTCTGTGTTCTTCTGTTTGCAAGCTTTTGAATTTTGCGAAAGTTGGGGTTTTTTGCCTTTATTTGAGCAGCCACCTCTTTGGAAAACCAAATAGGTTTCCTTCTCCTCTTGTTTTTATTTACTTTTCTTACATATTTATCTGTTGCCCCTTTTATTGCCTTCTTTAGTTTAGCCCATTGCAATTCCACTTCCTTTATCTCCTTCCACCCCGTCATCTCCTCCTTTAAGTACTCTGCCATTTTATTGAAGTCAGTGTATTTGAAGTTTAGGACTTTGAGCTTGCTATGATTGGCCTGTACCATGGCTTTTATCTCAAACCACACCATGTGATGGTCGCTGTTGCTCACAGGGGCACTCACGCAGACATTCGAAACACTATCACTGTTGGTGAGCACTACATCCAGCGTTGAGCTTTCCCTGGTTGGTTCCATCACCATTTGTCTAAATAATGCATCTTGGAGAGCATCCACAATTTTTTTTGATTCTTTCCAGATGTGCAGAAGGAGTAATGAGGTTGTGACCATTCATAAAGTACCAGATGGAATGTTTTTCCATTTGAAAACTTAAATGCCTGATGGATGATTTTCTTGCTGCTCTTAGTATTTTCTGAATGGGTTTTGGTAATCCTAAAGTAGAAACTAAAGCTCAAATTCCACAATGTGAGGACAATCGGATTTTTGGTCCCAGCATAGCACTAAAACTGCTGTAACAGCTCTAATCAGTGACTTGCATGGTCATCTGGATGTCCATGAATCTGCCTTGCTGCTCTCTCTTAACTTATCTGTGGCCTTTGACATTGTCAATCATTCTCTCCTTTTGCATCATCTCTCTGAGATCAGCATCTGTTATACAGTTCTCAGTTGGTTTTAATTCTTTTTAGAAGACCGCACATTTCAAGTGCAGATTGACAACTCCCCACTTTCTCTTCCACCTCGGTCTCCTGTGGCATCGCCTGGGGCTCTATTTTGTCTCCAATTCTTTTAAATATCTTTCTTGCACCCCTCCTCCTTCTGATTCACTATTTAGGCATATCTGCAATTTGCTATGCAGACAATATTCTTCTCATTTACTATTCTTCTATTCGTCTTTCCCCAAATTTGACGTCATTCAATGCTTGTCTTGATTCAGTTGCATCCTGGCTGTCGTCTCACAATCTAAGACTTAATCCCCACAAAACCCAGGCATTATGGATCACCAAAAGTTCTCAGGTTCTGACTTGTGGGGCAGAAATACTTGGCAGCTCGGTACCTGTGGTTTCTATCTTAACACATCTGGGAATTATTTTGATACTGAGCTCTCATTTGAACATCAGGTAGCAACCACGGTTCAATCTGCATTTTCTGCCTTGTGTCAGATTCTCTCATTGAAACTGTTTCTCTCTTTTGATGCTTTGCTCTCCCTCATTCATGCTATGGTAATTTCGCATATTAGTTATTGTAACACCATTTACTGTGGTCTTCATTCTACTAGTCTTAAAAGTTGCAGCTTATCCAGAACACCACATTCTACCTTTTATCCAATACTACTAGGTTCAATCACATTTCTCCTCTTTTCATCAGATACCATTGGCTTCCTCTCCAATATTGTTTTTGCTTTAAAGTTCTTGTGCATGTGCACAAGGCCTTTTATACCGATTTGCCCCTTTACCTCTCTTCTTTATTGATTCTTTATTGCCTTGCTCGATTGTTCCATTCACAAAATTCTAATCTTAAGGACATACCATTGGTCTCGCATGCACGTCTTGAAGCATCACGCCTTGCAGCCTTCTACTTTTTCAGCACCAACATTGTGGAATGTACTGCCCTTAGATCCTAATCTTCTCTTCATAAATTTAAGGCTTCCTTAAAAACACATTTTCTCATCATTACTTTCCAGAGAGTGTCATGACAGGTTAGGGAAGGCATTCAGCAGTTTTTGTCATTGTTTCAGTTTTCAGTTTCAGTAGAAGCTAAAGCTCAATTTCCTCATTGCAAGGACAATCAGATTTTTGGTCCCAGCATAGCACTAAAACTGCTGTGACAGCTCTAGTTAGTGACCTGCATGGTTATCTGGATGCCTATGAATCTGCCTTGCTGCTCTCTCTGGCCTCCTTCTGTTCTTTCCTTTCCTGTCATTGTGCTGTGTACGCCTTGTAGCGGTATATAAAATGATTAATAGAAGTAGTAGTTCTTTTTATTTTCTTGTTTGGTTTTATTCTATGTTTTAGCCTGTAAACCATTCTGGTACTCCATGGCATAGAGCAGTATAGTAAGTATTAAATATATATAAACATAGTGACTTCAGATTGGGATGAAGGAGATGGTCCTAATATTGGGTGATTAATGCTGGAAATATCTGAAGCCTGCATATAGACAGAACTACTAGTCTTTTTAGAAGAGGAGGCCAATATGGGGTTATGAGAATCATGGTGCTTGGCCACTACTGAAATTCATACAGGGTTTTTGCTATGAGGAAAATGGGGGTATACACAAAGAAGATGCCAAGTCCGGGAAACTGTTAGTGTGTCTGGGACAGAAGGATCAAGCAATAGAGAGGTAGCTTCATTTTTTTGTTGCTGGTGAAGAGGTCAACTTGAGAGATCCTCTAGTGTTGAAAGATGGTCTGCAAGGTTGCTGCATCTAGGGACTACTTATGAGGATGCAGAACTCTGCTGTCAGCTATGTAGTTCTGAACTCTAGGAATTGAATTGATGTGACTGATCATGACAAAGTCCCAGATTTTTGCTGCTTCTCAACAGAGACAGAGTGATCCCAATCTCTCTTGTTTGTTGATATAAAACATAAGCACTTGGTTGTCTGTGTGAATCAAAACCAAGGTGTCTTGGAGCAGATGAATGAAGACTCAAAGGGCATAGTAGACAGCATGGAGCACCAAGTGATTGATGTGAAGAACCTTCTCAAACTTTATCATATTCCTTGTGTTTTGTGAGCCCCCTACCCAGTGTTGAATGCATCCATGGTTTGGACAAGTTGATGTTCCAAAAGAGCAAAGGGAATGCCTGCTGTAAGACTGCTACAGTGGTGGAAATCTAAGGCCAAAATTTGAGGTTCGAATGATGGCCAAAGGGGTTGAGTAAACTAATTCCATTGGAACATAATGTCCCACTGAGATTATCTCATTT
This sequence comes from Ichthyophis bannanicus, assembly GCA_033557465.1. Lineage (NCBI taxonomy): Eukaryota > Metazoa > Chordata > Amphibia > Gymnophiona > Ichthyophiidae > Ichthyophis > Ichthyophis bannanicus. The sequence goes on along the minus strand of CM066031.1, from coordinate 1,394,269,651 downwards.
TCAGTTGAGCAAAAGGGGACTACATGGCTGGCTGAAAGCATATGGCCCAGCATTTGTAAGTCATCCTTGGCCATGACTGATGGCAAGATTTGTATTCTGCAGACATGTTAAGTCAAGGACTATAATCCATCCTCTGGCAGAAAAGCTTTTGCCTGAACTGTGTCCAAAATAGCACTTATAAAGGAAATGCTATTTGTAGAGCACAAAGTGGATTTCTGAAAGTTGATGCTGAAGCCCAGACTCTGGAGTACATGTACTGTCTCATTCCTGAAGGCTAAAGGAAGGTTTTCCAAAGATGTGGCTAGCAGCCAGTCATTGAGGTATGGGAAGAATAGGTGACCTTGCTTGTGGAGGTTGGCAACTAACACTAAGGCATTTTGTGAATACTCTGTGAGCTGAAGGCAGGCCAAAAGGAAGGATTTGACATCTGAAATAGGAAGCAAAGGATAGGAATATGAATGTAAGCATTCTCAAGGTCAAGTTTATGCAGCCAGTCCCACTTCTTTAGGGATAGTAGAATGGAGGGAAGAGTATTCATCTTGAATTTCTCCTTATGAAGAAAAAGGTTCAGGTTTTTGAGATCAGGATGGAGGTATAAGCCTCCAGTCTTCTTTAGCATAAGAAAATACCTGGAGTAGAAGCCCTAATTCCTTTCTTATAGTGGACCATCTCTATTTATTTTAATTGTATTTTATTTATTAGTATTTAGCTTTCCAGTGGTAGTTCAAGACGAGTTACATTCAGGTATTTCCCTGTCCCCAGGGGGCTTACAATCTAAGTTTGTACCTGAGGCAATGGAGGGTTAAATGACTTGACGAAGGCCATAAGGAGTACCAGTGGGATATGAACCCTTTCACCAGACAGCTACTCTAACCACTAGGCTACTCCTCCACTAACATTGGACTGAAAAGGAGACTGTCTTCTTTTAAGAGTCTGGTGTTTATGTGCATGAGGCGTACAGCATAAAAGGATGATCTGGAGATGAACTTGAGGCAGCAGTCTGTTTTGACTATACATTGGATCCAGAAATCTGTAGCAGCATTTGTCCAAGATAACACAAATCGGACACCCCACCACTACCACACACACGCACACAGAGGCAGGGCCAGGGCTACACTACAAATCCCACAATAACTGAAGAAGGTTTGTGCACCTAGGAGGGTCAGGGGCAGAATGTGGGCACTGACAGCGCATTGTAGTTACCTCAGGTGTTTTGGGAGTACAGTACCATGAATGTTGCCATTAACGCAGATGCACATAAAGCACAGTTACATACCTGTAACAGGTGATCTCTGGGAACAGCAGGAATAAGTCTTCACATATGGGTATCATCGGCACCGACGGAGCCTGCGCGAGAACGCTCCCCAGCGTCCAGTAAGAAAGCCTTTGGGAGCATCCCACAGCACCTGCGCGCTGCCTTCCCGCCTTTCCTAACCGCCTCTCTCCAGTTCGAGTTTTAAAACTGAGACAAAGAGAGAGAGAGGAAAGGAAAGATAGATAGAGAGATACAACTCCTAGGGGAGGTGGGTGGGTTGTGAAGACTTATTTCTGCTGTTCCCAGAGATCACCTGTTACAGGTAAGTAACTGTGCTATCTCCAGGAACAAGCAGGAATGAGTCTTCACATATGGGGACTCCCCAGCTAGAGATGCCAGGGAGATCTCCAAAGTTGTGAGTCCGAGAAGGGCTCTACCTCACACCATGGATCTCGGGCATCCAACCAGGGAGTTGATTAGGTATGGAACAGGTGTTTGAGAACAGCCTGACCAAACAAGGCATCCCGGCGGGAGTCCTTGTCCAAGCAGTAATGGGCTGTAAAGGTATGAACCGAGGCCCAGGTGGCCGCTCGACATATTTGGTCGATGGATACAGAGTTTAGATGAGACATAGAGGCTGCCATGGCCCTCACATTGTGAGCAGTGACATGGCCCTCCAGAGAAAGGTTCTTACTCTGGTAGGCGAAGGAAATACACTGAGCAATCCAATTGGACAGAGTTCTCTTAGAGACTGGAAGTCCTAAATGAGAGGGATCAAAAGCAATAAAGAGTTGAGAGGACTTTCTATGTTGCTGTGTCCTTTGTAAGTAAAAAGCGAGCGCTCTTTTACAATCCAGGGTATGAAGATTCCACTCTGCAGTTGATGCATGAGGTCCTGGAAAAAAGACAGGTAAATATACCTCCTGATTTAGATGAAAAGGTGAAATCACTTTAGGCATAAAGTGTGGATTGGTCCTGAGGACTACCTTGTCATGATGGAACCTTGTATAAGGAGGATTAGCCACCAAGGTTTGCAGCTCACTGATGCGGAGAGCTGAAGTGACTGCAATGAGACAAATAACCTTCCAGGAAAGAAATTTCAAGGAGGTAGAGGCTAAAGGTTCAAAGGGTGGCTTCATAAGCTGGCCAAGAACCAGATTCACGTCCCATGCCACTGGAGGTGGTCTAATGGGAGGTTTAGTCAAAAGAAGGCCTCTCATGAATCTTGCTATAAGAGGATGAGAGGAAATAGGCTGTCCATTGAGAGGCTTAAGGGATGCTGCAATAGCACTCAAATGGACTCTTACTGAATTCGTTTTAAGGCCTGCATGGGATAAATGCAGCAAATACTCTAGTAAAGAATTCAGAGGTATTGCAAGAGGGTTAAGACCCTTCTCTGCACACCAAATGGTAAACCTCTTCCATTTAAAAGCGTAGGAATGTCTGGTGGAAGGCTTTCTGGAAGCATGAAGGATATCCTTCACTTGCTGAGAAAGATGCAAATCTTGAAGGTCTAGGCCTTCAGCAACCAAGCCCTGAGATGAAGAGACTGGGGATTTGGGTGCCACAACGTTCCCTCCTCCTGGGACAGGAGGTCTGGAGCAGATCCCAAGTCCAGGGAGGGAGCTTGAGAGAGATGCAGAAATAGAGGGTACCACACTTGGCGTGGCCAACGTGGTGCTATGAGGATCATAGACCCCCTGTCTCTTTGAAGCTTGAACAGTGTCTTGGGAATTAGGGGAATGGGTGGAAAGGCATAGAGGAAGTCTTGCCCCCAATGAAGGAGGAAGGCATCCCTGGCCTGAACTCCCTGACACGGAATCCTGGAACAGAACCAGGGAAGTTTGGCATTCCACGGACTTGCAAACAGGTCTATGTCTGGGGTTCTCCAAATTTGAAAGATCCTGGTTATCTGGTCCCCATGGAGGGACCATACGTGTGGAAGCAGAACTCGACTGAGTCTGTCGGCCCAAGAGTTTTGAACCCCTGGAAGATACACTGCCATGAGATGAATTTGATGCTCTGTGGCGAAGGCCCACAATCTCAGAGCTTCGTTGCAAAGCGACAGAGAGCCAGTTCCCCCCTGCTTGTTCACGTAGAACATGGCTACTTGGTTGTCCGTGTGGATGAGGACTGTCTTGTAGCTGAGCAGGGTGTGGAAGACTCTGAGAGCTAGAAAAATTGCTCTGAGCTCTAAAAGGTTGATATGTAGAGATGTCTCCTGTGGAGACCAGATGCCCTGGGTGGAGAGATCTTGTAGATGAGCCCCCAACCCTTTGGGGAGGCATCTGTTGTGAGGGTTGCTTGGGGTAACACTTGTTGAAAGGGGGACCCCAGCAACAGATTTTGGGTGGACTTCCACCACTGGAGAGAGCAAAAAAGGCGACTGGAAGTTGCTATTTTGTCTGACAGGCACCCTGATGCCTGGGTCCATTGGGTGGACAAAGTCCATTGAGCTGCCCTCATGTGAAGGCAAGCATAAGGGACCACATGCACAGTGGATGCCATGTGGCCTAACAGTTGTAACATCTCTCGAGCAGTTAAGTGGGACTTTAACTGAATCTGGGAGGCTAACTGTACCAAGCATAGGCAACGGGCCTGGGGAAGATAGGCCCTCACAGTGGTGGTATCCAGAAAGGCCCCTATGAACTCCAGAGATTGAGATTGAGTAGGGGTGAGATGGGATTTTGGGATGTTTATTACAAGTCCCAGATATTGAAGGATATGGTTTGTGCAGGCCAGGGAAGCCTGGGCCTCCGACTGGGATGGAGCTCGGATGAGCCAGTCGTCTAGATATGGGAATACAAATATTCCTAGAGTAGGTAGGAATGCAGCTATTACTGCCATGCATTTTGTGAACACTCTTGGGGCAGGGGCCAGACCGAAGGGAAGCACTCTGTATTGATAGTGCTTTCCTTGGAAAAGGAACCGAAGGAACCTTCTGTGTGTTGGATGGATGAGGACATGGGTGTACGCATCCTTGAGATCTAGAGAACAAAGCCAGTCCTGACTCTGGAGGTATGGAAGGAGAGTACCGAGAGAAGTCATCTTGAATTTCTCCTTGCATAGAAACTTGTTCAATTCTCTGAGATCTAAAATGGGTCTGTAGCCCCCTGTTTTCTTTGGGATGAGAAAGTAGGGGGAGTAGAACCCTGAGCCCTGTTGAAGAAGGGGTACTTCTTCTATTGCCCCTTGGGCAAGAAAGGTAGCAACCTCCTGACCCAGAAGGTCGAGGAGAGATGTTGGAGAATTGAACTGTCTCATCATGGTGTGAGGGGGAAGGTTTAAGAAATGAAGCTTGTACCCGTCCCTTATGATGGAGAGGGTCCATTGCTCTGCTGTGATTTGTTCCCATCTGGGAGCAAAGTGAACTAACCTTCCTGGAATGGTGAGAGGCTCTGGATGTTCTAGAGCCAGAAAGGCTAAGTTCTCTAGTTGTAAGTCAAAGGCCCTGAGGAGGCTGAGGCTGTTGGGCCGTAGCAGTCCTAGCAGCCTTAGGCTTGGCCTGTTTCGGTTGTTGCTGTCTCTTTGTAGCAAAACGGCCTGCAGAAGATGCCTGCTGACCATAAGCAGAATAATATTTCCCTTTTTGGGGGAAAAATCCCTTTCTGAACAACCTTTTTTTAAAAGGAGCAGAAGTAGACTTTGAAAGTCTATCTAAAGCAGAATTTTCAGCATCCATCTGGGTGGCCTTTGCTTGCCAATCTTTGCCAAAAAGGTTTTCACCTGTACAAGGAAGGTTTCCTAGTCCATCCTGAACCCAGGGTTCCAAATCAGAAGCTTGTAACCAAGCAACTCTGCGTGCACCTATGGCAATAGCCGAGGCTCTGCTGGCACCTTCAAAAGAGTCAAAGGCTGCACAGTTGGAAAACTTGGAAATATCCTGGGCATGTTTAAGCCAGGTGAGAAACTCTTCCCTTTTATCTTCTGAAATAAAAGGAGACAAAGTTTGCAGATGATCTGTAACTTCTTTTAGAAACATCCCCATATAGAGACTATAGGAGTTGATTCTGGCAACAAGCATACTGGCCTGGAAAATTCTCCTGCCAAAGGCATCTAAGGTTCTGCATTCTCTTCCTGGAGGAGTAGAAGAGTGCCTTTTTGCACTCTTGATCTTTTTCATAGCAGACTCCACCACAATGGAGTGGTGAGGAAGCTGAGTCTTATGAAAGCCAGGACAAGGAGGAACAAGATACATGGTGTCCAACCTACGAGAATGAGGAGAGGTGGTGAGAGGAGTCTCCCATATGCCCAACATGTGATCATAAAGAATCTCATGTATTGGTAAAGTGGCTGCCTCTTTAGGAGCCTTAGGATATTGTAAAATATCTAAATTTTTGGCTCTAGGCTCTGTCTCAGGGGCCACTGAGATGGAAAGGCCCCTGGCCACTTCCCTAATGAAGTCTTGAAAAGACAAGTCTTCTGGAGGAGACATTCTTCTTTTTGGAGAAGAGGGCTCCTGAGGAAGGATCACCGATGCTTCGATAGAGGCCTCTGATTCATCAGAGTCTTCAGAGGAATCGAAGTATCGCCTGTCTGGATGCTCCTGCAGAGCCTGATACGCGTACCGGGTGGTATCGACATCGGGAGTGATCGGTACCGATGGGCATCACAGAACAGTGTACCGCTGCCGTCAACACCGAAGCCGATGTCGATGCAATCGGTACCAGCACCGGAACCGATATCGGTTCCGGTGCCGGAATCGGTACCGACAACGGAGTTTGTTGCGGTACCGAAGGCGTCGCAGCTTGTATGAATGCCGTGATGGCACGCTGCATGGTCAGAATATTCTGATCCATCGACGCTACCAATGTCTGGATGTCGGTACCAGTGGAAACCACCGGTACCCCAGAACATGGCAACAGGTGATCGGTCGAGGCTGAGCCATCAATGTCAACCTGTGACCCCATAGATAAAGCTTTGGAAGCCGGAGCCTCCCGCCGGGGTAATTTTGCCGGTGCGGATTCCTCGAGAGCAAGCCCGGAGGCATCTCGATACTTAGAGGGAGATCTACTCTTCGAGGACCGGCTGGACTTAAGTTTGGTTACCTGAGATCCATGGGAGGAAGAAGAAGCCCTGGAAGACGTCGATGCCACCGAAGCTGCATCAGAGGGAAACAGGGTACTGAGCTTGGCTGCTCGATTCTGTAGACCTCTTTTAGACATCATGGAACAGGACTCAGTCCGCAATGGAATGGTCAGGACCTAAACATTTTAGACACCAGTCATGGGTGTCGGTGACAGAAATAGTTCCGCTGCACTTCGTGCACTTTTTAAACCCGGAGGCGGGCTTTTCCATGAGGAAAACTTTTCGTAGGCCTAAGGCCACAGAAGAAAAAATGCACTGAAGTGAGAAAAAACAGTAGTTATTTATTTATTTATTTTTAGAATAAAGAAAGAAAAGACCGGCGGTACCGGTCCGGCGTCGAGAAGGCAGACATGCGACCAAAGAAATAAAAGAAAATAAAAAATTCTTCAGCAGTGACAGGAACATGACCTGCTGGCTCCGCGGAAAAGAAGAACTGGAGAGAGGCGGTTAGGAAAGGCGGGAAGGCAGCGCGCAGGCGCTGTGGGATGCTCCCAAAGGCTTTCTTACTGGACGCCATGGAGCGTTCCCGCGCAGGCTCCGTCGGTGCCGACGATACCCATATGTGAAGACTCATTCCTGCTTGTTCCTGGAGATTGTCACATCAAGGAGTGGTATAACGTGCACACATGTGCTGGTTAGCATGATGTGATGCAGAGCAACACACTAACTGCAAGGCTGCATATGCCTCCAAAAATTAGCACAGTCTCCAAACTAGTTCTGTGCCACAAAAAGTGCGGCCTTCAGTAAACATGCCTCATATCTAATTCAATCGGCACTGGAACCACAAAAGTCTTTTTAAATATTGGGTCCTTGATGGCCAATTTCCTTGATAATCCCTTTACACTTAGCAGAGAAGCAAACTTACTCCAAAGTCAGCTTTGCAACATCAAGAAAAGTTTTCTCTTTCTTTGCACAGACTCTTTGGAATATGCTCCAATATGAGCTCCGTTCCGTCAACAATTTACTGGATTTTAAAAGAAAACTCAAGACTTTCTTATTTAATGAACACTTCTCAAATGTTCCGATTTAATTCTCAGATTAGTATTTCTATTATGCCTTTATTGTAATTTTTGTTTTGTTTTTTTCCTTTCTTCTAATTTTGTTCCAGGTAAGCCTTTTGGCATGTTGTTCTCTGGAAACCGCTTAGACTCTTAGATTTGCAGTATATAAAATTAATTAAATAAATAAAGGAGATTTGCTCCTAAATTCAGTATGTCTGGGCACAGAGCCAGGAATTTTCCAACATACCCACAAAGGTTTGCCGATATCTGGGACTACACTTATTAAAGATAAGAAAGATTTATATTTCTGCTAAAAAGGGTTCCCAGAACCTAGCCTCTTTCTAAAGCAAGTATAAACTCAATCAAGGTAGCCTTCTCTGTAACAAATGACAGAAAACGCACTGACAAGTTGAACAAAACTGTTACAGATATATTTTTGAATTATTGCCATTTTTGACAAATTTTATTATACCTCATCTTGATTTCTGTCTTTGATGGGGGAGGGGGTTACCATCAGAAACAAAACAACATTCTAAACAACAGAGAGGACGAGGGGTCAGAAGGCTATGAACTATTTAAGAAATTTCAGATCTTCCATGAGATAATATATATATGGAACAAAACATAAGAAGATAATCTGGGATAATGCCTAGGATAAAAGAGTGAACAATGTGACTACTAGATCCTATTAGATGGAGGTATTCATGTTTGTAGTTTATAAATGCAACATCTAATTTTGCTCTCCCAATTACACAAAAATTTGGCCTCTTCAATGGGGAGTCAGAGCAACTGCTACTGATGGCAGCGGCTGTCCCGTTTTCTCTTCCTTTCCCCCCATTCCCTCCACTATAGCCTCCAGCTATCTGGGGGAATGAGCAAGCAGCACTCCCTGCATGTCACAGCTGCCCCCTCCTCAGCTGTCTTCCTTATGGACTGAGAAATGTGCAGGCCACTGGATTTCATGAGACGGGATTCCACAATTCAAAAGAAGCCAGAAGAGGACGCGGCAATAGCAGGCAATGAGCTGTTGCTAGCCTGGTTCCTCTTTTGGGCTGGAGGTCACGCTGAGGACTGAAGGAACGATACCTATGGCGGGGGAGAGGGGTTAAGAGGGTAGAGAAGGAGAGGGAAGGTGTTGATGCCAAGGGGATTGGGGGGGGGGGGGGGTGGATGAAAGTGATGATTCCAGGGAGATGGCAGAAGAGAGTGATGATGGCAAGAGATGGGAGGGAAGGGAAGACTAGTGATGTCATAAATGTGGAAGAGAAGGAAAGGTTTTGAATACTAGAGGGATAGGAGAGAAGGTAAAGTGTTAATGACAAGGAGGAGGGAAAGGAAGGTAATGAAACTAGGTGGGGGTAGAGAGGGAAAGTGATAGTGTGCCATGACAAAGTGAACTTAGTACTGGGTGTGCCATTGCCACAGTCACTATGCATGATCAAGGAAGAACAAGGATTAGGGAACTGAACGGGGACTTGACAAAGCAAAACTCAGAATGGGGGAAGAGGGAACGGTAGGGGAGAGGAAGGAAAGAGATATGAATATGGAGGTGGAGAGGAGAAGAGAGGCATAAATGTCATGTATATTACCCCAAGGCATGTACGTCTCTTGCTGTTCATTTATTTATTTTAATGCTTTTATATACCACGCTATTTGAAATCAGTGCAGTTCACAAATAACAGTTTTGTGCGGAACAGGACATCTGTTAAGCACTTACATTAAGCACTTGCTGTCATGGCTATGGTCTTTTTCACCTGCTTAGTCACATATAAAAATCTCAAGATGAACCCTCATCAATTAATTTGCCTGAGGCTCTGCACCTTCTAGGGTCAGTCCTGGATGGGCAGGGGAGAGATACAAGCTCAGGATGGAAAGCAGAAGAAACAAGCTAGACGCTCCAGAGGAGAGTAGGGACTTGGGGAACAGGTTGAGATTCAAGGTGTGCTTGGAAATTAAGAAGAATTTCCAAGGACATCTTGATAAATTACCCATACATGTTACATGTTACATCTTATGAACTCCAGAAGGAGGCTCTCATTGGCATGATGCAAGTACTATGCAGAACATTCGCAGTGAATTGGAGAGACTGAGATCATACTCTACATACCCTGGCTTAGAAGTGAGGTTCATGACTGTCATAGGCATTGAAGCACCATCTCTTCCTCCTATACTACCCCCAGACACTTTAATACCCTCATCCACAACTTAGACGACACTATTCAGCAAGCCCTACTACATAGCCAAATACGACTACGATTAGAGATGTGATGCCTATTTTGCCATACTGATGTACATAGTTAACCCCTTGTTTTCCAAGTTCAACTACCTTGTTACACCTGGTTATCCAAGTTCTATTTACCTTGTTCAATGTAAACACAAATCATATTCTGAGATGTGTAAGTTGTTAAATGGAAACCTCACTGATGCTGAATAGTGCGGTATAAAAGAGACTGTAAATAAATAAATAAATAAAACTAACCCAATGGAAACATTGCCCTGGGAGTAGGGACTTGGGGATTAGGCTGGGACTCAAAGGTGGGTTACAGCATGCAGTTAAAGATTACATGTGGACTAGGTAGAGTGGGGATTTGGGATATGAACAAAGGGTATCAGTGGGACGGGTTGCTTTGGAGGGTATGAGAAGATCAGGAAGGATGGGGTAGAGAGATGGTGTGAAGGGAGGTGTTGAGATGCAATAGAAAAGGACAGAAATTGTGGTTGGGGTGAGAGAAGATGGAAATGGGAGAGTTGAAGAGGAGGCAAAAAGAAGAATGGGAGGCTGGTTTGAGCATAAAAGATAGAAGAAAGGAAGTGGAAGCCATGGAAGGGATGAGTGGTGGGGAAGGGGCTAGGGAAGGTAAGGAAGATAAGAGGCAGAGGAAAGGGGATAAGGATTGGTGACAGAGTAAGTACAGAGAATGGAAATGTGGGACTAAGGAATGAATGAATGAATGAATGAATGAATGAAAAGGTAAAACAGGAGGCTGAGAAAGCCGAAATACAGAATGTAACAGAATGAATGTTAAGAGAGAAGGAAGAGGGTGAACTCATGTATAAGTTGATAGAGGGCAAAGAATAAAGTTGAAAGGAAAAAATCAAGCAAATATAGGGTAAGAGGAGATGAGAGAAAACAAACAGAAAGAAGACCATGGAAAAGGATTTAGGAGAAGGTGAACAAGAGGAAAACAGAAAAGAGGTTGGGACCATGCAATTAGAAAAATAAAATGTCCAAACAACAAAAGTAGAAAAAAAGCATTTGAATTTGTTTGTAGTGATGGGAATATCAGCTTTGGTAATGTGCATTTCTTATATTTTTGTATGCATTTTCCTCAGTTAGGAGAACATGCATTTCTATTTCCTCTTCTTCAGTGTTGCCATACATACAGAATCTGCCTTCTCAATGCTTCTATTTCAGTTTTGTTTCTGCTTTTTTCTTTTTCTAATTTATGATCTCTTGTTCTGTATTTGGGGGTCAGTCTATATTCTGCATGTGACAGGTGAGGTTCTGTGAAGGGATCTGTAGCAGTCCAGCTTGCTCTGTTTTCTCAATAGATAGTCTATTGGTCTTCTAAGGTTCACTGTTAAATTTGTAGTGCTGGTTTTCAGAGGTAGGATAATTGCTGTTTGATTTTTCTCAGTGCTGTTATGATACTGCAGGTTTAGCTGTAGGTTCTGAGTGTGTTTTTGCAAGGTTTTGTATTTCTACATAATGTGCCTACAGCTGAGAGAAGTTGTGTTACTGTTACTGAGGTGAACCTAGAATTGGAATATTCATTTAGAGGGCAATTCTATAAGGAGTCATGTGCCATTTACACATGTAAATCATGAAATTTTAATGAACTGTGCATGTAAATGGGCAGTTATGCACATAACTGAGGAGGTCACATTTCTGGTATTACATATGTCAGACTGATGGCATATACTTTCACTGTGGGTGTGCAGATGGATGGACTTTGGGCAGAGCACCCAAGTATACACATAGCTTCTTTTTTTTTTTAGTGCCATCAAGTCAGTGTTGACTCATAGCAACCCAGCTACCCCTGGGTTTTCTTGACAACATATCACCAGCCTTTTCTTCTGAGGCAATGGAAGGTAAAGTGACTTGCCAAAGGTCACAAGGCGTGCCAGTGGGAATCAAACCCTTGATCATCTGGGTACTAGGCAGTTGCTCTACCACTAGGCTACTCCTTCACTCCTGCATAACTTATACAAGACTATCATTTACTTGTGATCTTTACGATTCTAGGTAAATATTTACACCAGTTCTAGAGCTGATGTAAATGATCGTGCCTTAGATTTACGTACATTTTGGACACTTAAGCTAGTATTCTATAAAGAAAAGCAGGCATCTAGCCTTTTATATAAAATAGGCTTGATAGGTACGTGAAAACATACATTAACTAGGCAGAACTTTATGAAATTATCCTTTTAAAGTATAATTTATGAGCATGATGTCCACCTATGTGATTTTAAAGGATTATTCATGGGAAAATGGAGATTGCGATCAGTGCTTTAATTATCAAAATTTGAAGAACTTAATTATGCTTCTGCTCACTACTCAAAAATCTCATCCATCACCTCTTTCTTCAAGCTCTCTGACTCCCTCTTCATATCTAATGGCCCAATTGCAACTGACAACTGGAGACACAGTCAGTTTGAGTTCAGTGCTTTTTAACCTTTTCTTGCTGCTGCTGCCATCTTTCCTACTCATTTCACAGCTGTTTGAACTACACTGTGCACCACACAAATCTACAGAACACTGACCTGAGCTGAGGACTACATGGGCAGGAGAAGTGCTAGTAGTGAGAAGACTGATTTACAGAACTGCCAGACCATTGCATCACTGGTTGTGCTCTCCTGATGTCAGCTGGAATCTGGCCACTGGGGACTTAGGAGGGAGTGGGTGAAAGTGTGGGTTGAGGGGCCCAAAATGAACATTTGTGCCAGGTCCCATGTGGCCATTCTTCCACCACTTCATACAACACACTGCTGCCATCTTGGTTCCATTTTTAAAAGTTAACTAATTTTGGTGGTGGACTTTGGATTTTTTTTGGGGGGGGGGGTTTGAGCGTATGATTAATTTGACTACATAACAGTTATAGCTACCGACTCATCTACAGTTATCTCCTGCAACTGGCTTTGAACTAAATCAATAATTATTTCATTATTTCTGGGCTCCAGAGCTATGTTGTGATAAAGCAGATTGTGGCTACAGAATTGGACAACAGAAAATAATTTATTAGTATTAGTATTTAGCTCACTCCTTTCCAGTAGCAGTTCAAGGCAAGTTACATTCAAGTACAGTAGCTATTTCCCTGTCCCTTGTACCAAAGGCAATAATCCTTAATAGCTGGAAATGGAAAGAGAACTAGGGGTATGCTTGCTAAACTGTGGTAAAGGAGCAAGAGTGCCATTAGCGGTGCCATTAGCGGCGCTAACTGTGCATGTGTACAATTAGCATGTGCAAAAAGCCACTTTAGCACGTGCTAATGGTACCTGTGGGTGGAGAGAAGGCGTGCATGGGGCGGAGAGTGGGGAGTCAATGGGCAGGGGGTGGGCGGGAACAAGGCTTGCTCCCTTAATACAGGCACCTTAACAGCAGGAATCCTAATGCAATTCAAAACCTGGTAAAAAGAGTGGGTTTTTTTTAGGTGAGAGAGCCTATTGCATTAGCAGCAACAGCATACTGCCCAAGTATGAAAGAGCATTATGTTGATGGTGCGAATGGGGCAAAGGAGATGGCACATGGGTCATACAGTGTGGGCTGCTGGTGCACAGGGGGGAACAGGCAGCTGCCTAGATGGCACATAGGAACATAAGACTACAAAATATGCCAAACTGTGTCAGATCAAGGTCCATCATGTATCCTGTGTCCAACAGTGCACAATCTAGGTCACAAGTACCTAGCAGTTTCCCAAAAAGACACACAGGATCCTCAATAACAGTAATGAGGCAAGCAGTGCATAGCTCGGGTCCTCTTTAGCACTGGTTTATGGACCGTTATCCAAGAACCCGTCCAAACTTTTTTAAACCTAGCTACACTGACATCTTTTATCATATCCTCCGGTAATGGATTGAATGGTTTGATTACGCGTTGTCTGAAAAAATATTTTCAATTAGAAGACCCAAATGGGTTACACTGTATCCAGATTGCAGGTTCCCTAGTCTGTCCACAGTCTGATGGCTAAAAAAACGACCTACGTTTTACCTGTTCCATTCCAGTCAATCTATAGACCTCTTAACATATCTCCCCTCAGCCATCTCTTCCCCAGGTTGATGAGCCCCAAACCTTTTAGCCTCTCCACAAAGGGGTATTCTGCCATCTGCAGAACCATCTCTGATGTTCATCATGATCCCACAATGACAGTGGCAGCACACAGTCCTGCTACTGCTGCAGAACGTCAATGTGCTACATGGGGCAGTCCAAGGGTCCTGGCACCCCAGGCAGAGATCCAGGCCACCTCCCCTCCCCTCCCCCCCCCCCCCACTGCTGCAGAACCCAGCTATGGGGGAAGAGGCCGATAGTGCCAGATGCTGTAGCCCTCCAGGTAGCTGGAAAATGCAAGTGCATGGGGAAATACTACAGCAGTGGCTGCCATCCTCCCCCTGAGACATATCAGTGGCAGGCAGTGATGGTGCCCCTGCATGGGCAGTTAGTGGGGGGGGGGCTGTATGGCCGTCCATGTGTACCTCTGCCCCTCCCCCCATCCGGCCCTTGTACCCAAGGCACCTGCCAAACCCGCATGTTTAACATGCTGGGACTGCAACCACCACCACTGACAGTGCATGGGCATGTCTGCATGGTGGGGTGTTGGTGGTGGCATAGGATGTGGCACCAGCCTACAGCAGATAGAAGCCTTGTCCTAGTTGTGTGTGCCATGCACACTGCAGTATGTGCCAAAGACCAGCTGAAGGGAAACATGTCAGCAACAGGAGCTGTTAGTCCCATAAGGCAACACTGTGGTGCAAAACACACAGTTGATGTGTATGTGTGTTAAGGGTCACAGGTTCAGGTCCCTGCTGGGGTTTCTGTATTGCATCTTCCTATGTGCAAGGTTTAGCTTACAGTGTAAGTACAGCTCCAGCATGTGCAATCCCCAAGGAGATGGCCAGCAAGGGTGGAAACACCAACCAGCAGCACTGACAGGCTCCACTATTCACAGCTGGTTGGAAGCTAATTGTACACAGTGACAATGTGTGGTGAGGCCAAGGCACGGTAATAGTGCCTGCAAACAGAGCACATGTTATCAATCCTTGAGCAGACATTGAGACAGGAGTGTCAAGCGGGAATGCCAACCATCTCCACTTTTGCACAGTGAGCCAATGAGAGTGTATGTATGTGTGTGTATATGGCTCTCCTTTGTCCTGTGACTTTCTGCACTGCACTTTGGCTTACATTGCCTGAGGTTTTCCCAGCCTGTTTGGAAAATGTGAATAAGACGAGGCAGAGAATTGTGGATATCGCCTGAAACAGCACAGATTGGCCTGGATGTGTCTGCCACAATGGTAAGGTAATTGTATCCATCTGCCACATGCATTGCCTGGGTGGCCACTGCATGTCATGCTGAGATGGCACTCTCACTATGACCAAAACGTAACCATGGCATGGCTATGTATCCACATAGAGCTATTATAATGTCTGTTTCCAGTGATGTGGATGCATTCTTTGTGTGGGGATGCCATTGCTGAGTATCCCAAGACAGAGTGCTCGTGGTCACACTACGCACATGCCATTCATGCTGAGCAACCGTAGTTGGTTTGTGCTTTGCTAACACAGCCCAGTGAAGGGTGGCAGGGGCAGTCTTTCTACCCATGCTCTAGTCAATAGTTAGTCCTCAATGGTTGGGGCACAGTGGGTCATGGCCTAGTCACTAGGGTCCTGGCAGGACCGTAGCTGTAGCCCCACGCCAGCCTATACACCCCCAATGCAGTGGTTGTCCATGGCAGCAGCATATTGACACTGGTCACTAACCTGCACTGCTATTGGAGGGTTAGTGTCCAACATGGGCAGAACACAGAGCCAAGCTGCTGCTGTCACTGTCACCCTCAGCATGCAGAAAACAAGGAGAAAAAACATAAGACAATACCTGCCACACACTAGCAGTGATGTAGACAGCCAGAAGAGATCATCTCTAACAGTGCAGGTTCAGTGGACCAGGTGCTGGGCACCTCCTCCTCACCTTCAGAGTGACAAATGAAAGAGCTCTGCAGCATGGCTTGCTGTTGTTATGTGCATGTAGCACACACAGCCAGTGCATCTTACTGAGCTGATATGCTGGATCAGTGCATTCTCCATTAGTTCTTCAGCTGCAAACCGCTGTTTTGCATGTGCAGTGCCTCATGGGTAGTGGCGGCCCAACTTATGCCGGCACAGACAGCAAACAGTTTGATCAGAGATCATGTAGAGCTGTGTTGAGGTGTGGCCTACTAGTTGGTGCAATGTTTCCATGGTCAGACATCCAGGGTTTGATTCCCACTTGTTCATTTTGTGCCTGAGCTTGCATAGTCCTGGCTCTGCTGTGACCTACAGACAATCATTCTTCTACATTTCTATGTATTATGGCCACATGTTGGGTAGCCCAACATGGCATTCCCCATCATGGACATCTGTGAACATGGCTTTAGTGGCTCTGCTGCGGCACATTGCAGCGTGTCAGTAATGTATATGCAGCAGATTTCTGGGTCAACTGGTATGGATACATTTTCTGTTTTGCCATCATTGTGACCTCCCAGCTTTACGTAAAGAGTATATATCTCATACATTCAGGTACCTAACACTCGTTGCATAGTTATCCCCTGCACTGTTCTGCCATCATTACTTGCCCCACATGGGGCAAATGGGCTCAACTTGTCCCTTTCTCTCATGCCCCTCTGTCAGGTGTATTGTCTTGCAGATGCACAGGCTGAGGCACCAGTTCCACCCGCACAAATGGTGTTTCATGTACCCCATGGCACTGCTACTTTTGGTTCACACCCACCAAATGCTTTTGGCCTGTATGATCCTATATATCCATCTGCCACACACATTGAAAACTCTCTGCTTGGATGATCCATGGCACAGCCCTGCACCCACCATTTGACCATCAGGGAGATTCATAGTGGGGAAGCTTACTGGCAGTAAGCTGCCCACCATGGCCCTCAGGTGCAGCAGTTAGCCATATCATGCACACCTCTCTTGTGACTGCTCCACATACACACTCATGGACAATCCTCCCTTTGCTGCCCACATCAGGCACATACTGTCTCCACCCAGACACTGTCCTGGCCTATGGCATGCCACACACTGACAGTATATCTGGATAACTGTCCACATCTCACAGACACTATAATGTAGCTTACGGTACGGTGTATGCTTTCAGGTGCATCTAGGACTGCATGCCTGTCACAGCTCCTCCCGCTGCTGCATCCCTTCCGCTGACTCCGCTGCTGCCACCACCCACCCATGACACAGCCAACACCCACACTGCCCTTCATCACTAGGCAGCCGCCTATCTCACCTAGTCAACAGCATAAGCCTGCTGTACAGTTAAACATGCTCATCACACATACTGCCACATTGCCAGGCATCAGGTGAGTCAACTTCATCAGCTACCAATTGTGCTTGCATCCATACCTTCTCCAATAGCTTCTCTGCCCCCTTTCAGTATTTCAGTGGCCTTTCTGCATTAAGGTGCATGTCAGACACCTTCCCGCAGCATGTGCTATTACCACACGGTAAGTGTCCACTACCAGCCCTTAACACAGCATGTGCTATTACTGCCCGCTAAGTGTCCACTAGCACCCCTTAATGTCCTATTACCACCCGCTAAGTGTCCACTACCAGCCCTTAACACAGCATGTGCTATTACTGCCCGCTAAGTGTCCACTAGCACCCCTTAACACCGGAATGCCTCTAACACGCCCAGAACACTTACTGCACGGTAATCCCTTATCGCTGCCATTAATACACAGAAAAGACTGCTCCTTTACCACGGTTTAGTAAACACCCTCTAATTTATCTTCTTTACTCATATGCTAGTCCACAAACTATTGGCACGAAAACAACAAGCGCCCCCAATACACCCGCAGGCAAGTTTCCCGCAGGCAGGGAAAAAAGAGAGGCAAAGGATCAGCAGCGGCGGCAAGCCCTCGGCAGACGACCTGCCGGCACGAGCTCTCTCCTAGCGACGGGGCGAGCTGCTGGAGAGATGGAGCCAAGTGGGGCTGGCGATCTACCTCTGACCCCTCTGCGATCTACAGGTAAATCGCAATCTACCTGTTGGACATGCCCGAAGTAGGCTCTTATTAAATAGCCTGAGGGGTAGTCACACATAAAAATTAGGCACACCTATCTTTACACGGTATATACCTAGGTTCAGAGAACAGGCAGAGCCGGGCAGGATTGGCATATATGTGTGTAATTTATAAAATATGCCCTGTTCTGACTGGCACGTACACACACATTTACACCTGCCTTTCAGCAGGGGCAAATGCATGTACCTACTTTCTATGTAGTCATTTTATAAAGACATATACTGTAGGAGCAGATACTGCCTATATGCCTATATGTCTTATAATTTTAAAATGAAATATTAGGAAAAAACAGAAATTTTGTTTTCACATATTATTAATCAAGCGCACTATTCTTCGGTTGTGCACACTGTTCTTCAATAGCCTGCATTATTGAGAAATAGTGCCCGCTATTAAATAATAGTGCATGCACTTAAATACAAAATGAAAATTTTTTTAAACCAAAACAAACAGCAAAACCCAGAAATAATAGACGAAATAACATGAAAATGTTTTGCCTACTCACCCCTAACGTTGCCTTTATTTTTTGCCTCACTTCTGTCCAAAGAAAGGATTAGATCACACTACAGTCCATGTGTGTTATATCCACCCCTCTTCCCCCCACCCCCTATAACTTGAAAACAGCTGCAGATATAGGTGTGAAAGTTTGATTGCTTAAAGGAACCTAGGCAGGGATGTGACTTTTTCATTTAAGATAATTGGAACCTAATTACTGAAGATGGTTTGTGGCAAAGATGGTATATTGAACACTGAACGAGAAGTTAAATTGAAAAAGGGGGAGAAGGGGTAGAAGGAGAGAAAATATTTGCATCAATGGATGGATAAATGTAGGTGCCTTTATCTGGGGTTTTCATTTTTAGGTGTTTATAAATTGTAAATGTAGGTGTTTATTTTTCAGTTAACTAAGGGTTCTTTGAAGGTGCAAAAAATAAATCACATTTCTATGTTTTCACCTCACAAGTTCTATATTGCTGGGTAGCTTTTCCAGTGGAATCAAAAATATGTTTGTGTCACTTACGAGTCGTCAGCATAGAAAAGGCACACAAATTTAGTGGTGGCTGTAAGACAAACCAGGAAAGGGGTGAGAGTAGGGCCACACCAACGGCTGTGCAAGCGGTGCGGCCACACAGGGCGCAAGCACAGAAGGGGGTGTTGATATCATCACTGGGCTTTCAGGGAGCTCAAAAAGAGTGAGTTACTGAACATGGCTGGGTTGGGGGGGGGGGGGTGGCACCAGATTCCTTAGTCGCACAAGGTACATTTCTAGCTTGGTATGGTCCTGGGTCAGAGAGAACTAGGGGGAGTGGTGTTTATCTCATTAACATGTATCTTAATTTTTTTTTGTATCAGGGGTTGTTTTGTCAATGTTTACTGGTTAAAATCATAAAATCAGTGGGATATTATGTAAGCATAGAGGAGTGGAGGAGAAGCCTAATGGTTAGAGCACTGGCTTGGCAACAAAGAAACCAGGGTTTGATTCCCACTAGCACTCCTTGAGGCCTTGGGCAAGTCACTTAACCCTCCATTGCCTCAGGAAAATCCAAGTTATCAATGTCCCTATTTAATGTACAGTACATTACCAAGTTTAAGTTACAATGTAAACTGCTTTGACTGAAATGATAAAGCAGTATAAAAAGCCTGTTAAATAAATAAGATAGTATGTGCAGAAAGTGAAAGCAAACACGTTTCAACAAAAGGCTGGTGCCACAGAAGTGAGGTTGCTTACAACATGGGTGTTTCTTCTTGTTTCCAATGGCCATTTATGCCTAGTTTAATCCTATCTAACAGTATTTATAAATAAATGTTATTTCACAGACGAGCTTCCATAATCACCATACAGTGATGTCACCTTTAACCTCATACTGCAAAATTTAAAAATCTCATAGTATATGATTAGGAATACATTCATAATATGAACAGACCTCCAGAGGATGGTAGTTATGCTTATCCCTCAGTGATTTATTTATTTAAAGCTTTTTTATACCACGCTAGTGTTTTGTTGTGATGTAATGATAATGCAATGTATGTTTCCCTCACCTTTGTTTAACTTTGTGCTGTATTAACCGCTTTGATTGAAGGAAAAGGCGGGATACAAAACATGTTAAATAAATAAATAAATAAATCAGTGCGGCTTACAAATAACAAATTCATGCAACAGACCAAAGAACAGTCTTGTGCTTACATTGCAACAGGGTAAGTAACTTGGATCTGTAACTAGGATAACTATTTACATATGGAGCCATCAAATTGTGGCTTGGTAACTATTTACAATTTGTATCTTGGACCCGAGCTAAGAAGGTTAGGATTGGGTCTTGTCGGTTATTGCATTAATCATTATAGTTTATCAGTATAACATAAATGTACAGAATGGGTGGTTCAATAATTTGGTTTGCCTTAATCAAGCTGTGAATGTGTTGGGCGCTGATTGTGTGAGTTGCGGTGTAGGATGTGGTTGTGTTACGTTGGTCTGGGCAAAGTGTAAAAGGAACAGATGATGTTTTAAGGCTTTCCTGAACTGTGTAAGGTCACTGATTGATCTGATATGTGGTCGGAGGTTCTTCCAGCACTTAGGGGCATAGAAGGCAAAGGTTCTATTCCTGGTTGTTTGTGAACAGTTTGTAGATTCCAAGGGAATCACTAACGTATTGATGGCTGATGACCTTCTCGGCCTGTTGTTGGGGGTGGAGGTGAGGAGAGTTGTAAGGGACGAGGGGGCTATCAGGTTGATGCTTTGAAGGTCAGGAGTAGTGCCTTGTAAGTGAGCCTGCTGCTTATTGGTAGCCAATGAAGATCCTTAAGGATGGGCGTGATGTGGGTTCTTCTAGATATACCGTAGAGGATGCGGGCTGCCGCGTTCATCGCAAGTTGTAATGGGTTGAGGGTGCTCTTGGGGAGGCCATGCAGAATGATGTTCGCGTAGTCGAAATGTGGTGTTACCAGCGCCTGGAATATTGTTCTGAAATCGTCCAGAGCTAGCAAGGGTCTTAGGTGCCTTAGCGTCTTAATTTTAATGTAGATAGACTTGGTGGTGTTCTTTATGTGTTCTTTGAAGTCGAGCTGATGATCGAGTGTAACACCCAGGTAGCGTATTGTAGATTTGCATGGGAGTTCAGCATCTCTCACTTTCAGGGTAGAGGGGGGAGAGAAGTCTTTGTTCTTTGTGATAAACAGGACCTACGTTTTTTTGAAATTTATGCGTAGGTTCTGAGCTAGAAGCCAATCAGTGATTGCATTGAAGCAATCTATTAGAGGGGTGAGGTCGGGCTGCATGACATTGATTGGTGCAAACAGCAGGACATCATCTGCGTAGATCAGGCTGGTGATTTTAAATGAGCGGATGATTTCACATATAGGCTGCATATATACGTTAAAGAGTAATGCGGATAGGGAGGAGCCTTGGGGAACTCCCTGATGTTGCTGGAATGGGTCAGATGTTGCGGATCCCGTCCGACCATGTTGCCATCGGTCGGTTAGATAGGATTTGCACCACGCCCAAGCCAAGCCCTGAATTCCCTTCTCGTGGAGTCGGGTAAGTAGTTGGTCATGGTTGACAGAATCAAATGCAGCCGCAATGTCTAGGAAGATGAGCGCAAACCCATTTTCGCAAACCACAATATCCACAAAGGAAACGGGAAGCTTAAAATTGGGATTTTACAGAACAGTCTAAAAACAATATGCTGCCACAGCTACCAACTACAGCAGGGCACCTCGGTGGGCACCAAGAGACTGACCCAGACTTCATAACAGGCAATGTAGGCAACTATCACTGAAGCCAGATTTTGCTAGGCACCAGAATGCTGCTGGTGTTGTCAGGCCCTCTTCCTGTCCTTGCTGTACTTTAAACTCCCCAGCTTTCCAGTAAGGTTACCAGATGTCACCAATTTTTGGAGAGTGTCCCTGATTTTAGAGCTGTGTCCCTGATTCCCAACTGTTTGGCAGCCTCCTGCCCCCAATTCCAGCAATGGGGAGACAGGGGGTAGAAAACAAATATTTTCAGCTTAGTGATTTGAATATATCAGTTTTTAGAATTTACATCCATTAACTTTATATTTTCCAGAGTGTGGGGGAAATGCATCAATGTTTCTATTTCTCTGTTGATTCATCTGCTTTGAAGTGATATTGTTACGGTCATGGGATGGATGGTGGGGGACAGGATAATGACTCTTCCCTCCTTCACACCTTGTTGCTCAAACCTGAAACTAAAGGTGTCCCCACCCCACCCCACCCTACCCCCACACACATCACCTAAGTGTCCAAGATTTGCCTACAGTGTGTGGCCTTCTAACACTCATGTGCTGACAGGCCCTGTGTTGCCCCACCTCTTTCCCACATTTCCATGATGACAGGAAGCCTGTGTTGGAGAAGGGGGGTGGAACATCACAGGGCCTATAAATGCCTGTGTTGCAGAGACACTTAAGCAAGAAGTGTTGATGGCTGCTGCGGGAGATTTATAGAAGAGCAGTAGAAGTAAAGAGGAGGATCTGGGCAAGGATAATTTGGGAGGAGGAGAAACAATCTACCCCCCCCCCCCCAACCTTTGCCTATGGGCACCCATAACTTTAAATCTGGCCCTGCCAACAGAAGAACAAAGAGAGAACCTGAAAATCCAAAACCCTGATTATAAGTCTTCCAGTATCAGATGCAAGTATAGGAATACAAAAAAGTGATATGAAAGAGCACACCACATGCAAAACTATGAAGACAATATTCAGCGGGGATGACATCAAAAAATTATGCACAGAAATTTTCTGTATATATTTAAACATATATTTAAGTATGATATTCATATTAATAAGTTAGGACTGCCATTTCTCTGCTCAGATGGATAAGTTACCTGGATGATGGCTGAATGCCACCACCATCCTATGTCTCATTATGAACACATTACCCCTAGTCTTCAGCATGGTTTCCAGTACATTCTAGATTTTAAGTTATTGGGCTTGGTTTTTAAGATTCTTAAAGTTGGAGTATCCAAATATCTAAATGTTCTTTTGGTCCATATGTAGTTGCATGGTCATTATGTCCTGAGCGTGCCGTGCTGCTTGATGGTCCAACATATAATACGTTTTGCCTTTGGTTTGAATTCACACAAGGGGGTTTGTGGTACTGGGTCCCCAATTCTGAAATGCCCTGCCTGTCTCCTTGCATACTGAGACTGATTTTTTGAAATGTATGAAAGGTCTAAAAGCCCTTAAGTATTGCCTTAATTAAAGGAAATATAGCATTATGTTATATTTGTTTTTATAACTAGATTGATTTCAAATATTCAATATGCAATCCACCTCCTGTAGAATGGTCAGATAGGTGGGATCTGCACTGATATGCCTCTAATGTCTCCCTAGTTTATGCATGTGAAATGAGATTTTAGAAGGGCCGTCTAGGAGGAATCTGGGATGTCCGAAGCACCACATCTAAAAATCCGGGGGAGTGGCAGCAGTGAAGGGAGACATATAATTGCCTTCTGAAATCACTCCGTCTCCACCCCCAAAAGATAAAATGTCCCAGATAGCAATGCCGGATGTATGCACAATTAAAGGACATTTAAGAAATGCAGATATCCCCAAATTGCATGGCCCCAGAAACGGGTAATTGGACATGCCAGCCAGAGTAAAAAGAAACTTCCCTTCCTGATCTATGCAACATCTGTGAACACATAACACCCCTTAAATATGTCGATTGCAAATATGTTATCTGTACATATTGTAATTTCATTTTATCTGTACATAATCCACATATTATTTCCTGCAATATCACTGATTGAAGTTTAAGTTGAATGTATCTTGTTTGTTACTTGTAAACCACCCGTGATCTCTGGAAGGGGCGGCATAGAAAAACGTATAAATAAATTTCAGAAGGGGATTTTTTTTTTTTTTTATTCAGCATATTTTTATATCGCCCCTTCCAGAGATCAGGGGCGGTTTACATCAAAACAAGCTAAACCTTTATATGAAACAGTATTAGTGAACTTTATTCAAAGAACAAAGTGGGTGAGAATTGTCTATGTTATGAGACATGCACATCCCAGCAGCCATATTAGATAAGCAGAGGTGTGGCAGTGGGCCATTAATATGTTTGGAATATAAAGTCACATCTACAGTAGGTTTCTTTGGTTTGGAAAAACTAACTATGACAATGGCAGCACATTTCTCTCTTCCGCCTGCAAGTACTGCTGCCATGAAATTAGAACTTTTATGCACTTTATTTGTGGTCAGGGGCAGGTATAGGCATGGACACGTCAACAACTAGAGCAGGTATAAACATAGATGCGCCAGCAACTCCATTGCACCACCCAGGTCACATAAGAATATAAAAACAAAAAAAAGAGGTCCAAACTTGGGATTCCCCATAGTCGGAATAGCCGCTGCACCACCCTGGGGTCCAGACAACACTCGTATGGCTGGAGGACCCTGCTCAGTCTGTCAGCCAGGGCACTGTCCTGGCTCGGAAGGTATACTGCCCTGTGGAGCTGATCGTGTAAAAGCAGAGGGCTACTGCCTCCTGGCAGAGGCAGTAAGACCCTGTGCCCCCTTCTTTGTTCAGATAGAACATCATGACCTGATTGTCTGTTTGAACTAGCACTGACTGGTGCTGCAGGTGGTGTTTGAAGGCTCTGATCACCAGGAAAATGGCTCTGAGCTCCAGCAGGCTGATCTGCTGCTGACTCTCCTCAGGAGGCCAGTCACCCTGCGTGCACAGTCTCTCGCAGTGGGCACCTCAGCACCTGAGGGGGGGAGTCTGTAATGAGGACCCTCTGGGGGTGTAGGCATTGAAAAGGCATGCCGCCAAATGAGTGACTCCGCTAGTTGACGGGACACCGAGATCCTGTCCTAGAGCCTACGAGAGGCTTGAGACCACTGTGAGAGGAGGCACCATTGAGCTGCCCACATGTGGAGGTGCGCGTTGGGGACCACTTGGACTGTGGAAGCCATGTAGCCTAGCACGCATAGCATGGATCGCGCTGACGCAGTGTGATCATGCTGTACCTTGGTTGCCAGGGCCCTGAGGTGATCCGCCCTGTCCAGGAAGAGGAAGGCCCTGGCTTGGAGAGTGTCCAGGCGAGCCCCAATGAACTCCAGTTCCTGTGTTGGAGTGAGGTGGGATTTGGGGTGGTTTATCATGAACCCCAGATGTTGTAGGACCTCGATGGAGTGGGCTGTGGCCTGTTGTAACTCCGAGACAGTGTCTCCTTTTACTAGACAGTCATCCAGGTATGAGAAAATGAAAGCCTCTTAGAGACGGAGGTAGGCGGCCACCATTGCCAGGCATTAGGTGAAGACTCCTGGGGCGGAGCCCAGGCCGAAGAGTAGTATCCTGTACTGGTAGTGGTCACCCCTGGCCATGAACCTTAGGTACTGCCTGTGGGAGGTGGATCAGGATGTGGGTATACACATCCCTTAGGTCCAAGGAGCATAGCCAATCTCCCTGCTGGAGGTAGGCAGCAATATTCCAAGGGAGAGCATTTTGAACTTCTCCCGCACCAGGAATTTGTTCAGGTTTCTGAGGTCTAGAATGGGTCTTAGGCCTCCTGTTCTTTTTGGGACCAAAAAGTATCTGGAATAGAACCCCTGTCCCTTCAGGTGGTGTGGTACGGGCTCCACAGCCCTGTCCCTGAGAAGGTTTGCAAGTTCCTGCATTAGCAGGGCCTGGTGCAGGGGAGTCTGAGGAGGCTCTCCTGGAACCCATGGGTGGAGAAGATATGCTCTGGGAGTCAAAACCCCAACCCAGTCTGTGCTGGAGCTGGTGTCTGAGGCTTGGGGCCCTTAGGCGTAGGCCCTGGCCTGCTTCCTTGCCCTGATGGCCCTCTTGGGGAGTCTGGGGGGCCTGGTATGGAGGATAGCCTCGATAAAGCTGGCCTTTCCAGTGGAAAGGAGGCCTTTTCCCTGATGTTTTTTTTCCCTTGAGTGGAGGTCTTCTTCGAGAGTCGAGTCCTGGTGACATACTCGATCTCCACCACCTTGTCCTCCATCAGCTTGCCAAAGAGGTTTTCCCCAAGGCAAGGGATGTCGAGGAGTTTTTCCTGAACCCATTGCTCAAAGTCTGAAGCCTGCAGCCAGGCTTGACGTTGAGCACTAATGCCTGCAGTGGCCACCCTCGTGTTGGGCTCAAAGCCATCGTAGGTGGCTCGAGACATGTACTTCAAGCATTCCCCGATAGATCTCGTGAGGGTCTGGAAGCATTGGAGGTGATCCTGGCTGAGGCCTGCAGAGAAACCCCCAAGTTCCCTGGTTAGATCTCGAAGGTATATACCTATATGCAGCTTGTAAGCCTGTATGCAGCAGGTCAGCATCGAGCCCTGGTAACATTTCCACCCGAGGGCATTGAGGGCTCAGGACTCTCTGCTGGGGGCACTAAGGAATGCAACTTTGGGCTTTTTTGTCGATGCATGGCCAACTCGACCACCATGGAGGTGTGAGGTAGTTATGCCTTCCTGAAGTTATCCAGGCAGAAGCTAACACCCGACACCGAAGCTGGTGTTTCCCATATTTGGAGGAGAAGGCGTCCAAGGATGGGGGGGGGATGGGGACCATGAGGGCCTCCTTGAGTGGTGCCTCATACTGGAGGATTTCGAGTTCCTCCGTGCTAGGGTCCTCCTCCTCTGACTTCGTGGTGATGGACAATGCCGTCGCCATTTCTCGGACAAATTCGAGGAATGAGGTATCCTCCGGTGGGGACCAGTGCCTTGACACCGGCAGGGACGGATCTGAGGGGAGATCGTGATGTGCTCATGTCTCCGGGGAAGTCTCGATGTCAGACTTCCAGTCCAAGTAATCCATTGAAAACTCAAAGCCTGACGACTCTAAGGGCATTGTTGGGTCCGATCCTCGATGGACCATGGCTGAGGCTTAGCCGGAGCCAGAGGCACTAGCTGGGGAGGATCTCACTCCCGAGGACCGGGAGCAGGATCAAGACCCTCGCCGAGGATGGGCTCGACATAGGGGGTCCCTGAGGTCTCAGCACATGAGCCGGCAGGACCAGGCATCAATGCTTGCTGCGAGGCAAGGAATGAAGAAACACTGCATTCCAACATCAACATCCTGGCTTTCCACTCAGGGGTTACAACCTTTGACACCGATGCTGGGGTGAGCGGGTGGATACTGGGGAGGAGAGGGAGTCTTCAATGGGACAGGCCTTGGGAGTCTGAGATCCGTTGCCAGAGGCCTTGACGTCTGTCCTAGATACCTTCGCTGGCCGTTCCCGCTCCAACTCCTCGGATGCGTTCTGGGGGCTGTGGGACTGCGCATGGGACTTGCCATGCATGTCGGCTTCCCAGAAAGAGGTCCTCAAGGATTTATTTTTTTTCTTACGCTCTCGCTCTGGAGAACCTTGGTTGGAGTGCCTGCGTGCCCGCTCAGGCACCATGGGGGCTTTACCCGACTCTGAGGATCCATGCGGGGCCTTAGAGAGCATGGATGCCAGGGATTTTGGGACTGAGTCTGACCTATGGCAGATGTCCTTCTGCTTCTGCCGGCAAATCTGGATGGCCTTAGCGGACATCTTTTTACACAGGGAGCATGCCTCTGGGTCGTGGTCAGCACCCAGACACCTGAGGCAACAATTGTGTATGACGGTTAGGGACATGTTCTTGAAGCTCCAATCACACTTCTTAAACCTGATGTCCATTGAGGCAAATAGGGCCCCTGTGAGGTCAAAGACCTTTGATGTAGCCAGCGGTTGAAAAAGGGCATGAAACCGCACTGGTTGGAAAAAACCTAATTAATAGATTCTGAGTCCCGAAGCCAAGGCGATGGGGCTCAGAGGCTGAAAAGGGACCAGTGCTAACCAGATGATGCACAAAAGTGCATGAGGAAATCAACTTTCTTCCAGGGACGAAAAAGGGCCATAGGGCTTTGCGGAAAAAGGGAGACTGAGCAATATGGCACCCTTTGGCGGGAAGGGGACCACACATGTGGTGTGGAATTTCCCAAGGGCTTTCTTTGAAAGCTGGTGAGATGCTTCCACGTGGGCTCCATTGGCATCGATGTCACCCATATATGAGGAGTGACTTCCTGCTTGTTCTTTGAGAACTCTTATATCTTTGTATTTGGCACAGTCTCTACTATTTTATCCTTTTCCAGACATGAAATATTTTAGACTTTTATACCTCTTCATTGACTGAGTGAAGAGAGGATAACTCTCAAAAGCTTATCAGACATACATTAAGTTTGTCCAAGAAAAAGGTATCACCAACAACTTGTTGGTTGACCACATATTCAAGTGAACTAATGCAGCAACCACAATTCTTTGCTTAGATTGCAGCTCAATAGATGATGCAAAGCATAAAGAGAGCAACTTGATAATTTCCTATGCATTTCCAGGTGCCTATGAGGGGGCCTGTTTAATAAAGTGACCTATGTGTATACTTTACTTATAAAATAGGGATGTAATGGCATGCCCGGACCTAATCACAACAGTTATGCGTGCTCCAGAGCAGGTGTAAATACGCGCAACTAGATCTTTCAGAAACGTGCACAAGTTATAATATTTTATAAGTTATGCACATAAATTTAAGCCCACCCTACGCTCCGCCCAAGATATGGCTAAGGGGAGATATGATAGAGGTCTATAAACTAATGAATGGAGTGGAACAGGTAAACATAGATTGATTGTTTACGCCAACAAAATACAGAAAGACTAGGGGACATGCAATGAAGCTACAGTGTAACCTATTTAAGACTAATAAGAGAAAATATTTTTTCACTTAAAGTGTAATCAAACTCTGGAATTCCTTACCTGAAGATGTAGTAAAAGCTGTTAGTGTAGTTGGATTTAAAAAAGGTTTAGATAAGTTCCAGGAGGAAAGGTCCTTAGTCCATTATTAAAGGGGACCTGGGAAATCCACTGCTTGCCCCAATACAAGCATTGTGGAACCTGTGTCTTTTGGGGAAACTGCCAGGTACTTGCGACCTAGATTGGCCACTGTTGGAAACAGGATACTGGGCTTGATGGACCTTAGTCTGACCTAGTATGGCATATCTTATGTTCTTATGTTCAAGCTCTGCCTCGGTGCCCACCCAAAGTGAAAGTACGCACGATAGAGCATATGCACACACTTACAGAATAGCGACTGACTAAAACACACACCTTTGTATTTATCCAGCTATGCAAGTCCTTTAAAATAGGGACCTATACGTTTTTGTAGCGCATAACTTTCTGTGCGTGCCTTATAGAATTACCACCAAAATGTTGAAAGTCGCAGTTCAGTTTCCCCCAGCATGTCTCCTTTCTTCTTCTTTCAAAAGACACTGAAAAAAATCAATTATGCTGAGATGAATCAAGTCATGAGCCAACCTAGAATCCCTTGGGCTCTGGGATTGTGCCATCTTGGACTCGGATCCTTAGGTTGCTTTTGACTCCTCACAGTCCCTTTTGGAGGATCAGAGAAACAAGAGATGTTCATGGCCAAAAAAAAAAACAAAACTGATTTTCTTTCTGGATTTTTCCCAGTGGTCATTTTTTTGGTTCATTTAACACAGTCATTTTGAAAGCATGCACTGTATGTGCACTAGAACCTTTTCATATGTACAAATTGCTCACATTCTTATTAATCTATAGGTATATTTTATTTAGACAGTTTTTGTATACTGCCTTATCCTTCAATCAAAGTGGTCACAACACAATTGGGAGATACATTTAACACACAGGGATATGAGACACATACACTAATACTTACAGGGAACATGGGCTATGAAGGGTTAAGTGGCTTGCCCAAGACCACAAGGAGCATCTGTGGTACTAGAAACCACAGTCCTTCTGGCCCAAGGTTGCTTGTCCTCTAGTGGGATTTGAACCCCCAACCTTCTGGCCTGAAGTACCTTGCCCCAACCACTAGGCTACTCCTCCCGATATGCCCATATGATCAATTTGTGTACACTAAAACATTTTTAGGTGCCCAAATGAACCAAATGCATTTTAATGAATGCACATCCCTAAGAGAACTTTCTTTTACTCTCCCTTCTAAGGCATTCTCTAGCCTTCAACTCCTTCATGAAAGACTCTTAGGGAACTGTTTACTAAAGAAAGGATTTCCCCATTTTGTGTCAATGGGGAAAATGCTTTGTTTACATGTCTCTTAGCTAAAACATAACAGCATTGCAAAGTTGCCAAATTATCCAGTTCTAGGAGTGAGTTTTTTGCCAGCTGTGATTTTAAATTTGCATTGCAGTGCAGTATGGTATTTGTAGTCCCTGATTTTACCCACCAGAATCAGTGTTGCAGGTCCCATAATGCATCAGGATCAGTGTAAGAAATCGAGGACTGGCTTAAAGTCTCACTCCTGAAACTGGGAAAATTGGCAACTCTGGCACTGTAGTATGAAGGCCTAGCTAACCAAAGCCAAGAATTTGTACTTGTGCTGTAATATTGATACTATTCAACTTCCTTCCCTTTTGCTGGGTATTTCTCCTACTATTACCAGACTAAGGGGTATGTTTACTAAACAGCGAAATTGTGCGGGGCGCACTTGAGCGTGCGCTAAGGTACCTTAGCGCACGCTAATAGTGCGTTTTTGGTGCCCCGCACGCGTGCGCTCCGGCCGCACACGTGCGCGCCGCCCACCAAAGTGCGCGGCGCGGTGATGTGAGATAGAGGCGTGGAAATGCATTTCGAGGGCGGAGGAAGGCTCCCGAGGGGCGAGGGGACGGGGTCAACGGGTGGAGAGTGGGAGGGGAGAGGCTCCCCGCACAGGAGCGGGGCTGAATTTCGGCAAAAAAAATACCGCGAGTGAAACCCTCGCGTTAGAGCTGATTTAAAGGGAAGAGAAACCATTTCCGTCAACAATGTACAGCAAAACCGGGGAAACCTGCAAAACGTGAGCAGTGTGATACATGTGCACAGAACAAATAGCAAATATAAATTGAAAATGACCACAACAAATTCCAAATAAATTATAATCCAGCTGGGCAACAGTGATATTAATGGGCAACCATAAAAAACACTCCCAGGAAAGCTCCAAAAAAAAGAAATGATTTTTGGAAGGGTCTACGCTCCGTAGACTCGTTCAAAAAGCACTGCAGTTTAATGGAGCTTTCCTGGGAGTGTTTTTCAT
The DNA here is from genome assembly GCA_033557465.1 of Ichthyophis bannanicus. Lineage (NCBI taxonomy): Eukaryota > Metazoa > Chordata > Amphibia > Gymnophiona > Ichthyophiidae > Ichthyophis > Ichthyophis bannanicus. The sequence continues at coordinate 1,394,238,972 of CM066031.1, read as the reverse complement.
GTTGCCCATTGATATCACTGTTGCCCAGCTTGGTTTTGGTTTTTTTCCCCTTTTTTGGAGGTCATTTTTGAGGTTTAATTGCACCTTTGTCCCCATACAAGGTAAACGAGCCCACAGTAAAATTGTGCAGAGCAGGGTGTCTGCCTCATGCGGCCAGGTTTCCTATCTCCAGAGACTGCACTGTCTCTGTGGCCACAGTGTGGTGCAGCAGACACAGCCAGTGCCTATAGGACCAGAGGGTCACAGGTTCAAATCACAGCTGGGGCTCCTGCCAACCCAGTCCCCATAGTTTTACCCACCACTAAACAGTGATAGTACAGACACTCCTTTATGGCAGAGAACATAAGCATGGTTCCAACACCTATATTTTACCCTACACCGCACACAAACATTAACAATGGGCATTACCTACAGCCGAGTCCCCCAAATTCAGTCTTGGGGTGCCACAACTCAATCAGGTCATATGCTTTTTCCCAGATAGGGACATGTCTGCATGTTGGCGGAAGGATACAGGTGGTGGAGGGGGCAGTGGCTGCAAACCACAGCAGACAGTTGCCTAGGCCTGTGCAGGCTGGCACCGTCCACCACAAAAGACAGGCTCTGTCGGATGTACAGTCATGGACTCCCCAGGGAACACAGCATATCTGTGGCAACACCATGGTGCAGTGCACCCAAACAGCATGTGCAGGAACAGAAGGTCACAGGTTCAAAGCCCAGCTGGGGCTACTGCCAATCTGGTCCACATATTTTTCCTACAACTAAACCGTGATAGTAAGGACAAACCTTTATTGCTGAGAACATACGCATGGTTCATACGCCTATATTTTACCACACCAAACACAGACACCATAAACAGCCGCATTACCTAGAGCAGAGTCTCACAAATGCAGTCCTGGAGGGCCCCACACCATTCAGGATCCATGCTGCCTCTAATAAAGATGCCTGTGCTGCATATCTATGCACCACCCCCATGGTATGCTGATGTAGCTCATGCATATTTATGATGGACAGCATGAAAACCCGAACAGTGGTTGGAACACCAGGACTGGAGTTGGGACACTCTGCCGTAAAGCAGCAGCCAACAGGGCCAGACACACCCACACACACACCCACAGGCCCCATTGGCCAATGCCTCGTGGAGAGGTAGGACATTGGGCCCTGCCTGTACCTCCCAATACTAGCAGTTGCATACCTTAGCAATGCCACCCTACACCTGGGTATATGGTACACAGCTATCAAATGTTGCCCATGATAACTGGCAGATATCAATTCCTACGTTAAGCACATCTTGTTCATTGATCTCCACCATAACAATCATTGTGATGTCTGCGGTGTGCGCTGCAGGTCTGGTCTCTGACAGTGCTTACCACCCTGGGGAGTGACCCCCAACAGTTATTGCGTACCATATCCATGCCTGTACTGTGCTCAGGACTGGTGTGGTGGGTATGGCTGCTGGACTCCTCTATAGTAGCACAATGCTGGCATAGGTGTGGGGGTGGCTGTCTGTCTATCCAGTGTGTGGTGGCTGCAAACACCTTCCACAGCCCACACTGCCAGCAATGGTGCCAGTATTGGGCTGCCAATGTGCATAATGAGGAGCAAGGTACCATGGGTATAGGCCGGACAGGGTGGCCTGGCCAGGGTGCATCTGCACAGGGCATAGGGCACTGACTGGGACATTTTAGTGCCTGACAACCACCTACACAGACAGGGTGACCTCAGTATGTCCTGCTGAGAGATCACTCTCACCCTGACTGTGCAGTGACCACAGCATGGCTAGGCACCCCCATAGTGCTATATAGTATTTTTCTCATGTGATAGATATGGGTTTCCTTTTGGGGCCCAGTCACTGATGTAACTGCTTGCTGTGTATGCTGACATCCCAGTTCTGGGTGCATGCATCTCCACTGGGAACATGCACTGTGGACTAACTAGCACACTGTTTGTAGCTGGTATGTGTCTTGATGGAGCAGCTTGTGGGGTGCAGTGGCTGATGACTTGCTACAGGAGAATATCAGATGGTGGTGGGGTGCAGCTCACCATATCCAGGCCTAATGTCTGTCTGCTATTGTGTTATGGATGTGTATAGAGCTGCATTGACTGCCCTGTGGGGTGTCTGTTCCTCAGCAGGACCTGGGTTGATGGTCCCCTCTACTGCTACCTTTGCAGGGAGGTAGAATGTGGATCTATTGATAGGAGACCCTGTTTGCCACCCTTGGCCCTGGAGGAGGAGGAGGAGGAGGAGGAGGGGTGTCCATGGGGCTACACCTGACTGAAACAGACAGAGATATCCAAGGTGTTTGTGCATAAACTACCTATCTCACACATTAACACTGCTTTGGACAGCCAGCATGGCCTCATTCAGCCATGGAAGGTGTTGTGGACCTGGTCCTGGGCGCCTCACCGCACCCTCAGGGTGAGCACAGTACCCGCAAAATGTGACGGTGTGTAGCTACTCTGTGCCAGTAAAACACACAGTCAGTACCCCCTACCAGGCCGAGGTGGTGTGTGGGTGCACATGGTCACTTCCCTCTACCAGGCCGAGGTGCTGTGGGGGTGCATTGTCCATCTTGTGTTCATCTGTGGACAGCTGATTTGCATGTGCAGTGCATCATGGGTATGGGTGGGCTAACCCTATCCTGGTGACCACAGCAGACTGTCTGTGTGGTGACGTGCATGCTCTCTGCAGCCAGCCAGGAGCATACTAGCAGCTATAGAGCTGTAGCCCAATGGTTACTTCACTGCCTCAGAGGTCATGGGTTCAAACCCACAGTGGGGTTATTTGATAGGGTTGTTCAACACATTATCTTTTTTTAATGTACATATTTTGATGCCAGCAAAAACACCCTCAGCGTACTGTACCCATAAGGTGCCTCTGAGGGTGCTTTATAGGGCGCCCTATAGGGCACCTTATGGTTCCTGTCCATATAAGGTGCACTATACATTCTCCTGTGACGCAACCTATAGGGTGCCCTATAGGGGACATTTTAGGGTGCTGTGGCGGACAGTGCAATTTATATTGTGCCGTATGGAGTGCCTTATAGGGTGCCTTATACGGCACCTTCAATTACGGCACGTGAGGGCGTGTTTGCTGGCAGCAATTAATAACATAAAAATAAAGTGCTGCAGGACAAAATATGTACAATGCAAAGCTGATGCCACAGCCAGCCTTATGTATTAGGCACACTGGGGAGCAAACTCATGACCCCTGTATCAGCAGTCAGTGCCTTAACCATTGTGCTCCACTGCTGCTCCTCCTTGCCTGTCAGCGCACCTACTTATGCTTTTCATTCCTTAAACTGCACAGTGCTGCCATAAAAAACAGTACACTGACCTTGCGGTTCCTCATACGGCACTCTCTAAAGCGCCCTATAAGCAACATTCTAGGGTGCCTTGGCTGACAGTGCACTTTAAAATGTGCCTTATAGGGCGCCTTATGTTAACACGCTTTGAGAGTGCGTTTGCTAGTAGTGATAATTAAATATGAATAAAATGCCTCCTAAAGCAATCTTCCCCATAATATGTTATGTCTCAGTCAGCCTTGTTCATTGGGCACTTTGTGGGATTGAACCCCTGATCCTTGCACCATTGGTCAGTGTCTTAACCATTGTGCTGTGGTTTGGTTTCTGTGATTGCATGTCAGCGCGCCGCCTTATGCCGCCCAATATTAAAAAGTCTCCTAAAACATCAGCATGCCGCCTTATACCGCCCATCATTTAAATGCCTCCTAAAATAATGCTGCAGCCAGCTGTCTCCATTGGGTACTGTGGGGGATTGAACTCCTCATCCCTGCACCATTGGTCAGTGCCTTAACCATTGTGCTGTGGTTTTGTTCCTGTGCTTGTGCATCAGCACACTGCTTTATGCGGCCCAATATTACACTGGCTCCTAAAGTGATGCCTCAGCTAGCTGTCTTCATTGGGCACTGTGGGGGATTGAACCCCTGATCCCTGCACCAGTGGTTAGTGTCTTAACCATTGTGCTGTGGCTCTGCTTTTTTTCCTGTACATCAGCGTGCCACTTATACCACCCAGTATTATAATGCCTCCATAAACATCAGCGCGCCGCCTTATGCTGCCCAGTATTAATATGCCGCCAAAAACATTAGCGCGCCGCCTTATGCTGCCCAGTATTTCTGTGCCTCATAAATTAATGCCTCAGCCAGCTGTCTTCATTGGGCACTGTGGGGGATTGAACCCCTGATTCCTGCACCGTTGGTCAGTGTCTTAACCATTGTGCTGTGGCTCTGCTCTTTTTTTTTTTGCACTTCAGCGCGCTGCTTATGCCTCCCGCGCAGCTATCTCATGCGCTAAGGTGCGGGGCGCACATGGGCGCCGCGCACCTTACCGCATATGTAAATTCCGCCTTTCCTTTTTCAGGACGGAACGCCCACTCCTTATATGGCACCCTCACACTACCGGGGCCTGCACTTTAACGGGGTTTTAGTAAACATGCCCCTAAGGGTAAATCTTCCCTAGCCTAGAAAGTTTGTTAGACAATATCAACTCATTTACCTGGCAGAGCCACTAGAGGTCACTATATAAAATATAATATACATGATAAGTGATAGTTTCACCTGAGATTGAGACTGGTCTTTAAGATGGTAATTTTTTTGTAACAAGTACCCTTGATGAGGAGGCCAAGTAGGTGCCTATTTTGAGGTTATTTTATAAAGACAAATAAGTGCCTATGGGCCTTTATAAAGATGTTAGCATAAAACCTGTCAAAATCACAGCTACAATGCAGACGTGTACGTTGACAACAGCTCAGTGCAGGTATAAATGTACACAGCCAAAGTAAACACAAAGGTACTATGTGGCTCGGCCATGCTCTGCCCAAACTCCTCCCTCAAACAGGTCTACACCTCAGTTAAAGCCTACTTGTCATACTGCATATGCACACATGGGATCATTTTTATAAGAGCCGTTTTACACAACATATAAAACAGCATTGATGCGCAAAAAAAGCCCTTATAAAACTATCCCCAAATCACTGTGCACTGTGAATGAAAAAGGTAGGACACAGAAGAATGAAAGGGAAAAACTGAAGAACAATTGCAGCGAAGCAAAAAAAAAAAAGTCTAAGGCAAAGGTTGAAACAACAGAATGGGTAACGGTAGAAGATAATTTAGTATATGAGGAAATGTATATGTTATCCCTGTTGAAACCCAAGTTGTATTAACTGTTCCTTGTCAAGTTCAATGTATGTTTCAGCCTGCATTGTACAAATTAATGTTATTTGTAAACTGCACTGATTCGAAAGAGCGCGGTATAAAAAAAAAAAAGTTTTAAATAAATAAATAAAATGGATATCCTGAAAAACTAATTGAGTGGGTATGTGCCAAGGACTGGGTTGAGAACTACTAATGAAAAGTATGATTGATTAGCACTGTTATGACTGTGGTTATTACAGTATCTCGGATACCCCATGAGCTTCATTACTGCACCCGGCCCTCTCCTCTTCTGCTAATGACCGATTGGCCCCAAAACTATGCCTTCCCTCACCTTCAGGATTTTCCCAGAAGGTAGTGGGAGTATCCTTATTTGATTAACAGGAGTACTCCTTCAGCACATGTGTTCTTGGTGTGTGTGTGTGTGTGTGTGTGTGTGTGTGTGTGTGTGTGTGTGTGTGTTTGTGTGTGTGTGTGTCGGTTGTCATGGCCACATAATCTGTCCAACCTATACACAGTCAAACTCAAAAACTAGCTCTCACAAAAATCTAATCAATATATGTAGCAGGGAAACATGCAGACACTCTTAATATATAATGGCACACACAAATGAGGAGGAAAAATGAGCCAACACAACAGCTGGCTTCACACTCCATTCTAGGCCACCAATGGCCTTCAAATCACTGCATCATTGGTCATAAAAAAATCTCCTCAGATATATATTCATATTCATGTCTGCTGTGTTGGCCCCTTTTTTCACACTGATGTTTTTTTCCTCCTCATATGTGTGTGCCATTATATATTAAGAGTGTTTGCATTTTTCCCTATTGCATATATTGATTTGATTTTTGTGAAAGCTAGTTTTTTTGAGTTTGACTAGCCTCCTTGAGGTTTGATTTTTTGAGTGGCTACTGTCCATGGATTCAATCTATACACAGACATGGAGAGGACAGCGGGACAACCCTCATTTTTACATAGAGGAGAGATGTTATAGTTTTAATTCTGACAGTGTTAAGAAAGTAAAAGGAAAGAGATAACTGTAGGTAAAGAAGCCAAGTGATCAGTCAAAGAAGAAAACTGGGTGATAAATATTAGATTCCGGAAAGAAAATGCAGTGCAGATGGATAGAAAAATAAGGCTAACAAATCTTTTAAGAATCAAGCTTGCTGGACTAGTAAGATCCTGGCTAGAAAGAGCTGGGCTAATAAGAGCCTGGTAGTCCTCAAAGGTTGCATTGTAAATCATCTGCTAGCCTAATAACATATCCAAATGAAGTTATTGGTTTTCTCTGAACAAGCGTTATTTATGGTAGGCAAATAAATTATCCAGGTCCACTATACAGACTGCAGTCATATTCCACAGCGACCCAAACCAAAAGGAAAGAAGATGGCTATTACACACATAAAATGAGTAGGGGAGTGGAGTAGAATGAGAAATATGCATGATTAAAGGTAAAACACAAATCTGAGCCAGTACTTGTTGAAAATGCTGTAATTTAATAAGATCTGAAAGTCTGCATGTGTACATTTTGTATTGGAAATTGTTCACGTTTTGAACTATACTGATGTAGGTTCAGATTGGATTAATAAGAATATTATTAAAGCCAAATAAATTACAGGTAACGGAGTTTTCACAAATCAAGTCAGTAGGGAATGTGCACAAATTGCAGCAGCCCATGCTAGACCACAAGCAATAAGATGTACCATGCGCACCACACTCACAGCTTTTTTTTCCTGGCGAAGTTCTCCTGCTGCTTACAATAAAGCACTTAAACCAAATGCAGAGCATAGAAAATGCTGTTATATAATAATATGCAGGCTGAAAGCTTCATTAGACTCTAAGTGGTATGTTTACTAAACCGTCTTAATGTGCGCTCTGTGACGTTATCGCGCGATAAGGTACCTTATCGCGCGATAATGGCGCTTTATCAGGCACACAGGTACCTTATTGCGTGATAACGCGCGCAGCGGCACAAACGAGCGCTGAAGGCGGGGAAAGGCTCCCGGAGGGCGGAGGAAGGCTCCCCAGGGGCGGAGAGAAGGTGTCAATGGGTGGAGAGTGGGAGGGGAGAGGCTCCCCGCACACTAACGCTGTGAAATCCGAGGCTCAAAACTAATGCCAGTGAAACCCTGGCGTTAGAGCTGATTTAAAGGGAAAAGAAACCATTTCCGTCAGCAATGTACAGCAAAACCAGGGAAACTTACAAAAAGTGATGTGTGATACATGTGCATGGAACAAAAGGGCAAATAAACCTTGAAAATGTACAGAGGAAAATGTAAAAATAAAATAACCAAGCTGGCCAATAGTGATATCAATGGGAAACATCACAAAACACTCCCAAGAAAGCTCCAAAAAAAGATATGAATTTTGGAAGGTTCTATGCTCCATCCCCATACAAGGTGAATGAGCCCACAGTGTAATTGCGCTGAGCAGGGTTTCCGACTCCATTGGCCAGGATTCCTATGGCGTGCACATGTTCCACAACAGCAGGGCGGGCATGTCGGAATGGGCAACTGGACAGATGCTGGAAAAGGGGACACAGAGTGCTGCAGGCGGCACATGCTGCGGTGCAGCTGGCCCACAGTGCGGACTAGGGTGATGCCTAGCTGGCCCATAGGAATGCTGAAACAGGAGAGCAGCCAGACAGCAACTACTGAGGGCCCAACATGGGCACGAGTGTGCTTCCCACAGTGTCACAGGGGATAGTACCCAGCAGGTACCCCCAAGGGCACAGAACATTGGCAGGCAATGCTGGGGGGAAGCGTGGACAGCTATGCAGGCACACCTACCCCAGAACCCGCACCATAGACAGCCGCCTACCCGCACACTGGATGGCCTGAGATTGCGCACCACCAGCACCACCAGCAGAAGGGCATGTCAGCATGGTCGCAGAGGGATACTGGTGGTGGAGGGGGCAGTGGCAGCAGCCCAGAGCAGACCGTGGCCTTGCCCTGTGCATGTGGGTGCCATGCACTGCAACAGACAGGCCCTGTCTGATGAACAGTCATGGTATCTCCAGGGAAGGCACTGTCTCTGTGGCAACACAGTGGTGCAGTGCACACAGCCAGTGTAGTCAGAAGCAGAAGGTCACAGGTTCAAGTCCCAGCTGTGGTTCCTGCCAACCCAGTCCCCATATTTTACCCACTACTAAAACGTGCTAATACAGACAGAACTTTTATTGCAGATGACATAAACATGCCCAAAACACCTACATGTTACCCTACAGAGCACAGACACCATAAACATGCGCATTACCTAGAGCAGAGTCTCCCAAATGCAGTCCTGGAGGGCCAAACACCATTCAGGTTCCATGCTGTCTCTAATAAAGATGCCTGTGCTGCATTTCTATGCGCCGCCCCATGGTATGCAGATGTATCTCATGCATATTCATGAGGGACAGCATGAAAACCCGAACAGTGTCTGGCCCACCAGGACTGGAGTCGGGAACCTCTGCCCTAAAGCAGCGGCCAACAGGGGCAGACACACCCGCACCCACAGACTCCATTATCCAATGCCTCCTGGAGAGGCAGGATGTTGGGCCCTGCGTGCATCTCCCAATACTAGCAATTGCATACCTTAGCAATGCCACCCTAAACATGGGAATATGGTACACAGCTATCAAAAGGTTGCTATGATTACTGGCAGATAGCAATTCCGAGGTTAAGTACAATTTTCTGAGTAAGCTGCAGCATAGCAGCCTTTCTGATGTGTGTGGAGTGTGCTACAGGTCTTGTGTCTGACAGTGTTTACCACCCTGGGGGGTGACCCCAACAGTATTGCATACCATAGCCATGCCTGCACTGTGCCCAGTACTGGTGCGGTGACCAGGGCTGCCAAACACCTCTATAGCTGCACGATGCTGGCATAGGTGTGGGGAGTGTGTGTCTGTCTATCCAGTGTGTGGTGGCTGCAAACACCCTCCACAACCCACACTGCTAGCACTGTTGCCAGTATTGGCCTGCCAATGTGCATAATGAGGAGCAAGGTACTGTGGGAATAGCCAGGATAGGGTGGCCTGGCCTGGATTCATCTGTACATAGCATAGGGGCAATGGCTCGGACATTGTAGTGCCCGGCCACCACCTGCACGGACAGGGTGGCCACAGCATGTCCTGCAGGGAGGTCACTCTCACCCTGATGGAGCAGTGACCACAGCATGGCTAGGTTCCCCCATAGTGCTATATAGTATCTCTCTCATGTGATATTTAAGAGTTCTCTTTTGGGGCCCAATCACTGACTTATCTGCTTGGTGTGTATGCTGACATCCCAGTTCTGGGTACATGCATCTCCTCCAGGACCATGCACTATGGACTAGCTAGCAGACTGTCTGCAGCTAGTATGTGTCTTGCTGGAACACCTTGCAGGGTGCAGCTGCTGGAGGATGTCAGAAAGTGGTGGGGGACAGCTGTGCATTTCTAGGCCTACTGTCTGTCTGCTATTGCTTTATGGATGTGTACAGATCTGCATTGACTGCCCTATAGGGTGTCTGTTCCCCAGCAAGACTGGGGTTGATGGTCCCCTCTACTGCCACCATTGCAGGGAGGTAGAATGTGGATCTGTTGGTGGGCGATCCTGTTTCCCACCCTGAGCCCCAGAGGGTGGGTTGTGTGGTGGTACATAATCCGCCTATGGGTCCAAACACCCCCTCCCCTTCCCTTCCCTTCCCTTCCCTTCCCTTCCCTTCCCTTCCCTTTACCTTTACCTGGCACCAACACAGGATATGCACTATTCTGGGTGTATCATAGCCCATAAAGGCTAGACATGACTGAGAAATACAGAAGGACACAGATGTATCCTAGGTGTGTCTGCAAGAACTACCTAGCACACACAGTAGCACTGATGGGGACCTGCAGCATGGCATTTTTCAGCCATGAAAGGTGCTGTGGACCTGGTGCTGGGCGCCCTACCTCACCCTCAGGGTGAGCACAGTACCCGCACAATGTGACAGTCTGTGGCTACTCTGTGCCAGTACCACACACGGTCAGTTCCCCCTACCAGGCCGAGTTGCTATGGGGGTGCATACCCCATCTTGTGCCCATCTGTCGACTGCTGATTTGCATGTGCAGTGCATAATGGGTATGGGTGGGTTAACCCTATCCTGGTAACCACAGCAGTTTGTGTGGTGACATGCAGTCCTTCTGCAACCAGCCAGGGGGTTGTTGGCAACTGTAGCCCACTGGTTAATTCACTGCCTGTGAAGCCAGAGGTCATGGGTTCAAACCCATGGTGGGGTTATTTGATAGGGCTGTCTGAGGCATTGTCTATTTTTAATGTACATTAGGGCTTCCAGCAAAAACACCCTCAGAGTACTGTAACCTTATGGTGCCCCATAAGGCACCTTATAGTGCACCCTATAATGCACCTTATAGGGTATCTTATAAGGCGCCCTATCAAGCGCCTTATAAGGTGTCCTATAGGGGACATTATAGGGTGCCTTGGCGGACAGTGCACTTTATAATGTGCCCTATGGAGTGCGTTATGGGGTGCCTTATGCGGCACCTTAGGTTACGCAACCGTGAGGGTGTGTTTGCTGGCAGCACTAATTAAAATAAAAGTAAAATGCCTCAGAAAGCACTACTTAAACGTAAAGGGTGATGTCTCAGCCAGCCTTATGCATTAAGCACACTGGGGGATCAAACTCATGACCCTGTACAATCAGTCAGCATATTAACCATTGTGCTACACCTCTGCTTCTATGTTTGCATGTCTGCGCGCCTACTTAAGATTAGTGCGCGTTAACGTGCTTAGCGGTGTTTCGCCCGATAATGTGCGCAGCGCGCGTTATCGCGCAATAATCCCGTTTTGCTACGTTAAGACCGAAACGCCCACTCCTTTTATGGCATCCTGCACACTATCGCCGGGCGCACGTTAAGACGGTTTAGTAAACATACTCCTATGAGCAAATATTTTTGCCAGACTGGTCACTGTCAGAGACTGGGTGCTAGACTCAGTAGCCAATTGTTCTGACTTCTTATCTTCTTACAAATGTTTTCACCAAAAAACACATTCACAAAAATAATTAGCACATTTAAACAATATAAAGAAAAATAAGACTTGAAAAAATAAATCGGCAAAATACAGGGCATACTCACTACTCTGTTGGTGGAATATCAAATTAAAGCAAATAGATAAAAGTATTTCTTTTCTTTTCCCCTCCCTGGATAATCACAAAGTTGTTCTCCAGTGACATTTAAATTGCCCAAGAAAACTCCTTGAAAGCCTGAATGCCGAGCCATTTCTGAATTCTGAATATATATGCAAGAAAGACAAAAGGGACAGCAGCTAGGGTTGAATCCTTGATGACTGAGACTCCTGCGAACAAGTCTCAAACTTATGATAATTCAGCCCCTTTGTGTGCTGTTTCTCAGTAAACAAAGAGATCTCTTGATCTTGCAAGAGATTCTGTAGTATCCAGTAGCACACTCTCAAAGATGGTATTTCTTGCCATCTCTTCTATGATGTTCTTCCACCTTTGAAGGAATTTACCTTTGATCTAATTCATCTCCCACACAGTCTGATTTTTATCCAGATTCAACCCCTGAAACCATTTTAGACTTCCATAGCTGCAAACCAGGTCTTCTTTTTCCAGTACATTTGATGCAGAAATTTCCCATACCTGATCGTTTTCTTTCCTTGAATCCTGCTAGACTAGTCTAGTCAAGTGGATAATGCTCCCCAGCCAACAGGTGAAGGCAGAATAGAGCAACTTTCAGTGATGTCATCACTTGGTATATCCACTGCTGCAGCATTGAGAGACACCAGTATGACACTTTCCAAGTAGGAAGCAAGACTGACACTCTAATACATTCAAACTATGAACATTAACCAACAACTATAAATTGGAACAAGCATTTGGAACAAGTTTGGCTCTTTTTCCCCAAATTACTATGTGGCCTTGGAACCTGCAAAGGGTGCCATCAAGCAGTTAGAGACTGAAAACAGCCCATGAATTGTTACAGGAACAGCAGGTCAAGCCAGTTGAGGCTATGGCCACCCCACCAGGCTCCCCCTCCACAGAGACCAACCAGACATTTCAAATGGCTGTGGTGCTGACCAGCAGGTAAAAACAGGAAGGAGCAGCAGGGGCCACAAAAACGACATCAGTCCCCAGCCCCCCCCCCCATGTGGCTCCTGCTGCTCCTTCCTGTTTTTACCTGCTGGTCAGCACCACGGCCATTTGCTACTGCAGTGCTCTGCTGTATAATCCAATGTATCCTGCAACCCCCAATGGCTGCTTTTTTTTGTTCCAACTGTGGCGGGAATGCTTTAAAAAAGTACTTCAGGCGCCGACAGAGTCCTCACAGAAGCATCCCACCAGCTTTCAAAGAAAGCCTTTGGGAGATGCCACCATGCATGCATGGTCCCCTTCCTGCCCAAGGGTGCCATCTTGCTCAGTCAGATGACATAGCTAAAGACGGAAAAAAATTAAAAGATGGTAAAGAAGCAACTCCAAGGGGAGAAGGGAGGGTTGTGAGGACTGATTTCTGCTGTCCCTGGAGAACACCTGTTACAGGTAAGTAACTACATTTTCTCTGGGAACAAGCAGGAAATCACAGTCACCCTCAGGGCAAGCCGTGAGCAGCAGCAATTGAGTTCGCAGATGCAGACTGCACTAGGAACCGTGTGTCAGATGGGAACCAGCATGCCGGTAGCCTGAACACAGAAGGGCAGGAGAGTAGGAGTTGCCTAGACCCTGAAATGATTATGGAGCATGGCCTGGCCAAAGGCGCTGTCCCGTCGTGACTCCCTCGCCAGGCAGTAAGAAGCTGCAAAGATATGGATGGAAGACCAGGTGGTGGTACGGCAGATGTCCACCATCAGGATGGAGCGCAGGTTTGCCAAGGAGGCCGCCATGGCCCTGACACGGTGCGCCGTGACCCGTCCATCCAGCTAAAGCCCCACCTGCTCATAGGCAAGACCGATACAGTCCACCACCCAGGTAGATAGTGTATGCTTGGTCACTGTTTCCCCCAGTCTACTGGGGTCATACGAGACAAAAGGTTGAGAAGCTTTACAGTGGCCCTGGATATGTTGAATGTAGAAGGACAGGGCCCTCTTACAGTCCAGGGTGTGGAGGACAGTCCCCGCCCTACTGGCGTGAGGCCTCGGGAAGAAGGTAGGGAGCACCACCTCCTGGCTGAAGTGGAAAGGCAATACCACCTTCAGAAGGAATTTGGGGTGTGTGTGGAGCACAACCCTGTTCTTGTAGAACCTGGTGTAAGGCGCCACCAAGACCTGGAGCTCACTGACCCTGCGAGCGGAGGAGAACACAACCAGGAACACCACCTTCCATGAAAGGTATTCCAGGTGGCAGGTAGCCAGGGGCTCAAAAGGCGGGTGAGTAAGTTGCGCCAGTACAACATTGAGGTCCAACTCGGTCGCTGGAGGGCATACCGGAGGTTTTGATAAAAGAAGTCCCCTCATGATGAGGATCACCAATGGCTGGGCTGAGGGAGTTTGCCATCCACCAGGTGGTGATGTTCTGCCAGGTATTGAGATACACTCTGACCAACTTCGATTTGAGTCTGGCGTGCAAGAGATGGAGAAGGTACTGCAGCACCAGCTGCACCAGACTGGAGAATGGGCTAATCTCATGCTCTGTGCACCAGACTGAAAATCTGCGCCACTTGAAGGCATATGCTTTCCTGGTGCAGGACTTACGGGAAGCCAGCAGGATCTCCTCCACTTCTTCTGAGTGATTGAAAGGTGCTACGATCACACTTTCAGCAGCCCTGCTGTCGGTGACAGGGGCCCCAGGTTGGGGTGCAAGAGAGAGCCCCCTTCTGTGAGAGGAGCCCTGAGGAGCTCCCCAATGGGATGGGAGTCTCCACTGACAGCCGGAGGAGTAGCGGGAACCAAGGCTGCCTGGGCCATCGAGGGGCTATTAGGATCTGCGAGGCCTTGTCGCGGAGGGTCCTGAATAGCATTTTGGCAATTGGTGGTGTGGGTGGGAAGGCGAACATGAGACCTTCTGACCACAAGATAAGGAACACATCTGCCGTCACCTGGGAAGGGTGGGCTTGCCAAGAGCAGAAGCGGGGCAACTGGTAGTTGTCCGGGCTGGCAAACAGGTCTATCCATGGTTCCCCCCAGAGGTGGAAGAGCCGGCCGGCCACTCTGGGGTCGAGCTGCCTCTCGTACAGCTGGAGGACCCTGCTAAATCTGTCGGCCAGTGCATTGTCCCAGCCTGATAGGTATACTGCCCGTAAGAGTATGCCCTGCTGGACTGCATAGGAGCAGAAGGCCATCGCCTCGTGGCAGAGGGTGCAGGACCCCGTGCTCCCCTGCTTGTTCACATAGAACATAGCCACCTGGTTGTCTATTTAGACCAATACTGGTTGGCGCTGTAGGTGGAGGCAGAAGGTTTGGAGGGTTAGGTGTATCACCCATAATTCCAGGAGGTTGATCTGCTGGTTGCTCTTGCTCTGTGACCAGCTGCCCTGGATGCGAAGGTCCTCACAGTGGGTTCCCCATCCCAGCAGGGAGGCATCCATCGTGAGAACCCTTAAGGGGCATGGAGTCTGGAAGGGCAACCCTGCCTCGAGGTGCTGGGGATTTTGCCACCAGGTCAGGGATTCCGCCAACCGGCGGGTCACTACAACACTGTCGCAGAGATAGCCTGTGGTCTGTGTCCACTGGTCCCGAGGCATCACTGTGCGACCCTCATGTGGAGGCAGGCATTTGGGGTGACAGGGACCGTGGAGGCCATGTGTCCAAGTAGGCATAGCAGAAGCCGAGTGGACAACGAGGAACGACATGGTATGTCCAGGGCCAGAGCCCTGAGCCGGGCAGCTCAATCCCCTGGAAGGAAGGCCTTTGCCTGGAGGGTGTCTAGTCCTGCCCCTATGAACTCTAGACACTGTCGGGAGCAGGTGGGACTTGGGGTAGTTTATTATAAGCCCCAGACTTTGCAGGACCTGGATGGTACGTGTGGTTGGCTACTGCACTTCTCAGGCCATGCCTCCCTTTATGAGCCAATCATCCAGGTAGGGGAAGATGAACACCCCTTGGAGGTGGAGGAAGGCGGCCATGACTGCCAGGCACTTGGTGGAAACCCTTGGAGCAGAGCCCAGGCCGAAGGGCAGCACCCTGTACTGGTAATGGCTGCTCCCCACCATGAACCTCAGGTACTGCCTGTGGTTGAGGTAAATAAGGATGTGTGTGTAGGCATCCTTCAGATCCAAGGAGCATAGCCAATCTCTCTGCTGGAGGTAAGGTGGCAATGTTCCAAGGGAGAGCATCTGGAACTACTCCCTCACCAAGAATCTTCAAATTGCGCAGGTCGAGGATGGGCCTTAGGCCCCCTGTTCTTTTTGGTACAAGGAAGTACCTGGAGTAGAACCCTTTGCCCCTGAGATGGAGGGGAACTGGTTCTATCGCTCTGTCCTCGAGAAGACCTGCCAGTTCCTTCAGTAGAAGGTCCCAGTGAAGGGGAGACCTGAGGGTCTCTGCCAGAAAGGAAGGGGGAGGTGCCTGGGCCAGGTGGAGGCGGTAGCCCTCCTTGACCACTTGGAGTGACCATGAATTAGTGGTGATGGCTGGCCACCTTTGGGCATAGTGAATGAGACGTCCACCTGTGGGCTGCTGACCTCCTTGGGGTGGAGAGGCAATGCCCAAGGAGTCAAAAGCTCTCCCCTGACTGGGCCGGGGCTGACATCTTGGGCTTGGGAGCCTTCTGCTTATGAGGACCATGCCCATGTCCCTTGCCCCGCTGGGGAGCTGGGAAGGCCTGAAAAGGTGAGTAGTTTCTGTAAGCAGCCCCTTTCCTCAGACAGAAGGGCATTTTACCCAAGCCCTTCCGTTGGGGAGGGGTAGCGGTCTTTTTAGAGCCTGGTCCTCGTCATGAACTCGGTCTCCAGCTCGGCGGCCTTATCGGTCATGAATTTGCCAAAGAGGTTCTCTCCGTGGCATGGGACATTAACCAATTTGTCCTGAACCCATTGCTCAAGGTCGGATGACTATAGCCAAGAATGGCATCAGGCACCGATGCCTGCCACTGCTACTCGAGCCACTGACTCAAAACCATTATAGGCTGCCCAAGACATAAACTTGGAGCACTCATGGATGGCTTTGACCAGGTTCTTGAACCGCTGCAGGGGTTCCTCAGAAAGATCAGCTGAGAACCTGGCGAGTTCCTTCGCCAGGTCTCTAAGGTACATGCCCATGTACAGCTGATATGCCTGGATCTGGCCGATGAGCATTGAGCCCTGGTAACACTTTCTGCCGAGGGCATCCAGGGTACGTGCCTCTCTGCCAGGGGGCACTGAGGAGTGCGTCTTCTGACTCTTCAGCCGACGCATGGCCGACTCCACCATGGAGTTGTGTGGCAGCTGTGACTTCTGGAAGCCCGGGCTCCGGCGGACTCGATACATCGAGTCGAGTCATTTGCTCACCATCGGCACCGATACTGGTATCTCCCACATACGGAGCATCAGCTGTTCCAGGATGGGAGGGATGGGCACCATAAGGTATTCCCTCGGACGGGCCTCGTCTTGGAGGATTTCTAGTTCCTCCATCCAAGTGTCCTCTTCCAATTCTGTTGAGAATGCTAAGGTCTTGGACATGTCCCTGATGAAGTTGAGGAATGCCATGTCCTCGGGTGGGAACCGATGCCAGGGATCCTAGTGAAGGGAGTACGAGGGGACATCGGGGTGGTGAGGAGAGTCCAAGGGGATGTCACAGTGGTGACAGATGTCCGGCGACTCCTCGTCCTCCATTTCCCATCAGAATAGTCTGTCGAGGACTCGAGGGAAGGGTGACTCCTGTGTCCCAGGGCTGATCCCCATCCATGGTCCTCAGAGACCCAGTGGCCGGCACCAACTGCACTGGCTGGAGAAGATTGCGGCCCTGTGGAACAGGAGCCGTATTGGGACCTCGGCCAGAGGATCGACTCAAGGTCAAAAAATCTAAAGGATCGATTCAGCCTCCGGGGAGTCCTTGACATCAAGGGCCTGTGGTCTGGGTGGATAAACTGATAGTACCACACAATAGTGCCCACAGACAAGCTGTACTCCCGGGCTCCCATTCTGGACTCCAGGCCAGAAGGCTCCACAGCCATCGGCACGGGCACTGAGGGTATTGTGCCCGATGCCAGTTCCTCTGAAGGGGAGTCCTCGATGAGGATGGTGCCAGGCAACTGAGGCTGGCCCGAGGTAGAGTCCTTTCGGGGGACCTTCGCAGGTCGCTCCTTCTCCGATCCATTGGACAAGGGTCTAAGACTGCAGGATCTGGCTTGGGACCTACCCGGCCTGTCTGAGCCGTCCAGGGATGCTGCCTTTGAGGCCTTCTTCTTCTTGAGTTCCCTCAAGGGAGACCCCCTTTCAAGGAACCAAGGTGTCGGTCGAGATATGTAAGGCTATTCCGGGATTCCGCGGTTTTGGAGGAGGCCTTGGTGTTCAGAGGTACTGGGGACTCCAGGAAGAACTTACCGTGCTGCTGCTGGTAGCTCTTGAGGGTCTTGGTGGACATCTTCTTACAGAGGCCACATGCCGTGGGGTCATAGTCCTGTTCCAGACAACAAAGGCAGCAGTCGTGTGTGTCGGTCAGGGACATTATTTTAGCAATCAATCACACTTTCTAAAATCACTGGCAGCCATAGGAGAAAAAAGTATCCCAGTGAGGTCAAAGACCAGTGGTACCGCCAGTTGGAAAAAAAAGGCACAAAGGTGTCAAGAAGGGAAAAAAACTACAAACCCGAGACTCAATGCCAGGGCAGCGGGCTTGGGTGGCAGGAAGAGAACTGGTGCACTACAGAGGAGAGCATGGAACTCAGGTCGAAAAATCAACTTTTTTCGGGGGGGCAAAGCAGACAGACGTCTGAAGGGCTCCGCGGAAAAAAGAAGACTGAGCAAAATGGCACCCTTGGGCAGGAAGGAGACCACGCATGTGTGGTGGCATCTCCCACAGGCTTTCTTTGAAAGCTGGGGGGATGCTTCTGTGAGGTCTCCGTCTGCACCGACGTCACACATATGTGAGGACTGACTTCCTGCTTGTTCCCAAAGAACCTACTCATCTGTTCTTGTCTAGCAAGATGATAAGGAAAAGAACATTTACTGGACAAAATTAGAGTTTGCCTATATTCCTGTGATGAGCTTTATAGTTTTAGGATCCCTAAAGTCAGTCAATTATCCAAGAAACTTCCACCACAACACATTTTCTACAGAAAGACCTGCATTGCTTTCCGAAGGATTGAGTTTTGTCTCAAAATTACAAGTATGCTACAGTGACTTTGGAATAGCTCTATGTTTCATAGTTACTAGACTTAGCGCACAAACTACTCCAGATTTCATTTAAGAAGGCAATGTAGGGCCATAGTTACTAAGGTGCATTACCATTAATGCACATTATTTTACCACAACATGTATTATTTTACAGAAGGTTCAATTTATTCAGTGGGATCTAGTTACTAATAAAGTGCATTAATGGTAAATTAACATGTTAGTGTTAGTGCACCTTAATAAATACTGCCCACAGTATGTAGCATGTTCTGGGCAAATTAAAAGGAAATCATGAACAGTTCCTTGCTCCGGTATCAAAAATTGGCACAGATAATTCCTACATGCTCATGTTTGTAAAGCTGGTTACACACATTAAGGGCATGTTTACTAAGCTGCACAGATATCACACATTGAGAGTAGAAATCAATGCGCGGTACGTGAAACAGTTGTGCGCTACTTGTTGGATGCGTGTAGGGCATGGACCCAGCAGCTACTGCACTGATTCTGACCCTAACACATGTCGCAGCAACCCAGTTTAATGCAGATGCACGTATCACCACAAACCGAGGTGGCATTGTGCATCCACGCTAACTGCAACATCGACAGTGAATGCGTGTTGCCAACCCCTGCGCTAACCCCGATGTGCAGTCACGCCCACTCTCCGCCCCATCTCGCTCATGTCTCTTCCTATGGCATGCTAACAAGATAGCGCAGAATTAACCAAGCGCTGTCTGTTTAGCATGCACATGGTTAGCACGGTCCACTGCATGCTGGTTAGCATAGCTCTAGTGCTCATTAGCAGCCAACACAGCTTAATAAACATGCCCCTAATGTACAACAGTCTTCATATCATTTACTGCACACAATTAAAGATTTATAGATGTTACATATATTGAATGTTTTCCCAGCTGTTCTACTAGACACCTAAACTGTTTGCAGAGAGAAACTGGTCTGAGAAGAATTTACATTTCCTTTCTCTCTTAACAATGTAATGGTCAATTTCCTCTTTCGTTTATCTCTGTACTGAAGAAAAACCCTGAAAAGTGAGAACTAGAACAGTTTAAGGTACTAATTACCCATGGAAGGGGTGAGGAAAAGCAAATTGTCTTATCAGTTTGAGCAAGCATACCTATCTGCTGAGGCTATTAAAGGCTTCACAGCTTGATGTGACGTTTGTCTTTGTGGAGAAGGTTCTGTTAGATATCACATTGTTCCCACAGCACAAACATTCACCATCAAACAGGAAACAAACAGTCCTTAGCAGCTGGTAAATTTGTCCTTGGGTTCTGATAAGGGCCTCACAGACACAGCAATAAAATATAAAATGCGCATTTTTTTTCTTGATAAGTTTACATGTTTTTGCAGTGTTTCCATTTGTCAACAGATGGAATGTGACACAGGAAGGCCAAACTTCCGACTCTTCTATCTGTCCAATTTAAACATATTTTCTACTGAATTCCTTTCCATAAAACACTTTCAACAATGAAGCAAATTTAATGAAGATATTATTCAAAAATTGGAAAAATTGTTCTTTCTGGAATAACACCACAGTATTCACCCAATAACATTTTGACAGTAGCAGAATGTACAGAAATAAAGACTAAGTATATCTTCATGTTTGATTTTTAAGGTGATGCCCTTCCGATGGATTACCTTACAGACAGAGTCAGCACACGCTGTCACGATAGCACAGGTTAGTAACACTAATATTCAGCAGTAGCGGCTAACACAATTACAACAGCTGGCCATCGCTGCCAAACCCTAGACCCATAGAGTCAATGCCGGGGCCATATCCGGCCATTGGCACTGAATATCTAGGTCAGCCAGATAACCAAGAAGCTAACCGGGCAATGGCGATAGTCAGCTGCTGCCGGTTAGCTTCAATGGTGAAAGTTAGGTAAGCCTTTACTGCGCCTGACTTTCGCCATCGAGAGATAACCGGGCAGTGGCTGAATATCGCCGCAGAATGGCTATTCCACAGATATTCAGCAGCACTAACTGTGTTAGAGGCGCTGAATATCCCATTCATTGCAATTAACGCAGTTAGGTCTGCTAACCATATTAATCATTTTAAATATTGAGCTCTAGATCGCACTGCGTAAAATGGAACCTGCAGTAAAATAACATGTGGTAACAGCATTAGCGCAAGCTAACACTATTGCACGTTAGTAACTCCAGCTGTTAAGACATAAATGCAAACGTATTAAACTACTCCAAGCATTTGTTATTACTAACTAACCTTGATTTCTATAAATTCAATAGTATGAAGCGAAACCAGTGTTATTTTATTTGCAAGAGCAAATCGAAGGGGGCGTTTGATTAAAGTGCATTAAGCAATTGACGTGAGAATTAGCACATGCTTAGTGTACATTTAACACAGAGAAGACGTAGCACACGCTAATTTCTGTGTTATACGCATATCTTGGAATAGGGTGGGAATGGGCATGGATCGTGCCTTGCAGTTAATGCAACATAGCTTACCTCAGTTAACTGTTAACACAACAGATAAATGTTCTGTATTAATGCCACTTCTTTACGGAAAGAGTGGTGGATCTGGAACAGTCTCCCAGTGGAGGTGGTAGAGATAAGGACAGTATCTGAATTCAAAAAAGCATGGGACAAACACAGACGATCTCTAAAGGAAAAAAGGGGATTGTTGTAGCGGTTGATATGGAAGGACAGACTAGATAGGCCATGTGGTCTTTTTCTGTCATCGTTTTTCTATGTTTCTATGTTTCAATAGGTTACATTATGAGGTAAGTGCATCTGAATTATCTGCAGTGCAATTCACACACGCTAAATGTATTTTTCCTGTGTTAGCTGCATGGGCAGAAGCTGGGAACATCCAACAGTTAATACAGAGGCTTTGTAGTTACTGTGTGGTAGTTTGGGAAATTACACCTATGGCAACTGCAAAACTTTACTACATTTTAGTAAAAGATTCCCTAAGTCACTGGTCTGACTACAGCCGCACCACCATAAGTGAGCCCGTTCTCATCTGATCTCAGAAGCTGAGCAGCATTGGGCCTAGTTAGTACTTGAATGAGAGACTCTCTTGGAATACCAGGTGCTGTACACTTGCTGCATGGAAGAACGGCCTGGCAATCTACTTCCGGTCACAACTTGCCAAGAAAACTGAGCAGATAGGGATAACTATCCACAGGGTCACAAGAAGAGTGCATTGACTTGACAGCACTTAACAACAAAAAGTCACTGGCCTATAAACAAAGGGATCTGAAGACAGAGACATTAACGGAGCATTTTTCAAAAATGATGCACGCAAATGCAAAGTCTGCGGGTACTATAACATGTGGACTTTGCACTTTGCACACTCAGAGAAAGTACCTGTAGATTTGCTGAGGAAAAGGTTACCACAGATTTGTGCCTGCTTCTGCCATGGAAACACCTTCCAGCAAAAACAACACACCTAGGGGCATGTTTACTAAAGTCCGCAAATCTGCGCGCCGCAAAATAGCGCACGGCAACGCGGCATTTAAACGCGCAGAAACGCGTTTAAACGCCCCGCACACGTGCGTTTCACCCCCGCACAGGTACGCGGCACACTAACGGGCCCCGTACAAGTGCGGGCCCGCAAATGTCCGATAGAGGCGTGGAACGGCTAAAAGAAGGCGGAGGAAGGCTCCGGAGGGGCGGAGGGACGGGGTCAATGGGTGGAGAGTGGGAGGGGAGAGGCTCCCCGCACAGTATCGGGCCCGAATTTCCATGTAAATATTAGCGCGAGTGAAACCCTCGCGGTAGAGGGCATTTAAAGGGAAGAGAAACCATTTCCGTCAGCAATGTACAGGAACACCGGGGAAACCTAAAACACGTGAGCAGTGTGATATATGTGCACAGAACAAAATTGCAAATAGAACCTGAAAATGACCACAACAAAACTATTATAAATAGTAATCCAGCTGGGGAACAGTTATAGTGATGGGCAAATATACAAAACACACCCAGAAAAGCTCCAGAAAAAAGAGATGAATATTGGAAGGGTCTACGGAGCGGAGACTCTTCCGAAAAACATCTCCGTTTTTGGAGCTTTCCTCGGAGTGTTTGCTATGGTTGCCCATTAATACCACTGTCGCCCAGCGTGGTGATATGTTGTCCCCCATTTTCCCGTGGTCATTTCTGGTGTTTATGTGCACGTTTGTCACCAGACAGGGTGCATATGCCCACAGTAAAAATGTGTAGAGCAGGGTTTGTGACTCCATCCTGCCAGGCCTACTGCCTCCAGGGGCTGCACTGTCTCTGTGGCCAAAGTGTGGTACAGCGGACAGAGTCATTACCTCTAGGACCAGAGGGCAGAGGTTCAAAACCCAGCTGGGGCACCTGCCAGCCCAGTCCCTATATTTTACCCACCACTAAATAAAGATAGCGCAGACACCCCTGTAGTGCAGGGAACATAAGCATGGGGAAAACACCCATATTTTATCCAACACCGCACACACACCACAACAATGGGCATTACCTACAGCCAAGTCCCCCAAATGCAGTCCTGGTGGGCCACACACCAGTCAGGTTCCATGCTGACACTCATACAAATGCCTGTGCTGTATATCTATGCACCACCCCCATGGCATGTAGATGTAGCCCATGCATATTCATGAGGGATAGCAGGAAAACCCGAACAGTGTGATGCAAACCTGGACTGGAGTTGGGAATCTGTGCCGTAAAGCAGCAGCTATCAAGGGCAGACACACCCACACCCACAGGCCCCATTGGCCAATGTCTCCTGGAAAGGCAGAACATTGGACCGTGCATGCAGCACCCACAACGAGCACTTGCATAACTTACCAATGTCACCCTACACCTGAGGTATACGGTACACAGCTCTGAGACGTTTGCTAGGAGCACAGGCAGGCAGATATCCATACGTTACGTACATACTGCTAGTTGACCCCATCCAAACAATCTGTTAGGTGTTTGCGGGGCATGCTCCAGGCCTGGCCTCTGACGGTGTTTACCACCCTGGGGAGTGACCACCAGCTGTAATGCGTACCATATCCATGCCTTGCCGTGCTCAGGACCAGTTTGGTGGGCAAGGCTACTTACCCCCTCAATCGTAGCACCATGATGGCAGAGGTGTGGAAGTGTGTGTCTGTCTATACCAGGGGTGGGCACCTCCGGTCCTGGAGGGCCGCAGACCAGTCAGGTTTTCGGGATATCCCTAATGAACATGCATGAGATATATATGCATTAGAGATATCCTGCCAACCTGACTGGTTTGTGGCCCTCCAGGGCTGGATTTGGAGACCCCTGCCTTACACCTCTGTCATTTAAGATCGTGAGTGGGCAAGGTACAGATGTCCTAGACATCGAAAGGGTATATAGAATGTGTCACATTCCTCCTCGATTCTCACCACCACCAAAAAGTTGTCTAATAGACAGTTTTATGGTGGTGGTGAGAAGTGAGGAGGACTGTGACAAATTCTATCTAACCTAAGAGGCGTCCCCAGGTCTCCCTGAACATTGCAGAAACAACTGTCTCGGTCCAAATGCATCCAAGTAACTTGTTCTCTTTTCAAAATCCCTCTCATCTTCTCCACAGGTAAAAACTGCTTCCATACTGTTCTCTCTGATTGCCTTCCACTATTTTCTCCACCAGCCCCAACCACGTCAGACCAGATCTTAACTTTTCATCCTTAATAACAAAATATTCAACTACCTGTTCCACCTTCATCTTACTCTCTCCAACACCTATGCTGCCCATTTTCTGCCCCAGCAATTGCTTTGCCATCCAAAACAGATCTTTGGGTCTACTTCCATCCAGGGAGGAGGTGGCCTAGTGGTTGGAGCACATTACCTCAGGCTGGAAGGTCAGGGGTTCAAATCCCACTAGAGGACAACACCTTGGGCCAGAAGGACTGGGGCTTCTAGTCCCACAGGTGCTCCTTGTGGTCTTGGGCAAGCCACTTAACCCTTCATTGCCCATGTTCCCCATAAAATAGCTATCTCCAAGTTATAATGCCCTGTTCAATGTAAGCCACCTTGATATCATGAAAGGCAGCATATAAGAAATGTTAAATAAAAAAATATTACCCATTCTTTCAATTCCTGTACTGATTTCCTATACTCATTAGCTTTCTACCTCCATAAATCCTTGTCCCAGGCAACCCAAACTTTCTCCACCACCTTTCTAGACCTCACAATTTTCTCTTCACCTCCAACCCAGGATGGAAGACCCCCTTGTTTGCCACCTATCTTAAATACTTTCAAAGGAGCAACCTCCTCTAACATCTCCCCCAGAGCTCCCATCCAGTCACCAATCTTATCCTCCACCAACTGGGATGGATCCGACTTTCGCTGAAGAAGTGCTTGTTTCCACAGGGCCTCCGTATCAACTTTACCCCCCCCCCCCTAATTTCCCTAACCTTCCCTCCCTGATCTCCCCATCTCCCTTCCAATAAAAACTAAAAGGGATAGGTAATGGTCAGAGCAAGGGACTTTCTTAACCTTACCCACTAACAAATAATTCTGTCTCTGTATCTCTCTTGTCCCAAAAATCAAGTCTAACCAAGTCAAGTCATGCTGTTTCCTCCCTTACTCACTGCTGAAACTCCAAATCATTCATCACTGAAAACAGAAAGGCACCGTGCTCCTCCCCCTTGGGAATATTAAAATCTCCCAAACTATTAATTCCTTAAATTCTTGCTGAACTTCAGCAATTTTATCTCCAACTCCCCCCCAGCCTATGTTACTCCCCCCAGCCTATGTTACTCTGGTAGACAGTACAGAAAAACAATCCTAACTCCCTTTCCCCCTTCAAAACCACCAGCCCCTCACAACCTACAGGAGCATCTCACCCTATCTAACCCCTACACTGATGCTTATGCCACCGTTGGTCCTCTCTTCTCATTGGTAACAAATATAACCATCTGGAGAAATCAGACAGCATGCCCCTCCCCCCCCTCAGATTCTACATATGCACTTCCATTGGGAGGTTCTTTGCTGTGAATTTTCTCAAGAGGACCTGTAGGTATTGGTGTGGTTGGGTTACCATGAAAAGAGCAGGGAGTGTCCTTCTTCTGGTCATCCAGACTCTGGTGCTTGGAGGAGCTCTCTCTCTCTCTCTCTTTTCTGTGCCTCTTGTGACAGAGGAATGGAGGTGTCCCGAGGAGCGTGATCTTCTGCACTGTTTTGCCCATTTGGAGGAAGAGGAGGAGCCAAGGGGAGTGTCTGTGGTGCTCCCCAATCAGCGCCAGCAGCTAAAGGAAGAGAAAAGGGAATCCCTAACTCTGGTTGGCAAGGCTGTGTGTGGTGTGGCTGGCTAGGTGTTCATGCTGGCATAGAGGGCAGGGATTCCCTTGCATGGCAGGATGAAGAAGAAAGCCGTGCCAGCATTGGTGTTGATGCCTCTCCATCTCTAGGAGTGCCGTGACAACTGAAGAGGGTGGAGCTGTCTCATGCCAAGGTTGTGCTGCTGAGGATAGCTTTGGATGCTTGCTGCCCATAACAATGGCGGTCCGAGGGCCCAAGCTAAAGGAATCCTTGTGGCCAGAAGTTATGGCATTCCAGGGGGCCAAACTAGAAGAGCCCCTGTGGTCAGGAGTACTGAGCAGTCTGTGGTGGCTAAGTTGGAGGAGTCCTTGTGGCCAGGAGCTATGGTGGTCAGAGTTAGTAAGACAGTCTGGTGAGCAGTGCAGGAGGGAGGCTCCATAGCTGAAACCAACACCAAGACCTCTGTCATGAAGTCCTTGAGGGTGTTCTTTCATTTTTCTGGCCGTGGAGATATCCTCTTGCAATAGAAACACAGAAGCATAGACAAATGAAGGCAGATAAAAGACCAAAAAGCCTATCCAGTCTGCCTTTCCATATAAACTACTGAACTTTATAGTCCATTTTTTATCTTTAGAGATCCTGTGTCTGCACCATGCTTTCTTGAATAATCCAAATGAGGTATCACTAAAGACTTATACAGAGGCACTATCACCTCCTCCACATTAGCCACTGACAGGAGTAATCACATGTGACCTGGCAACTGCCCCTTGCAGCTAATCAAGCAGCCGACTGCAAGACCAGAAGACGTACCTGGAGTCTGCAAAGGAGCGGAGCTTTCTGCAGCTGTTTCCAGCGCTGAATGGAAATAAGTACCTACTGGAAATCCCTCTGAAGAGTTTCATGAACCAGTGTCTGGTGTTAGGGACTCAAGTGAGCACGTAGTGGCTGTTCCCAGGTGCTCTCCGATGCTGATTCCTGAAGCCTCGCCCACCACAGCGTGCAAGGTGACACAACTTCAATAACAGGGACTGCAGTGGTAATCACGCTCTTCCTGGCTTGCTCTGTACACTGTATTACTTATTCCTTGCTATGTGTATTTTTAACTGAAGTATGTCTACTTTCTCCAAATATCTGCAGGCATATAGTGGCTGTTCTCAGGCCCTCTCCAACACCGATTCCTGAAGCCCTGCCCACCAAACACAGTGTGCAAGGTGACGCAAGCACTGTTACCACGTTAATAACAAGGACTGCAGCGGCGGTTGCGCTGCAGCACAGCCCACCCAAGGAGAAGGTCTTTTTTCTTGGGTGTTCTTCAGGGGCATTTATGTCCTGGATTACACTTGCTTGGTAAGTCTGCTTTTCCACCTTTCCACTGTTTCTACCCCTCAGATTTGTTTTCCCTTTAGTCCCTGGGTATTGGTCTTCGCATATGATGGCTATCCCAGTTCCCCTGGAATCCTTGCCAGCTTTAGCGATTTCTCTGCCCCATTTGTCGACTGACTAGAACCCTCATCCCTTTCTTGCCGAACTGTCTGATAGCTGCGCTCCCCCTGACTGACCTCCGATGTTCTCTCCTTAATTGAAGATCTGGCAAAGCCAAATCTGCTTTGATTGCTTCTCCAACATAATATCAATGTTCTTTGTTTAACTGAAAACTGGCTCCGTGTAGGGGATGATGCCTACTTACAGTGCTGCCTTCCCCGGGTTATTCTGCCCTCTTGTACAACTCCTGTCTACCCTTGTCTGAACTTCCTGAAACCACACTTTCAGGCTTGGAGCACCTTTTAGCTGCCAGCCCCCCTTATAATTGTCATCTCCTTCTCCTTTACTGCCCCCCAGCACTCCACGCTGAAGCCTGGGACTTTATGCAACAATCTCTTTTGGAGATTTTGCTTCTTTCCACTGGGTTGTGACTCTAGGCAATTTTAACAGCCATTTTGACAATCCATCCAGACTTTGGGATAGAGCTTTTGCTCAGTTCCTATTAGATCATGGCCTCTCCCAATTTGTACATAAACCCACCCATTCAGCAGGTCATACGCTTGATCTCATTATTACTCCATCTGATTTCAGCCCATCACCTTTCTCTTTCTCCACCCTCCCCCTCCCTAGTTCTAGTACACAGACCTCGCTCTGCCGTAAGCTCACCCCAGCTTCATTGTCCCAATTTCCCACAGCAAATTCCTTGTTCCCAGAAAATATTTAATCCTTACCTTTAAATGACCAAGCCTCCTTTGGTCAAACTCCTACTTCATGCCTTTGACACCATAGTTCCAAGGAAAATTATCCCTTACCCTACAGAAAACCCCACGCCTGGTATCATTCAGGGCTGTGTACGATCAAGTGACAATCAGGGCATCAGAAAGATCCTGGATGAAATCCCATTCACCTTCCGTTTTCAATCTTCAATGCTTGTAACTCCTATTACTGTGAACAAATTATGGTATCCAAGCATGCCTATTACTCTTCCCTTGTGAAAAAAAGCAGTCCATGTCCCAAAAATTGTGTTTGCTATCGCCTCTCAGCTATCCTCCTGATCTTCCTCTACACACCTTCCTCGGTATCCCAGCCCCTCAGCTAAGACTCTGGCCCAATATTTCTCAGAAAAGGTCAACTCTCTTAGGGTTACCCTTCGTCTTCCTGCTCCTTTTTCTCCCCTCCCTCCTCTAACAGGCCAGTCAGGCTTTCAGGATATCCACAATGAATATGCATGAGATAGACCTGCATACAATAGAAACAGTGCATGATTATCTATCTCATGCATATTCATTATGGATATCCTGAAAATCTGACTGGCCTGGGGGTCCTAGAGGACTGGGTTGAGAACCACTGCTCTCTGCGTTTCTCTGCATCGGGCACAGACAATATTAGCATGCCATTCTAATACGTGCAGCTCATTTAACTACACTTCGCATTACTGTACTTTCTTTGCCTTTGCTGTTTAAGTGTGTGTCAATCCCTATTCTTTATTTTGCCCTTTGAAACTTATTCTTATAAGTTACGTTATCTTCGCAGAAAGGGCGCATTGGTCTTTATGCATTGGCCCGTTAGTATGTGGTGTCCCCCCAGAGCTCTGCCCAGAGCCGGCCATAGAGTTAGTCCAAATTGATGGAGCCCTAGAGAAACCTCAACCTTTAAACTACATCTGGCTGTCAAAATCTATTATTTAGCTTTGAATGGCCTGATTTTCTGCCCTCCAGAGGTTGATTCCCTAGTTTGCCTAGTGGTTGGGCTGGCCCTGGCTCTGCCCTTTACCCCCTTTTGTTCAATGTCTTCCTAAGCCCTAAGAAGGATTGTGGTTTCTTAAGGTGGGTTTTGGCAAAGATCAGGCATGCCTTTGTATGTCTGTCTTTGAGCAGTGGGGTCCTCCTTGGCCTTCGTTCATGAAGTCCTTCTTTGTATAGTGCATGGCATATGGTGTAGGTTGAAACCACTACTCAAGATTGCTCCAGGTCAGCCTTAAGCTCTTTGAATGTTGTACATGGTGTTTTTCCAACAATTTGCACTAACCTTTGATGACATCTTGGATTAAATTTCCTCTTCCCACCACATCCTGGGAGGTTCTTGACAGCTCCATGAGCAGAGAACCTCTTAATAACATTGCAAATTGTAGATACAGGAATCCCAAGGTCTTTGGAGATGGCCTTGTATCCTTTGAAGACTGATGTTTGGTGATAATGTCTTTCCTAGTGATCTCAGGCAGCTTTTTAGTCTTCACCGTTGTGAAAATGAACAGGGAGTGAATGTGGCCATTTTAAACATTACAGCCATCATTCATTGGTTGATTCAAGTCATGTGAGTACTGACGATCACAGGTGCATCTAATTTTACTGCAATGGGAATGTGGTTCTTCTGTTCAAATCTGATTTGAATTGTTTATAAGGATGCCAATCATGTCCTGACAATATCCCAGCTTTTATACTATTTCCTACTATTTAACTTTTTAATTGGTCTTGTTTTACTTGATTCTTTTATGTATCAAATATATGTAGATATATAGTCCGAAGTCATTTCACTGGCCACTTTTTATTAGTAGATATTGGACATTAAGGGGTTTAACTGCAAGGGTGCCAATAATGTTGGCCATAACTATATTCATCTGCATACCAGCTGTGCCAGGCCCCCTTCAATGTACGCCATCACATCAACTTCTTGAAATTTGCAACTCAGAACCATAAGAAACAGAGAAAAATGAAGAGATATAAAGCCCATACAGACTGTCTAGTCTGCCCTTCCATGCCAACTATTAAGCTTTACAGTCCCTTTATTGCCTTTGAGATCTTTTGTGTTTGCCCCATGCCTTCTTGAATTCAGAAAAACTCTTCCTCTCTGCTACCTCCACTGGGAGACTATCCCATGCATCTACCACTCTTTCCATTAAGAAACATTTCCTCAGTTTACTCTTTCACCTTCCTCCTATGCCCACTTGTTGCAGAGTTTTCTTTTGATTGAAAGAGGCTTTCCTTCTGTGTATTTACTGACAGGACACAACCCTACCAGAAGACATCTCAGCTCTTCCTCGCTTATAAGAACATAACATAAGAAATGCCATACTGGATCAAACCAAAGGCCCTTCAAGCTTAGTATCCTATTTCCAACCGTCAATCCAGGTCACAAGTACCTGTCAGGTTCCAAAGGTCACACAGGTTCCAAAACGCTTGCCTGGGAAAAGCGGAGGATTTCCCGGGTCCTCTTAAATTAAGGTTTAAGAACCTTTCCTCCAAGAACTTATCCAAACCTTTTTTTTTTTAACTCAGCTGCACTAAATGCTTTTACTACACCCTCCGGTAACGAATTCCAAAGTTTGATTGCATGTTGAGTGAAAAAATATTTTCTCTTGTTAGTCCTAAATGGGTTATGTTGTAGCTTCATTGCATGTCCCCTAGTCTTTCTACTTTTTGATGGAATAAACAACCGATCTATGTTTACCCAGTTCCATTCCATTCGTTAATCAGCTGTCTCTTTTCCAAGTTGAAAAGCCCTAAACTTTTAAGCCTTTCCTCATAGGAGTATCTTTCCATCCCCTTTACTATTTTGGTGACTCTTCTCTGTACTTTTTCTAATTCCGCTATATCTTTTTTAAGATATGGTGACCAGAATTGCATTTAATATTCAATATTCAAGGTGCAGTCGCACCATGGAACGATACAGAAGCATTTTAATATCCTTGGTTTTATTCTCTATTCTTTTCCTTATGATTCCTAGCATTTTATTTGTTTTCTTGGTCGCTGCTGCACACTGGGTGGAAGGTTTCAACATATTATCCACGATGACACCTAAATCTTTTTCCTGGGTGGTGGTTCCTAATGTGAAACCTTGCATCGTGTAACCATAGTTTGGGTTCTTTTTTCCTAGGTCCATAACTTTGTACTTGTCCACATTAAATCTCATCTACTTCTATGAACCTCCAGTCTTCCAATTTATCAAGGTCCTTTTGCAATTTTTCACATTCCTCTTGTTTTTTAACAACTTTGAATAATTTTGTGTCATTTGCAAATTTGATCACCTCACTTGTTATTCCTATTTCCAGGTCATTTATGAATATGTTAAAAAGCAATGGGCCTAGCACAGATACTTGGGGTATTACTTCACTATTCACCTTTCTCCATTGAGAAAATTGGCCATTTAGCCCTTCTCTCTGCTTTTTATCTTTTAACCAGTTCCTGATCCACAATACAACACTGCCTCCAATCCCATGATTTTTTCATTTGACCAAGAGTCTCTCATGAGGAACCTTGTCAAAATACAGGTACACTATATCAACTGGCACACTTTGGTCTACCTTTTTATTCACACCTTCGAAATAATATAATAAGTTAGCAAGACAAGACTCCTTGCCTTTATCTTCATCTTTATTTAGTCGCTTGATATACTGCCCAAGCAAAAGGGCGGTGTACAAAGTCAAAGGTGGCTACAACAGGAAAGGATGAAAAGAACACCATTTTCTAGACAGGAAAGAGGAGAGGCAGAGGCAGAGGATTGACTATAAGTTGAGGCAGATGGAGAGTTAGATACCAGGAAAGAAAGGAGAGGAGAGACACTCTCAGGGGGAAGGGGGGGGGGGGCGAGGATGGCAGGGGAGGTCATAAACAAGCATTTATACTCTTATTTATTGATATTTCGGCAGCATTTGATAGTGTTCACCACACTATAATGCTTAATAACCTAAATCAAATAGGAATAAAAGACACTGTACATAAATGGTTTACCTCTTACCTAAATAATAGAACACAAAATGTAAGAATTGGTAACCAAACATCAACCATATATAAACAAGAAGTTGGTCTCCCACAAGGCTCCGCACTATCAGCCCTCCTGTTTAATATTTACATAAAACCTATCTGTGATATCTTTAAAAAATTCGGAGTATACTATCATCTATATGCAGATGATATTATGCTGTACATCCCATTTACAATCCCTAACTTACCAATAAAACTACTATCTGATTGCTTCAATGAAATTACAACATGGCTAAAAGCTCAAAACCTTCACATTAACCATGCAAAAACAGAAGTTCTAATTGTAACAAAAAATCAATCATATATCCCCCCAACCCACATAACATTGCAAAACTACGACATTAAAATAAAAAACGAAATAAGATACCTAGGTGTTATCCTAGATACTCATCTGACGATGAACACTCACATCAGAAACACCATAAAGAAAATATACTTTAAACTTAAAATCCTTAAACAATTACGACCGTTAGTACACCAACTAGACTTCATTAATATAATACAGGCTACAATAACACCGCACTTTGATTTTGCCAACCTAATTCTCTTAGGTATAACGAAACAAAACATAAAAAGAATCCAATTAGCACAAAACGCAGCAGCTAGAATTATCACGAAAGCACACTCAATTCAGCACATAACACCAATACTAGCTTCCCTACACTGGTTGCCAATTCAAAGTAGGATAATATATAAAACCACAATAACTACATATAAAGCTTTAAATAACATGGCCCCAATCCCATTAAGCAAACTAATTAGCATGGAATCTCAAAAAACCACACACAGAAAAGGATACTCAAATAAACTAAATACTCCTATTGATTTCATAAAAGCAAATAAATTAACTAACAACAGAGCTTTTTCCCATGCTGCCCCAACTATTTGGAATTCCCTTCCGGAGGACCTACGAACTATAACCGAAATGATGGAACTCCGTAAAAAACTAAAAACCTACTTATTCTCCATGCACTACGGCAACATAGATAACCCCTTGATACACTCAGATAAAGGTTAAAAATCATGACTGAGTAATACTATTTCCAACAACTTAACAGACAATACACTATTATAAAAACACCATGATTCAATTCTAAAGTACCCACAACATATATCTGTATATAGTTTATTGTATATAATTTACCAGCCAATTTTGCTATTATGCATAAGTTCATGCTGTTTACATTTACTTTTATTGTTACAAAATGTTCAATGTAAAACTAAGCTTTTGCTTTGTGGATTGTTGTTTTATTGTAAACCGCAACTGAACTCTGGAAGTTGCGGGTTATAAATGTATGCTAAATAAATAAATAAAATAAATAGGCAAGATGAAATAGGTGAGTCTTGAGTAAAGCTCTAAGACATTTCAGAATGGAGTGTAAGACATTTCAGAATGGAGGGAAAGACATTTCAGAATGGAGTGTATGGGGCAATCCATGTTGGCTTTCTTCCTTTAAACCATGACTATCTACATCAGATAGATCTGTACTCAATGGAAGCAGTGCACTCTATTTCTCTATCTCATGCATATTTATTTTGGATATCCTGAAAACCTGACTGGCCTAAGGTCACAGAGATTGGATTGAGAACCACTGATTTACAAGTTCAGTAATTTTATTCTTCATAACAGTTTCTACTATTTTGCCCAGTACCGCTATCAGGCTCACCGGTCTGTAATTTCCCAGATCCACCTTGGAACCCTTTTTAAGAATCAGCATTACATTGGCCTTTCTCCAATCTTCAGGTACTACAGATGATTTTAATGATGTTGTTCTTAAGTGCTGTCGAGTTGGTGTCAACTCATGGCGACCCTCTGGATAGTTGTCCTAAATTGTGTTCCGTCTTCAGTCAGGTGGCTCATTGTTGACAGAGTGGCACCCATACCTGCTGTTATTGTATCGATCCATCTCATTGCTGGCCTTCCTCTTTTGCGTGACCTTCTACTTGCCAAACATGATGTCTTTCCAATGATCTCTCTCTTCGCATGATGTGTCCAAAGTATGAGAGTCGAAGTCTTGTCATCTGAGCTTCTAACGAAAGCTTAGATTTGATCTCCTCTAGTACTGACTGGTTTGTTCTTCAGGCAATCCATGGTATACACAGCATTCATCGCCAGCACCATAATTGAAAGGCATCAATTTCCTTCCTGTCTATCTTTTTCTCTGTCCAACTTTCGTATCCATATGACATTATAGAAAATGCCATGTTTTGACAAAGTTGAATCTTTGTATGGAGAGAGACATCTCTCCTCTTGAGAATCTTGTCTAGGTCCTTCATAGCCATTCTGCCAAGAGCAATGCATCATCTGATTTCTTGACTGCTTGTTTCTTTATTGATAGTTGATCCAAGTAGGTTAAAGTTGTACATGATTTCAATTTTTTCTCCAAAATAATGAACTTATTGATTTTGCCAGTTGTCATGATCTTTGTCTTCTTTAAATTAAGGTACAGGCCCATTTTAAGACTATGTTCCTTGATCTTCAGAGGCAAATGTTTCAGATCATCTTCACTTTCAGCCAGTAATGTGGTATCATCAGCATAGCGAAGGTTGTTGATGAGTCTTCCGTCAATCTTCACACCTCTGTTTTCTTCATAGAATCCTGCATCTCTGATGATTTGTTCTGCATATAAATTAAAGAGGTAGGGGGAAAGTATGCAGCCTTGTCATACACCTTTGCTTATTTTAAACCATTCTGTTTCTCCTTGTTCCATTCGAACTGTTGCTTCTTGATCAATGTAAAGGTTGTGCAAGAACGATCAGGTGTTCTGGTATACCCCTGCTTCTTAATATGGCCCAGAGCTTCTCATGCTTTACACAGTCAAAAGCCTTGCTGTAGTCAATAAAGCACAAATAGATATCCTTTTGGTATTCTTTATTCTTTTCAAGGATCCATCTCACATCTGTGATTATATCTCTCGTTCCTCACCCTTTTATGAATCCTACTTGCACTTCAGGTAGTTCTTGTTCCAGGTACGGTTGTAATCTCTGTTGAATAATCTTCACTAGAATCCTGCTGGAATGTAGATCAGAGCGATTGTGCGATAATTTCCACATTCAGTTGGATCACCTTTCTTTAGTATTGGTATAAACACAGATCTTTTCCAGTTAGTTGGCCATAATGTTGTCTTCCAAATTTCCTGGCAGAGCCTTGTAAGTATGGTAACAGCTGCATCATATTGCTATAATACTTCTATGGGAATGCCATCAATGCCTTGTGCTTTGTTGTTTGATAAGGCTTCAACTTCTTTCATCGCCAATGGTTCCGGATCATAAGGTACAGGTTGAAATGGCTGTTGGTCCACTTTATCATATAAAAACTATGTATATTCTTTCCACCTTTTCTTGATCTTGTCAGCATCATTCAACATCAATCCTTAAGCATCTTGTAACATTCCAATTTGAGGCTGGAATTTTTTCTTTAACTTGTAGCTTTAGGAAAGCCAATCTTGTTCTTCCTCTAATAGTTTCTACTTCTATTTGCTTGCATGTGTCATTGTAGTACTTCTTGTCTTGTCTTGCTGCACATTGGAAATCTCTATTGAGTTCTGCGATTGCCTCTCTTTCTCCTTGGCTTTAGCTTCTCTGCGTTTCTGGGCAATTTTCAGTTTCTTCAGTCATCCATTTTGGCTGGTTTTGCTTTTTCACCTTTTGTAGAGACTTCTCGCTTTTTTCCAACACAACCTTCTTGATGTCATCCCAAAACTCTTCTGGAGCTTTGTCATTTGTATCTAAAACAGTAAATTGATTTTGCAGGCAGTCTTTAATTCCAGTGGTATATTCTCAAGGTCATATTTTGCTACATTTGTGAGTGGCTTGCTCTTTTTCAAATTTAGCTTGAGTTTGCATACTAATAGTTGGTGATCTGTACCACAGTCAGTTTCAGATTTTGTCTTTGTTGATGTTATAGAAATTTTCCATCGTTGACTTCCACAGATGAAGTCAATTTGATTTTTGTACAATCCATTGGATGAAGTCCATGTGTACAGTCGCTGCTCGTGTTGCTGGAAAAAGGTGTTTGAGATGAATAGATCATTGGTCTTGCAGAAATATATCAGTCTTTCTCCAGCTTCATTTCTGTTGCCAAGTCCATATTTTCCAACCATTTTGCCTTCTTCTTTGTTGCTAGCTTTTGCGTTCCAGTCACCCATGACTATCAGGATATCCTGTTTGCATGTTCTGTCAATTTCAGCCTGTACTTGTTCATAGGACTCATCAATTTCATCCTCTTCTGCAACTGTTGGGAGATATACTTGAATTATAGTTATGTTGATGGGCATTACTCATAGATGAACAGAAATTAAGCGTTCACTGACTGCATTGTATTTCATTGCAGTTCTTAGCCCTCAGCATCATCGATGCACACAAGCCCTCACAGCATGACAAGTTGCAAACTAAGTGAGGGATTTTGATGATAGTTCACAGATTACTAATAGCAGGTCTGCAATCTTATTTTTCAGTTCTTTCAACACCCTCAGATGTATACTATCTGGTCCAGGTGATTTACTAGCTTCAGTTTATCAAATACTTGTAATACAGTTTATCTTCCCAGTTTATCAATATTTATTTCCATTATTCCTATATATCACCTTTAAATACCATTTCAGCCATGGGAAACTTCCCTACATCTTCTTCAGTAAAGACCAAAGCAAAGAATTATTTCAATCTCTCTGCTATGGCCTTGTCTTCCCTTATCATCCCTTTTACCCCTCTATCTTCTAATGGTACAACTGACTCTCTCACAGGTTTTTTTGCTACAAATGTACTTGAAAAAGTTTTTATTTTTGCTTCCATGGCAAGCTTTTTTTCAAACTCTCTCTTTGCCTGCCTTATCAATGCCTTGCATCTAACTTGCCAGTGCTTATGTTTCCCATTTTCAACATTTGGCTCCTTTTTCCATTTCCTGACAGATGCTTTTTTGGTTACCTTTGACCTCACCTTTAAACCATGCGTGGAATACATCTGGTCTGGGTTTCCATGATAGTATTTTTAAACAATGCCCATGTCTGATGTAAATCTTTAACCTTCAGAGCCGCTCATTTTAGTTTTCTCTTAACTATTTCCCTCATTTTATCATAGTCTCCCTTTTGAAGGTTAAAATGTAGTATTGTGAATTTCCTTGCCACCCTTCTTCCATTTATGAAATTAAATGCAATCATGCTATGATCACTATTGCCAAGTGACCCCAACACCCTTATCTCTTGCATCAGATCCTGAATAGGTCTAGAATAGCTCTTGTTGGTTCATGAAACTAACTCCCTAGCATGTCCTGCGGTGATATTGACCCAGTTGATACTGGGGTAATTGAAATCGCCCATTATTACTGTATTGTAACTTTTGTTCGCTTCACTGATTTCTCTTAGCATTTCATCATCCATTCTGGCCAGGCGGTTGGTAGTACACCCCCACAGCCATTGCCTTCCCCCTTTTACATGGGATTTCTTCTATCCATAGAGATTCTACAGCATATTTTGTTTTCTGCAAAATTTTAATCCTGTGTGACTGAATGTCCTCTCTAACATAGAGCACAATCCCTCCACCAATTTGATCTAACCTATCATTGCGATACAGTTTGTACCCAAGTATCATATATCCCATTGGTTGTCCTCCTTCCACCAAGTCTCTGAGATGCCAGTCATATCTAACCTTTCATTTAGTGCTATATTTTCTAGCTCTCCCATCTTATTTTTTAGACTTCTAGCATTTGCATACAGACATTTTATAGGTTGTATTTTATTCATATTAATCTGGTTATCAGTCAATAGGGGTAATTTGGAATCTTTAAGCTCTCTATTTCAGGGCATCTGGGTTACTTTTGTCTTTATTGGAACCTCTCTGTCGGGATGCCCTAACTTCCCTCTGTTGCTAGGATATATTGTTCCGAACCATGCGCTCTTGAGCAACTGTCAGCTTTCCCCTATTATCTAGTTTAAAAGCTGCTCTATCTCCTTTTTAAAGGTTAATGCCAGCAGCCTGGTATCATCACAGTTAAGGTGGAGCCCTTCCCTTCAGAAAATCCCCTCCCTTCCCCAGAATGTTGCAGTGTTCCTAATGAATCCAAAACCCTCTTCTTTGCACCATCGTCTCATCAATGCATTGTCTCATCCATGCTCTGCCTGCCTTTTGGGTCCTGCACATAGAACGGGAAACATTTCAGAGAATGCCACCCTGGAAGTTTTGGATTTCAACTTCTTACCTAAAAAAATCTAAATTTGGCCTCCAGAGCCTCCTTCCAACACTTTCCTATGTCATTGGTACCAACATGTACCAAGACAGCAGACTCCTCTCCTTGTCTAGGTGGCGCATGAGGTCCACTTCCTTCGCACCAGAAAGCATGTTACCAGGTGATCCTCATGTCCACCCTGGACATCCACATGGCCCTGGAGAAACCTCCTCAGTCTGAAAGAGTTCTACATTACCGGGAGGACATGTCCTAGCTACAGGACCACTTCCTGCCACACCAAGGTGATGTTCTTCTTTCACGCAACCTCTCTGCTCCATGGCATCTGAGAGGCTTCCCGACTAGAGGTGGGACTTCAGTACTGTGTCCCTGTAGGTGTCGTCTATATACCTCTCTGTCTTCCTTATGTCCTCTAAGTCTGCCACTCTAACCTCCAGAGATCGGACTCATTCTCTGAGGGCAAAGAGCTCCTTGCATCTAATACACACATAAGACCCCTCACCAACTGAGAGAAAAACATACATATGACAGTGCAAAAGACTGGATAGCCCCCATCTCACTGCTGGACTACTGTCTGCATTTTAGTTTTAAGTTTCTGTTTAGCTATTTAAGTTGCTTACTTACTTGAAGTTGCTAGGAATACATGTACTGATACAACTTTATCTAATTTGTTTACAGGGCTTAGTTTACATCAAGATTAATCAATCTATTCCTGATGAAGATAACCAGCTGAATCTCAAGCAAATTTGACCACCTCTTCCCCTTTAATAGGTTTAAGAGCCTATAAAGCTAAGATTATGCTTGAGGTGGGTGGGAGGGAAAGAACACCTAGTAAAAGCTGGCTTGCTACACTGTACCCTGACCTGTGCTTCTAAGATAATCTCTTTACAATTTCCTGGAGGATTCACACAGCCCTTGGTTTGATAGAGGGAGCTTTCCAAAATGCCAAAATGCCCTTTTGACCTGTCATTTGGTTTTAACACCTATTTAAAACAGTTTCACAGGTCTTTTACCCCCTAACTAAAAAGCCTCTTTGTGAAAGTCTCTAGAAACAATTTATTTATTTCTATTCAAAAAATATTTTCCCTTTTCTTCCTTCTATGCTAAGCAATACTCTAATTTGATTAAAATTAAAAGCTTTCTGTGGCTACTGACTGAGGTTTAAATTTAAGCTAAAAGTTCTCTAGGGCTACTGACTAAGGTTTAAATCTAAACTAAAGCTCTCTGAGGATATTGACTGAGATTTAAATCTAAATTAAGTTATGATCCCAACAGACCCAGGACCCTTATCATGAAGCGCACATTGTCCCATTTGATATTGTATTTCATCTCCTGCTACAAGCAGGCAGGCATGAGACTTCTCTATATGGTCTGCATTCATGGCCACCACCCTGACTAACCTTCATGCCTCTCCCCTATCCCAGAGGATCTCTGCAAGACTGCTGCATGGTCTTTCATCCACACCTTTACTAAACACTGTTGTCTTATCAGCCCATCCAGACTGCAGACTGCTTTGGTCATGCTGTCCTCTAGGTGGTATCACCTCCCACCCCTCCGAAGGGAGTTGGTAGAGATGCACCATTCACCACACTCACAAGAAGACTGTCAGGGATCGCCCAATGTATAGAAATATCTTTGTGGTCACAGCAATGTTTGCCTGCCTGGTTCATAGACAATGTTGGAGACTGATTACTGTTATGAAACATCTCCACTGTTATATTCTTATAGCAATGATTTCTGCCTTCTTCACAGTACCTTGCATTTGCCTTGTTCTTAAGGGTACAAGCTCTGCTCCCTCCTGCAAGTCTGATCCCTCCTCACCCTCTTGGAAGACATTATATAGCTTTGTTCCTGCTTTAATAATTTTGAATTCGGTGTTGGCTTTAGTTTCTTAGAGTGTCCTACTGCTTTTTTGCATCAGTATCTTAAGTTCCGTGTTGACTTCCGCATATTGAGTGATCTTCAATTTTCCTCAGCTCAATAAAAGTTCTGTTTATGCGCAGATATATCCTCTATTATATGAATGACTTCCTCTCTTGGTACAGCTTCATCCTACAATAGCAGTATACAGGCTGTAAAGGGATAGTCACATTCGTGCTCTGACCCTATCAGGCACCCCTTTTACATCTTTCCACTCAGGAGTCACCTATGTACAGCTGACTCTTCCTGCTTGTCCATGGAGAAAGATAGGTTACTTACCTGTAACGAGAGTTCTCTGTGGACAGCATATGTCAGCCATACCCACCCACCCCCCATCCCCTCTCAGATGAAACTTCCAGAGCTG
This sequence comes from Ichthyophis bannanicus, assembly GCA_033557465.1. NCBI lineage: Eukaryota > Metazoa > Chordata > Amphibia > Gymnophiona > Ichthyophiidae > Ichthyophis > Ichthyophis bannanicus. The sequence continues at coordinate 1,394,198,658 of CM066031.1, read as the reverse complement.
CCTGACTGAGGCAGGAAGTGAGATGTCCTTAGGAAAAAACAGGTTGGCAGATGATCAGATCACATGATGATTCCTTTGATGTGCCATCTGATTATGATACCTATTGGTGGATGATTTATTCTGCTGTCCATGGAGAACTCTCCATTACAGCTAAGTAAACTTGCTTGATAGATCAGTGAGGCAGCAGAGACACATGGTAGCATGCTATCACAACACAGACTGTTTATAGCACATAAACAAACAAAGGTCCAGACAGCACAGTATCTTCCTGTGGTATGTGATTTGTCTACACTGAACAAACATTTTTGTGCAGTTCTGAATTTTATTGGCTCAATATACAAATTATCCATAGTTGATGCTGTGCATAGGCTACCTTCTTTGAACATCTGAACATGTAAGCAATCAGCTTTGGGTATTTCTTTGACTGGTTCAGTAAAAGACATCATAACCTACCTTGCATGTAGCACCAAATGTTGCAGCACGATTACTCTGGTGCTCTGAGTCACATAACCCCTGTTCTTGAATCATGCCGAGTAAGGTTTAAGGTTAATTAGTTTATAAAGCTTTCACAGGTTAGGGCCAAATATTCTCTATGATTTGATTGTGTCTTATGTACTTTTGCGTGGTTGGACATCTTCTGCAAACCTATTATTTGTGCTGTCTGTCACAGATGCAAAGTTATCAGTGACCCATGTTACTGCCTCTTGTATATTCAGCCCAAGGTTGTATTCTTTAACAGAAAATGTGAGATCTGCTGTTGGCCTTCTTGTATTTAGGTAATGGGTGAAAACTATGCTACTTTCAAAGGCATTTGGATAAGTGCCAGTGCTGTTCTTTTTATCTGATTTGCTTTAGTTGCAGACATTAGGGCATGTAGCACAGAGTTTAGTACATGGTTCGGAAGCCATGCTAAAATGTAGCATGGGCCCCTGTGCTAAAACTCCCCTACTACCTGTGTGGCTTGCTTCTAGGCAGAGACTGTGTGGAATGGGGCAGTGGTGGGATTGGGCTGCTTTGACCCGGTTCACGCAAACCAGTTCCTGCCGCGGTCCGCGCTTGTCGAACCGGGCCGAACATGGCATTGAAACGCCGGCAGTGCAGTGGTGGGAATCACCCCGTCTGACAATGTTTGATGGCATCAGGGGAACATGGCATCGGGAGAAGCTCCCAATGCCATCAAAACATGGGGGGGTGGGGTCGGGCCGCAGGGCAAAAGCCAGTTTGCTGCACCTTAGTGCAGGGCATGTGAGGTGCAGCAACCCGGCCGTCACACATGTGGGAGGGCTGGGATCAAACTGGTTCCTAGTCAGCTTGAATCCCACCATTGGGATGGGGGCATTCCCACTGCAATGCAGGTAGCACAGGTGTTAGTAGTCCATGCCACCTGCGCTTAGTGCAAGTATCACGGGTGCAACTAATGTCACCTCAGTGGGTGGTGTTAGTTGCTCCTGTGGCTGTTTTACAGTGGTGCAGCATGCAGATGCAGAGGGACTGATGTACTCGGCCTCCTTGTATGTAGCACAAAGCCCTGTGCTAGTAACATGGCTCATACTCACGTTACCAGCATGGAGCTTAGTAAACATGCCCCTTTATGTCCTGTGTTTTATAATGTTTGTAATTTTAACAAGTTATGTTTTAATACTTGATTGTATGTATTTGTTTCATTAATTTTATAAATGATATTGTATATGCCACATTGGATGATCTAAGACTAGTACTGTGCAAGATAAATAAAAGGACTCAAGATTTTTCCAGAACCCAAATGGCTACTAGACACCTACACTACAGACTTGATTAATTCTTGTGATGCTGTGTACCATCACAGAAGGGAAGCTCTGCTTTTGCACCAACTAAAGCAATGCAACTCATTGGGCACAGTATTTGAAGACCAGGGAAAGAAACATTTTGCAAACTCTGGCGCCAATCAAAATTTTTGGAAGCCAGGGGAAAAAATGTAACTTTTTCCTTTTCTTTACATGTTTTTAGGGGTTTTTTGTTTTGTTTTGCTATCCTTTGCTCTCCTTCTCCCGGGTTTCTCCCCCCTACTCACAGCCTCAATACTAATGCTAGCCTGCAGTAGTAATCCCTCGTCCCTGCTCTGACCCTTGTTTCCCAGCCCACGTTTTTGCCACAATGGTCTTGTGACCACAGCTCACAAGACCCAGAAGTGGCTCCTTTTTCCTATTCCTATTACATTTTATTATTTTCTATTGCAACCACTCTTCCCAAATAGCTAGATTACAGGTACCTGAGCACTCAGGATTTTTGCAGCCTTGTTGAAAACAGGAGCATATGGTCTAGGAAGGAGACAATACACACAGACAATGTAGAGCAGCAAAATTAAAGTTTTGCCTCTTCAGACACCTCGGCCCCCTCTCATCTCTCTTTGTTTTCCTTTGCTGTGGGAGTTCTGTCTTAGATACAACAAAAGTATTTTGAGTTACACAGATTTCCTTTGCTTTGACCCTTTGTTTTCATTATCTTCTAGCATCTATGATCAATGCTACCAAAGTGTATGGAGATCTGAGTTCAAAGCCCTCCAAACTGCTCAGGGAACAGGAAATCCTTGAACCATGTCAGAGCTTTGAAAGACTACCATTATTTTGGTAAAATGAGAGTTTGTTATGCTTAGGGCTCTAGAAGAGTTTAAGGAGTTATTCAAGTGAAGTTCTCTTGCTATGCCTCAGTGACAATAAGAAGTTATTTTATTAGTGTGAGGCTGTTGACTTTTCAGTCTTTGTTCCTGTAACTAGATCCTGGGAGGAAATGAAGTCTTTGTTCATAAATCAGTTGTTATATATATTTTTTAAGTTTCAAGTGAAAATATCAAGTCGTCCCTCTGAACGGAGATATCGACATCCCAAAAATAAAAACACTAACGTTTACTGACTTTTTTAAAATTTGTCTCTTTATTCAAATATTGCACTCTGAAAGATATGAAAATTTGAATTTTTCAAAATCTATTGCTTAACTTTAAATGCCCTGCTTTTTGACACCCTTGCAAAAACTGCCATCCATGGCAACTGCCTAGTTTTCCTGGTGGTTCAGCCGGCCCTGCCTAACAGCTCAATGCAGAGTCCATAAAGGCATTCTTAAGAAGCGTTTCCACTCTCCTATCATGAGCTTCCTTATTAGGCGCAGTATCCCCTTCCACTGGGACAGTCATGCACTTTATCACAGTCATGACCAGGCCATTCACCTAAGGGAGCTGATCCATTTTGTCCTGGGGGAGTGGATACAGCCGAAACAGGACCTTAGACACAGCGCAGTAGCCTCCCCTAGGAGAAGAGTAGTTAACACATAGGCTCAGGTAAAAGAAAAAAAACCTTAGGGGCACCTGATGCCCTCCAGAATAGGGTCTACTTGAAAATTGTATGCCAGAGCAGGCTAAGCTAAACGCAGAGCCGCATCTAAGCCTGGATCAAGACAGTGAGGTCCTCCCTGTGAAAGAAGCGGATCACTGACGGATCCTCACCCTCCATTAGAATTCATTACTATGAATGCCATCGACCACGGAAATGTGGCAGAGGAGTAGCCATTTTTCTTCCAACTTTATGGAACAGTAAGGAAGTCGAGCATAGTCTACCCAAACATTCCGCCTGCATTGAGACCAGTTCCACATGGTGAGGGACTTCCTATTCCAGAACCTCCATCAGAATATTCTCTTGATTCATCTGATGAGGACAAGGGTGAGCCTACTTGTTCTTCTCCTGGTCCATCAGCATGCAATGACCCAGATTTTCACTGGGATGCATTATCAACTCCACACAGAATAACACAGGAAGAACTAAATGACCTGGTTCGTGATTTGGACTTATCCAAGAACAAGGCAGAATTGCTAGGATCAAGACTCCAACAATGGAATCTTCTAGAAGAAGATGTCAACATTACTCCATATCGAAAGCGCCAGCAGCAGTTGGAGCCTTTCTTCAGAAAGGAAAGTAATCTGATATTCTGTTCTGATATTGAAAGCCTCATGAATGCCTTAAAAATCACTCATGATGCACAAGACTGGAGACTATTTATAGACTCTTCGAAACTGAGTCTGAAGACTGTGTTTTTGAACAATGGAAACCATCTTCCATCTATTCCAGTAGCGCATGCCATCCACATGAAAGAGACATACGATAACTTAAAGCACCTACTGACTTCCATTAACTATAACAAGTACAGCTGGCACCTCTGTGGTGACTTGAAGGTAGTTGCCCTTTTAATGGGACTGCAGCAGGGATATATAAAATACATGTGTTTCTTATGTGAGTGGGATAGCCGAACAAGGGATTGGCACTACTTGCGGAAGGAATGGAATCGCAGACAAAATGTAACAGTTGGAGAGAAGAATATCCAGCATCCAGCTCTGGTTGAGGCTCACAAAATCCTGCTACCACCCCTTCACATCAAACTAGGTTTGATGAAAAACTTTGTGAAAGCCATGGGCCGCACTTCACCAGCTTTCTGATACCTGCATGAAAAATTCCCTCGACTCAGCGAAGCAAAGATTAAAGAGGGAGTTTTTGTGCATCCTCAGATTCGAGAGCTCTTCAAAGATGACCGGTTCAACAACTTGCTGCAGGGTGATGCGAAACAAGCATGGAATGCTTTTCACCTAGTGTCAATAAACTTTCTCGGGAATGTTAGGGCAGAAAACTACAAGGAACTAGTAGAAGACATACTGATGCAGTATCAGAAACTTGGCTGCAATATGTCTCTAAAGATCCATTTCCTTGATTCCCATCTCTATTTCTTTCCTGACAACTGTGGTATGGTTAGTGATGAACAGGGCCAACTTTTTCACCAGGATATCGCAACGATGGAGCAAAGATAGCAGGGAAAATGGTCCACTACAATGCTGACTGACTACTGCTGGATACTCCCCAGAGAAGCTCCCGAACAGCTGTACAAGAGACAGGCGAAAAAATCTAAGAAGTCGTCTATGACTTGTTTTTTTACAGGTATTAACCAAAGGCCTATTATATTTACTACTGATATGCATTTCGTGATGTAAACATTAATTCTTGTAGGTTACAAAAAAACTAGAGCCAACTTTGCAATTTCACTGTCATATTCATGGTCAGCATATAAAAATTGATAAGAAATGACTATTTTTATTTCAGTAACATGACGTTTGTAAAAATTTGTTGACCAGTGATATCTCTACTCTGTGCAAACCAAGGAAGCCTCTTTGCCTAATCTGTTCCGTCATTATAGCAACGTGAAATCTCTTGATAATATATCCACTTACATATCCACTTACATCCCCAAGTTAAGACCTACCCAAGACCTATCTATTGATGAACAAGCTGCCCAATGTTTCTCTGTCCTCCTAGACTCTTTGAACTTGCTGGCCCCACTGCCATATGGTCAGATCGAGAAGACATACCAAAGAGCTTCGTGCCCTTCTAAGGGATTTACGAAAAGCAGAACATAGATGGAGGAAAAGTCAAACAAACTTTCATCTCAGTAAGTGTAAGGCACTCCAAACTAAATATAAAGAATCACTAAGGACAGCCAAAATATCTTATACACCAAAATTAATCCATTCTAATGAGAGCTACCCTTGACAACTATTTTCAATCCTAAGGGAATTTTGTCCCTAAGGACAACACAAATCGGGGCCTAATTTCTATCTCACCAGAAACCTTTGCGAATTTCTCTTCACAATGAAACTTTCCGAAGAATAAATGACTTTCCTCCCCTTCCAATCTCTATCTCCTCTGAACAGACTCCGACAACTGTTAAGACCCATCAGAGTACCTTTTCAAACTTCTTCCCTTTAACAAAATTCCATCTAGGAAAACTGGCTAACTCCCTGAAGACCACTACTTTCCTGGCTGATACTATCCCTCCACAGTTAATTAAAAATTACTGGCCTGATCTAGCCCCTGCTTCTCTAGACCTGATTAATTCCAGCCTCATGACTGGAAAAGTCCCTATGATATGGAAACATTCCATAACTGACCACTTCTAAAACAGGCTGCCTTAGATCCTATGAAATCTAATAGCTACAGGCTAATTTCCCATATTCCTTTTTGTGCAAAACTGTTAGGAAAAACTATTGCAGAGAAGTTTACTCATTTTCTGGAGGCAAATAAAACATTTCACCCACGACAATTGGGTTTCCGCCATAATGATAGCACTGAGACTGCACTTCTTGCTATGAAAGACAAAATTGTCCTTCATTGAGATAACAACCGTGACACACTGCTAACAAGGTCATTACCACAATATCCAAGATACTTCATAACCAATCAGCCCCTTGTCTTGAGTCTCTTATCAACAAAGCACATGAAACTAGTGCTAAAAGAAGTATAAGACAGATCCCATGTAATATGTGAGTGAGCAAGGTAGGTTCCTGCTCGCTCTGGGGCTGCCCTGAGCAATAAATCAAATTATACTGCAATTACCCACGAAAACGCAAGCTGCTGAAGGGAGACGAGAGAGAGGAAGCAAGGGGCATGAAGCGGGGGTGAAGAGCCGAAGGACCGATGGCCACGGCACAAAACAAGGACCGAGAGCGATTAGGCAAGCCTGGGGCCTTGTCCGCCGTGCCGTCGCAGCCGGCCTCACCAAGTGCGGAAAGCACAGAGTCGGGGACAGAGGACCTGGCAAAGGAGGTGGCAAAGCTATTAGAACTTAAATTTGACCAGGTAATCAAAAAACTGGAAACTCTGGGGGACTCTTTGACAGAGATTGGAAGGAAAGTGGGAGTTGGAGCGGCGCGTATCTAATATCGAGGATGAGGAAGGACAGCAAGAACGTGATCGCAGGGAGCAGCAAAAACAGATAGAGGTCCTCCAATCTAAAGTTGACGATCTGGAGAATAGATCGCGGAGAACAATCTGAGAGTGGTGGGAGTGCCAGAATCAACGACGGAGAGTATGCTGCTACCATTGCTGGGAGAATGGCTGCCCAAGGAGCTGGGCCTCACCTTGCTGGTTGGAAAGCTGGACATCGAGCTATGCACCGCATTGGGCCGCGGAGAGAAGATCAGCAGAAGCCGCGGGTGGTAATCATGAGGTTGCTCAATTTCCAGCATAAAGTGCAATTGCTGCAGGCCTATCGGAGGAAAGGAGATCTGCAGCTGGAGAACCATAAACTTTTAATATTTCAAGACTACTCGGCGGCTGTAACGCAGAAAAGAAAGGAGTTCACCCCCATCTGTGCAGCTCTGTTCAAGAGGAAGATACGCTTCACTCTGGCATTCCCGGCAACTCTCAGAGTAACAAACCAGGGACAGAACTATATGTTTACAATGGCGAATACAGCGAATCAATTTCTGAATGGATTACCAGGAGTCAGCAGTGAGGATGGAGCGCGGGCCTGAGTGCTTCTCCACTTTCGGGCCTACTTGGCCTTGGTGATAACGGCAGCGAGGAAGGAATGGACATTGCATATGCTGATCGCAATGGGTGGCTGTATGGGTGTTTGGGAGGGGGGAGAGGGAAGAGTAAAGGGAATGGTGTATGCAATGCTTATCTGGTTTGTCTTACCACAGCAATGTGGGCGAGATTAAAGAGAAGCCCGGGGCAGCCCTGCAGCACTCAATTGGGATCAGGCCTCAGCGGAGAGAGCTGAGGGGTATAATTTGTTAATTGCTATGGGGTACAGAGAGGGGAAAGACCTGGGTAGGGTGGGGGAGGGGGAGGGGAAGAGGGGGTGTGAATGGGGAATGAATGTTAGGAATATATGGATAGGAAGACAGACTGGAGCGAAAGTTAAGATGGCGAAAAGTATGAACGTCATATCACGGGTAGCGAAATTTCCTGGAAAACAAAAGGTCAAATGCGAATGTGTTTTCATTGCTATTAAGTCCGGGGTTGAGGCTGGGCAACCCAGGGCTGAGATTGGAAAAGGGGAAAAGCCAGCAATAAGTATATCCAAAGGGGTAAGAATGCGACGTGATTTGAGGATAACCACCTGGAATGTGGGGGGAGTAAGCACAGCAGTAAAAAGGACAAAAATATTACAGGCCCTAAAAAGAGGGAAAACACAAATAGGAATGCTGCAAGAAACCCATCTAAGTGAAAAGGAGCATGAGAAATTAAAAAAAGATTGGGTGGGGCAGATATTTTCGGCATTACCACCAATGCCACCTAGACATCCCCTCTGAGGAATTGCCCCACTTAGAAAATAACCCTTACTCCTATTATGATATCGTTACTTATTGCCATATAAATATTTCATGTATGTATATAGTTGGCCCCTGTTATCCATGTTTGTACCCCTGGTCGATGTAAAACCTAACAGCTTGTTGTTATGGTCGTTGTGTTATAATGTAAACCGCGCTGATGCCGAATAGTGCGGTATATAAAAAATTGTAATAAATAAATAAAATAAAATTACTATGCGGTAGGAAGAGAGGAGTGGCGATTCTGATCAAGAGAGGGATCACAGTAGATGTTATCAGTGAGGAAGCTGATCCGCAGGGGAGGTTTGTGTTTTTGCATGCCAAAATTCAAGGGGAAGAATTATTCTTGGGGAATGTCTATGCACCGAACATTTACGATCATCAGTTCTTTAAATTGCTGCTGAAAAAGATATCAGGGGCACCGAAGATACCGCTGATACTGGCTGGAGACTTTAACTGCCCACATGATCCTGCACTAGATAAATCACAGGGGGGTAGGGGGAGGGGGAGAGGTGAGTGCAGCAGTAAAGGTGTGGGATATCTATGTAGAATGGGAGGCTTGATTGACACGTGGAGAATCTTGCACGAAGAGGAAAGAGACTACACGCATCTGTCGAGAGCACACCAGTCATGGTCCCGGATTGATTATATCCTCATCTCTAGAGAGAGTTTTGGCAAAGTGGTCAGGGTGGAGATTGAGCCGATTGTGGTATCTGATCATGCCAAGGTAACCATGGATTTGAGAGGGAAAACTTCGGGTGGGACGAGGTGGTCTTTCCCCAGGCATTTATGGGAAAATGAAATATTTCGGCAATACTTGGTTCATCATTGGGAGGAATATTTGAGGCATAATGAGACTACAGAGAGAAGAACGTCGACCTTCTGGGAAGTGGGGAAGGCGGTGCTACGGGGGCACATAATAGCCTACGTAGCAAAGGAAAGGAAACAAGTTAATGAAACAATACTGGAACTGGCTCAAAAACCTCAGGTTGCGAAAAGGGGAGCTCTAGCTAAGCCACAGCAGCTGCAGACCTATTTGGAAGTGCAGAGAGCTTTAAATGAGGTTAAATGAGGCTTTACAAGAGAGAGCGATACATTTGATGCAGTACTATCGACATCAGTTGTTTAGATATGGAGATCGAACCAGGAGGATATTGGCGCGTCTAGTAAAAGAGAGAGGAGGTATTCAGGGAGTAAACGCTTTTAGGGATAGAGATGGAGTGCAGCAGAAAGAGGTGGAGAAGATAGTGCAAGTGTTCAGACAGTACTACCAAGACTTATATACGCCAGAAAAAGGGAACAGGGCGCAAGAGTGAAAGTTTCTAGAGACGATACGGCTGCCACAGCTAACAGCGAACGAACTACAGGAGCTGAGCAAACCCATAACAGGAGACTAGATACAGAGAGTAATCAAGTCAGGGAAGCCACATAAAGCTCCGGGGCCCAATGGGTATGGGACGGAATTTTACAAAATACTGATAAATCAAGTTACACCCACATTGATGGTCCTGTATCAAGAAGCACTGGAGTTGGGGTCTTTTCCGAGGGATATGCGAACAGCAGCGATCACTATAATACCCAAGCAGGGTAGGGATCTGGAAGATCCAGCATCATATAGGCCCATATCGTTAATTAATTATGACATGAAGATAGTTGCGTCGATTCTGGCAGCTAGGCTACAAAAGATAGTACCAAGAGTGATAGGTAGCCACCAGTCTGGATTTGTGAGGGGGGAGAGACACTTTCTCAAATATAAGTAGAGTAGTGTTAGGAATGGAGAAGTGCCTTATGCAAGATACCCCCCTGATTCTGGTAAGTCTAGATGCAGAAAAGGCCTTCGATCGGGTATCTTGTTTGAGGTGTTAGCTAGATTTGGATTCGAAGGGGCCTTTCTGGAATGGGTAAAAGCATTGTATATGGATCCCTTGGCCTGTGTAACTAGTGGAGGGGCATGTTCGCAGGCTTTTTCCTTGAAAAGTGGCACTCGACAAGGATGCCCACTATCTCCCCTCTTGTTTGTTTTGCAACTAGAACCTTTGCTACTCTCCCTTATCGAGACAGAGGAGGTGAAGGGCATAGAGTGGAGAAATGGAGGCATCAAAGTCAGCGCGTTCGCTGATGACATGCTGCTGTGTATTTGTGACCCACAAAGGTCGCTGGAGCATGCCCTGCAGCTAATTGAGAGCTTCGGAGTATTCTCGGGGCTCCGTATAAATAGAAATAAATCTTTAGCCTTGGATGTAGGAGGCAGAGTTAAAAAGAACTGGCAAGGGGAATTTCCATTGCTCTGGGCGCATGAGCAATTCCGTTACCTAGGTATTCAAATACCTGACCACACAGCGAAACTATGAGGTAAATATCAAGCCAATACTAGCTAAGTTAACAGCCCGATTGCAGCAGTGGAAGGATCTTCCTATCTCACTCATGGGATGCATAGTGCTAATTCAGATGATAGAGATGCCAAGATGGGTGTCCCTAATGCGCCATCTTCCTCTACTACAGCGTGACTTGCTGGTGCTGCAGAAGCACATCGCTAAGTTTATCTGGAGAGGGAAAAAATCTCGAATAGCTCTGGCGGTGCTGATGAGAAGCAGGGAGGAGGGGGGAGCGGGTTTACTTCATTGTGAAATTATAATCTCACCTATATGCTTAGGCCCATGAAGGACTTAGTTGTGGGTACGACAGACATACTGCCATTGGAGTTAATTGATCTGATCTCAGAGTCGTATCATAGAACATACTGGCTACATAAAGCTAGCAAAGATCTCCCCCCAACTTGGAAATCATCAGTGTATATAAGAGCTCTAAGGCAGGCATGGAAAATGTTATGTCAACAAAAAGGGATAAATTGGCGTGCTACGGACTGTATCCCTTTAATGGGGAATGGGGACTTTGAGCCAGGACAGCAGGGTGGAGCTCCCAGGCGGTGGATGCAAACTGGAATAGAATATGTTGGCCAGTTGAAAATGCAGGCATCTGGGGAAATGGATTCATTTCAATCCCTGGTCAAGAGGTTTAATATAGAACAAAAAACATTCTATTTCTACCTGCAAGTCAGGCATTTCATAAGGGGTCTCCAAAAACGTTATGAGCCAGTGTTGTACAGCAGGGGTATGTGGGATATCCTGACTGCATTAGAAGGGAAGATGTCCGTAAGGTCTCTGCGTGAGGAGTTGCATTTGGGGGGGTGGGGGGGGGGAGCTGGAAGCTCTGTAGAAACTGACCCAGAGATGGGTCCAGGACAGGGTGCCGGATGTGACGGTGGGTATGCTACAAGACACTTTCCAACGGATAAAAGTTATTTCCGAATCAGTCCGATTGCAAGAAATCCAATACAAGTTTTTGTGGAGGGCCTACGTACCTAACGTCTGGGCGGCTAGAATGGGGCTGCTCTCGACAGATGTGTGCCAGCTCTGTGGGAAAGAGAAGGGGACATTAATGCATCGTTTCCTGGCTATGTGAGCAGATCCAATGCTTTTGGAAAGAAGTGCAGGATCAACTACAGGTATGGGGACCTCAGGGAAGTAGTGTTTGTTCGGTGCCCTCGGGGAAGAAGGAGGACTATTGGTAAGCCATTGTAGGAAATTATATGACAAGGGCTTTCTAATAGCGAAGCACTGTATTCTAAGACACTGGATATCTGACAAACCTCCAGGAGTAAAGGAGTGGCAACAAGGGATGATAGAACTAAAGGATATGGAGCAGAGAACAGCCCTGATGTTGGAGGATAATAAATTGGAAGAGTTTGGTAAAATATGGCATGCGGTGAGGTAGAATCTCCACCACCAGAGATGAGAGTATTAAATTTGCATCATAGCTATCGCCAGTAGGTACAGCCAGTAGTATGGAGCAGAGAAAATGAAGGAATAGAACGTGAATGAGTGAATGGGGGAGTGTGTGTGCAAATGAAGGAGGGGGGGAAATGGAGTACAATGTAGAGGGAAGTATAGAGGGGAGGGTGGTAAAGGGGGGGTCAGGCTAGCTGAGGGGACGATGGGATGATGGGAAGGTGGGGGGAAATGGGGAGGGAGGAAGAGGGAGGATCCAGGAGGTTGGGAACAAGGTGACTTAGATAATGAGGTTCCTGGGTATAGAGGTAGTTATACGTAGGGTAATGGTTAATACTTGTTTGTAAGCTAAATAAAATCATACAATGGATCAAAACTAATAGATTAGCCCGGAATCCTAGTAAAAATGAAGCACTGAGGAGATCCAGAGTCCCCGCCATGCCCACTTGAAAAGTAGCCCCATCACAGTTAAAAATGATCTGAAATCTCTTGGAGTAACTTGAGATAGTAATTTATCTTTTAAACCCCAAATACCTTGTATCATTCATGTATCCTATGTTGCATTATGTAGAATCGGATCTCTGAAACCCTATCTTGACTCCAGGGGACTGAAATCCTTGATTCGTGTCCTTGTAATTAACCATATCGATTACTGTAATTCTTTACTTATAGGCCCCAGTATTAATTAAAGAGAATCCGGCTGATTCAACATGTAGCAGTAAAGCTTATACATAAAATACATGAAGCCACAATCATGTTTCACTCCTTCAGGAAGAATGAAATTGCTTGCCAGTTATCCAATGTATTCAGTTTAAAATCCTTATGCTCATTCATGTACATATTTTCAAGTACTTCCTCTCTATCTGAACACCCTCTTAATATCATGCTGTCCTTCCTGCTCCCTTAGGTCCTCACAAACAAACTTTCTAAAAATTCCTTCAAAAACTAAATTATGATTGATCTTTTCAGAAAAAGCAGCCTTTAGCTATCTGGGACCACAACCCTTGTACTCCCTCACAGCTGACCTTAGATCAGAAAGTTCATATGCAAAGTTTACAAAAAGAGTCAAGACCTGGTTAAATAAATAAATACATAATTTCCCTTTCTTCCTCCGATTCACTTCCAGGGAGAAGGAATCTTTTTCATCATCCCAGACAACCCCAATGGAGGATAAGGCTGGGCTCCCAGAAGAGAAGGCAGGTGAAGGGGTAATGCAAAGATGTCTAAACTCTCAGGGGCGGTTCTATCATTAGGCCAACTGAGGCGGTCGCCTCAGGCGGCACTTTCAAGGGGGAGGCACTCTTGCAGTCGCGGCTGTGTTTGTTTCTGATTTTGCTGCTTCTGGCCTGCTGCTGCCTTCCCGTCGCTTTTTTCCCCGCTCAAGCTCATCCGAGCGAGAAAAAAAGCAGCAGGAAGGCAGTGGCAGGCCAGAGGCGGCAAAATCAAAAATAAACACAGCCGCACCCCTCCCCCCTGTTTTTTTTCCCCGCTCAAGCTCGGGGCAAATCAGGCTGATTCCTCGGAGGCAGGGCCGACCTGAGGTATGGCCCCACACACCCGTGATCATCTAAAGAAGCATGCTCTGAGGCTTGAGTGGGAGTCATCAGGAGGTCTGGGGCTGTGATTGGGAACAGCTGATGGTGTGCCGATCACAGCAGAAAGAGCAGTAGAGCATCGGAGAAGGAATTACCCCTGTTTAACCTCATCGGGGTCTCTAACAGGCTTGACTCCACCTCCGCCCTTCTCCCTACTGCACCGGGAAGAGCCGTGGCATCTGCGTCCTTCCCCGATGCTCTACTGCTCTCCCTGCTGTGATCGGGTCAGCCGCGATGTTCCCGATCACAGCCCCGGACCTCTCAATGACTTCTGCTTAAGCCTCAGAGCATGCCACTACAACATGACTCTCTCTACAAGCCTGAGACCTCACATCAATTTTTCAGGTTTTTTGGTTTTTTTTTATTATGCAGATGCCGGTTCTCAGAGCCCCGAAGTAAAAAAAACTATGCAGCTGCAAATCGCAGCCAAAGGAGCACCAACAAACCCTCGATGCTATTTTATTTAAAAAACACGCTGTTTTTTTCTACCTTCCCTGCAGCTACAGAAAAGGGAAAAAAACCTTCTTCATTGCTCCCTGCAGCCCCAGAGCGGTGCTGGACCCTCAGAGCAACAACACAAATTAAAAAAAAAAAAAAACTGCTTCAGCAGACGTCTTCGGGCACCCGACAGGTACCTTATGTTTTTTTTATTTTTTCTCTCTTTACTTTTGCTAACAGGTTACATTCTGTTCATGCCATACAGCAGTGTTGTGGGTCTTTAGCTATTGCCAGAAAAATATGCCTAGGTCAATGATTTAATAAAACCTAACATCATAACATACAAGCATTGTTCTGAGGACCCAAAATGATGGATGATTGAAATCATCAACAGTTTTTGCCTTTATCATGTCCTTAATATTTCAGCATGGATAAATATAAGTGATGGCCATTGACTTCTCAGGTTCTGACCATCCTTCTTCAAGCTTAGCTGACAAAAAGTGCCCGCCTCTACGTACTGAGTGGCTTTTTGGTTTGGTTCAGTCCCTGACTGGAATTTTGAGAAAGCTCACCCCCCCCCCCCTGGCTCAGGGGGGTAGGGCGCCATCTCATCCCTCGCTTCAGGCAGCAGATTGCCTTGAGCCGCCCCAGTAAACGCTTACCACTACAGGAGAAGCCTGTACCTCAGAGCCCAGCAGAGGGAGCTGCCAAGGAGCTGGGAAGGTCTGAAAGCAGCCCATGAGCTGCTTCAGAAGCTGCTGCTCAAAGTCAGTGGAAAGAGAAATCCGTGACTCCTCGGGGTGCAAGGAGGACTGCTGGCTAGAGCCTGTATCCTCCTCCTCATCCCGTGCCCCCTCCACCGAGCTCACATGGGCATTCAAAATGGTCACTGGCCCTGCAGGTGGGAAAACTTTGGAAGAATCTGGGGAGACCCCCAAAGTGGCATCAGATTCCAGACCCCCAAGAGAGAGTCCTTAAAATGCTGAAAGAATTGCACCCGAGATTTCACGGTAACACACAGTGCAAAAACATCTTGTTACCAAACTGATGTGGCGGGAGCATAAGAAGCTGAGCATCGGGCTCCCAGCAGCATGGCAGAGCTCTAAGTGGCAAAAAAATAAAAAATGCAAAAAAGAGAAAAAGCTCACAGAAAACAACAAAGTTGCAGTGAAAATGGAATCCAACACTTGGAAGGACAAAGAAGGTAAAGCTCAGCTGCCCCCATTCTGAGGCCCTGCTGTGGGGCATATTCAAGGGCATTTATGTGGTTTGCAGATTTGTAAATCATATAATGCCACTCACAGGGATATTCAGTGGGGCCGCGGCTCCGATATCGCATGGAAGCTGCTGCTTAGTAAACATACCCCTTTATGAAAAATAGGATGAGGAGAAAAAATAATTCAGAAATTAAACAAAAGCTATCCAATCAAGTGGAAGACAGCAAGAGGGAAGGGAGGCCTTGCCCATTGTACCAATCAGAATTATGTCAGGTAATATTAGAAAAAAAATTACAATATAAGCATTTGCAAAAAACTCTTGCCTGCCATCTAAAATGGAATACAGAAGAAACCACTATTAGTCCTTGTATTTCTTAGACTGTTGCAATTATACAGTGCTCATAACTGTTTCAAAATCTATAATATACCCCACAGCCTGCAAGCAAAAAGATCAGCATGTCAAAGGTTAGCAGACTGGCATGTTGCCCTGGAATTACAAATATGTTGGATTAAAACTTTGTCCTAGTAAAATAATCAAATACAAACTGATGGTATCTAAAATACAAATAAAAGTTTCCCAAGGTTTAGAATTATTCCAAACTTATCTGATGCCTGCTGTAAAGTGCTTTAAGCAGTTGCCTCACCATCTTCTAAAATCATGGCGACAAAAGGTAGATTCCATGGCAAGGAAAAGCCAGTTTCCCTTCTTCTCAAGAGATGCAGATTTTCCTTTCAACTGCCTTTGCTTCCAGTGTCTCATCCCTTGCTGCTCTCTCATCTCTATATGCAATCCTTTCCTTCCTGGTCTCCTTGCCATCATCTGCTTGACTTTCCATCCTACACGTCTTCTTCTCTTCCATTCTAGACCTCCCATGCCACCTCTTTAATCAGTTACTCTCACCTCACTCCTCCACCCTTTGCCTCCTCCCTCTCGTTTGTTTTTGTTAAATGCTATCGGGTCAATGTCCACTCATGGCAACCCTGTGGATAGTTGTCCTAAACTGTTTGTTTTGTTGTGACTGTTCATTGTGTTTTTGTGGCAAGACATGGAAGCAGATTGCCAGGCTTTCTTCCATGCAGATAAAGCCAGTGTCCTTGCTATTTATAGAAGTGTGATCCTCTGCTACCAACATCATCCCATGCTGCTGCTGCCCAAATGGGTGGTTTGTCTTAGTCTGGCATCTCAGCTGACACCTGTCCATCTTGGGAGACTCTGCTAGTAGTTAAGCTATCAATAGCATAGACCTCAGAAGCACTGATGCACACAAGCCCTCGTGGCACAAGTCACCCCTTTTTTGCCTCCCCAACTTTAACTGTAGCCTGATACTTCCTTTCAGCCCAGCACCTTTGCTTAGAGCAGCCATCCCATCTACTTCCTTCAGTATCCCACTGCCTCTCCTTGCCCACCCCCTACAGTCTACAGCAACTACTATCACTGTGCTTATTTATTCTGAGCCCAAGGCCCACAGTGAAGTCGGCAATTTACTGCTGTCATGGCTCAACAGCAGCTGTGGCTGGCAGAAGATGGGCTTCAGGAAGGTAGGATGACAATCCAGTGGGATTGTGTAGGTAGTCTGAAAGCAAGTGAAGCGGTTTAGCGACAGTTTAGTGGACAGAGGAGGAGATAGCCTCCCAGTCTCCTAAAATTTCCTTACTGCATCTAATTCTTTTCTAAATATTTTCCAGACCACCTTCCATTTTGTCAAAAAATATTTTTTTGTTATTCCTGAAACTCTCTCATTTGAATTTGGTGCAAAACCTATTATTCAGCCACTCTCTTATGCATTGTATTTACCATTAAAAGCTATCTGAATGGCTGCATCATATCTCCCATCCTCCTCCTCTCCTCTAATGTAGATATATATTTACAGGAATGAATAAATCCTGGGTGCAGTCTCTGAGCACATGCAGTCCAAACCATAGATTTCAAAACTGTAGCAACAGACATGGCAGATGGTGGCGGGAAGTATGTTCTCACCAGCTTGAAACAGTTAAGGGGGAGAAGACAACAAAATATTGACATTAACTCCTAGATCTGGACCAAATTATGTCCAAGTTTACATATTGAGTTTCCTTTCAAAGGACGTCAGTCATTTTGGCAATCCTTTTTCATGAATGCTTCTCCTCTACTGAATAAACAGCCTCCAGAACTAAAAACAATAAATCAGATGAGGTCTCTCATGATTTGTAGAGGCACCTTATCACCTCATTTTCCTACTGGTAATACCTCTTTCTCTGCATCCTAATATCATTCTGGCTCTAGCCACTGCCTTGTCAAATTTTGTCACCAATTGATAGCTCCAAGATATTTCTCATGGCTGCTGCACACAAGGACCTTTGCATCTGTACAGTTCCAAAATTACTGTGCCCAAAACGCACAATACTACACTACATTGTATTAAATCTTAGATGCCACACACTTAACTCCTCCTCAAGCTTTTTACGATCATTCAGATCTAAAGTGTCCACAATTGCAATCTTAGCCTTAACTATGACAACCTCTGCAATATCACCTCTAAAAGACTGAACACAAGAACAGCCTAGTTAGTAGGGTAGTAGACTATGAACCAAGGAAGCCAAGGTTGCTTCTATCAGTGCTGATTTTTGTGACCTCAGGCAACCATCCCATGTTTGTGTTACATTCTACAGCAGTGAATCCCATGGTAAATTATTGTCCATGCTGCAGCCAGAAATATTTTTTGTGTTCCTGGCTAGAGCAACACAAAGATAGTAGACTTGAGTTGGGGCTCATTGTCTTTTAAAGGGATGGGTCAGCAACAAACAAAAATAACCCCTACTCATGGTACCTTAAAATGAAAGAGCATCCCCCCACACCTCCCATCAACTCCCTACTCCTGATCCTTTTAAAAATATTTGGGTACCCCAAGGACCCACCTCATACTTCTTTCAACTATTTGTCAGTGACCAGGATGTCCACAGTCTCCACCCAGATCCCTGATTCATTTTCAAAGTCCCCCCCCCCTCCTGCCCCATAAAGCATAGTTACTCACCTGTAACAGGTGATCTCCGGGAACAGCAGGAATTTAGTCTTCACATATGGGTATCGTCGGTACCAACGGAGCCTGCACGGGAACGCTCCTCAGCGTCCAATAAGAAAGCTTTTGGGAGCATCCCACAGCGCCTGCATGCTGCCTTCCTGCCTTTCCCAACTGTCCCTCTCCAGTTGAGTTTAAAGCTGAGACAAAGAGAGAGGGAAAGAGAGAAAGAGAGAGATAGAGAGATACAACTCCTAGGGGAGGTGGGTGGGTTGTGAAGACTAAATTCCTGCTGTTCCCGGAGATCACCTGTTACAGGTGAGTAACTATGCTATCTCCAGGAACAAGCAGGAATGTAGTCTTCACATATGGGGACTCCCTAGCTGCAGATGCCAGGGAGAAGGCCCCAGAAGTTGTGTGCCCCTGTGAAAGGGCTCCACTTCCCCCATGGATCTCTGGCATCCTACCAGGGATGGTGGGTAGGAGTTGACTAAGTATGGAACAGGTGTTGAAGAACAGCCTGACCAAACAAGGCATCCCGGCGGGAGTCCTTGTCTAAACAGTAATGGGCTGTGAAGGTATGAACCGAAGCCCAAGTAGCTGCTCGACAGATGTCGTCGATAGACACAGAGTGAAGATGAGCCATAGAGGCTGCCATGGCTCTCACATTGTGAGCTGTGACATGGTCTTCAAGAGGAAGGTTCTTACTCTGATAGGCAAAAGAAATACACTGTGCAATCCAGCTGGACAGTGTTCTTTTGGAGACTGGAAGGGTCTCAAATGACTAGGATCAAAAGCAACAAAGAGTTGAGAGGACTTTCTGTGTTGCTGTGTCCTTTGCAAGTAAAAGGCTAAAGCCCTTTTACAGTCCAAAGTATGACGATTCCTTTCTGCATTTGAGGCATGAGGCCTTGGGAAAAATACAGGAAGGTAAACGGCTTGGTTTAAATGAAAAGGTGACACCACCTTTGGCATAAAGTGTGGATGAGTCCTAAGGACTACCTTATCATGATGGAACCTTGTATAAGGAGGATCAGCCACCAACGCTTGCGACGTGCTGATGTGACGTGCTGATGTGATTGCAATAAGGAAGATGACCTTCCAGGAAAGGAATTTCAATGAGGTAGTGACTAATGGTTCAAAAGGCGGTTTCATGAGCTGCCCAAGAACCAGATTTAAGTCCCATGCCACCGGTGGTGGCTTAATGGGAGGCTTAGTTAAAAGAAGGCCTCTCATAAATCTCGCTATGAGAGGATGAGAGGAAATAGGTTGTCCATTTAGAAGCTTGAAAGAAGCTGCAATAGCACTCAAATGAACTCTCACCTAATTGGTCTTAAGCCCTGCATTTGATAAATGAAGGAAATTCTCCAGTAATGATTTCAATGTGATGTGACGTGCTGATGCGACGCGCTGATGTGATTGCAATAAGGAAGATGACCTTCCAGGAAAGGAATTTCAAAGAGGTAGTGGCTAATGGTTCAAAAGGCGGTTTCATGAGCTGCCCAAGAACCAGATTTAAGTCCCATGCCACCGGTGGTGGCTTAATGGGAGGCTTAGTTAAAAGAAGGCCTCTCATAAATCTCGCTATGAGAGGATGAGAGGAAATAGGTTGTCCATTTAGAGGCTTGAAAGAAGCTGCAATAGCACTCAAATGAACTCTCACTGAATTGGTCTTAAGTCCTGCATTTGATAAATGAAGGAGATACTCCAGTAATGATTCCAGAGGTATCGCAAGAGGGTTAAGACCCTTCTGCGAGCACCATATGGTAAACCTTTTCCACTTAATGCATAAGAGTGTCTTGTAGAAGGCTTCCTGGAAGCATAAAGGATATCCTTTACCTGCTGGGAAAGGTTAAGCCTGTGAAGTTCTAGGCTTTCAGCAACCAGGCCCTGAGATGCAGAGACTGGGGATTGGGATGCCACAGCATCCTCTCCTCTTGAGAAAAGAGATTTGGAGCAGATCCTAACTCCAGAGGCGGAGCTTGAGAGAGATGTAGGAGCAGAGGGTACCACATTTGCCGTGGCCAACGTGGAGCTATGAGAATCATATGACCTCTGTCTCTCTGAAACTTGAAGAGGGTTTTGGGAATTAGGGGAATGGGTGGAAAGGCATACAGAAAGTCCTGACCCCAATGGAGGAGGAAAGCATCCCTGGCCTGACAACCCTAAGCCGGAATTCTGGAACAGAACCGGGGAAGTTTGGCATTCAGCGGACTTGCAAAGAGGTCTATGTCTGGGGTGCCCCAAATTTGAAAACTTTTGGCCACCTGGTCTGCATGGAGAGACCATTCGTATGGAAGCAGAACTCGACTAAGTCTGTCTGTCCAAGAGTTTTGAATGCCTGGAAGATACACCGCAAGGAGATGAATCTGATGCTCTCTGGCGAGGGCCCATAGTCGCAAAGCCTCGTTGCATAGCAACAGAGAGCCTGTTCCGCCCTGCTTGTTCACATAGAACATGGCTACTTGATTGTCCATTTGAACTAGGACTGTCTTGTAGCTGAGCTGGGTGTGGAATATTCGAAGAGCAAGGAAGATTGCTCTGAGTTCCAGGAGATTGATGTGTAGATAGGTCTCCTGGGGATTCCAGGTACCCTGGGTAGAGAGGCCTTGCAGGTGGGCTCCCCAACCCACCTGTGAGGCATCTGTTGTTAGAGTGGCTTGAGGTGGGGGTTGCTGAAAAGGAGACCCCATCAAAAGGTTTTGGGGTGACTGCCACCATTGAGGGACAAAATAAGGCGATCTGAGTTTATTTTGTCTGACAGGCAACCTGATGCCTGAGTCCACTGAGTGGATTATGTCCTCTGGGCTGCCCTCATATGGAGGCGAGCATAGGGGACCACATGCACGGTGGATGCCATGTGGCCTAGCAACTGTAACATTTCCCAAGCAGTGAGGTGAGGTTTTAGCACTGCTTGGGAAGCTAACTGCACAATGCGAAGGCAGCGAGGCTGTGGAAGGTAGGCCCTTGTCTGTCTGGTATCCAGCAGAGCTCCTATAAACTCTAGGGACTGAGTGGGAACAAGGTTGGACTTTGGGAAGTTTATGACAAGTCCCGAATACTGAAGGATGCGCATTGTGCGAGAGAGAGAGAGTAACCCTGGCCTCTGGCTCTGAAGGGGCTCGAATGAGCCAGCCGTCTAAGTAAGGGAAGACGAATATTCCCAGGGTGCGGAGAAATGCTGCCACCACAGCCATGCATTTTGTGAACACCCTTGGTGCAGAGGCCAGGCCAAAAGGAAGAACCCTGTATTGGTAGTGCTTCCCTTGAAATAGAAAGCGAAGGAACTTTCAGTGAGTTGGATGGATTGGAACGTGAGTGTATGCATCCTTGAGATCTAGAGAACAAAGCCAATCCTGACTCTGAAGGTATGGCAGCAGAGTTCCAAGAGAAATCATTTTGAACTTCTCTTTGAACAGGAATTTGTTCAATTCTCTGAGGTCTAAAATAGGTCTGTGTCCTCCTGTTTTCTTTGGAATAAGGAAATAGGGGGAGTAAAACCCTGTACCCCATTGGGGAATGGGTACCTCTTCTATTGCCCCTTGGGCAAGAAGCACAGTGACCTCTTGACCTAATTGGTCATTGAGAGAGGTCTGAGAATTGCACTGTCTTACCACTGTAGGAGGGGGCATGCTGAGGAAATGAAGCTTGTACCCCTCTCTTACAATAGACAGAGTCCAATTTTCTGCTGTTATCTGACCCCATCTGGGGGCAAAATGACATAACCTTCCTGGGATGGTGGAGGGTTCTGGGCCGTTCATGGCCAGGAAGGCAAAGTTCTCTAGATAGGAGTCAAAGCCCCTATGGAGGCTGAGTCTGCTGAGCCAGATGAGGCTTAGCTGCTTTTGTTTTTCTTTGCCTAGGTTGTTACTGCTGTCCCTTTTGGGCAGACTGACCTAAACGATGCCCCTGTTGGGCATAGGAGGGATAAAACATCTTCTTCTTACTGAAGAATGGTTTCTTAGAGGACTTTTTCCTCGCAGGATCAGCTGTAGATTTAGACAATCTATCCAAAGTGATATTGTCAGCATCTATCTCATTAGCTTTTTCCTGCCAATTCTTGCCAAAGAGATTCTCTCCTGTGCAAGGAATATTCCCTCGTTTATCCTGTACCCAAATTTCCAAGTCAGATGCTTGGAGCCAGGCAATCCTACGTGCACCTATGGCAATGGCAGAGGTTCTGCTTATGCACTCAAAGGAGTCAAAGGCTGCACGATTCACAAACTTTGAAACATCCTGAGCATGTTTGACAAGAGCGAGGTCATCTTGCCTCTTATCATCAGGAAGGAGAGGGCTCATAAGCTCTAAATCTCCAGTGACCTCCTTAAGGAACATTCCCATATATAAGATATAGGAACTGATCCTAGCAGAAAGCATGTAAGCCTGGAAAGTTCGACGTCCAAAGGCATCAAGAGTCCTACACTCACGTCCTGGAGGATTAGATGCATGCCTTTTTGCACTCTTTATCCTTCTCATAGCTGATTCCACCACCATGGAATGGTGTGGTAATTGAGTCTTCTGAAACCCAGGACAAGGAGGAACTTGATACATGGTGTTGAGTCTTCGAGAGTGAGGAGATGTGGTTAGAGGTGTTTCCCACATCCTTAACATGAGATCATGCAAGATCTCATGAATAGGTAAGGTAGCTGCCTCCTTGGGAGCTTTAGGATATTGTAGGATTTCTAATTCCTTTGCCCTAGGCTCTTTTTCAGGAGTCACTGTGATGGAAAGATCTCGAGCCACATCTCAGATAAAATCCTGAAAGGACATATCCTCTGGTGGAGATATCCTATGCTGAGGAGAAGAAGAATCCTCAGGAAAAAGTACTCTGGTATCGGCAGAGCTTTCAGAGTCTTCAGACTCATCCAAGGATTCAAAGTATCTCCGATCCGGGTGATCGTACAAGGCACGGTACCGGTACCGATCAAAGTCGACATCGGAGTGGTCCGGTACCTACTTGTCGATACCGGATGGATACGCACGACTTGGTCCCGGTAGAATACCTGTTGATGTCGATGCAGTCGGTGCTGACACCGGAGTCGGTGCCGGTACTGGTTGAATTGTCTGAAGCAGTTTTAGGGGCATCGAGGCCGTGAGAAGAGCCGCCAGACTGCATTCAATAGCCAAGAATCTCTGGTCTATCGATGCTGCCGATGCTTGGGTATCGATACCGGATGAAGCGGCCGGTACCCCAGAGCATGGCACCAGAAGTTCTGCCGAGGTTGAAGCCTGGAGCCCTGTTAGTGCTTTTGAAGCCGAAGCCTTCCACCGGGGCAATTTTGCCGGTGAAAGTCCCTCAAGGGCAATGCCAGAGGCATCTCGCTGTCTAGAAGGAGATCTACCCTTTGAGGACTGGCTAGATTTATGTTTAGTTACCTGAGATTCATGGGAGGAAGACGAAGCCCTGGAAGACGTCAATGCCATGGAGGTTGCATTGGTGGGAAAAAGGGTGCTAAGTTTAGCAGCTCAGTTCTGCCGGCCCCTTTTCAACATTATCCCACAGGCAACACACTCTGAAATAGAGTGGTCAGGACCTAAACATTTGAGGCACCACTCATGGCTGTCGGTGACGGAGATGGTACCGCCACACTTAGAACACTTTTTAAAGCCCGAAGCGGGTTTTTCCATTCTGAAGGAAAAGTTGGGCCTAGTGCCCAAAATGGCGCGTGGCACCTGAAGAGAAAATTACTGGAAAGACTCCAGAAGAAAGTTTTTTGTTTTTTTTTTTGTTAGAAGAAAAGAAAGAAGAAGAACCGGCGGTACCGGTGTAGTGTCGAGGGAAGTGCGACCTGTCGGCTCCGCGGAAAACAAAGAACTGGAGAGGGACAGTTGGGAAATGCGGGAAGGCAGCACGCAGGCACTGTGGGATGCTCCCAAAAGCTTTCTCATTGGACGCTGGGGAGCATTCCCGTGCAGGCTCCGTCGGTACCGACGATACCCATATGTGAAGACTACATTCCTGCTTGTTCCTGGAGATCTCTTGAAACCTAGCAAGGTGCTCCTCCAGGGCTCACAAAGGAGATAAGGGATCTCACCCCCCAGCAATCACAGAAACATTCCCACAAAATTCATGAAATCACACATGACTAACCCAGACAGACCCTCTGCTATTTATACAAACGTCTTACAATGGAAAAGGAAAAAATCCACAACTCACACAAGTTCAATTGAAATATATGTTTAATTTCTATTGTCCTCTGTAACATACTGTTTATTGTTCTTTGTAAATAGTTCCATGTAAATAGTTCTGAAACTGTTCCATGCAATGTCACCTGTACATAGTTACAAAATACCATTCTATGTAAAGTATACAGAAGTATACAAAAAATGTTAACTGTTCCATGTAAACCGCCCTTGATCTCTGGAAGGGGCGGTATAGAAGAAATAGATAAATAAATAAATAAATCTCTTACTTAGCAGCCTGACCCCTAATGACGATACTGCAAGACTATCACTAAGGCCCTCTGAAACTGTTTTTTAAAAGAGAAAGGTACCAGGGCAGGAATGACCGGGGGTTGGTCTAGGCCCTCACCATCCACCAAGGATACCCCAATAGGTGCTATTATAAGATTACCAGATTCCCTGATTTTAGGTGATTGTCCTCAGTTCTACAGCTGTGTCCACAATTTTCTCTTCTTTGACAGCCTCCTGTCCCTGATTCCAGCAGTGGGGACAGAGATGCCATTTGAGGAGGCGGCAAGCAGCACACTCCAGAATAGGACATTTAAGAGCCCTCAGTCCAGCAGGTGGTTTGGAGCTTTGGAGTGTATGCATGCACTAAAGGCCTGACACGTTCTCCTGCTCCCAACAAATTTATGTCAGAGTGAATGGGATGTTCAGGTCTTGAGCACATACATGTGCAAAGACTCCATGGCCGCACTGCCCACTGCACTGCTTTGGGGATGCAGGACAACCTCAGTGTAAGCAGGGTGCAAGTAGTAAACAGGGGGAGGGAACAGGTTCAGAAAGGGAAAGGAAGAGAGAGGGAATGCTGGGCATGGCCGAGAATGTGTGTGTAAGGAATTTAAGGGAAGGGAAGATGCTGGACATCTGGGGGGAGGAAGGAAAGGGAAGGGAGATGCTAACTATCTGGGAAGGGAAGGGAAAATCGTGGATAGCTGGGAGGAGAAGGGAAGGGGATTTGCTGGACATGGGGAGCACAGAAGGAAAGAGAAGATACTGTATACCAAGAGGGGACGGGAAGAAAAGAGAGATGGCATGCTGGACATGGAGAGAAGGGAAGAGAAACTAGACATCCAGGGAGAGGGGGGAAAAAAGAAGAGATGCTGGATACCTGGAGAGGGGGGAAAGAGATGGGAAGGCTACAAGCTGGATACCTAGAGATGGGGAAGAGAATGAAAGATGCAGGACTACAGGAGGGTGGGGAAGGTGACAGAAAGGGGAATTCTGGACATGGAGCAGAGAGCAGGGAAGAATGTTAGACATAAGTAGGGACAGAAAGGGAAAATATTGGACTACGGGGTGAGGTGTGGGAAGATAAGGTTTAGGTAGTGCAGAGGAAGAGCCTGTTAATTTGGTACATGTTGGTACCAATGACATAGGAAAGTGTGGGAGAGAGATTCTGAATGCCAAATTTAGGCTATTAGGTAGGAAGTTGAACTTCCAGGGTAGCATTCTCTGAAATGCTTCCCGTTCCATGCATAGGACACAAAAGGCAGGCAGAGCTCCAGAGTCTCAATGCGTGGATGAGACAATGGTGCAAGGAAAATGGTTTTCGATTTGACAGGAACAGGGCAAAATTCTGGGAAAGGGGGGGGGGCTCTTCTGAGAGGATGGGCTCCACCTTAAACAGGGTAGAACAAGGATGCAGGCATTAACCTTACAAAGGAGATAGAGCAGCTTTTAAACTAGATAGTTGGGGAAATCCGACAATTGCCCAAGAGCGCATGGTTCGAAAGGATGTATCCTTGAAGGATACCAGCAAAAGAGAGAAGTTAGGGCATTCCTATAGAGAGGTTCCAATAAAGATAAAAGTAACCCAGGTGAATTTAAGTACAAGCTGAAAGATTCCAAATTACCCCTACCAACTGATAACCAGATTAATATGAATAAAATACAACCTCTAAAATGCCTATATGCAAATGCTAGAAGTCTAAAAATGAACATGGAAGAGTTAGAATATATAGCACTAAATGAAAGGTTAGATATAATTGGGATCTGAGAGACCTGGTGGAAGGAGGACAACCAATGGGACACTGTGATACCTGGGTACAGACTACATTGCAAAGATTAGGTAGATCAAATTGGTGGAGGGATTGCGCTCTATATTAGAGAGGGCATTCAGTCACACAGGATTCAAGTTTGCAGGAAACAAAATACACTACAGAATCTCTATGGATAGAAATTCCATGTAAAAATGGAAATTTAATGGCAGTGGGGGTGTACTACCATCCGCCTGGCCAGAATGAACAGATGGATGATGAAATGCTAAAAGAAATCAGGGGAGCAAACAAAAATTATAACACAGTAATAATGGGTGATTTCAATTACCCTGGTATTGACTAGGTCAATGTCACAGCAGGACATGCTAGGAAGATAAAGTTTCTAGATGAAATAAATGACTGCTTCTTGGAGCAGCTGGTTCATGAACCAACAAGAGGGGAAGCTATTCTGGACCTATTCCTTAGTGGAACACAGGATCTGGTGCAAGAGATACCGGTGTTGGGGCCACTTGGCAATAGTAATCATAGCATGATAGCGTATGATTTAATAAATGCAAGGAGGATGGCAAAGAAAGCACTTTTAACTGTCAGAAGGGAGATTATATTAAAATAAGAAAAGAGTTAAGAAAAAGTAAAAGAAACAGCTGCAAAGGTTAAAGCATGGGAGTTGTTTAAAAATACTATCTTGGAAACCTAGACCATATGTATTCCATGCTTTAAAAAGGTGGAAGGAAGGCCAAAAAACTGCCAGCATGGTTTAAACGTGAGGTCAGAGAGGCGGCTGTAGCCAAAATAAGCATCTTTTCGGAAATGCAAAAAGGAGCCAAATGACGAAAACAGAGAAACAACATGAGCACTGGCAAGTCAGATGCAGTGTCTGTGGCTGTGCAGCAAGCTCGGCAAAGAGAGAATTTGAAAAAAAAGCTTGCTGTAGAAGCAAAAATGCACAATAAAACCTTTTTCAAGTATATTCATAGCAAAAAAAACTGTGAGAGAGTCAGTTGGACCATTAGATGATAGAGGGGTAAAAGGGGCTCTAAGGAAGGACAAGGCCATAGCGGAGAGACTGAATGAATTCTTTGCTTCGGTCTTACTGAAGAAGATGTAGGGAAGTTACCCATGCCTGAAATGGTATTTAAAAGTGATGTATCTGAAGAACTGAAAGAAATATTGATAAACCGGGAAGATGTATTACAACTATTTGTTAAACCAAAGAGTAGCAAATCACTGGACTGGATGGTATACATCCAAGGGTGTTTAAAGAACTGAAATATAAGATTTCAGACCTACTATTAATAATCTGTGAACTGTCATTAAAATCATCTGTAGTAGCTAAAGATTGGAGAATTTATTTATTTAGACAGTTTTGTATACCGCCTTATCCTTCAATCAAAGCGGTCACAACACAAGTGGGGGATACATTTAACACGCGGGGATATGAGACACACACACTAATACTTACAGGGAACATGGGCAATGGAGGGTTAAGTGGCTTGCCCAAGACCACAAGGAGCACCTGTGGGACTAGAAACCCCAGTCCTTCCGGCCCAAGGTTGCTGTCCTCTAGTGGGATTTGAACCCCCGACCTTCCGGCCTGAAGTACCTTGCCCAAACCACTAGGCTAAAAAGGGTTCCAGGGGTGATACGGGAAACTACAAACCAGGGAACCTGAAGTCGGTACTGGGCAAAATGGTAAAGAAAAAAATTACTGAACATGTACATAGTCATAGTTTAATGGGAGAAAGCCAACATGGATTTAGCCAAGGAAAGTCTTATCTTACTAATCTGCTATATTTATTTGCAGGTGTGAATAAATAGGTAGATAAAGGTGAGCCAGTTGACAGAGTGTATCTGAATTTTCAGAAAGCCTTTCACAAGGTACATAAGAACATAAGAAATACCATACTTGGTCAGACTAAGGTCCATTAAGCCCAGTATCCTGTTTCCGACAGTGGCCAATCCAGGTCACAAGTACCTGGTAGGTCCCCAAAAAGACAGGTTCCACAATGCTTGTACTGGAGTAAGCAGTGCATTTCCCGGGTCCTCTTTAATAATGGTTTAAAGACCTTTCCTCCAGGAACTTGTCCAAACCTTTTTTAAACCCAGCCACACTGACAGCGCTTACTATATCCTCCGGTAGCCAATTCCAGAGTTTGATTACGCGTTCAGTGAAAAAGTATTTTCTCTTACTAGTCTTAAATGGGTTACACTGTAGCTTCATTGCATGTCCCCTAGTCTTTCTATTTTTTAATGGCATAAACAATTGATCTACGTTTACCCGTTCCACTCTGTACACTAATTTATAGACCTCTATCATACCTCACCTCAGCTGTCTCTTTTCCAGGTTGAAGAGCCCTAAACTTTAACGCCTCTCCTCATAGCGGTATCCTTCCATCCTCTTTACCATTGTGGTGGCTCTTCTCTCTACCTTTTCTATTTCTGCTATATGCTTTTTAAGATATGGAGACCAGAATTGCCCACAATATTCAAGGTGTGGTCTCACCATGGAATGATACAGAGGCATTACAATATCCTTGGTTTTATTCTCCATTCCTTTCCCTATGATTTCTAGTATTCTATTTGCCGTCTTGGCTGCCGCTGCATACTGTGTGAAGAGTTTCAACGTGTTATCCCTGATGATGCCTAAATTTTCATCCTGGGTGGTGGTTCCTAATGTGGAACCTTGCATTGTGCAACCATAGTTTGGTTTGTTCTTTCCTTGGTGCATAACTTTGCACTTGCCCACATTAAATGTCATCTGCCATTTGAACGTCCAGTCTTCAAATTTATCAAGGTCCTCTTGCAATTTTTCACAATCCTCTTGGGTTTTAACAACTTTGAATAATTTTGTGTCATCTGCAAATTTGATCACCTCACTCGTTATTCCCATTTCC
Organism: Ichthyophis bannanicus; assembly: GCA_033557465.1. NCBI lineage: Eukaryota > Metazoa > Chordata > Amphibia > Gymnophiona > Ichthyophiidae > Ichthyophis > Ichthyophis bannanicus. Next base: position 1,394,169,419 of record CM066031.1, on the reverse strand, counting down.
AGGCCATCTATGAACATGTTAAAAAGCAGCGGGCCCAGCACAGATCCCTGGATTACTCCACTATTCACCTTTCTCCATTGGGAAATGTGTCCATTTAGCCCTACTTTCTGCTTTCTATTTTTTAACCAGTTCCTGATTCACAATAGCACACTGCCTCCTATTCCATGACTTTTTAATTTTGCTGAGTCTTTCATGAGGGACCTTGTCAAAAATCCAGACACTTATGGGGAATGTTTACTAATCAGTAGACTCTTAGTGGTATGTTTACTAATCAGCATTAGTGGCATGGAAGCCACTAACGCTGATGGAAGCCAATACCGTTGGTTAGTAAACATACCCTTAGGGGTATGTTTACTAAATCATCTTAACGTTGCAGCGGTGGTATTATCACACGATAAGTGATGTTATCGTGCGATAATGTAACATTATCGTGCGATAATGTAACATTATCGCGCGATAATGTAACATTATCGCGCGATAACGTCACTTAGCGCGTGATAACGCAGCGGCGGTATTAAGGCATACTAACGCTGTGAAATCCGGGTCTGAAGGGTAGAGTAAGGCTTCCCAGAGAAGGAGAGAAGGGATCAATGGGCGGAGAGGGGGAGGGGAGAGGCTCTAGGCACACTAACACTGTGAAATCCGGGTCTGAACACTAACGCCAGTGAAACCCTCGCGTTAAGGCATACTCGTATTTGCAGGAAAGAGAAACTATTTCAGTCAGCAATGTGCAGCAAAGGCAGGAAAACCCAGAAAAGTGATAGTTGTGATACATGTGCAGGGAACAAAGAGGCAAATAAACATATAAAAGGACCAGAACCACATCTAAAATCCCAATAACCAAGCTGGCCAATAGTGATATTAATTATAAACATAAAGCAACACTACTGACAAAGCGTATAAATTAAGATATCATGTTTGGAAGGGTCTATGCTCTGTCCCACTACAAGGTGAATGATCCCACATTGAAATAGTGCTGATCAGGGTTTCTGTCATTTATATTGGGCAGGTTTGTTATGGCGTGCACATGTGCAGCAACAGCAGAGTGGGCATGTAGGCAAGGGCAACTGTACTGATGCTGTAAATGGGATACAGGGGCTGTGGTCCAGCTGGGGCACAGCGCGGGCTAGGCAGATGCCTAGGTGGCACATAGGAATGCCAAAACTGTAAAGCAGTAAGACAGCAACTGACGAGGGTCCAACATGGGCACGAGCGTGTGTCCTACAGTGTCACAGGGGAGATTACCCAGCAGGTACCCCCAAGGGCACATATCATTGGCAGGTGGTGCGAGGGGTGAAGCACGCATGTCCATATAGGCACCTCTACCCGATAACCCACACCATACCAGCATACTGGATGGCCTGGGACTGCGCACCACCAGCACCACAAGCATAATGGCATGGCAGCATGGTGGCAGAGGGGTGCTGGTGGCAGAGTGGGCAGTGGCATCTGCCCACAGTAGACCATGGCCTAGCCCCGTTTAGGTGGGTGCCGTGCAATGCAACAGACAGGGTCTGTCTGACGAACAGTCATGGTATCCCCAGGGAATGAACTGTCCCTGTGGCAACAGTGTGGTGCAGTACACACAGCCAGTGTGTGTTCAGGAGCAGAAGGTCACAAGTTCAAGTCCCAGCTGTGGCTCCCGCCAACCCTGTCCCCATATTGTACCCAGTACTAAACCGTGGTAATAAAGACAGAGCCTTTATTGCAGATAAAATAAACATCCTGAAACACTTATATTTTACCCTACAGAGCACAGACACCATAAACATGTGCAATCCCTAGAGCAGAGTTTCCCAACTGCAGTCCTGGAGGGCCAAACACCATTCAGGTTTCATGCTGTCCCTAATAAATGTACCTGTGCTGCATTAGTATGCGCCGCCCCCATTGTATGCAAATGTATCTCATGCATATTCATTAGGGACAGCATGAAAACCTGAACAGTGTTTGGCCCACCTGGACCAGAGTTGGGAACCTCTGCCCTAGAGCAGCGGCCAACAGTGGCATAAACACCCACACCCACAGGCTCCACTATCCAAAGCCTCATGGAGAGTCAGGCTGTTGGGCCCTGCACGCAGCAGCATCTCCCAATACTAGCACTTGCATACCTTAGCAATGCCGCCCTAAACTTGGGAATACGTTACACCACCTGTTTACAAAATGCTACCCAGAAGTCAACCTAGTCACTAACAAAACTACCACCTCAATACAACCTGAAAAGGGCTAGCAGGTCAACCTTTCTCTCTAGTCTTATTAGTGAACCACATTGTCACATCCAATCGAGTTTGATATTACTGTATATACCATTAAGTTATTCTGTACATAGTTCCCCCGGTTGTCCTATTGTTGAATTTCCCTGTTCAATGTAAAACTCAATGTTACCTGTATGCATTGTAGTATGTTCTTGTTCTATTGTACACCGCACTGATTATAATAGCGCGGTATAAAAGAATTGTTAAATAAATAAATAAATAAATGTATCAAAAGGTTGCTATGATTAATGGCAGATCGCAATTCCTAAGTTAAGCACAATTTGCTGATAGAGCTGCATCACAGCAACCTTTCTGATATCTGTGGAGTGTGTTTAGGTTTTGGTTTCTGACAGTGTTTACCACCCCGGGGAGTGACCCCAACAGTACTGCCTACCACAGCTATGCCTGCACTGTGCCCAGGACTGGTGTGGTGGCCAGGGCTGCCAAAAGCATCTATATTTGCCCAATGCTGGCATAGGTGTGGGAGTGTGTCTGTCTATCCAGTATGTTGTGGCTGCCTACACCTTACTGAGCCCACACTGCTTGCACTGTTTCCAGTATTAGCCTGCCAATTTGCATAACGAGGAGCAAGGTACTGTGGGTATGGCCCAGACAGGGTGGCCTGGGCAGGATGCATCTGCACAGGGCATAGGGCAATGGCTGGGACATTGTAGTGCCCGGCGACCACCTGCATGGGCAGGGTGGCCACAGCATGTCCTGCTGGGAGGTCACTCTCATCCTGACTGAGCAGTGAACACGGCATGGCTAGGCTCCCCCATAGTGCTATCTAGTATTTTTCTCAAGTGATATTTATGGGTTCTCTTTTCTGGGGCCCAATCACTGACTTATCTGCTTGGTGTGTGTGCACACATTGCCTCCAGGAACATTCACTATGGACTAGCTAGCAGACTGTCTGCAGTTAGTATGTATCTGGCTGGAACACATTGCAGGGTGCAGCGGCTGGAGATTTACTGTGCTTGCTGCTAGAGAATGTCAGATAGTGGTGGGGGGCAGTTGAGAATTTCCAGGCCTACTGTCTGTCTGCCATTGCCTTATGGATGCGTACAGAGCTGCATTGACTGCCCTGTAGGGGTGCCTGTTTCCCAGCAGGACTGGGGTTGATGGTCCCCTCTACTGCCACCATTGCAGGGATGTAGAATGTGGATCTATTGGTGGGAGATCCTGTCCCCCACCCTGAGCCACAGAGGGTGGGTTGGGTGGTGCTACATAATCCACCTATGGGTCCAAACACCCCCTTCACTTAAATCATGTGACCGTGGCACCCACACAGGATATGCACTATTCTGGGTGCATCATAGTCCACAAGGGTTAGACGTGACTGGGAAATACGGATGGACACAGGTGTATCCTAGGTGTGTCTGCAAGGACTACCTATCACACAGTAGCACTGATGGTGACCTGCAGCATAGCCTATCTCAGCTAAGCCAGGTGCTGCAGACCTGGTGCTGGGCGCCCTCAGGGTGAGCACAGTACCCGCACAATGTGACGGTCTGTAGCTACTCTGTGCCAGTAACACACACAGTCAGTTCCCCCTACCAGGCCGAGGTGCTGTGGGGGTGCATACCCTATCTTGTGATCATCTGTAGACTGCTGATCTGCATGTGCAGTGCATCATGGGTTAACCCTATCCTGGTAACCACAGCAGACAGTTTGTGTGATGACCTGCAGTCCTTCTGTAGCCAGCCAGGGGTTTGTTAGTAGGTATAGAGATGTAGCCCACTGGTTACTTCACTGACTGTGGAGGCAGAGGTCATGGGTTTGATCCCATTTGATAGGGCTATCTGAGGCATTTCCTTTTTTAATTTAAATTAGTGCTGCTAGCAAAAACACCCTCACAGTGCTGTAACCTTAAGGTGCCTCATAAGGTGCCCTATAAGGCGCCTTATAAAGCGCCCTATAAGGCGCCTTATAAGGCGCCCTATAGGGAACATTATAAGGTGCCTTGGCGGACAGTGCACTTTATAATGTGCCCTCTGGAGTGCCTTATAGGGCACCTTATGCGGCACCTTAGGTTACGGCACTGTGAGAGTATGTTTGCTGGCAGCACTAATTTAAATTAAAAAAGAAAATGCCTCAGACAGCACTGATTTAAAGTAAAGGGTAATGCCTCAGACAGCTTTACTCATTAAGCCCACTGGGGGATCAAACTCATCACCCCTGTTTCATCAGTCAATGTATTAACCATTGTGCTACACCTGTGTTGCTGTGCTTTTAGGTCAGCGTGCCTAATTAAGGCTAACGCGCGTTAGCGTGCCACGGCTCCCTCTATCGCACGATAACGGACTTTATCGTGCGATACCCTGAAATGCTACCTTAAGACCGGAACGCCCACTACCTTATATGGCATTCGTCACAGTAAGACTGCAACTCATGCCAGTAACATTAAGACGGTTTAGTAAACATACCTCTTGGTGTAATTAAGAAGTCATGGGATAAGAAGTAGTGTATTCTTGTGGATCAGGAACTGGTTAAAAGATAGAAAGCAGAGGGTAGAGCTAAATGGCCAATTTTCCCACTGGAGAAAAATGAATAATGAGTACCCCAGGGATCTGTGCTGGGTCTGCTGATTTTTAACATTTTCATAAATGATCTGGAAATGGGAATAACGAGTGAGGTAATCAAATCTGCAGATGACTAGTTGGTTGGGCTAGTTGGTCAACCTTCTCTCTAGTCCTAATTAGTGAATCACATCGCAACATCCAAACGAGTTTCATATTACTGTATATAACATTAAGTTAATCTGTACATAGTTCCCCCGGTTGTCCTATTGTTGAAAGTCCCTGTTCAATGTAAAAACTCAATGTTACTTGTATGCATTGTAGTATGTTCTTGTTCAATGTACACCGCACTGATTGTAATAGCGCGGTATAAAAGAATTGTTAAATAAATAAATAAAATAAATGACACAAAATTATTCAAAGTTGTTAAACCCATGAGAAGTGTGAAAAATTGTGACAGGACCTTGATAAACTGGAAGACTGGGCATCCAGATGGCAGATGAAATTTAATGTGGACAAGTGCAAAGTTATGCATCTAGGAAAAAACAAACAACTCAAACTATAGTTACACGATGCAAGGTTCCACCTTAGAAACCACCACCCAGGAAAAGGATTTAGGCATCATTGTGGATAGTAGGTTAAAACCCTCTGCCCAGTGTGTAGTGGCGGACAAGAAAGCAAATAGAATGCTAGGAATCATAAAGAAAGGAATGGAGAATAAAACCAAGGATATTATAATGCCTTGGTATCATTTTATGGCATGACCATACCTTGAATATTCTGTGTAATTCTGGTCGCCATATCTTAAAAAAGATATAGCAGAAATAGAAAAGGTACAGAGAAGAGCCACCAAAATGATAAAGGGAATGGAAAGATACACCTATGAGGAGGGTCTTAAAAGGTTAGGGTACGATATTCAGCGCCAGTGGCTAGTGCAATTACAGCGGTTACCCATTGGTGCTGAACATTATGCGGTCATATGCTGCCCCAGCATTGAATATCCAGGGTAACCACACAGTCGCAGAAGCTGCAGAAGCTAACCAGGCAGCGGCGATACTGAGCCGTCGCCCAGTTAGCTCCAATGGTTAAAGATAGGACAGCTTTTGCTGCACCTATCTTTACCCATGGGTCGCTAACCCAGCAGTGGTGCAATATCTCTATTGCCCACTTAGCAACGGTTGCCGCTCCACCCTGGAATGTCCATGAGATACCTCAGTTAGCATCCGGGCATACAGCAGCATTACTCGGTGATATTCAATAGAACTAAGTGAGTTAGTGATGCTGAATATCCCTCTAAGCGGCATTTACAAGATTTACAGGTCTGTAAACTGTGTAAATGCCTTTGAATATCAGGCCCTTAGCTTTCAACTTGGAAAAAGAGGGGAAATATAATAGAGGTCTATACAGCTGTGGTCAACATTATTTGCACCCTTGCAGTTCAACCCCTTAATGTCCAATATCTCCTAAAAAAAAAAAAAAGTGGCCAGTGAAACGGCTTTGGACTACACATATTTGACACATAAAAGAATCAAATAAAGCAAGACCAATTAAAAAAGGGAAAAGTAGGAAACAGTATAAAAACTGGGACACTGCCAGGATATAATTATTGGTGCCCTTATAAATAATTCAAATCACTTTGAACAGAAGAACCACATTCTTATTGCAGTAAAATTAGATGCACCTGTGATCAACTGTCAGTACTCACATGACTTGAATCAACCAATGAATGATAGCTCTAATATTTAAAATGGCCACTCCCTGTTCCATTTTCACAATGGTGAAGACAAGAGAGCTGACTGAGAAGGTCAGAAAAGCCATTATCACCAAACATCAAACTTCAAAAGGGTACAACGCCATCTCCAAAGACCTTGGGATTTTTGTCTCTTCAGTTCACAATGTTATTAAGAGGTTTTCTGCTCATGGAACTGTCAAAGAACATCTCAGGATATAGTGGGATGAAGAAAATTAATCCAAGAAGTCTTTGAAGGTTAGTGCGAACTGTTGGAAAAACACCATGTACAATATCTAAAGAGCTTAAGACTTACCTGGAGCAATCTGGAGTGATGGTTGCCAACCACATCATATGCCATGCACTAAACAAAGAAGGACTTCATGGGCGAAGGCTAAGAAGGACCCCACTGCTGAAAGACAGACATGATCTTTGCCCAAACCCAGGGGCGGCCCAAGGGGGGTGCGGGGCCATGTGCGGAGATTAATTGTGGGGCCTCATTTGCATAGGGAGCCTCATTTGCATAAATATTTGCATAATGTTAACATGCATTTTTAGTAAACATGCGTCTTAATGAGTGTCTGGATAAAGAAAGACTAATAGATTTCTACATTACTATATTCCAGTGCCAACCGCCAGGCCCATTAGGAAGTACTATAAACACTAACCTTTTAGAACTCATAACAAATCCACCATATCATAACAGCTCTGCCAGGACTCACAAAGCACCAAACCCTACCTATCAAAAGGCAACACTGCAAATATTAAACCAATACATCTTAGAGAATACCAATGCATCTCCTACTGGGGAAAGAGAACAAGTGACATGGTCAAATAGAAACTACATGAACAGAATACCTCAGCTTGGTTAAAATGCAGAATATAGACCATCACCAAAGAACAAGGGATCACAATTTAGAAATAGGAAGACAATAATTGAACTGGGAACCCCAAAAGCCAAACTTGGGATGTACAACAACACTGGAGAAATAAAACTATAAATTAATTTCCTCTTGTACTAAACAAAACACAAAAGATGTTAACAATGCACATTTCCCAGAGCTGATATATTCCAGTTAATAAATTCAAAATAAAAAAGTATTTTTCTACCTTTTGTTGCTTGTGCATTTTCTTTTCAGTTGCAATTGCTCCAGTCACTTTCTTCTGGTTTCTTTGTGTCTTCTGCGAGCTATCCATTTTCCTTTCTTCTCTTTTAGATTTTTTTCCAAAATTTTTCTCTATATCTGCTTTAACATACTGATCTTTCCCCTTTTGCTCTTTCCTCCATTTCTTTCCTTATTGCTTTATCATCCACTCAAATATCACCCTTCCATTCTCAATCTACACTTACTCTTCCAATACCCGGCCCTTTGTAGACTTTTCTTCCCTCCCACACAAAATATCTTTTCCCCTCTCCATTCTCATTTCCCATCCCTTTCTAGTCCTCCCCCAAAATCAGCTCCTTTATAGTTCTAGACCCACCCAGCATCTGCCCCCTTCAAGTCCCAGTCTCCCAAGCTTCCACATAAGCCCATTTCCAGTCCTAGCCTCCCATATTCTGTTTTCCAGTTCCATTCCAGCCCCCCCCATCAGCCCATTTCCACTCCAAGCTCCCCATCAGCCAGCCCATTTCCAGCCCTTTTCCAACTCCCATCAGCCCACTTCCAGTCCTATTCCAGCCCCCCATCAGCCCATTTCCAGTGTCCTATTCCAGCCCATCACCCATTTGCAGTCTACGTTCCCCCCATCAGCCCATTTCTAGTCCTATCCTAGCTCCTCATCAGCCCATTTCCGGTCCTAGCCCCCATAAGCTCTTTTCCAGTTCCATTCCAGTCCCTCATCAGCCCATTTCCTCCACGCTCCCCCATCAGCTAATTTCCAATCCTAGCCCCCTCGTCAGCCCACTTCGCCCTATTCCAGCCCCCATAAGCCCATTTCCAGTCCTAATCCAGCTCTTCATCAGCCCATTTCCAGTCCATGTTCCCCCCATCACAGCCCATTTCGTCCATTCCCCCCACCATCACAGCCCATTTGCAGTCCTATCCCCCCCACCATCACAGCCCAGTTTCAGTCCTCCCCCAACACAGCCCAATTGTTGTCCGTTCCCCCCATCACAGCCCATTTCCTGTCTGTTCTCCCCCCCCACCACAGCCCATTTCCAGTCTGTTTCCCCCCATCCCAGCCCAATTTGTCCGTTCCCCCCATCACAGCCCATTTCCAGTCTTTTCCCCCCCACATCAAAGCCCATTTCCAGTCCTATCCCCCCCACCATCATAGACCATTTGCAGTCCTAATCCAGCTCTTCATCAGCCCATTTCCAGTCCAAGTTCCCCCCCATCACAGCCCATTTCGTCCATTCCCCCACCATCACAGCCCATTTGCAGTCCTATCCCCCCACCATCACAGCCCATTTGCAGTCCTCCCCCCCATCACAGCCCAATTGTAGTCCGTTCCCCCCATCACAGCCCATTTCCAGTCTGTTCTCCCCCCACCACAGCCCATTTCATGTCTGTTTCCCCCATCCCAGCCCATTTTGTCTGTGCCCCCCCCATCACAGCCCATTTCCAGTCCGTTCTCCCCCCTCCACATCACATCCCATTTCCAGTCTGTTTCCCCCCCCCCCCATCACAGCCTATTTCCAGTCCGTTCCCCCCCCCCATCACAGCCCATTTCCAGTCTGTTCTCCCCCCCCACCACAGCCCATTTCCAGTCTGTTTCCCCCATCACAGCCTATTTACAGTCTGTTCTCCCCCCCCACCACATCCCTTTTCCAGTCTGTTCTCCCACCCACCACAGCCCATTTCCAGTCTGTTTCCCCCCATAACAGCCCAATGTGTCCGTTCCCCCCCATCACAGCCCATTTCCAGTCCGTTCTCCCCCACCCCACATCACAGCCCATTTACAGTCTGTTTCCCCCCCCATCACAGCCCATTTCCAGTCCGTTCCCCCCCCATCACAGCCCATTTCCTGTCTGTTTCCCCCATCCATGCCCATTTTCAGTCTCCCCCCCCCATAACAGCCCATTTCCAGTCTGTTTCCCCCCCCCATCACAGCCTATTTCCAGTCCGTTCCCCCCCCCATCACAGCCCATTTCGTGTCCGTTCCCCCCCATCACAGCCCATTTCCAGTCTGTTCTCCCCCCTCACCACAGCCCATTTCCAGTCTGTTCTCCCCCCCACCACAGCCCATTTCCAGTCTGTTTCCCCCCATCCCAGCCCAATGTGTCCGTTCTCCCCCCCATCACAGCCCATTTCCAGTCCGTTCTCCCCCACCCCACATCACAGCTCATTTCCAGTCTGTTTTCCCCCCCCCCCCATCACAGCCCATTTCCAGTCCGTTCCTCCCCATTACAGCCCAGTTCCAGTCTGTTTCCCCCATCCCAGCCCATTTTCAGTCTCCCTCCCATCACAGCCCATTTCCAGTCTGTTTCCCCCCCCCCATCACAGCCCATCCAGTCCTAGCTGCCCCCCCCGAAGAGCCCCGCGCCGTCTAAGGGGCTGCAGAGGGAGCCTGGGAAGCCCGCGCGAGGCCCCGGCTCCCTCTGCACAGCCCGCCAGCGTGAAGAACCTTTACCTTCCCGCTGGCGGCTGTTTCAATGAAGCCGCGAATGCCGGGAAAGGTTAAAGGCAATGCCCTTTAACCTCTCCCGGCATTCGCGGCTTCATTGAAACAGCCGCCAGCGTGAAGGTAAAGGCTCTTCACGCTGGCGGGCTGTGCAGAGGGAGCCGGGGCTTCGCGCGGGCTTCCCCGGCTCCCTCTGCAGCAGTCCATTGAGCGAGAATGTGGTTCACGCGGGGCCCCCTGAAGCGCGGGGCCCTGTGCGAACAACATTCTCGCTCAATGGACGGGCCGGCCCTGCCCAAACCCACCTTGAGAAACCACAATCCTTCTGGGAAAATGTTCTGTGGACAGATGAAATCAAACTTGAACTCTTTGGTAATGCAGAACAGCGATACATTTGCAGGCAAAAAAATGAAGCTTATAAGGAAAAAAAATCACCCTTCCTACAGTTTAAATACGTTCCTACGTTCATAATGTTGTGGAGCTGTTTTGCTGTCTCAGGAACTGGAGGCCTGCAATGTATTAAAGGAATAATGAAGTCAGAGGACTGCCAAGGTATTTTGGGGTGAAATGTGCTACCTAGTGTCAGAAAGCTAGGTCTGGGTGGAAGGTCATGGGTCCTGCAGCAGGACAATGACCCAAAACATACATCCAAAAGTACAAAAGAATGATTACAAAGGGACAAATGGACTGTTTTAAACTGGCCAGCAATGAGTCCTGATCCCAATCCAATTCTTTCGAAAGAGCTGAAATCTGCCATCAGTAAAAGGAATCCTGGAAACATTCATGAGCTGGAACATATCGCCGTTGTAGAGTGGGAGAAACTACCAGCAGACAGATGTACAAAACGTAATAGATGGCTACAAGAAACATTTGGAGGCTGTCATCACTGCTAAGGGTTGTGCAACCAAATATTAGTGAAGGGTGCTATTAATCCTGTCCATATCATATTTTGTTTTTTTCTCAGAAATTACTACATCTAAGTTGTACAGACATCTTTTTTTTTTTTGCACAGACGTCTTTTTTTTGTTGTATACCTTTGAATTATTAAAATATTATGATGACACACACTTGCTACATGTCCAATTATTTCTCAAGATATTGTACACAACATACCTAAAATGCAAAGGTGCCAATAATGTTGACCAAAACTGCAAATTACTGAATGGAGTGGAACCGGTAAATGTAGATCGATTGTTTACTCCTTCAAAATGTAGAAAGATTAGGGGACATGCAATGAATCTACAAGGTAGCCCATTTAAGACTAAATTCACTCAACGTGGTAATCAAACTCTGGAATTCGTTACTGGAGGATGTAGTAAAAGCTGTTAGACCTGCTGGGTTTTAAAAAAGTTTGGAGAAGTTCCTGGAAGAAAAGTTCATAAACCATTATTAAAGAGGACCAGAGAAATCCATTGCTTACCCAGGATAAGAATTGTGGAATCTGTGTACCTTTTTGGGAACCTGACAGGTACTTGTGACCTGGACTGGCCACTGTTGGAAACAGGATACTGTGCTTGCAGGTAGCTTTTGAAACAAGTATTTGGCTTTCTTCCCATAATTAACTATGGGGGTCATTCCAAAACACGAATAAGCCAGTTAGACGTAAGGGATAGAAGTGTTTCTCAAGAAAACATTTAGAATCGTATTCCAAAACCAAGCAGCCCTGCACATACACGGTGCTAGCACGAGGATCTCAGAACATGGGCAGGAGGGGGCGGAATGAGGGTATGGCCAGCTGCGGAGATGTATAAAGCATATCTTGGAAAGGCCCGTGTACATCTTCAGTGCTACCTGCTTATGTGCAGGTTAGTCCTGCAGAAATGTGGTATAAGGGCAGGACTTAGAAAATATTCTGCTCTGCTAAGCAATGCATCCCATAGAGAAGAATGGCTGTGACAATAATGTTTTGCATCGATGTGTCTGCAATCTTAGACAACACTAGATGTAGTGTTACAGAACAGATAGCAGAGGTGAGGGAGGTTGTACGGTAAAGAAACATTAATAAACACACCCACATAAATATGAAGAAGTGCACTACTGTTTATTCTGGCAATGCTGACATTTGCTGCTTGTGCTAAGGCAGCAGATCTAGGATTCCCTAACAATTCCTATGACCAAAAAATGTGACAGTTACTGGAGTTCTGGGACTCCATGCTAAACTGTTATACCTGCTGTTTTTGATAGGTGCAGGGCATTGTTTTTGCAAATGCATGTTATTTTGAGACTACAAGTGACAGTGTGTGTGGTGGGGGAGGATTGAGTGTTGCACAGGAGGATCTAGTGTGCTCATCCACAAATCTGGGGGTGACATGAATGGCTGGCCGGTACCTGGACCATAGGAATGACTGTAACATCACCAGGCACCAGCGTGATCGGGCAGGAAAAGCAGAAACATATCCCTGTCACTAAAAAGGGACCCTCTGAATGAGGGCATTCAACAGTGCAAACAGCACTAATACATGCCCATGATCACCATCATTGGTCTCTACAAATGTGCACTTATCAGAGGAGCAGAAGATAATTCCAGCCTCTAGGAGCCTGCTGCGCACAGAATAGCACTAGGCAATCCAAAAGACTTTTGACTTTCTCCTCTGGCAGGAAAATGTCTGCTCACTCAAGTGTTAAAAAGTACTCCCAATAATTCCAGGGACTGGGAAGGCAACAGCTGGCTCTTTCCCTGAATGATCACCTAGCCAAAGCTTTTCAAAAAGGACACCACTCAGATACCACCCGAGATGCCTCAGAAAGGGAATGGGAACCAACAAAGAGCGCACCACCTCCAGTGTCCAGTAAGCAAAAATGAGAAGGACTAATGACATACCATGGAAGGGGTGAGAAGCTTTATTACAAGTATCCGACAAGGTCATACCCTGCACGTGTTTCTGCGTAAGCCTTCTTCAGGGCTTTGAGACATCATATGAAACAAAGACAAAAAACATAACTGATAAAACAATAAATCAAATAAAACATACATATCTATAAATCAAGAGCAATAATAATAATAAAAATATATGCCAAGAAAAACATGTAAAAATATAATCATAAAAGCATACAGTGATAAAAATAATCATAAGATAATAAACTAACAAATTGAATATCCTGTAAAGCTCATGATAAAAATTAAGAACATACAAATAACAAAATACATCAAAATCATGACAAAGTTATAAAATCATAAATAGTGGGGGACTAAAAATGCATGAGCAAAAAATATGGCTGTGCCATTAAACATATAGCAACCAGCCATGAACATATATAAATATGTACGTATCTAAATGGGTTCTAAATGTAAAGAACATTCATAGATTCATCTATGGAGTGGATACTCTAAACAAGCAACTCTGTCACAGGAATGACTAAAAAGCAACACTAAAAATGGAAATAAATATCATAAGTAAATGGAAGCGACACATCAGAGGTAGGCAGGAAGAATGACCATATCAAGGATGAAAACATAATAAGGGCAAGACATCCCATGGTGCTCTGTTATTTGTTTCTGTTCTGTATACTTGTTTTCACCTTTAGTAGGTTCTTCCCACACATATACATATATATAGACAAACTTCCATACACCTCTTATGTAGTCTTATTGGCTTCCCCTCTCCTCCCATTTTTGATTTATATGTGTCCTCCCAGACTGATCCATTTCACCTCTTGATCAGTTTCACGATTCCCATTCATGTTGATTGAGCCTTCGAATACTTTCATTGACATTTTCTATGGAGTACCAAACATCAGACATCTCAATCCAAGCCAAAGCCAGATCCCAACTGATCTCCATCTCCAGGGGGGCACCCTCTGCCAGGGACACTAAGCCATCAATTGAATAGGGCTTCCACTCTCAGCCTGTCCCTCATGAGAGTGCACTCGGGGGAAACCAGAAGCAGCAGGATCTGAATTTCCAAATCAGAATGACCAGCCCTGCTGTAAAAGGAAAAGAATCCTGGGGAGGTCAATACAAACTTCAGAAGCTATCCTTGCAGAAATGACCCCCCCCCCAAAAAAAAAACACTAGGGAACATAGTCGCCATCAATCCTCTAGAAGACAGAAAGAGGCCCAAAGCACGCTCGCCAGAGCCTCCAGCCGACTGCATATCCTTACCCGTAGCGTCATCCGCCACCTCCTGCTCTGAGGCAGGTAAGGTTGGACTAACAGCATCCCCTGGCTGAAAGAGGGGAGTAGGCCTTCCAGAGATAACTCAGAAGCAGCCATGCAAGAAGGGCAGAGTCCAGAAGCCGGAGATGAGGCACCTCACTTGCCACAGACCAAACAATGTTTCCTGGAAGAAGACATAGAGAGTTATTTATTTTATTTTATTTATCTAACAAGTTTTCTATAGCGCCTTTTCTTGTATTCAAGGCGGTTTACAGTGAACATATGAACTAAGAACTTTACATAGAACAAGGGGATTAAATTTGGCGTTAACAGGGTCAACAAACAATGTTAATTATATGGTGAATTTACTTCAGTCTGTGAGATCTTTTGTCACTGTATGTTCGGGAACATGTGAGACTGAAATCAATACAGGGTAGCTGGAACTGTCTCGAGGGGTGTGAGTTGATCCATGTTTTTCTGTGGTGTCACAACAGTGGGCGCTAAGACCACAGCGGCCCAAAGGCATGCATTAACTGTGCTTTCATTGCAATGTGTGTTACAGGTGCTAGGGTAGGAACGCACATTGCAGCAGCTCAGGTGGAATGTGCACAAGGACCACGTGACTGCCAGGCGCACAATATTAAAAATACTACTAGCGCATGCAGAAAATGGGAGGAAACCCCCACACAGCACCAATGGTCACTAGCAATCCACCCCAAATTGCATCCCATACAGACAGAATCGGGAGCCCCCAATAAGGGCAATGACGAGGTCAAGCCTTGGTACTCACCCCCCGAGAGCTCCAGGCAGAGGATCCATGTCAGGCTCAACTCTACTCCCCTGAAACTGTTTCTCTGGCTTGGCAGCACTGTGTTTAAGTTGGCTGGCAGGCAGATTCTTCTGAGAGCCTTCTGCAATCTTCAGGAGAGAGCAGGGGGAACAGAGCAGGAAGGAGAAGGCGTTGAGATTGTGTGAAGCTGCTGAATTCTTCCATCCTTCCAGATCCTTCCAATTTTCTGGTTGCTCAACAGGCTCTTATTCAGGGTAAGAGAGTAGTGCTGAACCATGCTTTTTTATCAATCTTTTCCTCTCGGTTCTTCAGATTTTTTTCAGAGAGGAGAAAATCCATCCATCATCTCCTAGAGACAAAGAAATACTGAAGGGACCTCGGGTGGCTGATGTGAATAGAGACACAGGAGTGATGTAATTTAAATCTAGGCTTTTCATTGGTTCTTTGTCTTCACCAATCTATTGGTAAGGAAACACAACCAACTTGTCTGGATTGGTATAGCTGAACAATATGGAAGTGATAGCTTCCTAAATCTAGCAGGCAATAGAGGACTTGCCTGCCACCTGTCCTTTTCTTGGACCATCAAAAAGGACAAAGAGATGGTCTGACAGTCAAAGAGTTAGTGATGTCCAGATATCTAACCAACACTCTCCCATCATCCAGCAGACTCATGGAGGGGGTCTGTCTAAAGACCCTCCTCCAAGAAAGATAGCAATATGACTTTTAGAGATGAAACAAGGAAAGCATCTTTGGGAGAAAGGATGGCAACATTTTCAAGGAGATCAAAACCATCAAGGGAATCAAAAAAGGTTCCATGCAGGACAAAGCCTGCAGGTCTGACATCTGCCTGGTAGATGCAGTGGCCACCAGGAAAACCACCTTAAGGATCAAATCCTTGAGCAAGGTTTTATGAATAGACTCAAAGGAGGGGGGACCTTTAAGAGCCTTCAGAGCCAGAGAGACCCCATTATGGAACCACTGGATGCACTGGAAGATGAATCTGATTCTCTCCCTTGAGGAGGTGGGAGACATTGAGGTGCACAGTCAAGGATATACCCTGAACATGCCCTCAGTGACACGCTAGGGCTGCCACGTGAGAGAGTTCAGATCCAAGCCTTGGTCCATGCCAGATGACAAGAAAAACAACCCAGCAACTATGGCCGCTATTCTGGCCCACAGAACCCAAGAGGCACACCACCTCTTGAAAACCTTTAGTGCTCTCATATAGGCCAAGGCAATAGAGGCCTTATATGCCTTGAGCAGGGTATCTACAACCTCTAACGAGTAGCACCTTATGGAGAGCATGAACCTCTAAAGGGTCAGGTCATAAATGAGAAGAGAGCAGGGTCCTCCATTTCTAAAAGGACTTGCCAGGAAAGGCTCACCCAGGACCATAAGGAGAAGACACACAGGACATCCTCCAGAGACCATTCTTAAACCACAGCATCCAAACAAACTCCTATGGGTCCCTCCCGCAGCTGAAAAAGTTCTCCATTTTGGTATTCTCCCAGGTGGCCATCAGCTTGCATACTGGAAGGCCCCACTTCTACATTATGAGGATGAAAGTGTGAGGGCTCAGCTCCCACTCACCGGGATCCACTGTGTTTCAACTTAAGTCCACTTGCATGTTGTCAACACCTGCTATGTGTGCTGACAACAGATCAATCAGATATACTACCTCCACCCAACTGCATAGTTACGCCACTTCAAACCACCCCGGCACTGCAAGTTGTACCCTGCTTTTTGACATATGATACTGCCATGGCATTGTCTGAGAACACTCAAACTGCTTTGCCTGTAAAAGGGGCGGAGGTCTCTCCAGAGCTAGGTGGATTGCTATGGCCTCCAATCGGCTGATTAGCCAGGGGACCTCCCATGGGGACCATTGGCCCTGGACCATCTGACTGAGACAATGAGCTCCCCAGTCCTTCAGGTGACCTACTTAAATCTTGAACTCTCTCAACTCAATGTGTGTCTACAAGTCATTAGCAGCGAATGGCTTACCCTACATCAGTGTAAGCTAAAATTTACAAAAACAGAAGCTAAGTGGATCACAGACTTAGCATCCACTCCATCTCTATCTCTAATTATTGAAAATCATCAGATAACAATGGCTGACACTTAAAATCCTTGGCTGTTTAATAAATTCAGGATTAACCTTCAACTCTCATATGACTGCTATAACTAAAACCGCCTTTTTCACTCTACCTAAACTCCATTCCATCAAACAATATCTTACTTTTTCTCTCAACACTCTCATTTTGACTCTGATAATATCCTGTTTTGATTATTGCAACAGCATCCTAAATGGTATCACTACTACAAATGTGACCAAACTTCTGCAGTTCAAAATATGGCCGTTACCCTCCTTCACAATGCCTCTAAATCTGACCATGTGATGCTGTTATTGATACAACGTCATTGGCTTCCTATTGCCTACCAAATAAAATTTAGGTGCGCACATTAGCATATAAGGCTTTCTATAGAGGTTCCCCCTCCCCCCCCCCCACACACACTGTATTTGACTATTTCCCTATTTGCCCAGCAGAACTCTTCAATCTCTTAATGCCCACCTACTAATAGTTCCTATCACTAAATTTGTATAGCGCTAGAAGACGTACACAGCACTGCATACCAAATGTAGAGCCAGATTTGAATCCACACAGACTACAGTTTTTTACTTTCTCATCCCTTACCTCTGGAACTCTTTGCCATTGTACCTTAGAGTACAATTATCATTTAAAAAGTTCAAGAAAAGTCTCAACGCCTATTATTTTGAACTAGTCTACAACCAACCAAACGGATGACCCGTGAATGGGACAGACACTGTTTCCCCTTTCACCTTTCTCTGTTCCCTAAGCATTGTAACCTTCCTTTTCCTTTTCTTTATTTCCCTCAATTCTCATTCCTATATTAGATTTCTGTACTTTTGCATTTCTATTGTACACCACCCTTTTATGTTGTGATGTGAGAGAGGAGTAGGGGCCTGGGACAAACTTAACAACTTCTCTCAGGGACTCTGTGGGGCCCTCCTGTCTGCTCTGCAGCCCACCAAGCACTAGGAACCAAAAGGTAGCAGTGCTGGACATACAGCAAGCTGTCAGCTCAATAAAATAGGGTGCACTCAAGCTCTAAACAACATTGGACTTACAGGTCTCTGCTACACAGACCACTGGACCACAGTCTGGGCATGTGAAACCGGCCTATCTGCACTGCTGCACCAGTACAAACACCTTGCCACCTGCTGAAAACAAATACTGGCTTCTCTCAGTGCTGCACCAGTACTTATACAGAGTGATGACATTGTTGCAAGTTACTCAAGTCTGCCTCCACCACCCGGATTGATCTAGCAGAATTATAAAGAAGGGAGGTGGATAACCCCCTTAATATCTCCTGAATGAGCTGGCCAAAATGAGTACTTTTTAAAAAACCAAAAGTGCCAAGGAGCAAATATAAATCACAACATGAACACCTGCAGGCATTCCCGGGTCTTCCCCGTCTGAAATGAAGGATATGCATGTAGCTTTTTGACCCGCCCAGGCCACTACCTAACCACACCCGACAAGCCCCCTTGAAACTTCTATGTAGAAAAGGCATCCAAGTATAAATTCAGCCTTTTCTCAAATGGGTATTTCCACATGGATGCCATTTCCACGTGTAAATGCCAGACTTTATATGTGGAAGTCACGAATAAGGATTCAAAAATAACCCCCTAAGTAGGATGGTGTTGATGAATTTTTCTCTCAATTAATTCACGTTAACCAGCCATAAACTTAAAAAATTTGTAGTATTGGGTTTGTTTTTGATGTGAGATCTCTGAAACGTGCCAACATTAACCAGTTTAAATAAGCTAATACAGGTACTGTTTCTCCTCTTCACCCACCTTCTCCCCCCTCCCCAACTACTGCTTTACTACATTTTGTAAATACTATTCAGGATCTTGTTCAAAAGTGACGGGTTTTGTGTGTTCATAATACTAATTCTTTAATGTGAATCTAAAAAGGAATGCTTAGTTCTCGTGTTGGAGACATCCCACACGTGCATGTTTTGTTAGATCTTCAGATGTCACTGAACTGAGCTTTGCTGTGTTTCCTATTCTGTATCACTCTCCAGCCCCCGTCTCCAGTCCTTCTGCAATACATTCCTTCATTGCTACTTTTTTGTCTTTCTTTTGTTCCAAGACAATGGAAACTAAATCAATGTTTCATTTTGAATCTATGAAAAAGTCCAAGGCATGACTATGAGCAACAATATTCAGAAACTAACGGTTTGAATTTATTTAGGTTGACTCCTCTAGAAAATATATCATCAAATTTCTTTGACAAATCTTAACTAAGATATCTGATGTGTTTGACTATAAGTCCATAAGCCATTGAAGTAAGCCCCGGAAGATTTATGTTGACTAGATTGCTACATTCAAAGTAGCCCTTGCCATCTCAAATATCTTTCAGAGGAATGCTTCAGTTTTTCTATCCATATGATATCTTAATTCCCATGACTGAATTTATTTATAGGCTCTCTTGTCATGGAGTGGAGGAGTAGCCTACTGGTTAGAGCAGTGGCTTGGTAACCAGGAGACCAGACTTAGATTCCTACGGAACTCCTTGTAGCCTTGGGCAAATAGTTTTACCCTCCTTTGCCTCAGAAAAAAAGGCCTGGCAATCAACTTCTGGTCACATCTTACCAAGAAAATGCAGGGGCTGCTGGGTCACTAGGAGACAGCATTAAGTCAGCAACATATATAGCATTTGTTGCTTGTCACGCTCCAATTGCAGTATCAGTCTTTTAAAGATGTATCCATCCAAACCCTATGAGCCTAATACAGCTCTGTAAAAGATGTACTCATGTAGAATTAATCTGGACATTTCAATTTGTTTTCAATCATCTCTGCTGTGTACTGCAGGGAAAAAATCCATTGCTACTACTGACAAGATCAAGACTACTTATTTTCATTCTTTTGTTTTTAGGTCCCGCTAATGATTTTTTTTTATTTATTTAACAGATTTTCCATACCGCTTTATCCTATGGTCAAGGCGGTTTACATTGAAACAAAACTTGGTACATTGTAACAGGGCAATGAATTTGGATAACTTAATACATTGTAACAGGGCAATGAACTTGGAGAGGAGTTAATGTGAGGGAAGAACAATGGTTATGAGGGGGAGGGAGAACATTGCTTAAAGGGAGGATAGAGGGAGGGGGGAGGAGAGGGGAGGGTAAAGGGGACAGAAGCAGTTGCATGAGGCATTATGTCTTGTCCTTGGTGAAATAGGCTGTAAAGAGGTGAGTCTTGAGGGCCTTTCTGATGGTTAGTTGATACTTTGTGGCCCAGAGTTTATATGAGATTGAGTTCCAAAGAGAGGGCACATATAGGGAGAAGGCTTTACTGGATGTGGTGGTGCTGGATCTGGTGAAGGATGCTGGAGTTGCTAGGGTGTTCTGGGCACCAGATCTTCTTGTGCAGTTATCTTTGGTTTCATGTATTATTGTTTGAAAGTGGGTAGCTGATAGGCCCTTGAGGATCTTGGAAACTGAAAGAATGGCTTTAAATTTTGTGTGTTCGATGACGGGTAGCCAGTGAAGTTGCTTGAGCAATGGAGTTATGTGCTTGATTATGCTGGCACTGCAGAGAGTATGTGCTGCTGTGTTCTGGGCTAGCTGGGGTAGGTGGACTGTTTTCTTAGGTAGACCTTGGAAGATGAGGTTGCAGTAGTCCAGATGTGGGAAGATGAGGGCTTGAAGGACTGTTCGGATGTTTTGTTGGGTTAGGAGAGGTTTGAGATGTTGAACAGTCTTGAGTTTATAGTATATGCACTTGGTTATGTTTCTTATGTGGGTAAAGAATGTTAGATGTTGATCAAGGGTGATACCTAGGTAATGTATCTCTTGTCATATATGAAGCTTGGTGCCATTGAGGTTTATGATAAGTCCTTGCTATCTTTCTTCAGCTGCATAGTTTATCAAAGTGAAAGTGCCTATCCTCTTGCTTGGACCCTTTTCCCAACTCCAAATATAAATTATCTTTCCAAAGACAGATCTTTTATGTCTTTATAGGAATGGTCTTGAAATTTGGGGTCATGACATGCTAGAGAGTGCGCAGTAGCCTTGTCCCTATATCCACACCTGTTTCAGTTAAAATGGTGGCTGAGCGACAGTCCTGGTTGCCACTTGTAGCAGGGGACTGGGTAGGCAGGTGCACAGGAGGGTAGGAGTCGAGTTACAAGGGGAAAATGTAGCAAGAGCACAGAGAGAGGCGAGAGAAGAGCACAAAGAAGGGATGAGAAGAAGGATTTATGCCCTGTGGGCAGAAAGAAGGTAAGCAGCAACTGGGTGCAGGGATGGAGATAGTGTGTTGGGGGACAGGGATTAAAAGGGGAAGGGTGACGGTGAGTAGGAGTTTCAGGTTGTATTACAAGTGTTTGATATTTTTGATGTTTTGTCATGTTAACTTACTGTATGTTGCAGTGGGGTGTAATGTTAACTTATGATTAGTGGAGGTGTAAGGCAAATTACTGTGCAAAGTATGGCCTGCAAGCTCCTGTCCAGCTGTTAGTGAGCACCGCACTGGCACAAATAACCACTCGAGTCAGCCTGGGGTGGTTGACTGCAAGCGTGTTACCAAACTAGTTGCATGGCGGGGCATCGGAGTGTCAGGACATAGCTACAGGTTAAGGTGGGTGCCTCTGAGAGTGGAACCCATTCTGCTAGTAATATGGCAAAGGGCTCCCAGAACTGAGACCTAATGGCTCATTTAGGCTTAGTAAGGCTCCAGTTCTGCCTCTGTAGCTTCAGTTAACAAAGCTGTGGCCTATTTAAATCCCATTACTGTACATAATTATTTATTTGGGGAGAAGGGGGGGGGGGGTTCTGGTTCTACATAGCTCTTAGTGACTTTAAGCCATTTGTTATCTATATTTCTGAACTTACAATTATCGCTGATAAAGAGCATAAAGACGAATGCCAAGGAGCGGAGAAAGGCAATGTAAGAACTAATCAAGGGATGCAGTTAAAGACACCCCAGTTTATTAGAAAAGACCCCACACATCCATGTTTCAGCAAAACTGCCTGAATCAGTGGCCCATCCAGACTGACAAATCACAAAATGTAAAGGTTCACTGCAAAGATACAGTACCCTTGCGACAGTATTGTGTATAATGATGTATACTGTAGCTGTTAGTGCACTTTACAATATCAATTGATGGCTCACTGCTTAAATGAAATCACAACTTAAAGGGTACTTTTCATTTTTTGCGATTCGTCAGTCTGGATGGTCTCCTGATGCAGCCACATTGCTGAAATATGACCATGTTGGGTCTTTCTTAATAAATTGGCGTGTATTCAACTGTATGGTTCTTCCATAGCCTTTCTCCACTTCCTTCAGGGGGATTATTTCCTTCCATTTCTCGTTAAGAGCATAAAAACTGTGTGCAACTCAAATGACTGATTTGAGAAGCATGCAGAACTAGGAGTCCGTGGACGCATTGGACAGATCATACACTCATCCCCCAGACCTCATTGTTTAAGATATGGTGCGAGTGAGCATTGAACAAGAGAAAAAGGAGATTTATAGAACAGCTGGTACGTGGGCTGTACTTTTAACTTTTGATCTATTTGGAAACAACAAGACTAGGCTCACCCAACCAGGACACAAAAAATGAATGAAACAACCTATCTTTTCTTAGCTTTCTTAAAATGTGAAGGCACATTTAGAAAACTCATGGAAATCCAATTTCACATGTTGAGGTTCACAATTACAGTGGTGTTTTAGAAAAGGCTCTGTTAAATGTGAAGCCTTTTCTAAAACACAGAATAAGGGGGTGCAGGAGCCATTTTGCAAAGGTGCCCAGAGGAAAAATCAACGGGGTAAACATGGCCACATACATATGTAAGCACCAGATTTTACAACTTACACATATAAATGTTGGTACTTACATGTGTACAACGGCTATTTTGCAGGCCTACATGTATAAATGCCACCAGTTAGCAACAGATACCACTGTATCTATTTCTCCTATCTGAGGGGGAAATAAACAAGGGGGAATTAATGAGGATAATCCCCTTAATCCCTCCTGAAAAGGGCTGG
Organism: Ichthyophis bannanicus; assembly: GCA_033557465.1. NCBI lineage: Eukaryota > Metazoa > Chordata > Amphibia > Gymnophiona > Ichthyophiidae > Ichthyophis > Ichthyophis bannanicus. Next base: position 1,394,146,386 of record CM066031.1, on the reverse strand, counting down.
CCAAACCAAGCACTTTTATATAACCTAAATGTGCCAGGTTATCCAAAAGATGGGTTTGGGGGAGAACTTTATGTTCTGGATACATAAATTATATGAAGGTCCAGTAGATCTGGTTAAAGCTAGTGGGAGCTTCTCTGAGGCATTAAAACTGGAAAGACGACTAGGCAGGGGTGTCCCCTATGACCTTTGCTTTTTGTGATCTCTATGGAGACACTGGCAGAGGCTATAAGGAGCAATGAGGATGTGAGAAGTATAAGGATGGGAAGACTGGAGCATAAGGTGCCCTGTGTGCAGATGACATGCTCTTATATGCAATATACCTGAACTTGATATTGCTGGTGATAACGAGAGAACTGTAAAGACCTGAGGCAGTTTATTAATATGGGAAAGATGGAAACTTTGAATGTCAACCTGGAGATAGGGGAGGTTTAGCATTTATATGAATTTACCCCTTTTAGATAAGGGAAAGGGCCAAAAAGATATCTGGGAATTCAAAATGGGAATTTATTTATTTATGTAAGGGTTTTATATATCGCCTTTCAACAGCATCAAAAAGGTTTACAAATAACTAGTAAAAAAAAACCCATTGCATTTTAACAGATTTCAAACTGGTTACAGCATAGAACAAAGAGCATGCGTTAGAACATTTGCAACTGTACGTGCAGTGTAACAATATAACTTACACTTCCGGTGACGTCATCGGGGCTAATGGCGGAGTGAAAGCAAGCTCCGGCATTAGGGCCTATTGAAGCGGGAGAAAACCCTCCCAAATGAGTGGAAAACAAGGGCAGAAGTGAGGAGGAAGGAAGGAAGGAGGACCCCAAGTGCGATCGGAGACGGAGAGAGCGGGAGCGGGAGCGGGAGCGGGCCCCCTCCCCCCCCCCCCCCGATGCCATTGAAACGCTGAGAGAGAGGCCTGAAAGTGAAGGCACAAGGTTCGGAGGGAACGGAGCTGATCGCAAGGAAGCAAAGGAGGTGGAAAGCGAGCAGGAAAGGGCCGGTGCAGTGCAGGCTAAGATCAGATTTCCTGGAATCAACAGGTGATCAAGAGATCGGCGATTGAAGAGAGAGAAGCAGAATCGGGAGCGGAGAGGGGTGAGAATGCTGAGGTCTGCGGTGAGAGAGAGGCGTGCATAGAAGCGAGGAGCAGCACGTGGGAAACGCCGGATTGCAGGGCAGAGAAGCGGGCAGCACACGCAGAGCCCGGTGGAGAGTCTGAGGTGGCACGGAAATTGGAGGAGAGATTGGAGGGACATAGCGCGAGAAGGAGGAAATAAGCAACCATGGGAGAAGTATTGGACTGAGCGAGGACTGTACCGGACTGCACAGTGTCAGTGAACTGCAGAAGGATTGTCCAGACTGAGTGCATCAGCAGAGAATAAACAAGGAAGATCTACGCGGACAGCAAGGCAAGTTTAAATTAAAGCATACTTCATTAGAGATCTGAAGTAAGAGGAACCAAAAGTATTAAACAGTAGAACAATAAGCAGTCTAGGAAGAGCAATAACCGGGGAAGACGAGAACACGCTTTCCACACTTCCACACAGAAATCATTGCAAGCAGAAGGGAGTATAAAGTATTCATGGATAAAACAAAAAGAGACCTGTCAGTGAGGAAGAAGCTGGCTGAATTTCGATCATCATACGGGCCCCCCAAAGGCGGGAAGGAGGGGGAGAAAGATGCTAAAATGGCAGTTGAGAAGCAGCAGGAGGAGGAGATGGAAGGAGAGGAGAGTTCGGGAATGGCTGACAACATTAAACGATGGCTCACAGAATTAAAAGAGGAATTGAAGGTGGCAATTAGTGGCATAAAAAATGAGTTAAAAGAGATGCTACAAATAATTAGACAAGATATTATAGATCTGGGAGATCGGGTGGAAGAAGCAGAGAATCAGTTGGAACAACATGAGACAGTGATGGAAAACGTACAAAAAGGTTGGGAGGATTTAAAGCAGACTCAAGAGGAGCTGAAAGTGAAAACAGAGGACTTGGAGGACCAGTCCAGAAGATGTAATATTAGAGTGAGAGGCATACCAGAGGAGCCCCCAATACAAAAACTGTGAGGAAGTGATCCAAAAAGTATTTGGAGAACTCTTAAAAGAGACAGCAATGGCAGAGGAGGAAGAAGGGGAGTTTTTGAAAATAGAACAGGCACATAGAGGATTGCGGACCATAAGAGATAACCGCCCACGAGATATAGTGACCTGTTTGCAGTCCTACAAAATGAAAGAACGCCTTTTGGAAGCAGCAAGAAAAGTGAAAAACTTTCAATGGAGAGGGCACAAGCTGGAATTCTTTCAGGATTTGTCCCCGGGAACTCTGCAAAGATGGAGAGCGTTGAGGGAGGTCATGACATACCTAAGGCGGGCAGACCTGAGATATAAATGGATGTACCCTTTTGGACTATTGCTAACAGTGCAAGGGAGGTCGAGGAGAGTGGGGACACGTGCAGAAGCTTAGAAAGCGTTGAGAGATTTAGGAGTAACTAATCTCCCAGAAGAAGCTGGAAACCCAGCCTCGTCAACTGAGAAAAGCATCACGACTCCTGGGGCGGATAGTCCACGATAGCAGAGAGTGGCGGAAGGTGGCAGGATATTGGCAAGAGCGGCCAAGGAATGCCAAAGAGAAAAAGTGGCGGAAAAAGAAATAGGATGAAGCTGAGAAGACTAACAGATCTGTGTCAGGAAATACCCTTAATGAGAAAGTCAAGGGAATGTTGTAATAGATATCATATAGTAGCCTGAGTTAATAGGGAGGAGGGATGATGGGGGGTTGAGGGAGGAGGGGGTGGAGACGGGTTGGGCAAGGAGAGGGGGAAATTAGGGAAGGGAGTGAGGGGGGGCATGGAAGAGGTGAAGTGCTTACACCAGAGTAGGTAGGGGTAAGGAGGGGGGTAGGGGAGGGGGGAAGGGGATGGGAGGAGCAGATGGAGTGTAAGGTAGGGGAGTTAGGGAAGGGAAGGGAAGGGGGAGGGAGGAAGGAAGAGGGTGGAGGTGAGGAGGACAGGTGGGCAGCAATAGGCCGCGGCCTGATAGTCAGTTACCTTAATGGAAGTCATCTCCTATGAGGAGGAGAGGGAAGGGGAGGGAAGGGGGGGAGGACGGGGGGACGGGTGGGGAGTGGAGAGGAGGGGGAAGATGGAGGGGGGAGGGGCAAGTTGGAGGGGAGGGGAGGGGGGAGGAGGTAGACAGACGAAGTGCCATCATCAATGCACGTTCCTTTCGCAATAAATGGCCGGTGGTCCTTGACACAATCTCCTTTTATGACCTGGAAATACTTATGATCACAGAAACATGGCTATCTTCAGAAGACAACGTCATCCTACACCAGCTACTACCCCCCAATTTCTCAATACATACGCGGCATAGGGAAAACAAAAAAGGAGGAGGTGTACTCATAATCTCCAAATCTGAGCTCAACTTCCACATTCTAGACTCTTCCAGCACAAACAGCCTAGACATCCTCTCCATTGCTAATCAACAATGTTCCCTCAACCTGATATATAGATCACCATCCACTTCTCCAGAAGATCTTCCATCCATTATTGACCTCGCAGCTAACACCCTCTCTCCCAATAAGCCAAATTGGTTAATGGGCGATTTCAATCTCCCGTCCTTACCACAAAGCCATGCAAATGCGTTCCTTGATGCAATGGAAGACCTAGGTCTCAAACAAATCATCGGTGAACCCACACACACAAAGGGGAACATTCTTGACATGGTATTTGCTCCGCACCCTGTCATGGACCAAAGCCACTATCCTCCGATATCAGTCATAGAAGTACCCTGGTCCGACCACAAATTGATCATCATACAGATACCCATCAACAATGTCCAACTAGACAGAAGCCGACCTTCGAACATATCCTCTCGAACTACCACCAGATGCTTTCGCCCCTTCGATAGGGAACACATCCTGTCGGAGACCCCATCACTCATCAACAAAACCACACCAGACCTTGATGAACTAATCGCTTACTGGAACTCTAGCCTGCTTGCCATCTCACAACGCCCGAACCTGAAGAATACAGCAAGGTCAAAAGGATGCTCCGCCCCCTGGTTCTCTCCTGAGCTGCGAGCATCCCTTACGCAACTACGTAAACTTGAACGCCGATGGCGCAGATCGCATTCAACTGAAGATCAGACCGCTTACCGAACCCACCTTGCAATACACCGAGAATCAATCACTACCAAAATGAGACAATATCACACTGACACCTTAAAGAGGTCTCTGAACAAGCCACGTGACCTTTTCAATCTAGTCAAATCCCTCTCAAAAGAACCTTCCCCTGTACAGCACAGCGAAATTCACCCGCAGGAATTCGCGGATTATCTTCAATCCAAGATCGTGCAAACCAATAAGGTGGTAGCGGCCCCATATCAAGAACCAACGGGCCTATCACCACTTAACATATTTTCTACACCATCCACTAAATGTATCGAGGACACCATAGCCTCCCTCAACACCTCCACCGCACAAACTGACCCATGTCCAGCTTTTTGGATCAAGGAGCTACGTGATGTGTTCAGCCCTGTCATTGCAAAAATAATGAAACTATCCTTCACTACATCATATTTCCCCACTTCACTTAAGCAGACTTCCATTAGACCACTATTGAAGAACCCCAAGCTTGATCCACAAAGAGTTGACTCCTACCGACCAATAGCCAGCATCCCCCTCTTGGCCAAAATAATTGAGAAAGAAGCACAACGGCAAATTCAAGATCACATCGATGCTGCTTCCCCCTTAGATAGCTGCCAACACGGATTCAGAGAATATCATGGGGTAGAGACACTACTCACTGGTCTTTTCAATGAAATCATCACTGGAATTGACAACATCCGTCAAGGTTTTGTGCTCATATTTCTAGACATTGCCGCGGCGTTCGACTCCGTGAGTCACGAAATTCTCCTTGGAAGACTGAAGGAGAAGGGAGTCTGCAACAGTGCACTAGGATGGTGCAAATCTTACCTTGACGACAGATGGCAATATGTGAAATCGGGATCAGAAGAGTCAACACATTTCCATCAAAAGCAAGGAGTACCCCAGGGCTCATCGTTATCCTCATTACTTTTCAATATATACATGCAGCCCATCTGCAATATCATAAGATCATTCAACGTGAATTGTTTGATATATGCAGATGATATCCTATTATACATGCCCTTCTCCACAACTCACATGGACCTGACCCCTCTCACAGACTGCTTCAACGCAGTTTCAACTTGGCTCCAGACACAGAACCTTCGCATCCAACATAAAAAAACGGAGGTGCTATTCATCACCAGAGACACCTACTTTACCCCCCCATCCCACGTCAGTGTCAATGAAGCTGATTTGCAAACCAAAGATGCAATAAAATATTTGGGAGTTACTTTGGATCAACATCTTAACATGAAAAGCCACATAAGCAACATAGTCAAAGCCGTCTACTTCAAAATACGCTCTCTCAAGCACCTACGCTCCCTTTTGGACCCAGATGACTTCCGAACCATATATCAAGCGTTGATCCTGCCGCACTTTGATTTTGCAAATGCCATCTTACAAGTTCTCCCCCAATCCACACTAACCCCCTTACAGTTGGCCATGAACGCCGCAGCTAGGATCCTTTACGGAGCATCCAGATACGACCACGTGACCCCCATTCTCAAACAGCTGCACTGGCTACCAATCCATGGGAGAATCACCTTCAAAACCCTTCTATTAGCTTTCAAGGCAATCAAAGGTATTTCAGCCTCCTCACTCACTCATCTTATCCACTTTGTCCCTCCCAACAGATCCAGAAGATCAACAGCTGTAAACTTGCTTGCAATACCAAAGGCTTCGACAAAGTACAACATGACAACCACAAACAGGGCTTTCAGCTTTTACGTACCCAAATGCTGGAATGCTCTACCCCCTGACATTAGGGCCATAGCCAACCTATATCAGTTCAGGAAGGCTCTCAAAACCCACCTGTTCCTCCAACACTTACCTGACAGCAATTGATCCTAGATATACCTTTCAGGAAATGACCCAATTTAGAAAAGACCTACATGCATTATCTGACTTTTATCTATCCTTCCATTGTAAATAGATTATGTATGTATATAGTTAACCCTGTTTTCCAAGTTTATACTCCTGTTCGATGTAAACCTGACAGCTTGTTGTTATGGTCGTTAAGTTATAATGTAAACCGCACTGATGCTAAATAGCGCGGTATATAAGAAATTGTAATAATAATAATAATAATAAAAGAAGGGGGAGGTAATACAATATACAAGGTGAGTTAAAAGTTGTAACATTGAATGTTAAAGGGCTTAATTCGCCAATTAAACGACAGAAATTGTATAAAGAAGTAAGACGTCAAGGAACGGCATTGGTGCTCTTACAGGAAACACACTTGACAAGGGCAACAGAACACATGGTCAAACCCAAGGGCTATGGAATATGTCTGTATGCATCAAACACAGTGGAAAAAAAGAAGGGTGGGTAGCAGTCCTTATACCCTCTAAACTCAAGGTGGAGGTACAGAAGGTAATTCGAAATAAAGAGGGAAGATATATAATGTTATGAATACGAATAGGAAATGAGTGGTATTGTTTAATAAATGTTTATGCACCAACAGGGGGGCAAGGGGAATTTTGGGCAAAACTAGGCGAGGAGGTGGGGAAACTAGGGGAAGGCAAAATTATATGTGGGGGAGATTTCAATTTAACATGGAACCCAGATAGGGATGCAACGGGGAAAAGGGAGGGTAAAAGAGCAGATAGGAGTAAATATCAAAACTTTGTTGCACAACATTGCTTGATAGATTCATGGCAATTCCAACATCCCCAGAAAAGGCAGTTTTCATACTTTTCACATGTACATGGCTCATACTCCAGAATAGATGCTATTTGGTTAACAAAGGAGTTGGCGGGTAGGGTCAAAGGGGCAGACATGGACTCTATCACCTGGTCAGATCATGCATTGGTGGAGGTCAGGCTGACCATGGAGGGGGAGGGAGGAGGCACCCAGTTCAGGAGGTTAAATGAATCTCTGATGGAGGATGAGAGGGTTCAAAAGGAGATAGAGTGGGAGACAGTGGAATACTACCAATGGAATGATAATGGAGAGGTGGCCTGGGGGGGGAGTGTGGGATGGGTATAAGGCAGTAGTGCAGGGAGTCTTCCTCAAATGGGGGGCACGCAAGAAGAGGGAGAGGGAGGAGAGAGAACGGGAACTGAGAGAGAAATTAATGGAACTGGAAGCATTAGATGGGCAAGATGGAAGAGGAACATATAGAGGCCAGGTGCTGGCTGTTCAAGGGCAATTAAATGCTATGCAAGCCAAAAGTATCAGATACCTAATGCAATTATTGAAACAGGGGTTCTTTGAGGGGGGAAACAAAGTGGGTCGTTATATGGCGCAACACCTGAAACAACGGAAATTGAGGTCACAAATATTGCAAATAGGGGACTGGGAAGGGAAATTAGTTCATAAAGACGGGGACATACGAGAGGCCTTTAAAAGATACTACCGAGAGCTGTATGCAGCCCGGGAAGCTCCGGATCTGGAAAGAATACAAAGTTATCTAGACTCAATTAAGATCCCGAAATTGAGTAAGGAGGGACAAAATCGGTTAAATACGGCAATAGTAGCAGAGGAGATCCAGCAGGCTATACAACAGTTAAAGGTAGATAAGGCACCAGGATTGGATGGGCTAACAGCGTGATTTTATAGGAAATTCAGAGAGCTTTTAACAGCTCCATTATTGAGGCTGTTTAATCTACCAAGGGAGGGTGGGGGGCTAGCAGCTACTATGGGATGGGCCGGGATAACGGTAATTCATAAAGAAGGTAAGGATCAGCAAGAATGTGCGTCGTATCGACCCATTTCATTGCTCAACTTAGATGCTAAATTGTTAGCTAAAATATTAGCAACCCGTTTAAACAAGGTTATCGGTAAGCTGATCCACCAAGATCAAGCGGGCTTTATTCCAGGGAGGTAGGTGGGGGATAATATCAGGAAGATTTTGAACACTATTTGGTCGGTGGGGCAAAGTGATGAGGAAGCCTTGCTCATCTCTTTAGACGCGGAGAAAGCATTTGACTAGGTGTCCTGGACCTTTCTCTTTCAGGTTATGGATAGAATGGGGTTGGGAGGGGAATTTAAGGGTTGGGTGGAAGCTTTGTACCAAAACCCGAAGGCATGTGTCAGGGTAAATGGAGCGTATTCGGGCTTTTTTGAGCAGGGGAGAGGGACAAGGCTGGGATGCCCATTGTCACCCATTTTATTTGCGATATCATTGGAGCCATTCGCAGAGCAAGCGAGAGAAAGGGAGGATTTGCGGGGTATAAAGGTAGGAACAGGAGAATATAGGATATCATTGTTTGCGGATGACATTATACTGAGTGTGGCCCGGCCGAGATGCTCAATACCAATATTAATGTGGGAGCTAGAGGAATATGGGAGGCTGTCAGGATTCACTATAAATTGGGAAAAATCGGAAATTTTGAATTTGTCAGTACCAGAGGAGGAGCAGACGAGATTAAAAATGCGGTACCCATTTAGGTGGGCAAAGGGGGAGATAAGGTATTTAGGGATTCAGATAAGTAACAAGCTAGAAGGCCGATATGATTTAAACTATAAAAAACTGTTTAGACAAGTAGAAATTCTCCTGGATGGGTGGGGGTGGGGACATTTATCCTGGTTTGGTCGCATTGCAACAGTAAAAATGATGCTATTGCCCCGTTTTTTGCTTCTGTTTCAGGCATTGCCAATAGACATACCACGGCAAAAGCTAAAGCAGTTACAACGAGGCGTCACTCGATTTATATGGCAAAATAAGAGCCCAAGGGTGGCAATGTCCATACTGCAGAAAGCCAGGGAAGAGCGGGGGCTGGGGATTCCCAATTTTAGCAAATATTATATGGCTGCGCAATTGAAAACAATGTATGATTGGCACAGAGAAAAACAAAAGCATTGGGTTAAGATGGAAGCAGATTCGGTAAGGGCAGTGGGGTTGGAAACGTTGGTATGGAGGGGGTGTACAGCTTCAACCAGTAGAGGGCTGAACCCCTTTGTGGAGCATATTTTGCAGATTTGGCGGAGAACAAGGAAAATCTTAGTACAGGATAAAAGATATATGCAGGGGATAACACTAGAGGCGTGTTTCGAGAGGGGACAGGGACCAGGGGGGCAGATACTCAGGAGATGGGCAGAGCAGGGGCTTACACATATCTCCCAGATAGTGGTGGAGGAAGGGATAAGGGATTTTGAGGGGATTAAGGATCTATATGGATTATCTAGCAATGATTATTATAGTTATACCCAGTTTGGACACTTTGTGAGGCAACAGAGTGTATGGCGGGACCTGTGGAGTAAGAGAGGGTGGTTTGAGGCCCTATGCTCAGGAAACTTAGGTCGCAAAGGTATCCTGTCCATGACCTATAAAGGGCTAATGGAAGGTGGGGAGGGTAAATTAGAATTTATGAAGAAATGGGAGGTAGATCTAGATGTGCAATGGACAGAGGAAAGGTAGGATAAAGTTATACAGACTATAGCGGGAATATCTATTGCTACTCAAATTTAAAAAAAATGCCTATAAGGTGCTCTATAGGTGGTACTGGACACCAATAAGACAAAAAAGGGCGGGGAGGGGAACATCAGACCAGTGTTGGAGAGGGTGTCCAGAGAGGGGGGATATGATGCACATGTGGTGGAAGTGTGGACGGATTCAAGGCTTTTGGGAAGAGGTATTATTGATAATTTCTGAAATGACAGGACATAAATTACAGAAAACACCAGAGGTATGTCTTTTGCATCAGCTGGGGGAGGACATTGGGGCAAGGGAGAGAGGGGTATTACATCAATGCATTGTAGCAGCAAGAAACAAAATAGCACAACATTGGTTGGGGGTGGGGAGGCCCACAAGTGCAGGGTTTATCAGAAGAATGGAGGACCTGTGTTTGATGCATCGATTGACAGGGTTGCAACATGTAAAAGGGGAGAAGGGGATGGAACAATGGCAGTGTGTTTGGAAATGGCTGGGGAAATGGAAAGAATCCGAGAAGGAGGGGAGACCATGTAAAGCCGCGCAGTGAATAAAGGATTGGGATTTGATGTCATTGGCGAAAGCAAGAAAATGTATAAGTGATACGCACGAGAAGGGGTGGAGATTAAGTAGCTTGTCTATGGAGGAATGGCCTAGTGGTTGGGGCAAGGTACTTCAGGCCGGAAGGTCAAGGGGTCAAATCCCACTAGAGGAGAGCAACCTTGGGCCAGAAGGACTGGGGTTTCTAGACCCACAGGTGCTCCTTGTGGTCATGGGCAAGCCACTTAACCCTCCATAGCCCATGTTCCCTGTAAAATAGTTATCTCCAAGTTATGATGCCCTGTTCAATGTAATTTCAATTTGTTCAATGTAAACCACACTGATGCAGAATAGCACAGTATATAAGAAAAAATAATAAATAAATAGAGGGGGCTCACTTGAGAGGGGGGGGAAGGGGGGGGAGGGTGGTTGATGAGACAATAAAACAATGTATTAGAATTGAGGGGGAAATAGTGAAGATAATGACAGATTGATGTGGTTGTATATTTATGCAATGTTGAGTTAAGAAGTTTGTAACTTATATGATATAAGGTTCAATAAAAATCTTAAATGGAAAAAAAAACAATATAACTTATTTACAAGTATGTACTTATGTACATGAAAACTTATTTACAGGGGTGAGCATATCTACATGTAACTGGTGAATCCATTAGCACACAATAGCTGACTTCAGTTTGGATATCTTACCATGGCTGCAGTCGGTGAGACAGGAAGGAGGGGGAGTGATGAGAAAGGGAGGCGATAAGTATCATGTTCGTGATGGAATGCTAAATCGGTGTTATGTAGGGAAGAAGTCTTGCATTGGTTCATCTGTGCCAAAATGTTCTATGAACAGATGCATCTTAATCAGTTTTATGAATGTTAGTAGGTCTGTAGTGGGTCTAAACTTGTCTGGGAGGAAGTTCCAAATCATTGGTGCAGTAAAGCTAAAGACTGTTGGTCATTGCCCTGATGAATTTTCGGTAGGATAATGGTACGGGAAGCATGTTTTGACTACATTCCCTTCTTATTCTGTCATTTGGGGGGTTCTTTATGAGGTCAGTTAGGTATGATGATGACAAGTCCTTTATTAGTTTTAATATGGTCATGAGTATCTTATATTTGATCCTGCTATGGACTGGGAGCCAATGCAGCTCGTATAGAACGGGTGTAATGTGTTCTGATGAGTTTGCCTTGACAATCATCCTAATAACAACATGTCAAGCTATCTTAAGGTGGTTTAGAGCTTCTCTCAGGAGCCCTTGGAGAATGCTATTACAGAAGTCAATATGGGGGAATACTATAGCTTGGAGCACGGATCTAAAGTCATGGTGGGGTAGTTGGGGCTGCAAATTTATGATATGAAGGTTTTTAGGGAAATTAGGAGGTATTTGTAAAGATGGAATAAGGAGTTTTTATCCTAGAAGGGTAGAAGAACTGTGGTTAAAATGAATATATTGCTGAGGGCTGCTTTTCTTATTCCAAACCCTACCAGTGGGGCTTCCAAGGGGGTAATTATCAGCAATCCAGAAGGACACTGGAAGGTTTGTATAGGGTAAGTTGAAGCCAAGAGTGGCTAGAACTATTTTGTTTAAGAAAAAGGGATTAGGGAGGCTAGTGTTAGCAAATTGTAGATGGTATTCTTTGGCTGCTCAATTAAAGAACCTATTGGATTTGGAATTGGGGCATGGGGAAGTATTGATGAGGACAAAACAGGCTTGGTGACGCTTGGGCAAATTAAAAATGTTTACCTTGGATTTCAGAGATGGGGTGGAGATTAGGAGATAATATTAATCCCTTTACAAAAGCATTTGATTGGGACATGGATGGGAGTAAACAGGTTGAAGGAAATAAGGAGGGGTTTTTTTTTTAGTTTCATATAAAGAAGAAATGTGGCTGTTAATGCGTAGGGATCAGGAAATATTAAAAAGTGGGAAGAGAGGGGATTGATGAGATTTTGCCAATTTCTAGATGAAGGGATTCTTGCAGTTCCCAGAGCTTTGTAAAAAGTATAACTTACCGATATGGGATTTTATTTATGTTATGCAGGTTCAGAGTTTTATGAGCAGAAAAGGCTTGGATCTGAAGGGGGTTAGAGGAGTTAGAGGGGATGTGGACCTCTCTGAGAGGACTGAAGGAAGCGATTACAAAGTTGTATGACTATTTGGGGAGGAGGGATTTTAAAAATTTACAGTTTTGAAAGAGTGGAAGAGAGATTTAGTGGTCAGAAAAGAAATAGCATAGGACTTTTGCAGAAGTGGGTTGAGCCATTAAGGACTACACATATAAAATAGAATACAGGTGGCATCTTATACCAGACAGAATCAAGGTGAGATTTCCTGATGCATCTGATAAGTGTAGGAGGGAGAGTAAGGAGAAGGGAATTTTCTGCATATTTTGATTTGTGAAAAGGTGAGGGAATTGTGGAAGAAAGTGGCATTTAAATTAGAGGGTACACTGGGAGAGAGACGGGGGCAAGACCCTCAATTGGTTTTGCTGGGAATACTAACCGCTCAATGGAGAATGGGCATCATAGAGTATTCACCATAGAGTGCTGGTAGCAGCAAGATGTGAAATTGTTGGCACTGGAAGAAATTGTTTGCCCCATCTTTAGAGGGTTAGACTCCAATTGATTGGTCAAATGGAGCTTCTTACAGATACGAGGAGAGGGGTGTATAGGCAAGCGGATAATAGGATGAGGGAATTAGTGGCCATGGGAGCTGATGGGAAGGGTGGGGGGACATAGTGGAAGGGGGAGGGGGATGCTGCTACTGGTGTTATGAAGCTCTGGTTTATACTGTGCTGCAGTACTATTAAATTTATTTATTATTTATTTATTTATTTATTTATTTTTCTTATATACCGCGCTCTTAAATCAGTTAAATGGTTATAAATAAATAAAGTTATATAACTTAAATGTGGCAGGGAGCAGGTATAAATCCTGATGTTCACAATTTTGGTCATACACGTGTACATCTTATATGAAACAGGGAATACACATGTAGACATTTAACCCACCCAGGCTACTCCCTGACAACACACCTAACATGCCCTCTTGCAACTTCTACATAGTAAACATCTCCAAATATAAATCTGCCCTTTCTAAAATTGCCATTTCCACATGGATTCCATTTTACACATGGAAATCATGAATAAGGCTTTTAAAATAAGCCTCATTGGGCCCAATTCCAAGCTTCAGGTTGTGGGGGCAGGCCGCCAGACCCTATTTCCTGCCCTCCCCACACGTCCTGAGCTGTAGGACGAGAAGAGCTGGCAGGAGGCAGGAGGGGGTGGGGTCAAGGCAGAGCAGGGGCAGGGGCAGGCCAGCCCAACAGGACATACAGGGCTGGGATCCCCCCGGGGCAAGGGCCGGGTGTGGGGGGTCCCTGCCACCTGATCTAGGCCCCAGTTGGCCAGCCGTGGGTCGGGCGGTGGGGAAGAGGGGGGCCAAGCCGCAGCAGCCAGGGGAGCCTGGGGGGGAAGATGTCCCCACGGGTAAGCAGGGGCACACCGGGCCATCCGTGTGCCCGATTCTGTGTACTATGGGAACATTTTGTTCGGGTCCAGAATAGCGGTCTTGCTCGGGGCCGTCCAGACATGCCCCTTTGTGAATCGGGCTCCACATGTTTAAAATGTTGATAAGTTACATTAATACCTAATTTTAGTTATTACAGACTGGAGGTGGAGGTGTAGACTAGTGGTTAGAGCACTAGCTTACTAACCAAGAGACTAGGGTTTGATTCCCACTAGCAGTCCTTGTGGCCTTGGGCAAGTCCTTCAGGAAAAAAGGCCTGGTATTCTACTTCTAGTCACACTGCCAAGAAACCCCAAGAGCTGCTGGGTTGCCAGGAGTCAGCATTGACTCAAAAACAACCAATGCATTTAGTTATTACTTGAGATGACATGGCAATAGTTAGCAATTACTGCCCTTCGTTTTCATCATATGAAAACTCAATTCAGATGCTGTTGATGTGTTAAATGCTGTTCTTCCAGTGAGAGAGAGAGTTTTAAACCCACTCTTTCAACTCCTTTCTTCACAATGCACACTTTTCCCTGGCTCAGAGGCGTTAACATGTTTTAGCTGCCTTTGCCTTTTTCAGGGTAACAATCTCTAGGCTTCTTAAGAAGTTTACGCCAATGAATATCTCTTAAGATCTAAAGCTGCAGGTTATCACAACTAATTCCATATCCAGAGTGATGGCAATCCAAATAAGCATTCCCTTTACCTGGCCAAAGCCAGCCTTCAGTGTCTCCGCTGTATTAGGCAACCTCAGCCACTTGTGGGTTTTATTTATTTATTTAAAGTCTTTTCTAAACCGCGCTCTTTAAAATCAGCTCAGTTTACAGTCAACAGCAAATTTGTACAGTGCAAGCAGCGCCCATACTGTACTTACAAATAACAGGTTTTGCAACTTGATCTAACTGGAGTAACTATGTACAGGCTACGCAGTAGCTTGGCTACTCATTTAAGTAATTGTATACAGGCTAAGCAGTCGGGTCAACAGAAGTGGAGTGGCAACAGGGCTGCTTGGCGACTATTTACAAGATTAGGTGACTATATACATGTGCATATCTGGGTATCTGGTAGTACTAATCTGCTGGGCTGAGACTGTGTGTTGTGAGTGTTTTGGGGCGGCTGTCTTGGTGGATACGTATGGCTGGATGTTGTGTGTCCCTGTTGTGAGAGTAGTGCTGGAGGAAAAGGTGGTGTTTCAGAGCCTACCTGAATTGGGTAAGGTCAGTAATGGCCCGGATGTCAGGCGGGAGGGCATTCCAACATGTGGGTGCGTAGTACACGAAGGCTCTGTTTCTTGTTGCTTGAGAGCACTTGATGATCTTGCTAGGGATACTCAGTGTGTTGACAGCGACTGACCTTCTGACTCTGTTTGGGGGAATGGGGAGGACGAGGTCCATGATGGAGGAGGAGGTGAGGCTGTTGATGGCCTTGAAAGTCAACAGTAGAATTTTGAAGGAGAGTCTGCAGTGGACCGGTAACCAATGGAGGTGTTTCAGGATTGGGATTATATGGTCCCTCCTGGCTGCTCCATGTAGTATTCTGGTGGCTGCATTCATTGCAAGCTCAAGTGGGTTCAGCGTATTTTTTGGGAGTCCCTGTAGGATTGAGTTGGCTTAGTCAAAGTAGGGGAAGGCTTGATAGATTGTCTGGAAGTCGTCTAGCTCCAGTAGGGGTCATAGATGCCGGATTGTCCGTATTTTGTGGTATACTGCCTTGACAGTGTTGTTTATGTGGGCTTTCATATCCAACTGTTGGACTAGTGTGACCCCTAGGTAGCGGATCGTGGGCTTGCTTTGGAGCTCGGCGCATCTTACTTTTAGTGATGCTGAAGGGGTGAAAGCTTGGTTCCTGGTGATGAATAGCGCCTCCGTTTTCTTGAAGTTTATTCTGAGGTTTTGAGTGTGGAGCCAGTCAGTGACAGCGTCGAAGCAGGTAGTTAGTGGTGAGAAGTCCGGCTGGTCGGTTGAGAATGGCATGTAGAGTAGCACATCATCAGCATATACGAGGCATGAGATGTCGAAGGAGCGGGTGAGTGCACAGATAGGCTGCATGTATATGTTGAAGAACAGTGCCGAGAGAGAGGAGCACTGTGGTACTCCCTGTTCTTGTTGGAACTTTTTGGAGGTCGTGGGGCCGGTCCGTACATGTTGCCATCTGTCTGACAGGTATGATTTGCACCAGCTTAAGGCTGTGTCCTGGATCCCTTTCTCTGCGAGGCGCCCTAGGAGCAGTTCATGGTCGACGGAGTCGAATGCTGCGGCAATGTCCAGGAATATTAGAGCGTATCCTCATCTACTGTTCTCCAATCCAGTGATTAGTGTGCTGAAGAGAGTGGTTAGGAGCGTCTCAACTCCATGCGATTCCCTGAATCCGTGTTGGCATGGGTCAAGGGGTGCGGTGGTCTCAATATGGTGTTGGATTTGTTGTTGGATGACCTTTTCAATTATTTTGGCCATTAGTGGTATGCTTGAGATTGGCCTGTAAGAGTTCACCTTCTGGGGGTCAAGTTTGCTGTTTTTTAGGAGTGGTCTAATGGATGTTTGCTTCAAGCTTCGTGGGAATGAGCCCATTGAGAAGGATAGATCCATGAGTTTGGCCAGGAATGGGCTGAATTCCTTGCGCAGTGTTTTTATCCAGAATGCTGGGCAGGGATCATTTGGGGCTGTGGTGGTGTTAATAGCAGTGATGGTGTCTTCGATGCCTTTCTCTGATGGTGTTGAGAAGGCAGATAGTGGAGTTGGGTGGCGTGATGTAGATTTGTTAGTCTGGATTTTTTTCAACTGTAGGTAGTCCGCATATTCCTGTGGCTGTGGCATGCTTAGTTGGGTGGGGGAAGATTCCTTTGTGAAGGTCCTCACCAGGTTGAATAAGCCCTGCGGTTTGTTCTGGGAGCATTGCAGAATTTCTGTGTGGTATTGTTTCATTCTCTCCGTGACTGCCGCACGGTGTTTCTTCAGGTGGGAGGTGTAAGTGCCCAGGTCATCAGTGCAGCGTGAACGTTGCCATCTTCTTTCAAGGTTCCTTAGGTGGCGGAGTGATGTTCGTAGCTCGGGGGAGTACCACGGAGCAGTCTTTCTTCTCCTTGGTGGTGTGTCCACAGTTGGTCGGTGGGCAATGGAGCTGAGACTATTGTTCCAGGCGGACAGCATTTCCTCGAGGCTAGGTTCTGAGAGGTCAAAAAGTGGTAGAGTTTTGCTCGTTGACTCTTCCTTCTCTGCCTCTCTCCTGAATTCCTTGCATGATTTACTTGTGCTAACTAGGTCCCATCTAACCAGCAGCATGGTGTGATCTCAGCTTTCAAAGTCCAGTGCGCAACTCTGCCATCTACCCATGCTCGTTCTACCAACAAAGACTCTAGGACCAACGAAAGTAAATGGCAGGATTGTGCTGCTGCAAGATATCTTTTCAACATTTACTGCAACATTGTTCAGGTTTTTTTCTTTGATGGTGCACTGCCTCCATTATTATTAATATGATTATTATTATTACTAAGCATTTATAAAGCACTACCGAGCATACGCAGTGCTGTACAGAGACTAAAGAAGACAGTCCCAGCTCAAAGAGCTTACAATCTAGAAGACAAACATACAAAATAATATGATAGGAGTAGGTGCAATAGGAGCTGAAACACAAGGGAGGGGATTAAGAATCAAAGGCAGTCTCAAAGAGGTGAGTCTTGAGCTTGGACTTGAAGAGGGCGAAAGAAGAGATTTGGGACAGGGACAGGGGCTGGTTATTCCAGGCAAATGGAGCAGCAAGGTCAAAAGAATGAAGCCTGGAATTGGCGGAACAACAGAACGGCATAGAGAGAAGGAAGATAGAAAAGAAAGAGGGTGGTTGCTTTTGGAGATCCCATCAGCCCCGCGGGATTAAGAGAGCCGCGAGAAAAGAAACTCTCGCGGCTCTGAAAAAAGCCCGCGTTTTGGACGTGAAGAGCTGAAGATGCACGGAGGCTCTGCCGGGCAGGGGGGGGCCCCGCGGCAGAGCTCTTGAAGCTGCCGCGGCAGAGCTCTTGAAGCTGCCGCGGCAGAAGCAGCCGGTTTTTTTTTTTTTTTTTTTTTAACTTGGGATGCTTAAGAATGTTTTTTGCGCGGGGCCCCCTGAAACGCGGGGCCCTGTGCAAAAAACATTCTTGCTCAATGGACGGGCCGGCCCTGACCGCTTTGATTGAAAGAAAAAGCGGGATATAAAACCTGTTTAAATAAATAAATAAAATAAATAATGTATCTAACTGCATGACAAAGGGTAAGGACCATGGAAATTTGACAAGCTGTTCAAACTATATTCCAGATGGTAGCTCTCAAGCACCATCCAATGTCTGAGGTACAAGATATCCTCATCAAAGGTACAACAGACAACATATGCTAGTGTATGCAACTTTGCCACATATCCTGTTGCTAAAACTCATAGGAACTGGTTGAGAATCACTGCTGTAGTACCACTTTGTAAACAGAAAAAGGATAGACAGTATAGAGAAATGTTTTAAATGTTTATGGAAAAATAGTATGGTCTGCTGAAGCAGATTTTTCCATCTGCTATTGACTCTATATCCCCAGTTAACCCACAATCTCCTAAAACAGATGTTTTCCAGATTCCTACAATGAATATGCTATATCTGTATATCTATATCTGTACACAATGAAGGCCATGCATGCACACAGACCTTATGAATATTCATTATGGGAATTCTGAAAACAGACTTGTTTGCCTCCTGTCAGCATCAGACTTGGAGACTCCAGTCCTGCAGCATCCACGTTTCTTCTGCTCTGTCCACTTAACTGCTTTCTCATAATCCCAGCAGCAGTAATGTGCTGACACCAGTAAGGTCTAGAAAGCCTTTGACATATTCATTTGTAAAGCCTAATAGAGTCTCATTTGGATTAGAGACACTATGTAAATCCAATTATCACAGGTATGTGCTGTGCTTATCTTTTATATGGTCTTGCACATCTCTGTTTTCTTTCCAATGAATTAAAACAGATCCTACAATATCTAACAGATATAAGTTTAGTAATGTAAATTAGCTAGAAACCCATTTGCTACTTCACTCAATGGAGGAGGGAACTTTAACAGATAACAATCAAACTATCTTTTCAGCCCATAGTATAGCAATTAAAGGTTCTGCACCTTATTTGAAATCTCCAAACACATTTTATACTTAGAGAACAAATAACTGACCACAGCTTGCACTATTTTTTTAACATAAAACTATGCATTTTGCTTGGTTACTGAGGCTATCTCAATGGGGCAGTAGAGAAGGCCTGCAGGGAGGACCACAGCTGTTTCTGAAGACATTTATCCCTTTTTATTTAGAAAATGAAAAGATCATCTCTTTGTGTGAAAGTAAACAACTTGGTAAAGAAAATACTAAGGTCTTGCTTACGCTCACCTCCATCTGCACACCATGTACGCACCTTTGCCAGAATATAAGGGATGAGCATTAGTTAGCTCGCTTTTAGTTCATTAGTGAGTCTTAAAAATTTAAGTGTGTGCTCAATTGATTTAACATGTATTAACTTACAAGTTAATGCACAGTAAATAAGTTTTTTTATTAAAACAAACAAGTGAAACTATCTGAAAAAAACATAAAAAATCAGGAAAAATGACAAAAAACCCCAAAATCAAACTGAAAATGTTTGCCTTGTGCATATCCCTGCTTAATATCTAGTTGCAAATGGATCCGTTTGGAATGTTGAAACTGGCCTATCTGCCAATAGTAAATCACAGCCTAATGGTATGTGAAGCATTCTGTACAGGAAACAAAGACCAAGATATGTATCTGGCTGGGCTCTAGCTAATAACAGCAAGGTAGCTCCCTTTAATATCAGGAAATATAACAATCAGATAAACTGCAGACATGTTAACTCCTCCTACAAGATACCTGCCTTAAGGTCACTAGTTCAAGCCAGCCTTAGGTATATTAACAATAGTCTTTCACCAGGGGAATCATTCCATCTTTCACTGAGTTACTTCCATGAAAAAGATCTTTTTCTTGAGACCCCCACAACACCCCTATGGAGAAAGCTGAGTTCCCAGAAGAACATAGAAGCATAAGGGCAAAGTGGAGGCCTTGACCCTCCTAGCTGTCCATGACAAAGGTACTCAAGCATTTGATGGGCCGGAGAGAAGCAGGAGGACCTCCATGGGGCCTGACTTACCCAACCCCCTCAGCGTCCCCATGGAGGTCCTCCTGCTCCTCTCCGGCCCATCAAATGCTAGAAACCTGTGGAAAGCAGCACTGGACAGAGGGAAGCTCCTGATTCCAGGAGAAAGAGGTGTACCCGAGCTCCGAGCAACACTGGACCCTACCAAACTCAATCACAATGACCACAGCACCATAGGCCTGATTCTCTTAGTCCACAATATCTGCACTGCTGCATTACTCCGAACACCTTTCCACCTTTTGGAAGCAGACAAATATTGGCTTCTCTCAGTGGTGCACCAGCGGATATAACTAGTGATGGCATCACTGAAAGCTGCTCAAGTCTGCCTCTACCTGCTGGCAACGGAGCATAGTCTATTTGTCTGGACAGGCCTAGCAGGATGATAAGGAAATAAATTTAAACAAAAAGCCTTAAGTCACCAATTTCTGTAATGTATAGGCTATGCATTTTTATTCAGCTCTGGCCTCCCCCCTCCCACACTGACTGCAACAGCGATGCATGTAATGTTTATAAATCCAATCATGCAGCATCATAGACAAACATGGCATGGACTGACTGAACTCACTATATCAACCTATCACTCAATATTTGTTCTTCATCCCATCTGAGATGAGCAGTGGCTCACATCTTTCCTTTACTAATTACTCCGTAGGGACAAATGAACCCAATTTGTTATGAAAGTAGCCTTGACGGCTCCAACTGTTGTGATAGTTATACCGTGAACTTGAATATTTACAAAAGAAATCACATTCCTAAAGTCAGAAATCAAAACCCAAGGCCAAGAGATTCTGCACAGTGCAAATGACCCAGGGGCATCGGAGATGCCAAGAGGAAGTTAGTTATTAACCTTGCTTGTACCAGCAGTTATGGCAGCAGAAAGCCACGGCCTTGCTTCCATCTGGTTCTAATGACTGACTACAAACCAAAGTCCCCAATGTCTGATTGTGTTTGTTTTTTCAGCTCTTCACTATTTGATCGGCATGATTTCTCAAACACATTGGCCTCACTATCAAAAGCGTTTTTCTCTTTCCTATAAATAAATTTCCTTTTTTCCAAAAACTGAATTTTCACCCTTAAAGCAGGCTCATGCACCTGCTGAAACACATATGGGGAATTTTACTATAGCTCATTAGAACCAGATGGAATTGAGGTTGTATTTTCTCTTATTTAGTGTATGTTTATATGACTTCTTTCATTAAAACAAACACAAAGTAGAGGAGTAGCCTAATGGTTAAGAACACAGGCTTGGGAACCCAGAGACCAGGATTCAATTCCCACTAGTACTCCTTGTGGCCCTAGGCAAGTCACTCAACCCTCCATTGACTCAGAAAAATCCAAGTTATCAATGTTCCTGTTTAATGTACATTACCAAGTTTAAGTTACAATATAAACTGCTTTGACTGAAAGATAAAGCAATATAAAAAGCCTGTTAAAAATAAAATTATGCCTTTTTACTAAAACTGAAGAATTATAATTAGTTTTTGCTTTCTGATTTTCAATTTGTATTTCTTCAGCATAGTACTGATGACATATTGCCCACTTACAATCCACATAGTAGCATTTCACTATATACCTTGTAGTATGTAAAGAGATCCACCAAACACAAAACTAGATACACAAGTGAAATTTTCAGACCCATTAATAGGATGCTCTTTTTCTTTGTAACAAAACTATGGCCTCCAGTGAAGCAACAGGCTTAAGGTGGGGCAGGGTTTGTTCAATCTTCATTAGGTCCACATTTGAAAGAACAGATGTTGCCCTTGATGGGCCGCAGTTTAGTCCTGAATAATTTGAAGAGTGGATATAAAACCTGGAGGGGCAAGATGACTGATAAGCAAACACACTGGGTCCTGTTGGATGAGTCACAGAACTGGGTGGAAAAGGTTGGGAGAGAGATGGAAGGAGGGTCTGGAAGGGTTGGATGAGGGGCCGAGATACATTGGATTGAAGAGAGAAGGGGTGTCTTTTGGTGTGTGAGTTTTATAAGGGTGAGAAGGATGGGTGTGATGGTTACTTGCAATGATGGAGGGGCGGTTTAGGTATTTTGAACTTTGATCTGGAGGGATGATGATAACTTTTGGGAATGTTTGCAGTAGAATGATGATATGGGTGGGGAGGAGGGAGAGGGGGTGAGGTGAGGGAAGGAAAATGGATGGAGGAAGAGTTTAAAACGTTGTACTTTTATTAACCCTTTCCAGGCCGAGCCCAAAACTCTTGGAATCCAAAATTCTGACTAAATATTCCTATCAAATGGTATATAATACATGACCATAGCAGAAGGAAAATCACTATTAGAACATATTGAATAAGACGGGTACAATTTTCCTGAAATATGCAAAAATTAAACCGGCTGCAGAATGTGGATTAAAAATTTAAACCTGGCCTTGAAAGGGTTAAGATATTGTTTTGTATTCTTGGGCTGTGCAAGAAACTCTGAACCCTGAAATATTTGAACTTATTTCAAGAAACAGATTAAACATAAAAGGGAATGACATTTCCAGAGTATAATTTATCTTTCTTCATGTTTTTCAGGGAATCATAAGGAAAACTGTATTACAGGACAATAACCAGTCTTCACCAAGGAAAAAGTAACATGAAAATTGTTTTGGAAGCTGATCAAAGTCAACAAAAGAGAGGCAGCTGTGATTCAGACAACATATTTACCCAATTAATATCAATTCCCATTACATAACAATGGAGGCTGATCTAGGAAAGAGAAACGAAGATCTCCGCAAACGCTGCTCTGCCTCTAATTTAAACTACTGTGCATAGGGCCACCCCAAGGATGAGAACATTGGCCTTACGTGCAACATAAGGAAGTAGTTCAAAACTGCAATAAACCTTTTAGCCTTGAGAAGCTTTAAAAGGAAAGGCAGAGTCAACCATTCCTAATTGATAGTTTATTCATTTATTTATTTATACTCTCTTATATACCGCGCTATTCTGCATCAGTGCGGTTTACACTGAACAAACTGAAATTACATTGAACAGGGCATTATAACTTGGAGATAACTATTTTACAGGGAACATGGGCTATGGAGGGTTAAGTGGCTTGCCAAGACCACAAGGAGCACCTGTGGGACTAGAAACCCCAGTCCTTCCGGCCCAAGGTTGCTGTCCTCTAGTGGGATTTGAACCCCCGACCTTCCGGCCTGAAGTACCTTGCCCCAACCACTAGGCCACTCCTCCACTCCAAGTTCAGAAAAACTTACTATACTAAATGGAGTACTGAAATTTATTATTTAAAAAATTCATCACTTGTGAAGCATTCAACCTTTTAGTTCATGTCTGAGGAGAAAAATCAGCAGGGTGTACAATTCTACAATTTGTCTCAAGTACAGGGAGGTGGTGTGTGTCTAGAATGGAGCTCAAAGGCCTTGAAACAAATTTCTAGAGGTGTGTATTTGTCAGGGCTTATTTGGTTTGTTTGTGCACCTTAAAAAGCGCAGTGCACGCAGATCATCTCTGTGCCTCTGTATCTATGAATTAAGGAGCCTACTATTGATTTACATGCACAAGAATGTGACATACGCACAGAAGGGCACAGTTAACATAAATATGTGCAAAAAAAAGAAAAAGAAACACATAAAAATTGCTAAAACTTTGTTTAAAACGAAGGCGAGCCATTTTTTGGGCTGTGTACACCTGTGCAAAGTTCCTCTGACAAACATTTTCACAGTAATTGATCTCATAACTGTGAACAGCATAAATACTGTAGCGTTTCATGCCAACTCAAGTCTAATACCAGTCAATTGGAATCTACTACACTACAGGACTTGAAAGCTGACCTTGTTTGTTCATGGTTTAGAAGAATGAAAACCGCAAGCATGGTTATGATTGCTCATTCATTATGTTTAATTGAATCCAGATGCCTTATCTATTCTCCAGTAAAAGCTCAAACGTGAGCCTTTTTTCTTTTATTTTTTAATGTGAACAAACAAATAGCGAGTCAAACGTTGCAGAATCGTTCAAACTGTTGTTTGGCTCAGAAGCATAAGGTTATAAGCCTCAGCACCACATTATTCACTCAAACATTCACATCTTTACAGTGTGTTTTATAGTTATTATGCCTTTAAAGGCTCATCTTAGAAAGGACGTGGAGTGTTCACATGTTCATACCAGAACAAGGAGAATTATGGCAGTATTTTACAAGAGATTCTGCCAAATGTAGAACCCCTTGCAAAATAGATGCAGTATTGCACAAGTATGCCTCTCAACGTCTGGCAGGAGCAGCAATTATAAGAAGCTGCTTGGGGAGGGGGTAGGAAAACCCCCAATATATGTGTGAGAGCAGATTCATAAAATTGCTGCTCCTGCAGAGAAGGCTACCAGGTTCAGTGACACAGGTTGCTCCCCTTTACCTCAATCACTATCCTGACCTCACGTACCCCCCCCCCCCTCCGTGCTGACAATGGATTTTACCCCTCCTCTACTCCCCACCCAAAGCACATAGTTGAAGCCAGTACAAGCCATCCAAACCCCCATAAAGCATCCTTGATCTCCCCTCAACCACTGCAAAGCAGCTCTGACTCCCCCTCACATCTCCTTCCCCAGAAGCACATTGGTCAAGCCCCCTACCCCGAGCACCTCCGATCCCCCTCCTTCTCGAGGGCCCTTCCACAGCACAACACTCTCTACCTGATCCCCCAATAAATAACATTGGGTAAAGCTGGCAGATTCCAGATCCCCACCCCCAAACTTACTGGGGGTCGTCAGAGGTCAGCGAAAGCAGGAGTAATGCCCACTTGCTTCTGCCCAGCACATAGTTTCAAAATGGCATCAAAACAAATGCTACTAGAATCGATATAGTGACTCCACTCCTAAGGTCGCTACACTAGCTGCCCATTCAAGCCAGAAAAGAATTTAAGTTACTGTGTGTAGCTTTCAAATGCATTCACGGCTGTGCACCTTCTTACTTATTTTCTTTGACAAAGGTGACAGGATCAAGTAGTTTGAGTAGACGGATTCATAGGAACAAACAGCCTAATCCTTCTGCTTCAGAATGGTTTCTATTCAGAAAAAAGAATTTTATGCTGATCTCGTGCATTGTGAGATCAGAATTAAGCATATGCTCTTCTGCTAGTCCTAAAGAGTGTATCCCACCAGCTGTAAAGAGAGGGAAGGCTGCAGGCAGCTGCCTCTCTCATGAAGAGGAGGCCACAGTGACACTACTGAAAGGTTGGTAGGGGAGGGAGAGTGTTGACAGAAGCACACCTCAGTCTTCCCAACCTATTCGTTTGGGTAAAATTAGCCCTGGTCGTACCTGAGGCAATGGAGGGTGACTTGCCCAAAATCAAAAAGTATATCAGCAGATGAAACAAGATTTGAATCATGGCTATGGGTAGAGTTTGGAGAGGCTTTGTGTGTCTGTGGGGGGGGGGGGGGGTGCGGTATGTTACCACCCCCCAATCACAGTGCCAGAACTTGGTAGTTCAAACAGGGCACCTGCCCCATGGTTATGTTCCCGTGTTGCAAGCACCAAACCAGCTCAGATTCTAGGAACTGCAGAACCCCTGTTCTACCACGGCATACTTGCATGGACTTGCTAGGTAACAGGAAACCTATGGAAAGAGGGAGGTGGGGTCAGAGCCTGTGCAACTTCCTGGGGCCCCAACTGAATCTGCTGATGCTGAAGCCTGAAGATTAAAGCATCCGGATTAGCCAAGCGAGTCAGGAGGAGAAAGGTGTTAGATGCTGGTCAGGAGATGTGAAGGAATCAGGGCTGTAAAACAGGGAGAGAGAGACCTTGGATTAATTTAAAGGGACAGAAAAGGAAATCTTACAAGGCAGAAGGGAGAGTGGGTCACTGTTTTGGGCTATTTTTGAACCCACTTTGAGATCATCTGGCAACAATGAATTCCTGGATCTCAGCCTCTTCTCTAGCCAATAGACAATTCCTGCATTCCTTACCTACTTCAGATTGCCATGTTAAGATCTCAGAGCTAGTGGTTCAGCATGGTCCTGTACCTGGAAAACAACTTCAAACCAGCCTAGGGAAAATGATACAGTACTTATTCCTACACACACACACACACACACTTTTCTTTGTTCCAACATGGTATCTGACTGAATCCAACCAGAGAACAAACTACAATATAGAGATTCAACAACCAGAACCCAGGCCAATATCTGCTAATAGTACTTTCTCTCTGAAAAAGATTTATCATGCTAATCTGTCTGCTCTTAAAGTTAACAGAAAGAAGGTGCCATGTGGACTAGGTAAGTACACTGGAGTTTTTATACATCAAGGGAGCAAGGCGGCAAGGCAGATGGGCAATCAAGTGAGTGATCTGCGGCTGGTAATGGACTGGGATAGGATAAGTTAAATCAGTGTTTTCAAACTTTTATCTCATATGACCCCATTTAGCTACTGAAAATTCACGTGACCCCCAGATGATGATGAAATCAAAACAGCAGGTCTGCAGCCTCATTCCCCTCCCTCCACTCATCTAAAGCAGGAAGTCGGCAGCAAAAGTAGTGGCAACAGCAGCATCAGCAGTCAGCACAGGGTCCCGTGTGTCAGTGTGCAGTGTGTGCTTCAGACCCCAGTCCTCAGCATGGGTTTCCAGCCTAACACAAAGCTTAACCAGGAGGGGGCAGAGGCCTATGAATGTTCAAGTGGCTCACAGGCCACGTGCTGACTGGTGACTGCCACTATTTGGCATAGGTGACAGTGAAAGTCCAGAGAGAAGGGGAAATGGCCATTTTTCTGTGACCCCATCCACTGGGGATATGACCCCATTTGGGATCCCGACCCCAAGTTTGGGAACCACTGAGTTAAATATTACTTTTTGAGAGTAAAAACTGCCCATCCCGGCAGCACTAAAGACAACTCAGAGCAAGCAGCACAGGTCCTCTGAACACATGGGTGCGCTAGGCCTGCCCTCTCTGAAACAGGAAGTTCGGTGAGGGCACAGCTTGAGCACACCCATGTGCTCAGAGGCCCTGTGTCATCTTCAGTGCTCAAAGGGCAGCAACGAGCAGTGATCAGCAGCAGAAGTAGACCGTAGGAACTGGAGCTTGTTCTTACTACTGCTTACTTCTGCTGCATGATCGCACACTGGCACTGGAGCCGCCCCTGAAACTGTATCGCCCTAGGTGGGCGCCTAGTAGGGAGCCACCCCTGAAACTGTGTCGCCCTAGGTGGGCACCTAGTAGGGAGCCGGCCCTGAAAATGTGTCGCCCTAGGTGGGCGCCTAGTAGGGAGCCGGCCCTGACACTGTGTCGCCCTAGGTGGGCGCCTAGTAGGGAGCCGGCCCTGAAAATGTGTCGCCCTAGGTGGGCGCCTAGTAGGGAGCCAGCCCTGACAGTGGCACTCCATCACCTTGTGATTCTCCATTATTAGGGATGTTAGTGTGCCTTACATAATTTAAGAGCTTTTTTACTAAAAAGTGTGGTAGGTTTTGCACTTAGCATGCGTTAGGAGCAAACTTCAAAGTGCAGTCGGTGCAAAAGCCATATGGTAACTATGAGTATGCCCAGCAAATCCCCTGCACTTTTGGCATGGAAAAGACCCTTACCGTGCATTAAATTCATTTGCAATCAGGGAAGGTCACTTAACGCCTCCACTTGAGGTGGCATTAATGTGCCCAACCCTAACTGCAACATTGAGTTAGCACACAGTAATTACCATGTACTAACTGCAGTATGCCATCTATGCCCACTCTCCACCCAAAACCTGTCCTGTCCTGTTTAGTGTTAAGTAGTTAGCACACGATTTAGGGGGCACAAATTGTCTCAGTAGCATAGTAGCTGCTAAAGTTTGTGCATTAACTGCTTATCGCATTTTAGTAAAAGGGCATCTTAGCGTGCCCAAGATCAATTTAACAGGTGTTAAGCTACAATCTATTTACACACATTAAAAAGTAGTAATGTACATTTCAAATTTTTATTAAACCAAATGTGAAAAAAAACATAGAAAAAGAAAAAATCTCCAAAACTTATATAAAAGAACCAATTTTTTTTGTTTTGTTTTGCCTGGGCACATTCCTCTCTACTCTGTCAGTTTGCTTTCCTAATTACATAAGGCTTATACATTTCCATTAGTACTGATCATCTTTTGTCACAAATAATGCAAACCAGTCTAATCGTCATAATCTCTGCTGTAGATAGGAAATTGTTTTTTGGCATCTACTTGAAAATAAAACAAACAAACAAAAAACAAACCTGCCTGGTGTTATAAAGTCATTTCAGCTCGTCTGACTGCAACTACTCTCGTGAATGAAGAAAGCACCATACCAGATGGCTACAAAGAATCTATAAACAGCAGGCCTGGCTCGGGCTTGTGTGGGTGGCTCGCAGCTCAATGCAGCCAGGCGGCACTGCACTACCTCATCCTACACGCAACAATGGACACACGGAATCCCAGAGCGAAAAGCCCAGGACAAGGCTGTGAAATAAAGAGCAAGAAACCCCCCCCCCCCCCCCAAATAAGCGAGACTTTTTGTTATTGGACTAGAATACTGCATTTCTTGCCAAGCCAAGTACTAGTAGTGCATGATCACACGGTGCATCAAGAGAGCTTTCCGAGGAGAATCCAGCACCTTGCAGTTTAATTCTCCGATTCAGGTTATTGGTGGAAGGACTTGAACTAAAATATTAGTTTAGTGCAACCCTGAGAGTTTAACCGCCCAGTGCAAACTGCAATAATCCTTTCTGCAATACTTCAGTGTACCCAACATCATAGTCAGTTATTTTACACAAACTAATCGGGGAGCTATTGTAAAACCTACACGTTAAAGGGAAAAAAGTCATCCCCGAATGACCTTTGAAAAGTTGTTGCCGACTAATTATCTAATTGCTAGGGTGGGGGGAGGAAAAATAACAATCAACTTCGCTGTGCCGACCAGCAAATAAGCCAGGAAACGTCTGCAAGACCCTTCACATAAAACCACACGATGGGCGCAAAATAAGCTTAAAACGAGATAAACGCGCATTCACTGACAGCGATAAGCTGTACAAAAAACTGCCGATGCATCTTTTGAACGACCTTTACATCAGCAGAAACACTTGGAACAACAGGTGACGAAGGGCTCTTACCACCCTCGCCCCGTA
The DNA here is from genome assembly GCA_033557465.1 of Ichthyophis bannanicus. Classification (NCBI taxonomy): domain Eukaryota; kingdom Metazoa; phylum Chordata; class Amphibia; order Gymnophiona; family Ichthyophiidae; genus Ichthyophis; species Ichthyophis bannanicus. Next base: position 1,394,117,595 of record CM066031.1, on the reverse strand, counting down.
ACGCTCGCTGCATTTAAAGGACTTTGAGCAGCCAAAGCGAAGCCAAACTCGGCGCAACTTAAAATTCAGACCATGCGCCACACATGCTCGAATCGATGCAGCAGCCCTTGCCCCGAGCCTCACCTCTCAGCTGGCCGGTCACAGGGGCACCGAGGAAGAGGAGCAGCAGCAGCAGCAGCAGCCGGCCCCGGGGCAGCATCGCCGGGAGCCTGGACTCGCCTTCTTCTCGTTTCTCTTTTCCTTGCAAGAGTTCCCACGCCCTGCAGCCGCTCGGCTCTTCCTTTGTAATCCCCGCTCCTCTTTCCACTCTTTGGCACTTCGCAAAAAGAGAAGAAAAAAAAAAATCTGACTTCCAAACTCCAGGGGTTTGGGGGGATGGAACAGGTTGAAACTATTGCACCCGAAGGGAGGGGAGGAGTTTACTGCACAAGATCAACTTTTTTGTCTGGGGTAAGCCGGTACTGAGTGGTCAGTGCTGAATAAGCGTATTCATATGCTACACATTAACGGAGTTTAGTTGCTTAGTTTGCAAGCACTTCGGGGGAGGAAGAGGGGGGCATAGGCACATTGAAACAATGCTGTACTGACCCCTATTTCTGGTGCACTCTTTCTCCTAAGAGACTCTCAGAACCTGTAATGGAAGGACGGAGTGTTTCAACATGACCTACTTAGTGGCCCTCATTTTCTCTCTACAGAGAATATTTATATTAGATTATTTGAGAAACTGTATCTTTTTTTTCCTCTACATACAATTACCCCATTAAAGATAAAGATATTTTAAAATGAGAACTAATTGTACCTACTTTAGATCCAGTTAATTAGTTGTTGTTTTTTTTTAATTTTGCCAAGCCTTGTAGGAGCCTATTCATAAAAGAATGTTAAGATTGTTTTAGAAATGTGTTACATTGTGTAGATAAGCAATGCCAACATTAACAATAGTACCACCAACATTATTAGCATGCACAGGCGAATAAGGCAATCTGAGGCAAATCTCATCTCCAAGTAGGATGGGAATTAAAAATCAAGTTCAGGTATGTGGTTTTTTAATACTGCATCAGCCTAGGTTACAAATGTTACCTCCACCCCTGGAGATATGAATTGCATTTATCTCACACCTTCTCAGAAGTTCAGGAACGGTAGGTATTTTCCTATCTCCAGAGGCTTAAAATATAAGGGGCCCTTTTACTAAAGTGCGCTAAGTAGTTAGGGCCTGATATTGAGTTGGGCAGGCTATGCGCCTCTGCGGTGCATAGCCATGCCTTCCGACCCTTAACCCCAGATATTCAGTGCTGAGGTCATATGTGGCCCCGGCACTGAATTTCCGGGAATCGCTGCACACACTGGAAGCTGCACTAGCTAACTGAGCAGCAGCGATACTGCCTATCTTTAAGTCTCAGATCACTAACCGGGCAGCTTGCAATATCGCTGCTGCGTGGTTATCCCTTGTTGCCGCTCCCGCTTTGCCCCAGAACACCCCTGATAGCATTGGGACGCATAGGGGAGTTAGAAGGGGTATTCAATGGCACTAACCGTGTAAGTGCCATTGAATATCCCCATTTAAGGCATTTACATGGTTTACAGGGCTGTAAACCGTGTAAATACCTTTAAAAAATCGGGCCCTTAATGTGCGCTTTGGTGTGCGGCAACTGTGCGCTTGGGCCTGTGGTAACTGTTAGTGCAGGAGCATGACAGTTACCATGGGGCAGGGCTGGTGCAAGAAATGGAGGCACCAAGATGTGCCCTCCTTAGTGCTGCTTCCTCCACTGCCCCCATTCCCACTTCTGCCGCCCCTCTCCAGGATCTGCAGTGGCAGCAATGTTACAAAACCCGTGATCACTGTTCCCTCTAAGCTGTGCGCGTGTGCGCACGCACACCCCTCGCCGAGAGAGCGCACATACTTTACAACAGAGCGCACAAAAATTATGGTTCTGAATCTGATAGAAAACAACACAGATGTCTTAAAATTTAAAAGTTGTTGTGTATTTACGGTTTTCACAAGTTCTACAATATTTTCTAGTGCAATCAATGTGGTGTACATACTGTATTCTGACGGGTAGTCAAATTTTAAAGTATATAACTCCGAGTGTCGTTATGTGGCGCACAATAATTTAACCTTCCTTCAAAAGCTGCACACAGCTGATATTTTATGCGCACACAGCCTACAGAAAATTAGAGGGAACATTGCCCGTGATGCAGCGCTCACTTAAAGGCTTTGGCGCTGCGTCGCAGTTTCCAGGAGCTCCTATCTGCCTCTTCCGACTCCCCCCAACTCAGACTTCCGGTTCAAAGGAGGGTGGAAACAGCAGGTAGAACAACATTTAGGGGGCATTGTCCCCTCATGCCTCCTCCAACCTATGCCGATGGGTGATCTCAATCCTCTACAGCCTGCTACCAAGTCATTTCTGGGCATCCATTATTAAGCTAATACACTTTCCTGCTTGGGACCTTCTCACACCATGGTCACCATTGTTTGTTTGTCATCACCCATTTTCCAAAGATGTTTCCAGCAGGTACTGCAGGCCAATGAAACACAAGGTGGGAATTATAATAAATTCCCTAACCAGAGGAAACAATGGGCAAGACCTCAACCGAGGGATCTGTGGATATGTCAGCAAATTGCTGTTCATCTCTGAGGGAGGGAGAGAGAATAAACTTTCCTGAGTACTTTCACTTAGATGTACATCATACCTTAGCAGGACAACCACTACAATTCAAGTCTGACAGGAAGGAAAACAATTCATACTGGCCACACATTGCCAAGAACAAAAGGTGTGCGCACACATAGCTTAAGCACTGATGATGATGGTGGCAGTAATGCAGATCCTCAAGTGAAGGTAATGTCTCTGGTGCAGCTATAGACCATGGACCCACTGGAGCAACAGGCACTTCACAGAAACTAAGCTAAGCAGGACTGCTAAGTTATCCCATTCCAGGAAGGATGCTTTTTGGTCAGTCCTGATTATGAACTAATATCTCAAAGCAGTGTGATATTTGTAGTCCGTGATGTTACCCAGTGAAATCAGCACTGCACCTCCCATAGTGCACGACAGAAATCTTAGAAATTCAGGAGTGGCCCAAATTCTGCCTCCTGGTTCTGGGTAACTGAGCAGCTCTGGTTAAAGGACGAGCTATTGTTAAGTGGACTTCTGAAGACAAAAAGGAGACAATACACTGCTGTTTAATGGTGCACACACCAGGGTACGCAAAGAACTTTCTAAAACCTGGAAAAAAGAACACAAATCTCAGAGTTGCAAAGGCAACTTATGCAAATTAAATAGGGCATGCTTAACCATTAGGTAGATTAGGCAGTTTCTTTACTTAGTTGCGGTAGTGGCTTCCATGTTTGCCTTGGGTACCAGCTTCTGGGGAGTTGGCAGAAAAGCAGCAGCAGTCAAAGCAAAACAATAGGTCTTGACAGCCTCAATAATTCAAAGAACCCATCAATGCCTAATTTTACCCACAGGAAGGGTAGGCAATTTTCAAGTAGCCTGTTTAACCAGCTGAATGTAATTTAGCTGGCTAATGGCTTTTGGGAACTGCCATCATGTACACTATCTTCATAAAATCTTTTATGTCTTTTACATTCTGCCATCTAAAGTGTAGAATTCAGAATACATTAGAAACATGACGGCAGAAAAAAACCACATGATCTATTTAGTCTGCCCTTAGAAATCAACTACTTTACAGTAGTCCCCTTTTTTCCTTTAGTGATCCTCTGTATTGGTACCATGCTTTTTAGAATTCAGATACTGTCCTCATCTCTATCACCTCCACTGGGAGACTATTCCTCGCATCTACCACCCTTTCCATAAAGAAATATTTCTGCATATTACTCCTGAGTCTATACCCTTTCAACCTCATCATATGCCCCCTCATAGCAGAGCTTGCTTTCAATCGAAAGAGGCTCTCTTCCTGCACATTTATGCTATGGAGGTATTTAAACTCCTCTATCATACCTCCTCTATCCTGCCTTTCCTCTAAAGTATATATATTAAGATCCTTAAGTCTGTCCTCATATGCTTTATAACAAAGACCACTAACCATTTTAGTAGCTTCCCTCTGCACCGACTCCAACCTGTTTATATCCTTTTGAAGGTGCGGTCTCCAGAATTGCACACAATACTCCAAATGAGGTTGCACCATACAGAGGCACTATCACCTCCTTTGAATGGATTTTATCAGCCCTAGTCCTAATACTGAACCATACTATCTGCTGATCACTGGATGTGAGATGATCTCCCACTATAACATCGGAAACACTTTCACCATTGGTAAGCACCAAGTCCAGAATGGCCCCTTCACGTTTGGGTTCTGTTACCAGTTGCCTGAATAAGTTCTCCCTGTAGAGAATCCAGGATCTCCTTACTTCTAGATAATACTGCAGCAGGGATGTGACAATTCACTTCCGGCATATTGAAATCAGTAGCAGTTCCCTTTTCCTGGCAATGCTGTGTATATCTTCTATTAAATCTCCATCCACTTCTTCACCCTGTGAGGGGTGTGGGGGGGGGGGGGGTTATGTATCACTCCAATGCAAATGGATTTCTCTTTCCCTCTTTCTACAGTGCCTCCTCTCTCCCTTTTAAGCCCTGTAATTCTATGACTAATGCTATTTTTTACATATAGTGCCACTCCTCCGCTTCCTTCTTCCTCCCCTGTCCTTCCTGAATAAAGTATAACCTGGTATAATTACATCCCAGTCATGGTTGTCTGTGAACCATGTCTCCATAACCGCCACTAAATCCAAGTCAATTTCCTCAACATCTGGAATCTTATTTCCCATGCTACAGGCATTTATACACCCCACTTTCCAGATGTTGTCTATTTTACCCATTTCTATAAAGGTATTTAATGTTTCACTTATCTGGGGGCTTTCATCACCCATCCCCAATGAATCTAGTTTAAAGCCCTCTTCAGTAGGCTAGCCAGTCTGCTACTGAAGACATGTCGACCCTTCTTGGACAGATGGACATCATCTCTGTTCTGCAGCCTTTGGAACATAATCCCATGGTCCAAGAAACCAAAACGCTCTCACTGACACCATCCACGCAGCCATGCATTTATCCCCATGATGCAAGCTTCTCTACCTTGGCTTTTACACTCAACAGGGAGGATTGAAGAGAACACCACCTGTGCACCTATCTGCTTCACCCTCTTCACACTGCTTCATTGATCTACATAACATACTTTATATTTTCCATGCAAAGGAACAACTTTAGAACTATTCAAAAAGCAATTTAGAATAGGAAATGAAAGTCTTGAATGTATAAGTCTTCACATCTTTTGATCCACTACTTGGTGGAAACCATTTTTGCAGGAATTACAACCATGAATTATTTAGGATACATTTTTAATAACTTCACAGTAGGATGGTAAGGCTTTGTCCATTTTTCTGGGCAGAATGGCTAAAGCTCTTTCATAGAAATATAGAAAAATGATGGTAAATAAAGACCATATGGTCTATCAATCCATGCCAAATGCTAAGCTCTACAGTTCCTTCCTCTCCCTTAGAGATCTTATATGCTTGTCACATACTTTCTTGAATTCAGAGACTGTCCTTGAGTCGGTTACCTCTGCCAGCAGGCTATTCCACACATCCACCACTCTTCCTGTAAATAAATATTTCCTTAGAATACTCCCAAGTCTATACCCTTTCACCTTCCTCGTATGCCCCCCTCATTCAAGAGCTACCTTTATATTGAAAGAGGCTTTCCTCCTATGCATTTATGCCATGGGCATATTTAAACATCTCTATCATATCTCCTCTCTCGCAGTCCAAAGTATACATTGTCCCCCTCAGCCCCCTCTGGTGGCGGCGTAGTGGTTCCACGGGGCTGGGGAGCTCATAAGAAATAGGGGTTTTAGGGTTGACCTGTTGTGAGGGTCAATGAGGTAGCAGCCCTCTGTGTCAGCCTCATGGTCAACTTCCCAAAAAGCAACTCTTAGCCAAGTGTAGGGTAAAGAAAAGGCATTTATTTCACCTTTGCGCAAAAAGAAGTTCAAAATAGGCGGTTATGAGTAACAGAGCGATAACTTTCCTTGTATCAAAATGTAAATCAGCAAAACATTCAAAGTAACATTGTTAACCTTCACAAACTCAAAGCATAAGGTCTCCTGTATTCTTTTCATACATTGGGTTTGCTTCCCTTAACTTAAACACGTCTCATTGTGCAATAATTACAGTCCATCGGTTCGATGGCTTCCATAACCTCAGATTCCCCTGGCAGCCATTCCATTTCTGAGGGGTCCGAATGTGATGTCTCAGGGATGTTAAAATCTGACTTTCTAAAAGCATGCCATACCGTATCCCAGTGTTGGCTTGACAGTTTGGGGCGTCGGCTTTTAGGTATGTTGTAACACCCTGGATTTTCTGCTGTTACAGGATTAAAAGTTTGCTTATTCCAGTCTTTGGCAGCACTAACCTTTTTCCTATAAAGATTATCTGGTATTTCTGGTTTAAAACTGTCCTTATCATCCAGATAAAAGTTAGTCCTTTGTTTCTCTCTTGGTCTAGGCCTTGGTAGACAATTACAGGCACCAACTGTTTCCCCTTTAAACTTCCTGCAATCCCTTTTGTGTAAGGCTTGAGGCCTAGTCTGAATGTCCTCCGCTTCAGGCAGTTTCCAGTGATCCCAGGATATCTTTCCTGCTTTAGAATAGGGTATAACTCTTTTGAGGCAGGGCTGCTGCTGAGGCGCCTGTCTTCCACCTCCACCCCTGTGGCAGTTGGCTACTGGCCGCGCCCTCTCAGCTATGTCCTCTTCCCCATGCCTCTGAATCTTTCTTTCATCTTTCAGGTCACTTTTATAAAAACTTTTAAAAGTACCTTTTCCTCCTTGAAGGTTCCTTTCCAGTGGATATCTCTTCCTCTGCTTGTATCCCCGTCCTTCTCCTTGGACAAGGCTTCCTCTCCAACTGGAAGGGTAAGCACCTCCTTCCTTGGCTGCACTCTGTAATACTGCCCCTTGCAGTTGTGTATGGCCTTCCTCTAGGCCTGCTCTTGGGCCTTCACCTCGGCCTGCTCTCCCAGTAGCTTTCACTCCTTGAGTTATTCTGGGTCTGTCAGTGACTTCACCCCGGTCTCTGACTCCGGCTTCTGGAGCTGCTCTTGGCACTGCTTCCTGTAATGCTCTCTGTGAAGCTCTCTGCCAAGCTCCTTGCTTCTTCTCTTGTAATGCTCTGTCCCTGCTTAAATCGAGACCAGCTGCTTCTGGGTCCTGCCCATAGAGGCGTGGTTCCTCTGCTTCCAGGCTTGCTCTCCTGCTCCCTCTATGTGTACCTTCATGTAATTGCGGGTAAATCTTGTTTTTTTCAAGATTTAAAACTTTTTTTCTTTGTGTCAGAGGGCCTGCAGTATCACATATCCCCCTTCTCAAAATATTACGGGCTGGGGGAAGCTCTTCACCGCAGCACGTAATACATGACTTGCGGCCCGCTTTTCTCTGCTGCTCACGCCCATAGGTGACTTGCCTGCTGATTACCGGCATCTTGTTGAGGTGATCTCCACGCTCGGTATACGTCCAAAGCGCGTCCCGTTCCTTCCAAGGGCGAAGGAGATTAGCATGGTAGACCTGTTCTCGTCCTTTTGAGTTTTTCACCACATAGGAGGTGGTGCCCACTGGGTGTACTACGGTATGGGGACCCTTCCACTGGTACTCAAATTTAGGGGTGGCCCCAGGAACCAGAACCACTACCTTCTCCCCGACCTTCAAGTGTCTTGGCTTCGCCCGTCTGTCATAGTAGTGCTTCTGTTTCTTTTGGCTTTCTTTAAGCCTCTCCGTAGCAAATTGGGCAGTTCGTTCAAGGCGTGTCCTTAAATTCCGCAGGAACAGGGGTACACCTATTTCATCTTCCACGGGTTCAATCCACTGCTCTTTCAAAACGTCCAGTATGCCTCTAGGTGAGCGTCCATACATGAGCTCGTATGGCGATGTGCCCAATGAACTTTGCCTTCTTTCGCGGCAGGCATATAGTATGAAGGGTAGCATGGTGTCCCACTCCTTCATCTCTCCGTTCAAAGCCCGTCTCAGCATCTGCTTTAGACTTTGATTTAGACGCTCTACCAATCCATTGCATTGGGGATGGTAGGCCGCCGTCTTTACATGTTGGATCCCGAATGCTTCCCAGACCTGGGCGAGGTATTTCGATAGAAAGTTGCTTCCTCTGTCCGTTAAGACTTCCTGCGGGAATCCGACCTCACAAAACAATTTGACCAACTCCGCTGCAATCGCCTTAGCGGAGATATTCCTTAGGGGCACTGCCCAAGGGAATCGCGTGGCCTGGTCAATTATTACCAGGATGTATTGAAAACCACGCGGGGTCTTGATAAGGGGTCCGATGATGTCCATGGCCAGTCTTCTAATGGGCTCCGCTATTACAGGCATCGGGACTAGCGGTACTCCCGCTGGTCGGTGCGTTGTAACCCTCTGGCAGGAGGCACAAGACTCGCAAAAACGGGTGGTCTCCCGGAAAACACCTAGCCAATAAAATCTTTCTAAAATTTGGTCCAGGGTACCTTGGGGACCTTTATGGCCTCCTGTAGGATGGTCATGGGCTAGTCGCAGGACAGATAGCTTAAACTTGTTTGGGACGACCAATTGCTTACGGATCAGTCCCGTCCGCAGATCTCTACTTTCTCTGTACAAGATTTCTTCGTCCATTATAAATCTGGGGTACGTCTCACAGTCTTCCTGAGCCTGTTCGATCGCTCGGACCAAAGCAGGGTCCGCCCTTTGCTCCATTTTAAAGGAGGGAAATTTCTCTACCACGTCTGCGGGTATCCAAGGCATGCTTTTTCCTGCCTCCAACTCCGCTCTCTCCCCCGGGATCGGCTTCTCCTCTCTTTCCTTCGCACGGCTTTAGGCTTTCGTCCCCTTCGTGCTGGGTCCCCTATCAGCTCGTCATGTGAAGGGAGATCTTCCAGGGTCGTCTCTCTTGAACAAGAAGGTTTCTCACCATCTTGAGAATGGGCTCTCGTAGAGACTAGAGCGTTAGTTTCCCTGGTATCCCTCTTTATACTATTCAACTGAGGCGTGTGAGCTTCCGCGCGACCAGGGTTAGAGGTGCATCTAGAGTTTTTAATAAGGTCAGGTGGCATGCCAGTGGAACCTGGTTTAACTTGAGGCAAACACTCTTCCTTCAAAGTTTTTCTAAATTGGGGCCAATCTCGGCCCAGGACTAGGTCCTGCGGTAACCTTGGCACCACTGCCATTGGCATCTCTTTCACAATACCCATCCCCTTTATCCACAACTTATAAATGGGGTAGCGTGTGGCTGCTCCATGTACACACTTAATTTTCACATACCCCTCGGGTGATTCTGGAACCGAGAGTCCATGATCCTGGATGGTCGACCATAACTTCTTAGAAAGCATGGTCTGGTCGGCTCCAGAATCCAACAATGCTTGTACACTTATTCCGTGTATTTTTACATTGACCAAAAACCCATCATGCAATAGTCTTGGTGACTCCCCCACTAAGGCAGTTCGTGCATGACATTCGTATTGTACATGTCCCTTTTTACCACAAGCAAAGCATTTTTTTGTATTCACTTTATCTAGGGGTTTATAACTCTGCCACCTACCACTTGGAGGACGTGAGGGACTTCCCCTCCCTTGTGCCTCCAATCCCATGGCACCTCGTAGGCTTGTACTAGGCTGTGTCACTTTTTCAGCTTCTAAGTATCTTTCTGTGAGTACTATAGCTTCAGTGGTATTGCCACAATTTTGGAGCATCAGAAAGTTTTGCACCCTACTAGGTAGTGCATTCATATACTGCTCTAAAATTATCGCATCCATGAGCGTACTTATACTTCTCTTTTCGGGTTGTAGCCACTTATAAGCAAGACTACGTAACCTGTGGCCTAATGCCTTAGGTGTCTCATTTACCTTAAGCATAGCAGCTCTAAACATTTTATTGTACGCCACTGGCGTAAGACCAACACGATCTCTAATTGCTGTCACTACATCATGATATGAATTTGCTAGTTCTGGGGGCATTGACCTATAGGCCGCCAGCGCTTCACCCGTGAGTGATGCCGCTAGGCGTATTGCCCACTGCTCCTCAAGCCACTTAGCCGAATTCGCAATCCTAGCAAAAGTGTCTAGAAAGTCATCAATATCGTCACTCGGACTGAGTTTCCCTATCATCAAGTCCGAACAAGACCAGTGTCCGTGTTCAGGGTTTACCCGACCGGTGAGTGATGTTCTTTCCTCTTCACTTCGAGCCAGCTCCTCTCGCTGTTGCGCAAGCCATGCGCTCATAGTTTCTATGACAGGTGTTTGCTGCTCTTTCATCGCCTTCAGCGCCTGCTCCTGGCTCTGTTGTGCCAGCTCAGCCTGTTTGCTGAACTGGTGTGCCATCCAGGCACACAGTTCCTTGGGCTCCATCACACCTGTTGATAAAACAAACAGAGAGAAAAACCCAAGTGCGGCTCTTTCACAAATATTTTTTTTTTTTTTTTCAGACCCTCTACTTTTTTTTTTTTTTTTTTCAACTTCCCCAGGTGTCCAACACTAGGTAGGGTTATATACGCCTTACCTTGCTCTAGTGTTGCATCAGCTTTTGGGGAATATATGTGCGGTCGTCCAGGGGTTGCTCCACCGCTTCTGGATTCTCCAGAGGATCTCCCACCTTCAGGATTTTCTTTTTTCTTCTTCCCGGTCCGGTTTGGATTTCAGGACTCCTTGTTTTTAACTCTGGTCCACTTTCTTGTAACCGCTCCGGTCTCCTGGTTTTTCCTTCCGATCCAGGTTTTTAATGCAGGACGGTCCGGGTTTTACTTGCAGTTTTTTTTTTTTTTTTTTCAAAAAGGAAAGAGCTTCTATTTCTCTTTTGTGTAGTTGCCAACGTCGCTCTGTACACTCAAGGGTACCGCAAAAATCCGTAAAACTACGCCACTTATGTCCCCCTCAGCCCCCTCTGGTGGCGGCGTAGTGGTTCCACGGGGCTGGGGAGCTCATAAGAAATAGGGGTTTTAGGGTTGACCTGTTGTGAGGGTCAATGAGGTAGCAGCCCTCTGTGTCAGCCTCATGGTCAACTTCCCAAAAAGCAACTCTTAGCCAAGTGTAGGGTAAAGAAAAGGCATTTATTTCACCTTTGCGCAAAAAGAAGTTCAAAATAGGCGGTTATGAGTAACAGAGCGATAACTTTCCTTGTATCAAAATGTAAATCAGCAAAACATTCAAAGTAACATTGTTAACCTTCACAAACTCAAAGCATAAGGTCTCCTGTATTCTTTTCATACATTGGGTTTGCTTCCCTTAACTTAAACACGTCTCATTGTGCAATAATTACAGTCCATCGGTTCGATGGCTTCCATAACCTCAGATTCCCCTGGCAGCCATTCCATTTCTGAGGGGTCCGAATGTGATGTCTCAGGGATGTTAAAATCTGACTTTCTAAAAGCATGCCATACCGTATCCCAGTGTTGGCTTGACAGTTTGGGGCGTTGGCTTTTAGGTATGTTGTAACACCCTGGATTTTCTGCTGTTACAGGATTAAAAGTTTGCTTATTCCAGTCTTTGGCAGCACTAACCTTTTTCCTATAAAGATTATCTGGTATTTCTGGTTTAAAACTGTCCTTATCATCCAGATAAAAGTTAGTCCTTTGTTTCTCTCTTGGTCTAGGCCTTGGTAGACAATTACAGGCACCAACTGTTTCCCCTTTAAACTTCCTGCAATCCCTTTTGTGTAAGGCTTGAGGCCTAGTCTGAATGTCCTCCGCTTCAGGCAGTTTCCAGTGATCCCAGGATATCTTTCCTGCTTTAGAATAGGGTATAACTCTTTTGAGGCAGGGCTGCTGCTGAGGCGCCTGTCTTCCACCTCCACCCCTGTGGCAGTTGGCTACTGGCCGCGCCCTCTCAGCTATGTCCTCTTCCCCATGCCTCTGAATCTTTCTTTCATCTTTCAGGTCACTTTTATAAAAACTTTTAAAAGTACCTTTTCCTCCTTGAAGGTTCCTTTCCAGTGGATATCTCTTCCTCTGCTTGTATCCCCGTCCTTCTCCTTGGACAAGGCTTCCTCTCCAGCTGGAAGGGTAAGCACCTCCTTCCTTGGCTGCACTCTGTAATACTGCCCCTTGCACAGGGCCGGATTTAGCTAGAGTGAGGCCCTACGCCAAGAAAAATTGTGGGCCCCCCCCCCATGTCCCCGTGCAGTCCTGGGCCCCCCCTGTGCAGTCCTGGGCCCCCCCGTGTCCCCCCCCCGTGCCTCCGTGCAGTCCTGGGCCCGCCCCCGTGCAGTCCTGGGCCCCCCCCCCGTGCCCCCGTGCAGTCCTGGCCCGCCCCGTGCAGTCCTGGGCCCCCCCATGCAGTCCTGGCCCCCCGGACAGCATCGCGGCTGTCTGAGGGGCTTCAGAGGGAGCCGGGGAAGCCCGCGCGAGGCCCCGGCTCCCTCTGTACAGCCGCCAGCGTGAAGAGCCTTTTCCTTCACGCTGGCGGCTGTTTCTGTGAAGCCGGGAATGCTGGGAAAGGTTAAAGGGCAACCTTTAACCTTTCCCAGCATTCGCGGCTTCACAGAAACAGCTGCCAGCGTGAAGGAAAAGGCTCTTCACGCTGGCGGCTGTACAGAGGGAGCCGGGGCCTCGCGCGGGCTTCCCCGGCTCCCTCTAAAGCCCTCCGGTGGGCCCAGGGGCAGCCCAAGGGGGGTGCGGGGCCATGTGCGGAGACTCGGTGCGGGGCCTCATTTGCATAAGGTGTCTCATTTGCATAAATATTTGCATAATGTTACCATACACCAGAGCTACTCAATTCCAGTCCTGGTGGTCCACAATCCTGCAGGTTTTCGGGATATCCCTAATAAATATGCATGAGATATATATGCATTGGAGGTATCCTGCCAACCTGACTGGTTTGTGGCCCTCCAGGGCTGGATTTGGAGACCCCTGCTTTACATCTCTGTCATTTAAGATTGTGAGTGAACAAGGTACAGATATCCTAGACATCAAAAGGGTAGATAGAATGTGTCACATTCCTCCTCGATTCTCACCACCACCAAAAAGTTGTCTAATAGATAATATTTTGGTGGTGGTGAGAAGCAAGGAGGAATGTGACAAATGCTATCTAACTTTTTTGATGTCTTGGACATCTGCACCTTGCCCACTCACAATCGTAAATGACAGAGATGTAAGGCAGGGGTCTCCAAATCCAGCCCTGGAGGGCCACAAACCAGTCAGGTTGGCAGGATATCTCCAATGCATATATATCTCATGCATATTTATTAGGGATATCCTGAAAACCTGCAGGATTGTGGACCACCAGGACTGGAATTGAGTAGCTCTGCCATACACTAACTTTTAGTAAACATGCCTCTTAATGAGTATATGGATAAAGAAAGACTAAAAGGTTTCTACATTACTATAATCCAGTACCAACCGCCAGGCACATTAGGAACTACTACAAACACTGCCCATTTAGAACCCATAGCAAACCCGCCATATCCTAACAGCACTACCAGGACTCACAAAGCACCATACCCTAACTATCAAAAGGCAACACTGCAAATATTAAACCAATACATTTCAGAGAACAACAATACATGACCTACTGGGGAAAGAACAAGTGGCAATGTCAAATAGGAATTATATAAACAGAATACCTCAGCTCAGTTACACATGCACAACATAGACCATCACCAAACAAGGAATCACAATTTAGAAACAGGAAGACAATAATTAAACTGGGAACCCCAAAAGCCAAACTTGGAATATACAACAACACTGTAGAAATAAAACTATAAATTAATTTCCTCTTGTACTAAACAAAGCGCAAAAATTAATGATGCACATTTCCCAGAGCTGACATATTCCAGTTAATAAATTCAAAATAAAGAGATATTTTTCTACCTTTTGTGCATTTTTTTTTCAGTTGCAATTGTTCCAGCCACTTTCTTCTGGTTTCTTCGTGTCTTCTGCTAACTCTCCATCTGCTGTCCATTTGTCCTTTCTTCTGTCTTCTTGGGGTTTTTTTTCCATTCTCTCTCTACATCTGCTTTAACATACTAATCTTTCTCCTTTTGCTCTTTCCTCATTCCTATTTCATCTACTCAAAATTTACCCCTCCATCCTCAATCCCCACTTACTCTCCCAATACCCGGCCAATTGTAGATTTTTTATCCCTCCCACACAAAATATTTTTCCCCTCTCCATTTTACTCTCCCAGCACCATCCCATTCTAATCCTCCCCCAACACCAGCTCCCTTCTAGTTCCAGCCTCACCCAGCATCCATTCCCTTCTAGTCCCTGCATCAGCCCATTTCCAGTCCTAGCCCCCCATTAGCCCATTTCCAGTCCTAGCCCCTCCCATCAACCCAATACCAGTCCTAGCCCCCCCATCAACCCACTTCCAGTCCTAACCCCCCATCACCCCATTTTCAGTTTAAGCCCCCCCTATAACCCATTACCAGTCCTAACCCCCATCAGCCCACTTCCAGTCCTAACCCCCATCAGCCCACTTCCAGTCCTAACCCCCATCAACCCATTTCCAGTCAGCCCCCCATAGCCCATTGCCAGTCCTAAACCCCCCATCAGCCCACAGTCCATTACCAGTCCTAAACCCATCATCACACCTGAAGTACTAACACCTCCCCATCAGCCCATTTCCTGTCCTAGCCCCCCCCCATAGTCCATTATCAGTCCTAACCCCCCATAGCCCATTATCAGACAGCCCCCATCAGCCAACAGCCCATTACCAGTCTTAACCCCCCCATAGCCCATTGCCAGTCCTACCCCCCCCATCAGCCCACAGTCCATTACCAGTCCTAACCCCAGCAGCCCACCTCAAGTCCTAACCCCTTCCCATCAGCCCCTTTCCTGTCCTAGCCCCCCATAGCCCATTACCAGTCCTAACTCCATCAGCCCACCTTCAGTCTTAATCCCCCAACCCATTACCAGTCCTAGCCCCCCATAGCCCACTCCCAGTCCTAATCCCACCAGCCCATTTCCAGTCCTAATCCCCATCACCCAATTTTTAGTTTAAGCCCCCCCCCATAGCCCATTACCAGTCCTAAGCCCCCATCAACCCACTTCCAGTCCTAATCCCCTCAGCACATATAGACTTAGCTTCACCATAGCCCATAGCCCCCCCCCATAGCCCATCACCACTCCTAACCCCCCATAGCCCATTACCAGTCCTAACCCCCCCAACAGCCCACAGCCATTACCACTCCTAACCCCCCCCAGCCCATCACCAGTCCTAACCCCCTCAACAGCCCACAGCCATTACCACTCCTAACCCCCCACAGCCCATCACCAGTCCTACCCCCCACCTCAGCCCACAGCCATTACCCCTCCTAACCCCCCCAGCCCATCACCACTCCTAACCCCCCCAACAGCCCACAGCCATTACCACTCCTACCCCCCCAGCCCATAACCAGTCCTTACCCCCCCCACAGCACCCAGCCATTACCCATCCTAACCCCCCCAGCCCATCACCAGTCCTAACCCCCCCAGCCCACCCCAGCCCAGCGAATTTTTTTTTACAAAAAGAGCTGTCGCTGCCTCTGCCGGGGCCGGAGCCGCCGCGGCAGAATCGAGTGTGCCGCGGGGCCCCCCCTGCCCAGCAGAGCCTGCCCTCCCCGGTATCACCTCTCTCAGCTGCCTCCCTCCAGTCACACGCGCCGGCTTTCAGAGCGCGAGGGAAGAGTTTTTCCCTCGCTGCTCTGTTTAAGCCCGCGGGGGCTGATGGGACTTCCCATCAGCCCCCGCGGGCTTAACAGAGCAGCGAGGGAGAAACTCACCTCGCGCTCTGAAAGCCGGCGCGTGTGACTGGAGGGAGGCAGCTGAGACTCGAGAGGTGATACCGGGGAGGGCAGGCCAGGCTCTGCTGGGCAGGGGGGGCCCCGCGGCACACTCGATTCTGCCGCGGCGGCCCCGGCCCCGGCAGAGGCAGCGACAGCTTTTTTTTTTTTGTTTTAATTTTAATGATGGATCAGAATGTTTTTTGCGCGGGGCCCCCTGAAACGCGGGGCCCTGTGCAAAAAACATTCCCGGTGGGCCCTTGCCAGCTGTGGGCCCTACGCCACGGCGTACGTGGCGTATAGGCAAATCCGGCCCTGCCCTTGCAGTTGTGTATGGCCTTCCTCTAGGCCTGCTCTTGGGCCTTCACCTCGGCCTGCTCTCCCAGTAGCTTTCACTCCTTGAGTTATTCTGGGTCTGTCAGTGACTTCACCCCGGTCTCTGACTCCGGCTTCTGGAGCTGCTCTTGGCACTGCTTCCTGTAATGCTCTCTGTGAAGCTCTCTGCCAAGCTCCTTGCCTCTTCTCTTGTAATGCTCTGTCCCTGCTTAAATCGAGACCAGCTGCTTCTGGGTCCTGCCCATAGAGGCGTGGTTCCTCTGCTTCCAGGCTTGCTCTCCTGCTCCCTCTATGTGTACCTTCATGTAATTGCGGGTAAATCTTGTTTTTTTCAAGATTTAAAACTTTTTTTCTTTGTGTCAGAGGGCCTGCAGTATCACAACATATTAATATCTTTAAATCTGTCCACATATGCCTTATGGCAAAGACTACTTATCATTTTAGTAGCCACCTTCTGCACCAACTCTATCCAGTTAATATAGTTTTGAAGGTGTGGTCTCTAGAATTACACATAGTACTTCAAATGAGATCTCATCAGAGACTTATACAGAGGCACTATCACCTCCTTTTCTCTGCTGGCCATTCCTCTTCCTATGCACCCAAACACCCGTCTGGCTTTTGCCATTGACTTCTGTTTAGTACTACAAGTTATGTAGGTCGTTTATTAGAGGGTTTTGTGTATAGATTGACTTCTGTTTGGCAACCTTATTAAGATCATCAGATATAATCACCCCTCAGGTCCCGCTCTTCTTTTGTGCAGTGTTTGCAGGTCAGCGTGCCTAATTAGCGCTCCTAATACGTCACCCTATATCCTTTACTGTTCCTTTGGGCTTTTGCAGCCCAAATACATGACCCAACATTTTTTAGCATTAAAACTCAGCTGCAAAATTCTAGACCATTCTTTAAGCTTTTCCAGATCCCTCCTCATGTTAGCTACACCTTCAAGGGTGTCTGCTCTTTTGTAGATTTTGGTATCGTTCACAAGAATTCAAACATTGTCCAACAGCCCTTCAGCAATGTCACTAGCAAACATGTTAATGAGAACTGTACCAATGACCAGTCCCTGAGGCAAACACTGGTAAAGTCCTTATCCTCAGAATGAATTGGATTTATCACTATATGAGGTATGATCAAATAGTATTGAGACTTGTACAATAATACAAGAAGTATAACACTGACAGTTATTGCACTCGGTCTCCTTCAAAGTAATCCCTTTCCAATAAAACACACTTCCTCCAGCGTTCCTGCCACTGCTGGAAACAATTTTGAAATGCCTCTTTCATTATACTGTTAAGCTGCTGTGTCAAATTTTGCTTAATAGTCTCCAAGTCATCAAATGTCCTTCCTTTCAGTGATAGTGTCAGTTTTGAAAACAAGAAAAAGTCACAGGGTGTGAGGTCAGGTGAGTATGGAGGCTGACAGACTTGCTTGATTTGGTGTTTGGCCAAGAACTGCTAGACAAGATGTGATGTATGAGCTAGGGCATTATCATGATGAAGCAACCATTCATTCTTGTGCAACTCTGGCCTCTTACGATGAACTGCACCTCTCAAACGAGTCAGAACTTGGACATAGTACTCCTTATATATGGTCTGGCCTTTTGGAGCATACTCATGATGAACAATACTCAAAGAAAACTGTGAGCATGACCTTGACATTGCTCCTCACCTGACGGGTTTTCTTGGGAGTTTGGAGTCTTCCGTTGTGAGGACTGAGCCTTAGCTTCCGAGTCATAACCATGAACCCATGATTCATTGCCAGTAATCTTTTTGATGAAATCTGAGTCATTTTCAACACATTCCAATAACTCCCTGGCTATAGACAATTGATCTTTTTTTGGTCAGGCGACAGGAGTTTCATTACAAATTTTGCAGACACACATCTTATCCCCAAATCAACAGTAAGAATGGCATGCACCAACCCCAAACTGATGTCCATGTTCTCAGCAAGCTCCCTGATAGTCAACAGATGATTTGAGCATATTGCAGCATGCACTGCTTCAACTTTGCCTTCATTCCTGCTCATGGATGGCCTTCCAGAATGTTCATCACTGTCAATACTTTGGCAGCCCTCTTGGAAATGTTTGCACCAGTCATAAACTTGAATTCGACTCAAGCATTCATTGACATACATTTGCTGTAATTTGTCATAAGTCTCTTTGCATGAATCTCCAAGTTTCTGGCAGAATTTAATGCAAATTCACTTTTCAATTTTTTAACTCATCATAAATCTGACGAATTGCTTCTACATGATACCAAACATCACATGATTTAAAAAAGTACAGGTGTGCTGCAGCCACACTACACTCTGCCCATACAGAGCACATAACTAGGTCACTGCATGCTTAATTGCATCATGGTGCAATGTATTGTTATATGGCTATACAACAAGTCTCGATACTTTTGAGAACACCTCATATTTTGTCACCTCCCACTCAACCTCTTACTAACCCAGTCAGTCATTTAGGATCCATCCCAAAGGCGCTCAGTATATTTATAAGTCACCTATGTAGAACCATGTGAAAGACTTTGCTGAAAACTAAGGGGTATGTTTACTAAACCGTCTTAATGTTACCGGCGTTAGTTGCAGTCTTACTGTGACAAATGCCATATAAGGTAGTGGGCGTTCCGGGCTTTAGGTAGCATTTCGGGTTATTGTGCAATAAAGTCCGTTATCGTGCGATAGAGGGAGCCGTGGCATGTTAACGCGCATTAGCTAGCTAATCCATAGTGCACGTTCCTGGAGGGGATGTGAGAACACACACCAAGCAGATAAGTCAGTGATTGGTCTGCAGAAAAGAGAACCCATAAATATCACTTGAAAGAAATACTATATAGCACTATGGGGGAACCTAGCCATGCCATGGTCACTGTTCAGTCAGGGTGAGAGTGATCTTCCAGCAGGACATGTTGTGGCCACGGTGGCCGGGCACTACAATGTCCCAGCCATTGCCCTATGCCCTGTGCAGATGCATCCTGCCCAGGCCACCCTGTCCGGGCCATACCCACAGTACCTTGCTCCTCATTATGCACATTGGCAGGCTAACACTGGAAACAGTGCAAGCAGTGTGGGCTGAGTAAGGTGTAGGCAGCCACAACACACTGGATAGACAGACACACACTCCCACACCTATGCCAGCATTGTGCAAATATAGAGGCTTTTGGCAGCCCTGGCCACCACACCAGTCCTGGGCACAGTGCAGGCATGGCTATGGTACGCAGTACTGTTGGGGTCACTCTCCGGGGTGGTAAACACTGTCAGAAACCAAAACTGAAACACACTCCACAGATATCAGAAAGATTGCTATGATGCAGCTCTATCAGCAAATTATGCTTAACTTAGGAATTGTTATCTGCCATTAATCATAGCAACCTTTTGATATATGTATAACGTATTCCCAGGTTTAGGGTGGCTTTGCTAAGGTATGCAACTGCTAGTACTGGGAGATGCTGCTGCACGCAGGGCCCAACAGCCTGACTCTCCATGAGGCTTTGGATAGTGGAGCCTGTGGGTATGGGTGTTTATGCCCCTGTTGGCCGCTGCTCTAGGGCAGAGGTTCCCAACTCTGGTCCTGATGGGCCAAATACTGTTCAGGTTTTCATGCTGTCCCTAATGAATATGCATGAGATACATTTGCATACAATGGGGCGGCGCATACTAATGCAGCACAGGCATATTTATTAGGGACAGCATGAAACCTGAATGGTGTTTGGCCCACCAGGACTGCAGTTGGGAAACTCTGATCTAGGGATTGCACATGTTTATGGTGTCTGTGCAAAAATATAGGCATTTCAGGCATGTTTATTTTATCTGCAATAAAAGTTCCTTCTTTATTATCATGGTTTAGTACTGGGTAAAATATGGGGAAAGGGTTGGCAGGAGCCATAGCTGGGACTTGAACTTGTGACCTTCTGGTCCTGAACACACTGGCTGTGTGTACTGCACCACACTGTTGCCACAGGGGCAGTTCATTCCCTGGGGATACCATGACTGTTTGTCAGACAGACCCTGTCTGTTGCATTGCACGGCACCCACCTAAACGGGGCTAGGCCATGGTCTGCTGTGGGCAGAAGCCACTGCCCCCTCCACCACCAGCACCCCTCTGCCACCATGCTGCCATGCCATTATGCCGGTGGTGCTGGTGGTGCGCAGTCCCAGGCCATCCAGTATGCCTGTAGGCAGCTGCCTATGGTGTGGGTTCTCAGGTAGGGGTGCCTACATGGACATGCGTGCTTCCCCCCCCCCGCACAGCCAGCCAATGTTATGTGCCCTTGGGGGTACCTGTTGGGTAATCTCCCCTGTGACACTGTGGGACACACACTTGTGCCCATATTGGACCCTCGTCAGTTGCTGTCTTGCTGATTTACAGTTTTGGCATTCCTATGTGCCACCTAGGCATCTGTCTAGCCCACACTGTGCCCCAGCTGGACCACAGTATGTGCCGCCTGCAGCCCCCTGTATCCCATTTACAGCATCAGTACAGTTGCCATTTCCTACGTGCCCATTCTGCCGTTGCTGCACAGGTGCTTGCCATAACAAACCTGCCCAATATAAACGACAACAACCCTGATCACCGCTATTTCAATGTGGGATCATTCACTTTGTAGGGGGACAGAGCATAGACCCTTCCAAACATGATATCTTAATTTATACGCTTTGTCAGTAGTGTTGCTTTATGTTTATCATTAATATCACTATTGGCCAGCTTGGTTATTGGGATTTTAAATGTGGTTCTGGTCCTTTTATATGTTTATTTGCCTTTTTGGTCCCTGCATATGTATCACAACTATCAGTTTCCTGGGTTTCCCTGCCTTTGCTGCACATTGCTGACTGAAATAGTTTCTCTTTCCTGCAAATGTGCCTTAACGCGAGGGTTTCACTGGCGTTAGTGTTCAGACCCGGATTTCACAGCATTAGTATGTCTGGAGCCTCTCCCCTCCCACTCTCCGCCCATTGACCCCTTCGCTCCGCCCTCTGGGAAGCCTTATTCCACCGTTCAGACCCAGATTTCACAGCGTTTGTGTGCCTTAACGCCGCCACTGCATTATCGCTCGATAAGTGCCGTTATCGTGCGATTTATCGTGCAATAACGTTACTTATCGCACGATAATACCACAGCTGAGATGTTAAGATGATTTAGTAAACATACCCCTTAGTGTGCCTTAACGCCGCCGCTGCGTTATCGCGCGATAAGTGATGTTATCGCGTGATAATTATCGCGTGATAACGTCACTTATCGCGCGATAATACCACCGCTGAGACGTTAAGATGGTTTAGTAAACATACCCCTAAGTATACCACATCTCCCTCAGACAGCATTTTAGTCAATCTGTGAAAGAAATTAGTTAGATATGTCTAACTCTAGTAAAGCAATGCTGCCTCAGATCTTGCAATCCATTGTATTCCAGAATCTGCACTATCCTCTTTTTAGCAGCATTTCTATGAATTTACTCAGCACAGAGGTTAAATTAACCAGTCTGTAGTTCCCAACCTCCTCCTTACTTCTGCTTTTGTGTAGAGGGACCACATCTACCATCTTCCAGTTCTCCAAAATCATTCTCAACTCTAAAGAGGCATTGACAAGGTCAGACAGCAGAGCTGCCAGAACTTCCCTAAGTTCCTTCAGTGGTCTTGGATGACCCACCACCACCAAAACACGGAAACCACACAACAACAGACCCAGCTCCAGCCCTTGGTACTCCAAGGACATATGCAATGCAAAGAGAGCCCTAAGAGGGCTTGAACGCCAATGGAGATGCACCAAATCAGCCTCCATACAAGACTTATACCAGTTGAAACAAAAAGAATATAACAACCTCATCAACCAACAGAAGAAGGATTACCACACAAACCTGATCCTGAAGTCCACTAACAAACCCCGCAAACTCTTTGAATTAGTAAAGACCCTCACCAATGAACCCTACAACAGAAATGAGCAACAAATAGATCTACAGACCTACGCAGACCACCTCAAGACCAAATTCGCAGCCCCCCCAAAGGACAACAGAGTTATCATCAGCAACAAGCCCCCTCATCCCAACCAAAGATGGGTTAAATTCAGCATCCCATCCAAGGATCAGATCTCAAACATCATCACCACCCTCAACACCAGCACCGCCCCTACTGATCCTTGCCCCATAACATGGATCAAAGCGGCAAAAACTGATCCAAGGCATTCGCAAAATTATTCAAAACTCTCTTTCACTACAAGAATAATGCCAAGCTCACTTAAACTAGCTACAATATGTTCCATCCCCAAGAAATCCACACTAGATAAAACTGACCCTGCTGCCTACAGACCCATCTCAAGCCTTCCCCTCTTAGCCAAGATCGTCCAAAAGGCAGTCCAATATCGACTCCAGGACCACATAGACATCCACGCCCCCCTGGACCCCAATCAACACGGCTTCCGACCAAACCATGGAGTCTGCTAATTCAACTCTTCGACAAGCTGATCCGGACCATTGACAACATCAAAATGGGAGTCGTCATGATCTTCATAGACATCTCCGCAGCATTTGACACAGTGAACCACACAACCTTGATAGCTAGACTACAGGAAATTGGACTACACGGCACCACCTTGAACTGGTTCACATCCTATCTAACTGACAGACATCTACAAGTCAAATGCGACTCAGAAACCTCCCAACCTCTAAGAGCCACCCAGGGTGTCCCACAAGGCTCATCTCTCTCCCCCTGCTATTCAATCTATACTTGCAACCAATCTGCTCCATCTTCAAGAACCACAAGATTCAATAGACCATCTACACAGACGACATCATGATATTCACCCCAATCAACCTGGAAACCCCAGACTACTCCAACCTAGCCAATTGTCTCCAGCAAATGACAACCTGGCTCTCAGAAAACAGCCTATCCATAAACCACAACAAAACAGAAGCACTATTCATCTCAAGAAACCCCACCTTCTCAATTACACCTACCATCAAACTGAACAGCATCACAATAACAGTAAAACCTGAAGTGAGATTCCTTGGAATGACTCTTGACAAGGACCTGAACCTACAAGCCCACATTGCCAGAACTACAAGAAATGCCTACCTCAAAATGAGAACCATCAGACGCCTCAAACCCATTCTCGCAGAGAACCACTTCGGTACAGTCTGTCAAGGTCTCATCACCCCCACACTAGACTACTGCAACCCCATCTACATCGGGCTCTCAAAACAGGCCCTCCGACCACTGCAGCTGGCACAGAACACAGCAGCCCGCATAATAACAGGCTGCTCAGGTCACGACCACATTACAACCATCCTGTACCACCTCCACTGGCTCCCAATCAGCTCCCATATCAAATACAAAGTTCTACTAAACATATTCAAAATAAGACAAAACATCACAGCTGACAGCCTACAACCTCTTATCAAAGCTGACCCATGCACCAGACCCAGAAGAAAGGGAGCCACAGACACCATCACCACCCTAAAAGAATTTGCCAAATCAAGACAGGACACATCAAAAAGAGCACTGTACCTGGCGGCATCCACTCTGTGGAACTCTCTCCCTGACAATCTGAGATCAACCACGGACCTCAAAGATTTCAGAAAGATGCTCAAAATAACACTCTTCATGGAACACTACAAGGACATCACCTGAACCAGACTCTGCCCTATCCAACCCTGCAACCCATACGAATAGAACTGTATATAGACCTGTACAAAGATCACTTGTATATAGCTCAAATTAATCTCACCCTGCAATCCATATGAACAGAACTGTATATAAACCTGTACATCCGAACAGAATTGTATATAGACCTGTACATAGATCACTTGTATATAGCTCAAATTAATCGCTCACACCCCTCCCACACCACTCATGCCGATGTTTCCACTGCATGTTTGCACACTGCAACCCCCTCCTGATTGTTTGAAGTGCTAACCGCTTTGATTTAATGATAAAGCAGTATATTAAATCCGACTAAATAAATAAAATATTCCATCTGTCTGCATAGCTTTATCTACTTTCATTTTAACTAGCTCCTCATGAACATAGCCTTCTGAAAATTATTCAAGATCTGCCACACTTCCATTCCTATTTATGTATATTTTCTGAGGTCCTATTCCCGGTTCTTCATCTATGAACACAGAACAGAAATGTTTGTGAATCAATTCTACTCTCATTGAGACTGATAATACTGCTTTTATTAACATATCTAAAAAAAAATCTTATCCCCATTTTACTACATTTGCTATTTTTTCTTCCATTTTGTTCCATTCTTCCATTTCCTGACTAATTTCCCAACTTCTCTTAGCTTTTGCAAATATTGCTGCTTGTCTTCTCTTTCTTTGATCTCTTGTACTTTATAAAGGCTTACCTCTTTTTTCCATATCTTTTCAGCTAATTCTCTTGAGAACCATAGTGGCCTACATTTCATCTTACTTTTATTTACTTTTCTAACATGAAGGTTGTTGCCCTTAAAATATCCCCTTTCAAATTTGTCTACTGCTTTTCTCCATCAGACATTTCCATCCAGCTAACGACTCCATGAGGTATTCCTCCATCTTAACAAAGCTAGTTTTCCAAATGTCTAGAACCCTCACTTTTGAATGCACCATCTCTGTCCAAGTCCTAATAATAAACCACACTATCTGGCGATCACTGAATGCCAGGTGATCATTTAGTAAATAAAAACAAGAAGAAAAGGAAACCTATACGGTTCTCCAAAGAAGTGGTTGCACAAATGAAGGCAAAAAGCACAGCTTTCACAAAATTCAGAAGTTCGCAAACAGAGGATCACAGAAAAGAATATAGGATAAAGCTAAAAGAGAAATAAGGATACTAAATACAAGGGCAGAAGAAAAGATAACTAAAGATCTGAAGCGTGGAGACAAAACATTTTTCAAGTATATTTGAGAGAAAAGAAAGATCAGAGGTGGAATTGCAAAACTCAAAAGTGCTGAGAACAGATTCATGGAAGTGACATTGAAAAAATGAAAATGCTAAATAAATACTTCTGTTATGTTTTTACTAAAGAAAATCCTGGAGAAGGACCACCTGTGGCTCCCAGATATGGAAATGGAGTAGATACCACACCATTCACAGAAGATGATGTGTTTGAACAGCTTGCAAAACTTAAAGTGGACAAAGCCATGGGACTGGATGGGATACATCCAAGAATGCTGAAAGAGCTCAGAAAGGTTCTGGCAAGGCCTTTAAAGGATGTTTTTAATAGGTCCTTGGAGACAGGAGAAGTTCCACAGGACTAGAGAAGGGCTGATGTGGTGCCTCTGTACAAAAGTAGTAATAGGAAAGAAGTGACAAACTACAGGCCAGTAAGCCTTACCTCGGTGGTGGGAAAAGTAATGGAAGCACTCCTCAAAAGAGAAAATAGTTTACTTTCTTGAAACCAATAGGTTACATGATCCGAGGCAGCATGTTTTACCAAAGGATGATCATACCAAATAAATCTGACTGAGTTCTTTGACTTAGTGACCAGAGAACTAGATCAAGGGCATGTGATGGATGTGATCTACCTAGATTTCAGCAAAGCCTTTGATACTGTTGCTTATAGGAGACTTATCAATAAACTGAACAGCCTGGAGAGGGATCCCAAGATGGTGAAATGGATCAGAAATTGGTTGACTGACAGATGACAGATGGTGATGGTAAATGGAACTCACTCAGACAAAAGGAAGGTGATTAGTGGTGTGCTCCAGGGATGAGTTCTGGGGCCAGTAATGTTCAATGCATTTGTGAGTGATATTGCTGAAGGACTGAATGGAAAAGTCTGTCTTTTTGCAGATGACTTGAAAATTTGCAACAGAGCGGACTCTCCTGAGGAAGTGGATAACATGAGAAAAGATCTATAAAAGCTGAAAAAATGGTCTAATGCTTGGCAATAAAGATTTAATGTGAAGAAGTGCAGTATCATGCACTTGTAATGCAGAAATCCAAGGGAATTGTATGGGATAGGAGGCAAGAGGTTGCTGTGCACGGACCAGGAGAAGGACCTCAGAGTGAGTGTTTCTGAGGATTTTGAAGGTGGTGAAACAGTGTGACATGGTGGTGACCATAGCCAGAAGGATGCTGGGTTGCATACAGAGAGGAATTACCAGCAGAAAGGAGGAGGTATTAATGCCACTGTATAAGTTGCTGATGAGGCCGCACTTGGAATATTGTGTTCAGTTTTGGAGACCATATCTCACAAAGGACTTGAAACAGTTCAGAAGAAGGTGACCAAAATGATTTGGAGCTGTGCCAGAAGACTTATGAAAAGAGACTTGAGAGGAGAGGAGGGACAGGGGAGATATGATACGGACCTTTAAGTATTTAAAGGGTATTAATGAACAAACAAACATTTTTCAAAGACAGGGAAGCTGTAAAACTAGAGGGCATAACATGAAGCTGCAAGGGAGTAAACTGAAAGGCAACTTCAGGAAATAAATTTTCACTGAAAGGGTGGTAGATGCTTGGAATGTCCTCCCAATGGAAGTGGTGGGAGCAAATATAGTGACAGAATTCAAAATGGCATGGGACAGACACAGTGGATCCCTTTATAGCAACAGGATAACATCAAAATAAACTTAACTGTTTCTTATAGCTCAACAAATAGGGGTGATCTGCATGGAGTGGTGGGTACACCCCTAATTTATTTACTATTTATTTAGCTATATTTATACAACTGGG
Source organism: Ichthyophis bannanicus (assembly GCA_033557465.1). Classification (NCBI taxonomy): domain Eukaryota; kingdom Metazoa; phylum Chordata; class Amphibia; order Gymnophiona; family Ichthyophiidae; genus Ichthyophis; species Ichthyophis bannanicus. The sequence goes on along the minus strand of CM066031.1, from coordinate 1,394,090,872 downwards.
TCAAGGCGGTTTACAGGGAGCTAACTTGATACTACATTATAACAATTTCACAAATTATGTACATCATGCCAGTGCTTGGTTTTGTTTTCATAACTATATACAATTATAACTATGTACAGTGGTAGTGTTAGACATCTGGTTCTGATCCAACTGTAGAGGGGTTATATGATAGAGTTGAAATGTTCTGTGAATAGGTACGTTTTTAGGTGTTTTCTGAAGGACTTGAGGTCTGAGATGGTCCTTATCTAGTCTGGTAGGGTGTTCCACATCAAGGGTGCATACAGTTGGAAGGCTTGCTGGTTAGATTTGGTTCTGATTTGTGGGATGGTGAGGGTGTTCATCATTGAGGTCCATCTAGACCTGTGTGGCTGGGAGGTCAGAAGTAGTGAGCAGAGATGTGTAGGGGGGTCGGACTGTATTGCTTTGTGGGTTAGCATGATAGTTTTGAAGTTTATTCGACTCTGTAGTGGGAGCCAGTGGAGCTGCTTTAGTATTGGTGTGATGTGGTCATGTTTTGCTGCTGCTAGTAGGGTCCTTGCTGTTGAGTGAAGAGTTGTTTGAAGTGGTAGGGGAGTGGATCTGGATAGGTTTTGATAGACAGCATTGCAGTAATTTATGTGGGGTATGAAGGTGGCTTGTAGCATACTGTGAAAGTCTGTTGGCTCCAGGAGTGAGCAAAGACATTGAAGTGTCTTTGTTTTGTGATATATTGTCCGGGCAGTTTTGTTGATGTGGGCTTTAAAAGTGAGGTGCTGATCAAGGGTGACTCCCAGGTAGCTGTCTTCAGTCTTGACTTTAATTTCCATGTTGTTCAGCGTTATTGTGGGAGGTGGGGTGAAGTTCTTCCATTTTGTTGCAGTTGATGAGCAGGTTGTTCTCCTTTAGCCAGTTGGCTACTCTGGTGAAACATTCTTGGTAGGTGGATAGTGAGGGCTGGCTTGTATCGATTGGGCTGTAGATCATGATGTCGCTGGTGTAGATGTGCATGTTGAGGTTGTGTGTTTTTATTATTGTGCAGAGCTGTTGAATGTAGAGATTGAAAAGGAGTACAGAGAGAGTGGATCCTCGGGGGACTCCTTGAGTCTGTTTGTATGGAGTGGAAGTGTTATGATCAATATTTATTTGTTGGTATCTATCCGTGAGGTATGAGGAGAACCATTTGAGCACTATGCCTCTAATTCTGTTGGTGTGGAGACATCGCAGGAGGATGTTGTGGTTTACAGTGTCAAAGGCTGATGATATATCTAAGAAGATTAACAGGAAGCCTTGGTTGATGTGCTGTAGTCCTTGGATTAGAGTATTTACCAGGGTGGTCAAAAGTGTTTCTACTCTGTGTTGTGGTCGGAAACCTTGTTGCTGTGGGTCCATAAGGATGTATCGGTCAATATAGTTTTGGAGTTGGTAGCAAATGGGAGTCTGGCGATGGGTCTGTAAGATGATGGCTCAAAAGGGTCCAGGGCCGATTTTTTCAGTGTTGGTTGTATTGAAGAGATTTTTAGACATGTGGGCATGATGCCTTGTTGTAGTATTGAGTGTGTGATTTTGGTGAGCATGATGCTTAACTCCTTTTTGGATGCTTTAATCCATGAGATGGGGCAGGGATCCAGAGGGAGTTATAGTGTTTAGGGATGTTATGGTGTCCTCTATTTGTCTTTTTATGACAACTGAGAAGGTGGTCCAGGGGTCTGTATGGTCGTCCTCATCAGGGGAGAGGTGTGGGATGTCTGATTGTGGATGTAGTTGCTTGTAGTGCTGAGCCAACTGTTGGGGGGGTGAGTGTTATGTCCTGGTTGTCAGTGGTTGGTAGTCTTGTAAGCTGTTTAATGATATTGAAGAGCTCTCTTAGGCAGCTGATCGCAGAGTTGAGCAGTTTAGTGTGGTAGTCATTCAGTAGCTGAGCAAAGACATGGGAAGGGCTGACCTGCATGGAGCGGCAGGTGCACCTACTCTTGCCACCTTGCTGGGCAGGCTAGATGGACCATATTGGTCATATATCTGCCATCATATACTAAGTTACTATGTTACTATGTAACAGTCAAAGCAGCATTGAAAGCCTTAGCAAAGAACAAAGCACCGGGCATTGATGGCATTCCCATTGAGTTATTACAGCAATCAGATGAAGCTGTTGCCATACTTACAAGGCTATGCCAGGAAATTTGGAAGACAAATTCATGGCCAACTGACTGGAAAAGATCCTTGTTTATACCAATACTGAAGAAAGGTGACCCGACTGACTGTGGAAATTATCGCACAATCACTCTGATTCCACGTGCCAGCAAGATTCTACTCAAGATCATTCAGCAGAGCTATAACCACACCTGGAATGAGAACTGCCGGAAGTGCAAGCAGGGTTCAGGAAAGGGAGAGGAACGAGATACATTATCGCGGATGTGAGATGGATACTTGAAAAGACAAAAGAATACCAAAAGGATATCTATATGTGATTTATTGACTACAGCAAGGCTTTTGACTGTGTAAACCATGAGAAATTGGGCCACATTAAGAGGCATGGGTATACCAGAACACCTGATCGTTCTCTTGCATAATCTTTACACTGATCAAGAAGCAACAGTTCGAATGGAACTAGGAGAAACAGAATGGTTTAAAATCAGCAAAGGTGTATGACAAGGCTGAATACTTTCCCCCTACCTCTTTAATTTATATGCAGAACAAATCATCAGAGAAGCAGGACTGTATGAAGACAACAGTGGTGTGAAGATTGGTGCTATGCTGATGATACCACATTACTGGCTGAAAGTGAAGACGATTTGAAACATTTGCTTCTCAAAATCAAGGAATATAGTCTTAAAATGGGTCTGCACCTTAATGTTAAGAAGACAAAGATCCTAACAGCTAGCAAAATGAATAAGGTCATCGTTGATGGAGAAGAAATTGAAACAATTGACTATTTTAACCCACTTGGTTCAACTATCAATAAAGAAGCAACAAACAGTCAAGAAATCCGACGACGCATTGCTCTTGGCAGAATGGCTATGAAGGACCTAGACAAGATTTTCAAGAGTAGAGATGTCTCTCTCCATACAAAGATTCGACTTGTTCAAGCCATGGCATTTTCAATAACATCATATGGATGTGAAAATTGGACTGGGAAAAAGATAGGAAGAAAATTGATGCCTTTGAATTATGGTGCTGGCGATGAATACTGCGTATTCCATGGACTGCTCGAAGAACAAACCAGTCAGTACTAGAGGAGATCAAACCTAAGCTTTCTTTAGAAGCTCAGATGACAAGACTTCGACTTTCATACTTTGGACACACTATGCGAAGAGAGAAATCATTAGAGAAAGACATCATGCTTGGCAAGGTAGAAGGTCAACGCAAAAGAGGAAGGCCAGCAATGAGATGGATCGATACAATAACAGCAGCTATGGGTGCCAGTCTGTCAACAATGACCTGCCTGACTGAAGATTGAACGCTATTTAGGATAACTATCCAGAGGGTCACCATGAGTCGACACCGACTTGACGGCACTTAACTACAATAACATGTAACAGCAGAAACACTCTCCCGATTCTTAAGCACCAGTATGGTCTCCTCCCACATGGGTTCCATTATCAGTTGCTGAAATAGTTCTCCCTGTAGAAAATGCAGAGTACTTCTACTTCTAGGTAACACTGCAACAGGGATGTCCTAGTCAACCTCCAGCATATTGAAATCATGTATCAGTAGCACTTCTTTCACAGCAATACTGCAAACAATGTCTATTAAACCTCTGTCCACTTCTTCAATCTGTGAAGGAGGTCTGTATATAAAACCAATGTAACAGATGCTCCATTCCCCCTTTCTAGATTAATTAACACTTAACTCAAAGTGTCTCCTCCTTACCTCATAAGCCCTTCAGTTGTTGCTTAAATATTATTATTTATTTATTTTAATTAATTAATTAATTTCAAACATTTGCTATACCACTGATAACCATCCAAAGGGCATACATCTCAGCGGTTTACAATAACCAAATATCAACAACAGAAACAAACAATACACATATAAAACAGAAACAATAAAACACACTAGGAAGGGAATACAATAGCACAACAGAAAAAAACATTGAAAAAATGAGTAAAATACTGTCCAATAAGAAAAGGGAGGAACAAAGAAAGTTAATACAGTCTTGGTGAGAACTCAACATCAACCACCGAAAGCCTGGCGGAAAAGTCAAGTTTTCACCTGCTTCTTAAACCTCTTAAATGAAGTTTCCAAGTGAATATCCAATGGAAGGGAATTCCAGTAAACTGGGGCTTTACAAACAAAAACAGCCCTCCTGGTCCAAGTCAACCTCAACTCCTTATTTATTTATTTATTTAACAGTTTCTTCTATACCGCCCCTTCCAGAGATCAGGGGCGGTTTACATTAAACAAAAATTAGTATATTTCCGTATACTTTACATGGAACAATATTTTAACTATATACATGTTTAGTTACATATAACATATTTTTGAAACTATGTACAGATTATAAAACATGGAACATAACATAGTTAATTACCATAACACAACATAGTTAATTACCAGTAGTTATTTACAATAGTGATATAGTCGTCTGTTTGGGTGAATAGCTTTCTTGTGTTTGATCGTAGGAATTTGTAACAAATGAGCTTGTGAAGATCGCAGCTGCCTAGATGGAGTATATAGAAGAAGGAGGGATGATAAATAATGCGGCAAACCCATGTAAAATGTTGGATGTGCAAAGATCTGGATTTTAAAGACCAAACATTGTGGAATTGGAAGCTAATGCTCCTTCACTAAAAGGGGGAGGGGGTCACTTGATCCAACTTCTTAGTCCCTTAGGGCAAATTTACTGTCCCTGCTCCTCCCTTTCTTCTTACCCTGTCCTTCCACTTTCGCCTCATCAGAGTACAAAACCTTCACTCACATGCATGTAGTGTCCCCTATTAAACATTCTCTCACATGCATGTACTATTCCTTCGGAAACACTATGTCACACATCTTATAGCTTTTCTTGGCATTGCTTTCTTCTTGCCACTCTCCCATACAGGCCATGTTTGTGTAGTAATCTTGAAACTGTTGTACAGTTGACATTCTTCCCAGTCTCTGTAGTTCTTCTGAAGTAATCTTAGGCCTCACAGTGACCTTCCTTAGCAGTTTCATTCATCCACGTCTACTGAGGTTTAAGGGATGGCCTGATTGAGGCAAAGTCATGGTGGTGCCAAACTCTTTATGTTGATGTACCTGAAAGTGCACCAAGTAATATTCAGGGAAACCAACAGTAACCCCCACACAATGAAACGATCGCTATAAATAATCCACAAATCCAAGATCATTCATATGGCAGACAAAGTCTTAGATATCATCAATATCAAAATCCTTATTTTTGTTGAGAAGAATGTCGGGTCCAGTAGACCGGTGAAAGAGTAGGCAATCGCTCAACCCCCCCGATGTCCACTGTTCCCTTTTAATTTTTTATTTCATAAACACCCAATATGTGTTTTAATATAGCGATTTGAAAAAAATGTTTTGTTAAGATTCTACTTAGCGCAACTGGTAATCCCTGCAGTATATCCGATGCACAATTCACAGGATACTTATGCAGTGCCTGTCCAAGAAGGAGTGGCCTAAAGAAATGACATCACATAGTAGGAGGAACCATGGATTCAAACTAATAATAATGTTGCAGAAAAAGCAGTGTTTAAAATACCAACATCGCAGAACCCGAAATGTCAAAAAACATCACATTCCTGCCCACATCAAATGCGTTCCTCTTATCTTAGACATGAGGCAAAATGGGGGGGCGGAGCCTGATGTCCAGCGGGTTAGACGCTTCGCGCTGAAGCTCCCGAGAGGCCTACTCAGAATCCTGACTTAATACCTACATAAACTTAATATTTTGCTCCGAACTTACCGAGGTACCTCGGGGGGGATGGCGGCCCACAAACCAGCGCGCTTAGACTTCGGGTCTCCCTCTTCTTCACACGGAAAACGCTTCAAAACAGAGTTGTCTTCCCCACAAAAGATAGTTCCATTTCGGGAAAACCCAGAAATGCAACGGGAGATCTTGGAGGAAATACGCGGTGTGAAGGAACTGGTACAGTCCAACGGAGAAGCGCTCCGAGCCATGCGAGAAGACTTCGGTATGCTTCAGGACCGGCTTGAAGGTCTTTCACTACGGCAGGACAACATGGCGGGGGTCCTCGACTCGCACGCGGTGCGCTTGGAGAAACTGGACAAGGCTGAGCGTCAGATACAGAATCTTCAAAAAGAGTTAGAGGATAGCAATAATCGAGCCCGTCGCAACAATGTCAGGCTCATTGGAGTACCGGAGGGGGCGGAAGCAGGAGATATAAGAGAATTCCTGGTCAAAACTCTTCCCTCCTTGCTGAAGATCACTTTTCACAGAGATCTGGAAATTGACCGAGCACATCGTGTTCCTACCAACATGGCGCTCAATGGGACGACCCCCCGGCCTATCATCTTTCGATTACTGAGATATCAGCAAGTTGAGCAAATTCTAAATGCTGCCCGGGCGAATCATCATCTGGAGTTTGAAAGTCATAAAGTCTCCTTCTTCCCTGACTTGGCAAAGCCCACAGTTGACCGTCGGAAGAGACTCCTTGCTTTTCGCCCTAGACTTCAACAGCTACAGGCTCGCTTTGGCCTATTGTATCCAGCGAAGCTCAGAGTGACTCTCCATAACCAAACTAGAACATTCGAAGATCCTGATCTACTAGCAACATTTTTAGATTCCAAAGAAGCAGACCAGATGCGCTAATCCAACAACTTGGATCTGTAATCCGCCGGATCTGCCCGCCATTTTGAATGGCCCGACGCGGTGATCACAGCCTGGAACAGAGACTGCCTGGACTTTTCTTTCTGTCTATATATAACTTTCTTGGTCTCCTATCCCTCCATGATGTGCACCTCGGTTGGATTCGGAACATGCACAGCTATATAGGTTATATGTTTCAATTTAGGCCTTCTCTGGGGTTTCTCCCCGCAGACATATGGTCGCCAGTAATTTCTGGGGTTCTGCTTCTTCTCTAATGCACTTCGGTGCTTATTTTTTTTTATATGGGGCGCTTCATTGTTTTTCATTAGTTTATTTTCTATCATGTCATGTGTACAGCCATATACAGTTACTATGAGGGACATTGTGAAATTATGTGCGTTATCATGTTCTTTTTCAGAATTTTTAACTCTTCTGAATGGCCTTATGTAAGCTCTTATCGCTGAACGTAAAAGGCATCAATAGTCCAATCAAAAGACAGAAAATCCTTAGCTATCTTAATCATGAGCATGCTGATTTAGTGTTTCTTCAGGAAACGCATTTAAACTCCGCTGAAACACTGAAACTTACTGCTTAGCCTTACATGGTGGCTGCCTACTCTCCCGTGGGGTAGCCTTCTTGGTTAAGACGTCTTTGCAAGCTACTGTAATGGATACTAGCTCTGATAAGGAGGGTAGATGGGCTCGTGTACACCTTAAGGTTGGAGATAGTGACTTCACGTGTATTTGTATTTATACTCCGAATGTGGATAACCCTGCTTACTATGCAAGTATTGCGCAGTTGGCATAGGCCTCTGCCAATACTCCATTGATACTTGGCGGCGATTTCAACCAAGTACTTGATCCTTTGATAGATAGAGCCGCCTAGAACGAGTGGTCCACCCAAGAGTCTTGATACCCTTACAGCTCTGATGAAAGATCTTGTGTTAGTAGATATATGGAGGCTGCTTCCCCCACCGACTTAGAGTTCATCTTTTTCTCAGCCCCCCATCACTCACAATCTAGAATAGATTTTTTTCTTATCTCCAAAGCACTGATATCCCAAGTGGACACGGCTAGGATTCATCCTCTCCATATTTCAGATCATGCTGCCATATCTTTCTCATTACATGTCACTACGCAAGGTGAACATCCCCGTGCTTGGTTTTTTGGGGCATAGCTATTCCCTAATTACGAAATACTGGACAATTGCTCCCATCTGAGCCCCAATGAATGGTGGAATCATGTCTGTCTCTACAGTAAATATGAGCAAATACCTCGTATGTTAGCTTCTCCCGTTCAGACCCCCCACCACTTGTCTAAATGGAAGATGCTCAACGACTATGTTCAAACTGCTAAATGCTCTCATCTGACTGTTTAAACCTGTGTAAATCTCTGTCACATGATCATTCTGTATCGCAGATACTATTTCGGTTTGTTTTGATGTACAATTACTGTTGTTTGTAAGCGCTTATATGATGATACTTATCAGCTTAGAGAAGAAGCATAGGGGTGGGGGGGACTTGGGGTTGCTTTTCCTTATTGTATGCTTGTATTTGTCTCCTTTGGTGTGTTGTTTCTTTTTGCTTGTTGTAAAATGAAAATAAACGTTTAAAAAAAAAGACATGAGGCGAAATGAATGTAAGCGCGCTTCAGAACAAACACCTCCATTCATGTTCAGTATTCAAACCCCCGGGGTGAACAGTCCGTAAGCGAAAAATCCACTGCTGCTCAAGCCACTGCAATCGATTTCAAATTGAAATGTTCTTATATCCTTCCCTCAGTCTGTACCTTTGAATAATTTTATCTTGGAGTTCTTTCAGCAGCTCTGTGTTTGGCATCTTCAGACCATTGTTTCACATTACTACTACTGATACTATTTATTTATTTATTGGTTTTATATACTGTCTTCCCTAGAAGAGTGTTCGCAGCAGGATTTTGAGTGTGGGAAATTGTCCTCAGTGTGCTTCAGTGATGACCCATTTAGGTCATATGGTTTGGTCCTGTTCATGGGTGGCCTCATTTTGGAAGTAAGTCTCTGAAGGTTTGGGTAAAGTTCTGGGAAAGCCAGTTCCGATGAGGTTGGAAGTGTTGTTGTTTTCTGATTTTTCAGCAGTATCCCCATGACATAGAGGGACTTGAGTCTTCCTTTGCAAAACTTTGTTTTTGGCTTGGAGTGCCATCTTCATTTTTTGAAAGAAGCTAGATCCTCCTACCTTGGCCCAGTGGCATGCATTGATCTTTGAGTTGCTTTTGATGGAATAAAGAGAAGTGGGCAATGTGGATGGGCCCAGGTGGAGGGCTTTTCACGACATCTAGGAGCCCTATTGGTCCTGGTTACCTCATCAGATGCACAGTCTGGTTTTGGACTGCTGATTGGATTGTCCCTTGTTCTATGGGGGCGCTATCCTTGTTCTGGATGGCAGAACTGTGCTCCCCATCTGCTGCCTTCTGAGTATCTGCTGTTTGTTCAGTGCTGGAGAAGACGGATGTCTCGGGATAGGTCTGGGTCAGTTGGGGGGAATGTTAAAATGGGGAAAATGGAAAAATTTAAAATGTCTGTAGTTTTTCTCTGTTCTAAGAGTTAATGTACATTTATTTATTTAAATTTATTTTTATACCGCCTTTCTACTATTCAAAGCAGTTTACAGTTAAACAACAGATTAACATGATCGGAAAAGTATGCTGTTTTACAGAGAACTGGAACAGTATAACAAAATAACAATATAACTGCATAACATTTGGTATATTTAACTATGAACTATTTGCAGTGTTTTATGGTTGTCTTATTGAGTCTTTATTACATTGTTTGTGTCAGTTGAGTTGAATTGTAGGATTATTATAGTAAGGGCTTATGGTGTTCTGTCTCTAGGTCAGAGAATATGTTGTATTCTTCTTGAAGAGATGTGTTTTTAGTTTCTTTCTTAAGTCTGACAGTTCTGAGAGTCCTTGCAATGATGGTGGTAGTTTATTCCATGTTGTTGTTGTTAAGTGCCATCGAGTCGGTGACAACTCATATCAACCCTCTGAATAGTTGTCCTAAATTGTGTTCGGTCTTCAGTCAGGTGGCTCATTGTTGACAGATTGGTACCTGTAACTGCTGTTATTGTATCGATCTATCTCATTGCTGGCCTTCCTCTTTTACGTTGACCTTCTATCTTGCCAAGCATGATGTCTTTCTCTAATGATCTCTCTCTTCGCATTAGGTGTCCAAAATATGAAAGTCAAAGTCTTGTCATCTGAGCTTCTAAAGAAAGCTTAGGTTTGATCTCCTGTAGTACTGACTGGTTTGTTCCTCAGGCAGTCCATGGTATATGCAGTATTCGCTGCCAGCACCATAATTCAAAGGCATCAATTTTATTCCTGTCTATCTTTTTCACTGTCCAGCTTACGCATCCATATGATGTTATGGAAAATACCATGGCTTGAATGAGTCAAATCTTTGTATGAAGAGAGAAATCTCCGCTCTTGAGAATATTGTCTAGGTCTTTCATAGCCATTCTGCCAAGAGCAATGCGTCGTCGGATTTCTTGACTGCTTGTTGCTTCTTTATTGATAGTTGATCCAAGTAGGTTAACGTTGTCCACCATTTCAATTTTTACTCCTTCAAAGATGAACTTATTGATTTTGCCAGTTGTCTGATCTTTTTCTTCTTTACATTAAAGATCAGGCCCATTTTAAGACTATGTTCCTTGATCTTCAGAAGCAAATGCTTCAGATCATCTTCACTTTCAGCCAGTAATGTGGTATCATTAGCATAGCAAAGGTTATTGATCAGTCTTTCACCCATCTTCACACCTCTGTTGTCTTCATACAATCCTGCTTCTCTGATGATTTGTTCTGCATATAAATTAAACAGGTAGGGGAAAGTATGCAGCCTTGTCGTACATCTTTGCTTATTTTAAAACATTCTGTTTCTCCTTGTTCCGTTCAAACTGTTGCATCTTGATCGGTGTACAGATTGTGCAAGAGAACGATCAGATATTCTGGTATACCCATGCTTCTTAATGTGGCCCAGAATTTCTCATGGTTACACAGTCAAAAGCCTTGCTGTAGTTGATAAAGCACAAATAGATATCCTTTTGGTATTCTTTAATCTTTTCAAGGATCCATCTCACATCCGCGATGATGTCTCTCGTTCCTTGCCCTTTCCTGAATCTTGCTTGCACTTCAGGTAGTTCTTGTTCCAGGTATGGTTGTAAGTCTGTTGAATAATCTTCAGTAGAATCTTGCTGGCATGTGGGATCAGAGCGATTGTGCGATAATTTCCACAGTCAGTTGGATCACCTTTCTTTAGTATTGATATAAACACAGACCTTTTCCAGTCAGTTTATTCCATAGGGACAGGGTGAATAGTATGAATGTTCTATTGCAGTTGGACTGCTTGCTTTTTGTCTTTTGTTGTGGGATGGCGAGTAGGTTGAAGGTGGAGTTTCTTCGCAGTCTTTCATTCTTTGTGTTTGAGATTAGGGGTTAGAGGCATGAAGCAGATTCATTGTGAAGTATTTTGAATATTGTGATGAGAATTTTGTATTGGATCCTGGCCGAGAGGGGGAGCCAGTGGAGTTGTATCAGTATGGGGGTGATATGTGATTGATAAGGAGCACCAGCAATTATTCAGCTGCAGTATTTTGAGCCATTTGTAGTGGGTGGAGAGTTTGGGTAGGCCCTGGTCAATGGAGGAGTGGCCTAGTGGTTGGGGCAAGGTACATCAGGCCAGAAGGTCAGGGGTTCAAATCCCACTAGAAGACAGCAACCTTGGGCAGAAGGACAGGAGTTTACAGTCCCACAGGTGCTCCTTGTGGTCTTGGGCAAGCCACTTAACCCTCCATAGCCCATGTCCCCCATACGTATTAGCATATGTGTCTCATATCCCCCAATTGTGTTGTGACCAGTTTGATTGAAGGATAAGGTGGTATGCAAAACTGTCAAAATGAATATTACAGAAATCTAGTACCTGTGTAATCATTGCTTGGCATACAGTTCAGAAAAGGTCTGGGGTGAGTAATGGCCAGAGGTGTTTCAGGATTCTTAGTTTGTAGTAAACTGAGATAGTTGTTATTTTTATGTGAGGTTGGAAGGATAGTTGCTGATCTAATGCTATGCCCAAGTATTTTGTCTCAGAATTCACCTTGATTTTTACATCACCAAGTTCTTTTGTCAATGGTGGGACAAAGGATGGGTTAGTGGTTACGTAGAGTGCCTCGGTCTTCTCCTGATTGATGAGGAGGTTGTATCTACTAAGCCAACCTTTTACGTCTGTGAAGCACTTATGTAGGCTGTCAAGATCTGGAGAGAGGAGATTAATGGGTGTGAGAAACATTGTCATCTGCATAGATTTGATATAGGATTTTGTGTGCTCTGAAGATCTGATGTAGATATTGAAGAGTAGGGCTGATAGAATAGATCCTTGGAGCACTCCTGTATGCTGCGAGAATGGGTTTGAAGTTGTTTTACTGATCCGTAGTTGCCGTCTCCGGGAGCAGAACCAGTTGAGGGTGGTGTCATGGAGACCGATTTTAAAGAGTCGTAGTAGTTGGTGGTGCAAAAGGGAGTCAAAGGTAGCGGAGATGTCAAGGAAAATCAAGACGAATCCATTCTTCGTAGGTTGCAAACAGGTTGTAAGGGTGTTTATGAGGGAGATAATGAGTGTTTCAACCCTATGGAACTCTCTGAAGCCATGTTGGTGGGGGTGTAGTGGTGCATGTTTGTTGAGGTGACTTTGAAGCTATCTTAGGATGATTTTCTCTGGTATTTTTGCGACTAGCAGGATGCTAGATATTGGTCTATATGATTTGGGGGAGGCTGGGTCAAGTTTTGTGCTTTTGAGGAGAGGTCAGATTTAAAAGAAATGTTACATGAATCATTTTCTTAATATGTGAGGTCATTTAAAAACTATCTAACATAACACCCAGTTAATTTTCCTGGCTATCCCCAAAATTTTAATTTTTGTGGAGGCACATTCTATTCTGCGCGTCCTGACCACTGTGTATCCGGTTGGAACTGGACGCACAGAGATAGACCTGATTCTGATCCCGCGGGGCACGTCTAGCACCCGCAGGATCAGAATCATATCTAGGCCTGTACATGCAGGCTGGGACCCGATTCCCATCGGCCTGCATGTATAGGCCCCTGCCTGGCTAACTCAATCAGTCTCCTGAATGGAGCCACGGTGCTATGGTACCATGGCTTCATTCAAGAGCCGTGATCCCCAGCCGCCGACTACTTTCGCCTTTCCCCGCAGCCCAGTCCCTGAACTGGCCTCCCATGGCCAGGGTTGGGTTGTGGGGAATCTCCTGCACTCCTTCAGCTTTTTGCTCCTTGCCGAGCCTCCCATCCGCCATCCAATCTGATCTCCCTGCACATACAGGGCCGACTTCAGAATCAGCCCTGTACATCCTGGGCCGCAGACCCCCAACTGCCCACCTTAACTCCACCTCCGCACCACCCCTTCCCACCCCCATCTAAGCCTCCCCATACAAACTCCTTGTTCGTACAGGGAGGTTTAGTCAGGGACAGCAAGGGGGACAAATAGCAGGGATGGACGTTCCAAAGGGACGTCCATCCCCCTATTCGCAGGACAGAATAGACCCCATAATGTTTAACTTGAGCAAATTAGTTTTAAGCTATTCCTCAGAAAAGTTAAAAGAATCTTCTAAATTTCTCATAGTGCTACCAGAAGCACCACTGAATATTGTAGGCATAGAGCTGACACACCACTCTTCCTACTATCTCCCTTGCAGGGGAGCCACTGTTAAAGTAAACAGGAAACAATAAGGAAGACTATCCCGACCCTTGTGGCTCTCCAGCTGTAATCATTTTTTATTCAGAAAAAACATCTCCCCATCTCACCTACTGCCTATATCCTAGGAAAAAATGAGAAAAATCAGTCAATAATGCAACCCCCACCCCAAATTTCTTCACTCGTTGTATAAGCAATTGTGGTTTACTTTATCGAGCACCGAAGGTACGTCAAGGGTCACCTACAAATACATTTTTACAGAATCTAATCCTTGATAAAGCACCAGAGGATCTAGTAAAAGCTGTTAATATAGCTGAGTGGAGGAGCAGCCTAGTGGTTAGAGCACTAGCTGGGGAGCCATTATTTTGTACCAAAAATGCAGCCATGCCAACTGCTTAGTCTGGTTTGGGGCGGAGACTGGGCAGTTCAGGGATGGAGCATGCAAACTGCAGTTAATGCAGGCATCTTTAATGCATGCTAACGGCAACGTTTCCCTTAGCATGGCTACTCTTACCACCATTTTAATTGGTGGCATTAAGTGCATCTGTGTTAATCATGGCAAACTGCTTCGCATGGGGGTAGTGCAGAACCCATGCTAACTACATGAGGACAGTCTGGGCACTGCTCCATTTCTTAATGTGAGTCCAATGCTATCCCTTCCCCCCACCCCGCTTTTTTTCATGGGTTAAGCATGGTACACTACTGCATTTTAGTAAACACTCCCCTTTATGAGCCACACAACTGGAAGCCAGCGCAAAGCAGCCAAACCTGGAATCATATGCTCATAATGATTTATGCCTTCTAACAGAAATGCAGCCACATTCTCAACAATCCGAAGGGTGCATATTGCATGGGCAGAGAGTCCAAATTAAATCCCATTGCAATAACACAGGTACACAAAAAATTTTTTTTTTAAACTGCCTCTAATGTTTCGATTGATTTTTACGTTTTTTGGTGCGCTGAATCCAAATCTGGTAACCAATTTGCTCCATCACGTACAGATTTTTTGCTACATTGGGTTAGCAGTTTGAGGTGAACGTTTCAGATTGAGTGCGATCGAGATAAAAGTTTCTTGGATGAATTCTTTATACTAATTGTTTAGTAGTTATTCAAATAAGAATAAAGAAAATTGTAACAAGGCAGCACATAAGAATAGAGTAATGTCAACAAAACACACTGTGATGGTAGCAAAATTGTCTGCACTTAAAACAGCCACATACATGTGCACAAACATTGAGCATATAAGAGCGAGGTTAGACACAAAGCAAAGCAAAGAAATGTGCAAAAAATGTTGTACAGGTATGTATGTAAGAATAGAAAACGCAAACCGCACCATTGCAATACATGAAGACAAACACCCGATGGTGTGAAAATAAAATTCTAATAAATGAGATCTGACACTGTGGTAATAACTAGCAAATTTTTATTTCAAAGTTTAGTAAAAACACAATATTTGTCAACACAGTTTAGATTTTAAAGTCATTCTTGGGTCAATCAATCTCCTGGTGGGCCCGTTTCTTCTTCCCCCGAATGCTTCTCTTGGTGCTCTGCTTGGCGTATTTTTCATCTGGGGTTTCCCGCAGCAGCAACCAGCAGAAATCAGCCATCATAGTGGTGTTCCATCTTCCTTGGTACCTTCTCTCTGCGTCCTTGATGTCCTGGTGAAACCTTTCACCTTGTTCTTCACTGTATGCCCCCAAATTTTTGGGAAAGTAGTTCACATGGGAGTGCAAGAAATGGACTTTCAGGCTCATGTTACAGCCTTGTTCTTTGAAGGTATTGAGCATCCTGGCAACAATATCCTTATAGTTCTCATCCTGCCTGTTCCCCAAGAATTTGAGAACAACATCCTTGAAGGAATCCCAGGCTTCTTTTTCCTTCTCAGACATCGTTTCAGCGAATTCTCCATCTGAAATGAGTTTCCTTATATCAGGGCCAACAAACACTCCTTCCTTTAGCTTTGCTTCAGAAAGTCGGGGAAACTTTGAGCAAAGGTACCGAAAGCACTCACCATCTTTTGGAAGGGACTTGATGAATTGCTTAATGAGACCCAACTTAATGTGGAGAGGTGGTAATAGAATTTTATCACGAGGTACCAAGCTCTCATGAAGAACATTTTTCTCACCGGGTCTCAAATACTCCCGAATTGGCCTGTCTTTTTTTTCCCCCAGTGTAGGTCGCGGGCCCGGCTATCCCACAAGCAAAGGAAGCAGGGATATTTGGTGAAACCGGATTGCTGCCCTAATAGCATGGATAGAATTTTAAAGTCTCCACAAATCATCCACTTATGCTCATCATAACGAATCTTCTGAAGAATCAGGGCCAAATTCTCGTATTTTTCTTGGAGAATAACAGAGTGAGCAATAGGAACTGAAGCGAATGTGTTGCCATTATGAAGAAGAACACCTTTTATGCTGTCTTTTGACGAATCAATGAACAGCCGCCATTCAGCAGGATCATACTTGAGTTTAAACTTTTCCATCACTCCGTATATATCATTGCAAAATACCAAATCTTCCTCTTTGCTGAAATACTTCAAAAATTGTGTCTCGCGGTTGCGGTACCAATAAAAAGTTGTTCCTGGTGACAATAGATTTTTCTGTTTAAGCCGAGAACCTAGCAGTTGGGCAGCATCTTTTGGGAGTCCTAAATCCCAGACTAAATCATTCAATTCAGCTTGAGAGAAAAGTTCAGATTTCGGATCTGGTTCAGTTTCAAACTCGGAAGTACTGGACTCATCGGGAAAAGCCATCTGATGAGTCTCATCATGATCAGAACCGTCCACACAAATATGATCCAAAGATTTTGGTGGTTCAGGCACAGGTACTTCGTTGCTATGAGGCATAGGCCTAATTGCTGAGGGAAGGTTGGGGTAACTTATTACGTTCTTATTTTTTAAGTTGTATCCCTTCACAATGCAAGAGCAAAAATAGCAGTCACTGCTGTGGTCTCTTTGTTCACGCCACATCATAGGTATTCTGAAACGAAATGCTTGTTTTTTACCTTTCATCCATAAGCGTAGATCTTCCTCACATGTCTTGCACACTTTGTGAGGAGCCCACGGTTTGTCTTGATCGCCTAACTTCAAACCGAAATAGGTGAAATATACTTTTTTAATAAATGCAGAAATGTTCCTCTGCCGCTTTTTCATGGTATATTCCCCACAAATAAAACAAAAACTGTCCGGAGAGTTGACGCAACCTCTGGCTCTGTAAGCCATCACAAATACACAGCACTGCAAACTACAACTGTAGTAAACCACTTCGGAATAAAGCTGGATTACGACTGAGCAAACAAAAGGTAATAATGAACTTGCAAGAAACTGAAATTTGACAGGAACGTTCATGTCGCAACCACCGTGTTTGAGCGAGCGAACGAGGCGAGGCGAACAGGAAAGAACATGCGCCAGCGCGAGTACTGGATTTAGCCCCCCGCCTCCCAATTGTCCTGTTAATGTATAAAATGAATACAAAACACTCTAAAATATCATGAGGGAGTGTTTCTAGTTAGTTAACCATTACAATCTCTATTTTGGGCCAAGAAAATAAACTGCAGTCGGCTAAAAGGAAATTATGTGAACATTCCTTATATGGGTAAGAAATCTAATTTTGCAAGAAAACGTGACGTGATGGAACATTTTGGCTATTTTTCCTGGATTCAGCACCCCAAAATCTATAGGAATCAGTTGCAAAATTGGAGGCAGTTTTTTGGTAGTGTACCTGTGTAATCAATACTAATTACTGCAACACTGTGTGAGAATTCTCACTACTCAAAAGAGATTTCAGGTAATGAACTAACCACAACTTTAAAAAGGTTGATTTAATAGCTGATCCTAATTGGGGCTTCAAACAGGGCCAGTCTGTCCATTAGGGCAACTACACTGTTGCCTAGGGTGGCAGACCCTGGTGGGTGGCATGCCAGCTTATCACTCCCTCCCTCCCTCGCTCCCTTCAAGTGCAGCACAGCTGCTGTTCTGAACTCCGGGGGGCCTTAAAGCAGCAGCACATGTGCCTGTAGTCCTGGCTTGCTGCTCCTGCCCCCCCTCCTCCCCCAGGTGAGACAGTGGATGCCGGGAGGGGGAGCAGCATGGCAATTCTTCTCTTCCATGCCTCGGTGAGCCTCAAGACAGCAGCAGCAGCATGGTGAGTTGGCAGGCCAGGAGGGGAGTGGCACGGCATCATGGGGGGTCTCCCTAGGGCAGCAGAAACCCTTGGACCAGCCCTGGTTTCAAGGACAATCCAAAATCAAGTATAACTCCTAGGTCACAGGCCTCATACACCCAGGGCCAGCCCAAAGGTTTCTGCCACCCTAGACAGAAATCCTAGCCGCGCTGCCCTTGCCAAGCCACATCACCGCTCCCCCCCAACTGTCGTCACCAATTCCATCGAGAGGGGCAGGGGCAGGGGTAGCCTCAGCAGCAGTGTTTCAAAAGAAGGCAGATTTTTGCCACTGCTTTCTTCCCCGTGGGGGCAAAAAGCCGCTGCTTTTCTAAATACTGCTACTGCTGCCTCCCCCTCCCCCCCCCCCCCATGATGGAATCAGCGGCAGCCAGGGGGACGGCACGGCTGGTCATGTGTGCTGTCACTGCCACCCACCTGGGCCGACACTTCATACACCACAGGAATAATAGAAAGGGAATCAATGAATGATTGCATCATCCCATACAAACCTAACAGTTCATCCTCCAGAAAAGAACTTTTCTAATGTGCAATAAACTCCTGGGCATCCACTTTGGAATGCCTCCTTCCCAGGTTACAATTCCTCAAGGACTGATTTTTACCAGATAATAGTAC
The DNA here is from genome assembly GCA_033557465.1 of Ichthyophis bannanicus. NCBI lineage: Eukaryota > Metazoa > Chordata > Amphibia > Gymnophiona > Ichthyophiidae > Ichthyophis > Ichthyophis bannanicus. The sequence goes on along the minus strand of CM066031.1, from coordinate 1,394,072,596 downwards.
AAATTTAAATGTCAATAGAGTGGCCCTAGCAGGGAACAACAGTAGCTGATGGATCCTTTAAAACATCATTGTTGATATCTCCAGGAGAAATATCAGGTCTAAAGAACGGCCTTTCTCATGCTCTGGAGAAATTAGCCGCTATAAGACAGCTACAACCAACATTGTTTCTAAAAGGTCCCGTGCTGACAAATTAAATAACCAATCCATCTGCGCATAAAAATTCCCTAAAACTGGCACATACCACCTATACTCAGGGCCGGATTTACCTATACGCCATGTACGCCATGGCGTAGGGCCCACAGCCGGCAGGGGCCCACAAAAAAAGAACCAGTTAATTTTTTTTAAACACAATTAAAAAAAAAAACCTGATGGCTGCCGCCGCGGGGCCCCCTCTGCTGCCGCGGGGGCCCCGTCTACAAGCTGAAGCCGTTGGGTCGGGTCGGGTCGGGTCTCTCTCTCCCTCCCTCCCTCCCTCGCTGCAGGCTGCGAGAGACGCGAAGATAGAGCGTCTCCTCGCGTCTGTGTTAAGCCCGCAGGGGCTGATGGGATTTCCCATCAGCCCCTGCGGGCTTAACACAGACGCGAGGAGACGCTCTTCCTTCGCGTCTCTCGCAGCCTGCAGCCTGCAGCGAGGGAGGGAGGGAGGGAGAGAAACCCGACCCGGCCCGACCCGACGGCTTCAGCGTGTAGACGGGCCCCCGCGGCAGCAGAGGGGGCCCCGCGGCGGCAGCCACCAGGTTTTTTTTTTAAATTAAATTTTACTTTAGGCCGGGGGGGGGGGTAGGACTGGTAATGGGCTATGGGGGGGGGTAGGACTGGTAATGGGCTATTGGGGGGGCTGGGGCTGGAAATGGACTGGGGGGGTAGGGCTGGTAATGGGCTATGGGGGGGGGTAGGACTGGTAATGGGCTATTGGGGGGCTGGGGCTGGAAATGGGCTGGGCTGGGCTGGGCTGGGGGGGGGGTTAAGGCTAGAGGTGGGCTGATGGGTTTAGGACTGGTAATGGACTGTGGGCTGTTGGGGGGGCTTAGAACTGGCAATGGGCTTTGGGTGGGGGTTAAGACTGGTAATGGGCTGTGGGCTGATGGGGGCTGTCTGGTAATGGGCTATGGGGGGGGCTAGGACTGGAAATGGGCTGGGGGGTTAAGACTGGAGGTGGGCTGATGGGGTTAGGACTGGTAATGGGCTGTTGGGGGGGGTTAGAACTGGTAATGGGCTTTGGGGGGGTTAAGACTGGTAATGGGCTGTGGGCTGATGGGGGTTGTCTGGTAATGGGCTATGGGGGGCTAGGACTGGAAATGGGCTGGGGGGTTAAAACTGGAGGTGGGATGATGGGGTTAGGACTGGTAATGGGCTGTGGGCTGATGGGGGGGGGTAGGACTGGCAATGGGCTATGGGGGGCTGACTGGAAATGGGTTGATGGGGTTAGGACTGGAAGTGGGCTGATGGGGGGTTAGGACTGGTAATGGGTTATAGGGGGGGCTTAAACTGAAAATGGGGTGATGGGGGGTTAAGGACTGAAAATGGGGTGATGGGGGGTTAAGGACTGTAAGTGGGGTGATGGGGGGGCTAGGACTGGTATTGGGTTGGGGGGTTGCTAGGACTGGAAATGGGCTGATGGATGGCTAGGACTGGAAATGGGCTGATGCAGGGACTAGAAGGGAATGGATGCTGGGTGAGGCTGGAACTAGAAGGGAGCTGATGTTGGGGGAGGATTAGAATGGGATGGGGCTGGAAGAGTAAAATGGAGAAGGGAAAAATATTTTGTGTGGGAGGGATAAAAAATCTACAATTGGCCGGGTATTGGGAGAGTAAGTGGGGATTGAGGATGGAGGGGTAAAATTTGAGTGGATGAAATAGGAATGAGGAAAGAGCAAAAGGAGAAAGATTAGTATGTTAAAGCAGATGTAGAGAGAGAATGGAAAAAAATCTAGAAGAGAGAAGAAAGGACAAATGGACAGCAGACGATGGAGAGTTAGCAGAAGACACGAAGAAACCAGAAGAAAGTGGCTGGAGCAATTGCAGCTGAAAAAAATGCACAAAAGGTAGAAAAATATCTCTTTATTTTGAATTTATTAATTGGAATATGTCAGCTCTGGTAAATGTGCATCATTAACGTCTGCGCTTTGTTTAGTACAAGAGCAAATTAATGTATAGTTTTATTTCTACAGTGTTGTACATTCCAAGTTTGGCTTTTGGGATTCCCAGTTTAATTATTGTCTTCCTATTTCTAAATTGTGATTACTTGTTTGGTGATGGTCTATGTTCTGCATGTGTAACTGAGCTGAGGTGTTCTGTTTATATAATTCCTATTTGACATTGCCACTTGTTCTCTTTCCCCAGTAGGTCATGTATTGTTGTTCTCTGAAATGTATTGGTTTAATATTTGCAGTGTTGCCTTTTGATAGGTAGATTATGGTGCTTTGTGAGCCCTGGTAGTGCTGTTAGGATACGGCGGGTTTACTATGGGTTCTAAATGGGCAGTGTTTGTAGTAGTTCCTAATGTGTCTGGCAGTTGGCACTGGATTATAGTAATGTAGAAATCTTTTAGTCTTTCTTTATCCATACACTCATTAAGAGGCACGTTTACTAAAAGTTAGTATATGGTAACATTATGCAAATATTTATGCAAATGAGGCCCCTTATGCAAATGAGGTCCGCACCCCCCTTGGGCCGCCCCTGCTGGGGGCCCACAATTTTTGTTGGCGTAGGGCCTCACTCAAGGTAAATCCGGCCCTGCCTATACTGCAACTGCATTAGCAATTGAAAGGAGCAGAGCCCCATCTTGGTGATCAGTAACATAGAGAAAAACCCTGAAGCTGAAGCCAAAGTCATAGACCCCCACAATCTCCCAGAATAGCAAGAGCAGCGCATTCCACCTTATATATATAGTATCACGAAATACAGTCCAAACTCTCCCACCCTATTCATCCTCCCGAGAACAAGAAATGCACCTAAAACTCGGGGGGGGGGGGGCAGGGGGGGCAGAGCTGGTGAAAATTCCCGCATCTATCTCAGACATCCAGGATTGAGTAACAAATGAGCTGACATTCACCGGCCACCACAGGCACAATATACTGTATGTTCAGCAGCAGTAGGAATAGTCATCTTTTACAGTCAATGCCTGTGGCTATCCACATAGCCAATCTGCATAGACTTAGGGCAGCTTTTTACCTTTCCAAGTCATACAATACTTAGCCTGATAAAGGCACTGAAAATTGTCATTATCTAGATAAGTGCTAGCTCTTCCCCAGCTCCATGCACAGACCGCCTCTGTAATATAGGGGTAGTGCTGGGGCAGTAGAAGGAAATATTCAGTGACACTGGTGGTGGCAGCTGTTCATCCCACCTACCCAATCCTTCCTGCTATGTTGGTCGAATGAGTGACTAGCCCTACTTCTGGTGGGTCATTGCTGGGCAGCCCAGCAGAGGCTGCAGGGAAGCATGGTTGCTACTTTGCTCCCAACTCTGACAAATCCCAAATCAATTGCCCTGTTGCAGAAGTGCTGATCCGATAGTAGTTACTGCTCCCATCCTCCCTTCCTGCTTTCTTATTTTCAGGTGAGTGTTCACTGCTCTAATCTGGCCTGCTGGCCTTGTGGATAGGCAGCGGCTTGCTAGGGGTGGATGGGGCAACTGAGTAGGATCATAGCAAAAGATGAACTATGAATACAAAAGGCTAAGGTGTGGAGTTGTGGGAGTCAGGGGGGATGAGAGGGCAAAATATTGAGAATAAAGGGAGTGGGGGGTCATTAGTGGTGCATGAACTGCATTTTGTAGCAGGATTGGCTGGGAAAGAGGATACTCTATGTAAGGTGTTTGTGAGTGGGAGATAAAACTCTGTATGAATGACAGTAGGGGATGATGAGGGGGTCAAAGACTGCAAGGGGCGTTTGGGGGTAATGGGAGGGGAGACAGGCTCCATGTATGTCTGTGGGAAGTGAAAGTGTCCAGGGACAATCTGTGTATTGTTTGTATTGAATGAGAGCTTATGGAAGGTAAGTGAAAAGAGGGAATGGATGTAGAGGGAGTATCATGAAGGAATGAGTAATTCAATGTTGTTTAATCATTAAAATGCTATGTTACATTCATAACAGTAATATTTATAGAATATTACCCTCATCCTCACATCTTCAAGCTCAAAGGGGATTAACACTGCCTCCCTCCATCCATCACCACTCACTGATGTGTGTCCTAGTTGGGAGGCCATTAGTAGAAGAAAGCTAATGGGATATCTTTCAAACAGTGACATGCTTTTGTTTGCAAAAACAACACCTTTTTGAGCTAGGTCAAAACGCGTGCGTGTATGTGTGTGGCGGGGGGGGGGGGGAGCTACTATTAGGCAAAGGACCACATCCTGCATCAAAGAAGGTACAGAAAAGAGGAAATAAGTTTCCCAATCTGAGCCTTCAACCTCTTCCTCAGTAAGGTGACCGGTGAGCAGCCCTGACAACCCATCTAAGTAAGTTACCATGGAGGAGATGGGGCAGAGTTCGGCAGCACTGTACTGGAGCAAGTGGCAGGAAGCATTAAAGATGGTGGCATAGTGCACTGGGAAAATGATTACACTGTTATGGCCAGCTTTGGAATTTTAAAGGCTACCGCATTTCTTAGCCCCAGTTACCATGTGTCCTTCTGGACAAGCTTTGGTAGGCAGGTGATGCCCAGTCTGTATAATAAATGCCATGCCCAGCTGCATTCACAGCTGGCCAAGTGAGAGTGCACCATCAGGTGGGCTCTACTGCACACTCAGGTGATGGATGATGGTCATACCTCGGCCCATATCTTAGAGGAAATAAGGGCATTGATGGAGACCTGACACCTAGGTCAGAGAGCAGTGCTTCCTGGCTATTTTTAAACAGATGGCAGGAAGAACATAGTTAAGGCAATGAAGGAGAGGGGCTTTTGTGTGTCTGATGCTTACACACTTACTTCACCTGGTAATAAGAGACTTTCGGGTGGGATTAAGGGGCTTGATATAGAGTTAGGATGACTAGGTGCGAGTACAGTGCCCAGCCATTGCCGCCATCCTCTATCCCCAGATATTTAATGCTGGAGTCATATGCCACCTTGGCATTGAATGTTTGGGGGTCACTGCCAATGTTCCCTCTAATTTTCTGTAGGCTGCGTGCGCATAAAATATCAGCTGTGCAGCTTTTGAAGGAAGGTTAAATTTTTGTGCGCCACATAACGACACTCAGAGTTATATACTTAAAATTTGACTACACGTCAGAATACAGTATGTACACCACATTGATTGCACTAGAAAATATTGTAGAACTTGTGAAAACCATAAATACACAACTTTTCAATTTTAAGAACTTCTGTGTTGTTTTCTATCAGAATCAGAACCGTAATTTTTGTGCGCTCTGTTGTAAAGTATGTGCGCTCACTCGGCGAGGTGTGTGCGCGCGCACACGCTCACAGCTTAGAGGGAACAGTGGTCACTGCACATGCCTGGAAGTCACAGAGGCTAACCGAGTAGCAGCGATATTGCACCTTTGGCCGGTTAGCTTCTACGGGTAAAGATAGGCCAGCTTTTGCAGTGCCTATCTTTTACCAGTCAGTGCCCAGTTAGCGTCTGTTGCTGCCCATGACACACCCCAGAACTGCCATGACACGGCCCAATGCTAAGTGGGGCATGCATCAGGTTAGCATCAGTGCATATAAGGGGGAAGATCGGGGATATTCAACTACACTATCCCGCTGAGCAGCATTTACACAGTATACCTTTTGAATATCAGGTCCAAGGTATTTTGGCTGCGGTAGAGGAGTTGGAATGCTCCTTGTAATTCTTTTGTGTTATTATTGTTTTGTGTGTAACATCTCTACACTGATAACTCTCAGATCTCCCTTTCTGCAACTGAAATCTATCCGGGAATGGAGGTTCGGATCTCTGCCTGCTTATCTGATATTAGTGCCTGGATGTCTCACCACCATCTGAAATTGAACATGGCCAAAACTGAGCTCCTTTTCTTTCCCTCTAAACCCATTTCCCCCCTTCCTCCTTTCTCTGTTTCTATGGATAACGCTCTACTCCTCTCTGTTTCTTCAACTTGCAACCTTAAGGTCATCTTTAGCTCCTACCTCTTCTTCTCCACACACATCTAACAGATAACTAAGACCTGCTGTTTCTTTATAACAGTGGCAAAATTCATGCCTTCCTTTCTGAAGACACTACTAAAACCCTTACATTCGTTCTCTATTCACCTCCCATCTACACTATTGCAACCTCCTCTTTGCTGGTCTTCTTCTGAATCATTTCTCCCCACTTCAGTCTGTTCAAAACTCAGCTACACGGCTAATCTTCCGCCAGTGTCGCTATGCTCATGTCACCCTTCTGCTCAAGTCATGTCAATGGCTCCCTATCCATTTCCGCATCCAATTCAAACTTCTACTACTGACCTTTAAGTGCCTTCATTCAGCTGCTACTCACTACCTTTCTTCTTATCTCTCCCTACACCCCTTCTCGGGAACTCTGCTCTTCTGACATATCCCTTCTATCTGTGCTTTTCTCTTCCACTGGAAACTCTGGACTTTGATCTTTCTACCTTGCTATTCCTTATACCTGAAACAAACTGCCTGAGTCAGTATATCAGGCTCCAACTGTGGCCCTGTTCAAATCCAGGCCAAAAGCTCACTTCTTTGAGGCTGCTTTTGGATCCTGATCCCCTTTGTCTCCTGTTCGCCTCCTATGTGTTTCCTTACCATTCCCCTAGATATATCCTAGTCCCCAGTTGTTGTGCTGTCTGTCTTGACTAGACCATAAGCTCTTTTGAGAAGGGGTTGTCTCTTACATGTCTCTGTACAGCACTGTGTAAGCCTTGTAGTGCAATACAAATGATAAGTAGTAGTAGTAATAATACCCTTGCACTGGCTCTATTTAAATGGCTAATGCAAAAAAAAATCTTTATCAAGGTATTTTCAAGATTGGCAGTGGTACACAGCAGTAGAAAAGTTTTTTGCAATACCTCAGAATTCTTTGTTTATCTATGCAAACTATTAAAGGACATGCTTACTCAACCATGCTAACTGTTAGTACAGGGCTTACTGTGTGCTAAGCGGGCTGCACTGTTATAGTGGGGTACCATGGTAAAAATCCATTACTAACTGGTTAGTGTGCAATGAGGTGGGGACTGGGCACATTAGGGATGGAAGGTGGGCACTGGCAGCACATCACGCTTAGTGCTGCTATCATTGGTGCATGCTAACCGTGAAGATTCCATTAGCGTGAGTGCACATGCCATCTCATCAAGTGGTGGCGGTAAGTCCACCTGCATGCTGTTTAGTATGGCGAGGAATGGCTTTAATGCACTAACAAGAGGACATGAGGATATGCCACTAAAAGTTAGCACAGACCTCTGCACTATTTCTTGGGCATCATCGTGCACTAACATCAAACATTTTAGTAAACATATCCCTACATGTGTTTTGATTGATATTCTTGTTAATGTTGCCATTCAAAAGTGGTTTGAATGGCATATTGTGGACAGACCATTAAAGACAATGGTTGTAGCTATGCTTTGGCTTATCTTGGGAGAACAGGTTTTATTTTTTATGCTGCCTCATGCTGACCTTACTGGGGCCATTTCTGGCATGTAGGGCTGGTGCTAAGGTTTTGGGCCACCCCTATGCAAACTATGAATCAGCGCCATCCACCCTCGTTAGCTGATGATCCGTCGCTGCAGCCACAATGCTATTTTTGATACCACTTTAGTTTTTAATATTTCTTTCACTTTTTACTGTTTTATTTTTCTCATTTTTTAATTTTTATTTTTTATATATTCTCATATTCTTTTCTGCATCTTGGCACCTTCCAAACATTAACCAATAAATTGGTCACTTTCAGAGTGAAAAAGGTCAAATATTTTATAAATACACTACACATATACCAAATCTTACTATGATTGATTTATAGATATGGATCTTATGTAATCAACAATTTATGGGTGAACAGGAGGTCTCAGACATATCGGGCATAATTTAGGCATTAAAACACCTACTCAAAATTGCCCTATTGCATCAATGACCTCCCTTATCAACAATTCTTTAGGCAAAAAATCAGATTGTGTGCAAACTTAACTTATACAGAGAAACTCTTCAAAGCAACAAAATCTGATGCCTCCCCTCAAAAATTCTTTAGGCAAAAAATCAGATTGTGTGCAAAAAACGCTGTGCAGCGTTTTTTGGAAAGCTCACTGACCATGTTGAAGAGAGGTCGGGGTTTATATGCGTGCTGTATCTATGGTTGTTAGAATTATTCCCCTGATGAAGTATGCTAGCGAAACGCTTATAGGGCACCGATGTGTGGCGTTGGGGAGGCATCAGATTTTGTTGCTTTGAAGAGTTTCTCTGTATAAGTTAAGTTTGCACACAATCTGATGTTTTGCCTAAAGAATTGTTGATAAGGGAGGTCATTGATGCAATAGGGCAATTTTGAGTGGGCGTTTTAATGCCTAAATTATGCCCGATATGTCTGAGACCTCCCGTTCACACTGAAATTGTTGATTGCATAAGATCCATATCTATGAATCAATCACAGTAAGATTTGGTATATGTGGAGTGTATTTATAAAATTGTTGACCTTCCAAACATTGGCAACAGGATTTAGTAAAAGCTGTTAGTGCAGCTGGGTTTAACAAAGATTTGGACAAGCTCCTGAAGGAAAATTCCATAAACTAATAGTAAAGTGGACTTGGGGAAATCCACTGCTTACCCCTGGGATTATCAGCATGGAATCTGTATACTGTTTTAGATTCTAGCCAAAACTTGTAACCTGGATTGGTCACTGTTGGAAGCAGGATACAGTTGATGGACCTTTTTGTCTGACCCTGTGTGGCAAATCTTATATTCTTATGATCCTATCAATCATGCTGTCAGTTTACATCCTCTATGATCAGTGTCTTCATATATAAATGATTCCAGTCAGAAATGGGACCAGCTTTTTCTGTGCTAGGCAAACAGTAGAAATTACATTCCCCCCTTGTCCTGCCTCCTTCCAGCATTTCATCCTCTTGTTTCCAGCATCTCATTCCTCTCCCTCCTCCCTTTCCCTGTGTCTAGAAACTCCCCTCCCTCTCCCAGCCCCCTTTCCTGCATCGAGCAACTCCCCTTCTTCCTTTCCTCTTTCCTGCGTCCAGAAGCTCCCTCTTCCCATGTCTCCATTCACCATGATCCCTTCCCCTCCATTCCCCCCCTTTTGTCATTCAGGACCTCTCCCTCCCTTCCCCTCCCCTTCTCTTCCCTTTTCCTATATCCAGCATCTCCCCTACCCCCATTCATGCATTCAGCAGCATCTTGCCCCAACTCCCACCCTTCCTTTCCATCCAGCAACTCACTTCTTCCTCTTTCCAGCTGCTTGAACTTAAGGAGACAAATGAAGCCAGATTCATTGCTTGGGTGGAGTGGGGTGCAATGTGGATGGACAATGAGTCAGAAGAGCAAGATCCTCTCCTGCTTTGCCTTCTATCCACAGCGGACAGGCCCAACCTGTTATAGCGGACAAGCCAGCTGCTCCTTCAGTAGCTTTCTGTTCATTTCCTCCTCTCCTCTCTCCAAGTCTTCACTGGTAGTCTGTGAGTCAGGCAGCGCAGCAGGTTGGCAGCAGTACCTTGCTTGCTTCTGCTTTACAACAAAGGCAGCAAGTAAGTGCAGCAGGAGACTGCAGGCTCACAACTTTAGAGGCCCTCCCAGCATGCAGGCACAACCCCATGAATGGAAGCACACTGCCCTGTCTCCCGCCCCCCCATCTGACCCCTAAAGCAACTCCACGATCCCCTCCAGTCCTGACCTTGATGGAGGTTTTCATCCTCTGCCTGCTTTGAATCCTTCTAGGTGCCCTGGGTCTAGTGCAGCACTTTAGGATTTTCTTCCTTCCACAGTACATAGAGGAAATGATTGCTGAAGCTCCTGGCCTAAGTGCCTTCCAGGGCAACATTTCATAGACTAACAAATTTCATGCACCCAAGTGCCTCAGGATATCATGAGCATCAATGATGACCTGCCCATTGAATTCCTATGGCCAAAGTTTTGGGGAATATGTAGGGCAATGCTTCCCAAACCTTTTTCTGATGTGACTCCATTTTAGCAGCTGAAAATTCCCGTGATCCCAAATAGTAATCAAATAAAATTATCACTCAAATAACATAAATATAAATATATAAATATGTAATCTATGCTTTTTAAAGTAATTATCTGATGTACTCAACATGCCTAACACATACAGGCTTCTTGAACAAATGCAGCGTGGGGCTGAGCGTCTGGGGGCAGTATGTGCCAGGGGTTAAGCATTGGGGGGCAGTGTATGTGTGTGTGTGGAGGGGAGTAGCTGAATGTTTAGGGGCAATGTGTGTGCATGCAGAAGCTCAGCATCTGGGAGCACTGTATGTGCATGGTTGTGGGAGCTAAGTGACCAGGGGCAGGGTGTATATGTGTCTGAAGCTGAAGAAAGCACAGCCTGATAGTGGGCTTTGAGGTTCCCTCCAAAATTTGGTCCCAGCCATATCTAACACTGGTCCTTGCAGATGTACATTCCAAAAGCTCACATATTCCAATCACTAAATAGAAAATATTTTTTTTACCTTGTTTTCTGGCATTTTTATTTTTCTAATCGTGTTGATCCAATGGTCTGGTTTCTGCTTTTCTCTGCTTTCCCTTAACACTTGTTTCCAGGGTCACCTGTCTATTTGCCATTTCTTCTCTCTCCTGTCTTCACTTCATCACCTATATCAATTTGTAATATTGATCTCTTCTTTTCAGTTTTCTTCTCCTTTTACCATTAAGTTTTCATTCTCCTGCTGTTTGCTGCATTTAACCACAGATTTCCATCATGTTGCCTCATTCAGCTCTCCCATCCCCATCTCTCTCTCTCTCTCTCTCTCGAGCCTCTTATTGCTCAGTCTTTCACTAACTCTCCCCTGTCTCTTCTCCCCCGTGTCCTGCATTACCCCTCTCACACTCCCTATCCAGGGTCTCTTAATCTCTCCCATGTTCAGTATGTCCTGTTTGCCTCCCTCATCCCTCCCACACATGTCCAGCATTTCTTCTATCTCCCTAGCCCCCCCCCCCCCATGCCCACCATTTCTTTTGTCTCCCTTCCTCTCATGTCCAGTATCTCCTTTCTGCATCTCTAGCTCCATCCCTAACATTCAGTATTTCCTGTAAGTCTCACCAGTACCTGTGCCCCCTATGCCCAGCTGCTCCTTTATCTCCCCTCCCCAGTACCCCCCCCCCATTTCAAGCATTTCCTGTCTCCCTTCCTCCCATGTCCAGTATCTCTTCTGTCTCCATAGTTCACCCTCTACCATATCCAGCATCGCCTTTGTCTGCCTGCCCCTTACCACCCCCATGCCAGACATCTCCTTGTCATTCAAACTATTCCAACTCCATCATCTCCAGCTTCCTCTCTATTTCCCCTTCCCCTGGTGGTCCAGCCTCCAACGTTCCCTTCCCTTCCTCCACAGACCAGCATCTTCCCCAAATCCTGCACTCTCTTGCCAGATCGCAGCAGACTGCATCGTGCCCCCATATCCCTCCAAACTTGCAGCAGCAAACACTCACATTACAATACAAAGTACCACTGCTGCATTAAACAAACCTCCTCCATCCCTGATCCAGCACTGGCCTTCCACTTCCTTCTGTGGGCCGACTGAATCACGCCACTCCTCCCCCCCTGGAACCTGTATCAGCGCTCTGTGTAGAGATACGATGTGCAGGGACCCCAAGCTGGAGTCTGTACATGTGCAGAAGGTTTAGTCTCAGCTACGTCCTGCTTCATAGAAACAGGACGTATGAGAGGGTTGTGTGTGTGTGTATGTGTGTATCATGGGGACTGCAGGGGCTATGTGAATATCTGTGTCATGGAGAGTGTTGGGGGTGCATGCACATGTGAGTGTTGGGCTGTATATTTTCATATTTGTTGGGTACCGTGTGTGCCTGCAAAAAGAACACACTTACAGTGTGACAAAAAGATACGTTTCTCCTTCCCTTATTTGCAAAATCATACATGTCGGGGGAGGGGAGGTGGAGGAAGAGTTCGGAGAGAAGATAAAGTGTGTCTCGTTATGGTAGCAGAGGCTGTATAAGGAATCTTTATAACTGGTGTTATCTATATATTTGTGTCTATCTTCTGATAGTGGCTAAGGGGTCCATTCTGACACATGAATAGCAGGGATGGATGTCCCGTTGGGACGTCCATCCCTGCTCCTTGCCCCCCTTGCTGTCCCCAATGAAAGCCTTCTCTTATGAACAAGGAGTTTGTACAGGGTTGCTTAGACGGGGGCAGGAGGGGGTGTCGTAGAGGCAGGGTGAGGGTGGGCAGTGGACAGTCCGCAGCCCAGGATGTACAGGGCCGATTCTAAAGTCGGCCCTGTATGTCCGGGGCCGGCAGACTGGACTGGGGACTTATTCCACCTCAGAGGTGGAATGTCCCCCTGGATGTCGGGGGATGGCAGGCCCAGGTGGCGGATGTGGGGCGAGGGGGTTCCCCGAAGCCCGACTCTGGCCATGGGAGGCCAGATCGGGGGCCAGGCTGCGGGGAAAGGAACAAGTGGCTGGTGGCTGGGGATCGCGGCTCCTGAATGGAGCCTGACTGAGTAAGCTGGGCAGGGGCCTGTATATGCAGGCCGATCTAAATCGGGACTCGGTCTGTATGTACAGGTCCAGACCTGATTACAATTCCGCGGAGCACATCTAGCCCCCATGCGATATGAATCGGGTCTGCCTCTGTGCGTCCTGCTTCTGATCTGGTGCACAGGAGCCTGGGTGGCCAACTTGGAATGTGCCTCCATGTGGCGGGGGGGGGGGGGGTGTGGTGGTGGTTTAGGGGTGAGGTGCATGTGTTTGTGTGTGTGGTCCAGTGAGAGGGTGGGGTATCTGTCTGTAAGTCTGTGTGTGTATGGTGCGAGGGTGAAGTGCCTTTCAGTGTAGTGCAGGGGTGGGGCTCCTCTGTGTCTGTGTAGTGCAGGGGTGGGGCTCCTCTGTGTCTGTATGTGCAGGGGTGGGGCTCCTCTGTGTCTGTGTAGTGCAGGGGTGGGGCTCCTCTGTGTCTGTGTAGTGCAGGGGTGGGGCTCCTCTGTCTCTGTATGTGCAGGGATGAGGGGTTGCGCCTCTTAGCATACACACATTGTGCCCTTTTTTTCCTATGAATTCATCTCTCCAACTTCCAACCCATTCTCCTCTCCCCCCAGCCCCTCGCCTGCTGCCCCACCCCCACGCTCTGTTCCCTTCTCAACCTCTGTCCCTTTCTTCCTCCCCTTGCACTCTCACCCCTGTGTTTTGCTGCGTTTGTCCAGCATGACCTTGATGGGAGAATTTCAATTGCAATCCCAGGGCTACAATGGATCATGGGAAGGGTGGGAGTTGAGCAAGCTCAGCACAGTAAGAGGCAGTACAGGTTTCAATCTAGTTTTTCTTTGTAATCGTCAGAGAACATATCTTCCACCATTCAAAAGTCTTTCTATTACTAATGTTTAGTTTATAGTGTTAAAGGTATTACTGAATGTGTGCATAATGAACATTTTTATAAAGATATACTCGTATGTCAGTGTAGGCATGGAATGATGCCTAAAGACTGAAAATGAGTGATGAGTGAAGCTGTCTTTGTGGAGGTCCCTATCCCACAAGTGATGGGGATCCTCTCACAAGCAAGATGATTTGGGGTGCACTGATCTGCAACTGAGATGGTGCTGTAATGGTCCATCACAAGAATGACAATGGATGGCAGCAGGCTGCATTTGGAAGCCTTTTGGTGTGAACTGGTATCAGTAATGTCTAAATGGGGTATGTGATCTGCATGGCTGCAAGAGCGTCATACCCAATGGGGCCTCACTACGCCAGTGCTCTCTCCCTCATTGGCATTCCATCTCTTACCAGTGCTCTTTGATAATCTTTCCTGTCACCCAGCAGTCTATCTAATAGGGCCAGAACTGCCACATGAGCACAGAATATAGTGCCTCTTGAAGAACATGGCAGGTAGAGCTGTTCTGCATGTTGCTGCCATCAGAAAAATATCCTTCTCCTAGAAGACATATCACAGGCTGAAAGATTTCATTAGAGCCTCCACCAGCACCATGAAAGCTATCACTGTCTGCAAGGCAGTCGCCAGTAGGAGGACAAACAATAAGGCTGCTAGGAAAAAGGGAGGCAAGACAGAGAATTATGCAGCTTGGCAGAGGTTTGGAGGGCAGGGAAGCTGTTAATAATTGTGGAGAGGGAGAGAAGTTAGAGGAGAGAAGGGTAGACATACAGAAAAATGGAGAGGGAAATGTGTGAGCAAGGAGGAAAAAGTAAGGGAGGGATAGGGAGAGAGTAGGGGGCAGGGAAGGATGAAGACAGGATGTGAGTGCTGGAGGAGAGGGTGAGCTGGGGTTGAGAACAGGAAGAGAGAGAGAGAGAGAGAGAGAGAGGAAATAGGACAGAGATAGAGAAAGGGAGGGTGGTGGCAGGGGAGTAGGGTAGAGTGGATTGTGCAAGGGGATTGAGAGAGTGAGGCATAGGAAATAAGGAGACAGGAGGGCATCAACGTCAGTTTTTAAACAGTCCATAGACAGCCCTAACAAATGCCTTATCCTTAAACACAGTGGGAGCCCCAGGCTATGCTCAGAAATCCAGCCTAGCTAATATCCCACCAGAATGAAGAAATGAAAGACAATTGTGTTATTGACTGCCCTGCACAGCTATTATCAGTCTGGAAAGCAATTGGTTTGACAGCTGTCTTGGATATGGTGAATTATGATTTTGCAAATAAAGTTGTGCCTTTGAACTTTACCTCAGACTCTAATATTTTCTGCAAATGATACGGTCTTTCGTAAGTATTGGGGGTGAGATGAGAATCACAGCAATGCAATGTGTGCCAAGGAGTTAATGCTGAATCCTGGCAACTCAACAGTCCCTGGGGTTTCTTTGCAAGGTTTGACCAGAAGTAGATTGCCAGGCCTTTCTTCCAAGGCAATGGAGGGTAAAGTGACTTGCCCAAGGCCACAAAGCATGCTAGTGGGAAATGGATTCTAGTCTTCTTAGTCACCACTAGGCTATTCCTCCACTCCAAGGTGCTAATGTTATGTGATTAACAACACAGAGTCAATATTTTGGCTACTCTGTCCCAAATCTATCCATCAATTCTTTGATCTTCACTCCCAGTCCTCCAGGACTGCCAACAGACCAGGTTTATAGGATATCCCTAATGAAAATGCATGGAGAGATTTGCATGCCCATTACTTCCATTTCATGCATATTCATTAGGGACAGCCTAAAAACCTGACCTGCTGTTGGCTCTTGAGGACTGGGAGTGAAAACCTGATATTAATTAGTCACAGCAAATTGAAAAAGAAAAGTTACGGGATATGAGAAGTCTTATCAATGTGTAATATATGATTGTGTAGCAGCAATCGCTGTGAAAAGCTCTTATTCTATCACTCACCCACAGAAGGAAGACTCTCAGACAGGCTGGAATGCAAACAGGAACTTTTAATGTGCACACAGGATCAGACAGAGATACCAGCAACCTCCACAAGGGTCTGAACCCCGAGGGACGGCCTACAATGCCTTATATACAGTACAGTTTTAAACTCATTCTACAATCCCATTTGCCACAGGTATTTCCTGCCCACCAATCAGCAGCCCCTGGGGAGGTACCTGGGTGACCTGTCCAAACCGGTATGCTCTGGTCTGTTGGTTTCAGGGCTAGGGAAATACTGTGCTCAGACCTGGAGTGGGGGAAGGGTGCCTACTGGAATCTCAATGTCTCTCTTAGCAGGCTGATTACCTCATGGCTTGCGGGGGAAGGGTCAGGCTGATCAGAGCCTCATGGCTTGCAGCATGGCTTGGGGGAAGGGCTATCTACAGTTCGCAGCATGGCTTGGGGGAAGGGCTACCTATAGCTACCTCATGGCTGCCTCATTCCCCCCTTTTTAAGTAAGACCTCAACCGCTAGAGGCGGTTGAGGGCTGTATTACTGGAGGCAAGCCGCAGAGGAGTATATTGGGTCAGGGCCATGACCGTGGCAGCCGCCTTGCGTTCTACCAGGGTGCCAAGGGTGGAAACAACCTTTTCTCAGTCTGATCCCGTTCCAGGAAAGGTGTCTGTAAATCAGTCTCTCCGGTGGTCCAGAGTTCGTCGGCAGTCTGTTAGAACCCCGTACTGGGCAGAAGTGTCAAAGCGTAGGGGCTGGTTTGGAACTGTGACAGAAGTCCAGGCTGGAACAATTTCTGGTGCAGCGGCCTTGACACGAGAGTGATGGATCCTCGGAGCAACTTCAGCCACCTTGACAGCCGTGGGGGTGGTCCGCAGAACAGTATACGGGTCTCGCCACTGGGGAGTCAGCAGATCCTGCTTCCACTCCTGGATCCATTATCACTGGAGGTTCCTTTGCTGGTAGGAAATATTCCATTATGCCCTTGACTGATCTCCACATGTTTACAGATCAGACAAGTGCACGCGCGTGTTCTGTAATTCTGACAAGTTTTAGAATCACACCAATTTTTTTTTGCCTGTGAGAATTTGTCATCAATTTATCCCCCTTTGCCTCTGCATGCCTGGCCAGGACACACAGAGGAAAAGTAAGGCAAAAAAACATCTGGAAGTACCACATGGTCAGTGCGGGGTTTTTCCAAAGCTCATCAGGATGCAAGGTGCACCCAGCCTGTCTCCAGGTGCCTACTTACAATCTTTGAGTATTGTGGTGGGGCCTAGATGACTTCCTAAATTGAAGATACTGGAGATGGCATAGTTGAATAAAATGCTCATCATTTTTTTATATTCATTAGCCAGATACATCACTTCACATCATTAAATTGCCTTCACCAGTTTACTGTCCATCAGAGTCCTTCCACATCATTAAATTGCCTTCACCAGTTTACTGTCCATCAGAGTCCTTCTTCTTAATATATCACTTTACCCCTCACAACACTTTCCACCAACTACATACATAGGTCCTTCAATTTTTTTCTTTTTTCTATACCATACTAATGTATCCTTATCTGGCAAGGCTGCTAAAACAATTGTTAGAGACATAGTATTGTTGTAAACAGTGTCCATTTCCCACTAACTTAATTGGTGCAGTTCTAGATTGGCATGGGTGCTCATTCTAAATAGCGACTGTCTAAACAATCTTCAATATAAAACGATACATCAATTCCAATAGAAAGAAATATGGCTCCTAACATGACAGCCACATATCTCTCATGTATGACTAGAGTCTATTGTACACCTGGTTCCCAGTGAGAGTACTGTAGGAAACTTAAAAAATACTTGGACTGATCTTGAAAATGCAGTGGTCCACAAGGATTTATGTAAGCTATCCATTAATTATGGTGTCAAAAGAGATCCTCTTGAGGTGAGAGACTAAGAGGGTACAAGGCATTGGTGGTTGGGCCTCATGGCGATACTCCTTCTGGTTCTTCTTGGCCTGCAAGGCATTTGTGAATAGGCCTCATGGCAATACTTCCTCGGGTTCTTCTTGGCCTATTCCCCCCTGCCTATTCATGTCTCTTCAGAGGCATAAATGTACAAGGTTCGTGTTTTCTCAGGCCTTGTGGGTCCTCGAGGAGTCTTAGAGCAGTCAGAATTCCAGTGGCCCAGATCATCACACTTGGAGTAGCATGTTTTATTGCCTTTTTCCTAGGCTGTCGTCTCACCTTCTGCCCCTCTCTCTCATTCATTTTCTCAAAGCTCTCCTGGATCATTGCTGACAAGTAAGATTTAGTTTTATCCAATCAACTCGAGTTAATGTTATCATTATATTTGTAAATAATATTTTTACAAATATTTCCATATTTCTGGGAATCATAGTTCCATCTTTCCACTAAATTTGCTTTATATACTTGGGAACCAAGCGATTTCAGATCAGCCCCTTTCCAAAATTTAATATTTACTCATCTTATTGCTGTGTATACTGGACCTCTACATAATGTACTCCTACCAGTATATTTGGTAACAAAGTACAAATGTATAAACTAAAAAGATTTGTATCTCACAGTGCTATAATATATTGTGCTCCTGAACTCTGGACACCAACATGTAAAATTCAAATACAGCAGGACAGGTGAATTTATTCTAAATAGCACCTATGATGTTACTGTCCTGTTCATCATTCATCAGCACAGAGCTTAACAAGGCAAAGTGATTACCTTGTATCTTATAGTTCAAAACAGGCATGAAACTGATACTTTATAAGAAGGTTGGTGGATATCTGGAATGCAATATCATTGTAGTATCAGAAAAATGAATACAGTTGATCAAGGCAGTTTAATGTACCAAGCAGGAAAGAACACAATCATCAGCACAGCATTTACTGTCTGCAGAATAAACTGCCAAAGATGGCATATCATGCAGAAGTATTACTTGCTTAAGTTTGTATGTGCAGTCAAAACCAAATATGTACCAGAGATAAAATCCAGGCTTTAAAGGACAAGTAAAAAAATCTTCATTTCTTCATGATCTTATAAGGATTTTTCTCCAGCCTTTGTTTGCTTCCAGCAGACATTTGAGGATGCTCAAAGGAGGCACCTCATGGTTCTAGAAGCTCAAACTCTACAATTAAAATTGATGACAAGAGGATTGTTTGCAGGCTAGGTGTGGCTAGGTGAATTGGGGTTCTTTGTCCTCTAGGAGAAAGACTCCTAGATGATATTTTTTTTTTCCTTTTGTCCTCTCTAATGGGCCTCCATTCATCTGCTAGAAGAAGGAACTCCTCCCAGTATCTTTCTATAGCTATGCAAACTATTTCAGCAGTTCCAACTATCCCCCAGTCACCGCTGAGAGGTGTGACCAAAACACCTGGTTCCCTGACCACTGATCATGCATGAAACATAGCAATGAAATTGGATATGCATCAAACAATGCAATTGTCTTCCTTCACTGATATACCAGTACCACAGTCCACACACAGCAAACCCCCCTCCCCCCTTTCCAAACTGTCCCCTTCCCTGCAATCAGTAGACCTGGTGTTTTTCACTGTTTGGGGACACAGGGGCGACTCATCAATAACTTCACCTTTTACTGATAGAGTATCAAAATCAATCCTGAAATATAAAGACCTAATGTCTGGACAAAAACTTTCTTTCCTTAATGTCACAACTAAACACAGAGCCACTAGCAATTTTTACATAACAGTACATTAACTATATGGGCCAGCCATGAATCTATATAGGGAAGCTGGTCCGGATACTCCTTCACTATAATTTAGCCTCCGGACCCCATGCTCTAATCACAATTCACAAATCACAATGTTCAGTGTAAATTTTCTAATCTCACTTCTGGGAATACAATATACAATATAATCCTGGTAACAGGCAGAGTTTGGTTGCACAAAACACACAGGACCACAAAGGGAAAAAAGAAAGAGGGAAAACAGAAAACAGAGACGTCTCAGCAGCGAATACTCATACACTCTCTTTCCTCAGTAGCAGCTTGTTACAAATACATCACACACACTCTCTCTAGCTGTATCATAGGATTTAACTTTTACCATGAGGATATTAGAAATATGAGAAATATAGCTAGCTATTTTCTAATGTCCACTAGATGGAGCTCCAGGATCACTCCAGGGCAGCCCAATACCTCTGCACAGGGAAATACACGTGCTGTGCACTAGATCAGTGCAGAGAAACGCACGTGGTGTCCACAAGATGGCTGCTACCTCCTCGTGCTCTTCCACACCGGCTCTTTACAGATGGAAAAAAGGGGAAATGGTGGACTTCCAAGCATCACTTCTCTTTCAATCAACTAAAAAAAAACCAAAAGGTTAGCATTTTATTTATTTATTTTTGGTTTTAAAGGCAGGAAACCCAGCGGGGGCCCAGGGAAGGCAGAGAAATTTGGCGGGGGCTCAGGGAAGGCAGATAAATTCGGCGGGGGCCCAGGGAAGGCAGAGAAATTCGGCGGGGGCTCAGGGAAGGCAGAGAAATTCGGCGGGGGCCCAGGGAAGGCAGAGAAATTTGGCGGGGGCCCAGGGAAGGCAGAGAAATTTGGCGGGGGCCCAGGGAAGGCAGAGAAATTCGGCAGGGGCCCAGGGAAGGCAGATAAATTCAGCGGAGGTCAGCGGTGCACCGGGACAGCACCGGGAGGCACAAAACCTCAGCGGAGGCCCAAGGGAAGGCCGGAACCTTAGCGGGGGCTCAAGGGAACACCGGAAAATTTAGCGGGGGTCATCTGTGCACCGGGACAGCACCGAGAGGCACAAAACCTCAGCGGAGGCCCAAGGGAAGGCCGGAACCTTAGCGGGGGCTCAAGGGAACACCGGAAAATTTAGCGGGGGTCAGCTGTGCACCGGGACAGCACCGAGAGGCACAAAACCTCAGCGGAGGCCCAAGGGAAGGCCGGAACCTTAGCGGGGGCTCAAGGGAACACCGGAAAATTTAGCGGGGGTCAGCTGTGCACCGGGACAGCACCGAGAGGCACAAAACCTCAGCGGAGGCCCAAGAGAAGGCAGTAATTCACATGGGAGCACATGGGGAGCATGGATTCACATCGGACAGCATGGGGGGGGGGGCAGAATTCAACATCGGAGCAGAAATTAACACAGTAGCAGCATGGGGGGAACAGAAACTTACATCGGAGCACAGAAATTACATCGGGGGTTCAGAGAAAGGCAGTAAAACCACACCGGAGCACATGGAGGGCAGAATTCAACATCGGAGCAGAAATTAACACAAATTAGAAACGGAACACTACGGAAGCATATTAGAGCCCTCTCCTTGCAGTCACGCTTCAGAAAACTCTCCACAAGCAGAACGGAAAGAAGAGAAGCAGCGATCTATTCTTTATCTCAGGTATGTTTAACTTATCAAGTGCTATATTTAGTTACATTTTTTCTTTCGGCAGCGCTTTTAAAAGATCTCAGATTACTGCAGTTTCAGATATTCAGATTTTACCGGTATTCAGATTCAGATACAGGACGAGCAATGGCTTCAGGGCCACTAAGGCCCCTACTAGGACTGCTCGTGCAGTTGATCAGGCTGCCACAGGTTCCCAGAAATTACCAGGACTCACAGATAGAGTACAGAACTAGAAGGTAGCGGTACTCACCAGAACTCTGATCAGACAGGAAGTTTGGATGCCAGTCTATCCAGCTGGTTTTTCAATCGGGGATTCAACCGCAGGGACCAGCTGTCCAGACAAATCAAGGTGTCCTTCTGTGGTAGGCGACGGCCTATGATCCATGCTAATTGAACTAAGCAGACAGGCCTGAGCAGCTTGACCTGTAACTGAAGCCTGTAGTTAGGCCCAGAGGAATGAAAACCCCCCTGAATGATGACACCATAGAATTGAAACTTAACTCAGTTTAACTGAACATAGCTAAGCAGAAACGAAACTTATAAAAGACAGAAAACAGCTCTAATTGGTACTGATAAGAGAGCACAGCTTCTATGGAATTAATTAACTCTGCAAAAAGCAAGGTTACAGTGCCCTGCTTCCCATATGTTTTAACAAGCTCAGCGACCTTGGAGGAGAGAAGTAACAAGTTGGAGACACTGACCATTGTAATTGGGACTAGAAGGGGGGCAACCAGGTGCTGGGCCCAGACCAGAGTCCCGATTGGGTAGCCATATCAGTACCGGGACCAATAGATGGGTGAGAGGGGTACTGGGACCAATGAAAAGTTTGCCTATGCTTAGAATGGACAAGAAAGCTATAAAAGTTGTTGTTTTACTAGAAGCCATTGCTCAGCCATTTTGAAATTGCTTATTGCTTGAGCCATGTGCACATTAAACTGGCTTGGATCCTTGAAAAGACTCCTGGATTTATTTATTGCATGCTTATCTGCTGCTGCATTCTTGGTGCGTTGGCCGGGAAGTGCGAGTGGTGGATAGTGTTCAAGTGAATAAATCCACGTAATTCGCCTTGAGGTTTGATCCAGTTGGAACCATGCCAATCCGACGCAGGGGAATTTCCCTGGGCCCACCGATCCTCTTGTATCGGAGGGAGTTCTGCCTGGCCTCGGCAGGCACTGAGTCCAGCTGGCCAACACTTCCGACCCGGGGAGTCCAGGATCCAACTCAGAAGCTTGGGAACCAGATCTGGTAAGTATAGTTTTGAAAACCTGTCTAGACAGATGAGTTAGAACTGCAGTTTGAAAACTTAGAGAATCATGATTCAGCCTGGTCAGAGCAGACAGGACTGGGTTTTTGGTATGTCTAGACAGAAATAGAAAGAGCAGTACTGCCAGTGGAACTTGGAATTTGTAATCTCGAGATATTGGGAATTGGTAAGAGAGCTCTCAAGGAAGGGCCGAGTAACCCCGCATGGGAATTCGCCGGGTGAAACCCTCATCCTTTTTGTAATTGGGAAAAAGACTAGTCAGAATAGATAGAAAGGAATGCATTCTAAGATACGTTGCTAGCATGATTGTGTGAATGAAGTGTGAATGAGAGGTCTGGCAGCACGGACCAAGCAGAGTGGACTCTGGACTAGCGCAGTTCCTAGTCGGGTGACTGCGTCTAGGTCGCGAAACGGATGAAGCGTTTGGTGTATTGTCCGTCCTGTGTATTTGATTTTTGCTATCTGTTGAAACTGCGAGTTTCCCTTTTGTTATATATGTGAGATTATTCTGTTGAGTAATTTGTGACAGTTCACTGATTAAGAAATTGTATTAATAGAGCAGAATGAAGACCCAAAACACCTACAGTCATTTTTAGAAATCAAAAAGCTGGTCTGACCCAGTTAGTTTTTCTACTGCAGTGTGAAAAACTGACAGGGGGCGTGTCTGAAGGAAAGAATGTCTAGTGTCGTCTTTCTAATCTTGTGCAGGCTTAAACCTCAATGCTGGTAGTTTGTGCTTATTTCAGGCAAATTGTACCTGTTTTATTTAATATGTTTTTGTTCCTTCTGCTGTGGTTATGTAATATATATCATTTATTTATCATTTAATAAGAATGTTTAGTCAGGATTGTGGGTCCCGATAGTTTTTGGGTTTAGCCTGAAAAGGATTAAGTTTGTATTAATCCCTTATGGGTTGCGGACCAAGTGAGAGGAATTTCTGTCGGCTGTATGTTCAAATTTTCAGTAAGCACTGAAACAGTTTAAATAGGAAATGATAAAGAACTGTTTTTGTTTTTCCTTTGATCTACAAAGTAATTAGATCACTACTTAACATTGATTTAAATTGTTTTTTTCTGGCATCTCTGTCCATGTGAATGAGAAGTCTCTTTTTATGAGCACAGTTCAATTGTTTCCCCGCGAGCAGAGGGGTGTGGCTTCTACATAGCCTGCAGAAAAAAAAAAAAAAGGTTCTGGAGAGACAGCTGGAGACTGCAGGAGATTTAGGAATGAAAAGGGACTCCCGATTTGAAAAGTCTCTTCATTTAATCGAAGCGTGATGAATTTATAATTAGTTTTTTCTCTGGTTTCACTAGCTCTGTTTAACCAAAAGTTTTAAAAACAAAGTTTATCTTTTTATGAATGAGTATAAGTCATTTGAATGCATGCTTCCCCTCTGTGCTGGTTACTAATGAACAAATCAGTTAGCTTTTCTGTATTTAAAAAAAAAAGGGAAAGGTGTACTGTATTTTATGAAAAATATCCGGAATGTCTTTTAAATATTTGCTTCCTGAACTAAAAAAATAATTTCTTTTGCAGAGACATGCTGACAGATAGCTATAGTTCTCTCTATAAGAAGCATAATGGATGTATGTGCTCAATCTAAGTGTTTCCTGCCTGCCCTATGTTTACAGAAATAATAAGTGTCTTTTCAAGTATGATCAAGAATTTCAGTAAGGGATTTACTGAAGATTATGAAATGTCTCTGTCCCAATCAGGATTTTGCCCCAGAATTTCTAGATATCCTGTCTCGTCTCTCTCTCTCTCTCTGTAAGTAGTTCAGTTCAGAGTGCTTAAGGGGGGACTGGAGCCCAGTCCACCGATGATGTCAACCCCCCCCCCCCCCCCGGTGGGCGGGAACTAATTTGCCCACAGCAGAGAAGTGGATCCTTAAAAAAAAAAAAAAAAAAAAAATCAAACACCGGGATAGAGCATTGCTAGGAGAAACAGAATCCAGGAGAGGGGGGGGGGGGGACTACAGATTCCCAAGTAGTTTGCTAGCCACCTCTGCAACAGGGGAATGTCCACCCCCTCCGGACTAGAAGTGAAAGTCAGCTGACCAGACTTGTTTAGAACTGAAAAAAACTGCATTATACACTGAGAAGTTTTAGGACTTGATTGAACTAATGAACGGAAATTGCAAAGAACTGGATGAATTTGCGGGCATAATGGTTAAATGAAAGTTAATCAGAGGGTGTGTGAATTGTGAAAATAAATGTAACAGAGAAAGTGAATGATATTTTAGTTGAATGATGTGAGGAGATTATCCTAATCGAAGGAACAGAGGAAGTGAAAGACTGGGTGTGAGTACGCCCATTATAGAAAAAGAAGGACATTAGAGAAGTGAATGCCCGTATCTTGACTCCCGAGGGAGTACTTGATTGCAAAGTCATAAAACAATAAACCAAGCACAGTGTTTCAGCACGAGAGTGAAGCAGCTATAGCGTGAGTGGCAGCCGAAGAGGGCTACAGCATGGATGAAGACTAGGCCAGACCGGACTCTCCAGTTTCCCTGGGTCCCCAGGAGTCAGTCTGAAAAATAGGGGACCAATATATGGACTTTTATGGGGGATACAGGAGCAGAATACTAAAGCCAGTAGCCCCTGTGTTTTTCTCGCAAAGCCTTTTCTGCAGAACCACATGTGTGAACTAGAAAAAAAATAATAATAATAATGTACCAGTTCCTGTATATGCCTGAATGCCCTATTCCATTTTTGGGCCGAGACCTGCTTGCAAAGCTTCAAGCACAGATATCCTTTGTTGAAGGGGAAAAAAATGAAACTCAAAATCTGCTGGCCTGATGGTGTTAACTGTCCCCAAGAAGAAGAATGGCGGTTCTATTCACCTGCATCCAAAGCAACAAGCTGTACACTTACCAACCTCATAGCCCCACCTGGAGGATGGGCAGAAGATAATCCACCTGGCCTAGCGAAGAACATAGCCCCTGCCATTGTCACCCTCAAGCCAGTCAAGAAGCCTGGGACAGGTGATTACCGCCCAGTGCAGGATCTAAGAAAGAATGAATGATGCAGCTGAAACTATACAACCAGTGGTACCAAAATCCTTATATTCTCTTGGAACTGATCTCTGCTGAAGCTATACATTTCATCATTCTGGACTTAAAAAGATGCCTTTTTCTGTATACGCTTAGCCCAAGACCCCACTACAAGGAGGCGGGGCCAACTCATCTGGACAAGATTACCTCAAGAATTCAAGAACTCGCCTCACTCAGCAAAAGATTTGACAAGTTATCCAGAAACTCAAGAAAAAAAAAAGAAAAAATTCTACTTCAATATGTGGACAACTTGCTCATAACCACCAACTCAGAAAGTGAATGTCCACCAGCCACCAGTGAACTCTTGCACCTTTTTAATGAGGCTGGATACAAAGTCTCAAGAGCCAAAGCATAATTATGTCAAACAAGTTAAATACCTAGGATTCCAGTTGTCCAGCGGAATTTGACGCCTGGAACCCTTACCAGAACGCAAAGCAGCTGTATGCAGTATTCCTACTCCAATCACCAGGAGACAAGTGAGAGCCTTCTTGGGTGCCACAGAGTATGTTGTATATGGATCCCCAATTTTGCGCTGCTAGAAAAAAAAAAAACAAAAACAAAAACCATTGTATCAAGCTATCAAAGGAATGGGGACTTGAACAGGATGCAGCCTTTTGATCTTTGAAAAAAACACTCTGATGTTGTCACCAATTCTGGGTCTACCAGATGTCCAGAAAACCTTACAGTCTCTATGTTCATGAGTCGC
Organism: Ichthyophis bannanicus; assembly: GCA_033557465.1. Classification (NCBI taxonomy): domain Eukaryota; kingdom Metazoa; phylum Chordata; class Amphibia; order Gymnophiona; family Ichthyophiidae; genus Ichthyophis; species Ichthyophis bannanicus. Next base: position 1,394,046,800 of record CM066031.1, on the reverse strand, counting down.
AAGGAAATGTTCTGGGAGTGTTGACTCAATCTCTTGGACCTTATTTGAGAAGCTGTTACAGCTACAGCCTTCCTAGTAAGCAAAAACTAAAAGAAAAATCCCTTCACAAAGGAAATTACTAGCTAACAAATCTATGAATGTTGAAATATTAGAGTATGTTGTGTGAAAACCCCAGATACAACTGAAGGGTCAGTCAAGCTTTCAATCCTGCTATGTTGTTATCAGTTGGTCTTGATCCCCTGATCATGACTGTTTAGAAATTATGGACACTGTATTCTCAAGCCACCTGGATTTGACTGATGTCCCTCTGGAGAACCCTGAACAGACTTTCTTTGTGGCTGAAGGCAATTTCATCATCAATGGACATTGTTGTGCTAGATATGCAGTGGTGACCCCTGATTTGGTAGTTGAGTCCTCAGCCCTGGCCCCAGAAACTTCACCACAGAAAGCTGAACTGATAGTCCTCACTAGAGCACTAACAATAGGAAAAGAGCCCTGTCTAAATGTGTACCCAGATTTCAAGTATACCCTTACAACCTTGCATGCATATGGGGCCCTGTACAAAGAATGAGGGTGGATAACCTTAGGAAGCAAGTCCATTAAGTATAGCCCCAAGATATTGATATTAATAGATACATACTGCCTATAGATCTCAGAATTTAGGAAAAGTAGAATGTATGAATAGAACCCTGAAATCTCAGTTGTCTAAACTTTGCCAAGAGGTTTACCTGAAGTGGCCCTAGGTTCTTCCTATAGCCCTTCTTAGGATATACTTAGCCCCTGCTAAGTCTTTAGGAGTTTTCCCTTTTGAAATTCTGTATGCGCAACCCCTGCCTATTGTATAGGAAATAAAAGGAGATATGAGACAGATAGGATCTGAAATTATTAGACATGAACTATTGGTTTTAAGTTCTGTTTTGCAGGAGTCTTCATACCTGAGTACAAAATCGATTACTCATCAATTTGCCTGCACCCCTGCATCCTTTCAAGCCTGGAGTCTCGGTGTGAATCAAAGAGTGGAGAAAGACACCGTTGACACCGCATTAGAAGGGACCTTATGTTGTTATCTTGTTAACCCTACAGCAGTGAAAATTGCAGAACTCGAACCCTGGATTCATCACAGCAGAGTGAAATCAGCAGCAGCTCCAGAGCCAGACCAGTGAACATCAGAACAGATCCAGAAGTTCCATTGCAGCTAACTTTGCAAAGACAAGCAAATTGAAAAAAATTCAGGAAGTTTTAAAAACAAAAAGAGAGACTGTGCTAATATAGAACTCCTGAATCTCAAGAGACTATTTGTTTATTCTGAAGAGATTATCATCAACAGAAAGAGACTGTATTATGAACTATATTATTTGAAAATCTTTGTGCCATTTTGATCAAGGACAGTGCAAACTAAAAGGACTGTGTTTATTGAAATACGCTGGAATCTACAGCTCTACACTCCTACCAATGAAATTGGTAAGGTCATGTACAGCGGAAGCTTGAGGATCTACAATCAACGCTATACACCTGTTGCATGCTACTGAGAGCAAAACAGGTCAACGTACAGTAAAGAAGAAGAAGACTTCGTGGTCAAGAATTATCAACAGATTGCACTGGTTTTTCAAAGACTTGCACTAATTCTTCAGAGAACTTTCATCATGATTCTCTACTGTTTCATCGTGATAGCAGCCTTGGAGTGCTTTGAAATGACTTTTGCCTTATCTCCCTGGGCAGCCTGTATAAGTACAACATGAACTGGACCGAAGGTCACTCAGACCTTGTTTTATCATTCTTCCTATACTTGCATTGGTATACTCTCCAATCCAAAAGTTGTTCTAGATCTTGACTTTCTACAAGGCTATGCAAGCCACCGTTGCAATTCCTCATACCACCACCAGAACTTGTTTCTTGAACTTACTGGAGCAATAGCATCTAGTCTCCACACTTCTGACTGTTTCTATTGTGGAGGAACTAAGATGGGAGATCAGTGGCCCTGGGAGACGCAAGAACTGAACTATTCTATCCTATACAATCAGACTGATTTACATAATACTACTAGTGAGTGGGTATTGGCCCACCCCATTGTTGACAGTTTGTGTTTTGTTCGGACTGGACCACAATCTACTACGAAGGATGGACAGCTGGTCTGTCTAAATCAGAAGCTTTACGACAGCACCACAAAGATGCAACCGAACCTTCTAATCCTTTAGTTCTTTTTCCCACTCTTGCCAAACTATGGACTTTGACTATCTGCCTGTTGCTCCCTTGTTTCTTGCCATTTTGCTTGCAAATGATAACTTCAGTTATTAATAACACTGTAGAGCGTAAGACAGCTACAAAGATATTAGCTATGTGAACTTACTACCCTATACCACAGAGTGATACCTTTACCTAGTATTATGTGATTTGATTCTCACACCTTATTAACATGCGGGTGAGAATAATCAAAGGGGGGAATGTGGTAGGCGACGGCCTATGATCCATGCTAATTGAACTAAGCAGACAGGCCTGAGCAGCTTGACCTGTAACTGAAGCCTGTAGTTAGGCCCAGAGGAATGAAAACCCCCCTGAATGATGACACCATAGAATTGAAACTTAACTCAGTTTAACTGAACATAGCTAAGCAGAAACGAAACTTATAAAAGACAGAAAACAGCTCTAATTGGTACTGATAAGAGAGCACAGCTTCTATGGAATTAATTAACTCTGCAAAAAGCAAGGTTACAGTGCCCTGCTTCCCATATGTTTTAACAAGCTCAGCGACCTTGGAGGAGAGAAGTAACAAGTTGGAGACACTGACCATTGTAATTGGGACTAGAAGGGGGGCAACCAGGTGCTGGGCCCAGACCAGAGTCCCGATTGGGTAGCCATATCAGTACCGGGACCAATAGATGGGTGAGAGGGGTACTGGGACCAATGAAAAGTTTGCCTATGCTTAGAATGGACAAGAAAGCTATAAAAGTTGTTGTTTTACTAGAAGCCATTGCTCAGCCATTTTGAAATTGCTTATTGCTTGAGCCATGTGCACATTAAACTGGCTTGGATCCTTGAAAAGACTCCTGGATTTATTTATTGCATGCTTATCTGCTGCTGCACTTCCGAGCACAAAGTGGCCCGGGGGCGCCAAGGACAGTTAATCACCTGGAGGGGCCGGTCCCTGACTGGTGGAGGCCCAGATGCTGCAAAAGCAGAAGTCTTCCCACCGTGGGTGTGATGAGAGAGGCTTTTCTTTTAATATTTCCCGGCCAATGCACCAATTTGTAGCAGCAATCGCTGTGAAAAGCTCTTATTCTATCACTCACCCACAGAAGGAAGACTCTTAGACAGGCTGGAATGCAAACAGGAACTTTTAATGTGCACACAGGATCAGACAGAGATACCAGCAACCTCCACAAGGGTCTGAACCCCGAGGGACGGCCTACAATGCCTTATATACAGTACAGTTTTAAACTCATTCTACAATCCCATTTGCCACAGGTATTTCCTGCCCACCAATCAGCAGCCCCTGGGGAGGTACCTGGGTGACCTGTCCAAACCGGTATGCTCTGGTCTGTTGGTTTCAGGGCTAGGGAAATACTGTGCTCAGACCTGGAGTGGGGGAAGGGTGCCTACTGGAATCTCAATATCTCTCTTAGCAGGCTGATTACCTCATGGCTTGCGGGGGAAGGGTCAGGCTGATCAGAGCCTCATGGCTTGCAGCATGGCTTGGGGGAAGGGCTATCTACAGTTCGCAGCATGGCTTGGGGGAAGGGCTACCTATAGCTACCTCATGGCTGCCTCAATTGAAGTTAACAGACATAACCTTTGCTAATAAAGTAGAATATTTTCATACTGGGATTGTTTAAAAAATTTTCAGCATGTTCAGACAAAGCAATTGGGGACATGCAATGAAGCTACAGGGTAAACTATTTAAGACCAATAAAAGAAAATACTTTTTCACTCAACGTGTAATCAAACTCTGGAATTTGTTACCGGAGGATGTAGTAAAGGCTGTTAGTGTAGCTGGGTTTAAAAAAGGTTTGGACAAGTTCCTGGAGGAAAGGTCCATAAACCATTATTAAGAAGTGACCGAAGATATCAATGCTTGACCCAATACAAGCATTGTGGAACTTGTGTCTCTTGGGGAAACTGCTAGGTACATATGACCTAGTTTGGCCACTGTTGGAAACAGAATACTGGGCTTGATGGACCTAGGTCTGACCCAGTATGGCATATCTTATGTTCTTATGTTCTTATATTCTTGGAGTGGATTTTATTCACTAATGATTCTTTCTGATAGTTGTGCAAAATAGCATTCTGTTGTATTAAAAATCCAGTTGCGACCTTACAAAAGGCAGAATGAAAATTAAATTTAATCATTTCCTTTTGCATAACTTTGATATAATTTTCCTTGTATCTAGTCAACATTGAAAACCATCTAAGATTACAGTTAGCTATATGTATTTTATTTTATTTAACAATAATTTCTATACCGCAGTTTCCATGGATCAATTGTGGTTTACATGGAACAACAGGCATGAGTAGCTATATCAAATCCTTTATTATTTCTAAGTCATGTATAGCCACTAATAAAGCCTGCAAATGTATCCCCGAGGAAGCAAAGGATGAGAGATGTGATTCTCTTCTTCAGAGCTGTATCTCTGAGGAAAGAGCCAACATAAACTTCCTGAGGCATCTGAGAGGGGGTTTCTACCACCGATGGCTCCAAAGGCAGTAGAGAACAGTCAGACATCAGAGAAAATCAAGAAACATGTGGTGAAGCATTGCCTGTGGCTGAACTGATCACCAAGGGATGGAAACTTAAAGCTAGCAGATGCACCAAATAATTCCTCCAAATCCAGGAAGCCTCTGGGTAACAGAGGTCATAGCAACTACCAGTGTCTAAGAGAAATATAGAAACATGATGGCAGAAAAAGGCCACATGGCCTATCTAGTCTGCCCTTCCATATTCACTACAATAGTCCCCTTTTTACCTTTAGAAATCCTCTGTGTTTGTCCCAAGCTTTTTTGAATTCAGATACTGTCCTCGTTTCTACCACCTCCACTGGGAGACTATTCCATGCATCTACCGCTCTTTCTATAAAGAAATATTTCCGCATATTACTACCGAGTCTATCCCCTTTCATCCTCATCCTGTCCCCTCATAGCAGAGCTTGCTTTCAATCGAAGGAGACCTCCTCCTGTTGCATTCATGCCAATGAGGTGTTTAAACATCTCTATAATATTATTATTATTTATTTATTTGCAGTCTCTTTTATACCGCGCTATTCGACATCAGTGTGGTTTACAATGAACATAAGAGTTGCACATCTCAATTTCGTGATTTGTGCTTACAGTGAAACAGGTATAATAACTTGGGTATACATTAAACAGGAAAATTAAACTTGGGTATGCATTAAGCAGGTATAACAGGTAAAATAGGGTATAAATAACCAGTCCCTTAACAAGGAGACATGATGAATAAATACAGTCTACTTTATGCAACAATATAATGAGTTATGCGGCACTGCATAAGTTTCTCATGGTGGTTGGAGGGGAAGGTGTGATTGCGAGTGATCAGTCTGGGAATGTGACGTGCATGAGTTTGAGGTGCTGCATTGAGATGTGAGAGTGGGTGAGTGTGGGGAGAAGACTGCATCATCGTAGTGATGAAGAAAGAGGTGCCGTTTCAGTGCCTTCCTAAATTGGGAGAGTTCACTGATGGTTTTGATAGTTGCTGGTAGTGCGTTCCAGCAGGATGGAGCAAAGAAGGAGAAGGCTCTGGATCTAGTGAATTGAGAACACTTCGTGCTTGCCTTAGGTAATATGAGAGTATTTGCGGCATTCGATCTCCTTGCTCGATTGGGAGGTGTGATTGAAATTAGATCAGTAATGGCAGTAGCAGGGTATTTATTGATGGCTTTATGGGTAATAATTAGGATCTTGAATGAGATCCTGGCTTGTATGGGTAGCCAGTGCAATTGTTTTAGTATTGGGGTAATATGAGAACTTCTTGAGGCTCCATGAAGGATTCTTGCAGCTGAATTCATTGCAAGTTGTAAGGGGTTAGTCGTGCACTTAGGTAGACCATACAAGATCGCATTGGCATAGTCAAAGTGAGGCATTATTAGGGCCTGAAAGACAGTTCAGAAGTCATCAGGTTCTAACAGTTGACGCAGATTGCAGAGGGTCCGGATTTTATGGTACACCGACTTTGTTATGTTTTTGATATGAGCCTTCATATTAAGTTGCTGATCAAGCATTACACCTAGGTATCTTACTGTAGTCTTGCATATGATCTCTGCGTCGCGAACCTTGATAGACAGGGGTGGAGTAAAAGCCGGATTCCTGGTTACGAAGAGGGCTTCTGTCTTTTTGAAATTTAACTTAAGCATTTGTGCATTTAGCCAGTCTGTGACAGCGTCAAAGCACCTGATAAGTGGGGATAGTTCAAGATGTTCTGTCGAAATTGGCATGTACATCAAGACGTCGTCAGCATAGACCAGGCAGTTGATATTAAATGATTGGATGAGATCACAAATGCGTTGCATATAGACATTGAATAGCAAGGCGGATAGAGATGAGCCCTGTGGAACACCTTTAGTTTGGGGGAAGGAATCGGAGTTGGAGGGGCCAGAACGGACATGTTGCCAGCGATCAGTGAGGTATGAAGCGCACCATGACAAAGCTGAAGCTTGAACTCCCTTCTCTCTGAGGCGTAGCAGGAGAACTTCGTGGTCTATGGTGTCGAATGCGGCAGCAATGTCCATGAAGATCAGTGCAAAGCCTTGTCTGATGTTATCGAGACCTAAGGTTATGGTGTTGAATAAGGTTGTGAGTAATGTTTCAACACCATGTGCTTTGCGAAATCCATGCTGGCAGGGATGCAGGGGTGCATTAGTATCTATGTGATCTTGTAATTGGCGTTGGGTAATCTTTTCAATGATTTTCGATAGGAGAGGTATGCTGGAGATAGGCCTGTAGGATTCCATCATCGAAGGGTCCAACTTACTGTTTTTTAGGAGTGGTCTGATAGCCGTCTGTTTCAGGCTTCGAGGAAATGTTCCAGTAGAGAACGATACATCAATCAATTTGGATAGGAATGGGCTGAGCTCGGCACGCAGGGCCTTTATCCAGGGAGCTGGACACGGATCGGAGGGTGCTGTTGTAGTGTTTATGTTTAGGATAGTGTCTTGAATGACTCTGTCAGATGGAGTAGAGAATGATGTGATAGTGTGTTGGGACCCACTCAAGAAATGACCAAGAGGAGGTTGTGGGATGGAGAAAGGTAGGCTGGTTGGTATGGGGGGCTTAGCAGTGTGGGCAAGCTGATTACTTTTCTTACGCAAGTAATAAGCATATTCTTGTGAGTCAAGCTGATTACTTTTCTTACGCAAGTAATAAGCATATTCTTGTGAGTCTGGGTAGGGTAAGTTCTCTTGAGATGGCTCCTTTGCTAGAGATTTCACAATTTGGAAAAGCTCGTGGGGTTTGTTCAAGGAGCGTTGTAGTCTTTTTGCATGATATTGTTTCATATTTGATGCTACAGATAACCGATGTTTTCCTAATTGTGCTGTGAATGCCTCATGGCTCTCAGCTGTTCTTGATCGTCGCCAGCGTCTCTCAAGTCGTCTGAGTTGAAGGAGCGAATTACATAGTTCTTGGGAGTACAATGGGGCATTCTTTTTCTTATGTGGTGCTTTGTTCGTGGTAGGTGAGTGGATCATGGCATCTAGGCTTGAGTTCCAAGCGGCGACCATGTCATCGAGGCTTTGAAGAGGAGGTTCAAATAGATTGTGTGTCCTCTTTAGAATATCTTCTCTGTTAAAAGGGTGGAAGCGCTTTAAATGTTCTGATATGGGTTTATCTTCAGGTATGGATTTGGAGGAGTTGGTGCAAATTGGAATCTGGAATCTTATCAGGAAGTGATCCGACCAGGGAACCGCACTTACGTTTAGGTGAGACTGGTGCAAATGTGTGAGGGCTGTTTGTGGTGCAAAGATAAGATCAAGTGAGTTGCCTTTTATATGGGTAGGGGTATCAACAAGTTGAACATAGCCTAGATCACTGAGAGCATCAATAAAGGCATTGGTGTGGCTGTCCTGAATGACTGGGAGGTTGAGGTCACCTAATATCCAGTTTAGAGTATGCGAATTCGTGGTGTTGCAAGCAAGATCAATTATTGTTGCTAAGTCATCTGGAGATGAAGATGGAGTTCTATAGAGCAAGTTAATAGTGATTTGCTTATTTGTAATGGTAACAGAGTCAAGGGCAGAGGTGCTGCTTGAGGCGGCAAGCCGAAATTTGAGGTCGGCTTTCGTTAGGATAAGTATTCCTCCGCCACGATGGTCAGCTCTGTGACAAGAGTGGACTGAGAAATTAGGCGGGACACACTGGTGAAGGATCACGGCGTCAGCGGCTGAAAGCCATGTCTCGGTGACACATAGGATATCAAGGTTATGAACTGAGAGCATATCAGTTAGTGCTGGCCATTTTTTCCTTATTGATCGTGCTTTTATTAGTGCACATTTAAGGTCAGGGGGATGGTGGGACTGTAATCGTCGAGATAGATTTTGCTGCTGAAGGTCCACATAGATAACATGTGGACCTGGTGTGCACCAAAGTGTTTCGTATTGATGGTTGGGGGAGTCAGGAAATCTCCAACAAGATCTATGGAGGACTGGTATAGTGTTCTGAGGTGAAGTAAGGGCTAGGGTGTAAAAGGTCAGGGCTATTAAAATGTAGCACATAGCAAGGGTAAGGGGGTATGGGAATACCCAGTGAGATAACATGATGACTAATGTATATAGTAGATCCAGGAATGTTGTTAGCTAGTGCAATGTGCACAGTGTGGTGGTACTGGAAATCTGTTAAGCATCTGTGTAATGAGGCAATATGTACTCAGAGTAATTCACAATAAGGTAGTGGTATCTGCACAGAGTGGAGGTAAACGATATCTGTTAAGAACTGTGTGGTTAGGCAATATTCACATCAGAGTAATTCACAATAAGGTAATGAAATATGCACAATGTGGTATGTACGGATATCTGCTAGGCAACAGTGTGGTAGGTAATATGAACATCAGAGTAATTCAATAAGATAGGCCCAAAGGCCAGATGGCAAGTAGTTTGCAAGCAATTGGTTGAAGAAGAGCATAGATTAATATATATATTGTATAACTAAATTGTTGGGGTGAGAGTCATGTGGAAGGGTAGCAAGACGCTGTGGAGTTATGTTACCAACTTGATTGATGGAGATGTGTAGACTGATAGTGGTTCATTCCTTCTCATGGTATTTAGGGAACTGGAGCTCTTCTCTTTTCGCTGAAGACAAAGTGACGGATGTGGAACCACAGTGGCCACGGACCACAGCCTAAGGGCCACGTCAAAGGGCCCTCTGGTGAGGCCCTCAGGCGCGGGCCCACCAGGCGTGGGCCCGCCTGAAGGCAGCTGCTTTTGAAATGGAGCTGACTCCTCCCCCTCTCAGACAGCCCCAATTAGGCTGGAGTTCAATAAGCAGGACAGATGGATTTCTGCTGGGCTGTGTAACCCCAATCAGGGAGCAGAAGCTGATGACAGTTAGCGCTTTACTTGCCTGAAGGCAGCTGCTTTTGAAATGGAGCTGACTCCTCCCCCTCTCAGACAGCCCCAATTAGGCTGGAGTTCAATAAGCAGGACAGATGGATTTCTGCTGGGCTGTGTAACCCCAATCAGGGAGCAGAAGCTGATGACAGTTAGCGCTTTACTTGCCTGAAGGCAGCTGCTTTTCAAATGGAGCTGACTCCTCCCCCTCTCAGACAGCCCCAATTAGGCTGGAGTTCAATAAGCAGGACAGATGGATTTCTGCTGGGCTGTGTAACCCCAATCAGGGAGCAGAAGCTGATGACAGTTAGCTCTTTACTTGCCTGAAGGCAGCTGCTTTTGAAATGGAGCTGACTCCTCCCCCTCTCAGACAGCCCCAGTTAGGCTGGAGTTCAATAAGCAGGACAGATGGATTTCTGCTGGGCTGTGTAACCCCAATCAGGGAGCAGAAGCTGATGACAGTTAGCGCTTTACTTGCCTGAAGGCAGCTGCTTTTCAAATGGAGCTGACTCCTCCCCCTCTCAGACAGCCCCAATTAGGCTGGAGTTCAATAAGCAGGACAGATGGATTTCTGCTGGGCTGTGTAACCCCAATCAGGGAGCAGAAGCTGATGACAGTTAGCTCTTTACTTGCCTGAAGGCAGCTGCTTTTGAAATGGAGCTGACTCCTCCCCCTCTCAGACAGCCCCAATTAGGCTGGAGTTCAATAAGCAGGACAGATGGATTTCTGCTGGGCTGTGTAACCCCAATCAGGGAGCAGAAGCTGATGACAGTTAGCTCTTTACTTGCCTGAAGGCAGCTGCTTTTCAAATGGAGCTGACTCCTCCCCCTCTCAGACAGCCCCAATTAGGCTGGAGTTCAATAAGCAGGACAGATGGATTTCTACTGGGCTGTGTAACCCCAATCAGGGAGCAGAAGCTGATGACAGTTAGCTCTTTACTTGCCTGAAGGCAGCTGCTTTTGAAATGGAGCTGACTCCTCCCCCTCTCAGACAGCCCCAATTAGGCTGGAGTTCAATAAGCAGGACAGATGGATTTCTGCTGGGCTGTGTAACCCCAATCAGGGAGCAGAAGCTGATGACAGTTAGCTCTTTACTTGCCTGAAGGCAGCTGCTTTTGAAATGGAGCTGACTCCTCCCCCTCTCAGACAGCCCCAATTAGGCTGGAGTTCAATAAGCAGGACAGATTGATTTCTGCTGGGCTGTGTAACCCCAATCAGGGAGCAGAAGCTGATGACAGTTAGCTCTTTACTTGCCTGAAGGCAGCTGATTTTCAAATGGAGCTGACTCCTCCCCCTCTCAGACAGCCCCAATTAGGCTGGAGTTCAATAAGCAGGACAGATTGATTTCTGCTGGGCTGTGTAACCCCAATCAGGGAGCAGAAGCTGATGGCAGTTAGCTCTTTACTTGCCTGAAGGCAGCTGCTTTTCAATGGAGCTGACTCCTCCCCCTCTCAGACAGCCCCAATTAGGCTGGAGTTCAATAAGCAGGACAGATGGATTTCTGCTGGGCTGTGTAACCCCAATCAGGGAGCAGAAGCTGATGACAGTTAGCTCTTTACTTGCCTGAAGGCAGCTGCTTTTCAAATGGAGCTGACTCCTCCCCCTCTCAGACAGCCCCAATTAGGCTGGAGTTCAATAAGCAAGACAGATGGATTTCTGCTGGGCTGTGTAACCCCAATCAGGGAGCAGAAGCTGATGACAGTAATATTTAATTTATTTGACAATAATATTTCCTCTATCCCGCCTTTCCGCTAAAGTAGATATATTAAGATCTTTAACTTTGTCCCCATATGCTTTATAATGAAGACCACTAACCATTTTAGCAACACCCTCTACTCTGACTCCAACCTGTTTATATCCTTTCGAAGGTTTGGTCTCTAGAATTGCACACAATACTCCAAATGAGGTCGCAGCAGAGACTTAAACAGAGGCACTATAACCTCCTTTTTTTTGCTGGCCATTCCTCTCCCTATGCACCCAAGCATCCATCTGACTTTCACCGTCACCTTTTCTACCTGTTTAGTTACTTTAAAATCATCAGATACAATCACGCTCAGTTTCCACTATTCTTTTGTGGACAAAAGTATTCCACCGCATACAGTGCACCGCTCCCTTGGATTCTTGCAGTCCAAATGCATGACCCTGCATTTTTTAGCATTAAATCTCAGCTGCCAAATTTAGACCATTCTTCAAGCTTAGCTAGATTCCTCCTCATGTTATCTATTCCTTCCTGGGTGTCTACTCTATTTCAGATTTTGGTATCATCTGCAAAGAGGCAAACCTTACCCGACAGCCCTTCCACAATATCACTAATAAAGATGTTAAAAAGAATTGGACAAAGGATAGATCCCTGCAGCACACCACTGGTAACCTCCTTCTCCTCAGAGTGAGCTCCATTTACCTGTACCCTTTGCCACCTCCCATTCAAACAATTTCTAACCCAATCAGTAACTTTAGGGTCCATCCCTAGGGTGCTCTATTTGCTTTTAAGTTGCCTGTGCAGAGCGGTGTCAAAGGCTTTATTAAAATCTAAGAACACCACATCTAGGGCTCTCCCTCGGTTCAACACCCAGTCAAAGAAATCAATCAGATTTGTCTGACAAGACCTGCCTCTGGTAAACCCATGCTGCCTCAGATCCTGCAATCCATTGGACTACAGAACCTCACTATTCTCTTTTTTAGAAGCGTTTCCAATAATTTACTCATCACAGAGGTTAGACTAACCGGCCTGCAGTTTTCAAGCACATCCTTACTTCCGCTTTTATGTAAAGGGACGACATGTGCCTTTCTCCAGTCCTCTGGGACTGCTCTCGACTCCAAAGAAGCATTGAAAATGTCATTCAGTTGAACCACTAGAATGTGCCCAAGTTCCTTCAATATTCTCAGATGTATCCCATCTGGTCCCATCACTTTATCTACTTTTAGTTTAACTAGTACCTCACGAACAGTCTTCTGAAAATCATTTGAGCTCCCTTCACTTCTGTTCCTGTTTGTGGGTGTTTTCTGAGGTCCTGCTCTTGGCCCTTCATCTGTGAACACAGAACAGAAATATTAAGCAATTCTGCTTTATCCTCATCAGCTTCTACATATTCCTCCCCTTCATCCTTGAGTCTGACAATGCTACCTTTGCTCTTCGTCTTCTCACTAACATATCTGCAGAAATGTCTTATGCTCTCATTTTATTGCTTTGGCTATTTCTTCTTCTTTTTGTATCTTTGCTTTCCTGACTACTTTATTAGCTTTTCTAAGTTTTTCCAAATATAGATGCCTGTCTTCTGCTCTCTGTGATCTCTTGTATTTCCTGAAGGCCTCCGTCTTTTTCTTTACCTTTTCAGCTACTTCTTTTGAGAAGAATAGCAGCCTCCTTTTCCTTTTACATTTATTTTTCCTTTCTAACAAAAAGATTTCTGGCCTTAAAATATCCCCTTTCAGTTCTGCCTACTGCTTTTCTACATCTCCAATCTGTTCCCATCCCACTAATGACTCCTTGAGGTATTGTCCCATCTTGGCAAAGTTAGTTTTCCTAAAGTCTAAGACCCTCGCTTTTGAATGGATTTTATCAGCCCTAGTCCTAATACTGAACCACACCGTCTGGTGATCACTAGATGCAAGATGATCTCCCACTATAACATCAGGAACACTTTCACCATTGGTAAACACCAAGTCCATTATGGCCTCTTCACGTGTGGGTTCTGTTACAAGTTGCCTGAATAGTTCTCCCTGTAGAAAATCCAGGATCTCCTTACTTCTAGATGACACCTCAGCAAAGTTGTGCCAATCAACATTTGGCATATTGAAATTACCTATCAGTATCACTTCTCCTTTTATGGCAATGCTGCATATGTCTTCTATTAAATCTAGATCCATTTCTCCTTGTGAGGGGGATCTATCACTCAAATGCATAGGGGTTTACCTTTCCTTCTTTCTAGTTTAACTCACGGTGCCTCCTCTCTCTCTTTTAAGCCCTGTAATTCTATGACTTTAATATGATTTTTTACATATAGTGTCACTACTCCTCCCCTTCTTCCTACTGTGTCCTTTCTGAATAAAGTATAGCCTGGTATAATTACATCCCAGTCATGGTTGTCTGTGATCCATGTCTCTGTAACCGCCACTAAATCCAAGTCAGTGTCTTCCATTAAAGCCTTAACATCTGGAATCTTATTTCTCATGCTACACACCACTTTACAGATGTTGCCCCTTTTACCCATTTCTACAGTGCTATTTAATGTTTTACTTACCTGGGGGCTTTCACTTACTTGAGGGCTTTCTTCACCCATCCCCAATGAATCTAGCTTAAAGCCCCCTTCAGTAGGTTAGCCAATCTGCTGTGACCCTTCTTGGACAGGTGGATGCCATCCCATAGTCCAGGAAATCAAAACACTCTCAATGACATCATCCACGCAGCCATGCAGTCATCTCCAGGATGCAAAATTCTTTGCCTCAGCCTTTACCCTCAACAGGGAGGATTGAAGAGAACACCATCTGTGCACTTATCTACTTAACCCTCTGTCCCAGAGACATGAAGTCATTTTTGATACACTTAGAGAGATACCTAGCAGTATCATTTGTGCCAACATGGATGAGCAACATCAGATAATAGTCAGTAGATTAGATGAGTCTCGGCAAACTCTCTATAACATCATGGATTTTGGCATCTGGCTGACAGCAAACCTCTCTGGACATCATGTCTGTTAGAGAATCACCAACCACTACTACTCTTCGCTTCCTTGTGGTCACTTCTTCTGCAACGTTTGGGTGCCTGAGCTCTGGTTCTTCCCTTTCCTGCGATGCTTTCATCTCCTCCACTTCCAGAGCTGCATACTGGTCCTTCAATCCAAGGGCTGGAGGAGTTAGAGTATTGATTCTGCAGGCTCTGGTGACTTGTGTCCAAATTTCGTCATTCTGTGGCCAACCATCTTCACCTCGGTTGAAGAAGCATCTCATCAATGAACTTTTCACTGTCCTGAATGCTTCTCAGCCTCACCAAGTCTTCTCTGAGCTCCTCCGCTTGTTTTCTGAGAGTTTCAGTCTGCAGGCATCCTTCACATGGAACCGGTCCTTCAACTGGCTTTGAGATCTCTGTCTGGACAGAGGCAGAAGCTATAACGGGGGCAACAGCTTTGGCAATGTGATTTTTCCTAGCCATTGTTTAGGTGGTGGAGCTTTGGTACTTGTTGAAGTTAAAGAGAGAGACTTACCAAAGTCCCTGTTCCTCATCTGTCCTCTAAGAGAAAAAGTCATTAACCTCTTTTAAGTGTGTTCTAACAGCACTGTTCTATGTCCATGTATGTAGCTAATTGGGCAGTTGCCCTATAAAGCAAGAATGCTCACATGGGGTGGGTGGGAGCCGAGATGGGTAAGAAAGATCTAACACCTGATGAGGTCTGTGGCTTCAAAGAGCTAGCTGTGAATGAGTAGCTGGAAGAAAAAGCAATCAACTCTAACTGACAGAGCTTTGCCCAACACTTCAAAAAATTCCCCCTTTTCTGTATAGACAAAGAATTAGCTTTTAAAATTGAAAACCAAAACCCTTTTAAGAGCTTTCATGCAGAGATCTTGTATTTAAAAGCCACAAAGAATTACCTTGCTTGCAATGGAGTCCCTGTTAGGAATGCCAGTACCTGCAAGACCCTGTAGACTCTTATACAACACTGACTAGCTGCTTAGCAAGCTAATCAAGGACCACTAACATCCAATGAAGTCAGTGGCTTAGAAGACCTAGCTGTGAATGGATAGCTGGAACAAAAAACAATGAACTTTAATTGACAGAGCTTTGCCCAACACCATAAAAAATCCCCCTTTGCAGTATAGAAAAGTAATTAGCTTTTAAAAAAAAACCCAAAGCCCTTTAAGAGCTTTCAGGAAGAGAACTTGTATTTAAAAGCTACAAAGAATTACCTTGCTTGCAATTGAGTCCCTCTTAGGTAGGAGACATTTACATTGTGGTGCCTGGCTAGGCATTTCTTGGTATTTTCCATCCAGTGTCTGGTTCAGAACATCCCAAGATGCCTTCCTATTACTTTCAGAACAAAACCATCTTAGATGATGATGGTAATCTAGTACAAGATGTTCAATAAGAAATGGTGAAAGAAACTCAAAAGCAGTCTGGACTGGTGGAAAAAGCTCTGCAGAAGTGTCTTAATTGACATCCGTGTAAGATCCAGTGAAAATAGCATCTTTGATGTGCAGAGACGTCAGTGTTTTTTAGAATTTGTTGAGCTGTTATTCATAGCAAATACACCAGTCATAACAACAAATGAATTCTTTTTCTTATATTTCTGGGGGAGAAGGAACTGGACGATGCTAATAGCAACTCTTTAATTCTTACATATAACAGAAAATATTACAGACGTGCAGTCATTTAAAACACCAACAATATTATTTATTTTGTTTTCTGTTATTTCTTATCTAAGGGATGCAAAACCAAAGAAAATACAGTTGATATTTTTCCATGCTGTTCATGGAGGAGCAGTAGGAATGTCTATGTCAGGCCAGTACCATGAGCAGGTTCAAAGATCACTCAACAGAAAGGAAATACTGGCTTGCAATCTTTTTTTAAAATAAGCTCATGGTGCCAACCCAGGGCAACTGATAAACCACTGAAGAGAAGAATTGTGGCAGTTAACAAATTTATTTATTTAAACATTTTTTATCTACCTCATCCCACCATGGTCAAAAAGGAAAAAACTTGGAGCTTCCGTAAGTAGGGAAAGGGGTGAAAGGGGAATGAGTGCTAGAGGAGATCTGACAGAGAGGCACAGGGGCCAGATGCTGGGGGATTGAGTGATGAGGCAGGTGTCAAATGTTGGGGTAGGGAGGGGCTAACTTATGCATTTGCTCTCTATGACAGTTAATGCAGTGGTTCTCAAACCTATCCTGGGGGACCACCAGCCAGCCGGGTTTTCAGGATATCCACAATGAATATGTGTGAGATAGATTTGCATATAATGGAGGTAGAAGGCATGGAAATCTCTCTCACGTATATTCATTGTGGATATTCTGAAAACTCGACTAGCAGATGGTCCCCAGGACAGGTTTTTTTTTTAAATTATTTATCACTTTATACAATTCACTTTAATATACAATCAAGTGAGAAAATATAGAAATGAATAAATTAAAAAATTTACAGCAATGCCTCAAATATAACAATATACCTCTTAAGACCACAAATAAAGGAAATAGAGATCCAAGAAAGGAAACTTTTTCATAGGAAACAAAGCAAAAAAATTACAAGGTCTAACATCTCCCTCAAAGGACCACCTCCAACAAATCACAGTGTGCTGCTGAGGTGCCACCTACACATTAGCTCCCTCTCTTGCCACAAGACAATCATTAAGTTGTCTTGGTTCATGAAACACAAACTTTTTACCCTCAGATATAACCACACACATACAAGGAAATCGTAAAACAAAAACAAGACCAAGGGCAAAAACCCTTGACCACAGCGCCAGGAAATCCTGTCATCTCTTCTGCGTTGACCTAGACAAAGCAGGAAAAATACGTATCTTTGTACCTATTAATATTGTGGAAATATAAATGCAGAACAGAGTTGCAGTCAAACTCTAACGCAAATGTGGCAATAAGTGTGGTCCTTGAGTGACCACCTCTAGAGGACTCAAGAAAGTCCATGAGGTTTAGCCCCTCAGGACTTCCAACACCACCATCAGGAGAAGACCCTCCCTAATGGAAGATACTGGGCCCCCACTAGAGGTGGGAACTGCTCACCTGACATCCCCTTCACTTCAGCCAAGTATTTTTTAACCACATCCACTGGAGTTACCAGGGGAGACCTAGGGAAGTTTAGAAAATGAAAGTTATTACTTTGTACTTGATTGTCCAAATATTCCAACCTCCAAAGGGTTAAATTTCTGTCCTTCACCAATGATTCTCCCAGTACTTTAACTTCCTTGACTTTTGGCTATGGCACATCACACCTGTTAGCCACATTTCCCAGTGCCAGGGACTGATCCACGACACTCTGAGACACAATAACCAAGTCACCCACAAAATGTGTAGAAAATGCTTGAGAGAAGAACTAAGGGGTATGTTTACTAAACAGCGCTAATGTCGCAGCGGCGACGTTATCGCGTGATAAGTGATATTATTGTGTGATAATTGCGCATTACCATGCGATAACGTCACATATCACGCGATAACATCTCCGGCAGCGTTAAGGTGCACAGAGGGTGGAGTAAGGCTCCCCAGAGGGCAGAGATAAGGGGTCAATGGGCGGAGAGTGGGCGGGGAGAGGCCCCAGGCACACTAACACTGTGAAATCAGGGACTGAAAATTAACACTAGTGAAAAACTTGTGTTAGAGGCACATTTGCAGGAGAGAGAAACCAATTCAGTCAGCAATGTAAAGCAAAGGCAGGGAGACCCAGATAAGTGATAGTAGTGATACATGTGCAGTAACAAAACATGCAAAAACCAGAGGGATAATGACCAGAACCAAAATAGAAATACAAAACACCGAACTGGCCAATAGAAACAACAATGATAAATGGTAATCAACACTACCCATAAAGAATAAAAAGGAAGATGTCACTTTTGGAAGGGTCAATTCTGATTCCCCCTACATAGTGAATGTTCCAACATTGATAGTGTTGATGAGGGTTTGCTGTGGTGTATATTGGGCAGCTTGCTTATGTGGCTTTTCACATGTGCAGCAACAACAGAGTGGCCATGTAGGAAAGGGCACTATGTTGATGGTGTAAATGGGGTACAGGGGGCTGCAGGTGGCAATGCAGTGGGCCAGCTGGGGCACAGTGTGGACTAGGCAGATGCCTACCTGGCACAAAGGAATGCAGAAACTGAAAAGCAGCAAGACAGCAACTGACCAGGGTCCAACATGGCCACGAGTGTGCGTCCCACAGTGTCCCAGGGGACAGTACCCAGCAGGTACTCCCAAGGGCACAGAACATTGGCAGGCGGTGCCAGGGGGAAGTGCTGATGTCCATGTCAGCACCCCTATCCCAGATCCCACACTATAGGCAGCTGCCTAGCGACACTCTGGATGGCACGGGACTGTGCACAACCGGCATAAGGGCATGTCAGCATGGTGGTGGAGGAGTGCTGGTGGCGGAGGGGGCAGTAGCAGCTGCCCACAGCAGAACAAGGCCAAGCCCTGTATAGGTGGGTGGCGTGCAGTGCAACAGATAAGGTCTGTCTGAGGAACAGTCATGGGATCCCCAGGGAACGACCTGCCTCTCTGGCAACAGTTTGGTGCAGTACACACAGCCAGTGTGCACAAAGGCAGAAGGTCACAGATTCAACTCCCAGCTGGTGTTCCTGCAGACCATATCCCAATATTTTACCCTATGGAGCACATACACCATAAACATGTCCACTTCCTAGAGCAGAGGATCCCAACTCCAGTCCTGGAGGGCCAAACACCATTCAGGTTGTCAGGATGTCCCTAATAAATATGCATGAGATACATTTACATGCACTGCCCCCATTGTATGCAGATGTACCATGCATATTCATTAGGGACAGCCAGGAAACTGGAATCATGTCTGGCCCACCAGGACTGGAATCTGGACCCTCTGCCCCAGAGCATCGGCCAACAGAGGCACAAACACCCACGCCCACGGCCTCCACTACGCAAAGCTTCATGGAGAGTCAGGCTGTTGGGTCCTGCGTGGAGCAGCATCTATCAATACTAGCACCTGCATACCTTAGCAATGCCGTCTTAAACTTGGAAACACATTCCACATATATCAAAAGGTTGCTATTTTATTTATTTTTTATTTATTTATTTTTATTTTATTTTTATTTTAATGGTATTTATATACCGCCTTATCCTTCAATCAAAGCGGTCACAACACAAGTGGGGAATACATTTAACACGTGGGGATTTGAGACACATACACTAATACTTACAGGGAACATGGGCAATTGAGGGTTAAGTGGCTTGCCCAAGACCACAAGGAGCATCTGTGGGACTAGAAACCCCAGTCCTTCCGGCCCAAGGTTGCTGTCCTCTAGTGGGATTTGAACCCCCGACCTTCCGGCCTGAAGTACCTTGTCCCAACCACTAGGCTACTCCTCCCCTCTGACTAATGTCAGATAACAAAACCCCAGTCCTTCCGGCCCAAGGTTGCTGTCCTCTAGTGGGATTTGAACCCCCGACCTTCCGGCCTGAAGTACCTTGTCCCAACCACTAGGCTACTCCTCCCCTCTGACTAATGTCAGATAACAAAACCTAAGTTAAACACAATTTGTTGACAGAGATTCATCATAGCAACCTTTCTGATATCCGTGGAGTGTGTTTCAGTTTTGGTTTCTGACAGTGTTTACCACCCCAGGGAGTGACCATAACAGTATTGAATACCATAGCAATGCCTGCACTGTGCCCAGGACTGATATGGCGGCTAGGGCTGCCAACCACCTCTATATTTGCACAATGCTGAAATAGGTGTGGGAGTGTGTGTATGTCTAACCAGTGTTATGTGGCTGCCTACACCTTACTGAGCCCACAATGCTTGCACTGTTTCCAGTGTTAGCCTGTCAATGTGCATAATGAGGAGCAATGTACTGTGGGTATGGCCCGAACAGGGCGGCCTGGGCAGGATGCATCTGCACAGGGCATAGGGCAATGGCTGGGACATTGTAGTGCCCGAACAACACCTGCACGGACAGAGTGGCCACAGCATGTCATGCTGGGGGGGGGGGGGGCACTCTCACCCTGACTGAGCAGTGACCATGGCATGGCTAAGTTCCCCCATAGTGCTATACAGTATATCTCTCAAGGGATATCTATGTGTTCCCTTTTCTGGGGCTCAATCACTGACATACCTGCTTGGTGTGCGTGTGTGCTCACATCCCATTTTTGGGTACACACAGTTTCTCCATGACCATGCACTATGTACTAGCTAGCAGACTGTCTACAATTAGCATGTGTATGGCTGGGACAACTTGCAGTGGGTGGAGACTGACTGTGCCCTATGCTGGTGAATATCAGATAGTAGTGGGATGCAGCTGAGCTTTTCCATGCCTACTGTCTTTCTGCCACTGCCCTATGTGATGCATACAGATCACAGATGCATACAGAGTGGAGGAGTGGCCTAGTGGTTGGGGCAAGGTACTTCAGGCCGGAAGGTCGGGGGTTCAAATCCCACTAGAGGACAGCAACCTTGCGCTGGAAGGACTGGGGTTTCTAGTCCCACTGGTGCTCCTTGTGGTCTTGGGCAAGCCACTTAACCCTCCATAGCCCATGTTCCCTGTAAAATAGTTATCTCCAAGTTATAATGCCCTGTTCAATGTAATTTCAGTTTGTTCAATGTAAACCACACTGATGCAGAATAGCGCGGTATATAAGAGAATAAATAAATATACTGACTTCCCTGTAGGGTGCCTATTCCCCAGCATGAGTGGGGTTGATGGTCCCCTCTACTGCCACTATTGCAGAGATGTAGAATGTGGATCTGTTGGTGGGAGATCCTGTTTCCCATGCTGACTCACAGAGCGTTGGGTGGTGCTACATAATCTGCTTTTGGGTCCAAACACCACCCTCCTCTTATAACATGCAACCACACAGGATGTATACTATTCTGGGTACATCATAGTCCACAAGTGCTAGACATGACTGGGAAATACAGATGGACACAGGTGTATCCTAGGTGTGTCTGCAAGGACTACCTATCACACACTGGCACTGATGGGGGCCTGCAGTTCAGCCTGTTTCAGCCAAGCCAGGTGCTGCGGACCTGGTGCTGGGCACCCCACCTCACCCTCAGGGTGACTACAGGAACCACACAATGTCACGGTCTGTAGCTACTCTGTGCCAGTAACACACATGGTAATTTCCCCCTACCAGGCCGGCATGCTATAGAGGCGCATACCCCATCTTGTGATCAGATGTAGGCTGCTGATCTGCATGTGCAGTGCATCATGGGTACGGGTGGGTTTACCCTATCATGGTACCACAGCAGACAGTTTGTGTGGTGACCTGCAGTCTTTCTGTAGCCAACCAGTGGTGTGTTAGACACTATGGAGATGTAGCCCATTGATTATTTCAATTGCTGCAAAGGCAGAGGTCATGGGTTTGATCCCACAGTGGTGTTATTTAATATGGCTGTCTGAGGCTTTTCCTTTTAATTTAAATCAGTGCTGCCAGCAGAAACACCCTCACAGTGCCGTAGCCTAAGGTGCCTCATAATGCGCCCTATAAGGCACCCTATAAAGCGCCCTATAGGGCACATTATAAAGTGCCTTGGCAGACAAGGCACTTTATAATGCCTTGTCTGCCAAGTGGAGGAGTAGCCTAGTGGTTGGGGCAAGGTACTTCGGGCCGGAAGGTCGGGGGTTCAAATCCCACTAGAGGACAGCAACCTTGGGCCGGAAGGACTGGGGTTTCTAGTCCCACAGGTGCTCCTTGTGGTCTTGGGCAAGCCACTTAACCCTCCATAGCCCATGTTCCCTGTAAAATAGTTCTCTGTGTGCTGTGCTTTCCTGTCTAATCAATGTGTTTATACCTCAAAAATTTCCTGTCATGATTTGACAATTTCCAATCTGTAGTCAAAAACCGCTGCTGATCACTGGAAGTAGCGGTATACAAAATGTATACTAAATAAATAAATAATGTGCCCTATGGAGTGCCTTATAGGGCGCCTTATGCGGTACCTTAGGTTACAGCACTGTGAGGGTGTTTTTGCTGACAGCACTGATTTAAATTTAAAAAAGAAAATGCCTCAGACAGCACTGATTTAAATTAAAAGGAAATGCCTCAGACAGCCTTCTTACATTACACCACTGCAGGATCAAGCCCATGACCTCTGCCTCCACAGTCATTGCAGTAACCAGTGGGCTACATCTTTATAGCATCTAACACTGCGCTGGCATGAACTTAGGGTTAACGACGCCCACTATCGCGCGATACAGATTCTTGCTACCTTGCTGCCAGAACGCCCACTACCTTATATGGCATTCTTCACATTAACACTGCAACTAGCGCTGGTAACATTAAGACAGTTTAGTAAACATACCCTTAAGTCTTTGCATGGCATCCCTGAGAGACTCCATAGTCACCGTACCTGCCTGAACATCCTGAAGTTGAAACAAGTCCGGAGTAACTTCACCCCCCTCCACGTGCGATTTCACCGATGGTCTGCTGCAAGGGTTCCATATATAAAAAGGTTGCTATGACTAATGTCAGATAACAAAACCTAAGTTAAACACAATTTGTTGACAGAGATTCATCATAGCAACCTTTCTGATATCTGTGGAGTGTGTTTCAGCGTTTGTTTCTGACAGTGTTTACCACCCCGGGGAGTGACCCTAACAGTATTGAGTACCATAGCAATTTTTTCAAGAGTGGGGAAGAAACTGCCACGGGAGAACCTCCAGGTAGGACAGCTCCACCATCCACTCCTGTTCCCCCCGGCGACCAACTGCTTCCAGGTCTGGGCGGCGGTGTGCATGCAATCGGGCTCAGAGAAGCCCCTTCATTGCTGCTCGCATGCTGAACTGTGGACTGACTCAAGGAGGGGATCCCTGAAAAACTGGAAGGCACCCGAAACCCTTCAGTATTGTCTGCTGCAGCGGCTGGGTCTGGGAGCCGTCCGGGAGACTGTTTTTTCCTTTCCCCTTGCCCTTACCCATTACACAAAGCTAAACCACTGACAACGAGAGGAAAGGCAACAGCATCCTGCCGGTACCGCTAGACCAGTGCCATCTTGGATCCCCCAAGACAGGTTTAAGAACCACTGAGTTAATGAGTGGCCCGTCCATTGTGTAAGAATGTTGTTCGCACAGGGCCCTGTGCTTCAGGGGGCCCTGTGCGAACTTCATTTGCGCAAAATGGATGGCTTTAAAGGTGAGCCGGGGAAGCCGTGCGAGGCCCCGGCTCACTTCTGCACAGCCACCGGCGTGAAAAGCGCTGTTTTCCCTCATGCTGGCGGCTGTGTTACTGTTAAGTGTGCACGTGCTGGGAAATGCCCTTTAACCTTTCCCGGCATTCAGCGTACTTCACAGTAACACAGCCACCAGTGTGAGGGAAAACAGCGCTTTTCACACTGGCGGCTGTGCAGAGGTGAGCCGGGGCCTCAAGTGCACTTTCCTAGCTCACCTTTGAAGCAGCTTAGATAGGTGTGGGGCTCTTCGGGGGGGGGGGGGGGGAAACTTGGAAAGGACAGGAAATGGCCTATGGGGGGGTAGGATTGGAAATGGGCTGATGGGGGCTGGAATAGAACTGGAAATGGCTGATGGGGGGGGGCTAGGATTGGAAATTGACTGAGGTGGGAGCTTGGACTGAAAATGGGCTGATGGGGGCTGGAATAGTACTGGAAATGGCTGATTGGGGAGGCTAGGATTGGAAATGGGCTGATGGGGGGCTAGGGTAGGACTGAAAATGGCTAATGGGGGCTAGGACTGGACATGGGCTGATGGGGTGGGGAGTTTGGACTGGAAATGGGCTGATTGGGGCTGGAATAGGACTGGAAATGGCTGATGGGGGGCTAGGATTAGAAATGGGCTGATGAGGGTGCTAAGACTGGAAATGGGCTGATGGGGACGCTAGGCCTGGAAATGGGCTGATGCAGGGGGATGGGAGAATGCGACTAGAAGGGAGTGGATGCTGGGTGGGGCTCGAACTAGACGGGAGCTGATGTTGGGGGAAGACTAGAAGGGGATGGGGCTGGGGGAGTGAGGATGGACAGGGGAAAAGATATTTTGTGTGGGAGGGAAGAAAAAGCTACGACTGGCAGGTATTGGGAGAGTAAGTGGGGATTGAGGATGGAAGGGTGAAATTTGAGTGGATGAAAAAGGAATAAAGAAAGAAATGGAGGAAAGGGCAAAAGGGGAAAGATCAATATGTTAAAGCAGATGTAGAGAGAGAATGGGAAAAAACTAGAAGAGAGAAGAAAGGACAAATGGACAGAAGACAATGGAGAGTTAGCAGAAGACACGAAGAAGCCAGAAGAAAGTGACTGGAGCAATTGCAACTGAAAAATAAAATGCCCAAACAACAAAAGGTAGAAAAATAATTTTTAGTATGAATTTATTAACTGGACTATGTCAGCTCTGGGAAATATGCATTGCTAACGTCTTTGCATTTTTGTTTAAGAGGAAATTAATTTATAGTTTTATTTCTCTAGTGTTGTTGAACATTCCAACTTTGGCCTTTGGGGTTCCCAGTTTAATTATTGTCTTCCTATTTCTAAGTTGTGATCCCTTGTTCTTTGTTTGGTGACAGTCTATGTTCTGCATGTGTAACCGAGCTGAGGTACTCTATTTATGTAGTTTCTATTTGACAGTGCCGCTTGTTCTCTTTCCCCAGTAGGAGATGTACTGGTATTCTCTGAGATGTATTGGTTTAATATTTGCAGTGTTGCCTTTTGATAGGTAGGGTTTGATGCTTTGTGAGTCCTGGTAGTGCTGTTATGATACGGCGGATTTGCTATGGGTTCTAAATGTAAATCAAAAAAGGAGTGTCAACATCTAATAGAGCAACAAATGTGTAATTTTTTGTCGGAAGGTTGGCCTTGAGTTTGAAAGCCACAAGGTTAAAAGCCTCTCAAAGCCATAACTTCCATTTTAATCAGTATAAGCAGTCCCATCCAAAGCTCACATTAGAGCCAAACAAGGTGGTAAAAAAACCATTAAAGTGGTGCCACCTCTAAAATACTATTAAAGGTGAAGACATAAAAAACAGCATAAACTTATCTGAACCGCCGTAATCATAAGCCACAAGCAGTGTTAAAGCAACTCGTAGGCAGCAACGGCAGTCACAATCCTCACAAAGCTTCAAACTTCAAACTTCAAAGGCAGAAACAAATCTGCAAATGCAGTTCAGCAAAAGAAGACACAGCACTGCGTTTCGGGCAAATCAAAAATCTATGCCCTGTCTCAACGCTCCATCGAACTGCTGAAAACAAAAACAGCTAGCACCTCCACTGTTCCAAAACGGCCAATATTTTCAGCCACCACAGGGGCCAGTCGTGATGCTGAAACATCAGCAGACTCTTCAGTGGCAGTGCTCTGATAGAAGCTGTCTCTGAATCCTGCAGCGAGAAGGACGGGAGGCCTGAAAAGGGAGCAGAACAATTGTCCTCTTCAGTTTTCCCGTCTGTTTCAAGAGGCAGCAGGTGGGAAAGAAGAGGAGGTGAAGGCCTACTGGGAGATAGGGTTTTTAACTTTTTGAAAGAGAAAAACCTGCCACCTGTCACCTAATCATGCCCGCCCATGCCCACTTCTGCCCTGCCCTTTCCCCACCCCCTGCCTCGCCCCACCCCACCCTTGCCCCACCCATGTCCCCCAAAAATAATTGCAGAGGGCAGTGTGCAAACTGAACAAGCAAGATTGCTACGTATTCCTAAACAGAAATTCCATACTAACGGAATACCTAGCATTGGTTACACACACACAAACACACACACACAGTACAGACAGGCCTTCATCAATAAATGAGCACAAAATGAAAAGAGAAATATTTAGACAAAAATTAAACTAAAACCTCAGAAAGCCAGATGCTGCATGTAGTGTAACACAACTTTTAGTAAAAAGGCCCCAAACTTTGTAAGTCTATTTCGACAACGAAATATCTCAAGTACTTGAATGTAACTTGGCTTGTGCTTGAATTTGGAAATGACAAGTAATAAATCTAAAATCCAAATGTTTGGGGGGTACAAGAGAAGTTTAGTGTTGCGGACGTTGAGGAGGAGGTGGCAGAAAAAGGGGTGATGTGCCTTCCTTGTTTCTGCTGAGAATAGCTCTGACTTAAGCACTTATGCTGGAGTGATATTGTAGGAGATGCCATTTCCATGTTGGCAATGGTAATGTCCTCAGAAAGGTCTAGAATAAAAAAGAAAACTCAGTAATCCATTTCAGTGATTTTGGGAGATGCAGGAGGAAAATCAGCTTTGATTATGCCAGTACCTCCAAATACGATGTTCAAAGCGATCTGGAAAGGCAGTTGCACTGACGCTTTAGATAAATTCACGGTGCTGTATAAAGCACAAATACATTCAAGGAGATACTTTAGAAGGACGCTGTTTCTAGAGTTCAGATTCTGGACAGTCAAATGATGGTGCTGCAGGAGTTAAATAAAGTCTCCAAGATTAACACATTCCTTCACAGGAAATTGGAAAATGCAGTAAAAATATTAACTTGAGACTGATTAATTTACCTCAGCTGTCTAATGTTGCCCCACTGACCTCTTTAAATTCTTTTTTAGTGAGGTTCTAAAATTTCCTTCTGAGGTTATACCCAGTGTTATTCTATCTTTGACCCTCCAAATGAGTTGCTGGGAATCAGGATGCAGAGGAAGGTCATCTTTCCTTTGACAGTTTATAGACACTCTCCCAGAAGATGAGGCTATTCCAGCAATACCATTAGTAAAGAGGCTATTCTTAGAAGCTTTTTCGGGATGAGGGATATTTCTTTACTGGTTTTCGGACCCAGCTATTCCCTAATGTCTGCAGAACCATTCAATTGAGAAGGAAGAAATGGATACCTCTGTTCTGAATTAATATCTTTGGGCAGTTCTCACTATGTTTCCTTGATTTTTATTTGCATGTTTTTTTTCTTTACTGTTCATTACCTATAGATGCAGTTACCTATAGTTGACAACATATTGGGAGCAATTTGATAACTGGATACCTGTGTAAGAAGTCCAAAAAGACACCTATTTTATAAAGGCAATATAGGTGTCTATGAACCTTCATAAAATAGGCTCCTAGAAGCAGTCCTAATGGCATGCAAATGTCCACACTCAAATTTACACCTGCTCTGAAAAAGGGGTAGATGGGTTCTAAAATATGTACGCACATTGCAACTCCGCATCCCCTCTGCCCGAATTATGCCCTCAGGAATGCCTACATGTACTCTCTTCATGTGGCTACTTTTGACGCATGAATATGGTCATACAATTACATGCAGGAAAAGCTTTACAAAGTTACCTCAGTATGACTCAGGTGCACTTTTACTAAAATGTACTAAGCAGTTAGCTCAAGAACTAGTATGCACTAAGTTAACGCATTGGCTTGCCACAGCGTGTGCCATTTCTCATGTTAACTGCATTTCTGAGAGATACAAAAGGCGGTATAGAAAATACTGAATAAATACATAAATAAAATAGGGTGGAATGATGTGAGGGAATGGATTAAGGAATAAGTGCATCTGTGTCATCTGGATGCAGTAAATGTACTGTAAGTATATTGTCTCAATGTGTACGGTATGGGAAGATGTGGGTCTGAGAGACTTTGCTGCAGAGACTTTGCAATTACTATGCATTAATTTTTGCAACTAACATTCAGTAACTACAAATTTTGAACACACTTTAGTAAAAGGGCCCCTTAGTATTTTATATCCCGCTTTTCACCAGGTCAAAGCAATCATTTGGGAGATACATTTAACACGAGGGGATATGACACACATACACTAATTCTTACAGGGAATATGGGTAATGGAGGGTTAAGTGGCTTGCCCAAGACCACAAGGAGTGCCTATAGGACTAGAAATCCCAGTCCCTCCAGCCTGAGATTGCTGTCCACAGGTGGGACTTGAATCCCCGGCCCTCCAGCCTGAAGTACCTTGTCCTAACCACTAGGCCACTCCTCCCACTCCAAAAATGCTAGTCTCTTTTTTAGGATG
Source organism: Ichthyophis bannanicus (assembly GCA_033557465.1). Taxonomy (NCBI): domain Eukaryota; kingdom Metazoa; phylum Chordata; class Amphibia; order Gymnophiona; family Ichthyophiidae; genus Ichthyophis; species Ichthyophis bannanicus. The sequence goes on along the minus strand of CM066031.1, from coordinate 1,394,018,660 downwards.
TCTCTCTCTCTCTCTCTTTTTTTTTTTCTTTTTGCATTGTATAAGTTATTTGGTTTATTTTTGAGTGCTCTTGTGGATTAATTTGTGAAATTATAAGTAATGTTTAAAAAAGAAATTCAAGGAGATCACATTATGTGGTGAACAGGGAAGACATCTTTCTCTGTGTTCCCAGGCCTTGACTGCCATTAGGCTATTTTTGGATCAGTTTATGGCCCCTTTTTGGATCTATACTGGTGTGATCCCCCTATAACATTTGAGACTAGCATTTTTGTAGTGTTTTGGGGTCATTTGGCCACTAAATGTTCTTGAAGGAGAAGGACAAGTTAAAGAGTGGGGAACCCAGATTGGTGGATGACCGAGCATCAAGCATCCAAGATTCTGGTCTTGCTAAGATGATGAGAGAAGTGATGGTAATGGTTGTTGGAGTGCTTGAGGTCAAATTTGAGTGGCTATATGAGAGGTTTGAGGGGGTGAGCCAGACTATAGCAAGCTTTCAGCATCGGATGACAGAGATAGAGACCTGGAAATGGCGCTTAAAGATGGATGGCAAAAAGTGGAAGCAGAGCTGGCGGCTCTTAAGGCCCATGTGACTACTCAGGTCACTAAGATCGACAATATGGAGAGCCGGGCTCGCTGGAAGCATTTGTGTTTTATCAGTATACCTGAGAGTGTTAAGGAGGTGGAATGTAGGAATTTTCTGGAACTCTAGCTCCCCTTAACACTGCAGTTGGACAGCACACTGGGTAACCTGCAAATACAGTGGGTGCGTTGGCTAAGGGAACGCAAGGAAGGAGAGGCTCGACTGCGCATTGTGATTGTTAAATTCCTTAATTTTGTGCAAAAAGAGGCAGTCCTTCGAGCTCAACAAATCAGGCAAAAGTTGGAGTAGGAAGTAAAAATATATTAGTGTTGCAGAACTATTGTGATGCTCTAACATTGCAGTGGAAAGAATGCTCACCCATTTGTTCAAGATTGTTTGAGCAGAGGATGAGATTTATGCTGCAGTACACAGACAAGTTCAGGATTTTATACAATGGCACTGTACACACTTTTGGGTCAGCGCGAGAAGCACAGGAGTTCACTGACAAGCATGGTGTAGCAGTAGCACCACAGGTTTAAAAGGGCCAATGATGTGGCACTTCTATTTCTGGCCAGTAGATCTGGATTTTGACCAATGTTAAATACACAGCACTAGCAAGGTAGACAAATGACTATGTGAATTATATTAGCACAGGCCTGGATTATATAGTTTGGGAGTAATTAGTTTCCATTTGCTGTTGCCAAATGAGTATCTGGATTGCGGTCCGCCTGGGTTTGGACTTATGTTCTGCATGCTTAATAATGGGCCCTCCTTGGTAACCAGAGATAGGCGGTGACAAAAGTGGAGCTGGTCTTTCAGTGAGGAAGGCATCACGATCTGCCCTCTACTTTTCTCTATAATAGCCAGATAAGAGGTGACTGTGGGCTTTGGGTGAAAGTATTTTGTTTTTCTGGCCTCATTAATATTGAGGAGGCCCCCTGTGGTATTTATTTATTTTTTTTCCACCTGTGCAATTTATTTCAGACCACCATCTAGGATGAGGGTTCTGATATGACTAGCCCAGACAGATGCAGTTGTAGTGACCCAAAGGTAAGTGAAAGCCCCCAGGTAGGTGATTCATTAAATAACTTTATGGAAATGGGTAACAGGGGTAACATATGGAAAGCAGTGTGTATAAATGCCCGTAGCATGGGAAATAAGATCCCTGATGTTGAAGTTTTGGTGGGAGTGGCTGACTTGGATTTAGTGGCAGTTACAGAAACATGATTCACAGAAAACCATGATTGGGATGTAACTATACCTGGCTATACTTTATTCAGAAAGGACAGGGTAGGAAGTAGGGGAGGAGGAGTGGCACTATATGTAAAAACTACTATTAAAGCTTTGGAATTACAGAGCTTAAAAGGGAGAGGGGAGGCATTGTGGGTTAAACTAGAAAGAGGGAAAGAGAAATCTATTTACATTGGTGTGATATACAGACCTCCCTCACAAGAGGAAGAGGTGGACAGAGAGTTAATTGAAGACATGTGCAGCACTGCTAGGAAAGGGGTAGTGCTACTGATAGGAGATTTCAATATGCCAGATGTTGATTGGCACATTCCTGCTGCAGTATCATCTAGAAGTAAGGAGATCCTGGATTCTCTACAGGGAGAACTCTTCAGGCAATTGGTAACAGACCCCACACGTGAAGGGGCCATACTGGACTTGGTGCTTACCAATGGTGAAAGTGTTTCTGATGTTGTAGTGGGAGATCATTTTGCATCCAGTGATCACCAGATGGTGTGGTTCAGTATTAGGACTAGGGCTGTTAGAATCCATTCAAAGGCGAGGATCTTAGACTTTAGGAAGACTAACTTTGCAAAGATGGGCCAATACCTCAGGGAGTCGTTAGTTGGATGGGAACAGCAGAGGGATGTAGAAAAACAGTGGGAAAAACTGAAAGGGGATATTTTAAGGGCAACCAACCTTTTTGTTAAAATGGTAAATAAAGGTAAAAGGAAAAGGAGACCGCTATGGTTTTCGAAAGAAGTACCTGAAAAAGTGAAGAAAAAGAGGGAGGCCTTCATGAAATACAAGAGATCACAGAGAGAGGAAGACAGGCATCTGTATTTGGAAAAACTTAGAGAAGCTAGCAAAGTAGTCAAGAAGGCAAAGATTCAAAAGGAGGAGGAAATAGCCAATGCAATAAAATGGGGGGGGGGGGGGGGATAAGACATTTTTCAGATATATTAGTGAGAAGAGGAAGGGCAAGGGTGGTATTGTCAGACTCAAGGGTGCAGGGGAGGAATATGTAGAAGCTGATAAGGATAAAGCGGAATTGCTTAACAAATATTTTTGTTCTGTGTTCACAGATGAAGAACCAGGAGCAGGACCTCAGAAAACACCCACAAATAGGAACAGAAGCAAAGGACATCTTGAACAATTTTCAAAAGACTGTGTTGGTGAGAAACTATCTCAACTTAAAGTAGACAAAGCGATGGGACCAGATGGGATACACCCGAGAATACTTAGGGAACTTGGGGACGTTCTAGCAGCTCCACTGACTGACCTTTTCAATGCCTCGTTGGAGTCGGGAGTGGTGCCAAAGGACTGGAGAGAGGCTCATGTGGTGCCTTTACACAAAAGCGGAAGTAAGGATGTGGATGAAAACTACAGGCCGGTTAGTTTAACTTCGGTGGTGAGTAAATTATTGGAAACGCTGCTGAAAGAGAAAATAGTGAGGTTTCTGGAGTCCAGCGGATTACAGGATCCTAGGCAGTGTAGATTCACCAGAGGCAGGTTTTGTCAGACAAATTTGATTGATTTCTTTGACTGGGTGATCAGGGAGTTGGACCGAGGGAGAGCCCTAGATGTGGTGTATTTAGATTTCAGTAAAGCCTTTGACACTGTTCCTCACAGGCTACTTATAAACAAACTGAGCACCCTAGGGATGGACCCTAAAGTTACTGCTTGGGTTAGAAATTGGTTGGGTGGGAGGCAACAAAGAGTGCAAGTAAATGGAGCTCACTCTGAGGAGAAGGATGTTATCAGTGGTGTGCCCCAGGGATCTGTCTTTGGTCCGATTCTTTTTAACATCTTTGTTAGTGATATAGCAGAAGGGCTTTCAGGTAAGGTTTGCCTCTTTGCGGATGATACCAAAATCTGCAATAGAGTAGACACCAAGGAAGGGGTAGATAACATGAGGAGGGATCTAGCTAAGCTTGAAGAATGGTCTAGAATTTGGCAGCTGGGATTTAATGTTAAAAAATGTAAGGTCATGCATTTGGGCTGCAGCAATCCAAGGGAGCAATATAGTATAGGGGGTGAAGTACTTTTGTCCACTAAATAAGAGCGGGACCTAGGCGTGGTTGTGTCTGATCTTAAAGTAGCTAAACAGGTAGAAAAGGCGACGGCAAAAGCTAGAAGGATGCATGGGTGCATACGGAGAGGAATGGCTAGCAGAAAAAAGGAGGTGATAATGCCTCTGTATAAGTCTTTGGTGCAACCTCATTTGGAGTATGGTGTGCAATTCTGGAGACCGCACCTTCAAAAGGATGTGAACAGGATGGAGTCGGTGCAGAGGGTGGCTACTAAAATGATTAGTGGTCTTCATTATAAAGCATATGAGGACAGACTTAAGGATCTTAATATGTACACCTTAGAGGAAAGGCGGGATAGAGGTGATATGATTGAGATGTTTAAATACCTCCGTGGCATAAATGTTCAGGGAGAGAGTCTCTTTCAATTGAAAGCAAGTTCTGCTACGAGGGGACATGGGATGAGGGTGAAGGGAGATAGATTCAGGAGTGATATGCGGAAATATTTCTTTACGGAAAGAGTAGTGGATCCGTGGAATAGTCTCCCAGTGGAGGTGGTAGAGATGAGGACAGTAACTGAATTCAAAAAAGCATGGGACAAACACAGAGGATCTCTAAAGGTAAAAAGGGGACTGTTGTAGTTGTTATAGAAGGACAGACTAGATAGGCTATGTGGTCTTTTTCTGTCGTCATATTTCTATGTTTCTATGTTTCTAAAACTATGTGCATGACTTCCAAGGCTACAATGACTGAATGAACACTCGTTATGCTGGAAGTCCCATACTGTCCTGATGGTGCATCTGGACATTGGTTCTGCTATGCAAGTCCTATTTCACAGGAGTGTCATTGTTTTTACCTTTTGAATGCTAGATTGGACTATGGAACTTAAAATTGTGGGCCCTTGCTTTATATGTAATTGAGATGCTCTGGTCTTGGATTAGCTTCACTTGGTCTGAATTGTTGGGTGTTGTGGGCCATTGTGACCAATACTGACCTGGTGAGTGTGGCCGGGTTGGCATTAGGCCAATCACTTGCTGAGGGATCAGTTCTTGCACCCATTGATTTAATGATGGTTAACATCGGTCAAAATGAATGTTTAATGTTTGCATGTTCGGATGTGTTTTATAGCGTTCCTTTTTAAGTACATTTTGTAGAGTGAATAGAATTGGGAGGTATACCAATGTTATATATGCCGACTAGAAAATTATTGTCCGCATTTGAAGAATGGGCTGCCTGTTTTCCCTTTCATGCGATTTATTTAGGTGCATTGTCCCACTGTCAACTTAGATATTTTTTCATAACAATGGGTGTAATTTCTGGACATGTTTGCTAATAAGTGTATCTTCTGCCTACACTCCTGCTTCCTTCTTTTACTTTAGTTTCACATTTACATGATTTGTTTTCTCTTATTAGATTTGTTTTTAATTGTGGTGTTTCTCGTCTCCCTTCACTTTTATCAGATACCACAGGAGGATTGTCATTAGAGGGAGAATTCTTTAATGGTTTGTGAGATATGGTTTTTATTTATAATATGTGCCACAATCCCTAATTTTAACACGTTTTCACTGAAATGATGTCCAACTTTTTCTCTTTATCTTATAAACCTTTGTTTTTTGATTATCTAATTATTTATTCATTTTATTATTTTATGTTGATGTGGTTTTATATGAACATTCTTTATTACTTTGTTTCTTTTTGGTTGTTTTATGTTAATTATAGATGGCTTCCATTTTTATATGTATTTTTTAGACTGGTTTTAATATGGTCTATTTATTATTTATTCAATAATGTGTATTATTTTATGTTGTTTTTATGCTGTTTTCAGTGTTCTTAAGCCAAAATATCCCTGAAGTAGGTGCAGCTGAAACACGGCTTGTGTTGGGTGTTCGGCAGTTGCCTTTCTCCCTGGTACTCCTGTATGTCTCTTCAAATAAAGTTCCTTTTTACCACACATAGACTGGTTTCCATATGTGTGGGGGAGTACATAAGACAGCACGTACAAAACTATATTGGCCGTTGTTCAGCTTGGAGGAATTATGAGAAAGCCCTCTGATGGGGTATTTGTTATATGCATGGACTATATCCTTGCTCTACCACCTGTGCACTTGCACTGGAAAACGCAGGATGGATTCAACTCCAGAGGTTTGCTGACAGTGATAATAAAATCTGGTTTTCAAGTTGTGAGAAGAGAAGGTATGGTGGTATGTTGATTGAGTATGTGGGGGCAGGGTGATTTGTGGAGGGTAGGGGTGGGAAAGATGAACAGTCCGGGTTGCTTTTGTTAGGGTGGTGGAGCTGTGATGAGGCATGGGAGAGTCTATGTGTGTTCAGCTTGGAACCTCTGTGTGTGTGTCTGTATCTGCGTTGTGAGAGGTGAAAGTGGTACGGGGTGTTCATTTGGGATTGGGGTTTAATACATATTAGTAAATTTGCAGGCGTTAGGTCAGCAAACCTAATGATTGAGAGAGTGTTTTTTGGGATTGTTAGGGGTATGTTTACTAAACTGTCTTAACGTGCACCCGGTGATAATGTGCAGGCTGCCATAAAAGGAGTGGGCATGTCGGACTTAAAGTAGCAAAATGGGATTATCGCGCGATAACGTGCACTGCGCACATTATCGGGCGAGACGCCGCTAAGCACGTTAACGTGCGGTAATCTTAAGTAGGCGCGCAGACATACAAATACAGAAACAGAGGTATAGCACAATGGTTAATACACTGACTACTGGTACAGGGGTCATGAGCTTGATTCCCCTGTGTGCCTAAGCCATAAGGCTGGCTGAGACAGTAGCTTTTACGTGTAAGTATTGATTTTTGAGGCATTTTATTTGTAGTTTAATTAGTGCTGACAGCAAACACACCCTCACGTGCCGTAACCTAAGGTGCCGCATAAGGCACCCTATAAGGCACTCCATAGGGCACATTATAAAGTGCACTGTCTGCCAAGGCACCCTATAATGTCCCCTATAGGGCACCCTATAAGGTGTTTTATTGGACACCTGATAAGGCACCTTATAAGGCGCTTTATAGGGCGCCTTATAGTTACAGTACACTGAGGGTGTTTTTGCTGGCAGCACTAATGTACATTAAAAATAGACAATGCCTTGGACAGCCTTATCAAATAACCCCACCATGGGTTTGAACCCATGACCTCTGGCCCCACAGGCAGGGAAGTAACCAGTGGGCTACAGCTGCCAACAAACCCCTGGCTGGCTGCAGAAGGACTGCATGTCACCACACAAACTGTCTGCTGTGGTTACCAGGATAGGGTTAACCCACCCATACCCATGATGCACTGCACATGCAAATCAGCAGCCTACAGATGGGCACAAGATGGGGTATGCACCCCCACAGCATCTCGGCCTGGTAGGGGGAACCGACCGTGCGTGGTACTGGCACAGAGTAGCTACAGACCGTCACATTGTGGGGGTACTGTGCTCACTCTGAGGGTGAGGTGGGGCGCCCAGCACCAGGTCCACAGCACCTTTCATGGCTGAAATATACCATGCTGCAGGTCCCCATCAATGCTACTGTGTGTGATAGGTAGTTCCTGTAGACACACCTAGGATACATCTCTGTCCTTCTGCATTTCTCAGTCATGTCTAGCCCTTATGGGCTATGATGCACCCAGAATAGTGCATATCCTGTGTTGGTGCCATGGTTATATGATGTAGGTGAAGGGGGGGTGTTTGGACCCATAGGCGGAATATGTACCACCACACAACCCACCCTCTGGGGCTCAGGGTAGGAAACAGGATTGCCCACCAAAGGACCACATTCTACCTCCCTGCAATGGTGGCAGTAGAGGGGACCATCAACCCCAGTCCTGCTGGGGAACAGACACCCTACAGGGCAGGCAATGCAGAGCTGTACACATCCATAAAGCAATAGCTGACAGACAGTAGGCCTGGACATGCACAGCTGCCCCCTACCACTATCTGACATTCTCCAGCAGCAATCCTCCAGCCGCTGCACCCTGCAAGGTGTTCCAGCAAGACACATACTAGCTGCAGACAATCTGATAGCTAGTCCATAGTGCATGTCCCTGGAGGAGATGCGTGTACCCAGAACTGGGACGTCAGCATACACACCAAGCACATAAGTCAGTGATTGGGCCCCAAAAGAGAACCCATAAATATCACATAAGAGAAATGCTATATAGCACTATGGGGGAACCCAGCCATGCCATGGTCACTGCTCAGTCAGGGTGAGAGTGACCTCCCATCAGGACATGCTGTGGCCACCCTGTCCGTGCAGGTGGTGGCCAATGTTCCCTCTAATTTTCTGTAGGCTGTGTGCGCATAAAATATCAGCTGTGCAGCTTTTGAAGGAAGGTTAAATTTTTGTGAGCCACATAATGACACTCTGAATTATATACTTTAAAATTTGACTACACATCAGAATACAGTATGTACACCACATTGATTGCACTAGAAAATATTGTAGATCTTGTGAAAACCATAAATACACAACAACTTTTAAATTTTAAGACGTCTGTGTTGTTTTCTATCAGAATCAGAACCGTAATTTTTGTGCTCTCTGTTGTAAAGTATGTGCGCTCGCTCAGCGAGGTGTGTGCATGCGCACACGCGCACAGCTTAGAGGGAACAGTGGTGGTGGCCGGCCACTACAATGTCCGAGCCATTGCCCTATGTACAGATGAATCCAGGTCAGGCCACCCTATCCTGGCTATTCCCACGGTACCTTGCTCCTCATTATGCACATTGGCAGGCCAATACTGGCAACAGTGCTAGCAGTGTGGGCTGTGGAGGGTGTTTGCAGCCACCACACACTGCACAGACAGACACACACTCCCCACACCTATGCCAGCATTGTACAACTATGGAGGTGTTTGGCAGCCCTGGCCACCGCACCAGTCCTGGGCACAGTGCAGGCAAGGCTATGGTACGCAAATACTGTTGGGGTCACCCCCCCAGGGTGGTAAACACTGTCAGACACAAGACCTGTAGCACACTCCACAGACATCAGAAAGGTTGCTATGCTGCAGCTCACTCAGAAAATTGTACGTAACTTCAGAAGTGCTATCTGCCAGTAATCATAGCAACCTTTTGATATATATGTACCGTATTCCCAGGTTTAGGGTGGCATTGCTAAGGTATGCAAGTGCTCGTATTGGGAGATGCACGCAGGGCCCAACATCCTGCCTCTCCAGGAGGCATTGGATAATGGAGCCTGTGGATGCGGGTGTGTCTGCCCCTGTTGGCCGCTGCTTTAGGACAGAGGTCCCCGACTCCAGTCCTGGTGGGCCAGACACTATTCTGGTTTTCATGCTGTCCCTCATGAATATGCATGAGATACATCTGCATACCATGGGGGTGGCGCATAGAAATGCAGCACAGGCATCTTTATTAGAGACAGCATGGAACCTGAATGGTGTTTGGCCCTCCAGGACTGCATTTGGGAGACTCTGCTCTAGGTAATGCGCATGTTTATGGTGTCTGTGCTCTGTAGGGTAAAATGTAGGTGTTTTGGGCATGTTTACATCATCTGCAATAAAGGTTCTGTCTGTATTAGCACGTTTTAGTAGTGGGTAAAATATGGGGACTGGGTTGGCAAGAACCACAGCTGGGACTTGAACCTGTATCCTTCTGCTTCTGAACACACTGGCTGTGTGCACTGCACCACTGTGTTGCCACAGGGACAGTGCATCCCCTGGAGATACCATGTCTGTTTGTCAGACAGAGCCTGTCTGTTGCAGTGCACGGCACCCACCTAAACAGGGCTAGGCCACGGTCTGCTTTGGGCAGCTGCCATTGTCCCCTCCACCACCAATATCCCACTGCCACCATGCTGACATGCTCTTCTGCTGGTAGTGCTGGTGGAACGCAGTCTCAGGCCATCCAGTGTGCAGGTAGGCGGCTGCCTATGGTGCGGGTTCTGGGTTAGGGGTGCCTGCATAGCTGTCCACGCTTCCCCCCAGCACCGCATGCCAATGTTCCGTGCCCTTCGGGGTACCTGCTGGGTACTATCCCCTGTGACACTATGGGGAGCACACTCATGCCCATGTTGGGCCCTCAGCAGTTGCTGTCTGGCTGCTCTACTGTTTCAGCATTCCTATGGGCCAGCTAGGCATCACCCTAGTCCGCACTGTGGGCCAGCTGCACCACAGCATGTGCCGCCTGCAGCCCTCTGTGTCCCCTTTTCCAGCATCTGTCCAGTTTCCCATTCTGACATGCCCGCCCTGCTGTTGTGGAACATTTGCATGCCATAGGAAACCTGGCCAATGGAGTCGGAAACCGTGCTCAGCGCAATTACACTATGGGCTCATTCACCGTGTATGGGGACGGAGCATAGACCCTTCCAAAATTCATATCTTTTTTTTGGAGCTTTCTTGGGAGTATTTTTTGATGTTTCCCATTGATATCACTATTGGCCAGCTTGGTTATTTTATTTTTACATTTTCTTCTGTACATTTTCAAAGTTTATTTGCCCTTTTGTTCCGTGCACATGTATCACACTTATCACTTTTTGTAGGTTTCCCTGGTTTTGCTGTACATTGCTGATGGAAATGGTTTCTTTTCCCTTTAAATCAGCTCTAACGCCAGGGTTTCACTGGCGTTAGTTTTGAGCCTCGGATTTCACAGCGTTAGTGTGTGGGGAGCCTCTCCCCTCCTACTCTCTACCCATTGACCCCTTCTCTCCGCCCCTGGGGAGCCTTCCTCCGCCCTCCGGGAACCTTTCTCCGCCTTCAGCGCTCGTTTGCGCCACTGCACGCGTTATCGCGCGCAAAGGTACCTTATCGCCCAGTAAGGCGCCTTCATCAGGCGATAAGGTACCTTATCACGTGATAACATCGCAGAGCACACGTTAAGACGGTTTAGTAAACATACCCCTTAGGGTTTAATATATGAAGTGGAACTGAAGCTCTGATAACAGTGTGGTAGAAGCTGACAGTTGCTGCCTCACCAGGGATATATGGTCAACTACCGTGGGATGAATTTTACAGGGGGCAGGGTCAGAGTGTATGGGACATAACAGTGAAGAAGGTATGAATATTGCGAGTAGTGGATGATATGGGTCATTGGGGCTTAGTTGTGGTGATTGGATTTGGATGGCAGGAGGCCTAGTCACATAAGAGTTATCACTAGATAGTGGAGAGAAGACAGGGTATTCAAAAGGGTGAATGGAGAAGGGAGGTTGGGTCAGGAGTTGGGAGGGCGAGGGGACAGCCCATATACGTGAAGTATATATGTGGCTGTGGATGGGGAGGGATGCAAACACAGAACAAGGGGGCTCTAGGCTGGTGGGGGGGGGGGGTGCTCCTGGACATTGATGTTCATGAAGCAATAATGGCAAAAGAAAATTTAGGCATGAATGATGATTCCAGATGGGGTTTGATTAATTTCTTGGAACGTATGGGGGATAAGCTTGCCTGTTAGATCTAAAATACTAAAAATTTTAAAAGCTCATGGGGCCACTTTGGCACTTTTGCAAAAGACGTATCTAACATGCCAAATTGAAATGTTGGTGGGTGGGCGATGTTTATAGCTCCTTGGCTGGTGCAAAGGAAGTGGGAGTAGACATATTGATTCATAAAGATGTGAGGGTTCACCTTGGACAAAAAGATGAAAGACCTAAAGGGTGCTACATATTTGTGAGTAGGCAATTACAAGGCCAACTCATTGTGACTGGGAATGAATCTTCTTTCAAACCCAAATTATGTTTCATATATGTGACCACTATGATATGGTAGACATATGGCAGGTGCTTCATCCAATAGAGTGGGATTACAGTCATTTGTCCAGGGCACACGGTATATACCTGGTCTCAGAATGATTATGTATTGTTGGTGGAGAGACTCTTTCCAAGGATGGCGGTAGCAAGGATTGGTCCTGTGGAAATTTCTGATCATGTGCTAGTGGGGATAGATTTGGAGTGGGTGCTAGATCTGGGGCCTCACAGATTCAGGTCCTATCCACTTTTTCTGAGTGGGAGTGCTGGGTTCCAAACGTCTGTGAGAGAACAATGGAGCTGCAAATGGGATACAGGAAGGAAAATCCAGCCCTATTCTGGGAAACTGTGAAAGTAGTGCTTTAGGCAGGACTAGCCCAAGGATTTCTGCCGCCCATGGCAGGAGCCGGCCATGCCACCTCTTCCCCACCACCACCCTTACTGGGCCAGACCGAGTTGGGCTGAGTTGCCCCATTTGCTGTACCATGCCGCACCGCCCCTCAACACTGCTTACATCTTCTGGGGGGGCCCGGTAGTGGCAACAGCAGCAGCAGCAGTGGTGGTGGTGGTTTGAAAGTGACAGATTTGTGCCATTGCTTTGGTGCCTGCGGAAGACCATGTGCTCCTGCCCCCTCCAACAGGAAATTGCATCAGAGAGGGATCAGAAGTGGCAGGACATGCTTTTCGCACCGGGGCACCAAAGTGGTGTCACAATTCTGCCATGCCGCCCAGCAGGGTCTGCTATCGTAGGTGGCTATCTAGCCTGCCTAGTGAATGGGCTGGTCCTGACTTTGGGGATTAATTATATGCTAAGTATCAAACCATGCCAAAACATGGCAAGACTGGAGTTCATGTTGGAAAGACGAGTATGTAGGCACAATGGAGACATGCCATACAGCTCGTGGAGGAGGGTCAGCTATTTTCTTGGTATTTCAGTCAGAGCTACTTTGCTACATGAGCGTGTGACAAAGTCCTTGCTTTATTATAGGTACAAGCTATACTCATTTGGGGATAGCTTTCTTCATTTATATGGAAAGGGAAAGGGAAAAAGTAAATATGGGCATTGTGAGATCACAGGGGGTAGTACACAATAATCATGTGTGCATAGGGGAAAGTTTTATGGACTTTTATCAAACCTTTTATGAGATGGAGATAGTAGATGGGCAGCAGGCAGTAAGTTATTGAGGGATATACTGTTTATCGTGTCTTACTCTTGAGCAACTGGGATTTTTGAATGCACCCATTAAGCAGCTCCCATTTGAATGCACCCATTAAGCAGCTCATAAAAAGGTACTTACTAAACTTCCCCCTATCCCGTCTTACAATTCGCAATTACATCTGTCTATTACCATTTGATACTTACTGAAATCCTGTTAAACTTGTTAATATATATTTATATATATTCTATATATCTACCTATTACCATTTGTTATGCTCATTGTAATCCTGTTGAACTTGACTCTATACCCTCTCCTACCCATGCTCCCACCTGACAGACAAATTTCAACCCATATCATATCTGTTACCACTTTCCGCTTATTGTAATCCTGTTGAACTTGCCTCTAAACCTTCTGTACCCTTGCTCCCACCTTAGCAACTGCTTAATATCCCTATCCCCATACACCAACTCCCCTTAAAATCTCTCCTAGACCTATCTATAATCTACACCAGCCCTGCTGCCCCACCCTCCCCCCTCTAAGACCTTCCCTTACCATCTACCTAAATTACCCAAAATGAAACCATTCATAATTCAACCGCCTACCCTGTGGGCCTGCCTCCTAACACTATACATCACTTCCCTCCTCCTCTCTCATGCCCTAATAATAAACCATATCACACCAATCCCTATAATTCACTCTTTTAGACACTCTAATATACTACCATTCCCCTCCCTCCACACCCATACCAGCTTCTGCACTCGGACCTGCAAACTTAAACCACTACATATAAACCCTAACCTCACCCCTAACACCCCACTGACAACCCCCACCCTCCCCTCAAATGTGCCCTAATAAACGTCCGTTCAGCCAGGAATAAAATCCCCCTAATTACTGACCTTATATTTGACCATGACCTGGACATCCTCTGTATAACTGAAACCTGGCTCCAAGAACACGACTCTGTCCTACTAAACCAACTATGTCCCAACACATATACAATCAACTTCTGCAAGAGAATATCCAGCAGAGGCGGAGGTGTTGCTATTATTTCAAGAGCTGACCTAAACCTCTCCACAATTGAATCTGTCTCTACCTCAGGTATGGACTCCATCAGAGTCTCTAGTCCTACCTTCTCTTTACACCTCATTTATAGGGCGCCCAAACTTGACTCAATTGATCTCTCCATAATACTTGAGACAGCCTGCTCCCCTCAACCCATTTCACGCCCACTTATAATCCTTGGTGACCTAAACCTTCACTCAACAACCTCAAAGCAATCCACTTCATTTCTCCAAGCAATGGAAGCCCTCCACTTTACCCAAATCCTAGAACTACCAACACACTCCAAAGGCAATATCCTCGACTTAATATTTATTCCACAGCAAACGCTACCCCCCACACAGATCTCACACTCTGTCCATCCTGTTCTCTGGTCAGATCACGCTCTCATCCTCTTTTCATTCCCCTGCCCCCCATCTAAAAAACCTCAAATAACTCCACCCCAACATACTCGCAAATTCGAACAATTCAATGCTGCCACCTTCCTTGAACAAATAATTCCACCCTTAGACCTGCTTAACAACAAGCACCAAAGCCTTGCCCCTCACATCAATGAATGGAACAACATCCTCTCCTCTGCTGCCCTCTTACCACCTAAACAACCCCGCCATAGCCAGCGCAGAAGAGCCCCCTGGTACTCCACAAAACTTAGAGACCTAAAAAGAGAACTCAGATGCCTAGAACGTCAGTCAAGACGCTCTTCTGACCCCAACACCCATGAGATCTACAAAAGCAAACTCCAATCTTACTGTTCCGAAACCCTAAAACAGAAAAGAGAATACAATGAAAATTTAATCCAACGCTCCCTTAATAAACCAAGAGAACTCTTCTCCATTGCTAAATCCTTAACTGAACCCCAACATCAGGACCTAACTCCCAAGATAACTGCCCAAACTATAGCCAACCACCTTACCTCGAAATTCCCCCCACCCTCCTCTACAATTAGCCCCCAACCCATACATAACATCAATGTCCGACTGCACACATTCACCCCCCTAATTACCTGGAATGATTTCGAACCCCTCACCTCAAAAGACATATCCAACACCATTAAAGAACTAAATGCTTCAACCTCCGCCTTGGACCCTTGCCCTGTTTCCTGGCTTAAGACCACCCATAGTACCATTAGCTCCTACATACTCCACATTGTACAGTCTTCCCTCCATACTGGCTTAGTTCCAGCACCCCTAAAACATGCTTCTATCCGCCCCATCCTAAAAGGATCCAAACTTGACCCTACCTCCCCCACCTCCTACAGACCTATTTCCAGTATCCCCTTCCTTGCTAAAATAACCAAAACATTAGTCCAAAACCAACTTCAGAATTTCATAGATGAGCACTCCCCCCTCGACCCACTCCAACATGGCTTCAAAAAGAATCATGGAGTAGAAACCCTCCTAGCCTCTCTCTTGGATTCACTCTACCTGCTTACCCAGAATCCCACCCAAGGATGCCTCCTTATATTTCTAGACTTATGTGCCGCTTTTGATTCCCTTCCACACCACCAACTTCTAGACAGGCTCTATGAAATAGGACTGAGGGATACAACACTAAAATGGTTCCACTCCTACCTAGAAAACAGGACCCAACAGGTTCATATAGGGAAAGATATATCCCTCCCATTCATCCTAAAACAGGGAGTCCCCCAAGGATCCAGCTTATCTGCGCTCCTTTTTAACATATTCCTTCAACCAGTCTGCAAGATCTTTCAAAAATATGGAATTCATTACCAATTATGTGCAGATGACATTATGTGCTTCACCCCTTTCAACTTAACAAACCCCAATTTCTCAAACCTTATTGAATGCATCGCAAACCTGAAGACCTGGCTTTCAAATCACAACCTTTTAATTAACCAGTCTAAAACTGAAGCCCTCCAAGTATTTACCAATGTCTCCTACACGCCACCTACAACACTTACACTTGGAGATTTCACCCTCACCATTAAAAATCAAGTGAAATATCTCGGTCTCATCCTTGACCAGAACCTCACATTCCATGAACAGATAAAGAAAACTTCTAGCACAATATATACAAAACTACGCACCCTTAGGAACCTCCAACCTCTCCTAAACCCTGACTCCTTTCGCACTGTCTGCCAGGCTCTCACCATTCCTACCCTTGACTACTGCAACCTCATTTACCACGGCCTCCCCAAGAACAGCCTACACCCCATCCAAATGGCACAAAACACAATAGCTCGACTCATTACAAATAACCCTAGACGATCACACATAACGCCAATCCTCTATGACCTACATTGGCTACCCATACAATCCAGAGCCAAATTCAAAGCAATCACCCTCATCCACAAAATCATCTCTAATCAGTCAGCCCCCTGCCTCTCATCACTCTTATCCAATTCCAACAACAAAAGAACACGCAGCACCATCACCAAAAACCTTCTATCCATCCCTTCATCCACGATAACCTGTAACCAATCCACCTGCAATCGTGCATTCTCCCTTTACACCCCCTCCATCTGGAATGCCTTACCACACGAATTAAGGAACTGCACCAATCACCCTGAATTCAGGAAGAAACTGAAAACCCATCTCTTCCAGGAACACTTTTCCCCCCTATATACTCCTCCATGTAAATAACATGTTAAGCCTCCATTTAAATAGTTTTAAACCTTCACAAAGGGTAGCTTGCTTGTTAATCTTATTATACTTTGATCTTCTTTGTTACAATGTACTTAGTTGATTGATATTATTGTTACAATGTACTCAGTTGAAATATACTGTCTGTTATGTTACCTGTAAACCGACTTAAATAGTAGAAAGTCGGTATATAAAAACTGTTAAATAAATAAATAAATAAATTAAGGCATAGTTATTAAGGGTCTATATATTAGAGGGCACAGACCTTTTTCTAAGAAGGGAAAACTAAAACTAGAGGACATAAAATGAAGCTGCTAGGAGGTAAATTGAAAAGTAATGTCAGGAAATACTTTTTCACGGAAAGGGTGGTGGATGCTTGGGTGTGGTGGTGGTAAATGCAGTGATGGAATTCAATGGGACAGACACAGTTGATCCTTTTATAGCAAGATGATGAAATAAAAAGAAATTTAAAACTCTTTTATGCTTCAATGAATAAAGGGGGTGACTTGCACGGAGCAGTAGGTACAACTCTAAACAAAGGCATAGAGGGGGGTGACCTGCACAGAATGGCAATTGCAACTACTCTAGTCACCTAACTAGGCAGACTAGATGGACCATACTGGTCTTTAACAGCTGTCATATACTATGTTACTGTGTTTCCATGCTCCAGGCCCAGATTGGTTCAGCAGGGAGTTTTATAAGCTTTTATAGGACAACGTGAGCATCCGCCTTAATGAAATGTACATCCAGCTAAGTGAGATGGGATGCTTTCTCTATGATATCAATAAGGCCTTTATTACAGTTATTCGGAAACTGGATAAGGACCCCCTGAACTCTGCATCCTATTGGCCCATATCCCTGTAGTATATTGACTGTAAAATCTTCGCTAAATTAATGACACACCAATTGTCACAGTTTCTGGCACATTTGATTCATGACTCCCAGGTGGGTTTTGTTAAAGGGATATAGAAAAAATTATACAACTACAACTACAAGATCACATAGACTTGCACAAACCCCTTGATTCACATCAATTCGGATTCCGACCCTTCCATGGAGTTGAAACCCTCCTAATAACTCTGATGGATTTTCTCATCAGAGGTACAGATGACAACAACCAGGATTTCCTACTCCTTTTCATAGATATATCCGCTGCATTCGATAATATCAACCACAACACACTAATTAATAGACTAGAAAACCTAGGAATAGGAGGGACAGTCCTCAAATGGTTCATGTCTTATATTTCACACAGATTGATACGTGTCCAAATAGGCCAAAACACATCAGAGACATTCTCTCAAGGACAGGGAATCCCTCAGGGCTCAGCCCTCTCCGCCCTCCTTTTCAATTTATACCTACAGCCTATTACAAACATATTTAAAAAACACAAAATTAACCATTTTATCTATGCCGACGACATCATGCTTGCTATCCCCATAAACACTTAACAGCCCCTCATACAACAACCTGTCTGAATGCATGGATGAGACCAACTCCTGGCTAGAAACCAACTATCTCAACATTAACCTTAAAAAAACAGAAGCAATGTTTGTAACAAGAAAACCTGATGCTGATGCCACCTACCCAACAACCATCACAATCAACAATACTAATATACCTGTCAAAAAAGAAGTAAAGTACCTAGGGGTATTATTAGACCACACACTCACCATGCTACCTCACATAAAACAGACAGTAAAAACTATATGCTATAAACTCAAGACCATACAACACCTAAGACCCCTCCTCGACACACATGATTTTAGATCTGTAGTCGGCACACTCATCACCCCCCACTTTGACTATTGTAATAGTCTTCTAATTAGCCTGCCACTTAAGAATACTTATCTATTACAAATAGCCCAGAACATCTGTGCTAAGGTAATATCAAAAGCGCGTCTAACTGACCACGTGACCCCCATACTGCTTGAACTACATTGGTTCCCCATAAATAGCCGAATAAAATATAAAATACTCCTAACAACATTCAAACTCCTTAACAACATCTCCCCCTCACACCTGACCACCCTCCTACACTTTCCATCAGAATCAAGAACATGTAGACAAAATGCAATCCACTCTCTCAACATGCACAAAACCTTCAGAAAATCAAAGAAAACTACAAGCTCCAGAGCCTTCTCATTTGCTGCCCCCACCCTCTGGAATGAACTCCCAATAACCCTTTGCATGATGAAGGACCTTCAGCTATTCAGAAAAGAACTCAAAACCCACCTCTTCACCGAAGCATTTTGAAATCCCCTACCTCCCAAGAGCCACACCCCAGCAGTCACAGAAACAATCCCACCAACCTCCTGAACCCGCAAATGACTAAACCCAACAGAACCACCGCTATTAACCCCCCAGTATGTATTACGTAAGAAAAGAAGAAGAAAATAACTTCCAGAACGTACACAAGATCGATTATAAGATAGGTTTGTTTATTGTTCATTGTAATTTATGTTTATAGTTCTTTGTAAATAGTTTTTGACACAGTTGCATACAATGTTTACCTGTATATAGTTACAACTACTGTTCCATGTAAAACTATATAAAATTGTTTAACTGTTCCCTGTAAACCATCCTTGATCTCTGGAAGGGGCGGTATAGAAGAAAAGAAAAGAATAACTAACTAAATAAATAAATAAAATAAAGACAGATAAAAAGTGGTTAATATGAGAAAGATCTTGATGTCTATGATGTATTATGTTGAGCAGACAATACCATCCCTATTAGTGAGTTTTGACATTTGATTGGGGCAACTGGCAGTATATGTTCTTGGCATTACAATGTTCATGTTGGAGGGAGTATATTTGAAGGTGATTAAGCTTCTATATTCTGAACCGAAAGGTGTGGTGATTGTTAATGGTCAACTCACTGCAGACTTTCCCCTTTCAACAGGGCACTCCGCAAGGGAGTCCACTCCCCCCCACTTTTATTTGTATTAACTTTAGATCCAAGTTTTGGCAAGTTAGCACCCTTTAGTTAGGGGAATGCAGGTGGGGAAGTGTAATTTCAAGCTGGCAGCTTTTGCGGATGACATGTTGGTTCAGATAATGGATCTAGAGCATTCCTTAAGAGTCATAATGGAGGAATTTCAGATGTTTGGGGCATTTTTGGATTTAAAATGAATTTTGATGTCTGAGGTGCTCCCAACCCAGGATAGAATGTGGACTGGATGGGGTAGTATTAGTGCCATTATATGTGTAGCTGTAGAATAGCCATGCAGTGCAGTGTTGCATATTTTCAGGCTGACAGAGATGATTCAAGGCCAGATCAGCAAGGTGTAGGTTACAGTAGGCAAGCCAGGAGCTGATTAAGGAGGGGGGGGGGATTTGGGTTTTAGTTGTGTTTCAGGAAGGACTGGGGAGATATAGCTGATGACATCTAGACATAAACCACAAGCCTCAACTACAAGCTGGGTATGTGTGTAGAGGAGGAGAGTGCAGTCCAAGACAACACCTACATTGCGGACCCAAGAGAAAGGAAGTTATGGCCACACACACAAAGACGCTCTGATGGGAGGGGAGGGTTTAGGTGCACATATAGGATATCCATGTTTTTCCATTATCAATTTCACACAGTGGGATGACATGCAGCCATCAATGTCAGGTGGCAACCAGACATCGGGGTGTGGTTTGGCAGACATAACTCAGACGTCACAAGATATATTTGCAACTCATCAGCACACAGCTGTTAATGTAAGTCAAGATATGAGATATACACACCAAGGAAATGTATATGGACAGAGGATAAGGATGGAGCCCCTGCATATTTCCCTGTGTTACAGGAACTGACAGCAGGGTAGCAGATGACATTGAGACACCAGAACACACACTGAAGGGGCATTGGGAGCAATATGGGGGACAGAGGATAGTATTGCGGCCTTAGAACCAAGCAGGGACACGGTAGTGAGGAGATAGTTCTGTTCCACATTTTTTACGGCAACAGAAAGGTGAGGAAGGGGACAGACAGAGTACGGACCCTTGTTGTTTGCCACACACACTTCAGTGATAACTTTAACATGAAACGAATCTGTACAGTGTGATGGGGAACAGTCAGTCTGTTAAGGATCTTGGGGGGTCTGCGAGCTCAGGACGTGAAGGTGCAGTGTGTGTTGCACAGTTCTAACATGACATATGTATGTTTTTCTTGTGTTTCTCAATCCACAGGACATACTTGGTGACCCTCCTGGTGCTGTGGTACATTGGCAGGTGACTGTACGTCATCCAACATGCAGTAGTCTGGGGTAGGTGGACCTACAGCTACTTTGTCTGTGACAACAGTCAGGGGGAGCACATGTCTGCAGTGATCTGTCATATTGTACATATGTTGTTGTTCACCTCTTTTCCCTGCACCCCCATACCCCATATGTTGCTGTTGGCACACATATCCACATGTGTTCCTGGCCAGATTGTCTTCTCCAACACTGTCTCTGGGACACGTCCAACAGAGCTGCGTGTGTGTGCAGGTCCTAGGTGTTTGGGTGGTGGAATGCACGTATACCCTTCCCTGACATTGTAGCATCATCCAACAGCAGTGTATCATTGCATTTAACAGGCCTTTATCTCCACTCATCTCCAATTGTGCACATACAGGCCATATGCTACTGCTGGCACGCTCACCTTAGCATACTGTGTGGGTGTGTGTTTTTGGTGTGGCTGTGTGATGATACAGTGTGCAGGCATTTTGCATTATCATGTGGTGTGAGGGGTCTGTACACCTGGGGAGTGGTGGTGACTGTGCTATCTCTACCTTACTGCTGTTTACTTCTGGACATTGTGAACATGTGTTGTGTGTTTTGAGCTGACCTATCTCTTGTGTGCTGACAGACCACTGCCCAAGAACATTTTTGTATCACAGATATCTCCATAATGTGGACATACATCAACAGTGGCTGGACATGGGGACATGGTTACTCTACACATTTCGATGACATCTTCTCCCTTCACTGTGATGTGTTGTGGCCTTTGAGAGCCTCAGGGCATCCCAAACATACACTTGCTGCAAACACACGGTAGGTTGCACTTTTGGTCTTTTGTGAATGACATCAGCCTTTACATGTTAATGATTTACTGTTTGTCCCATAGACATTTCCTGTTGGGTCTCTGTACACGAACGCTGATGCACATGGGGTGGAGCTGTGAAACGCCTGTGTAAGATGGGCATGGACATGACCATATCCATGTGACACCCTCGTCTGCGGTTCCAATTCAAAATGTCCCCTACATGCAGTGTGTTCTGTGTTGTGATCATATTATGTTTGCCTGTGTGACGTTTCCTTACGTACATATTGATGTTTGACTCTCTGCAATTTGGGCTGATGTTGCAAGCAGCATACCAATACATTGTTTATCCTCTTCTGACACAGGGCAGTGAACACACAAAGCACATCTACTACAGTGCATCCAGCGTCACCATCACCATGGAACTATCCTGGGAAATGGTGCCATAGGATGTTTTGACGTCTGCGAGTGGGACACATGCCTAGGATGGACAGTATTATTGTTGGACTGCTACTTTGGGCATGACAGGCCTGTCTAACACACCGTTGCTGCTGTGTTCTGGCTGGGTGTCTTGCTGGAACACCTTGCAGGGTGCAGCGGTTGGAGGCTTGCTGCTGGAGAATGTCAGTTAATGGTGGGGGGCAGATGAGCATTTCCAGGCATGGCATCTGTCTGCTATTGCATTATGGATGTGTACTGCTCTGTCTGTTCCCCAGCAGGACTGGGGTTGCTGGTCACTTCTACTGCTGCCATTGCAGGGAGGTAGACTGTGGATCTATTGGTGGGTGATCCTGTTTCCCACCCTGAGCCCCAGAGGGTGGGTTGCGTGGTGGTACATAATCTGCCTATGGGTCCATACACCCCCCTACAGCAGGTAATGATGGCACCAACAGAGGATATGCACTATTCTGGGTGCAGCATCGCCCATAGGGACTAGACATGACCGAGACATACAGCAGGACACAGATGTATCCTAGGTGTGTCTAACTGAACTACCTGTCACACACTGATGGGGACCTGCAGCATGGCGTATTTCAGCCATGAAAGGTGCTGTGGACCTGGTGCAGGGCGCCCCACCTCAACCTCAGGGTGGGCACAGTACCCGCACAATGTGACTGTCTGTGGCTACTCTGTGGCAGTGTCACACACGGTCTGTTTCCCCCTACAAGGCCGAGGTGCTATGGGGGTGCATACCCAATCTTGTGCCCATCTCTCGTCTGCTGATTTGCATGTGCAGTGCATCATGGGTACGGGTGGGTTACCCCTATCCTGGTAACCACAGCAGACAGTTTGTGTGGTGCCGTGCAGTTCTTCTGCAGCCAGCCAGGGCTTTGTTCACAGCCTTATAAGGTGTCCTATAGGGGACATTATAGGGTGCCTTGGCGGACAGTACACTTTATAATGTGCCCTATGGAGTGCCTTATGGGGTGCCTTATGCAGCACCTTAGGTTATGCCACCGTGAGGGTATGTTTGCTGGCAGCACTAATTAAAATACACGTCACATGCCTCAACAATCACTACTTAAATGTAAAGGGTGCTGCCTCAGCCAGCCTTATACATTAGGCCTACTGGGGAATTGAACCCATGACCCCTGTACCATCAGTCAGTGTTGTAACCATTGTGCTACAGCTCTGTTACTGTGCTTGTATGCCTGCGCGCCTTCTTAAGATTAACGCGCGGTAACGTGCCCTCTAGCGCTCGTTCATTTATGGCGCCTTGTAACGCGCGTTCTCGGCAACGATGTACCGCCCATGTCTTTATTTGGGGTTTCTTTCTCTACCGCGGCTCCTAACGCGAATCGCACTAGCGCAGTTTAGTAAACATACCCCTTAGATGCTGCAATAGACAACTGGAATAAAGTCATTTCTGATGCCTCAGTAAATCTCAACAGAGGCAAGGCACAAGTACGTAGAAAGAATAGCGCACCATGGTACTCAAATGATATCAGAGAGGCAAAACGTATACTAAGAAATTTGGAACATAAATGGAGACAGAACAAATATCAACATACAGAGTTTTTATATAAGGTGAAGCTAATTGAATATAACAATTTGATAAATAATCGCAAACAACAATACCATGCAAACTTAATTTTGAAATCTGCTAATAAACCAAGGGAATTATTTTATATTGTGAAACAGCTTACCAAAAACAACTCTCCTTGTCAAAATCACCAGATAGATCCTCAAGAATATGCAAACTACTTAATAAATAAAAATGGAAATCAATTAACCTCTATAATATCTTCACAGTCTAATCAATTAATGACAAAGATGCTCTCTGATTCCAGACACCTTTGGTCTAATTTTTCAATGCCAACAAAAAAAACAAATTGAAAATATAATAAGTGCAATTAATACAACAACCTCCCCAACTGATCCATGCCCAGTAGAATGGATTAAACGTGCAAAGAGTCAATTAAGTTACCATCTAGTCAAATTTGTAGAATTTTCACTAAAACAAGGTTATTTACCTCCTGTCCTCAAAAGAGCCTCAATTAGACCAATCTATAAAGGAAATTCATTAAGCATCTCTGAACCTAAATCATACCGTCCAATTTCTAGTTTACCTTTTATCTCCAAGGTTATAGAGAAAGTAGTACAGGGGCAATTACAAGATCACATAGACTCATATGCTCCACTGGATCTACACCAACATGGTTTCAAACCATTTCATAATGTAGAAACTCTTCTTATTTCTCTATTTAATAACCTCTTAAGGACCATCAACCCCAGTCCTGCTGGGGAACAGGGACCCTACAGTGCAGTCGATGCAGATCTGTACGCATCACATAAGGCAATGGTAGACAGACAGAATGCTGGAGAAGCTAAGCTGCCCCCCCACCCACCACCACCCACCCACCCACCACCACCCACCACCACCACCACCACCACCACCACACACTATCTAACATTCACCAGCAGAGAGCACAGTCAGTCTCCACCCTGCAAGGTGTTCCAGCCATACACATGCTAACAGCAGACAGTCTGTTAGCTAGTACATAGTGCATGGAGGAACTGTGTGCACCCAAACATGGGATGTGAGCACACACAGCAAACAGGTTTGTTAGTGATTGGGCCCCAGAAAAAAGAAACCATAAATAACACTTGAGGGAAATGCTGCATAGCACTATGGGGGAACTTAACCATGCCATGGTCACTGCTCAGTCAGGGTGAGAGTGACCTCCCAGCATGACATGCTGTGGCCACCCTGTCCGTGCAGGTGGTGGTCGGGAACTACGATTTCCCAGCCATTGCCCTATACCATGTGCAGATGCATCTTGCCCAGGCCACCCTGTCCGGGCCATACAAACAGTACCTTGCTCCTCATTATGCACATTGGCAGGCTAACACTGGAAACAGTGCAAGCAGTATGGGCTCAGTAAGGTGTAGGCAGCCACCACACACTGAATAGACAGACACACACTCCCACACCTATGCCAGCATTGTGCAAATATAGAGGTTTGTGGCAGCCCTGGCCGCCACACCAGTTCTGGGCAGAGTGCAGGCATTTCTATGGTACGCAAAACTGTTGGGGTCACTCCCTGGGGTGGTAAACACTGTCAGAATCAATAACAGAAACACACTCCACAGATATCAGAAAGGTTGCTATGATGAATCTCTATAAACAAATCATGTTTAACTTAGGATTTGTTATCTGACATTAATCATAGCAACCTTTTAATATATGTGGAACGTGTTCCCAATTTAGGACGGCATTGCTAAGGTATGCAGGTGGCAGTATTGAGAGATGCTGCGCAGCGCAGGGCCCAACAACCTGACTCTCCATGAGGCGTTGGATAGTGGAGCCTGTAGGTGTGGGTGTTTGTATCCCTGTTGGCCTCTACTCTAGGGCTGAGTTTCCCAACTCTGGTCCTGGTGGGCCAAACACTATTCAGGTTTTCATGCTGTCCCTAATGAATATGCATGAGATAAATTTGCATACAATGGGGGCGGTGCATACAAATGCATCACAGGCATATTTATTAGAGACAGCATGAAACCTGAATGGTGTTTGGTCCTCCATGATTGCAGTTGGGAAACTCTGCTCTAGGGATTACACATGTTTATGGTGTCTGTGCTCTGTAGGGTAAAATATAGGCATTTCAGGCATATTTATTTTATCTGCAATAAAGGTTCCATCTTTATTACCACAGTTTAGTACTGGGTAAAATATGGGGACTGGGTTGGCAGGAGCCACAGCTGGGACTTGAAATTGTGACCTTCTGCTCCTGAATACACTGGTTGTGTGTACTGTACCAAACTGTTGCCACAGTGGCAGCTCATTCCCTGGGGATACCATGACTGTTCGTCAGACAGACCTAATCTGTTGCAGTGCACGGCACCCACCTAAATGGGGCTTGGCCAAGGTCTTCTGTGGGCAGATGCCACTGCCCCCTCCGCCACCAGCACCCCTCCGCCACCATGCTGACATGCTCTTATGCCGGTGGTGCTGATGGTGCGCAGTCCCAGGCCATCCAGTGTGCGGTAGGCAGCTGCCTATGGTGTGGGTTCTTGGGTAGGGGTGCCTACATGGACATGCGCGCTTCCCCCCGGCACCGCCTGCCAATGTTATGTGCCCTTTTGGGTAATATCCTCTGTGACTCTGTGGGACACACACTCGTGCCCATGTTGGGCCCTCATCAGTTGCTGTCTTGCTGCTTTACAGTATCGACATTCCTATGTGCCACCTAGGCATCTGCCTAATCTGCACTGTGCCCCAGCTGGACCACAGCATGTGCCGCCTGCAACCTCCTGTATCCCATTTACAGCATCAGTACAGTTGCTCTTTCCTACGTGCCCACTCTGCTGTTGCTGCACATGTGCATGCCATAACAAACCTGCCCAATATAAATGACAAAAACCCTGATAACCACTATTTCAATGTGGGATCATTCACTTTGTAGGGGGATAGAGCATGGGCCCTTCAAACATGATATCTTCCTTTTTACTTTTTGTCAGTAGTGTTGCTTTATGTTTATCATTAATATCACTATTGGCCAGCTTGGTTATTTGGATTTCAAATGTGGTTCTGGTCATTTTCTATGTTTATTTGCCTTTTTGGTTCCTGCACATGTATCACTACTATCACTTTTCTGGGGTTTCCTGCCTTTGCTGTACATTGCTGACTGAACTGGTTTCTCTCTCCTGCAAATGTGCCTCTAACGCGAGGGTTTCACTGGCGCTAATTTTCAGACCTTCATTTCACGGAGTTAGTGTGCATGGAGCCTCTCCCCGCCCACTCTCTGCCCATTGACCCCTATCTCCGCCCTCTGGGGAGCCTTAGTCCACCCTTCAGACCCGGCTTTCACAGCGTTAGTGTGCCTTAATGCTGCTGCCGACGCTATCGCGCAATAAGTGATGTTATCGCAGAATTATTATAGCGCGATAAATTACGTATCGTGCGATAATGTCGGCACTGATACGTTAAGACTGTTTAGTAAACATACCCCTTAGTTTGTAAGCTCTCCAGGAACAGGGAAATATCTACTGTACCTGAATGTAACTCATCTCTTGTTGTTTCTGCTGCCTTTGTTGTCCTTAAGGTCATCTCTAAGCAATATTGCTACATGGTAATTACCACTTTGTGATATTAAGTAATCATCTCTATCTGATACAGTGTTATTCCTTCAAGCACTCTGTAAGACCCTTATTGTTTCTTCCTTATTGTTTCTTCACCACACGCTGTCTTCACTGTAATTTGTCCCAAGTGGCGACACGTCCTCTTGCACACTATCTTACTTTGGCACAAATAAGTTGCACCACTACTCTCACACTTCAAGGCCACGCAGCAGCCACCAAGCCACCATGGCTCTCCCACTACTTACCCTCTCCACCATAGTCCTCCTAGCAAACACCTTACAATGCTCAGTAGCCCTCTCAGCTGGGCAGTACCACATAACTACCCTACCCCACCTGGGCAAGAAGAATCATTCTAACCCCTTCCACTCTGCTACCAATCTCCCACACCACTCTCGACACTCACACCTACTGTACGTGGCCCTCAATCATCCGGACAACCCCAAGCAGAAAACAGAAGCATAACTTTTCCTGAAATGTGCCCTTGTAAACTCACGCTCAGTACGTAAGAAATGGCTGGTCATCCCCGACCTGATAGCTGTCCATGGCCTGGATCTCCTCATGGTGACAGAATCATGGCTCAAGGATACTGATACAGCCCTCATAAACCAACTAATCCCTCCTAACTTCTCCATTCACACCTGTCACAAGGCCAACCGGAAAGGGGGCGGAGTTTTCATCCTTGCAAAAACCGAACTCGGATTTCAACTACTCACAGCCAAGAGCACCATACACGCGGACATAATCACCATTGCCAACAAAGATATCACCATAAACCTCATTTATAGATCCCCCTCTTCTCCACCTGAGGTCATCTCTACCTTCATTGACTTAGCCTGCAACCCAGCTAACCCTCGCAACCCCAACTGGATGCTCGGAGACTTCAACTTACCCTCCCTGCAGTCCAGCCAAGCAGACGCCTTCCTAGAAGCTATGCAAACACTTGGGTTTGAGCAAATAGTGAACACCTCCACCCATCTTAAAGGAAATCCACTGGACCTAATTTTCACTCCCCACTCCGCTGCCAGCCAGAAGGCCAACCTAAACATGGATATCACCCCCATCCCTTAGTCGGACCACAAGCTAATTACGTTCCAGATACCAGTTCATCTTACTCATTTCCCCTCCAATGACTCCAGTACATAATCCAGAATTACCTCTCACTTCAGACCACTTGATAAAGAAGAGTTCATTAAACACGCCTTACCTAAGCTCAAACTAATGTCTCCTGACCTTGATGAAGCAATCACCAACTGGAACGTCACACTGAAAACATTTGCTCAACTACCAGCCATGGACAAATCATTAGCCCCCAAGAGCTCCAAAAGAAGGAGACATCCAGCCCCGTGGTTTACAGCAGATCTTTGGACATCTCTCCTCTCCCTTAGGAAACTTGAAAGGAAATGGAGAAGATCCCGCTCCGAAATTGACAAAGCATCATACCTAAACCACCTTAAATTCCACCGCAAAACTATATACCTCAGAATGAGCGAATACCATGCCAAGCTCCTTCTCCGCTCTCTAAACAAACCTAGAGACCTTTTCAGCCTAGCAAAATCCCTAACTAAGGAACCTTCACCTACCCAACTCGATCCTATTTCCCCCCAGTCATATGCTGACTACCTCCAATCCAAAACTACCATAACTGACACAGTTTCAGTTACCACCCCCTACCACGCTCACACCTCACCCCCGTCTATCACAATGTTCACCACTCCAACAGAGAAAAACATCCAAGATCTCATCGCCATCATCAACACTTCTACAGCTCCAAGCGACCTCTGTCCAGCATACTGGGTCAGAACTCTGCGAGTTGAACTTAGTCCAATTCTAATCAACATCATTGGACTTTCTTTTGCAACAGGCTCTTTCCCCGCATTCCTCAAACAAACATCAATAAGACCACTTCTGAAGAATAACAGACTTGACCCACTAAAGTCTGACTCCTACCGCCCAATCTCGAGTATACCTCTATTAGCCAAGATAATAGAGAAGGTTGTCCAGAGGCAGATTCAACACCACATTGATTTAGTGTCACCTCTTGACCCCTGTCAACACGGATTCAGGGAATCTCACGGTGTAGAAACTCTCCTCACCACCCTAACCAACACTTTGAATAGAGGATTGGACAAGGTCGCTTCGCTCTCATTTTCCTAGATATCTCCGCTGCCTTTGACTCCGTTAATCACAATCAACTTCTCACTCGTCTCCAAGAGAAGGGCATCTGCGGCCTCGCCTGGGAATGGTGTAGGTCTTATCTATTGGATCGTTGGCAGCATGTAAGAGTTGGTTCCACCACATCCGCACCTTTCCACCAACATCAAGGTGTTCCGCAGGGCTCCTCTTTATTCGCGCTGCTGTTCAATGTCTACATGCAGCCGATATGTGACATCATACGCTCCTTCAATATCTCCACTCTAATCTATGCTGATGACATCCTCCTGTTTACACCATTTAAAGTCAAACAACCAGACTTCACCAACCTTATCAATTGTTTCAACGCCATCACTGACTGGTTACTATCTCAAAATCTCCGCATAAACTTCAAGAAGACTGAAGTTCTGTTCATGGAGTGGAGGAGTGGCCTAGTGGTTGGGGCAAGGTACTTCAGGCCGGAAGGTCGGGGGTTCAAATCCCACTAGAGGACAGCAACATTGGGCCGGAAGGACTGGTGTTACTAGTCCCACAGGTGCTCCTTGTGGTCTTGGGCAAGCCACTTAACCCTCCATAGCCCATGTTCCCTGTAAAATAGTTATCTCCAAGTTGTTATGCCCCGTTCAATGTAATTTCAATTTGTTCAATGTAAACCGCACTGATGCAGAATAGCGCGGTATATAAAAGAATGTAATAAATAAATAAATAAATATCAAGGAACAAAGATTTCTCCCCTCCATCCTCCCTAAGGGTAAGAGATGCAGAACTCCCTAGTAAACTCTTCATTCACTACCTAGGGATTACTCTGGACCAGCATTTCGACTTTAAGGAGCACATACGAAACACCACCAGATCTGTCTACAATAAAATTAGAACGCTAAGGCACCTCAGGCCCATGTTACCTCATAATGTCTTCCGGACCATTTTCCAGGCCCTCATTCTACCACACTTTGATTACGCAAATGTTGCCCTGTATGGACTCCCCAAGAACACCCTTAATCCACTACAACTCACTATGAATGTGGCTGCGCGTGTGCTCTGTGGTTTAGCAAGATCAGACCATATCACCCCGATACTTAAGGAACTCCACTGGCTACCAATTCATTGCAGGTTAACATACAAAATCCTTCTCATCATCTTCAAGATCATCAATAACCTAGCCCCCACGACACTCAGCGACCTTATCACCCTCACCCCGAAAAACAGAATCAGAAGGTCAGTAACTGACAACACCTTGATCATCCCTAAAGAGTCCATCAAGTGCACCCAGACGACCAAAGAAAAGAACCTTCGCCTTCTACGCCCCGAAATGCTGGAATGAACTTCCACCAGAAATTAGATCCATCAAAGACCTTATTCAGTTCCGTAAGGCAATCAAACACCACATTTTTCTACTTCACTTTGCACAAGCATCCACCCCGCCTCTGCTCACCCACACACCAATGCCCACAAACCTTTCATGCCCTACATAAATAACCCTGTCACAAGTATTTTTGAGCTTGCCTTAGCCCTTTCTGAATATTCCAACCTAATCTAATTGTGTTTTTGTACATATGTTTTATAGTTACCCTGTTGCTCCAAGTTTGAACTCCTGTTACAATGTAAGCACAGAACAGTCTTCTGACTGTGCAACCTTTGTTATATGTAAACCGCACTGATAACAAATAGCGCGGTATATAAAAATTGTTAAATAAATAAAAATAAATAAATAAAAATCTCAAGTTACTACCAAACAGGCATGAGGTAAAATCCAAATCCCCTTATCTTTGCCGTTTTTTTTAGCTAATGGCTGTTGCATTGCATGAAATATTTTTGTTCAATCAAGATAATTTCTCCCTTTGGCCACAAATTTCCCCTCGGATGCCTCCCCAAGTTGCTCGTTTTATTGCATATTATAAAGTAGTCCTGGTCATCTTTTTGGTTTGTTCACACTAAAGAGAGAGCAATGGCTCTATCTACTGCTAAAAGCTGGTATTGCATTCCTATTTTGTGAAACTTTCAAAAGCATGGAATCCACAGGCTATACATATTGTTCTCTTATTGAGTTGTTCCCTTTGATTTAGAGTTTGCATTTATTTTTCAGTATTATTCATGAAACAGAATGCCCAGCACCAGCTACAAAAAAAAGAAAAATAGAAAGATACAATGAATGTAGGAATCCAAGATCAGATTCCCCCGTATAACAGTACTGGTTAGGTCTAGGCATGCCACAGAGATGGGAAGGTTGATAGATGGCAACAAGGATGCCCCTAATGAATAACCAGTAGTGCTGAGGGTGTGTCTGATGGAGAGGGTTACCTATTCAATCATGAGGATAGCAAATAGTATTAGAACATAACATAAGAGCATCATAGAAACATAGAAACACGATGGCAGAAAATGACTACATGGTCTATCTAGTCTGCCCTTCCAGATCAAATACTAAAGTCTCTTCCTTTAGAGATCTTCTGTGTTTGTCCCATGCTTTCTTGAATTCAGATACTATCCTCTTCTACTACCTCCACTGGGAGACTATTCCATGCATCTACCACTCTTTCCGTAAAGTATTTCCGCATATTACTCCTGAGTCTATTCCCTTTCATCCTCATCCTATACCCCTCATAGCAGAGCTTGCTTTTTGATCAAAAGAGGATCTCCTCTGGTGCATTTATGCCACAGAGGTATTTAAACATCTCTATCATATCACCCATATCCTGTCTTTCCTCTAATGTATACATATTAAGATCTTTAAGTCTGTCCTCATATGCTTTGTAACAAAAGCCACTAACCATTTTAATCTGTACCAACTCCACCCTGTTTTGAAGGTCCTTTTGAAGATGTGGTTTCCAGAACTGCACATAATACTCAAAATGAGGACGCACCAGAGACTTATACAGAGGCACTATCACCTCTTTTTTTCTGCCGGCCATTCCTCTCCCTATGCACCTAAGCATCCTTCTGGCTTTTGCCATTGCCTTTTCTATTTGTTCAGCCCCCTTAAGATCATCAGAAACACTCACGCCCAGGTCCCACTCTTCTTTTGTACTGCTACACTGTATCGCTCCCTTGGACTTTTGCAGCCAAAATGCATAACCCTGCCATTTTTAGCATTAAATTTTAGCTGCCAAATTCTTGACCATTCTTCAGGCTTATCTAGATCCCTCCTCATGTTATCTACTCTTTTCTGGGTGTCTACTCTATTGTAGATTTTGGTATCATCAGCAAAGAGGCAAACCTTACTGACAGCCCTTCTGCAATATCACTAACAAAGATGTTAAAAAGAATTGGACCAAGGACAGATCCCTGCGGCACATCACTGTAACATCCTTTGCCTCAGAGTGAGCTCCATTTACCTATACCCTTTGTCGCCTCCCACTCAACCAATTTCTAACCCAAGCAGTAACTTTAGGCTCGATCCTTAGGATGCTCAGTTTGTTTATAAGTTGCCTGTGAGGAATGCTGTCAAAGGCTTTACTGAAATCTAAATATATCACATCTAGAGCTCTCCATCCATCCAACTCACTGGTCACCTAGTCAAAGAAATCAATCAGATTTGTCTGACAAGACCTGCCTCTGGTAAAACCATGCTGCCTCGGATGCTGTAATCCACTGAACTCCAGAAACCTCACTATTCTCTCTTTTAGCAGTTTCTAATAATTTACTCACCACAGAGGTTAGACTAACTGACCTGTAGTTTTCAACCTCATCCTTACTTTCGCTTTTGTGTAAAGGGACCACATGTGCATTTCTTCCGTCCACTGGGACCACTCCCAACTCTAAAGAAGCATTGAAAAGTTCAGTCAGTGGTACGCTAGAATATCCCCAAGTTCCTACACTACTTTTGGATGAATCCCATCTGGTTCTATCGCTTTGTCTAATTTTAGTTTAGCTAGTTCCTCACAAACACAGTCTTCTGAAAATCATTCAAGATCCCTGTTACTTATGTTCCTATTTGTGGGTGTTTTCTGAGGTCCTGCTCTTGGCCCTTTATCTGTGAACACAGAACAGAAATATTTGTTACACAGTTCTGCTTTATCCTCATCAGCTTCTACATATTCCCCCCCCCCCTTCATCATTGAGTCTGACAATACCACTTTTCTCACTAACATATCTGAAAAATGTCTTATCCCCCCATTTTACTGCATTGACTATTTTATCTTCTATTTATATCTTTGCTTTCCTGACTATATTTCTAGTTTCTCTAAGGGGTATGTTTACTAAACCGCGCTACTGTGCGGGGCGCACTTGAGCGTGTGCTAAGGTACCTTAGTGCACGCTAATGAT
Organism: Ichthyophis bannanicus; assembly: GCA_033557465.1. Taxonomy (NCBI): domain Eukaryota; kingdom Metazoa; phylum Chordata; class Amphibia; order Gymnophiona; family Ichthyophiidae; genus Ichthyophis; species Ichthyophis bannanicus. Next base: position 1,393,985,307 of record CM066031.1, on the reverse strand, counting down.
GCATTTTTGTGCCCCACACAAGTGCGCGCTGCACTAACGGGCCCGCTCATGTGCGCATCGCGCAAATGAGCGATAGAGGCGTGGAAGGGCTCCCGGAGGGCGGAGGAAGGCTCCCCAGGGGCAGAGAGACGGGGTCAATGGGAGGAGAGTGGGAGGGGAGAGGCTCCCCGCACAGGAGCGGGGCTGAAATTCGATCAAAAAAATACCGCGAGTGAAAACCTCGCGGTAGAGCTGATTTAAAGGGAAGAGAAACCATTTCTGTCAGCAATATACAGCAAAACCAGGGAAACCTACAAAACATGAGCAGTGTGATACATGTGCACAGAACAAAATAGCAAATAAACATTTAAAATGACCACAACAAAATTCTAAAAAATTATAATCCAGCTGGGCAACAATGATAGTAATGGGAAACATCAAAAATCACTCCCAAGAAAGCCTCAAAAAAGAAATATGAATTTTAGAAGGGTCTACGCTCCGTCCCCATACAAGGTGAATGATCCCACAGTGAAATTGTGCAGATCAGGGTTTATGACTCCTTTGGCCAGGTTTCCTATCTCCAGGGACTGCACTGTCTCTGTGGCCACAGTGTGGTGCAGTAAACACAGACAGTGTGTTCAGAAGCTAAAGATCACCAGTTCAAGTCCCAGCTGGAGCTCCTGCAAACCCAATCCCCATATTTTACCCACCACTAAACCATGATAGTACAGACCAACCTTTTTTGCAGATAACATAAGCATGGTCCTAACACCTCTATTTTACCCTACAGAGCACAGACACCAGAAACATGCGCATTACCTAGACCACAGTCCCCTCAATGCAGTCCTGGAGGGCCACATATCATTCAGCTGTGATGCTGTCACCAATATAAGGCCATGTCAGCATGGTTGCAGAAGGGTACCGTTGGTGGAGGGGGCAGTGGCTGCTGCCCACAGCAGACGGTGGCCTATCCCCCTTCATGTGGGTGCAGTGCACACCAACAGACAGGCCCTGTCTGACAAACAGCCATGAACTTCCCAGGGAATGCACTGCTTTTGTGCTAAGACAGTGGTGCAGCAGACACAGCCAGTGCCTTTAGGACCAGAAGGTCACAGGTTCAAAGCCCAGCTGGGGCTGCTTCCAATCCAGTCCACATATTTTTCCCACAACTAAACCGTGATAGTAAGGACAAACCTTTATTGCAGAGAACATACGCATGGTTAATACGCCTATATTTTACCCCACCAAGCACAGACACCATAAACAGGCACATTTCCTAGAGCAGAGTCTCCCAAATGCAGTCCTGGAGGGCCGCACACCATTCAGGTTCCATGCTGCCTCTAATAAAGATGCCTGTGCTGCATATCTATGCACAACCCCCATGGTATGCAGATGTATCTCATGCATATTCATGAGGGACAGCATGAAAACCCGAACAGTGTTTGGCACACCAGGACTGGATTTGGGAACCTCTGCCATAAAGCAGCAGCCAACAGCGGCAGACACACCCACACCCACACCCACAGGCCCCATAGACTACTGCCTCCTGGAGAGGCAGGACATTAGGCCCTGCGTGCATCTCCCAATACTAGCACTTGCATACCTTAGCAATGCCACCCTACACCTGGGTATACGGTACACACATATCAAACATTTCCTATGATTACTGGCAGATAGCAAGTCCTACGTTAAGCACAGTTTGCTCATTGAGCTCCTTCATAACAATCTTTCAGATGTCTGTGGTGTGTGCCTCAGCTCTGGTCTCTGACAGTGTTTACCACCCTGGGGAGTGACCCCCAACAGTATTGCGTAGCATATCCATGCCTGTACTGTGCCCAGGACTGGTGTGGTGGGCAGGTCTGCTAAACTCCTCTATAGTAGCACAATACTGGCATAGGTGTGGGAGTGTGTGTCTGTCTATACCAGGGGTGGGCACCTCCGGTCCTGGAGGGCCGCAGACCAGTCAGGGTTTCGGGATATCCCTAATGAACATGCATGAGATATATATGCATTAGAGATATCCTGCCAACCTGCCTGGTTTGTGGCCCTCCAGGGCTGGATTTGGAGACCCCTGACTTACACCTCTGTCATTTAAGATCGTGAGTGGGCAAGGTACAGATGTCCTAGACATCGAAAGGGTATATAGAATGTGTCACATTCCTCCTCGATTCTCACCACCACCACCAAAAAGTTGTCTAATAGACAATTTTTTGGTGGTGGTGAGAAGTGAGGAGGACTGTGACAAATTCTATCTAACCTTTTTGATGTCTTGGACATCTGCACCTTGTCCACTCACAATCTTAAATGACAGAGGTGTAAGGCAGGGGTCTCCAGATCCAGCCCTGGAGGGCCACAAACCAGTCAGGTTGGCAGGATATCTCTAATGCATATATATCTCATGCATATTCATTAGAGATATCCCGAAAACCTGACTGGTCTGCGGCCCTCCAGGACCAGGTTTGCCCACCCCTGGTCTATACAGTGTGTGGTGGCTGCAAACACCTTCCACAGCCCACACTGCCAGCACTGTTGCCAGTATTGGCCTGCCAATGTGCATAATGAGGAGCAAGGTACCATGGGTATAGCCCGGACAGGGTGACCTGGCCAGGATGCATCTGCACAGGGCATAGGGCACTGGCTGGGACATTTTAGTGCCCGGCCACCACCTACACAGACAGGGTGACCTCAGTATGTCCTGCTGGGAGATCACTCTCACCCTGACTGTGCAGTGACGACAGCATGGCTAGGCACCCCCATAGTGCTATATAGTATTTCTCTCATGTGATATGTAGGGGTTTTGTTTTGGGGCCCAGTCACTGATTTATCTGCTTGTTGTGTATGCTGACATCCCAGTTCTGGGTGCATGCATTTCCACCAGGAACATGCACTATGGACTAGCTAGCAGACTGTTTGCAACTGGTATGTGTCTTGATGGAGCGGCTTGCAGGGTGCACTGGCTGAAGGCTTGCTGCAGGAGAATATCAGATAGTGGTGGGGTGCAGCTTAGCATATCCAGGCCTAATGTCTGTCTGCTATTGTGTTATGGATGTGTACAGAGCTGCATTGACTGCCCTGTAGGGTGTCTGTTCCCCAGCAGGACCGGGGTTGATGGTCCCCTCTACTGCCACCATTGCAGGGAGGTAGAATGTGGATCTGCTGATGGGAGACCCTGTTTGCCACCCTCAGCTCTGGAGGAGGTGGTGGTATATGACCCTCCTAGGAGTCCCATAGAGACTACACCTGACTGAGACAGACAGAGATATCCAAAGTGTTTCTGCAGAAACTACCTATCTCACATATTAACACTGCTTTGGACCTCCAGAATGGTCTCTTTCAGCCATGGACGGTGCTGTGGACCTGGTGCTGGGCGCCTCACTGCACCCTCAGGGTGAGCACAGTACCCGCACAATGTGACGGTGTGTAGCTACTCTGTGCCAGTAAAACACACGGTCAGTACCCCCTACCAGGCCGAGGTGCTGTGGGGGTGCACATGGTCACTTCCCCCTACCAGTCCGAGGTGCTGTGGGGGTGCATACCCCATCTTGTGTTTATCTGTGGGCAGCTGATTTGCATGTGCAGTGCATCATGGGTACGGGTGGGCTATCCCTATCCTGGTGACCACAGCAGACTGTCTGTGTGGTGACGTGCACTCCCTCTGCAGCCAGCCCTGTGCTTGCTAGCAATTATAGAGCTGTAGCACAATGGTTACTTCATTGCCTGTGGAGCCAGAGGTTGTGGGTTCAAACCCACAGTGGGGTTATTTGATGGGTCTGCCCAAAGCATTATTGCTTTTTAATGTACATTATTGCTGCCAGCAAAAACACCCTCATCGTACTGTACCCATAAGGTGCCTCAGAGGGCGCTTTATAGGGCGCCCTATAGGTTACCTTATGGTTACCGTCCATATAAGGTGCACTATACGTTATCCTGGAGCAACTTATAGGGTGCACTATAGGGGGCATTTTAGGGTGCCGTGGCGGACAGTGCACTTTATAATGTGCCCTATGGAGTGCCTTATAGGGTGCCTTATGCGGCACCTTCAATTACAGCACGTGAGGGCCAGTTTGATGGCAGCAATTAATAAAATACAACTAAAGTGCTGCAGGAAAAAATACATACATTGCAAAACTGATGCCACAGCTAGCCTTACGTATTAGGCACACTGGGGAGCAAACTCATGACCCCTGTATCAGCAGTCAGTGCCTTACCCATTGTGCTACACTGCTGCTCCTCCTTGCATTTCAGCGCACCTACTTATGCTTTGCATTCCTTAAACTGCACAGTGCCGCCATCAAAAACATTGCTGTGACCTTGCGGTAACTCATACGGCACCCTATAAAGCGCCCTATAAGCAACATTCTAGGGTGCCTTGGCGGACAGTGCACTTTAACATGTGCCTTATGGGGCGCCTTATGTTAACACACTTTGAGAGTGCGTTTGCTAGTAGTAGTAATTAAAATAGAAAATAAAATGCCTCCTAAAGCAAACTTACCTATAATAGGTAATGCTTCAGCCAGCCTTTTTCATTGGGCACAGTGGGGGATTGAACCCATGATCCCTGCACCATTGGTCAGTGTCTTAACCATTGTGCTGTGGCTCTGCTCCTGTGTTTGTGCATCAGCGCGCCGCCTTATGCCGTGCAATATTAAAATGCCTCCTAAAGCAATAGCATGCCACCTTATGCACATCAGCGCACCGCCTTATGCCGCCCATTATTTAAATGCCTCAGCCAACTGTCTTCACTGGGCACTGTGGGAGATTGAACCTCTGATCCCTGCACCATTGGTCAGTGTCTTAACCATTGTGCTATGGCTCTGCTCCTCTGCTTGCACATCAGCGCGCCATTTATGCCTCCCGCGCAGCTTTCTCATGCGCTAATGTGCGGGGCGCACCTTAGTGCATGAATAATCCAGGTTTTGCTTTTTTCAGCCAGACACGCCCACTCCTTATATGGCACCCGCACACTAGCACGGCCCGCACATTACCGGGGTTTTAGTAAACATACCCCTACGTTTTTCCAAATATTGATGCTTGTCTTCCCCTTTCTGTGATCTCTTGTATTTTATAAAGGCCACCCTCTTTTTCTTCTCCTTTTCAGTACTTCTTTTGAGAACCATAAGCACCCTCCTTTTCATTTTACATTTATTTACTTGTCTAACAGAATGGTTTGTTGCCCTTAAAATATCCCCTTTCAGTTTTGCCCATTGCTTTTCTACATCCCCCAGCTCCTCCCATCCCGCTAATGACTCCTTGAGGTATTGTCTCATCTTAGCAAGGTTAGTATTCCTAAAGTCCAAGACCCTTGCTTTTAAATGGATTTTATCAGCCCTAGTTCTAATACTGAATCACTCCATCTGGTGATCACTGGATGCAAGATGATCTACCACTATAACATCAGAAACACTTTCACCATTGGTAAGCACCAAGTCTAGTATGGCTCCTTCACGTATAGGTTCTGTTACCAGTTGCCGGAATAGTTCTCCTTGTAGAGAATCTAGAATCTCATTACTTCTATATCTGGCATACTGAAATCACCCATCACTAGCATTTCTCCTTTCATGGCAATAATGCGTATGGCTTCTATTAAATCCCAGTCCACCTCTTCTCCCTGTGAGGGAGATCTGTATATCATACCAATGGAAAATGGATTTACCTTTCGCTCTTTCTAGTTTAATCCACAGTGCCTGCTTGCTCCCTTCTAAACCCTGTAATTCTACAGCTTGAATATTATTTTTTACATATAGTGAAACCCCTCACCTTCTGCCTACCATGTCCTTCCTGAATAAAATATAGTCCAGTATAATTGCATCCCAGACATGGTTGTCCGTGAATCATGTCTCTGCAACCGCCACTAAATCCAAGTCAGCCTCTTCCATTAAAGCCTCAACATTTAGGATCTTATTTCCCATGCTACAGTTATTTATACATACCACTTTCCAGATTTTTTATTTATTTATTTATTTATTTAATAGGTGTTTTTTATACCACTTTATCATTTTAGTCAAAATGGTATACAATGTAACTTAAACTTGGTAATGTGCATTAAACTGGGACATTAATTTTGATTTTTCTGAGGCAATGGAGGGTTAAGCGACTTGCCCAAGGCCACAAGGAGTGCTAGTGGTCCTGGGCAAGAGTGCGTCTTTTACCCATTTCTACAGAGGTATTTAATGTTTCATTTACCTAGGGACTTTCACTTACCTGAGGGCTTTCTTCCCCATCCTCAATGAATCTAGTTTAAAGCCCTCTTTCGTTTGTAAACCAATCTGCTGCGCAAGACACTTTGACCCTTCTTGGACAGATGGATGCCATCTCTGCTCTGCAGCCCTTGGAACATCATCTCATGGTCCAGGAAACCGAAACACTCTCATTGATACCATCCATGCATTCATCTCCAGGATGCGAGCTTCTTTGCCTCGGTCTTTACCCTCAACAGGGAGGACTGGAAAGAATACCACCTGCACACCTATCTGCTTCACCTCCTGCCCCAGAGCCATGAAGTCACTTTTGATAGGTTCAGAGGGATACCTAGCAGTAACATTTGTGCCAAAATGGATGAACAACATCAGATAAGTCAGTAGGCTTGATGAGTTTTTGCCAATTCTCTGCAATATCTCAAATTTTGGCAGCTGGCAGATAGCACATCTCTCTAGACATCAAGTCTGGTCAGCAGATGGACGCCTCAGTGCCCCTCGGAAGACAGTCACCAATCGCTACTACCCTTCTCTTCCTTGTGGTCACTGATTCTACAACTTTTAGGTGTTTGATTTCTGGTTCTTCCCTTTCCTGGGATCTTTTCACCTCCTCCACTTCCAGGGCTGCATACTGGTTCTTCAATTCAAGGGCTGGTGGAGTTGTATTGTTGATTCTGCAGGCTCTGGTGACTCTTGTCCAACTATTTTCATTCTTTAACCTCCCGTTTTCACCTCTGTTGGACAGGTTGGATGTTTCAAGAAGCATCTCAGCAATGTACTTCCCACTGTCTTGAATGCTCTCTAAGCTTCTCCACTTGTTTCATGAGGGCTTCAGCTTGCAGGCATCCTGCACATGGAACAGGTCCTTTGACTGGCTTCAGGCTCTCTGTCTAGATAGAGGCAGAAGCTGTAACAGGGGCAATAGTTTTGGCAATATGATTTTTCCCAGCCAGTTTTCAGTTGGTAGAGCTTTGGTACCTTTTTAGGTAAACGAGAAAGACCTGCCAAAGACCCAACCTTTCTTCAGCTCTGCCTTTAGAGAAAAAGCAGATAACCTCTTTTTTTGTGTGTTCTAACAGTGCTGTTCTATTGCCCTGTGTGTAACTAATTGGGGAGTTGCCCTATAAAGGAAGAAGTCTCACATGGGGTGTGTGGGAGTTGGTTTGGATAGGGAGGAATTTAAGAGTTGATGAGGGCAGTGTCTTCAAAGAGCTCACTCTGAACGAAAAGTTTGAAAAATAAAACAACGAACTCTAATAGGCAGAGCTTTTTACCCAACACCACAAAAGTTTCCCGCTTTGCAATATAGAAAAACATTTAGCTTTTAAAAATGAAGAGCAAAGCCCCTTTAAGAACTCTCAGACAGAGACATTGTATTTAAAAGTCACACAGTTTTACCTTGCTTTCAGTGGAGATCCTGTTAGGAATGCCAGTACTTGCAAGGCACTGTAGATCTACAGCTGCCTAGCTCCTTTGCAAGCTAATCAAGGACCACTAACACCTGATGAGGTTAAACTCTGAATGGAAAGCTGGAAAAAGAAAAAATGAACTCTAATAGGCAGAAATTTACCCAACACCATCAAAAATTCCCCTTTAGCAATACAGAAAAAGGTTTAACTTTTAAAAATAAAGACCAAAACCCTTTTAAGATCTCTTAGGCAGTAAGCTTGTATTTAAAAGTCACACAGTATTATCTTACTTGCAATGGAGACCCTGTTAGGACTCAGAACGTAAGGAAAACCATGCTGACTCAAAGGGACACTGAGCCTATCATTCTGTCTCTGACAATGGCCAGTCTGAATTACAAGTTTTTGGTAGACAGGGATGGATTGTCTATCAGGGGATTGGGCATCCCTTGTTGGGCCTCTGTTGCTCCAGTTTGTTTACATAAATTAAGGCAGAGGTTTGCAGATTTAGCAGCTTGAGACTGGAGCAGTTCAGGTTAGAGCATCAAAGTTTGATAGAGAGGAGGCAGAGAGAGACTGAGGGGAGATGAGAGGCTGAGAACAGGATCATCATGCCCAGAACTATTTTTTGTTCACAATCTGCCCCCGTTGGCAGATCTCAGAAAGTACATCTATGGGGCATGTTTACTAAACATTCCTAACGTGCGGGGCCGCGCTAGTGTGCCTGTGCCATATAAGGAGTGGGCGGTTCAGGCAGAAAATAGAAAAAAAACGGTAGTAAGCAACCGGACGTGTGCGCGTCGCGCTAATGTGCGGGGGTCGACATTAGCGCGTGGAAAGGCAAAGTGGCGCGCTGCTGAGTATACAAAACAACAGAGCCGTGGTACAACGGTGAAGACACTGAGCAATGGTGCAGGGGCCATGGGTTCAATCCCCCAGTGTGCGCAACGACAAAGGTCAGCTGAGGCAGTAACTGTAATGATTAACATTGTTTTAGGAGGCAAATTAATTTGGAACGGCATAAGGCGGCGCACAGTTATTTTTGGGCGGCAGAAGGCGGCGCACAGTGCTTTTTGGGCAGCATAAGGCGGCGCACAGTTATTTTTGGGCAGCAGAAGGCGGCGCACTGGTCCCCTTGGGCGGCAGAAGGCGGCGTGCTGATAGGCACAAGGCGGCGCGCTGATGCACAAGCACAGGAACAGAGCCACAGCACAATGGTTAAAACACTGACCAATGGTGCAGGGATCAGGGGTTCAACTCCTCACAATGCCCAGTGAAAAATGCCTGCTGAGGCAGTATGTATTATGTTGTGGAGTGCTGTAGGAGGCTGTATAATTTTATTTTGTTATCACTACTAGCAAACGCACTCTCCCAGCATGTTAACATACGGCGGCCCATAAGGCACATGTTACAGTGCACTGTTCGCCAAGGCACCCTTGAATGACCCCTATAGGGCAGCATGTATGTTGCGACACAGGATAATGTATAGTGCACCCTATAGGGATGGCAACCATAAGGTGGCCTACAGGGCGCCCTATGAAGCACCCTCAGAGGCACCTAATGGGTATAGTAAGCTGAGGGTGGTTTTGCCGGCATAGACATATGTACAGTAAATGAAAATAAAGCTGTGGACAGCCCTACCAAAGGGCCCCACTGTGGGTTTGAACCCATGACCTCTGGCTGCACAGGCAGTGATGTAACCATTGTGCTACAGCTCCATAGCTGTAAGCAGGCCCCTGGCTGGCTGCAGATAGCCTACACGTCACCTCACAGACAGTCTGCTGGTGTCAACAGGATAGGGTTAGGCCACCCGTACCCATGATGCACTGCACATGCAAATTAGCTGTCCGCAGATGGACACAAGATGGGGAATGCACCTCGGCCCTGTTGGGGGAAGTGACCGGGTGCACCCACACAGCACCTTGGCCTAGTAGGGGGCACTGACCGGGTGTTTTACTGGCACAGAGTAGCCACACACCGTTACATCGTGCGGGTACTGTGCTCACCCTGAGTGTGCAATGAGGTGGCCAGGACCAGGTCAACAACACCTGCCATGGCTGATGGAGGCCAAGCGGGCATTCCAAAGCAGTGTTAATGTGTAAGATAGCTAGTTTCTGCACAAACACCATGGATATCCCTATCTGCCGCCATCAGGCACCCCCCCCCCCCCCTGTGGCAAACATGGTCCCCATCAAGGGATCCACACTCTACCTCCCTGCAAAGGTGGCAGTAGAGGGCAACATCAACCCCAGTCCTGCTGAGGAACACCACCACCCACCCCCCCCAGGCAGGCAGCTCCATACACAGCCATAACACAATAGCAGACAGACATAAGCCCAGGGTATGGTAAGCTGCACTCCACCACCAGATATTCCCCTGCAGCAAGCCAACAGCCACTGCACCCTGCAAGCCATTATAGCAAGACATTTACCAGCTACAGTCTGCTGGTTAGTCCATAGTGCATGTTCCCAATGGAGATACATGCACCCAGAACTGGGCTGTCTGCATACACAGCAAGCAGATAGATCAGTGACTGGGCCCCAAAGAGAAACCCATATCTATCACATGAGAGAACTACTATACAGCACTATGGGGGGGCCTAGCCATGCTGTGGTCACTGCACAGTCAGGGTGAGCGTGATCCCCCAGAAGGACATGCTTTGGCCACCCTGTCTGTGTAGGTGGTGGCCGGACACTACAATATCCCAGCCAATGTCCCTGCCAGGGCCCTATGCCCAGTGCAGATGCATCCTGGCCACGCCACCCTGCCCTGGCTATACCCATGGTACCTTGCACCTCATTATGCACATTGACTGGCCAATACTGGCAACAGTGCTGGCAGTGCGGGCTGTTGAAGGGGCTTGCAGCCAACACCCACTGTATAGACAGACACACACTTCCACACCTCTGCCATCATGGTGCTACGATTGAGGGGGTAAGTAGCCTTGCCCACCAAACCGGTCCTGAGCACGGCAAGGCATGGATATGGTATGCATTACAGCTGGTGGTCACTCCCCAGGGTGGTAAGCACCGTCAGAGGCCAGGCCTGGAGCATGCCCCGCAAACACCTAACAGATTGTTTGGATGGGGTCAACTAGCAGTATGTACGTAACGTATGGATAACTGCCTGCCTGTGCTCCTAGCAAACGTCTCCGAGCTGTGTACCGTATACCTCAGGTGTAGGGTGACATTGGTAAGTTATGCAAGTGCTCGTTTTGGGTGCTGCATGCACGGTCCAATGTTCTGCCTTTCCAGGAGACATTGGCCAATGGGGCCTGTGGGTGTGGGTGTGTCTGCCCTTGATGGCTGCTGCTTTACGGCACAGATTCCCAACTCCAGTCCAGGTTTGCATCACACTGTTCGGGTTTTCCTGCTATCCCTCATGAATATGCATGGGCTACATCTACATGCCATGGGGGTGGTGCATAGATATACAGCACAGGCATTTGTATGAGTGTCAGCATGGAACCTGACTGGTGTGTGGCCCACCAGGACTGCATTTGGGTGATTCTGCTCTAGGTACTGCCCCTGTTCATGGTGTCTGTGCTCAGTGGGGTAAAAGATAGATGTCTTACCATTGCATATGTCCCCGCCATGAAAGGTGTGTCCTTACTATCACTGTTTAGTTGTGGGAGAAAAATGTGGGCAGGATTGGCAGTAGCCCCAGCTGGGCTTTGAACCTGTGACCTTCTGTTCTTGTATGCACTGTCTGTGTGCACTGCACCACTGTGTAGCCACAGATTGGTTGGATTCCCTGGACTGTCCATGACTGTGGATCCGGCAGGACCTGTCTGTTGCAGTGGACTGTGCCAGCCTGCACATGGCTAGGCCTCTGTCTTCTGTGGTTAGCAGCCACTGCCCCCTGCACCACATGTACTTGTCCGCCAACATGCTGGCATGAACTTCTCTCAGAAAAAGCAGTTGACCTGATTGCAATGTGGCAGTATGGGACTGCATTTGGGGGACTTGGCTGTAGGTAATGCCCATTGTTGTGGTGTGTGTGCGGTGTTGGGTAAAATATGGGTGTTTTCCCCATGCATACAGGGGTGTCTGCGCTATCTTTATTTAGTGGTGGGTAAAATATAGGGACTGGGCTGGCAGGTGCCCCAGCTGGGTTTTGAACCTCTGCTCTCTGGTCCTAGAGGTAATGACTCTGTCTGCTGTACCACACTTTGGCCACAGAGACAGTGCAGCCCTGGAGGCAGTAAGCCTGGCAGGATGGAGTCACAAACCCTGCTCTACGCAATTCTACTGTGGGCATATGCACCCTGTCTGGTGACAAACGTGCACATAAACCCCGGTAATGACCACGGGAAATGTGGGACAAAATATCACCACGCTGGGCAACAGTGATATTAATGGGCAACCATAGCAAACACTCCCAGGAAAGCTCCAAAACGTGGAAATGTTTTTTGGAAGAGTCTCCTCTCAGTAGACCCTTCCAACATTCATTTCTTTTTTCTGGAGCTTTGCTGGGTGTGATTTCTGTATTTGCCCATCACTATCACTGTTCTCCAGCTGAATTACTATTTTTAATAGTTCTGTTGTGGTCATTTTCTATTTTTATTTTCACTTTTGTGCTGTGCACATATATCACACTGCTCACGTTTTGCTGGTTTCCCCGGTTTTCCTGTACATTGCTGACGGAAATGGTTTCTCTTCCCTTTAAATGCTTTCTACCGCGAGTGTTTCACTCGCGGTAGTTTTTACATGCAAATTCGGGCCCGATACTGTGCGGGGAGCCTCTCCCCTCCCACTCTCCACCCATTGACCCCGTCCCTCCGCCCCTCCGGAGCCTTCCTCCGCCCTCCTTTCGCCGTTCCACGCCTCTATCGGACATTTGCGGGCCCGCACTTGTACGGGGCCCATTAGTGAGCCGCGTACCTGTGCGGGGGTGACACGCACCTGTGCGGGGCGTTTAAACGCGTTTCTGCGCGTTTCAGTGCCGCGTTGCTGTGCGCTATTTTGCGGCGCGCACATTTCCGGTTTTTAGTAAACATCCCCCTATGTTTTCTAGTTCATTTCCAGTGATAAGCAATGACTCTTCCAAGTCTGTCTAGCTAATATTTATTTAGCTGGTTTTATATACTGCCGTATTATAATGTCAAAGCAGTTTACATGGAACAGTTAGAACTTAACTCAACTTAACTTTACAAGGAACAGTTTGGAATTAACTTAAACTGAATTAGTCTAGTATACATGTTACTAACAGTACACATTTATGTTAGAACTAGGATAGTAATTATTTGAATAACTTAAATAGTGAACAGCTTGTGTAGCAAACAGAAAATTACAGCATTTTGAGCTGTTGTGAGGGGGATAAGGTGGGGAAGAGGAGAGGGGGTGAGTGAGGTGTAGGGAGGGGTAGGGGGCAGGATGGTTTAATTTAAGTTGGGGTTTCGCTGAAGTGTTCCTTAAATAGATATGTCTTCAATTTCTTCCAAAAGTCTTGTAGGTCTCTTGTGGAGTGGATGTCAGGTGGTAGAACATTCCATAGGTGTGGAGCATAGAGCATGAAAGCTCTGCTTGATGTCGCTTGGCTGCTTTTTCTGCTTGCTGTAGGGATAGGCAGTGTGAATTGTGCATTGGTTCTCCTTGGCCTGTCATCTGGAGTCTTTTGGATTAGTGAATGCAGGTATTCTGAGTAGAGGTTGTGGTATGCTTTAAAGGTTGTGACAATAGCCTTGTATTTAGCATGTAATGTAATAGGAAGCCAGTGGAGAGTTTAAAGTATAGGTGTTATATATTCTTGAATGGAGGCACCATGTAGGACTCGGGCGGCAGTGTTCTGGGCCACTTGCAAGGGATGGATTATGGATGCTGGTAAGCCTTGGAGAATTATGTTGCAGTAATCAAGGTATGGGAGTACCAATGCTTTGAAAATTGTGTAGATGTCATGGCTGGTAAGGATAGGTTGAAGACCACAGGCTGTCATTATTTTGTGGTAGATTTGTTTGAACATGGTACTGATGTATGGTTGGAAGTTAAGCCTTGGTCTAGTGTGATTCCCAGGTGGGGCACTAGTGGTTTTACTTGGAGTTGTGCGTTGGCTGTGTTTAGGTGAGTGGGCAGTGTGAAGTTTGCATCTTTGATAATGTGGAGGACCTCGGTCTTCTGGAGGTTTACAGATGAGTTGTGGTTTGTTAGCCATCGTTTGAGTGCAGTGAAGTAGTTGGTCAGTGGGGAGTAATCAGGGCTTAGTGTGGTGAATGGGGTATAAATCATTATTTTGTCAGCGCAGAGATGGTATAGCACTTTGTGTGATTTTATGATAGCACAGAGGGGCTGTATGTATAGACTGAACAGAAGAGAGGACAGTGCAGAACTTTGGGGAAGACCTTGTTGTAGTTTGAACGGCGCAGAAGTGATGCCTTCTGACCATACTTGCAGCTATCTCTCGGTTAGGTAGGAGCTGAACCATTTTATAGTTGTACCACAGAGGCCTATCTCTTGTGAGTGGTATTGTAAGGTCTTATGGGGTACGGAGTCAAATGCTGCAGTAATGTCGAGGAAGATGAGTATAAAGCCCTGCTGTGGTTGTTGGATGCCATTGTTTAACTTGTCTATGAGTGCTGTTGTGAGGGGGGTAAATAATATTTCGACCCCATGATTGGGTCTGAAGCCATGTTGTATGTCGAGGGGTACATGGATGCTGACAAAATCCTGGAGCTGTAGTTTAACCATTTTTTGATGATTTTTGCAAGGAATGGCAGGCTGGAGATGGGGCAGTAAGAGCTTGGTGAGTTGGGTCCAAGTTGTTTTAAGTATTGGGCGGATGGAGGCCTGCTTGAGGCTAGATGGCATGTATCCTTGGGTGAGCGATAATTGAGCAATCTTTAATCTTTAACAGAGTGGGCGCCAATTTGGCACAAGCTATTTTGATTCAGCTCATAGGACAGGGATCTAAAGGGGAGGTTGTAGTGTTAATGTTAGTAACAATGTTTTTTATGTGGTCTAGTGTAGTATACCATGGGAATTTAAAAACTGCCTGCAAAATTGATTTGCTGTTTTAGATACAAATACAGAGCTCCAGAAGTGTTATGGGATGACATCACAAAGGTTGTGTTGGAAGAAAGTGAAAAGTCTCTACAAAAGGTGAAAAAGCAAAAACAGCTAAAATGGATGACGGAAGAAACTCTGAAAATTGCCCAGAAATGCAGAGAAGCTAAGACCAGAGGAGAAAGAGATACAATCACAGAACTCAACAGAGATTTCCAATGGCAGCAAGACAAAACAAGGAGAAATACTACAATGATGCATGCAAGGAAATTGAAATTCCATGTAAAAAGGGAAAGGCGATGGCAGTGGGGGTGTACTATCGACCGCCTGGCCAGAATGAACAAATGGATGATGAAATGCTCAAAGAAATCAAGGAAGCTAACAAAAGTTACAGTGAGTAATAATAATGGGTGATTTCAATTACCCAGGTATCGACTGGGTCAGTGTCATGGCAGGACATGCTAGGGAGATAAAGTTTCTAGATCAGTGGTTCTTAACCTTGTTGGAGGTACTGAACCCCACCAGTTTCATATGCACATTCACCGAACCCTTCTTTATTGAAAAATAAAATATGATTTTTTTTCAAATTCAAGACATAGGTATATGTTTTACTGGTTCACAAAATGAATCGTGCATTAACATCACTGTGTTCAAAGAACAAAACCAATACAATGCATGAACTCACAACAAATTAACATACATAACTTTTCACAAAGACATGACCTTTTTTAATACTACCACACTGAAATGGTTTTAATTTTTAACCTTATGTATTCCAATAATGAACTTATTGTATTTACGCTATTTATTATTTTTAACATTTTAACACACACCCATCACCTAATTTCCATCAGGCTACACCGCTACAATAATAATGAATATTTACTGCAAATCAGTGTAACTTCTGCTGTTGCTTTTGAGAGACCAGTTCAGAAATGCGTGGCTTCACCTTGGCAAGTGCCACTCTCATGTCATTTTCACAGCAAAGTTTGTTCCTTTTCTTCGTTTTTATGTCCAGCATCCTCGAAAAGGATTGCTCACAAAGATATGTTGTAACAAATGGTATAAAAATTTCCAGGGCTTTCCTAGCAATAACAGGATACGTTACCAATTGTCGACACCAAAACGTTGAGAGCGTTGTTGTTCTGAAGAGTTGCTGTTGAACCTGGCTCTGCTGAATTTCAATGATTTCGTCGAGGTATTCATCATTGACATCTGCTGTCTCAACACCAAACCTGAACGGCTGTCTCACCCATGCTGGATATGACTCTCTTGTAGAGAAGTATCAGTCGAGAGACTTTACAAGCTCATCTAAGTGCGTGGCAATTGCTTGCGTCAGTTCCGTGGGTACAGAAATGTCTCCGATTCCAGACACATCTTCGATCTTACTTACACAGTCGTCCAGCAGGGGAAAGTTTGTGAAGTTATCGTTCTCTGTTCGTCGTTTCCATAACGGTAGCTTTTTTTGAAAAGCCTTCAGGTTTTCTTCCGCTTCGATGATGTTGACTCCACCACCCTGCATCTGCTGATTGAGATGATTGAGAGATGCGAATATATCAGCCATGTACGCTAAAATGAGAATGAACTTAGAATTTTTGAAGCAATCTGCATGACGATGTTGGTGCTCTTGCAAAAACAGGGCTAATTCCACACGCATGGCAAAAACACGACTCAGCACCTGTCCCCGGGATAACCACCAAACGTTAGAATGGTATAGAAGTACCTCGAATTCAGAGCCCATTTTTTACACAGCTCACTGAAGATGCGGTGCCTCAGTGCACTATTTTGTACATAGTTCACACATTCTACTACAATTTTTAATACTTCTGTCATTTCTGGAGGCAAGGTATTTGTTGCCAATGCATGCCTGTGCAGAATACAATGCGTAACAATGATGTGTGGTGCATCAGCTTTCACTAGCGCACCAAAACCAGACTTTCTTCCCATGACTGGAGCTCCGTCCGTACAAACTACAGAAACCATATCCCACGAATGATTGTTGTCTCTGAAGAAGTCATCCACAAGTTTCTTCACATTGGCTGCCTAAGTTGTTGTTGTAAGAGGCTTACAAAATAAAAAATCTTCCTTTATCATGTCATCTTTCACATAGCGCACAAATACAGCAAGCTGACTTAGATTAGAAACATCTGTGGTCTCGTCGAGTTGGAGGCTGAATTTTGCCGGGCTTGAAATCAGATCTGCAACTACTTGAGCCAAGATGTCTTTGCTGATGTCCTCTATTCTGTCGCTGATGGTGTTATTTGAAAGAGGAATTTGGGATAATTTAACTTCGGCCGCTTTTCCCAGCATCAGATTCGCCATCTTCAACACAGCTGGTTTTATGAGTGTTTCACCAATGGTGTGTGGTTTGCCCTGCTTTGCGATCAGATAAGCAACTTCATACGATGCTGTGAGGATCGGTTTGTTGATGGGTACAAAGCCGAGAGCAGGCAGAGTAGCCTTTTCATAGAATCTGGCTGTCTTCACCTTGAATTCAGCAAGCGTTGTGTTCTTGTATTCCCCATCTCCATGCAGGTTAAGGAAGTGTTCCTTTAGTTTTGCCGGTACTAGACTAGAATTGCTTAACTTGGCATTGCAAATCATGCAGATAGGACGCTGACTCCCATCACGTTCTGTTATATTTGCGAATCCATGTTGTACATATTCGTCCGACCACTTTCTTTTTTTTGCTCTACATAGTTAGTATGGATTAAAATATTAAGAAAGAAATCACATGACATACCATCACGACAGTCACAAGTCAACTACTGAGTGCACCAAATTCCCTGCAGCACAGATTGGCCAAGCAATGTAGCGTGATCACCTGCAGCCAATGATGGCCAAGCGGGGCGTGTCATCATGAATCATATGAGTCGGCTGCGTGTCTTGTGTCTTGACCTCCGCCGAACCCCTGAGACTGACTCACCGAACCTCTAGGGTTCGATCGAACCCAGGTTAAGAACCATTGTTCTAGATTAAATAAATAACTGCTTCTTGGAGCAGCTGGTTCATGAACCGACCAGAAGGGAAGCCATATTAGACCTAGTCCTTAGTGGAACACCAGATCTAGTGCAAGAGATAAGGGTGTTGGGGCCACTTGGCAATAGTGATCATAGCATGATCACATTTGATTTAATTAGTGGAGGAGGGATAGTAAGGAAATCCACAGTACTACCTTTTAACTTTCGAAAGGGAGACTATGATAAAATGAGTAAAATAGTTAAGAAAAAACTAAAAGGAGCAGTTGCAAAGGTTAAAGACTTACATCAAGCTTGGGTATTGTTGAAAACTACTATCTTGGAGGCCCAGACCAGCTGTATTCCACACTTTAAGAAAAGTGGAAGGAAGTCCAAAAAACTGCCAGCATGGTTTAAAGGTGAGGTCAGAGAGGCTGTTTTTGCCAAAAAAGCATCTTTCAGGAAATGGAAAAAAGAGTCAAATGACAAAACCTGGAAACAGCACAAGCACTGGCAAGTCAAATGCAAGGCATTGATAAGGCAGGCAAAGGGAGAATTTGAGAAGAAGCTTGCTGCGGAAGCAAAAACGCGAAATAAAGACTTTTTCAAGTACATTCGTAGCAAAAAACCTGTGAGAGAGTCAGTTGGTCCATTAGATGATAGAGGGGTTAAAGGGGCACTAAGAGGCGAAAAGGCGATAGCAGAGAGACTGAATGAACTCTTTGCTTCGGTTTTTACTGAGGAAGATGTAGGGATGTTACCCATGACTGAAGTGGTATTTAAAGGTGTGGAAGAATTGAAAGAAATATCGATACATCGGGAAGATGTATTACAACTATTAGATAAACTGAAGACTAGCAAATCACCTGGGCCGGATGGTATACATCTAAGGGTGTTGAAAGAACTGAAATATGAGATTACAGACCTGCTATTAGTAATCTGTGAATTTTCATTAAAATCATCTGTAATACCTGAAGATTGGACGATCACAAACGTAACACCAATTTTTAAAAAGGGTTTCAGGGGTGATCCGGGAAACTACAGACCGGTGAGCCTCACGTCAGTACCGGGAAAAATGGTAGAAACCATCATAAAGAACAAAATTACTCAGCATGTAGATAGTGTCATGAGGCTGGAGCTAGAAAAGAAACAGTGTTGAAAAAACTCCTGATTTTCATGGAACTCAGAAAAGGCAGAGAGCGCAGTTCCAGCGCAGATCAGCCAGAGGGCACATGAACAATTACACAGTACCTGAAGCAACGTGCTCTAGCATTGATCACATTAGTAACAAGCAGTTTCACCTGTCCTCAAACTTAGAATGTGCAAACCAGAAATCCCTTTATAAAGGAAACCAGATGATCAGTGAGATAGGAGGAACAGGGAGAGAAACAGGAGGAGGCAAGAGCAAGTGCTGGGAAAGTGGCAAGAGCGAGGTCAGAAGGACCGGCAGCAGGACCAGTGAGAGAAGCCTGGAAGAGGAAGGCTTCCATGTGCAGCCAACTCAAGGAGACAGAATCCAAAAGAGGTATTCTCAAAGGGATAAAGTCCAGAGAGGCCAAAGGTATTGGAACGGAGTCCAAAGCCAAGCAAACCAAAGAAGCAGCTTGCCTGATGAAAGCAACTCTCCTAGTCCAAGTAAGTCTCCTATGCTAAACCAGAAAGGCACAAGGAAAGGAGATTCCTTCTACAGTGATACTTTTGCCAAGAAACACAGAGAGTGGAAATCCACGTCAGGTTTTCCTGGTAACTTTGATTGTAGAGCAGTGCACAGAACAGCTTGTCAGCCTGAGAAGCTACGTCGCAAGCTGAGTCCTGGGTGTGGCAGCCTACAGAAGCCAAGGTATGAAAAGCCTTTCATTATAAGGGAAAGTTTAAGTGATGAAAACCTTATGGAAATAGATAAGCCTCAGAAAGTTAGAAGAAGTAAAGCTAACTTTTTAAAAGCACTTCCCAACAGTGTGCTAAGGAGGTTGTATGAGAAACCAAAGAACCCTTGTAAGGAATTAACAGATACTGAAGACAGTCATAGCATTGAAGAAGGTAGTGACCCAGAATCAATGGACTGTGATTGTGAAACCAGTGTTCCCATTCCTCAGAGTGAACCAATGGAATGTAACTTTTGTTCAAGAACTAGCTTGATTGCCTTGCTAGTTGTATAGAGAAAAGAGAACTCTGTATATGGTGAAGTTGATAACCATTTGTTTCCTGATGTTAATTTCTATTGATTTAAAAGAAGCCTTAACCCAGTTAAACAGTTAATTGTGAAGCATACAACCCTTAACTGTTTATTTAACGGTGGAACCTTTTTGTTAGCGGAAAGAATTACCTTCATTTTCTTTTGTGTCTTATTGAACCTAAGCGTTGACCGGGGAAATAAAGCCTTATTACCCTACACTTTGGCGTAGATTGTTCTTTGTAAGGAGTTCTGCACTACAAGGACCAGAATCCTCTTGGTCCTTCAGCTCAACCACTCCTTAAAATAAATTAAATGTCACCGGACGCCCTTATTTCCTACGCCAGTAGGGGCGCCTGGGGACAATAGTCATGGCCTAATGGGAGACAGCCAACATGGCTTTAGACAAGGAAGATTTTGTCTTACTAATCTGTTATGTTTTTTTGAAGGTGTGAATAAACAGGTGGACAAAGGTGAGTCGGTTGATATAGTGTATCTGGACTTTCATAAAGCCTTTGACAAGGTCCCTCATCAGAGACTTTTGGCAAAACTAAAGAGTCATGGGATAGGAGGCAGTGTACTATTGTGGATCAGGAAATGGTTAAAAGATAGAAAGTAGAGGGTAGGGCTAAATGGCCAATTTTCCCAATGGAGAAAGGTGAATAGTGGTGTACCCCAGGGATCTGTGCTGGGTCCGCTGCTTTTTGACATATTCATAAATGACCTGGAAAGTGGAATAACGAGTGAGGTTATCAAATTTTCAGATGACACAAAACTATTTAAAGTTGTTAAAACCCAAGAGGATTGTGGAAAATTGCAAGAGGATCTTGATAAATTGGAAGACTGGGCATCAAAATGGCAGATGAAATTTAATGTGGACAAGTGCAAAGTTATGCACCTAGGGAAGAACAACCCAAACTATGGTTACACGATGCAAGGTTCTACATTAGGAACCACCGCCCAGGAAAAAGATTTAGGCGTCATTGTGGATACCATGTTAAAACCATCGGCCCAGTGTGCAGCGGCGGCCAAGAGAGCAAATAGAATGCTAGGTATCATAAGGAAAGGAATGGAAAATAAAACAAAAGATATTATAATGCCTCTATATCATTCCATGGTGAGACCACACCTTGAATATTGTGTGCAATTCTGGTCATTATATCTTAAAAAGGATATAGCATTATTAGAAAAGGTACAGAGAAGCCACCAAAATGGTAAAGGGGATGGAAGGATACTCCTATGAATAAAGGCTAAAAAGGTTAGGGCTCTTTAACCTGGAAAAGAGATGGCTGAGGGGAGATATGATAGAAGTCTATAAATTAATGAACGGAGTGGAACGGGTAAACGTAGATCGACTGTTTGCGTTATCAGAATATAGAAAGACATTCAATGAAGCTACAGGGTAAACTATTTAAGACTAATAAAAGAAAATATTTTTTCACTCAACGTGTAATCAAACTCTGGAATTTGTTACTGAAGGATGTAGTAAAGGCTGTTAGTGTAGCTAGGTTTAAAAAAGGTTTGGACATGTTCCTGGAGGAAAGGTCCATAAACCATTATTAAGAAGGGACCCAGGATATCAATGCTTGACCCAGTACAAGCATTGTGGAGCCTGTGTCTTTTGGGGAAACTGCTAGATACTTATGACCTAGATTGGCCATTGTTGGAAACAGGATACTGGTCTTGATGGACCTTGGTCTGACCCAGTATGGCATATCTTATGTTCTTATGTTAATCTGAAACTATTAGAGGAAGAACAAGACTGGCTTTCCTAAAGCTATGAGACTTAAAGAAAAAATTCCAGCCCCAAAATTAAATACTACAAGATGCTTGATTCATATTGAATGATGCTGAGATGATCAAGAAAAGGTGGAAAGAATATACAGAGTCATTATACCATAAAGATCAAGTGGACCAACAGCTATTTCAACCTGTACGTTATGATCAGGAACCATTGGTGATGAAAGATGAAGTTGAAGCAGCATTGAAAGCTTTATCAAAGAACAAAGCACAGGGCATTGATGACATTCCCATTGAAGTATTATAGCAATTGGATGCAGCTGTTACCATAGCTACAAGGCTTTGCCAGAAAATTTGGAAGATGACATCATGGTCAACTGACTGGAGAAGATCTGTGTTTATACCAATACTAAAGAAAGGTGATCCGAATGACTGTGGAAATTATCACACAATTGCTCTGATCCCACATTCCAGTAAGATTCTACTCAAGATTATTCAGTAGAGACTACAACCATATCTGGAACGAGAACTGCCTGAGGTGCAAGCAGGGTTCAGGAAAGGGCAAGGAATGAGAGACATCATTGTGGATGTGAGATGGATCCTTGAAAAGACAAAAGTATACCAAAAGGCTTTTGATTGTATAAACCATGAGAAACTCTGGGCCACATTAAGAAGCATGGATATACCAGAACACCCGATCGTTCTTTTGCACAACCTTTACATTGATCAAGAAGCAACAGTTTAAATGGAACAAGGAGAAACAGAATGGTTTAAAATCAGCAAAGGTGTACAAGAAGTCTGCCTCCTACCTGTTTAATTTACATACAGAATAAATCATCAGAGACGCAGGACTGTAAGAAGACAACCAAGGTGTGAAGATTGTTGGAAGACTCATCAATAGTCTTTGCTATGCTGATTATGCTACATTATTGGCTGAAAGTGAAGATGATCTGAAACATTTGCTTCTCAAGATCAAGGAACATAGTCTTAAAATATGCCTGCACCTTAATGTAAAGAAGACAAAGATCATGATAACTGGCAAAATCAATAGGTTTTTCATGATGGAGAAGAAATTGAAATAGTTGACAACTTCAACTATCAATAAATAAATGACAAGCAGTCAAGAAATATGATGACACATTGCTCTTGGCAGAATAGCTATGAAGGACTGTAGAATGCTGCGAGTGGGTCAGATCACAACTACCCCCATGGAACCAGGTGGAGGGTTAAAGGAAAAGGTGGAGGGTTAAAGGAAAATGCTTTATTTACAGGGAGTTCAGAACAGTGGTAGCAGAGACACAGTTCTCCCTTCCCCCAAAGTTCCTTCACTCTGGGCTTCACAGCAGTAAAAGAGAAACAGTTCTCCCCTCCCCCAACATTTCTTCACTCTGGGCTTCAGAGCAGTAGCACCACAAGCCTACTGACCACTGTGGAAACAGCCCAATTCCTACCTTCCCGTAGGATCTCCTTAGAGGTAGGTGGTCACCCCCTACTCTGGAACACCTTGAGCTCTTCTCTCTCTCCAGGTACCTTTGCTTCCTGGGATAAAGCCTGAATCTGACCACACCCTTCCCAGGAATTCTCCAGCCTTTCTTAAAGGGACAGGGGTTTACAATACAATACCTCACTTATGCTAGGCTTGGCTGGAAGTTTCCCTATGAGGGATAGGGTGTTTCCCAAACACTCCATCACAAGGAACTAGACAAGAGTCTCAAAAAAAGAGATATCTCTCGCCATACAAAGATTTGACTTGTTAAAGCCATGATATTTTCAATAACGTCATATGAACAGTGAAAAAGATAGACAGGAAGAAAATTGATGCCTTTGAATTATGGTGCCAAATACTGTGTATACAATGGACAGCCTGAAGAACAAACCAGTCCATATTAGAGGAGATCAAACCTAAGTTTTCTTTAGAAGATAAGATGACAAGACTTCGACATTCATACTTTGGACACATCATGTGAAGAGAGAGATCATTAGAGAAAGGCATCATGCTTGATAAGGTAGAAGGTCAACATAAAAGAGGAATGCCAGCAATGAGATGGATCGATACAATAAGCAGCTATGGGTGCCACTCTATCAACAAAGAGCCTCCTGACTGAAGACCGAATACAGTTTAGAATAATTATCCAGAGGGTCGCCATATGTCAACACCGACTCGACGGCACTTAACAGTGTGATTTGATGGAAGGTGTGCCATGTTTGGGTGTTGCGGTTTGTGTGTGGTAGTGTTATGATAGTGGCTGGCATAGTTCTGTTGTAACATTTTATCTTTGAGGTGGTTGGCTATATGTTGTGGAGACGGAGACTCCTGTTTGATGCTCTGTTTTTACTAAAGAAAATCCTGGAGAAGGATCATCTGTGACTCCCAAATATAAAAATGGGAATGGAGTAGAACAACTTGCAAAACTGAAAGTGGAGGCCATGTGACCAGATTGGCTATATCCCAGGATACTGAAAGAGCTCAGAGAAGTTCTTGCAGGGTCATTAAAGGATGTTTTTAACAGATCCTTGGGGACAGGAGAAGTTCCTTAGGACTGGAGAAGGGCTGATGTGGTACCTCTTCACAAAAATGGTAACAGGAAAGATGTGACAAACTACAGGCTGGTAAGCCTTACTTCAGTGGTGGGAAAAGTAATGGAGGTGCTCCTGAAAGAGCGAATAGTGGACAACATGGTTTTACCAAAGGACTTTCTTGCCAACAAGTCTGAATGAGTTCTTTGACTGGGTGACCAGAGAACTAGATCAGGGGCATGCGATGGATGTCATCCATCTGGGTTTCAGTAAAACCTGTGATACTGTTCCTCATAGGAGGCTTATCAATAAACTCAATAGCTTGGGGATGGGTCCCAAGATGGTGAAATGGATCAGAAATTGACTGACAGATGACAGAAAGTGATGGTAAACAGAACTCACTCAGATGAAAGGAAGGTGATTAGTGGTGTGCCCCAGGGTTCAGTCCTAGGACCGGTACTGTTCAATGTATTTGTGAGTGATACTGCTGAAATGCTGAATGGAAAAGTCTGTCTTTTTGTAGATGACACGAAAATTTGCAACGGAGTGGACTCCCCTGAGGGAGTGGAGAACATGAGGAAAGATCTACAAAAGCTGGAAGAATGGTCTAATGCTTGACAGTTAAGATTTAATGTGAAGAAGTGCAGTGTCTTGCATTTAGGAAGCAGAAATCCAAGGGAAATATATATGATAGGGGGCAAGAGGTTGGTGTGCAGGGACCAGGAGAAGGACCTTGGAGTGATTATTTCTGAGGATCTGAAAGTGGCAAAACAGTGCGACAAGGCAGTGGCAAAAGCCAGAAGGATGCTGGGTTGCATACAAAGAGGAATTGCCAGCAGAAACGAAGAGGTACTAATGCCACTGTATAAGTCGCTGGTGAGCTCTCACTTGAAATATCTCGCAAAGGATATAAAAAGACTGGAAACAGTGCAGAGGAAGGTGACCAAAATGATTTGGAGCCTGCATCTGAAGACTTATCAGAAGAGACTTGAAGACCTAAATATGTACACTCTGGAGGAAAGGAGGGACAGGGGAGCTATGATACAGTTCTTTAAATACTTAACCCTGGGAGTACCGATGGTGTCAAAAGTGACCCCATTGCAAGTTTCACAACGCGTATCTCGGAAACTAGTTGTTGAAGAATGCAATCTTTTTATGACTTTTCACATGTCAATATTCTCTTTATATTGCGCCATGAGAGGAATAATTTTCATCTGCTAGGTGACGCTAGTGATGAATTGCAGCACAGAGTACCAGTGGGGTCATTTTTGACCCCAATTGCTTACGTCCGGTTTGGATCATGATAGTTTACAGTTTTGTGAATTTTTTGATCTGACAAAGGTATTTATCATTATTTATGTATCATTTATTTTTTGTACTCTTATTTTATGAAAATTACACATTTTCTGTAATTGATATCATACGTTCTCTCATTATTTCCGATGAAATCTAAAGGCTTTCAGCTCGTTTATCACGATTATTGTACACCTATAGTAAAACTGTTTTGCGTTTTATTCAACTTTATCTTTGTTTATTTATTTTAGGTTATTGTTTATGATGTCAAAACGAAAGTATTCAGCTGCCCAAGTAAGAGAAATATTGCAACGAGATGCTGACAATGACAGCTCTGAGTTGTCTGATGATGCAGCATATTCAGCAAGCGAAGAAGCATATCAGTCAAGTTTGGGCGATAAATCTGATGATGACAGTCATGATTCAGATGGCGAGAGCAGTTGGTCGCCAAGTGAATGTGAGACTCATGTTGAGCCGGAAACATCGCCTGCAGCAAAGAGTTAAGTTACAGGTCGAGGCAAAGGTCGAGGCTGTGCTGGACGGGGAAGAAAGCAGGAGTCCTCGGTGTCAGTATCATCTGTGAGGAATCTTAGTTGTGGTCGTAGAGGAGCTAAGAGGTCATCAATTATAAGCACAAATATTGCCATTGAAGCCTATGTATCTAAGGATGCCACATCATGCAACAGGAAACCTATAAAGCAAGCTGCTGGAAGATACGCCAGAGCTAATGTCATGCCCGTACAACAAGGTCCTGCAAGGTATGCTGTACGAAATGTTGATGGCCCTCTCTCATGAGGAAGAACTTATTGAATGAAATCATGATGTGGACGAGCAAACAAGGAAGACACATTTATGACAAAACCTGGAAAGATTTGACAGACAGAGAATTTCAATGTTTTCTTGGACCTCTGATCCTCTCAGGCATGTACAAGTCACGAAATGAATCCATAGTTCAGTTGTGGAACCTTGAAGATGGTCGTTCTGTTTTCGGCAAAAATATGGCCTGTAACCGTTTTCAGCAAATTTCTTGTGCTCTCAGATTTGATGATGCAACCAACAGACGTGAACAACAAGGCGTGGATAAGCTTGCTCCAATCAGACACGTTTTTGATACCTGAGAAGCAACTCTAAGTGACGCCTTTGTTCCTGGTGAAAATGTTACCGTGGATGAGCAACTGCTTACATTTCATGGCCGTGTTCCTTTCAGACAATATATTACCAGCAAACCTGGGAAATATGGCATAAAGCTATGGATGTTGTGTGACAGTGCAATGTCATATGTTCTGCGTCTTCAAGTATATACAGGAAGGGAACTCGGAGAAAACGGAACAGAATCAGGGTGAAAGGGTTGTGCTGCAACTCACTGAAAGATTGACGCGATCTGGCAGAAATGTTACTGTTGACAATATCTTCTGCAGTTTATCCCTGTCACAGAAATTGCTAGAAAAACAAATGACACTTTTGGGGACAATTTGAAAGAACAGAAAAGAATTACCTCCAGAATTTGTAACAGCAAAGGGCCGAGAGGTATTCACTTCACTGTTTGCCTTTTGCGATGACACCACTCTGGTTTCCTATTGCCCGAAGAAAGGAAAAGTGGTTGTTCTTCTGAGCAGTTTGCATGATCAAGAGGAAGTAGATAACACACGTCCAGACAAAAAAACCCACACATGATCTTGGACTATAATTCTAGTAAAGGTGGAGTAGATACGGCAGATCAAATGTTGCGCACGTATACCACAAAACGAATGACAAGACGCTGGCCAGTGACAATCTTCTACAACATGTTGGACATCAGTGCTTTGAAAGCCTTCATTGTTTGGATGTCACTAAATCCAGAATGGCAGTCCAAGTCAAAGCACAGACGTGTCTATTCCTCTTGGAATTAGGAAAGCAGCTGCTTCAGAGTAATTGCAGCGAGACCTCTTCCAGCATTGAAGAAGCCACTGATGCTGTTTGCAATGTCGAGATCCCAAAGAAAAGGGCAAGGTGTCACTGCTGTTCCAGAGAAAAAGACAAGAAAAGCAACATAGTTTGCACCTCCTGCAAGCGCAATGTTTGCAAAGAACATTCAGAAATTGTCTGTGTCTCATGAAAATGACTGTAGTACTTTACTGTGTTCATCAAGTGCATGCAAAAACTGCTTTCATGGCAACTCTTCTTCATGTAATTTTATGATAAAGCATTAAATTTCAAAACATTTAACCTTCATATAATAAGTAATTAATTTGGAATAATATTTTGTCTGTTTAGTTTAAAATTTTCATGGTTAACAATTAAAATTTGTCGTGGGGTCATTTATGACCCCAACGGTATTCAGTGTGTGCAAAAAATCTCGGTAATTCCAGGGTTAAAGAGTATTAATGAACAAACAAACCTCTTCCAAAGATGGGGAAGCTGTAAAACTAGAGGGCATAACATAAAGCTGCAAGGGGGTAAATTGAAAGGCAATGTCAGGAAATACTTTTTTACTGAAAGGGTGGTGGATGCTTGGAATGCCCTCCCGATGGAAGTTGTGGGGGCAAATACAGTGACAAAATTCAAAATGGCATGGGGCAGATGCAGTGGATCCCATTATAGAAACAGGATAAAATCAAAATAAACATAACTCTCTTATATCGGAACAAATAAGGGTGCCCTACATGGAGTGGTGGGTACACCCTTAAGCAAAGGAATGGGGAGGGGTGATCTGCACGGAGCGACAGGTGCACCTACTTTTGCCACCTTGCTGGGCAGACTAGATGGACCATACTGGTCTTTATCTGCCATCATATACTATGTTACTATAGAAGTGATTTAGCTATGCTGAATAATTCTCTGGGTTGGTTCAAGGAACTTAGGAGGAGCTTGGCATGATATTCTTTTTTGTTTTTGTTGATGGTGAGTTGGTATATCTATAATAGTGCCATGTATTTGTCTTGGACTCTATCTCCAGGAACTTGTGTAAACTTCTTTTGAACCTCTCTATGTTAGTTATCTTGACCACATCCTCAGGCAACAGATTCAAAAACTTAATTACATGCAGCATGGAAAAAAAACAACTTTCTACGATTTGTTTTCAATCTGCTGGCCATTAGGTTTCATAGAATGTTCTTTTGTTTTTATGTTGATTGAAATGTTAAACAACCATTCCATATGTATTGTTCTAATCTACTCATGATTCTATAAACTTTTCTCATATTCCCTCCCAGTTATCTTTCTTCAAACTCTGAACTTTTTCTAATTCTGCTACATCCTTTTTGAAATAATACTGAAGATGCGGCAACACCAGGGACCTATAGAGATGCATAATTATGTTTTCAGTTTTGTTCTCCATTCCTTTCCAAATAATCCCTAATATTTTCTTTGCTTTTTTGGCAGCTGTAGCACACTGGACCGAAAATTTCAACATATTGCCCACAGGGGTGGCCCAAGGGGGGTGCGGGGCCATGTGCGGAGACTCAGTGTGGGGCCTCATTTGCATAAGTGGCATAATTTGCATAAATATTTGCCCACCTCAAGTCCTAACCCCCCCAATCAGCCCATTTCCAGTCCTAGCCCTCCCCATAGCCCATTATCAGTCCTAACCCCCCAACAGCCCACAGCCCATTACCAGTCCTAACCCCATCAGCCCACGTCCAGTCTTAACCCCCCCATCAGCCCATTTCCAGTCCTAGCCCCCCCCCCCCAATAGCCCATTACTAGTCCTAACCTCCCCACATCGGCTCAGGGAAAATTTAAAAAAAAAAAAAAGCTGGCTGCTGCCGCTGCCGCTGCCGCCGCAGCAGCAGCAGAATCGAGTGTCCCGCGGGGCCCCCTCTGCCCAGCTGAGCTCTCCCTGCCGGGCTGAGCCCCTCTGCGATGGCTTTCAAAAATTCAGATCCGTGAAGGGAGAGTGTCTCCCTCGCGTCTCTGTTAAGCCTGCAGGGGCAGATGGGAAATTTCCCATCAGCCCCTGCGGGCTTAACAGAGACGCGAGGGAGACACTCTCCCTTTGCGGATCTGAAAGCCATCGCAGAGGGGCTCAGCCGGGCAGGGAGAGCTCAGCCAGGCAGAGGGGGCCCCGCGGGACACTCGATTCTGCCCCTGCTGTGGCGGCAGCAGCAGCGGCAGCAGCCAGCTTTTTTTTTAAATTTAATTTTTAAAGCAGAATGTTCTTTGCGCAGGGCCCCCTGAAATGTGGGGTCCTGTGCAAAAAACATTCTTGCTCAATGGACGGGCCAGTCCTGATTGCCCATAATAACTCCAAGTTCTTTTTCTTGGGTGGTGACTCAGCATTTTGTACCTATAGCTGGGATTACTCAGCATTTTGTACCTATAGCTGGGATTATCTTACCTTATGTACATGACTTTGCATTTGTTCACATTAAAGTTCATCTGCCATTTAGATGCCCAGTTTCCTAGTTTCACAAGATCCTTCTAAAAATCCTTGTAATCATGCACCGTTTTAATGACTTTGCATAATTTTGTGTTCCTCTGCAAATCTGATCCCCTCACTTGTCATTCCTACCTCCAGATCATTTTTTGATATATGAAAAAGCACAAGTCCTAGTACAGTATTTTGAGGCCCTCTATTACAGGCTCTTTTCAGTGTGGATAATGGACCATTTAGTACTACTCTGTTTCCTGTCTTTAGCCACTTTCCAGTCCACAAAAGGACATTGCCTCCTATCTAATTTCCTAAGAAGTCTCTTGTAAGAGAATTTGTGAAATGTTTTCGGATAATCTAAATACACTATATCAGCTAGCTCATCTTTATTCACATGCCTGTTTACACCTCAAAACAAAATCTAATAAATTAGTAAAGAAAAATTTGCATTCCTTGAATTAATGTCAACTTATTTTCATTAATCTGTGTCTATCTACAGTATATGACTAGTACTTTTGTATTTTTAGAATAGCTTCTAGCATTTTGCTTAGCACTGATATCAAGTTCATCCTGGAGGCCTATTTATAAATTGGCATTACAAAGGAAGTATCATCATCTGCTAAAATGGCCACTAGACTCTGAGCTCTGCTTCAGGTACCTGCAAACAATTAGGTCATCATCTACCAATGGCTATTTACTATCACGGGAAACTGCTCTTAAGTGCACTCTCCTCTGGACAACAGCCCTCCTAAGTCATCGAAGTGAAAGAAACCAGTCTGAGAGATTTCTCATTCTCTTAGCCAAACTCCTCGAGAAGCATAGAGGAAAGTGGTTCTGGGTGACATACTAGGCAGAGATCAAGACTCTGAACAATCAACAAAGTGCTGCCAGCCATTTCCCAGCTAGTTTCAGGATTAAAGAGGACTTGCTGCCTCTAAGGGAGACTTAATAAACTTGGTGGCTGAAGTCCACTCTGATATTATGCACATCGGATGACATCTAGAGGAGGCACAGACAAGTCTCGACCATCAGGAACATTCAGAAAAGACTGAATGAACCTTAGAAGTTAAATATGGAATTAGGGGATAAGACCTAGAGAAACAATCCTGATGCAACTACCTTAGAATCCACAGAAACCCTAGATATACAGACCGCCAGGCTGTGGTCATAAAGATCATCAAGGTGATTCTAAGTATTGATGAAAGAGAGCAAGTTGATGGAGCAAGTTGATTATATTTAACTGCAGCGATTTCTAAGAAAGCTTCTGACTGTCACAGTTACATATCAGCTGATTTGTTTCCATGATTATGTAATTAAGGAAAGAATTCTAAATAAAGCAAGGCCCTAAGGAAGACCAAAAGATTGAAACCTTGGCATACATTTTACTGGCTGCCCTGAAGCGCAAGAGAAACTTTCACAAGGTTACAAGGAGATTGAGAACTGAAAACATTCATATAAATGGCTGTATCCTTTCAAACATCCATTACTGTAAGCAAAGCCACTCAGGGGGTAATCTTATAACAGGGGGCCTAGATTTAGGGATGGAGAAGGCACCTTTTATGCCTATTTTATAAAGACAGAGGTGCATATGCTACTTTATAAAATACTAGCACAAACCCTGTGAAATCATACCTAGAATGAGGGTATAACTATTAGCACAAACGTTGCATACACACATGCATATTTCTGAAAATATGTGTTGTGATAAGGAAGCTTATCATAGCTCAGGAAGGAGCTATAGAAAAGGTGAAGTGTCTCTGAACAAGCAACCTGTCAGTGCTGGTAGAAATGAGAAAACAGAATTTTGCCATAAAAGACTACCAGTCCCAGAATGCACCAGGTTTCCAAGAGCCATTAGAGGAGCTGAAGTGGGGAAACGTGTGTTCAATCAGGAGGGCTATGAGGTAATCCCTAAGCACTCATCTCAAAGGGCAGGGCCTGATTCAGCACAGCTGCGCTGTGTTAGGGAGGAGCACTCATCCAGGCAGAATAAGAGTAGAGTTTATTCTACAGATGACCATCTTCATGATCACCTTGGATATGCAGAGAAGGATCATCAGTTTCATCTGAAGAATCAGCAGAAGCAGAAGCCAAACCGGACGGATAGAGAAGGAAAGAAACCCTCTGGAAGGAAGAGGAGAAAAGCCTTTGAGAGGTCTAGAAGAGTCCAAGGCAGTACGTATACTGGGAGGTATTCCAAGGGCCAGCATAGACCATTGGACTGGGGAAAGCCAGAGGAATGGTGCTGCAGAACAAGGAATCACCAGAGACTACCTGTGAGGGAGACGGCTGCACGTGGAAGGGACTCTAAGACCTATGCCAGAAGGTATGTGAAGAGAGATCCAGTGTCCAGGGATCAGGACTGGAAGGCTGGACATAAGAACTGGACTACATACTGGCCAGGCTATATAGAGGAACTATAGCAACAATGGAAGCTCAGGTATGAACATTGATCTATGCCCTAGCTATAACCTTGAAAGACAGCAGGGAAATAAGTGTTCTCCTGAAAGTGCTCCATTGAAAGATTCATCTGTGCCAATTCATGATAGTGACCCTATGCTTGTTGATGAAGGGGAAATAATAGCAGATCAAGATATTGTTTATATGGACTGCTCTCTATCCAAACTCCATTGGTAACTTTCTGTGATATAAAGCACAGCAGCCATCACAAAGAAATATAAATTTGTTCTTTATTCCACTAAGAAAAGCTCCTGAAGCAGGATTTGACTCACACAGTAGGCAGGGCCGGCCCGTCCATTGAGCGAGAATGTTTTTTGCACAGGGCCCCGCGTTTCAGGGGGCCCCGCGCAAAAAACATTCTTTTGTAAAAGTAAAATTGAAAAAAAAAAGAAAACCTGTCTCCTGCCGCTGTCGGGGCCGCCGCGGCAGAATCGAGCGTGCCGCGGGGCCCCCCTGTACCCGGCACAGCCTCTCCTCCCTGTAGCAGCTCTCTCTTCTGAGCTGCAGTCAGACGCGCCGGCTTGCAGAGCGCGAAGGGAAGAGTTTCCCTTTCGCGACTCTGTTAGGCCCGCGGAGGTTGATGGGAACTTCCCATCAGCCCCCGCGGGCTTAACAGAGCAGCGAGGGAAAAACTCTTCCCTCGCGCTCTGTAAGCCAGCGCGTCT
Source organism: Ichthyophis bannanicus (assembly GCA_033557465.1). Taxonomy (NCBI): domain Eukaryota; kingdom Metazoa; phylum Chordata; class Amphibia; order Gymnophiona; family Ichthyophiidae; genus Ichthyophis; species Ichthyophis bannanicus. The sequence goes on along the minus strand of CM066031.1, from coordinate 1,393,952,577 downwards.
GACTTCAGCTCAGAAGAGAGAGCTGCTACAGGGAGGAGAGGCTGTGCCGGGTACAGGGGGGCCCCGCGGCACGCTCGATTCTGCCGCGGCGGCCCCGACAGCGGCAGGAGACAGGTTTTCTTTTTTTTAAAATTTCCCTGGGCTGGGCTGGGCTGGGCTGGGCGTTAGGAGTTGTGCTGGGCTGGGCTGGGCTGGGCTGGGGGTTAGAAGTGCTGCTGGGCTGGGCTGGGCTGGGCTGGGGGGGTGGTGTTAGGAGTAGTGATGGGCTGGGCTGGGCGGGGGGGGGTGTTAGGAGTAGTGATGGGCTGGGCTGGGCGGGGGGAGGTGTTAGGAGTAGTGGTGGGATGGGCTGGGCTGGCTGGGGGGGGGTTAGGAGTGGTGATGGACACTGGGCTGGTTGGGGAGGGTTAGGAGTGGTGATGTCACGGGGCGTGGGGGGGGGGGTAGGAGTGGGGATGGGCACTGGGCTGGCGGGGGGGGTAGGAGTGGTGAGGGGTGCTGGGCTGGGGGGGTTAGGAGTGGTGATGGGCGCTGGGGGGGTTAGGAGTTGTGATGGGCGCTGGGGAGGGGTTAGGAGTGGTGATGGGCGCTGGGGGGGCTTAAACTAAAAATTGGGTGATGGGGGATTAGGACTGGAAATGGGCTGGTGGGATTAGGACTGGAAGTGGGTTGATGGGGGGTTAGGACTGGTAATGGGCTATGGGAGGGCTTAAACTAAAAATTGAGTGATGGGGGATTAGGACTGGGAGTGGGCTGATGGGGAGGTTAGGACTGGTAATGGGCTATGGGGGGGCTTAAACTGAAAATTGGGTGATGGGGGATTAGGACTGGAAATGGGCTGGTGGGATTAGGACTGGGAGTGGGCTATGGGGGGGCTAGCACTGGTAATGGGTTGGGGGGGTTGCTAGGACTGGAAATGGGCTGAGTGGAAGGGGGCTTGAACTGCAAATAGCTGTTGGGGATGGGGCTTGGAATGGAAATGGGCTGAGGGGAAGTGGGGGGCTTGAACTGCAAATAGCTGATGGGGACGGGGCTTGGAATGGAAATGGGCTGAGGGGAAGTGGGGGGCTTGAACTGCAAATAGCTGATGGGGAGGGGGACTTGGAATGGAAATGGGCTGAGTGGAAGGGGGCTAGAACTGCAAATAGCTGATGGGAAGGGGGGCTTGGAATGGGCTCTTAGGGGAGGGAGCTAGGACAGGAACTGGGCTGATGGATGGGCTAGAATAGAACTGAGAATTGGGTGTTGGGGGGAGCTAAGATTGGAAATGGGCTGTGGTGGGGGCTTGGATTGAAATGGACTCATGGAGGGGCTAGAACTGGAAGTAGGCTCATGGGGGGCTTGGTTTAGAAATGGGCTGAGTGGAGGGGAGCTAGGATTTAACATGGGCTGATGGTGGGGCTAGGAAAGGACTAGAAATGGGCTGATGGGAGGCTGGTATTGGAAATGAGCTGATGAAGGGACTCGGATAGGACTGGAAATGGATGGGGGAGCTAGGACTGGAAATGGGCTGATGTGGGGACTAGAAGGGAGCGGATACTGGGTGGGGCTGGAACTAAAAGGGAGCTGATGTTGGGGGAGATTAGAAGGGGATGGGGCTGGGAGAATGAAATGGAGAGGGGAAAAATATTTTGTGTGGGAGGGAAGAAAAATGTACAATTGGCCGGGTATTGGGAGACTAAGTGGGGATTGAGGATGGAGGGGTAAAATTTGAGTGGATGAAATAGGAATGAGGAAAGAGCAAAAGGAGAAAGATTATTATGTTAAAGCAGATGTAGAGAGAGAATGGAAAAAACTAGAAGAGAAGAAAGGACAAATGGACAGCAGACGATGGAGAGATAGCAGAAGACACAAATAAACCAGAAGAAAGTGGCTGGAACAATTGCAACTGAAAAAAAATGCACAAAAGGTACAAAGATATCTCTTTATTTTGAATTTATTAACTGGAATATGTCAGCTCTGGGAAATGTGCATCATTAATGTCTGTGCTTTGTTTAGTACAAGAGGAAATTAATTTATAGTTTTATTTCTACATTGTTGTTGTACATTCCAAGTTTGGCTTTTAGGGTTCCCAGTTTAATTATTGTCTTCCTGTTTTTAAATTGTGATTCCTTGTTTGGTGATAGTCTATGTTCTGCATGTGTAACTGAGCTGAGGTATTCTGTTTATGTAATTCCTATTTGACATTGTCACTTGTTCTCTTTCCCCAGTAGGTCATGTATTGTTATTCTCTGAAATGTATTGGTTTAATATTTGCAGTGTTGCCTTTTGATAGGTAGTGTATGGTGCTTTATGAGTCCTGGTAGTGCTGTTGGGATACGGTGGGTTTGCTATGGGTTCTAAATGGGCAGTGTTTGTAGTAGTTCCTAATGTGCCTGGCGGTTGGCACTGGATTATAGTAATGTAGAAATCTTTGTCTTTTTTTATCCATACACTCATGAAGAGGCATGTATACTAAAAGTTAGTGTATGGTAACATTATGCAAATATTTATGCAAATGAGGCCCCTTATGCAAATGAGGCCCCGCACCGAGTCTCCGCACATGGCCCCGCACCCCCCTTGGGCCACCCCTGACAGTAGGAAGCCATCCAGCTAAAGGGCTTCAGCTGGATAACTGATAGCAATTGAGCTGCACCTAGTTGCTTGTGAGCTAGGAGAGAATTACTTCTGGATCTGTGTGGAAAGTAATCAGAAGTTAACCTTACAAGAACAGTTTATTTCTTTCTTTGTGGCTTTTCGTTTGTTAGAGATATGCTAAGAAAACATTAGCTAATTGCCTGACAAGTTTGAAGGTTGTTTTCCTGATTTTGATTTTTGACTTTGTTTTACCAAGTTAAACACTGCAAGCAAGTAACCTAATTTATGTGCTACCAAGCATATCTGTGCTGGGAGAAATAACCCCATAAATAAAGAAGTATCTTATTGGCTTTAACACTTGTGCACAACTAAATTATTGTCAGCAGCTGTGTCTGGTGTGAATGAACTACATTACCCACAATACCTTGCAAAAATCATATAAATATATGCATTGTCAAGACTGTGAAAATTCTCACCCAGGCAGCCGTCTGACAGTGTGCAAATTATGACTCTGCTCATGTTCGGCTCTAATAACCTAACCTACTCAATGTATATATATTTATTTATATTTATTTATATATAATTATGTAGATAGTTCTCCCCAGTTCACACCCAGTTTATCTTCCCTGTTATCTGTAAACCTAGATCAGTCATGTATTGACAGGTATATCGTTGTTCAATGTAAACCGCACTGATGATGAATAGTGCGGTATATAAAAATGTTAAATAAATAAATAAATAAATAATGCTGTCCCTATGCATGCCCACACTGCAAATACACATCGGCTTGCTCTGCACATACTTTTAGGCATGACCTAATTTTATAAGAGCCCATTTGCTAGTATAAAAATCTGTTTTACATGCAAAAACACTATAAAATCACCCTCAAAGTGCAAAGCACATAGGTTTAGGTGTAGCCTGTCTTCTTGATTTGCTGGTTGGGACACAATTTTAATTTGAAAATAAGCTGGTTTAATATGGAGGTCATTCAGAAACGCAAATAGGCTGCCTGGATGTGTGGGATAGATGTTATTCTTGTGAACATGTCTAGACTCGTATTCTGAAACCACACGGCCCTGCATGTACGTGGCCCTAAAACAGGGGTCTCAGAACGTGGAAGGGAGAGGAATGGGGGCATGGCAAGCCATGGACACATATAAAGTGTATTCAGGGAAGGCCCGTGTACATCCTGAGTGCATCCCGTGGACGCCCATGTTGTACCAGCCCATGTTATACCAGCGGCAAAGTGGAATAAGGCCGGGACTTAGAAGAATTCTCGCTCTGATCTCCAATGAGTCCCATAGAGATGAATGTCTGTGACATGTCTGTATTAATCTGGGAGAGCACAAGATGCAATGGTAGAGAAAAGAATGCACAGGGGATGGACATATGTAAGGTTAAGCAGAAATAAAGAACAACCCTACAGAAAATTAAAGCCCTGCAATAACCTTTATTCTGGCAATGCTGGCGGTTGCTGTATGTGCTAAAGGGGTTATTCTGGGCTTCCCTAACAATTGCTATGTTCGGGGAAATGGGAATGTAGATGTAGGGATGGTATGTGGGTTAGTATGAAGTAGAATCGTGTTTGGCTAAGAAACGCATATTAGACGTGTTGTTCTGAGATGCCATGCTATTATGAATTACCAGCAGTTGTGTATAGGTTCAGAGCATGGTTTTGGCAGAGCTATGTTATATCTGACTGCAAGCAAGGGTGGGTGTGTGTGTGTGTGGTATGAGGGTTGTAAGTATGTTGATCTGCAAATCTGGGGCACCATGTATGCCTGGCCAGTACCTGGGCTATAGGGCTGTCCGCAGCACAACCAGCTGCTGGTGTACTTGGGCAGTAAGTTCTGGAAAGCTGCTCTGCATCAACAGAATGGGGCATGTCCCTGTCAGTAGTGGGGGGACCTTGGAGTGGGGGCATGCCACAGTGCAAACAGCAAAGATTCATATCCAAATGCACTATCAGAGGTCTCTACCATTTGTCAGGACAGTTAATGGTGAGTTTGGGCATGTATTGCTGATGTTTGCACTGTTGAATGTGCTCATTCTGATGGGTTCCTATCATTGACAGGGCTATGTGTTGATACATAGTTGTAGAGACTCATTTCAGTGTTATATGACCCATTCTTAGCATTGCAAATTCTGTTTACATCGTTGACCACTGCAAGTGTAACTAAGGTGTTCATCAAATGCCATGTACGTATGTGTTGCTGCAGGGTCTGTCAGGGCAAACATCTCACTTTCCAAATGCTTTGACACTTGCTTAGGTGCATTTAGATAACCTTATAGTGTTATGGGCATGCAACAGATTTGTATATATAGTCTGGTTTGTATGACCATATCTTTTCATTGGTTTTATTGTCTTTGCATGAGTAGAACACTGTCAGTGTGAGCACCAGCCTAGGAGATGTACATTTTTCCAGCAGAGCCTTGGCTGTACAGAGACGGGATTCATCAAAAATGTCTATGGGGTATTTTCACTAAGCAGCGGTGGTGGTTTCCTTGTGATATTGGAGCCACGGCACCATTGAATTCCCCTAAGTTTTCAGCATATGTGTGTACGGGGACGTATGGGCCATTTGCTGCATATATATAGATCAGCTTCATTTGCTGGATATCTACTATGAAACAGTGTCTCTAACTAAAGAAAAGAAAACATAAACACATGTCCCTGATGAACCCTAAGCATTCACCCCTTGCACTCATATTTTAAGAGGAATCGTATAAAGAGCGTTCTAAAGTTACATACCATCAGCATGCATAAATCATGGCACTTTAGTGATTTATGCATGCTAATGATGCAGTTGCAATTTGATAAGTATGTCACATACTTTCATGTTGGGCATATGCATGAGGAGAGTTTGGGCGGAGCATACAAAAGTTTGGCCAATGCGTACATGATAAAATCTTATGATTTACATACATGTGTTCTTTACAGAGCTGGGCACAGGCATTTATGCCAGCTCTAGGACTCTTAGGGGTATGTTTACTAAACAGAGGCTTCGATATTGCATGGAAGCCGCTACAGCTGCTTAGTAAACATACCCCTTAAATTAACAAGCATACTTTCAAACTATGCCTTATTTTATAAAATTGAGTATGCATGTACTTGACCTTGACCTTATACAATAAACAAACTACGAATGCAAAAACATGCATTAGCTAAGCACTACCTCATAAAATTGCTTTAAAAATTACCCTACGCCCATCTGTATTCTTTCTCCAAAGTTATTCCAGCAAACCTTTTTCAAGCATCTGCCTTAAGCAGAAATTAATATTCCAGGCTTGAACTGTTATAGAACCCACCATAGGTATTTAAAATAACAGTTCAAATTAGTTCAGTTTTCTTTTTTCCAAACAAGGATTTCCTTTGAGATCTCAGAATCTTTTCCAAATTTGTCATGTCTTTTAATCAGCCAAGGCTACTTGAATAATTTATTTTCTTCTAACTGGTTATGTTACTAGATATCAAGCATCAAGGCCAGTGACTTTAGACCAGATTTTATCTGAGTCACACAGTTCTCAAACAAATGATAAAATAAATCCCCCTTTCAACATTTTTCCCATAACCATACATACGCTTCTCCTGTTTCCCAGACTAAAATATTTTCCACCTACAGTTCCATAAATCTAATAGTACTCAAATTGGTTTTCTGAAATTTAAGCCTTTCTTAACACATTAAACTCAGGAAATGATACTGTTTTAAAGTTTCAATTTGTTATTAAGCCACTGTGAGCCCACCACCCCCTTTTTTTTCAATGTCACTACCAAAGGAACACCAGTCATAATGCTACCTTTGGCTTGGGTTGGTAACACATTAAGAGACATGTTTACTAAACTGTGCAGTTTTGGTGCCGTGCTAAAAAAATCGCATGGTCTCTAATGCTCCCCTTGTAGTGTGTGTCAGGGCAGGGCCTAGCAAGCATACCCCTAAAGAGAGGAAGTTAGTAAAATGAAGCAAAATACTGCATTTTACCACAGCTTTACCATGGCAGTCACTTACCTGCGGTAACTCAGGTCCACAGGTTAGTAACTGCTATGATAAATTAATCACACAACTTACATTCAACTTTGCAAGCTGTGTTATTCTTCTCCCTGGGACCACTGGGCCACTAACACACAGCTTGATGCTTCTTAAAGGAGGCAAAGGTAAAGTGACGTGTGAACTCCCCCTTGCAAGATCTCCTAACCCTCTGAAAGCACCCTTCTGAGCTCCCAGCAAGATCCACCTCTCAGACACCGCTTAAGATCTATAGGAGGTTCACTGGCATCTAGTAGGTGAGGCAGGAGTCTGTGGAGAGGGTGGCTACCAAAATGGTCAGTGAACTTTGTCATAAGGCATATGGGGACAGGCTTAAAGATCTCAATATGTACACTTTGGAAGCAGGAGAAAGGAGATTGTTGTACTATGGGGTATGTTTACTAAACTGCGGTAATCGTACATAACGCGCGTTATGTAATGTTAATGATCGTAAGCGCAGCGCTTAGGATCATTAACGTTACATAACGCGCGTTATGATGCGCTAACGATCGTAATGCCCCGCGGCGCGGTAAAACACCGCAGAAGGTGGAGAGAGGGCAGACAGAAGGGGTCAATGGGCGGAGAGTGGGCGGGGAGAGGCTCCCTTCACACTAACGCGCTGATCTGAAGAGCTCAATTCCAACGCGAATGAAAACCTGCCGTTAAATGCACATTACAGGGGAGAGAAACTATTTCAGTGTCAGCAATGTACAGCCCAGGCAGGGAAACCTAAAAAAAGTGATAGGTGTGATACATGTGCACAGAACAAAAGGGCACATAAACACTGAAAATGACCCCAAAAAACTGGAAAAAAACCATAACCAAGCTGGCCAATAGTGGTATCAATGAGAAACATCAACCCCTCCCCCCCTGAGTAAGCTCCATAGAACAGATATAAATCGTGGAAGTGTCTATAATCCGTCCCCATACAAGGTGAATGAGCCCACAGTGAAATAGCGCTGCTCAGGGTTTTCCCCACCATCGGACAGGGTTCCTATGGCGTGCACATGTCCTGCAACATCAGGGCGGGCATGACGGAACGGCAACTGGACAGATGCCATAGAAGGGGATACAGAGGGCCGCAGGCGGCACATGCTGTGGTGCAGCTGGGCCACAGTGCGGACTAGGGCGATGCCTAGGTGGCCCATACGAATGCTGAAGCAGCAGAGCAGCCAGACAGCAACTGCTGAAGGCCCAACATGGGCACGACTGTGTTTCCCACAGTGTCACAGGGGATAGTACCCAGCAGGTACCCCCAAGGGCACGGAACATTGGCAGGCGGTGCTGGGGGGAAGCGTGGACACCTATTGTGGTTGCAAAGCCAGCCAGGTGCCTATGGAAATAGAGAAAACACAAGCAGTTTCCCCTAGTCAGAAGGAAAGTGCAGGGAATGGTCACTTTAAAAGTGCAGCTAACATTGAAAAAAACCTGTCCAAAGCTGCTGTCCTAAGGCCACGCCCCAGCTCCATGGTAACTGAGGGTGGTAATCTAAGACAGCTGGGGCGGGGTGGAAAGATACAGGTCAGACCCACTCATATAAGCCCCAGAGAACAGGGAGCAAGGGAGACGAGAGAAAGAGAGGAGAAGGAGGAGCAAGAAGGCAAGCTACAGGTGCCACAAGGCAAGGAACTGAATCAAGAGCTGAGTCTGATTCAGAGGCGGAGTCTGTGAAGGAACCTCAGTCTGAGCAGGAGTCTCACTCTTACAGGAGGAAGAGAGATGGAAGGGCTAATTTATCCAGGAACCAGCATGGCCAGGGGAGTGGCAGTGAAGCACTGCTGAGGAGAATCCCAAAAGGTATTGCTCGTAAGGATTTTAGCCAAGGGGCTCAAGAAAGGTTCCCAGACAGCAGTTGGAGGGAAGAATATCCCCAAAGCCAGCTCCCATGTTTAAACCAGTACCAGGGTTACAGGAAGCCTGCAGGAGGTTCAAGAACCCAGGAAGGGCTGGTAAGAAAGCCTCTTAACAAAGAAAGCCTGAATGTTTTAAAGCTTTTAAAACATTTGATAAAAGACCAGGGAGTAACTTGTTTTGATAACAGCTCTGAGTCCCGAGAGAGGTCTCGAGGGAAACAGCTGTTTTTCAACGACGTCACAGAACCAGGGTGTTCTGAGTGTGAATCAATGGATATTGGAGAAAATGATAATGTCTTGAGTGAACCTGAGCAAGAAATGGAATGTGATTTATCCATAACAGTAAAGTAAGAATGTTTTTGGAATTATAAGCTTGAAGAAATTCCCATTTGTTTGATGTGCATGTGGTTCTAAGAAGGAAGGAAGTTTTAATTAGTATGGCTGCTGTTTTAAAAGAGACTTGTTAAGAAGGAATGCTTAGAGTCTCTGGAATAACTAATTAAAACCCTTAAGGAATTAAAGCCAAGAAGAAAAGTTTATTGCCTGAGTTTTGCTGCATTGAAAGTTTTCAATGGACATTTAGTTTCAGTTAAGCACTGTGAATTGAAGCATTTGTTTTTGAAGAAACTGCCTTTGCCTTGTTGAAGAAAGCAAGAGCAATTGATACCTTTGAGAAGTTTTCAAACCTTTTTATTTCTTGTGGAAAGTCTGTACACGTGATATGCCATGCTTCTTTAAAGAAGTTCCTGTTATCAAGGGAGGCAAATAAAATTTCCTGTGTTGCTTTCAACCCTCGGCTCAGCACTTCATTACAACTACAATTAATTGCTTAAGGAACTACAACTCCCAGAGGCCTTTGCCCAGGAGTTCATAATTGAAAGGAACATTCGCCACTTTCCTCGTCAGGCAACCGCCTAGGCGGGGCAAGGGCGCGACAGGTGGCGTAGTATTTAGGATTTCGCCTTGGCCACGTGTTCCCAAGACACTGGAACTACAAGAAGAAGAAAGAAAGGGAAAAAAAAAAGGGGGAAAAGTTTTTTTCTACATGCACTGAAGATACAAGCTGCCTGCTGGAGAAGGAAGACCCGGATCAACAGCAGAAGGACCGGATTGGAGCGGATTCCTGACACCGTGACCTGCTGGTTGATAAACCCGAGTCTACACCTGCCTAAGGTAATCCGTATTTATAAGGGATATAAGCGGATACCAGAGCCGGGTGGGACTGCAGCAGTGCACAAGGATAGCAAAGGAGAGAGGGCCTATACATTTGAGGGCCGCACTTGGTGTTTTTCTCTCTGTTTTCTCGTTTCAGCCACTACCAAGCATGGAGCAGACGGAGCTCTTGAGATGCATAGCTGACCAGTTCCAGAGACAACAAGAGATGTCGGCACGGACACTGGACCAAATAGCAACCATGCTCCAAGCCCAGCAAAAGCCGTTGCTCGAGAAGATGGATGATTGGCTGGGAACGCAGAAACAAGCAGCAGAGTCTCCAAGGACAGTACCAGGTTCCTTAAGGGATACACTAGGGTTTGGGATACCTGGGACTGGGACATTCTCTTTTGGGCAATTAACAAAAGAGGACGATGTTGATGACTTTCTAGCCACTTTTGAAAGGGTAGCACTTTTATCTGGTTGGCATAAAGAGCAATGGGCCATACGCCTTGCCGCTTCTTTGACCGGAGAAGCGCTAGCAGCATATAGGGCTATGCCCGTGGAATTAGCCACCGATTATAAGGAGTTACAAAAGGCAATACGAGACCGTTTGGGCCTAAACCCCATGGTCTACCGCCGCCTTTTGCGGAGCTCTAGGTTAAAACCTGGTGAAACACCGCGTGCTTTGTGTCAGCGGATTAAAGGGTTGGCATTAAAATGGCTAACACCTGAGACTTAAACAAAGGAGTCATTATTCGACTGTATTATCCTGGAGCAGTTCATGGACGCTGTTCCAAGAGATATGAGATCCTTCCTGATCCTACAAGACTGCAAGACCACAGAGGCAGCGACCTCACTGGCTGAGCGTTACCTAGAGGCCAGTGTGGCAAGCCCGGTTAAGGTGGTTGGTCTGACGCAAGCAGTCAAGGTAGCCTCAGAAAGGAAAGAAAAGCCTATATGGGGAGAAAGTATGAAGGTAATTCCTTTAGATAAACCCAGCTATGTGCGCAGAAAATGTTTTTCGTGGGGGGAAGAGGGACACATGAAAAAAGACTGCAGAGCTAGGACAGCCCTTATGACCTCCCACTCTGAAGAGAGCGGAGAAGGATTCCTCCTAGATGTAGAGGTGGAGGGTGTCCCAGTAGAGGCTTTGTTGGACTCCGGAGCGGACCAGTCAATGATCTCGAGGAAGCTCTGGAAAGAGATAGCATCCCAGATTGGTCCGGCTCCCGAGCCTCAAGAAAAGTCTATAAGGATACGATGCATTCACGGCGCAGCCTCATCATACCCTGTTTATGTTGTATCAGTGAAAGGCTTAGGGCTAAAGTGGACAATACCTGTGGCTGTAGTACCAAGGCTCCCACAAGCGTTAGTCCTGGGAAGGGACTGGCCCCAGTTTAGGCGTGGGATAGCAGAAGGGCTCCAGCATAAAACTGGTATGGTATCCACCAGGGCACGCGCAAAAGATAAAGAGGAGGAACCAAACCCACCTAGTGACCCAATGTGCGGGTTACCTTCCCATGATGATTTAGTGACCCCTCCGAGAGAGGATAGTAAAAAGAAGAGGGCTGAGAAGCGCAGGGAGAGACAGAATAGGTCTCAAAATAAAGCCAAACTTGTAGCTGGTCAGGAGTTACCTTGGGTTCCGGCCGAGCTAGTGGAGATATTTCCCACTTTTCCTAATGAGCAGCGGACGGATCACGCACTCAAAAGGGCTTTTGAGTATGCCCAAAAAGGAACAGAAACCTTACCCCGATTTTTTTTAGATAAAGAGGTACTGTATCGGGAGAGTGTAGATCCCGGGACAGGGATAAGCAGAAAACAATTAGTAGTTCCCACTGCGTTTAAAATGTCAGTCCTACGGTTAGCCCATGACCACCCCATAGGCGGTCACAAAGGGGTACATGGTACCCTGGACCAGATTTTGGCTCGGTTTTACTGGCCAGGCGTTTATAAAGAAACCGCCAGATTCTGCGAGTCATGTGCCGCTTGCCAACGGGTAGCCTCAAACCATCCACCAAAAGTACCTATGGTTCCCATACCTGTTGTATCAGAACCCCTACATAGGTTAGCCATGGATATTGTGGGGCCACTTATAAAAACGCCCCGGGGGTTCCAGTATATTCTGGTGAATGTGGATCAAGCCACCCGGTTCCCTTGGGCGATTCCCCTTCGCAACATATCAGCCAGAAGTATAGCGATTGAACTGGTGAAATTATTTTGTGAAGTTGGTTTTCCCCGGGAGGTTTTATCAGACAGGGGAAGCAATTTTATGTCGCGGTACCTGGCCCAAGTATGGGATGCCTTCGGCATCCGCCATGTTAGAACTGCAGCATATCATCCCCAATCTAATGGTTTGATTGAGCGTCAGAATCAGACCCTAAAGAAGATGCTTAGGCGGAGTTTAGAGGGGGATATGAAGGATTGGGATGTCATGCTTCCCTTTGTATTATATGCGTGCAGGGAGAGGAAGCAGACCTCTACGGGCATCGCCCCGTATGAATTACTATATGGACGGACCCCTCGTGGTGTCCTGGATATATTAAGAGAACAGTGGGTAGAGCCAGATATTGAAGAAGTAGGTATACCCCACTTCTTGAGAGATTTAAAAGGACGGCTACGTCGCACCTCCCAAGTGGCTGAAGCAAATATGGCAGCTAGCCAGTTACGCCAAAAGACCTACTATGAAAGACGTGCAAAGCCCCGTCAGCTTGAAGTAGGAGAGAAGGTAATTGTTATGGTAGCCGGGCCTAGTCCAAAATTTGAGAGCAAGTGGAAGGGACCCTACCGCGTGGTAAAACAGGTAGGCCCTGTATCCTATTCTGTCCAGAACAGAAGGGGGCGCCAGCAAATTTACCATATTAATGTCTTACGCCCCTGGCATGAGCGAGTAGCCTTGGCTCGGCTGGCCACAGTAAAGGATAGGACAGATGAAAATCAGATCACACACGACACCCTTTCGCGTATTACGAGCTGTGCTGAAGTTGATACGCCAGCCCGTAATATCTTAAGCGGGGGGATATGTGGTGGCGAAGCCAGCCAGGTGCCTATGGAAATAGAGAAAACACAAGCAGTTTCCCCTAGTCAGAAGGAAAGTGCAGGGAATGGTCACTTTAAAAGTGCAGCTAACATTGAAAAAAACTTGTCCAAAGCTGCTGTCCTAAGGCCACGCCCCAGCTCCATGGTAACTGAAGGTGGTAATCTAAGACAGCTGGGGGCGGGGTGGAAAGATACAGGTCAGACCCACTCATATAAGCCCCAGAGAACAGGGAGCAAGGGAGACGAGAGAAAGAGAGGAGAAGGAGGAGCAAGAAGGCAAGCTACAGGTGCCACAAGGCAAGGAACTGAATCAAGAGCTGAGTCTGATTCAGAGGCGGAGTCTGTGAAGGAACCTCAGTCTGAGCAGGAGTCTCACTCTTACAGGAGGAAGAGAGACGGAAGGGCTAATTTATCCAGGAACCAGCATGGCCAGGGGAGTGGCAGTGAAGCACTGCTGAGGAGAATCCCAAAAGGTATTGCTCGTAAGGATTTTAGCCAAGGGGCTCAAGAAAGGTTCCCAGACAGCAGTTGGAGGGAAGAATATCCCCAAAGCCAGCTCCCATGTTTAAACCAGTACCAGGGTTACAGGAAGCCTGCAGGAGGTTCAAGAACCCAGGAAGGGCTGGTAAGAAAGCCTCTTAACAAAGAAAGCCTGAATGTTTTAAAGCTTTTAAAACGTTTGATAAAAGACCAGGGAGTAACTTGTTTTGATAACAGCTCTGAGTCCCGAGAGAGGTCTCGAGGGGAACAGCTGTTTTTCAACGACGTCACAGAACCAGGGTGTTCTGAGTGTGAATCAATGGATATTGGAGAAAATGATAATGCCTTGAGTGAACCTGAGCAAGAAATGGAATGTGATTTATCCATAACAGTAAAGTAAGAATGTTTTTGGAATTATAAGCTTGAAGAAATTCCCATTTGTTTGATGTGCATGTGGTTCTAAGAAGGAAGGAAGTTTTAATTAGTATGGCTGCTGTTTTAAAAGAGACTTGTTAAGAAGGAATGCTTAGAGTCTCTGGAATAACTAATTAAAACCCTTAAGGAATTAAAGCCAAGAAGAAAAGTTTATTGCCTGAGTTTTGCTGCATTGAAAGTTTTCAATGGACATTTAGTTTCAGTTAAGCACTGTGAATTGAAGCATTTGTTTTTGAAGAAACTGCCTTTGCCTTGTTGAAGTAAGCAAGAGCAATTGATACCTTTGAGAAGTTTTCAAACCTTTTTATTTCTTGTGGAAAGTCTGTACATGTGATATGCCATGCTTCTTTAAAGAAGTTCCTGTTATCAAGGGAGACGAATAAAATTTCCTGTGTTGCTTTCAACCCTCGGCTCAGCACTTCATTACAACTACAATTAATTGCTTAAGGAACTACAACTCCCAGAGGCCTTTGCCCAGGAGTTCATAATTGAAAGGAACATTCGCCCCCTTTCCTCGTCAGGCAACCGCCTAGGCGGGGCAAGGGCGCGACACTATGCAGGCACCTCTACCCCAGAACCTGCACCATAGGCAGCCGCCTACCTGCACACTGGATGGCCTGAGACTGCGCACCACCAGCACCACCAGCAGAAGGGCATGTCAGCATTGTGGCTGAGGGATACTGGTGGTGGAGGGGGCAGTGGCAGCTGCCCAGAGCAAACCATGGCCTAGCCCTGTGTAGGTGGGTGCCGTGTACTGCAACAGATGGGCCTTGTCTGACGAACAGTCATGGTATCACCAAGGAATGTACTGACTCTGTGACAACAAGGTGGTGCAGTGCACAAAACCAGTGTATTCAAAAACAGAGGTTCACAGGTTCAAGTCCCAGCTGTGGTTCCTGCCAACCCAGTCCCCATATTTTACCCACTACTACAAAGTGCTAATACAGACTGCACCTTTATTGCAGATGACTAAACATGCCCAAGACACCTACATTTTACCCTACAGAGCACAGACACCATAAACATGCACATTACCTAGAGCAGAGCCTCCCAAATGCAGTCCTGGAGGGCCAAACACCATTCCGGTTCCATGCTGCCTCTGATAAAGATGCCTGTGCTGCATTTCTATGCGCCACCCCCATGGTATGCAGATGTATCTCATGCATATTCATGAGGGACAGCATGAAAACCCGAACAGTGTTTTGCACTGCAGGACTGGAGTTGGGAACCTCTGCCGTAAAGCAACAGCCAACAGGGGCAGACACACTTGCACCCACAGGCCCCATTATCCAAAGCCTCCTGGGGAGGCAGGACTTTGGGCTCTGCATGCATCTCCCAATACTAGCACTTGCATACCTTAGTAATGCCACCCTAAACCTGGGAATATGGTACACATCTATCAAAAGGTTGCTATGAGTACTGGAAGATAGCAATTCCTATGTTAAGTACACTTTTCTGAGTGAGCTGCATCATAGCAACCTTTCTGATTTCTGTGGAGTGTGCTACAGGTCTTGTGTCTGACAGTGTTTACCAACCTGGGGAATCACTCCTACAGTTTTGCGTACCATAGCCATGCCTGCACTGTGCCCAGGACTTGTGTGGTGGTCTGGGCTGCCCAACACCTCTATAGTTGCACAATGCTGGCATAGGTGTGGGGAGTGTGTGTCTGTTTATCCAGTGTGTGGTGGCTGCCAACACCCTCCACAGCCCACACTGCTAGCACTGTTGCCAGTATTGGCCTGCCAATGTGCATATTGAGGAGCAAGGTACCCTGGGAATAGCCTGGATAGAGTGGCCTGGCCTGGATGCATCTGCACACGGCATAGGGCAATGGCTCGGACATTGTAGTGCCTGGCCACCACCTGCACGGACAGGGTGGCCATAGCATGTCCTGCTGGGAGGTCACTCTCACCCTGACTGAGCAGTGACCATGGCATGGCTAGGTTCCCCCAAAGTGCTATATAGCATTTCTCTCGTGATATTTATGGGTTTTCTTTTGGGGCTAGAGCACTGACTTATCTGCCTGGTGTGTATGCTGACATCCCCGTTCTGGGTACATGCATCTCCTCCAGGACCATGCACTATGGACTAGCTGGCGGACTGTCTGCAGCTAGTATGTGTCTTGCTGGAACACCTTGCAGGGTGCAGCGGCTGGAGGCTTGCTTCTGGAGAATGTCAGATAATGGTGGGGGGCAGCTGAGCATTTCCAGGCCTACCGTCTGTCTGCTATTGAGTTATGGATGTGTACCGCTCTGTCTGTTCCCCAGTAGGACTGGGTTTGCTGGTCCCCTCTACTGCTTCCATTGCAGGGAGGTAGACTATGGATCTATTGGTGGGTGATCCTGTTTCCCACCCTGAGCCCCAGAGGGTGGGTTGTGTGGTGGTACATAATTGCCCCCCCACACCCCCTCCCCTACACCCCCCTCCCCCCCTCCCCCACCCCCTCCCCCTCCCCCTCCCTCCTCCACCCCCCTACCCCCATACCCCCCACCCCCTGTCCCACCCCCTCCTCCACCCCCTCCCCCCACCTCCCCTCCCCACCCCCTCCTCCACCCCCCTCCCCCACCTCCCCTCCCACCCCCCTCCCACCCCCCTTCCCCCACCCCCCACCTCCCCTCCCCCCACCCCCCCCTCCCCCACCCCACCTCCCCCTCCCCCACCCTCCCCCCCTCCCCCCCACCTCCCCACCCCCTCCTCTCCCCCCCCTCCCCCCTCACACCTTCCCCTCCCCCACCCCCACCTCCCCCTCCCCCCCCGCCCCCCCCCCACCTCCCCACCCCCCTCCCACCCCTCCCCCCCACCTCCCCTCCCCACCCCCCTCCCCCCCTCCCCCTCACACCCCCTCCCCCCTCCCCAACCCCACCTCCCCCCAACCCCTCCCCCTCCCACCTCCCCCCTCCCCCCACCCCCTCCCCCCACCCCCACCCCCTCCCCCCTCCCCTCCCCCACCTCCCCACCCCCTCTCTCCCCCTCCCCATCACACCCCCCCTCCCCCACCCCACACCTCCCCACCCCCCCTCCACCCCCTCCCCCCACCTCCCCCCCACACCCCCTCCCCTACACCCCCCTCCCCCCCTCCCCCCACCCCTCCCCCTCCCCCTCCCTCCTCCACCCCCTCCCCCCCACCCCCCCCCCACCCCCTGTCCCACCCCCCTCCCCCCCTCCCCCACCCCCCGCCCTCCTCCCACCCCCTCCCCACCTCCTCCTCCACCCCCCTCCCCACCCCCCCTCCCCCCACCTCCCCTCCCCACCCCCCTTCCCCCACCCCCCCACCTCCCCCTCCCCCACCCCCCTCCCCACCCCACCCCCTCCCCCTCCCCCCCACCTCCACCACCCCCCCTCTTCCCCCTCTCTCTCCCCTCCCCCCTCACACTCCCCCTCCCCCCCCCCCCACCTCCCCACCCCCCTCCACCCCCTCACCCCACCTCCCCTCCCCACCCCCTCCCCCTCACACCCCCTACTCCTCCACCTCCTCCCCCTCCCCACCCCCCACCTCCCCCTCCCACCCCCACCCCACTTCCCCCACCTCCCCTCCCCACCCCCCTTCCCCCCATCCCCCACCTCCCCTCCCCCACCTCCTCCCCCACCCCCACCTCCCCCACCCCACCCCCTCCCCTCCCCCCCACCTCCCCACCCCCCTCTCCCCCCTCCCCCTCACACCCCACCTCCCCCTCCCCACCTCCCCTCCCCACCCCCCACCTCCAGTACATATGGAAAGGAAACCCGAACACAGTGAAAAAAAACTACTGTATGTAACAACATGGCCTAATATTGTCGGCCAAAACACAGTACAGTGGAAACATAGAGACATGGTGCTAGTAAAGACAACATATGGCTGACCTAGGCCGCCCCCCCCCCCACTACCAACCACTACACTAGTCCCCTGAGAACCCTGTGTCCACCCCACACCCCATGAAGTCTGATATTATCCACAACAGCACCACCTCCAATGGGAAACTGCCCCATGCAGCCACCACTGTGTCCACAAAGAAACAGCCCTGCATATGACACCTGAGTATAAACCCTACCACCCCCATCCGATGACACTGTGCAGCAAAGCATGCTGACAATCAAAGGAAGCACCCAACCTGTGCATACAAAGGTTGCATCACAGCACTGCCAACCTGCCAGCCTGCCAGAAAATGCTGAAAATATCCAAAGGGCCATCTGCAAATGGCCAAGACCCAGACCACCAACCACATTCGTAGGCACCCTCTTTAGCATCCCCAACCTGTGAACATCTGTCTGGAGGGATGGGCACCAGAAATGCACAGAAAACCACAATTGTGGATGCATGGAAGACCCACAGTGGCCTGTAAAACTTTTAATCCCCTCTGTGTCAGTCCTGGTCTGTAGCAGGATGTACAACCTGGAAAGAAGATGGGGAGGTCATATGGATGTTAGGTAAGGGACCTCATAGTATATTGAAAACTAGTGATGGGAAAGGACAATATAATACCTTGTATACAGAAAGAAGCATGTAAAACCAGAAAAGGTGTGAGCGCATATGTCACCAACATTCTGTACATGGAACCCCTAACTAAGAGCAGGTCCAACCAAAGAACCACAGCTGACCAAAAATGAGGGCAGCAGGGTCCACCAGCATGCAAGCAGTGGCACATGATCTGACACATGACACCTTTACAAAGATACCTGAAACAAAAGGCTCAGACCATGCAACACCACCAAGCAAGCAATAGGATGACCAAGGAGCATCCCAAACAGTTCTGAGACAAAAGTGTGGAGACATAGAGACCAGGTCTGCAGCACAAACCACTCTCCCAAAGACGGAGGACACCATGAAGCACCAGGAACTGCACTAAAACAAAATATGACGAACATGACACCACAACACACCTGACAAGAGAAGGCTGCCCATCGAAACCTGCAGACTAGGCAAGGAGGGCATAAAGCAGAGATGCCACAAGGACACCAAGGAGATCACGGAAGAAGTTGCAAAGATCCATAGTAGAGATGGGAGTATCCATCCACAAGATGTAATGTGACAAAACAGGACGGACATAGAGGGGATGAATACTTTTGCAATGCACTGTAGACAGAGGTACACTTGCCACCTGTCCACTGTTGTCCATACCTCACCCAATGCAACCAGGCATTCCAGTAACATCTGCTGTTGCCCAGCCCACCTGGCCAGCCCTGGTAAGAGCAGCAGACATGATCATTGTCAGGTCCCACCACTGAATTGTATACAGAGGTACCACACCACACACATGATAGTGCCCATCTGGATAGTGGCAGCCCAAATGCCTGCACAGTTACCATAAAACAGGACATGTCAGCTGCCAGGTCTGACACCAGCATGTAAAGTCCATGATGTGCAGCACAGGGCAGGCAGCAAATGCAGCAGGGTCCCAGATGAATGTTGCAGGCAGCACTGTCCCTGTGGCTCCCTCAGCCCATGGCCTGACCAGTCAGCAATGCAGGCACAAAGGACATAGGAGGCCCAGGGGACCAGGGCAAGCCCCAGACTGGGATGAGGCAGCACTAGAGATGTAGCAGCACGCTGTGACAGGATCCAGTATATGCAGGTGGTGGTATGGCAGGCAGGTGGACAGCTGAAGCATCATACCTGGGGGGAGAAAGAAACATGCATATGTAAGACACCTCCATCCTTTCTCCATAGACGGTTCCATGTCCTGCGGCAGACTGAAGCATATAGGGTGTGGTATCATGCCATATGGCACACATGCTTGCAACTGTTGGCATGTATCTGGCGGCAGCTGCTGCGGGAGCAAGGTGAATCCAGGGGAACGGCCCAGGGCTGGAGTGGCTGGGCATCACAGAGGCAACAACAGACAGAGCATAGGGAGGCATCTGACAATGGGGACATGGCAGCCAGACACCACCACCAACTGAAACTAACAGCCACCTCTCTGCATCTCTTCCACAGCCATTCTGGTCGAGGACACACCTCCCCCAGCAGCGGAGGAGGAGGAAGACAGTGGAGATGATGAGAATGGTGAGGAGGAGGAGGAGGAGGAGGACATGGAGGCGGAGGAGGGGGGGAGCAGCGGCCACCAACAGCTGGCCCATGCAGCCCCGCCAAGGCAGACAGCCCATCCACAGCCAGCCCCATAGTGCTATCCAGCACCTCCCCATCAGGGGAGAGTGGGGATGAGGTTGTTACCCTCAACCTCATGGAGGTGCCCCACTCCCCTGAGGGGGGGGGGGACGACTAAACAGTACTATGGTGTCTGGGTGGTGCATCCCATGGTGGGATGCCCAAGACATTGCAGTGGCTGAGAGTAAGGAGGCAGGGTACCCCTGGGTGTGTGGCCCTGAGGAGCAGGGTGAGGAAGAAGAGGATTCCCTGGAGGAGGGTGAACTCAGGGCCACACCACCTAGGAACACCTAGTGGGTAGAGGAGGGGGGAGCATGGAGGGAGGGGACGTGATGGGGCAGGGTGTGGAGGGAGGGAGGGATGGGAGGGGAGGGGGCCGAAGGTGGAAGGAGGGGAAGGGAGGGAGTATGGAATGGTGGAGCAGGCACCTGCAGCAGAGGTGCTCCTGGAGCAGATAGCAGAGGACCTATGGGGTATCAGGGTTGACCTCCGGGCCCTCACACAGGCTGTGTATTGGCTGATGGAGGCGCTCCTGTCCCCACCTAGGCCATTGGAGTGAGGCCTCCCCCAGAACCAGGTGCCAATCAATGGGGTGAACCAGGATGGCACAGGGCCATGATGGCCGCTGCTGTATGGACAATGTTTCCAGCCATGTATATATGTGCATATGTTTATGTTATCTGTGATATACTGCCCCTCATAACATTAAGAACATAAGATGTGCCATACTGGGTCAGACCAAGGTTCGTCAAGCCCAGTATCCTGTTTCCAACAATGGCCAATCTAGATCATAAGTACCTAGCAGTCTCCCCAAAAGACACATGTTTCTCAATGCTTATATTGGGTCAAGCAGTGATATCCTGGGTTCCTTTTAATAATAGTTTATGGACCTGTCCTCCAGGAACTTGTCCAAACCTTTTTTAAACCCAGCTACACTAACAGCTTTTACTACATCCTCCGCTAACAAATTCCACAGTTTGTTTACACGCTGAGTGAAAAAATATTTTCTCTTATTACTTTTAAATAGGTTACCCTGTAGCTTCATTGCATATCCCCTAGTCTTTTTATATTCTGATGACGTAAACAATCGATCTACATTTACCCATTCCATTCCATTCATTAATTTATAGACCTCTATCATATTTCCCCTCAGCCGTCTCTTTTCCAGGTTGAAGAGCCCTAACCTTTTTAGCTTCTCTTCATAGGAGTATCCTTTCATTCCCTTTACCATTTTGGTGGCTCTTCTCTGTACTCTTTCTAATAACGCTATATCCTTTTTAAGATACAGTGACCGGAATTGGACACAATATTCAAGGTGTGGTCGCACCATGGAATGATACAGAGGCATTATAATATCCTTTGTTTTATTTTCCATTCCTTTCCTTATGATACCTAGCATTCTATTTGCTCTCTTGGCTGCCGCTGCACAATGGGCGGAGGGTTTTAATATGTTATTGACGATGATGCCTACATCTTTTTCCTGGGTGGTGGTTCCCAATGTGGAACCTTGCATCGTGTAACCATAGTTTGGGTTGTTTTTTCCTAGGTGCATAACTTTGCACTTGTCCACATTAAATTTCATCTGCCATTTGGAGTGGTACACCTTCCGGTTCCTGAAGGCGACTCATGCAGGCGCAGTGAGCCACAAGGGTACAGTCAATGGCCCTGAGGATGGACGGGAACCCTGCAACCTTGCTGAATGCGAGCATAGTCTGCTGCTGCTGCTCTGGGGTGAGTGGGAAGGAGATGTAATGGGCAGCACATCCCATGAAGGCATCCAAGAAATAGGTGATGTTGTGCGACACTGCCACCTGGCTCAGCCCCGATGCCGTTCCCACAACAGACTGGATTGTACTAATCCCCAAGAATGCCAGAGCTGCCATCACCTTCACATGGACAGGCACTGTGTCCCGTCTGTGTGCCTGTACAGTGAGCTGTGGCCCCAGCTCCTGACACAGGTCATGCATTGCCTCACAGTCAAACCTGTACCAAGTTTGGCACAGCTTGTCACTGAGGTCCAGGTGATTGGCATGGGGACTGGAGACCCTGGCGTATGGGTAGTGGTATGTGGTGTGATGGTGCTCACTGTCAGCGAGCACCAGAACAGTGGTGGCGATTATGGCTCTGGTTCTGTCCTTTGCCATCCTCAGACACCTGGCTGCTGCCCCTGGAACCTGTGGGGGATGCAACAGGTCAAGTCTGGGCCCTGTGGGAATGCCACCAACTGCCCCTCCCCATGCCCCCTGTGGGGGGCAGGGGGCAGGTGATGTGCCATACCAGTGGTCCTGCACCCTCCCACTGCACACATGCTACCAAGTCACACAATGGGTGGCCCATGCACCATGCACTGCTGCATGCTGCATATCTACCTGTGGACATTGCCCATTAGGAGCGGGTGTATCCCCATGTGTGCACTGCTAGGATGTTCAGACACTGGTAACAACACACATACAGGCATGCGCTTGTGAAGTCAAAACATGCTCACCTGCTGTACAGTGACCACAGTATGGGCATGAGGCTGAGGATGTGGAGTTGAGGCAGGACCTGCCATGCTTGAATACAAGCCTTTCACTCCCAGACCCAGACAGCAACAAGCCCACACCTGCCTGCCCTGTGGTGGGTGCTTGCGCATTGCACCTGGACTCTACACCCAGGTCCATGTATACCACTGTCCCTCACAGGGCCACATGCATTGCAAACATGCATCAGGAGCACAGGTCCCAGCACACATACCATCACAGTCACATTATTGACCCTTTCTACCTACTGTGTCAGTAGCAGTGTTGCTGTAGAGGTGGATATGTCTCAGTAAATCGGCTTCCACAATGTCCAAGAGCATTGTACATAGGAAAAGGAACACGTGTGGAGCGGCACCTGTAGTTATACGTGGGACGCTGAAGATGGATGCGCACATGCGTCCAGACACACAGACGTGAACGGTATTCTGTCATGATGGATGTATATGTCATTGTATGTCTATCCACTATAAAACATGTAACACTGGCATGGACATGCCTCTGGGAAATGCCCTAGAAAGAGTTCTATTGAGACATTCAGAATAAGCTCTATCATTGGCAATGGCTCCTAAGGTGTCATCATGCAAGAGGAACTTCAGTGATGGGGAGCAGACCCTCCTCATTGAGGAGGTGCTCACCAACTATGGTGTCCTCTTGGTCATTGAGGAGGCCTGTGTGGGGGCCTATGAGAGGCAGTGCAGGTGGCTCATCATCTGCCGCAAGCTTGGATGCCATATATCACAATAGCCATGACATTGAGGATGTCAATCGAAAGTGGCAGCAGGTGTGGCGTGGATGGACAGGGGATGTGCATCACTGAGCTTGAGCAGCATGTCCTTGCCACAGTGGATGTTGCCATACTGGAGGGCATTGGGTATGTGGACACTTCTCGGCACCCACAGGTCCAAGGTACGTGTCCCCACCCCAGGCCTGTACCCATGGTGTGGGGATCCATTGAAACACCCACTGCCCCTCTCACACATGTCCCCTCTGGTTTGGGATTGCGCACACATGCCTTTGTTGCACTGTCACATCCCAAACTGCTGGCTCATCGGGTGACTCTGTGGTGGCGTGACCTCCCTTGTCTGCCTTGTACTCTCCCAGCTGCCCCGTTGTGTCCCTGTGGCCGTAGTGTACTGGTGTGGCCCATGAGGGGGTGGGGTTGGATGCTGCCTGAAGGGGCCCACATTGGGCACCTCATCCTTGCTTCTCTCAGCAGGTGCCACTACTGATGCCGGACCCAGTGCTGGGCCATCCTGAACCTCACCACTAGCAACTCCACCACTGCCACCATTGGTGGACAGGGTTACAGTGCCACCAGAGGGGGCTGCAGCACAGCCAGTGGACTCTGTGGACAGCCATAGGGCACCAGCTCTGCAGACACAGAGGACCAGCTGGCCCCATTGACGTCACTCGAGCCCCAACCCCAGCCTGGTGGCAGCAGTCACCATGGGCGGCACCCTGACACACCAATGCCCTTCTGGCTGGGTGTGTCCAGTGTCTACTTGACCAGCAGGGAGCCCAGGAGGAATGGGCACAGGTGAAACTTTGGCTTCTCCAGCATAATATGCAGCTCCAGGAACAGCAGCTGGTCCTCCAGGAGCAGCAGTTGGTGGTCTAGGAGGCACAGCTGACGGCTACCAACTGCCTCAATGCCTCTGTGATACACCTTGGGACCCACATTGACATACTGGCTGCCAAGTTACCTGGGCCTCAGGGCATGCCTCCGACACTGGCTGCTGCTACTGTGGCTCCTGCCTCACCCCTGTGCCCCACCATCCACCAGCAGTGTTTCTACACAGGCCACTGTGTGAGCCGCAGCTGTGTTGGGGTCCAGCAGCATGGGGCAGTCCTGCATTCTGGACCCTGTGCCCCGGGGTCCCTGCTGGTCTTCCCACACTTCTATGAGGCATATTGGGAGAACAGTGGAGTGAGCAGCAGCAGCCAACTCTTAGGGTGTATGCCATCAGCCGTGCCACCCGATGTCCAACCACTGAGGTCCAGTGGTGGTACTTCTGGGTGAGGGAGGTGTCGGGGTAGGTCAGGGTACATGGGGGGCAGCGGTAGGCCTGGGTACAGTTGGCTGTCACTGGGGTGGGGTGGTGGGGGCTGGGATGTGTGATGGGGCGGGGGGTTGGGGGTGAGGGCTGGGATGGTGGGGATGGGGGGTTGGGGGTGGAGGCTGGGATGATGGGTTGGGGTAGGGGGTTTGGGATGAGGTGATATTTGTCTTGCTTTTGGGGGGCACCTGGGTATGTAGGGTGGGTTTGCTTTGGCACTGTGTATTGTTTTCTTGCACACAATAAATGTTATTTCACGCACATGCTGGACTCTGTGTTTCCCTCTGCCTCAGTCACTGTGGGCATATGTATCTTTTGCCCCTGTTTCCCTGGCACTGCCTGTTCTTTCTCATGCACCTTGTACATGTCCCTCCTTTGTGCATAACGGTATGTACATCTGCATCTTGTGCACCCTGCTACAGTGGGCACACAGGTAGTGTCACTGTCATACCTCTTGTTGGGATGCGGTGGGAGCAGTATACTATGTCCAGCTGTATGCAGTAATGTTTCTTTTGCTTTTTTTGGCTGCTCTGTCACTGTTATTCCATGTTTTGGCAAGTCTAACATAGATGTACATGCACAAACATCCAAACATACATGGATCTGACCAAAATATGGTTGGACGTTTTCTTCACCGGTCACGCCTATGCTCATCCCTTCCATGCCCCCGTTCTGCCCCTGCCCGCCCACGTCCAGAGCTAAACATATATCTTCTTTCTACGTGCATGACGGCTTGCTGCCAGAATCATGTCTAGATATCACCGCAAGTTGCACGTCCCCAGCATACATGCAAATGGCTTATTCACGGATCAGAATGACCCTGTTAGTGTATTATGGAGTCATAACAGTTGCTGCACACTGCTTCGTCTACTAACTGCCACTCATGCATCAGGGTTGAGAATGAGCAGTTTAGGGACAAAGAGTGGGTGTGATCAGCAAATTGTAGTTAGTGTGGGGTACACTAACTGCAATTAATGCAGATACAATTATCTCCACTTCAATAGGTGGAAGTTATTGCATCGGTGGCAATAGTGCCATGCATTATTGCGCACATCCATGAGTTAACTGTTGGGAATATGCTGGTCATGCCTCCCGACAGTTACCACGGAAGCTTTGCACGAAATACGTGTTGAGTGCAAAACTATAGCATACTTTAGCAAAAAGGCCCCTAAATGTTATATGCCTGTCAGATGCCCTAATCTTTCACCATCCACCTGCGACTTCTCAGGGTTCACTTGTGATTTAACAACTTTAAATAATTTTACAAATTTTAATTTATTTGTAATTTGATCACATTACCTACTGCTTCCTTTGCTAGATCATTTATAAATATCTAGTACACATCGTTGGGGCATTCCACTATTTATCTTCCTCCATTGGAAACAATAGACTATTTATTGCTATGTTCTGTTTCCTATTTTTTTTAACAATTTTCAATCCATAATAGGATATTTCCTCCTATCCTAGTTTTTTTGTTTAGGGAAGCATCTAGATTAAAAGTGTTACATTATTTAGGGGACCTATATCCAACTCATTTAGAAGCTCTCTGAAGTTTCTTGTTGAAGACTGAAATGAATTATTAAAACTGTTGTCTTCACACTGCAGTAGGGACAGTTTGTTAGGTTCAAGATGACAGCAAACACTTTTGTCATAATATATTGTGTTTTTCTTAACCAGTTTCTATAAATTTCAAGAAATATAGCTGTACTGAAATGAACCCTTCCTGGCGTGGTAGTCATCTTCAATAAATAAATAAGTTAATAAATAAATTATAAACTACTGAGAAGTGATTTCACAATAAATGATAAAATGCATGAAATATTGCTGGAAGCAAAGCTTCAAATTTTAACTTCTGACAGGCCTGACAATACATAAACATTTTTTAAGGGTTTGAAAAGAAAAATGTCTTAAATTCTTTAACAGTTTTACCACTGAATCTAAGCTGCAATAAACCTTTTTAAGTATTTCACACAAAATGCTAATTTTGATCAGAATTATCAATTTTTAGAAAGCTTATCTGTGGCAGTCTGGAATTTATTTATTTTTATTTAACAGGTTTTTTAAAAATAATGCTTTATTATTTAGTCAAAGCAGTTTACATTGTAACTTAGTAATGTACATTAAACAGGGACATTGATAACTTGGATTTTTCTGAGGCAATGGAAGGTTAAGTGACTTACCCAAGGCCACAGGGAATACTAGTGGGAATCAAACTGTCTGCTTGGATCCCAAGCCAATGCTCTAACCATTAGGCTACTCCTCCTTTATTGAACTGTGTTGAGGCCTGTAGACAGGACCAGTGCAAGGACTGGCAATGCTGCAGGCAGGGCCTCTATCTTGCCCCCTCCATTGCCACTGTTGCCACTCATCTCCGGGACCTGCAGCGGCGACAATGGCTGCAAAACCGCAACGCAGCGTTTAACTTAGGGATCTAGCGCTGCGCCACACTTTCAGTCTTACTCATTGGTAGTTCTGCCTCCCTCCCTCCCACACAGACTTCCAGTTTATGCAAACCAGAAATTCGCATCACAGGGGGCTGGAAGTAGCAACTAGTAAAAGACTGAAACTGTGGCGCAGTGCCAGAGCCCTAAGGTGTCATGATTTCATAGCCACTGCCACTACTGCAGACCCTGGAGATTGGCAGCAGGGGTAGCAATTGGCACCTCCTGGTGGACTGATGCCCTAGGCGCCTGCCTAGTTCTCTAACAGTAGCGCTGGCCCTGCCTGTAGATAACCTGGGGTAGATCTCGTCACCAGGAGAAGATGCTCACTGAGCTAGATGAGCCCCATAGGATACCCCTTTTAGGCCCTCTTTACTCCTTGAATTGTGGAATGCTTTTGAATATTTTCATCTATATTCCCTTCCCTCACCTCTAAAACTTCTCAAAAGCCAATGCCTATCCTAAAGGCCTCTACTAAGCTGTTCTTTGCAGTGGAGCTGGACCAGAGACTAATAAAAAGCTTTTTTCGGTGTAAGGGAAATAATATATGCTTAATAGAGGCCTTATATTATGATGAGTGTTTGATTATTTAAGTTCTCTAATACCACTAATTGGAAGCTCTGAGTAGCCTATATTTCTGACAACCAAGGATATTTTCTGCAATAATCTTCCTTCTTACTGCAAGAGGTTCCTAACTTTATACTATATGGGCCCGACATTCAGCGCCGGTAGCTAGCGCGAATACAGCGGATAGCTGCCGATGCTGAGCATTAAATGTGAATATTCAATGCCAGTGTCATATGTGGTCTCAGCATTGTATATCTGGGGTCAGCGCACAGCTGCAGACACCGTATAAGCTAACCAGGCAGCGGCAATATTGAGCTGCTGCCTGTTTAGCTCCCACAAGTAAAGATAGGCCAGCTTTTGCTGTGTCTATCTTTACCCATGGTTCACTCACTGGGCAGCAGTGCAATATCGCCACGGCCCACTTAGTGATGGGTGCCGTCTCTGTTCTACCCCAGAATGCTTATGACCCGCACAGTTAGCATCGGGACATATACTGGCATTACTTGGGGATATTCAATGGCACTAACCATGTACAAATGCTCGAAGCTTAGCCAACAAAGTTCCGGACCTGGAAGCCCTAATGGTGAAAATGGATTTGGACATTGTGGCAATTACAGAAACATGGTTTAATGAATCACATGATTGGGATATAGCCATAGCTGGCTATAATCTATTCAGAAGAGACAGAGAAAATGGAAAAGGAGGAGTAGCCTTGTATGTCAAAAGCAATATTAAAGCTACTGAAATGCAGGGAACATGGGGAAAAGAAGAAGTGCTCTGGATTGCGTTGGAAAGAGGAGATGGCACTGTCATCCATACTGCTGTAGTCTACAGACCTCCAACTCAAATTGAAGAGATAGATAATGAATTGATTATAGATATTACCAAGATAGCCATAAAGGGGGAAGCAATCATTTTGGGTGACTTTAATCTACCTGATGTGGATTGGATTATTCCTTCTGCACATCTGGAAAGAAGCAAAAAAAAATTGTAGATGCTCTCCAAGATGCATCACTTAGACCAGCGTTTTTCAACCACTGTGCCGCGGCACACTAGTGTGCCGTGAGATATTGTCTGGTGTGCCGTGGGAAAAATTCCAATTTCATCCGTAACATGTGGCCTCGGCTCACAAATAGACCAATCATTAGATTCTAATGATTGGTCTATTTGTGAGCCGAAGCGCATGTTACGGACTATAAATAGCTCCGGTGTCACTGTTACACTGACAGGAGAAGACATCGCAGTAGATCGCCGATGCGCAGAAGAGCACCGAAGTATCTGGACTCTGGAGGATTATCGCGGACGCAGCACAGAAGAGCGCTGAGTGATGGATCTGGAGGAGACAGGAGCAGAAGAGCGCTGACTGATGGATCTGGATGGAGTGCTGAGTGTGACGGACAGCGGCTATCTGGAGGAGACAAGCGCAGTAAGTACTGAGTGACAGTGAGACAGGAATAGATACTGCAGTGATGGACAAATTTTTGAAAAGGAAAGAACTGGATTCTGAACAAAATTCAGAGCCAGATAAGAGCCCAAGTATGAGTGGGGATCAAAAGAAAGCAAAGATGGTTAGCTCAAGGAAATTCTCTGGCACAAGGCAATATAGCGAAAGCTATATTTCATTTGGATTTACTTTCACCGGAGATGCAAAGAAACCAACTCCACTGTGTGTGGTGTGTGGTGAAAAGCTATCTAACAGTGCTATGGTCCCAAGTAAACTTAAACGCCATCTCCAAACGAAACACCCTTCGCTTCAAAACAAGAATGCGGACTTTTTTGTTCGCCTGCGTGAAAACACGGAGAAACAGGCAACTTTCATGAGAAAAACCACAAAGGTAAATGAAAAAGCTCTTAAAGCTAGCTATCAAGTTGCTGAACTTATAGCCAAGTCAAAAAAGTCGCACACTGTGGCAGAGACATTAATACTTCCCGCCTGCAAAGCTATTGTAGAGGAGATGCTCGGACCTGAAGCAGCTAAGGAAATAGACAAAGTCCCTCTCTCAGACAACACAATTTCCAGACGTATTAATGACATGTCTGCAGACATAGAAAGTGTGGTTTTGGAAAAGATCCGTATCAGTGAGAAATTTGCATTGCAACTTGACGAGTCTACTGATATCAGTGGACATGCTCAACTCTTGGCCAATGTGCGTTTTGTGGATGGTGATGCAATTAGAGAAAACTTCTTTTTTTGCAAGGCATTGCCAGAAAAAACAACAAGAGAAGAAAATTTTTGGGTCACATCAGAATACCTTGAACAAGGAGGACTTAAGTGGGAAAACTGCACAAGTGTCTGCACCGATGGAGCTGCAGCCATGGTCGGGCGCACCAAAGGCTTTGTAAGCAGAGTGAAGGAAAGAAATCCAGATGTGATTGTTACGCATTGTTTTTTACACCGTGAGGCCCTCGTAGCCAAGACTTTACCAGCAGACCTAGTTCCTGTGTTGGATGATGTTGTGCGCATGGTAAACTTTGTAAAGTCACGACCCGTGAAAAGTCGCATGTTTGCAGCTTTGTGTGAGGAGATGGGAGCGAAGCATAAAACCTTGCTGTTTCATACGGAGGTCCGGTGGTTGTCGCGTGGCAAGGTCTTGGTTCGTGTGTATGAGCTGCGGGAGGAACTTAAAGTGTTTCTGACAAATGAGAGGTCAGATTACGAAAAGCTGCTTACAAGTGATGAGTGGTGTGCAAGGCTGGCATACCTGGCAGATATTTTTCATCATCTGAATGAGCTGAACACACGAATGCAAGGCCGAAATGAAAATCTGCTTACAAGTACAGATAAAATAAATGGATTCCGTTCAAAGGTGCAACTCTGGAATCAACACGTGGAAAGTGGCAATCTTGAAATGTTCACACTCACCAAGCAATGGCAAGGTGTTCACACTGTTGCACTGGGTGAGATAATAGTTAAACATTTAAAAACTCTCGAGGAGAAGTTGTCATGTTATTTCTCTTCAGTCTCCACTGAATGCCTTGACTGGGTTAGGGACCCTTATAGCTCAGCATCAGTTGGTGGAAAGGACATGACTTTACAGGAGCAGGAGGAACTAACTGAACTGAGACAAAATCGTGGTTTCAAGCTAAGATTTGCTGATCTACCTTTGGACAGTTTTTGGTTGGATACTGCCAAGGAGTTCCCCGTTCTGGCAAACAAAGCTATTTTGACATTGCTCCCATTTTCCACTACATATCTGTGTGAGATGAGCTTTTCAAGCCTAATTGCTATAAAAACTAAAGACAGAGAGAGACTGAGAGCTGTTGACGAAGAGCTACGTGTGTGTCTTTCTTCGATTCCTGCCAGAATATCAGCTTTGTGTTCAGCCAAACAGGCCCAGGTTTCGCACTGAGTAAGTAAACAGAAATATGAACAATTATAAAATACTTTATTATTTCATAATAAAGTAATTATAAAATAATTTCTTTGTGTTTGATTCCTATTCAAGAGAATTACTTTATATATAGTCAATATAGGCACAGAGGTAAATTTGTTTAACATTTTCTAATGGTGGTGTGCCTCGTGATTTTTTTCATGAAAAAAGTGTGCCTTTGCACAAAAAAGGTTGAAAAACACTGACTTAGACAAATGGTCATGGAACCAACCAGGGAAAGCTCAACACTGGATTTAGTGCTCACCAACGGTGATAGCGTGTCGAATGTCTGCGTGAGTGATCCTGTGAGCAACAGCGATCATCACACGGTGTGGTTTGAGATAAAAACCAAGGTATAGGCCAAACATAGCAAGCTCAAAGTCAACTTCAAAAACACTGACTTTAAGAAAATGGCCGCGTACCTAAAGGAGGAGATGACAGGGTGGAAGGAGAAAAGGGAAGTGGAATTGCAATGGGCTAAACTAAAGGTGGCAATAAAAGGGGCAACAGATAAATATGTAAAAAAAGTAAATAAAAACAAGAGGAAAAGGAAACCTATTTGGTTTTCCAAAGAAGTGGCCAAATAAAGGCAAAAAACACAGCTTTCGCAAAATTCAAAAGCTTGCAAACAGAAGAACAAAGAAATGAATACAGGATCAAACTCAAAGAATCAAAAAGAGAAATAGGGATAGCAAAATCAAAGGCTGAGAAAAAGATGGCTAAAGATGTTAAGGGAGGCGACAAAACTTTCTTCAGTTATATTTGGGAAAGGAAGAAGATCAGAGCTGGAATTGCAAAACTCAGAAGTGCTGGGAAAGGACTCGTGGAAAGTGACATAGAAAAAGCAAAATTGCTAAACAAATACTTCTGCTCTGTTTTTACTAAAGAAAATCCTGGAGATGGACCAGCTGTGACTCCCAAATATAAAAATGAGAATGAAGTAGATACCACACCATTCACAGAAGATGAGGTGTTGGAACAACTTGCTAAACTGAAAGTGGACAAAGCCATGAGACCGGATGCATCCTAGGATACTGAAAGAGCTCAGAAAGGTTCTTGCAGGGCCATTAAAGGATGTATTCAACAGATCCTTGGAAACAGGAGAGGTTCCTCAGGAATGCAGAATGGCTGATGTCGTGCCTCTACACAAAAGTAGTGACAGGGAAGAAGTGTCAAACTACAGACCCGTGAGTTTTACCTCGGTGGCGGAAAAAGTAATGGAGACACTCCTTAAAGAGCGAATAGTGACCTTTCTCAAAACCAACAGGTTTCAAGATCCAAGGCAACATGGTTTTACTGAAGGACATTCTTGCCAAACAAATCTGATTGAGTTCTTTGACTGGGTGACCAAGGAACTAGATCAGGGGCATGCAATAGATGTCATCTTCCTGGATTTCAGCAAAGCCTTTGATACTGTTCCTCATAGAAGGCTTGTCAACAAACTCAGTAGCTTGGGGATGGGTCCCAAGATGGTGAACTGGATTAGAAATTGGTTGACTGACAGACGACAGAAGGTGATGGTACATGGAGCTCACTCGGATGAAAGGAAGGTGATTAGCGGGGTGCCCCAGGGTTCAGTCCTAGGCCCGGCACTGTTCAATGTATCTGTGAGGGATATTGCTGAAGGACTGAATGGAAAAGTCTGTCTTTTTGCAGATGACACAAAAATTTGCAACAGAATGGAGTCCCCGGAGGGAGTGGATAACATGAGGAAAGATCTACAAAAGCTGGAAGAATGGTCTAATGCTTGGCAATTACAATTTAATGCGAAAAAATGCAGTGTCATGCACTTAGGTAGCAGAAATCCAAGGGAAATGTACGCAATAGGGGGAGAGAGGTTGGTGTGCATGTTTCAGGAGAAAGACCTTGGTGTGATTATATCTGATGATCTCAAGGTGGCAAAACAGTGCGACAAGGTGGTGGCAAAAGCCAAGAGAATGTTGGGCTGCATTCAAAGAGGGATTACCAGCAGAAAGGAAGAGGTACTTATGTCACTGTACAGGTCGCTGGTGAGGCCTCACATGGATACTGTGTTCAGTTTTGGAGACCATATCTTGCAAAAGATGTAAAAAGACTGGAAACTGTTCAGAGGAAGGCGACCAAAATGATTTGGAGCCTGCATAAGAAACCACATGAGAAGAGACTTGAATACCTAAATATGTACACTTTGGAGGAGAGGAGGGATAGGGGAGATATGATTCAGACCTTTAAATACTTAAAGAGGAACGATGAACAAACAAACCTCTTCCAAAGACGGGGAAGCTGCAAAACTAGAGGGCATAACATGAAGCTGCAAGATGGAAAATTGAAAGGCAATGTCAGGAAATATTTTTTCACTGTATGGTTGGAATGCTCTCCTGATGGAAGTGGTGGGGCAAACACGGTGACGGAATTCAAAACAGCATGGGACAAGCACTGCGGATCCCTTTATAGCAACAGGATAAAAACAAAATAAACTGAACCATCTAACTTCTCAACAAATAGGGGTGTCCTACATGGAGTGGTGGGTCCACCCCTAAATAAAGACATCGGGAGGAGTGGCCTGCACGGAGCGACGGATGCACCTACTCTTGCCGTATATTTGCTGGGCAGACTGGATGGACCATGCTGGTCTTTATCTGCCATTATTTACCATGTTACTATGTTACTAAATATCCCTTTAAGTGGCATTTAAATGGTCTACATGGCATCATTTTGAAGAGGGACTGTGTCCTGAGCAGGAGTAAATGGGCCTCACTCCTACTCCCACAATACACCAATGACCCCGGTAGGCCCAGAGTTGTTATTGAGTGGTGTTGGGGGTCCCATTTTGTCAGTGAGGAGGGGGGTCTTCAAAGAGAGATCATCATAGTGGTATATATACGAAGTTGTGTATATCTTGTAGCGCTATACAAATGATATGTGGTATTTAACATTTAGCTCACTTCTTTCCAATAGTAGTTCAAGGCAAGTTACGAACAAGTACAGTAGTAGTAGTAGCAGTGGACTCCCCATTTTAGATAGAGAATCCATATTTGGAAAAAAAATGTAGTCTTCGTTATTTACATCTATCCCCAGGCATGAATAAGTGCCTGCTGACAGGGGCAGATGTTCATGCCGACATTGGGGCTCTCCAACCTGCATCCCTGACCCCAGGAATCCCCTACCAAGACAATCTGATGATCAGCCCTTTCCTCCCTCACCTAAGCAAACCAGAGATGTCCCTTTTCTCCCCGCTGAGGCAACACAGAGATTCCCTTCCTCCCAAAGTCCCCCAACCACATACCACTATGGTGATCTCTCTTTGAAGACCCCTCTCCTCACTGACAAAATGGGACCCACAACACCACTCAATAACAACTCTGGGCGTACCAGGGTCATTGGTGTATTGTGGGAGAAAATGTGAGGCCCATTTGCTCCTGCTCAGGACACAGTAACTCTTCAAAATGATGCCAATGACCTTTAGTGATAACCTTGTAGAACCATGAGATTACCACTGGGGGTAATTCCTGAGATTACCACCCTTTCTCCGGTTGGAAACCTCTTATCCCCAGTTCAAAGCCTTACTCAAAACCCATCTATTCCAACAATCCTTTGATCTCCCTCCTGATACTCCTCCCTGAAGCTGCCGTAGGTTTGTTTGTTCTATTCCAATCATGTCTTGTCCTGTCTTCCCTCTGTCTGTTCCCCCCCTGTTTTGTCTTTGTTTGTGTCCGATTGAAGTCCTTGGTTTAGGTGTATTAATTATTCTGTCCTGTCTTTCTTTCTTTCCTGTCATTTCATGGCATTCCTTTTTCTATAGTTTGCAGTGTTGACCTTTGATTTTATTGTAAACCGCTTTAATGTCTCGGCAAAAGCGGTCTATCAAGTGTGGAAATAAAGATAAAGATAAAGATGGACATGGGAATTCTCTTCTCCATGTCCTTTGTAGAATGTCACTTTAAATCAATTGGCTTATTTTTACATGTTTATGCACGCATTCATAAAAATGTAGAGAAAAAACTTCCCTTGGGAAATCTATGTCGGCTTTGTTCCATTAAACCATGACTATCTATATAGTAACATAGTAAATGACAGCAGATAAAGAACAGTATGGTCCATCTAGTCTGCCCAGTAAGATGGCAAGAGTAGGTGCACCTGCTGCTTCATGCAGGTCACCCCTCCCATGTCTTTTTTAGAGGTTGTAGGGATTATAAGGTTTAGGGATATGTTCCTGGTTCATAATCACTCAATGGCCTTTATTCTGCCCTAATAAAATATGTCAACCAAACTACTATACAGTGGGCAAGAAGAAGCAGGCCAGCATAAAGCCAGCATGAAATCATATAAATCTTTGCACTGCATATTACTGAGCTGGAAGGCCCAGAAATAGTCATGCAAGCACATACACAGGAAACCATGCAAAGAAGAATAAGCTGAGCCGTTAGCCCTGAAGACAGTAGATGGTTTTTTGACAGTTGGCCTGAGGAATGTTGAAACAGGAACAGAGGGGACAGAAAGGTCAATGACAGGAAACAGAAGGAGGGAGGAGAAGGGGCCTCACAGAGGGATGAATGTGGAGACTGTATGCATATACGGAAGTAATGCACTGAAGCAAAAAATGTATATAAGTAATATGATTATTATACTCAGGGGGAGGAGGGATTCTGATGTCTGATGACTGACAGAAATTCTCCTCTCCTGCCTGTATTGTTCCATCAGTTATCTAATAAACAGAGATTCTGATTGCACCTGTACTGACTTTTGGATCTGGACTATTCAGGAAATTAGTGATAATTAGTAATCGGTCTCTTGTGAGTAACAGGGCCTCACAATTGGTGCCGAACACCCGGGATTGGGGTACGGGTGGGTCTTTATGACCAAGATACAAATTTAAAGATTTGGATTCCCCTCAAGAAAGAAGAGGGAGGTACGTTCCTGGTGAGTAGTAGAGACCGGAGGAGAAGAAGTGAGTGACGGATTCCCTAGGATGACGGCGGCTGTGATGACGGCGTCGTGAGTATAAGTATTTTTAACCAAGCTTGGTAAGTGTGGTTTAATTTTTGTTTTTGTTATATGAGTAAAGTGTAAGAATAATTTGCTGTTATAAACTGGGACTGAATGATAAGTGATTGAGACAGTACATGTCGTCTGACACGAAGCGTGTGTGTGTTCTTGCTCACGGTTCCATACCTCCGCGAGGAGATTGGCTGGGCTTGAACGAAGCGAATTCTTGTTTGAAAGGTGTCCTGGACATTTCGTGCACTTCCTTCCTCTGTAAATAAAGAGGGTGGATATTTGAGATCCTTAAATAAAAGGTTGCACGTAGGAATCATGTCTCTGTTTAGGAGAAAGAAAGATGGCAATCAGGACATAATGGTAAATCAAGTTTCCCCAGTGACTCCGGTCGAACGGATGATGAGAGATAATCCCTTATTAGGAAAGGAAATAGAGAAAGTTTTGTCTATTTTCACCCCCACACAGTGAAAACACCAGGTTTACTGATTATAGGCTGAGGGACAGTGAAGGAGAATAAAAGATTGTTCTAAAAGAAAACACTGGAAGAAATCTCCTTATCTGGGATGCTCACAGACCAGAGAGGGTGACAGATCAATTGAAAAGAACTAGTCTAGTTACATAACAGTGTACACATCAATTGTAATTATGGAGTTCTGAACTTTGAGGTTTGTTCTTTGAACATTGCCGGTCACCTGGCCAGTACCTAGCTGTGTTTAATGAATAATTGCTCCTATATGTCGCCTGATGAAAGATAGATAATTGTCTGCAGCAGGATAAGATGGTTGCCTGTTTCAGCTAGAGAGAGGGAGAGGGACTGCTAAGGGATTTTCTTCTGGGAATGGACGCATTACCTAGAGGAAACTCTCGATTGAGCAGTCTTTCTTGTTTGTTTAAATAAAGGATTTATTCAGTCGAAACGGGATGAAGTTCAGAACTCTTTTGGTGAAGTATTTTTTTCTCTGTAATTAGCTTGCTAGCTTTCTAGGTATGGAAATGACGCTGAGAGAAAGAAAAAACTGTTTAGAAAACTTAGGGACCTGATTCCATTCTATGTGTGATGTATTTTTAGTTATAAATTGTTATGAATGAATGAATGAATGGGAAGATCTTCCATGCTTTGATATATGATTATTGTTTTGTGGTAATATATATTCTGGAAACAAAATTGGTAATAGAGGAACAATAACAGCTATGATAACTGCAGAGTGTGATTCAAAAGTTACTTTGTTTTTGAAGCAGAATTACCAGTGCAGCCATTTCCCTTCTGGAAGTGCCCTGTTTAGTATAATACTCATGCAATCAATGCTTTCTTAATTAGATTTTATGATCTCTGAAATTGAACTGCTTAGAATTCTTTGCTACTGATACAGCAGGGGAAGACTGTTTCCATTTTTCCTTTGACCTTCAAAGTAGAGGTTAAGAGCCCTGCAGGATAATGTGGTATTCTGGGCCAGTGGTTGCCAGATTGCAACTTGAGAATGGTTTAAATCCTGAGTGAATAAGAAGTTAATCATGTTTGGATTTTGTTCTGATTGTTATGCTATTAAGCAAAATTAAAAGTTAAACAGGGATTTTATATCAGTTTTAAATGTCTGCTTCCCCGAACTGTAGGATTCAAGGTAAATTACTGTGTGTGTTGTTAAGCTCTGCACTGATGACTGATGAACAGGCCAGTGCCACCATGGGCGTTCACTCATCTTCCCAGTTTTTATTTGCTATGATATTGGATTTTAGGATAAATTCACCTGTTTTTAAAGTTATGTGTTAGTGTCCAGAGCAAAAGTGTACTTTTTTTTTTTTTTGGAAGTCTTTTAAATTTCAGTTCCAGGAGTTCTGTCTTTAGTTGCTGTTTAGAATGAGCACATATATCCATTCAAAACTACACCAATTAAGTTAGTGGGACTGGGACACTGTTTAAGAATCTAAATTTATATTTTCTGCCTCCCATTTGTTTGACTTTTAACAATTGTTTTAGAAGCAGGATTAGCTGTTGTGTGTGAGCAGCAATCCCAGAACGCAATCCAAGAAGAAGAAGGGGGAGGGAAATAGCATTCTTTTGTTTGTGCTTGTAGATTTCAGGCAACTGAATTGGTGGAGCGAGTGAAAGACATTCTGATAAGAAGTTATTTCAGATCTGATGCAGCACACCTGTGGACAACAGCGACCCCTACTGCAACTACATAATGCTGACTTTTGTGTGACCTTTTGAACTGGTTCAAGCTTCTTTGCAATTTATATAGAATGGTATAATGGTATAAACAGTATTGTGTGTTCTCTCCTTCTGCTCTCTCTCTCTGGAGAGTGGCAAGTGTCTGCTGCATTATGTTTTAAATGCTATCATGTATCCAGGAATATCAGGGTTTCACTGCTGTTGTACTTAATCCTTTTTATGCCTGGAAGCTAGTGTATCAGGCTCTATTTCTGCTCTTTGGTTAATACATTGACTGCTGATCCAGTGGTCATGAGTTTGATCCCCCAGTGGGCTCATTTAAAAGACTGTCTGAGGCAATCCCTTTTCCTGCTTGTAACAGTCAGACACATCCCAGCAATTTGCACTGCCAGCCAAAAACGCCTCACCCCAGTGACACAACCTAATGCACCTTTTAGGGCGCACCATAAGGCACATCATAAATGTGACATAGTGGGTCCTTCCAGCCCGGTAGAAGAGGCTAAAAAGCCAGGAACAGGAGTAGGACTGAGTTGTAAACAAAAGCACATGGCTCCTGGTTACCTTAGAAACCTAGCACAGAGGCAAGAGAAACGCCCATGCTACCATTCAGGGAATGAGTCACGAGCTAATGCAGGACACCTGCTAGGGGGTGGAGTTGAGCACTGCCCTAGAATTCACCCTGATAAAGAGAGTTCAGTTGAGCTTATGGAGTTAGAAGGAGAAGGAGTTGAAGGAGGAGCTGAGGCATGTGTGCTGGATAAGGAAGCTAATGAGAGCTACGGTGAAGACAGCAGTGCCAGGAAAAAGCCAGAGTCTCTGTGGAAGGGTGAGACAGTGTCTTTCTTCAGGAAAAGAAAAGAAACCCCAAGGGAAGGATATAATAAGGGCAGAGTGGATTACCTGCAGTATCCAGGGGAACACAGAAGTGAAAGAAAGCCAGGAAGGCAAGTGAAATCTGCTGTGCAAGGCTTAGGTTGGGAACCTACAGCCAGTCCAAAGCCACAAAGAAAACCTCCACCAGCTAGGCTAAAAGGTAAGCCAAAAGGCTGGTATAAAAATAGTTACAGTGACTGTATTTACTCAGAGGGTTGGAGCTGGGAAGAGAATACCTGTGCTGATAACGTTTGTGAAAGCCAGTATTTAACTCAGGAATATCAGGTGGAACCTGAAGCAGTTAGAAAGGGCGTGGCATCAGGATTGCCGTTACAAACATTTCCTTCTAGCCAGGAAGAGTTAATGGACTTTGAACCTGAGTGTGTGAATATTGATGAAGATATCATGGACTGTACGATATCGCTTGCTAATGAAATAATCTCATTACGCTGAAGGCATGTTTTGAAAGAGAAAGTACAGCACTACTAGCATTGAGAAGCAGAGAGCTGTGAAGAAACAGCATTGTTATGTTGGAATGCTGGATATCAACCTGTTTATTGCTGAAGTAAGCCTTTTCTGTTAAAGAACCTTTGATTTGTCCTTATGCCAGTAAATACCTGGTTTGTGTTACCCTGTTCATGGTGAAATCCACCCCGGGAGGGGAAATAAAATCCTTTGGTTGCTTAAACCACTTTTCCACAACTGCTCCTCATTGATTCAGTGAAGGGACTACATTTCCCAAAAAGCCCAGCTTCAGGATTTGTAAAGTAGCTGCTTCAGTGGGGAAGACCCACTCACTTAACCTCTACTCACTTATATACGGGGGTTTAAGGAGAGCTGGTGACATAAAGCACCACGTCATCCAAGGCAGGTCATAATGTGCCTCAGAGCATGGCAGGAAAGGTTGGCACACTCCAAGGCAGCATATAAGGCACCCCATAGCTGGCCAAACCTATGGTGCCACGAAAGATGCCCCAGGGATGTCAGAGTAACACAGGAGATGGTGCCCAGGGGCACAAAGGTGCCCTAAAGTCACAAGCATGAAATGTATGGCTCAAACACAGATGTAAACATAACACTGCACAGAGCACCAAGGAAAGGCAATGAACAAGTGATGGAAGGAAGTAGATGATGGAGCTCATGGACCAGCCAAATCTGCGTGCAGCCCATGTGGCAGCAGGTAAAGTGGACAAACATATCAGGGGCAGCTGTATCAATGTACAGGGTGATGGTAATGTACAGTGCAACAATGACAGTGTGTGGCAGAGGATGGGGATATGTGTCCACCAGAGGAGGTAGAGGTGGCAGGATAAGTGCAATGACAGGAGGACAGAGGAGAGCAGTGCCATGCAGAGCAGACACAGGAGAGGCAAGCATGAAGAGCCGCAATGCAGAAAAGTGTGCCAGTGCAGGACATGGGGTAGCAGCCTGCACATTAGGGCAGGACGCCACACAGCTGGCACACACACATAGATGGACAGAAGGATGGATGGCAACAGTGATGAGGGTATAATGTGGCAGCAGCACAGATCTGCACGGATATGACTGTTACACGAATGAAACATAGTTGTGTAGGACAGCCATAAAAAAAGGGGAACAGAGAGAAATCAAACCCATGACCTCTGCTACTGAAGTCATTGCATTAACCATTGTGCTACATCACTATGGGAGTTAGTATACCAATGGATGGCTACAGAAAGAATGAACGTCACCATAAAACTGTCTGCTGTGGCTACCAGGATAGCATAGAACCAACAGTACCCATAATGCAATTCACATGCAGAACAGCAGTCTACATCTGCTCACCAGATGGGGTATGCACCTCTACAGCACGTCAACTTGGTAGGGGGGAATGACCGTGCGTGTTACTGGCACAGAGTACCCACAGGCCATGCCAATGTGTGTGTTCTGTGCTCACCATGAGGGTGAGGTGGAGTGGCCAGCACCAGGTCCGCAGTACCCGGGATGGTTGAGGTGGGCTGTGCTGCAGGTCTCCATCAGTACCAGTGTGTGACAGGTATTTGTTGCAGACACCTTTAGGAGGTCTATGTGTCCATTTGTACTTGCCAGTCATGTCTGGCCCTTGTGGACCATGATGCACACAACATAGTGCATATCCACTGTGCTTGCTATGGTCACCTGTTTAGGGAGCAGGGGTGTGTCAGGGCTCACGTGGCAACAATGTACTTAGCAAATCTCCCTCTCTGGGTTAGGGTGGAGGACATGATCTGCCCCCAACAGACCCGCACTCTCACCCCTTTGCAAGGGGGCAGTGGAGGTACATGACAACAGGCTGTGGGACCAGCAACCCCAGTCCTGGTGGCAAACAGACAGCTGCTGAAGATCTGCACTTGGGACAGGGCCACTGGCAGATAGGTAGTGGGCCCAGTCAGCTCAGCTGCCCCCCCCCACCCCACTACTACTACGATGTGACATTCACCAGCAGAGAGCAGTCAATGTGTACCTGCTGCACCCTGCAATGTGGTGCGGCCATACAGATGCTAACTGCAGACAGTCTGCTAGCTAGTACATAGTGCATGTTCCTGGAGGAACTGTGTGCACCCAAAACTGGGATGTCAACACACACCGCACACAGGTATGTCAGTGATCGGGCCCCAGAAAAGAGAACCCATAAATATCACTTGAGAAAAATACTGTATAGCACTATGGGGGAACCTAGCCATGCCGTGGTCACTGCTCAGTCAGAGTGAGAGCGACCTCCCAGCATGACATGCTGTGGCCACCCTGTCCGTGCAGGTGGTGGTCGGGTACTACAATGTCTCAGCCATTGCCCTATATCCTGTGCAAATGCATCCTGCCCATGCCACCCTGTCCAGGCCATACCCACAGTACCTTGCTCCTCATTATGCACATTGGCAGGCTAACACTGGAAACAGTGCAAGCAATGTGGGCTCCGTAAGGTGTAGGCAGCCACAACACACTGGATAGACAGACACACACTCCCACACCTATGCCAGCATTGTGCAAATATAGAGATTTGTGGCAGCCCTGGCCGCCACACCAATCCCGGGCACAGTGTGGGCATTGCTATGGTACTCACTACTATTAGGGTCACTCACTGGGGTGGTAAACACTGTCAGAAACAATAACTGAAACACACTCCACAGATATCAGAAAGGTTGCTATGATGAATCTCTATCAACAAATTTTGTTTAACTTAGGATTTATTATCTGCCATTAATCATAGCAACCTTTTGATATATGTGGAATGTGTTCCCAAGTTTAGGAAGGCATTGCTAAGGTATGCAGGTGCCAGTATTGGGAGATGCTGCTCCACGCAGGGCCCATCAGCCTGACTCTCCATGAGGCTTTGGATAGTGGAGCCTGTGGGTGTGGGTGTTTATGCTCCGGTTGTCTGCTGCTCTAGGGCAGAGGTTCCCAACTCCGGTACTGGTGGGCCAAACACTGTTCAGGTTTTCATGCTGTCCCTAATGAATATGCATGAGATACATTTGCATACAATGGGGGCAGTGCATAGAAATGCAGCACAGGCATATTTATTAGAGTCAGCATGAAACCTGTATGGTGTTTGGCCCTCCAGGACTGCAGTTGGGAAACTTTGCTCTAGGGATTGCACATGTTTATGGTTTCTGTGCTCTGTAGTGTAAAATATAGGTGTTTCAGGCATGTTTATTTTATCTGCAATAAAGGTTCTGTCTTTATTACCATGGTTTAGTACTGGGTAAATTATGGGGACAGGGTTGGTGGGAGCCACAGCTGGGATTTGAACTTGTGACCTTCTACTGCTGAACACACTGGCTGTGTGTACTGCACCACACTGTTGCCACAGGGACAAATCATTCCCTGGGGATACCATGACTGTTCGTCAGACAGACCCTGCTGTTGCAGTGCACGGGGCCCACATAAACGGGGCTAGGTCATGGTCTGCTGTGGGCAGATGCCACTGCCCCTCCGCCACCAGCACCCTCCGCCACCATGCTGCCATGCCCTTATGCCGGTGGTGCTGGTGGTGTGCAGTCCCAGGCCATCCAGTGTGCCGGTAGGCAGCTGCCTATGGTGTGGGTTCTTGGGTAGGGGTGCCTACATGGACATGTGCGCTTTCCCCCAGCACCGCCTGCCAATGTTATGTGCCCTTGGGGGTACCTGCTGGGTAATATCCCCTGTGACACTGTGGGACACACACTCATGCCCATGTTGGACCCTCGTCAGTTGCTGTCTTGCTGCTTTACAGTTTTGGCATTCCTATGTGCCACCTAAGCATCTGCCTAGTCTGCACTGTGCCCCAGCTGGACCACAGCATGTGCCGCCTGCAGCCCCCGATCCCATTTACAGCATCAGTACAGTTGCCCTTTCCTACGTGCCCACTCTGCTGTTGCTGCACATATGCATGCCATAACAAACCTGCCCAATCTAAATGACAGAAACCCCGATCAGCGCTATTTCAATGTGGGATCATTCACTTTGTAGGGGGACAGAGCATAGACCCTTCCAAACATGATATCTTAAATTTTACGTTTTGTCAGTAGTGTTGCTTTATGTTTATCATTAATATCACTATTGGCCAGCTTGGTTATTGGGATTTTAAATGTGGTTCTGGTCATTTTCTATGTTTATTTGCCTTTTTGGTTCCTGCACATGTATCACAACTATCACTTTTCTGGGTTTCCCTGCCTTTGCTGCACATTGCTGATTTAAATGGTTTCTCTTTCCTTCAAATGTGCCTAACGCGAGGGTTTCACTGGTGTTAGTATTCAGACCCGAATTTCACAGCGTTAGTGTGCCTGGAGCCTCTCCCCGCCCACTCTCCGCCCATTGACCCCTTCTCTCTGCCCTCTGGGAAGCCTTACTTCACCCTTCAGATCAGGATTTCACAGCATTAGTGTGCCTTAACGCCGCCACCGCATTATCGTGAGATAAGTGACGTTATCGCGATAATATCGCTCGACGTCACTTATCGCGTGATAATACCACCGCTGCGACGTTAAGACGGTTTAGTAAACATACCCCTTAATTCATTACCTATTTTTTCTCTGTTCTGGTGTTTTATCCAGGATTTTCCATTTTCCTCCACTTGTTTTAATCTTCTTGAGTGACTAACTCCTCCCCTTCCCCTCCTGAGGTTCGCTTAACCCCCTCTTCCTGTTTTTGTTTCCCACTTGTGCTGATTTCTCTCTGCCTCAGCACCGAGAATCTGCTTACCTGCTTTACTGCCAGTTTGGGCACGCTTACCTGGCAGCTTGTTTATCCTGTGTGTCCAATGATATATTTATTTTATCATTGTTAGTGTGCTGCTTATGTATCAGTGCCATTGTTAGTGTGCTATTTATTTATCTGTAAGTTTGTACAGTTTTCTCCATTCCTACTTGTCTCCTACATAGCCTCATAGTGTTTATCCCTCCATCCCTCTACCCACCCACCCCATGGCATTCAGATTT
This sequence comes from Ichthyophis bannanicus, assembly GCA_033557465.1. Lineage (NCBI taxonomy): Eukaryota > Metazoa > Chordata > Amphibia > Gymnophiona > Ichthyophiidae > Ichthyophis > Ichthyophis bannanicus. The sequence goes on along the minus strand of CM066031.1, from coordinate 1,393,908,539 downwards.
TTATAGCCATCTTCTGCTCATTATCATGCTTATTCACAGGTTCACCTAATCCCCTGTGATCTCTCTCCCACCTATCCTTATTTCCTTTGACCTCTGTTCTCCTCTCCATCTCTCTAATCTATGGCTCTTCATCACTTTCTGTTCCTATTCCTCATACTCCCTAATTGTTTCCCCTCCTACCAACACCTTCAATCCTCCCCCCTTATCTCCCCTTTACCATTCTCACTTCCCCCACCATCCAGTCCTCTACCCTGTCATCAGCTCTTGAGCTTCACCACTTTCTCCCTCTCATTCAGCCATCTCCTCTCTCTCTAAAACAACCTTACCCTTGTTACCGCCGTGCTGTCTCCTCTCTGCTTTGCACTCTTCTACTCCTTCTCCTTCTCTCATCTGGAGGTATCAACCCTAACCCTGGCCCCCCTAGACTTTTGTCACACTCCCAGAACAGATCTTCTCCAGGAACAAGCAGGAAGTCAGTCCTCACATATGGATGGTGTCGGTGCCAACAGAACTCTGTGGAAGTATCTCCCCTGCTTTCAAAGAAAGCCTTTGGGAGATGCTGCCACACATGCATGGTCTCCTTGCCCAAGGGTGCCATCTTACTCAGTCTCCCTTTTTTTGCAGAGCCCTACAGACATCCGTCTCTGTTCTCCCAGAAAAATAGTTGTTTTTTGTGCATTAAGTGCATTTTTCATCTGGTTAGCACTAGTCTCTTTCCCACCTCCAAGCCCTGTCGCCTCAGCTTTGAGACTCTGAATCTTTTTAGTTTTTTCTCCAGTTTCATGCCCTTTTCTAACCACTGGCTGTGTCAAGAGTCTTTGACTTTGCTGTTGTCCATTTTGCCCCAATGGCCAGTGGGTTCAAAAAGTATGATTGGTGTGCAAAGAACATGTCCCTAACCAATACACACGACTGCTGCCTTCGGTATCTAGGGACCGACCATGACCCAGAGGTTTGCGTCCTGTGTAAAAAGATGTTCGCAAAGGCCATCCAAAGTCATCTGCAGAAGCAGGACGACATCTTCCACAGGTCAGATTCAGCCCTGGAATCTCCGGTAACCTCACTACTTTGTCCTCGCTTGGTTTTAAGGGATCTTTGCTATCCTGGTTCTCTTTTTATCTCTCCCATCACTCCTTTAGTGTTTGTTCTGGTGGATCATCCTCTGCTGCTATCCCACTCTCAGTTGGTGTACCCCAAGGATCTGTCTTGGGTACACTCCTTTTCTCACTCTATACCCAGTCCTTGGTGCACTCATCTCTTCCCATGGCTTTCAGTACTATCTTTATGCTGATGACTTCCAGATTACCTCTCTACACCTGAAATCATCTTCAATCAACACGACAATCGGCATTCTTTTACCTTGGTCCGGCCCTCTGGAACTCCCTTCCCACTGTCCTCCGACTTGAACAGTCCCCTGCTAAGTTCCGTTCTCTTCACAAGACGCATCTCTTCTCCTCTGCCTTCAACCTTCCCCTGTGACCCCTGTTTTACTATTTTTGTGTTGTCTTTAGCCTATCCTTTTCTTCCTGTCCTTTTCTTTTTTCCTCTCTCTTTTTCTTTTAAAATTATTGTTACTTTCTTTTTCCTTTCTTAATTTATATATTTTAAATTTTTTTTATTGTAAACCGCCCCGATGTAATGGGGGGCGGTATATCAAGTGATTTTAAACAATAATTAAACAATAAACAATAAATCTCTCGGTCAATCCAGGCCCGGATTGTCTTTCTGACATTGCTATTTGGATGTCTCACCGCTGCTTGAAATTGAACATGGCCAAAACTGAGCTTCTTATTTTTCTCCCTAAACCCTCCTTTCCCCTTCCTCCTTTCTCAGTCTCTGTGGTTAACTCTCTACTCCCCTCTGTTTCCTCGGCTCGCAACCTTGGGGGTCGTCTTTGACTCTTCTCTTTCCTTCTCCACACACATCCATCTGATAGCTAAAACCTGCCGTCAACATCAACAAAATCCTCCCATTCCTTTCTGAACATACTACTAAGACACTTATCCACTCTTTAGTCACCTCCCATCTAGACTATTGTAACCTACTCCTTGCTGGTCTCCCTCTGAATCATCACTCTTCACTTCGATTTGGTCAACACTCTGCTGTGCAGCTAATCTTCTGCCAGCCTCATCATGCTCATATTACCCCTTTTCTGAAGTCACTTCATTGGCTCCCTATCCATTTCCGCATCTAGTTGAAATTTCTCCTGCTGGCCTATAAGTGCATTCATTCTGCAGCTCCTCACTACCTTTTCTCTCTTATCTCTCCTTACACCCCTTATTTATTTTATTTTTATTTATTTATTTATTTATAGTCTCTTCTATACCGCACTATTCAGCATCAGCGCGGTTTACAGTGAAACAAAGAATTTACACATTTCCGATGGTACTTTGTGTTTACAGTTGAACAGGCATAAACAACTTGGATAACAGGGGTAACTATTTACAATTTATAACATAACCTTCTCAGGAACTCCGCTCTTCTGGCAAAATCACTTCTATATGTGCCCTTCTCTTCTATTGCTAGCTCCTTTCACCTTGCTGCTCCTTATGCCTGGAACAAACTCCCTGAGTCTGTACATCAGGCGCCTCCTCTGGCCCTTTTCAAATCCAGGCTGAAAATTCACCTCTTTGCTGCCATTTTCGGATCTTGACTCACCTGGTCTCCTTTTTGTTTCTTTGCCATTCCCCCTAGATGTAGCCCTTGTCTTCAGCTACTGTGTTGTCTGTCTTGACTAGATTGTAAGCTCTGATGAGCAGGAACTGTCTTTTACATGTGTCTGTGCAGCGCTGCGTAAGTTTTGCAACGTTGTACAAATGCTCAGTAGTAGTAATAGTAGTAGTAGTAGTAGTATGTTATAGATTTTTAAAAAACAATCAAGGGAACTGGCAAAGTGTTTCTTCCAAAGAGGATGTCCTTATGCTCCTATCCTCCAATTATACAAAAGGACATTGGATTTAGTTTGTAACAATCTTCTTAAGCCAACCATATGTGCTGTGCAGAATATGATGACCAGTGTTTTACAATATTCCGCTTTATCATCTAAAACCAATAGCATTATCAGAAATCACTGAAAGACACTGGAGATCATTTTAGAAGCTTTGTGTGGTATTTACACATTTAAAATATAGCTTTTACTTGGGTAAACAGCATATGTTTGTAAATACTGATTTTGCAATGCACACAGTTATCTCATGGGCCCCCTTAAATACATTGGCAGATAGAGAAGATGCACTGGCGCTATCTGTCAATGCATTCAACTCTTGCCCCAATCCTGGCCAACCCTCCCCTAAAGGCATCACTCCCCTCTGATATATCGTTCACCCCCCTTGAAGGTATCACACATATCCCAATATAGACCCTCTGATGCTATTACCCACTTCCATGATCAAAGTCTCAGTCTCTGATTCCAATCCCATACCCCCCATTGGGATCATAACCTGTCCCTCTACACAATCCATGACCCCCTCCCAGGACTTATACCAGGAGGTGTTGTCAAGCCTGTCCTGGGGTAATTTTTAATGAACAACTGCAGGTTGTGTTTGATTTGATTCTTAGAGCCAACCTGACATTATAGCACTGACTAAGTGGGTCCTTTACTAAAGGGCGCTAGCTAGCAGTGCGTATTCTGGTGCATACTGAAGGCGTGCTGGAACGTGCATTGCCAGATAGTGCCAGGCTGTGACAGCGCGGGACAACTCACTTGCTCACTGTGTAACCTGTGTTAAGGTTGTGAGTGGGCAGGTTAGGGATGGAGAGTGATAATGGTGATCTCAGTGCCATTAGTGCTGAGTTCTCATCATATGCTAACTGCATTACCTCATGGCACCTTGTGCTCATCATGAAAGATCAGGGGCTTTAAAAGATTGTTTTTATATTTCAGTCTTACCTTCATCATGCATTTCATTCTTTCTTTGCTTACTCCCTGTTGCTGCTGTAAATAGGATATCATATACATTTTGGGGGTTATTCCAATGTTGGAATAGTGGGAATGAACATCCAGTTCAGATGTACAGCCTCCACTATTCTCTTGGGGCCTATTCCGTGCCCCAAGCTCCCTGCACGTGCAGAGGAGATGTGTGGGGAGCTATGGATGGGGGCAGGCAGGGAGGGCCGGAGGAGAAGTGGGGGTGGAGTGGAGGTGGCACCCTGACCCTGGACATATAAGGCCGATTTCGGTCATGGCCCTGTACTTTCAGGGTGGAGGAGATAGTCGGCAGACTTATTCCACCTCAAAGGTGGAATAAGGCTCCCTAACTGCAGCACACGGAACTGGCAGACCTCATCCTGAAAGTGAGAGGCGGCAGAGGGTTCCCGACTGCCCGATCCTGGCCTTGGCAGGCCCTTCTGGGGGTCGGGTGGTGGGGAACAGCACACATGGGGCTGTGCGGTGGATCAGGACTCCTGCATGGTGTCCTGGTGCCATGGCAACGGGACGCCACGACAGTGGGGCTCCATGCAGGTGCTTCAGCTGGGATAGCCGGGGATCTCGCCGGATGTCCGGCGGCATGGAATCGGGGCATGTCCTGCCTGTCCAGGCCCTTTGCCTTCATTCTGCTCATGTGGGAACATCTAGCTCCTGTGGATGCAGAATCGGGTACAAATCCGGCCTGTCCAGATTTTGGACGTCCAGATGGGCTGGATGTGCCCCAATCAGAATGGGGCCCTTCATGTAATTGGGAATCCTCTTCCGATATTCTCTGATGTGATTGTGATGGGCTAGGCAGCTCCCATCAATTATATGGATAGGGGAGGGTTAAAAACTCATCTTGTGAATCATCTCAGAGATTGAAAGAGCTGCTGCAGTTGCAGGCTGGATCTGAGCCCAGTTGGGCTCAGGGAGCTGATTAGCCTGTAGGGTCCAGCTATCCATGCAGGGATTTAGGGAACTGAGCTATGTTATATATTTAAGGGGATGAGGATTGGGAGCTTTGAAGCTAACTGGTATTCAGAATGTTCAAATCCTGACAAAAGGTGAAAAGGGTGTTTCTAATTCTCTGTTGATTCAGAATCACTTTTGAAAACTTTACTGCGCCTTCGCTCTCTCGGGGACAGTGTTCCTGAAATTTTAATTGTTTAATTCCTTTCTTACAATGAGGACAAAGGGAGACATTTTGATGGAGTTTCTCTCGCTGCAGTCTGAAATAAAGGCTTGTTTTGGATTATATGCTTTGAAGACTAAAGTAAAATCTTGCCAAAAAATATAACTGAGCTCTGTTCCTCAGAATGTTAAGCGAAGGATTTACGCATCGTAAGAACTGTGTTTTGTTTCTTCCCCAGTTTCTCTCGAATACAAAAATCTTTTTGCTGTGAAAAAAAAATACTTTAATAAATCTAATCTAATGCAATCAAAAATGACATTATAGTTGGTGATTTCTGATGTCAATGGATTAATAGCAGAGCACAACGACCATAAAACCAGTACAATACACTATATACAGTCAGTTCAGAAGACAGAGACGATGCTTTGCCGCCTGACCATCAAAGTCTCTTCACCCGATTGCAGCATTGAGGGTGGAAGCAGGAGATCTAGGCCCCTCCCAAGGCACAATCAGGCAACAACTCCAACAGCTTAAAAGCAGGCATTTTCCAGTGAGAGACCTCTTTGCTGCCAGACCATCAAAGCCTCTTCACCCGATTGAAGTGTTGAGGTGGAAGAGGGAGATCTAGGCCCCTCCTGTTCCCCCCACCAAGACACAATCAGGCAGCAACTCTAACAGCTTAAAAGCAGGCACATTTCCAGCAAGAGACCTTTTTGCCGTCGGACCATCAAAGCCTCTTCACCCGATTGCAGCGTTTTGGATGGAAGCGGGAGATCTAAGCCCCTCTGGCTCACCCCACCAAGGCACAATTAGGCAGCAACTCCAACAGCTTAAAAGCAGGCATGTTTCCAGGCGGGCCCGTGCCTGAGGGCCTCGCCAGAGGGCCCTTTGGCGAGGAACTCTAGGCGAGGAAAAGAGTTACAATCTGAAAGCTCTCCTGCTGACCAAAATACCCTCCAAAGGACGAATTGGATTCAATCAACTGGACACGCTCACTCTATTGCCAAATTCACTCCATCCACATGCTGTAAAATCGACAAACTCTTCAGCAGAACTGTTAATCAATGAGAACCTGTCTCTCCTCTATCTGCAAAGGTGACCAACGAATCCATTCTCTATGTAACACCACGATACCTGAGACAAAACACCCCATGCACCTTATCTTCCCCCAACTCACCCAGGCAAGTACAGAATACCCCATTATCTAGATCACCATCACTGGTCACCAAAACTATACGCTAAATGATATATATGCCAGTCCTTTAATACTAGCATATATCCTTGTTTTGAATCCCTTATCAGTTACTCTCCTTATACACTACAGCAATCACCATTTTTTATATATGTATTGCCGCTTTGTATCTATAAATGCTCTGTTTTGTCACCTCTGTATTATAGAAGTTGCTACTTATCTATGCTAGTACTATAGCTTTATATCCATAGCTTTATGCTTCCATCCGGACCCAAACTGTGATATAGAAGTTGCAATATTATCATTTTACTACTGCTATTTCTATATATAAGAGTCTGGCTCTCGACTGGATCCAAAATGTTATAGAAGTTTCCATTTTATCATACTATTACTGCTGCTTTCTGTTGATAAATGTCCGGTTCCCAACCGGATCCACATTGTTATAATGAAGTTGCCTTTTTCTTGGGGTTATTTCCTACTGCCTTGTATTTACAAATGCTCGGTTCTTGACCAGATCTGAACTACACACTTTGCTCCCCTACTTTTATTATTGCACAATCATTACAACAGCCACAAGTTTCTTTGTTCTCTATCCTGAACTTAGCTTACCTCCTATGCCATTACATCGAAGCTAGCCAATTGTCCTGTGCTTTCTCATAATCATCCTTCACTGCCTGTATAACTAATTATTGTCTCTGTCCCGATTCCCCTCCCTGACTGCTGCTCCCTCAAAATAAGCATTGCAGCTGCCTTTCCATTTGGAGATATATACACTTACCAGGTCTTATAACAGAACTATACTGCACAACTTTGTCTATATAATTACTATGGATAAGAAATCAGCATTCTGGATAAACTGCACCATTTACATCCTAATCTACTCCATATTACTTAACCATGCATTTAACCCCACACAATACCAATACATTCCCACCATCTATACCCCTATCAGGCACCCCTCTACACATTTTTATCTCAGACACATATACACCACCAAACCGAACTTGAATAGACTTATCAATATCCAACTAAGAACAAACCCTCCATCATCCCAAAACCTAATCTTATCACAACATAAAAACTTAAAATGTTATCTCATTAATGCAAGGTCAATAAGAAATAAAATACTACTTTTTCAAGATCTTTTGACTGACAACTTCCCCAACCTTGTTTGCCTTCCAGAGACAAAATAAAATGTTGCATGGCTCAGACCAGAACTTAAACAGCTGAAAATCGACCAGTGCAAAAACAAGTGCAAATCGCACTATACAAAATCTACAACCCATCAATCACAATATATAGCCAAACTTAAACATTATAGAGAAACCATAAATTCCATAAAGAAGGAACAGTACTCCACCATCCTATTGAAATCTCTAAACCGCCCAAGAGAACTTTTTGAAATTGTAAAGTCACTAACCAATAACATCGCAAACAAAGACACAGGCAATCCCGTCATCGATCCCCATATACTAGCTACTTATTACAAAGAAAAACTAAAACATCAAGACCTACCTATAAATAATCAAAACAGACCACACTTAACACCAAATTCCTCTTGGTCAGCGTTCTCCCCTATCTCAAAAGACACATTTATGAATATCATCTCCAAAATAAACACAACCACATCCTACCTCGACCCCTATCCAGTTAACTGGATAAAAAGCAACAAAAGTTGAACGTTCCACCCTCATCCTCCCAATTATTAACCTCTCCCTCCAACATTGCTACATACCCCCACTGCCCCCCCAAAACATGTGTTAATACGCCCCTTTCTGAAAAATAATACCGCAGATAAAAACAACCCCACAGCATGCATACCCATTTCCAGCATTCCTCTTATGGCCAAACTGATAGAAAAGATAGTATAAGTCCAGCTCCAGGTTTATATCGATACCTTTGCACCCCTTGACGAACATCAGTATGGCTTTTGCCCTTACCATGGAGTAGAGACTCTTCTCACCATCCTGTTTGGCCGTCTCACCCGTGGTATAGATTACACCAAACAGGTATTCCTCCTCCTATTTCTAGATATCACCACAGCGTTTGACAGTGTTATGTTCTCTAGGTTACAACAAATAGGCATTAAGAACTCAGTATTTCAATGGTTCAACTCATATCTAGCTGGTAGAACTCAACAGGTAAGAAAGGGACAACAGACATCTGAACCCTACAACCAAGAACAAAGCCTAACACAAGGCTCCACCCTCTCTGCCCTTATGTTTAACATTTATCTCCAGCCCATTTGCTCAATTTTCAAAAAGTAAACTATCATATTTATGCGGATGATATTATGATGTATTTCCCATTCAACATCTCTAATTCTACAATTCAACAAATTACAAATTGCTTCACAGAGGTAGCAGAATGGCTTTCATCTTACAACCTCAGGATCAATTTCAATAAAACCGAAGCTCTTTATTTAACAAGGAACCAAAGTTTCACCCCTTCAACCTCTATCATGATTCAAGATACAAACATATCTGTCAAAAATGAGGTAAAATACCTCAGAGTTATTCTAGACTGCAAACTCAACATGTCTTCATAAATAAAACAAACAACAAGAAAGATATTCTATAAACTCAGAATGCTAAAACAACTTTGCCCACTCCTCCACCTCCATGATTTTAAATCAGTCATCAACATGATTATTACATCCCACTTCAATTTCTGCAACACCATACTACAAGGACTACCTAAACAAACCTTAAGGCAGCTCCAGATAGCACAACATGTTGCAGCTAGGATAATATTGAATGCTGACTTAACAGAGCATATCACTCCAATACTATACAATCTGCACTGGCTCCCAATCCAAAGCTGCATACACTATAAAATAATTTACACTAATCAAAGACATTGCCCCATCACACCTATCCACTCTCAATGCCAAAGATAATAACATTCATACACAATGAGACTGAAATAAAAATAAAGTTAAAGTACCACTAGAATTCAGGAAAACTAAAAAATGACATTCTCTCATTTCTCTCCTATCCTCTGGAACAATCTTCCAGACAACCTAAGAGCTATAAATGACCTCTCCACATTCTGCAAAAAGCTCAAAACCCATCTGTTTATTCAACACTTCGGAAACTGAATTGAACCTAATAGTACTGACCCCACCCACCCCATCACATAAGCGAACTACGACATGCCACCGCCCCTCACCAAAAGGCAACCCCAGAAGAGCACCACTAACACAGAACCAACCTAAAAACTGTATTAGTACCAATCATGTACTTGTACCAAATATGTTTATAGTTCATCTGCTAATTGTTGATAGCTGGTTGTTCAATGCTAATGTACATAGTTAATTGTTCTATGTAATTGAATTTGTACCGTTTAATGTACAATTCAAAGGTTGTTCATTGTAAACTGCATTTGATCTGCTGGAAAATGTAGTATAAAAATTTCAAATAAATAAATAAAATAAATAAATATAGTCGGTCCAGAAGGCAGAACCAATGCTTTTCTGGGCAGGGGGAGTGCCTGGTTTATTTACCTTGTTGGAGGGACGATTGTCCCCAAATTTAGTTCAGAGAGCTGTCTCACAAGAATTAGATGCAACTGCCCTGAGGTTGCTAGCTGCCATATGGCGGGGAGGGATTAGAGGCTGTCTCTCCAGAGTTGTTGAAATGTGTGTTCTCCAGATGTGTGTCACTCTCTGAATGTGTTTCCCTGCAGGTACTCCAATATAAATTTCTATGGCAAGCCTATGTGCATGATGTTTGAGCACATAAGGTGGGTCTATGACCCACTGATCAGTGTTGGCTTTGCAATTTGCACCGAGGTACTTTTGTGCATAGATGTTGAACCTGTCCCCATATTCAGCATTTCTGGAACAGTATCTGTGGCTATTTGGGTGCCTTAGTAGCTCAATCTCTGAGGCCATCAGTGAAGACTTGTCTGTTTGGAAAATGTTTGGTTGAATGGTGCATTTTGAGTGTGTAAATATGTCCGTGTGAGCATGGCTTCGTGGTGGGCAGGAAGATAATTTTGAGACAGTGGATGACTCAGACTCCCCCAGATTTGAGGTCCTGAAAAAAACCCAAAAAACAAACAGTACAATAATTTCAAGAAATATCAGTACCACCATGAAGTAGATAAAACTGTTCAAAACATATGCAAAACAATAATAAAATAAATTTAAATGATAAAACAAATAAATAAGTCCCTAATTCAAATTTAAATATAAAATACACTAAGGAAGTTCACCTTCAAACTCTGAAAGCAAAATTGTTTTCAGTTTTCTTTACCAAGATCTATGCTCCTTCTAACAGAGGATATATTGAGGTTGTTTGTATGAGTAAACGGAACTATTTTACTATGATACTTCCCTCCATGAGTGAACATAGTTATACATTTTAGGATGTTGGTCAGTGAAACCCCAGAAGATTCTAAAGGGAGAGTTAATACTAAGAGAAGGAGTCCCTCAGTGACCTGTCTTTCTAAGTGAAGGAGTGGAGTAAAGAAGTCTCTTGTTCCTGAGTCTTTAGGAATTGATGGATGGAAGAGAAAGCAATCATCACCTTTTGCCTTCATCACCAGAAGGCAAAAGGGAACTAGTGAAGAAGAAAGCCTATCACTGGGCCTGAGTTCTTGTAGAGTGAGTGGAGAAGATCACTCAATAAAGCCCCCATGGTGGTGCTTCTGGCATTTTACTAAAGTAACTGTTTTACTGATGGATCCAGCTGTGGAATCAAGAGGGTCCTTATTCAGAGGGTGTAAATCTCTGAGTGATCTAAATTTTTAAAAATGGGGATACTTCAAAAATAACTCCCTTAATGTGTTTATGGTTATGGTCTAGTTCTTTGCAGATTGCACCAAGGACACCCATTACTCCTTGCCAGGGCTGGACCAAGGGTTTCTGCTGCCCCCTTAGGCATTACAACTTTCAGAGAGTCAGACTGTTTACGGGTTGAAGACTGGTCAGAAAGTAGTACCAGATTAACAGAATGTTCCATATCTAAGGATCCAATCGAAACCGATAAAACAGCTAAAGTGGCGGAAAGGGTAGGGTTCCACCCCCTTCTGGAGACACAATTGAAGGAGAGTTAATACTCACTGAGGCAAATGAAACAGAGTCAGCATCCTCCATTGATCTCTTTATGAGATGTTTGTCCAAGGGTCCCTCTATCTTGGAGGACTTCACAGATAACAAAGTTGGAATGCTCCTTTTTTTGTTTCCCCATTGCTGTGAATAGTACTCCTTCAGTGCTCCAATGTGCGCCAAAGGGGCATGACCTGCCCATTTGGGCACATGCCCGAAGGATGCGCCCGTGGCCACATCCCCCAGAAAAGTCCATGATCTTATAGGGCCCTCTGATGTCATGAGCACTGTGCCAAAGTGCCCGTAGATCTGATGTAGCTTCTGCCAGCACAGGTAAGATCTCCCTCTCTTCGGTGTCCCATGGAAAGGCCCATGATCTTATAGGGCCCTCTAATGTCACGAACACTGTGCCAATGCACCCACAGGTCTGGTGTAGTTTCTTCCGCCACAGGTAAAATCTTTCTATCTCCCTGTATTCAATTTTATCCTGAAAATCTGACTGGTTTGCGGCCCCTCCAGGAGTGGAGTTGGAGTTGGAGATCTCTGGATATAAAGCATCCTTAGATACATTCTCTTAGCTACTTGCTGGAACCAACCTCTTCCATCTTGTTATTCACAGAGGCAGTTTGCTACAATATCCCCCACTAGGACTTAACTCCCACTCCCACTGGTGTGAAGGTGGAGCTTCTCTATCTCTATTGTGGAGGTATTGCTCCTTCTCATACCTGCCAGGCATAGGCTACTTTAAGGTAAACAGAGCTAGGGTAATCCTTCCATTAAAATGGACAACAGGAGAGTGTATTTGAGAGTTAGGTATGTAATGTTGTGAGCTCATATTCATATGAGAAAACTCTGAGGATCCTCAATAAGGGTCTACATGACTTTACTGTTATATAGTGGCATAGCTTTCCTAGAAGGAAGATCCTAAATAGCAAGGGTTCTTGCTCCTACAATACCATTTTGGAGAATACTTTTCTATTTCTTTGGGGGGGGGGGGGGAGAGGGCAGAACAACTAGATGAGATTTAAGTTCATGCTACTGTAGTGTATCTACAGTCCAGGAGCTGTAGATAAGGGGGCTGCACATTACTTCAGGACATCTCCTGTTGTGGAACAAGATGTTTAGTACCTACAGAATTCAAGACACGCTTCTGTTATTGAGTGAAAGTGGGCAGCACTACCCTGGGGCACTGCCAGGCCTGGCAGATGAAAAAACTAGTTACTTGTGTTTCTGCTGGCAGAGGCGCTGCTCACTGGGTCACAACCTCAGGTAATTACATTAAAGGATCTTCCAGCTAGACTGCCTAGCTGCAAGCCTATTTGACCAGAAGTGACCAGCCCTGTTTTTTTGCATCATATAAACTCCTCTGCAGCTCTGACTCCCTGTTGGTATAACAGATTTCATGGACTATGTTTCTATGCTTGTTCACCTGGCCTCAGGGTTGGCCCCAGAGTTGGTTCAAAGTGCTGGCGCCCTAGACAAATCTTAAGTCCTACATCCCCCCTGTCTGTCAGAATCTATTGTTTAGCTTTAAATGTCCTGCTCTTTGCCACTCCCACCCTCCAAAGGCTGTTGCCCTAGGTGACTGCCTAGTTTGCCTAATGGTTGGGCTGGCCCTGCCTGGCCTAATTCTGTTTTCCTGCCAGGATTGTGCTGAAGGCTGAGGCAGTTTCATCAAAACAAAAAAATGTTTTATCTCTGTGTCACAGTGCTACTTCCCTTAAAGGGATAGGGACTCTCTTTAGCCTTCCAAATCAAACTAATAATTTAAATAAATCATACTGTCAACCTCCTACTGTGGCCTGCCACTTTCTTCTACCAAATTAAAAGGAGGCCATGTTAAAAAAAGAGAGAACAGCTGTAAAACATTAAATAAGCAATTTTAGCTGGCTTACAGAGCCAGCTGCATCTTTTCCACTACCAGGAGCACCTGTCACACTATGGTTGTCTAAAACATAAGTACTCCCTACCCAGACCTGCCATAACTTATTAATGAGGTAATTTGGACTCAGATCCCCCCCCCCCTCCCCCCAGTCTACTGTGCAGGATGTCTCATCAGTCAGCATCCTTGGCCAGAACCGATCATGCCTCCTGACAAGATTCAACCATGCCACCAGTGAGCATGGTTCCTGAAACACTGGTTAAGCCAGAGAAGGATTGTTCTGGACTCAATACTCATGAGTCAGTGGATGCTGCTGATCATGAGGGGGTCAGCAGTCTACAGTGCTGAGGTAAGACAGAAGCACAGACCTGACACCGGGCCAGGAGGGGATGGAAAATTTTTGGGTCACTACAAATGAACTGATGGTGAGACACAATAAGAAAGGGAAGCATAGGGGCAGTAAGGGAGCATTGGATATAACTTCCCCAGTAGAGCATGGCCTTAGTCAGGCATATCCCAAAGGAAAGCAGCAGGGGTGCAAAGGTGAGGGATCCAAGATGCAAGACAAGGGGAAGGTTCTAACCTCAAGCTATATTTGGACAAATCTAGAGGATGGGGATTTAGTGTTTACTTCAAAGAGACCTGCTGTGTGGCTTCTTAGCCCCAAAATCATAAGGAATAGGGCATTACTAAGAACATTACTTTCCTCAAATTATTTCCCAGTGTTGTCATTCTTCATATTTGGGATGACCGCTTTGCAAATAGGAAGGTATAATTCTCAAGTAAAACCTTGACCTATATAATATTAGTTGAGAGACCTAAACTTGGATTCACCTTCAGTAAAGCCTTCATTTATTTATTTAGCTGTAATTATATCCTGCTTTTCACTGGGTCAAAGCGGTCAACTGGGGGATACATTTAACACGAGGGGATATGAGACACATACGCTAATACTTACAGGGAACATGGGCAATGGAGGGTTAAGTGGCTTGCCCAAGACCACAAGGAGTGCCTATAGGACTAGAAATCCCAGTCCCTCTGGCCTGAGATTGCTGTCCCCAGGTGGGACTTGAACCCCTGGCCCTCCAGCCTGAAATACCTTGTCCTAACCACTAGACCACTCCTCCCTTCATACATTAGTTCATAGCCAATTACCATGTGCAAGAATGATTTTGCCAAGTGGCCCAAGAATTGGCTCCTAAAGGATCTTTCTATTTGTGGCAAGCCCCTGAGTTCCACATGGTCATAGAGATGGGGTTGTATCTAGGCATGTTCAAGAATCTTTACTTAAAACAGCCCTGTTTCCACCACAAGTAGTTGGCATGAAACCCCAAGTTCCTCCAGCTAAAGAAATCCATACAGCACTGGCAATGTCTTCCCTATGGCCTCTTTGTACTCTCTCTACCCTCATTCTGGCTACCACCACCTTATCTCCCAAGCAATAGCGGTAATAAAAGAAACCATAAGCATGGAGCCTCTAAGATTACTCAGCACCTCCAAGGAAGCATCTCAATTTAATTTTGTTTTATAGCCTGATAGTTTCACTTTTGCAGTGGATTTCCCGAGTCCTCTTTAATAATGTTTTATGGATCTTTCCTCCAGGAACTTGTCCAAACCTTTGTGCTATTTGTGTTTTGATATAGAATAAAGACCATGGGTAAGGACACCATGGACAATGAACTGTTATTATGTCTCTTTGAGGAATCTATGATCAACAAGATGATCTTGCTATGTTAAGAGGCCTAGAAGAACAGAAGAACACCAAAAGAAGGATCATGGACTTTGAGCCATTGGTATTTTAATATGTATAAAGACACATTTTAGAAAGACAATTCATGTGTTGGAAGGAACATGGAAGTGAAAACATCTGAAACTCTATGCTGATTTTAGAATAGAGTATGTGCATGTATGAGGTCAATGTAAAATCAACATATCTCCACTCCTCAAAATAGACCATGGACAGAAAGAAGTTCAGGAATGCATGGGGACAGATATCCATGTGCAATAGGCAGCATCATTTCACATTTGTATACATGGGAAAAATCAACAGAGGAGGAGGAGGAGTGGCCTAGTGGTTGGGGCAAGGTACTACAGGCCGGAAGGTCAGTGATTCAAATCCCACTAGAGGACAGCAACCTTGGGCCGGAAGGACTGGGGTTTCTAGTCCCACAGGTGCTCCTTGTGGTCTTGGGCAAGCCACTTAACCCTCCATTGCCCATGTTCCCTGTAAGTATTAGTGTATGTGTCTCATATCCCCTCATGTTAAATGTATCCCCCAACCACTTTGACCCAGTGAAAAGCAGGATATAATGCAGATAAATAAATAGAGGAAACCCAGCAACTTACATATGTAAATGCAGCTGTTTCACAACATACACATGTATATGCTGACATTCACACATGTATCTGACCATTTTGCAATCCTAGACGTATAGATGTTGCTAATCAACCACAGAGGACTCGATCTTTACCTCATGTCCATTTGGAGGGGGAAATAAACATTGGAGGTATTAAGGGGAATATCCCCTTTAAGTCCTCTTGTAAAGGTAAGGCCAAAAAGAACACTTTTAAATAATGTAGTTACATCAGGGAACAAGTGTATATCTGGATGTTGTCCCTGTGGGCTTCTTTATATGAAATGGTTAGATTTTTGTCTCACCCAGGCCACACCTCTGACTTTCCCCACTGTGCCTTTGCGATTTCAACATGGTATAAATATCCATGTGAAAATGAGCCTTTTCTAAAATGGCCATTTTCACATGGATGGAAGTTATATGTGGAAGTAGTCAATATTTACATGCACAAATTGCAAATAAGACTTAAAATAGCCCAATTAATTATTTGTGAATCAAGGGGAAAAATTGAAAAGCATGTTTCATAAAAATTGAAAAAAACTTCAATTAAAAAAAAGATACAAAAATATGGTACGCCAATTCAGTTGGTTTATTTTGTAACTGCCATCCTTTTTTTTCTTCCAATTTCATCCTTTTATTTAAGGAAACACAAAGGAAATACAAGAAACAAACACTACAAATATTAAAGCCACCAATACATAATCTTAAATCCCCTTCTACTTAACAAGGGAGCTAGAAAACATATAACCAAAATAATCCTCATCCCTTCCCTTGTAAGAACCCTTCCAGTTGTAAAGAATCAAAAAAGATGTATGTCTTACCCCGTAATACTATAACACACTTGCAGGGATATTTTAGAAGAAAGGAGGCCCCCAGAGCCACAACTAGAGGCCTGAGCTCAAGGAACGCCTTCCTTCTCCTCTGTGTAATGCTAGAGACATCTGGAAAAACTTGTATAGGCTGACCAAACTTTTTTTCTTGTCTTTTAGAAAAATACAACCAAAAAACAGAATCCTTATCCTTCTCAAACAAAAAGGTAAAAATCTCTCCACATCCTTCACTTCCCTCACTTCCCTAAGGAGATAATAAATCTTAGATAAGCATATAGATTCTGGATCAGAAATATTCAAAACATCTTTCAAATATTTTGAAAACAGAATGGAGGGAGAAAGGTAGTGGGTACGGGGAAAGTTCAAAAAACGGAGATTTCTATTGTGAGATATATTCTCTCAATATTCATTTTGCTGATGAAGTGCAAAGGAATCCTGTACAGAGGAAGCCACAGCCCCCTACAAAGTCATAATCTGAGAATCAATCATTGAAATACATGTCTCAACATCAGGTAATCTAGACTCATTAACCGACAGGGTGGCTACAGTCTCCGCAGTAAACTTCAAACGTTTTTCTAATTATGATTGCAGTGATAAATCAGTTTGGGACACTATTTGCCAAATATCTTGAAGGGTAACGTCTTTCAGTGGTTGAAGATTTTCGGGGGGCCCTAGTAAGATCAAATGGAAGAGGTAGGGCCATATCCAAAGCACTTGGTCTCAGAAAGGCATCAGGGAGAGGAATCAAATTAGGAGAGTCAACACTAACCCTATTGGGAGTAGAGTCCTTCTCCCCAGAACAAGCTCCATTGTTGGCAGGAGATAAAACCCGCTGTATCTCAGGAGACATTAGGGAAGAAATAGTACTTACAGAAGATGAAGCAATCTCCAACGATGCAGCTACTGTATACAGCAGGAGCCATGGACTTTAATAAAGTATCCATGGGACCCACTACCTTTGCAGTCTTGATAGAAGATAAAGAGGACAGAAGAGGTCTCTTCTTATGCTTCTCCATTAAGAAACACTGCATTGGCCCTTCTTGTATTCCTATATGCTCTGAAGGGGCTCCAAAGGTGCTCACCTGCCCTTTGGATATGTCCCTTCAGAGCACGCGCCCATGGGCACGTGCCCGTGGTGCGTGTCCCGCGGTGGGGGCTCAGTTCTTATAGCCAGATCTGCTCACGTAGTCCTTCACGCTCCCCAACACAGAACAGCAGCTCCAATCCAAAACAGGAATCAAGGCAAGCAGGAAACAACAGCACACTCGGCATCCTGCAGTGAGGGCTCAGTTTTTATAGCCGGATCTGCTCACATGGTCCTCCACGCTCCTCAACACGGAACAGCAGCTCCAATCCAAAACAAGAATCAAGGCAAGCAGGAAACAACAGTGTACTCCTTGTAACTGCCAACCTAACATTTTTTTACTTTACAGATTGTTGCTATGTTATCCACATTTGGGGACTCTACGATCATGACTTTAATTATGCTATAGTGATTTAATTGTGTTCTGTGATTTTCTTATTTGAAATTCTTCTAAAGTCTTTGGAATTCACAGGTCTTGTGAAGCACACTGAAGAGAGATGAGGTTGTCCTAGTCCAGGATACAGTCTAGTAGTGTAAAGTGGTACTGTATGAATAAGGGCGTGGATTTCATGGAAAAGAATCCTTGATCCTTTATGATTGGAATGGAGTCTCATGTGCATTCCCATTCATAGTAACATAGTAACATAGTAAATGACGGCAGATAAAGACCAGTATGGTCCATCTAGTCTGCCCAATACGATGTCAAGAGTAGGTACACCTGCCGCTCTGTGCAGGCCCCCCTTCCCCATGTTTTTGGTTAGGGGTGATCTCACCACTCCTTGTAGTACACTCCTATTTGTTAAGGAATTAGATGGTTCAGATTATTCTGATAGTTTCTTGTTGCTATAAAGGGATTCACTGCACATTTTGTTACATGCTCTTGTAAATTTATGTTGCTGTATAGGATGCAATAGAAAATAATGCTTACGTGTGGGTTTATTTCACAGGCTCCTGTTACTGGCCAGGACAGTGAACACTGTATATATGTGACACTATATGTATCATATAATATGTTTGAAGTATGAGTGTATTAATTGTTTTCATTTCAGGTAAACAAGGAGAATGAAGAGCAGTGCTAGCATCTTTTTGTCTCACAGGATTAAAGGAATGGAAATGAGGAATCGTGAGAGAGCTCCACTTCACTTGTACAATAACTGTACAATAACTGAAGTAGCTAGAATATGCAGCTCTGACCCTCATAACAGCCCACTGTTGGACACTGCTGCAAATGTGCCTTAAATGTGGTCATTAATCATGCTGTGATTAGGTATGCAGATAGAAGAGAGGCATTTTAACTAAATGAATGTGTATTCATGCCAAGGCTGGGATCAGCTATGAAAATCTCAGGAGGTACTAGCGGTAAGACCAGGGGAAGGTCACAACTGCAGGTAGTGATCATTGTGTAAAGCCTTTAACAGGAGGGTGGTAGTACCCTATAGCTATTCTCCAGGTCTGGCAAACCACTATTGAAATACTCTATAGAGCTACCTATTAGAATGGTTGAATGTACTGTATTTTGAATGTGTCTTATCTTTTTTGAAAAAATGCCTCATAACCTGTATTTTGTTACTGCAGGATAACTGAAAAGAAGTACGGAGTGTATACCTCATTAATTGTTTGCTTATATGAAGTGTTCCCTGTACAAGTAAGTGTTGGAACCAAATACCATGTTATGGCCTGATCAGAAATGGGTTTGATTATTGCTCATAGATATATTATTTATTGCTATGAGTACTGTACTGTGATATTTACTGTAGATTTGTGATCCCTTCAGGATCCTAACCAATCCCACTTGCTTTGTGTGCAGGACCATTTCATTTCTAGCCTTAGCAGTAGGTTCATGTCATCTTTTGAGTTCTTTCATGACTTTGAGATGTCTACCATCCAGTTCTGGTGATTTGTTATTTTTTAGTTTGTCAATTTACTCGATTACATCTTCCTGATTCACCATGACATGCTTTAGTGTCTCTGAATCAACAGTGTCAAAGGTTGTTTCCAGTGTTAGCTTTCCCCCAATTCTTTTAGTAAAGACCCGCTATTTGCAGCAGAGGCAATAGCGCACAGTAACTTACCATGTATTAGCTGCAAGTGCCCTATCTCCATCTACAGCCCACCCAGTTCCTTTTCCATACCACACTAAGCAGTTAGCATGGTAGTTTTAACATGTTCCCTGTTTTTTTGCTCATGCTAGCAGTTACTGTGGGTCCATGCTAACAGTCAGTGCATGATGAATACCATGTAGCTGCTTTGTGCACCATAGTAAACATGCTTTGTTATTCTGTTATGGCATTTTCTTGCCTGTATGCCCCTTGTATTTCACACTCAGCATATTATATTGAGTTTGTCCTGGTTGTATGAATTTTAGAATTCTACTGGGAATCACAAACACCTATATGATTTTCTTAACTGTGGGTATATTATACCTTTGTTGAATTTTTCCAAATTTTGGATCATTTCACGTGGCCATGTGGTTTTTCTCTCATTCACATATCCCTAGTAAAATGTCAGTCTAGTCTAGCATTAGAATTATTTTCTATGCAGCCAAAATTAAAAAAACAATACATTCCCACCAAATTCTCCTTTCACCCATGAAGATTAGACAATTATGTTCAAAACTGTTTATTAAAACAAAATATTACAAGAAATCAGGACAATCCATAAAATACAGCCAAGAACAGGTTCATCTAAGCCTGTAAGAACATAAGAACACATGAAATGCCATACTGGGTCAGACCAAGGTCCATCAAGCCCAGTATCCTGTTTCCAATAGTGGCCATTCCAGGTCACAAGTACCTGGCAGGTTCCCAAAAAGGCACACAGGTTCCACAATAATCGTCCTGAAGTAAGGAATGGATTTCCTGGGTCCTTTTTAATAATGGTTTATGGACCTTTCCTCCAAGAACTTGTCCAAATCTTTTTTAAACCCAGCTACACTAACAACTTTTACTACATCCTCTGGTAATGAATTCCAGAGTTTGATTACGCGGTGAGTAAAAAAATATTCTCTTATTAGTCTTAAATGGGTTACATTGTAGCTTTATTGCATGTCCTCTAGTCTTTCTACTTTTTGATGGTGTAAACAACTGATCTATGTTAACCCATTCCACTCCATTCATTAATTTATAAACCTCTATCATATCTCCACTCAGCCATCTATTTTCCAATTTGAATAGCTCTAACCTTTCAAGCAGTGGTGGGATCTGAACCAGTCAAGAACCGGTTCAGTCCATCCTGCCTGCGCTCAGGGAATATGGCTGGAAGCACTGCACATGGTAGTGTTGCGGGATCCATGCACCCTGACCACTGCCGTGCACCTAACACTGGATTGACAGCATCAGGGACATCTCCCGATACTACAATTCCCCGATGCCATCAATCAAAAGTTGGGCAGGGGGATTCCTGAGGCCACAGCGTCAGCGTTGCAATGTTTTGTTCAGCCCGGTTCAGGGAACACAGGCTGTGGCAGGAACCGGTTCACCCGAACTGGGCTGAACCGGCTGAATCCCACAACTGCTTTTAAGTCTTTCCTCATAGGGGTATCCTTCCATCCCTTTTATCATTTTGGTGGCACTTCTCTGTACCTTTTCTAATTCTGATATATCCTTTTTAAGATACAGTGATCAGAATTGCACACAAAATTCAAGGTGTGGTCGCACCATGGAACGATACAGAAGCATTATAATATCCTTGGCTTTATTCTCCATTCCTTTCCTTATGATTCCAAGCATTCTATTTACTTTCTTGGCCGCCGCTACACAGTGGGCAGAGGATTTCAACATATCATCCACGATAATGCCTAAATCTTTTTCCTGGGTGGTGGTTTGTAAGGTGGTATCTTGCATCGTGTAACCAAAGTTTGAGTTGTTCTTTCCTAGGTGCATAACCTTGCACTTGTCCACATTAAATTTCATTTGCCATTTGAACGCCCAGTCTTCCAATTTATCAAAGTCCTCTTGCAAGTTTTCACAATCCTCTTGGGTTTTAATGAAAATTAACATATTTTTGCATTTTCTCCACAACTCCCCTCCCTAGAAAAAGCAATTATTTTGCCAGAATATATTGAGCAAGCAGAGAAATTAGCTATGGCCTAAATACCTGTCTCTAATAAACAAATGGAAATAGGTTAAATGCCATCTTCCAACCAGAGAGAATCTCTGAGCCATGAATACAGCTAGAGAAATAACTTTTGGGGATTTTACTGGGTACTATTCAATGGAATAAATAAGTATTGATTTACTATCCCTGTGGAAAGTCTTTCTAAATCTGAAGTAACACCAAATTAATGCAAGCCTTTGAGTCAATGCAGTAGCTCTTGGCTTTATTGGCAGTGTGATCAGAGGTAGATTGCCAGGTCTTTTCTCTGAGAGGATGGAGGATTAAGTGACTTGCCCAAGGCATGGTAGTAGAATTGAACTGTGGTCTCTTCACTATCAAGCCAGTATTCTAACTATTAGGTCACTCCTCCATCCCTAGTAGAGAAGAAATTCTGACACACTTATTTTCTTGCTGATAGCTCCAGATAGCGTTGAATCTGACCAGCAGTCATATACCACAGGAAGTACAAAAAGTCATTTTAGAAAGCTCAGATGGCATTTGCAGCTGTAAATAGTGGGTTTTCACATCTAAAGGACCCTACACATAGGTATCAATTTTAGAAATGCCGCTAATTAAACATATACTGTTGTGGTCAACATTTTAGGTATCCTTGCATTTTAGGTATGTTGTGTACAATATCTTGAGAAAGAAATGGAAATATTCCAACTGAATGTCATCATAATATTTTAATAGTATGTTTAAAGGTATACAACAAAAAGAAATCTCTGTGCAACTTAGACATAGTAATTTTTGAGAAAAAAACTAAATATGACCTGGGCAGGATTAATGGCACCCTTTACTACTATTTGGTTGCACAACCCTTGGCAGCGATGACACCCACCAAACATTTCTTGTAACCATTTATAAGTTTTATACATCTGTCTGCTGGTAGTTTCTCCCACTCTTCAACTGCGATTTGTTGCAGCTCATGAATTTTTCCAGGATTCCTTTAACCAATGGCGGGTTTCAGCTCTTTCCAAAGGTTCTCGATTGGATTGAGATCAGGATTCATTACTGGTCAGTTTAAAATAGTTCATTTGTTCCTTTTTAACCATTCTTTTGTACATTTGGATGTATGTTTTAGGTCATTGTCCTGCTGGAGGACCCATGACCTTCAACCCAGACCTAGCTTTCTGACACTAGCTAGCACATTTCACTCCAAAATACCTTGGTAGTCCTCTGACTTCATGATTTCTTTAATACGTTCCAGGCCTCCATTTCCTGAAGCAGCGAAACAGCCTCACAACATTATGGAACCTCTACCATATTTAACTGTGGGAAGGATTTTTTTTCCAGTAAGGCAGAGTGCTTTTTTCAAAATATACTAATTTCAACAAACTATTACAAGTATTTGTAAACTTACCTCTTTCTTTAGCTGCTAAATATTATAGAAACATAGAAACATGACGACAGAAAAAGACCACATGGCCTATCTAGTCTGTTCTTCTATATCAACAACTACAACAGTCCCCTTTTTTCCTTTAGAGATCCTCTGTGTTTGTCCCATGCTTTTTGAATTCAGTTACTGTCTTCATCTCTACCACCTCCACTGGGAGACTATTCCATGGATCCACCACTCTTTCCGTAAAGAAATATTTCTGCAAATCACTCCTGAATCTATCCCCCTTCACCTTCATCCCATGTCCCCTCATAGCAGAACTTGCTTTCAATTGAAAGAGGCTCTCCCCATGTACGTTTATGCCATGGAGGTATTTAAACATCTCAATCAAATCACCTCTATCCCGCCTTTCCTTTAAGGTGTACATATTTTAAGATCCTTAAGTCTGTCCTCATATGCTTTATAATGAAGATCACTAACCATTTTAGTAGCCACCCTCTGCACCGACTCCATCCTGTTCACATCCTTTTGAAGGTGCGGTCTTCAGAATTGCACACAATACTCCAAATGAGGTCGCACCAAAGACTTATACAGAGGCACTATCACCTCTTTTTTTCTGCCAGCCATTCCTCTCCATATGCACCCAAGCATCCTTCTAGCTTTTGCCATCGCCTTTTCTACCTGTTTAGCTACTTTAAGATCATCAGACACAACCACGCCTAGGTCCCAATCTTCTTTAGTGGACAAAAGTACTTCACCCCCTATACTATAATGCTCCCTTGGATTGTTGCAGCACAAATGCATGATCTTACATTTTTTAACATTAAATCCCAGCTGCCAGATTTTAGATCATTCTTCAAGCTTAGCTAGATCTCTCCTCATCTTTTCTACACTTTCCTGGGTGTGTACTCTGTTGCAGATTTTGGTATCATCCGCAAAAAGGCAAACCTTACCCAAGAGCCCTTCCACTATATCACTAATAAAGATGTTAAAAAGAATTGGACCAAGGACAGATCCCTGGGGCACACCACTTGTAACATCCTTCTCCTCAGAGTGAGCCCCATTTACCTGTACTCTTTGTCGCCTCCTACCCAACCAATTTCTAACCCAAGCAGTAACTTTAGGGTCCATCCCTAGGGTGCTCAGTTTGTTTATAAGTCACCTGTGAGGAACAGTGTCAAAGGCTTTACTGAAATCTAAATACACCACATCTAGGGCTCTCCCTCGGTCCAACTCCCTGGTCACCCAGTCAAAGAAATCAATCAGATTTGTCTGACAAGACCTGCCTCTGGTGAATCCATGCTGCCTCGGATCCTGTAATCCGCTGGACTCCAGAAACCTCACTAATTTCTCTTTCAGAAGCGTTTCCAATAATTTACTCACCACCAAAGTTAAACTAACCGGCCTGTAGTTTTCAACCACATCCTTACTTCCGCTTTTGTGTAAAGGCACCACATGAGCCTCTCTCCAGTCCTTTGGCACCACTCCCAACTCCAACGATGCATGGAAAAGGTCAGTCAGTGGAGCTGCTAGAATGTTCGCAAGTTCCCTCAGTATTCTAGGGTGGGCGGGGGGGCGGTGGGGGGGGGCGGTAGGGGGGGCGGGCGGTGGGAGCGGTGGGGGGGCAGGGGGGCGGCCGGGGGGGGCAGGGGTGTGGGGCGGCAGGGGGGGCCGGCTGGGGGGGGCAGGGGGGTGGCAGAGGGGGTGGGGGTGGCGGCAGGGGGGGCGGGGGGGCAGGGGGGCAGCAGGGGGGGCAGGGGGGGCAGGGGGCAGCAGGGGGTGGCAGGGGGGCGGCAGGGGGGGGCGAAGTCCCCCTCCAACACCAGTAACCCTCCGCCACCATGCTGACATGTCCTTATATTGGAGACAGCATGACATGTGAATGATTTATGGCCCTCCAGGACTGCATTTGGGGGACTCTGCTCTAGGTAATTCGCATGTTTCTGGTGTCTGTGCTCTGTAGGGTAACATATAGGCGTTTGAACCATGCTTATGTTCTCTGCAAAAAAGGTTCGTCTGTACTTTCACGGTTTAGTGGTGGTTAAAAAATTGGGACTGGATTGACAGTAGCCCCAGCTGGGATGTGAACTTGTGACTTTCTGCTCCTGAACACACTGGCTGTGTTCAACACACCACACTGTGGTCACAGAAATGGTGCAGTCCCTGGAGATACCATGGTTGTGTGTCAGACAGAGCCTGTCTGTTGCAGTGCATGGCACCCACCTACACAGGGCTAAGCCATGGTCTGCTCTGGGCAGCTGCCACTGCCCCCTCCGCCACCGGTACCCCTCCGCCACCATGCTGACATGGCCTTATATTGGAGACAGCATAAAACCTGAATGATTTGTCACCCTCCAGGACTGCATTTGAGGGACTCTGCTGTAGGTAATGCACATGTTTATGTGGTGTGTGCTGTTTAAGGTAAAATATGAGCATTTCACCCACACTTTGGTTCTGGGCAGCAAAGGTTCAGTCTTTACTACATGTGTTTTTAGTGGGAAAAATATGGGGAATATATTGGCAGGAGCCAAAGCTAGGATTTGAACCTGGGACCTTCTGCTCTTGGACACACTGTCTGTGAGCACTGCACCACCGTGTTTCCACAGACATGCTGCATTCCCTGGGGAGTCCATGACTGTACATCCGACAGGGCCCGTTTGTTGAAGTGCACGGCACCCACCTGGACAGGGCTAGGCCATGGTCTGCTGTGGGCACCAGCCGCTGCCACCTCCGCCGCCAGTACCGCTCCATCCTTAGATTGGAGACAGCATAGACCCTGACGGATTTGTGGCCCTCCTGGACTGCATTTGGGGGATTCTGCCATAGGTCATGTGCATTTTTATGGTGTTTGTGCTGTGTGGGGTAAAATATAGGTGTTTGACCCATGCTTATGTTCTCAGCAATAAAGGTTCAGTCTTTCCTACCATGTTTTCTTCATGGGTAAAATATGGGGACTGGGTTTGCAGTAGCCACAGCTGGGACTTGAACCTTTGACCTTCTGCTCTTGGATACACTGTCTGTGTGCACTGCACCACTGTGTTGCCACAGATATGCTGCATTCCCTGGGGAGTCCATGACTGTACATCCGACAGAGCCTGTCTGTTGCAGTGGATGGCACCCACCTACACAGGACTGGGCC
Source organism: Ichthyophis bannanicus (assembly GCA_033557465.1). Taxonomy (NCBI): domain Eukaryota; kingdom Metazoa; phylum Chordata; class Amphibia; order Gymnophiona; family Ichthyophiidae; genus Ichthyophis; species Ichthyophis bannanicus. The sequence goes on along the minus strand of CM066031.1, from coordinate 1,393,882,529 downwards.
TGGACTGCTGTGGGCAGCTGCCACTGCCCCCTCCAACACCAGTGCCCCTCTGCCACTTTGCTGACATGCCCTTCTGCTGGTGGTGCTGGTGGTACGCAGTCTCAGGCCATCCTGTGTGCAGGTAGGTGGCTGCCTATGGTGCGGGTTCTGGAGTAGGGGTGCCTGCATAGATGTCCACGCTTCCCCCCAAGCACCGCCTGCCGCTGTTCTGTGCCCTTGGGGGTACCTGCTGGGTACTATCCCCTGTGACACTGTGGGACACACAATCGTGCCCATGTTGGGCCCTCATCAGTTGCTGGCTGGCTGCTGTACAGTTTCAGCATTCCTATGTGCCACCTAGGCATCTGCCTGATCCGCACTGTGCCCCGGTTGCACCACAGCATGTGCCGCCTGCAGCCCTCTGTGGCCCCTTTTCAGGCATCTGACCAGTTGCCTGTTCCGACATGCCCGCCCTGCTGTTGCGGGACATGTGCATGCCATAGAACACCTGTCCGATGCAGAGGGAACCCTGATCAGTGCTATTTCTGTGGGATCATTCACCTTGTATGGGGACGGAGCGTAGACCTTTCCATAATTCATATCTTTTTTTGGGTGCTTTCTCGGGAGTGTTTTTTGATGTTTCCCATTAAAACCACTGTTGCCCAGCTTGGTTATGTTTTTTCTATATTTTGTTGGAGTCATTTTCAGTGTTTATTTGCCCTTTTGTTCTGTGCACATGTATCACACTTATCACTTTTTGTAGGTTTCCCTGGGTTTGCTGTACATTGCTGACAGAAATGGTTTCTCTTCACTTTAAATCGGCTCTAACGCGTGGTTTTCACTCGTGGTATTTTTTGCCTCGGATTTCAGCCTCACTAATGTGCGGGGAGCATCTCCCCTCCCACTCTCCACCCATTGACCCCTTCTCTCCGCCCCTGGGGAGCCTTCCTCCGCCCTCCGGGAGCCTTTCCCCGCCTTCATCGCACATTAGCACGCCGCGCACATGAGCGCCGCGCACATGAGCGCCGCGCACATGAGCGTGCATATTTGTGCCCCGTACACGACATTAGCGTGCGCTAATGTATCTTAGCGCACGCTAACCGCGCAGCGCACATTAGCGCACAGTAGCGCACATTAGCGCAGTTTAGTAAGCATATCCCTAAGTTTTTCCAAATATAGATGCCTGTCTTCCTCTCTCTGTGATCTCTTGTATTTCATGAAGGCCTCCCTCTTTTTCTTCACTTTTTCAGCTACTTCTTTCGAAAGCCATAGCGGTCTCCTTTTCCTTTTACCTTTATTTACCATTTTAACAAAAAGGTTGGTTGCCCTTAAAATATCCCCTTTCAGTTTTGCCCACTGTTTTTCTATATCCCCGAGCTGCTCCCATACCACTAATGACTCCCTGAGGTATTGGTCCATCTTGGCAAAGTTAGTCTTCCTAAAGTCTAAAACCCTTGCCTTTGAATGGATTCTAACAGCCCTAGTCCTAATATTGAACCACACCATCTGGTGATCACTGGATAACTATATATTATTTTATTTTATTGTAAACTGCTCTGATGTCCCCTCAAAGGGCAGTATATCAAATGTTAATAAATGAAACAAAATGAAATGTTTGGTTTCATCTGTCCACAGAACATTTTCTCAGAAGGATTGTGGTTTCTTAAGGTCGGTTTGGCCAAAGATCAGGCATGCCTTTTTATGTCTATCTTTGAGCAGTGGGGTTTTCCTTCTTTATTTAGTGAGTGGCATATGGTGCGGGTTGAAACCACCACTCCAGGTCAGCTTTAAGCTAACCTTTGAAGACTTCTTGGATTAATTTTCCTCTTCCCACCACGTCCTGGGAGTCTCTTGACAGTTCCATGAGTAGAGATCTTCTTAATAGCATTGTGAACTGTAAATACAGGAATATCAAGGTCTTTGGAGGTGGCCGTGTACCTCTTTGAAGTTTGATAGTTGGTGATAATGGCTTTTCTGATGGTCTCAGGCATCTCTCTTGACTTCACCATTGTGAAAATGGAACAGGGAATGAATGTGGCCATTTTAAATATTAGAGCCATCTTTTATTGTTTGATTCAAGTCATATGAGTAGTTATAATTGATCGTACGTATGTCTAATTTTTCTGCAGTGGGAATATGGTTCTTCTGTTCAACCTGATTTGAATTGTTTATAAGGATGACAATAATGATGTCCTATCAATAATGAAAAGACTGCTCCAATCTCCACCTATACATTCATAGAAATAAGAGAATATAGATTCTACCTGAATAATTAAATAATATCTAGACCATAATTTTTTGTTGGATTTTCGATGACATCCATAGTGCTGGAACAACTAAAGGACTCGTTCAGACATATCCAGTCTGCTTTTCACAGCACTACGGTTGTCATGGAAAATTGTTGTAATTGGCGGGCCTCTACATGTGTGTTGGGTCATAGCCCTTGCTATTACTATTGACTCTCTGGTACTGCTTCAGATAAGTACATCTAGGGGAAGACTTCTGTTGTCCCTTAGTGAGGAGTAGAGGGATTTTCCCTTCTATAAAAGAGAAAAACGGAGGGTTTGCTACAGGAGAGAGCAATCTTTCAAGGCAAACAATCCAACAAAAAAGTTATGGTCTAGATATTATTTAGTTATTCAGGTAGAATTTATATCCTCTTATTTGTATGAATAATGATGTCCTAGCAATGTCCCAGTTTTTATACAATTTCCTACAATTTCCTTTTTAATTGATCTTGTTTTATTTGATTCTTTTATTTGTCAAATATGTGTGCATATATAGTCCAAAGCCATTTAACTGGCCACTTTTTAAAGAGATATTGGATATTAAGGAGTTGAACTGCAAGGTTGCCAACAACGTTGACCTCAACTGTGTAGTCATAGCATGCATAGTTTTGAAGGGGATGTGATTTGTACATGGTTAGAGTGGGCCTGAAAAGTATATGTGTATTTCTTATTTAGAAATAAAAATACATGAAAAATTGTCCATCAACTTTTATACCTGCTCCAAGTCACATGCATCAACTAATTTAGAATTTTGAGGAGCAATTGAGGGGGCAATTTTGGTACTTCTCTAGTGTTTAACAGCACCTCAAAAAGCCAAAAATTAATATGTTGGAGCACAGCTCCTTAATTAACTTCCCTTAGATATCTAGTTCTGTGAAATTTGACATCTGTGGGCATAAGTCCTAGCAATTAAACATGTAGGGCCCAATATTTGAAGGACATTTACCTTAGATGGGCATATTCAACGGCACATACACTGGTAGTGCCTTGAATATCCCCATCTATGTCCCCTATGTGCCCCGATGCTATCCAGCTAGCATCGGGGCATCTTGGAGGCGTTCTGGGGTGCAGCGGAAGTGGGGGTTCAAGATAACTGGGAAGCAGCGATATTGCATGCTGCCCGGTTAGTGGTCTGTGCCAAAAAATAGGTGAGGAAACCCCTCACAAACCTTTACGATGCAGGTGCTAACTGGGCAGCACGCAATATCGCTTCTGACCGGTAAGCCTCAGCGACTTCCAGGTTGTGTGGCGATACCTGGATATTTAATGCCGGGGCCGCATATGACACCGGCATTGAATATATGGGTTTAAGGTTTGGTGGGCAGGACTATGTGCCAACGTGGCACATAGCCTGCCCAGAAGAATATTGGGCCTGTAGGTTACAAAACTGGCTGCTTTCATGATAAGTATGTGTTCAAGGCCCTGCATGTCCCTATAGATGTTTTACTAAAGGATCCACATTCTGCAAAGTACTGCGCCGCATTCGCCTTGTAATGCTATACAAATGATTAGTAGTAGTAGTACTAGTAGTAGTGGTAGTACTTCAAATTGTGAACCTCCTGACTTAGATGTCATTTTTCTATTGAGATGACTTGTGCAAAATCGGGCTTGAGATGTGTCAGACCCTAGGTGATATGGATCTGAAGCTGAAACCCTACATCCTGTACCCCAAGTCTTCTGCTAGAATGCAGATCAAAACCATGCTTGACAATTTATGGTCAATGATTTGTACAGATTGGGATAGCCTCTTACAAGCAGGACCTGTACAAGAGTACTGGGCGCCCTAGGTGAACCTTCTGCAGCCTCCTCTCACATATTTTGATAATTAAAGTCAATAATTGTGATCAATTCAATATCATGCCTCCCACAACAATCCTGTAAAACTGCATAATTGAAACTCATGGGCCCGATTTTTGAAAGACATCTATATGGTTTACGGCCCAGGGCGGAATGGAGGCAGAGAATGGCGCTAACCGGGCAGCAGCGATACTGGATGTTGCCCAGTTAGCAATGGTATTTTGTTATATGTTATTAATGTCAATGTTTTGGATTATTTTGGACTGTTTTGGTTCCTTGCAAAGTTATATGGGTTTCTTATATTTGGTTCATTGTTCCTTGTAATGTTAACATGTTCCATGTAAAGTTATGTTCTATTCAATGTAAACTGTATCGAACATTGGAAGTGTGATTATATAAACTTCTCAAATAAATAAATAAAGATAATAGGCGAGGAAAACCCTCGCCTATCTTTATGGCGCAAATCGCTAACCGGGTAGCATCCAATATTGCTGCTGCCCGATTAGCATCAGCAGCTTCCAGCTTTTGCGGCGATCACCAGATATTCAATGTCGTTGTCATGACATTGACTATCCAGTTTTGGAGTCGGCAGGGAGGGCTATGTGCCGACGAGGTGCATAGCCTTTCCAATATTGGCACAGTTGAATATCAGGCCCCATACTTTTAAATAGTAAATTTTGGGGCAATTTCTACAAATGGGAATGTATATGCATGCCTGCTCTCTCTGCAGTAAGGGAATGTGCTGTAGGATCTTTGAGTTAATGGGGCTGTTAGGAGCTATTGTTTTCCATTGTTTTTCTTTGACTGTTGCTGTCCTTTGCTGCCCCGTAGAAGCTGATGCCCTAGGCAACTGCCTAGTCTTACCCGATGGTTGCACTAGCCCTACCTACCGAAATGTTAAGATATAATTGATTCAGCCTGGCCGTCACATCTGCAGAAGGCATTTCCAAGGCCAGGCACAACATTGTTATGTGCAGTGCTATAGAGAAGCCATAGGCTTAAGATTATGTTGGTCCAATAAAAACTGTCGCAACAAAGGATTCACACATGAATAAATGTTTTGAATGTTCATGTTTACAAAAGCCTTTATTTTCTTACTTCATCTTTTATCTTTAGGATGCATAATTCAGTAGATATTCTTACAAGAGTTTTATGCCTTGAGGGCCCCAAATCTTGAAAGCTACACGTTTCTTTTTGAAAAAGTTTTACTAGTTTGATGCTCTTCTGCTTTTATTTTAAAAAAAAGGAAGAGAGCAGAATGATGTGAGAAAGATCTAAATGTATCACATCGCACAGTGCTCCATCCTCCCCCCCCCCCACCCATTAAGAGCATGGGCGCACTAAAATATTTATAACCCCATGCAGCGACGGGGTATGAGACCAGCAAAGATTTATACCTGCAGGAAAATAAATCCTCATGCAAAGGGTCAGTTCTGCGCTGGCACACAATTATTTGGCATGGTTTTCCACTGTTCAATTTTCAGGGACCACACATAAATCCTGCCCGTGCATCCTAGATTAGGGCTCTACTATCGCTCTGAATATATTAACGTTTTTACACTTTTATACTGTACCTCTGTGTGATTTACAACAGATGGATCTAAATGTCACCAGCGTAGACAGAAAGTTAATGCATAATGCTCCAGTGTAAAACTATGGTTAAAGTTGAGAAGATATTGTCAGCACTTCTATTTTAATGAGTTGGAATTACCAATCAATTGGTTAGCATACTGCACAAACTAAAGCGCTGATACTGATTGCAGCATTCTGTGCCAACTCCTAATGCTGTTTTGATTGGAAGCAGACTTCTACAGCCTGTACAGAATTGTTCATTTGAATGATTTTTTAAACTTCACAGAGATAAGTGTAGCTTGTGTCTTTTTGAAGATACCTGACAAGCTTAGAGTCCTTTATACTTAAGTCTGTAGGTGTCAAAATGGCTATTCAGTGGATTATTCAGGATTTCAAGCCAATTCTCATGTATATTGGTGTGTACCCATGGAAAAAAATTCCTTTGAAAATCATGCCACCCCCCCCCCCCCCTTACTTTGCCCAGAGAGTTTTCCTTAAAAATCAGTTTGCAGGCATGCAAATACACAGTATTGACAGGTCTGCAAGCACTATAGGAAAACTCAAAATTGTCCCCTCATAATACAGAACTCTCTGGTGTTCAGTGGAAATTCACAGCAAAAAGAATGGCAGAGCAAAATGCCAGCAAAATGATCATATCACTCCTCTGCTCCGTGAACAACACTGGCTTCCTATTATTTTCCGAATCAAATTTAAACTCCTCCTAACACTTACTACACAGGCCTACCTACCTACCTACTTACACTAACATCTCTTCCCTACTATCCTCTCGTACTCTTCATTCATCAAATACCAGTCTCGTGGAGCTCTGTTCTAGAAGCGGGACGTCCGGGCTGTCCAGACGTCCCTGCTGAAGACAGTGCCATTAGGACCCAATTCTGGTCTGCGGGAACAAAACGTTCCTGCAGTAGCCAGAATCAGGCCCAAGGATGTCCTTCCCGTAGGCACCCAGACTGCCGTGGCTCTGAACCCCAAGATCCCTGCCACCTAACCCACGGCTGGCCTCCCATGCCCTGGATAGGGTGGCAGGGACCCCCCTGCAAAGCCTCCATGATAACTGTCAGGGGCATCACCCACCTATTCCCAGCAGTTACCGCATGGATGCATACTCTAACTTGTGTGCAATTAATGTGGGTGCGCCTAGTGCCATCAATAGAGGTATCGCTAGGTACATCCAAGCTAATTTCCACGTTGATAGCTCGTGATATGTACCACTGTGCTCTCCACACTCAAACTCCAACCAAACCCTGCCCCTTCATGCAGTGGGCAATTAATGCATTTTTAGTGACTGGTAGCTGTCCTTCCCACGAGTTGCTTGTGACCATAGGCTGCTATCACTCACTAAAAGGCTCATTAACCGCTTAGCAGTTACTAAAGGACCCTTAAATCACAAAGCCACTTCACTAAGGAATAAATTAAAATGGAAATCCCAACAATGTCATACATTGACATCAATTGCCTACTACTGGAGAAAATTGAAGATATTAAAAAGCAAAACATATCTTCTAGGTTGATATTTTCCAGTATAGTCAGTTCCTCAAATAAAGGATTATTCTAGGGGACTTTGAAGGAGAAGAGGTGTCCAAAAATTCTGAGAGACCACTTTATAGTTTAGAAAAATTATGGTCATCACATCACATAAGCTGTATGACATTTTGAAGAGATTTTGTTGCTGAAAGAAAAAAATATCCAGTTTTCAGCCTCTAGGAGGTGGACCAGCTTGGATACCTTATTTTTTTTCCTTCCTTTTGAAAAGTTTCTTGCTGCTTATAAACTATCTCTTTGCAGAAGTTGGTCAAAGTTTTTGCATTAATTTCTGTCTTTGTTTCTCCTTGCCCTTTTGAAAACTAACAGTATGTTTATGTAGAACTTGTTGCCATATACAGTAGCTATTTATCTAGTTTTTCTGCCTGCAATTAATCTGTTACTGAAAGAAACAAAATGCCTAAATTTCAGCTTTAATTAAATTGTGTCTTGTAGGGGCATGTTTATTAAGCTGGGCTAATGGTCAACACAGACTATTTGTAACTAGGTCCCATTGAATAATAAGTAGTGTGTGCTGACCATTAGCAAGTAAACCTGCCCCATAGCTTGCTACAATTTTTGTTTCAGTAATATTTTGAAGGTGCAAACATATTTTTCCACTTAAAACAGATATTTATCTAAGAAAAATAAATAATATCAAGAGGAGAAGAAAACCAATAAAGTTCTCCAAAGAAGTGGCTACAAAAATAAAGGCAAAATCTCCTAATCGTGCTTTGGACATCTGAAAACAGGCATAGAGATGTCTCCAGAGCCATTTTAGAAGCCGGGTCTGTGGGCGTCCAAGTCTGAATGGTAGCATGGTAGAGGTGTGGTTGGGGTATTCCCAGGAACCCGGAAGTCCCCACCTGATCTCAGAAACGTCCTAGATGTCGGGAGTTGCCTCTAAGAGGTATGTTTACTAAACCGTCCTAATGTTACCGGCGCTAGTTGCAGTGATAATGTGAAGAATGCCATATAAGGAGTGGGCATTCCAGTCCTAAGGTAGCAAGAATCTGTATCGCACGATAGTGGGCGCCGTGGCACGATAACGCACGTTAACACTAAGTACATGCCAGCGCAGTGTTAGAAGCTATAACGATGTAGCCCACTGGTTACTCCAATGACTGTGGAGGCAGAGGTCATGGGTTTGATCCTGCAGTGGTGTAATCTAAAAAGGCTGTCAGAGGCATTTTCTTTTAATTTAAATCAGTGCTGCCAGCAAAAACACCCTCACAGTGCCGTAACCTAAGGTGCCTCATAAGGTGCCCTATAAGGGGCCCCATAGGTCACATTTAAAGTGCCCTGTCTGCCAAGGCACCCTATAATGTGCCCTATAGGGTGCTGTATAGGGCACCTTATAGGGCGCCTATGAGGCACCTTAGGCTACGGCACTGTGAGGGTGTTTCTGCTGGCAGCACTGATTTAAATGAAAAGAAAATGCCTCAGACAGCCTTTTTAGATTATACCACTATGGAATCAAACCCATGACCTCTGCCTCTACAGTCAGTGAAGTAACCAGTAGGCTACATTTTTATTTATTTTATTTATTTGTATTTCTTCTATACCGCACTCTTTTTCATCAGCGCGGTTTACATTAAACAGGAATACTCATTTCAATCAACAGACTGTGGTGAGCTTACATATAACAGGAAATATACAACTGGGATTATAACTTAGGGAAACTATGTACATATTTGTAGCATGTATAGGACCTATATACACGGGATAGAGTTTCTTTTCATCATCTTAAATAGGGCGGTTACACTTTATCTGAAAGTGTTAGAGGGTTGATGATGTGCTTTGGAAATGTAGAATGAAGAGGTGATGCTTTATGGCTTTTCTAAATTGTTTGAGGTCAGTAATAGCTCTAATGTTGGGAGGTAGGTTGTTCCAACATCTGGGTGCGTAGTACGCGAAAGCCCTGTCTGTTGTTGATCGTTTGTATTTTGTGGCCTCATGTGGTGTAGTTAGGGTATTTGCCGCTGCTGACCTCCTAGATCTGGTGTTGGGAGTGTGATGGAGGAGTTTCGAAATTGATGATGGAGCTATAGAATTTATTGCTTTTAAAGGTCAAGATAAGGGCTTTATATGTTATTCTGCAGTATATAGGGAGCCAGTGGAGCTCCATTAGGATGGGTGTTATGTGATCGCTCTTTGAAGCACCGTATAATACCCGGGCTGCGGCATTCATGGCTAGTTGTAATGTATTTAGTGAGTTCTTTGGGAGACCATGGAGTATTATATTCGCATAGTCGAAGTGGGGTGTGACTATGGCTTGGAATATAGTTCTGAAGCTGTCTGGGTCAAGCATATTTTTTAGATGGCGTAGGGTCTTTATCTTGAAATAAATGGTTTTCACGGTGCGGTTGATATGTTCTTTAAAATCTAGGCGATAGTCCAGTATCACTCCAAGGTATCTTATGGAGGGCTTGATTGGGAGGTGTGCATCTCGTACTCTTAGGGTCTCCGGGGGTGCGAATTCTCTATAGCTACCACCACACTGCTGGCTGGCTACAGAAAGACTGCAGGTCACCACACAAACTGTCTGCTGTGGTTAGCAGGATAGGGTAAATCCAACCGTACCGATGATGTTCCCTGTAAAATAGTTATCTCCAAGTTATAATGCCCTGTTCAATGTAATTTTAGTTTGTTCAATGTAAACCACACTGATGCAGAATAGCACGGTATATAAGAGAATATAAATAAATAATAAATAAATAAATAATGATGCACTGCACATGCAGATCAGCAGTCTACAGCTGATCACATAATGGGGTATGCACCCCCACAGCACCTAGGCCTGGTAGGGGGAACTGACCGTGTCTGTTACTGGCACAGAGTAGCTACAGACCGTGACATTGTGCGGGTCCTATGCTCACCCTGAGGGTGAGGTGGGGCACCCAGCACCAGGTCCGCAGCACCTGGCTTGACTGAGATAGGCTGTGCTGCAGGTCCCCATCAGTGCTAGTGTTTGATAGGTAGTCCTTGCAGATACACCTGTGTCCATCTGTGTTTCCCAGTCACATCTAGCCCTTGTGGACTATGATGCACCCAGAATAGTGCATATCCTGTGTGGGTGCCATGGTCACATGCTATAGGTGAGGGGGGGGGGTGTTTGGACCCAAAAGCAGATTATGTAGCACCACCCAACCCTCCCTCTGTGGCTCAGAGTGGGGGGACAGGATCTCCCACCAACAGATCCACATTGTACATCACTGCAATGGTGGCAGAAGAGGGGACCATCAACCCAAGTCCTGCTAGGGAACAGGCACCCTACAGGGCAGTCAATGCAGATCTATATGCATCACATAAGGCAATGGCAGACAGGCAGAACGCTGGAGCAGCACAGCTGTCCCGTCCCCACCCCACCCCACCCCACCCCACCCCACCCTCACCACTATCTGACATTAAACAGCAGAGGGCACAGTCAGCCTCCACCCACTTCACTCTGCAAGACATTCTAGCCATACACATGCTAACTGCAGACAATCTGCTAGCTAGTACATAGCATATGCTCCTGGAGGAACTGTGTGCACCCAAAAATGGGTTGTGAGCGCACGCACACACACCAAGCAGGTATGTCAGTGATTGGGCCCCCAAAAAAGAACCCATAAATACCACTTGAGAGAAATAGAGTATAGCACTATGGGGAAACCTAGCCATGCCGTGGTCACAGCTCAGTCAGGGTGAGAGTGACCTCCCAGAATGACATACTGTGGCCACCCTGTCTGTGCAGGTGGTGGTCGGGCACTACAATGTCCCAGCCATTACCCTATACCCTGTGCAGATGCATCCTGCCCATGCCACCCTGTCGGGGCCATACCCACAGTACCTTGCTCCTTATTATGCACATTGGCAGGCTAACACTGGAAACAGTGCAAGCAGTGTGGGCTCAGTAAGGTGTAGGTAGCCACAACACACTGGATAGACAGACACACACTCCCACACCTATGCTAGCATTGTGCAAATATAGAGATTTGTGGCAGCCCTGGCCGCCACACCAGTCCTGGGCACAGTGCAGGCATTGCTATGGTATGCAAAACTGTTGGGATCACTCCCCAGTGTGGTAAACACTGTCAGAATCAATAACTGAAACACACTCCACAGATATCAGAAAGGTTGCTATGATGAATCTCTATAAACAAATCATGTTTAACTTAGGATTTGTTATCTGACATTAATCATAGCAACCTTTTGATATATGTGGAACGTGTTCCCAAGTTTAGGACGGCATTGCTAAGGTATGCAGGTGCCAGTATTGGGAGATGCTGTTCCGCGCAGGGCCCAACAGCCTGACTCTTCATGAGGCATTGGATAGTGGAGGGTGTGGGTGTTTGTACCCCTGTTGGCCTCTGCTTTAGGGCTGAGTTTCCCAACTCCGGTCCTGGTGGGCCAAACACCGTTCAGGTTTTCATGCTGTCCCTAATGAATATGCATGAGATACATTTGCATACAATGGGGGCGGTGCATACAAATGCAGCACAGGCATATTTATTAGGGACAGCATGAAACCTGAATGGTGTTTGGCCCTCCAGGACTGCAGTTGGGAAACTCTTCTCTAGGGATTGCACATGCTTATGGTGTCTGTGCTCTGTATGGTAAAATATAGGCATTCAGGCATGTTTATTTTATCGGCAATAAAGGTTCCATCTTTATTACCATGGTTTAGTACTGGGTAAAATATGGGGACAGGTTTGGCAGGAGCCACAGATGGGACTTGAACTTGTGATCTTCTGCACCTGAACACACTGACTGTATGTACTGCACCAAACTGTTGCCACATGGGGATACCATGACTATTCGTCAGACAGACCTTGTGCAGTGCACGGCACCCACCTAAATGGGGCTTGGCTGTGGTCTGCTGTGGGCAGATGCCACTGCCCCCTTCTCCACCAGCACCCCTCCGCCACCATGCTGACATGCCCTTATGCCGGTGGTGCTGGTGTTGCGCAGTCCCAGGCCATCCAGTGTGCCGGTAGGCAGCTGCCTATGGTGTGGGTTCTCGGGTAGGGGTGCCTCCATGGACATGCGTGCTTTCCCCCGGCACCGCTTGCCAATGTTATGTGCCCTTGGGGGTACCTGCTGGGTAATATCCCCTGTGACACTGTGGGACATATACTCGTGCCCATGTTGGACCCTCGTTAGTTGCTGTCTTGCTGCTTTACAGTTTCGGCATTCCTATGTGCCACCTAGGCATCTGCCTAGTCCACACTGTACCCCAACAGGACCACAGAATGTGCCGCCTGCAGCTCCCTATATCCCATTTACAGCATCAGTACAGTTGCCCTTTCCTACGTGCCCACTCTGCTGTTGCTGCATATGTGCACGCCATAACAAACTGCCCAATATAAACGACAAAAACCCTGATCACCGCTATTTCAATGTGGGATCATTCACTTTGTAGGGGGATAGAGCATAGGCCCTTCAAACATGATATCTTCCTTTTTACGCTTTGTCAGTAGTGTTGCTTTATGTTTATCATTAATATCACTATTGGCCAGCTTGGTTATTGGGATTTCAGATGTGGTTCTGGTCATTTTATATGTTTATTTGCCTTTTTGGTTCCTGCACATGTATCACTACTAGCACTTTTCTGGGTTTCTCTGCCTTTGCTGTACATTGCTGACTGAAATGGTTTCTCTCTCCTGCAAATGTGCCTCTAGCATAAGGTTTTCACTGGCGCTAATTTTCAGACCTTCATTTCACGGCGTTAGTGTGCATGGAGCCACTCTCCGCCCATTGACCCCTCATCTCCGCCCTTGGGGAGCCTTACTCCGCCCTCTGGGAGCCTTACTCCACCCTCTGCGCACCTTAACGCCGCCGCAGACATTATCACGCGATACGTGATGTTCTCGCACGGTAAAGCGCCATTATCGCGTGATAATGTCATGTATTGCATGATAACATCGCCGCTGCTACGTTAAGATGGTTTTGTAAACATACCCCTAAGTTTAGACCTACTCCAGGCACAAACAGACATCTGAAAAGTTCTTGTTATGACTGAAAAATAACATCTCCAGGACCCAGCACAATTTCAATGATGGCAGCAGTAGTTTTTGAGCCCTGGCTTCCCCATACCTACTTTACACTAACCATTGGGCTATTCCTTCCCAACCAGATTCAGAGATATTATTCTGGGAATGTCTACAGGGGCAGCTCAAGGCAATCTGCTGCCTGATGCGAGGGATGAAATGGTGCCTTCCTCCCTCCCAGGAACAGGGGGTGGGGCTTCCTCATAACTCCAGTCAGGGACCCAACCAGCTCAAAAAGACGATTTGATAATGTGGAAGAAATCAATCGACTATCATATGTTAGAGAAGCAACAGTAATAAATAGCTTTCAGAACCTGAAATGTTCTAATCAATAGTCATGGGAACTCTAATCTTGCAAAAGCAAAACATATGGAGAATATCTTAAAATACTTAGCTAGCACTTGTATGAAGCAGACTGCAGCCACAATGGAAAGTTTGATGCATCCCAATGTTGGTCAATGTTTTGTGGTACGCTGCCTCAGGGGTACCTTAAAATACATAAACAAGCAATTAAATTCAATATTCAACTGCAGAACACAGGCACTTACATATCTATAGGCTTTCAGATTTGCTAATACATGCTTAGAAGAGCATCCTCAATTAAGTCAGTTGCATCCATGTCATGCTGTTCACCATTAGAGCGTACTTTCTTAATTTCAGCAGACTTTTGTAGGAGGACGTCAGGGGCAATAGCTGAAAGTTTTGTACCATCGTATTGGATCTCAAACATCCTGCAGTGTTCTTTGAGCTGTGAGTGTTTATGGAAAGACGTTTCTGGCAATGGCACTGGCATATCCTCACAAAGTCAGATGTCTGCTTTTCCTTAGTTTCTGGACTGTAAGAATCCGAATTCATTCCTTAACAGAGAGTTTAGGCTGGTTCATTCTTGATTGGATAGTATCAAAGCCAATATTCCAGAGTCAGAGAGGAGCAGAAATGGTTTTCATTTGATTTAGTTTAGAGAGCCTATTTTCACCACTTGCAAGCATTACTGCAATTATCAGAAATGTGCAGGACACCAGACACATTTGGAAATATGGTAAATGGTTTTCTGTAGCATGTGGTCCACAACATATTTTGACATGGAATGATACATGCTAGTCTTTATCTGCCATCATTTACTATGTTGCTATGTAGTTGTGTAGTTTGGTTGAGGCCTTTATTCTTCTCCATTTTCGTTCTAGCAGCCTCAGTTTATGCTTGGCAATTCTTAGATCTCTGGTGTACCAGGCTACAGATGTCCGAGGTTTGATGCTGGTGTTGGTCTGTGGCCATGTAGCGATTCCCTTTATCAATTGGTTCCAGTTGTGAATTAATGTGCCTATGTTGTCTGGGCTAGTGTCCAAAATTGGTAGGAGGTTGTCTGGGAAGATTTTCTTGTTTAGGTTGAGGAATCTGGGAGACTGCAAAGGATAGTGATCCTGCTTCTCACTTATGTACATCCATGGGATGTAGAATGTGATAGTTTTATGGTCTGACCACGGTAGAGACTCAGTTATTATTGTTGGAAGTTGATGGTTTCTGATCATCATCTGTGGGACGAAGATAAGGTCTAGGGTGTGTCTTTTATTATAGGTGTGTTCCTTAACTAGTTGGGTGTCTTCCAGGGCCTCCATTGCTTCCATAAAGGATTTTGACCAAGGATAGGTTTAAGTCTCCAAATAGTAGGAGGTGATTGTTGGAGTGGATGTGGTTGAAAATGACTTTGAGTTGTGCTGGTAGTTCTTCGGTTCTCGAGTTAGGGGATCTATATGACAGATAGAGTGTCAGGTGTTTGTTTGAAATAGTGATAGTATCCATTCCTCCTCATGTGCTAGAGGAAGTCGCATGGTGGTCCAGTTTGTTCTTGGCCAAGATAATAACTTTGCAGCCTTTGCAGTTAGTTCTATGGCAGCAGAAGAATTTGTATTTGGGTGGTATCAGTTGATTCATCAAGATATTGTTTGTATTGGTAAACCAGGATTCTGTAATGAACTTTATGTCAATCTTTTGGTCCACCAGGTAGTCTAGATGATTTGTGTCTTATTGTGAGCTGAGTGAGCATTGAGGAGTATACATTTGATGTCCAGATGGCTGGGTGCAGTTCCATGGGCTTGTAGGTCAGAAGTTTCTTGAGGCTTTATTTGGATGAGGTTTAAGGGTACTCTGTATTTAGGTCTGAGTGTAGGCGCATAAAGAACATGTGGCAGGTATGAGTGGATAATAGGTATGAAGCTTCCATGGGGATGATGCCAATAGAGCTTTAATGGCAAGAAGGTAGAAATCAAGAGTGATAGGGGTGCCATAACTGCTTGTGATTGCACAGGGTTTCAAAATTCATATAATGTACAGGAGAGAGGTGGTGAGCAGTCAAAGAGTATTAGACAAGTAGATAGTGAGATACTGTGCCTAGGTTTGAATGCGTGTTGGTACCTTAATGATGTGTGCTGAGTGACAGCAGTCTGTATGGTGGTTCCTTGCGATACCAACTGAAAATGTTCTTACCTGTGGTAGTATTGTCAAGGTAACGATTGTTGGTGCGTTTCAGGGTCTTGTGCAGTGCTGCTGTTGTCAGGTGTTGGTATATCCCTAAACAAAGGCATGGGGAGGGCTGACCTGCATGGAGCGGCAGGTGCACCTACTCTTGCTGCCTTGTTGGGCAGACTAGATGGACCATACTGGACTTTATCTGCCATCAAATACTGTTACTATGTTACTATCTTTTTTCATTAAGAATTTGACAATTTCAAAGAGTTCTCAGAGTGCTTTTCATTACCTAGAACCTTTGTTATGAAGCACATTATATCCTATCCTCATTTCAAGCCTGGCATTTTTTTCAATTGTTTTTAATTAGCAGGGAATAGTTTGTTGTATCTAGATGGTAGCCTCCCTCTTCTGCTGGTCTCTAACTTCTCTCTATTGCATTTCCTTCTTTTCTTTATCATCTCTGTTTGCACTGAGATTCTTCTGAACAAAAACTCTTGCTGGAACTATGAGGAATGCTGAATGGATTTCTACTAGAGTCAATTCTGTAATGTGCCTCTTAACCCCTGAGGAAGGCAGTGCCGAAACATGGCCATATCGGGTTAGGCTCGTTATACTCCAGAATTGAGAGAAATACCATGCTCTGTACTGGTTTGTTCTTCATTTACGTGGTAGTTGTGCTTTGTTGTTGGATGCTCATTATAACCTATGTTACTATGTTACTGGTAGGGAATAGTTTGTTGCATCTAAATAGTGCCTTCCCTCTTCTGCTGGTCTCTAAATTCTCTCTATTGCATTTCCTTCTTTTCTTTACCATCTCTGTTCATTCACCTTCCCATATCCTCCTCCTAAAGACAAGTAAAGGGCCATTTTGCATAGCAAATTGAGGGCAAAACTGGAATGTCCAGGTTGGGATTTTCACAATTCCTTTAGTATTTCACAAGAGGCTCTGCCAATAGTAGGGCCTTTTGTAAAATATGTAGGAGGACACCAGAAAATACACCTGTGTTTGCCAGCACATACAGCAGGAGCAGTGATCTCACAAACTTACACATAGGGGTATGTTTACTAAACTGCGGTAATGTCATTCGCGTTAGGTTCCGCGGTAAAGGTACAGATGCCCATATAAAGGTGTGGGCATTGCATCGTTACAGCAAGCTGTAGCAGCTAACGTGCATTACAAGGCGCCTTAGGCTAATGAGCGTTACAAGGCACCTTGCAAGGTGCCTTATAAGGCACCCTGCAAGGCACCTTGTAAGGCGCCTTATAAGGCACCTTGTAAGGCGCCTTATAAGGCACCTTACAAGGTGCCTTGCAAGGTGCCTTATAAGGTGCCCAGTAAGGTGCCTATTAAGGTGCCTAGTAAGGTGCCTATTAAGGTGCCTAGTAAGGTGCCCTATAGGGCCTCCTAGGCTAAGCGCCATATTAGGCACCCTTGGACAAGGCATCGCAGAAGGCACCCTGGGCTACAGAACCATAGGTTAAGGTGGCCTAACAA
The DNA here is from genome assembly GCA_033557465.1 of Ichthyophis bannanicus. NCBI lineage: Eukaryota > Metazoa > Chordata > Amphibia > Gymnophiona > Ichthyophiidae > Ichthyophis > Ichthyophis bannanicus. The sequence continues at coordinate 1,393,865,358 of CM066031.1, read as the reverse complement.
GGTTATGGTGTCCTAGGTTAGTGTGCCCTAGGGACTGCAAGGTGCCTCAGGATGACATGCATGACCTGTGCGGAACAGAGACAGATGTAGCCCTAACACTAGATAGAGCACTCAGGAAAGGCAATGAACAGGTAAGTGAAGGAGGGAGAAGTGGGAGCCGCTGGACCTGCCATATCTGCGGGCATCCCATGTGCCTGCTAGTACTGATGACAAACATGGTGGGGCAGCTGTACCACAGCACAGGGTGTTGGCAATGTAAAGTACTGGAAAAACAGTTGGTGGCAGACGATGGGAATACGTGTCCCCCAGTGGAGGCGGAGGTGGCAGGATAGTTACAATGATGGGTGGACAGAGGAGTGGTGGTGCCATGCAGATCAGGCACATGCGAGGCAAGCATGAAGAGGCGCAATGCAGGAAAGGGTAGCGGGGCATGACATGGGGTGGCAGCCTGCACTGGCAGACAGGACTCTACACAACTGACAGACGCAGATAGATGGACCGAGGGAATGCTGGCAATTGTGGCGAGGGTATTTTGGGCTGGAAGCACAGATCTGCAAATATATGACCTCTACAGGCATGCACACTATTTGAGTAGAACAGGCATGAGAGGAGGGAACAAAGAGGAACTGAACCCATGAACACTGCCAAGAATGGCATTGTATTAACCAATAGGCTATACCTCCATGGTGTATGTCACAGCAATGTCTGGGTACAGAAGGACTGCAGGTCACTGCACAAACTGTCTGCTCTGAGTGCCAGGATAGGGTAACCCCACCAGCACCCATGATGCATTGCACATGCTGAATAGCAGTCTGCAGCTGATTACCAAATGGGGTCTGCACCTCTCCAGTAACTCAGCTTGGAAAGACGAACTGACAGTGCGTGATACAGGCACAGAGTAGCTACAGACCATGCCATTGTGCAGGTCTGTGTTCACCCAAAGGGATAGGATGGGTGTCCAGCACTAGGTCCGCAGTACATGTGGTGCTAGAGATAGGTCCTGCTGTACATCCCTATCACTACCAGTGGGTGACAGGTGTTCCTTGCAGTGCAGCCAAAGGTAATTTGGTGTCCATCTGTATCCTGCAGTCACATGTGGCCCTGTGGGACCAGACACCAGCCAGATTGGTGTATACCCCATGTTATGGTCTGGCTGACATGGGCAGCTGTTATCAGGGCAGAGGGGTTCCTAGAATTGCATGAAGTGTGTGCAGCAGTGCCTTTATAGTTTGCAGTGGTATATACTACATACCCCAAAGGGCCCACATCACCCTTTTTGTAGGTAAAGAACAGGTGCCCCTGCCCTGGGGAAGCAACCTCAATTCTGTTTGGATCAGACAGCCCTCCAGGGTTGGTGGGCCAGAGCCATACCTATGACAGGAGCAGTGGCACACCAGCAACAATGCTGGGGTTAGGTCTGGAAAACCCCAACTGCTTCCCACCACTGTCTGCCAGTCACTAGCAGACAGCACAGTCAGACCAAACCTTAAAGGTATTCTCACCATGCACAGTCTAACTGCAGACAGTCTACCAGCCTGCTCACAGAGAAACTATGTGCAGCAAGCAGGCAACTCAGCGATTGGGACCCCAGGACTGGGGAACACAAATATATCACTGGAGACAGATAGTGTAGAGAGCTATGTGGGAACCTAGACCTGCCATGGTCACTGCTCAGTCAGAGTGAGTGCCCTCCCAGCATGCCATGCTGTAGCCACCCTGTCCATGCAGGTGGTAGTCAGTGTCCCAGCCATTGCTCCACACCCTGTGAAGATGCATCCTGGCCAATCTGCCTTGTCCGGGCCATACCCAAAATACCTTGCTCTTCATTATGCACCTATTCAGGCTAACGCTGGTAACAGTGGGACATTTTGGGCCCAGTGAAGGGTGGGCAGCCACAGAACAATGGATAGACATACACACACTCTCACTCCTATTGCAGCATTGTACAAAGATAGGGGTGGTTGGCAACCCTGCGCGCCACACTGGACCTGATCACAGTGCCGACATTGCTAAACTGTGCAGGGGGTAGTAGTAGTGCTCTGGTGATAACTTCAGCTCAATGCTGGGGCCAACAGCCTGACTCTCCATGCATCTTTGGATTGTGAAGCCTGTGTGAGTGGGTGTTTGTACCCATGTTCGCCGCTGCTTTGGGCTTTGCACATGTTGCTGTTGTATCTGCATTGTAGGGTAAAACATAGGGACATGCTCTGCAGGAACCACAACTGGGGCTTGAACCTGTGACCCTCTGCTTCTGGACACACTGGCTGGATGTACTGCACCACACTGTTGCCACAGATGCACAATAGTCCCTGCGGATACCTGTACTTTTCCTCAGTCAGACTTTGTATGTTGCACTGCACACCACGTACTGATGCAGGGCATGGCCAAGTCCACTGCAGGGAGGTGGCACTGCCCCCTCCAGCACAGGCACACCCACCCCTGCCAAGCTGACATGGCCATTTGCTGTCGGTGCTGGTAGTGTGCAGTCCCAGGCCATCCACTGTATCGTTCCATGGTGAGACCGCTCCTTGAATATTGTGTGCAATTCTGGTCGCTATATCTTAAAAAGGATATTGCGTTATTAGAAAAGGTTCAGAGAAGAGCCACCAAAACGGTAAAGGGGATGGAAGGATACCCCTATGAAGAAAGGCTAAAAAGGTTAGGGCTCTTTATTCTGGAAAAGAGATGGCTGAGGGGAGATATGACAGAAGTCTATAAATTGATGAACCGAGTGGAACGGGTAAACATAGATCGATTGTTTACGTTATCAGAATATAGAAAGACTAGGGGACATGAAATGAAGCTATGGCGTAAACTATTTAAGACTAATAAGAGAAAATATTTTTTCACTCAATATGTAATCAAACTCTGGAATTTGTTACTGCAGGATGTAGTAAAAGCTGTTAGTTTAGCTGGGTTTAAAAAAGGTTTGGACAAGTTCCTGGATGAAAGTTACATAAACCATTATTAAAAAGGGACTCAGGATATCAATGCTTGACCCAATACAAGCATTGTGGAACCTGTGTCTTTTGGGGAAACTGCTAGGTACGTATGACCTAGATTGGCCACTGTTGGAAACAGGATACTGGGCTTGATGGACCTTGGTCTGACCCAGTATGGCATATCTTATGTTCTTATGTTCCAGGTCAGGAACTTTGTTGGCTAGGTTTCAAGCACTTGTGCTCACTGCTTTCCAGCATTTGTTGACTAGTTTGCTGGATTTTTGCATGGATTTTGTTATACATGCCTCTTCCCACTTGCCATTGATGTGTGGGTTAATAGTGTGGCTGTTTCCAATGTTATTTTTTGCTGGGACTTGTTCTTTTCCATCCATCACCCCCTTTCCCTAGGGATCTTTTTTCCTGCGACAGAGAGATGTTGTCCATCAACACAATATAGCCTCTTGTTGCTCCATCTATTTCCCCAGTTGCCTATATAACTAACTCTTTCTTGTTTACACCAGTTTTGGAGCCATGTATTGAAGTTGATTATGCAATTCAGCTTTTCTGCCCTCTTACCATGAACAGCTGAAAATGCTATAGTGTTAACAATGGGTTTGATTTTCTCTCCTAGAATCTCGAATTCCTTTTGAACTGTAAAGGCACTGTTTCTAGCCAGGTCATTTGTACCCAAGTGGATGATAACATCAATTTTGGAGTGTTCACTTTCTGCACTAAGGGCTATGTTTACTAAATCGCGTTAGTGCAGTTCGCGGTAGGAGCCGCGGTAGTGAAAGAAACCCCAAATAAGGACATGGGCGGTACATCGTTACCACTACCGCGCGTTAGCAAAATTAACGAGCGCAACCGGGCGCCGTGCCACGTTACTGCGCGTTAATCATAAGAAGACGTATAGACACAAAGCACTGAAACAGAGCTGTAGCACAATGGTTACGGTACTGACCGCTGTTACAGGCAGCATGGGTTCGAGCCCCAGTGTGCCTAACACAGAAGGCTGTCTCAGGCATCACCCTGTACATTACAGAAGGAAAGAGGAGGCATGCTTTTCGTTACGCTGAGTATTGGTGTCAGAAGAACACCCTCGGAATGTGCCTAGCCACGTACGTTGGTACGTGCGTAGCGACGCGCGTACATTCGTGCGTGGGTACGTGCTTGTTTACGTGCGTGGGTACGTGTGTTTTTACCAGTGTGGGCATCTTATATTACAGACTTTGTAGGGTGTCCTGCACCTATGCATTATGCTAACAGATGTACATGTGATGGCCAATGGTTTATCAGAGCCTGTGAGCAGGTGCTGGTGTTGCACAGGGTTGGATTGGGCCAGTCACACCCATGATGCACTGCACATGCAAAGCAGCTGTCCACAGATACACACCATGGGGAATGCACCCCCACAGCACCTCGGCCTGGTAGGGGGTACCGACTGTGTGTTGTACTGGCACAGAGCAGCTACACACCGTCACATTGTGCGGGTACTGTGCTCACCCTGAGGGTGCAGTGAGGCGCCCAGCACTAGGTCCACAGCACCGGCCATGGCGCAGGTCCAAAGCAGTGTTACTGTGTGAGATAGGTAGTGTCTGCAGGAACACCTTGGACATCTCTGTCTGTTTCAGTCAGGTACAGCCCCCATGCACCACCACCACACCCCTCCCCCAGGGCTGAGGGAGGCAAACAGGGTCTCCTATCAAAGGATCCACAGTCTACCGTGCTGCAACGGTGGCAGTAGAGGGGAACATGAACCCTAGTCCTGCTGGGGAACAGACACCCCACAGGGCAGGCAATGCAGCTCTGTACACAGCCATAACACAATAGCAGACAGACATTAGGCCTGGATATGGTATGCTGCACCCCACCACTATCTGATATTCCCCTGGTGCAAGCCATCAGCCACTGCACCCTGCAAGCCACTCCATCACAACACCTACCAGCTGCAAACAGTCTGCTAGTGCCCAGTGGAGATGCCTGCACCCAGAACTGGGATGTCAGCATACACAGCAAGCAGATACATCAGTGACTGGGCCCCAGACGGAAACCCATATGTATCACATGAGAGAAATACTAGATAGCACAATGGGAGTGCCTAGCCATGCTGTGGTCACTGCACAGTCAGGGTGAGAGTGATCTCTCAGCAGGATATACTGAGGTCACCCTGTCTGTGTAGTTGGTGGCCAGGCACTACAATGTGCCTGTCACTGCCCTATGCCCTGTGCAGATGCACCCTGGCCAGGCCACCCTGTCCGGCCTATACCCATGGTACCTTGCTCCTCATTATGCACATTGGCAGCCCAATACTGGCAACAGTGCTGGCAGTGTGGGCTGTTGAAGGTGTTTGCAGCCACCACACACTGGATAGACAGACAGCCACCCCCACACCTATGCCAGCATTGTGCTACTATAGAGGTGGTCAGCAGCCATACCCACCACACCAGTCCTGGGCATAGTACAGGCATGGATATGGTACACGAGACTGTTGGGGGGTCACTCCCCAGGGTGGTGAACACTGTCAGAGACCAGACCTGCAGCACACACCGCAGACATCAGAATGATTGTTATGGTGGAGCTCAATGAGCAAAATGTGCTTAACGTAGGAATTGATATCTGCCAGTTATCAGAGGAAACGTTTGATAGCTGTGTACCATATACCCAGGTGTAGGGTGGCATTGCTAAGGTATGCAACTGCTAGTATTGGGAGATACAGGCAGGGCCCAATGTCTTGCCTCTCCAGCTGGCATTGGCCAATGGGGCCTGTGGGTGGGTGTGTGGCCCTGTTGGCTGCTGCTTTACGGCAGAGTTCCCCAACTCCAGTCCTGGTGTTCCACACACTGTTCGGGTTTTCATGCTGTCTCTCATAAATATGCATGAGCTACATCTGCATACCATGGGGGTGGTGCATAGCTATGCAGCACAGGCATCTTTATTAGAGGCAGCATGACACCGGAATGTTGTGGGGCCCTCCAGGACTGCATTTGCGGGACTCTGCTATAGGTAATGTGCCTGTTTCTTGTGTCTGTGTTTGGTGTGGTAAAATATAGGCCATGCGTATGTTCTCTGCACTACAGGAGTGTCTTTACTATCACTGTTTAGTGGTGGGTAAAACTATGGGGACTGGGTTGGCAGGAGCCCCAACTGGGATTTGAACCTGTGACCCTCTGGTCTTACAGGCACTGGCTGTGTCTGTTGCACCACACTGTGGCCACAGAGACAGTGCAGTCCCTGGAGTTAGTTAAACCGGCCTGACGAGTCAGAAACCCTGCTCTGCAACAGGTTTACTGTGGCCTCATTTACCTTGTATGCAGACAAAGGTGCACATAAACCGCAGATATGACCTCACAAAAGGGGCACACACCCATCACCAAGCTGGGCAACAATGCTATCATTGGGAAACATTACACCACACACCCAGGACAGCTCCTTTACACTGTAATGCTCTTTGAAAGGGTCTGCGGAGCGTAGCCCCTTCCACACATCATTTCCTTTTATTTTGGTGCTTTCCAGGGAGTGTTGTTCCTTGTTGCCCATTGCTATCACTGTTGCCCAGCTGACTTCTGCTTTTTCAAATGTTTCTTGTGGTCATTTTTAACGTTTTATGTGATATTTTGTTCTGTGCACATGTATCACACTGCTCACGTTTTGTGGGTTTCCACGGTTTTCTGTACATTGCTGACGTAAATGGTTTCTCTTCCCTTTAATGCCTTTAACGACAGGTTTTCATTTGCGTTGGAAGTGAGCTCTGACACTCCGCGCGTTAGTATGGGGGGAGCCTCTCTCCGCCCACTCTCCGCCCATTGACCCCTTCTCTCCGCCCACTCTCCACCTTCTGCGCTGTTTTAACGCACCGCGGAGCTTTACGATCGTTAACTACGGTTACCGCGCGTAGTATGATGTTAACGGTCGTTAGCGTGTCGGTACGCGCGTTATACGGCACTTACGGTCGTTAACGTCATACTACGCGCGTTATTCACGTTTAGTAAACATAGCCCTAAGTGTGCCAACAATTTGATTCATATTCCTGTTGGCTGAAGAGCCTGGGAGGCATTTGACCATCTTCTGTCCTTTGGACTGTATTCCCAAGTTAGTGCCTCTGATGATGGAATCTCCAAGTAGTAGTAGTTTCCTGTTCTGTGATTTTTTCTTCATATTTGGTGTATTATCAATAGATTGGACAGTAACCTTCTCATTTAAGGGCACTTCAGTTTCCGCTAACTGGGCACTCTCATTTTTGAAGGCAGAGAAGGCATTACGCAGGATATCTCTTAATGGAGAGGGTGTCTTCATGTTACAGGTCACAACCTACCAGAGCCCTCTGTGATCCATTTGTGCCTGGGCTGTTTGATTCTTTGTGGGAGCGATGGTGGATTTCTTTCAATTTGTATCCTAGAGGAGGTGTGTTTAATTGCAGCTCATTCTTCCCATAATAGAATCAATTCTTTATGCATAGCAGATAAATTGAGACATATAGGGCAAGCTCTTAGGCTCCAAATGATTCTTAGAATGAAGGCACCACAGCTATTGCATTGAATACACGACATGCTAATTAATATGGTTATAAAGCAGTTCTAGGACAAAGAGAAAAGGTGGGTGTTACACCTAATTTGAGGATAGATGTCAATCTATGATATGACGACTGTATAGGCAATGCAACTCCGGGGTGGGTTGGGTGAGCAGTAGGATGGGTGGGAATTTAAATGTCCATGGTCAGTAGACCTTATATGAACCAAGGGTACACTCAGATTTCTGATTTAAAAAGGCTATGCAAGGAATGTAGGCAAGCTAAATTTTCCTAAACTTAAAACTAAATTTAGGTTGTTTGCTACTAGACTCTAGATCAAGGTGGTAGTGAACAGATAGAAATTTGATTGAAACAGAAAGATAGGAAGAGCAAAGTTGTTTTTTTGTGTGTGTGTTTGTCCTCCTCTTTTGGTGCAGTTACCCTAATACACCACAGTGCCTAAGTAGTATTATAAGAGAATAAACAGGTAATAAATAGGTAAGGAAAATTTATATAAAAACAATCATATATTAGAGTTAGAAAGCTTAACTTTATAGAGTCTCTTGAAACTGTGATGGCAGTTATTGGATCAGACTGTTTTCTCAGGCAGCAGATGCTGATTGAATTAACCACACCCTGTGAGGCAGGCATGTAACAGAACAATTAAAACTTTAAAAGTTCAAAATGAAATCTTACTTCTTATATCAACCTACTATGAATTACCTTAGATTATTATTTTAGCTCACTAGCAGATGTACACCATGCTTTCAGACACACTTCCTGCTTTGTGATGCTTAGAATCTAATAATGCAGTCATAAAAAAGCTTCAAAAACAAATAGAAGAAAAATACACCAAAGCAAACAATGCTATCAAAAAATGACTGCTAATCCAAAAACAGAACAACAAATGAAGGTGACAGGCATCAGTAAAAAATGGTATACAAATTCAATGTGGGTCATGAAAGAATCATTATATGAAACATCAAGTGCCTACCCATTCAACTTAAAATATATAAAACACACTTATCTTCAAAAACATATATGGCTTCAAAGCCTCAATACAGCTTCATAACATCAGACAAGTACCCCAATGCTGGCACATTTCACAATGTTTATTGCATCAGGAGGTAATTTCAAAGCACAGACATTGCGCTATGATCCACCAGATCAGAATCACTTTGTAGTCATCTTAACCCAGGGGGACGCTACTTTTGCATCTCACCATATGGACAGCACTCAACTGATGACAGCTTTAGCATTCCTGCCTCCATTTCACTTCTGCCTGCATACTGGAAGCTGAAAATAAGCCTACTTTCCCTATGAAGAGCTAAAAGCTGATGTTCCTCAAGGTGAAGAAGCCTCTACAGTTCTGCATTCCTCCACTACCCCAAGCCAGAGTCCCTGAGGAAGTATCATCTCAGGAAGAGTTGTAGGAGAGGAAGGAGGTGCATGTGACACCACTCCTATGTTTTCAAGCCTGAGATCCCCCTTTACTCTCCCTACATCTTACCCTAGCATTGCCATTTTGTGCAAACAGAAGAGGTGGAGAAAGCCCCTGCCCCTCTGCAGGAAGTTTTACCTCTCCTGCAGGAGGGACAGGATAAGAGAGATGGCAAAGAGAGCTTAAGTAGCCTCCCATAGAATGAAGGGATCCATGTCTAGGGTGGGTGGGACTTTGAATTAGTTCTCCTTTTCCCTGTGCTGGTCTCAGGCATTCCCCTTCACCTGCCCTTGCCAAGAGGCACTTGAGGGGATTTCTCCTCTCTTCTCCCTCGGATTGACCACCAACTGTGTAAGTGACTAGACTGTGGAGGAGGAACAGACCCTTAATGTCTTGCCCTGGTAGATGAAGTGGGAAAGCAAGCCAGCCCATGGAGAGTATCCCCAAGGCTCATCTTCACCCCCCCCCCCCCCCCCGGCCATTAAATAGGGGTAACATGAGAATGGAGGGCATAGGAGTGGAAGCTGGTAAGGTTTTACAATTGCTTGATGGACCCTCTCAGCTGTAGAGATAAGGAAACATACCCATCCCCTCTTAAACCCCTGATCTGCCCACGAGGTACAGGTGGAGGAGGGGAAGCTCCCCAAGGAAGAATGAACCATAGATATAATGCTTCCTCCCCTGAAGCTTGTATCTGTAGTCACAAAGGCAGAGGTGGTCTTCTCCCAATACTCAGAGAGGGTGTGGGATCAAATCCTACCTCAGTTCAGGGACAGGTTCACTCATATATTTCCCTGTCCTGGGGTCAGCATCAGGGTGAGAGGCCCAAATCCCAATCCCCTAGTTTCCATTCTCTACTGAGCAAGCAAGATAGGTAGAGGAAAGAGGCCAAGAGCAAATCTGGCCTCTTGATCCTCTTCCTTGTGATAGTCATCTTAAAACAAAAAAATGACCAAGCCAGTGTGGATAAGAGACTTTGGGGGAAAAGTACAGCAGCATGGGGAAGCTTAAGGCTGCCTTAAAATATCCCCTCAAGCCTTGAAAAGAAAGAAAGAACCATGCAGGCATAAAAGCACCCTCACAGGGTGGCATTAGTGCCTTTGTCAAAAAACTTGCTGGGCAGAGTATGGTTATTTTGTTCTGCACCCTGAATGTTAATGACTCGAGAGTGGATCTCCTCAGGCACTAGGTGTTATTGTTCTTAAAGACAAGGAGGTACTTTGTGTTAGGGCCAGTCCAAGTATTTTTGCAGCTGTTAAGGGAGCCAGTGTGACATTAACGCCTGTTATTGGCACGCTGGTGCCCTTATCACAACAAAAAAAGATGCTTTAACAGGCATTAAGGACTTCAGCAGTGTTAAGGGCGCAGTGATTAGAGAGTGTGTATTAACAGGGCAGAGAGTGGGTGGTAATAGTGTGTGCTTCCTTAACGCCTATTATGCAACATGCCTACAGGGCCGGCCCATCCATTGTGCGAGAATGTTGTTCGCACAGGGCCCCCACGCAAACTTCATTCTGCACATGGTCAGTTTGCAGAGCCGGCTTCAGAGGGAGCCAGGGAGGCCTGAGGCCCCAGCTCATCTCTGAATAGCTGCTGGAGTGAAGAGCAATGTGTTCCTTCACTCTGGAAGCTCTGTTCTCGTGAAGTGCGCTGAGTGCCGGGAAACAGGAAATGTCCTTTAATCTCCAGTGCCAGTGGGCTTCATGAGAATACAGCTACTGAAGTAAGCTGGGGCTTTGGGCCTCCCTGGCTCTCTCAGAAGACATTCAGACAGGCACAGGGACAACATTTTGGTGGTGGTGAGAAGCGAAGAGGAATGTGACAAAGTCTATATACCCTTTTGATGTCTAGGACATCTGTACCTTGCGCACTCACAATCTTAAATGACAGAGGTGTAAGGCAGGGGTCTCCCAATCCAGTACTGGAGGGCCACAAACCAGTCAGGTTGGGAGGATATCTCTAATGCATATATATCTCATGCATATTCATTAGGGCTATCCCAAAAACCTGCCAGGATTGCGGCCCTCCAGGACAGGTTTGGGGACCCCTGGTTTACATGGAACAAGTTAATAACAGTACAGGTAATTTATAATATAATGCAGGTGACTATATAGAAACGCCAGCTTGGGAAACTATATACAAATAGCTATGAAGAGATAGCTGGTAGTTGAATGGCAGAGTTAATATGGGAACGGAGGTAGTGTTAAGTGTATTTGAAATGGAAACCAGAAAATAGAGTGTTATATTGTAGGGGGTAGGATATGAGGGATGAGAGGGGGAATGATGCAAGTTCTAAGGAGAAGAATGAATTGTCTTTATTATATGAAGAAAAGATAAGAAGGAATAGGGGTTATCGTGGAGGGGAGAGAGAGGGGAGAAGGGGATGGTGTGAGAGAGTAGGGAATGTTCTTGCTGGGGGTTGGTTGCAGTGGATGTGCCATAATATTCTTCAAAGAGGAATGTTTTGAGGTGCTTCTTGAAGGTGATGTGGGATGAAATGCAGCATAATATGTGTGTGGGGGGGGGGAGGGGGAGTTGGTTCCATATAGTGGGGGCATAGAATTCAAATGCTCTGGTGCAGATGCGTTGGGGTTTCTTGCAGAATTGCATTGGTGGGAGTAGAAGATTGTATGTATTCTGTCGGTGAGGTCTGTTATTATTAGGTTGCTTGATTAGAGATTGGAGCTGTTCAGCTGAGGTATTGAAAAAAGCTCTATGAATGATGGTGAGTATCTTGAACTTAATTCAGGATGCAACAGGAAGCCAATGCAGGGATTTTAAGGTGAGAGTGATGTGAGAATGTCTTGGGACACCGGCTATAATGCGAGCTGTGGTATTTTGAGAAAGCTGGAGAGGAGCAATGGTGGTCTTAGGGAGCCCATGGAGGACAAAATTACAATAGTCGAGAAGTGGAGTGATGGAAGCTTGGCAGATTGTATGGAAGCTGTCTAGTGATAGGAGGAGTCGAAGGTTGCGTAGGGTTCAGAGTTTGAAGTAGATGTTTTTTGTGACATTCTTGATGTGATGTTGGAAGTTTAAGTGTTGGTCCAAGGTGATACCGAAGTATTTTGTCTGGGATTTGACTTGTATGGTTGCATCTCCAAGTTTGATACTTTGGAGAACTGTGAAGTTGAGGTCTTTGGAGATGTGAAGGATCTCTGTCTTGTTGAAGTTTAGCAACACTAAAGACTAGGCGGTCAACTTACAGAGGGTGTTAACTATACTTATGGCTGCTGTGTTTCCCCTCCATGCGTGGCGTTTTTTGGGAGAGCTCGATAGCCACAGATAACACGCTATTTATCGCACAAGCCTTTCTTCATAAGTAGTCAAGTCCAGTTATGATAGTGCTGATTTACAGATTGCATACCCCCTGAAGAAGAATTGAAACGTGGAATAGGTACCAGAGAGGGGAAGTTGCAAATCCGCACGTTTTAAGAAATTGGATCAAAAAATTAAGATAAGTCTGATTTTGGAGTACATTGCAACATTTGGTGTTGAATATTAAGAACCTTATATGTGGTCGTTCATGCTATAAGAGCACGAAGTTCATGGGAGATTTACCCAGAGCAGTGCCAATTTCAGTCTGAGACCACAGGTTCTCATTGTTAGAGATCAATAGTAATTTTGTAATGCAGTAAAGTAGAGAAATACAAAATATGTGGAATAAGTTAAACCATATCACCATGCTATGAATATCGGACTGAAGCTTATTTAATTGGAGGGGAAACACAGCAGCCATAAGTATTGTTGAAGTTTAGTGCAAGGTTGTGATACTGTAGCCATAGGAAATTTCCTTGAAACAATCATTATGGGAATAGTCAGGGGAAGAAGTATGAAATGAGGTGAAGATCATTATATCATCGGCATAGAGTTGGTAGCTGACCTTGAATTTTTGTATAATGTGACATAGTGGCCTGATGTAAATGTTGAAAAGGAGTGAGGAAAGGGTGGAACCTTGAGGGACTCCTTGAGGAGGGGTGTAAGACGCTGATGATTGTTTGCCTATCCTTGCTGTTTCAGTTTGGTGGGATAGGTAGGAATGAATCCATTTGAGCGGGGCACCTTGGACTCCAATGGTATTGAGTTGGTTGAGCAAACTTTGGTGGGATACAGTGTCAAATGCAGTAAAGATGTCCAAGAATAACAGTATGAAACTAGAGAGTGTTTTTTCAGTTCCAGTGATGAGTGTATTTAGTATGGATGTGAGAAGGGTTTCAGCACTATGAAAGGGACGAAAACCATGTTGCCTGTAGTCAAGTAGAGCAAATCTGTCCACATGTTCCTGGAGTTGAATTTGAACGGCTTTTTCAATAATTTTGGAGAGGTAAGATACGCTGGCTATAGGTCTGTAGGATGCAGGAGAGTTGGGGTCAAGGTTAAGTTTCTTGAGTAGGGGTCTGACAGAGGCTTGTTTAAGAGCAGGAGGGAGATAGGCTTGGTTGAGTGACATTTGAAGGATGGAAGAGATAAATGGTAGCATAGTAGTTTTCGTATGCTTGATCCAGGTTACCGGGCAGGGGTCAAGGGGGAAGGTGGTGGCATTGATGTAGTTGATGATGTTTAACATTTCTTTAGGGGGAACATCTCTGAAGGTTATCCATGGGGTCATGGTGGAGGATGGAGGAGTGGGAGGAGGTATAATGATGATGGAAGAGTCAGAAAGCTTGTGCTTGGATATTAGGAAGTCAGTTATTAGTTGGAGGTGGATGGTGCCACTGTGTTGGGATTGAGACAGGTCATTTGTGAAGGATTTGACGAGGTTGAATAGTTCTCTCGATTTATTTATAGAGCATAGTATGATGTTTTCATGATGTTTACACTTGGCTTTGATGACATTATTGGAGTATGCTGTCCGATGTTCTAGATAGATAGCTTGAAGTTGTGGTTCTTTAGATTTTCTCCATTGTCGCGCTAGTCTTTGGAGAGAACGTTTTTGATCTCTGAGGTGAGTTGAGTACCAGGGTGCATAAGGGCGATGAGTTTTAGATGAGGTGCGCGGTGGAGCTTTGGCGGCTACAGAGATGGTGGTGTTCCAAGAGTGAACGAGCATATCTAGGTCTGAGTGGAAAAATGCTTGTTTCAGAGTGGGATTATTTGTTGGATGAATGACCTGCAGGCTATTTGAATCCAGATATTGCACTCTAGCATGGTATGGAGATGTAGCATACTGGTTAGTACACTATCCCCATAAACAGGCAATAAGGATTCAGTTCTCACTTTTCATTTTGTGCCTGTGTGTTATTCAGGTCATATCCCCTGCCTGTAACAGTCCAGGCTCTGCTGTAACTTGCAGACAACCATCCTTCTACTTTGTTATGCATTCTGGCGACACTTTGAATCAGCAAATATGCTATTCCCCATCATGCATCTCTGAGAGCATGGCTTTCTTGGTTCTGCTGCAGCCCATTGCAGGGGGTCAGATATGTTCACTCTGCAGATGTCAGGCCCTTGCTTGGAGGCGTGGCATGATGGTTATGCCAATGGCTTGGTGGCCAAGATACCATGGTTTGAGGTTCGCTACTACTCCTTATATGACATTTCAAAATGTGTTACTGTCGCATTTTATGTCTGCCGCAACCTTCATGAACCAACAACACTTCCTTGTGACCTTGAGCAGATCACTTAACCTACCAATGGTTCAGTTGACTGCAGGTCCATACAGTTCCTGTTTAACATCAGACATTGCCAATTGCTGGTAAGATGTACCCCAATGTGACTGCACTGCTACACAGTATACTAACAGGCAGTTAACTGCATATAGCTGTAACTTACTTGGGCAACATGAGTCATGTCTGTCATCATGACTGTGACTGTACAGCTTTGGCTCCATTACATGTCTGCAGTACATGCGGATACATCCTATCCCTCGGATATCCACCTGCAGGTCTCAGCTCATGTCCATACGTACCCCATGTGCCCGGTATGGATAACACCTGTGCAGTTGTTATTAGCACATTTGTCTGAGGTGTTGTCTGGTGGCTGTGTGGCTAGGACAGGTGTGAATCCTATATGTCTGGTATCAGGTCTTACAGGTGGCAATGCTACACATTTTTATGCACAGTACAGATACGTTGGGGATGGCACCTATAGCACATCGGTACTACCAGCCCATACCACCCTCTCCTCTGCCACTATCCGTCCTTCAGCCCATCCATCCACCTCTGTCGACTTTGTGCAGTCCTATTTTCTCGTGCAGGCTGCTATAGCATGTTCTACACTGGTACTCTTAACCACAATTTGGGACAACACACACCCCTCTCCTGTGCCTGATCTGCACATCATCACTTCTGTCACTGCTCACATCCTGCTACCTCTGACTCCACTGGGGGACACAGGTTCCACATCCAATGCCACACACTGACATTGCGCCATGTTACATTGACACCCCTTCTGCATCCATACACCAGCCTCTCACATGCTCATCCACTTTATTGGCTGCCATATAAGATGCCCACTGGGCTGTCAGATCCATCAGCTCCCACGTGTCCTTCCATCCATCACTTCAGATTGTCTTTCCTTGCTGCTCCTTTATCCAGTGTTAGGGTTACAGCCGTTTTTGGATGTTAAGATGCTTGCTTGACACCTTAACACCTGATGTCCTGTTACCGCATGTTAAATAACCCGTAGCACCCTCAATGCCGGAACGTCTCCTACACGCCCAGAGCCTTTTTTGCATGGAAATCATTGTTCGCTGCCGTTAATGCTTGGAAACGCATGCTCCCTTACCGCCATTTAGTAAACATACCCCTAAGTGCTTCAGGTGATTTTCCTACATTATGTACTGTATATATGCAAAGTGTGCTGGAAAGACTGTTTGTCCTTGTCAAGCATTAGCCATTTACAGCCCGATTCCGTCCCAGACGTAGAACCTTCTCTATGTCCGGTCTGAACTGGATGTACAGAGGGTGTCGCAATTCTGATACCGCGGGGCACGTCTAGCCCCTTGGGATCAGAATCGTGATCAGACCTGTACATGCAGGCTGGGACTGCAATTCAGCCCAGCCTGCACGTACAGGCACTGCCTGACTAACTCAGTCAGGGCTTTTAAATGGAGCCACAGCGCCATGGCATCAGGTAGCCATGGCACCGCAGCTCCATTTAAAAGCTATGATCCCAGCTGCTGGATCCTGCTGCTAATTCCTCACAGCCCGACCCCCAATCTGGCCACCTACGGCCAGGGTTGGGCTGAGGAGAATATCCTCGGCCTCCCCTGCCCTGCCCAGGCCCGCTGATCCAATATGTACAGGGAAGATATTCCACCTCGGAGGTTAAATAACTTCCCTGTACAAGTCACCAGCCCTGGACGTACAGGGCTGACATTAGAATCGGTCCTGAAACAAAACAAGGAAGCGGCAGGTTCAACACCCAACACCTTTATTGTTACAAATTAAGTGGCCTAAACCCAACACAGGACCGTGTTTCTATCTCACTTCATCAGGGGTTACCAGGGCACACTGAAAAAACACGTAAATTATAAAATTGCAATTAAAATTAAAACAATAAATATTGAAAAAAAGCTAAAACGATAAATATAAACATAAAAAACTATATTACACATAAAAAAGACTATCTTGAACTATACCAGGCATCTTATTGGTCTCAATCGAAACCAAAGGTGACTAAAAACTTCGTATATCGCAATAAATTTTGGTTAACTCAAAAAAAAAGGATACAATGAAAATCTAATTAAAAATTATAAGAACAATACATATCTATATCTAAAATTTATTGTAATACATCAATCCAATAACAGCCACAAACATAAAAAATTGCAATGAAATACAATTAGAAATACAGAAAACATTGATTAAAAAATCAAAAGGAATTATATAAATATAATAAGAGGAACACTTTATACAAGATTCCATATAAAACAACAGAGAAACAGAAAGGGATGAGGAGACTAAATCTGAGAAAAGCTAAACATGAACTAATAAGGGACACTTAATAACATATAGAAAGGAAAATTACCTGATGGGTGTGTGGTGTTCATAAATTTCGTAATGCTCATTAGAGTAAAATTGAAGTTACTAATATCATAAATAACTTCTGTAAAAAGAAACATAAATTTAAAAATTTGTATGAAATTTTAAAAGCTACCTTCATCAAATAAATTATCCAACATAGAAGGAGAGAGTTATATTAGAAAAATAAATAAACGGGGGGCGGAGCCTGATGTCCAGCGGGTAGGACGCTTTGCGTTGAAGCTCCCGAGAGGCCTACTCAGAATCCTGACTTAATACCTATATAAATTTACTATTTTGCTCCGAGCTGACCGGGGCACCTCGGGGGGGATGGCGGCCCACAAACCAGCGCGCTTGGACTTCGGGTCTCCTTCTTCTTCTCATGGAAAACGCTCCAAAACGGAGGTATCCTCCCCGCAGAAGATGGTTCCATTTCGTGAAAACCCCGCAATGCACCTGGAGATTTTGGAGGAAATACGCGGCGTGAAGGAATTGGTGCAGTCTAATGGAGAAGCGCTTCGAGCCATGCGCGAAGACTTTGGAGTGCTCCAAGACCGACTTGAAGGTCTTTCATTACGGCAGGACAATATGGCGGGGGTCCTCGACTCGCACGAGGCGCGCTTGGGCAAACTGGATGAGGCTGAGCGCCAGATACAGAATCTTCAAAAGGAGTTGGAAGATAGCAATAATCGCGCCCGTCGCAACAATGTGAGGCTCCTTGGAATGCCGGAGGGAGTGGAAGCAGGAGATATAAGAGAATTCTTGCTCAAAACTCTTCCCTCCTTGCTGAAGATTACTTTTCACAGAGAACTGGAAATCGATCGAGCACACCGTGTTCCTGCCCGCATGGCGCTCAACCGCACGACCCCCCGGCCTATTATCTTTAGCTTGCTACGATATCAATAAGTGGAACAAATTTTACATGCTGCCCGAGCGAATCATCATTTGGAATATGAAGGTCGTAAGGTCTCCTTCTTTCCTGATTTGGCAAAGCCTACCGTTGACCGTCGGAAGAAACTCCTTGCTCTTCGCCCTCGACTTCAACAGCTACAGGCTCGCTTTGGCCTGTTGTATCCAGCGAAGCTCCGAGTGACTCTCCATAACCAGACCAGGACGTTCGAGGATCCTGATCTATTATCAACATTTTTGGACTCCAAAGAAGCAGAACAGATGCGCTAATCCCAAATTTTGGACTCTTATCTGCCGGCTCTGTCCGCCATTTTGAAGGGCCCGATGCGGCGATCATAGCCCAGCACAGAAATAGCCTGGACTTTCTTTCTTTCTCTGTATGACTTTTGTCTTAGGTCTCCTCTCCCTTCATGATGTGTGCCTCGGTCGGATTCGGAACACGCACAGTCCTACAGGTTATATGTTTTTTCAATTTCGGCCTTCTCTGGGGTTTCTCCCCGCAGACACATGGTCGCCAGTAATTTTGGGGTTTTGCTTCTCCTCTACTGTACTGCGGTTATCTTTGTTAATGTGGGGCGCTTCATTGTATTATATTAGCTTATTTTCCTATGTCATGTGTACAGCCAGATACAGTCAGTTCGAGGGACACAGTGAAATTATGTGTGCTATCATGCTCAGAATTTTAACTTTTCTAAATGGCCTCATGTAAAATCTTATTATTCATCGAACAAGGCATAGCTGGTCCACTCAGTAGAAAGAAAATCCTTAGCTATCTTAGCCACGAGCACGTTGATTAGGTGTTTCTTCAGGAAACGCACTACACTCTGCTGAAACACTGAAACTCAATGCTAGGCCTCACATGGTAGCTGCCTACTCTCCCACTGTTTCCAAATGGTACGGGATAGTCATTCTGGTCAAGAAGTTTTTGCACGCTATTATACCTGATATTAGCGCTGACATGGAGGGTAGATGGGCCCGTGTACACCTTGAGGTAGGAGATAGTGAATTCACGTGTATTTGCACTATGTCCCGAATGTGGACAACCCTGCTCACTATGCAAGTTTTGCGCAGTTGGCCTCGGCCTCCGCTAATGCTCCATTAATACTTGGTGGCGATTTTATTCAAGTGCTCCCTCAATCTTTTCTTCTCAAACAAGGTGCTTGTTGGTTGGAAGCTCCAGTACCGAGCAGACCTGTGTGGCTAGATATAGTAGCGGGCCTTTGCTCACCGATTCCTTTTACCTTACTCCCTGGTATGACTCTCCCATTAGACTCCCACTATCCACCAATGTTTTTCGACACTTTAGGTGCCTTTAATATTCCTATGCAACCTTTCGACTCCCGACTCTGGTCAGTGTAACTTCAGCATTGCATTCGGAGCACTAGCGTACTCCCGCCATCGGCACTCTCTGCATAAGGTTGATTGGAAACTTCCGATCTCTCGGTAGTTTACCGGGTGTAGCATCCAATTTTACTAAACCTTATGTAATGCTATCGCTAGAGATACCTCTATAGCGCAGAAAGTATGGGAGAGAGAATTGCATGTGACTTTAACCTCGGAGCAATGGAGCCTTATCTGGAGCAGAGGGACACGGGTTTCCGACCCGCCTCACTCACTCAGACCCTCTTCTTTCTAGCCCACCGGTGTTTTTACACTCCTCACAGTTTAGACATATGGAACACTACTCAGGGTAATGGTTGCTGGACACGTCCTGTGGCCATTGGTTTATTACTTCATTTCATGTTATGCATGCATATCCCGCACTACAGTATAACTGGCGTCGGGTCTGGGGTCGTATTTAGTCTATTGTATTTAGTCTACAGCAAGGGATTTTAAATACACGCGCCCTCAGGCGCCGACATCCGGCAGCCCCCACCACCACCAGCAGCTCTCCCCTTCCCGGGGATCGAGCCACCGGCAGCAGCAGGGGCCTGCTGACTCCCGACGCCCAATCCGGGCCCAGCAAGGGATTTTAAATACACGCGCCCTCAGGCGCCGACATCCGGCAGCCCCCACCACCACCAGCAGCTCTCCCCTTCCCGGGGATCGAGCCACCGGCAGCAGCAGGGGCCTGCTGACTCCCGACGCCCAATCCGGGCCCAGCAAGGGATTTTAAATACACGCGCCCTCAGGCGCGCCCGCGACTGGCGGGCCCGCGCCTGAGGGCCTCGCCAGAGGGCCCTTTGGCGTGGCCCTTAGGCGGAGCACGAGAGGCGGCACACCAGATGCCTCACCAGTGACCTAACTGCCGGACACCTGACCAAGATTCCAGCGTTCTACCAACATCGGAACTGTGAGAATGTGTTTTCGTTGAATATCTCCATCTATTGTAAGCCACATTAACTTACAAAGTAACCTGATAGCATCATAACGTATTAGATACTATCTTAGCAATACAATCTTACCAGTTGGAAGTCAATTTAAACTGCCAGCTTTGCACTTCTTACAGTGTTCACATTACTGCAATACTGCATTCTCTCTGTAAAGTTAATCATTATCTTGCATGCAAACTGTACCTGCTCTATTGTGCGCTCTCATATAATTACTCCTCTACAGTGTCTCACACACAATCCAAACCCTCAGAATGGCCCTCCAGGTCGCTGTCATTCTTAGCCTCTACCTCCTCACCCACTGGCTTGGAACCTCCCAATCTCTCTACATACCACATGGCAGGATTCCAATCCTGAATAGCCATGGAAAAAGATGGAATAGTCCTCCTTACTTCAACACAGAAAGTAACACCTACTCACGCCACTCCCACCTGATACATGTAGCACTCCAGCTATCCAATACACCCAACCAGGAAAAACCTTGTAGATGCCGACCCCTAAAATGTGCCATCATTAACGCACGTTCCATCCGCAAAAAATGGCCTGTTGTCCTTGACACAATCTCCTTCTATGACCTTGAGATCCTCATGATCACAGAAACATGGCTATCACCAGAAGACAACGTCCTCCTCAATCAACTACTTCCCCCCAATTTTTCCATACACACGAAACATAGGGAAAACAAAAAAGGAGGAGGGGTGCTCATAATCTCCAAATCAGACCTCAACTTCCAGATTGTGGACTCTTCTAGCACAACCAGCCTGGACACTCTCTCTGTTGCTAACCAACAATTCTCCCTTACCCTATTATATAGAACACCATCTACGTCTCCAGTTGACCTTCCAACCATCATTGACCTTGCAGCTAACACCCGCACTCCCAACAAACCAATTTGGATAATGGGTGATTTCAATCTCCCATCGCTACACCAAAACCACGCAAATGCGTTCCTTGATGCAATGGAAGAGCTGGGTCTCAAACAAATCATAAATGAACCCACACATACAAAAGGGAACATTCTGGACTTGGTTTTTATGCCACATCCAGTCAAGGACAAAAGCCACAATCTGCCAACATCAGTCGTGGATGTACCCTGGTCCGACCACAAATTGATCATTATCCAGATTCCCAGCAACAATGACCAGCTGAACAGAAGCCAACCCAAGAACATCACCTCTCGAACTTCCACTAGATGCTTCCGCCCCTTCGATAGGGAACTCATCCTTTCGGAGACCCCATCACTCATCAACAAAACAACACCTGACCTTGATGAACTAATCTCTCACTGGAATTCCAGCCTGCTTGCCATCTCACAACACCCAAACCCTAAAAATACAGCAAGAGCGAAAAGAAAATCCGCCCCATGGTTCTCTCCTGACATACGCGCTTCCCTCATGCAACTACGTAGACTCGAACGCCGATGGCGCCGATCACGCTCACCGGAAGATCAGACCGCATACCTAACCCACCTTGCAATACATCGAGGAACAATCTCTATCAGAATGAGACAATATCACACTGACACCCTAAAGAGGTCATTGAATAAACCTCGTGACCTCTTCAATTTGGTCAAATCCCTCTCAAAGGAACCATCACCCGAGCAACACATCAACATACACCCACAAGATTTCGCTGATTATCTGCAATCCAAGATTGTACAAACTAACAAGGTCACAGCAGTCCAATATCAAGAACCAGCGGACCTCTCTCCACTTAACTTTTTTTCCACACCATCCAATAAATGTATTGAGAACACCATAGCATCACTCAACACCTCCACTGCACAGACCGACCCATGTCCAGCTTTTTGGATCAAGGAACTACGAGATGTGCTCAGTCCTGTCATCGCAAATATAATGAAACTCTCCTTTACAACAGGTTATTTTCCCACTTCACTCAAGCAGACTTCCATTAGACCATTACTGAAAAACCCCAAACTGGACCCCCAAAGGGTGGACTCCTATCGACCAATAGCCAGCATCCCCATCTTAGCCAAAATAATTGAGAAGGAAGCACAACGGCAAATTCAAGATCACATAGACTCTGTTGCTCCCTTAGATAACTGCCAACATGGGTTCAGAGAACATCATGGGGTTGAGACACTACTCACTGGTCTAATCAACAATATCATCACAGGAATTGACAACATCCATCAAGGTTTTGTCCTCATCTTCCTAGACATCGCCGCGGCTTTTGACTCCGTGAGTCACGAAATCCTCCTGGGAAGACTAAAAGAAAAGGGTGTCTGCAACAAGGCACTAAAATGGTGCAAGTCTTATCTGGACGATAGATGGCAATATGTGAAGTCTGGATCAGAAGAGTCTAGCCACTTCCATCAAAAACAAGGGGTACCTCAAGGATCCTCATTATCCTCCTTACTCTTCAATATCTACATGCAGCCCATTTGCAATATCATAAGATCATTCAACGTAAACTGCATGATATATGCAGATGACATTCTTTTATACATGCCTTTCTCCACAACCCACATGGACCTGACCCCACTCACAGATTGTTTCAATGCAGTTTCAACATGGCTCCAGACACAGAACCTACGTATCCAGCATAAAAAAACAGAGGTCCTTTTCATCTCCAGAGACTCCAGCTTTACGCCCCCATCCCACGTCAGTGTCAAGGAAGCTGATTTGCAAACTAAAGACGCAATAAAATATTTGGGAGTTACCCTGGACCAACATCTAGACATGAGACGCCACATAAGCAGCGTAGTCAAAGCCATCTACTTCAAAATCCGTTCCCTCAAACACCTACGCTCCCTGCTGGACCCAGACGATTTCCGTACCATATATCAAGCGCTGATCCTGCCGCATTTTGACTTTGCAAATGCCATCCTACAAGGTCTCCCCCAATCCACACTAACCCCCTTACAGTTGGCCATGAATGCCGCAGCTAGGGTCCTCTACGGTGCATCCAGAGACGACCACGTGACTCCTATTCTCAAACAGCTACACTGGCTACCAATTCACGGGAGAATCACCTTCAAATCCCTTGTATTAGCATTTAAGGCAATCAAAGGCACCTCATCCCTCTCACTCACGAATCTAATCCACATGGTCCCCCCCAACAGAGCAAGAAGAACATCAGCTGTAAACTTGCTAGCAATACCAAAGGCTTCAACAAAGTCCAACACGAACACCACAAACAGGGCATTCAGTTTTTATGTACCAAAATGCTGGAACACCCTACCCCCTGACATTAGAGCCATTACCAATCTATATCAGTTCAGGAAGGCTCTCAAAACATACCTTTTCTGCCAATACTTCCCAGACAGCAACTGAACTAGATATCCCCTCCAAGAAATGACCCAATCTAGAAATGCCCTCACACTGCAGTGTAGATAGTTTATGTATATAGTTAACCCAGTTATCCAAGTTTGTACTCCTGTTCAATGTAAAACCTGACAGTTTGTCGTTATGGTCGTTTTGTTATGATGTAAACCGCGCTGATTCTAAATAGCGCGGTATATAAGAAACTGTAATAAATAAATAAATAAATAATAAATAAATAAATAAATAATAAATATATTGCACTCTCAGGAGTCCCTTTCTCGGAGGGTAGTGGGACTTCGCCCAGTTGCGGGGATCCCCTCTCTCCCAAGAAATGGCTTATCTCCTTTTGAACTTTATGCTTGGCATTGCTGTTTCCCTCATTGAGTAATACTGGGAAATTAGTTCCCATCTGAGCCTCAATGAATGGTGGAATCATGCCTGTCTCTACAGTAAATATGAACAAATACCTCGTCTGTGTGCTTCCTCCGTTCAGACTCCTTCTTATTGGTCTTAATGGAAGATGTTCAATGACTATGTACATTTTGCTAAATGCTCTCATCTGACTGTCTAACTTTGTATATATCTCTGTCTCATGATCATGCTGTATTGTGGATATTTTTTGATTGTTTGATGTATAATCACTGTTAACTGGAAGCGCTCACATGCTGATACAAACGGGTAGAGAAGAAGCACCGGGGTGGGGGGTAATGGGTTTACTTTTCCTTATTGTATACTTGTTTTGTATCTTTTGGTGTGTTGTTTCTTTGTTTGTTGCAAAATGAAAATAAAAGTTTCAAAAAAAAGAAAAATAAATAAACAAATGAAACTCTCATAAATTAATGGCAAATGGAAGACCCAATAGTATTAATTAATTTTTGTACACATTTCTCTTTATAGAAGCTTTTTATCATATCTTTTATAGGTTTATACTACCTTAATCAAACCCTCTCACTTGGTTTGCAGCTTGTCGTGCTGTGAGGACTTGCGTGCATCAGTGATGCTGAGAGCTAAACTATCGGTAGTTTAACTACTGGCAGGGTCTCCCAAGATGGACAGGTCTCAGCTGAGGTGCCAGACGAAGACAAACCACCCATCTGGGCAGCAGCAGAATGGGATAGTGTTGACGGCAGAGGATCATATTTCTGTGACAACGGCAACAACACCAAACTTAAACTGCGCGGAAGGAAGGCCCGGCAATCTACTTCTGTATCTTGCCATGAAAACCCAATGGATAGTTACAACAAAACAAATTGTGCTATGGTGCTGGAAGATGAGACTCCCAGGTCGGAAGGCACTCAACTAGCTAGTGGGGAAGAGCTGAAGACTTTTCAGAGTAAAGCCAGCATTTATGATGTGGTTGGATCAAAGCCCTCGGGAAGTCTGACTGCTGATGTAGCTGCGCATGAAATGAGAGTCAGAAGCTGTAAAGATGTCTTACACATTGGAACATGGAACATACGAAGCATGAACCAAGGGAAGTTGGAGGTGGTCAAGAATGAAATGGAACGTGTACAACTTGATCTGTTGGGTGTCAGCGAACTGAAATGAACTGGCATCGGGCACTTTGCATCAGATGATCACATGGTCTACTATGCTGGAAATGAAAGACAAAGAAGAAATGGTGTTGCATTTATAATAAAGAAGAAACTTGCAAGAACTGTAATGAAATACAATGCAGTCAGCCAACGCTTAATCTCTATTTGTCTACGAGGATTGCCTATCAACACAACTATAATTCAAGTATATGCCCCAACAACAGCTGCAGAAGAGAATGAAATTGAAGAGTTCTATGAACAAGTACAAGCTGAAATTGACAGAACATGCAAACAGGATATCCTGATAGTCATGGGTGACTGGAACGCAAAAGTTGGCAACAAAGAAGAAGGCAAAGTAGTTGGAAAATATGGACTTGGCAACAGAAATGAAGCTGGAGAAAGACTGATAGAATTCTGCAAGACCAATGATCTATTCATCTCAAACACCTTCTTCCAGCAACACAAGCGGCGACTGTACACATGGACTTCACCCAATGGATTGTATAAAAATCAAATTGACTATATCTGTGGAAGTCAACGATGGAAAAGCTCTGTAACATCAACAAAGACAAAACCTGGAGCTGACTGTGGTACAGATCATCAACTACTAGTATGCAAACTCAAGCTAAAGTTGAAAAAGAGCAAACCACTCATGAATGCAGCAAAATATGACCTTGAGAATATACCACTGGAATTTAAAGACTGCCTGCAAAATCGATTTGCTGCTTTAGATACAAATGACAGAGCTCCGGAAGAGTTATGGAATGACATCAAGAAGGTTGTGCTGGAAGAAAGCGAGAAGTCTCTACAAAAGGTGAAAAAGCAAAAACGGCCAAAATGGATGACGGAAGAAACTCTGAAAATTGCCCAGAAACGCAGAGAAGCTAAAGCCAAAGGAGAAAGAAAGACAATCGCAGAACTCAACAGAGATTTCCAACGTGCAGCAAGACAGGACAAGGAAAAGTACTACAATGACACTTGCAAGGAAATAGAAGCAGAAACTATTAGAGGAAGAACAAGATCGGCTTTCCTAAAGCTGCGAGAGTTAAAGAAAAAGTTCCAGTCTCGAATTGGAATGTTACAAGATGCTCAAGGTTCTATGTTGAATGATGCTGAGAAGATCAAGAAAAGGTGGAAGGAATATACAGAGTTTTTATATGATAAAGATCAAGTGGACCAACAGCCATTTCAACCTATACCTTATGATCAGGAACCATTGGTGATGAAAGAAGAAGTTGAAGCAGCATTGAAAGCCTTATCAAAGAACAAAGCACCAGGCATTGATAGCATTCCCATAGAAGTATTGCAGCAATCTGATGCAGCTGTTACCGTACTTACAAGGCTCTGCCAAGAAATATGGAAGACAACATCATGGCCAACTGACTGGAAAAGATCTGTGTTTATACCAATACTAAAGAAAGGTGATCCAACTGACTGTGGAAATTATCGCACAATCGCGCTGATCCCACATGCCAGCAAGATTCTACTGAAGATTATTCAAAAGAGACTACAGCCATACCTAGAACAAGAACTACCTGAAGTGCAAGCAGGGTTCAGGAAAGGGCGAGGAACGAGAGACATCATTGCGGATGTGAGATGGATCCTTGAAAAGACTAAAGAATACCAAAAGGATATCTATTTGTGCTTTATCGACTATAGCAAGTCTTTTGACTGTGTAAACCATGAGAAACTCTGGGCCACATTAAGAAGCATGGGTATACCAGAACACCTGATCGTTCTCTTGCGCAATCTGTACATTGATCAAGAAGCAACAGTTGAAACGGAACAAGGAGAAACAGAATGGTTTAAAATAAGCAAAGGTGTAAGACAAGGCTACATACTTTCCCCCTACCTGTTTAATTTATATGCAGAACAAATCATCAGAGAAGCAGGACTGTATGAAGACAACAGAGGTGTGAAGATTGGTGGAAGACTCATCAACAACCTTCGCTATGCTGATGATACCACATTACTGGCTGAAAGTGAAGATGATATGAAACATTTGCTTCTCACAATCAAAGAACATAGTCTCAAAATGGGCCTGCACCTTAATGTAAAGAAGACAAAGATCATGACAACTGGCATAATCAACAGGTTCATCGTTGAAGGAGAAGAAATTGAAATCGTGAACAACTTTAACCTACTTGAATCAACTATCAATAAAGAAGCAACAAGCAGTCAAGAAATCAGACGACGCATTGCTCTTGGCAGAATGGCTATGAAAGACCTAGATAAGATTCTCAAGATCAGAGATGTCTCTCTCCATACAAAGATTCGACTTGTTCAAGCCATGGTATTTTCAATAACATCATATGGATGTGAAAGCTGGACAGTGAAAAAGAGACAGGAAGAAAATTGATGCCTTTGAATTATGGTGCTGGCGGCGAATACTGTGTATACCATGGACTGCCCGAAGAACAAACCAGTCGGTACTAGAGGAGATCAAACCTAAGCTTTCTTTAGAAGCTCAGATGACAAGACTTCGACTTTCGTACTTCGGACACATCATGCGAAGAGAGAGATCATTAGAGAAAGACATCATGCTTGGCAAGATAGAAGGTCAACGCAAAAGAGGAAGGCCAGCAATGAGATGGATCGCTACAATAACAGCAGCTATGGGTACCAGTCTGTCAACAATGAGCCGCCTGACTGAAGACCGAACACAATTTAGGATAGCTATCCAGAGGGTCGCCATGAGTCGACTCCGACTCGACGGCACTTAACAACAACAACAACCTTAATCAAATAAATTATCTCATACTATAAAAGGGGGATGATGTGAGAAAATGAAAAATGAATAAATGAAACCCCCGTACAAGAAAGGCAGGAGGGAAACCCAATGAGTGATAAATTGAAATCTTAGAAGATCACAATAAAGGGAACCTAAAAAATATTAAAAAATATTAAAACTTGCCCCAAATGATAAAAAAGGGGAGGAATAATATTACAAAAGAGAGACTCTCATAGATTGGCTCTATAAATCGCACTTTGATGCTAATTTTAAAGTGGTAAAAACAGCAAGCGAGAAATTCTAAAAAGATTTATTGATGAACTTGTCAAACAGTATCCAGGATGATAACATGTTCATGAGGGCTAAGGAAAATTCCCCATCTTGTAAACCAAATGTATGAAATGTTTGAGCAACATTTCCGTGAAACAGTTAGAGTTCATTATATCAACGAATGTTTGAAGGAAAAAGACCGGCACGGCTTTGCAAATTGCTCAAGATCGAAACCACACATTAAAGCAATGGGAAATGTGACACTATATATAAAAACTGTAAAGGGGCTTCTGTGAAGAACTCAAGAAACGCCAAATAATGCCTATTAAAGGTTATTCCTTAACCATTAGGAATTATCCTTGTTTAGCCGTCTTAAAGATCATGCTCACGTAAAGCCCAGGAGAAAACCTTGTATCGCATATTCTATTTTAAACACGTATTCCAGTGCCGCTGAAATAATTAACCTTAAAAACAGCAAATAGTTAAACTGCTAAGGGGCTCAAAAACCACCAAGTAATACCTATTAAAAGTTGTACCTAACCATGAGGGAATATCCGTGTTTAGCCATTTCACAGATCATGCTTGCGTACATGCTTGTACATGCATAAAAAAATTATGATCCATCAAATCACTAAAGATCTTGGTGAGTTAGAGTAAACATCAAACTTCTCTTGCTTCCCCTCACCCACAGTCCAGCTTCACCTTTCCCTTGCTTTCTTCCCTTTAAAGTCCAGCATCTCCCCTTCCTAGCCTCCCCAAATACAGCATCTCCCCTTCCTAGCCTCCCCAAGTCCAGCATCTCCCCTTCCTAGCCTCCCCAAATACAACATCTCCCCTTCCTAGCCTCCCCAAGTCCAGCATCCCCCCTTCCTAGCCTCCCCAAATACAGCATCTCCCCTTCCTAGCCTCCCCAAATACAGCATCTCCCCTTCCTAGCCTCCCCAATTACAGCATCTCCCCTTCCTAGCCTCCCCAAATACAGCATCTCCCCTTCCTAGCCTCCCCAAGTCCAGCATCCCCCCTTCCTAGCCTCCCCAAATACAGCATCTTCCCTTCCTAGCCTCCCCAAGTCCAGCATCCCACCTTCCTAGCCTCCCCAAATACAGCATCTCCCCTTCCTAGCCTCCCCAAATACAGCATCTCCCCTTCTGTTGTTTCCCTCCCAATAGTCCAGCATCCCACCTTCCTAGCCTCCCCAAGTCCAGCATCCCCCTTCCTAGCCTCCCCAAGTACAGCATCTCCCCTTCCTAGCCTCCCCAAATACAGCATCTCCCCTTCTGTTGTTTCCCTCCCAATAGTCCAGCATCTCCCCTTCTCTTTCCCCAAATACAGCATCCCCCCTTCCTAGCCTCCCTAAGTACAGCATCTCCCCTTCCTAGCCTCCCTAAGTACAGCATCTCCCCTTCTGTTGTTTCCCTCCCAATAGTCCAGCATCTCCCCTTCTCTTTCCCCACCCCCAGATGTCCAGCATCTCTCCTTTTCTATCCCCCTTGCTATGTACAGCATTATCCACCTCATCCCCCTGCCGCCCTTAACTCCATCCTCCTGCCTGAGAATGTAAAAATAAGTCAGCGCAGCAGCAGTTTTTTCAGCACCTGCCTGAACCCTAGACCTTCAAATATCTGCCCCCTCTGACCGTAAGTCTGTGTCAGAGGGAGTGGGACTCACTGAGGGATGAAATAGTTTAAAGCTCATTTCATTCTTATTAAATTACTAACTGTAGGATGCTGTTAGAAGCCTAATGTAACTGCAAGGCCCCTGTATGTACATGCTTAAAAGTGATGGAAGGCAAAAGCAGAAACAAATGTCTGCTAGACCATGATAGGCCCTGCTAGAGACAAAAAAAAAGGGAACATAAGATGCTGGACATTGGTCAACCATAACAATTTGCTTGGTCATGGTAATGGGGCATAAGCTTTATGAACTAGCCAATAAGAATAAGAATAGAGATGTTGCTAGCCAGAGGGATAGAAACGTTGGGTGTTAAAAATATATTTCTAGAGTAGACTTCAGAATGAGTCTGGAAGCCTGGCTCCTGGTACCTTTTAGTTCGGTTTTCTTAGCATCTGCATTTCTGTAAATCAAGTTTTGATCCTGTGAAGTTCTGTTTATTGACTTATAAAATATATATCTGATCAATGCTATTCAGAGACTTGTATTTCGTGATAGACTGTCAGTTCTCTCAATTGTGCAATTTATATAATAAAGGTTCATCCAAAGAGCACTTCTTTGTTTCAAAATTGACACATCATCACATTGCATTTTCCATCTGTTATATCTCCCTTTGTCAATATATTCCATTCCTTCAACATCATTCATAACACAGACTTCTTCTGCTTCAGTCTCCATGCACTCCAACTCAGGCTCAGGAAGTTGTTCACAACATGAGACTCCCCTCTCCTCCTTGGTTCTAAGCAATAACTTATCTCTTCCCCAGGAAACATCTCCTTCGCCTTGCAATCTTTTACTGTCAGTGAACTCACCTGGGTTCTGTTCAGTCCCGCCATCCTGCCTTCCTTCCCACATTCCTTGGGAATTGTCATTATACTTAAGATGGCTCTGTCTGTTTACATAGGCCTTCTCTGAACTACTTACATATTAGGTTATATAGAAGTTTGGGCAGTTGTATTCAGACTGTGGGTATGTTATCATGCCTTGGGTGTATCGGTGGTGTCATGGTGGGGAGTAAGCTTGGTTGTGTTGTTTCACTGGGCAGGGAGTAATGTAGGAGGAATAAATGGTGCTTCAGTGCCTTCCGAAATTGGGCAAGGTCAGTTATTGCCCGGAGGGGGGTTGGGAGGGCATTCCAGAGTGTAGGTGCATAAAATACAAATGCTCTGTTCCTTGCTGTCTGGGAGCATTTTGTTATTGCTCTGGGGATTATGAGGGTGTTTACAGCGAATGACCTTCTGGCCCTCTTTGCAGGTATGGGGAGGATAAGGTCTGTTAGGGAAATGAAGGATAGGTTGTTGATGGCCTTGAAAGTCATTAGTAAAACTTTGAAAGTGAGTCTGCAGTGGATCAGCAACCAGTGGAGGTGTTTTAGGACAGGGGTTATGTGGTCCCTTCTGGAGGCTCCATGCAGGACTCGGGCGGCTGCGTTCATTGCCAGCTGCAGGGGGTTCAGGGTGTTCTTGGGGAGTCCCTGCAGAATAGCGTTGGCATAATCGAAGTGCAGGGTTACCAATGCTTGGAAAATCGTCTGGAAATCATCTGGTTCCAATAAGGGTTGCAGGTGGCGGAAGGTTCGTATCTTATGATAGATTGCTCTGACTGTATTGCTTATGTGTGCTTTCATGTCGAGATGTTGGTCAAGGGTGATCCCCAAGTAGCGGATGGTGGACTTGCTCAAGAACTCTGCGTCTCTTACTCTTATTGATGTTGGTGGGGTGAAGGAGTGATTCCTAGTGATGAAGAGGACATCAGTTTTCTTGAAATTAATTCTGACACACTGTGTGTGGAGCCAATCTGTGACAGCCTCAAAGTATTTTGTCAGGGTCGAGAAATCAGATTGGTTGATTGAGAATGGAGAGAAGAGTAGCACATCGTCGGCGTACTTAGGCTTATTTAGGCAGGGTCCTCCAACGATCCACTCAATCAACCAAAATTATTTTTTCTACCTTTGTTGTCTGATGATTTTTGATCATGCTGGTCCTGATTTGAGGTTTCTGTTTTCCTCTGTTCCTCCTGTTTTCCTCTACGAGAAACAGGAAATGCTTGTTCTTGCTATTAGAAACTTTGTGACCCATTTAAAAGAGAGCAGAGTCACGGGAACAGAGAAATGTTCCCGTGGCTGCTTTCTTTTTCGAAGCGGTGGGTGGCTGACGGCTAGCGGCGCTCCCTCCCCCCCCCCCCTGCCACCGGTGCCCTCTTGCCGCGTTTACCGGGCTTACTGGGTAGTGCTGGCCTTGACTGGGAAGAGGTTAGCCACCAAGAGATTCACAAAATCTACCAATTAGGTTCCCTCCGGTTGAAACTTTTGTTTTGTGGAGGTTACTTCTCAAACCCCAGCCCTGGCCAGGGGTTTTGGATTCTTTCCCCCCACACACACATTTTTCTCTTCCTCTAGCAGGAGGAGTGGGAAGGCACAAGGGAATTCTTGTATTTTTGTTCAGTATTAAACTACAGATTGGATTTGCAAACTCTTTTGTTCAGTTCATCTTTTTCTTTTACTACCATGAATATTATGTGTGTTGTACCTTGCCATTCCCTATCTAATTATTTTCTGCATACTGGACTTTGCATGTGTAAATTGTTTTGTTTTAATTCTTCACACTTAAATGTGTGTACTGCTTACTTATGAGGCTATTTCTCCAAATGGGTTAGTTTTGCACATGCCAACACACAAAACACTCACACTAGGGAAATACAATACCAGACCCAAAAAGCTCTAGTCCACAATCTATCAAATAAAAAACTACCAACTTTCTACTTTTCAAGGGGAACCATACTCTATCCCTCACTACAAAATACAGAATTCCATCTCCCGAGCAAACCCACTCGCCAGATATACTTAAACCAATTTTAAATGGGAGAAAAAGGCCTCAGTAACTTACAGCAGTGTCCCTCTATACAGCAATCGTTTGCCCGAAGGGGAACTCATTGCTCTTTACCATCACAGGCCTAAAAAAACCTTCCCTTTTATAAGCACAATCACTAAATCCTTCCATTAGTTTTTTAAATAAATTTTCACAACATTTTTAAATACATGAAATAGCTCCAAGAAGCCTTAAAACTTACTTCACAGCCATTCAGTTTCAAAAGCAACAATAACGGTCTCCCTTGTGGCAGGTGCAGGCCTGTGACCCACGGTGTCTGACATAGGCAGGCCAGCATGGCTAGCTTGACCTGTAAATGAGGCCTGTGGAGAGGCATATAGGATTGCACATCCCCCAATATGCTGCTATTGTAAGATAGAACTCAGTAGAAGTATTGAATTAGCTTAGGTAAGCAGAACTGTAGAACTGAGAAATGGAAAAATACAGAAAAGACATGTTTAAAAGTTACTGATAAGAAAAAGTACATCTGCAAAGAAATAATGAGGAGTGCTGACAGATGAGTTACAGAACCTTGCTCTTCTACAGGCACAAATTGGTTCTATAACCTTGAGAGTGTGAAAGTAACAAGTTGATGAACTGGCCATTGTAATTGGGACTAGAAGGGGGGCATGCAGGTGTCATGCCCACAGAAGGGACATAATTGGATAAACTTATCAGTACCGGGACCAATGGAAGAGGTACGGGAGGTTACCGGGACCAATGAAATGTTTTTCTATACCTAGAATGGAACAAAAGTCTATAAAAGTTGTTGTAATGCTTGAAAACTTTGCTCAGCCATTTTGAAATTGACTTGCTTGAGACTTGTGCACAAATAAATGATTTGCACCTTCTGAACAGACTCCTGGTATCATTGGTTTGTCTGCGCTTTGCTGCTACATATTCCTTGGTGCGTTGGCCGGGAAGTTGTGGAATCAAAGTGTATATAGGGCAATATACCACGACTTTCCGCCTCTATAGGCTTGGTCCTGCCGGGATCGCGCCCTTCCGACGGGGGCTGCTCCCTGGCGCCACCGGTCCCTTGTATCGGAGGGAGCTGGTCGGACTTCGGCGGGTGCCGGGCCCGGTTGGAGCCAACGCCTCGAACCCGAGTGAGGGGAGTCCGAGGTCCAACTCATGCGCCTGCTTGGGAAGTTTGAGGACCGGATCCGGTGAGTATAGTTTTGATTTTGGGTCTAGACAGAAATAGAAAGAGCAGTACTGCCATTGGAATTTGGAATTTGTAATCTCGAGATATTGGGAATTGGTAAGAGAGCATGATCAACTCTCCAGGAAGGGCCGAGTAACCCCGCATGGGAATTCGCCGGGTGAAACCCCCATCCTTTTTGTAATTGGGAAAAAAGACTAGTCAGAACAGATAGAAACGAATGCATTCTGGGATACGTTGCTAGCATGATTGTGTGAACGAAGTGTGAATGAGAGGTCTGGCAGCACGGACCAAGTGAAGGCGGACCCCTGAGTAGCGCATTTCCTGACCGGGCGACCGCGTTCAGGTCGCGAAAAGGGGGAAGCGATTGTCGTCTTGTCTTGTTATTTGTACTCCTTATACGTTTCCAGGGCCGTGAGGACCCCTTACCCACGGTCCGCCCTCCTTTTCCCTTCTGTCTGTTGTTGCGCGCACACATCGAAATGGGAGGGGCGGGGTCTACTAGAAACACTCCATTAGAATGTATGATCGCACATTTTAAAGAGGGATATTCAGGAGATTATGGTATTAAAATGACAGCAGCCCGTTTGCAGATTTTGTGTACTAGGGAGTGGCCCGATCTAGACCCCATCTGGCCCCGAGAGGGAACGTTCACTGTAGAGATTATTCAGTCAATACACCGTAGAGTGCGGGTAGCGCACCCCGATCAGTACCCCTATATAGATTCCTGGTTAAGTATTTGTGAAGATCCGCCCCCCTGGGCGCAGCGCTGTTATGAGGAACAGTGCAGAATAATGTTAGCGAGAACAGATTCTAGACAGAAAGCAGAACAGCCTAGAATGAAAGAGCAGGATAAGAAAGCCAAGAAGAAGCCCATCTTGGTAGATCCTGATTCCCCAGAAATAGTCCTCAGGCAGCCCCGAACCCCAGGTCCAGTAAGAGTAGCCCGGCGTCCTGCCCCAGAACCCCAGAGACGGCCAGAGCCGAGGCGGGACCCAACCCCTGATCCCCCTCCCGGAGGAGAGAAAGAGGAAGAATTAGTGGAAAGAGAAGAGGAGGACATAAAAGGCGAGTCAGAAGTGGAGATAGAAGAAGGAGAAAGAGAGAATTCCCCAGAAGAGGAGGACAGTGTACAAATAATTGAGAAAGCCAGCGCTAGCACTAGCACGCCAGTGAAAGAGAAACCCAAAGCAAAACCTGTTGAGAAAAAGAAAGTGACTCCTGCAAAGGCAACGACAATAACCCTTAGATCCCAAAAGACACCTATGGCAGCCAAACTGTTTCCCTTACGGCAAGTCCCGGGAGTGCCCATAAAGAATGATAATGATGAAGTGGTAGCGGGACCCCTAACTTATGTATATATCCCTTTCTCTACAACTGATTTGTTAAATTGGAGGTCGCATTATGCCTCCTATACTAGTAAGCCCCAGGAGCTGACAGAATTAGTAACTAGTATTATGGAAACTCACCAACCCACTTGGCCAGATTGCCATCAGCTCCTGACCACCCTATTCACAACAGAAGAACGAGCAAGAATTAGAAAGGCAGCTATTGAATGGATGGCAGAAAACTCCGTAGCTCCGGGACCAGGGCAGAATATAATAGACCGTCGGGAAGCAGCTCAGAGAGAATTCCCGAATGAAGACCCCCAATGGGATCCAAATACAGATGAAGGATCCACAGCCCTAGCCCGCTTTCGCTAAGGCTTTTTACAAGGCCTGAGGAGGGGGGGCCAAAAAGCTATGAACCTTTCCAAAGTTGCAGGAGTTATCCAAGGGATAGATGAGAGCCCAGCAGATTTTTATGAAAGATTAACTGAAGCATACAGAATGTATACTCCCTATGATCCCGAGGCACCAGGAAGTTTATGTATGGTGAATTCTGCTTTTGTAAACCAGTCTCAACCAGACATTAGACGTAAATTACAGAAATTAGAAGGGTTTGCGGGCATGAATGCAACACAGTTAGTGGAAGTCGCTCATAAAGTGTATGTGAATCGTGATACTGAAAGACAGCGAGAATGTGATAGAAAGATGAAGAAGAAAGCTGATTTTTTGGCTGCGGCCATAGTTGAAAAGAAAAGGGGAGGTGTCCCTAGTCGAAGGAGCAGAGGAAGAGGGCGGGGTCAAGGCGGAGGCCGGACCCAGAGACTAGGCGTGAACCAATGCGCCTATTGCAGAGAGGAAGGACATTGGAGAGATACGTGCCCGCAACTCGAAGACGCCCAGCAAGATGACGACAACGATCATCAGTGGCGAGAAGAAAGACGAGGCCGTCCCCGAGGCCGAGGAGGAGCCAATCGAGAACAATACCAGCGAGAGAGAGGAGGAGCCATTCAAGCATTGGCCACACAAGCCCATGATGAGGATGACGTGGATTAGGACAGACCGGGCTCCAAGTTTGCTTTAGGTCTCCAGGAGCCTATGGTCGGAATACAAATAGGAGACCAAATTATGAACTTTATGGTTGATACTGGAGCACAGCATTCAGTAATAGACAAAAAGATAGCCCCATTTACTACAAAAGCAGTCACCATTATAGGAGCAACTGGTGCCAAAGCCACAAAGTCTTTTCTTCAAAACCGAATATGCAGTCTAGGAGGACAGCAAGTAACTCATCAATTCCTTTACATGCCCGAATGTCCAGTACCACTACTGGGACGAGATATGCTAGCCAAGCTTCAAGCACAAATATCTTTCTCTGAGCAAGGAGAAATGCAAATGACAGTAAATTCCCAAGCCAAACCAGCAGGAGTAATGCTGCTGACAGTACCCCGAGAAGAAGAATGGAGGTATTACGTTGATAACTCCATCCAAGATACCTATTTTGAACAAACTTTAAAGAACATCGATGCACCACCTGGAGTATGGGCAGAAGGCAGTCCCCCAGGCCTAGCCAAGCATATAGCTCCAGTGATTGTAACCCTCAAGCCTAGTGCTACACCAGTGCACGTCAAACAGTACCCTCTCCCAAGAGCCGCAATTGAAGGCATTCATTGCCACCTACAAAGATTGCTCGAGTATGGCCTACTAAAAGTATGTCAATCCCCATGGAACACTCCACTTTTGCCAGTAAAGAAACCAGGGACAGATGATTATCGCCCAGTGCAAGATTTGAGAAGAGTAAATGATGCAGCTGAAACCATACATCCAGTTGTACCTAATCCTTACACTCTTCTAGGACTGATACCTGCTGAAGCTACCCATTTCACTGTACTGGATTTGAAAGATGCATTCTTTTGCATAAGATTAGCCCCTGTAAGCCAAATATTGTTTGCATTCGAATGGCAGGACCCCATCTCTGGAAGAGGGGGCCAACTTACCTGGACAAGACTACCCCAAGGATTCAAGAATTCACCTACTATCTTTAGTGCTGCACTGAATCAAGACCTTTCAAGCTATCCAGTAGCCCCGGGGAAGAGAGTGCTTCTTCAATACGTGGATGATCTGTTGATAGCTGCCGTATCAGAAAGTGAATGTATACTAGCCACCAAAGATCTCTTGCAGTTACTAGATGAAGCTGGATACAAAGTTTCCAGAGCCAAAGCACAGCTATGCCAGAAAGAAGTGAAATACTTGGGTTTTCGTATTACCCAAGGAAGCAGAAGATTAGGCAGAGAAAGAAAAGAAGCAGTATGTAGAATTCCAACTCCAACAACCAGAAAGCAAGTCAGAGCCTTTCTGGGTGCGGCAGGATATTGCCGAATCTGGATACCCAACTTTGCCCAAATTGCCAAACCACTGTATGAAGCCACAAAAGGAGAAGAAAAGTCACCACTGGAGTGGGGACTTGAGCAGGATACAGCCTTCCAGAAGTTAAAAGAAGAATTGATGTCATCACCAGCACTTGGACTACCAGATGTCCACAAACCTTTCCACTTGTTTGTACATGAAGCACAGGGAAATGCCCTAGGCATGTTGACTCAGAAATTGGGAAATTGGGAGCGACCTGTAGCATACCTATCGAAACAATTGGACCCTGTGGCCAAAGGATGGCCACCTTGCTTGAGAGCAGTTGCAGCTACAGCGCTACTAGTGAGCGAAGCAGACAAGCTCACACTAGGACAGAACATACGAGTCACTGTGCCACATGCAGTCCTTGCCCTTATGGAACAAAAAGCAAATTATTGGCTCACCAATTCCCGAATGTTGAAGTACCAGAGCATGTTATGTGAAAACCCACAGATACA
Organism: Ichthyophis bannanicus; assembly: GCA_033557465.1. Taxonomy (NCBI): domain Eukaryota; kingdom Metazoa; phylum Chordata; class Amphibia; order Gymnophiona; family Ichthyophiidae; genus Ichthyophis; species Ichthyophis bannanicus. Next base: position 1,393,827,550 of record CM066031.1, on the reverse strand, counting down.
ACTCGAAGTGAGCCATGCCCTGAATCCAGCCACCTTGATACCCATCAGTGAAGAACTCCCAGAACATGACTGTATTGAAGTCATGGAGACTGTGTTCTCCAGCCGACCTGACTTGACAGATGTGCCCATAGACAATCCTGACCAAATCTATTATGTTGATGGGAGCAGTCTCATCCTTGATGGACGACGCTGTGCCGGATATGCAGTCGTCACTCAACACGAAGTAGTTGAATCATCAGCTCTAGCCTCAGGCACATCAGCCCAGAAAGCCGAATTGATAGCACTCACCAGAGCATTGCTATTAGGAGAAAAACTTGTGCTAAATGTATATACAGATTCCAAATATGCCTTCACCACCTTACATGCCCATGGAGCTCTCTATAAAGAAAGAGGACTCATCACATCCGGAGGAAAATCAGTCAAATATGGTCCCGAGATATTGATGTTACTTGATGCAGTTTGGGCCCCAACACGTGTAGCTGTCATGCATTGCAGAGGACATCAAGCAGGAAAAGGAGAAGTTGCCCGAGGGAATAGATTTGCAGATGCCTCAGCACGACAAGCAGCTATGACAGGACAAATTGCCCCACAAGCTATGACAATGCAAGCCGCATTGTTTCCAGTACCCTTGAATCTATGGACCCCACGATATACCACCAAAGAATTGGATTACTATTGTGACAGAGAAAATGGAATACTGAAAGATGGATGGATTGAGCTGCCACCAGAAGAGGGCAGTCAACCTCCAGGACGAATAGTAATTCCTGAACTATTAGGACCATCCTTTGTCAAAGCTTTCCACGAAGCCACCCACTATGGGAAGAGTGCTATGGAAAAAGCACTCAGACCACATTTCTACATCCCTCTGATGACAACCATATCAGCCTCAGTAGCACGTCAATGTGTAACTTGTGCCAAAAATAATGCCAAGCAAGGCCTTATTACGGCACCCCGAGTTCAGTCAGGAGGTGTCACCCCCATGCACAACCTCCAAGTTGATTTTACCGAAATGCCAAAAGCCAATGGATACCATTATCTACTAGTATTAGTTTGTACTTTCTCTGGGTGGGTAGAGGCATTCCCAACCAGAACTGAGAAAGCCCGAGAAGTTACCAAAGTCTTAATGAGAGAGATTGTCCCCAGATTTGGAATCCCAGCAGTAATAGGGTCAGACAATGGACCCTCATTTGTCTCCCAAGTTACCCAGCAGTTAGCAAAAGCTTTGCAGATACAGTGGAAACTCCACACTGCATACAGACCCCAGAGTTCAGGGAAAGTTGAGCGAATGAATCGTACCTTGAAAGCCCAAATGTCCAAGCTTTGTCAGGAGACACACTTGAAATGGCCCCAAGTGCTCCCCATAGCTTTACTCAGAATACGCTCAGCCCCTGTAAAGTCAACAGGATTTTCCCCTTTTGAAGTTTTGTATGGTAAACCCCCACCAATAGTGCAGGGAGTCAAAGGAAGTTTAGCCCAGATTGGTTCAGAAGTAACCAGACAAGAACTCCTAGCTCTTAGTTTTGTTCTGCAGACTCTCCATACGTGGATCCAAGACCAGTTGCCTATCAACTTGACGGAACCCTTGCATCCCTACCAGCCTGGAACTTCGGTGTGGATCAAAGATTGGAAGAAGATACCGTTGGAACCCCATTGGAAGGGACCGTACACCGTCATCCTGTCTACCCCAACTGCAGTAAAGGTAGCCGAGATCGACGCCTGGATCCACCACAGCAGAGTCAAGCCCGCCGCCGATCCTGAACCAGAGCAGTGGACAGCAGAGCAGCATCCTGATGTACCCTTGCGAGTTACTTTGAGACGGCAACCAGCAGCATAGACACTTCATCCCAAGTGCTTTGCAGTAGCCAAGTCTTTCGAAGAGGATTGCTGTTTTCCATGCAGCAACAGTTTTGTTTCAACGAACCCAACTCGTGTGTGATTTGACACACTACTTTGAGACTACATTGATTAAGCCAGACTTCACAAACCAGCTGAATTGCTAAGTTGGTTAATGTGTACTGGACATCTTGAGGATCTTCAATCAACACTCAGCACCCGTTAAACTGCTTCATTAGCAAACGGGACGAAGAATAAAAGACCGTCGTGATCAAGACCAGCAAGCTGAGGATTCAGAAGAACTCCAATCAACATAAACATGTATCTTTGTTTTTGCTTTGCCTTGGTTGCCTTCTTTGGAGGTTTTGAACTGACTTATGCTTTACCGCCATGCACTGCTTGCATTACTTCTACTAGAACTGGACTGAAAGTAACTCAGACTTTGCTTTACCATTCTTACTATACCTGCAAGGGAACAATAACTCGGTGTATCTATAACACCACTGAACTAAATGTTTGCACTCATGGCAAAATCAAAGCATGCTATAATCCGCATCAGAATCCATCCTATTACACGTTGGAAATAAGATGGAAGGATGCAGATGGACCTATATTAGCTGCTACACCACCACTTAAGGACATTACTAAACCTGCTGTTTTGAATTTTGATGCATGTAATGCCATTAATAGAGATAGTTATTCCACCTGTGGTACATGGGAGAAAGCGTATCGAAATGACCATAAGTACATGTGTCCAGAAGGTGCCACAGGATGGAGAAAGTGTACAGGGAAAAAGGAACCAGGCTATAGTACTGCCCCAGCGGCAGATTACTATTGCCCGTATTGGGGATGTGTTTTTTATGATACCTGGAACACTGGTATAACTGATGAGAAAATAGATAAACGGATGGCTACTCTAACCAAGCCAACCACAAATGATAAATGTCAGAAAGATGCTTGCAACCCCTTACACTTGCGTGTACATAACCCCCATGCATGGAAACAAGGATACAAGTTTGGTTTACGCATTGCTGGAGGAGCAATAGATCCAGGGACCATTGTGTATATCAGACTGAATACTCAAGCCCATAAGTCATCTAAATATCATATTCATAATACCTTTTATGAAGCTATGCATGTAAATAAGTTTGAGATCCCTCACCCTTCACAGAATTTGTTTCTAGAATTAGCCGGAGCAGTAGTATCTAGTCTTAAGATCACAGATTGTTATTTCTGTGGCGGAACCCAAATGGGAGACCAATGGCCCTGGGAAGCCCAAGAATTGAATTATTCCATGATTTACAATCAGACTGAATTACACAAGACTACCAGTGAATGGGTGTTAGCGCACTCAATCGTTGGACGTCTTTGCTATGCCAGAACTGGACCCCAGTTCACCCAAAAGGTAGGACAGCTGGTCTGTCTTAGCCAGAAATACTATAATGCCATGACCAAAAAGACAGCTTGGTGGTCAGGAATTAGACATCCTGAACCTCCTAACCCATTAGCTAGATTTCCTGAACTTGCAGGTCTATGGACTAACCTTGCCAAAGTCCAAGCCTGGCAAGCCCCACCTGGCCTATATTGGATCTGTGGAAACCGAGCATATGCACAACTCCCGCCACACTGGGGAGGAGCATGTGTCTTAGGAACCATCAGACCTTCTTTCTTCCTGTTAAACACTGAACATGGAGAACAATTAGGATACCCTGTATACACTACCCACAGACACAAAAGAGCATTGAGACAGAAAAGAGAAGCCTTACAGATAGGCAAGTGGGAGAAGTGGCAAGGTGATGATTGGCCACCAGAAAGAATTATTGAGTATTATGGACCTGCCACTTGGAATGATGATGGTATGTATGGTTATCGCACCCCAATTTATATGATTAATCGTATTATTCGCTTACAAGCAGTAGTTGAAATAATAACTAATGAAACTAGTCATGCTCTTACGCTCTTAGCTAGGCAAAGTACTCAGATGCGCACTGCTATATATCAGAACCGCTTATCACTTGATTATTTGCTAGCAGCTGAAGGAGGAGTATGTGGTAAGCTGAATTTAACTAATTGCTGTTTGAAAATAGATGATAAAGGTCAAGTAGTTGAAGAAATTGCTAAAGATATGCAAAGACATGCTTATGTGCCAGTACAGACTTGGCACGCATTGAAATTTCCTAACTGGTTTGCTAACCTTTTCTCTTGGCTGGGAGGATTTAAGACTTTCATTGTTTTAGTACTAATCCCTGTTGCTGTTATCTTTTTATTACCATGTTTAATTCCATGTTGTATGCGTTCCATTCATAATGCTATCGATAGTACAGTAGAGCGGAAGACCGCAACTAAAATAATGGCTTTATACAAAGCTAGTCCTAGTAGAAATCCTTCAATCATGATGTGATTCTTCTAAAAGTGATTTAATTCTCACACCTTATTGAGTAATAGGGTGAGATTAATCAAAGGGGGGAATGTGGCAGGTGCAGGCCTGTGACCCACGGTGTCTGACATAGGCAGGCCAGCATGGCTAGCTTGACCTGTAAATGAGGCCTGTGGAGAGGCATATAGGATTGCACATCCCCCAATATGCTGCTATTGTAAGATAGAACTCAGTAGAAGTATTGAATTAGCTTAGGTAAGCAGAACTGTAGAACTGAGAAATGGAAAAATACAGAAAAGACATGTTTAAAAGTTACTGATAAGAAAAAGTACATCTGCAAAGAAATAATGAGGAGTGCTGACAGATGAGTTACAGAACCTTGCTCTTCTACAGGCACAAATTGGTTCTATAACCTTGAGAGTGTGAAAGTAACAAGTTGATGAACTGGCCATTGTAATTGGGACTAGAAGGGGGGCATGCAGGTGTCATGCCCACAGAAGGGACATAATTGGATAAACTTATCAGTACCGGGACCAATGGAAGAGGTACGGGAGGTACGGGAGGTTACCGGGACCAATGAAATGTTTTTCTATACCTAGAATGGAACAAAAGTCTATAAAAGTTGTTGTAATGCTTGAAAACTTTGCTCAGCCATTTTGAAATTGACTTGCTTGAGACTTGTGCACAAATAAATGATTTGGACCTTCTGAACAGACTCCTGGTATCATTGGTTTGTCTGCGCTTTGCTGCTACACCCTAGGCAACTGCCTTAGCACCATGAGACACTTCTTTCAGGCCACAAATCTTAGCCAGCACAACGTTTTTCCTTAGGCAACAGCTTAGCACAGTAATATACTCACCTCAGGCCCTAGGCCTTTCCCTGCCAAACAACAACACTATCTTACAGGACCCTCAGATAAGCTCTAAATATCTTACAAGTTTCATGAGTTCCTGAAAGAAAAGGAAAGCTTAACTGGAGGACCATGAATAACATCAGCACACACAGTGCTCCCAAACTTATCTTAAATCGGCAGATCTTCAGATGGAACAGCAGCCCAACAAAGATCTTTGTTTCACTGGGCAATTGATCGCTGTATAGAGGGACACTGTTGTAAGTTACTGAGGCCTTTTTCTCCCTTTTAAATATTTGGTTCAAGTATATAGGTCAAGAGGGTTTTCTCAGGAGATGGAATTCTACTACTAGTACTACTACTGAGCGTTTATATAGCGCTACAAGACCCAGAGTTCTGTATTTTGTAGCGAGGGACTGTATATGGTTCCCATTGAAAGTAGAAAGTTGGTAGTTTTTGATTTGATAGTTTTGTGGACTAGGATTTTTGGGGTCTGGTATTAGTTTTGCACATACCGTGACAGTCATGATCCTCACTTCTAAGCCAGTGTGCGCTGCTTACTTACAGTATTATTGTGGGGAAAGCTGCTGTTGTTCAGAGAAGGGGCATAAACCTGAAACCTGTGTTCACACACCCCAAAGCATATCACTTTTGAAATTTCTCTGGCATTCAGTCCCAGAACCCTGATTCCAGGACCTGGTATAATACGTCTGAGGGGATCCAGGGGCCCAGAGGTCTACCAAAGTCCAGTAACTGTTGGCAGGCAGCAAGGTCCTGGAGGTTACATGTACATTTCTAGCTACTACAATACAAAGATAGTGGATCTCAACTCAGACCTTCTATCACTTAAAGGACTGAGCCAGGGCTAACTAAAGCACCCCACCTCCCCTGATCCGCTTTAAGTATATGCCCATCTTCCTTGGTCTCCTGTTCAAAGGACCTCCCACTTCACAATCCCTCTGACACCTACTGGGAGTATCCCCGGTGAGTAGATGCGGTGGGGGAGGGGGATAGGAGTGATCCCTGGATGCTCCTTTCCTGGCAGCTTCCAGCCTCAACCCCCTAGCAGTATTCTCATGGGTCAGATTGCCAAATAAGGGAGTGTTCCATGAAAAATGCAGCTTGTGAGGTTTCACGCAAGCTGCATTATTCATTTTGCATAATAATAAACTGCTTTGCATGTTTTGCATCTCATTAGTAGATAATGTACATTGCTGTAAAATAAAATCCTGTGTTAAGGGCAAATGATGCACATTTATGTAAATTAACTGGCATTATTTGGCAAATCACATGCTTTATTCTATGAATGTATGTTAGTAACTCTGACCCTGTAAATGCAAACTCTATATACGGTATATACACGGCAGTAGTGTGTTATGAGACTGCAGAAGAAGAGACTTCATATAAGGAAAAAATAGTTTAAACTCTACCCACTCATCTATATTATTCCTACTAATAAACCAAAAAGGCAGCCAGGCTGAGAGCGGCCAAGAAAATAAATAATAAAGGTAACAGATAACACTAACATCTGACTTGTGTCAGAGATCAAGGAAAGCTTTAGCCCCTAGAGAAATACAAGACTAAACAGAGCAGTGGACGACTGATTGACATTCCCTACTTCTCAATCATGTGAGAACTAAAAACAGCAAAAAAACAAATTGGTTACCACAATGAAACCACACAGAGAAATAGTAAATGGCTACACATGTGAAGACTGGTTTTAGACAGGATGTGGGGAAGTGAATTCCTACATCTAAGTCAGGACATGGAGAATTCCAATAATATTTTACAAGAGACTCTGTCAAACGAAAAGCCTCTTGAAAAGCAGGTGCAGGACTACACGTCCAGTAGGAGCAGTAATTTTAAAAACCTGCCTGTGGGGGCAACATGGAGGCAGTTTTAACTCCCCCCCTAATTACTCTCCCCTTGACATCAATCCATCCGATCCCCCTGACCTTGATCCCACCATTAATGACCAGCTAAGCCAACAATCCCTTCCCCCCTCCCCAACAAATGATCCCCCAACACATAGAAACATGATGGCAGAAAAAGACCACATGGCCTATCTAGGCTGCCCTTCCATAACAACCACTACAACAGTTCTCTTTTTCCCTTTAGAGATTCTCTGTGTTTGCCCCATGCCTTTTTGAATTCAGACACGGTCCTCATCTCTACCACCTCCAGTGGGAGACTATTCCACGGCTCTACCACTTTTCCCATAAAAAAATATTTCTGCATATTACTTCTGAGTCTATCTCCTTTCACCCTCATCCTATGTCCCCTCATAACAGAGCTTGCTTCCAATCAAAAGAGGCTCTCCTCCTGTGCATTTATGCCACAGAAGTAGTTAAACGTTTCAATCATATCACCTCTATCCCGCCTTTCCTCTAAAGTATATATATTAAGGGGTATGTTTACTAAACTGCGGTAATCATGAATAACGCGCGTTATGTAACGATAACGCATGTTATGTAACATTAACGATCGTTAGCGCATCATAACGCACGTTATGACGCGCTAACGATCGTTAACGTTACATAACGCGCGTTATGACGTGCTAACGATCGTTAACGTTACATAACGCATGTTATGATGCGCTAACGATCGTTAACGTTACATAACGTGTTATGACGCGCTAACGATCGTAATGCCCCGCGGCGCGGTAAAACACCGCAGAAGGTGGAGAGAGGGCGGAGAGAAGGGGTCAATGGGCGGAGAGTGGGCGGGGAGAGGCTCCCTTCACACTAACGCGCTGATTTTCAGAGCTCGATTCCAATGCGAATGAAAACCTGCCGTTAAATGCACTTTATAGGGGAGAGAAACCATTTCAGTGTCAGCAATGTACAGCCCAGGCAGGGAAACCAAAAAAAAGTGATAGGTGTGATACATGTGCACAGAATAAAAGGGCACATAAACACTGAAAATGACCCCAACAAACTGGAAAAAACCAATAACCAAGCTGGCCAATAGTGGTATCAGTGAGAAACAACAACCCCTCCCCCCCGAGTAAGCTCCATAGAACAGATATAAATCGTGGAAGGGTCTATACTCCGTCCCCATACAAGGTGAATGGGCTCACAGTGAAATAGCGCTGCTCAGGGTTTCCCCCACCATCGGACAGGGTTCCTATGGCGTGCACATGTCCCGCAACATCAGGGCGGGCATGTCGGAACGGCAACTGGACAGATGCCGGAGAAGGGGAGACAGAGGGCCGCAGGCGGCACATGCTGTAGCGGAGCTGGGCCACAGTGCGGACTAGGGTGATGCCTAGGTGGCCCATGCGAATGCTGAAACAGCGGAACAGCCAGACAACAACTGCTGAAGGCCCAACCTGGGCACGAGTGTGTTTCCCAAAGCGTCACAGGGGATAGTACCCAACAGCTACCCCCAAGGGCACGGAACACTGGCAGGCGGGGCTGGGGGGGGAGCGTGGACGTCTATGCAGGCACCCCTACCCCAGAAAACGCACCATAGGCAGCTGCCTACCTGCATACTGGATGGCTTGGGACCGCACACCACCATCATCACCAGCAGAAGGGCATGTCAGCATGGTGGCTGAGGGATACTGGTGGTGGAGGGGGCAGTGGCAGCTGCCCAGAGCAGACCGTGGCCTAGCCCTGTGTAGGTGGGTGCCATGCACTGCAACAGACAGGCCCTGTCTGACCAACAGTCATGGTATCACCAGGGAATGCACCACCTCTGTGAGAACATGGTGGTGCAGTGCACAGAACCAGTGCATTCAGAAGCAGAAGGTCACAGGTTCAAGTCCCAGCTGTGGTCTCTGCCAACCCACTTCTCATATTTTACCCACTACTATAACATGCTAATACAGACAGAACCGTTCTTGCAGATGATGTAAACATGCCCAAAACACCCACATTTTACCCTACAGAGCACAGACACCATAAACATGCACATTACCTAGAGCAGAGCCTCCCAAATACAGTCCTGGAGGGCCAAACACCATCCCGGTTCCATGCTGCCTCTGATAAAGATGCCTGTGCTGCATTTCTATGCGCCACCCCCATGGTATGCAGATGTATCTCATGCATATTCATGAGGGACAGCATGAAAACCCGAACAGTGTTTGGCACCGCAGGACTGGAGTTGGGAACCTCTGCCGTAAAGCAGCAGCGAACAGGGGCAGACACACCCGCACCCACAGGCCCATTATCCACAGCCTCCTGGAGAGGCAGGACTTTGGGCTCTGCGTGCATCTCCCAATACTAGCACTTGCATACCTTAGTAATGCCACCCTAAACCTGGGAATTTATTTATTTATTTTATTTATTTAGCTGTATTTATATCCTGCTTTTCACCGGGTCAAAGCGGTCAATTGGGAGATACATTTAACACGAGGGGATATAACACACATATGCTAATACTTACAGGGAACATGCGCAATGGAGGGTTAAGTGGCTTGCCCAAGACCACAAGGAGTACCTATAGGACTAGAAATCCCAGTCCCTCCGGCCTGAGATTGCTGTCCCCAGGTGGGACTTGAACCCCTGGCCCTCCGGCCTGAAGTACCTTGTCCTAACCACTAGGCCACTCCTCCCTCCCTCCCTGTAGGAGTCACTCCCCAAACCTGGGGAGTGCCTCCTACAGTATTGTGTACCATAGCCATGCCTGCACTGTGCCCAGGAATGGTGTGGTGGCCTGGGCTGCCCAACACCTCTATAGTTGCACAATGCTGGCATAGGTGTGGGGAGTGTGTGTCTGTCTATCCAGTGTGTGGTGGCTGCCAACACCCTCCACAGCCCACACTGCTAGCACTGTTGCCAGTATTGGCCTGCCAATGTGCATAATGAGGAGCAAGGTACTGTGGGAATAGCCTGGATAAGGTGGCCTGGCCTGGCCGCATCTGCACAGAGCATAGGGCAATGGCTTGGACTTTGTAGTGCCCGGTACCACCTGCACAGACAGAGTGGCCACAGCATGTCCTGCTGGGAGGTCACTCTCACCCTGACTGAGCAGTGACCACGGCATGGCTAGGTTCCCCCATAGTGCTGTATAGTATTTCTTTCATGTGATATTTTTGGGTTCTCTTTTGGGGCCTGATCACTGACTTATCTGCTTGGTGTGTATGATGACCTCCCAGTTTTGGGTACATGCATCTCCTCCAGGACAATGCATTATGGACTAGCTAGCAGACTGTTTGCAGCTAGTATGTGTGTTGCTGGAACACCTTGCAGGGTGCAGCGGCTGGAGACTTGCTGCTGGAGAATGTCAGAGGGGGGTGGGGGCAGCTGTGCATTTCCAGGCCTTCTGTCTGCTATTGCTTTATGGATGTGTACAACTCTGCATTTCCTGCCCCGTAGGGTGTTTGATCCCTAGCGGGACTGGGGTGATGGTCCCCCCTACTGCCACCATTGCAAGGGGGTAGCAAGTGGATCTGTTGGTGAGAGATCCTGTCCCCCACCCTGAGCCCCAGAAGGGTGTGTTAGGTGGTGGTATGTAATCTCCCTGTGGGTCCCAACACCCCCCTTCACTTACATCATGTGACCATGGCACCCACACAGGGTATGTACTTTTCTGGGTGCATCATAGTCCACAAAGGCTAGATGTGACATACAGATGAACACAGGCATATCCTAGGAGTGTTTGCAGAGACTACCTATCACACATTGGCACTGATGGGGACCTGCAGCATGGCCTATCTCAGCAATGCCAGGTGCTGTGAGAATGGTGCTGGGCACCATACCTCTCCCTCAGGGTGAGCACGGGACCCGCACACTGTGGCGGTCTGTAGCTACTCTGTGCCACTAACACACACCGTTGGCACCCCCTACCAGGCTGAGGTGCTGAGGGGTGCATACCCATCTTGTGATCATCTGTAGACTGCTGATTTACATGTGCTGTGCATCCTGGGTACGGATGGGTTGACCCTATCCTGGTAACCACAGCAGAATGTGGGTGTGGTGCCATGCAGTCCTCCTGTAGCTAGCTAGGTGTTTGTTAGCAGCTCTAGTCCACTGGTTACTTCACTGCCTGTGGAGCCAGAGGTCATGTGTTCAAAACCCACAGTGGGGTTCATCGATAGGGCTGTCTTAGGCATTGTCTATTTTTATTGTATATTAGTGCTGCTAGCAGGATCACCCTCAGGGTACTGTCACCTTAGGGTGGCTCATAAGGCGCCCTATAGGGCACCTTATATGGCGCCCTATCAAGCGCCTTATAAGGTGCCTTATATGGTGTCCTATAGGAGACATTATAGGGTGCCTTGGCAGACAGCGCACTTTCTAATGTGCCCTATGGAGTGCCTTCTAGGGTGCCTTATGTGGCACCTTAGGTTACGCCACTGTGAGGGTGTGTTTGCTGGCAGCACTATTAAAGTACATCTAAACTTCCTCACAGCCTGCTTCTTAACCCTTTCCAGGCCAAGCCCAGAACTTTCGGGATCCAAACTTCTGCCTAAATATTCCTATCAAATGGTATATAATACATGACCATGGCAGAGGGAACGTCACTATTGGAACATATTGGATAGGACGGGTACAATTTTCCTGACATATGCAAACATTAACCCGGCTGCAGAATGTGGATTAAAATATTATAGTAGGCCTTCAAAGGGTTACACTTGACACCTCAACCAGCCTTATTCATTAGGCACACTGGGGAATCAAACCCATGACTCTTGTATCATCCGTCTGTGTAGTAACCATTGTGGTAAAGCTCTCTGTATGTGGGTGTCTGCGCGCCTTCTTAAGCTTGACGCGCAGAAACGCGCCCTGTAGCGATCGTTGCTGCGCGGCGCCTTATAACGCGCGTTATCAGTAACGATGTACCGCCCATGTCCTTTTTTGGCTTTCCTTCCACTAACGCGGCTCCTAACGCGAATCACACTAACGCAGTTTAGTAAACATACCCCTAAGATCCTTAAGCCTGTCAAATAAAGTTAGCATCCCCCATACTCCCTCAAAGCATCCATTTCCTCTTCAAGCAACTTTCCCTGGCCTAAACCCCTTATTGCTGACCCCCACTGGCAATAATGTCCTCCCCATTTCCCCTAGATTCTCATCCCTAGCCTCACTGGCGGTCCCAAGTATCTAGCAGGAACAGGGGTGATCCTACTTGCTTTTGCCTTTAAAATGCTGGATTCCAAAATGATGCTGATGATCCCTAGTGGTAATCTTGTGCTACTGAGATATCTATGATAGAGACATTTAAATAACTTGATAGCATAAGTGCAAAGGAGGTGGGCCTCTCTCAACTGAAAAAAAGCTTTGGAACAAGGAGGCATAGGATATGGATGAAGGCGATAGACTCAGGAATAATCTAAGAAATATTTCTTTACAGAAAGGGTGCTGAATGCATGGAATAGCCTCTCAGGGGAGGTGGCAGAAATAAGGACTTTGAACTCAAGAAAGTATGGGGCAAACACAGAGGATCTCTAAGGGGGAAAATGTAGAGCTTAGTAGTTGGTAGACTGGATATGCCATATGGTCTTTGATGTCATTTTATATGTTTCTAAACCAAGAAGGGAAGTTGCATGATCTAAATTCCTATCCATTTGACCTATTAATAGAACTGTAGCAAATATGTATATTATATAATTGGGACAGTGACACTTCTATTTTATGTCTTATTTTGCTGCAGTGGGGGGAAAGGGAGCGCAAGTTAACTTGGGTGGAGGGGGGGGGGAATAGTCATAGAGGGCTGAGCCATGCTAGTTATACTCTGACTGACAAAATAATGCATTTGAATGTATCTGACAATGGATTTATAATTAATCTGCAACAGCTGTCATGCACCATGAGTGACACCTTAATTATTTTAAACTCAATTATTCCAAGCACTTACCCATGCTAAGCCACATACACACTTATGGAAACAGTTTAGTTATATTTAAAGATGTCTCAAGAGACAATATGTCATAACTTAATTTAAAGTTGAGCCAACATAAGTCTGTTATAAAGACAAACATCTAAACACACATCACAATCTCCTGCCCAGTGTTATAAAACTCCTCTTGATGCTAGGATTAAATAATTATCATAATTTAGCACATAGTCTTAATTTTATTTTATGACAACTGCCTTATTCATCTCTATTAATAAAACAAGTAAATACATCTGAAGTGTTCTTTTATTTTTCTTTTATACACATAAGGGCTTATTTTAGAAGCAGCCCAATGTGTAAATAGAAGCTTTTAAGCGTGTATATCATCTACATGTACTGTTTATACGTGGTGGATCCACATCATGCAGTAGTTGCAAGGAGACATGGTTAGGATGTGGACAGGGAGTGGTTTGGGTAATCCTAAAATGTCTATATGTATTCCCCATTTAACAAGGGCACATTGGCCTTTACAGTACACCTGTCCTGAGGCAAACACAAATGCCTGCTTGAAGGGTCAGGTGCAAAGGCCAAGTCTGGCACCCCCCTCCCCAATACCCATGACATCACCAATCTCTCCCAACACCTCTCAACATCTGTCCCCCCCGCCCAATACCTCCTTGACAACAATCACCCCACCCCATTGACCTCCCTCCCCAACATCAAGACCTGTGCCACATTCCCCAATATCAAGACACAAACCCAATGGCCCCCCCTGGCAGACCCCCCACCCAACCCCCAGTCCCATTCTCAACTCTCACTGGGATATCAGGCAGTCTAGTGTGAGAAGAAGCAATCAGTCACTCATGCTCATGGTAGCCTTGGATTCCAAAATGACATCCATGACCCCAAGGAATATTCTTGTGGTCCTAATGCAATGGCTCAAGGACACCATTTGGATCATGGGCCACCATGAATGTTAGTGACTGGGGATCACTCCTGCTCCCACTAGACTACTAGGTATCCCCATAAGAGCCAGGGATAGAACAGGTGATAGGGGAACTGCTGGGGACGATCGGATGGGTGCCTTGATGTCAGGGGTGGTTGGGTGTGGGACTTGATGTCGGGGGCGGGTGGGGGGCTCGAAGAGTGGAGCGATTGTTGTTAGGGGGCCATTGGGTGGGAGAGTGATATCAATGAGTTGTCGAGGGGTGTAGAAGATGGATGCAGTCAGAAGCGGTGATTTAAACAGCTGTTCCCATACATGTTTGGGGTAAAGCTCCACCTTTTTTCCCCGACATACAGCTTTTTAAAATCACTGTTCCTGCTAGACATGGTGTGACATTGATACCCAGTCCTGCACATTCTTCCATGTATTTTACAAGAGGCTTCCATTCTCTTCCTCTCCTGCTCTCACACATACACCCCTCATTTCTCATCTCCCTATATTCATTCTTCCTCCCCCCCTCCATAATTCCCTCAACCTTTACCTCTTTCCCTCATCTCTTCCTCCACCCCTCCCTTCTTGCTTCTTTGTACACGCCACCTTCTCTCTCCTTCTTTCTCTCTACTTCTTCCCCTTCCAACTCCTCCTCATCTCTCTACTTTCCACCTTTCTCACCCTCCCTCTCCCCTTATTTTTATTATCTCTTCCCTCCACATTCTCTCCTGCTCCTCCTCACACCTTCCCTCTTATCTTTCTCCCATCTTTCACCTTCTCTCTTTTCAGCATACATGCTATCTCTTCTTTTCCTTCCTTTTCCTGGCATAGTCTGTCTCTCCCCCCCCCCCCCCACCCCAGCTTTCCTGGCACACCATCTCCCCTCCCTACTTCACCATCCTCTGGGCACTCTTTCCCCTTCTCTTTTTCTCCCTCTTCCTGACACTCTCCCCCTCCACACACTCTCCCTTCTCCCTCTCTCTACTGTCACACACTGTGTGAAGTAGCACACAGGGCCACTTTTACCTGTGGGCAGAAGGGGCAGCTACCCTGGGCCCTGCATAACAGGGAGTGCATTGCTGCCCATAGCTAAAAGCACAGACGTTTTGCCAGGCTATTTGCCTCTTTACATCCAACAGAAACTGCAGCTGTGCTTAGGAAGTGACGTTAGGCAGTAGTCCTGGCCCAGAAGCAGTGGGCCTTACCACAGTGGTGTTGGGCCGGAAGCAGTTGTTCTGAATGACACTCCTGTGATACCAATAACAGCAGCATTCTATATGGAGCTGTTTGTGCTATGCTAGGAGTGTAGCATCTATAGTGACTCTTTTTGCTTTGGTCTTATTGTTATATTCATATTTCCCCTCTTATGATATTTCTTGATTTCAGTTTCTGTTTTATCTTTAATTTTATTCCAGTTCGCGATATCACATGATAGATGCTTTCATATAAACTCTTTGGGGCTTGACGACTTCCAACCGATATCTGAGCCACGGCTCCATTGAATTGCCGCAGTAGGCCTGGTCTGACATTGATTGCTGCAGCTCCGATATCGATCGGAAGCCGCTACCGCTGCTTAGTAAACAAGCCCCTTTAAGTTGTTATGAGTATGGTATTTATATACTGTACTATAAGTTTTTAAAGTAAGCTCCTATCGCTTTCAAGTTGTGCTTTACTCAGAGACGAGCGCGAGGTTTTGTGTCCTGCAGCTGCTAAGCTTTAGCAAATGCTATGCTTTTGTATATGCTACAGTATATTTTACCTCCCACTCAAGAGACTGCTATTGGTTTCCTTTTGTAATGGCCCGTTAGTTGATATCCGCTGGTAGTGCATTTTTTATATGAAATGTTGTTGCTTTTTACATGAAATGTTGTTTTTTTACTGTCAAATACAGTGCGGTTATTATCGGTACATTTTTCACTCTCTCCTTTTCCCATAAA
Organism: Ichthyophis bannanicus; assembly: GCA_033557465.1. Lineage (NCBI taxonomy): Eukaryota > Metazoa > Chordata > Amphibia > Gymnophiona > Ichthyophiidae > Ichthyophis > Ichthyophis bannanicus. The sequence continues at coordinate 1,393,811,833 of CM066031.1, read as the reverse complement.
GAAGCTTTTTGATTTCTGATATAAAGGCACCCCGTGTTACGTTTTGCAGTGATGAGCGGGGCCTCCTTTCTTTTTAAAATTGTACTCATGAACATACATGGCGTTTTTCCGCATAGGGGGCGAGAGGTTGGTGTGCACGGATCAGGAGAAAGACCTTGGTGCGATTATTTCTGAAGATCTCAAGCTGGCAAAACAGTGCGACAAGGCGGTGGCAAAAGCCAGGAGGATGTTGGGCTGCATACAAAGAGGAATCACCAGCAGAAAGGAAGAGGTACTAATGCCACTGTATAAGTCACTGGTGGGGCCTCACTTGGAGTACTGTGTTCAGTTTTGGAGACTGTATCTTGCAAAGGATGTAAAAAGACTGCAAACTGTTCAGAGGAAGGCGACCAAAATGATTTGGAGCCTGCGTCAGAAGCCTTATGAGAAGAGACTTGAAGACCTAAACATGTACACTTTGGAGGAGAGGAGGGACAGGGGAGATATGATTCAGACCTTTAAATACTTAAAGGGAAATAATGAACAAACAAACCTATTCCAAAGACGGGGAAGCTGTAAAACTAGAGGGCATAACAGGAAGCTGCAAGGTGGTAAATTGAAAGGCAATGTCAGCAAATACTTTTTCACAGAAAGGGTGGTGGATGCTTGGAATGCCCTCCTGATGGAAGTGGTGGCAGCAAACACGGTGACGGAATTCAAAATGACATGGGACAGACACAGTGGATCCCTTTAAGGCAACAGGATAAAATCAAAGTAAACTGAACCATCTAATTTCTCAACAAATAGAGGTATCCTGCATGGAGTGTGGGTTCACCCCTAAACAGGAACGTGGGGAGGGGTGGCCTACACGGAGCGGCAGGTGCAACTACACTTGCCATCGTGCTGGGCAGACTAGATGGACCATGCTGGTCTTTATCTGCCGTCATTTACTATGCTACTATGTTGTTACTATACAGAGGTAAGAACTGTATTATTCCCTGTCCCTCTCCTGCTGCTTAATTTTAGTTTGTTTTATTTATTCGAGTCATGGAACACTTATGAAGGCAGGTGCTGTAATCTTTAAGGCTCTGTGATCCTGACAAATAGGCAATTAATGTCAGATCAGGCCTACTGCGGCAATACAATGAATATACATTCTTCTATGGCATTTTTTGTGTCTAGGTCTGATTCTAGCGAAGCTTTTTGTTAAGCATCTTATGTGGTTTTCTATTTGCATTCTCCCTTTAGGAACATCTTAATTTGTATTAGATTGTTATTTTCATTGTTTCTCCATGGCATGGAGATAAATGTAGCTCATTTGTTACAACTCATAATCAGGTTTTCACGCTCCTACCGGCAGATTTAATCTGTTCTGAGAATTAATTGAATCAATTTTTGCACAAAATATAAGAGCACTTTTGTATTTTACTAGCCATGTTTTGGCAGTCTAGCAATTATACAGTCCATCCGTTGAACATAGACACCACAGAATAGAGGCCGGTAGTGATTATCTTTTTACAATTGGTTCTCCCTATAGATATATGTTAAGCCGTCACTTATCCACATTATAGCTTTAGGTACTTGCACAGATATACATTTGGTCCATCGTTTTTACACAGATTTTTAGTTACTTGTTTGCAATCATGTTCTGTTTCATTTTAACAACCTTGTATTAATTTCCAGTTGCAGTGATGATTGGCTGTTTTTAGCTTTTTTTTGTAACTGTGGCTATGTAATCTATGTTTTTCATTGCCTACGGCATATGCATAGATAAGTATACTGTATTCATTATATTTTATTTTAACTATTCTGTATTGATTCTTAGTTTTATCATTTTAACACTTTAATACTTTTTAATTACAATGTTGTTTGGTTTTCCTTTTATTATTTTTTATGCGCTTATGCTCTGTGTTGTAGGTTTGAAAGAGTATGTTGTATGTCTTATATATTTATGCTTCACATTGTAGACTTGGAAAAGTGGTTACTTATTACTTAGATCCATCTTCTTTGGAGACGGTTTCTCTCAACACACTGGTAATATACAATTGTTATTTATATATTATTTGTATTTATGTACATTTATGTTTTATGTTTTGTACAAATCCCTTTTGTTTTTACACTTTTAGACCCCTGACGAAGGCCTAGCACTGAAACTTGGCCAAGTTGGGTCCACAATAAAACGACTGTTGAAAATAACCTTGGTGTGGTTGTGGTTCTTCTCCACTCTACAGTTGGACTTGTCTTTTTCCGGAGAACATATCCTCTCTTCTTTGTTTGTAGAGACGTGCAGTGCACTTCAGCATGAGTCTTTGTCTTCTTTCTTTGCAATGCTGGTGCTCTTGCCCAAGGTTTCTGCTGCCCCAGACAAGAGCCCTGATCATGGCCCCCAACTGCCTGCTGCTGCTGCCACCACCACTGATTCCATCTTCTGGGGGATCAGCGATGGCAGCAGTTCAAAAGCTATGGCTTAGTGCCACTGCTTTGATTCTTGCAGCAGGCCATGTGCTTTGGCACACTTGGCCTGTTCCTTCTGACCCCCCTCCAACAGGAACTTGCATTAGAAGGGGATCAGAAGTAGCAGGCCATGTGTGCCGAAGCACATGGCCTGCCTCAGGCACAAATGCAGTGGCAAAAAGCCGCTGTGTTGCCTACCAAGGGCCACTGCACTAGGCTGCTGCCTAGCCGCCTAGTGGATGGGCTTGCTGTGCTCTTGTAGCAAAAGAAAGGAGCTGCAACAGGAAGGTTTGCAGGGAGGGAGTGAACCACAAAAAAAGTGGCAAGAGGGGAAGTCGCTGGATGGGGAGGAATGGGGAGGGAAGGAAAGAGGTGCTCCATCCTGCAGCATCCTGTGCTATACCTCCCTTATCCCACTCCCAAGTTATGCCTATCCCGAAGCTTACCATCCCTCCCCACAACTGCACTAACTCTCAGGAGTCAAACTGCAGCAACCCTACCTAGGAAAATGCAACACTGAAAATATTACAGCAGCCATAGGACACCAATACATATCTCAGTGGGAAACAAAACAAGCTGGACTCTTATATATCCCAATACTGAAAGCACAGATACAGAATGTTTCCATGCAGATCCCAGACTGACTTTCACCAGATACAGAATAAGGAACCACAAATTAGAAACAGAAACACACAAACGCAAAACGAAATGGAAAGCCTGAGAAACCAGATTCTTGCAGCACTGAAACACTGAAGAAAGAAAAAAAATGCAATTTCTCTTGTACTGAGCAAAATGCAAAGGTAAATGAAATACACATTTTCCAAAGCCTCTAATCATCATTAAGGGTAATTTTATAACAAGGTGCCTTGATTAATAGGACAAAAACATGCCTATTTTAGAATAGTTGCCTATGTGTCAAAATAAAATATCAGCACAAATCCTGCAGAAATGGTGCCTAGACTGAAGTCATGGAGATTGTGTTTCAAGCATGAAAATCTGTGCGGAGTATGCATGTATTTTATAAAATACATGTTTAAAATGTGACTCTGTACATGCTCTACCCAAACTCTGCCTCGTGCATCTCTACTGTAAAAGTTTTACAACCAAAAAACAGCCAAACCACTGCTAACATACAAAAGACCCTACAAAACAGGCAGTGAAAAGGCTAGTTTAATTAAAAAAGTCCTTAACATAAAAAGGACCCTCATGGCCATGTTTTGGCGATATCACACTTTCCGCAGGGGTCACAATATTCAATTTCATTGTGAATACAAAACAAAATACTTTAAAAGTCAATATTAAACACTGCACAAAATATCTGCTGATATATTTTTTGTAATTATATTTTTTACCTGAGAAAACCTCATACACAGGCATTTCATGTGAAGGTATGTGTTTATTAGCTAACATACAAAATATGTACAATGTAGTGATATATCCTTCATCATCCTCCCCTCTCACCACCACTCCCAGCACCAGTCCTGTGCCACATTCCAACTCCCACCTGCCAGCACCAGCTCTGAGTAATCCCCTCCCTCCCAGCAGCCCAGTGGCAGTACCATCAACCCCTTCCCAAAGCAGCCATCATCCCCACCTTCCCTGTTCAACCCCATGAGTAGTCCTTTGTCCTTATCCAACCCCTCCAGCAATAGTCCTCTATCACCCCCTCAAGGGTGCTGATAGAAAGATGGTTATTTCTTCTTCATCTCCTCTCCCAACCATTGCCCCTCAGCACCTTACCCCCTGCCACCTTCTCCCTACCCTGACTATGTTGGCATGAGGGTGTGCTGCACATTGTCTCACTGATCTCTGAGGAGCTGTTGAAGACATCATCTAATAAATCAGACTATTGAGAGGCCTCATGGAAGTAGGAGAAAAGGTGTTTCCCTTTACATGGGGCATGGGTTCCAAAATGTAGGATGAGAGGGTTGATGGCTGGATAGATAGTGGCACTGATGTGCTAGAGCTAATGCTGATGGTAGTGGACTGTGCAGACACCTTCCTCTTTGGTGCTCATGCTGACAAGGACATCGGGGGGCACAGATGGCACAGTGGTGGTATCCAGAGGTGAAGGGGAGGCCGCATTGGATCATGAATTGCTGCAAGTCTCTGCACAGCCCCATGAAGAAGTCATTGAGTGTCTGTTGCTTGCAGCTGTGTCTCCTGTGGATGGATGTGGGGTTTTTGGAGGGTGAATGACCATCTTAGCAATTCAATCTTCTCAACACACTGTGCCTGTTGGACATTGTGCTGCAGTAGACATTTGACACAGTGCAGAAGTTGATGACTCTGGTGACTGGTGCTAGGGATGTCCTAGTTGTCTTCTGGCCCATGACCTCCACAGATGCCTGAGCTCGTCAAAGGGAGAGAGAGGCAGAAACTGTAGATAGGTTCCCACAATTGATATCCTCATCTTCCTCCTCCTCTTCCACTTGGGCAATGGCGTGGTCAACATCCTCAGCATCCTGATGTTAATGGGCTCTGGGTTCATGTTCTTCCACCTTGACTGGGCCACCACTGTCATCTCTGCTTGTGATGGCCTGTGGTGTGAGACTGTCTCCAGGAGTTTGGCTGCTGGGGTCTGGACTGCTGCCCTCCAGTGCATCTGCAGGCTCCTATCTTCTATTAGAACATGAAATGCCCTCATTCACCATGTTCCAGCTGTCTACCCATCCATGTCATGTTGGTGCTGCATACCCTATCACACATAAATTTATTTTATATACCGTTTTGTCCAGGTAATCAAGGCAGTTTACAGGGAACATGTTTCAAATACTTCTCAAGGCTGTTTACATCAAACAGTTTACAGGTAATGAGAACTATATTCTTTGGAACTATGTACAGGAAACATTATTTTTTTTAACTAGAACTATATACAGCATAGACTGGCATTGTGAGTGTTACATCATGTCCTGGGTGAGGTACAATGGTGTAAGGCAGCTATATATATTGATTTATATACAATGGGATGGTTGTTGTGAAATGGGTTCGTGAAATTTTCAGCTGAATAGGGCTGTAAGTGAGGTGGGCATGCATTCAGTGGGATGCTTGATCTTGTGTGTTTATGTTGTCAATGGTGGGTTGTTCATGTTGGTAGTAGTCTGTAAATAGGAATGTCTTGAGGTGTTTTCTGAACAGTGTTAAGTCTTTTATTTCCCTCAGATTGTTGGGCAGATTATTCCATAGGGCTGGGGCGAAGAATGAAAATGCCCTGTTGGTTGTTGCTTGGATTGCATTTATGAATCTCTTCGGTGTGATTAGTTTGTTCTTCTGGTTATCTCTTTTTTTTGTGTGTGTGTCCTGTTGCATCTTTATAAGTATGTTAAGGTATGTTGGTGCTATATTGTTTATTGTTTTGAAAGTAGTCTTAGAGCTTTGAATTTGATTCTTTGTATCACTGGGAGCCAATGAAGACGGTGCAGTATATGTGTAATATGTTCAGTTCTGGCAGCTTTCATTATTGTGCGCGCTACTGTGTTCTGTGCAAGTTGTAGGGGTTTCAGTGTTTGTTTGGGTAGGCCTTGGAGGAGGATGTTGCTGTAATTAAAGTGAGGGTATATCAGCGCTTGTGCTATAGTGTGGAAGTTGTCAGTCGAGAGGAAGGGTCTTAAGTATTATATCATTCTTGTTTTGTTGTAGATTGTTTGTGTTGTCATATTAATGTGTTTGATCATATTGAGGTTTTGATCTAAGACAATCCCAAGGTATTTTATTTCCTTTTTTACCTCGAGTGAGGCATTGTTTACTTGTAGCTGTTGAGGTGGGTCGAATGCTTTGTTCCTGGTGATGAAAAGCACTTCTGTCTTTTTTAGGTTGACTGAAAGGTTAACTAATTTGAACCATTGAAGCAATTGATGATTTTCTCGTATTTGGGGTTTGTTGTTTCAAATGTTGTGAATAACATGATGTCACCCACATATATCCTGTAGTCCATGCTGTGGGGTTTGATAATGTCACAGATAGCCTGAAGATAGGAGGGAGGAGTGGCTCAGTGGTTGGGACAGGTTACCTCAGGCCAGAGGGCCAGGGGCTCAATTCCCACATGGGGACAAGTAACCTCAGGCCGGAGGGACTGAGGTCTCTGGCTTATGGCTGCTCCTTGTGGCCTTGGGCAAGCTACTTAACCCTCCATTGCCTCAGGTACACTTAGATTGTGAGCCCTTTGGGGACAAGGGAATAAAAAGTATCTGTTAGTATATATGTGTAAACTGCTCTGATGCATAAGTAAAGGGCAGTATATCAAATGCCTAAACCATAAAAAAAAAACAACCCAAAAAACCCATAGATATTGAAAAGTAAGGCGGATAAAGCTGATCCCTGAGGGACACCTTGTATCTAGCTGAATTGTTTGGAGAAGGTGTTGTTGAAGTTCACCTGTTGAGTGCGGTTGGAGAGGTAGTCCTCAAACCATCATATTATGATGTCTCTTATTCTGAGGTATTTTAGGCGATTGATTAGGATGTTATTATTTATGGTAGAGAAGGCTGAGGTTATGTCTAGGAATATGAGAATAAAGGCCTGCTTTATGCTTTCAATTCCTTGTATAATTGTGTTGAGTAGGGATGTTAGGAGAGTTTCAACTCCATGATATGCTCTGAATCCATATTGATATGGGTCAAGTTGAGCGTTTGAGTCAATGATGTCTTGGAGTAGTGTCTGTACTGATTTTTTGATGACTTTGGATAAGAAAGGGAGACTTGCTATAGGTCTGTAGGAGCTGGGGCAGGACTTGTTTAGTGTGCTGTGTTTCAAAATTGGGAAGTTAGAGACTTTTTTAAAGACATCTGGTGTTTGCCTTTGTAATAACGAAAGGTAGACTATTTTTTGGATATAGGGTGTTAATTCCGTTTTGGTTATTTTAATCCAGCTAACTGGACAAGGGTCGAGTAGTGAGGTGGTTGTGTTTAAAGATCCGATGCATTAGTCTATCTGTTCTTTGATTCTTGAGGAGAATGAGTCCCTTACTGCATTGTTGATTGGGTGGTCATGTGCAGTTTCCGTTAGGTTGGTTGTCTTGAGTTTGGATTTTTCCATGTAATGGTTGGCTAATTGTTGAGCACTTATGTCACTTCTTTGGGGGTTATCTGAGTTTGTTTTTTTGACTAGATTTTGGACAATGAGAAATAGTTCCCTTGGTCCGTTTAGTGATTTTGTTAGTATTTTTGAGAAATATTCTTGTTTGTGACTGAGGAAGCACTCTGAGTGATGGCCATAGACCTGATCAGATCAGCCCTTGCCATGGCCACTTGCAACTTTCAAGTGAGAAGGCCAGGGCTGTAGGCAAAATCAATGTGGACAGGGTCTAAAAGCTGTGTCTCCAATGCCACATACAGTGAATGTCCACAGCAAATCACATATTTAAGAGTGCACATTGTGAGTGGGTGTTGGCAGGATAGTGATAAATCTGGTACAGGGCTGGAGAACAGAGCCCAAATATTAAGGGCTGAGTTGTATACTTCTTATACGCCCCCATAGTAGATGATCTGGGGAGTGGCTCTATATCCCTTGGAGGTCTGTTTCAGATGTTCTGATACACCTTCAACAGTAAAAGCGTGCTGTGAGGAGAGGTGCCTAATCATTGCCACCAAGTTGCATATGTCATGACCTCTGCACACACAGAGTGGATTGGAGATGAGGTCACCAGAGCATCAGCCTGCCAGTGCAGCATTCCAGTCTCAAGGAGTAGGGGGCAAACTAACTGCATGCCTGCAATACATCATTGGTGGAGGAGTGGAGGAGTGGCCTAGTGGTTGGGGCAGGGTACTTCAGGCCAGAAGGTCAGGGGTTCAAATCCCACTAGAGGACAGCAACCCTGGGTTGGAAGGACTGGAGTTTCTAGTCCCACAGGTGCTCCTTGTGGTCATGGGCAAGCCACTTAACCCTCCATAGCCCATGTTCCCTGTAAAATAGTTATCTCCAAGTTATAATGCCCTGTTCAATGTAGTTTCAGTTGTTCAATGTAAACCACACTGATTCAGAATAGCACAGTATATCAGAGAAAATAAATTAAATTGGTGACTATGACTCAAGTCTCCTCAACTGCATGCACCTCTTTCAGGGCATGAGGCACACATCCCTGCAATAAGTGGTGGTGAGTGGTGGTTGCATGCCCACACATTGCATCTAGGTGGAGGGGAGGTAGCAACAAAAGGTGGCATAGCATGCAGTGAAAGGGAGCACACATAAGAAGGTACAGTATATTACAGATACTGTGTTCCTGGGAGGCTCTTGAAGAATCAAGGTCACCAACTTCCCTTACTACCTTCTTGTCTACGGGGGCAATTTTTCCATATGGTTAGTTTTGCACAGACTGTATCAGTCATGAACCTCACTCCTAAGCCAGGGTATGATCTCTGTCTCTCAAATTTACTGTTAACGCTTGCTGTAGTACTTGCATTGTGCCAAAGAGAGCTTCCTTCTGGAGTTCATAAGACATAACATGTATGGATAATTTGTCAAGATATGACTCGAAGTTCTTCTTTACCAGGTCTGTGGCTCCCAGTATGATGGGAAATATTTCTGTATCTTTCTGCCACATTTTCTTGGTTTCTGACTGCATTTCTTGGTACTTCAGGATCTTCTCTCTCGCCACATTATTCACAGAATAATCACTTGGAACCAACACCTCTGTTATCAATGTTTCTAGTCCCACAGGCACTCCTTGTGACCTTGAGCAAGCCACTTAACCCTCCGTTGCCTCAGGTACAAAAAAAACAAAACAACACATAGACTACGAGCCCTTCAGGGATAAGGGAACTATATACTCTACCTGAATGTACACTGCTTTGACCTGGAGAAAAGCAGTTATATGCCTAGCTAAATAAAGCACTGAGGAGGTATGTGTTTCATGGATGAGGACATTGCAGTTATGTTCACACTAGCCCACATGTGTTGACCTACTTACATATGGCAGATGTGCATGTTACAGGCGTGTAGTTTTTCTGCAAATGTGGATAACATAGTTACATAGTATATGACAGCAGATAAAGACCAGTATGATCCATCTAAATCTAAATAAATCCATCTAAATCCATCTAAATAAAATAAATAAATAAATAAATCTAGTCTGTCCAGCAAGGCGTCAAGAGCAGGTGCACCTGCTTCTCTGTGCAGGTCACCCTTCTGCATGCCTTTGTTTAGGGGTGTACCAACCGCTACATGTAGGTCACCCCTATTTGTTGAAATAGTTAGTTATGTTTATTTTGATTATATCCTGTTGCTATAAAGGAATCCACAGTGTCTGTCCCATGCCATTTTGAATTCTGCCACTATCTTTACCCCCACCACTTCAATTGGGAGGGCATTCCAAGCACCCACCACCCTTTCAGTGAAAAAGTATTTCCTGACATTGCCTCTCAGTTCATCCCCTTGCAGCTTCATGTTATGCCCTCTAGATTTACAGCTTCCCCGTCTTTGGAAGAGGTTTGTTTGTTCATTAATATTCTTTAAGTATTTAAAGGTCTGAATCATATCTCCCCTGTCTCTCCTCTCCTCCAAAGTGTACATATTTAGGTCTTCGAGTTTCTTCTCATACGTCTCCTGACACAGACTCCAAATCATTTTGGTCGCCTTCTTCTGAACCCTTTCCAGTCTTTTTATATCATTTGAGAGATACAGTCTCCAAAACTAAACACAATATTCCAAGTGAGGCCTCACCATTGACTTGTACAGTGGCATTAGTACCTCTTCCTTTCTGCTGGTAATTCCTCTTTGTATGCAACCCAGCATACCTCTGGCTTTTGCTACTGCCTTGTCACACTGTTTCGCCACCTTGAGATCCTCAGAAACAATCACTCCAAGGTCCTTCTCCTGATCTTTGCACACCAAACTCTCGCCCCCTATCGCATACAATTCCCTTGGATTTCTGCTTCCCAAGTGCATGACACTGGATTTCTTCACATTAAATCTTAACTGCCAAGCATTAGACCATCCTTCCAGCTTTTGGAGATCTTTCCTCATGTTCTCCATTCCCTCAGGGGCGTCCACCCCGTTGCAAAGTTTTGTGTCATCTGCAAAAAGACAGACTTTCCATTCAGTCTTTCAGCAATATCACTCACAAATACATTGAACAGTACCGGCCCCAGGACAGAAACCCTAGGGCACACCACTAATCACCTTCCTTTTATCTGAGTGAGTTCTGTTTACGATCACCTTCTGTCGTTTGTCAGTCAACCAATTTTTGATCCAGTTCACCACCTTGGGACCTTCCTCAAGCTGTTGAGTTTATTGATAAGCCTTCTATGAGGAACAGTATCAAAGGCTTTGCTGAAATCTAGGTAGATCACATCCATCGCATGCCCTTGATCTAGTTCTCTGGTCACTCAAAGAACTCAATAAGATTTGTTTGGCAAGATCATCCTTTGGTAAAACCATGTTGTCTTGAGTCTTGGGTTTTGAAAAAATCCATTATTCACTCTTTCAGGAGCACCTTCATTACTTTTCCCACCACCGAGATAAGGCTTAATGTAGTTTGTCATCTCTTCCCTATTACCACTTTTGTGAAGATGTACCACATCAGCTCTTTTCCAGTCCTGTGGAACTTCTCCTGTCTCCAAGGATCTATTAAAAACATCCTTTAATAGCCATGCAAGAATCTCTCTGAGCTCTTTCAGTATCCTGTGATGTATCCTATGCGGTCCCATGGCTTTGTCCACCTTCAATTTTGCAAGCTGTTCTAACACAACATCTTCTGAGAATGGTGTGGTATCTACTCCATTCCCATTTGTATATTTGTAATCACAGGTGGCCCTTCTCCAGGATTTTCTTTAGTAATAACAGAGCAGACGTATTTGTTTAGCATGTTCGCTTTTTCAATGTCACTTTCCACAAATCCATTTCTGTCACTTTTGAGTCCTGCAATTCTACCTTTGATTTTCCTCCTCTCCCGAATATGCCTGAGAAAGGTTTTGTCGTCACAGTTTACATCTTTTGCCGTTCTTCTGCCTTTGATTTTGCTATCCTTATTTCTAATTTTGTCTCTTTTAGTTTTATCCTGTATTCTTTTCTGTGTTCTTCTGTTTGTGAACTTCTGAATTTTGTGAAAGCTGTGTTTTTTGCCTTTATTGTGCAAATACTTCTTTGGAGAACCAAATAGGTTTCCTTTTCCTCTTGTTTTTATTTACTTTTCTTACATATGTATCTGTTGCCCCTTTTATTGCCTCCTTTAGTTCAATCCATTGCAATGCCACTTCCGTTATTACCTCCCACCTTGCCAACTCCTCCTTCAGGTACTTAGCCATTTTACTGAAGTCAGTGTTTCTGAAGTCTAGGACTTTGAGCTTGCTGTGATTGGACTCTGCCTTGGCTTTAATCTCAAACCACATCGTGTGATGGTCGTTGCTGCTCACATGGGCACCCACCCAGATATTCAACATGCTATCTCTGTTGGTGAGTACTAAATCTAACATCGAGCTTTCCCTAGTTGGTTCCATCACCATTTGTCTAAGTAATGCATCTTGGAAGGCATCCACAATTGTTTTACTTCTTTCCAGATTTGCAGGAGGAATCCTCCAGTCCACATGGGGTAAATTAAAGTTGCCCAGTATGATCATTTCCCCCTTCATGGCTATCTTTGCAATATCGATAATCAATTTGATATCCATTTCTTCGATTTGAGTTGAAAGCTGTAGACTACACCAGTATGGATGATAGTACAGCTCCTCTTTCCAACACAATCCACAGCACTTCTTATTTTCCCCACGTCCCCTGCATTTCAGCAGCTTTAATATTGCTTTTGACATACAGGGCTACAGCTCCTCTTTTTCTACCATTTCTATCTCTTCTAAATAGATTGTAGCCAGCTATGGCTATATCCCATTCATGTGACTCATTAAACCATGTTTCTGTAATGACCACAATGTCCAAGTCCATTTCCACCATTAGGGCTTCCAGGTCAGGAACTTTGTTGGCTAGGCTTCTAGCATTTGTGCTCATTGCTTTCCAGCATTTGTTGACTGGCTTGCCTGTATTTTCCATAGGGTTTCATTCTACATGCCTCTTCTCACTTGCCATTGAAGTGTGGTTTAAAAGTCTGGCTGTTTCCAATGTTATTATGTTTTTACTGAGAGTGCTGTCCTGAACTTATTGTTCTCCATTGTCACCCCCCTTTCCCTAGTTTAAATGACGGTCCACATACTGACTGAATTTTTCACTTAGGATCCTTTTCCCTGCGACAGAGAGATGTAATCCATCAGCACAGTATAGTCTCTTGTTGGTCCATTTCCCCAGTCGCCTATATATCCAAATCCTTCTTGTTTGCACCAGGTTTGTAGCCATGTATTAAAGTTATTTATGAGATGCAGCCTTTCTGCCCCCTTACCAAGAACAGGTAGAACTTCTGAGAATGCTATAGTGTTAACAATGGGCTTGAGTTTCTCTCCCAGAGTCTGGAAGTCCCTTTGAACTGCCGAGGCACTGTTTCTAGCCAGGTCATTTGTAGCCAAGTGGATAACAGCCTCAATTTTGGAGTGTGCACTTTCTACACTAACTATACCAACAATTTGGTTTGTATTCCTGCTAGCTGAGGAGCCAGGAAGGCATTTGACCATCTTCTGTCCTTTGAACTGTGTTCTCAAGTTGGTGCCTCTGATGATGGAAACTCCAAATAGTAGTAGTTTCCTGTTTTGTGATATTTTTCTTCATTTTGGTATATTATCAGTAGGTTGGGCATTGACGCTCTCATGTAAGAGCACTGCAGTTTCCAGGGATTGGGCACCCTCATTTTCCAAGGTAGAGAAGGAATTATGCAAGGATTATCTCTTGATGCAGAGGGTGTCTTCGTGTCACAGGTCGCAACCTACCAGAGCCCCCTGTGATTTATTTGTTCCTGGGCTGTTTGATTCTTTGTGGAAGCGGTGGTGGATTTTGTTCAGTTTGTACCCTTGAGAAGGTGTGTTTAATTGTAGCTAATTCTTCCCTTTGTCAATTCTTTATGCATAGCAGCTAACTTGAGGCATATAGGGCAAGCTTGTGTGTTCCAAATGATTCTTCTGAGAATGAAAGCACCACATTTATTGCATTGAATGCACAACATGCTTAATAAGACTGTTATAAAAAGAGAAAAGGAAATAAAGGTGGGTGTAAAAACCTATTGTAATTGAAGGACAGATGTCAATGTATATGACGACTATATAGACAATGCAACCCTGGGGTGGGTGGTGTGAGGGCTAGGGTGGGTGGGATCTTAAGTGTCCTTGGCCAGTAGACCTTATATGAACTGAGGGCACACTCAGATATCTGATTTAAAGGCTTTGCAAGGAATGTAGGCAGTCTGAATAATCATAAACTTATAGCTCAAGCTGAAATTTAAATTAAAATAAAAACAGGCAATTGTAAAATCTGAAAGCTTAGCTTTGTGTAGTCCTCGGTGCTGTGATGAGCAGAACTGGATCAATCAACTTGGTCAAGATGCAGAGTTGATTCAATTAACCATACCCTGTGAAACAGGCTTGTAACAGAACAATGACTGCTGCACTTCAAAGTAACACAACCGCTAGCATGAGGGAAAACACCGCTCTTCATGCTGGCGGCTGTGAAGAGGTGAGCCGTGACCTCGCACAGGCTTCCCTGGCTCACCTCTGAAGCCGTCCATTGTGTGCAAATGAAGTTTATGTGGGACCTTCTGAAGCATACGGCCCTGTGCAAAAAACATTCTCGCACAATGGACGGGCCGGCCCTGATGCTCCGATCATGTGGAATTCCCTCACAGCAGATATGCACGCCTTAACTGACCTCACGGACTTCAGGAGAAAATTAAAAACTCTTTTGTTCCACGAATTCCTTGGAAATGAGGACTAACCACCACTAATCTATACCCCACCTAGCCTGTGACACAAGATTTTCCCCTACCCACCCTCCCACTAGCCACTCTTCTCTCTTCCCTCCCCCTTCCCTAACTATTGCACCTCAACCCCTACCAACCAGCCTCCCCCAGTCCTCCTGTAGTCCTATGCACAAGCCTGTACATATGTAATTATGAAAACTTGTTATGTGGTTCATGCTAACATTATGTTCAATGTATTTACAGGCTCATTCCATCCCAGATGTACAGCCCCTCTGTACGTCCAGTTTGAACTGGATGTGCAGAGGGGGTTGTGATTCTGATCCGGCGGGGCACATCTAGCCCTCCGGGGCCAGAATCATGAACAGCCCTGTACGTGCAGGCCAGGACTACGATTCAGCCTGGCCTGCATGTACAGGAAAAGCCTGACTAACTCAGTCAGGGCTTTACAATGGAGCCATGGCGCCAAAGCCTCCAGTTGTCATGGCCCGTGGCTCTATTGTAAAGCCATGATCCCAGCTGCAGGCTTGACAAAGGCTTTCCGCGCAGCCCCATCCCCGATCGTCAGGTCCCCCCTGCCCCATGCACGCCCTGGGCCCACCGAAAAGAAACGTCCACGGAAGTTATTCCACCTCGGAGTTGGAATAACTTCCCTGCACAAGTCCCTGGTCCTGGACGTACAGTGCTGACATTAGAATAAGCCCTGTACATCCAGGGCCAGCGACCGCTCACTGCCTGCCCTAATTCAACCCCTGATCCGCCCCTTCTCTGCCCCTTCTCCGCCCAATCTAACCTCCCCATACAATCGGCGGGAAGGTTAGATGCCGGCGGGGAGGGCACAAATAGTAGGGATGGACATCCCATTGGAATGTCTATCCCCGCTATTCATGGGACAGAATCGGGCACATAATGTTCAGTTCAGTCATACCCAAGTTTCATGTATGAGCACTATGAGTTCCCTGTAAATGCTAGTTCTCTATAAACTGCCTAGACTTTTAGATTAGGCGGTATAAAAAAACACTTAAATAAATAAATACATACATACCATCCTCTCTCATCAGTACGGTCACTGCCTTGACCTTGTTTTCTCCTCTAATTATTTACCCTCTAATTTCCATACCTCAGTTCTTCCCTTATCTGACCATCACCTGCTAAGCTTCACTCTTTATCACTCCTTATCTCAGTCTCACTCATTCTAACTTTTTAGAAATCTTCATGCTATTGACCCATCAGCTCTCTCAACTATTGTCTCATCAGCTCTTTTCTCACCTTGTCTTCTAAGTCTGTTGATGAGGCTATAGTTTCCTATAATAATGCACTCTTCTCTGCTATGGATTCTCTTGTGCCACCCACGCCATGTCCTGTGAGGCATACTATACCTCAACCCTGGCTGTCTTTGACTACTCGTTACTGTATCTACGCTCCTGTGCTTGCTTAATTGAGTGCATTTGGCTCAAATCCCACACCCTTTCTTCACTTCACATTCATGTTTGCCTCCTTCCAGTGAGCCATAGTACTCACCAAGCAAAACTACTATGTCCATCTGACTAACTCTCTTGCCGCTGACCCTTGCCGTTTCTTTTCAACTCTCAGCTCTCTCAAGGCACCTCCACTTCCGACCCCTCCTTCCCTTTCTGCCCAAACCCTAGTAGACTATTTCTGTGACAAAGTACACAAGATTACACTCCAATTCCCCACAAGATCTGCTGATACCTCTTCCCCTCAGTCTCTGCTATCCTTTCGTCCTTTTCTAAGATCTCAAAAGAGGAAACCATTCATCTTCTTTCCTCCTCTAAACTCGCTACCTCTTCCTCTGATCCTATCCCCATCCATCTCCTTAACTCCATCTCTTCCTCTGTCATCCTTTCCATCTCTCATATTCTCAACCTATCGCTCTCCACTGGAACTGTCCCAGCAGCCTTCAAGCATGCTGTGGTTACACCCCTCCTCAAGAAACCTTCACTTGACTCTACTTGTCCTTCTAATTATTAACCCATTTCCCTTCTCCCCTTCTTTTCCAAACTTCTGGACTGTGTGGTTCTCTGCCATTGCCTTGAATTTCTTTCCTCTCAAACCCTTCTAGATCCACTACAATCTGGCTTTCATCCCTTACATTCTACTGAGATGGCTCTTGCCAAAGTCTCCAGTGACTTTTTCCAGGCTAAATCCAAGGGCCTTTACTAAGTCCTCATTCTTCTTGACCTGCTTTTGACACTGTTGACCACCACCTCCTCCTCGACACATTATCCTCATTTGGTTTTAGGGTCTCGGTGCTGTCCTGGTTCTCTTCTTATCTCTCTCATTGCTCATTCAGTGTTTGTTCTGGTGGTTCCTCCTCTTCTGCTATCCCACTCTCAGTTGGTGTACCCCAAGGGTCTTGTTCTGGGCCCTCTACTTTTCTCTGTCTATACAGTACCCAGTCCCTTGGTTCTCGCATCTCCTCCAATGGCTTTCAGTACCATTTTTATACTGATGACACTCAGATCTGTCTCTCTACACCTGATATTGCTCCAACACTCCAGGCCCGAATCTCTACCTGCCTATCTGACATTGCTGCCTGAATGTCTTACTGCCATTTGAAAATGAACATGGCCAAAACCGAACTTCTTATTTTTCCCCCTAAACCCACCTACCCCCTTCCAACTTTCTCTCTCTCTCTCTGGATAACACTCTGTTTACTCAGCCTGCAAACTTGGGGTCATCTTTGACTCCTCTCTCTCCTTCTCCACACACATCCAATGATTGCTAAAACCTGTCATTTCTTTCTCTGTAACATTAGCAAAATTCGCCCCTTCCTTTCTGAACACACTACTAAGACACTTATCCACTCTTTAGTTATCTTCCATCTAGACTATTGCAACCTCCTCCTTGCTGGTCTTCCTCTGAGTCATCTCCCTCCCCTTCAATCTCATCAGAACTCAGCTGCAAGGCTAATCTTCCGCCAGCCCCAATATTCTCATATGACCCCTCTTCTCAAGTCGCTCCCCTTCTGTTTTCATATAAAATTCAAACTTCTCCTTCTGACCTATAAATGCATTCATTCTATTGCTCCTCTCTTCCTTTCTTCTCTCCTCTCTCCCTACAGCCCTCTTCGTGAACTCCACTCTTCTACTGGCTTGCTTCTATCTATGTCCTTTTCTTTCGCTGTCAATGCCAGACTTCGATCTTTTCACCTTGCTGCTCCTTATGCCTGGAACAAAGTACCCGAGTCTGTATGTCAGGCTTCATCTCTCCCCCTTTTCAAATCCATACTAAAAGCTGACCTCTTTGATGCTGCTTTTGGATCCTGATCTCTTGTTCACCCTTGTGTCTCCATATCTTTCCCTAGTTGTACCCTTGTTCTCAGCTATTGTATTGTCTGTCTTGATTAGATTGTAAGCTCTGACGAGCAGGGGCTGTCTTTTTTACATTTATCTGTGCAGCGCTGCATATACCTTGTAGCACTATAGAAATGATAGTAGTAGTAGTGTAGTAGTGGTTCCAGAAGAGGAATATGCACTCTATAAGCATTGGGGTGAATAATCCTTGTATGCTGATAAAGATGCAAGGAGAAGGCATTAATGGTGTATCTGTCATGGCTCTGCCTTTTATACACCATGAATTTTCTTCTCTAAATTGTGATAAACAGTTGTCTTCTGTGAATGCCCTCCAAAAGCTCTTTTATGACAGAAAGTAATTTTATAGCAGGTTTAGGGGGCAAGAAGGTGCCTGTTTTGGCACTATTTTATAAAGACACATGAGCATCTACACCTGGACATTACACCTGCTTGAGAATAAAGTGTAAATACCTGTGCATAGAATATGCAAGTACAGGTGTAGATTAATATATTTTATAATCAACACTTCTATGTCATGACTGCACCTGCGCTCTGTCTAGACTGCATGTCTGGCAGCACTTATAGGAAAAGTACACACATTCATGCCAGTGCGTAGACCTTTACACCTGACCTAATTCTGTAAAAGCCATTTTATGCATGTTTATGGTTAGAGCACTGGCTTGGTAACCAAGCAACCAGGGTTCGATTCCCACTAGCACTCCTTGTGGCCTTGGGCAAGTCACTTAACCCTCCATTGCCTCAGAAGAAAGGCCTGGCAATCTACTTCCGGTGACACTGCCAAGAAAACCCAGGAGCTTCTGGGTTGCCAGGAGTCAGGACTGACTCGAAGGCACACATTGCATTGCATTGCCATATACGAACTAAAATGATGTTTTGAAATTACTTCCTCAGTGTTCGGCAAACCTCTTATATCTGCTAGGATTTGCCACTGGAAAGTCCAAAATGGCAGGGTGAGGCCATCCTCATAGGACCTTATTCGAGAGAGAAAAGCAGGAAAGATCTCACTGAAGGTTTGCATTACCTCTGACTGCTCTTGTCTGGTGCCGAGCCTGCCATGAGTGTGAGTGATTCCTGCTTAAAAACCACGATGGCATTTTAACAAGGCTGTTTTGATACTGGTGAGTCAGATTCATGGGCTTTTTTACATTTTTTATGCTACTGTCATTATTTATAAAAATCTCAAGTGAAACTTCAGATAAATGGTGTCAGTAGACATCTGCGCCATTATAGACAGAGAATGGCCTAAAATTGCCATAGGAACTCTTTTCTGTGAAATACATTTAAAGTTTAGGGGTTCATGTCAAGTTTGCTCAAATAAAACAATTACCCAAGCAATCAAAATTACATCCTTGATGAATTATATGGGATTTCTATTTGCCTTCAAGTGCTTCAGTATCTCTCTGATGAAAGTGTACGCCTTGACTATTTAAGAAGAGTGACTCGTCAAACAGCTTCCCAGTGACCTGTCTGCAGTGAAGACGTGCATCAGTCCAGTAAGCAAGAGAAGTGACAGGGACAGCTGTGTTGCAGCATCCAGTATAAACCAAACAAGACTATTCAGCAGTTTCGGAAATAAGTGCTTAATTACAATCTGCCTGAAAACAACTTTAAACCCTGCACCTGTGGAAGAAACGGCTCTCAAAAGTGTCACATACAGGCACCTTTCCTTCCTTTCAAAATCTCTTCATTTTATTTTTCAAATCAATAGTTTTCAAGCTGAAAGAAAGGCATAAATTCACTCTGCACAATCTGCAAGCCAAGTGATATGGGTGCCAAGCAGTCCAGCCATTCTTCAGAGAACAAGCAGAGGAAAGGATATAAATATTCTTCAAGGGAAGATGCCCTCCCCATGGCATCGGATTCAGAATCCCAGCTCAAACGCACATTTGGTTATGTCAGCTTCAGTCTGGTCCTCAAGAGTATAACAGATATTCCCAGCTTTGTGTGGAACCTGCAAGAAATAGAAAAGCTGAATCTCTCACACAACTGCCTCTCCAGTCTTCCTGCTGCCGTGGGGAAACTGGGCCGGATAACTGTGTTAAACTTGTGTGGAAATTGCATTATGTGCCTGCCCAAGGAGATTGGACTTCTCAGGAACCTTAAGGTTTTATTTGTCAATAGCAACTGCTTGACCAAGGTGCCAGGAGAGCTCAGCCTCTGTGGAAAGCTAGAAGTTCTGAGTCTGTCACACAACCAAATTATTGACCTTCCTTTAAGCTTCATGGATCTGACTAATTTAAGGAAACTAAATCTTGGTAGCAATCAACTAGTTCACATCCCTTTCTGTGTTTTTTCAATGAAGAGTTTAGATTTCCTGCACTTGGGATGCAACCAGCTTGAAAGCATTTCAGAAAGTATCCAGTACTTGCAATGCTTACGGATTTTCATTGTAGAGTGCAATAATATTCGTGTCTTGCCAAAATCCATTTGCTCTATGACTGCACTTGAGTTGCTAAATGTGGATTACAATTACATTCAGACTCTTCCTGATAATCTTTTCATGCTAACTAAATTGCCCAAAATTGCTTGGAATTCAGTGGACAAAGGACTTCACATATTGCATAACCCCTTGGCAAGACCATTGCCGGAGATAGTTGAGGGAGGGCTGGAAGCTCTCTTCAGCTACCTGAGAGACAAAAAGCAACAAAATTAAATAGCAGAGTCTGA
The DNA here is from genome assembly GCA_033557465.1 of Ichthyophis bannanicus. Lineage (NCBI taxonomy): Eukaryota > Metazoa > Chordata > Amphibia > Gymnophiona > Ichthyophiidae > Ichthyophis > Ichthyophis bannanicus. The sequence goes on along the minus strand of CM066031.1, from coordinate 1,393,791,616 downwards.
AAGTATCACCAGATTCTGTTAATATCCATGTCCTCTCACCATTGATCTACTTCTTAACATTTTTAACAATGACTAAAGATGAATTTACAGCAGCCATACTGGACCCTGGTTCAAAATTTAAAAATTGTTTACTCATTATAGATTGCAATAACTGATATGTCTAACATACAGAAAGATAATCACAAGTGACATATTAAAATATTTCCTGTGATGTGCTGCCAATTCCTTGCCAACTGTGCTCCATTTGGTGAGACATTTATTTTATAAACTAAGGGGCCTTTTGACTAAATACCATTGACCGGTTAATGTGAGTTTTAGCGTGCAGTAACTGAAAGTGGTGAACGCTAATGCAGAAGCAGCTACCACCCGCTAAAAAGCATGGCAATTAGACATCACACGCTAGGGTAAAGAGTGGGTAGGTTATGGGCAGAGTTTTGGTGTGGGGAGCGCATTACGCTAGAACGAGGGTAACTGCCACGTGTTCAGTGGCAATGTGCCAATTAGTGTAAGTGCACATAACAATAACTTGATGGGTGTCATTAGGTGTACCTGTGTTAATCGGGCCACTTGTTAGGGTTCATGATCATACACTAACTATGAGTAACTTTCTGGGCACCCCCCAACAATTAGCGCATGAGGGGTGCTCTTACTGCACGTTGGCATTGCTGCGAATCATGCAGTGAGTGCACACTGTTAGCAAAAGGGCTCTAATTAAAAATGATAGAAATGTGATGTCTCCTACCCCCAGGACATGATGCATAAAAGTTGATATTGCATTCGACAAATGTTTGAAATGAATACACTCAAGAATTTTGATGAGTTAAAGATGTTTGAAATACAAAAAGACTTAGGAGCTGATATTTAAAGCAATTAGCACAGTTAGCAGATTTACTAAGCATATTAATCGCACTGACTGGGATTTTCAGAGGCACTAAGAAGGTCATTCTGAACTGCGTTTAGCGGGTCTGGATGTCTGATCCGATGTGCTCATGTAACCCCTCTTCTCAAGTCACTTCACTGGCTCCCTATCCTTTTCCGTATCCAGTTCAAACTTCTCCTACTAACCTATAAGTGCATTCATTCTGCTGGTCCTCACTACCTTTCCTCTCTTATCTCTCCCTATACCCCTCCTCAGGAACTCCACTCTTCTGGCAGATCGCTTCTATCTGTGCCCTTCTCTTCTACTGCCAACTTCAGAGTTCAATCCTTTCACCTTGCTGCTCCTTATGTCTGGAACAAACTACCTGAGTCCATACGTCAAGCTTCATCTCTGGCCCTTTTCAAATCCAGACTGAAAACTCACCTCTTCGAGGCCGCTTTTGGATCCTAATCCGCTTAGTATTCGATGTGTTTCCTTACCATTTCCCTAGATCAGGGATCTCCAAACCTGTCATGGAGGGCCACAAACCTGCTAGGGTTTCTGGATATCCCTAATGAATATGCATGATATATATTTGCATGCAGCGCCCCCATTGTATTTGAATTTATCTCTTGGTTTGCAGTCCTCCAGGACTGGATTTGGAGACCTCTGCCCTAGATGTATCCTTGTTCTCAGCTGTTGTGCTGTCTGTCTGGACTAGACTGTAAGCTCTGATGAGCAGGGACCGTCTTTTATATTTGTCTGTACAACGCTGTGAATGCCTTGTGGCACTGTGCAAATGATTGGTACTAGTAGTAGTAGTAGTATTGTTTTCTGATGACAGCAGCCAATGTTGAATGTCTCTATAATGGAAAAAAATGTGGTTGCTTTTATTTAAGCGTTTTTTTCCTGACTACAAAGCAAACAAAAGTAAACTTTTACAGGAATACAATATAATGTTCAAGAAAAGAAAATTTTCACAAAAAATAGAATCACATCAAGGAGAGACAATCAATAATTCCTCATGAAACATAGTAGTAAATCTAGCAATAAAGAGTGACTTAACACTCCACATAAGGGAGCACAAAACAAAAAAAAACCCAACCTACTTCTCAACCATTTCTTTAACTAGCAGAAATTTCTGCAACTATGTCACATCAGTATAAGCATAACTTTGCCCCTGGTAAGTCACCAGGCAGCGACAGGGAAATTTTAAGAAAAAAGATGCTCCCAGGGCGACAACTCTAGTTCTTAACTCCAGAAACTGTTTGCGTCTGAACTGAGTAGCACGACCAACGTCTGGAAAAACTTGGAGCTTACACCCACAAAATAAAGCATCCCTGTGCTTAAAGTAAGCCCTAAGCACAGACAATTTAGCAGACTCAGAACCAAACGTTGCAACAACAGTGCAGCGCTTGGGTATGAGATCTAATGTATCCTCCAAGAAAGCAGTAAAATTCTGAGCAACAGACTCAACAGGGGGAGCATCAGCCCCCGTCTCAGGAGACGTTGGTTGCTTATTTGAACGAGAGTAGCCAAATGTTTCATGCGCAACAACCAGATACTAGAAATTCAGCATTAGAGTCTATTTAGATTTTTGGTCTTCATTTCCAGTTCTCAAGGGCCATCAACAGGTCAGGTTTTCAGGATTTCCCTAATGAATATGTATGAGAGAGATTTGCATGCCCACTACCTACATTATATCTGAATCTCTCTCATGGATATTCATTAGGGATATAAAAAACAAGCAAGCAGGAACCTACTAATCAAATCCCATCATCAGCATAATTACTATAAAGCATATAATTTTTTAAAAAAAGAGTTTAGGGGAGCTCAAATGTCTTCACAGCATGAAAAAACTCATAGCAACTTAATATTCATCATTGCTCTCCCTTATGTTTGTTAAACTTACAGTCCTTTCTATAAATTTTGCTGTGCAATTTTTTTTGCGTTGTATCTATTATTCTGATAAATTCATTGATGAAAAGCAGTAAATGTAAAAATATCACTTGACTGAACTTATCTTAACTTGATATGGTCTCCACAACAGGGATATCATGAAAGCCTGGCCCCTTAGTGACCCTTGAGGACTAGACTGAAGACGGAAAATCTAGATGGTATCTTTCTCCACAGATGCTGGGTAAAATTTACTCCTCTCTTTCTTCCACTCTGGGGAGTGCACAGCTCCCGCTGGAGTGTGTTACAAGTATAGCAACTCCTTCATCAAAGACACGTTTTGAACCAAAATGGCAAATTTGATAGGTATCATGGATATTAAAATCCCATTAGTGTCTATGGTTATACTTTTGGAGAACTCAATAGAAGATATCCCTGACTTCAAATATAAACTTATTGTATAACATTTTGGATAGGAGTGCAATAGAGACCTTCATGCATTAATTATTGTTACAGAGGTACCTCTAGAAAAGTTCTAGCTTTGGTAAATTCTAATTGCTAATTCTGAGTCATTAACAGTGTCCAGATTTCAAAAGCAAAATCAATGATTACATTTTCTCTGCAATCTGATTAAAAGGAAAAACATACTTATAAGTGTATATATTCCCAGATCTAGCTAGGGCCATACTGAATAAGAGGTTGTGATGGGGTCTATAGGATGTTATCCTTCCCTCTCCAAAGGGAATAGCAACAGTCCCTTTTAAGAGATCGTGGCTCACAGGAAGAGATTAAGAACCCAGCAGGCTTCAGGAGGGAGAGATGCCCATGGAGCCAGAAGTCCTTCCAAGGCAAGTTATAAAAAGGAGTTCTGAGTTAGGAACTTTAACTGGGGCTGGAGGAAGAGCCAGGAGAACCAGCTTGTGGAGGTTTAACAAGCTGGGACAGAAGTAAAGCTGATTTTGTTTTTCCTGAACTGCTGTCTATTCTAGGTTTTGCTTTGTGGAGGTTTAATAGGATGGGACAGAATAAAAATTGTTTTTTCCCCCTGAACTGTTGCCTGGCCTGTGTTTTAAAGAAAACCCCTTCCCACCGCATGCCATATTACCACATATGGTGGCAGCTGGGGATTTCCCCTAACCATGTGACCGAGGGCAAATCCATGTCCCTCCAGATCTGGGCCTCTACAGCAGGTCAGGATTTTTTTGTTTGTTTGTATGGGCTAAACGTTAGGGAGATTGAAAAAGATACAGTCAGTTAGTGCCGAACAGGCAGGCTTTGTTTTGCCACCAGAGGATGCTAAAAGTTTGTTGAAGCTGGAATAGTGCAGGGTTAACTCCGCTGCAAAAGAGGAAGCTGTGGTGGTGTTACAAGAGAACAGTGACAAGTCAGGATGAAGTGGCTCCTCCAGATTCTGGCAGAAGGTCAGCAGCAACAGCAACAGTATCAGCAGCAACAGCAACAGCAACAAATGTCAGCAGCTGTTTCAACACACCCTACTGGAAGGGCAGCAACAACAGCAGCAGCAGCAGCAAATACGGGATCCTATTTGAGCATGGGAAAGCTATGGAAGAGTTCCCCTAGCTCAGTTGATCCAGGCCCTGCAGAGATTGTAACTCCACCTTCCAGTACAAATGCTTCTTAAAATGATGATAGAAGATGAACTGGACCATTTTTTGGTGAACTTTGAATGAACCACCCAAATGGCCAGGTGACCAGAGGCAACATGGACCCCTAGTTGAGGAATCTGCTGACGGGCAGCAGTCAGGCTGCATTCCAGGGTGCCAACCCAGATGGATGAGCTACATATACAGCTATCAAGACTGCCATACTGGAACTGGCCAGCTGTATTCCAGAGGCCTACCACCAGCGATTCAGAAAGAGGGGGCTCCAGATAAAAGAGAGCCATCAGAGGTTCCTCTTTCAGTTGAAGAATCTCACATGGAAGTGGCTGCAACCGGAGGGAAAAACCGGGCTCAAGATACCAAGATTGTGCAATTGGAGCAGTTTTTGGAGGGCTTGACCGCCCTGATGAAACAGTGGGTAAATCAGCACCCCAAGCTTACATTGGAGAGTGCGCTGGAAATAGCTGAGGGGTATCATGAAGCCCAGTGACTGAAGTGGACAGCCCAGGAGGACAGAAGGGGAAGCCAGAATGGATGTTGACTCCCATGTTCTGACCCTCAAAGTCACCTCCTAGATGAGGGAATGGCCCTAGCCATGACCCCTTCACCAGTTTTAGATGTGGAGCCCAGGGACACTTTGCTCGGGAATGTCCCCTGGGTAAAGAAGATGCCACTGTCTGCCTAACCACTCCTCGCACTTGCACTTTTGTCAACACTCCCCACTCTGGGGCACAAAACTTAGTGATTCCAGTGGAGCTTGAGGGAACCCCGCCTCCAGGTCTTGATAGACTCCAGGAGTGTGCGGACCCTCATTCCCTGGGAAACTGTAACCCGATTTCAAATTGACTATGCAGAGATGGTAACACTGGCCTGTGTACATAGATACTAGAGGCAACATTCAATGGCACAGGTTTCACTTAAAACTCCAGCAAGCAAACCACGTTCAAGGTCATGGTGCTGCCCTGGCTTCCATATCCAGTAGTGATCGGCCGAGACTACCCAAACTTCAGAGCAATATGGGCCTGGCTAACTGACAGTTCCATTAAGTCGGCCGAGGAAGATTTCCCAGAGATTTTCCCCACTGGAAGATCCAGATCTGTATGTCAAGAATCCCAAGCCTGCTAAGTCCCAGAGTTGGCATCACAGTGAAAAGCTACGCTAACAACAGAATCTGGGGGCGACTATGGGGGAGGGATCCAGGGAGGGACAACCTAAGAAAGAAACCCCTGGGGAAAGCTCAGGGCTCAGCGGTAGTGACCCAAATTCAATTGTCCCCTTCCCAGAGTGGGGACTGAAAGAAGACCCAAGGAGCTTCAGGAGGACCCAGCAAGAGGATGAGTCCCTTAAACATGACTGAGAGTGGGTTTTGGAAGTGGATGGTGTTCCATTAGGTAACGGAGAGTCCCCTGCAAGAATCTTTCCTATTTTGAGCTAAAAGGAGATTTATTATACAGGATGGCTGAGGGGGCCCTAGAGGGGGAAGAGATAGAATAACTGATAGTTCCCGGCCCTATCTTCAGTAGGTATTATTGTTGACACATGGTCATTTATTAGGGGGATACCTGGGGGTGGAGAAAACACTAGAGTGTGTTTTGGCCTGATATTTCAGGACAGGGAGGGTCGATAAACAGGTGCAGCTATATTGCCAGTCATGCTCCACCTGCCAACTTCATAATCCCACCATAGTCCGGACTGCCCCTCTAGTGCCTATGCCCTTCATTGAAACCCCATTTGAGAGAGTGGCCATGGATCTGGTAGGACCCCTGGAGCAAACCTGAGGCAACAAGTATATTTTAGTCATACTGGACTACACTACCTGATACCTGAAGGCCATTGCTGTAAGGAATATGAAGACTTCTATGATCATGAATGCCCTCTGGGAAGTATTCTTGCGAGAGGGAATACCCAATGAGATCCTCACAGATCAAGGAACATCCTTTGTATCTAAGGTGATGAAGCAAGTGTATGCCTTGGTGAAGGTCAAGATGCTGTGAACTTTAGTATATCACCCACAGACAGATGGCCTCATTGAGCGATTCAATAAAACTCTGAAACATAAGAACATAAGATATGCCATACTGGGTCAGACCAAGGTCCATCAAGCCCAGTATCCTGTTTCCAACAGTGGCCAATCTAGGTCATAAGTACCTAGCAGTCTCCCCAAAAGACACAGGTTCCTCAATGCTTGCATTGGGTCAAGCAGTGATATCCCGGGTCCCTTTTAATAATGGTTTATGGACCTTTCCTCCAGGAACTTGTTCAAACCTTTTTTAAACCCAGCTACATTAACAGCTTTTACTACATCCTCCAGTAACAAATTCCAGAGTTTGATTACACGTTGAGTGAAAAAATATTTTCTCTTATTTGTCTTAAATAGTTGACCATGTAGCTTCATTGCATGTCCCCTAGTCTTTCTATATTCTGATAACATAAACAATCGATCTACGTTTACCTGTTCCACTCCATTCATTAATTTATAGACTTCGGTCATATCTCCCCTCAGCCGTCACTTTTCCAGGTTAAAGAGCCCTAACCTTTTTAGCCTCTCTTCATAGGGGTATCCTTCCATCCCCTTTACCATTTTGGAGGCTCTTCTCTGAACTTTTTCTAATAACGCTATATCCTTTTTAAGATACAGCGACCATAATTGCACACAATATTCAAGGTGCGGTCGCACCATGGAACGATACAGAGGCATTATAATATCCTTTGTGTTATTTTCCGTTCCTTTCCTTATGATACCTAGCATTCAATTTGCTCTCTTGGCCACCGCTGCACACTGGGTGGAGGGTTTTAACATGTTATCCACAATGACGCCTAAATCTTTTTCCTGGGTGGTGGTTCCTAATGTGGAAACTTGCCTCATGTAAACATAGTTTGGGTTGTTCTTTCCTAGGTGTATAACTTTGCACTTCTCCACATTAAATTTTATCTGCCATTTGGATGCCTAGTCTTCAAATTTATCAAGATCCCCTTGCAATTTTCCGCAATTGTCATAAGTTTTAACAACTTTAAAAAGTTTTGTGTCATCTGCAAATTTGATAACCTCACTCGTTATTCCCTTTTTCAGGTCATTTATCAATATGTTAAAAAGCAGCGGACCCAGCACAGATCCCTGGGGTACTCCACTATTCACCATTCTCCATTGGGAAAATTGGCCATTTAGCCCTACCCTCTGCTTTCTACCTTTTAACCAGTTCCTGATCCACAATAGTACACTGCCTCCTATCCCATGACTCTTTAGTTTTGCCAAAAGTCTCTTATGAGGGACCTTGTCAAAGGCTTTCTGAAAGTCCAGATATACTATATCTACTGTCTCACCTTTGTCTACCTGTTTATTCACACCTTCAAAAAACATAACAGATTAGTAAGACAAGATCTTCCTTATCTAAAGCAATGTTGGTCTGTCCCATTAAGCCATGACTATCTACATGTTCAGTAATTTTTTTCTTTATGATGGTTTCTACCATTTTTCCCGGTACTGACGTCAGGCTCACCAGTCTGTAGTTTCCCAGATCACCCCTAGAACCCTTTTAAAAAATTGGTGTTACGTTGGCCATCCTCCAATCTTCAGGTATTACAGATGATTTTAATGATAGTTCATTACTAATAGCAGGTCTGCAATCTCATATTTCAGTTCTTTCAACACCCTTGGATGTATACCATCTGGTCCAGGTGATTTGCTAATCTTCAATTTATCAAATAGTTGTAATACATCTTCCTGATATATCGATATTTCCTTCAATTCTTCTGCAGTATCACCTTTAAATACCACTTTAGTCATGGGTAACATCCCTACATCTTCCTCAGTAAAGACCGAAGCAAAGAATTCATTCAGTCTCTCCGCTATGGCTTTGTCCCCTCTTAGTGTCCCTTTCACTCCTCTATCATCTAATGGTCGAACTGACTCTCTCACAGATTTTTTGCTACGAATGTACTTGAAAAAGTCTTTATTATGCATTTTTGCTTCCACAGCAAGCTTCTTCTCAAATTCTCTCTTTGCCTGCTTTATCAATGCCTTGCATTTAACTTGCCAGTGCTTGTGCTGTTTCCAGTTTTCGTCATTTGGCTCTTTTTTCCATTTCCTGAAAGATGCTTTTATGGCAACAACAGCCTTAGAAGGATGGGAATTAGGACATTCTCCTACCCTATTTGATGTTTGCCTTCTGTAAGGTACCTCAGAGGTTCACGGGGTTTTTGACTTTTGAGTTGCTCTTTGGAAAACGTCCAAGAGACATACAGTATTAGACGTGGTAAGGGAAACCTAGAAAGAAGAACTCCATGCCGGCATAATTTGGTGGAGTACTTTATACAAATGCAAGACCAGCTAAGGAAAGCTGGAAAGGTGGCCAAACTCTGTCTGGAAAAAGTCCGAGCCGAGCAGGCCAGGGGCTACAGTCTGGCAGCCGTGCACCTCACCTTCTAATGGGGAGACAGAGTTTTAGTCTTGTGCAAGAGCAAGTTACTATGTAAATGGCAAGGGTCCTATGACGTGGAACAGAAAGTGGGGCCTGTTAACTACAAGATTGCCGACCACATAAACAGAAGCAAGCCAACATTTACCATATTAACCTATTGAAAAAGTGGACTCCAGTGACAGCTATGGTGGTACAGGGAGATAATTTTGGGCCTGAAATTTCAGCCCCTTCCGATCCAGCTCAAGTCCTTATTAAAGACCAGCTCTCTGCTGCCCAGAGAAGAGATTTAGAAGGTTTAATCTACTGGAACCTAAAGTTGTTCTCTACCTGGCTAGGATGAACCCACCTCATTTGTCATGATATCGTTACTAACCCTGGGATGGTTATCCTGCCATGACCCTACTGGATTCCGGAGGCCCGGCAACAGGCCATCTCTAAGGAGCTGGAAGAGATGCTTATCCTGGGAGTTATAGAAGGGTCTATGAGTGGCTGGTCATCACCCATCGTCTAAACTGATTGGAAGCATCAGATTCTGCATTGACTTCCGGAAGGTCAATACAGCTTCTAAACTGGAAGTGCATCTCATGCCCAGAATTGATGAGCTAATTGAGTGACTCTGTGGAGCACGTTTTATATCAACCTTGGATCTGACCAAGGTATACTAACAGGTGCCCTTGACTCTGGCTGCTAAGGAGAAGACTGCTTTTTCGACACTGCAAGGTCTGCCACGTTTCAGTGCGTAGTCAACTACCTACTGAGACCACACAAGGAGTAACATAGTATATGATGGCAGATAAAGACTAATATGGTCCATCTAGTTTGCCCAAGCAAGGCCTGTGCAGGTCAACCCTCCCCATGCTTTTGTTTAGGGGTGTACCCACTGCTCCATGTAGGTCACCCCTATTTGTTCAGATATAAGAGATAGTTATTTTGATTTTGATTTTATCCTGTTGCTATAAAGGAACCCACTGTGTCTGTCCCATGCCATTTTGAATTCTGTCACTGTATTTGCCCCCACCTCTTCTATCAGGAGGGCATTCCAAGTATCCACCACCCTTTCACTGAAAAAGTATTTCCTGACATTGCCTTTCAGTTTACCCCCTTGCAGCTTCATGATATGCCCTCTCGTTTTACAGATTCCCCATCTTTGGAAGAGGTTTGTTTGTTCATTAATACTCTATAGAAACATAGAAACATGATGACAGAAAAAGACCACAAGGCCCATCTAGTCTGTCCTTCCATAACAACAACTACAACAGTCCACTTTCTACCTTTAGAGATCCTCTGTGTTGGTCCCATGCTTTTTTGAATTCAGTTACTGTCCTCATCTCTACCACCTCCACTGGGAGACTATTCCACGGATCCACTACTCTTTCCGTAAAGAAATATTTCCGCATATCACTCCTGAATCTATCTCCCTTCACCCTCATCCCATGTCCCCTCATAGCAGAACTTGCTTTCAATTGAAAGAGGCTCTCTCCCTGAACATTTATGCCACGGAGGTATTTAAACATCTCAATCATATCACCTCTATCCCGCCTTTCCTCTAAGGTGTACATATTAAGATCCTTAAGTCTGTCCTCATATGCTTTATAATGAAGCCCATTAATCATTTTAGTAGCAACCCTCTGCACCGACTCCATCCTGTTCACATCCTTTTGAAGGTGCGGTCTCCAGAATTGCACACCATACTCCAAATGAGGTCGCACCAAAGACTTATACAGAGGTATTATCACCTCCTTTTTTCTGCTAGCCATTCCTCTCCGTATGCACCCAAGCATCCTCCTAGCTTTTGCCGTCGCCTTTTCAACCTGTTTAGCTACTTTAAGATCATCAGACACAACCACGCCTAGGTCCCGCTCTTCTTTAGTGGACAAAAGTACTTCACCTCCTATACTGTATTGCTCCCTTGGATTGCTGCAGCCCAAATGCATGACCTTACATTTTTTAACATTAAATCCCAGCTGCCAAATTCTAGACCATTCTTCAAGCTTAGCTAGATCCCTCCTCATGTTATCTACACCTTCCTGGGTGTCTACTCTATTACAGATTTTGGTATCATCCGCAAAGAGGCAAACCTTACCCGACAGCCCTTCCGCTATATCACTAACAAAGATGTTAAAAAGAATCGGACCAAGGACAAATCCCTGGGGCACACCACTGGTAACATCCTTCTCCTCAGAGTGAGCTCCATTTACTTGTACTCTTTGTCGCCTCCCACCCAACCAATTTCTAACCCAAGCAGTAACTTTAGGGTCCATCCCTAGGGTGCTCAGTTTGTTTATAAGTCGCCTGTGAGGAACAGTGTCAAAGGCTTTACTGAAATCTAAATACACCACATCTAGAGCTCTCCCTCGGTCCAACTCCCTGGTCACCCAGTCAAAGAAATCGATCAGATTTGTCTGACAAGACCTGCCTCTGGTGAATCCATGCTGCCTCGGATCCTGTAATCCGCCGGACTCCAGAAACCTCACTATTTTCTCTTTCAGCAGCGTTTCCAATAATTTACTCACCACTGAAGTTAAACTAACCGGCCTGTAGTTTTCAACCACATCCTTACTTCCGCTTTTGTGTAAAGGCACCACATGAGCCTCTCTCCAGTCCTTTGGCACCACTCCCGACTCCAACGAGGCATTGAAAAGGTCAGTCAGTGGAGTTGCTAGAATGTCCCCAAGTTCCCTCAGTATTCTAGGGTGTATCCCATCCGGTCCCATCGCTTTGTCTACTTTAAGTTGAGCTAGTTTCTCACGAACACAGTCTTCTGAAAATTGTTCAAGATGTCCCTCGCTTCTGTTCTTATTTGTGGGTGTTTTCTGAGGTCCTGCTCCTGGTTCTTCATCTGTGAACACAGAACAAAAATATTTGTTAAGCAATTCCGCTTTATCCTTATCAGCTTCTACATATTCCCCCCCTGCACCCTTGAGTCTGACAATACCACTTTTGCCCTTCCTCTTCTCACTAATATATCTGAAAAATGTCTTATCCCCCCATTTTATTGCATTGGCTATTTCCTCCTCCTTTTGAATCTTTGCCTTCTTGACTACTTTGCTAGCTTCTCTAAGTTTTTCCAAATACAGATGCCTGTCTTCCTCTCTCTGTGATCTCTTGTATTTCATGAAGGCCTCCCTCTTTTTCTTCACTTTTTCAGCTACTTCCTTCGAAAACAATAGCGGTCTCCTGTTCCTTTTGCCTTTATTTACCATTTTAACAAAAAGGTTGGTTGACTTTAAAATACCCCCTTTCAGTTTTGCCCACTGTTTTTCTACATCCCCCAGCTGTTCCCATCCCACTAACGACTCCCTGAGGTATTGGCCCATCTTCGCAAAGTTAGTCTTCCTAAAGTCTAAGATCTTCACCTTGGAATGGATTCTAACAGCCCTAGTCCTAATACTGAACCACACCATCTGGTGGTCACTGGATGCAAAATGATCTCCCACTACAACATCAGAAACACTCTCACCATTGGTAAGCACCAAGTCCAGTATGGCCCCTTCACATGTGGGGTCTGTTACCAATTGCCTGAATAGTTCTCCCTGTAGAGAATCCAGGATCTCCTTACTTCTAGATGATACTGCAGCAGGAATGTGCCAATCAACATCTGGCATATTGAAATCTCCTAGCAGTAGCACTTCCCCTTTCCTAGCAATGCTGCGTATGTCTTCAATTAACTCTGTCCACCTCTTCCTCTTGTGAGGGAGGTCTGTATATCACACCAATGCAAATAGATTTCTCTTTCCCTCTTTCTAGTTTAACCCACAATGCCTCCTCTCTCCCTTTTAAGCTCTGTAATTCCAAAGCTTTAATAGTAGTTTTTACATATAGTGCCACTCCTCCTCCCCTTCTTCCTACCCTGTCCTTTCTGAATAAAGTATAGCCAGGTATAGTTACATCCCAGTCATGGTTTTCTGTGAACCATGTTTCTGTAACTGCCACTAAATCCAAGTCAGCCACTCCCACCAAAGCTTCAACTTCAGGGATCTTATTTCCCATGCTACGGGCATTAATACACACTGCTTTCCATGTGTTACCCCTGTTACCCATTTCCATAAAGGTATTTAATGTATCACCTACCTGGGGGCTTTCACTTACCTGGGGGCTTTCTTCACCCATCCCCAACGAATCTAGTTTAAAGCCCTCTTCAGTAGATTAGCCAGTCTACTACCAAAGATGCGTTGACCTTTCTTGGACAGATGGATGCCATCTCTGCTCTGCAACCCTTGGAACATCATCCCATGGTCTAGGAAACCAAAACGCTCTCGAAGACACCATCCATGCAGCCATGCATTCATCTCCAGGATGCGAGCCTCTCTGCCTTGGCCTTTACCCTCAACAGGGAGGATTGAAGAGAACACCACCTGTGCACCTACCTGCTTCACCCTCTGTCCCAGAGCCATGAAGTCACTTTTGATACGTTCCGAGGTATACCTGGCAGTATCATTTGTTCCAACATGGATTAGCAACATTGGGTAATAGTCAGTGGGCTTGATGAGTCTCGGCAAACTCTCCGTAACATCTTGGATCTTGGCACCAGGCAGACAGCACACCTCTCTGGACATCAAGTCTGGTCGGCAGATGGACGCCTCAGTACCCCTCAGAAGAGAGTCTCCAACAACCACTACCCTTTGTTTCCTTCTGGTCACTGATTCCGCAACTATGGGGTACTTGAACTCTGGTTCTTCCCTTTCCAGGGATGCTTTCACCTCCTCCACTTCCAGGGCTGCATAATGGTTCTTCAATTCAAGGGCTGGAGAAGTTGGATTGGTGATTTTGCAGGCTCTGGTGACTGTTGTCCAACCATCGACATTCTGTTGGCACCCATCTTCTCCTGTGCTGGAGAGTCTGGTTGCTGCAAGAAGCATCTCATCAATGTACTTCTCACTGTCTTGAATGCTCCTCAGCCTCGCCACCTCCTCTCTGAGTTCCTCCACTTGTTTCCTCAGAGCTTCAGCATGCAGGCACCCTGCACATGGAACCGGTTCTTCAACTGGCATTAGGACCTCTGTCTGGACCGAGGCAGAAGCTGTAACGGGGGCAACAGCTTTAGCAATACGATTTTTCCCAGCCATTGTTCTGTTTGTGGAGCTTAGGTATCTGTTAAAGCAAAAGAGAGAGATCTACCAAGTACCAGCTGGTTTCGCAGCTGTCCTTTCAGAGAAAAAGCAGTTAAATCTCTTTAATTATATTCAATATGTGCTGGTCCAATTCACTGTGATTTGCTAAAGGGGGAGGTGCCCTATAAAGCAAGACTGCTCACTAGGGGTGGGTGGGAGCCGGGGTGGGTAGGGAGGGAACTAACACCTGATTAGGTGTTAGCAGTTTCTGAATCTGAGGAGGTTACAGAGTTCAGCAACCTACTGTGCTCCAGTAAAGTTCCCCTAAAACAGCAAAAATGTAAGTAACCTTGCTTTTAAAAAGTATACACAAAACCCTTTTAAGAGCTCCCAGTCAGAGAGCTAGCAATGTAATAAAAAAAACAAACAAACAAAGAAACCCTCAAATCCTTACTTACTGTTTGATGTGTGGAGCCCTGGTTAGGAAAGCCTCAAAAGGGCAGGGCACAGGAGCCTTTTATGCAGGCTTCAACTGCACTCAGGAAACAGGCCCACTAACACCTGATTAGGTGTTAGCAGTTTCTGAATCTGAGGAGGTTACAGAGTTCAGCAACCTACTGTGCTCCAGTAAAGTTCCCCTAAAACAGCAAAAATGTAAGTAACCTTGCTTTTAAAAAGTATACACAAAACCCTTTTAAGAGCTCCCAGTCAGAGAGCTATTTAAAGGTCTGAATCATATCTTGCCTGTCCTTCCTCTCCTCCAGAGTATACATATTTAGGCCTTCAAGTCTCTTCTCATAAGTCTTCTGACGTAGGCTCCAAATCATTTTGGTCACCTTCCTCTAAACGGCTTCTAGTCTTTTTATATGCTTTGCGAGATATAGTCTCCAAAACTGAACACAATATTCCAAGTGAAGTGGGAGGGAGAGGACTCGATGGTCGGGGGAGTGCGTCACCAGTTTTTTTGTAGGTTTAGGGAGAGGAGGTAGAAGATGCAAGGGGGTCACTTGGTCCATCAGGGAGATCCTTTTTGGGGGTTGGAGGTCCATGGGCCACTTGGGCTACTGTGTATTCTTTTGTGGGGTCAAGGGAGGAAGGTGGAGGGTCTGTGGACCCACTTGGACCACTAGGGATCTAGGTCATCTGTGGTGAAGTGCTGTACTTCACTTCCGATGACCCTTTTGCTACCACACTCCATCTTTACTTCAGCCCTGAAATAGAGTAAAGATTCAGCACCACAAAAAGAGTAAAAACACTAAATTTTAGGATGTTTTTTTTACAATGGGAGCAATTTGTCATTCAGCAAATGCATGCCCACTGTACTACCTTTTAGCTCAGTGGTTTTATTACTGATTTTCCTATGCTAAAAATTCTTATACAGAGAATACGATTACTGTGGGAAAATCTTAAGTCAACTGCTGGTCTAAAGGCTAGCACAGCTTACTGCATCAGGGTCTAAGCTTTTAAAATAGAACCCAAATCAGCAAGTTTAATGCAATATGATAAACTCTACTGAGGTAGTTAATGGTCTATGTGTTAATTTGCAGATTTGGTTCTTCTGCCTTTTTTAATTTTAAAAGAATAACATGTAGGAGGGATTCACCAAACTTTTACCTACTCCAGGAGCACTTTACAATAAATGCTAAATTATATTAGCAATACAGAAGAGTTAATCAAATGTCACTTTTAAGGGCAGTTTTCAAAGTGCTTTTTTATGAATAAAATACATTTTGCCCACAATAATCACATGCCTAAGAATTTACCTTTCTCAGTGTGTCCAAAAGTGCCCACTGAGTTCCACAACGTGTGTGTTTTTAGCTAGGACCAACAGGAGGCATTCCCAGGGAGTGTTTTCACTGGGGGAGAAAGGATTCCCAAACAAATGACATTTTCAAACATTTGCATATCCTGCTAGCCTGCCCCCGAAAAGCATATACTCTTGCCAGAGACATTTAATAGCACCAGATGAGAAATGGAGGGTTTCATCCACCAATGCAAGCCTTGATTCTGCCTTCATCCAAGTGCAGCTCCTGACGAACCTCTGCATCTATCTACTGCATTATTTTGTTTACTTGCTGAAGCCCTATAAACAGAACCCCTTCCCTGATTGGTGCCCCCTACCTTCACCACCGGTGATGATAGATGATCAGCAGGACTTCCTGATAGAAGCCATATTGAATTTGAGATACATTCACAATTGGCTCCACTAATTTGTGGAATAGAAAGGCTATAGCCTGGAAGACCATAGTTGGGAGCCGGCCATAAACATTCATGCAAAAACCCTGCTATCAAGTTCCATAGAGATCACCTGGAGAAACCAGGTCTTAATACCCAAAGAAGGATGGAACTCTGTCAGGGGTGCCAGAAATCAAACCTTTGACACTGGGGTTTGGAAACCATTGACCTACAATTGTGTGATGAAGTATGGAGGGTTCAGCTGCTTTCAATGTGGTTGCACTTGCCACTCTACTCTCTCATCTGGCTGACACTGGTATTTCAAATACACTACTTATTTGGTTCTCCTCATTTCTCACTGATCGCTCCTACCAAGTATATGCTTATCATTTTATCTCAGCTCAGCCTCTCTACTGTGGTGTACCACAAACTCGGTCTTGTCACCTTTGCTTTTAATATCTATATGAGTCAGCTTACAACAATGATCTAAGATCTCAATATGAGTGCTTATTTTTACTCAGATGATATTTTATTATTTTCCCATGTGTAGATTCATTAACCCTGGACCTGTCCGCCGTTAATTAAACTTTGAGTGCTATGTCTTTCTGGCTTTGGGATATCCATCTTAAATTAAATCCCAGTAAAACATTTTCTGTCCGGCTAACAGGTGGTTCACATCCTCCATTTTTAGCTCCATGTATTGAAGGATTACTGATCCAGCTTACCCCTACTTTAAAGTATCTGAGAATAACTCTTGACATAGATCTCTTTAACCCACAAAACATTTTTTGTTCTTCAGCAATGTCATTCACTTTGTCCCTTTCTAAATTCTACTTCTTTTACCTCTCTTCTTCTCAATTATACAATATCTAGATTAGACAATTGTAATGCAATCTAGATATGTCACATTTCTCTCCAACAAAACTTAAATGCATACCATCAGTCCAAAATACTGCAGTTCACATCCTGGCACATGCAAATCAATCACATTCAATACAAACTTCTGATTCTTGTGCATAAAGTGCTCCATGTTGGCAGGGCCGGCCCATCCATTGTGTGAGAATGTTGTTTGTACAGGGGCCGCACTTCAGGGACGTCTTCAGAGGTGAGCCGGGGAAGCCCATGCAAGGCCTCAGCTCACTTCTGCACTGCCACCAGCGTGAAGAGCGGTGTTTTCCCTCACGCTAGCGGCTATGTTACTGTGAAGCACGCGAGTGCTGGGAAATGCCCTTTAACCTTTCCCGGCATTCAGCGCACTTCACAGTAACACAGCAGCTAGGGTGAGGGAAAACACCGCTCTTCACGCTGGCGGCTGTGCAGAGGTGAGCCGGAGCCTCGCACTGGCTTCACTGACTCACCTCTGAAGCAGTTTTGACAGCCGCAGTGCTCTTCGCGGGGGGGGGGGGGGTGTGTAGGATAGGAGAGAAAATGGTCAATGGCTGGGATTGGAAATGGGCTGATGGGGTGCTGGGCTAGGACTGGAAATGAGCTGATGGGGGAGGGGCTTGGACAGCAAATTTTCTTTCTTTCTTTAACAGTTCTTCAATGCTGCCTTATCATACATTCAAAGTGGTTCACATGGAACAATTAAAGCAACAAGCTTTACATAGAACAGGGATATATAATGGGATGATGGGGGGCTGGGCTAGACTGAAAATCAGCTGACGGGGGGGGGGGGGGGGGGCTTGGACTGCAAATGGGCCGATGGGGGGCTTGGACTGGAAATGGGCTGATTGGGGACTGGGTTAGGATTGGAATTGAGCTAATGGGAGGGGGGTAGAACTGAAAATGGGCTGATGGAAGGCTAGGATTGGAAATGGGCTGATGGGGGGAGCTTGGACTGGAAATAGGCTGACGAGGGGCTGGAATAGGACTGGAAATGGCTGAAGGGGGGCTAGGATTGGAAATGGGCTGATGGAGGTGCTAGGACTGGAAATGAACCGATGGGGGGGATAGGAGAATGGGACTAGAAGGGAATAGATGCTAGGAGGGGCTGGGGTAGTGAAGATGGAGAGGGGAAAAGATATTTTGTGTGGGAGGGAAGAAAAATCTACAATTGGCCGGGTATTGGGAGAGTAAGTGGGACTGAGGATGGAAGGGTGAAATTTGAGTGGGTCTCAGTTTAATTACTGTGATCCTTTGATGATGATGGTCTGTGTTCTGCATGTGTAACCGAGCTAAGGTATTTTGTTTATGTAGTTTCTATCTGACAGTGACACTTGTTCTCTTTCCCCAGTAGGTGATGTATTGGTATTCTCTGAGATATATTGGTTTAATATTTGCAGTGCTGCTTTTTTAATAGGTAGGGTTTGGTGCTTTGTGAGTCCTGGTAGTGCTGTTATGATACAGCGGGTTTGCTATGGGTTCTAAATGGGCAGTGTTTATAGTACTTCCTAATGTGCCTGGCGGTTGGCACTGGAGTATAATAATATAGAAATCTGGTAGTCTTTCTTTATTCAGACACTCATTAAGAGGCATGTTTACTAAAAGTTAGTTGATGTCCCTTATGCAAATGAGGCCGTGCAATGAGTCTTTGCACATGGTCCTGCAGCCCCCCTGCACATGATATACTGCCCTTTTAACCTTTTTCAGAGCGGTTTACAGATATATTCTAACAGGCACTTTTTATTCCTGTGTCCCTGAAGGGTTCACAATCTAAGTGTACCCGAGGCAATGGAGGGTTGAGCGGCTTGCCCAAGGCCACAAGGAGACACTGTGGAACTAGAGACCCCAGTCCCTCTGGCCTGAGGTTACATGCCCCTATGTGAGAACTGAAACCCCAGCCCTCTAGCCTGAGGTAACTTGTCCCAACCACTGAGCCACTCCTCCCTCATTTCTGTGTATCTGGCCTCCCCATCTGACCTTTTACACCCCTCTTCAAACATTATGATCACTACATGATAACAGACTAGCAAGACTGGATTCAACCAGACATTGTCTTTTTTCTGCTCTTTTAAATCTCAGCTTAAAACCCATTTATTTCAGCAGACCTTTGGGACCTAGTTGGTGCATTATCATGGCTAGTTTCCTCTCCTTCTAGCATACTCCATTGCTGTTTCTCTGTCTCTCTTTTCTAATATTCTTTCCTTTGTAAAATTTTTATGGAATTCCTTTCCTGGTTTTTTATTATTATTTTAACTAATTGTAAACCATCTTGCCTTTGCAAAGAAGATATATGAAATTACAATAAACATAAACATTGGTCCTGCATGTAGAGCCTTTGAGAAGTCAAAGGAGAGCCCTGTCCCTGGAAGAAGCTCATTGGACCAACAAGGGGTGTGACAACCACTATATAAGGATGTCTGCTTGACGAGGGAGAAGGGAGCAGCTTGAATGGTGGGGTACCCAAACATTCTATTGGTTTAGAGAGAATAATAAAAATAAATTTGACATGATAAAGCCATTAGACAGATATCCAAGGATGGCTTTTACAGTTCAACTATATGGTCTTGCTCTCAATTTTTATTTTATTTTATTTTTAAAGGTTTACAAATAAAGTTCCAAACAAACATACTTGTACCAGAAAAGAGACAGGTAAGCAAAAATTACAAGCAAAAAAATAAACTGAAGCAATACAACATGCCCAATCTCACTACTAAATGGGGTCTCTAAGAATGTAGGGAAACTTATATTATTCCAAACATGTGGGGAAACATAAACAGTCAACCTAATTAGTAGCCTATAACAAATATTGCATTTTGTTACTCTATAGCAACATGTGGAGCCGAACTAAGGTGAGAGCTAACAAGGGTGGCTAGCTGCGGAGGATCATAGAACACATATTTATCAGAATGAAGTCTAACTAGACATTTACAAAGAACTTTTAAAAAAAACAATCCCTCCAAATGAATCACCCCTGGCTTAAGAAGTAAAAATTCCCTACACCTCTGCTGAGTCTCCCAGGCCAAATCAGGAAATATTCGTACTAGAAAACCCTTAAAGGTTAGGGAACGCTTCCTAAAAAACAATTTAAGAAGCCATTCCCTATCCGATGATAAAGCAAGCATAATCAATAAAGTACATGGTACAATAGTTTCATTATCACTTGATTCCAATATATTAGAAATGTTGAGAATATCCATATGTTGTTGTTCCACAATAGAGGTTCCTGATACCCAGTCCCTTCCTTCTTGTGAACAGGTAAATAATATACTTTAGTCAATGGAGATTGAGATTTCACCGGTATCCCAAGAATTCCCACAAACTATTGTTTCAACATGTCCCTAGTAGACATAAGGGACGAACGAGGAAAATTAATCAACCTTAAATTTGTGAACCGGATTTGGTTTTCTAAAAGTTCCTCCCTAAACTTTAAAGCAGTTAAGTCTTTTACTAAAACAGATTGTAAAGTTTCATGTTATTAAACCTTCGCTTTCAAATCTTCAACATCTCTTTTCACAAAATCCAACACATGTGCTGTACCTTGACAAAGAATAGAATTACCCTGAACATGTGCAGCCATCTGATGAGACTGCAGTACACTTTACCAAGCTACACAATAGCACTCCATATGGTCTCTAAAGTAAAGACCGCAGGGCATCCCAATGAAAACTTTAGTAATGAAACTGTCTCTGATCTGCACGCTAAACTCGCAGAGACACAGGATCTCATCCCCGGTCCTGGTAGCACCGCTACTGTTCTCTCGCTCACCACTCCCAAACTCCTCTCTCCTCCTATCAAGCTGCCGATCTCAACATGCAGCAATGGAGTTGGTCCTGCCCCAGATGCACAGCCTCCAACCAGGACCGAATCATCACCCAAGTTAGGGTCGATACTCCCGGAGACCTCTGGCTACAGAAATATGATCAGAAGCAGAGGAAGGAGTGGCAGCCCTGGCGACAGCTCGTACCCTGAGGAAGACACCGGGCTCACCAGCCTTGGCATCGACACAGCCGGGAAAACGCCGGGTTCCTGCTGCTGACTCCCTGGGTGGGCCAAGAATGCATCCATCGGACCAATAATAGTCAATACAAGCATGACAGAGGGGGTTTTTCATGGGCTCGGGAGGTTTTTGCCCAGTTTCCCTTCCTCTTCGGCATGATGAAACGCACACCCAGTGACATGGTTGATTATGCGGCCATCTTGGATCCCCCTGTCTCGCTTCCAATATTAATCTTAAAAAGCGATTGTGAATTGATAGCATATAATAATGAGTAACCAATGTCATGAAGCAAGTACAATAAAAAAGAGGTTATGGAAAATTTTAATTTGAAGTGATCTCAGACCTCTGGGTTTGAATACTTGGTTTTGATGCGGGACTTCTGTTCTGAGGGTTGTGTCATCCCTTGGACTTAGTGACAATTTGTGAGAAGATTTTAGTGAATGGTAAATCATTCTCTGGTTTTTATGCACTGTTAATGCAATGTAAGCGTAAGCCTCTTGTAGGATTGCAGTGTACATGGGAATTTGGTGCTGCAATACAGCAAGATGACATTAACTGGAGCCCCTTTTGGAATTTTACTATGGGATCTATTCGTCCCCCTTGTTGTCCCCGACTAAGCCCCACCATTATGAACAAGGAGTTTATATGGGGAGGCTTAGATGGGGGCAGGAGGGGGCAATGCAGAGGCGGAGTTAGGGCGGGCAGTGGGCAGTCCACGGCCTCGGACGTACAGGGCCGATTCTGAAGTTAGCCCTGTATGCCCGGGGCCAGCAGACAGGAAGGAGAAATTATTCCACCTTGGAGGTGGAATAAGTCCCCCTAGACATCGGGGGATGGGAGGCCAGGCCAGGATCAAAAGGGTGAATGTGTGCAGGAGATTCCCTGCAGCCCGACCCTGGCCATGGATGGCCAGATTGGGGGTCGGGCAGCAGGTAAAGGAGAAAGTGGTTTGCGGCTGGGGATCGCAGCTCCTGAATGGAGCTGTGATGCCATGGCAACCGGACACCACTGCACTGCAGCTCCTTTCAGGAGCCTGACTGAGTTAGCCGGGCTTGGCTCAGTACGTGCAGATTGATCGGAATACGGCCCGACCTGCATATACTGACCCTATACGCGATTCTGATCCTGTGGGGGCCCCAGATACACAGAGACCGGGACGCACAGTACAGAATGTGCCTCCACATGTCCAACTATGTCAAGCAGCTTAACTCAGTCTCTCTATTTTGTGGCTCATCATGCTGTATGGACACTTTTAAGATTGAAAAGGGCAAATCTGTTGTCTTCCAATATGTGCTGGCACTGCTCTTCTACAGTTGGGACATTAACACATATGTCATATGAATGTTTTCTTGTGAGGGAGTTTTGAGATGGCGTCTGGTCCCTCATTTGTGACATCTTCAGATTGAATGTTAGACAAACTGCAGATCGTTCTGTTCTCTCTGGTTATCAGAGGGGCTTTTAAAATATGAGAAAAAATGATTTGATATTCTTGTGTCAATTGTTGTGCAACTGGAAGAATGCAACCTTCTTAAATGTCACCTTTTGGTGGAACTCAGTCTGTTTGGTGTGCAGGATGGAAGGGGCTGCTTCAGTCTTGCAGAAGACGGAGAAAATATGGAAGCCTCTTGACAGTTATTTGTCTACTATCTGAGTTGCCTTGTAGTTTCATTCTTTGTCATTTCAGCAGAACGTCTGACATTTTTTAAAATAGTTTTTCGCTAATGTTTGTTCTTCATTTTTCGCTAGGAGTACAGTGTAAGTGATGTATGCAGTATTTTTGAAAAAAGTTTGAATTTAAAAAAAAAAATCAGAAAACGTATCTGTTTTTCCTCAACTTCCAAACACTGTGGCCGAGATATTCATATAGGGGGTCATTTTAGAAGCCTTATTCATGCTTTGAACAACCAAAAATGGGCTTAGAGACATCCAAAGCATAGAGATTTTTTCCAGAGCCTTTTTAGAAGCCGGTAATGGGGATGTCACCAGTGTGAGGACATCCAAGACTGAGCAGGGTGTTCCCAGGTACCTGAACATCCCCCGCCTGATCACAGAAACGTCCAGCATCACATCTAATGTTAGACCTGCTCCAGGCATGAACAGGCATCTGAAAAGTGCTAGTTTTAACTGAAAAACATACAGAGGAGATGAGGCTATAGCGGAGAGACTGAATGAATTCTTTGCTTCAGTCTTTACTGAGGAAGATGTAGGGATGTTACCCAAAACTGAAGTGGTATTTAAAGGTGATACTGCAGAGGAATTGAGAGAAATATCGCTACACCGGTAAGATGTATTACAACTATTTGATAAACTGAATAGTAGCAAATCACCTGGACCGGATGGTATACATCCAAGAGTGTTGAAAGAACTGAAATATGAGATTGCAGACCTGCTATTAGTAATCTGTGAACTTTCATTAAAATCATCTATAATACCTGAAGATTGGAGGATCGCCAATGTAACACCAATTTTTAAAAAGGGTTCCAGGGGTGATCTGGGAAATTACAGACCAGTGAGCCTGATGTCAGTATCAGGGAAAATGGTAGAAACCATCATAAAGAACAAAATTACACAGCATGTAGATCGTCATGGCCTAATGGGAGACAGCCAACATGGCTTTAGACAAGGAAGATCTTGTCTTACTAATCTGTTATGTTTTTTTGAAGGTGTGAATAAACAGGTAAACAAAGGTGAGTCGGTTGATATAGTGTATCTGGATTTTCAGAAAGCCTTTGACAAGGTCCCTCATCAGAGACTTTTGGCAAAACTAATTAGTCATGGGATAGGAGGCAGTTTACTATTGTGGATCAGGAACTGGTTAAAAGATAGAAAGCAGAGGGTAGGGCTAAATGGCCAATTTTCCCAATGGAAAAAAGTGAATAGTGGAGTACCCCAGGGATCTGTACTGGGGCCACTACTTTTTGACATATTCATAAATGAGCTGGAAAAGGGAATAACTAGTGAGGTTATCAAATTTGCAGACGACACAAAACTGTTTAAAGTTGTTAAAACCCAAGAGGACTGTGGAAAACTGCAGGAGGATGTTGGATAAATTGGAAGACTGGGCATCCAAATGGCAGATGAAATTTAATGTGGACAAGTACAAAGTTATGCACCTAGGAAAGAACAACCCACACTATGGTTACACAATGCAAGGTTCCACATTGGGAACAACCACCCAGGAAAAAGATTTAGGAGTCATCGTGGATAACATATTAAAACCCTCCGTCCAGTGTGCAGCGGCGGCCAAGAAAGCAAATAGAATGCTAGGTATCATAAGGAAAGGAATGGAAAATAAAACAAAGGATATTATAATGCCTCTGTATCGTTCCATGGTACCACCGCACCTTGAATATTGTGTGCAATTCTGGTCGCCGTATTTAAAAAGGATATAGCGTTATTAGAAAAGGTACAGAGAAGAGCCACCAAAATGGTAAAGGGGATGGAAGGCTACTCCTATGAATAGAAGCTACAAAGGTTAGGGCTCTTCAATCTGGAAAAGAGACGGCTGTGAACTTAGATTGGGGACTTATTCCACCACAGAGATGAAATAAGTCCCCCTGGATGTTGGGGGATCGAGCTGCAGGACCGGTAACAGAAGGTAATAAGTTTCCTGCAGCTGGACCCTGGCCATGGGAGGCCAGATCACAGGTCCGGCTGCAGGGAAAGAAGTGCATCTGCAGTGGCCGGCATTCGCGGCTCCATTCTGGGTAGCCAGGAAAGTGGCTATGCATGCAGGCCGATCAGAATTGGAGCCCAGCCTGCACATACAGGACCTAGACCCAATTCTGATCCCATGGGCACATATAGCCCCCATGGGATCAGGAGTGGAGGAGTGGCCTAGTGGTTGGGACAAGGTACTTCAGGCCGGAAGGTCGGGGGTTCAAATCCCACTAGAGGACAGCAACCTTGGGCCGGAAGGACTGGGGTTTCTAGTCCCACAGGTGCTCCTTGTGGTCTTGGGCAAGCCACTTAACCCTCCATAGCCCATGTTCCCTGTAAAATAGTTCTCTGTGTGCTGTGCTTTCCTGTCTAATCAATGTGTTTATACCTCAAAAATTTCCTGTCATGATTTGACAATTTCCAATCTGTAATCAAAACCGCTGCTGATCGCTGGAAGTAGCGGTATACAAATGTATACTAAATAAATAAATAAATAAAATACCTCTGGGCGTCCTGATTCCGATTGGAAGCACAGGGGCCTGGATGGACACATTGGAATGTGCCTCCACGTTAACTGTATAAGTTCCTTTGAACTCATGTGACACCTATTGGCCAGATTTATGGCCCAGGATTGGAGAGTTCTGGAAAGAGCCTTTGTGCATGGCCTTGGTCAAGGACCATCACTGCAATTACCAGAATAGGTATGTTGGGGCAAGGATATAAAGTAGTCATAAATCTCTGGGTAGTTGCAAATTAAGGCTCCTGCTCTGGAAGTACAAAGAAGCAGGAGAAAACTGCCAGGTCAATAAAATGAAATGACATAAAGTAAAACCTTACTTAGTTAACGGAAGAAGGATGAATGCTTTAGAAACTCATATCCATGTATGCACAAAAAATGTCTAGACCAAGCAATCCACATAGTAATTTTAAATTTAAGCATCATATTAATAGATTCAGTTATACAATACTTCTCACTTGGTTTGCAGCTTGTCATGCTATGAGGGCTTGTGTGCATCAGTGATACTAAGAACTAAGCTATCGGTAACTTAACTACTGGCAGGGTCTCTCAAGATGGACAGGTCTCAGCTGAGGTGCCAGACAAAGACAAACCACCCATCTGGGCAGTAGCATAATGGGACAGTGTTGGTGGCAGAGGATCACATTTCTGTGACAATGGCAACAACACTAAATTAAACTACACTGAAGAAAGGCCTGGCAATCTACTTCTGTATCTTGCCAGGAAAACCCAATTGATAGTCACAGCAAAACAAATTGCACTATAGTACTGGAAGATGAGAACCCCCAGGTTAGATGGCACTCAGCTGGCTACTGAGGATGAACTGAAGACTTTTCAGAGTAAAGTCAGCATTTATGATGTGGTTGGATCAAAGCCCTCGGGACATCTAACTGCTGATGTAGCTGCGCATGAAATGAGAGTTAGAAGCTGAAAATATGTCTTACATACTGGGACATTGAACCAGGGCTGGTGCTACTCGGTAAGCAAGGTAAGCGTGGCAGGGTGGCACCCTTGTTTAAGGGTGCCAAAATCACAGCCAGCAGTTTGTTGCCAGCCTATGGGATAGACTGCTTCTGTGGACTGGAGAAATAAAGCCAGCAATGATGTTGTGATTGCGGGAGCAGCCTGTCCTGTGGACTGAAGGGATCACATCCAGCAGTTCAGTTTTTGGCCCAAGGAACACGCTGCTCCTGCAGACACAAAAATGCAGTCGTGGCCTCTTTTACTTCTGTGGCTGGTGGGAGCAGCCTGTCCCGCAGGCCAAATACTGAACTGCTGGATGATATCCCTTCAGTCCATGGGACAGGCTGCTTCCACGCTCACAACATCACTGCTGGCTTCACTTCTTTGGTCCGTGGGAGTAACCTGTCCCATGGACTGAAGGGATCACAAGCAGCGGTTCAATTTTTAGCCCATGGGACAGGCTGCTCCTGCAGGCAGCAGAAGTGAAGGAGGCCATGATTGCTGTTAGTATCATTTTGTGACTGCAGGAGCAGCCTGTCTCGTGGGCCGAAGGGATCATGGCCTGCAGTTTTGTGCCTGCGGGGCTGGTTGCTCCCATGGGCTGCTGAAGTGAACATGGCAGTAATCGCAGCCAGCAGTGATGTTGTCGGCCTGTGGGAGCAACCTATCCCGCGGACCAAAGAGAAGAAGCATGTTGCAGAAAAAGAAACCGGGACCAGGGACGCACAGAAGGTAAGATAAAATGTAACGAGGCAGTGGGTTTGAGCTAGAAAGATAGGGAGAGGAGAATGGAGGGCAAGGGATGAGAAAACAAGGCGGAAGGGAGGGAGAAAAGGACAGAAGCTTGGCAGGAAAGAGAGTGGGGGGAGAAAGCAAGTGAGAGTCTGCATGGAGAAGTGTAAAAGTGCAAGGAATTGGAAGTTGAAGATCCAGGAGAAAAGGATACAACCAATATATGCTAAGATACGCAGCCCCTCACCCCATCCCACCCCCCCCCCCCCCCAGAAGACACACAGGTACCAAACCCCCACAGCCAGGGCCGGATTTACCTTGAGTGAGGCCCTACGCCAACAAAAATTGTGGGCCCCCAGCAGGGGCGGCCCAAGGGGGGTGCGGGGCCTCATTTGCATAAGGGGCCTCATTTGCATAAATATTTGCATAATGTTACCATATACTAACTTTTAGTAAACGTGCCTCTTAATGAGTGTATGGATAAAGAAAGACTAAAAGATTTCTACATTACTATAATCCAGTGCCAACTGCCAGACACATTAGGAACTACTACAAACACTGCCCATTTAGAACCCATAGTAAACCCGCCGTATCCTAACAGCACTACCAGGACTCACAAAGCACCATACTCTACCAATCAAAAGGCAACACTGCAAATATTAAACCAATACATTTCAGAGAACAACAATACATGACCTACTGGGGAAAGAGAACAAGTGGCAATGTCAAATAGGAATTATATAAACAGAACACCTCAGCTCAGTTACACATG
Source organism: Ichthyophis bannanicus (assembly GCA_033557465.1). Lineage (NCBI taxonomy): Eukaryota > Metazoa > Chordata > Amphibia > Gymnophiona > Ichthyophiidae > Ichthyophis > Ichthyophis bannanicus. Next base: position 1,393,764,069 of record CM066031.1, on the reverse strand, counting down.
CAGAACATAGACCATCACCAAACAAGTAATCACAATTTAGAAACAGGAAGACAATAATTAATCTGGGAATCCCAAAAGCCAAACTTGGAATGTACAACACTGTAGAAATAAAACTATACATTAATTTGCTCTTGTACTAAACAAAGCGCAGACGTTAATGATGCACATTTACCAGAGCTGACATATTCCAATTAATAAATTCAAAATAAAGAGATATTTTTCTACCTTTTGTGCATTTTTTTCAGCTGCAATTGCTCCAGCCACTTTCTTCTGGTTTCTTCGTGTCTTCTGCTAACTCTCCATCGTCTGCTGTCCATTTGTCCTTTCTTCTCTCTTCTAGATTTTTTTCCATTCTCTCTCTACATCTGCTTTAACATACTAATCTTTCTCCTTTTGCTCTTTCCTCATTCCTATTTCATCCACTCAAATTTTACCCCTCCATCCTCAATCCCCACTTACTCTCCCAATACCCGGCCAATTGTAGATTTTTTATCCCTCCCACACAAAATATTTTTCCCTTCTCCATTTTACTCTTCCAGCCCCATCCCATTCTAATCCTCCCCCAACATCAGCTCCCTTCTAGTTCCAGCCTTACCCAGCATCCATTCCCTTCTAGTCCCTGCATCAGCCCATTTCCAGTCCTAGCCATCCATCAGCCCATTTCCAGTCCTAGCAACCCCCCAACCCAATACCAGTCCTAGCCCCCCATCAACCCACTTACAGTCCTTAACCCATCACCCCATTTTCAGTTTAAGCCCCCCCTATAACCCATTACCAGTCCTAAACCCCCATCAGCCCACTTACAGTCCTAACCCCATCAACCCATTTCCAGTCAGCCCCCCATATCACATTGCCAGTCCTAACACCCCCCATCATCCCACAGCCCATTACCAGTCCTAACCCCATCATCCCAACTCCAGTTTTAACCCCCCAGCCCATTTCCAGTCCTAGCCCCCCATAGCCCATTACCAGACAACCCCCATCAGCCCACAGCCCATTACCAGTCTTAACCCCCCCAAAGCCCATTACCAGTTCTAAACCCCCCCAACAGCCCATTACCAGTCCTAACCCCATCAGCCCACCTCCAGTCTTAACCCCCCAGCCCATTTCCAGTCCTAGCCCCCCCATAGCCCATTACCAGACAGCCCCCATCAGCCCACAGCCCATTACCAGTCTTAACCCCCCCAAAGCCCATTGCCAGTTCTAAGCCCCCCCAACAGCCCACAGTCCATTATCAGTCCTAACCCCATCAGCCCACCTCTAGCCTTAACCCCGCCCTGCCCATTTCCAGCCCCAGCCCCCCAATAGCCCATTACCTGTCCTACCCCCCCATAGCCCATTACCAGCCCTACCCCCCCAGCCCTTTTCCAGCCCCAGCCCCCCCAATAGCCCATTACCAGTCCTACCCCCCCCCCATAGCCCATTACCAGCCCTACCCCCCCCAGCCCATTTCCAGCCCCAGCCCCCCCAATAGCCCATTACCAGTCCTACCCCCCCCCATAGCCCATTACCAGTCCTACCCCCCCCCCCCCGTCGGCCTAAAGTAAAATTTAATTTAAAAAAAAACCTGGTGGCTGCCGCCGCGGGGCCCCCTCTGCTGCCGCGGCAGCACCGACTGACCCGCGGGGGCCCCGTCTACAAGCTGAAGCCGTCGGGTCGGGTCGGGTCGGTCGTTCCTCCCTCCCTCCCTCCCTCCGTGCGGGCTGCAGGCTGTGAGAGACGCGAAGAGAGAGCGTCTCCTCGCGTCTCTGTTAAGCCCGCAGGGGCTGATGGGAAATTTCCCATCAGCCCCTGCGGGCTTAACAGAGACGCGAGGAGACGCTCTCTCTTCGCGTCTCTCACAGCCTGCAGCCCGCACGGAGGGAGGGAGGGAGGGAGGAACGACCCGACCCGACCCGACCCGACGGCTTCAGCTTGTAGACGGGGCCCCCGCGGGTCAGTCGGTGCTGCCGCGGCAGCAGAGGGGGCCCCGCGGCGGCAGCCACCAGGTTTTTTTTTTAAAATTGTATTTAAAAAAAAATTACTTGTTCTTTTTTTGTGGGCCCCTGCCGGCTGTGGGCCCTACGCCATGGCGTACATGGCGTATAGGTAAATCCGGCCCTGCCCACAGCACACAAACATGCACAGAGGCACCCCAGTCCCATACAATACACACACACACACACACACACACACACACACACACACACACACACACACACACATACACCCTTGAGCCACGCAGCATGCACACACAGGCACCTGAGCTGCCCTGCCCCCACACTCCCCCACACATACGCAAATGCACCTGCCCCATGCAGCATGCACACACACTGGCAGTCCACCCCTGCACCATGCACACACACACACAGGCAGATAATCCACTCGTATACTGCACCATGGCACCCACATACACAAACATATGCGTATGTAGTCTCCAGCAGTTCCATTACACACAGAAAATACACATACACACACATTGATACACACACAGAGGCATGTGCAGACTTCTCCAGACACTTCCTATGACACACACAGATGAAGCAGCGAAATGTCAGATCCTGTGACCATTTGGTCTCACTATGAAGCGTGCATTTTTCAACTTGTTTCAGCTTTGCTGAAGGGCACCAAACACACCAGACCTCCCTCTTTCCCTCTTGTGGCAAACTGTTAGGATGATATTTACCTTTATGTGCGAGCCAGGAAGCCAACCACAGAGAAGAGAGGGAGTGGGGGGAGCTTCTGGTCTAGTGAGTTGGTCTGTTGGAGTCATACACTTGTGTGCCATAGCACAGGGCTTGAAGCTTGTGGTTAGCATCACTGCTTGTTCACTACAAGGAGCACCACTGCTGGCTCCCATGGGAGGCTACAAAGTGATCTTTCCACTTTCGTCCTGCCTGGCTGCAATGCCAGCAAAGTATCTGCATGTCTCACAGTTGCAGCAACACAAGTAGGCAGCAAAAAAGCAGCGTTCTCAAAGAAATCTCAATATCCAGCAAAGTGGTTTTCTCACATTGATATTGCCGCTGTCAACTTTTGGGACTGCTGACATCAGCTTGGGATTGCCCTGCCTCTTAGTGCTCACCACAGCTTCCATGCTGCTTACACTCAGGGATAGCAGTGACTTTGCCCAGATCTGTCTTAATAATGGTCTACGGACTTTATCAAGGAACTTGTCTAAACCTTTTTTCCTTATTTGTTGGATTTGTAAAAGAGCTGTGCAACTGTACATGCAGAGATAGAGTGGCAGTATTATCTGTAGTGGGAGATGAGGCACAAAAAGCTAAATGATTGTAATCTTTGCAGACCTTTTTGGGTTAAATAAATAAATACATTGATTTTGATTGCTTCCATCACATTAACCCTTTGACTATTACAGCCTGTTCATACTATGTTAAATATTTACTCCTCAGTAGGTTTTTTTTTATTCCAGCTAGGCATTTTACTGCCTCACTGCAATATTATTGTTATAACATTTGATTTGAAAGAGAATTACTAGCATCATGTGAACAGAGTTCACAAAGGAGCTTTGAGGCTGGGGTGTAGCTTATCATTAATAATAATGAGGGAGGGGGCACCAATGTATAGGTTGCAAGGGGCACCAGAGACCCTAGCAATGGCCCTGCATGGAATGTACGAAGCATGAACTAAGGGAAGTTGGAGGTGGAATGGAATTTGTACAATTTGATCTATTGGGTGTCAGCGAACTGGTTTGAACTGGCATCGGGCACTGCATCTGATGATTATATGGTATACTGGAAAAGAAAGACAAAGAAGAAATGGTGTTGCATTTATAATTAAGAAGAAACTTGCAAGAATTGAATGACATACAGTGCAATCAGTGAACGCTTAATTTCTATTTGTCTATGAGGAATGCCCATCAACACAACTATTATTCAGGTATATGCCTCAACAACAGCTGCATAAGAGGAAGAAGTTGATCAGTTCTATGAACAAGTACAAACTGAAACTGACAGAATGTGCAAACAGGATATCCTGATAGTCATGGGTGACTGGAATGCAAAAGTTGGCAACAAAGAAGAAGGCAAAGTGGTTGAAAAATATGGACTTGGAGACAAAAATGAAGCTGGAAAAAGACTGATAGAATTCTGTAAAACCAACGATCTACTAATCTCAAACACCTTCTTCCAGTAACACAAGCAGTGACTGTATACATGGACTTCAGCCAATGGAGTCTATAAAATCAAATTGACTACATCTGTGGAAGTCACCGATGAAAAAGCTCAATAACAACAAAGACAAAACCTGGAGTTGACTGTGGTACAGACCACCTATTACTAGAATGCAAACTCAAGCTGAAATTGAAAAAGAGCAAGCCACTTATGAATGTAGCAAAATATGACCTTGAGATATACCACTGGAATTTAAATACTGCCTGCAAACTCAATTTGTTGCTTTAGATTCAAATAACAGAGCACCAGAAAAGTTATGGGATGACATCAATAAGGTTGTGTTGGAAGAAAGTGAAAAGTCTCTACAAAAGGTGAAAAAGCCAAAATAGATGACTGAAAAAAATCTGAAAATTGCCCAGAAATGCAGAGAAGCTAAGGCCAGAGGAGAGAGAAAGACAGTCACAGAACTCAACTGAGATTCCCAACATGCAACAAGAGGAGACAAGTAGAAGTTCTATAATGACGTATGCAAAGAAATATAATCAGAAACTATTAGAGGAAGAACAAGATTGACTTTCATAAAGTTATGAGAGTTAAAAAGAAAATTCCATCCTCAAATTGGAATGCTACAAGATGCCCAAGGATCCATGTTGAATGATGCTGAGAAGATCAAGAAAAGATTGAAAGAATATACAGAATCATTATACCATAGAGATCAAGCTGAGTAACATCTTTTTCAACCTGCACCTTATGATCAGGAACCACTGATGATGAAAAAAGAAGTCTAAGTAGCACTGAAAGCATTATCAAAGAGCAAATCACCAGGTATTGATGGCATTCCCACTGAAGTATTACAGCAATCGGATGCGGCTGTTACCATACTTACAAGGCTCTGTCAAGAAATTTGGAAGACAACATCACGGCCAACTGACTGAAAAAGATCTGTGTTTATACCAATATTAAAGAAAGGTGATCCAAATGACTGTGGAAATTATTGCACAATCACTCTGATCCTACATGCCAGCAAGATTCTTCTCAAGATCATTCATCAGAGACTACAACCATACCTGGAATGAGAACTGTCTGAAGTGCAATCAGGGTTCAGGAAAGGATGAGGAATGAGAGACATCATCATGGATGTGAGATGGATCCTTCAAAAGACAAAAGAATACAATTGATTACAGCAAGGCTTTTGACTGTGTAAAAAACTATGAGAAACTGTGGACCACATGGGCATACCAGAATACCTAATAGTTCTCCTGTACAACCTTTACATTGATCAAGAAGCAACAATTTGAACAGAATAAGGAGAAACAGATTTTTTTTTAAATCAGTAAATGTGTATGACAAATGATAAGGCTGCATATTTTCCCCCTACCTGTTTAATTTATATGCAGAACAAATCATCAGAGAAGCATGACTGTATGAAGACAATTGAGGTCTGTAGATTGGTGAAAGACTCATCAACAACCTTCGTTATGTTGATAATAACACATTACTGGCTTAACACTAGAAGCCCCAAAGTGCATCAATTGATGCAAATGCATCTTCGAAGTTGTATACCAGCACCACTGCTAGAACCATGTCAGTCATGTTCCATGACTTTGTTAGCAAGGTCAAGATGTTCAAATATGTGCATCGAAACTTAATGACAGATGCACCACCTAGCAGGAAAATGAATTTATACCTAGAAGCCCCAAAATACGTCAATTGATGCACTCAATTGTCTTGCATGAATCAATTTGACGTACTTTGGGGCTTCTAGGTATAAATTTATGCTCCCACTAGGTGGCGCATCTCAATCACTGTTTACAGTTTTACTCTAACATTACAAACAATAAACACACTATGACGTCATGTAATGACATCACATACTGCACATATTTAACAAATAAGTAACTTCATATTAATTCACATTTGCATTTCATGCTAAACGCAGTCGTCGTGATAATGCGTCAATTGACGCACTTTGGGGTTTCTAGGTAAAATTCCTTTTGGGGCTTCTAGTGTTAAAGTGAGGATGATCTAAAACATTTGTTTCACAAGATCAATGAACATAGTCTTAAAATGGGCCTGCGATTTAATGTAAAGAAGACAAAGATCCTGACAACTGGCAAAATCAATAGGTTCATTGTTGATGAGGAAGAAATTGAAATATTGGACAACTTTAACCTGCTTGGATCAATAAAGAAATGACAAGCAGTCAAGAAATTGATGACACATTGCTCTTGGCAGAGTGGCCATGAAGGACCTAGACAAGATTCTCAAGAGCAGAGATGTCTCCCTCCATATAAACATTCGACTTGTCCAAATCATGGTATTTTCAATAACATCACATGGATGTGAAAGGTGGACAGTGAAAAAGCTAGGAAGAAAATCAATGCCTTTGAATTATGGTGTTTGTGAAGAATATTGTGCATACAATGGACTGCCTGAAGAACAAACCAGTCAGTACTAGAGGAGATCAAATCTAAGCTTTCTTTAGAAGCTCAGATGACAAGACTTTGACTTTCATACTTTGAACACATCATGTGAAGAGAGAGATCATTAGAGAATAACATTATGCTTGGCAAGGTTGAAGGTCAACGTAAAAGAGGAAGGCCAGCTATGAGATGGATTGATACAATAACAGCAGCTATGGATGCCACTCTATCAACAGTGAACCTCCTGACTGAAGTATGGTGTGCAATTCTGGAGACCGCACCTTCAAAAGGATGTGAACAGGATGGAGTCGGTGCAGAGGGTTGCTACTAAAATGATTAATGGGCTTCATTATAAAGCATATGAGGACAGACTTAAGGATCTTAACATGTACACCTTAGAGGAAAGGCGGGATAGAGGTGATATGATTGAGATGTTTAAATACCTCCATGGCATAAATGTTCAGGGAGAGAGCCTCTTTCAATTGAAAGCAAGTTCTGCTACGAGGGGACATGGGATGAGGGTGAAGGGAGATAGATTCAGGAGTGATATGCGGAAATATTTCTTTACAGAAAGAGTAGTGGATCCATGGAATAGTCTCCCAGTGGAGGTGGTAGAGATGAGGACAGTAACTGAATTCAAAAAAGCATGGGACCAACACAGAGGATCTCTAAAGGTAAAAAGTGGACTGTTGTAGTTGTTGTTATGGAAGGACAGACTAGATAGGCCATGTGGTCTTTTTCTGTCATCATGTTTCTATGTTTCTATGAAGACAGAACACAGTTTAGGACTACTATCCAGTGGGTCACCATGAGTCGACACTGACTCAATGGCACTTAACAACAACAAAATACAATACAATCATTACATGCATCACCACACACTATCTTAAAACCTACATGAAATAAAATTAGATTTTGTCGTCTTTAATCATAAAAGGGGTATCAATCACTAGTCTTGCTTCTACTCATAAATTGAAACATGACTCCATAAGTGAAAGCCATTGAATGAATTTAATTACATTTAGGAAGATGACACCAGGTATATTATTTATCTCTGTGTTATTTTGGATCTTAGTGTGTCAGTGCTGCTGTTTTGCTTATGGCTACCAGGGGTCACTCTTAGCCATACAATGCTTGTACTTCTTTTTGTTGTATATTATCTGCCACATATGGGATGCAATTCTATAAAAAGACAACTATAGGAGAAGTCCAAAAAGGGTGCTATTTTATATAAGTAACATAGGCACCTATGTGCCTTTATAAAACGGACTCCTAGAACCAGCCCCAATAGCCTACAAATGCCTACACACAAATTTGCACCTGCTCCATATATACGCATATATCTTAGAAAATGTGTGCACATTGTAACTCAACCTTAGCTCTGCTTTAACTATGCCCTAGAAAAAGTCTATATGCAGATTACGTAAAAGTAGATTCACAGCTTCCATGTGCCCAGGTCAGGATTAAGGCATAGGCACAGTAGACACAAGAATAAAGCCTTAATATTTTAGAGATGCATCTTAGATGTGCTCATTCAATGGCTCCCAAGGCAAATTTTTGTCCTGATAAGTCAACTTTTGGTAGAAAGAAGAGTTGGGTGGTGAAGTTAGAACCACCACTGCCCCCAGACGTCTGTCAGATCTCCTCTCAGTCATACTGTTCCAGTCAGCAGAAGGAGTTGGCAATCGGCACTTCTTATCTGCAACTCCCTCCTCATGGAGGACCCCATTTGTGGGCATTTGCAAATGCATTTATATTATTATGGGAGCCCCAGTGTGCTTGTTTGTCTAGAGAAAGGGTTAATCCACCCTGTGTATGCTTGCTTTTTATACATATATGCAGCTGCACAGTTTTATAAAAGCACATTTTCTGCATGCAAAACAGACTTTACATACAGAAAAAGCCCTATAAAATTATTCCCAGTGTGTTCACTTTGCAAAGAGAGCATGGGACGAGCAACTACAGCCATGTAGAGTGTTGCAGAGAGGCAGGGAGATTGGTACACCTACAGTAGGAGATTACCGGAGAAAGAGCAAGAATGCTATTGGTCTGCTGAGGTGGGGGTGGGGGAAGTATCCTGAAAAGGAAAGGATGCTGGTATCATGCTGGTGAGGGGAGCAAAGAATTCTGGCATTGGCCTAGGGAGGCCAAAATTCATCAGTTGAATTTTCCATGGGTCACAGAGAATGCATAAATACATAAATATCTAATCATGTTGAAAAAGGATCAGGCGTTTAACCTTTTCATCTGTTAATAGCTTTAAAGATAACTAGATAGCTTGATGGACCAGGTGAGTGCTGTCTGTATAATGCCTTCCCAAGGTTAGTGCTACCATTAGGTGAACTAGGCAGTTAACTAGAGTGGTGGCTCTCCAGGGGCGCCCATTGCTGCTACTGCAGCCCCTCTCAGGGCTGGTAGTGGCAGCAATGGCTCAGAAATTGCAATGCAGTGCATACCTAAACACTCTGCTGCTGCAGTGCAGTTTTTGTCTTCTACCATCTGCCGCTTGTGCCTCCCCTCTGATGCAGACTTCTGGTTTATGAAGCTAAATCTATAGCATGCATCTGCTTTTCTAACAAGGAAACGTTTTGATTAACGTCCTGAAGATTTGCCACTGTCTGTGCTGTGAAAGTACATAAGGAAGAAACTGTTCCCTGAATCATAGTTTCTGTCCAAGTAACAACTTGCCAAATGTCTAATAATGTAACTTCCTGATTAGCCAAGGAAGTCATCTTAGGTTGTTCCACTCCCAAAGCAACAGAAGAAGTTTCAAACGTTATCAAGATAGGAGACTCAACTAGCCCAATTTCAGGTGAAAAGGAGGCCATGGGAGGAGGGGATAGGGACCCCTAAGTGGAGCTAAGAGGTGCTCCTTCCATGGGCAAAGCAGTTATAATATGCTTGTCCACAGGGCCAGCCCGTCCATTGAGCAAGAATGTTGTTTGCACAGGGCCCTGCGTTTCAGAGGGCCCCGAGCAAACAACATCTTGAAAACCGGCGGCAGGCAGGGCGGTTTGGAGGGAGCCAGAGAGGCCCCGGCTCGTTTTAACAGCTGCAGAAGTGAAGCGTGTCTTTTCCCTTCACTTTGGCAGCTGGACTGACGTTTAGAATGCTGCCGCGCTGAGCGCGGGGAACAGGAAGTTCCCTTTGACCTCAGCATGGCAGCGTTCTAAACATCACTACAGCTGCCGAAGTGAAGGGAAAAGGCGCGCTTCACTTTGGCAGCTGTAGAGGTGAGCCGGGGCCTCTCCAGCTCCCTCTTAGCTAGCCGCGGGACTCTTTGGGAGGGGAGGGGGTGCTTGGACTGAAAATGGGCTGGGGGCACTGTTCCCTCTAAGCTGTGCGCGTGTGTGCGCACACACACCTCGCCGAGTGAGCGCACATACTTTAGAACAGAGCGCACAAAAATTACGGTTCTGATTCTGATAGAAAACAACACAGACGTCTTAAAATTTAAAAGCTGTTGTGTATTTACGGTTTTCACAAGTTCTACAATATTTTCTAGTTTAATCAATGTGGTATACATACTGTATTCTGACGTGTAGTCAAATTTTAAAGTGTATAACTCCGAGTGTCGTTATGTGGTGCACAAAAATTTAACCTTCCTTCAAAAGCTGCACAGCTGATATTTTATGTGCACACAGCCTACAGAAAGTTAGAGGGAACATTGGCTGGGGGGGGGGGTTTGCTAGGACTGGAAATGGGCTGTGGGAGGGTTACTAGGACTGGAAATGGGCTGTGGGGGGGTTGCTAATATTGAAAGTGGGCAGGGGGTTGCTAGGCCTGGATATGTGCTGTGGGGGTTACTAGGACTGGAAATGGGCTGTGGGGGGGTTGCTAGTACTGAAAATGGGCTGGGGGTTACTAGGACTGAAAATGGGCTGGGGGGTTGCTAGGACTGAAAATGGGCTGTGGGGGAGGGTTATTAGGACTGGAAATGGGCTGGGGGGGGTTGCTAGGACTGGAAATGGGCTGAGTGGAGGGGAGCTAGGATTGGAAGTGGGCTGATGGTGGGACTAGGAAAGGACTAGAAATGGACTGATGGGGGGCTGGGATTGGAAATGAGCCGATGGAGAGGCTCGGATAGGACTGGAAATGGATGGGGGAGCTAGGACTGGAAATGGGCTGGTGCGGGGACTAGAAGGAAGTGGATGCTGGATGTGGCTGGAACTAGAAGGAAGCTGATGGTGGGGGAGGACTAGAATGGGATGGGGTTGGGGGAGTGAGGATGGAGAGGGGGAAATATTTTGTGTGGGAGGGAAGAAAAATCTACAATTGGCCGCGTATTGGGAGAGTAAGTGGGGATTGAGGATGGAAGGGTAAAATTTGAGTGGATGAAAAAAGAATAAAGAAAGAGATGGAGGAAAGAGCAAAAGGAGAACGATTAGTATGTTAATGCAGATGTAGAGAGAGAATGGAAAAAAACTAGAAGAGAGAAAAAGGACAAATGGACAGCAGACGATGGAGAGTTAGCCGAAGACACAAAGAAACCTGAAGAAAGTGACTGGAGCAATTGCAACTGAAAAATAAAATGCACAAAAGGTAGAAAAATATCTCTTTATTTTGAATTTATTAACTGGAATATGTCAGCTCTGGGAAATGTGCATCATTAACGTCTGCGCATTGCTTAGTACAAGAGGAATTTAATTTATAGTTTTATTTCTACAGCGTTGTTGTAAATTCCAGTTTAATTATTGTTCTCAGTTTAATTATTGTCTTCCTGTTTCTAAATTGTGATTCCTTGTTTGTTGATGATCTATGTTCTGCATGTGTAACTGAGCTGAGGTATTCTGTTTATGTAGTTTCTATTTGACATTGCCACTTGTTCTCTTTCCCCAGTAGGTCATGTATTGTTATTCTCTGAAATGTATTGGTTTAATATTTGCAGTGTTGCCTTTTGATAGGTAGAGTATGGTGCTTTGTGAGTCCTGGTAGTGCTGTTACGATACGGCGGGTTTGCTATGGGTTCTAAATGGGCAGTGTTTATAGTAGTTCCTAATGTGCCTGGTGATTGGCACTGGATTATAGTAATGTAGAAATCGTTTAGTCTTTCTTTATCCATACACTAACTTTTAGTAAACATGCCTCGTAATGAATATGTTATTATGCAAATATTTATGCAAATGAGTCACCTTATGCAAATGAGGTCCTGCACCGAGTCTCCGCACATGGCCCCGCATCCCCCTTGGGCCGCCCCTGCTTGTCCATTGGACCATAAATCTTAGAGGCTGAAGCTGAAATGGCCTTGGGAAGTTTGTTTTTCCTTTTCCTCCTAATCATCATGAAACTGATTCATATAAAGCCAAACCAAAATTCAACAGGGCTCCGGCTCTTCTGACACTCTGCCAGTGTTTTAAAGGGTTCAAAGGGGTGTGACCTGCCCCTTTGGTCACACCCCTTCAGGCCACAGCCACGAAAATGCTGATGATTTAAAGGTCCCAAGAGTTGCTTTGAAGTGACATCACTGATGGAGTCCAATAGATATCTGCTTTTCTCTAATGGAATAATGAACACGGCATATGGAACACCTCCTCAACTGCTGGTGCTGAGCTCCCTCCAGTTCTCCCAACACTGACTCAAAATGCTGACGATTTAAAAATCCCACAAATCACACCTCATTCCCTCCAACTCTCCCCTCCAGAAATCCTAAATTCAAACTAGAGTTTACAGTCCAGAAACATCAGTATAAAAGGATGTGCACATGCCATATATGTTATGGACTTCTTCCTTTACCTCCCTCTAGATTTTGAGGCAGTATCTTAGGGAATGGGTCCCTCTCCTTCCTCCTTATCCATTTGTCGGTTCCCGAAAATCTTGAGTGTAGACCAGTGGTAAGAGATACTCTCTTCCTTTGCTAGAGATGAACTCCTGCCATCTCCTTTGAAGCAGCAACCCTTTGAAGCAAAATTCTTTCCTGTCAGCCCTTCCCTTGACTCCAGCTGTACTCCACTTAACAAGACTCCTGATAATTCCTCCCAGCAGATGAAGACTAGGAGATTAACTGTTCTCTTCACACAAAATCTTGGGATTACCCTCCCTGTGGAACTCTCTCTCCGACGAGCTGCGATCTGCCACGGACCTCACAGATTTCAGAAAGCTACTAAAAACAAAGCTGTTCATGGATCATTACAAGGACTTCACCTGAACTAAACTCCGCCATAGCCAAACTGAAGTCTTTACGAGCTGTATCTAGACTTGTAATTAGCCCAATTGTAGATAGCTCAATTGTATATAGCCCACTTGTCTCGAATAGCTATACATAGATCATTTGCACCTAAAGCAATCAAATCACTCACACCCCTCGACCACACTCACGAAGATGTTTCACATTGCATGTCACACACTCTCCCCCCCCCCCTCCATTGTTTGCTGTGATAACCGCTTTGATTTAATGATAAAGCAGTATATTAAATCTGACTAAATAAATAAAATAAATAAATAAATAAAATCACTTTCTCGTGCTTCTCATCGAAATCCCAAGAAATTACTCATATCCCGAAGCCCTGTGTACCCTGATCTTGGATATCAGCCATTCTACTAGGACTAGAGAAGAAGAATGAACTCACAGCATAAGAGCTCAGGAGCCTTATTCAACATCTTGCTTTTGGAAATTATACCCTGACTTTTTTGTTACATTGAGAATAGTGGTTTCCTTTGTTAATTCATGTGTAAAAACCAATACCATAAGCAAGTCAAGTTGAGGTAAGGATGTCACAGTCAACAACTCAAATCATTTCTTTCCTCGTGGTAAATTATTGGAAACGCTGCTGAAAGAGAAAATAGTGAGGATTCTGGAGTCCAGCAGATTACAGGGTCTGAGGAAGCATGGATTCACCAGAGGCAGGTCTTGTCAGACAAATCTGATTGATTTCTTTGACTGGGTTACCAGGGAGTTGGACAGAGGGAGAGTCCTAGATGTGTTTTATTTAGATTTTAGTAAAGTCTTTGACACCGTTCCTCACAGGCGACTTGTAAAGAAATTGAGCACCCTAGAGATAGACCCTAAAGTTACTGCTTGGGTTGGAAATTGGTTGAGTGGAAGGTGACAAAGGGTACAGGTAAATGGAGCTCACTCTGAGGACGGAACATCAAAGGGTGATCAGCCCTTTAAAGCGGCGTGCTCCAGCGGGAGCCCTCACTCACGCCACCAACAAAACATCAAAGGGCGATCGGCCCTTTAAAGCGGCGTGCTCCAGCAGGAGCCCTCACTCACGCTGCCGACGGAACATCAAAGGGCGATTGGCCCTTTAAAGTGACGTGCTCCATCGGGAGTCCTCACTCACGCCGCCGACAGAACATCAAAGGGCGATCGGCCCTTTAAAGCGGCATGCTCCAGCGGGTGCACCCGTGCCTGGTGGGCCCACGCCTGAGGGCCTCGCCAGAGGGCCCTTTGGCGTGGCCCTTAGGCGCAGGCCTGGGGGCGCACTGGCATGAGCCATCTACCCTGCTCCTCCAAATCATCGTAGCTGCCTAAAGCCGAGTAAGCATGATCGTTCCTCCACCCTTGGCCGCCTGACCCCAACCATCTCATGATCACCACCTTTACCTTCAAGTAACTTTCCTTGACTTGCTGCCCACTGCTGGCATTGATCTTCCTCTCCACTACCCGACTAGAACTTTCTAACCATTGTCTGCACGGAACTGCTACCCAATGATTGCATAGAAGTGCTACCCATTGCCTGCATAGAACTGTTACCCAGTGTTTGCATAGAACTGCTACCCATTGCCTGCATAGAACTGTTACCCAATGTTTGCATAGAACTGCTACCCAGTGTTGCTTGGAACTGCTACCCAGTGTTTACATAGAACTGCTACCCATTGCCTGCATAGAACTGTCACCCAGTGTTTGCATAGAACTGTTACCCATTGCCTGCGTAATACTGTTACCCAGTGTTTGCAAAGAACTGCTACCCAGTGCTCGCACAGAACTTGTTGCCCATTACCATGGCCCCACATCACGTTGTCCTCCTCATCCTTCCCAACTGCCTCCCCTCCAACACCCCCCTCCTCTTCCCCCTACCCCTACCTTCCTCACTTCGCCCTCCATTCTTTCCCCTCACCTAGCATCTGCTCTTGAGCTTCAGCACACCATCCCTCGCATTCAACCAACCCTTCTCTCTCTAAGGCAACCCCACCCTTGCTTCCACCGTACCATCTCCACTTTACCACGCTCTCTACTACTCCTTCTCCTTCTCTCATCAGACAACATCAACCCTAACCCTGGCCCCCCTCGATTTCCTTCTCACACTAACAAGAGTTCCTCACGTACCTTATCTAATTTCATCCACATCCTGCTCCTCCCCTCTTACACCCTCCCTCACTCATCCCCCAATCTCTCATACAGAGATATCAACCCCAACCTTATCTCCAAAAAGAAATCCTCACATAACCTAACTGATACCAGCAATATCACCCCTCACTCGCCCCCCACTTCCCTTCCCTCAAGTCCCTCTTGCAGGGCACACACATCCAAACATATCCACCCACACCCTGTTCCCTCTAAATCTCTGCACTTCTCTAGGAATAAAGCCTCACGTTACTCTGATAAGAAATCCTCACATAACTTATCTAACCTTATCCACATCCCTCTCCTTCCTCCACTCTCCCGTTCTCATGTGCCCTATGGAACGCATGCTCAGTCACTAACAGACTTCCTTTTACCCATGATCTCTTTATCTCTAATGCCCTACACCTTCTCGCCCTGACTGAGACCTGGATCCCCCCAGATGACACCGTATCCATTGCTTCTCTCTGCTATGGGGGTTACCAGTTCTCCCATACACCTCGATCTACTGGTCGTGGTCGTGGTGTTGATCTCCTACTTTCTCCCTCCTGTCAATTCCAACCTCTCCTGCTACCTCAGTCACCCTCCCCCTCTCCTTTGAAGTCCACTCCATTCGCCTCCTCCTACCACTTCCCCTCTGTGTTGCTGTTATTTATCGCCCACCCAACAAATCCCAATCAACCTTCCTCACCGACTTTGACTCCTGGCTCTCCACCTTTCTGGATCCCTCTTCCCCCACTCTTATTCTTGGCGACTTCAACATTCACGTCAACAACCCCTCCGACCCCCATGCCTCAAAATTCCTTGCCCTCATCTCCTCTTATGACCTCCAACTCTGCTCCACCGCCCTCACCCACATACACGGCCACTGCCTTGACCTAATACTCTTCTTCAATTCTGCTCCCTCAAACTTCCGCAACTCAATCCTTACCTCTTCTGACATCACTTTTTAACCTTTACTCTTCAGCATCCGCCATCTCAACCTCGTCCTGTCTTGTCTGACCTATTTAGAAACCTCAAAAATATTGATCTCCTGACTCTCTCTTCCACCATTTCTCCATCTCTCTCCTCCATTATATCCTCCAAGTCCGTCGATGAGGCACTATCTTCCTACAATGCTATAGTCTCCTCAGCCCTTGACGCTCTTGCCCCACCCACCCCACATCCAGTCAAACGATCTACTCCCCAGCCTGGCTTTCGCCCACAACCCGTTATCTACGCACCTGCGCACGTTCCGCCGAGCGCGCTTGGCGCAAATCCCGCTCCCCGGAGGACCTTCTACACTTTAAATTCATGCTTGGCTCCTTCCAGTCAGCCATAGCACTTGCCAAACAAGACTACTACATCCACCTGACCAACTCCCTGGCTTCTGATCCTCGCCATCTCTTTAACACCCTCAATTCTCTCCTCAAAGTCCCCCCGCCCCTGGTCCCACCCTCCCTTTCTGCCCAATCCCTAGCCGACTACTTCCACGACAAGATCCACAAGATTACCTTCCAATTCCCCACCCCCTCATCTACCTCCCCTCCATCCCAATTCTCCCCCATCCGTACTTCCTCTGTCACTCTCTCCTCCTTCCCTCCAATCTCTGAAGAAGAAACCACACTCCTTCTTACCTCCTCCAAAACCACCACATGTTCATCTGACCCTATCCCCACCCATCTCCTACACCCCATCTCCTCCACCATTGTACCCACCATCTCTCAAATCCTCAACCTTTCACTCTCTACTGTAACTGTCCCTGTTGACTTCAAACATGCTGTTGTCACACCTCTCCTCAAGAAACCCTCACTTGATCCCACATGCCCTTCTAACTATCGACCCATCTCCCTCCTTCCCTTCATATCCAAACTACTAGAACGTGCAGTCCACCGCTGCTGCCTCGACTTCCTCACCTCCCAGGCCCTCCTGGACCCACTACAATCTGGCTTCTGTCCCTTACATTCCACTGAAACGGCTCTCGCAAGAGTCTCCAATGACCTATTCCTGGCTAAATCTAAGGGCCTCTACTCTATCCTCATTCTTCTTGACCTCTCCGCTGCCTTTGACACCGTTGACCACACTCTTCTCCTCACCACCCTCTCCTCCCTTGGCTTCAAGGACCTGGTACTGTCCTGGTTCTCCTCCTACCTCTCTCATCGCTCATTCAGTGTATGCTCTGGCGGCTCCTCCTCCTCCCCTACCCCGCTCCACGTAGGTGTACCCCAAGGATCAGTCTTGGGCCCCCTCCTTTTCTCTCTCTACACCCAAGCCCTTGGCGCACTTATCTCCTCCCACGACTTTCAGTACCATCTTTATGCTGATGACTCCCAAATCTATCTCTCTACACCTACTATTTCTCCAGCAACCCAGTCCAAGATCTCTGCCTGCCTCTCTGACATCGCTGCCTGGATGTCTCTTCGCCGATTGAAACTGAACATGGCTAAGACTGAACTCCTTATCTTTACCCCCAATTCCTCCCCTCCTCTTCCCCCCTTCTCAGTCTATGTGGACGGAGCTACTATCCTTCCTGTTCCCTCGGCCCGCAACCTAGGGGTTATCTTTGACACCTCTTTCTCCTTCTCCGCACATATCCAGCATGTAGCTAAGACCTGCCATTTCTTCCTCTTCAATATTGGCAAAATCCACCCCTTCCTCTCTGAACACACCACCAAAATGCTAATCCACTCCTTAATCTCCTCTCGCCTCGATTATTGCAACCTGCTCCTTGCTGGTCTCCCCGTCAGCCACCTCCTTCCACTTCAATCTATACAAAATCACGCTGCTCGACTAATCTTCCACCAGTCTCATCACGCCCACATTACTCCTCTTCTCAAGTCACTTCACTAGCTCCCTGTCCAGTTCCACATCCAATTCAAACTTCTCCTACTGACCTATAAATGCATTCACTCTGCGGCCCCTCCATACCTCTCATCTCTGATCTCCCCCTTCATCCCCTCTCGGAACCTGCGCTCCGCTAGCAAATGACTTCTATCTATGCCGTTCACCCGCACCGCTAACTCACGGCTTCACTCCTTTCACCTTGCTGCACCTCACGCCTGGAACAGCCTACCTGTGTCTATACGCCAGGCACCCTCCCAGGCCCTCTTCAAATCCAGGTTGAAGACTCACCTCTTAACCGTCGCTTTCAGATCCTGACTTCTATCCTTATTCTATCTTAACCCCCATCAACCCTCACGACCATATCGTATTGACCATATTGTGCCTTGCACTAATCCAACCTATGCTCTGTAATGTTCTCACTAGATTGTAAGCTCCGATGAGCATGACTCTGACGGGCAGAGACTGTCTCTTGTATTCTGGCTAACTCTTGTTGGTTTGCTGTACAGCGCTGCGTGCGTGGTGCTCTATAAGTGATGAATAGTAGTAGTAGTAGTAGTAGTAGTAGAAGGAGATTACCAGTGGTGTGCCCCAAGGATCTGTCCTTGGTCCGATTCTTTTTAACATCTTTGTTAGTGATATAGCGGAAGGGCTGTTGGGTAAGGTTTGCCGCTTTGCGGATGATACCAAAATATGCAATAGAATAGACACCCAGGAAGGTGTAGATAACATGAGGAGGGATCTAGCTAAGTGTGAAGAATGGTCTAGAATTTGGCAGCTGAGATTAATGTTAAAAAATGCAAGGTCATGCATTTGGGCTGTAGCAATCCAAGGGAGCAATATAGTATAGGGGGTGAAGCACTTTTGTCCACTAAAGAAGAGTGGGACCTAGGCGTGATTGTGTCTGATGATCTTAAAGTAGCTAAACAGGTAGAAAAGGCAACAGCAAAAGCTAGAAGGATGCTTGGGTGCATAGGGAGAGGAATGACCAGTAGAAGAAAGGAAAGGAGGTGATAGTGCCTCTGTATAAGTCTTTGGTGCAACCTCATTTGGAGTATTGTGTGCAATTCTGGAGACCGCACCTTCAAAAGGATATAAACAGGATGGCGTCAGTACAGAGGGTGGCTACTAAAATGGCTAATGGTCTTCATTATAAAGCATATGAGGACAGGCTTAAGGATGCTAATATGTACACCTTAGAGGAAAGGCGGGGCAGAGGTGATATGATTGAGATGTTTAAATTCCTCCATGGCATAAATGCACGGGAGGAGAGCCTCTTTCAATTGAAAGCAAGCTCTGCTACGAGGGGACATGGGATGAGGGTGATAGGGGATAGATTCAGGTGTGAGATGTGGAAATATTTCTTTACGGAAAGAGTGGTGGATCTGTGGCATAGCCTCGCAGTGGAGGTTGTAGAGATGAGGACAGTAACTGAATTCAAAAAAGCATGGGACAAACACAGAGGATCTCTAAAGGAAAAAAGGGGACTGTTGTAGTGGTTGATATGGAAGCACAGACTAGATAGGCCATGTGGTCTTTTTCTGTCATCATGTTTCATTGTTTCTCTGATAAATTGGCATCATCTTCATAACTGTAAGCAAATTCATCAAACTATAGTAGGTGTTTTGAATAAAATATGTCATGTTCTCCCTATGTGTTCTTTCCGTGCAGGAGAAAGAGAGATCATTCCTTCCTTCATTATATTTTTATGTCTCCTTAGAGGAATGGGAATGTGAAGAATACATTCTGATGTGGTACTTGATGTTCTTTCCACGTATAAACTCATTTTTACAAATGTTCAAAAAAATCTTGAAGTCAACTCATTCAAACAGACATGGCATGTATATGTGTCAGGTGTCTACCCAGGTAATGCTTTATACAGTTCCTTATTAATGCTTGTGCATTCGCTGAGTGGATGGTGTGCTTATTAATGCTGTCCTACTACTGTAAAGCAAACAATTTTGGAAACTGAGAAATAGAACTCTAAACTGTTGTTGCTAGACTGTGTGCTTTAACTGCATGGATCACATAAGGGGGATAGAGGGGGAGACTTCTATTCACCTTTGGTTACAGCTCCTGGGGGCCGGGGGGGAGACTCATTTGACAAATTATGTGACTTTCTACCTTTCTTCTAGGCTACCAGTCACTCTGTCTTAAGAAGTTCAAAGTCCACTCCATAAATCAATTGGCTAAAAATAGTCTTTAGTGGGTGAATCAAAAATTAAACTGAATGCAACCAATGAGTATTCACAAACATTACAGGAATAATAAAAATAAAAAAGAACTTGAAAGAACTTGCTAAGGTATGGTAAAATGTGCTACTTTATCATGCAATTCACTACCCTGAGGTATGTCATTATTGCAGGTTAGTGAATCATGCAGTAAGTGCAATTTTGTATTGCTTTAGCCAGGAACATTTCATGCAATGCAGAGATAGTGAGCTCCAAGTATGGCCTGCTATTTGTCAAAGGCCCAAGCTAGAACAGTGAAAACTTCTTCCATCCCTCTTTTTGTACCTACCAGGGACCATCCTGGTGGGTAGTGGATACTTCTGTCTTAGTGGCTCCTGGCATCAAAATGACCACCTCATCTCACTAGGGGCTCAGGCTTCAAAATAAGGGAGCACTCTTTTATTTGGCAGCCAAACCCCCTAGTAGTAGTACCACAAGAATACATTGAGGGCTGAAGTGGCCATTTTGATGTCAAGACCATGTCATGTCACTTTCCAGGCACAGCTGACAAGTATCCCTACTGTAGCGATCATAGATAGCAACCTTTAGAGAAAGTATCAGAAGAGTGAATGGGTACAGTCACATTTTGCCCTCAATATGTATTCATTTACATGTATTGTATATGCATACCTGTTCAGAGCCATGCCAATAGAAGATGTGCGTATGGGCATTGGAAGCTATTTTGGATCTAGTCCTTAGTGGAACACAGCATCTGGTGCAAGAGGTAAGGGTTTTGGGGCCATTTGGCAATAGTGATAATAGCATGATGATCATATTTGATTTAATAAATGAAAGAAGGATGGCAAGGAAATCCACATTACTATATTTTAAATCTCAAAAGGGAGTCTATGATAAAATGAGGAAAATAGTTAAGAAAAAACTAATAGGAGCAGCGGCAAACATTAAAGTTTTACATCAAGCATGGGTGTTGTTTAAAAGTACTATCTTGAAAGCCCAGACCAGATGTATTCCACACCTTAAGAAAAGTGGAAGGTAGGCCAAAAAACAGCCAGCATGGTTTACAGGTGAGTTCAGAGAGGCTGTTGTTCCCAAAAAAAGCATCTTTGAGGAAATAGAAAAAGGAGTGAAATGGTGAACATGAGAACCAACATAAGTATTGGCAAGTTAGATGTAGGCGTTGAAAAGGCAGGCAAAGAGGGAATTTGAAAAGAAGCTTGCTGTGGAAGCAAAAATGTATAATACAAATTTTTTCAAGTATATTCATAGCAAAACACCTGTGAGAGAGTCCGTTGGGCCATTGGATGACAGAAGAGGACAAGGCCATAGCAGAGAAATTGAATGAATTCTTTGCTTCGGTCTTTACTGAAGAAGATGTAGGAAAGTTACCCATGCCTGAAATGGTATATAAAGGTTTGGAAGAACTGAAAGAGATACCGATAAACCGGGAAGATGTATTTCAACTATTTTATAAAATGAAGAGTAACAAATCACCTGGACCAGATGGTATATATCCATGGGTGTTAAAAGAACTGAAATATGAGATTGCAGACCTACTATTAGTAATCTGTAAACTATCATTAACATCATCTGTAGTACCAGACGATTGGAGAATGGCCAATGTAACACCAGTTTTTAAAAAGGGTTCCACGGGTAATCCAGGAAACTACAGACCAGTGAGTTTAATGTCAGTACTGGGCAAAATGATAGAAACCATTATCAAGAATAAAATTACTGAATATGTAGATAGTCATGGTTTACTGGGCGAAAGCCAATATGGATTTAGCCAAGGAAAGTCTTGTCTTACTAATCTGTTCTATTTTTTCGAAGGTGTGAATAAATAGATAAATAAAAATGAGTCAGTTGATGCAGTGTATCTAGATTTTCAGAAAGCCTTTGACAAGAACCCTCATGAGAGACTCTTGGCAAAATTAAAAAATCATGGGATAGGAGGCAGTGTAGTATTGTGGATCAGGAACTGGTTAAAAATAGAAAGCAGAGAGTAGGGATAAATGGCCAATTTTCTCCATAGAGAAAGGTGAATAGTGGAGTACCCCAGGGATCCATGCTGGGCCCACTGCTTTTTAACATATTCATAAATGATCATTTACAGATGACACAAAATTATTCAAAGTTGTTAAAACACAAGAACATTGTGAAAATTTGCAAGAGGACCTTGATAAAGTGGAACACTGGGCATCCAAATGGTAGATGAAATTTAACATGGACAAGTACAAAGTTATGTACCTAGGAAAGAACAACCCAAACTATGATTACACGATGCAAGGTACCACCTTAGAAACCACAACCCAGGAAAAAGATTTAGGCGTCATCATGGATAATACGTTGAAACCCTCCACCCAGTGTGCAGAGGCGGCCAAGAAAGCAATTAGAATGCTAGGAATCATAAGGAAAGAAATGAAGAATAAAGCCAAGGATATTATAATGCCTCTATATTGTTCCATGGTGCGACTGCACCTTGAATATTGTGTGCAATTCTGGTCACCATGGGTGGCATTTTCAAAGGCATTTATATGGGTAACTGCCCAAGTGACCTATGAAAATGCCTTATCTGGGATTTCCCAAATGCACCTACACAGCTAGTACCTTTGGAAAGTCTCTAACGCGCCCAGATGTTATGCGGTTAACAATGGGGCATGTTGGGGGTGTTCCGGGGCAGAGCGGGAGCGGAGGAAATGGCTAAGCGAGTAGCAGCAATTTTTGATGCTACCCACTTAGCCTTCTGCGCCTTAAAGATAAGCAAGGTTTTTCCACGCCTATCTTTCAGGGGCAGGGGCTAAAAGGGTAGCATTGAAATTACTGCAAACCGCTTAGCCTCGGCAGCTGCCGGCGCATCCAACCAAACCTGGATTTTCACTTCCGTCGCTGTGGAAGTGAAAATCCACGTTAAGAGGGTCGGCGGGCAAGCTACACGGCGCATAGCCTGGTTAAATGAAAACTGGGCCCCATATCTTTAAGAGGATATAGCAGAATTAGAAAACGTACAGAAAAAAGTGACAAAAATGGTAGAGGGGATGGAAGGATACCCCTATGAGGAGAGACTTAAAAAGTTAGGGATTCTCAACTTAGAAAGGAGATGGCTGAGGGGTACATGATAGAAGTCTATAAATTAATGAATAGAATGGAATGTGTAAACGTAGATGGGTTGTTTATGCAATCAAAAAGTAGAAAGACTACAGGAAATGCAATGAAGGTACAATGTAATCCATTTAAGACTAATAAGAGAAAATATTTTTACACTCAACGCATAATCAAACTCTGGAATTTGTTACCGGAGGATGTAGTAAAAGCTGTTAGTGTAGCTGCGTTTAAAAAAGGTTTGGACAAGTTCATGGCGGAAAGGTCCATAAACCATTATTAAAGAGGACCCAGGAAATCCACTGCTTACCCTGGGACGAGCACTGTGGAACCTGTGTGCCTTTTAGGGAACCTTCCAGGTACTTGTGACCTGGATTGGCAACTGTTGGAAACAGGATACTGGGCTTGATGGACCTTGGTCTGACCCAGTATGGCATTTCTTATGTTCTTATAATATGTTAATATATATGATGGATGTGTTATTGGTAGCAGCCAAAAAACAACAACAGAATGTTAGGAATTATTAGGAAAGCAATAGAGAATAAATCAAAGAATATCATAATGCCTCTGTATTGCTCTATTGCTCCATGGTTCAACCACACCTTAAGTATTGTGTGCAGTTCTGGTTTCTGCATCTCTCTAAAAGATCTAGCAGAATTAGGGAAGGTACAGAGAATATAAACCAAAATAATGGGGATGGAATGACTCTCGTGTGAGGAAAGGCCAGAGAAGTTTGGACTTTTCAGCTTGGAGAAGAGATGACCGAGGGGAGTAAGATAGAGGTCTATAAAATCCTGACTGGAGTGAAACGAGTAAACATGAATCGATTGTTTACTCTTTCAAAAAATGTAAAGATTAGCAGGCTTATTCCGTTCCGGACGTAGATCTCCTCTGTATGTCCGATCTGAGACAGACATACAGAGGGGATCGTGATTCTGATCCCGCGGGGCACATCTAGCCTCACAGGATCAGAATCACAAACAGTCCTGTACGTGTAGGCTGGGATTGTGATCCAGTCCGGCCTGCACATACAGGACTGTCTCCAGTTAACTCAGTCAAGGCTCTTCTATGGAGAAGCGGCACCATGGTGTCATGTTGCCATGGCACCGCAGCTCCATTGAACAGCCGCGATGCCGGCCGCTGGAATAAAAAGCCTATTCCCTGCAGCCTGACCTCCAATCTGGCCTCCTAAGTCCAGGGTCGGGCTACAGGGAATGTCCTCCTGCCCCCCTTGCCCCATCCGCGCCCTGGCATCACAAACAAACACATCCAGGGAAGTTATTCCACCTTGAGATGGAATAACTTCCCCGCAAATGTTGCCAGTCCTGGACGTGCAGGGCCGACATTAGAATTGGCCCTGTATGTCCAGGGCTGGCAACTGCCCAGACTCCATCCCCGAGCTGCCCCTTTCCCCACCCTTGTCTAACTTCCCCACAAATTGGCGGGGAAGTTAGACGCGGGCAGAGAAGGCATGAATAGCGGCATGAATAGCGGAAATGGACGTCCCAATGATATTCGTGGCACAGAATCTAGCCTTAGAGGACATGCCATGAAGTTACAAAGACGTACATTTAAAACAAATAGGAACATATTTTCTCTCAATGCATAGTTAAGCTCTGGAATTTGTTGCCGGAGCTTGTAGTAAAATCAGTTACCATAAATAGGTCTAAAAAAGGTTTGGATAAATTCCTGGAAGAGAAGTATATCAACTGTTATTAAGGTAGGCCTGGAGAAATCCACTCCTTATCCCTGCAGATAAGCATGAAGTCTAGCTACTTTTGGGATAGGACAGGTACTTATGACCTGGATTGACTACTCTTGGAAAGAAGATACTGGTTTGATGTGGTCTGACTCAGTATTGCGATTTTTATGTTCCTATGTACCCCTAGGAGCAAATGTCAGCTAGAGATTTCATTCTCTCAGTCCTTAGAATGGCTTATGTCTTACAGTCTTTCACTAATGAAATGTACTAAGATACCAGAACATGGATTCTAAGGAAAAGGAGATTTAATTTGCAGTAGTGCTGCAATATGTTTTCTGTTTGCTGCATTTTTTTTCGTAGTCTCTGCGCCTTCAAGTTGTGAAATACCTCCATTTTCTAAATTTTCTGTTGTATGTTGGAATAAATTAGCATGATTGACAAGGTCCTGGTATCAAACATTGAGTCTCTCTCTACTAAAGTTCCGTCCTTGGAACTACATGTTACCAATGTAGAGGAAGAATTTCAGAGATTGAAATTGCATATCACTAGTTGTGAAGAACAGCTTGTTAAGCTTTCAAGTTCAGAGGAACTTTCAATGACAGATAATATCCTATTACAAAGTAAGGTGGAGATTCTGGAAAATGTCGTTAGGATATTAGGATAATTAACTTTCCTAAGGCACATCTAACTCCTCCTCGGGATTTATTTAAGAGATATCTGGTGGAAGTCTTGAAAGTTTCCCCTGAAGCTATTCCACCCATTTCCAAGATATATTATTTACCTATAGGTAAGTCTCAGGACCATGCTGTAACCATGGATGTTTTGGATATTTCAACAGTCTCAGAGACTGCAAGACCTGTGATCCTGATAGTGACTTTCGCTTTTCCTTCAGACCGTGAGTGGCTCATGTGGCTTTTCTTTCGCCATAAAGATGATTTATTCTTTGTGAATAAAATTAGGATATATCCTGATGTTCCGAGGAAAACCCAGAGGCAGAGGAGGGAGTTACTTCTGCTGAGACCTGGTGTTCTGCAACTCGTAGCTCTGTTCTTTTTGAAATTCCCTTGCAAATGTGCCATAAAATATAAATCTGCTAGGTATATATTTGCCGATCATGTTCAGTTAAGCTCTTTTGTTTCAGCTCAACAGGCCATGTCTAACTCAGTTTAATGTTATTATCTTAATAACCTGTGTAGTAAGTTTGCATGCTGCCTACAGTCTTTATTCTCCTTTCTTTTATAGTTTTGAAGATTTTTTTTCCTTGGCTATATTGGTTTGGATCACCCCCTTCTAGTTGTGGGCTTGTGTCCTTCCTGGCATATAATAAGAACATAAGATATGCCGTACTGGGTCAGACCAAGGTCCATCAAGCCCAGTATCCTGTTTCCAGCAGTAGCCAATCTAGGTCACAAGTAGCTAGCAGTTTCCCCTAAAGACACAGATTGTATCGGGGCAAGCAGTGAATTTCCCGACTCCCCTTTAATAATGGTTTATGGACCTTTCCTCCAGGAACTTGTCCAAACCTTTTTTAAACCCGGCTACACTAACAGATTTTACTACATCCTCCAGTAGCCAATTCCAGAGTTTGATTACACGTTGAGTGAAAAAATATTTTCTCTTGTCTTAAATAGGCTACACTGTAGCTTCATTGCATGTTCCCTACTCTTTCTATATTTTGATGACGTAAAACAATCAGTCTACATTTCCCTGTTCCACTCCATTCATTAATTTATAGACCTCTATCATATCTCCCCTCAGTCATCTCTTTTCCAAGTTGAAGAGCTCGAACCTTTTTAGCCTCTCTCCACAGGAGTATCCTTCCATCCCCTGTAACATTTTGGTGACTCTTCTCTGTATCTTTTCTAATTTTGCTATATCCTTTTTAAGATATGGTGACCAGAATTGCACACAGTATTTGAGGTACAGTTGCACCATGGAATGATACAGAGGCATTATAATATCCTTTGTTTTATTCTCCATTCCTTTCCTTATGATTCCTAGCATTCTGTTTGCTTTCTTGGCTGCCGCTGCACACTGGGCAGAGGATTTCAACATGTTATCCACAATGATGCCTAAATCCTTTTCCTGTGTGGTGGTTCCTATTGTGGAACCTTGCATCGTATAACCATAGTTTGGGTTGTTCTTTCCTAGATGGATAACTTTGCACTTGTCCACATTAAATTTCATCTGCCATTTGAATGCCCAGTCTTCCAATTTATCAAGGTTCTCTTGCAATTTTTCACAATCCTCATGGGTTTTAACAACTTTGAATAATTTCGTGTCATCTGCAAATTTGATTATCTCACTCGTTATTCTCATCTCCAGGTCATATATGAATATGTTAAAAATCAGCGGATCCAGCACAGATCCCTGGGGTACTCCACTATTCATCTTTCTCCATTGGAAAAATTGGCCATTTAGCCCTACCCTCTGCTTTCTATCTTTTAACCAGTTTCTGATCCACAAGAGTACACTGCCTCCTATCCGATGATTTTTTAATTTCACCAAGAGTCACTCATGAGGGTTCTTGTCAAAGGCTTTCTGAAAGTCCAGATACACTATATCAACCGACTCACCTTTGTCTACCTGTTTATTCACACCTTCAAAAAAACAACAGATTAGTAAGACAAGATCTTCCTTGGCTAAAGCCATGTTGGCTGTCTCCCATTAAGCCTTGACTATCTACATGTTCCGTAATTTGTTCTTTATAATGGTTTCTACCATTTTTTACGGTACTGACATCATGCTTACCGGTCTGTAGTTTCCCGGATCACCCCTGGAACCCTTTTTAAAAATTAGCGTTACATTGGCCATCAATCTTCAGGTATTACAGATGATTTTAATGATATTTCACAGATTACTAATAGCAGGTCTGCAATCTCATATTTCAGTTCTATCAGCTCCCTTCCTGCCACCTCCTTCCTCCCCCCTGCATCAACTCCTTTCCAGACCCCACCTTCCTCCATGTCAGCTCCCATCCAGCCCTCACCTTCCCCCCATGTCATCTCCTTTCCAGCCACCTCCTTCTCTCCTGTGTCAGCTCCCAGTGGCCATCCCCACCTTCTCCCCATGCCAGCTCCCTTCTATCCCTCACTTTCCCCCATGTCAGCTCCCTTCCAGCCACTTCCTTCACCCCTCCTTCAGCTGCCTTCCAGCCCTCACCTTCCTTTCTCTTTCAGCTCCTTTCCAGCCACCTCCTTTCCCCCTTTTTCAGCTGCCTTCCTGCCTCCACCTTCTCCCTGTGTCAGTCCCTTCCTGCTACCTCTTTCCCCCTCTTTCAGCTGCCTTCCTGCCTCCACCTTCCCCGTGTCAGTCCCTTCCTGCTACCCCCTTCCCCCCTTTTTCAGCTGCCTTCCTGCCTCCACCATCCTCCAGTGTCAGGCCCTACCTGCCACCTCCTTCCCCTGGCAGCCACAGCTCCTGCTTCTTACAAAGCGGCGGCTGCAATAATGCCAATTTAAAATCAAAATGAAGCCGGAGTACAACCCCTACTGGAACCCCTGCTGCAGTGTCCCACACTCAAAAGGAAGTGACACTACAGGGGGCGGGATCCTGTAGCAGGGTTTCCTTAGGGCCAGAGGGCTCCGCACTGGTTTCATTTTGTTTTTAAATTAGTGTTATTGCAGCCACCACTCTCTAAGGAGGAAGAGCCGCGGCTGCAAGGGGAAAGAGGTGGCAGGAAGGGACTGACAGCAGAGAAGAAAGGTCAACGCATCTTCGGTAGTAGACTGGCTAATCTACTGAAGAGGGCTTTAAATTAGATTCGTTGGGGATGGGTGAAGAAAGCCCCCAGGTAAGTGAAAGCCCCCAGGTAGGTGATACATTAAATACCTTTATGGAAATGGGTAACAGAGGTAACATATGTAAAGCAGTGTGTATAAATGCCCGTAGCATGGGAAATATGATCCCTGATGTTGAAGCTTTGGTGGGAATGGCTGACTTGGATTTAGTGGCAGTTACAGAAACATTGTTCACAGAAAACCATGATTGGGATGTAACTATACCTGGCTATACTTTATTCAGAAAGGACAGGGTAGGAAGAAGGGGAGGAGGAGAGGCACTATATGTAAAAACTACTATTAAAGCGTTGAAATTACAGAGCTTAAAAGGGAGAGAGGAGGCATTGTGGGTTAAACTAGAAAGAGGGAAAGAGAAATCTATTTGCACTGGTGTGATATACAGACCTCCCTCACAAGAGGAAGAGGTGGACAGAGAGTTAATTGAAGACATACGCAGCATTGCTAGGAAAGGGAAAGTGCTACTGATAGGAGATTTCAATATGCCAGATGTTGATTGGCACATTCCTGCTGCAGTATCATCTAGAAGTAAGTAGATCCTGGATTCTCTACAGGGAGAACTATTCAGGCAATTGGTAACAGACCCCACGCGTGAAGGAGCCATACTGGACTTGGTGCTTACCAATGGTGAAAGTGTTTCTGATGTTGTAGTGGGAGATCATTTTGCATCCAGTGATCACCAGATGGTGTGGTTCAGTATTAGGACTAGGGCTGTTAGAATCCATTCCAAGGTGAGGATCTTAGACTTTAGGAAGACTAACTTTGCGAAGATGGGCCAATACCTCAGGGAGTCGTTAGTGGGATGGGAACAGCTGGGGGATGTAGAAAAACAGTGGGCAAAACTGAAAGGGGGTATTTTAAGGGCAACCAACCTTTTTGTTAAAATGGTAAATAAAGGCAAAAGGAAAAGGAGACTGCTATGGTTTTCAAAGGAAGTAGCTGAAAAAGTGAAGAAAAAGAGGGAGGCCTTCATGAAATACAAGAGATCACAGAGAGAGGAAGACAGGCATCTGTATTTGGAAAAACTTAGAGAAGCTAGCAAAGTAGTCAAGAAGGCAAAGATTCAAAAGGAGGAGGAAATAGCCAATGCAATAAAATGGGGTGATAAGACATTTTTCAGATATATCAGTGATAAGAGGAAGGGCAAAAGTGGTATTGTCAGACTCAAGGGTGCAGGGGGGGAATATGTAGAAGCTGATAAGGATAAAGCGGAATTGCTTAACAAATATTTTTGTTCTGTGTTCACAGATGAAGAACCAGGAGCAGGACCTCAGAGAACACCCACAAATAGGAACAGAAGCGAGGGACATCTTGAACAATTTTCAGAAGACTGTGTTCATGAGAAACTAGCTCAACTTAAAGTAGACAAAGCGATGGGACCGGATGGGATACACCCTAGAATACTGAGAGAACTTGGGGACGTTCTAGCAACTCCACTGACTGACCTTTTCAATGACTCGTTGGAGTCGGGAGTGGTGCCAAAGGACTGGAGAGAGGCTCATGTGGTGCCTTTACACAAAAGTGGAAGTAAGGATGTGGTTGAAAACTACAGGCCGGTTAGTTTAACTTTGGTGGTGAGTAAATTATTGGAAACACTGCTGAAAGAGAAAAAAGTGAGGTTTCTGGAGTCCAGCGGATTGCAGGATCCGAGGCAGCATGGATTCACCAGAGGCAGGTCTTGTCAGACAAATCTGATTGATTTCTTTGACTGGGTGACCAGGGAGTTGGACCAAGGGAGAGCCCTAGATGTGGTGTATTTAGATTTCAGTAAAGCCTTTGACAATGTTCCTCACAGCGACTTATAAACAAACTGAGCACCCTAGGGATGGACTCTAAAGTTACTGCTTG
This sequence comes from Ichthyophis bannanicus, assembly GCA_033557465.1. Classification (NCBI taxonomy): domain Eukaryota; kingdom Metazoa; phylum Chordata; class Amphibia; order Gymnophiona; family Ichthyophiidae; genus Ichthyophis; species Ichthyophis bannanicus. Next base: position 1,393,733,795 of record CM066031.1, on the reverse strand, counting down.
GGTTAGAAATTGGTTGGGTGGGAGGCGACACAGAATACAAGTAAATGGAGCTCACTCTGAGGAGAAGGATGTTACCAGTGGTGTGCCCCAGGGATCTGTCCTTGGTCCGATTCTTTTTAACATCTTTGTTAGTGATATAGCGGAAGGGCTGTCGGGTAAGGTTTGCCTCTTTGCGGATGATACCAAAATCTGCAATAGAGTAGACACCCAGGAAGGGGTAAATAACATGAGGAGGGATCTAGCTAAGCATTAAGAATGGTCTAGAATTTGGCAGCTGGGATTTAATGTTAAAAAATGTAAGGTCATGCATTTGGGCTGCAGCAATCTAAGGGAGCAATACAGTATAGGAGCTGAAGTACTTTTGTCCACTAAAGAAGAGCGGGACCTAGGCGTGGTTGTGTCTGATGATCTTAAAGTAGCTAAACAGGTAGAAAAGGCAACGGCAAAAGCTAGAAGGATGCTTGGGTGCATACGGAGAGGAATGACTAGCAGAAAAAAGGAGGTGATAATGCCTCTGTATAAGTCTTTGGTGCGACCTCATTTGGAGTATAGTGTGCAATTCTGGAGACCGCACCTTCAAAAGGATGTGAACAGGATGGAGTCGGTGCAGAGGGTGGCTACAAAAATGATTAGTGGGCTTCATTATAAAGCATATGAGGACAGACTTAAGGATCTTAATATGTACACCTTAGAGGAAAGGCGGGATAGAGGTGATATGATTGAGATGTTTAAATACCTCCGTGGCATAAATGTTCAGGGAGAGAGCCTCTTTCAATTGAAAGCAAGTTCTGCTACGAGGGGACATGGGATGAGGGTGAAGGGAGATAGATTCAGGAGTGATATGCGGAAATATTTCTTTAGGAAAGGGTAGTGGATCCATGGAATAGTCTCCCAGTGGAGGTGGTAGAGATGAGGACAGTAACTGAATTCAAAAAAGCATGGGACAAACACAGAGGATCTCTAAAGGTAAAAAGGGGACTGTTGTAGTGGTTGATATGGAAGGACAGACTAGATAGGCCATGTGGTCTTTTTCTGTCATCACGTTTCTATGTTTGTATGTTTCTAAGAAGGTGAGGCCGTGCTGGGGGGGGGGGGGGGACAAGGACCCCAGATGAAAAGTCGGTTTTCTGCTCTGGCCACAAGTGGCCAAAGCAAAAATATGGCTTTTCAAGGGCCAGTCTTAGATCTCTGCTGGCAGCCAGGCCGGCTGAAAACTGGCCAGTGACAACCCTAGATCCATTGCTTGCTATCAGAAAAAAAAGAGAGCATATTGCAGGTATGTGCTGAAGAGGAAAGAACATGGAGAGATCAAAGGGCCATTTATTCAGAATACAGAAGCCCATAGCGTTGTAAATAATTTCCCCGGTTATCCAAGTTTTTGTTCCTTGTTCTATGTAAAAAACAGATAACATGTACCTTATCTGATGTTTTCTTGTTCTATGTAAACCGCGCTGATTATAAATAGAGCGGTATATAAAAGATGTTAAATAAATAAATAAATAAATAAGAGCTGAGTTGAAGCAAGAAGGATAAGTGAGAGAGCTGAGAGAGAATCCCAAAGAGAACCAGAGAGAAAAGAAGAACTCAGAACCAGAGTAATGGATCAGCAGCAAAAGAAAGATAGTCAAGCCAGAAGAGAACAGACAGGACTTCAGTCTCCATGAAATACCTGAGGAGAAGCAGATCCGGTGATAGACAGTCATAGTGCCTGAAGAAGAAGAAACTGATAACCATAAGGTAGGCGCTTGGAAAGAGCTGAGAAAGAGGAGACAGTGAGAGCAGAGAGAAGTGTAGGTGACAACAGCGACTGCTGAGGGCAGGAACAGACCTCAGGGCCAGGGCCAGAGACGGAGAGTCCTGGGACAGCAGAGTGTGCAGAGCTGTCAATTTACCCAGTTCCAAGAGTGATATTTTTTGCCAGTTCTGGTTTTAAATTTATTTTGCAGTGCAGTAAGGTATTTTTAGTCCCTGGATTTTACCCATTAGAATCAGTGCTGCAGGTCCCATAGTGCATGAGGATAAGATTGTCAGAAATCCAGGATTGGCTTGAAATCTCAACTGGGTAACTTGGCAATTCTGTGTGTGGGAGTCTAGCCTGTGAAGAGTGAGACAAGCTGCAGAGGATCCTAGGATAGCACTGTCACAGGAAACTAAACTTAACCTAGAAAGAAAGCTGTGAAGAACCAGACCTCAGAGCCAGCCTCTGTAGGGAGTTACAGCCTGCCTACAAGTCCTGCCAGAAGCAGCCCCTGGACATCCAGGAGAGGCAACAGCTGCGTGGAAGCCACTGAATCTGTGGTGAGCTGCGAAGACTCTGAGAGCTGCTGTCATCAAGAAGGACAGTGGCTGCAAACTTCGTAGGCCTCCTGCTAGTTAGGGACTAAAGTTACAGAGACTCCAATAAGACAGAGATTTTGAGTTCTGTTTTATTTTCCGTTTAGCTAGAATACAGTGCACACACAACGTCAGGGCTACCTTTTGGTTAGATAGGTGTTTTTGGGACAAGGGAGTATGTTTGCCCCCAGCATGGAAGAAGCACAGATACTTGTGGGACCCTAAATTGCGCATTGGGCCAGGACATCGGCCAAGCAGCAGAGACTACATATGACGCACCCAGAGGTGTGACTTAAGCTTGCGGAACTATATTACTGGCCAGAACACTTAACACATTAGAGGTCCCAGGGACACACTTTCATTAAGGTTACAATGCACCAACACTTTGGAATGTGACAGTTGAGATAAATTTGGGTTTACATACAAGGTACATCCCTTCAAAGAGCTGGAAAGGGATAGCTTAATGAGAACACTGAGAAAGAGAAAATTTGATGGTTTAGTAGTTTATCCCAACAACAATAACATTCTTATTCATGATTCATCTACCTTAATTCAAGTAAATAAATAAACTTTGGTCAAATACCTCGCTTTGGACTGGTATTTCCAACTACCACTCCCTCCCTATTGCAATAACCTTAACCATTTCTTTCACTGCCAGTCCCTCACCCCCTACCTCTGGGGAAACCTTTCACAAGTGTCAATTGTAACCTCACCAAGGGGTGGCATCTTTCTTGTGTCTTGCCATGCCGGAGGGATCAGGGTCCCGAGAGAAAGCTCAACCACCGGTGACTTGTGTGGAGAAGGGGAGCCTGGACTACCTGCCCCACCCTGCTTGGCACAAAGGCTACACATTATTACCCCTGCAACCAGTTGTCTCCTGTCTTTCCTATAAACTCTTCCGGCTTTCTATCACTCTTCCTCATATAACCATTGACTGTTTTCCTACTGCTTATCATTTGTACAGCGCTGCTAGGCATAGTTGGTGCTGTACATATACATGTAAGAGGAAGTCCATGCTTTCCAGAGCTTACAGTCTACTCATACCCTCTTTTCCCTGTGTTCTGCCATCTCCCAAGTTTCTGACGCATTCTGTTTTTCAGTCCTTTACTGTGTCCGCTCTCCCACGTGGTTGATCACCGAGTCCTCTGCCCATGGCCTCCTCTGACTTTAAACTTCTTCTCTTGGGGCTCCCCTTTCTCTCTCTTCTCCTTCCTGTCCTTACATCTCCTCGGTCCTCCATATCTTTGCTTCTCCTTAATGGATCCCCTCTATACCCTCACCCCATGCTCCCTCTGTCCTTTTTCATAAGAACATAAGAAATGCCATACTGAGTCAGACCAAGGTCCATCAAGCCCAGTATCCTCTTTCCAACAGTGGACAATCCAGGTCACAAGTACCTGGCAGGTATCTGAAAGTCCACAGCTTCCACAATGCTCGTCCTAGGGTAAGCAGTGGATTTTCCTGATCCTCTTTAATAATGGTTTATGGACCTTTCCTCCAGGAACTTATCCAAACCTTTTTAAACCCACGTACACTAAGGTGAAATTAGTCTTACTTGCTAATTGTTGTTACTTACGAAACTCCAGTCTAGTCCCGAAACCTCTGGGGTTTTGCTCCTCCTCCAGCAGCTTGGACACTGAGAAACGTCACTCTTGTGATGTCACTGGTACATAAGCTCCGGAACCACCTTCTCCCACCAGTAACCTATTGACAAAGCAGATTCACCGGAGCAACAATTAAGTAGTAAGTACTACAAACAAAGAACCGTATCAACTGACTGAACTGTGTCTAATACAGCAAAAAAACTATATACAGTGTCCCATAAATGTTCCATAAGTGCTTAGGCCCGCTCTCCCCCCTTATGGAAATCATGGAATCTACTTTCACTTGCAGAATGCATACCCTAAGGAAAGGAATTATTTTGTCCCCTCTCGAACCTGTTGCTTACCTGTAATTCACCTATGTTTCAGGCCCAAGTCCACCGTAAGCACCAGGGTGGGATACGGGACTAGACTGGAGTTCTGTAAGGAATAACAATTAGCAGGTAAGACTAATTTCACCTTCCTTAGCATCCTCCAGTCTAGTCCCAAAACCTCTGGGGATGTAACAGAGCAGTGAAAAAACTCAATGGGTGGGATCCTGTAGACCCACCTGAAGCATCGCCGAACCAAAACAGGTATCTCTTTCCACCTGAACATCCAGACAGTAATGTCTGACAAAAGAATGCAGAGAAGACCAGGTTACTGCTTTACAAATTTCCACAGCAGGCACCAAACTGCACTCTGCCCATGACGCCGCCTGCGCTCTAGTAGAATGAGCTCTCAACCCATTTGGCACCGGCTTGCCCTTCAGTAGATATGCAGACATGATTGCCTCCTTCACCCAACGGGCAATAGAAGCTTTAGATGCTGCTTCCCCTTTCCTTGCTCCCGCAAAAAGAACAAAGAGCCTATCCGTCTTACGGAAAGGTGCCGTCCTTCGCAAACATCCAACCACTGTAAGTGCCTTCAGGAAGGGCCTTCAGTGTTTGACCGGAAAACCGGCAATGCAACGACTTGATTCATATGAAAAATCGAGACCACCTTTGGCAAAAAAGACGGTACCAGCCTCAGAACCACTTTTGAATCATCGAAAAACAGAAAAGATTTCCTCTGATGAGGCCTCACTTGGAATACTGTGTTCAGTTTTGGCAACCGTATCTTGCAAAGGATGTAAAAAGAATGGAAGCTGTTCAGAGGAAGGCGACCAAAATGATTTGGAGCCTGCGTCAGAAGCCTTATGAGGAGAGACTTGAAGACCTAAATATGTACACTTTGGAGGAGAGGAGGGATAGGGGAGATATGATTCAGACCTTTAAATACTTAAAGAGAAATAATGAACAAACAAACCTCTTTCAGAGACGGGGAAGCTGTAAAACTAGAGGGCATAACATGAAGCTGCAAGGTGGTAAATTGAAAGGTAATGTCAGGAAATACTTTTTTACTGAAAGGGTGGTGGATGCTTGGAATGCCCTCTCGATGGAGGTGGTGGGGACAAACACAGTGACGGAATTCAAAGTGGCCTGGGACAGACACTGTGGATCACTTTACAGCAACAAGATTAAATCAAAATAAACTGAACCATTTAATTTCTCAACAAATAAGGGTGTCCTACATGGAGCGATGGGGGGAGAAGCGGTGTGTTCACCCCTAAACAAACAAAGAAACAAAGATATGGGGAGGGGTGAAGACATGGGGAGGGATGCACCTGCTCCTGGTGGGTGTACCACTAAGCAAAGACATGTGTAGGGGTGCACCTACTCCCTAAAAGGCACGGGAAGGGGTGCACTTACTCCTGTCATATTGCTGGGCAGACTAGATGGACCATACTGGTCTTTATCTGCCGTCATTTACTATGTTACTATGTTACAGGATAGTGCTTGCAACTCGGAAATTCTCCTTGCCAACGCAATAGCCACCAAGAGCACAACTTTAAGGGTAAGGTCCTTTAGAGACTCCCTCGACAGCGGTTCAAAGGGCTCTCGTACCAACGCTTCCAAAATTAGTGGCAGATCCGATGTCGGCACTACCTGTCTACGAGGGGGCCGCAACAGAGCAAACACTCTTAAAAAACGCTTAATATCAGGGTGTACTCCCAATGCAACTCCCTGAATCTTTCCTCTATAACAGGACAATGCTGCTAACTGCACTCTTAGGGACGAGGCTGCTAAGCCTTTTTGAAACCCATCCTGCAAGAAAGACAGAACCTGCGGGACCGTAGCTTTCAATGCCGCCACCAGTCGATCCTCACACCAAGCCTCAAATACTCGCCAAACTCGGATATAGGCTAAGGAGGTCGACCGACGACATGCCTTCAGCAAGGTGGAAATAACTGCCGTCGAATGTCCCTTTGCCCTCATCCTTGCCCTCTCAAGAGCCAAGCCGTAAGCGAGAATCGATCCACCTGAGGCATGTACAGCAGACCCTGAGAGAGAAGGTCTCCCCAACGGGGAAGGTGCCATGGCTTCCCGATCAAAAGTCTCATCAGGTCGGCATTCCATGGCCTTCTCGGCCAATCTGGTGCGATCAATATTACCTGTCCCCGGTGACACTCTATGCACTGCAACACCCGACCTATTAACACCCAGGGCGGAAACACGTACAGGAGTTGCCCTTCTGGCCAGACTTGTATGAGAGCATCCAGGCCCTCCGACATTCTCTCCCTTCTTCTGCTGAAGAAGCAATCGACTTGTGCCGATTGAAAGGACGCCATCAGATCCATTACTGGCGTTCCCCAACGTTGTACCAGCATCGCGAACAACTCAGGGTGAAGTACCCACTCTCCTGGGTCTACTCTTAAGCAACTTAAGAAGTAGGCTTCCACATTGTCCACTTCCGCTACATGTGCCGCCGACAGCGCCAAAAGGTTCTCTTCAGCCCACACAAACAAATCGTCGGCCTCTGCTTCGAGTGCAACACTGCTGGTGCCCCCTTGATGATTGATATATGCTACTGTGGTCGCATTGTCAGAAAACACCCGAATGGCTTTCCCCTGGAGATAAGGCTGAAGAACTTGCAGTGCCCTTGCTACCGCTCTCAATTCCAACCTGTTGATGGACCAGACCTTCTCCAGCTCTGTCCATTGCCCCTGCGCGAATCTTCCTTAACAGTGGGCCCCCCAGCCCATGAGACTGGCATCTGTCATCAGCGAAATCCATGCTGGGGTTTCCAAGGGCATCCCTTTTTCTAGACACCCTGGATGCAACCACCACTGAAGAGCCATGCACGTCTCCGGAGGGCAGGGCAGACGCTGTCCCAACCGATCCTTCTGGTGTGACCACCTCCGTAACAATTCTCTCTGCAACGGTCTCATGTGGGCTCGTGCCCATGGTACTAACTCGAGCGTTGCCGCCATGGTCCCTAGTAACTGCAGATAGTCCCACGCCGTGGGAGACAGCTTCCTGAGAAACTCTCATACCAGCTTCCGGAGTCCTAACGCTCACTGTTGAGGAAGAAAGATTCTCCCCATGCTCGTATCAAAGCGCGCACCCAGGTAGTCTAGGCACTGAGTTGGCTGCAACTTGCTCTTGGACATGTTGACCACCGAACCTAGACTTTGCAGAAAGGCTACTACCTTGGCCGTGGCTTCTTCACTTTCTTTTCTTGACTTTGCCCGAATCAACCAATCGTCTAGATAAGGGTGCACTAACACTCCCTCCTTTCGTAGAGCCGCTACCACTACCACCATCACCTTGGTGAATGTTTGTGGCACCGTTGCCAGGCCAAAGGGTAGTGCTTGGAATTGGAAATGTCTCATAGAAACTGCAAACCTGAGGAACCTTTGATGTTCCCGCCGTATCGGAATGTGCAGATACGCTTCCGACAAGTCCAGGGACGTAAGAAATTCTTCTTTCTGTACTGCCACGAAGACCAATCTCAGGGTTTTCATTCGAAAATGGGACACTCTGAGACAGCGGTTTACCCTTTTTAGGTCTAAAACTGGCTGAAAGGTTCCCTCTTTCTTTGGCTCTATAAAATATATGGAGTATCGACCGCAGCCGCATTGGTCAGGAGAAACCGGCACTATTGCCTTGAGGGCTAACAGCCTTCGTACCGTGCCGTGCACGGCTTTGCATTTGAGACTTGCTCCGCACGGCAACTGTATGAAAGAATCGGTCACTGGTCTCTGAAACTCCAACGCATAACCTTCTCGAATAACCTCCAACATCCACTGATCTGAAGTGATCTGGACCCAGGCAGGATAAAACTCACGCAACCGACCCCCTACGGGAACCAGTCCCACCTGGGCCCCCTCGGCTTCATTGTGATTTTCTAAGACTTGAGGTAGAGGAGGAGGAAGGCGCAAATCCCCTCCCTGCTCCTTGAAATCCTCGAAACCCCTGGTTTCTATAGGGAAAACGTCCTCACTGAGTTTGTCCAAACCTTGGGGAACAGAAACGCCAAAACTCCCTTTCTTGACCCTTAGCCATGGAAGCCGAACGTCCCTGTTTCTGATTGTCCTCAGGCAACCTACCGCCCTTTGACTCACCCAAATCCTTAACCAACTTATCTAAATCCTCTCCAAACAGTAGCTTCCCTCGAAAGGAGAGCTTACTTAACCTCGCTTTGGAAGAGGCGTCAGCTGCCCAGTTGCGCAGCCAAAGATACCATCTAGCCGCAATAGCCGACGCCATACTCTTAGAAAGACCCCGGAAAAGGTCATAATGAATATCAGCTAAATAGGCTGCCCCTGACTCCGATCTGGATGCTTCTGCCGTCGTCTCCTCTGCTTGTTCTGTTTGAATACCCTGTACCCATCGCAGACAGGCTCTTGCCACCCAAGCTCCACAAACAGACACTTGCAAAGATAGTGCATTGACATCAAAAACCTGTTTCAAGAGTGTCTCGAGTCTTCGGTCTTGGGCAGCCTTAAGGGCCGCACTACCTTCCACTGGAATGGTAGTCTTCTTAGTAACTGCCAAAACAGCAGAATCCACCCTGGGAGACTTAAACAATTCTCGATCCTGGTCTATTAGAGGGTAGAGCCTCGCCATCACCCTAGACCCCTTCAGAGGACTCGGGCAAGTCCCATTCTTCCTGAATCATCTCCTTAATCACCCTGTGCACAGGGAAAGCTCTCTGCATCTGCGTCTTTCAAAATGCCTGCAACAATGGATCCTCTAGGGTAGAATCCTCCGTCGGAACCCCTGCCAGCATATTCAATGCCTTTAGCGTTTCAGAGATAAGCGCCGGTAACTCCTCTCTCCTAAAAACGCACACGACTCTCACTTGGTCTTCCTGCTGCGCAATCTCGCCTTCCTCTAGCTCATCATCCAAGTCCAGATTGGGATCCGGCTCCTCCGAACGAAGACCCTCCGATACTACCGACTGCTCGGACCAATCCCTTTTGGTCCTGGACTTTTTTGCCGCTATTCCTGCCACTCCCGTATCCACAGGAGTTCCTGGCCTCTTCAACCCCATGACCATATCTGCGGAACCAGGGGAAGGCTTTCCCGGATGATTGCCAAAGGCTTGCTGGATCAGCGTAACGAAATCCAGTGAAAATATAGCCGCCAGACCCCCTGGTAACATGGGTTTATTTATTTACAATTTCTTATATACCGCACTATTCTGCATCAGAACGGTTTACATGGAATAGAAAAATCAGATGGGATAACATGTGTCTGAGTTTACAATTAACCGGACAGCAAAACTTGGATAACAAGGGAGAGTTTACAATTAACAGGACAGCAAACTTGGATAACAAGGGAGAGTGGGGTAGTGAACCGGGGGGATTTGGAGCAGACGAAGTACCTGGAATCTGCTCTAGGGATGGGAGGATTGGGGAACCGGGCTGGTGAAGGGCTATAGGAGTCAATCCATGAGCGTCCTCCATCCCCTCTGAGACCTGATGCAAGGCTACAGCCTCCCGACTGCAGCTCCTACAGACACCGGCTTCTGACACTGCGCCCCTTTTTGCCCCGCAGAGCAAACTGTGCGGCCTAGTAGGCATTCCCTGGTGTCCTACCACCCCTTTTTTTAAATTATTATTTTTTTTTTTTTAGAGCGCTGTTAAAACCCACTGGCAATAGCAGCACCAGAACTCTGCTCAAAAAAGTACCTCCACCTGAAGCCCCAAACGTGCCGTTTTTTAAAAAAAATTAATTAAAGCACCCCCGGAGCCTCCGAGGACCTTTTCCACCAAATTCTCAGGAAACTCCACTCAAAACGAGGCTCTCCAGTTGTATACAGTTGCTGAGCAAAGCCGAAAAACAAGCCGGCGTTTCCCGCGCAACTGACACGTGGCCCGGCCTGCCATGCCGAAACCGCGTCTCAGCGCGCCTCCATTCCTGAGCCCTGAGTCTCTCCACAAAAGCAGGAAGGACCCCCCTTACCTTCGCCACATGAAATGTGAGAAAGAGCTTTCCCTCACGGGCTCTACTGCTGCACGGGAGCTGCCTCCTCAAAACCTTCGCTGACGAGACTGACAGCGTGAGGAGAAAAAAACGCTCTCTCCCGTCGACGGCCCCAATAGCGCTGGCAGGCACTGCTTCTGCACTCACTGAGGGTCTCATCTCCGCTCGTTTCTTAACCCTGCTATGGGGTACGGGAAACAGAGCCTTCCCCCTTTAGGAAGCTTCCTGCCTCTTAAGCAGATTCCACCTGGTGGAGGGGGGGGGGAGGGGGAGGGAGGGCTTCAGCACTACCAGCAAAGGGAAAAATAACAAATCAGAACAAAAAAGGGCAATTCCTATTCTTTTTTTTTTTTTTTTTACACAATCCAAAACGAAACAACTCAAATGAAACTCCTCTACTAGCCTAACTCTCCTTAATTGCTCCTCTAGTGGGCCCCGAACCTTCAGGCTCACAATCTTCCAGCTGCTTGGAGACTGAGGTAACTGGTGGGAGAAGGCGGTTCCAGAGCTTATGTACCAGTGACATCACAAGAGTGACGTTTCTCAGTCTCCAAGCTGCTGGAGGAGGAGCAAAACCCCAGAGATTTTGGGACTAGACTGGAGGACGCTAAGGAACAGTTTTATCACATCCTCCACTAACGAATTCCAGAGTGTGATTACGCTTTGAATGAAAAAATATTTTCTTATTAGTCTTAAATGGGTTACATTGTAGCTTCATTGTGTGTCCTCTAGTCTTTCTACGTTTGATGGTGTAAACAGCCGACTACATAAACCTGTTCCACTCCTTTCATTAGTTTATATACCTCTATCATATTTCCCCTGAGCCTTCTCTTTTCCAAGTTGAAGAGCCCTAACTTTTTTAGCCTCTCCTCATGAGGGTATCCTTCCATCCCCTTTACCAGTTTGGTGGCTCTTCTCTGTACCTTTTCTAATTCTGCTATATCCTTTTTAAGATATGGTGACCAGAATTGCACACAATATTTGAGGTGCAGTTGCACCATGGAATGATACAGAGGCATTATAATATCCTTGGTTTTATTCTCCATTCCTTTCCTTATGATTCCTAGCATTCTATTTGCTTTCTTGGCTGCCGCTGCACACTTATTACTTGTAATCCTTTCTCTCTATTTTCTGGCCCTGTTCCTCTAACCTTTCACTAAAAGGAAGGGAAGGGAATTGGATTTAGCTCACACTTTTCTCAGAAGTTCAAGGCAAATTGCATTTGTGTATTGTGGTTATTTTTCTGTCCCTGAAAGGTTTACAATCTAGGTTTGTATTTGCGGCAATGGAGCGTTAAGTGATTTGCATGAGATTACAAGGAGCAGCAGAGTGGAGGAGTAGCCTAGTTGTTAGAACACTGGCTTGGTAACCAAGCAACCAGGGTTCAATTCCCACTAGAACTCCTTGTGGCCTTGGGCAAATCACTTAGCCCTCCATTACCTGACCTCAGAAGAAAAGCCTGGCAATCTACTTCTGGTGACACTGCCAAGAAAACCCAGGAGCTTTAGGGTCACCAGAAGTGAGGACTGATTTGAAGGCACACATTGCATTTTTTTACAAGGAGAAGCAGCAGCAGGATTACAAACCTGGCTTCCCTGGTTCTCAGCCCACCGCTCAAAGTATTAAACTACTCTTCCATTCCATCCTCCCTAACTCAGCACACAAGGGACTACCTTGTATTTCTGGAAGAAATGTCTCACAAAAGCAGTGGATTTATATGGCATTGTAAGTCCACCACGGCTCCAGAATGCATGGCACTATCCAGTAGATGGAAGCAACTAGAGCAGCAGAAGACTGCCTCTCCTCTCCAGCACTTCTTATCTCTCTAGCTGCCTCCTCCTCCAGCCTAGATTATAAAGTGTGCATCAAAATGGATCCTCCATCTCAGTATGCTGAGGCTGCCCATGGCCTGCTGCTGGAGCTCTGATTCAGTCACTTAGCTTGCCAGCTGGCAATGCAGTGGCAGGCCACCGGTAGCAGTATGAAGCAGAGCAGGATTTCAGTTGCAGCCTCGGCAGAACCAGCCCAGTGGCAATGTCCCTGTGAGTTACTAGTCTTTTGCAAATGTATAGTTTGAAAACCTTATGCCAGCCATGGACAAATAATATAAAAGGATTGAAAAAGATAAAAATAGTATGATGAGGAAACTCAAAGATAGAAAACCTCTTAAATTTATAATTATTTATGTGTCAGATTATGCGACTTTCGAAAGTTTCCTTTTTCTATAGAGTGTGTGTAGCGTGAGTTTGTAAACCTCCTAGGATGGCCTGTATTTTAGCACAATTTATACTCATACCATGATTAGATACTAATCTAAAGCCTGATAAGAAAGATAATGCCCCTGAATAAATAACTTAGATAAAAGAATATAATTCCAATATTTATTCAACAATAAGGGGTATGTTTATTAAAGTGTGCTAAGGTTTGGCATCTTAGCACATGTTAAGAGGCAAAAATTAGCACGGGAGGAGAAACAGACTTGCACTAACTGTTGGGGATGTTCTCCTGCAGTTACCACCAAGAGAAGCACTCCATCGCGCCAAAACTGCAATTGCAATTAACAGGAGTGCACATAATGCTGTCCACTGAGGTGGCAATAAGCGTACCCATGCTAACAGCAACATTGAGAGTTAGTGCACGTTCTTCACCCCCGTGCTAACTGCAATGTGCAATCAATGTCCACTCTCTGTCCTATCCTAGCCGTCTCTACCCTGTCGCTCGGTAAGTACTTAGCACAGGATTTTTTTCCATGCTGGCTGCTTTAGCATGGGCAGCAGTTACTGCGTTCCTGCACTGTTTAGCATGCATTTTAGCACATGGTAAACATCCTCCTTTTGTATCTAAGGTGGTAGAGAAGACTGTTTGTCAGCAATTGTCAAATCATATTGAACATACACATTCCCTACACTCATGATAATCCGGCTTCCACATACAGCATAGCACAGAAACAGTACTTACAGCACTTCTTAATGAAATCTATGGAGCTCTGGATAGCGGTAAGTATGCTCTTGCAATCTCCCTGGATCTATCAGCGGCATTCAACCTGGTAGATCACAACTTGCTGCTGTCCTGATTATTATGATGCCGGTATTCGTGGTATAGTACTCTCCTGGTTCACATCATATCTTCAGAATCAATCATTTCAAGTTCTTATTCAATCAGCTACCTCAACATCCCGGGACCTCCTATGTGGTGTTCCTCAGGGCTCTATACTTTCCCCTTTATGTTTAATATCTATCTCAGTCCGCTGTTTACTCTAATACAAGATTTTGGCTTATCTGTAGGTGACATTTTGCTATTGTTTTCAACAAACGAATGTTCCATTGATATTTCTCCCCTCAATCAATGTTTAACTCGGATCTCATCCTGGTTGTGAGACAACTCATTAAAATTAAATCCATCTAAATCAATGGCAATCTGGTTCACAGGTATCGATCATTTCCTCTCAGAGACCCCAATTCTAGAAGGCGTTTCATTACCATTAAAACCATCTATTCATCACTTAGATGTTTTTCTTGATTCTGCCCTGACCTTTTCCTCTCAATTAGCCCACGTTTCAAAATCCACATTTATGGCACTTCACCATTTTCGTAGCTTACAACCTTATCTTAATAAACCTGTTCAGATCACTGTTCTCCACACTGTAATCTCCAGACTGGACTAATGTAATATAATTTATCTCAGACTTCCTCAGCTTCAGTTCAAGCATATCCAAACACTCCAAAACACAGGAGGAGTGGCCTAGTGGTTGGGGCAAGGTACCACAGGCCAGAAAGTTGGTGGTTCAAATCCCACTAGAAGACAGCAACCTTGGGCCAGAAGGACTGGGGTTTCTAGTCCCACAGGTGCTCCTTGTGGCCTTGGCCAAGCCACTTAACCCTCCATTGCCCATGTTCCCTATAAGTATTAGTGTATGTGTCTCATATCCCCTCATGTTAAATGTATCCCCGAACTGCTTTGACCCAGTGAAAAGCAGGATATAAATGCAGCTGAATAAATATTCACATACTCACCCAAGCCAATAAATTTGACCATGTTACTCCATTATTTATACAGTATCATTGGCTGCCCATAATATCTTGGATCCAATTCAAGGCCCTTACACTCCCGCATAAAAGAATCCACGATGCATCCCCAGACTATCTCTCTTCTCTAACTACTCTCCATGCGCCTGCTAGATCACTTCGTTCATTACATGGTTATCGACTTCACTTCCCCTCCCCAGTAGAAATAAAATAGGAGTTGACATGGAAAATGGCTTTTCAGCCGCTACCCCATCTTTATGGAATTCATTGCCTGTACCGCTACATACTGAATTGAATTATAAAGCTTTTAGGAAGATGCTCAAAACATATATCTCGTTGAATCAGTTTTTCACCTTCAATCAGCCTCGTAAGTGCTTGGTGCTCTGTGCAGGTTTCAGCAGTTGTCGATCTTGTTACCAGTGTGTTTTTGTGGTATGTGTTTTTGCATGTTTTCTGATGCTTTTATTCTTATCTTAATGCTGTTACTTTCTATGTTGTATATGGAGTTCTTTTCAGTCCGTTGATTTTAGCTATTGTAAACCGCATAGATTGATTGCACTGTTGCAGTATATCAAATAAAATTAACCATAACTTTAGTAAACATGCCCCTAAGTATTCTTGAGTTAAAAGGTATGCAAACCCTTCATTCGATAACTGGTAGAGCCTCCTTTTCAGATGAACATTTCCTGTAACTGTTGATCAATCTCTCATATTGCCCTTGTGGAATTTTGGTCTATTCCTCTATACAGAACTGTTTCAGCTCTATGGTGTCGGAGGGCTTCTTTGAATGAATAATCCATTTATGTCTTGCCACACTATTTCTAGCCCACTGCTTTCACCAAACATATTCCTGTTCTAAAAATACTCATCCATAAGCCTGCACAAACAGATGTGCCTTTAACTGTTTCCTTTATGACAATATTCCCGTTCTTCTTATATTACCAACAGAAGGTCATTTCACAATCTCAGCCCCACTACTGGAAAGCACTGCTTCATGTCACCGTTAAGTGTACTGATCTTCAAGAAGGTACTGTTAATTGGGATTTCCACCTCTTTCCCCTCCTCCCCTCCTAATGACCATAGAACTCTTTCTGGAACATATTGCTTAATAACCACCACCAAATAGCTTAGCCCCATAACTCAGATTTAAAAATCTGTAAACCAACTTTGAATTTTACTTTCTATTGCACCAGCAATCAATGCAGCGCCACCAATCTGGGAGAAGCAGATTTTGTGTGCCTGTTATTAAAAGGGTCTAATACCTAAACTGTCAAAATGCCTGCAGTACCCCTCAACTGCTGGAGCTGCATAGGCCCGATAAATAGCACTGCAATAATCTTGTCTCTGAAGAACACATAAAAACCTTCCAAAAATCTTCTACCACTAACACTGTAAATACTTCAATCACTGCAAGAGTCTCATCTGAAAGAAAGTCATAGATATAACTTTCCAGTTCACACTTTTTATTGAGATTTTCAAAATATCACCATACCAATCAAAAAGATAACTGAACAGAGAGGTCTAAAATCTGATTTTAAAATATACAAGAAGAATGGTGAAATGGAACAGCATAAATAATACAATGTTCATTCACCCCAAGGTTCCTTCAATCACGACAACATATAACTCATGTGGTTCCCACATCTTATGTATCTGTGGGAACCTGTCACTTCTTGGTATGTCTCCCTCTTCAGTTCACAGGATCCCCATCTGGTAATCTGTCCTCCAAGTTCTGGAACTCAGCCTCCAGAAAAGGTCCTGAACACCCACAGAAGTCAACCAAACCTTGGCGATATCAGAAAAGACAACAACAAACACTCCGCTTCGATAGACCCTATCTCTGGGCGGGGCTCACAGGTCCAAGTTCTATATAATTCAAAAGGTTAGAAAATGGCTTTAGAATTTCATATATATTCACCAGCTCATGAATCAAAAGAATTTCAGCATTAAATATCCACCAGCTGGCTCACAAATCCAAAGAATTTTATTAAAACATTTTTATCTACTGCCTAGTTGTTTTTTTAATTTTTAATTTTTTTATTGAATTTTAAAGCACACTAACAACTGATGTACATATACTTCAACTTCAGTACATATACTTACAATAACCAAAGAACTCTCGATCCCCCTGGACCTCCCCCCAACCCTCCCAGGCCTACAGTCTTCTCCTTTATAACCACACCCATAAAACATCCCACTGCCTTTCCATTTGCACCAACCTCCCTCTGTGCATATAGTACCTATCACCCATCCTACTCTCCCAACTTCCCTGCCCTAGGAGCACCTCATTATTTCAATTAACTGCTATTTCACACCTGGTAGGCACTACTAGGTGCCAAAACAAGCCCTCCTGCTTTACCAGATTTGCTCTGTCCTGTTTATGCAATAACTAAACCGCAGGCAACCGTGGCAATGTCCCTCCCAAAATGTAATCCATTCAATCTATTGCCTCTTTCCAATACCTACTTATCATTGGACAGTCCCATGACATATGAAAGAAACTCCCTTTTTGCCCGCACATCTTCCAGCAGCTATTCATATTCAGAATCCATGCTTTACAAAGCCTCTCAGTCCTTAAATACCACCTGAAAAAAAATGTGTTTTCAGACAGATTAGCTGCCATAAAGAATTTCACTATCGTCTGCCAGATTTGGCCCCAATCTTCCTCATCCCATAGCACCCCCAAATCCCTTCCTACTTCACCTGTATCCCACCTTCCCTGGGCCAACTGTATTGAATTCACTATAAATCCTAGAAATCACTCCCTTCTTCTCCAACACCCCCAAACACAGGGCCTTGAATCAAGTCACTATCAAGGTCCTTCTTAACCTGTTTTTGCAACAGGAAGGAATGGACCTGTAGATACCCATAGAAGTCCCTGGACTCCAGAGAATACAAATCCCTCAAACCCTCAGAAGGAAGACCTTCCCTCTGCTGATAGATCTGAGATATTCCCACTAACCCTCTAGCCTCCCATCTATCCAACAGTTGTAACGACGCACCCCCCCCCCCCCCCCCAAGAAAACAAGCTCTAATTGTATTGAGGGCAGAGAACTCTTTACCAAAAACAGTTTCCCTCTATTCTTAGACCAGATGGCCAGTGTGTGTCGCACAGAAAGGCTACAATCACCCCCTCCATCTTTCTCTTATCTCTCCAGACACTGTCCTCAATCCATCAGTATTCCTATACTCACCTGCATTCCACTAATGGCCAGACTCTGCCATATCTGGCACAATCAACTAACAATCGGGCTTTTGTGTCCTACGCACCCAGATCATGGAACAACCTCCCACATGACATCAGAGCAATCAAGGACATCACTCAATTTAGAAAGGCCCTCAAGCACCATTTGTTCATTACATACTTTTTACAACACAACAATCCCCCTCAAGCCTCACACCCTCACGCATTCCATCCCTCAATCTGATAGCCTAACAGCATACACAAGTTTGATAAGAGGAAGTGGCCCGTAAATGGAACACGGTCCACACTGGTTCTCACTCCCTGCTCCACCCTTGTAACATCATCCCCTGTTCTACCCTTGTAACATTATTGACACAGCAGTATGTAAATTGTACATAGTGTGATAATGACAGCAATGCTGAGCAGATGGATTGGGAAAATAATGAGCATTGTACCTTTAAGAGTAAGGACAAGTCAGGTTCCCATAGAAACCGAAAGCTTCTAACTAGAACTGAGCCCAGCCATAGCAGTGACGTAGGAGCTGAGTGGAGCTCTAATGAGTTGCACCTGAGTAGCCAGAGGGGTGTGGCTGCTGAAGGAAGCCGTTTTAAACCTGCTTCAGAGCTAGAGTTCAGGAAGAGAGGTGGAGAGAGAGAGAGCACACAGAAGCCACGAGGCGAGCAACGACAGCAGACAGAGCAACGCAGGCAAGGAAGGCAAAGAGGAGAGCAGCAAAGAGGGAAACTTTGGAACCCAGAACCAGCAAAGGAAGATTCTGGAAGGTCCATTTCCTTTACCTCAGGAGCACTAGAAGCAAAGCCAAAACCTCTGTGGAAACTACCCGAAGAAAAGGTAGAAGAGTTTACCTATATGAGGGAGGAAAGCTCTGAGTACAGAAAAGGCATTGCGAGTGAGAAAGGTACGTCTGCCATAATTCCTAGCCAGAGTCTTGCTGAGGAGATTGTACAGCAGTTAAAGAACAGTGCTAATAAGAGCAGAGATAGCACTGCTGCGAAAACAGCTCCCGTCAGAAACATTCTTAGTAAGTGTTTTGAAACAGATGTAAAGGCTGTTGCTATGAGCTTACGTAAGAATCAGTTTCCTGCACTAGAGAAAGTTACTGCCAATCAGAGGGACAACTTTATTGAACAGCTGCAAGAAGTTCTCAGTGACCTGCAGTCTAGAAGTTCCCCTAAGCAGAGTTATAATGATTGCAGCGAGGAGATGATTGTTGACGTAGAAAGCACTCCTGATACAACTGATATCTGTGAGATGGATTGTTCTTTATGTGAGATTGATCACTTGGACCTACGTTAGACAACCTTTGCATGAAGGTAATGCAAAATTGTTTTCTCCTGAATGTTTGCTGTGAAGAAACAGTTGGCAATATGCTTTATTTTCTAACTTTGAATTTCTCCTATTTCCTATTGTTTTGGAAAGTAATCCGTGTCATGTTTTGAGCCAAGAATCTATGTGTGAAAGGGAAAACCCCAAATAAAAATTTATCTGTTCGAATGACCCTCGTGCCACAACACCTTTGTTTGATAGTAAACCTAGACTACAACTCCCAGCGTACCTTGCTGCTACCTTAGTCAAAAAGGACACTTGAAGACAAAGTAGAGGTCACCCTTGCTCTAGAGCAGTGATGGCTAACCTTTTTGAGCCCGAGTGCCCAAACTGCCGCACAAAACCAAAGAATTTCCTCAAAGTGCCAGCACGTCATTTGCATAAGTGGTCTTATTTGCATAAATATTTGCATAATGTTACCATACACTAACTTTTAGTAAACATGTCTCTTAATGAGTGTATGGATAAAGAAAGACTAAAAGATTTCTACATTACTATAATCCAGTGCCAACCGCCAGGCACATTAGGAACTACTACAAACGCTGCCCATTTAGAACCCATAGCAAACCCGCCGTATCCTGACAGCATTACCAGGACTCACAAAGCACCATACCCTACCTATCAAAAGGCAACACTGCAAATATTAAACCAATACATTTCAGTGAATACTGGGGAAAGAGAACAAGTGGCAACGTCAAATAGGAATTTCCTCTTGTACCAAACAAAGCGCAGATGTTAATGATGCACATTTCCCAGAGCTGACATATTCCAGTTAATAAATTCAAAATAAAGAGATATCGTTCTACCTTTTGTGCATTTTTTTTCAGTTGCAATTGGTCCAGCCATTTTCTTCTGGTTTCTTCATGTTTTCTGCTAACTCTCCATCGTCTGCTGTCCATTTGTCCTTTCTTCTCTCTTCTAGTTTTTTTTCCATTCTCTCTCTCTCTACATCTGCTTTAACATACTAATCTTTCTCCTTTTGCTCTTTCCTCATTCCTATTTCATCCACACAAATTTTACCCCTCCATCCTCAATCCCCAATTACTCTCCCAATACCTGGCCAATTGTAGATTTTTCATCCCTCCTACACAAAATATTTTTCCCCTCTCCATTTTACTCTCCCAGCCCCATCCCATTCTAATCCTCCCCCACATCAGCTCCCTTCTAGTTCCAGTCTCACCCAGCATCCATTCCCTTCTTCAAGCCCCCCACTTCCCCTCAGCCCATTTCCATTCCAAGCCCCGTCCCCATCAGCTATTTGCAGTTCAAGCCCCCCACTTCCCCTCAGCCCATTTCCATTCCAAGCCCCATCCCCAACAGCTATTTGCAGTTCAAGCCCCCTTCCACTCAGCCCATTTCCAGTCCTAGCAACCCCCCCAACCCATTACCAGTCCTAGCCCCCCATAGCCCACTCCCAGTCCTAATCCCACCAGCCCATTTCCAGTCCTAACCTCCCCATCAGCCCACTCCCAGTCCTAATCCCCCATCACTCAATTTTTAGTTTAAGCCCCCCCAGCGCCTATCACCACTCCTAACCCCCCCCAGCGCCCATCACCACTCCTACCCCCCCCAGCCCAGCGCCCATCACCACTCCTACCCCCCCCAGCCAGCCCAGTGCCCATCACCACTCCTAACCCCCCCCAGCCAGCCCAGTGTCCATCACCACTCCTAACCCCCCAGCCCAGTGCCCATCACCACTCCTAACCCCCCCACCCCAGCCCAGCCCATCACTACTCCTAACCCCCCCCAGCCCAGCCCAGCCAATCACCACTCCTAACCCCCCCAGCCCAGCCCAGCCCAGCCCATCACCACTCCTAAGCCCCCCAGCCCAGCCCAGCCCAGCCCATCACCACTCCTAACCCCACCCCCCACCCCCAGCCCAGCCCAGCCCAGCCCAGGGAAAATTTAAAAAAAAAAGAAAACCTGTCTGCTGCCGCTGTCGGGGCCGCCGCGGCAGAATCGAGCGTGCCGCGGGGCCCCCCTGTACCCGGCACAGCCTCTCCTCCCTGTAGCAGCTCTCTCGTTGGAGCTGAAGTCAGACGCGCCGGCTTGCAGAGCGCGAGGGAAGAGTTTTTCCCTCGCTGCTCTGTTAAGCCCGCGGGGGCTGATGGGAAGTTCCCATCAGCCCCCGCGGGCTTAACAGAGTCGCGAAAGGGAAACTCTTCCCTTCGCGCTCTGCAAGCCGGCGCGTCTGACTGCAGCTCCAACGAGAGAGCTGCTACAGGGAGGAGAGGCTGTGCCGGGTACAGGGGGGCCCCGCGGCACGCTCGATTCTGCCGCGGCGGCCCCGACAACGGCAGCAGACAGGGTTGTTGTTTTTTTTTCGATGGCGGACCTTCCCGCGTGCCAGCTGCAAGGCCTTCGCGTGCCACAGCTGGCACGCGTGCCATAGGTTCGCCATCGCTGCTCTAGAGTCTCCAAGTTGTTTTTCCCTGTTCGATGTAAACTCGGGAGTGCCCTGCGGTCCTCGAGTCGTTCTGTGAACTGTAAACCGCACTGATGATAAAGAGCGCGGCATAAAAGAAATGTTAAAGAAAATAAAGAAAATAAATAAATATCCATTCCACCAAGAGTTCTACTGATAATGCAAACAGCAGAGGTGACAATGGGCACCCCGCCTTGTTTCCCTACCCAGCCCAAAAATATGAAAATATCCTCCACTGATTTTAACACAAGCCTTAGGGTCGGCATACATAGCCCTTATCCACCCTATGAATGTCTCCCTCAGGCCCATCCACTCCAAAACCTTAAACATAAATGCCCACAAAACTTGGTCAAATACTTTCTCTGCATCTATAGCTAACATTAAAGCTGGTTCCCTCCCCTTTCTGGCAGCCCATATTAACTTCAAAAACTTCTGAATGCTGTTTATTGCCTGGTGTCCTGGCATAAACCCCGCCTGGTCTGCAAGATCACCCCATTCAATCTCATGGCCAGAACCTTAGCCAGGATTTTCACATCTAGATTCAACAGGGAGATGGGGTGACATGATGCATAGGAAGACCGATCCTTCCCCTATTTTGAAATCCCAGCCCGACCCATGGTCTTTGCCAATTGGCCCCCACTGCTCACTGAGTTATATATAGCTGACAAAAGGCCACATACCAACTCACCAAACCTCTTATAGAAGCTGGCTGTGAAGTCATCCAGGCTTGGGGTCTTAGCAAGCTTGAGGGACCAAATAGACTGCATTACCTCTTTCTCACTGATCTCCTATTCCAACTCTACCCCAGCCCCCTCACCAAGCTTGAATCCAAATTGCTATCCCAATCTGATCCAGAGGCCAAGAGCACACCCTATACAGCTCTACAAATGTTCCACACGTATCTTTGTCCCCCTTAATAACCTCTCCCTACGTTCCCCTAAGAGCCACCACCTGGGCCCTCACTCTATGCTTCCGGATGTGAGGCCAATAGCTTGTCTCATTATTGCCAAATTCAAAGTGCTCTTGACAGTTCAGCAGCAGCAGTCAGTTTATTTCCCCCATTTCAATCCCATTCAGCCTGCCCCTCACAGCGAGTAGCTGTTGCCAAAATTGCCCCTCCCATCCTCCATGTCCATTTTCTCCAACCTTTTAAGCTGATCCCTCAACCTCAATTGCTCTACCTCCTGTTCTCTCTTCAGCCGAGCCCCACATTTGATCAAAAGCCCCCTGAACTGTCACTTTACAACCATCCCAGATGCTCCCCCAAGACACATCCACCTGAACATTTATCTCAAAATATTTCTTTATCACCCTCAGGACATCTGGTAACAACCTCTCATCCTCCAATAGTGAATAATTCAACTTCCAAAACCTTTTATCACTATTCTCCTTCCCCACCCACAATGTCATTGATACAAGGGCATGATCTGACCAACTAATAAGTCTATGTCAGCCGCACTCACCCTCCCCACTTGCTCACCTTCTACCAAATCATATTGATCCATGAATAAGAACATAAGATATGCCATACTGGGACAGACCAAGGTCCATCAAGCCCAGTATCCTGTTTCCAACAGTGGCCAATCTAGGTCATACGTACCTAGCAGTTTCCCCAAAAGACACAGGTTCCACAATGCTTGTACTGGGTCAAGCATTGATATCATGGGTCCCTTCTTAATAATGGTTTATGGACCTTTCCTCCAGGAACTTGTCCAAACCTTTTTTAAACCCAGCTACACTAACAGCCTTTACTACAACCTCCAGTAACAAATTCCAGAGTTTGATTACACGTTGAGTGAAAAAATATTTTCTTTTATTAGTCTTAAATAGTTTACCCTGTAGCTTCATTGCATGTCCCCTAGTCTTTCTATATTCTGATAACGTAAACAATCGAACTACATTTACCCGTTCCACTCCGTTCATTAATTTATAGACTTCTATCATATCTCCCCTCAGCCGTCTCTTCTCCAGGCTAAAGAGCCCAAACCTTTTTAGCCTTTCTTCATAGGAGTATCCTTCCAGCCCCTTTACCATTTTGGTGGCTCTTCTCTGAACCTTTTCTAATAACGCTATATCCTTTTTAAGATATGGCGACCAGAATTGCACACAATATTCAAGGTGTGGTCTCACCATGGAACGATATAGAGGCATTATAATATCTTTTGTTTTATTTTCCATTCCTTTCCTTATGATACCTAGCATTCTATTTGCTCTCTTGGCTGCCGCTGCACACTGGGCCGAGGGTTTTAACATGTTATCCACAATGACACCTAAATCTTTTTCCTGGGAGGTGGTTCCTAATGTGGAACCTTGCATCGTGTAACCATAGTTTGGGTTGTTCTTCCCTAGGTGCATAACTTTGCACTTGTCCACATTAAATTTCATCTGCCATTTTGATGCCCAGTCTTCCAATTTATCAAGATCCTCTTGCAATTTTCCACAATCCTCTTGGGTTTTAACAACTTTAAATAGTTTTGTGTCATCTGCAAATTTGATAACCTCACTCATTTTTCCCCTTTCCAGGTCATTTATGAATATGTCCAAAAGCAGCAGATCCAGCACAGATCCCTGGGGTATACCACTATTCACCTTTCTCCATTGGGAAAATTGGCCATTTAGCCCTACCCTCTGTTTTCTATCTTTTAACCACAACCTGATCCACAATAGTACACTGCCTCCTTTCCCATGACTCTTTAGTTTTGCCAAAGGTCTCTGGTGAGGGACCTTGTCAAAGGCTTTCTGAAAGTCCAGATACACTATATCAACCGATTCACCTTTGTCCACCTGTTTATTCACACCTTCAAAAAAACATAACAGATCTTCCTTGTCTAAAGCCATGTTGGCTGTCTCCCATTAGGCCATGACTATCTACATGCTGAGTAATTTTGTTCTTTATGATGGTTTCTACCATTTTTCCTGGAACTGACGTTAGGCTCAACGGTCTGTAGTTTCCTGGGTCACCCCTGGAACCCTTTTTAAAAATTAGCGTTACATTGGCGATCCTCCAATCTTCAGGTATTACAGATGATTTTAATGAAAATTCACAGATTACTAATAGCAGGTCTGCAATCTCATATTTCAGTTCTTTCAACACCCTTGGATGTATACCATCCGGCCCAGGTGATTTGCTACTATTCAGTTTATCTAATAGTTGTAATACCTCTTTCCGATGTATCGATATTTCCTTCAATTCTTCCGCACCTTTAAATACCACTTTAGTCATGGGTAACCTCTCTACATCTTCCTCAGTAAAGACCGAATCAAAAAATTAATTCCGTTTCTCCGCTATAAGTCCTGTGATCTTGTGAATATAAAATACTGCCAGCTAATCTGATGCAACACACCCCAGACATCAACCATTCCCAACTCTTTCACTAACCTCTGAAGTTTCTCCATAGCTACCCTTCTCCCTTCCCCCTCCATACTACAAAAGGCACATTAACATCCTCCCAACAATCAGGGTCTCTGCTCCCATATCCATAATCTGATCACTCATCATATCAAAAAAAGAACCCTGCGGCCTGTTAGGGGCTTATAAATTAACCAGTATGTACTACTTCTCCCCCACCTTCATCCTAACCAGAATATACCTACCCTTTTTGCCCCTAATTATCTGTCCCAGCTTCATCTTAATCTCAGAATAGAACAACAATCCTACCCTCCTTTTTTCCTCTCCACCCTATTAGAATTGAACAACCTGGTTATAAACTTCTGCAGGCTGACTAGTTTCTCAGGCCTGGAAGCTGGAGTAAAGAGCAGAACAGCGCCTCCAATTCCTGCTGACTTCAGGAGCTACACTGCTTCTCCAAGTGTATGCACCTGTTGCCTCTTGCCTTTTAGTTCAAAGACCAAACCAAATGGAAAGGCCGAGCTATAATAGTTATTTTGCTCATGGAGCTTTCGCAAGACATCCGTAAGCTCTCATCTATGCCATTAAGTAGCTTGCACAAGTCCAAAGACCTCCACCTTACAAGTCTCCGATTGAAAAGTCCCTAGCATATGGACTTCCTTGCCACTTTCTCTTACATTCCAAAGTTGTGGAAACAAGCAACGATGTTCCTGGGGTGATGGAGCCAGCCAGGCAAATCACTCTATGAGCCCCATTGATTCACAAGTCCACAGTGCCCAGCTCCTCACTCATATCTTGGAGCACAACCTTCGTTATCCTTTGCACCATCAACACACAGTTTGCAAAGTCAAGATCCTTGGTGATCCCTCTGAAGTGTAAGTTGCTGCAGCGAGAACAGTTCTCCAGGTCCTCCTGCTTGTCTAGCAACTCCTCTTTTAGCTGCTCAACTGATCCAACTCTCTGTACCAGAACCCCCTCTTACTCAGACTGTTACCCCAGCCAAGTTTCAGCCTCCTCCAACCGCTGTCCCAGCTCAGAGAGCTCCCGATGCAACTCCTCCAGATTTCCTTTCAGCTCCTCCTTAAAGCTAGAAATATCACTTTTAAAGTCCTTGAACAACTCCCTCATCTCGTTTTGGAAGGCCTGCTCACCGGACTCTCCTCCATTGGGCCCATGAATGCTTGTGCTGCTCCCCTCTGTTTCATTGCTCACTGCCAGCATGCCTATTACTGCTTCTACTGCTGCAGCCGCCATCTTGTCTGCTGCCTTCCATGGAGTTACAGCACTTTGAAATGCATACTCCTTAAGATCAACAGCTTTTAACGAGGTCCATCATAAAAGACTCTTGGGGAAATTAAAAAGCCATGGGAAAGGAGGCAATGTACTATTGTGGATTAGGAACTGGTTGAAAAAATAGAAAATAGAGAGTAGGGCTAAATGGCCAATTTTCTCAATGGAGAAAGGTGAATAGTGAAATACCCTAGGGATCTGTGCTAGGCCCACTGCTTTTTAACATATTCATAAATGACCTGGAAATGGGAATGAGTGAGGTGATCAAATTTGCAGATGACATCAAATTATTCAAAGTTGTTAAAACACAAGAGGATTGTAAAAAATTGCAAGAGGACCTTGATAAATTTGGAGACTGGGCATCCAAATGGCAGATGATGTTTAATGTGGACAAGTGCAAAGTTATGCACTTAGGGAAGAGCAACCCAAACTACAGTTACACGAAGTAAGGTTCCACATTAGGGCCTACTACCCAGGAAAAGGATTTAGGCGTCATCATGGATAATACGTTGAAACCCTCTGGCCAGTGTTCAGCGGCAACCAAGAAAGCAAATAGAATGCTAGGAATCATAAAGAAAGGAATGAAGAATAAAACAAAGGATATTATAATGCTTCTGTATCACTCCTTGGTGCGACTGCAACTTGAATATTGTGAGCAATTCTGGTTATCATATCTTAAAAAGGATATATCAGAATTGGAAAAGGTACAGAGAAGAGTGACAAAAATGGTAAAGGGAATAGAAAGATATCCCTATGAGGAAAGGCTTAAAAGGTTGCAATATGTGCCTTTGAGTCAATGCTGACTCCTGGTAGCCCAGAAGCTCCTGGGTTTTCTTGGCAGTGTGACTGGAAGTAGATTGCCAGGCCTTTCTTCTGAGGCAATGGAGGGTTAAGTGACTTGCCCAAGGCCACAAGGAGTGCTAATGGGAATTGAATGCTGATTGCATGGTTACCAAGCAAGTGTTCTAACCTCTAGGCTACTCCTCCAATCCTTAAATGGTTAGGGCTCTTCAACTTGGAAAAGAGATGGCTGAGGAGAGATATGATAAGGGTCTATAAAATAATGAATGGAGTAGAACAGGTAAATGTAGATCAGTTGTTTACCCCTTCAACAAGTAGAAAGACTAGGAGACACGCAATGAAGTAACAACGTAGCACCTTTAAGACTAATCAGAGAAAATATTTCTTCATTCAGTGCATAATCACACTCTGGAAATCATTACCAGAGGATGTAGTAAAAGCTGTTAGTGTAGATAGATTTAAAAGAGATTTGGACAAGTTTCTGGAGGAAAAGTCCATAAATCATTATTAAAGAGGACCGGGTAATTCCACTGCTTACCCATGAGACAAGCAGCATAGAATCTGTGTACCTTTAGGGGACCTGCCAGGTACTTGTGACCTGGATTGGCCACTGTTGGAAACAGGATACTGTGCTTGATGGACCCATTATGGCATATTGTATGTTCTTATGTTTCTTAGTGGTCATGCTGGGGAGGAGTCACCACTTCCCTTCGCTATTTCACACTCCATTAGCACACCTCAAGCCAGAGTTGGATAGCTTAATCAGCCTGGTCTCTGTGGATCTCAGGCTATTTTGGCCATCTTGGGGTGTGATGTTCTACTGCCTAATGTTGAACAACACAAGATTTGACTGATATACAGGAGAAAACAAAATATAAAAGAAATAATAAGTCTAGCCATGTTACTGGTGATTGAAACAGCCAATACTGAATTAAGAGACCACCAGAGTTGTCATTGCCAAATATGTAATATCACAATGACAATAGCCCATTTTGAAGCTTCTTCACTAATCAAGTTGGGATCTGCTTTTGCCACAATGTGACCGGTCTGTTCGACACTGTCAGAATCGCATGTAACTCGAAAGAGTGGTGCGTGTTTATTGACAGCTCTTCCAGGAGCCTCAAAGCCATACTGCTACATAATGGGAACAAGTACCTATCTCTTCCCCTAGCTCACTCAGCGAGTCTCAAAGAAGATTACAGCAGCATCAAGACCTTGCTAGAAGCCTTGAAGTATGCTGAGAATGGCTGGGAGGTTATCAGAGACTTTAAAATGGTGGAATTTCTGATAGGTCTCCAAAGCAGTTTTACCAAGTTTCCCTGCTATCTTTGTCTTTGGGACAGCAGGACATCGTGTCTCACTACCACAGGCGGGACTGGCCACAGTGAACTGAATTTTCTGTTGGGACAAAGAACATGAAGTGGAACCACTGGAAGAACCACAAAAGGTGCTGATGCCACCACTACACATCAAATTGGGCCTTATGAAACAATTTGTCACAGCTCTAGAGAAAGAGTCGACAGCCTTCAAGTACCTTCCCTAAAATGTCTGAGGCAAAGGTCAAAGCTGCTGTCTTTGTTGGACCACAAATAAAAAAGCTTCTTGAGTGCATGGAATTTCCCAAGCTGCTTACTAGGAAGGATAAAGTGGCTTGGAACAGCTCTGTTGTGGTTTGTGGCTTTTTGGGAAATCATAAGGCCGAACTAGGAAGAGCTGGTTGAGACTCTAGTTAAGAATTATGGCAAAATGGGCTGCAGGATGTCTCTCAAAGTCCATATCTTTGATGCTCATCTTGATACATTCAAGGAGAATATAGGAGCATACTCAGAGGAGCAAAGCGAACGTTTCCACCAGGATATATTGGAATTTGAATGCCACTACCAAGGATGGTATAACAAGAACATGATGGGAGACTACATCTGGGGGCTTATTCGTGAAAGTGATTTACAATATAATCTTAAATGTTGAAAATCTACTCACTCTTGAATGTTTTATGGTCTTTCTTGAATAACTTAAATATAAGTAAATATTATATGTTGTGTTTTTTATTTTATGTGAACAAAAAAGGCACAATTAAGCCTGTTTTAAGAATGGGAATATGTAAATTTCACAAATATCAATCCCCTGTTCACAAAAGCAAAGTTTAATGAGAATAATAACCATTTTCCATACTTTTAACTTATAAGCAATTAGGAAATAACAGTCACTACCGAGGAACAAAAACTGTGTTACTTAGTGTAATGGATGAAATAACCATCTATTGTCCCCAATATAGCATCTACACATAAATCCAACTTGATTTAGATGAACTGAAGATTCAAAAACAAACATTAGCTGGGTAGTCAAACTTTAGCCAAAATATTTCTATCTAGATTGAGCAATGAGATAGGCCTAAAATATTTTGCATCAGAGTGATCGTGTCCCAGTTTATGGACTAAAACAATTTGGGCCTCTATAAAATTATAATGAAAAGGCCGGTCTTCTGCCATACTGTAAGAGTAGCCAGCTTCAGGAATAGAATAGATTTAAATTGAAGAGCTCTGAGTTAATTAAGCCCAATTGGATCCAGGAACTTTATTGAAAAAATAGCCAATATTGCCACTTTGATCTCTCTTTCTATAATAGGCACTTCAAGCATATTTCTCTCATTTCAAATTAGAACTATTTGCTTCAGAATGGAACTATTTGGTGTAAAAAAGAACAAAAGTATATAATATGCCTTTCTCCTCTGTAACAATCTGTTGAGCTTTGTCTCTAATGGCTACTCTGTGTCCTCAAGTATTGGGCCAGTAATCTAATGGCGTTGTCTCTCTCAGTATAATACAACTCCTGACAATCCTGTAAACTCAGCTTATTATTATACTCACATTTGACTTTGAGAAACTCCCTCGAAAGGTTTTCATTGGACTGCACTGAATTTTGCTTCTTCAGAGCTGAGGTGGAGGCCAATTCCATACAAGCCATGCAGTTCCTGTGCGGCCGATCAGAAGCAAGGCGTACAGACATAGACCCAATTCTAATTTCGTGGAGGATTGCCGCAGGATCAGAATGTAGTCTATGGCCTGGATGTAAAGGCTGGGCCCTGATTCTGAGCAGCTTGCATGCCCAGCCAAATACCCAGCCAGGTTCCTGAATAGAGCCAAAGTGCCATGGCGTCCCATCACCATGGCATCGCGGCTCCATTCAAGAGCTGCAATCCCCGGCCACCAACCAAGATCTTTTTTCCCCGCAGTTCAACCCCCGATATGGCCTTCCAAGGCCTGGGTCAGGCTGCGGAGACCCCCTGCTCCCCCTCACCTGCATCCCCAGGTCCCATGCCGCGGTCCCCCTCTATTCAGGGGGACTTATACCACCTTCAAGGTAGAATAAATCCCCCGTCTAGATTCGAGGCCCCGGATGTACAAGGCTGACCTCTGAATTGGCTCTGTATGTCTGGGGTCGTGGCTCGTCCATGCCCCACTCTTGCTCTGCCTCCAGAACACCCCCTCCTGCCCCCATCTAGGCCTCCCCATACAAACCCGCTGTTCGTACATGGAGGATATTGCCAGGGCCGGCAAGGGGACAAATAGCGGGGATGGACATCCGGGGTGTCCATCCCTGCTATTCGTGGGACAGGATGACCCCCATAGTGTCCTCCAGAGCTTTAATTTCCCATAATTCTAGTTTGTGTTTTCTAGCAGTGTAGCTAATAACTTCACCTTTCACATCTGCTTTATACGCCTCCCAGATTGCTACAAGGGATATTCTTTCCATCTCTTTCTTGCTAATAAGTCAATGGTAAATCCTCTCATCTGCTCCACAGATTGTCAGTCAACTGACAATCTGTTATTAAAATGCCAGCATGCAGATCGTAGAGCAGAAGTAACTCCTGACAACATTAGAGAGATCAAAGCATGATCCAAAATCAAAATGGGATACATCTATGTATCGAGAACATTACCAACGCGAGGGGGTATGTTCACTAATTGGCAGAAAGGGATCATGTCTTTCCGAGTGGTAACGGCAGTGATAAGGGGTTACCGTGCGGTAAATGTGTTGGGTGTGTTAGAGGCGTTCCGGTGTTAAGGATTGGTAGTGGACACTTAACGGGCGGTAACAGGACATGCTGCATTAAGGTGTCTTGCATGCACCTTAAAGCAGGAAAACCTCTGAAATGCTGAAAGGGGGCAGGGAAGACATTGGAAAAGGTATGGATGCTAGCACAATTTTGTAGCTGATGGTGTTGATTCACCTGATGCCTGGCTATATGTCAGTATGTGTTGTGAACATGTTTGACCATACAGCAGGCCTGTGCGGTTGACTAGCCGAGATAGACAGCTGCCTGGTAATGCTGGTCAGTGTGGGTGTTGACAGTGTCATGGGTAGGTGGTGGCAGCAGAGGAGCCAGCAGAGGGGTTGCAGCAATGGAGGGTGCTGTGACAGGCATGCAGTCCTAGATGCTCCTGAAAGTATACACCATGCCATATGCTAAATTTTAGTGTCTGTGAGGTGTGGATATGTATCCAGATGTACTGTCAGTGTGGCATGCCATAGGCCAGGATAGTGTCTGGGTGGAGGCAGCATGTTCCTGTTGTGGGCAGCAAAGTGAGAATTGTCCATGAGTGCTCATGTGGAGTAGTCACAGGTGTGCATGATATGTCTAACTGCTGCAAATGACCCTTGATGGCCATAGTGGGGCAGCTTGCTGGCAAATAGATGAATTGCCCTGATGGCCAAATGGTGGGTGCAGGGCTGTGCCATGGCTTTTCCAAGCAGTTTTCAATGTGTGTGGTGGGTGGATATATGGGCTCGTACTGACCAAAAGCATTTGGTGTGTGTGATCCAAAAGTAGCAGTGCCATGGGGTACATGAAACACCATTTATGTTGATGCACCAGTCCCATTTGTGTGGGAGGGACTGGTGCATCAACCTGTGCAACTGCAAGTCAATACACCCAACAGAGTGGCATGATAGAAAGGGACAAGTTGAACCCATTTGCCCCATGTGGAGCAAGTAATGATGGCAGAACAGTGCAGAGGATGGCTATGCAACGAGTGTTATGTGTCTGAATTTACAAGATATATCCTCTTTATGTTAAGCTGGGAGGTTACAATGATGGCACAATAGATAAAGCATCCATACCAGTTGTTTCTGATATCTGCTGTGTATATATCACTGACGCTGCGATGGGCTGTGGCAGAGTCACTAAAGTCATGCTCTCAGATGGCCATGATGGGGAATGCCATGTTGGACTACCCAACATGTGGCCATAATGCATACAAACGTAGAAGGATGATTGTCTGTAGATCACAGCAGAGCCAGGACTGTGTGAGGTGGGAAAGTGACCTGATTAGCACCCAGGCACAAAATGAACAAGTGGAAATTGAAACCTTGACCTTTGACTATGGAGACATTGCACCAACCAGTAGGCTACTTCTCCACACAGCTCTATACAGATGTGTAGAGCCTGCAGGTCTCTGATCAAACTGTTTGCTGTGTGTGCCGGTATAGGTTGGGCCCTCCACTACTCATGATGCATTGCACATGCAAAACAGCAGTCTGCAGCAGAATGCACTGATCTAGCACATCAGCTCAGTGAGACGCACATAACAACTGCAAGCCGTGCTGTCGCCCTGAGGGTGAGAATGGGTGCCCAGCACCTGGTCCACTGAACCTGAACTGTTAGAGATGGTCTCTGCTGGCCGTGCTGCAGGTCCACATTGCTATTAGTGTATAGCAGGTATTGTCTGCAGTATGCTATGCTTTTCTCCTTGTTTTCTGCATGCTTGTAGCATGCTGTAGGCATCAGCTTGGCCCTGTTGTTCGGACCATTTTAGACATCAACCCACCAAAAACAGTGCAGGTCAGTTCACAGTGTCAATATACTGATGCAATGGACAGCCACCGCAGTGGGGGGTGTATAGACTGGCATGGGGCTACTGCTACTGTCCTGCCACGACCCCAGTGAATAGGCCATGAACCACTGCTGCCCCAACCATTGAGGACCAACAATCGACCACAGCAGACTGCCCCTACTGACCTTCACAGGGTCAGCACAAATGAACTGCGGTTGGTCCACTGGTCAGCATGCACTGCATGTGCTTAGAGCAACCACAAGCACCCTGCCTTGAGATAGCCAGCATTTTGCTCAGTGATTGACATCCCCAAACAGAGATTGCATCCACATCAACAGAGCCAGATATTATAACAGCTCTGTATGGATACATAGCCATACCATGGTCACACCACATCAACAGAGCCAGATATTATAACAGCTCTCTATGGATACATAGCCATACCATGGTCACTTTTTAGTCATAGTGAGAGTGCCATCTCAGCATGATATGCTGTGGCCATGCAGGCAATGCATGTGGCAGACAGGCACAATGACGTTTTAGCCATTGACCCTAACATTGTGGCAGACCCAGGCCAATCTGCGTTGTTTCAGGCAATACCCATAATCCCCTACCTCACGTTATTCACATTTTCAAACAAAGTCTGGGGAACAACTCAAACAATCTGAGCCAAAGTTAAGTGCAGAGAGCTATAGGACAAAGGGGAGACACACACACATATACACTCTCATTGGCACACTGTGCAAAAGTGGAGATGGTTGACATTCCTGCCTGCCACTCCTGTCTCCATGTCAGCTCAAGGATTGATAATGTGTGTTCTATGTGTAGGAGCGATTAGCGCGCCTTGGCCGCACCACCCGTTGTTACCGCCCACTCAGTGTGCTATTAGCCTCCAACCAGCTGTGGATAGTGGAGCCTGTCAGTGCTGCTGGTGGGTGTTTCCACTCTTGCTGGCCTCCACCTTGGGGGTTGCACAGGCTGGAGCTGTACTTGCACTGTCAGCTAAACCTTGTCCACAGGAACATGCAACACAGAAACCCCAGCAGGAACCTGAACCTGTGATCCTCTGCACATATACACACCGACTGTGGGTGTTGCACCACAGTACTGGCATAAGGGGAGAACAGTCCTTATTGCTGACATGCTCTCCTTCGGTTGGCCTTTGGCACATGCTGCAATGCACATAGTGCACAGGACTAGGACAAGGCTGCTCTCTGCTGCGGGTTGGTGTTGCTTCCCCCACAACCACCACCACCACCACCACACCATGCAGACATGCCCACGCGCTGTCAGTGGTGGTGGTGCGCAGTCCCAGCATGTTAAACATGCGGGTTAGACGAGCACCTTGGGTTTAAGGCCTGGATGGGGGGGGGTCAGAAGCACACATGGATGCCACACATCCCCCCTCTACCAGTTGACTATGCAAGGACCCCATCACTGCCTGCCACCGATACGTCTCAGGGGAAGGATGGCAGCCACTGCTGTGGTTTTTCCCCAGGCACCTGCATTTTCCAGCTCCCTGGAGGGCTACAGTTTATTTTTATTTATTTTATTTACATTCTCTTATATACCGCGCTATTCTGCATCAGTGCGGTTTACATTGAACAAACTGAAATTACATTGAACAGGGTATTATAACTTGGAGATAACTATTTTACAGGGAACATGGGCTATGGAGGGTTAAGTGGCTTGCCCAAGATCACAAGGAGCACCTGTGGGACTAGAAACCCCAGTCCTTCTGGCCCAAGGTTGCTGTCCTCTAGTGGGATTTGAACCACCGACCTTCCGGCCTGAAGTACCTTGCCCCAACCACTAGGCTACTCCTCCGCTCCGCTACAGTTGCAGGTGCTATCGGCCTTCTCCTCCATAGCTGGGTTCAGCGGCACTGTAGGGAGGCCCGCCGGGATCGCTGCCTAAGGTGCCATATCCTTTGGATCACTCCATGTGGCAGATCTCCTTTCCACAGCTGCCATATGTCTGTGTTTTGCCTGTCACTGTGTGATCATGACGGACATCACAGTTGGTGCAGATGGGGGGATGCCCCTATGTGTGGAGGTTACAATGGTTAGGCCCCTTCAATCTGGAGGACAAACGGCTAAGAGGAGATATGCTGGGGGTCTATGCATTACTGAATGGCGTGGAATGGGTAAACGTTGATCAGTTGTTTATGCCATCAAAATGTGGGGGGACAAGTGGACAGGCAATGCTGCTACAGTGTAACGCATTCCAGACCAATAGGGGCATATAGTTTGTCAGGCAATGCATAAGCAATCTCTGTCACTCCAATCACAAAGATGTTGTAAAGGCTCCTCATGTAACTGTGCTTAGAGAAAGTTTGATTAGGTTCCATAGGGGCAAGGGGCACTGCGATCCACAGCTTGCCCCACATGGGTATATTTTAAGGATCCAGCTAGGTACTTGTGTGGGTGATTGGCCACTGTGGGACAGAGGATATGGGGCTTGACGGACAATGGTCTAACCCAGTATGGCATATATATGGATCCTCTGTTCAATTGCCACTATGTGCCACCTGGGCAGCTGCCTGGTCTGCAATGTAGACCTGCACCTACCACTGCATGACCAATGTGCCACCCCTTTTGTTCCATTTGCAACATCAGCATGGTGCCCTTTCTCACTTGTGCACCATGCTGCTGCTGCTAATGGAGCACTATTACTGATTTGGGCTCCCTTGTCATTTCATCACATTGCTCACATCTAAATAGGCTCTCTCCCCTCTGCAGACACCCTTACTGCGAAGTTTCACATGGCAGTATGGTTACAGGCATAAAGGGGCTCTAAGAAGTGTTGTGCAAGAGGCAGTAAGGGAACACACGGTGTTACGACCCACTCTCCGCCCCTTCGTGCCCACTCTCCACCTCCTGTTCCCTTTACGCTGCAGGAGTCTTTTACGCATAGAAACTCAGCATTTTTGCAGTGTTAAGGGGACATGTGTGCCGTTTACCACACGTAAACAGTACACTTGCTCTCTTACCACCATTTAGTAAACATACCCCTAGGTTTGGAGATTAAAAAATAGCATATATATGAATGGACATTTTGGAGGGGCAGAGTAAAAAGTAAATTCCTGCCCTGTCAGATTAAACAATCTCTATTGGTCCATCAATCCAACCAATAATATATTATAATGAATTTCACTCTCTACATGCAGATTGTCTATCTAATACTATTTAAAATCCCCAGTGACAATTTTATTGATATTATCAGGAGGTAACAATGATTCAGCCAATTGTTGAATAAATTATGGGGAGTCTGTATTAGGTACATAAACACTCATAATTAAGTATTCCTTACCATATACTTTCCCTCACTTGGTTTGCAGCTTGTTGTGCTGTGAGGGCTTGTGTGCATCAGTGATGCTGATAGCTAAGCTATTGGTAGCTTAACTACTGGCAAGGTCTCCTACGATGGACAGGTCTTAGCTGAGGTGCCAGACTAAGACAAACCACCTATCTGGGCAGCCGCAGAATGGGCTACGGTGTTGGTGGTGGAGGATCACATTTCTGTGACAATGGCAACAACACTAGAATTACCTGTGTGGAAGAAAGGCCTGGCAATCTTGCCATGAAACCCCAATGAATAGTCACCACACAGCAAATTGCACTATAGTGCTGGAAGATGAGACTTCCTAGGTTGGAAAACACTCAACTGGCTACCGGGGATGAGCTGAAGATTTTTCAGAGTAAAGCAAGCATTTATGATGTGGTTGGATCAAAGCCCTCAGGACATCTAACTGCTGATGTAGCTGTGCATGAAATGAGAGTCAGAACCTGCAAAGATGTATTATGTATTGGGACATGGAATGTATGAAGCATGAACCAAGATAAGTTGGAAGTGGTCAAGGATGAAATGGAACGTGTACAACTCAATCTTTTGGGTGTAGCAAATGGAAATGGACTTTGCATCTAATGATCACATGGTCTACTATGCTGGAAATGAAAGACAAAGAAGAAATGGTGTTGCATTTATAATCAAGAAGAAACTTCCAAAAACTGTAATGAAATACAAAGCAATCAGTGAATGCTTAATTTCTATTTGTCTATGAGGAATGCCCATCAACACTACTATAATTCAGGTATATGCCCCAATAACAGCTGCAGAAGAGGAAGAAGTTGATAAGTTCTATGAACAAGTACAAACTGAAATTGACAGACCATGCAAACAGGATATCCTGATAGTCATGGGTGAATGGAACACAAAAGTTTATTTATTTATTTTATTTATTTAACATTTTTTATATACCGTTTTTCTGCAATTCAAAATGGTTTACAATGAACAAATTGTAACAGTGTATTCACGGCTGTTTTACAAGGAACAACAATGGTTTGAACAATGGTAGAACAATTTCAACAGAACTATTTACATATTTACATTGGCAGATGAGAGGTAGGAGGATAGGGAAGTGGACGGAGGCGGAGGGGAGAAGATGGGGTTTAATTTTGATTAGCTTTGGATGGGGTTTAATTTTGATTAGCTTTGGAGATCTGATATTTAGGGGATCAGAGTGAAGTATTCGCTAAAGAGGAAAGTTTTAAGTTTTTTGTGAAATTCCAAAAGGTCCGACCATTCTCTTAGGCCAGGGTGTGGACATTCCATATAGAGGGGGCATAGAGGGAGAAGGCTCGGTTACATGTGGATTGTGTGTACTTTGTCTTTTGTGATGGTATGTTTAAAATGTTTGTTGTGTTTGATCTATGTGGTCTGGTGGAGTTTAGTTTTGAAAGGAGCGAGGGTAGGCAGGGGGTGGATTCTTTGTGTAGAACTTTGTGTATTAAGGTAATGGCTTTAAATTTTATCCTAGCTTGTATAGGGAGCCAATGGAGGTCCTTAAGGACGGGGGTGATGTGGGCTTGTCTAGGTGAGCTGGTTATTAGGCGCGCAAGTGTATTCTGTGCGATCTGGAGGGGGTGTAGGCTATGTTTTGGGAGACCATGGTATATGAGGTTACAGTAGTCAAGGGTCAAGGTTGTTAAGGCCTGGCAGACAGTTTGGAAGGAGTCTGGGTTTAGTAAGGGATGGAGATTCCTTAGGGTTCGTATTTTGAAGTAAATAGAATTAGTTGTTCTTTTTATCTGCTCATGAAAGGTGAGATTTTGGTGTATTATTAGGCCTAAGTATTTGACTTCGGTCTTTACCGTGATGGTGCAATCTCCGAGGACAATAGAGGATGGGGGAACAAAGGATGGGTTGGAGAAGATGTGGATGGCTTCTGTTTTGGTTTGGTTAATTATAAGGTTGTGTTGGTGGAGCCATTGTCTTAACTTAGAGAAGCAGATGCTGATATTGGTGAGGTTTGGTCTGGAGATGTTAAAGGGGGTAAAGAATATTATATCGTCCGTGTACAGTTGGTATGTGGTATTCTTGGAATATTTTGAATATGGATTGAAGAAAGATGTTAAAGAGACGCCAAAAGGCTGGAACCTTGAGGGACTCCTTGGGAAAGTGTGAATGATAGGGAGGTTTTATCACCAATTCGTACCTGTTGTGTTCTGTTTTCAAGGTATGAATAGAACCAGTTTAGGGTAGTGCCTCTAAGACCTATGTCGTGGAGTCTGTTGAGGAGCTGTTTGTGGGGGAGGGAGTCATATGCTGAGGAGATGTCAAGGAAGATTAGTAGGCATCCTTGGTTGGGAGATTGGGTGTATGTTATTATCGAGTCAAGGAGGGAAGTGATCAGGGTTTCTACACCATGATTCCTTTTGAAACCATGTTAGAAGGGGTTAAGAAGGGTGTGTTCATCAATGTAGTTCTGCAGCTGGTTTTGCTAGTAGGGGGATACTTGATATCGGTCTGTAGGATGCTGGTGATGTGGGGTCCAGTTTCTTCCCTTTTAAGATGGGAGAAATGGAGCTGTTTTTCATGGGCGCAGGCATGATTGCAGGTTTTTTTTCATTTAACGTTTTTATTAAGCTTATACCATACATAATACAAACTTCTTCTTAACCCAACCTATTACATTCATATTTTAACAGACTGTCATTATCATAACTGTGTTCCCCTGATTCTATTACAATATTGCTGGTTACCTATTCATCAACCCTTCCCCCCCCCTCTCGCAATTATCCCCTTCAATAAAACTTGCTTATTGTCTCACGGTACTGACGTCAGGCTCACCAGTTTGTAGTTTCCCGGATCACCCCTGGAACCCTTTTTAAAAATTGGCATTACATTGGCGATCCTCCAATCTTCAGGTATTACAGATGATTTTAATGAAAATTCACAGATTACTAATAGCAGGTCTGCAATCTCATATTTCAGTTCTTTCAACACCCTTGGATGTATACCATCCGGCCCAGGTGATTTGCTACTCTTCAGTTTATCTAATAGCTGTAATACATCTTCCCGATGTATCGATATTTCCTTCAATTCTTCCGCACCTTTAAATACCACTTCAGTCATGGGTAATATTCCTACATCTTCCTCAGTAAAGACTGAAGCAAAGAATTCATTCAGTCTCTCCGCTATGGCCTTGTCGCCTCTTAGTGCCCCTTTAACTCCTCTATCATCTAATGGACCAACTGACTCTTATTTTGCCATATAAATTGATTAATGCTTCTTTGTAAATGCTTCAACTTTTGCCGTGGTACTAATATTGGCAATGTTTGAAAGAGAAACAGAAATCGGGGCAGTAGCATCATCTTTACTGTTGCTATACATTCAAACCAGGATAGGTACCCCCTCCTCCACCCAGCCAGTAAACTTTCTACTTGCCCAAATAACCTTTTATAGTTTAAATCATACAGTACCTCTAGTCTATGGCTTATTTGGATCCCTAGATACCTAATCTTCCCTTTGGCCCATCTAAATGGGTACTGTGTGCTTAATCTCGCCTGCTCTTCCTCTGATAGTGACAGGTTCAAAATTTCAGATTTTGTCCAATTTATAGTGAATCCCGACAGCCTCCCATATTCTTCTAATTTCCACATTAAGATTGGTATTGAGCATCTCGGTCTGGACACACTCATTATGATATCGTCCACAAACAAAGATATTTGATATCCTACCTTTCTTACCACTATACCCTTCAGATCTTCCCTTTCTCTCACTCTCTCTGCGAATGGCTCTAGTGATATCGCAAATAGAAGGGGTGATAGTGGACATCCCTGCCTTGTCTCTCTCCCCTGCTCAAAGAAGGCCGAGTAGGCTCCATTTACCCTAACACACGCTTTCGGGTTCCGGTACAATGCGTCCACCCATCCCTTCAACTCGCCTCCCAACCCCATTCTGTCCATTACTTGAAAGAGGAAGGACCAAGACACCTGATCAAATGCTTTTTCCGCATCAAGAGATATTAGCAATGCCTCCTTTTTATGTTGCCCTACCGACCAAATAGTGTTCAAAATTTTCCTAATATTGTCCACCACCTGCCTCCCCGGGATAAAGCCTGCTTGGTCTTGATGGATCAACTTCCCGATTACCTTTTTTAAATGGGTTGCTAATATTTTAGCCAATAATTTGGCATCTAAGTTGAGTAGTGAAATTGGTCTATACGAAGAACATTCTTGCTGATCCTTACCTTCTTTATGTATTATTGTGATCCCCGCCCATACCATGGTGGCTGCTAGCACTCCTCCCTCCCGTGGAAGGTTAAACAGCCTCAACATTAGAGCAATTAAAAGCTCACTAAATTTTCTGTAAAACCTTGCTGTAAGCCCATCTAATCCCGGAGCCTTATCTACCGTTAACTGTTTTATAGCTTGCAGGACCTCCTCTGCTTTAATTGCGGTATTTAACTGTGCTTGTTCCTCCTCCAGCAATGTCGGGAGCTTTATTAAATCTAAGTAACTTTGTAGTCGTTCCGAATCTGGAGCTGCTCGGGCTGCATACAACTCTTGATAGTATCTTTTAAAAGTCTCCCGAATATCCCCATTTTTATGAACTAATTTCCCTTCTCTATCCCTAATTTTCAACATTTGTGACCTTAATTTCCTTTGTTTCAACCTCTGCGCCATATACCTCCCTGCTTTATTCCCCCCCTCAAAGAAACCCTGTTTCAATAGTTGCATACAATATCTTATAATATCCATCTGCATGCCATTTGATTGCACTCTAGCAACCAGGACTTGGCCTTGATAGGTTCCTCTTCCATCTTACGCATCTAAGGCTTCAAGATCCATTAATCTTTCTCGCAGTTCCCTTTCTCTCTCCTCCCTCTCCCTCTTTTTATGTGCCCCCAATTTGAGAAAGACTCCCCTCACTACTGCCTTATAACCATCCCAGACCACCAGGCCACCTCTCCATTATCATTCCATCTAAAATATTCCACTGTCTCCCTCTCAATCTCCTTCCTAACCCTCTCATCCTCCAGTAAAGATTCATTCAACCTCCAGAACTGGGTTTCTCTTCCCTCCCCCTCCATTGTCAGTCTTACCTCCACTAACGCATGATCTGACCATGTTATAGAGTCCATATCTGCCCCTTTAACCCTGCCCACCATCTCCTTTGTTACCCAGATTGCGTCTATCCTGGAATGTACCATTCACTGGGGAAAAGTATGAAAACTGCCTCTTTCGGGGATGTTGAAATCGCCACACATCTATCAAGCAGTGCTGTAACAAAATGTTGATATTTACGCCTATCCACTCATTTGCCCTCTCGTTTCCCCGTTGCATCTCTGTCTGGGTTCCACGTTAAATTAAAATCCCCCCCATATATGATTTTTCCATCCCCTAACTGTCCCACCTTAGCATCTAATTTTGTCCAAAATTCCCTTTGCCCCCCTGTTGGTGCATATACATTCATTATACAGTACCATTCATTACCGATTTTTATACGTAGCATTATATATCTCCCCTCTGTATCTCTAATTATCTTCTGTACCTCCACCTTAAGTGTGGAAGCTATAAAAATTGCCACCCCCCCCCCTTTCTTTTTTTCCATTGTGTTTGATGCATAGAGACTTATTCCATATCCCCGGAGTTTGACTATATGTTCTGTTGCCCTTGTTAAATGTGTCTCCTGTATGAACACTATCGACGCTTTTTGACGTCTTACTTCTTTAGAGTTTCTGCCGCTTCAGTGGCGAATTAAGCCCTTTGACATTCAGTGTTACAAGTTTTAACTCACCTTGTATCTTTTCATACCCCCTCCTTCTCTACCCTACATCTGCTATCTTCCCCCCTCCCCTACCCCCCTTCCCCTTCCCTGCCCCCTCCCCTTC
The DNA here is from genome assembly GCA_033557465.1 of Ichthyophis bannanicus. Lineage (NCBI taxonomy): Eukaryota > Metazoa > Chordata > Amphibia > Gymnophiona > Ichthyophiidae > Ichthyophis > Ichthyophis bannanicus. The sequence continues at coordinate 1,393,692,134 of CM066031.1, read as the reverse complement.
TCCTCCCCCTCTCTCCTTCCTTCCCCCTCCCTCCCCTCCTCCCCTTCCCGTCCCTCTTCTCCTCACTGGAGATATGACTTCCATTAAGGTGGCCGACTGTCGGACCGCGGCCTGCCCCTGCCCCTCTATCCTCCTCCCCCTCACCTCCCTCCTTCCCTTCTCTCCGTCTTACCCCTCCTTACACCTTCCCCCCTCCACTCAAACCCCTACACCCCTTCCATCCCCCATTTAAACACTGTTGTTTTCGATTCACTTAATCCGGACCCTCTCTTCCCTCCCTTTCCACGACCCCCCCCCTTCGTCCTTACCCAACCCCCCCCCCCCACCGCCCCATCCTTCCTCCCTCCTTACCCCCCCTCAAGCATCCCACTACTAACCAACACCTTTACATGTTACATATTTCACCAATCCAAAACCCTTTCCTTATTAAGTATCATCTGGTTCAAGTCTGTATATAGTCTTTGGCTTCAGCCTGATTCTTTTTCCGTCTCTTTTCCTCTTTGGCTATCTTTGGCCAGTCTCGCCAATCTCCTGCCGCTCTATGCCACCTCAGGTTAACCGCCCTCGAGGTAGTTGCACTGTTGTCAGTTGTTTTGGCTGGGCTTCTGGCCACTTTCGGGAGGTTAATTGATCCCAGATCTCTCAGCGCCCTCCAAGCTTCTTCACTTGTTCTCACTCTCCACGACCTCCCTTGCACTGTAATCAGTAATCCAAAAAGATACAGCCATTTATATATTTACATTCTCTTATATACCGTGCTATTCTGCATCAGTGCAGTTTACATTGAACAAATTGAAATTACATTGAACAGGGTATTATAACTTGGAGATAACTATTTTACAGGGAACATGGGCAATGGAGGGTTAAGTGGCTTGCCCAAGACCACAAGGAGCACCTGTGGGATTAGAAACCCCAGTCCTTCCGGCCCAAGTTTGCTGTCCTCTAGTGGGATTTGAACCCCCAACCTTCCGGCCTGAAGTACCTTGCCCCAACCACTAGGCTACTCCTCCACTCTCATATCTCATATCTGCCCTCCTTAAGTAGGCTGTGACCTCCTTTAACTTACTTCTGCATTGCAGCGTTCCCTGGGATAAATCCTGGAATAGTTTCAGCTTGTGCTCTTCCCACTGGAAGTTTCTCAGCTTTCTGGTAGCTCCTAATAGACGTTCTGTCATCTTAAAGGAGTTCAAGAAGACTACGATGTCTCGCGGGTGATTGTCTCTTATAGGCCCCAGTCCTCTATGCGCCCTTTCTATGTGCAGAGTCTCCCCTTCACCATCCTCCGCTACAGCTGCAACTTTTAAGAGCTCTCCAAACACTTTTTGAATAACTTCCTCACAGTTCTTATATTTGGGAGCCTTGGGGATAGCTCGCACTCTGATATTACATCTTCTGGACTGGTCCTCCAAGTCCTCTGTTTTTACCTTCAGCTCCTCTTGAGCCTGCTTTAAGTCCTCCCAGCCTTTTTGGATGTTTTCCATTGCTACCCCTTGTTGTTCCAGCTGATTCTCTGCGTCTTCCACATGGTCTCCCAGATCCGTGATGTCTTGTCTGATTGTTTGTAGGGTGTCTTTTAACTCATTTTTTATTCCACTAATTTCCACCTTTAATTCCTCTTTTAATTCTGTAAACCACTGTTTGATTTTTGTCAGCCATTCTCGAGCACTCCTCTCCTTCTATCTCTTCCTCCTGCTCAGGTGCTTTCTCAGCCACCATTTTACCTTCCTTCTCTCCCTCCTTCCCTCCTCGTGATGGTGCATAGGATGATCGAAATTCCGCCAATTTTTTCTTCGCGGACAACTCTCTCTTAGTTTTATCCATTTATAATGTTTTAGCTCCACACAACTTGCAGTGATGACTATAAAAAAGCTCTGCTGTTCTCTCCCCCTCAGTGGAGTGCTCTGTCTGGTCTGTTGGCTTCTCCCACTTTCTGGTGCCCTCCTGTTCTTCCTGGCTAGGGTAACCACTTAAATTTATATTTTCTTGCCTTATTTTAGATGTATTAGGACCTCCTGATTTATTCCCTGCTGCTTCACACAGCCTGGCTATTGCTTATGCAGCTTGCCTGTACTGTGCTGTGCTGCAGGTTACTCTTCCTGCCCGGTGTTACTCCCGTCTATGCCTTCTTCTGCCTCCGATTCGACTCCCCCTTCACCTCCTCATCCTCGTGTCTCTCCAAACACACCTCCAGTCTGTCTGCCTCCGTGGTGTCTCCACAGGGAGTCGTTTATTCCGCTGGTTTCTGTATTATTCAATCCAGCCCTGCTCACAATCTTCTCCTCTCCCATGGACACCCACTCTCACCAGACACGTGGCTCTTCATTCGGGCCTCTCACTGCTCCCGATTCAGCTGCTCTCCCCCGAATCGTCAATCACTCTTCTTCCAGCTCTCCTCCGGGCAATCAGGTATTGAAATACAGCCTCCCCAACTCTCACCGACTCTCTGGTCATTCACTGGACTCCACTTAGTGCTGCCCTCTGCACTCTCCCGCATGTGCCGCTCCGAACGGGCCTCTCTCTCCGCATGCACCGTGCATCAGGTGATCGCCGCAGCTCGCTCTGGCTCCAATTCTGCCTTGGGTCTTCCTCCTCTAATGCTGTCTCATTTTGCCGCCTTTTTATACTTTTTGGGGTGCCATTCCCCTCTTTGGCAGGCCTTAATGTCAGAGCTGGCTTTTTACGCCGCCATGCGCTCCAATGATGTCACCGGAAGTCCATGATTCCAGTTTTAAGGGAGGTCGTAACCATGGATTGAATGAAGGGGCTTAGTGTTTCCTTCATACTTTTAATCCATGTTTCTGGGCATGGGTCGAGGGCAGAGGTAGTGATGTTAAGGTTTTTAATAACATTTGTTATGTTTTCAAGAGATGGGGGGTCAAACTGGTTCCAAGTTGTTGTGGGGGTTACCTTAGAGGTTTGGGCCTCTGTATGGATACTGGTTTTGGATGGGGGTGAGGAATATTTAGAGCGGAGATGGTCTGCTATGGTTTGTGGAGAAATTTTATCTTCCAACTGTGGATTTGGTGTTTCTTTTAATAGGGCTTTGGTAATGGAGAATAGTTCCCTTGGTTTATTTATGGAACATAGGATTATATTCTCATGATATTCCCTTTTCTGCCTTAGTGTTGGCAACAAAGAAGAAGTTGGCAACAAAGAAGGCAAAGTGCTTGGAAAATATGGACTTGGCAACAGAGATGAGGCTGGAGAAAGACTGATAGAATTCTGCAAGACCAACTATCTATTCAACTCAAACACCTTCTTCCAGCAACACAAACACTGACTGTACACATGTACTTCACCCAATGGATTGAACAAGAATCAAATTGACTACATCTGTGGAAGTCAACAATGGAAAAGCTCTATAACATCAACAAAGACAAAACCTGGAACTGACTGTGGTACAGATCACCAACTACTAGTATGCAAACTCAAGCTAAAGTTGAAAAAGAACAAGCCACTCATGAATGTAGCAAAATATGACCTTGAAACTATACCACTGGAATTTAAAGACTGCCTGAAAAATAGAATTGCTGCTTTATATACAAATGATAGAGCTCTAGAAGAGTTATGGGATGACATCACGAAGGTTGTGTTGGAAGAAAGTGAGAAGTCTCTACAAAAGATGAGAAAGCAAAAGCGTCCAAAATGGATGACTAACAAAACTCTGAAAATTGCCCAGAAATGCATGGAAGCTAAAGCCAGAGGAGAAAGAGAGGCAATCAGAGAACTCAATAAAGATTTCCAATGTGCAGCAAGAAAAGACAAGGAGAAGTACTACAATGACGCATGCAAGGAAATAGAATCAGAAACTATTAGAGGGAGAACAAGATTGGCTTTCCTAAAGCTTCAAAAGTTAAAGAAAAAATTCCAACTTTGAATTGGAATACTATAAGATGCTCAAGGATCCGTGTTGAATGATGCCAAGAGGATCAAGTGGACCGACAGCCGTTTCAGCCTGTACCTTATGATCAGGAACCATTGATAATGAAATAAGTCGAAACAGCATTGAAAGCATTATTAAAAGACAAAGCACTGGGCATTGATGGCATTCCCATTGAAGTATTACAGCAATTGGATGCAGCACTTACCATACTTACATACATACATACTGTCAGGAAATTTGGAAGACAACATTGTGGCCAACTGATTGGAAAAGATCTGTGTTTATACCAATACTGAAGAAAGGTGATCCAACTGACTGTGGAAATTATCGCGCAATCGCTCTGATCCCACATGCCAGAAAGATTCTACTCAAGATTATTCAGCAGAGACCTCAACCATACTGGAATGAGAACTGCCTGAAATGCATGCCGGGTTCTGGAAAGGACAAGGAACGAGAAACATCATCATGGATTTGAGATGGATCCTTGAAAAGACAAAAGAATATTTATATGTGTTTTATTTACTATAGGAAGGCTTTTCACTGTGTAAACCATGAGAAGCTTTGGACCACATTAAGAAGCATGGGTATATCAGAACACCTGAAAATTCTCTTGCACAACCTTTACATTGATCAAGAAGTAATAGTTTGAATGGAACAAGGAGAAACAGAATAGTTTAAAATCAGCAAATATGTTCCAAAAGGCTGTATACTTTCCCCCTATCTGTTTAATTTATATGCAGAATAAATGTCTTTCTCCATACAATGATTTGATTTGTACAAGCCATGGTATTTTCAATCATGTCATATGGATGCGAAAGTTGAACAATGAAAAAGATAGGAAGAAAACTGATGCCTTTGAATTATGATGCTGGTAACAAATATTGTGTATATCATGGACTGCTCAAAGAACAAACCAGTCAGTACCAGAGGAGATCAAATCTAAGCTTTCTTTAGAAGCTCAGATGACAAGATTTCAATTTTCCTACTTTGGACACATCAAGCAGAGAAAGACATAATGCTTGGCAAGGTTGAAAGTCAATGTAAAAGAAGGACAGCAATGAGATGGCGTGATACAATAACAACACTTACGGGAACCACTTTATCAACAATAAGCTGCCTGACGGAAGACCAAACACAGTTTAGGTCAACTATCCAGATGGTCGCCTTGAGTTGATACCGACTCTACAGCACTTAACAGCAACAGCCACCATATACTATAACAACTGCAAGGGCCCATCTTCTGGCTGCTTGTTGAAGAATTTGGGCTTGGAGAATCTTATTAAACTGAATTAAAACACCACATTTCTTGTTCATCACGGAAGGAAATAACATGGCTTTCAGCAAAGTAGTCATAAGCTTAATGCAAAGGGAGAAAGGCAGATGAGTCTCCTGCAATAGAATAACATCAGAGAAACTAATTTTATTTTATTTAACTATTTATTTATCTAGGCTTATATACCGCTTTTCTACCAGTCAAAGTGATGTATATTAACTAATACTTGCAAGTTGAGAGTTCCAAGTTCAACTTGGACAGTTTTTGTAACTTCTAGCTGGGTCCTCATTAACTCCTTTAGATCATGCAGTTCTTTCAACATCTGCTGGTTTATCTTTATGATTTATTAAAATTTGATATACCACCTTTCAATCAAGTCAAAGCGGTTTACATAAAATAAAATAATAAAAATTCTGTAGCCTTTTCCCTTGCCACCATTTTCTCAGGAATGGAAGGGTTTCCTTTTTGCCGCATAAGCCTTGAAGTAAGAGTGAACTGGGGATCCTATTTATCCCCTTTAGAGGTAGACATGCTTAATTCATTCTCTATCAAAACGTTATCCACTCTAGGGGGCTTCAGAGCACCTATATTCTTGCAAAAAAGGTTTTTAGAATTGGAGAACTCTACACATCCAACTGCTCAGCATGAGCTCAACAGCACCCTCTCCATTCTCCCCCTCCCCATACCCGAGGCTTAGGTATCATCTCGTTCCGCTAGCAAATTACTTCTATCTAGGCCTTTCACTCGCACCGCTAACTCCCGACTTCGCTCCTTTCACCTTGCTGCACCGTATGCCTGGAACAGCCTACCTCTGCCTATACGCCAGGCACTCTCCCTGGCCCTCTTCAAATCCAGGTTGAAGACCCACCTCTTCACTGTCGCATTCAGATCCTGACTTCTATCCTCATCTCAACCTAACCCCCATTAATTAATTTTCATAGCCGAATTGTAAAGTCCATACTGGGCCTGCACCAATTTGACTTTTGCCTGTATTGTTCAGACTAGATTGTAAGCTCTGATGAGCAAGACTCTGACGAGCAGGGACTGTGTCTTGTATGTTTGACTGTACAGCGCTGCGTGCATGGTGCTATATAAGTGCTAAATAGTAGTAGTAGTAGTAGTAGTAGTAGAATCAATAAATTACCTCAAGATTCCTTGCCTCAAAGGACAGTCACAACTGTTCTCCTGCAGCATGAAACCGACAAAGCTACACTAGTGGCATCTTATCTCATCCATATCACCTAAAGCTTCTTTGGATTCAATATTAACCTGTTAATATTTATTTATTTGGATTTAGTTCACACCTTATCAGTAGTAGCTCAGGGTGAGTTCCATTAGCATTCATCCAACTATATTTTTCCAATTACCTCACCCACCATTGCCACTATGCTCACTGAATCTTCCTTACATGGAAACAACTGTAAATCATTTGCATATAATGAATATGTGGAACATCTCTGGAGAAGGGAACCCTCCTGCTGATGGTATATAAACAGTTGTTGTATATGTACCTAGATTCCTTAAAGTATTACCCAGAGTATCGAATCAGGTTCTTCTTTCCTAATCAGGTTCTTTTACTTAACACTGGTCAAAGATGCTCTTGGAGAAAAGGATGGAAAACAGGTATTAAAAGTAAAATTATGATTCTAATTCTAAATGTAAGCATAAAATATAAATTAAGATTTTGTTATGCTGTATTATACAGGGTGGCCCAAAAAAAAGTGAGAATATCTCATAGCATATAAGTTATTTAAAAATTCAAAAAGACAGATGCAAACGATTGACAAATTTAAAAAAAAAAGATGGCGACTGGAAATTGTCGAAATAAAGACGTTATATAGCTAAAAAAAGGTAAATAAGTAAACTATTTAAGCTTTTAATTTACGAGATGTTCTCACTTTTTTTGGGCCACCCTGTAAATTAGTTTATGAAGATGTTAAATATATTTGTATCTTTAGTTGAGATGACAAATATTAATACTTATAGGAAGAAGTTTTATTCAAATTGCCAATAACAGATAAGTTATAATAAAATTGTTTCTACTTTTATACATTTTTAAACTTTATTACTATTAAATTTCACAAGAATTAATACAACATCGCATATCAGTATCCTGTGTGTATCCTTCGCCTATTCAACCCATTACATACATTCATATTGATTCTTTCATATATGGATCTAAACAGAAAAAAAGAAAAGTCACAGCAAACAAGAGAACAAAACTTTCAAATTAATCCTGAGGAATTCAAATGTACTCGCATATAAATTTGAAATGGTTCCCACATCTGTTCATATCAACCATCTTTCTTCCAAGTCTGGCAACAAATGCTTCCATGTCCGTAATCTGATTTACTTTCTTAAGCCAGTCCCACTGTCGGGACACTTGGGTCCTTCCATCCAGTAGCAAAGACTAGTTTAGCTGCCATTAGAAAATAGTTGGATAAATCAATACCTCTTCAGGCCTGTGCACATAACCCAAAAACAAAAGGGAGTAAGACAGTGGCACACGCTTTTTGGTCACCTCAAGGATTACTGCTATAATCGCTTTCAAAAGTCCTGTACTCTTGGGCAATCGCACCAGAAGTGCATCCAAGTTCCCCTTTGTCCACATCGCTTCTAACATCCACATTTACCATTATCTATTTCTTTTTCCTTTTTTGGATTCTCAGTTTTCCAGCATTTACTATCAGATAAGTACTTCATTGTTCTTACTGGTATATTAAATGTTATTAAATAATATTCTGAAACTTTTCAAAAGAAGCTATATTTTTTGCTGGTTTGTCTTTTAGGGTTTCTGCAATTCAGGAACATCTAAGGTAGGTATGCTGTTCTTTAAAAGAGTCCTTCTAAACTTCACAGTCAATAATGACTGGCTGATTAGCAATTCTTCCAAAAAGTTTCACCTTGTTAAAACTCACTGGGATATGTCGAAAACTTTCTAAACTAATTCTATGAAAAATTACTCCAGACAAACAGACTATTGCAGAAAAAATCGGAGGGTTTACGTCTATGCTTGATGGAAATGCTCGGAAATCGTCTCAGACTCATCGGCTTTCAAATGCTGGATGTTAATAAATCAAAACAACCAGCGGCGCCTGTTAGCATCAATGACTGATTCCGGCTTGATTTTTACTAATTATTGACACCCTCCCTCCGTTATGCTCTTGAACAATTTCTTAGTCTCTGATGAAAATGAAACAAACACTTAACTTCACGTTCTCTTTTTTCAATTTTTTCTGAAACTAATCGTACAGCAACATTATCTTCTTACTCCCATCTTCTTCCTCCCAACGCCTCACATACAACGTCGTGACCGCGTTTCTCTCAGTACAATGAGGTTCTTCAGGGGGTAGATCACAATCAGCCAAGTGTTTAACTAGAAAAGAAACCATCGTTAAAACCAGTCAAATTTCCTCACTTTATTGCTGCTGGAAGTCCAATTTGAAAGTGATATAATTAAAAACTTCATCTATTACTGTAGCTAAAACCATACCCAATATTGGCTGACACTCCGCATAGCTTCCTGAACCAGGCTTTCAATTTTCTTCACTAAAAACCAGACAGTTCTTGATCGCCATTTCCTAAAAAACGCTGCGCATGTGCAGACCACATCAATCCATCCTTCTTATAGCCCTCCTCCTAATCGACGTGCCTGTCGGCAACTACTCAACAGCAGTTTCCCCATTCAATTTCTAAATTAAGCCCTTTAGGTGTTAAAGTTTGCAGCTGGAAGATCCAGCGCTGTTCTCGAAATAACAAAGTTTGTGCTAATGATTTCCCATTCATGGGAGTTGTAACTTGTTCTATGCAGAAACATTGTAACATCTCAAAAGTATGGCTCAAGTCTTGACAATGGGAGACCAGTGGCGCTTACAGCACTTTGTGTTTTAACCGACTTTTATGTTCAGTTATATGCATTTTAAAAGCCCTACTAGTCTTTCCTATGTAAAAAAGATCACAGGGACAGACTATAGCATAGATCACACTCTGTGAGCCACAATTTGTATGGTGCCTTAAAACGTATTCCCTTTGTTGACAAGTGAATTTCTGTAGTTCTTTGGTGACCACACAAATGGAACAGTGGCCACATTTATAATGACCAGGAGTCTTCTCTGCAATCAACGGCAAGGAAAGCAGCCGCAGAACCGCTGGGCTCAGCCTTTCTTTCAAGTTTCTGTTCCTTCGCCAGACACACCGAATAACTTTGCTATTTAAACTGGGTACTGTGTTCAAAACATTAGTATGTCGAGCAACAATCTTCTTAATTCGGAAACTGAGTGGAGAATATTGAGTGATAAAATTAATTACATCGGGATCTGATTCCTCCCGAGTTCTCATGGCACCTAACAAAGCTGATCTGTCATTGAAAAGCGCCCGATGGTATGCTCGTGACACTACCCTGGTGGGGTACCCCCTTGCCTGAAAATTACGAGCCAAATCTTTAGCTTTATGCTTGAAGTCAGAAACTTCTGAACAGTTTCTGCGATACCGCAGAAACTGGGAAAAGGGTAAACCCTCTTTCAATCGGAGCGGGTGGGCGCTCCGATAATGGAGCAATGTATTTCTGTTGATCGATTTTCGATATATCGAAGTCTGCCATCCCATACTCGTTTTACTTATCTTCAAATCTAAAAAGATCATTTCTGTATCGTGAATATTGTAAGTGAACTGGATGTGAGGATCTTGAGCGTTAAGCCAGGAGATAAACTTCAAAAGATCAGCCATGGGCCCCACCATAACAAAAACACGTCGTCAATAAAACGTGACCAAAGCTTGACATTTGGCTTAAATTGAGAGGACTGCCATAGCTGATCCTCATAATAACCCATAAAGAGATTAGCGATGGAGGGGGCAAATGTCGCCCCCATCGCTACACCTGATATTTGTTGAAAAAGGTCTTCTTCAAACTTGAAGTAATTCCGAAAAATCGTGAGCCGCGTCAATGCTGATAGAAACTGAATTTGAGATTCTGACAAGTCTCCCCTTCCCCGTAAGGCCCGAACAACTGTCTCCAATGCCTGCTCTTGGGGAATGCTGGTATACAAAGCCACAACATCTAATGTGACTAAAAGGATATGAGGATCCTTAGCCCACTGGGGGCTATTATCCAAAATCTGTAAAAAATGAGACGTGTCTCTAATGTAAGATGGTATTTCAATTAGTAAAGGGCGGAGGAAAATTTTCTAAAGGCAGTCTTTTACTAAAGGGCACTAAGATGTTGCATCTAATGCACCAAAATTATGGCACGTTAGGTACAATACCACCGTGTTAACTGTCAGAGGCATGGACTGCATTTCCAAAGTGATTAACATAGAGCATTGTCCCCTAACATGTTCTGCATTAGTGTGGGTGCATGTAACTCCACCTACGGAGGTGGCATTAGGTAAATTGCACTAATGCAGTTAGCATGCAGTGTGAGGCCAGCACTAATTGCACTGAGTTCACCACACCCACTCTCTGCCTTTGGCCCGTTCACTCCTGTTCCTAAAATGGGTTGCACAGTTTGCATGGGAATCATCTCTTGCTGCCATGGCCCTATGCTAGAAGGCTGGCAACACATGTCCATGCATTGCCAACTAGTGCCCATTAGTAAAACATCCCCAAAGTCTTTGTTAAATTATTTGTTCTAAAACGCGTGTATAAAAGTTTTCAGTTAAAACTTTAAAAAACATTTGGTGTTAAAAAATATTTGCATTAAACATTTCTGGATTAAAAACTTCAGGATTGAAACTCTCTGGATTAAGAATGTTTAGACAGGAGAAAAATGTAGGGAAAAAGTTGGGCCCAATATTCAAATAAAGCTGAGCTCCTAAATTTAGGACCCTAAGTTAGGTTCCTAAATTTGTGTTCTATTTTCAGCCAAACTTAAAAAATAAGGGGTATGTTTACTAAACCGCGGTAAAGTTATCAGCGGTGAGTGCAGCGTTAACGTACCTGAAGCCATATAAGGCAGTGGGCAGGTAGGGGGCGTTCCGGCGTAAAGGGAGCAATGGGCTGTTAACGTGCGTTAAACGGCCAAGGCACCCTTTAACTCATGAAGGGCTTTAAGGCGCCCTAACTTAAGGCGCCTTAACTCAAGGTGCCCTAAGGATGTTAAGGTGCCTTAAGTGAAGGTGCCCGAAGGGCTGTAAGGTGCTTCAAGTTGACAAGCATGAACTGTAAGGCATAAAAACAGATGTAACCCTAACACTGGATAGAGCACCAAGGAAAGGCAATGAACAAGTGATGGAAGGAAAGAGAGGTGGGAGCTGATGAACCTGCCATATCTGCGGGCATCCTATGTGGCTGCCGGTAAAGTAGACAAACATTTTGGAGGTAGCTGTACCGATGCACAGAGTGTTGGCAATGTAAAGTGCTGCAATGAAAGTGGGTGGCAGAGGATGGGAATTTGTGTCCCCCAGTGGAGGCAGAGGTGGAAGGATATTTGCAATGATAGGAGGACAGAGGAGTAGTGGTGCCATGCAGATCAGGCACAGGCGAGGCAAGCACGAAGAGCCGCAGTGCTGAAAAGGGTACCAGTGCAGTACATAGGGTAGCATCCTGCACAAGAAGACAGTACTCTACACAGCTGACAGAGGCAGATAGATGGGCTGAAGGATGGTTGGAAACTGAGGTGAGGGTATTATGGGCTGGCAGCACAGATCTGCAGAGGTGAGACTGTTACAGGCATAAAAATGATTTGAGTAGGACAGGCATAAAAAAAAAAGAGAAATAGGAGGAATTGAACCCATGACTCCCTGTCTAGGGAGTTATTGTACTAACCAGTAGACTACACCTCCATGGTTCTTAGCACAGCAATGTCTGGATACAGAAATACTGCAGGTCACTGCACAAACTGTCAGCTGTGTGTGCCAGGATAGGGTAACCCCACCAGTACTCATGATGCAATGCACATGAAGAACAGCAGTCTACAGCTGATCACCAAATGGAGGATGCACCTCTCCAGCACCTCAGCTTGGTATGAAGAACTGACAGTGTGTGATACTGGCACAGAGCAGCTACAGACCATGCCATTGCGCAGGTTCTGTGTTCACCCTGAGGGTGAGTTTGGGCACCCGGCATCAGGTCTGCAGTACCTATGGTACTAGAGATACTGTAGGCTGTACTGCAGATCCCCATTGCTACCCGTGTGTGGCAAGTGTTGCCTGCCGTGGAACCTAGCATCACCCTGTGTCTCTCTGTATGCCCCAGTCACATCTAGTCCTGGTGGACTGGGATCCACCCAGAGTAGTGCATACCCTGTATTGCAATATGGCTGCCATAGCCACCTATTACCAGGGGAGAGGGGGTGTCTAGACTCGCATGAAGTATATGTAGCAATGCCTAACATACTGCCCTCTCCAGGGTCAAAGTGATTTACAATATATGTCCCTTGTCCCCAATATCTTTTTGTAATTGAGGCAGTGGAGGGACATGTGGCACAGGCATGAAGAATAGAACTGCAACCAGAAACCCCAGTCCCCCTGGCCAGAAGCTGTGATCCAGGGGGGTTAGATCAGATCTGTACCTGGTACTAGGGCACTGGCAGACCCGCAGCAATACTAGGAGTAGGCCTGGAAAACCCTCAGCTGCCACCCACCAAGGTCTGACATTCACCAGCAGAAGGAGCAGTCAGACTGTACCTGCTGCACCCCACCAGGTGTTCCAGCCATGCACATACTAACTGCAGACAGCCCACATTGCATGTTCACAGAGGAACTATGTGCACCCAGAATTGGGATATACAGCACAGACATGCAGCAGGTGCCTCAGAGATTGGGCCCCAGAAAAGGGAGCACACTGATATCACTAGAGACAAATACTACATAGCACTATGTGGGAACATAGCCGTGCCATGGTCACTGCTCGGTCAGAGCAAGAGTGTCCTCCCAGTATGACATGCTGTGGCCACCCTGTCCATGCAGGTGGTGGGAGGGCACTATGATGTCCCAGCCATTGCCCTACCCCAAATGCAGACACATCCTGCCCAATCCGCCCTGTCCGGGCCATACCCACAATACCTTGCTCCTCAATATGCACATTTGCAGGCTAACGCTGGCAACAGTGTATGTATTGTGGGCCCAGTGAGGAGTAGGAAGCCACAAAACAATGGACAGACATAAACACACCCACTCCTATTGCAGCATTGTGCAAAGATAGGGGTAGTTGGCAACCCTGCCTGCCACACTGGTCCCAATCACAGTGCAGGCATTGCTAAGGTGTGCAGGAGCTAGTAGTAGTGCTCTGGTGATAGTTGCTGTTCTGTGCCGGTGCCAACAGCCTGATTCTCCATGAAGCTTTGGATAGTGGAGCCTGTGTGTGTGTGTGTGTTTGTACTCCTGTTGGCCGAAGCTTTGGGGATTGCACATGTTGATGTTGTATCTGCAATGTAGGGTAAAATGTAGGGACATGCTCTGCAGGCTCCACAGCTGGGACCTGAACCTGTGATTCTCTGCTCCAAGACACACTGGCTATGTGCACTGCACCACACTGTTGCCACAGAAGCAGAGCAGTCCCTGGGGCTACCTTTGCTGTTCATCAGACAGACCTTGTTTGTTGCACTGCACACTACACACTGGAACAGGTCATGGCCTTGGTCCACTATAGGCGGGTGCCACTGCCCCCTCCACCACCAACACCCCCCCCCCCCCGCCATGCTGACATGCCCATATACTGTCGGTGCTGGTAGTGTGCAGTCCCAGGCCATCCAATGTGCAGGTAGGCGGGTGCCGAGGGTTCAGGGTCTGGAGTGCGGAGGCATACATGGACATCCACACATCCCTCCCATCACCGCCTGCCACGGTTATGTTCTTCCACATGGGGGAGAGATGGCTGGGGGGTGTCAGGTTGGTGATCTAGCAACTATTAGCTAGGGTGGACCTGGTAGATAGATTGTGCTATGCCAGCAGACTGTGGACAGGCTAGGGCATGCAATGCGGGTACAGTGTATCCAATTTGGACTACTGGGTGTATACATGTTTCAGACATCGTGTGGTCACACCCTGGACTGCCTTACCAGGGGCTGTTCATTTAGCTGGGTTTATGACCAGTTTGGGACGTATCCTGGGAAAGGTACGTAGACCCTTGTTAGAGTGGTCCCCAGATGTGCACTGCTTGCCCCATTACAGGCATTGTGGTTCCTGTGTGATGTTTGGGGTACCTGCAGGATATGTGTCCCCTGGATGGGACGCTGTGGAACACAGACTACTGGCCATGTTTGACCTTGGTTAGCTGCTGTCTTGCTGTTTTCCAGTTTCTGTGTTCCTATGTGCCACCTAGTCTGCTCTGTGCCCACCTGCCCCCACTGCATGTCCTGCTTGCATCCCCCTTTGCACCATCACCATAGTGCTCTTTCATATTTGGGCACTATGCTGTTGCTGCAAATGGAGCACTACTATCACTTTACTTGGGCTCCCTGTTTGTGCTGTACATTGCTGGCACTTAAATGGTCTCTCTCTCCTGCAAATGTGCATTTACAGACAGGTTTTCACTAGCGGTAATGTCCCGGCGTTAATGTTCCAGCATTAGTGTAGCAGGGGCCTCTCCCCGCCCACTCCCCGCCCATTGATACCTTCTCTCCGCCTTCTCTCCACCCACTGGGACAGTTACTGCTGCCGGTAACATTACTGCACGTTAACATTACATCAGGTAACGTTACCAATGCTACATTACCGCACCTTAGGAAACATATCCCTAAGTTGTCAGTGGAAAATCAATCTTAATTTAGGAGCATAAAAGTGATGCTTATAATTTTAAGCCTGACATTTATTTGCCAAGATTAGTTTATTAGTCTAGTGCTGAAAATTGGTACTAAGCTCCTTTTTCCTTGCTCTAAATCTGCCCCTGTTGCCATCCCCTTGTCATGCTCCTAAATTTTGAGTTTAGTGAAATTGTGAGTATAAATATAGAAACTTAGGACAAATAACTTTTCAAATGGTCCAATTTAGGACCATAAATCCTTTGAACATTGGGGCCATAGGGGATTATTTTAGAAGCCTTATTTATGCTTTGGATGTCCGAAAACGGGCATAGAGATGTCCAAAACACAGACACAGTTTCCAGAGCTGTTTTAGAAGCCAGCGGCAAGGATGTCCAAATCTGACGGGGGTGGGGGGGAGAGGGTGAAGAAGCATGGCTGGGTATTCCCAGGGACTAGAACATCCCTGCCTGATTATAGAAACATCATCATTGTCCGGTCTAACTTTAGACCTGCTCAGAGGCACTCACAGCGATGCACAAGCATCTCAAAAGTGCTTATTTAGCTGAAAAGCATCCAGAGGGTGTAGAGAAGAAAGCATTCCATCATTCCCAGTATTCCCACAATTTCAACTATAGCAGTATTGGGATCTGAGCCTTGGCTGCCCTGCTCCTAACCCACTACTCCAGCCATTATGCTATCCTAGATGTCTGCTTTCTGAACTATGGTTCTGGGGATGTCTAAGTAGACATCCCTGCAGATGTCCCTATCGGGCACGTCCAGGTTTGTGAAATCATGTCTACACCTAGACGTGCCTGCATTTTTTCAGTCATTCTGGCTTAGATGTCCCAGATTGCATTTGGAAGGATTTTCTAAAATTCCTCTCAAAATGTATACACATGCACACAGAATTCCAGCAATGGGAATAGAAGGGGTTAAAAAGCAAATTATTTTCAATTTAGTGATCAGAATATGTCAATTTTTAGAATTGTCATCCTTTATGTCTTGCACAGTAAGAGGGAAATGGATCATTCTTTCTATTTCTCTGTCTGTCTGTCTGTCTGTTGAAAGTGATATAGTTGCTGCCATGGAACAGATTGGGGGGGGGGGGGGGGGGGTGGTGTCAAGATAATGACTCCTCTTGCCTCCTCTATACGTTGTTGCTCAAACCTGAAACTAAGGTGTCCCTTCCTCTCCCCCTCCACCTGCTCTCCACACACACTTCAAAAAATGTTCCAGACTTGCCTGCTAAAAATCTGGCAAATTTACACATAAGTGCATTTTAAAAAAGAAGCTTAAATTTACATGCAAACAACGCATGGAAATCTAGGTACTTTAGTCATACACATGTGTAAATAGACCTTTACATGCATATTTGACATGGGTGGTATTCAGACAGTATATGTGTTATGTGTTTGTAGCACTACACAATTAGTAGCAATATCAAAGTGTGTGCCTTTGAGTCCAAAGCTCCTGGGTTTTCTTGGCAGTGTCACTGGAAGTAGATTGCCAGGCCTTTCTTCTGAGGCAATAGAGGGTTAAGTGATTTGCCCAAGGCCACAAGGAGTGCTAGGTGGGAATTGAACCCTGGTTGCTTGGTTACTAAGCCAGTGCTCTAACCACTAGGCTACTCCTCCACTCCTCCATATCAGTAGTGGGCTAATCACATGTACTTTCACTATGGGCATGTATGGGGCAGAGTTTGGATGAACCGTGGGCAGAGCATACAAGTACACATGTAAATTAGAAAATACTATAATTAACATGGAACCGTTGAAAGCATGTTCCCAGCAGTTAACGCGGAGCCCTGTGCATACAAACAGTGCAGGTGCACTTAACTTCACCTATTGAGTTGGGGTTAGGTGAACCTGCACGACTTGCAAGGGTCTCAGATAGTCTGCATGTTTACCCGCACGCTAACCGTGCAGTGCTCTCCACACTCACTCTCTGCCCCTAACCCGACTCCTTACCACCCTGCTGCGCAATTCCCAGCATGGAAATTGGTCTGCATTGCCATGGCCCTGCACTAGCTGTCAATGCATGTCCCAGCATGTCTTCAGCGCATGTCAGAACACACGCTGACTGCTAGTGCCCTTTAATAAAAGACCCCCTTAGGCATGGGTATTTACCCCAGCTCGAGAGCCGGCATACATGCTTGTGCCTTAAATTAACAGGTGTTTCCAATCACCAGTGGCCTAAATTCTGCCCAAGCAGCCCCTGCACTGCAGGGGGGCCCAGGCAGAAAGAGGGCTCACATGATGGTGGCAAATGCAGAGTGGCAAACTTTAAAATGTTTGCCGTGCTGCCTCCACTTTTCTTTTAAGTTTTGAGGCCCAGTAGCATCATCTTCCATTGCAGCACCGTGTTTTAAAGTAAGTTTACCAGTGCAGGAGAGAGAGGGGGGACTGAGCCGCCACTGTCGCGATAACAAGGGGCCCTCATTAGAACTTACATCACTGCTTATGTTCCTATTTGATAAAGTAAAGTACACATATGCTTTATAAAATTGATGTGAAATACATGCATAAAAGTGTGCATTCATCTAGATACGCCTTCCAAAATTACCCTCTAAGGGGGTAATTTTATAACAGGGTACCTAGAGTAATAGGGCAAGAAGACATCTATTTTAGTCTGTTTTAGAAAGATACTTGTCTTTAAATACTGGCGCAAATCCTGCTGCAAATGTGCCTGGATTGAAGACGCTGACATTAGGCCTCTTCAAGAGCATATGTGAATGTTAGCATGTACGTTACACACATATTTTACAAATTATGGAGGTCATTCTGAACAGCGAATAGAAGGGATGGACGTTCCTTTTGGACGTCCATCCCCATTATTCGCTCCCCTGCTGGCCCCAGCTAAAGCCTTCCCATATGAACAGCGCCTAGGTATGGGGAGGCCTAGATGGGAGTGGGAAGGGGCGTTCTGGAGGCAGAGCGAGGGCATGGGCGGGCCGTGACCCCAGATGTACAGAGCTGATTCAGAGTTTGGCCCTGTACGTCCGGGCCGTAAACTTAGACAGGGGACTTACTCCAGACGGGTAGGGGTGCTGTAAGTTCCTTGCATCCGAACCCTAGCCATGGGAAGCCAGATCTAGGGTCCGGCTGCAGGGAAAGGAGGTTTTCAGCAGCTGCCGGCATTCGTGGCTCCTAAATGAAGCCACTGTGCCATGGCACTGCGGCTCCATTCAGAAGCCTGACTGAGGTAGCCGGGCATGTGGCTGGCCATGCAGGCCGATCAGAATCAGGGCCCGGCCTGTCCAGGCCGTAGACCCGATTCTGATCCCACGGGATCAGAATCGGGTCTACCTCTGGGCGTCCTGCTTCTGATCGGCAGCACAGGGGGTTGAACGGCCTGATTGGAATGTGCCTCCATGTGTGTAAGTCACAGCTCTAAACATACTCCCCCAAACTTTGCCCCTGAGTATGCATAATGTATATGTACACACCTCTAGACTTCAGGATTAAGCAATAGATGGGCAATTCTTACTCTTCACTTTAAGCTCTCACTACTGCATAATCTTCATTCTTTCTTGGACCTCAGACCAGGGTCTTTCCTCCACATGAGAGACAGATTCAGCATGAAAGGCTGGCGTCCTCAGAGTGGGGATACTCTTCACTCCACTACTGGATCCCTCAGGAAAATTACTTACAGTACAATATCAGAAACACCACCATAGTGATGTAACTGTATAGTCTCCTGCTTCCAGTGTTGGACATCAGAGATAAAAGATGGACTTCCTTCCTCTACTGCTCCACAGACACTCAGGAATAGGAGACTCAGAGCCGGTGCTATCTTTTTTACTGCCCTGTGCGAGTTATTACTGTGCTGCTTCCAACCTGTCCCCACTGTCACTATTGTCCTGACCTTCACCAATTCCAATGGAGCCCTTCAAAAGTCTCTCTTTTGTCCCAACATGTTGAAAATTCTGAGGGTAGCCATGTTTGTCTGGACTAGCAAAAACGACAGAGGCAGGTGGCACCTTTTACACTATCCAGTTTATTGAGGTATGAATTTTCGAGAATAAGAGTCCACATCAAAGTGGATTCTTATCCTCAAAGGCTCATGCCTCAACAAATTGGTTTATGTATGGACGATGCTACAGTATAGATGCAGCATATCAACAATAATTTTGGGATCAGTCTTAACTTTACTGATAAAATAATTCCTTTCTTATACATCTGGTTGGTACAAATAAGAAATGTGCCTGAGTGGGAAGATTATTTAAGCATTGGTGTTCTTCCATTTCTTGGGAAAAGCCCCTCGTTTCCTTTCCCTGTGTAATAACCCAGCGCAATTACAGATAAAATTAGTTTTGAACGTGTCTATGCAAAGTCTGCTTCTGGGCCTCATGATTCATTTTCTTAAACAAAGTGGTGCGACGGCCATGTTTATCCACCTCAATGCACAGGAATAAAGGTGAACAAATGATGCCTTATGTGTCTGTTTATGTAAAAAAAATGGAGGATGGGAAGCAGACTGCAGAAAGAAAAAGAGTGGGCACATCATTTTCCAAGAAAATTCAACTCAAGAATAAAAAAATAATTATTGGTGCGATCTTTAAGAAAAAAAAGCCTTGACGAGTGCACAAAATACACAATTTGCAGGTTCCCTAATTACCACTTTCAAATTGAGTACTCCACAATTCACTCAAGTACATTTTAGACATTCTCTCCCTCTCTGGTATCCCATTGTGTCCAGAACACCTGCTTCTCCTCCCTCCCAAAAATCTGAAAGACAGGAGCTGACTGAGCTCATTTTATCCTTATTTTGTGAAGTAAAACATACCGTTTACAGAAATTCCATCATTTATGGGGAATAATGAGAGAGAAATTAAAAGTTATGGGTCCTATTAAGGCAAAGGCTCTGAGGCAAGTTTCTGAAGTCAGAACACTATAGACAGTATAATAATACAGAACAATAGGACAGATGACCTCAGTTGCTCACATGGCCGAGTCAGCACTGTACTTGGCCTATGAAGAATGCAGTGGGGCGTGCTCTCTTGCTCCCTGGTGCCTCTCAGAAAGCTTCCCAGTGCAGCCTGCACCACGTCTCCTGATGAAGGGCATCCAAAAATCCACTTCCTGATGACTTGAATACAGTAACAGAGCTGGTCCTCACTCTGTGCCATAGCTCCCATCTCACCTTGCCTGGACTTGTCTCCCCTTTTTGTAACAAGCCTACCTTGTTACTGCTACAAATTTGGAAAAAAAAATATTCAGAAAGCAGCACGGGATGTTGGAGCCCATGCATACATCCCAGGCTCCTCTGATGCAGCTTTACTGTTACTGAGGGGCAGGGACGGAGCACACATTCTGCATTCACATGGGTTCCAAAGCCCCCAAGTTGCTTTTTGTTCTGCCTCTCCACTGTCTATTGCTTGCTGTAATTCATTCTACTGCTGGGCCTGGACAGCTCACTGTGCTGACCTTGACACCCTCCAGTGACTGCTGCCCTGTGCAAGCACACAATTTGCATAGTGGATTGCGCCAGCCCTGAGGAGACTGACCTTCTCTTTCCCTGCACCAGCACCCTTTCTGATGCCAAACTGGAAGCTGGCTAGTGGTGGATTGCTGTCTCTCCCTTGCATCAGTTTCAACCTGCTGGCTAGAATTTTCTAGGGTTTCTCTGATCAACACCCTGGACAATACCATTGTGGCCACTCCTGGAGGGGAGTAGCATTGCAAAATGTTCCAATAACACTCTACTCTGACAATCTCAATATTTTCTTGAATAGGGATGAGCATACACTTTAGTAAAAGAATTCAAAGGCTTCTTTACACAAAGTTTAATGACAAGTCATAGGGATTAGGGATTTTAAGGGACAGCAGACACCATTTTCGTTGGGCCAAACAAACCAAACTTCAGCCCCTCCTGCAAGCTCTCTAGTTGCTGATGCTGTGTTTTGGCAAAATATTGGTGGCTCCTATGGCACACCCCTTTCTGCTGCCTAGTTTGTATGCTTATCATCCCAGAATGAACAAGTAACCAACAAAGAAGGCAACAAAATCATAGTAGAATAACAAATGATCTTCTAAATTCATCAAGCTGGCAGAGATATGGCCTAGTTGTCAGCCATGGAAGCTGAACCAATTGTAGGATATCGCTCATTATTCTGGCCAGTGTAATTGTGTTTCTCTTGTACAGAATGACATTTACAACTTTTATCGTTTAATGTACTTTGAAGTTAAAAATACCAGATTCATGCCAATCTGATTTAGAATTTAACAGTGCACTGTCTGTGAGGTAACAGTAGGTGGCACTCCTGCACTGGCTCTGGTGGGGGACTAATGACAGGATGCTCGTTTATAACAGAAAGCCAGATACATTTCTCTTACTTTCCCTTTTATTCTGTCTGCATTTTGCTTGCCCTTCTATCATATTAATTTTCAACCTGGTCCATTGTTACACTCTACTGGTAGTCCAGGCACTCCTCTGCTTCCCAAGTCCCGCCATTCCCCTTCTTATAGACTAGCATTATGGAGGAGCAAAGCTTGCTTTGTTCAATACCAAATTAAAACAGTTTCCTCGTGTAATGAAACCATCATATTTGCATAATGATTTATTCCCACTGGTTCAATTGTATGCCAGATTTATTCAGCATGCAGCATTCCAGTGAGTCAAGCCTAGGATGCTAATAACACAGAGCAATATAGAGATTTTTTTTTCCAATTTCATTGTAAGGTTTAGAAGCTTCATAAATTCCATATTTGGGTTTGGTGGCATATTAAATTGTACTACTCAGCCAAACACAGAAAAGCTGAAATGGTGTTTGACTGCAGCTGAATAATGGAGCAGAAAAGTTAGTGGAGTTTATGAGAAATTCTTTTGATAGAAATGTTCTTTTGTTTGAACAAGGTGGTAGTTGAGATATTAAAAAGAGTTTTCAAAGTTATGCAATTCTGTGCCCTACTAAGACATTACGCACCTAGGTTCAAACATACACAATTATTCATTTAAACCCTAAACTGAATAGCAGGTTGACCGCAGAAATGAAGAGGCCTAATTGGGCTCTCAAGGAAATAATTTTATAAAGGATTTTTCATCCGTAAAGGTCTTTATATGCTTCAGAGGTGTAGCCACAGGAAGTCTGCCTCCTGTTTTTGCTCAGCTCCCCCCCCCTCCCCCACCCCCTTCCATTGAACCAGACCTCATTATCAGGAACAGAGCTGATGCTTTAATAAATAAATACAGTGCTGTCATCACAGGACCGCTCCCCTCAATTGTGGCTCTCTCACTGCCACTACTGCAGCAGCACTCTATATTAGGCCCAGTGTGGCCTTACCTGTGCAAAACAAGACTGCTAGTGCTAGCATTCCTGCCGGCTCTTACCGTGAGCAGTTTCAAACCTTGTGGTGTCAGGCTGTGAGGTTTGAAATCGCTTGCGGTAAGAGCCAGCAAGAGCGCTATTGCTTGCTGCTTCGTTTTGCACAGATAAGGCCAGAGCGGGCCTAGTGTAGAGTGCCGCTGCAGTGTAGTTGCATTCAACTGAAAGGGCCACAGCACAGCTGGGTTAACAGAGGCAGAGGAGGGAGAGCCACAATTGAGGGGAGACTAGAAAAATGAAACCAAAAATGAAAGATCATTGTCAGAGAAATGGAGGGGAGGAAGGAAAGAAGGCAGAGAAAGAAAATGGAAGACACTCTGGAAAAGGACTTGGGGAAAAGATCAACAAGGAGAAATGGAAAAAGAGACCAGGAGGACCATTATTAAAATAAAAAGAACAGGCAACAAAAGTGCAAAAAAAAACATTTTAAGTGTTTATTGACTGGATTATTGGACATGCATATTCCTTCTGTAGTTGTTTTCGCTCAGAACAGGACAATATGCATTCTTTTTCTTTTCAGTGTTCCACTGCTGATAGAGTCTGGATTCTTGGGCATCCCTTTTCAGTGTTTGTATGTGTGCTTCTTTTTCTAATTTGTAACCCTTTATTCTGTATTTGGTGAAGGTCTGTCTATGTTCTGCTTGTGAAGTATTCTGCTAGCATATAGTTTGTGTGGGGATCTGTAGCAGCCATCCAGCTTGATCTATTTTTCCGATAGAAGGTATTGCTGTTCTAGGCTTTGTGTAATTTTACCGTAACCATGCTGATTTTTCCTGCCTGTTTGGGTATTAGAAATTAGTGCTGGTATGGTATAATATAATTCTGAGTGTGCTTTGTTTTGTTTTTGAAGGGATTTGTGTTAGTTCAGAGAATGTCTGGCAAGTGGATGGAAACATAGTAACATAAAAACATAGAAACATGATGGCAAAAAAAAAGACCACATGGCCTATCTAGTCTACCCTTCCATATCAACCACTGCAACAGTCCCCTTTTTACCTTTAGAGATCCTCTGTGTTTGTCCTATGCTTTTTTGAATTCAGATACTGTCCTCATCTCTACCACCTCCACTGGGAGACTATTCCACGCATCTACCACTTTTTCCGTAAAGAAATATCTCCGCATATTACTCCCGAGTCTATCCCTTTCACCCTCATCCTATGTTCCCTCATAGCAGTGCTTGCTTTCAATCAAAAGAGGCTCTCCTCCTGTGCATTTATGCCACAGAGGTATTTAAATGTCTCAATCATATCAGCTCTATCCCGCCTTTCCTCTAAGGTGTACATACTAAGCTCCTTAAGTCTGTCCTCATATGCTTTCTAATGAAGACCACTAACCATTTTAGTAGCAACCCTCTGCACCGACTCCAACCTCTTTATATCCTTTTGAAGGTGCAATCTCCAGAACTGCACACAATACTCCAAATGAGGTCGCACCAAAGACTTATACAGAGGCACTATCACCTCCTTTCTTCTGCTGGCCATTTCTCTCCCTATGCATCCAAGCATCCTTCTAGCTTTCACCATCACCTTTTCTACCTGTTTAGCTACTTTAAGATCATCATACCTAGGTTCCGCTCTTCTTTAGTGGAGAGAAGTACTTCACCCCCTATACTATATTGCTCCCTTGGATTTCTGCAGCCCAAATGCATGACCTTGCTATCATCTGTAAAGAGGCAAACCTTACCCGACAGCCCTTCCACAATATCATTTACCCGACAGCCCTTCCACAATATCCTTAACAAAGATGTTAAAAAGAATCGGACCAAGGACAGATCCCTGGGGCACATCACTGGTAACCACATTCTCCTCAGAGTGAACTCCATTTACCTGTACCCTTTGCCGCCTCCCACCCAATATATGAGAAAGTTATGTTTATTTTGATTTTATCCTGTTGCTATAAAGGGATCCACTGTGTCTGTCCCATGCCATTTTGAATTCTGTCACTGTATTTGCCCCACCACTTTCATCAAGAGGGCATTCCAAGCATCCACCACCCTTTCAGTGAAAAAGTATTTCCTGACATTGCCTTTCAGTTTACCCCTCTGCAGCTTCATGTTCACATTCGCAGACCACATCCAAGACAAATTCCATTCAGCTCCACGAAGGAAAACTAACACAAGCAACAAACCAACCCCCCCACCCCAAGAAAAACGTGGGACAAATTCATCAACCCATCCACAGAGCAGCTCTCACACATCATCACCGCCTTCAACACAAGCACGGCACCAACAAACCCATGCCCAGTCACATGGATCAAAACGACAAACTCAAACTTCATCCACACCATACACAACATGGTGAAAAGTTCTCTAACCCAAGGTATCATGCCAGACCAGCTAAAACTTGCCACAATAAGACCAATCCTGAAGAAATCAGCTCTCGACAAAAACAACCCAGCAGCCTACAGACCCATATCAAGCATCCCCCTACTGGTTAAGATTATTGAGAAAGCGGTACATCAACTACAAGACTACATCGACAACTACGCACAACTCAACCACAACCAACACGGTTTCCTCCCCAACCATGGAGTTGAAACACTCCTGCTATACCTCTTTGATGACATACTACACCTTATAGACAACAGCAAGAATGGAATACTAATGATCTTCATTGATTTATCATCAGCGTTTGACATAGTCGACCACGGAACACTACTAGCAAGACTTCAGAACATCGGACTACACGGAGCCACACTGAGATGGTTCCAATCTTACCTAACGGACAGACAGATACAGGTCAAGATCGGGCCCAACACATCCCTTCAAATGAGCCCACGGCTGGAATAGTTGCAGAAGTTACAACAGCGGCAGTGAAGGCATTGGATGAAAGACTCCTCACTATTACCGTGCAGCTTTCCCAGGTGGTGCAAGCTGTGGCAGATTTTGGCAGGCGGCGAATGCGCGGAGCACCGGTTTTCAGAGGTGGAGGATAAGATCAGCATGATGGCGACACAGATGGAACGTATCCAGGGCCTCATCCAGCAGCATGGCGAAAAACTGGAGGATCTGGAAAACTGAGGCAGAAGAAAGAACTTATGTATCGTGGGGGTAGTGGAAACGGTAGCAGAAAATGAGCTAGAGGGCTTCTTGGAGTCCTGGTTCCCACTTCACCTCCCACTAGAAAAACAGGTGGGGAAGATAACTCTGGAGCAGGCACACAGGCTGGGGCAATGCCGAGAGGGGGAGAATTGGCCCTGTGTAGTGATAATGTGCTTTTTAAGTTTTACTCAGAAAGAGGCAGTACTTTGAGCGGCTAGAGCTCGGTGGAATGTGTACTCGGGTTTGGGATTACCTCATCTTTCAAGACTACTCTGTGGCGATGAGCAGGAAGCGCCGAGAATATGCTGCAGTCTGCAAAGGCCTGAGCGATAAGGGGCTTCGATTCTCCTTCTTATATCCAGTCAAGCTCCGTATTGATCACCACGGGACTCAAAAATACTTCTGCACCCCAGCGGAGGTGGCTGGATTCTTGAATGCTCTGCCAGACTGATGCGAATGGAGTATAGCCCAGTTCTCCAGACTTAATCTAACACACTGGAAACTACATGGATGAGCGGATGAGATACAGGAAGGATTAGTACAGTGGACACAGGGTTTAATTAACTTTTTAAGGATGGACAGACTTCCTATTTTGGGAACTAGCGTCATTGGAAGTGGCCCGTGGTTAACGGTGGTAGCACTATAAGGCTGCTACTTGAGATGCAACTAATCAGATCGAGTGGAGTAAGAAGATGGACTACGCGGTTGCTTAGTTCAACTATTTTTCCAGTTATTTTGGATGCATTTTTTGCTGTATGGTGTTGCAAATTATATGTTTGACAATTTGCTCCTGGCTAAGAGGGTGTGTGATTACCCCTCGGTCCCCTCCTTTCCTCCTTTCTTCCCTTCTTCCTCTTTTTTGTTTTGTTTTTTCCCCTCCCTTCTTCTTCTTGCTTTCTGTTTTGCTCCTCTCCTCTCCCCTTCCGCTCTGGTTCCCTTGTTGTATACCTTCTAATTTTGGCGTGGGCCTGTGTGGAGTAGAGGGATGGGTAATGGATCCTAGGGCGGGCAGGCTATGTATCAAGAGGGTGAGGGCAACCTTGTAGAGAAGCTGTAGTAGATAGTATCCCTAAAGTGAATTCCTTTGTTTTAACTTTATAATACGATATGATCTGGTCAAATGGAGGGGAGGGGATAAGGGAATAGTGGGGTAGGTTGAGATGAGAACAGGAGGCACTACTAGGCATTTGTATTTAAAGGGGTGTGGGGAGAGCAGAGAAGGTATTCTGTGGAGGATTTGTGAGTAGGGAGAGGGATAGAGGTGGGGGATGGGAGGCCTGGGGATGGGTATTGGCGATGGGGTTACACCGATGTACAAATGACCAAGCGATGCGAGCCCAATGCTTTTCACATTGCCAGCTAGGAACGAAATGGATTAAAAGTGATGGGACTGAGCATGGGAGCTAGTGCACTTAGAATGGAGTGGTGATAGACATGGAAAAGGGTGGGTCCCCAGCGCATCAAGGACTCTGAACAGGCTCCGGCATGGAGTGGTGGTTCATGGAGGTAAGGGATGGGGATGGGGAGGGGAGGAAATTAGTGGTAGGACAAATAGGATTGGATTGGGCTGGGTGGGGGGGAGAGAGAGGGAGGGCACCCCTGTGGAACACTTGGATTGGGAATCAGGGTAGGTTGGAAGATAGGAGGAGAGCTCGGAGAAGATCCCTGGGTGTGGAGAAGGGTTGGGGGAGGCGGGGTGGCCCTGGGCTGAGGGGACCTGCCCCACAACAATAACAGGTAAAGAGATTTGCACTGAAAGAGCTAAATAAGAATTGGGACACTGGGTAAAGAGCTGAATTTGGCCTCATGGAATGTCTGTGGAGTGGGGGTGCCTATAAAAAGGTATAAGTTGCTGCAGCAGCTGAAAGCTCGCCATATCGATATTGTGTTTCTCCAGGAAAACCATCAATCAGATATTGAACACGCTAAATGGAAGCGGCGCTGGGTAGGGCAAGTGTATGGCGCCGCAGCAGTAGGAAAGAGAGCAGGGGCTGTTATCTTATTAGATAAGGGGTGGACTTTGAAATGAAGACGGTATACTCAGACCCAATGAGTAAGTATGTGCTAGTGGAGGGACAGCTTATGGGCACAGGAGTGGTCCTCGGTTCTGTTTACGCCCCAAACACATATGATGCCTCCTTTTACCAAGCCTTCGAGAGCCGTTTAGGTGTAGTCAGAGATAGGTTATTGCTCTTGGCAGGGGATTTTAATTGCACTTTAGAGCACTCCATTGATAGCTCACAGGCTACTGGAGCACAGGATCAATGCCAAGCATGTAGGACCCAAGGAATATGTGAAGGGCCTGACTTGCTGGACGTCTGGCAGATATTACATCCAAGTAAATGGGATTTTACACACTTGTCACAGGCACATGGTACATGGTCTCATATTGACTACATTTTCATTTCGACTGGCCTATTCAAGCGGGTTACTAGAGCAGACATAGGATGATTATATCCTACCATGCTATAATAACACTGGGGATGAGGAGGGGAGGGCAGAGGGGGTCACACCCATGGCGCCTCCCTATGGAGGTGGCGGGGGACCCCTGTTTTGGTCCTTCCTTCGAGCGAAGTGGGAAGAATATGATCTGAATAATGCCCAGCGAGCAACAGAACCTGCGCTGTTTTAAGAAGCAGGTAAAGCTGTCATGCATGGCAAAATAATTGGATATATTGTGGCCAAACAGAAATGGCTGAACAATAGAATACTGCAGCTGGAGCGCACACTCAGAGTGACAAGATGAAAGTTGGTAACACACCCTCGGAAAGAGTACCGGAATGCAATTTATGAGGTGCAGACAGTACCTTTATAATATTGTACATAAGTTAATTGTTAACACATCTTGATGATGTTCATCACCATTTATCCCTGGTTATAATGTAAAGTTGTTGTGCTCTATTCTAATGTTACAATGTAAAAGTTGTTGTGTTTCGTTCTCTGTAAACCACCCCTGATCTCTGAAACTGGTGGTATAAAAAAAGCAAATAAATAAAAATAAATAAATAAATGTCCCAACCCTCATCCTTCTTCTGTCGCCTACAAGGACATAGGCAGCCAATGGGCAGGTCATACAGAACCTCAGAAGTGCATGAGCATGCATAGAGTTAATCCCTACAAAGAGGCATATTGGCTAAAACCATCCAGGGGCCAATTGTCCAGACCAACAAGACAGCAGTATATCCACTGTGGTACTGCAGTCATCTGTGAAGGAGTCCAGGTAACCAATTCTGGAAGTGGGTTTGTGGACATCCATCTGCAGTGCACATCTACGCAAATGACCCATTTTGGATGTGGACATGTACATTTTAAAGATGTGTGGACATAACCCATCTGGACATCAGTAAAAGTGCCAGCATATGTGCAAATGGCTGATTTTGCAAGGCAATCCAGTGGTAAATGCCATTGTTCTGTCTCCATAGCACCCAAGAACAAGGCATCCTCAAGGAAGGAAAACGTCTGTTCAGAAAAGGTTCAGAAGTCCTAGTGAAACATCACATCCTCTTTGACAATGCTGTCATGTAGTACAATGCATCTCCAGCATGCCATATGTATAAAACTGAATGTCATCAACCACCATAACAACAAAGTTAAGGACATTAAGAGAAAGTGAAGGGCAATGTAGCAATGTAGCAAAGGGCTCGTGGTCCAGATGGCAGGCCACCCGTGTTGACCGAGTTCAATGAAAGCATTCTCAGAACCAGGGACAAGGAAGCAGTGACAGGGTCAGCAGTCTGGATAGTTCACGATTCTCACAGCAACATGGTCAATACCGCTCTCATGAAATATAGAAAATGTGCTATGAGTCATGATAGCAGCAGGATCATCTGCACTGCCATCCATGGTTGTTAAACACATAGGGGGTTATTCTGTCACATGAATAGCGGGGTGGATGTCCCAACGGTTGTGCGGGGAAGTTAGACAGGGGAAGGGAAGGGACGGAGTCTGGGTGGGCGGTGGGCGGTCACCGGCCCTGGACATACAGGGCCGATTCTAATGTCAGCCCTGTAGATCCAGGCAACTTGTGAGGGAAGTTATTCCACCTCCAAGGTGGATGTGGGTTTTTTTTGGGCTTGGGGTGCAGATGGGGCCTGAGGACCCTTAGGAGGCCAGATCGGGGGTTGGGATGCAGGGAATTCACCTTTGAAGTCCGGTGGCCGGCATCATGGCTTTTAAATAGAGCCACGGTGCCACGGCCATTTAAAAGCCCTGACTGAGTTAGCCGGGCAGTGCCTGTACATGCAGGCCAGGCTGAATCACAGTCCCGGCCTGCATATAAAGGCCTGATCGCGATTCTGATCCCGTGGGGCTGGATGTGCCCTGCAGGATCAGAATCATGAGCCCCTCTGCATGCCCAGTCAAACCCTATACCCATCACCTTTCATGACATCACTCTGCATAATGCATGCTTGTCCATCACAACCATCACTTTGGGTGGGGAGGAGTCTGCAACTCATATCACATCTCAGAGGCTACATCAGCTGTTTTATTTATTTAACAGCTTTTTTATATCACTTTATCATTTTAGTCAAAGCCGTTTACATTGTAACTTAAACTTGGTAATGTACATTAAACAGGGACATAGATAACTTGGATTCTTCTGAGGCAATGGGGAGTTAAGTAACTTGCCCAAGGCCACAAGGAGTGCTAGTGGGAATTGAACCCTGGTCTCTTGGTTCACAAGCCAGTATTCTAACCATTAGACTACTTCTTCACTCTAAGCTGTTCCCTGCCCAAAACCTGTACAGGTGCAGGATAGTGCTCCAAAATTAGTTTGACCAGTGAGCTTGGAGGTGTGGGCATTTCAGCCCTATCATGGGTGTGGAGTGCTGAACGTAAGTACCAATATTGTGGACCTCTTTGAACTTTTTAGGGTGGGAGGAGTGGTGCCAGTGAACCATCAGGAACCTCTGCATGCAACAAGGTGGATAGCACAGCTCCACTGCACATCCCGCACATCTCCCTTTTCCTCTGCGCCCCTTTTCCGCATACAGCCTACATTGCTTACCCTCCTGTGCACATCTAGCCCCAAACCTTGCTGTTAGAGCCACTCTTCCAATGCCATGCCATTGCCCACTCCATTGGCTACCTTGCTCACAAACACAGTGGAATGCTCATGCTGCACCTGCCTACCAAGCACAATGACACCAGTGTCAGTGGCATATGTGAGGCAAGCTGGATGTTTTATCCACACCTGGAGTTGCTGATGCTGGTGATGATGGTCCACAAGCCTCTATCAACAGTAGTCTCCAGAGTGAGGAGAGGAACCTCCATGAGCCACTTCCTGGTACATCAGCATTAACCATGGAGACCAGCCAGAGGGCAAAGGAGGTCAGCAATGCTGAGGACAGGGCAGCAGATGATGCAATGCTGCAAGAAGAGGATGAGAGGACCAGGGA
The DNA here is from genome assembly GCA_033557465.1 of Ichthyophis bannanicus. NCBI lineage: Eukaryota > Metazoa > Chordata > Amphibia > Gymnophiona > Ichthyophiidae > Ichthyophis > Ichthyophis bannanicus. The sequence continues at coordinate 1,393,661,536 of CM066031.1, read as the reverse complement.
GGAGAAGTTACATGATGAGCAGGAGCAACACATGGTGCCACCACCGGCACTCAGCATTGTCACTGATTTACCTAATGAGAAGGTGCCACTTGATTCACCAGGGGTAGCCAACAAATGCAGAAAGCAGCAGCTGATACACCATGGGGAACAACTCCTCCAGCAGAATGAGGAGTACCTAGTGATGGGGAGGGAGTGTAATGAGATCCTGCGAGACATCCTGCCAGTGCACAGGGAGAGAAGGAAAGAAAGTCTTCAGTGTCTGCAGCAGCTGTAATGCATCAGCCTGCTACTGGACAGATTGATATTGCATTTTAGCCATCTAGCCTTCCCGGGACCCCAACTGGCTACTATCTCTTTCAATGTTCCCCCTGCCTCTGCACTAACTACTTCAGATCTCACACCCATCAGCAGCGATGTCAGAAGTGCTAGGGTCAATCAGCATGAATCACAGGAGCAAAACCCGACCAATATCCTAGGTGCACCACCACGGAGTTGTGGCTCCTCCCATGCTTCCCTAACTTCCTAGCTGCCAAGGGACAGGGTGAGGAGGGAATGGGGAAAGTTGTGGAGGACTCCTCAAAGTCTAGTGAGAGCAGTGAGGAGGGTTCTTACATTGCTACTCAGTCCCTACCCATCCCTCAAGGCCGGGACAGTAGGGGACACAGTACAAGGGGAAGGGGCAAGGGCAGGGCAGCACATCAAGTAGATGTTACGGTCACAATGTCCATTGCTGCTTCATGAGGGGTTAGCTCGATTGTGTGTGGAAAGCCAAATTTTGCTACAATAGTGCTATATTGTGTGTGTGTTCTGGGGCATCCCTGGGTGGTTTTGAGGGGAGGCAGAGGAGAGAGGTGGGGGATGTGAAGGGGGAGGCTGGGTGCCTGTGGGGATCCCTTACAGGCTGTTGATTCTTGTTTAACTGGGCCAGTGGAAAATTGAAGTCATGTCCCTGGGGGTCACAGGATGGAGGTGGGTGGTGAGTGGCCTGAGGGTGCAGGCTTTCTGTGAGTGGGTATGGGTGGCAGGACCTGGTATGCTATCATTATATGTTGGCTGCATGACAATAAAAACAAATCTCACATGATGTGATTCTGTATGAACTGGTTCCTTGCTTTCTCTCCTTGTCTGTATGGCTGCTCCTGCTTATCTGGGGTAATATTACTGCCCTCCTCCATGTCGACCTCCTCCATTGTGTTCTCCAGGGGTAGAAGCAGGCTCCTCCTCTTGGTTAGTATGTGAAGCATGCAACATGCCATGAAAATCTCACACCCTTTCTGGGGGCTGTATAGTAACTCTCCCCCTGACCACTCCAGACATTGGAACAGGATTTGAGCTAGCCAAATGTTCGCTCGATAATAGACCGCATGGTCTGGTGAGCCCAGTTGTAGCACTTGTCTGCCTCTTTGTGGGGTGAAACAACAGGGATCATGAGCCACCTCCTCAACTGGTATTCCTTGTTTCCTTCAGGACAAGAAGGAGGGGAAAGGGGATGGAGAGAAGAACCTTATTGAGTAGGCAATGTCAGAGACTGTGTTGTCCTTGTCACTGCTATAGCTCACATCCAGTCCTATGTCTCTATCCCTCTGTCAACGAACTTTAGCCAGCTGATGGACAGCTGGTGGCTGCCATGTGATTCCACTGTGCTCACCATGCCCTGTACCCAGTATGCCCAGTGACTCCATGATGTCTGCCCTGCCATTCCTCATATCCCCTCCCTCCTTCCTCCATGGCCACCTGGGCTAAATAAATCCCAGCAACCCCAGGGCTGAGCACTGTTCTGGGCTGTGCCTCCCAATGAATGCTTGTCTACCCCCTTGCATCTCTCTGTGGCATGCTTCCTGAGGAGTGCCCTACCTTCCTACTTAACTAACAGCACAGTGCTGGCCATCCCATTCAAGCAGTGCACTTCCAGCAGCTGCTGATTTCTTCTTTGCTTCCTTACTAGTGTTGAGGATGGAATTTGTATTCTGCTCCTTGGTGTATTCGCCTGTGGGCACCCCCCCCCCCCCATACTACTATTTCAATCCAGATAGCGTGATTTGCTGCTAGCATATGATGCTCCATGCAATCACAAATCTCTGGCTGCTTTTTTGTTAGATTTGGCAGCACATGTTGGAACATAGAGGAGGTGTATGCATACCAAGAAGTCAGACACTCATGATTTCTCCACTGCTGAATTGCTCATGGATGCCTGAATGTGCCAAGATGTAGGCATCATGGCATGACCCTAGGAAGCAAGGAAACACATTGGTTATTTCACCTTTGGCATAGCAGACCACCTGCATGTTCATGGCGTGATAAGTCTTTCTACTCCTGTAAGTGGCTTCCCATGCCCTAAGGGGCTGTAGGACTACATGTGTGCAGTCTAGGGCATCTAAAACTGGGGGAAAGCCTTCCTTCTGGTGAAATTGCAGTATGGTCTGTTACCTATGCTGTACTGAGCTTGGGAAGCTTATGTATTCTGAGGAGGAATGCTGCCTGGAACTGCATCAAACATAGTGACTCGCTGATGCTTGCTGTGGTAGCAAGCACAGACTGAAAGCTGCCAATGGCCAAGAATACCAGGGCAGTTGTAATCTTGATGTGAACAGGTATGGGATGGCCTCTCTGTATGGTGGCACTGAGATCTGGCTCCAGCTCTTGTCATGGGTATGGCATGCCATCCATGAGCCCCATGTATTGGGCCCTTGCACAATATAACCTCTGATCAGGTTGCCCTCTCCATGCTCTCCTTTGCTGCCTGTTGAGCTCCTCCTCATTAACCACTACAAACTGCCTGTTCATATTCTACATTGCTGCTTCTATGCACCAATACCTCATGGGGTCCACAACCTACACCCTTTTGCTACCTACAAACACACAGTGCTCTTTGAGAAGCAGAAATAGATATGGACTCTCACACACAACCACACAGACCCTGATACCTGCACCCACACTGATAGTTACTCACCCTCCTCAGCTCCTTCACTCCATAGCACACAGACACACACACAGAGACATATTCCCACTACCATGGCTGGAACAAAAACAGGAGTGGGTAGCTGTACATGTGGGAGAGAGGGTCCAGGGATGTGGTGCTAGGTTGTGGAGAACAGCAGCCAGGCGTCTGTGGCCAGGTAGGGGGAAAGGGTCACAGTGACAGATGAATAGGGAGCGCAGTTGAGATAAAGGGGGTCTCACAACATGGTACTTCAGTAGACAGTGATGACAGTGCCATGATAGTGCCATTGAATATCCCTCTCAGTGACAGTTACACAGTTTACAAGACTCTAAACCATGTAAAGCCCTTTGAATATCGGGGACCTAGTCTCTGCGCTTACCTTCTTCCATTCCCAAATCTTTCTTACCTCTTAAGTTCTGTCTCAAGACAGATAGGCAGTGCTTCAGTCTCTTGCCCCTTCATCTGACCCTTGTCTCTGTTTCACACACCTTGCCATCTGTTCCTCACCATCTCTTTTACCCTTCCAATTTTTTACCTTCTGTCTCCTCTACATTCCTTATGCTTACTGCTCTCTGATATGTTTATCATTTCCATCTTTTGCTTTCCAACCCCTTATCATCTCATTCCAATCTTTCCCTCTCCTCACCTATTGCTCTGCATCCATTGTTGTTGTTAAGTGCTGTCGAGTCAGTGTCGACTCATGGCGAACTTCTCAATAGTTGACCTAAACTGTGTTCAGTCATCAGTCAGACAGCTCATTGTTGATAGAGTGGCATCCATAACTGCTGTTAGTGTATCGATCCATCTCATTGCCGGCCTTCCTCTTTTGCGTTGACCTTCTATCTTGCCAAGCATTATGTCTTTCTCTAATGATCTCTCTCTTTGCATGATGTCTCCAAAGTATGAAAGTCTAAATCTTGTCATCTGAGCTTTTAAGGAAAGCTTAGGTTTGGTCTCTTCTAGTACTGACTGGTTTGTTCTTCAAGCAGTCCATGATATACACAGTATTCATCACTAACACCATAATTCAAAGGCATTAATTTTCTTCCTGTCTATCTTTTTCAATGTACAACTTCCACGTCCATGTAATGTTATTGAAAATGCCATGGCTTGGACAAGTTGAATCTTTTTATGGAGGGAGACATCTCAATGATGCCTGCAAGGAAATGGAATCTAAAACTATTAGAGGAATCTAAAACTATTAGAGGAAGAACTAGTTCAGCTTTCCTAAAGCTAAGAGAGTTAAAGAAAAAATTCCTGCCTCGAAGTGGAATGCTACAAAACGCTCAAGGATCCATGTTGAATGATGCTGAGAAGATCAAGAAAAGGTGGAAAGAATATACAGTCATTAAACCATAAAGATCAAGTGGACCAACAGACATTTCAACCTGTACCTTATGATCAGGAACCATTGGTGATGAAAGAAGTCAAAGCAGAATTGAAAGCCTTATCATAGAACAAAGCACCGGGCATTGATGACATTCCCATTGAAGTGTTACAACAATTGGATGAAGCTGTTACCATACTTACAAGGCTCTGCCAGGAAATTTGGAAGACAAATTCATGGCCAACTGACTGGAAAAGATCTGTGTTTATACCAATACTGAAGAAAGGCGATCCAACTGATTGTGGAAATTATCGCACAATCACTCTGATCCCACATGCCAGCAAGATTCTACTCAAGATCACTCAGCAGAGACTACAGCCATATCTGCAATGAGAACTGTCTGAAGTGCAAGCAGGGTTCAGGAAAGGGTGAGGAATGAGAAGCATCATCATGGATGTGAGATGGATCCTTCAAAAAACAAAAGAATACAATTGATTACTGCAAGACTTTTGACTGTGTAAACAATGAGAAACTCTGAGCCATATTAAGAAGCATGGTTATACCAGAACACTTGATAGTTCTCTTGCACAACCTTTACATAGTAACATAGTAACATAGTAAATGACGGCAGATAAAGACCAGCATGGTCCATCCAGTCTGCCCAGCAATACGGTAAGAGTAGGTGCACCTGGCGCTCTGTGCAGGCCACCCCTCCCCATGTCTTTGTTTAGGGGTGGACCCATCACTCCATGTAGGACACCCCTATTGTACATTGATCAAGAAGCAACAATTTGAATGGAACAAGGAGAAACAGAATGGTTTAAAATCAGCAAAGGTGTATGACAAGGCTGCATTCTTTCTCCCTGCCTGTTTAATTTATATGCAGAACAAGTCATCAGAGAAGCAGGACTGTATGAAGACAACCAAGGTGTAAAGATTGGTGGAAGACTCATCAACAATTTTTGCTATGCTGGCTGAAAGTGAAGACGATCTGAAACATTTGCTTCTCAAGATCAAGGAACATAGTCTTAAAACTGGCCTGCACCTTATCATAAAGAAGAAAAAGATCCTCATAAATGGCAAAATCAATAAGTTCATTGTTGATGGAGAAGAAATTGAAATAGTTGACAACTTTAAACTACTTGGATCAACAATCAATAAAGAAAGGGCAAGCAGTCAAGAAATCTGACGATGCATTGTCCTTGGCAGAATGGCTATGAAGGACCTAGACAAGATCCTCAAGAGCAGAGATGTCTCTCTCCATACAAAGATTCAACTTGTCCAAGCCATGGTATTTTCAATAGCATCATATAGATTTTATTTATTTATTTATTTAGACAGATTTGTATACCACCTTATCCTACAATCAAAGTGGTTACATCACATTGGAGGGTTACATTTAACATGTGGGTACTTTACAACATTTAACATGAGGGTATTTAACAACATTTAGACAGCACAATTGGTGGGTTACAATTAGTATGAGGGTACTTAACAACATTATGGAGGGTTACATTTAGCATGAGGGTGCTTAACAACACTATACAATGAACTCCTAATTGTAGTTGGGATGATTGGGTATTGAGTTGGCGGAGGTAGTTGCAATACCATTCAGGTGGGGACTGTTATCTGTCTGCTCATATGTTTCTATAAAGAGAAGTGTTTTAAGGGCCTTGCGGAAATCTGTGATGTCTTCTATTGCCCTCAGGCTCATTGGGAGGGAGTTCCATAGTGTGGATGCCAGTAATGATGGAGCTCTTCTTGAAGTATTTTGTTTAGTCTTGTGGTATCCTCCAGGTGTGCCGATCATGTTGTCATTATTAGTCCTTCTTGGTCTATTACTGATATCCCTTGTTATGATATCTTGGAGTGCATTTGCGGAGAGATGGTGAATGATTTTCAAGATGATCAGGATTGTTTTAAATTTTGCTCTGGCTACCATTGGGAGCCAGTTTAGTTGCTGTAAGATGGGGTGATGTGCTTAGCTCTTGGAGTGTCTGTATTGATGCGTGCTGCAGTGTTTTGCACCATTTGGAGTGGGTGTAAGGTCTTCTGAGGGAAGCCTTGATATAACAAATTTCCGTAATCAAGTAGAGGTGTAATGAGTGCTTGGCACACTGTGCGGAAGTGGTCCTGGTGGAGTAATGGCTTTATCTTTCTTATGGTCCTCAAATGTTGATAGGCCTTGCTTGCAGTTTTGGTGATATGAGATTTCAAGTTCAGCGCTCTATCCATTGTGATGCCCAGGTATTTAACTTCATCTTTGACTACTATGAGTTTGTTTAGAATGCTGATAGTCTGTAGTGGAATGAAGGTGGGGTTCCTGCTGACGAACATTGCCTCAGTTTTATCGTAGTTGACCATTATGTTATGGGCTGTGAGCCAGGCATTCATGTCTTCAAGGCATTTGTTTATTGTTATGGTGTTAAGTGCTAGTAGGTTGATTGGAGCATTCACCATGATGTTGTCAGCATATATGTGATAGTGGAGTTTGTGTTGTTTGATGATGTTGCATATGGGTTGGATGTAAATATGAAAGAGCATTTATGACAGGGCTGAACCTTGTGGTATTCCCTGCGTGACGGGGAACTGCAATGATTTCTTTTAGTCACATTTGACTTGTTGTGTTCGATTTTCCAGGTAAGAGGTGAACAATTTCAGGGTATTCTTGCGTAGTCCTATCTGTTGCAGGCGCTGCAGTAATCTGGCATGGGACACTGTGTCAAAGGCTGCCGAGATGTCTATGAACACTAGTAGGAATCCATTCTTTATGTTATCTATGCCTCCATCTCTCTAGCAGCGCTACTCTTTTCTTCTGGGGATACATGGCAACATACTTTCTAGGGAGCAATAGTTTTTGTTTTCTGGCCTGGCCACAACAGCATTAACTCTTCTGCAGCTAGGGGCCACAGATGCCACACTATCTAGTAGGTGGGGGCCACACTTCTAATAGCACTTTCTTTGGTTGCTTCTTTTTCTTTAGCAACTAGTGGCATAGATTCTGCTGGCAATTAGTGGTTTTCCTTTTTGGTAAATAGAGTGATGGGCTTCATCAAATGTACAGAAGCTCTTTCTTCACACACATGCTGCAATAGGAACAGGTACCTTACCACTTAAGAAAGCTTGCTCTAAGTTAATTGTCTTAATGGATACAGGGCAGGCAAAAGATAGAAGGCACAATAGCACACGTGAAATGTCTGTGCTGTTTTTAGTGTGTGCTACAAATGCTGTGAAAAAACAAAAAACTTAGTGTTCTGTAGGTTTAAAGATATAATCATAAATATATACGGTCTGTGTAATTTTACCTCTTTTGTCTTTTAGTCCAGTGTTATACAAGAATATAGTACCATTCTTTGTCTCGGTTTATTCAAAATGGGTACAACTGAAAGGAACAAGCATAGATAATTCAAGTTTCTTGAACAATTTATACTCAATAAAAGGTCCTATTTTCTTAGCTGCATGAGCTGTTAATACAATTCTTAGCATGAAGTAACACGTAACACTTAATGCAGTCTGTTAGGAGTTAACTCATGTTATGTGCCAAGTTAACAGCACAGAATGGGGCAGACAACTAGCTGGGACTGCATCTTGCAGTTAACACAGAGCTGGTTTCCAAGCAGATAAAACAGTACCATCTGAATAGGTGTAGCTAACCACATCAAGTTATCTGCAGTGCAGTTAATGCATGCTAAGAAATCTTTCTCTATGTTAACTGAAATGAAAAAATGCTTGGAATGCCCCAACAGCTCATGCAGAGGTTTTTGAATGCTAATTATGGCAGTTAACACATGGTAACTACAAAGATTTACCACAGTTTAGCCCCTAGTTATTAAAGTGTGGTAATGTTTTGCAGTTAATGTAAAATTAATTAATTGCTAAAATTAAAGCCTTGTCATCTGCTTTAAACAGGTGGAGGCCGATTCAGCTCCCCGCACATCTAGCCGCAGTGCCCGGCCAAAATCTGGATGTGCTGGGGATATACCTGATTCTGCTGCCGTGGGGCCTGGACATACCCGCAATGTCAGAAATGGGGACACAGACATCCAGGGTGCTCCCCATATGCCGAGGAGTTCGACGTACGGAGAGCTGCCCATCCCCATGCCAGAACACCACTGCTGGGGTGAGAGAGTAGTGGCATTCTGGTATCATGGCAATGAGCCATGATGGATCGCAACCATGGCCCCCATTGGCTCCTGCAGACCACGACCCATGTGGCACCGGAGGTCCAATGGCCCGGATTGTGGCTGCAGGGGCCCGGCAGGGCCAACAGCATGTGGTGTGGGGGGCTGCGGCATGCAATCGCTGATGCACCCAGGACTTATTCCACCTTGGGGTGGATACGCTGGCCATCCTGGGGGCTGCCGGGAATGTATAGTGGCTTGACCTGAATAAGCCTTGTACATTCTACCCATGTATACTGCTCCCTGCACAAATGCTGTGTGCATATAGGGAGCACTGGAGGTAGAATTGAGGCCAAGATCTGAGCACGGGTTGGATGTCCAGCTCGCACATCCAACCCCACTATTCACAGGACAGAATGCCCCCTTAATGTACAGTTACTTACTATTTTTTAACTGTAAGGTGCGGCCCTTGCCCATTTTGAGCCCATTCTCTGTCATGTTCTCTATTATCTAGTAACGCTGAAAGCACTGCACAGTCTTGAAGGACTAGAAAAAGGGACTGCTACTTCTGGAGAGAGATCTGCAATTGTGAGTATATACTTCTGGGAATTTTCTGAAAGGACTTCTTTGTATTAAAGCTAATTAATCTGTGAACACAGTGTTTTTTGTTAAATCAGTCAGGGCCTAGTAGCAGCAGTTTAAGTTTAAATTTAAAACACAGAAGAGAACTTTCTGGTTACATTCCATACCAAGCAGAGAGCTTGTAGTTTAAATTTAATAGTCACTCAGGGCCTAGTATCAGCAAAGTACTTCTAGTTTAAATTTAAAACACAGAAAAGAGCTTTCTGGTTAAATTTAGAACCCAGCAGAGAGCTTGTAGTTTAAATTTCATAATAAGTCAGAGCCTAGCAGCAGCAACGAGCTGTAATGTAAATCAAATCAGAATATAACTTAGCATAAAAGGCAAAACAGGGTCAGTACTCTGTGAGCAACAAATAAAGTCTTCTAGAGACCTTTACAAAGAGGCCTTCTACCTAGGGGGCAAGAGACCTGTGAAACGTTTTCAATAGGTGTTACCACCAGGTGGCAGGTCAAAAGGCCATTTTGAAAGACTCCTTCTATCCAAGCAAGGACTGTTAATCACCCAGGAAGTTGGTCACAGCTTACCTCAGAAGCACAGGCATAAATAGCTCAACCAGAGCTCTGTGATCCTCAGTCTTGAAGGACTAGAAAAAGGGACTGCTACTTCTGGAGAGAGATCTGCAATTGTGAGTATATATGTCTAGGAATTTTCTGAAAGGACTTCTTTGTATTAAAGCTAATTAATCTATGAACCCAGTGTTTTTTGTTAAATCAGTCAGGGCCTAGTAGCAGCAGTTTGTTTAAATTTAAAACACAGACCAGAACTTTCTGGTTACATTACATACCCAGCAGAGAGCTTGTAGTTTAAATTTAATAGTCACTCAGGGCCTAGTATCAGCAAAGTACTTTTAGTTTAAATTTAAAACACAGAAGAGAGCTTTCTGGTTAAAAGATAGAAAGCAGAGGATAGGGCTAAATGGCCTATTTTCCCAATGGAGAAAGGTGAATAGTGGTGTACCCCAGGGATCTGTGCTGGGTCCACTGCTTTTTGACATATTCATAAATGACCTGGAAAGGGAAATAACGAGTGAGGTTATCAAATTTGCAGATGACACAAAACCATTTAAAGTTGTTAAAACCCAAGAGGATTGTGGAAAATTGCAAGAGGATCTTGATAAATTGGAAGACTGGGCATCAAAATGGCAGATGAAATTTAATGTGGACAAGTGCAAAGTTATGCACCTAGGGAAGAACAACCCAAACTATGGTTACACGATGCAATGTTCCACATTAGTAACCACCACCCAGGAAAAAGATTTAGGCGTCATTGTGGATAACATGTTAAAACCATCGACCCAGTGTGCAGCGGCGGCCAAGAGAGCAAATAGAATGCTAGGTATGATAAGGAAAGGAATGGAAAATAAAACAAAAGATATTATAATGCCTCTATATCGTTCCATGGTGAGACCGCACCTTGAATATTGTGTGCAATTCTGGTCGCCGTATCTTAAAAAGGATATAGCGTTATTAGAAAAGATTTAGAGAAGAGCCACCAAAATGGTAAAGGGGATGGAAGGATACTCCTATGAAGAAAGGCTAAAAAGGTTAGGGCTCTTTAACCTGGAAAAGAGACGGCTGAGGGGAGATATGATAGAAGTCTATAAATTAATGAACGGAGTGGAACGGTTAAACGTAGATCGATTGTTTACCTTATCAGAATATAGAAAGACTAGGGGACGTGCAATGAAGCTACAGAGTAAACTATTTAAGACTAATAAAAGAAAATATTTTTTCACTCAACGTGTAATCAAACTCTGGAATTTGTTACCGGAGGATGTAGTAAAGGCTGTTAGTGTAGCTGGGTTTAAAAAAAGGTTAGGACAAGTTCCTGGAGGAAAGGTCCGTAAAGCATTATTAAGAAGGGACCCAGGATATCAATGCTTGACCCAGTACAAGCATTGTGGAACCTGTGTCTTTTGGGGAACTGCTAGGTACGTATGACCTAGATTGGCCACTGTTAGAAACAGATACTGGGCTTGATGGACTTTGGTCTGACCCAGTATGGCATATCTTATGTTCTTATGTTCTGCTGCTAATGGTCCCTTTAACTGTTAGTGTGACACCTGCATTAACTATTAGCATGCGTTAATTGCCCCATCAAAAGCTAACACAGCTTAGAAAATAGGCCCCTTAATAAGCAGCACCCAAAATGTCTGTCTCAATAGGATTTATTATGCAAATTGCCGCCTGACTGAAGACTGAACAGAATTTAGGACAACTATCCAGAGGGTTGCCATAAATCAACAGCGACTCAACGGCACTTAACAACAACAACATGAACACTCCATGAACAATAGACATATAGGAGGTTATTCTGTGCCATGAATAGCGGGGATGGATGGCCCAACATGTTGTCCATCTCCGCTATTTGTGTCTTCATCCAGCTATCACTAACTTCCCCGCCGGTTGTGCGGGGAAGTTTGATTGGGGAGGAGAAGGGGCGGCTCAGGGGCAGAGACTGGGTGGTCGCTGGACCTGGATGTACAGGGCCAATTCTAATGTCGGCCCTGTATGTCCAGAGCCGGCGACATGTGCGGGGAAATTATTCCACCTCTGAGGTGGATTAACTTCCCTGAACGTGTCATTTTTTAAATGCCGGGGTGCGGATGGGGCAGGGAGGCCAGAGAGCATTCCCCGCAGACCGACCCTGGCCGTATGAGGCCAGATCAGGGGTTGAGCTGCGGGGAATTATCTTTAATTTGAAGTATCCATCATCGCGGCTCTTCAATGGAATCCTGGTGCCATGGCAACATGTCACCACGGTGCCACGGCTCCATTAAAGAGCCTTGACTGAATTAGCCGGGGACAGTCCTGCACGAGCAGGTCAGACTGAATCACAGTCCCGGCCTGCACATGCAGGACTGTTCGCGATTCTGATCCTTCAGGCCTAGACATGCCCCATGGGATCAGAATCGCGACCCACTCTGTACGTCTGGTTTAGCCCGGACATACAGAGGGGATCGACGTCCAGGACGGAATCGAGCCCATAGTGAAACACCTCAGTAAACAAACCCAGATCCTCCCAATTATCTGCTCCATGTATGCTGTAATAAATCACCCTCAACACTGCTACAATTGCATTATCTGTTACCCCATATAATCCTCTAACTTTAATCTCCCCTGTGCAATGTAATTTTTATTTGTGTTTTGGTTCATGTTATATGTAAACCGCTCTGAATCCTATGATAGGGCGGTATAGAAAAACTGTTAAATAAATAAATAAAATAAGTGTATCAGTTTTTCTGCTGTCTTAACATTCTTTCATGAATACATGAACTATAAGCTGATTTCCTACTCTTTCTGATATTCTGTGGCAAAGATATGTTGTGCTCTGAGTATATTTTAGAAGGTTGCAAATCTCTAGTCCCTTGGGGATGATGTTTCATCTTTGCATTGTGCTTTTAGTTTGGAGAAACTGTTGAGTCTTTCCCACATACAGTTCCTTTTGCTGAGGTATTTCATGTGCTTGAGAAAGAGGCCATTTTAGTTTTAAGACTAAAATAAAAATGAACAGAACAAAGACATAGAATTTATGACTCACAATAATAGCTCTCCTGTCTTTCTTCTTCAATGTCCAACTTTCTCATTCATATGATGTTATTGAAAGGTGCTGGCAAAGCATACTGGGCCCGATTTTGCTTTGGGCAAGGCTAAGCACCGTAGCCGCATAGCCCTTCCCGCTAACCCCTTAACCCTTTAACCCTGGATGTTCACTTCCAAGGCGACAGAAGTGAATATCCAGGATTCGCTGCACAGCCTTGAAGCCACTGAGCCTAACCGGGCAGCAGCGATTTTCCATGCTGCCCGGCTAGAACTCTGTTCCGTAAAGAAAGGGTTTTTCTCGCCTATATTTTTGGCACAGAGCACTTATCGGGCAGCATGGAAAATCATTGCTGACTGGTTAGCGCTTGCCTCCACTCCCACTCTGCCCTGGAATGCCCCCAACATGCCCAAATGCTAACCAGATGGCATCGGGGCACATAGGGGACTTAATCGTGGATTTTCAATGGCCCTAGCCATGTAGGTGCCTTTGAAAATCCCCGATTAAGGCATTTACATGGTTAACATGAACTGTTAACCATGTAAATGCCTTCGAAAATTGGGCCCACTGTATACCATCGACTGCCTGAAGAACAAATTAGTTGGTATTAGAGGAGATCAAACCTAAGCTTTTCTTAGAAGCTCAAATAACAAGACTCTGACTCATATTTTGGAGACATCGTGTGAAGAGAAACATCATTAGAGAAAGTCATCATGCTTGGCTTTGTCATCATCTAAAGAGGAAGGCCAGCAATGCAAGGGATCGATATAATAACAGCAGCTATGGATGCCTCTGTATTAACAATTAACTGCCTGACTGAAGCCTGAACATAGCTTAGGACAACTATCTAGAAGGTGGCCATGAGTTGATATTGACTCAATGGCATTTAACAATAATGGCCTTTAATATTTGAGTTCATAGTTCTGGTGGGGTATTACTTTAAACACCCTTCTCTGTTTACAATCAGATCGATAATCTAAAATACTTATGTGGTCAGCACTGGGTGCTAACCACATAGGTACGTTAATAGATAAAATTTGACCAAATAGCTTGATGTCTGACCAAAATGTAACTGTTTAAAATTAGGTGCTTGGGCCACAATGCAGCCAGATAATAGTTATATCCATCCACTATCTGGATATATTTGTCCATTTAGAGGGAACACATAGATAGTAATCCTAACTTGAATGAATAAACTATCAGATTACATTCAGGACTGCATAATCAGCGGTTCTACCTTTAGAATAAGGCCACTGAATATTGAGTATAAAGACGAGCTGATTAATTATTCATGGTTTTCATGTAGCAACTGTCTTTCTGAATATTGTTCTCAATTTTTCTAGCATCCCAATAAATTCAAACCTGCTAATTGTATTATCTAGTTACTATATGACCCTTCCTGAAGATCTTTACAGTAGTAAAGTGTTGTCCTCTTACTATATACACTATTAACATTAGTAAAGTGATGTCCTCTCACTATATATTTGCTTTCTTCCTTCAGCTTTGCCATCTGAAAAACAAGATAGATGTGGTCTTGGAAGCCTATGGACTGTGGATTTATGGATAATTCCTTTATTGGTCCATTATAAGCTATCACAACCTACAATAATCCTATATTATGGCTACAAGAACTCTCTCTTTAGAGCAAATTCAGGAGCTAGTAATAAATGTTGATTAGTCTCCAGCCTGTCAGATATTCCCCTAGAGGTGTAATACATGAACTTTGCAGACTAATATATCTGTTACATCATCGTAATACTGCTGTAATTTCCCCAGAGAATCAGCACTTCTTAGGAAACATTGAAGAGGTTCAAATGTTTTATGAATGGGAAATTTCTCAGCACTTTGAGGGTAATTTTAGAAGGGTGGCCTAGATTTACATGCGTTTTCACATCTGTATTTCAAGCCTATGTTATAAAGTAAGGCATGTAGATACTTCATAAAATAAGGTCGTAAGTGGTCCAAAATGCGCATTAAACTAGACACAAACATTCACACATGCTCTATGGCAGGTATAAATGCCCGTGACTAGATTTTTCAAGAATACACATAAGTTATGGTATTTTATAACTTACACTTGTCCAAACTCCACCCCTGTACATGCCCATAGTGAAAGTACGCAACATTGGTCTGACACACGTACTTACAGAATAGTGACTGATTACATTATGCATGTAAGTGGCCATCTACACATGGAAACCACTAAAATATTGTGCTTTCCGCGTATAAATGCACTCTTAAGTCTAGGTGGCCCTTACAAAACTACCCTATTGAAGTGCATTTATTTATATTCTCTTATATACTGTGCTATTCTGCATCAGTGCAGTTTACATTGAACAAACTGAAATTACATTGAACAGGGCATTATAACTTGGAAATAACTATTTTACAGGGAACATGGGCTATGGAGGGTTAAGTGGCTTGCCCAAGACCACAAGGAGCACCTGTGGGACTAGAAACCCCAGTCCTTCCGGCCCAAGGTTGCTGTCCTCTAGTGGGATTTCAACCCCTGACCTTCCGGCCTGAAGTACCTTGCCCCAACCACTAGGCCACTCCTCCACTCGTAGTGTAGAGACCCCTTGAATGTCACTGCATTGAGCAACAGAGACCTTCAGTGTCCCTTTCACATTACTACAATACAATGGCATGCGGTGATATTTACAGGAGGGGATTCAATAAATGTGCTAATTATTAGTGCAATGTACAACTTATCCTAAGTTAATCTACTCCCCTTTTGTGAGCTGAACTGGTGGTACAGCTTCCTGAAAGAACCATGAAAATGTCCATACTACTTGAAACAAAACTAGATAGCAATGTCATACCTTGGTCTCTTTCCAAGAGTCGCTTGCAACATTTGGTGAAATTCTGTAGTCTATGCAACAACAAGAGGGGCTTGGTGGCCACAACATAACAGCTCACAGCCCCATAAAAACATCACCCATATCCCTTCCCACTCCTCTTTCCCCCTGTACACTGTGTCCAACAGCTTTGTCCTCTCTTTCAACCACCATTTGTGCTTTCTCACACACTTGTCTCTCTTCCCTTCACCCTATGCTCCCTTCTTGCTTCTCCTACTGTCCTCTTACTTCCTCTCTTTCCCCCACCCCCTTTCCCCAGCTCCCTCCTCTTCCCCTCTTTCTTTCTCTACTCCTTCTCTTCTTAGCCTGATCCCACCCAGGGGTGGCCCAAGGGGGGGTGTGGGGCCTTGTGCGGAGACTCGGTGCAGGGCCACATTTGCATAAGGACCTCATTTACATAAATATTTGCATAATGTTAACATGCACTAACTTTTAGTGAACATGCCTCTTAATGAGTGTATGGATAAAGAAAGACAATCAGATTTTTACATTACTATATTCCAGTGCCAACCGCCAGGCACATTAGGAAGTACTACAAACACTGCCCATTTAGAACCCATAGCAAACCCACCATATCTTAACAGTACTACCAGGAGTCATAACACACCAAACCCTACCTATCAAAAGGCAACACTGTAAATATTAAACCAATACATCTCAGAGAATACCAATACATCTCCTACTGGGGAAAGAGAACAAGTGGCACTGTCAAATAGAAACTACATAAATAGAATACCTCAGCTTGGTTACACCATTGGAACATAGACCATCACCAAACAAAGAACAAGGGATCACAATTTAGAAATAGGAAGACAATAATTAAACTGAGAACCCCAAAAGCCAAACGTGGAATGTAAAACAACACTGCAGAAATAAAACTATAAATTAATTTCCTCTTGTACTAAACAAAATGCAGATGTTAAAGACTCACATTTCCTAGAGCTGACATATTCCAGTTAATAAATTCAAAATAAAAAAAAGTATTTTTCTACCTTTTATTGTTTGTGCATTTTATTTTTCAATTGTAATTGCTCCAGTCACTTTCTTCTGGTTTCTTCTTGTCTTCTGCTAACTCTCCATTGTCTGCTATCCATTTGTACTTTCTTCTAGTTTTTTTCCATTCTCTCTCTACATCTGCTTTAATATACAGATTTTTCCATTTTTGCTCTTTCCACCATCTCTTTCTTTATTCCTTTTTCATCCACTCAAATTTTACCCCTCCATCCTCAATCCCCACTTACTCTCCCAATACCCGGCCAATCATAGATTTTTCTTCCCTCCCACACAAAATAATTTTTCCCCTCTCCATTTCACTCTCCCAGCCCCAGCCCATTCTAGTCCTCCCCAACATCAGCTCCCTTCTAGTTCTAGCCCCACCCAGCATCTGCTCCCTTTTAGTCCCCGTATCAGCCCATTTCCAGTCCTAGCTCCCCCATCAGCCCATTTCCAGTCCTATACTAGCCCCTCCATCAGTGCATTTCCAATGCAAACCCCTCCCATCAGCCCATTTCCAATCCTAGCCCTCCATCAGCCCTTTTTCAGTCCTATCCTAGCCCCTCCATCAGCCCATTTCCTTTCCTATCCTAGCCCCTCCATCAGCCCATTTCTAGTCCTAGCTCTCCCAACACTCAGCCCATTTCCAATCCAAGCCCCCCCATGAGCCCATTTCCAGTCCTAGCTCCCCCATCCATTTCCACTCCTATCCTAGCCCCTCCATCAGCCCATTTCCAATCCTAGCTCCCCATCAGCCCATTTCCAGTCTTTTCCTAGCCCCATCATCAGCCCATTTCCAGTCCTAGCTCCCCCCCCAATTTTCAGTCCAAGACCCCCACCAAACCATTTCCAGTCCAAGCCCTCCTCCCCACCAGCTATTTCCAGTCCTAGCTCCCCCCCACTTAGACCATTTCCAATCCAAGCCCCCCTATGAGCCCATTTCCAGTCCTAGCCCATCATTCCATTTCCAATCTAAGTCCCCCCAAACAGACCATTTCCAGTCCTAGACCCCCATCAGCCCATTTCCAGTCCAAGCCCCCCTCACCATCAGCTATTTCCAGTCCAAGCCCCCCCACTCAGCCCATTTCCAGTCCTAGCTCCCCCCAACTCAGCCCATTTCTAGTCCAAGCCCCTCCCACTCAGCCCATTTCCAGTATAAGGTCCCCTCCCCATCAGCTATTTGCAGTCCTAGCTCCTACCCCCCACAATTTGCAGTTCAAGGCCCACCACTCAGCCCATTTCCAGTTCAAGACCCCATCCACTCAGCCCAATTCCAGTCCTAGCTCCCCTCCCACAGTCCATTTCCAGTCCAAGCTCCCCTCCCCATCTGCTATTTCCAGTTCAAGCCCCCCTCCAGAGCCCATTTCCAGTCCTAGCTCCCCCCCCCCACAATTTCCAGTCCAAGCCCCCCCCACTCAGCCCATTTCCAGTCCAAGCCCCTCCCCCTCCCCTCCCCTCCTGAAGAGCCCCGCAGCTATCTTAAATTCTTTAGAGGGAGCCAGAGAGGCCCTGGCTCACCTCTAACAGCTGCCGAAGTGAAGCTCATCTTTTTCCTTTTCGGAAGCTGTACTGAAGTTTAGAACGCTGCCGTGCTGAGGTCAAAGGGGACTTCCTGTTTCCCGGCACTCAGCGCAGCAGTGTTCTAAACGTCAGTACAGATGCCGAGGTGAAGGAAATAGATGTGGTTCACTTTGGCAGCTGTTAGAGGTGAGCCAGGGCCTCTCCGCCTCCCTCTAAAGCCACCGTGCCTGCCGGTGCTCAATTCAGGATGTTGTTTTGGCACGGGGCCCTCTGAAATGCGGGTCCCTGTGCAAACAACATTCTTGCTCAATGCCCTGTTCCCACCTCATACCTCTGCTCTGCCCAAACCCTCCTCTTCCCTTTTTGTGTTCTGAAATTTTTTCACTCTTTCTGCCATTCCCTCCTTGCCTTTTAACTTCCCACTCCTTTTTCTCTTCCCATCTTACCACCAGCTCTTCTCTTTTCCTCTTCTCACCCCAATATCTCCTCTCTCTTCCCTCCTTTTGCCCTCCCCCAATCCTTCTGTCTTATCATTCCAAGATCCAACCCTACCTGTACTCACCTCTGTGCTCCACTACCCCATTCATTCTCTCTTTCCCCTCGTGCTGCTTCCCTCTCTCTACCTTCTCCCAGTGATCAGATCAAAATAAGGGCATTGTACTTAACAGGTCCTTTCTCCTCCTACCTCTGTGATGATGATGATAATAACCAAGCTTCTCACTTTTTTTCCTCAGCACCACAGCTTAGAGGGAAGGAACCGGTGATGGACATTTGATCAGTAGGGTTAGTACCGCACTGTGGTGACAGGACTCAGTAGAGGACCAGCAGCAGACTCAGGGCTCCAGGCTGGCTCTGAGATGTGTTAGTACTGATGTTGGGGCAGAAGCAGCCTGAGTAGGAAAGAAGCAGGACTCCTGACTTGGCTCCATAATCAGCAAAGCACTGACATGACCACATGAAGAGCAAATATCAGAAAAGGTACGAAACCGCTCTCCCTAGCCTGCATGCGACTTGATGTAGTGTGCCATGGGCAGGCAGAGAAGCCACAGCTCCTAGTCATGTGCAAGCCAGCAGGACCTATTTCTCAGGGTGTGCAGGAAAAAAAATCATTTTACTTGGTTTCCTGTGTTTGCAGGTCATACATTTTGTTTTTATAAGCTTTTTTCAGGGTAATTTTGTTCATTAAAAATGAGCTGTGGCTGCTGTCCAAACAAAACTAATGGGTCAAAGGTTGCTAGAGGTTTCCAGGCAAATAAATTTTTTATTTTTATTAATCTAGTTTTCTTAACAGTTATCCCCTCAAAACCTAGCTGATTCCATCCGTCTACAACCTTCTCCCCGTCCACTTCACTCAGCACATGGCTATCGCCTCTACCTCCCTGCCCCATCCGCAGCTCACCTGGAAACTACACTTCACTCTGCATTTTTCTTCCTGGCCCCGGCCCTTTGGAACTCGCTCCCATCCACACTCCACACTGAATTGTCCTTCCAACGTTTTAAACGCTTACTCAAAACCCATCTTTTTCAGCAGGCCTTTGACCTCCCAGACTCTCAGAACCATTTTCTCCACCAGTACCTTCTGGACCTCTCTCTTTCTCGCTCATCTGTCCTTTGCTGCTTCTTCCTGTCCTGTCTGAATTAATGGCGTTCTTTTCCTTTTCCTACTTATATTGTTCATATTGTACATCGCCCTGACGCATATGCTTGGACGGTATATCAAGCGATAAATAAAGATAAAGATCATGCCTTGGCCTTGAACTGGTAACCCTTAGATTAAACGGCAATTTTCTTCTAGGAAGAGCTAATGTGTCTCCTTTGCACCTCCCCCCACTGTCAGGAATGCTGATGGAGGACTCCACTTCAAGCTGCTTAGAGGGAACATTGATTAGGGATGGAATATGGGCACTGATGGCACAGTGCAATTAGCACAAGCGTCTTTACTTTTTGGTAACTGCAGCCGTTGCTGTAGTGCAGCTGCACTTAAGACCACCTCAATGGATAATGTTAAGTGCACCCGCATGCCAGTTAACACAGTACCATACATTTGCAATGTGCTAATGGCAGGGGGATTGATGCACGTCTCCTGAGGTTAGCATGGGCCTCCACGCTAGAATGGTAGCCCATGACAGCCATATGGTGAGTGTGGATCTGTGTTCCTGATGGTGGTAGCAGAGTGTGTGTAATGTCCGTGGTGGTCAGATATTGCAAATGTAATGGCACACATGTTGCTTGGGTCTGTTTGTCCAAGACGTAAGTGTGCCATGGGGACCCGGAAATACCATTGCAGTGGGTGTGGTGGCTGCCTTAGCTGGGTACCAGAATCACATAATCTACCTCATACACGTGGACGACATAAAGCCACATGTCTGTGTCTGTGTCATAATATGGAGCATGTAAGGATGCATGAGGAAGGCAGCAGATGGGCATTGAAGGAGTGGGATATGGTTGTATGTACAACGTATATGTGTCAGAGTTTCCAATGGCCAATGGCCACTCAAAGTCAGGGTGCCAAGGTTCAGTTATGCGCTGCATGTGTAGAAGATATCCACTGGCCTAACATCATCAGCCCCCTGCAATTTTGTACGCTGGAGGCAAAAAAGTATTGCTGTCAGAAATATATGAATGTAATATGCATGCATGACCTATGTTAGGCCCCATTGTGGAATGGCTACATCTGTAAAGGCACACCCTGGCGCGCAGCTGACAGTATTTCCAGATGAGGTTAACAGAACCCTGATGAAAACATGTGGTATCTGAAATGTGGTCCACTCACTAGAAATACAGTGCCTCAAGCATAATAACAAAAAGTCACAGAACCTCACAGTGGATGCTGAACCAAGAAAGGGAATGTGTGTTGCAGCATATACTGCAGCTAAAGGTTGTCTGCTCAAAATCACTCTACCGCTAGAGGGGAAGATCATATGATATGCCATACTGGGTCAGACCAAGGTCCATCAAGTCCAGTATCCTGTTTCCAACAGTGGCCAATCTAGGTCATAAGTACCTAGCAGTTTCCCCAAAATACATAGGTTCCACAAAGCTTGTATTTTGTGAAGCAGTGATATCCCGGGTCCCTTTTAATAATGGTTTATGGACCTTCTCTCCAGGAACTTGTGCAAACATTTTTTAAACCCAGCTACACTAACAGCTTTTGCAACATCCTCTGGCAACAAATTCCAGAGTTTGATTACACTGGTCAACATTGAAATCGTTACTGACTTTAAAAGGCCCTAATCTGTAGTATCTTGGTGAGCTGAACACGAATATAACATTAAAAAAATTTTATTGGCTCTCGTTTTGAAGATATTGCATGTAGTTCATTTTTGACGTTTCAACGTGTAAATTTATCCAATAGGACATCAACAACATCCCAAATATGCCTTGAATGATGTAATATTGCATCACATTGCATAATACCAGCATGCACACATCATCCAGAGTTGATTGCATCATTTTCTGATGCAATGCAATATTACTGCCAGACGGCTGCTGAAGCCATCTGACATCAGCAATGTACTATACGCAGTCGGAAAGGAAAGTAATCTGGAATTCTGTTCCGATATTGAAAGCCTCATGAATGCCTTAAAAATCACTCATGACCCACAAGACTGGAGACTATTTATAGACTCTTCGAAACTGAGTCTGAAGGCTGTGCTTTTGAACAATGGAAACCGTCTTCCACCTATTCCAGTAACGCATGCCATCCACATGAAAGAGACATACGATAACTTAAAGCATCTACTGACTTCCATTAACTATAACAAGTACAGCTGGCACCTCTGTGGTGACTTGAAGGTAGTTGCCCTTTTAATGGGACTGCTGCAGGGATATATAAAATACATGTGTTTCTTATGTGAGTGGGATTAGCCGAGCAAGGGATTGGCACTACTTGCGGAAGGAATGGAATCGCAGACAAAATGTAACAGTTGGAGAGAAGAATATCCAGCACCCAGCTCTGGTTGAGGCTCACAAAATCCTGCTACCACCCCTTCACATCAAACTAGGTTTGATGAAAAACTTCGTGAAAGCCATGGACCGCACTTCGCCAGCTTTCCGATACCTACATGAAAAATTCCCTCGACTCAGCGAAACAAAGATTAAAAAGAGAGTTTTTGTGGGTCCTCAGATTCGAGAGCTCTTCAAAGATGACCGGTTCAACAAGTTGCTGCAGGGTGATGCGAAACAAGCATGGAATGCTTTTCGCCTAGTGTCAACAAACTTTCTCGGGAATGTTAGGGCAGAAAACTACAAGGAACTAGTAGAAGACATGCTGATGCAGTATCAGAAACTTGGCTGCAATATGTCTCTAAAGATCCATTTCCTTGATTCCCATCTCGATTTCTTTCCTGACAACTGTGGTATGGTTAGTGATGAACAGGGCGAACATTTTCACCAGGATATCGCAACGATGGAGCAAAGATACCAGGGAAAATGGTCCACTACAATGCTGGCTGACTACTGCTGGACACTCCCCAGAGAAGCTCCCGAACAGCTGTACAAGAGTCAGGTGAAAAAATCTAAGAAGTAGTCTATGACTTGTTTTTTTACAGGTATTAACCGAAGGCCTATTATATTTACTATTGACATGCATTTCGTGATGTAAACATTAATTCTTGTAGATTACAAAAAAACTAGAGCCAACTTTGCAATTTCATAATCATATTTGTGTTCAGTATAAAAATTGATAAGAAATGACTATTTTTATTTCAGTAAGATGACTTTTGTAAAAATTTGTTGACCAGTGTTACATGCTGAGTGAAAAAATATTTTCTTCAATTAGTCTTAAATGTGCTAAACTGTAGCCTCTTTGCATGTCTCCTAGTTTATCTGTTTTGAAGGAGTAAATGGCTGATATATGTTTACCCGTTGCAACTCCAGTCATTATTATACAGACCTCTATCATAATCTCCCCTCAGCCATCTCTTTTCCAACCTGAAAAGATCTAACCTTTTAAGTCTTTTCTCTTTGATGTATCCTTTCATCTCCTTTATCATTTTTGTTGCTCTTCTCTGTGCCTTCTCTAATTCAGTGATATTCTTTTTTAGATATTGCAACCAGAACTGCACACAATATTCAAGATGTGGTCACACCATGGAGCAATACAGAGGATAATAATATCCTTGGTTTTATTCTGCATTGCTTTCCTTATGATTCTTAACATTCCATTTGCCTCCTTGGCCGCCACAGTACACTAGGCAGAGGATTTCAACATATTGTCCAAGATGACACATAGATCCTTTCGCTGGGTAGTGATTCCTGATGTGGAACCTTGCATCATGTAACTGTAGTTGGGTTGTTCTTTCCTTGGCTAAATACATATTGACTTTGTCCTATTAAACTATGACTGTCTAAATACTGACAATTTTTATTTTTTATAATGGTTCTACCATTCTGTCTGACACTGACATCATGCTCACCATCTATTTCAGCATCAAGCTGGATCTCTCCAACTCTCACTGCTCCCCCCAAAAAGCTCCTGGCTCGATGCCTTAGAGGGAACCCCAGAGGCTCGAACAGGCTGATTCCTCACAATAAAGGTTTCCATGGGTCCATGGCGGCATAGCGGGACCTGCTGCATTTTTATTTATTTAAATGGTACTATATACCGCCTTTCTGCAAAAACAAAGCGGTTTACAAATAACTATTAAGGAACCGTTACATCTTAATAAGTTTCAACAGGTAACATCAGAGATATAAATTAAAATGTTTGCACCTGATTGGTGCCAAAAAAACAATGTAACTTATTTACAAGTAGGAATATATATATAAGCAGATTTATTTACAAGGATATTCATATTTATATCTTATGGGTAATTCTAATAGTGAAACAAGGGCTGATCCCAGAAGACTTACCTTACCATGAATGTAATTGATAAGGCAAAAGGGAGAGGAGGTGGGTATTGGAGTGAGAGGAGGTCAGTGTTGTGTACGTGATGGATTAGTATGTCATTGTTAGATAAGGAAGAGGTTTTGTGTTGGTTTGGATGAGACAAAATGCTCTATGAAAAGATGTGTCAAGTCCTTTTCTGAATGTTATTA
The DNA here is from genome assembly GCA_033557465.1 of Ichthyophis bannanicus. Lineage (NCBI taxonomy): Eukaryota > Metazoa > Chordata > Amphibia > Gymnophiona > Ichthyophiidae > Ichthyophis > Ichthyophis bannanicus. The sequence continues at coordinate 1,393,637,553 of CM066031.1, read as the reverse complement.
AGTCAGTGGTAGATCTAAGTTTATCTGGGAGGGCATTCCATAACATTGATGCACTAAAGCTAAAGGCTCTATTAGCGGTTGCCCTGATAAAGTTTTGATAGGATGAGAGTACTAGAAGTGTGTTTTGTGTACATTCCCTTCTTAGTCTTTATTAGAGGGACTCTTTAGATATGATAGTGATAATTCCCTTATCAGTTTTAGGTGGTCATTAGTATTTTATACTTAATTGTATTGTACTGTACTGCATATGGGCAGCCATAATCTGATTATATAATCTTATATAATCTGCACTGGCTGCCCATATACAGTACTGTACATGGGCAGCCAGTGCAATACAGTATATGGGCAGCCAGTGCAGTACAGTATACAGTGCAGTACTGTATATGGGCAGCCATAATCTGATTATATAATCTTATATAATCTGCACTGGCTGCCCATATAACTATAGCCAGTGCAGATTATATAAAATAGGAGTAATGTATATGATGGGTTTTCCTTTTCTTTTTTACAATCTTGGGTAAGAAAACTTCAGAGACCTTCCTCGGAGCAAGTAATGTGGAGCTATCTTGGTTTTGCCAGCCTCGACATTATTCTAATCAGGATTTTATTTTTATGTGACCCCCAGGTGAGCAATAATCCCAGCCCACATACAACCTCTGACAACATTTTAATCTAGGATGCAATTTTAAGGACACTGCAGTTACTTCTTCAAGCTTGGCTGTCTGTTCCTCAAAGCAATTTAAACACTAGGGGGTCTATTTGTCCCCCTTGTTGTCCTCAACTAAGTCTCCCTATATGAACAAGATGTTTGTATGGGGAGACTTAGATGGGAGTAGGAAGGGGTAGTGCGGAGGCGGAGTTAGGGTGGGCAGTGGGCAGTCTGCAGCCCTGGACATACAGGGTCGATTCTGGTCTGTTCTGTACATCCGGGAATGGCAGATTGGATGGGGGACCTATTCCATGTTGGAGATGGAATAAGTCCCTCTAGACACTGGTGGATGGGAGCTTGGCCGGGAACAAATGGAGAAGGAGTGCAGGAGATTCCCTGCAACCCAACCCTGGCCATGGGAGGCCAGATCAGGGGTCGGCATGCAGGGAAAGGACAGAGTAGTTGGTGGCCAGGGATTGCAGCTCCTGAATGGAACCACAGTGCCATGGCAACAGGATGCCATGGCGCCGCGGCTCCATTCAGGAGCCTGAGTTAGCCAGGAAGGGGCCTGTACATGCAGGCCGATGTGAATCAGATACTGGTCTGCACGTACAGGCCTAGATGTGATTCTGATCCCGCGGGGGCTAGACGTGCCATGTGGGATCAGAATCACATCTACCTCTGTGCATCCGGTTCCAACCAGATGCACAGAGGCCGAGATGCACATATTAGAATGTGCCTCCACATGAATGCTGCCCTAAGATTTTTAATGAGAATCCTTCACAGAGCAAATGCATTGCTCTTCTGGCAATATGTTTGCAGTGTGAAGGATGCTGATTAGGAGCCATAGGGCAGCATTCACATGGTGTTTAAATTGCCTGGTAAGTTTCTCCAGTCCTTGCCAATTCCTTAATCCTCAGGATACTAACAAAACAAGGAGCTTAGGACATCCAAATAGAGAGGTTCCAATAAAGCTAACAGTTACCCAGATGCCCATAAGTACAGAGCTCCTCAATACCTGTCTTCTCTTATCTCTACTTAAACCCCCCTCGGGAACTCCGCTTTTCTAACAAACTGCTTCTATCTGTGCCCTTCTCTTCTACTGCTAACTCCAGACTTTGCTCCTTTCACCTTGCTACGCCTTACGCCTGGAACAAACTACTTGTGTCTGTAGGCCAGGCACCTTCTCTAACCCTCTTCAAATCCAGGCTGAAAACTCACCTCTTCGCTGCTGCTTTTGGATCTTGACTCACCTGATCTCCTTTTTCTCTCCCTTGATTTGTCCCTGCCTACACTTTCTGTGTTTGTCTTGACTAGATTGTAAGCTCTGATGAGCAGGGATTGTCTCCTACATGTCTGTGCAGCACTGCGTATGACTTGTAGCGCTATATAAATGCTCAGTAGTAGTAGTAGATTCCAAAATACCCCTATCAACTGATAACCAGACTAATATGATTCAAATACAACTTCTAAAATGCCTGTATGCAAATGCTAGAAGTCTAAAAAATAAGATAGGAGAGTTAGAATATATAGCTCTAAATGAGAGGTTTATTTTATTTATATATTTATTTAAAGGTATTTGTATCCCGCCTTATCCTAAAATCAAGGCGGTTGGATATGATTGGTATCTCAGAGGTCTGGTGAAAGGAGAACAACCAATGGGACACTGTGATACCTAGGTACAAACTATATCACAATGACAAAGTAGATCAAATTGGTGGAGGGAGGTGTAGCCTGCTGCCAAACGGGATGGTCGCATAGCGCGGAGGCTTAGCAGAGACCTATCAATAATCCTGCCAGAAACTGTGTACAGTCCTAACCCCATCAGCCCACCTCAAGTCCTAACCCCTCCCCATCAGCCCATTTCCTGTCCTAGCCCCCCCCCCATAGCCCATTATCAGTCCTAACCCCCCCATAGCCCATTACCAGTCCTACTCCGCTCAATTAACAAACCCAGAGACCTATTCACCCTAGCGAGATCCCTAATTAAAGAACCATCCCCCACCCAACCGGACCCAATACCCGCTCAGTCATACGCTGACTTCCTCCATTCCAAGACCCGCACAGCAAATAAACCCCCAGCATCAACTGCGTCCACTCCCTGCCAAACACCCACCTTGCAACCACCACTCACAGAATTTTATCCACCTGCAGTGAAGAATATCCAAGACCTCATTGCTAGCATCAACACGTCCACAGCCCCGAACGACCCCTGCCCAGCTTACTGGATTAGAACACTTCGGGTTGAACTCAGCCCAATCTTGCTGAACATCATTAGTCTATCATTTGCAACAGGAGCATTCTTGCCACTCCTCAAACAAACCTCAATAAGACCACTCATAAAAAACAGCAGACTCGATCCTATGAAACCAGACTCCTACCGCCCAATCTCGAGTATTCCTCTACTTGCCAAAATAATCGAGAAGGTGGTCTATAGACAGATCCAACAACATATAGACATAGCAGCCCCTCTTGACCCCTGCCAGCAAGGGTTTAGAGAATCGCATGGAGTAGAAACACTTCTCACCACCCTCATCAATGACCTTAACAAAGGAATTGACAATTCAGAAAATGGATTCGCTCTTATATTCCTGGACATCTCAGCTGCCTCAATCACAACCAGCTACTCACCCGCATCCATGACAAGGGTATTCACGGCCTCGCCTGGGAGTGGTGTAAATCTTATCTATCTGATCGCTGGCAACAAGTCCGAGTTGGCTATCACACCTCGGCACCTTTTCACCAACAACAAGGTTTTCCACAAGGCTCATCCCTATCTGCTCTACTTTTCAATATCTACATGCAGCCGATATGCAATCTCATCCGTTCTTTCAATATCTTTACACTAATCTATGCTGATGATGTGCTACTATTTACTCCGTTCAAAGTCAAACACCCGGATTTATCCAACCTTGTCAACTGCTTCAACACAATTACAGACTGGCTATTCACCCAAAACCTCTACATAAATCTCAAGAAAACTGAAGTTCTATTTATATCAAGGAACAAGAATTTCTCCCCTCCACCCATCCTAAGAGTAAGAGATGCAGAGCTTCCAATTCGAAGTACCATACGATATCTCAGAATCACACTGGACCAGCATCTTGACTTTAAGGAACACATAAAAATTATAACCAGATCCATCTACAACAAAATCAGAACACTGCGACACCTCAAGCCAATGCTACCTCCTAAGGACTTCCGCACCATCTTCCAGGCCCTCATACTACCACATTTCGACTATGCAAACGTAATTCTATATGGTCTACCCAAGAACACCCTCAACCCCCTTCAACTAGCTATGAATGCGGCTGCCCGCGTCCTCTGTGGTCTATCCAGATCAGACCATATCATGCCAATACTTAAAGATCTCCACTGGCTACCGATATACTGCAGGCTAACATACAAGATCCTACTGATTACATTTAAAAGATTAACAACAACATAGCCCCCAAATCTCTCAAGAACCTTATTACACCAACTCCACAAATCAGATCTAGAAGGACAGCAACAGCCAACACATTGACCTTCCCTAAAGACTCCATAAAGTGCACCCAAACAACCAGGAGAAGAGCTTTTGCACACTACGCACCAAAATGCTGGAATGACCTCCCACCAGAAATAAAAGCAATCAAAGACTTCCTACAGTTTTGGAAGGCAATAAAGCACCATCTCTTTCTGCTACATTTTGCTCAATCAGCTACCCCGCCCCAGAGAAATCTCCCCCCATCCCCTACAAACACCTCACTCACAACATAGCACTCATGCTTTAAGCAATCACACTCATGCCCGTAAACACTTTATGTCTATTCACACCATGTAATATTTATTACTCCATGTCAACCTGTATATACTTACCATGTATTCTCTATCTATTCTGACCAAACTCAGCATGTATATAGTTACTCTGTATTTGTATCATTTAAAGCTATCGCAACATGTAAATAGTTACCCTGTATGGTCCAAGTTCTAACTCCTGTTATAATGTAAACTCAAACAGTCTTGACTGCACTAAGCCCTCGTTGTTGAATGTAAACCGCACTGATAACAAATAGCATGGTATATAAGAATTGTTAAATAAATTAAATAAATAAATAAACCCCCCATCACCCCATTTCCAGACTGCCCCCATCAGCCCACAGCCCAATACCAGTCTTAACCCCCCCCCCATAGCCCATTACCAGTCCTAACCCCCCCAATAGCCCACAGCCCATTACCAGTCCTAACCCCATCAGCCCACCTCAAGTCCTAACCCCTCCCCATCAGCCCATTTCCTGTCCTAGCCCCCCAAAGCCCATTATCAGTCCTAACCCCCCCCATAGCCCATTAGCAGTCCTAGCCCCCCATCACCCCATTTCCAGACAACCCCATCAGCCCACAGCCCATTACCAGTCTTAACCCCCCATAGCCCATTACCAGTCCTAACCCCCCCAATAGCCCACAGCCCATTATCAGTCCTAACCCCATCAGCCCACATCAAGTCTTAACCCCTCCCCATCAGCCCATTTCCTGTCCTAGCCCCCCCCCCATAGCCCACTATCAGTCCTAACCCCCCCATAGCCCATTACCTGTCCTAACCCCCATCACCCCATTTCCAGACAGCCCCCATCATCCCACCGCCCATTAACAGTATTAACACCCCCCCCATAGCCCATTACCAGTCCTAACCCCCCCAACAGCCCACAGCCCATTACCAGTCCTAACCCCATCAGCCCACCTCAAATCCTAACGCCTCCCCATCAGCCCATTTCCTGTCCTAGCCCCCCCATAGCCCATTATCAGTCCTAACCCTCCATAGCCCATTACCAGTCCTAACACCCCATCACCCCATTTCCAGACAGCCACCATCAGCCCACAGCCCATTACCAGTCCTAACCCCCCAACAGCCCACAGCCCATTACCAGTCCTAACCCCATCAGCCCACCTCAAGTCCTAACCCCTCCCCATCAGCCCATTTCCAGTCCTAGCCCCCCCATAGCCCATTATCAGTCCTAACCCCCCATAGCCCATTACGAGTCCTAACCCCCCATCACCCCATTTCCAGACAGCCCCCATCAGCCCACAGCCCATTACCAGTCTTAACCCCCCCCCATAGCCCATTACCAGTCCTACCCTCCCAACAGCCCACAGCCCATTACCAGTCCTAACCCCATCAGCCCACCTCAAGTCCTATCCCCTCCCCATCAGCCCATTTCCTGTCCTAGCCCCCCCATAGCCCATTATCTGTCCTAACCCCCCCATAGCCCATTACCAGTCCTAACCCCCCATCACCCCATTTCCAGACAGCCCCCATCAGCCCACAGCCCTTTGCCAGTCTTAACCCCCTCCATAGCCCATTATCAGTCCTAACCCCCCCCCCCAACAGCCCACAGCCACCTCAAGTCAAGTCCTAACCCCCTCCATAGCCCATTACCAGTCGTAACCCCCCCCCCCCATCGGCTCATGGAAAATTTAAAAAAAATAAAAAAGCTGGCTGCTGCCGCTGCCGCCGCGGCAGCAGCAGAATGGAGTGTCCCGTGGGGCCCCCTCTGCCTGGCTGAGCTCTCCCGGTCCGGCTGAGCCCCTCTGCACCGGCTTTCAGATACACGAAGGGAGAGTGTCTCCCTCGCGTCTCTGTTAAGCCCGCAGGGGCAGATGGGAAATTTCCCATCAGCCCCTGTGGGCTTAACAGAGACGCGAAGGAGACACTCTCCCTTCTCATATCTGAAAGCCGGCGCAGAGGGGCTCAACCGGGTAGAGGGGGCCCTGTGGGACAGTCCATTCTGCTGCTGCTGCGGCGGCAGCGGCAGCTGCCAGCTTTTTTTTTTTTAATTTAATTTTTAAAAAAGCAGAATGTTCTTTGCGCGGGGCCCCCTGAAAGGCGGGGCCCTGTGCAAAAAACATTCTTGCTCAATGGACGGGCCGGCCCTGCAGCAGTGATATTGGATGCTGCCCAGTTAGCAATCTGTGCCTAAAAGATAGGCATGGAAAACCCTCGCCTAAAGGAGCTAACCAGACAGCATCCAATATCGCTGCTGCACAGTTAGCCTTGGCACCCTACTGTGTCTGTGGTGATCCCTGGCTATTCAATGCCATCACCGTGGCATTGAATATCTGGGTTAGAGGTTGGTGGGGAGGGCTATTAGCCGACACAGAACATAGCTCTTCCAAAATCCGGATGACTGAAATTCGGGCCACAAGTTCTTTCCATTTCAACAATACTTCAACTTTCAAAAGGCTGACTGGAAACACTACTCTGATGAACTTGATGCAGTGGATTCAAAAGTATAGCCAACATAGAAGAACTACGACCGCTTTGTTGCAGCAGCATTGAAGGTCTCCCAATGGTACATCCCAGGAGTCTGCAGAGTTAGCTCCATTCTAGGCATGACTTCAGATATTGCTTACCAATACAAAGCCTATAGGCACTTACTTGATGAAGACCCAGAAGACACCACTGCAGCCAGTGACCAACTCAATTTGGCTTTCTCAGAGGTAAGTTCACACAGAGTTGTGTTTTGTCTTCTTCAGCCAATGGATATCAGAGATTCCCCTGGTGGTGGGGTTTCCCTTATTCTCACTGGGGGTTCCTCTTTGACTGACGGCAGGTTTTAGCCAATCACATAAGTTTTGGTCATTAGAACAATAGCTGGTGTTTGTTGGCAGTTGATATGAATCTGGATGTGGAAGGCACTTGAAGCAGGGTTTTATATCCCGAAACGTGCACGTCGTGCTCCTGAGTTATGAATTATCAAGCTGCAGCACATCTATGAGATAAGTTTTGGTTTTAATATTTGTAATTTTTGGTGTTGAACCTATAATTGATTAAAAAGAAGTTTACCGTCTGGTGTGGATGATAAACAGTTCATTCCTCCCTCGGTACATTCCGACAAAAAAATGCTTAGAATTTTTCGGGGGCTTTATTGGTGACCATTTTCCAGTGTTTCATTTTGTCACTGATAATAAGGATTGTTTTTCCAGAGTTTCTCAGAGGTAAATCAAAAGAAATGGCAGCAACAGAGCAAAAGTGTTGACATAACTCATAATAGTAAGAAGGCATGAAAACTAATCCGGAGAGACTCAGCAATGATCCAAAGACAGTAAAAGAACACTATAATATTACTATAAACTAGATTGCCCATCAGCTCCTTCAGAATGGGAAGGCACCAAATAGGACATTGAAGGGCAGAATAAGACATCTAAGGGAGGAAAAGGTTGATTACTTTATCCAATCATTCATAGAAGCTGAACTTCCAGTAGGCATGAAATGCCTAAAAATGGTAAGGCTGCTAGACCTGAAGATATCTGCACTGAAAAGATAAAGAATTTTGTCCAAAAACTAGGGAGTGGGTGCCAAAATTATTTAATAATTGCCTGCAGATGCCCAATATTCCAACGTTTTGGCACCAAGCACATGCCATTGCACTCCTAAAACCTGGGAAAGAATTCATTGAAATGAATTTTTGATCTATCTCATTATTGTGTCATCTATACAAACTGAGTGATTACTACTCAATAGGTTACAGATTATAATTGAATAGAAGATTATTCCTGAACAGGCTGGCTTTTGACCAGGTAAATCATGCCCAGGACAAGTTACAAATCTCATGCAACATATTGCTACTATTGCTATTACTACTTATCATATGTATAGTGCGTCAAGGCATACGCAGCACTGTGCATGTACGTGTAAGACACAATCCCTGCTCAATAGAACTCACAGTCTATGCAAAACAGTCAAATACAACAGAGGATTAGTGTAGAAACTAGCGAAATGGTTTTAACACCATGGGTGGTACACAGAATAAGGGTAATCGGGATCCAAAAGCAGCTTCAAGGAGGTTGGTTTTTAGCCTAGATTTGAATAGGCCCAGAGATGGAGCATGACATACTGGCTCAGGTAGTTTTTCCAGAAGTATGGTGCAGCAAGGTGGAATGAATGAAATCTGAAGGCAATGGAAGAGAAGGGTACAAATAGAAGAGATTTTACTGATAAATTGAGCTTTTAAAGAGAGGTGTAGGGAGAGATAAGAGAGAAGAGGTAACGAGGAGCTGCAGAATGAACGCACTTTAGGTTAATAGGAGAAGTTTGAACTAGATGTGGAAATGGATAGGAAACCAGTGAAGTGATTTGAGAAGAAGGGTTAAGTTAGCCGTGCAACACTGGCAGACGATTAGCCATGCAACTGAAAGAGAGAAGAGGGACACATGACACGGTGAGCATAGAAGGATATAATTTATTGTGCTCCGTGGCTTGGTGCTTATCCACATGGATCTTTTATTTTAAACCCCCCATTTGGACACTAAACTAATCACTACATCAAGGAATCATGCCTGCCCAACTCAAGAAATCTATAATAAGGCCAATTCTAAAGAACAACTCACTCAACAAAGAGGACCCAGCATCCTACCGCCCCATCTCCAGCATATCTTTCCTAGCAAAGATCATTGAAAAAGCAGTCCTCATACAACTTCAAGATCATCTGGATGACCATGAAACCCTGGACAAACAGCAATATGGTTTCAGACAAAATCATGGGGTCGAAACGCTTTTAATAGCACTGCTTAACAACCTCCTCAAAGGCCTTGAAGACAGAAAGAAAATGTTTATACTCATTTTCATTGACATCTCTGCCGCCTTTGATACTGTCCATCATGGAATCCTCCTTAACAAGCTGGAATCAATAGGAATTTTGGGAACCCCCTAAAATGGTTCTCCTCTTACATAACAAACAGAATGCCACAGGTGCAATTCAATGGCGAAAAAAGCAGAAGAAGCATTCTCTCAAACTCAAGGCATACCTCAGGGATCGGCTCTCTCGGCACTACTTTTCAACATTTACATGCAGCCCCTCTGTGATATTTTCAAAAAACATAATATCAACTACCACATTTATGCAGATGATATTATGCTATACACACAATTGGATACCATCGACCCTAAGTATACTCAGCTTGAAACATGCCTGAACGAGATGTTAAGATGGTTAAAGCAAAACAACATGACGATCAACCACAAGAAAACGGAGGAGAAGTATTGTCATGAGGCTGGAGCTAGGGAAGAAACAGCCTTGAAAAAAACTCCTGATTTGCATAAATCTCAGAAAAGCCAGAGAGCGCAGTTCCAGTGTAGCTCAGCCAGAGGGCGCATGAACAGTTACACAGTGCCTGAACCCATGTGCTCAAGCTCTGAGCACCTTAATGATGAGTGTTTTCACCTGTCCTCAAACTCACAGCGTGCAAGCTGGAAATCCCTTTATAAGGGAAATCAGATGAGCAGAGAGGGAGAACAGGACAGAGAACCGAAGGGAGAACGGGAAGGAGAATGGTACAGGATCCAGTACAGAGACCGGTACAGAGACCAGAAAGGGGGCTCAAGAGACCCAGGTGTGCAGCAAGGACTGCAGCAAAGAGTCCAGCACAGAGACCGGGAAGAGAGCTCAGGTACCAGCACAGGAGTGCAGCAGAGAGACCAAGGAGTCCAGCAAAGAGAGGCACCCAGGAGGGTAGCCGACAGACCAACCGGAAGGGTACCAGCGAGGGTACCAGGAATAGTAACAAGAGAAGGAAGGAGAAGAACGGATACAGACATAGGCAAGTCTCAGCCCTGGGATAAGGCCCAGAGAAGTAGCCTGCCTCCTAAAAGAAGTTCTCCAAGTAAAGACTGGAAATCCACGTCTGGTTTTCCTAGCAGCCTTAATTGTGGAGCAGTGCACAGGACAGAGGATCAACAGGAAAAGCTACAGAGTAAGCTGAATCCTAGCCGTGGCACTCCATGGAAGATAAGGTATGAAAAGCCTTTTATTCTAATAGGGACTTTCAATGAAGACAATCTTATGCAGGTAGATAAACCTCAGCATCAGAGAAGAAGCAAAGTTAACTATTTAAAACCACTTTCCAAAAGGGTTCTAGCGAAGTTATATGAGAAGCCAAGGAACTTCTGTGAAGAACTAAGTAACACTAAGGATACTCTAAACATTGAAGAGTATAGTGAGCCAGAATCAATGGACTTGGATTACAGCTCCAGTATTCCCATGCCTCACATCGAACCTATGGAATGTAACCTTTGCTTAAGAGGTAGTTGCTTGCCATAATAATTGTATACTGAAGAAATGAGTCTGCAAATGGTGAAGCTGATAACCATTCTGTTCTAATTGTTTTTCTATTGTTTGGAAAATCCCTTAACCCAGCTAAACAGTCAATTGTACAGCCGACAATATTTAACTGTTTAGTCCATGGTGGAACTTTGTTATTATTTGAGGAAAGCCTTACCTCCACTTTAAGTTGTTGTCTCATTTGAACCTAGAGCATTAAGCGGGGAAATAAAGCCTTATTTACCCTCCATTTGGCGTAGTTATTCATTTCAGGGAGCACTACACTACAAGGACCACAATCCTTTGGGTCCTGCAGCTCAAATACTCCCTGATACAAATTAAATGTCAGCAGACGCCCTTACTCTACTACGCCAGTAGGGGCGCCGTCCCGACATAATGGCATAGTTGTTGGATGTTGGGACAACGCCCTAAAACGCTAAAGTGGAAAACAAAGTAAAAAGAAAGTAAAGAAACCACCAGTACTGGGTGGGAAAACCCGGAGTGGCGTCTGAGGAAACCCGGAGTGGCGTTTGAGGAAACCCGGAGTGGAGTCTGAGAAAAACCCGGAGTGGAGTCTGAGAAAACCCGGACCGGAGTCGAAAAAAAAAAATCCTGATTGAGTTCAAGGAAAATCCAGGACCAAGACAACACCAGAAGAGGAGTTTGTCTAGGGCAATCAGCAGTCGTGGGGCTACCTCAAGGAGCTGCTGCAACCTCTTACTGGAAGCGTGAATCTACTCTGCTACCAGGTAAAAGGTAGAGGGGTAGACTGGTCTGGATACGGGTGGAAAAAAAAAAAACACAGTAAAAGGGAAAAGGGGCTAAGTGTTGTGGAACCACACTTGGTTTTGTTTTTTCTCTGTCTTTTCTAGGTGAACTTCATCATCATGGAGCAGAAAGAAGTGCTGAACTGGATGATGATGCAGTTTGAAAAGCAGAGGGAGCTTGCTGCTCACACACAGCAACAAGCTATTCTTGCGCTACAGGAGCAACAGAAACCCATTCTTCAGCTAATGGAGGCTTGGGCCACCCAGCAACTGAAGATGCCAGGGGGAGCCTCCGGCCAACAGGAACAGGTTTCTGGACTAGGCAAATGGTCACTAGGGCCAGGCGCCTTTGACTCTTTGTGCTTAGGAAAACTGTCACCTAGCGATGATGTTGACGACATTATTGACTCCTTTGAAAGGATAGCGAGTGCAATAAAGTGGCCACAAGAGCAATGGTCAATTAGGCTAGCTGCTTCACTGACAGGGGAGGCGCTATCCGCCTATTGGGCGATGCCAACTGCATTAGCTGCAGATTATAGCGAGGTGGTAAAAGCTATTCGTGAGCGCCTAGGCTTGACCCCACTCGTTTATAATTGCATGCTGCGGGCCGCTCACCTTAAGAGGGGTGAGACTCCAAAAGTATTAGGCCACAGGCTTAAAAGCTTAGCGGAAAAATGGCTAAGACCTGCTGGTAAGACTGTGGAAACAATTATGGACGAGGTAGTCCTTGAACAGTTTATGCATGCAGTGCCTAGCAATGTACAAAGCTTTCTAATTCTCCAAAATTGTAGTACCACGGCACAGGCCATCAGCCTAACGGAAAGATATTTGGAAGCAGATTTGGCTACCCAAAATTCTAAAGATGTATCTGAAAAGGCCTTGGGTACTTACAAACAGTCTTTAGGAGCTCTGTCTCATTCTAAGCCACACGGTATAAAGTGTAAAGATAATTTATCAAAGAATGTTGATAAAAGATGTTTTGCTTGTGGAAAAACAGGTCATAGGCGAGCTGAATGCCAAGCACGCATGGTTCTCCTAGGAGAAAACCGAGAAATGCCATGTGAGGGTTTAGTCTTGGATGTGCTTGTGCAAGAAGTTCCAACCAAGGCACTACTTGATTCCGGTGCGGATCAAACAATGATCTCTCGTAAGCTTTGGGCTTTAGTCAAAGAGCGAGCAGAGTCCGCACCTGATCAACCAGAGCGCCAAGTAAAAATAAAATGTGTTCATGGCACAGCAACATTGTATCCTATGTGTAACCTAACTGTAAGAGGTTTGGGAACATCTAAAAAAATGTTGATAGCTGTGGTACCTAGGCTACCACGAGGCTTAGTTTTAGGCCGGGACTGGCCTCACTTTGAAAGAGCGTTAAAGGAAGAATTACGTCCTCAGGAAGTTTTTGTCTCCACGCGTTCTCAGGCAGAAACTTCAGAGAAGCCTTCTTACTCCCATAATACAGGTTTGGGGGACCTCCCTACACATGATGACTCAATAGGGGAGCCCTCAACGAAAGTACAGTATAGGGATACCACAGACCCACGGACCCACGAAGTGCGGAAGCAAGTAGTTCCAAATACCTTCAAGTCTGTAGGGCTAAGGTCGGCTAATGATCTCCCAAGAGGACATCATAAGACCGTACCTAAGGATGCGGGTTCTAGAAGATATAACAGCACTTTTTACTCTGGAAGAGGTAAAATGCTGCCTAGAAAAGGGATTGGAGAAGCTCTCAAGAAGCTTGAAGCTAATGACTTTCCATCTCTTGATCCAGAATGTAAAGGAAGGCTGAACCGCAACCAATCCCTGAAGGATGATTTAGAGGAATGTCCTCGGAATCCTAGGTCCAGATCTACAAGAATCTGGCGCACCAGGGGATGGATCAGAGAAGATGTGTCACTGTCCAGACCCCATGCAGTGAATGCTCTTCATTCACTACCGGTAGGAATTCAGACCAGGCCAAGTTGGTATAAAAGTCCGGTGTCTAAAACCCTTATAGCACCTATGAAGTATAATGGGATGAGTTCTTCTTATCATGTTGAAAAACTTAGTCAGCTTGGTAAAACAAGGCTGACAAGAAGTCATACAAATGAGAAGAATGAATTCTTGGACGCAATGAAGCAAGTCAGAGTGGAAGCTCGACATGAACAGGTATTGGATAGACCACGATTCTTAGAAAGGTTAAGAAGAAACCGTCTAAAAGAGTCTTCCAACACACCTGACCCGGGTACGTCAGTCAGGAAAGGTTCTCAATACAAGGTATGGCACCCACGTTGCCATAGCCAGGAGATTAAAGACAAAGAGCAGCCTTGTAAGGCAGTTGAAGAAGCTGCAATTACAAGCTGTAGTGAAACTGAACACTCAGCTTGTAATATTTTAACTCGGGGGATATGTCATGAGGCTGGAGCTAGGGAAGAAACAGCCTTGAAAAAAACTCCTGATTTGCATAAATCTCAGAAAAGTCAGAGAGCACAGTTCCAATGTAGCTCAGCCAGAGGGCGCATGAACAGTTACACAGTGCCTGAACCCACGTGCTCAAGCTCTGAGCACCTTAATGATGAGTGTTTTCACCTGTCCTCAAACTCACAGAGTGCAAGCTGGAAATCCCTTTATAAGGGAAATCAGATGAGCAGAGAGGGAGAACAGGACAGAGAACCGAAGGGAGAACGGGAAGGAGAACGGTACAGGATCCAGTACAGAGACCGGTACAGATACCAGAAAGGGGGCTCAAGAGACCCAGGTGTGCAGCAAGGACTGCAGCAAAGAGTCCAGCACAGAGACCGGGAAGAGAGCTCAGGTACCAGCACAGGAGTGCAGCAGAGAGTCCAAGGGGTCCAGCAAAGAGAGGCACCCAGGAGGGTAGCCGACAGACCAACCGGAAGGGTACCAGCGAGGGTACCAGGAATAGTAACAAGAGAAGGAAGGAGAAGAACGGATACAGACATAGGCAAGTCTCAGCCCTGGGATAAGGCCCAGAGAAGTAGCCTGCCTCCTAAAAGAAGTTCTCCAAGTAAAGACTGGAAATCCACGTCTGGTTTTCCTAGCAGCCTTAATTGTGGAGCAGTGCACAGGACAGAGGATCAACAGGAAAAGCTACAGAGTAAGCTGAATCCTAGGCGTGGCACTCCAGGGAAGATAAGGTATGAAAAGCCTTTTATTCTAAAAGGGACTTTCAATGAAGACAATCTTATGCAGGTAGATAAACCTCAGCATCAGAGAAGAAGCAAAGTTAACTATTTAAAACCACTTTCCAAAAGGGTTCTAGCGAAGTTATATGAGAAGCCAAGGAACTTCTGTGAAGAACTAAGTAACACTGAGGATACTCTAAACATTGAAGAGTATAGTGAGGCAGAATCAATGGACTTGGATTACAGCTCCAGTGTTCCCATGCCTCATACCGAACCTATGGAATGTAACCTTTGCTTAAGAGATAGTTGCTTGCCATAATAATTGTATACTGAAGAAATGAGTCTGCAAATGGTGAAGCTGATAACCATTCTGCTCTAATTGTTTTTCTATTGTTTGGAAAATCCCTTAACCCAGCTAAACAGTCAATTGTACAGCCGACAATATTTAACTGTTTAGTCCATGGTGGAACTTTGTTATTATTTGAGGAAAACCTTACCTCCACTTTAAGTTGTTGTCTCATTTGAACCTAGAGCATTAAGCGGGGAAATAAAGCCTTATTTACCCTCCATTTGGCGTAGTTATTCATTTCAGGGAGCACTACACTACAAGGACCACAATCCTTTGGGTCCTGCAGCTCAAATACTCCCTGATACAAATTAAATGTCAGCAGACGCCCTTACTCTACTACGCCAGTAGGGGCGCCGGCCCGACAGTATATATCCAGTAAACCAAACTTTGAACCTCCTCAGACAATCACCCTGTGTAACAACACGTACAACACAAAGAATGAGATCAAATATCTGGGAGTCACGTTTGACAGTAAACTAAAGATGGAAAAGCACCTACGCAAAACCAACAAGGCCATTTTCCACAAACTTAGAGTGCTACAACCCCTGCGGAATATCATCGAACCCTGTGATTTTTGGTCTGTTGCGCAAGCACTCATTATGCCACACTTAGACTACTGTAACGCCATCTTACAGGGTCTGCCAAAGAAAACGCTAAATATCCTGCAAAGGGCCAAAATGTGGCGGCGAGGATCATCATGCGAAAAAGCATTGCTGAACACATTACACCTGTTTTGATCAAGCTACATTGGCTACCCATTGCTGCCAGGATACAATATAAAACATTGTTAACCACGTTCAAACTCATTCATAACCTAGCTCCATCCTTCCTCTCCACCCTTATCAGCACGCAACCAACCAACAGAGACAGGAGAACCATTAACTCAGACACACTACAAGTTCCAACCAACATCAGATCTGTAAAAGCCAGTACGAGCCGCCGAGCATTCTCATTCTCTGCCCCAACCATCTGGAACCAACTACCATACGAGCTACGAGCAATCAAGGACATTATTGCTTTCAGGAAGAAACTAAAGACTCATCTATTCCAATGTCATTACAATTAGATGTAAATCACAGTGGGCTACAAGATAACGCAAATGAAACATGAATTCTGCTCTGTAAAGATGTAAATATGTAAAATCTAATCCTTAAAACCCTATTCCTGTGTGCTGTGCCTTACCCTCAAATCTATGTGTGTATACCCCAACATTTCTGTCATGATTTGACAACTCCCAAATATGTAATCAAACCGCTACTGATCGCTGGAAGTAGCGGTATACAAGTGTATACTAAATAAATAAATAAATAAACTATAGGGAATCCCCCCCCCCCCCCCACCCCAACTGCAGAACCTAGTTTTTGGTGGATTTGCAGAGTCATGCCTAAATTGCAGAAAAAAGAGAAGGAGAAAGGCAGACAAGCTGATTCAAAGATAGCGGACGGAAAGATTGAGCCCAGCTCCCCTGTTGGGACTTGGATGTCTGAGGTGACTGATGTAGTGGTAACAGTGTGGGAAAGTAGATTCCAATAGATTGTTACTAAACTGGACCGGGTAGCTGGTGCTTTGGAAATGTATAATGCCAGACTTACATAGGCTGAACGCCATATTTCTGGGACAGAGGATGAGGCTCAAGCACTGCATACCAAAATCAGTGCCTTGAAGAATGGTGGCTGCTTTTGAGAAGAAAATAGATGAGCATATGGTTCTTGTGAAGTTGGTTGTATGAGGGGAAAGTATGAGATGTAGATCAAGGATGATCCCCAGGTAGCGTACTTAAGGTTTGACTTGTAGTTGGGCTCTGTCAACAGTTATGTGAGAGGGTGGAGAGAAGTCGGTGACCTTGAAGATATTTAAGACTTCAGTTTTCTTGACGTTTATATTCATATTGTGTTCGGTGAGCCAAGTTGCTGGGCAGGCCTCCTTACTTGTCATCTTTGATTTGGTTAGGTGGGACTTTCTGTTCGCAGAACTGGATCAAATGGGATTTGATGGACTGTTCTTGCATGCGATTCATTTGCTCTTTACTGATACTCGGGCATCAGTAGTTGTCAATGGAGACATTTCTGAGGACTTCCCTTTGTTCAGGGGTATGAGGCAAGGCTGTCCCCTTTCTCCTCTTCTGTTTATTTTATTTTTGGAACCTTTTCTGTGGTTGGTGTGGTCTAACCACAACATCAAGGGAGTACAAGTAGGGGACATTACTTTCAAAATTGTGGAATTCACTGATGACCTTTTGGTGCATCTAGTAACTCCATAAGAATCCCTGGCATATTTGATGGATGAAGGTCAGCTTTTTGCGGCTCACTCATGTCTAAAATTGAATAGAGATAAGTTGGAGGCACTAGCTGTAGATCCCGGGTGCGGGGGAACTGGCAGGGGCCTTTTCCTCTTAAGTGAACATCGGGTTCTTTCAAGTATTTGGGGATCCAACTGACATTGGATTTGTTCCAATTGTATTGTTCAAACGTTTTACCCATGTTGAAGCGTGAATGTGAACATCTCCAATATTGGGAGCAGTTGCCTTTGTCCTTACTGGTGCGTATTGCATTATATAAAATGACACTCTTGCCTAGATGGCTTTATCTACTTCAAGTGCTACTGCTGCAGCTGCTAAAGCATGGTTTGTGCCATTGGAGACAACAAGTAGGGCATTTCCTGAGGCAGGTCATGCATTTCCTTCTCCCTCCTACCAGACTTGGAATGTTATAATCGAGGGTGCCTTTTTCGACATTTGCGAAACTATTAATATGCAGGTAATACATGTACTCCTTTGTAGATGGAGTTGGGGCTGATCTGTCCCTGGAATCGGCTGTATATTTTGTATGCAAAATGAGAGAAACTCCTTGGCAACTTGACATGGAGCCATACACGATGGGCCTGGAGGTTGCTATGTAATTTGTTTCCACTGGGCTCCGAGGTGAAGGGTTTCTTGCCCCTTCGTGGGAATTCAGACTTCCTGGTAGGGGGCACATAGGTAATTTTTTGACGGTGGAAAAGGCAAGGGCTCAACCTTATCTCCCAGGCAATGCAGGAAGATGGTGATATAAAGTCATTTCAATTAGTACAATACGATTTTTTTGCCTATGCCCAATTGCGGCATTATATCCTATCATTAGGCAAGGGTAATTTTGGACCCCAGTTTTTTACTTGGGTCTCCAATTTTGTTGACGTGGCAGCCCCACCCAGATGTCTACTCCAGTAATGCATTGGCTATGTTAAGAGTCTGATTGTCGACACAATAGCATGGCATCCCAGTGGAGCTGGGGTCATCTTGGGCGAGCAAGGAAATTATGAGAATTCTTGCTCAGGTTTCCTGGTGGTTAAGGAGGCATCCCTACAGATTTTGAGTAAAGTGATCCTCCAAGCTCTTTTTTTCCCATTTAAAGCAGGTGGCCTCACAGGTGAGCTGTGTGGTGAGTGCCAGACTGCTAAAGGCACACTTTTTCATATGTTCTGGCAGTGTCCCCAAGTGCAGAAATATTGGGTGAGCATCTGAGACTGTGCAATGGAATGGAGATTTGTGTGGATGGCGCTGTACTGGCTGACTTACATTAATGGCTTGCAAGGCTGCTTTTTGGGATTTAGGGCATTCTCCTGATGTGGCTTAGACAACACCTGCCCAACTTTTGGGCCTGGTGAAATATGTTACATTACCTAATGCAGATGGAGAATATTGTGGCCCAATTCTCAGGGCTCAGGCACCTTAAATTCTTGGAGGTTTGGCAATCCTACATACAGTCTTTACCACATAGAGCTCAAAAGTATGGCTCTAAACCGTGTCTGTGTTTAATGGCCTCTCAGTAGAATGGGGGAAAGGGGGGGTTGAGGCATGTAGTGGGATAAGGGAGTCAGATAGGCTGGGACATGGGTGTGGTATGCTTAATGTGTGACACTGTTTTGAGTGAGGATGGGGAACGTTTTTGATAGACTTTGATTGGGAGGAGGAGGTTGTAATGAAAAATAAAAAATTATTGTCTCCTTTTTTGTCTGTCTTCCCAGTGACATGTCAGTGTACCCACATGCTGTGACTGTTGTTATGATTTTGTGTGTTAATAAAAGGTATTTGAACCTACAGGAGAGAGAAATAATTCAGGGGGAGGCCAGCAAGGAGCAGGTTGCAATAGTCTAAATGGGTGGTGATAGAAACATAGAAACATAGAAATATGATGACAGAAAAAGACGACATGGCCTATCTAGTCTGTCCTTCCATATCAACAACTGCAACAGTCCCCTTTTTACCTTTAGAGATCCTCTGTGTTTGTCCCATGCTTTTTTGAATTCAGTTACTGTCCTCATCTCTACCACCTCCACTGGGAGACTATTCCACGGATCCACTACTCTTTCCGTAAAGAAATATTTCCTCATATAACTCTTGAATCTATCTCCCTTCACCCTCATCCCATGTCCCCTCCTAGCAGAACTTGCTTTCAATTGAAAGAGGCTCTCTCCCTGAACATTTATGCCATGGAGGTATTTAAACATCTCAATCATATCACCTCTATCCCGCCTTTCCTCTAAGGTGTACATATTAAGATCCTTCAGTCTGTCCTCATATACTTTATAATGAAGACCACTAATCATTTTAGTAGCCACCCTCTGCACCGACTCCATCCTGTTCACATCCTTTTGAAGGTGCGATCTCCAGAATTGCACACTATACTCCAAATGAGGTCGCATCAAAGACTTATACAGAGGCATTATCACCTCCTTTTTTCTGCTAGCCATTCCTCTCCGTATGCACCCAAGCATCCTTTGCCGTCGCGTTTTCTACCTGTTTAGCTACTATAAGATCATCAGACACAACCACGCCTAGGTCCCGCTCTTCTTTAGTGGACAAAAGTACTCCACCCCTTATACTATATTGCTCCCTTGGATTGCTGCAGCCCAAATGCATGACCTTACATTTTTTAACATTAAATCCTAGCAGGCAAATTCTAGACCATTCTTCAAGATTAGCTAGATCCCTCCTCATGTTATCCACACCTTCCTGGGTGTCTACTCTGTTGCAGATTTTGGTATCATCCGCAAAGAGGGAAACCTTACCCGACAGCCCTTCCGCTATATCACTAACAAAAAGAATCGGACCAAGGACAGATCCCTGGGGCACACCACTGGTAACATCCTTCTCCTCAGAGTGAGCTCCATTTACCTGTACTCTTTGTCGCCTCCCACCCAACCAATTTCTAACCCAAGCAGTAACTTTAGGATCCATCCCTAGGGTGCTCAGTTTGTTTATAAGTTGCCTGTGAGGAACAGTGTCAAAGGCTTTACTGAAATCTAAATGCACCACATCTAGGGCTCTCCTTCGGTCCAACTCCCTGATCGCCCAGTCAAAGAAATCAATCAGATTTGTCTGACAAGACCTGCCTCTGGTGAATCCATGCTGCCTCGGATCCTGTAATCCGCTGGACTCCAGAAACCTCACTATTTTCTCTTTCAGCAGCGTTTCCAATAATTTACTCACCACCGAAGTTAAACTAACCGGCCTGTAGTTTTCAACCACATCCTTACTTCCGCTTTTGTGTAAAGGCACCACATGAGCTTCTCTCCAGTCCTTTGGCACTACTCCCGACTCCAATGAGGCATTGAAAAGGTCAGTCAGTGGAGCTGCTAGAACGTCCCCAAGTTCCCTCAGTATTATAGGGTGTATCCCTTCTGGTCCCATCACTTTGTCTACTTTAAGTTGAGCTAGTTTCTCACGAATACAGTCTTCTGAAAATTGTTCAAGATGTCCCTCGCTTCTGTTCCTATTTGTGTGTGTTTTCTGAGGTCCTGCTCCTGGTTCTTCATCTGTGAACACAGAACAGAAATATTTGTTAAGCAATTCTGCTTTATCCTTATCAGCTTCTACATATTCCTCCCCTGCACCCTTGAGTATGAGAATACCACTTTTGCCCTTCCTCTTCTCACTAATATATCTGAAAAATGTTTTATCCCCCCATTTTATTGCATTGGCTATTTCCTCCTCCTTTTGAATCTTTGCCTTCTTGACTACTTTGCTAGCTTCTCTAAGTATTCCAAATACAGATGCCTGTCTTCCTCTCTCTGTGATCTCTTGTATTTCATGAAGGCCTCCCTCTTTTTCTTCACTTTTCAGCTACTTCTTTCGAAAACCATAGCGGTCTCCTTTTCCTTTTACCTTTATTTACCATTTTAACAAAAAGGTTGGTTGCCCTTAAAATATCCCCTTTCAGTTTTTACCACTGTTTTTCTACATCCCCCAGCTGTTCCCATCCCGCTAATGACTCCCTGAGGTATTGGCAAAGTTAGTCTTCCTAAACTCTAAGATCCTCACCTTTGACTGGATTCTAACAGCCCTAGTCCTAATACTGAACCACACCATCTGGTGATCACTGGATGCAAAATGATCTCCCACTACAACATTTATTTATTTAGGTATATTCCGTGCTATTCTGCATCAGTGCAGTTTACATTGAACAAACTGAAATTACATTGAACAGGGCATTATAACTTGGAGATAACAATTTTACAGGGAACATGGGCTATGGAGGGTTAAGTGGCTTGCCCAAGACCACCAGGAGCACCTGTGGGACTAGAAACCCCAGTCCTTCCAGCCCAAGGTTGCTGTCCTCTAGTGGGATTTGAACCCCTGACCTTCCAGCCTGAAGTACCTTGCCCCAACCACTAGGCCACTTCTCCACTCCAGAAACAGTTTCACCATTGGTAAGCACCAAGTCCAGTATGGCCCCTTCACGTGTGGGGTCCGTTACCAATTGCCTGAATAGTTCTCCCTGTAGAGAATCCAGGATCTCCTTACATCTAGATGATACTGCAGCAGGAATGTGCCAATCAACATCTGGCATATTGAAATCTCCTATCACTAGCACTTCCCCTTTCCTAGCAATGCTGCGTATGTCTTCAATTAACTCTCTGTCAACCTCTTCCTCTTGTGAGGGAGGTCTGTATATCACACCAATGCAAACAGATTTCTCTTTCCCTCTTTCTAGTTTAACCCACAATGCCTCCTCTCTCCCTTTTAAGCTCTGTAATTCCAAAGCTTTAATAGTAGTTTTTACATATAGTGCCACGCCTCCTCCCCTTCTTCCTACCCTGTCCTTTCTGAATAAAGCATAGCCAGGTATAGTTACATCCCAATCATGGTTTTCTGTGAACCATGTTTCTGTAATTGCCACTAAATCCAAGTCAGCCACTCCCACCAAAGCTTCAACATCAGGGATCTTATTTCCCATGCTACGGGCATTTATACACACTGCTTTCCATATGTTACCCCTGTTACCCATTTCCATAAAGGTATTTAATGTATCACCTACCTGGGGGCTTTCACCTACCTGGGGGCTTTCTTCACCCATCCCCAACGAATCTAGTTTAAAGCCCTCTTCAGTAGATTAGCCAGTCTACTTCCGAAGACGCGTTGACCTTTCTTGGACAGATGGATGCCATCTCTGCTCTGCAACCCTTGGAATAACATCCCATGGTCTAGGAAACCAAAACACTCTCGATGACACCATCCACGCAGCCATGCATTCATCTCCAGGATGCGAGCCTCTCTGCCTTGGCCTTTACCCTCAACAGGGAGGATTGAAGAGAACACCACCTGTGCACCTAACTACTTCACCCTCTGTCCCAGAGTCATGAAGTCACTTTTGATATGTTCCGAGGTATACCTGGCAGTATCATTTGTTCCAACATGGATTAGCAACATTGGGTAATAGTCAGTGGGCTTGATGAGTCTCGGCAAACTCTCCGTAACATCTTGGATTTTGGCACCAGGCAGACAGCATACCTCTCTGGACATCAAGTCTGGTTGGCAGAGGGACGCCTCAGTACCCCTCAGAAGAGAGTCTCCAACCACTACTACCCTTCGTTTCCTTCTGGTCACTGATTCTGCAACTTTGGGGTACTTGAGCTCTGGTTCTTCCCTTTCCAGGGATGCTTTCACCTCCTCCACTTCCAGGGCTGCATAATGGTTCTTCAATTCAAGGGCTGGAGAAGTTGGATTGGTGATTTTGCAGGCCCTGGTGACTTGTGTGCAACCATTGACATTCTGTTGGCACCCATCTTCTCCTCTGCTGGAGAGCTTGGTTGCTGCAGGAAGCATCTCATCAATGTACTTCTCACTGTCTTGAATGCTCCTCAGCCTCGCCACCTCCTCGCCGCCTCCTCTCTGAGTTCCTCCACTTGTTTCCTCAGAGCTTCAGCATGCAGGCACCCTGCACATGGAACCGGTCCTTCGACTGGTATTAGGACCTCTGTCTGGACCGAGGCAGAAGCTGTAATGGGGGCAACAGCTTTAGCGATACGATTTTTCTCAGCCATTGTTTTGTTCGTGGAACTTAGGTATTGTTGGTTGATCTGTAGAGCCTCTGTTTAGGAAAGCCTTATAGATTATAGAGTGGATAGGGGTCCTGGTAGTGTGTTCAGAAAGAAAAGGCTAAATTTTGCTGAGGTTACAGAGAAAGAAAAGACGGGCCTGATTTTCAAAGGCATTTACATGAGTAACTGCCCTAGTTACCTGTGTAAATACCTTAACAGGGAATTTTCAAAGGTACCTACATTGGTAGTGCCTTTGAAAATTCTCTGGTTTGTCCCTTACATGCCCCGATGCTATGCGGTTAGCAACAGGGTGTGTTGGGGTGTTCCGGGGCAGTGCAGAGGCAAGACATGGTGTTACCCATGTAGCACTGATTTTCAGTGCTACACGGTTAGCTCCTGTGGCCTCCGAGCTGTTCGGCAGTACCCAGATTTTCAATGCTGGGGCACATATGACCACGGCATGGAAAATCCATGTTAGGCGGGAGGGAGGCAGGCTATGCACCGACATGGCACATAGCACTCCCCAGATCAAAATCGGGCCCGACAGGTTTTAGCTATTTGTTGGATGTGCACAGATAAAGAGAAAGAAGAGTCAAAGACGACCCCAAGGTTGCAAGCTGAGGAAACCATGAGAATGGTAATGTTATCCATAGAAAATTAGAAAGGAGGAAGGGGGAGATAGGTTTAGGGGGAAAGATAAGGAGTTCCATCTTGGCCATGTTCAATTTCGGACAGGAGAGGGATATCCAGGCAGCCATATCAGACAAGTAGGAAGAGATATGGGTCTGGATTCCTAGAGAGATTTCAGGTGCAAAGAGGTATATCTGAGAGTCATCAACATGAAGTAGGTACTGAAACCCATGAGAGGATGTCAGGGCACCAAGGGAATATGTATTGAGAGAGAGAAATAAAGAGGTTCCAAGACAGAGCCCGGAGGTACACCAATTGAATGTGGGATAATGATGGAGGCAGATCCACCAGAACATACTCAAAGTATGGTAGCCAGCAGGAACTTTAAAAAAGAAGTGGCAGCAGGGACACACCACATCACTGCAGCACCCGATCGGCATTGGGGGTGGAAGCGTGAGAAATAGCCCCTCCCGCTCCCCCCACCAAGGCCAATCGGGCCCAGGAGAAGGAGTCAGTAGGAACTTTTTTTTTTATTTTTTATTTAATATCTTTTATACATTTTACAAAGCATAAATCCTTCACATCACGTCCTTTCATAACAGTTACAAAACTTCATTAACAGGAAAGAAGAAGTAAGAAACAGAAACAGAAACATTTAATTAAACTAGCTATTGTCAATCCAATCCAATCTTCTTATCATCCTTTCATTGTAATCAATACTATTTTAAGTTAACTGGTTAAGTCGCATAATCAGCGCATACAAATTGTATGGCTGACGCTTAGTTGGTGGTCCATTTTTCTTGGCTCAGGGGAATGCAGCTAGTACGTGCTTAACTCCATATACTTGTTCATAGTCTCCCATTTGTTAAGCAGTTTGTCAGAGTTAGGAGTTTTAAGTACATACAGTTCCTCATAAATCTTGTGTTGACACACTAGATTCCACCAGTGTTCACTGTGTACCTTCTCAAAGTTCTTCCAGTGAATTAAGATTACCTTGATGGCTATACTGAGCAAGACATCCAGTAATCGGCTCTCTTGCTTTCTTAATATGAGGCCTTCCATCGTGGACTTATATATTATTATTTGATATGAGATGGGAAGTGTCACGCCTAGAATTCTTGATATTTGTTTCATTACACACTCCCAGTATCTCTGAAGATACTCGCAGTAATAAAGCATATGATCCAGCGTCCCAATTTCTGTATTACAGGACCAGCATCTATTTCCAGCGTGCGGTGCCCATTTCATTATCCTCACTGGAGTCAGATATGCTCGATGAGCGAGAAAGTACAGCTGCGTAAGGGATGCTGCTCTAGTGATTCGTGTGAGAGACCAGAAGGCGTCCCAGTGCTCCTGTTGTATGTGATCTCCTGCTTCTCTTATCCAAGCTGATTGTACTCCATCACATAGTTTGTTGGACCCTGTCCTAAGCAGTTCCAGGAATTTTGACATCACTCGGGTTCCAGATTGTATTTCACAAAATTTCTGGAGTAGGGGCCACCCTGGCCATAGAATCAATGGAGATACCCCTGCTTTGCTCAGACAGTATCGGAGCTGACACCACTGAAAATAGCAGGAACTGGGTAAACCAAATTCACTTTCCATCATTTCAAAAGTTTTGAATTTGTTCGCATGGACTAAATGTCCTAGGACAGTGATACCACAATTCCTCCATTTCTTCCATAATATGAATTTACCACCTATTGTAAATCTTCGATTCAGCCATAACGGCGTCTCCAAAGCAAAGTCATCACCCCCATTAATACACGAGGTCACTAGCCGACATGCTTGCTGAGTTGCCAGGATAACGTCGTTTTGCCGTAAATTGGAAGTTCCAAGCATCATACTCATTTCCATAAGATCATTCATAGCTTTTTCTACCAGCAGCCACCTGGGAGATTCTTCACAGTCTCCTTCTACCATCCATTGTGCTCCTTGTTTTAGCAATGAGGACATATGCAGCCATTCAACATCAGGAAAGTGTACTCCCCCTTTCCATTTAGGCAATTTAAGCTTCCACGTCGCTATCCTAGGGACTTTCTTATTCCAGAGAAATGATACAATCATACTGTTTAATTTTTTATAAAAACCTTGTGGAAAATATACTGGAATCATACTCAGTATGTAACTAAGCTTGGGGACCAACACCATTTTGATTGTCTCCAGTCTACCCCACCAGGTTAAATTTAGGGGGGACCATTTTGAGGCGCAAGCGCTCACTAGTTCTTTGCAGATTTCTAAATTCAGACTCACAGTCTCCGCCATTGTATGCCCATAATTGACTCCCAAGTACTTAAAAGACAAGTGCGCGTACTGAAATGGGTAATTTATAAACATGTCTTCCTTCACCCAGGCGTTTAGAGGAATTATTGTTGTTTTGGCAAGGTTGACTTTATAACCAGACACAGCAGAATATTTGTCAAGTATGTTCATGGCCATAGGCAAGGAGGAAGGTTGCAAGAATAATATAAGATCATCAGCATATGCAGATAACTTGCATTGACCATCCGCAAGTGTTACTCCCCTAATCTTTTCTTGTTGTCTAATCGATATTATGAGCGGCTCCAGAGCTAAGTTGAAGAGTAGCGGGGATAGAGGGCATCCTTGCCTAGTACCTCTTTGAAGCTTGAAGGGCCCTGACACCCCGGAGTTAGCTGCTATCCGAGCAATGGGGTTAGAATACAAGAGTGCTATCCTCTTGAGGAAGACTTCTTCAATTCCAAACCATCTAAGGGCCTGAAACAGGAAGGATCACTCCAATCTGTCAAAGGCCTTTTCGGCATCCAATGAGCCCCATCAGTGGCTCAGGAATCCTCTGCGCTTTAAGCAGGACATGGGCAAGTAACCTTCCGTTGTCCGTAGTAGACCTGCCGGTCATAAAGCCGCATTGATCTGTATGTATCAAAGAACTCAGGACTTTACTGAGACGATTTGCCAACAGCTTCACGTATATCTTATAATCTGCATTGAGCAAAGAAATAGGCCTATAGTTTTCAACTCTCTGTGGGTCCCGTCCCGGTTTTGGGTGGGTAACTATAGTTGCCTCTGCGAAGGCTCCAACTTCCGGATCCTCTGTGCATAATCCACTAAAATAGGTATGTAGCATAGGAGCAAGTTTCGTTTGACATTTATGATAAAACTCTAGCGGGATTCCATCCGGTCCTGACGCCTTCCCCTTGGCCAGCTGACCAATAGCCTTTTGTATCTCTTTTATAGTAATTTCTTGTTCCAACATCCGTGCCTGAGTTGCTGATAAATTGGGACCCTTATATCCGATACAAATTCTCTGAAATCCATACTACTGCAGACCACTTCAGAACAATACAGCTTTTCATAGAACTCTTTGCAACGTCTCAATATTTGCTCATTTTGCATCAGAAGATCTCCTTCTTCACTGCGTAACACTGCTATGTGAGCCATATTTCTTTTTGCCTTCAATAGTTTCGCAAGGAGCGATCCAGCCCGGTTGTTCTCATGATAGTAAGTGCTTTGCTGCATCCGAACACAAGATTGCGCCTGTGTATGGAGGATGTTATTATATTTGCATCTCAATTTCTGAAGTCTTAACAGTATCATTGGATTGCCTCTCTTTGTCAACAGGCGCTCCCCTACTTTTTTTTTTTTTTAAATTCTTTATTTTCGTTTTATAACAACAAAGGAAAAGGAAGACATACAGCTAAAAGACAGATACATAAAGTGTAATACATACACCAAAGTAAACCCCTGCCACCCCCCTCCCCCCTGCTTCTTCTCTAGAAAACTAAATCATTCCCGAAACGGGCGTGTACTTACATTATTGTGTTACAAAACCTAACGGTGATCTGAAACATGATGAGTGCACATTATACAGGCATGTTGGAGCAATGAGCAGATTGTACATAATCATTAAGCATCTGCCATTTAGACAAGCGAGAGTGAGGTTGGGCATGAGGAATAGCTCTCCGAGGTATCTGCTCATATTTACTATATAAGCAGACGAGGTTCCACCATTCATTGACAGTCAGTCGAGAGCTATCCTTCCAATTCCTCGTGATTAAGCATATGGCTATACCCAGCATGAAATCAAGGATAAAGCGACCCTTCTTAGGAAGAGAGGGGACCTCCGCCACAGAGCGGAGTCCCACAATCTTCCAAGAGAGAGGCTCGTGAAGGTGTAAGATAAATTGAATACGACCCCAGACCCGCCCCCAATAAGCCTGTAGTTGAGGACATTCATAAATAACATGAGCGAAGGTTCCCACAGCAGTATGGCAAGACCAACACTGGTCCCTAGCATTCGTGTTCCATTTAGCTATTTTTTCTGGGGTGTAAAAGCATCTGTGTGCAAAATAGAAGAGAGTTTGGGTAACAGAGGCAGACCGGGAAACCCGCACTACTTTGCTCCAGAAAACGCTCCATTGCACAGGGGTTAAAGTGGTTTGCAGTTCGCGCTCCCAGGCTTGTTGGGCTCTAAAAGTGGCCGTGTCTGTACCCTGACATAATATTTTATAAAAGTTAGAGGCTACCCCATGTGTACTACTAATAGAGTGAACTATCTCTAATAGCCCGTCCTCAGTAGGGGCAGAGGGCGGCATGATTCGGGCACTTTTGAGGCAGTGTTGAAGCTGCATCAATTGAAAGTAGTGTTTCGCTGGTAACGCAAATTCCTTTTGTAAATCAGAGAAGGTTTTCCAACGAGCTGCTGAGAAAAGCTGTTGGGGTGTCCAGATCCCCCTTGAGTACCAGGGTTTCCATGCTATCGTTCTATTTAGGACTTGAATTCTGGGGTTATTCCATAGCGGGAGTCCGTCCTGAGGACATACGTTCGGGCCCAGTGATAGAATGAGAGTGTTAAAGGCCGCGAGAGTATCGACAATCATTGTTGGATGGCGGGTGTCTACTTGATAGGACATACCGGGGAGATGGGTCAACGGAATTGGGCTACTAAGCTCCTCTTCTATGTCAAGCCAAACTGGTCTGCTGTCTGTTGAGGCATCTAGCCATCGGGCACCTTGCTTAAGTAGGAAGGCTTGATGATATCTAAGAAAATCAGGAAATCTGGTACCCCCTCTTTCCTTTGCAGACTGTAGTTTTTGTTTAGCTATCCTTGGTGGCTTGCCCTGCCAGAGATAACGGACGAGAAGGCCCTCAATATCTTTATAAGTATGTAGCGGAAGTAAACATGGCAGCATTTCTAAAATGTAGTTCACTTTGGGGACTATCATCATTTTCACAGTTTCTAAGCGGCCCCACCATGTAAGAGATAAGGGAGACCAACGATTCGTGAGCTCACGGACTTTGGAGACTACCTCTTTGGCATTAAAACTGATAGTGTCTTCTAAAGGAGAACAATAATGGACCCCGAGATACTTCACCATGCGGGATTGCCAAAGGAAGGGAAAGGCCTGCATGTCAGCCTCATGTACCCAGCGGTTCAGTGGGAATGCTACAGATTTGGTCCAGTTAATTTTATAGCCCGATAATTGTGAGTATCCGTCAATCAGATCCAAGACAGCTGGAACCGAATCGAGGGATACGAAAAGCATAAGGTCATCTGCATATGCAGAGAGTTTAATCTCCCTATGACTGAAGGGGACACCTCGAATACGTGCGGACTGTCTAATAAGGAGGGCTAGGGGTTCAAGAGCTAGATCAAAGAGCATTGGTGATAGGGGGCAACCTTGACGCGTGCCTCTTTGGAGATTAAATGGCTGAGACTTGATGGCATTTACACAAATACTGGCGACGGGTTGAGTATACATGACTTAAGAACATAAGAACATAAGAAATGCCATACTGGGTCAGACCGAGGTCCATCAAGCCCAGTATCCTGTTTCCAACAGTGGCCAATCTAGGTCATACGTACCTAGCAGTTTCCCCAAAAGACACAGGTTCTGCAGTGCTTGTACTAGGTCAAGCATTGATATCCTGGGTCCCTTTTTAATAGTGGTTTATGGACCTTTCCTCCAGGAACTTGTCCAAACCTTTTTTAAACCCAGCTATACTAACAGCCCTTACTACATCCTCCGGTAACAGATTCCAGAGTTTGATTACACGTTGAGTGAAGAAATATTTTCTCTTATTTGTCTTAAATAGTTTACCCTGTAGCTTCATTACATGTCCCCTAGTCCTTCTATATTCTGATAGTGTAAACAATTGATCCACGTTTATCCGTTCCACTCCATTCATTAATTTATAGACCTCTATCATATCTCCCCTCAGCCGTCTCTTTTCCAGGTTAAAGAGCCCTAACCTTTTTAGCCTCTCTTCATAGGAGTAGCCTTCCATCCCCTTCACCAATTTGGTGGCTCTTCTCTGTACTTTTTCTAATAACTCTATGTCCTTTTTAAGATACGGTGACCAGAATTGCACACAATATTCAAGGTGCGGTCGTACCATGGAGCGATACAGAGGCATTATAATATCCTTTGTTTTATTCTCCATCCCTTTCCTTATGATACCTAGCATTCTATTTGCTTTCTTGGCCGCCGCTGCACACTGGGCGGAGGGTTTTAACATGTTATCCACAATGACTCCTAAATCTTTTTCCTGGGTGGTGGTTTCTAATGTGGAGCCTTGCATCGTGTAACTATAGTGTGGGTTGTTCTTTCCTAGGTGCATAACTTTGCACTTGTCCACATTAAATTTCATCTGCCATTTGGATGCCCAGTCTTCCAATTTATCCAGATCCTCCTGCAGTTTTCCACAATCCTCTTGGGTTTTAACAACTTTAAACAGTTTTGTGTCATCTGCAAATTTGATAACCTCACTAGTTATTCCTTTTTCCAGGTCATTTATGAATATGTCAAAAAGTAGGGGACCCAGTACAGATCCCTGGGGTACTCCACTATTCACCTTTTTCCATTGGGAATATTGGCCATTTAGCCCTACCCTCTGCTTTCTATCTTTTAACCAGTTCCCGATCCACAATAGTACACTGCCTCCTATCCCATGACTTTTTAGCTTTGCCAAAAGTCTCTGATGGGGGACCTTGTCAAAAGCTTTCTGAAAGTCCAGATACACTATATCAACAGACTCACCTTTGTCTACCTGTTTATGCACACCTTCAAAAAAACAGATCAGATTAGTAAGACAAGATCTTCCTTGTCTAAAGCCATGTTGGCTGTCTCCCATTAGGCCATGGCTATCCACATGCTGTGTAATTTTGTTCTTTATGATGGTTTTCTACCATTTTCCCTGGTACTGACGTCAGGCTCACCGGTCTGTAATTTCCCGGATAACCCCTGGAACCCTTTTTAAAAATTGGTGTTACGTTGGCGACCCTCCAATCTTCAGGTATTACAGATGATTTTAATGAAAGTTCACAGATTACCAATAGCAGGTCTGCAATCTCATATTTCAGTTCTTTCAACACTCTGGGATGTATACCATCCGGTCCAGGTGATTTGTTACTATTCAGTTTATCAAATAGTTGTAATATATCTTCCCGGTGTAGCGATATTTCTCTCAATTCCTCTGCAGTATCACCTTTAAATACCACTTCAGTCTTGGGTAACATCCCTACATCTTCCTCAGTAAAGACTGAAGCAAAGAATTCATTCAGTCTCTCTGCTATAGCCTTGTCCCCTCTTACTGCCCCTTTTACCCCTCTATCATCTAATGGTCCAATTGACTCTCTCACAGGCCTTTTGCTACGAATGTACTTGAAAAAGTCTTTATTTCGTGTTTTTGCTTCCGTAGCAAGTTTCTTCTCAAATTCCCGCTTTGCCTGCCTTATCAATGCTTTGCATTTAACTTGCCAGTGCTTGTGTTGTTTCCAGTTTTCATCATTTGGCTCTTTTTTCCATGTCCTGAAGGTTGCTCTTTTGGCAGCAACAGCCTCTCTGACCTCACCTTTAAACCATGCTGGCAGTTTTTTGGACTTTCTTCCACTTTTCTTAATGCGTGGAATACAGCTGGTCTGGGCTTCGAGGATAGTATTTTTAAATAACACCCAAGCTTGCTGTAAGTCTTTAACCTTTGGAACCGCTCCTTTTAGTTTTTTTCCGAACTATATTCCTCATTCTATCATAGTCTCCCTTTTGAAAGTTAAAAGGTAGTACTGTGGATTCCTTTACTATCTGTCCTCCACTGATTAAATCAAACATGATCATACTATGATCACTATTGCCAAGTGGTCCCAACACCTTTATTTCTTGCACCAGATCTGGCGTTCCACTAAGGACTAGGTCCAGTATGGCTTCCCCTCTGGTCGGTTCATGAATCAGCTGCTCCAAGAAGCAGTCATTTATTTCATCTAGAAACTTTATCTCTTTAGCTTGTCCTGCTGTGAGACTGTCCCAGTCGATACCGGGGTAATTGAAATCACCCATTATTACTACTCTGTTGTGGCTTTTGTTAGCTTCCTTGATTTCTTTGAGCATTTCATCATCCATTTGTTCATTCTGGCCAGGCGGTCGATAGTATACTCCCACTGCCATCACCTTCCCTTTCATAAATGGAATTTCAATCCATAGAGATTCTACAGCAAATTGTGTTCCCTGCAAAACTTTAATCCTTTCTGACTCAATGCCCTCTTTAACATAGAGCGCAACCCCTCCACCAATTTGTTCAGCTCTATCATTACGATATAGTTTGTATCCAGGTATCACAGTGTCCCACTGGTTATCCTCCTTCCACCATGTCTCTGAGAGTGCAATCATATCTAACCTCTCATTTAGTGCTATATATTCTAATTCTCCCATCTTATTGTTTAGACTTCTAGCATTGGCATACAAGCATTTTAGTGACTGTATTTTATTAATTTTATTAATATTAATCTGGCTATTGGTAGGCATGGGTAATTGGGAATCTTTATGCTCTGTCTGCTCCTTACTCAAGGGCATTTGGGCTACTATACTCCCTTTTGGAACCTCACTGTTTTTGGTAGTATCCTTCAAGGATACCTTTGTCCGAACCATGCGCTCCTGGGTGACTGTCGGCTTTCCCCTATTTTCTAGTTTAAAAGCTTCTCTATCTCTTTTTTAAAGGTTAATGCCAGCAGTCTGGTCCCATCCTGATTAAGGTGAAGCCCATCCCTTCGGAAGAGCCCCCCCTTTCCCCAGAATGTTCCCCAGTTCCTAACAAATCCAAAACCCTCATCCTTGCACCATTGTCTCATCCACGCATTGAGACTCCGGAGCTCTGCCTGTCTTTTGGGTCCTGCACGTGGAACAGGAAGCATTTCGGAGAACGCTATCCTGGAAGTTCTGGATTTCAACTTCCTACCTAAAAGCTTAAATTTAGCCTCCAGAACTTCCCTACCACATTTTCCTATGTCATTGGTACCAACATGTACCAAGACAGCAGACTCCCCCCCCAGCACTATCTATGATCCTATCTAGGCGGTGTGTGAGATCTGCTACCTTCGCACCAGGCAGGCATGTTACCAGGCGATCCTCACGTCCACCAGCCACCCAGCTATCTACATTCCTAATGATTGAATCACCAACTATAACAGCTGTCCTGACCCTCCCCTCATGGGGACATGGCCCTGGAGAAACGTCCTCGGTGCGAGAGGGTTTTACATCACCTGGAGGACAGGTCCTAGTTACAGGATCACTTCCTGCCACACCAGGGTGATGCTCTCCTGTCACGCGACCTCTCTCCTCCATGGCAACAGGGATGCTGCCAGACTGGAGGTGGGACTTCAGGACTATATCCCTGTAGGTCTCGTCCATGTACTTCTCTGTCTTTCTTATGTCTTCCAGGTCTGCTACTCTAGCCTCTAGAGAACGGACTCGTTCCCTGAGAGCAAAGAGCTCCCTGCACTTAGTGCATATGTAGGACCTCTCACCAACTGGGAGAAAATCATACATGTGACACTCAATGCAAAAGACTGGAGAACCCCCATCTCGTTGCTGGACCTCTGTCTGCATCTTAGTTTAAAGCTTGTGTTTAGGTCTTTTAAATTCGGTATATAATAAGGATTGGTGTAGATGCTTATACTAATAAAAGTGTATCAAATACCCCTAATACACCCTGTGAACCTGAAGCTTAATTAATCTCAGGTCCTCTGTGTATGACTGATTTGGATTAAGAGCTGCACCTGAGAGCAGCCCCTTTCCTCTAAGATGTGCAAGTACCTATAAAACTACAATTACCCCAGGGGTGGGTGGGTGCTGGGGAGGGAGGGAGGGAGATAAGTCCTATTAAAGAGGGCAGTTACAAGGTACCCTGTCAACCCTCAGCAGGGGGATGGGGGTACCACACAAAGCCCAGTTAGTTGAGAGAGGCAAGGTAAGTACAGCTGAGAGGGCTGAACTAGCACACCACTAAAACAAACAATAAATAATTAAACAAACAGTTAGACAAACAGTAAATAATTAAATAAACAGCTAGAACTCACAGTAAGATGTCCCAGGAGGCAAATATCCCCTCACTAGCAGAGCTCTGTAAAAGTACAGCCCTTCTCTGGTCAGAGAAAAGCAAACTAAAACAGACTATGCACACGTGGAGAAAACAGGAAGAAGGCTACACAATACCTCAGGGGGAGGGGGAGGAGTCAGGCAGGCAAGGACAGGAAAAAAGTTTAAACAAACAGCAGGTTCTGGGGAGAGAGATGTAATTCAAAATGGCTACCACACAAAGCCCAGTTAGTTGAGAGAGGCAAGGTAAGTACAGCTGAGAGGGCTGAACTAGCACACCACTAAAACAAACAATAAATAATTAAACAAACAGTTAGACAAACAGTAAATAATTAAATAAACAGCTAGAACTCACAGTAAGATGTCCCAGGAGGCAAATATCCCCTCACTAGCAGAGCTCTGTAAAAGTACAGCCCTTCTCTGGTCAGAGAAAAGCAAACTAAAACAGACTATGCACACGTGGAGAAAACAGGAAGAAGGCTACACAATACCTCAGGGGGAGGGGGAGGAGTCAGGCAGGCAAGGACAGGAAAAAAGTTTAAACAAACAGCAGGTTCTGGGGAGAGAGATGTAATTCAAAATGGCTACCACACAAAGCCCAGTTAGTTGAGAGAGGCAAGGTAAGTACAGCTGAGAGGGCTGAACTAGCACACCACTAAAACAAACAATAAATAATTAAACAAACAGTTAGACAAACAGTAAATAATTAAATAAACAGCTAGAACTCACAGTAAGATGTCCCAGGAGGCAAATATCCCCTCACTAGCAGAGCTCTGTAAAAGTACAGCCCTTCTCTGGTCAGAGAAAAGCAAACTAAAACAGACTATGCACACGTGGAGAAAACAGGAAGAAGGCTACACAATACCTCAGGGGGAGGGGGAGGAGTCAGGCAGGCAAGGACAGGAAAAAAGTTTAAACAAACAGCAGGTTCTGGGGAGAGAGATGTAATTCAAAATGGCTACCACACAAAGCCCAGTTAGTTGAGAGAGGCAAGGTAAGTACAGCTGAGAGGGCTGAACTAGCACACCACTAAAACAAACAATAAATAATTAAACAAACAGTTAGACAAACAGTAAATAATTAAATAAACAGCTAGAACTCACAGTAAGATGTCCCAGGAGGCAAATATCCCCTCACTAGCAGAGCTCTGTAAAAGTACAGCCCTTCTCTGGTCAGAGAAAAGCAAACTAAAACAGACTATGCACACGTGGAGAAAACAGGAAGAAGGCTACACAATACCTCAGGGGGAGGGGGAGGAGTCAGGCAGGCAAGGACAGGAAAAAAGTTTAAACAAACAGCAGGTTCTGGGGAGAGAGATGTAATTCAAAATGGCTACCACACAAAGCCCAGTTAGTTGAGAGAGGCAAGGTAAGTACAGCTGAGAGGGCTGAACTAGCACACCACTAAAACAAACAATAAATAATTAAACAAACAGTTAGACAAACAGTAAATAATTAAATAAACAGCTAGAACTCACAGTAAGATGTCCCAGGAGGCAAATATCCCCTCACTAGCAGAGCTCTGTAAAAGTACAGCCCTTCTCTGGTCAGAGAAAAGCAAACTAAAACAGACTATGCACACGTGGAGAAAACAGGAAGAAGGCTACACAATACCTCAGGGGGAGGGGGAGGAGTCAGGCAGGCAAGGACAGGAAAAAAGTTTAAACAAACAGCAGGTTCTGGGGAGAGAGATGTAATTCAAAATGGCTACCACACAAAGCCCAGTTAGTTGAGAGAGGCAAGGTAAGTACAGCTGAGAGGGCTGAACTAGCACACCACTAAAACAAACAATAAATAATTAAACAAACAGTTAGACAAACAGTAAATAATTAAATAAACAGCTAGAACTCACAGTAAGATGTCCCAGGAGGCAAATATCCCCTCACTAGCAGAGCTCTGTAAAAGTACAGCCCTTCTCTGGTCAGAGAAAAGCAAACTAAAACAGACTATGCACACGTGGAGAAAACAGGAAGAAGGCTACACAATACCTCAGGGGGAGGGGGAGGAGTCAGGCAGGCAAGGACAGGAAAAAAGTTTAAACAAACAGCAGGTTCTGGGGAGAGAGATGTAATTCAAAATGGCTACCACACAAAGCCCAGTTAGTTGAGAGAGGCAAGGTAAGTACAGCTGAGAGGGCTGAACTAGCACACCACTAAAACAAACAATAAATAATTAAACAAACAGTTAGACAAACAGTAAATAATTAAATAAACAGCTAGAACTCACAGTAAGATGTCCCAGGAGGCAAATATCCCCTCACTAGCAGAGCTCTGTAAAAGTACAGCCCTTCTCTGGTCAGAGAAAAGCAAACTAAAACAGACTATGCACACGTGGAGAAAACAGGAAGAAGGCTACACAATACCTCAGGGGGAGGGGGAGGAGTCAGGCAGGCAAGGACAGGAAAAAAGTTTAAACAAACAGCAGGTTCTGGGGAGAGAGATGTAATTCAAAATGGCTACCACACAAAGCCCAGTTAGTTGAGAGAGGCAAGGTAAGTACAGCTGAGTTGGAGATATCGGAGGAAGCCCTCCCCAAAGCCATACCATCGGAGAACTGCAAATAAGAAGGGCCATTCTAGGCGGTCAAAGGCTTTTTCGGCATCCAGGGAGAGACCCACCCATGGATGATCTAGATTGGCAGCACTGGATAGCACATGGCACAAGGTCCGAGCATTGTCAGCAGTTGATCTGCCGGGTATAAAACCGCATTGGTCGGGGTGAATTAGGGTGGCCATCCTGTCAGATAGCCGGGTGGCCAAGATCGTTGCGAAGATCTTATAATCGGCATTAAGTAGGGAGATTGGACGGTAGTTGGCGGTTAGTAGCGGGTCTCTGCCTTCTTTCTCAAATACTACCACATTAGCTGCAGAAAAGGATCCCAAAGAGGATGTATCTACCGCAAGGGCAGTAAAATAGAGTTTTAAATATGGAACTAAGTCTGCACTGAACGTTCTGTAGAATTCGGTCGGGAGACCATCGGGCCCTGCGGCACGGCCCGCGGCTGTTCGTTTTAGGGCAGATTGTATCTCTGAAGAAGAGAAGGGTTCATCCATCGCATCCCTATCATCTTCAGAGAGGGTCGGCCGCTGAATGCCAGAAAGCAATCGCTCAAATGTCTCTGACGAGAACTCACATTCAGATTGATATAGGCGGGTATAGAAATCCCGAAAGAGCTCTACAATGTCGGAGTCTGTGGTCACTATGCCCCCTCCCTGTGGAGCTCGAATGGCCGCTACGCGTTTGGCTTCTTTTTGACCTTTCAAGGCGTTGGCTAAGAGTCGACCGGCTCGGTTATTTTCACGATAATATGTCCCTTGCTGAAGCTC
Source organism: Ichthyophis bannanicus (assembly GCA_033557465.1). Taxonomy (NCBI): domain Eukaryota; kingdom Metazoa; phylum Chordata; class Amphibia; order Gymnophiona; family Ichthyophiidae; genus Ichthyophis; species Ichthyophis bannanicus. Next base: position 1,393,599,995 of record CM066031.1, on the reverse strand, counting down.
AATACTCTTAGAAGCTGCAGTTGAGAGGATTGAATTATATTGAAAACGGAGACGTTGTAATCGAATTAATACACATGGATCAGTACGTGAAGTTAGAACTCGTTCGCCTGCTTTTATTTGTTGGTCTAGTATGAGTAGCTGCTGTTTGCGTTGTTTTCGCAGGCGGATTTGATAGCTAGTGATCGTTGCTCGAATGGCCGCTTTGAAGCCCTCCCACCAAGCCCAATTCGCAGTATCCTGGGGTAGATTAAAATGGAAGTAATCCTGTATGGCTGCTCGAATTTCTAACTGGAACTCTGGCTGAGTTAACAGGGCTCTATCAAAGAACCAGGCCCCCGAATTCCCTTGGGGTGCAGTAGTGTGTAATTGAAAGGAAATGGCAGCATGATCTGAAATATGTTGGGAGTGAATCTTTGCAGTGTCCACCTGAGGAACTAACAGTTTTGATATTAGAAAGAAGTCTATGCGAGACTGGGATTTATGAGGGGAAGAGAAGAAGGTGAAGTCAAGCTCATTGGGGTGTAGTAACCTCCATAGATCAACTAAAGCAAGATCTTTGATCAGGGAGGTAAGCGTGGTGTGACTCTTGGGGGGACCACTTGTCCTAGGTGGCTGTTTGTCAATCAGGGGATCAAGGACTAGATTGAAATCCCCCCCAATTATCAATGAAGTATTAGCAGAGGCCTGCGCAACCTGAGCAATGGTAGCATAAAAGGCAGGGTCATCCACATTAGGAGCGTAAAGGCATATACATGTAACTTCAAGGCTACCTATCTTGAGGTGAACTCTGGACCATCTACCTTCTGTATCTGAGCTAGTCGCAATAATAGTAGCATGCAAAGATTTCCTAACCAGTATGGCAACCCCACATTTCTTAGAAACGGCTGGGGAATAGGCGGCCACCATGTAAGGTTTAATATTGAGTTTTAAGAGTTTCCTTCGAATTTAAATGCGTTTCTTGGAGAAAAATCAGATCCGCAGCTTCCTGACTTAGGTAGCTTAGGATTTTCTTCCGTTTTATCGGATTATTGATTCCTTTTACGTTCAATGAGAAAATCTTACATGGTGCCATCAATCAGTAATAGACATTTTAAGTGAGGGCGCTTGAAAACATACAACATAATCAGAATCTGTGCAACAATGACATAATCACCGAGTATTCTGGCTAATACACCCCATATTGAAAAGTGTGTACCAAAGTATCTTAGAGAAGAAGCAAAACCCCCAAAGAATATGGCGACCATATGTCTGCGGGAGGAGGCCCTAGAGAGGAAATAGAAAGACATGAAAAAGGAAAAGAAACACCAGAGTCCATAATTAACACTGTCTCTGATACTCATCGAGGCTACTGTGGGTAGATGGAGTCGGGTCACAGATATCATCGAAAGTAAGGCAACAAACCGCCCTCGCCAGACTCTTTGCTGGGCTGCGGCAGATCCAATATGGCAGGTACAGCGGATATGAGAATACTTGCAGGAATATTCTGGAAGTCAGCGCATCAAGTCGGCTTCTTTGGAATCCAAAAACTCCGCTAGTAGATCAGGGTCCTCAAATGTTCTTGTCTGATTGTGAAGCGTGACTCGGAGCTTGGCCGGGTACATCAGGCCATAATGTGCTTGTAGTTGTTGAAGCCTCGGCCGGAATTCCAGAAAGCGCTTTCGGCGGTCGACCGTGGGTTTAGCCAAGTCGGGATAGAAGGAGATCTTGTGGCTCTCAAACTCCATATGGCCCTTTGCCCGAGAGGCATTTAGAATTTGCTCGACGTGTTGATATCTCAACAGTCGAAAAATGATAGGCCGCGGGGTCTTCCTGTTGAGCGTTATGCTTGTGGGTACACGATGAGCGCGATCGATCTCCAAATCTTTAGTAAAGGTGATTTGGAGCAGGGAAGGGAGGATTTTGCATAAAAACTCTTTCATGTCTCCCGATTCCGCTCCCTCCGGTATGCCCACGAGTCGTATGTTGTTGCGGCGCGCTCTATTATTGCCATCTTCCACTTCTTTCTGCAAGGCCCGCACCTGGCGTTCAACTTTGTCGAGTTTGGACAACCGGGCCGCATGGGAGTCCAATATGCTCTCCATTTTGTCCTGACGCGAAGAAAGCCCTTCTAGCTTGCTTTGCAGCACACCAAAATCTTCCCGCAGCGCTCGGAGTGCTTCACCGTTTGACTGCACGAGGTCCTTGACCCCTCTAATCTCTGCGAGGATTTCCTGCTGCATTTTGGGGCCCTCGCGCAAGACCAGCCCCTTCTGCAGGGACGGAGGTTCAGTTTTGGAACGTTTGCCGTGAGAAGCCGCTGGAGATCCAAATTCCAGACGCGTGGGTTTGGTCCCCGCCATCTCACCAATGTGCCCCGGCAAGATCAGAGTAGAAGATCCAAGTATGTACGGTGTTAATTCAGGATTCTGAGTAGGCCTCTCGGGAGCCTCAGCGTTATGCGACCATCCCGCTGGACATCAGGCTCCGCCCCCCCAGGCGCTCCCCTACTTTTATCTGCTCCTCCAATTCTTCTTGTTCTTTCTTTTTAGCTCTGTTTTTTTGAATCGAGAAGGTTGTTATGTGCGCCCGAATTTTCGCCTTAAAGCCTTCCCACCAAGCCCATGTCGACGTTTCTGAAGGGACATTGAATTTTCCATACGCCTCAATCTCTTTATTCATACAGGCCACAAAGTCGGCATCAGCTAATAAGGACTTATCGAATGTCCACCGAGGGGGCGTCTGATGTTTCTTTCCTATGTCTAAAACTAAGGAGACTGCTGAGTGATCCGAAACTGTCCCCGCATTGATTTTAGACGCAACAAGTTGTTTAATTAACCCACTCGTTACAAGAAAGTAGTCAATTCTCGTCTGAGTATCGTGTGGGAGGGAGTAAAACGTATATTCTTTGTCTGTAGGATGTAGGAGACGCCATGCATCAATTAGTTGCAGTTCATTCATCATACTCTGCATTACTGCGTACGATTTAACTTTGTATACTGGCCGGTATGGAGTCCTGTCCAACAGAGGATCTAGAACCAGGTTGAAGACCCCTCCCAGTGTTATCTCAGTGTGTAGCATGTCCACTAGCTCCGTAGCTATTGTCCTGTAAAAGGAAGAATCGTCTGTATTCGGGGCATATATGTTCATTAGTGTGTAAGACCTCTGAGCAATTTCCAGAGTAGCTCTGGCCCACCTCCCCTCAGGATCTATTTTCGTTTCCTTAACTACTGCTGCCAGGGACTTCCGCATTAATGTCAGAACTCCTCCTTTTCTGTTTATTGCAAGTGCAGCAATTATTACTTGATAGAATTTCGAGACTACCTTCCATGACTCTTTTTCGGTCAGGTGTGTCTCTTGTAAGTACACTATGTCAGCGCTCTTATGTTGACAATATGTGAGAATTTTCTTGCGCTTAACTGGGTTTGTGACACCCTTCACATTCAGGGTGAGCAATACCATTCTATTCACAGCATTTGTTAACTTGGATAAATCTAAGCATGATAATTCTATGATCCTTGTCCTTAGTGGATCTCTGTAACATCAGTGTATAATTGGATTGGATTGACCAGCAAGAACACTTAAACTGTACAATTAAACATCTCCTGGCAAAAAACACCCTTCCTTGGCAGAAAATCTTTTACCACCAACATCATTCGTTGCCTAATATAACCTTATGCAGTCTTATCCCATTTCCCATTTTGAACTAAACACATCCATGCCCTACTCCAATTCTATAGCAACACTAAAATGCACAAAGTTTTATAGCGTTACAGTTCTTTGTATTGAGAGGGCTATCGATAAAACTATTTCCTATGCTGCTGCACTCTAATTTATATGCCATGCTCACCCCACCCATACAGGATATACTTTCACTCTTATTCTGAACTAACATTTGTATATTTTATCAATCTGACTCCTCTCAGCATTAATCGTCACACTTATGTTCAAGTCTCCATAGCACTACTCTCCTGCAGAAATGCTTTCAGCGATCCAGCATCCACAAAGTTCCTTGTGACATTATTTAGCGTTACCCGTATTGTACTAGGGTAATACAGACCATATCTTGCCTGCAGCTTTTGCAAAAGTGGTCTACATGCCAGCAATTCCCTCCTGCGGTCCATTGTTTGCTTGCTCAAGTCAGGAAAAAAGGCAATCTTCTGCCCCTGTATTTTCAAAGATGTCGCTCTCTTCGAAGCTTGTAGTATCTGCAGCACTTGTGGGTAACGCAGCACTTTCATCACAATTGGCCTTGGGTATTTGATATTCTCAGTCCTATGCACAGGAACGCGGTGCGCCCGCTCCAATTCAAACACCTTCACAAAAGAGATCTGAAGGAGTTCCGGAATCATCTTCTCCAGGTATTCTATCATGTCTGCCTCTTCAGCTCCTTCGGGGACCCCTACTAATCGAACGTTGTTGCGCCTCGCTCGATTATTTTGATCCTCTAGTTGGTTCTCAATCTTCTTGACATGCTTTAATAAAGACCCCATGCACTCTAACATGGCGCTATGCTTTTGCACTAACCCTTCAGTAAGAATTAACCGTCCATTCATGTCTTGTACTTTGCCCTTTACCTCATTCAAATCCTCCTGTATAGTTTCCAAAGATGTAGTGTTGGCGACTATCAAATCCTTCACACTCCTCAGTTCGGCCAGAATCTCTTTAATACCTTCCCCCGCTGCTTCCTTCTCAGCCGCGGCCATTTTGTGTGGGGATCCGGCCTCTTGCTTCGATCGCTTTGGCGCTGAACCGGTACTTTGCTGGAAATCTAATCGCGCAGGTCTTAGTGCTGACATCTTCAATTGTTCTGTATTTACCCAGGGGTAAGCATATAGGGACTATCTTTATAGGCATTAGATCAGGATTCTTGTATGGCAACGGGAGCTCAAACTCACATGTCCATTCTGCTCTGTGGCTGGCTCCGCCCCCCCCCAGTAGGAACTTTAAAAAAGAAGCACCAGTAGGCGCATGCCACATCACAGCAGCACCCAAATGACATTGGGGCGGAAGCGGGAGAACTAGCCTCTCCCGCTCCCACTGCCAAGGCCAATCGGGCCCAGGAGAAGCAGCCAGCAGGAACTTTAAATAGGAAGTGCCAGCAGGCGCGCCCATGCCTGGTGGGTCTGTGCCTGAGGGCTCGCCAGAGGGCCCTTTGGCGAAACTCTTAGGCGTGAACCAAAGAAGACAACCAGAGCCAACACAACAACTTCATAACCAGTCACTCCAGCTCCGGAGAACACCTCCTCTTCAAGGATTCCAACGCCACAATCATCCACTAGAAACAAGGTAGCAATAATTTACTTTCACATCACACAGTAAAATGAAAATCTCATTTTACTGCTTGATTATCCTGAGCATCATCCTCTTTTCCCCTTCTCCATACCAATGCGCTCATATTCTAGCAATCTCCCAATCGCCTAATTCACATTCCTACTAACATCCCAACTGACATATGGCACCCATCCAGCACTCATCATGACAGAAAATATGGTTGATTCATCAAAATTTACACAGCTGTTTCAAGCGAGCCTACAGCCAAGCACAAAAAACCCATACAGCAGCTCACTCCCATAAGATGTGCCCTCATCAACTCTTGCTCTTCCCGCAACAAAATTCAAACCCTAGCTGACTACATAACAGACAACAAGATCAACGTGTTATGTATCACTGAAACCTGGTTCACTGAGAACGACAATGTACTGATCAACCAGCTTAACACATCCATCCACAATATCCATAACTGTCCTTGGACATCCAGTAGAGGCAGTGGAGTCTGCATACTTACAAGGAAGAACCTTGAATTCAATACCATAAGCCACGCATCTACCCCCACCCTCAATGCCATCACAATCTCCAACCACTTCCTCTCCATCTGCCTTGCCTGCAGATCCCCTCACACCAAGGCTGAAGACCTCACCACTGTACTGGAAGAAATCTGCTCACACTCATCCACCTACAAAGAATTCATCCTACTCATAGACATGAACCTATCATCTGCATCATCCACCCACTCATCAGCTTTCCTTGAAGTTATGACAGATCTACAATTTATGCAGATCATATCTGCCCCTACCCATGCTAAGGGTGACATCCTGGACATAATTTTCTTCTCAAACTGACTCAAAAATGCCCATGGATTTACCCCACCATCAATGCTCCCAGTCCCCTGGTCTGATCACAATCTAATCTCATTCATAATACCCAACTCAATTCCACAGACCACACATCTTATCTCCCCTCCAACAACTCGCAAATTCATCTCATTCAATGAACAAGCCTTCATCCAAAACACTATCCCAGCCTTAAGCTCCTTACCAGCTCAGACAGATCTTGAAACCAAAGTACGCTCATGGAACTCGACTATCTCAGCCACCGCCATAGCCCCACCAAAAGTCTTCACTAAAACCAAATGATCACATGCCCCCTGGTACTATCAGACTTAAAAACACAGAAATGCAACTTACACCATCTTGAACATCTCTGGACAAAGACCCAAATTTCACAACTCAAATCCCAATAACTACAGGATCTCAAATTATACCATGAATCCACTATCCAGACCAAATAAGAATTCTACAACAACATCCTCATGCGCTCCATCAACAAACCCAGAGACCTCTTTGAAATGGTCAAATCACTCACCAAAGACCCTTCTCAATCAAACCAAGACCACTCTTTCAATCCACAAGACATGGCCTCATTTCTGATACCAAAAGCAAACCTACTCCGTCCACCAGCCTCCATATTCCCACCTCAAATGATGAAACTACCCAAGATCACCACTGGACTATCTTCAACTCTCTCTCACATAATGAGCTCAAAAAAATAATCGGCAACCTCACCACTACAACCTCCTCGCTTGACCCAATTCCAGTCTCCTGGCTAAAAGTCACAAAGGACCAATTCCTACCTTTAATATCTGACATTGTCCACTCCTCCTTTACACAAGGATATCTTCCACCCTCCCTCAAACAAGCATCAATCGGACCATTGCTGAGGAAACTAAACCTGGACCCACACTCCCCATCCTCCTACAAACCCATAACCAGCATCTCCAAAATCATTGAAAAAGCTGTACAAACACAACTCCAAGATCATATAGACTAACATGCACCATTAAACCCACAGCAACATGGATTTCGACCCAATCATGGCACAGAAACCCTCATGACCTCCCTCTTAAACTCACTTATCACAGGCATCGAATCACTCACCCAAGGCTTCTTCCTATTCTTCCTGGACATCTCTGCTGCCTTTGACACTATCCCACCAGCTACTCATCAACAAGCTCCATCATATTGGAGTCTGGGGCATCCCCCTCAAATGGTTCCATTCCTATCTTACCAACCAAAATCAGGACATAAGGATTCAAACACACACCTCAACTCCTTTCACCTTAACAAGGGTGTACCACAGGAAACATCCCTCTCCTCCCTACTTTTTAACATATACATTCAACCTCTTTATGATATTCTCTAACAATTCCTAGTCCAGTTCCTGATATACGCGGATGATATTATGATTTTCACACCATTCTCCACCTCTACTCCGGAGTACTCCACACTCTCAAGTTGCCTCAACAAAAATATCAATTGGCTACACCGTCATAATCTTTCCATTAACCTCAGCAAAACAGAGCTACTACACATAACAAAGAACCCCAACTTCACCCCTCCTACATCTATTAAACTTGGCAACACAGAGATCCGAGTCAGCTCCCACTTAAAATACCTCGGAGTCATACTTGACCAGCAACTGACCTTCGAGGAACAAATTCACAGCATCACCAAATCTAAAAACCATTCAGAGTCTACACTTCCTCCTATCTATCGATAGCAGTTTCCCCAAAAGACACAGGTTCAACAATGTTTGTACTGGGTCAAGCATTGATATCCTGGGTCCCTTCTTAATAATGGTTTATGGACCTTTCCTCCAGGAACTTGTCCAAACCATTTTTAAACCCAGCAACACTAACAGCCTTTATCACATCCTCCAGTAACAAATTCCAGAGTTTGATTACACATTGAGTGAAAAAATATTTTCTTTTATTAGTTTTAAATAGTTTACCCTGTAGCTTCATTGCATGCATGTCCCCTGTAGCTTCATTGCATGACCCTGTAGTCTTTCTATATTCTGATAATGTAAACAATCGATCTACGTTTACCCGTTCCACTCCGTTCATTAATTTATAGACTTCTATCATATCTCCCCTCAGCCGTCTCTTTTCCAGGTTAAAGAGCACTAACCTTTTTAGCCTTTTTTCATAGGAGTATCCTTCCATCCCCTTTACCATTTTGGTGGCTCTTCTCTGAACCTTTTCTAATAATGCTATGTCCTTTTTAAGATACGGCGACCAGAATTGCACACAATATTCAAGGTGCGGTCTCACCATCGAACGATATAGAGGCATTATAATATCTTTTGTTTTATTTTCCATTCCTTTCCTTATGATACCTAGCATTCTATTTGCTCTCTTGGCCGCCGCTGCACACTGGGCCGAGGGTTTTAACATGTTATCCACAATGACGCCTAAATCTTTTTCCTGGGTGGTGGTTCCTAATGCGGAACCTTGCATCGTGTAACCATAGTTTGGGTTGTTCTTCCCTAGGTGCATAACTTTGCACTTGTCCACATTAAATTTCATCTGCCATTTTGATGCCCAGTCTTCCAATTTATCAAGATTCTCTTGCAATTTTCCACAATCCTCTTGGGTTTTAGCAACTTTAAATAGTTTTGTGTCATCTGCAAATTTGATAACCTCACTCGTTATTCCCTTTTCCAAGTTATTTATGAATATGTCAAAAAGCAATGGACCCAGCACAGATCCCTGGGGTACACCACTATTCACCTTTCTCCATTGGGAAAATTGGCCATTTAGCCCTACCCTCTGCTTTCTATCTGTTAAGCAGTTCCTGATCCACAATAGTACACTGCCTCCTATCCCATGACTCTTTAGTTTTGCCAAAAGTCTCTGATGAGGGACCTTGTCAAAGGCTTACTGAAAGTCCAGATACACTATATCAACTGACTCACCTTTGTCCACCTGTTTATTCACACCTTCAAAAAAACATAACAGATTAGTAAGACAAGATCTTCCTTGTCTAAAGCCATGTTGGCTGTCTCCCATTAGGCCATGACTATCTACATGATGAGTAATTTTATTCTTTATGATGGTTTTTACCATTTTTCCCGGTACTGACGTCAGGCTCACTGGTCTGTAGTTTCTCGTATCACCCCTGGAACCCTTTTTAAAAATTGGTGTTACATTGGCGATCCTCCATTCTTCAGGTATTAGAGATGATTTTAATGATAGCTCACAGATTACTAATAGCAGGTCTACAATCTCATATTTCAGTTCTTTCAACACCCTTGGATGTATACCATCCGGTCCAGGTGATTTGCTACTCTTCAGTTTATCTAATAGTTGTAATACATCTTCCCGATGTATCAATATTTCCTTCAGTTCTTCTACACCTTTAAATAGCACTTCAGTCATGGGTAACATCCCTACATCTTCCTCAGTAAAGACCAAAGCAAAGATTTCATTCAGTCTCTCCGCTATCGCCTTGTCGCCTCTTAGTGCCCCTTTAACCCCTCTATCGTCTAATGGACCAACTGACTCTCTCACAGGTTGTTTGCTACAAATGTACTTGAAAAAGTCTTTATTTCGCGTTTTTGCTTCCACAGCAAGCTTCTTCTCAAATTCTCCCTTTGCCTGCCTTATCAATGCCTTGCATTTGACTTGCCAGTGCTTGTGCTGTTTCCAGGTTTCATCGTTTGGCTCTTTTTTCCATTTCCTGAAAGATGCTTTTTTGGCAACAACAGCCTCTCTGACCTCACCTTTAAACCATGCTGGCAGTTTTTTGCACTTCCTTCCACTTTTCTTAAAGCGTAGAATACAGCTGGTCTGGGCTTCCAAGATAGTATTTTTCAACAACACCCAAGCTTGATGTTAATCTTTAACCTTTGCATCTGCTCCTTTTAGTTTTTTCTTTACTATTTTCCTCATTTTATCATAGTCTCCCTTTCGAAAGTTATCAAGACTACCCAACTACGCAATCCATCCACTGCTGCTCGCCCAAAACACCGTTGCTAGAATCATCTTCCAAGCTTCACGGAAAACCTACATCACTCCAATTCTCAAACACCTCCATTGGCTCCCCATCAACTCAAGAATACAAGGTTCCAACCCTCATCCACAAAACTCTAGATGGGAAATCAGAAGAGCAACTATATGCCCTAATTCATAACTCAAATTCTAATAGGCCAAGGAGAAAAGGCACACAGAATCTCCTCAATATCTCACCACATACTCACAATTGCAAGCAGACCACAAGAGCATGGGCATTCTCACTATATGCTCCCACCCTCTGGAATGTACTACCCCCCAGCTATTCGAACTATCAAGTCTTCCATGGACTTTCGTAAACAACTCAAGATGCACCTATTCCAGAAGCACTTTGCCAATGAGTAACTAACAAAGCAAATCAACAGAAACTCATGCCCACAAGCACATCCTTTCCCTGTCCCACCCTCATGAAATCCCTATGACCTCACCCCCCACCCCATGAAACCCCTATGACCCACACCCCCTCCACACCAACTCCTCATCCCTTTCTATATAAATTCATTTGTTCTCAGTTTCACATAATGTTCACTGCAAAAGTTCTAATGCTGTTCATAACTTGTTCATTGTAATAAACAGTTAATTGTAAACCGCTTTGACTTGTAGAAAAGCGGCATATCAAAACTTGTTAAATAAATAATTATAAATAAATAAATAAGAATAAAACCAAGACAGAACAAAGCCCCTAAATCCAAGCAAGAACAGGGTATCATGAAGAAAATGGTGATCAACAATGTCAAAAGTAGAAAATAAATCAAGAAGGATGAGGAATGAGTAAAGGCACTTAGATTTGGCCAGGGACAAATCACTGGAGACTTTGGCAAGGGCTTTACTGAAGAAGGCTTTCAGAGGGGATTGGTAGCAGGAGTAATATTTGTCAACCTGACTGTAGCATCTGATGCCTTCAACCACATGAGACTACTCATCAGACTTTATGATATGACCAAGGACTATACGCTGATACAGTCCATTGAATCACTCCTTACAAACAGACAGTTTTCTGTGGAACTGCAAGGCAAGCAAAATCGATAGCATCTTGCCACAGGGAAGCATTTTGGCCCCACTTCTTTTCAGCCAATACATTCAGGAACATGTTATCTCCTCTATGATGGGATCTCTACACATGTGAGAAACTTTGATGTTGTTGAGATGATACTACAGACTGCAATGACCAGATTGTCAAAATACTATGTGGAAAATCATCTTCAAGCCAAACCAACCAAGACCTAGACCAACTTATACCACCTGAGAAATCATCAAGCTAACTGCGTATCTCTGGGGCAGTGTGAAGCTGTAAAACTGCAGCAATCCGATCTACATTAGTTTTACACTGGACTAAACACTCTCATATAAACTACATATTGAGAAGCAGTGTTGAAAGGCCAGTGCCAAAAATAACATACTGTATAAATTGCAAAACAACCAATAGGGTGCAAGCCCTTTGACACTGTGTTCCATTGCCTTGGCACATTTTTATTCTGCACGTGGGTATGCATGTCTGGTCTGCATGCAAGCAAGATTGACCCGATACTTAACAAAAGTGGTTGATATATAACTGGCTGCCTAAAGCCTACTCTGATCAACAAACTATACATATTAGCCAGAATTGTGCCATCAGATATCAGATGAACTGTGGCTAGCAAAACTGAACATACAGTACAAATAGACTGAAGGCAGTTGACATTCATTTCATGAACATATTCAGCTACCAAAATGAGTTTTTTAGATGAATTGTGGACACTTCAAGAATTAGGTGAAGAGACCCACCTAGAAATATGGTGCCAACAAGTGTTAACTGGTGATAATGTGATGATGTGACAATGTGACATCACAGAGAGGCCCCCGCTTGGTGTGGACTCTGAGTTGACCATATGATGGTCATTAAACTGTCTATAGAGTGGTATAGCATGATGTCAAGTGACTATGGTGGAGATGGACAGCCAGATCTGATAAATATGACTGGGATTACACATATAATGCAGCATTTTTTACTGGTACAACAACTGCTACTATTACTCATCATTCATATAGCGCTACAAGGCATACACGGTGTATACATGTACATGTAAGAGACAATCCTTCCTCAAAAGAACTCACAAATACAACAAACAGGGGATGTTAGCTAGGCACAGCTTCATAAAATTACCCTCCACAAGCCCAAATAAAACAAATATGTCTTTAATTGAATGTATATGCATACGTGTGGCACAATTAATGTGGGTGCACTTAGTGATACTCATAGAAGGTATCCATGCTAATTGACACATTGACAGTACACCTGTTCTCTGTAAACACAGAATAGCTTGTTGTTCTGGTGATGTTGTTTCATGTGAACCACGCTGATACCGAATAGCGCGGTACATAAAAGATTGTAATAAATAAATACATAAATAATCATACACTAATGTGCTCTCCACACCAACACTCCACCCCTAACTCATCCACTATCTGAATTAGCAGAGGGTGGAGTGGCCCAGTGGTTGGGGCAGGTTGTTTCAGAAAAGAGGGCCAAGGTTTGACTCTAGTCCCACAGGCACTCCTTGTGGCCTTGTGAAAGCTACTTAACCCTATGTTGCCTCAGGTACAAAACATAGAGTGTGAGCCCTTCAGACACAAGGAAAATGTATACCATACCTGAATGTACTCTTCTTTGACCTGGTGAAAAGCAGTACATAAGCATTGCTAAAATACATAAATGAATTGCTGCTAACCCATGTACAACTGCTGACATGCAATGGCTAATCAGTCTGCTCTATTGACCACTCAGAGATACAATAATATCATTAGACAGTAACACAATAATAAGAAGTAATCTAATCTCAAAATAACAACCTAATAAATCACCTTCTGAGGAGGCAAATTAATTTTGTAGCATTTATTAGTGTTTCAAATGAAAAAAGGCCATTTTGCCATATTAGTTACACGAAAATTCATGTTTAACTTGCTGTCTGATACCACTCCCACATCCTTGACTCTATCAGTGAGAAGTATGCATTTATCTCCTATCATCGACTGGGACCTACTAACATTCAATAAATCCTTACCCATATATAACATTTCTTGAAGTATTTAAATCATGTACCTTCTATGATCAAAAAGAGGAACATTCTGGGTCCCTGGTCCAGATCTGATCCTTCCTGTTTTGCATAAGAATATCAAATTTACCATACTGGGTCAGACTAAAAGGCCATCAAGCCCAATATCCTTTTCTCAACAGTGGCCAATCCAGATCAGAAGTAACTGACAGGACCCCAAAAGGTAGATGGATTCCATGCTGCTGATCCCAGGCATAAACAGTGGCTTTCCCACAAGACCACTTTAATAATGGTTTATGGTATTTTCCTCCAAGAACTTGAACAAACCTTTTATAAATCCAGCTACACCAGCAAACTTTACCACATTCTCCAACAATGAATTCAAGAGCTTACTTATGAGTTGAGTAAAAACATAGTTTCTGATTAGTCTTATATGTACCACTTTGTAGCTTTGTTGCATGTTCCACTCCTTTTTGTGATTTTGTAGGGAAGGGTAGGGCCTAAATTTCCATATCCTGAGATCTTCTTTCCTTCAATGCAGTCCAGGAAAGTCAAAGAGGCTTGGGAGCCCAAAGGGAGCTCAGACACAGCCTGGAAGGCTGACTCCTTGATGGAAGTGTTGTCACCCCGAGCCAGCTAGGCTTATCCCAAGCTGTAAGCTTATCTTAAGGAGAAGCGATGAATAAGATCCACAGAGATCGTGGCTGGAGGATCAACCTGAAGGATCCAGAAACAGAAGAGTTCAGGGTTCAGAGGAGTGCCATGAGTGGGATCTGTTCCCCAGGCGCATCTCAATCTTCACGACTGAGAATACCTAGTGCTGGGGTGAAAGAGATCTGTCTCTCAGGCATATCCCTCACCTCCAAGACTAAATGTGTCTTTTGAGATTTTTGCTGAAAAGTTTTACTATTTATTTTCTTGGTGAGGAGAATAAATATTCACTAAATTTTATCTCCACCCAAGGGATATACTTTTGATGCTCGGAAGGAGTTTTGTATTTTTTCTATTGTAGTTCAGTACACAAAGCACAGATTTATGCCCACAGAAGGTGGTAGGACTTTGCAGTTTGTGGTTTTGCTTTTCTCTGACAAAAAACAGAAATAATGATGAGAAGGAACCCAAGGTACTCAAGCTGGGACCTATGAAGTAAAGAAAAGAAAAGAACAAAAGAAAAGAGAAAAGAAGTTGCTTCAGATCCAAGGACATTGAAACTTTGCTCAGGGCCAGGCCATGCACTAGGCAGATTAGGCATTTGCCTACGGTGACAGACTTTACATAAGAACATAAGAACATAAGATATGCCATACTGGGTCAGACCAAGGTCCATCAAGCCCAGTATTCTGTTTCCAACAGTGGCCAATGTAGGTCATACGTACCTAGCAGTTTCCCCAAGGGACACAGGTTCCACAATGCTTGTATTGGTTCAAGCATTGATATCCTGGGTCCCTTCTTAATAATGGTTTATGGACCTTTCCTCCACTTTGGGTGGGGGAGGAGGGCAATGCAGTGCTGACACAACTTGTACCAAAAGAAAAAGCAGCATGGCACCAGGCCTTTGATCAGTCATGCATATGTTCATGGACTGTCACCCCACCATGAGCATGTGTGCGCTGCTTGAAGGCACACCACCATGCTGCTTTTACTTTTAGTACAGGCTTGGCTGGGGCTCAGAGCAGAGATATGGAGTGGCCTAGTGGTTGGGGCAAGGTACTCCAGGCCAGAAGGTTGGTGGTTCAAATCCCACTAGAGGACAGCAACCTTGGGCTGGAAGGACTGGGGTTTCTAGTCCCACGGGTGCTCCTTGTGGTCTTGGGCAAGCCACTTAACCCTCCATAGCCCATGTTCCCTGTAAAATAATTATCACCAAGTTATAATGCCCTGTTCAATGTAATTTCAGTTTGTTCAATGTAAACTGCACTGATGCAGCATAGCGTGGTATATAAGAGAATGTAAATAAATAAATATGCCAGCAGGGAGAAGGATAGGGAAGATGCTAGACATCTCAGGGGGAAAGGACATCTCAGGGGGAAGGGAAGGTGCTGGGGGAGGAAGGCTTTGAGTTGCCCTGGGGAGAGTAGGGTGGTGAGGCAGCGCATTGCTGAAGGGTCACCTAGGGTAGTAGCTACCCTTTAGTTAGTCCTGTTTACTTCTCTTGTGATTTCAGTAACTTTACTCCTTATTCATTTTCCATTTTTCTTTTATATTTTTTTGGACTATAAATACTTTATTTAGGGGATCAGCAACAAAGGTGTTTTACTTAAAGATACCCTTGGTGCTCTCTTGACTCTTTCAAAATTTGTCTTATATTTCACTTAAGCTTAAGTCCTGTGATTTTTTCTCCCCCTATCTACTGGAACTCTTTATTTTATTGCACTGATATTTCCTTCCACTGTGTTTTCCCCCATATTTTTGTGCCATCTGTATCCCTTTTCTCCCTTTACATAAGACTTTGGTGCATGCTCTCACCCTTCTACAGTGTTTATTGGACAGTAAACAATCCCTAATTTGTTTTAAGTATTGCTTCCAACAATGGAATAATATATATACATATCCATTAGGACAACAACATGGATATCATCATTTGTGGATGAAAATTGCCAGGGGTCTTAAATATAACCTGGAACTGCCTTTTCTGGCTTATAGATGCTAAACACCTCCAAGAAACAAGCCCCAAGACACCTTCAGGATGCTGAAGACTTTGGTGCTTAGATATGCATGCCTGCCCATGGAAAATACAGGGTTCAAAGGACTTGTATCAGATGTAGTGAGATTGGTAACTCTAAATTAAATAGTGGGTACTGAGCCCTGTGGTCTAATGCACTATGTTCAGAATAAAAATAGAAAAATATAGAACATAAGAACATAAGATATGCCATACTGGGTCAGACCAAGGTCCATCAAGCCCAGTATCCTGTTTCCAATAGTGACCAATCTAGGTCACAATTACCTAGCAGTTTCCCCAGAAGACACAGGTTCCACAATGCTTGTAATGGGACATGCAGTGGATTACCTGGGTCCTCTTTAATAATGGTTTATAGAGCTTTCCTCCAACCCTTTTTTTAAACCCAGCTATGCTAACAGCTTTTACTATATCCTCTGGTAAAAAATTCCAGAGTTTGCATACACATTGAATGAAAAAATATTTTCTTGTATTAGTCTTAAACAGATTACACTGTAGCTTCATCGCATGTCCCTTAGTCTTTATACTTTTTGATGGCATAAAGAATTGATCTATGTTTACCCATGCCACTCTATTCATTAATTTATAGACCTCTATCATATCTCCCCTCAGCCGTCTGTTTTCCAGGTTGAAGAACCCTAACCTTTTAAGCCTCTCCTCATAGGTGTATCCTTCCATCCCCTTTACCATTTAGGTGGCTCTTCTCTGTACCTTTTCTAATTCCACTATTTCCTTTTTAAGATACGGCGACCAGAACTGCATACAATATTCAAGGAGCAGTTGCACCATGGAACAATACAGAGGCATTATAATATCCTTGGTTTTATTCTCCATTCCTTTTCTTATGATTACTAGCATTCTATTTGCCTTCTTGGCCGCCGCTACATACTGGGTAGAGGGTTTCAATATGTTATCCATGATGACGCCTAAATCTTTTTCCTGGGTGATGGTTCCTAATGTGGGACCTTATATTGTGTAACCATACAATAGTTTGGGTTGTTCTTTCCCAGGTGCATAACGTTGCACTTGTCTATATTAAATTTCATCCGCCATTTGAATGTTCAGTCTTGGAATTTATCAAGGTCCTCTGCAATTTTTCAGTCCTCTTGGGTTTTAACAACTTTGAATAGTTTTGTGTCATCTGCAAATTTGACTACCTCACTCGCTATTCCCATTTCCAGGTCATTTAGGAATATGTTAAAAAGCAGCGGAACCAGCACAAATCCCTGGGGTACGCCACCTTTTTCCATTGGGAAAATTGGCCATTTAGCCCTACTTTCTATCTTTTAACCAGTTCCTAATCCACAATAGTACAGTGTCTCCTATCCCATGACTTTTTAATTTTGACAAGAGTCTCTCATGAGGGACCCTGTCAAAGGCTTTCTGAAAATCCAGACACACTATATTGACTGGCTCACCTTTGTCTACCTGTTTATTCACATCTTCAAAAAAATATAACAGATTAGTAAGACAAGGCCTTCTTGGCTAAATCCATGTTGGCTTTCTCCCATTAAATCATAACTATCTACATGTTCCATAATTTTGTTCTTTATAATATTTTGGACCATTTTGCCAGGTACGGATGCCAGGCTGTCCGGCCTGTAGTTTCCCGGATCACCTTTAGAACCCTTTTTTAAAATTGGTGTTACTAGCCATTCACCAGTTTTCACGTACTACAGAGATACTTGAACCAAACCTTTCCTTTTACTCTGATGAACAAGAAACAGCATACAAAGAAAAAACTAAAAAGATATTTACCAAAGCAAACTAAAGATAGTAATAGAATCATTAAATAGCAATATCTTCCAAAATAAATTGACAATTAAGGTAAACTGATAAAATATGTAAATTTAAAGTTTGCACTGCTGGCTGATAACAGAAACCAAAGCAGTAGTCAATTTGACAACTGAAACAAAATGATTTTTGAGAATGTTCCATTAGTACTATAACTTTGTTTGGATCCAGATACAAGCCCAGTCCCATCCAAATCCTTGTGCCTTTTCCTGCTAGTGAAAAATACCCAGCTGTTTTGAGTTTATTTATGGTTAGATCTCACCATTTGGATGGCAGTTCAATTTGGCCTCTGGCAGTTGCAAGGTTCAATCTCTTCCTAAGTGAACTTTGAAGTTGCAGGGTTGTCAGGAAATATAGAATCCTTTCCTTCTGAACTCTGACCCAGAGCAGGGGCGGAATAAATCCTTGCTATTTTTTTAAGTCTGAGTCCAGGGTTTGGAATTCTGAAGGAAAGCTGAAGCCCATCTCCCAGTTTTTTTTCTCCCAAAGCCAGGAAAAACCTCTTGATGCTTTTTAGCAGAAGCTGGCTTGTAACTGACTCCCTCAATTAAAAAAACATCAGAAGGTTTCAACCAGCCATAGAGGGCTGCGTTCTGATGCAAGAGTCAACCTCCTTTTTGCTGACTAAAAAGTCAGTCCAATAATTTCTGGCAGTTTTAAAAGTTTGCTCATTGTATTCCATTTTGGAGTTTGCTGTTAGCAGTCTGTCTGCTCAGGTTTGCAATTTCCAACGTTGGCAATAAGCATCCATGCTGGGATTTGTGTCCTTAAAGGCAGAAACCTCTGAAAGAGGGTACATCTTTATCAGTCAATTTTAAATATACATGCAAGTATACATTTAAAATATAATGACAATCATCTTGAATCTTTCAAGTGCCAAAATTTAGGAATCTAGAATAAAGCTCTTATTGAGTTCACCCATGTACAATATACACCCCTCTATGACCCTCCCTAACCTCTTTCCTCGTGTTCTGCTGTTGTATGAATTGTGATTACTCTCTCTCTCTCTTATTTTATTGAAGTTCCTTTCTTCCTTTAATTTTTATTGGAGTTCCTTTCTCCTTTTAATTTGCTATGCATACTGCTCTGCTGAATCAAGGGGCGGTATAACAAATCTTAATAAACCAAAAACCTACTAAAATACATCACAGCAAGACCAATTAATTTAGCTCTCTCTGCATGGGTTGAGATTATGGATTTAATTGATACTTCCCATCCCCTTGAGATGCTAGACATCATTAATAATTATCTTTTCAAAATAGTTTTAAAATAGTTGTTTGAGGGAGAGGTGAATAAAGCAGCACCTGAGATGGTAGTGATCCTGAATCCAGTGGTAAAGGGTACATCTTAGTATTTAAAAAGTCTTCAGTTACAAGACTTAGGCCAGAAATTTAGAGAGTAATATTATGAAGCATTTTCTGCATTTAAAACATGATATAGAAGCAGAAAAGTACTCATAAAATTGCATGGCTGAATATTCACCTGTAAATATTCATATCCCAACAAGATAGCGTGGCCCTTAGGCGGGGACTGTAGGTGGAAAGCCAAGCAACAATCAGAAGACACCAACAAAAGAGCAAACTACTGGACCAACTACCTCCCCAGCTTCATCCTCCATCAACCATAAACCACATGAAAACAAACCTACAGCCTCTCCATCAGTATTCTAAACCACCAGAGCTATGTGAGCCAGCTGGATCCATCTCCCCACACCACCTAAGAAATATCCAGAACAGATGGCAGCCAGAGCTCACAAGTGCACAAGACCCAGGAAAGGTGAGCAAACAGATACCACCCACACCAGGTCAGGATACTAGGCCAGCACCATGTTACACCATGGCACAATGCTCCTCTTAACCCTCCTAATATTCAGCTTCTCACATAGCAAGCAATGGCGTTTCACACCAGAACATACATGCCCATCTATGCACACCCCCTGCACATGCATTACCTCACCCCATGGCACAACCATATCAAACATACACCACACAAAACACGCACGCACAAAACAGACATCGCGATCAATATAATCCCTACCTATACTGCACAAAACAACCACACCAACCCCATAGTAGGCGCAAAAGTCATTGAAAGGTCAGTCAGAAACAATGCTTTTCAATGCAAGGTCAGTCAGAAACAAGGCTAACAGCAGTGAAACTGATCAGGTAATTTTAAACCAGATTACTCCACCTGTGTACACTGCCTCCAACTGTCCCAGAGCAGGTAGAAGAAGTGGAGGAGTATTGATACTGGCTAGGAACAACTACAAATTTAAGACCACTCTAACAAACAGCACAGAAGAATTCAGCATAATCTACATCTCCAACAAACACATAACTATATACCTTGCCTATAGGCCACCAAATACCAAATCTGATGACATAACAAAGATACTCAAAGCAGTATGAGCACACGATGCAACACACAAGCCACTCATCATCTTAGGTGACTTTAACCTCAGAGCAGCTCTAGACAAAGATGCCAAAGCCTTCCTTAAAGCAATGGAAGCACTACATTACCAGCAACTGATCAAGGGACCCATCTACAGGCATGGAACAACCCCAGACTTTATATTCATTCCTAGATCACTATAAACATCCAGCACAATCTCCTGCCCTACAATCGTACCAACATCATGGTCAGACCACCACTTAATAACAATCACAATACGGATTGATCAACCAATGCAACTCCAGAAAGAACCCAAAACCAAAAGAAGATTTAAGTCCTTTGATAGAGAAGCCTTTTTGAAAGAGGTAATCCCCAACCTACACCAAAATACAGAAGACCTCAACAAGATCATCAAAAATTGGACCAACTCATTAACCACTGCAGCAACAGCACCCTGCAGGAAACACCCACATGCACACAACAAACCATCCGCTCCTTGGTACTCCAATGTGATCAGAGAGGCAAAGAGAGAATTAAGGAAACTGGAAATGAAATGGAGAAGAAGCAAAGACCCAGATATACTGCAATCATACATGGCAAAATAGAAGGACTACAACACCCTTATCAACAACTGCAAGCAATAACACCACACAAACATCATCATGTGATTGGTGAATAAACCAAGAGAACTTTTCAACATCGTGTGAGCACTCACCAGAGACAATACACACCAGGAGAACCTTGAAGTCCACCCCTAGGATATGACAAACTACTTAGTTAAAAAGCACAACAAACTCAATAAGTATCTACTCGCAACACCTCCAACAAGCAACAACACGAAAGACCAAGTCTCCATACAATCCTGGAGAGAATTCATCATACCATCTCATAAGCAAATAGAAGAAATAATCACCTCGCTCAAAACAACCACATCTCTTAATGACCCATGCCTTGTGTAAATAACTAAGGAGCAACTCATTCCGTATATACAGAA
Source organism: Ichthyophis bannanicus (assembly GCA_033557465.1). Taxonomy (NCBI): domain Eukaryota; kingdom Metazoa; phylum Chordata; class Amphibia; order Gymnophiona; family Ichthyophiidae; genus Ichthyophis; species Ichthyophis bannanicus. Next base: position 1,393,578,996 of record CM066031.1, on the reverse strand, counting down.
GATAGTCAAATCATCCTTATTTCAAGAGCACATGCCAGCCTATCTTAAACAAGCATCCATATGATCAATTTTGAAAAACACTTCACTCTGCAAGAAAGACCCCGCAACATACTGCCCGATCTCCAGCTTACCGTTTCTTACAAAAATCATAGAGAAGGTCATTCAGATGCAGCTCCAGGACCATATGAACTACAATGCACCACTAGATCCACAACAGCATGGCTTCAAGCCACGTCATAATGTGGAAATGCTCCTAACATCACTCTTCAATAACATCCTGAAGGGATTCCTCATTTTCATGGACATCACATCGCCTTTGATTCAGTTTCACACCCCATCCTGATCCAATGCCTCCAGGATATTGGCATCTGCAAAAACACACTAAAATGGTTCACCTCATACCTAGAAGGTAGACTACAACAAGTTAAATATGGGCCTAACTGCTCAGCACCCTTCACTATACCACAAGGCTCTGCACTCTCATCAATACTATGCAATATCATCAAGAAGCATAAAATTCTGTTCCACCTATATGATGATGACCTCATGGTATATACTCAAATTGACCTGGAAGCACCAAACCTCACACCTATCACCCACTGCCTGGAAGATGTAGCCACATGGCTCAGCAGCAACAACCTCAGTTTAAACTACAACAAAACAGAGGCACTCTACATCAGCAGAAGCACCACTTTCAGCGCGCCACAAGAAATCCAACTGTTGAACAAAACCATACCTGTAAAAGACTAAGTGCGCTACCTAGGCATCACTCTGAACAAAACCATCAACCTCTAATCACATATAAACAAAACTGTAGTGAAAGCATAAGACAAACTAAATCTCATAAAAAGACTAAAACCATTTCTACACCAGGACCATTTCCAGACCATATGCCAAGCCATTATTACACCAATACTGGACAATTGCAACTCACTCTACCAAGGACTCCCAAAGCAAGCAACACATCCACTACAGTTGATCCAGAACACATCAGCATGAATCATCAGCGGAACTAGCAAGACAGACCACATTATACTGGTATTACACCAATTGCACTGGCTCACAATTTGAGCCTGTGCAAAGTTCAAAATAATGCTAAATATCTTCAAAATCATCCACCACTTCTCAGCAGACATCCTAGAAACACTAATCACAAGAGAAGTCAGCACCTGCCCTAGAAACATAGAAACATAGAAATATGACGATAGAAAAAAACCATATGGCCTATCTAGTCTGTCCTTCCATATCAACAACTACAACAGTCCCCTTTTTACCTTTAGAGATCCTCTGTGTTTGTCCCATGCTTTTTTTAATTCAGTTACTGTCCTCATCTCTACCACCTCCACTGGGAGACTATTCCATGGATCCACTACTCTTTCCGTAAAGAAATATTTCCGTATATCAATCCTGAATCTATCTCCCTTCACCCTCATCCCATGTACCCTCGTAGAAGAACTTGCTTTCAATTGAAAGAGACTCTCTCCCTGAACATTTATGCCATGGAGGTATTTACACATCTCAATCATATCACCTCTATCCCGCCTTTCCTCTAAGGTGTACATATTAAGATCCTTAAGTCTGTCCTCATATGCTTTATAATGAAGACCACTAATCATTTTAGTAGCCACCCTCTGCACTGACTCCATCCTGTTCACATCCTTTTGAAGGTGCGGTCTCCAGAATTGCACATTATACTCCAAATGAGGTCACACCAAAGACTTATACAGAGGCATTATCACCTCCTTTTTCTGCTAGCCATTCCTCTCCGTATGCACCCAAGCATCCTTCTAGCTTTTGCCGTCGCCTTTTCTACCTGTTTAGCTACTTTAAGATCATCAGACACAACCACTCCTAGGTCTCGCTCTTCTTTAGTGGACAAAAGTACTTCACCCCCTATACTATATTGCTCCCTTGGATTGCTGCAGCCCAAATGCATGACCTTACATTTTTTAACATGAAATCCTAGCTGCCAAATTCTAGACCATACTTCAAGCTTAGCTAGATCCCTCCTCATTATTTTATTTTATTATTATTTAGTATACATTTGTATACCGCTACTTCCAGCGATCAGCAGCGGTTTTTTGATTACAGATTGGAAATTGTCAAATCATGACAGGAAATTTTTTTGAGGTATAAACACATTGATTAGACAGGAAAGCACAGCACACAGAGAACTATTTTACAGGGAACATGGGCTATGGAGGGTTAAGTGGCTTGCCCAAGACCACAAGGAGCACCTGTGGGACTAGAAACCCCAGTCCTTCCGGCCCAAGGTTGCTGTCTTCTAGTGGGATGTTATCTACACCTTCTTGGGTGTCTACTCTATTGCAGATTTTGGTATCATCCGCAAAGAGGCAAACCTTACCCGACAGCCCTTCCACTATATCACTAACAAAGATGTTAAAAAGAATCAGACCAAGAACAGATACCTGGGCCACACCACTGGTAACATCTTTCTCCTCAGAGTGAGCTCAATTTACCTGTACTCTTTGTCGCCTGCCACTCAACCAATTTCTAACCCAGCAGTAACTTTAGGGTCCATACCTAGTGTGCTCAGTTTGTTAATAAATCGCCTGTGAGGAACAGTGTCAAAGGCTTTACTGAAATCTAAATACACCACATCTAGGGCTCTCCCTCGGTCCAACTCCCTGGTCCCCCAGTCAAAGAAATCAATCAGGTTTGTCTGACAAGACCTGCCTCTGGTGAATCCATGCTGCCTCGGATCCTGTAATCCGCAGGACTCCAGAAACCTCACTATTTTCTCTTTCAGCAGCGTTTCCAATAATTTACTCACCACCGAAGTTAAACTAACCAGCCTGTAGTTTTCAACCACATCCTTACTTCCGCTTTTGTGTAAAGGCACCGCATGAGCCTCTCTCCAGTCCTTTGGCACTACTCCCGACTCCAATGAGGCATTGAAAAGGTCAGTCACTGGAGATGCTAGAACATCCCCAGGTTCCCTCAGTATTCTAGGGTATATCCCATCCGGTCCCATCGCTTTGTCTACTTTAAGTTTAGCTAATTTCTCACGAACACAGCCTTCTGAAAATTGTTCAAGATGTCCCTCACTTCTGTTCCTGTTTGTGGGTGTTTTCTGAGGTCCTGCTCCTGGTTCTTCATCTGTGAACTCAGAACAGAAATATTTGTTAAGCAATCCGCTTTATCCTTATCAGCTTCTACATATTCCTCCCCTGCACCCTTGAGTCTGACAATACCACTTTTGCCCTTCCTCCTCCTTTTGAATCTTCCTGACTACTTTGCTAGCCTCTCTAAGTTTTTCCAAATATAGATGCCTGTCTTCCTCTCTCTGTGATCTCTTGTATTTCATGAAGGCCTCCCTCTTTTTCTTCACTTTTTCAGCAACTTCTTTCAAAAGCCATAGTGGTCTCATTTTCCTTTTACCTTTATTTACCATTTTAACAGAAAGGTTGGTTGCCCTTAAAATATCCCCTTTCAGTTTTGCCCATTGTTTTTCTACATCCCCCAGCTGTTCCCATCCCACTAACGACTCCCTGAGGTATTGGCCCATCTTGGCAAAATTAGTCTTCCTAAAGTCTAAGTTCCTCACCTTTGAATGGATTCTAACAGCCCTAGTCCTAATACTGAACCACACCATCTGGTGATCACTTGATGCAAAATGATCTCCCACTACAACATCAGAAACACTTTCACCATTGGTAAGCACCAAGTCCAGTATGGCCCCTTCATGTGTGGGGTCTGTTACCAATTGCCTAAATAGTTCTCCCTGTAGAGAATCCAGGATCTCCTTACTTCTAGATGATACTGCAGCAGGAATGTGCCAATCAACATCTGGCATATTGAAATCTCCTATCAGTAGCACTTCCCCTTTCCTAGCAATGCTGCGTATGTCTTCAATTAACTCTGTCCACCTCTTCCTTTTGTGAGGGAGGTCTGTATATCACACCAATGCAAATAGATTTCTCTTTCCCTCTTTCTATTTTAACTCACAATGCCTCCTCTCTCCCTTTTAAGCTCTGTAATTCCAAAGCTTTAATAGTAGTTTTTACATATAGTGCCACTCCTCCTCCCCTTCTTACTACCCTGTCCTTTCTGAATAAAGTATAGCCAGGTATAGTTACATCCCAATCATGGTTTTCTGTGAACCATGTTTCTGTAACTGCCACTAAATCCAAGTCAGCCACTCCCACCAAAGCTTCAACATCAGGGATCTTATTTCCCATGCTACGGGCATTTATACACACTGCTTTCCATATGTTACCCCTGTTACCCATTTCCATAAAAGTCTTTAATGTATCACCTACCTGGTTGCTTTCACCTACCTGGGGCTTTCTTCACTCATCCCCAACGAATCTAGTTTAAAGCCCTCTTCAGTAGATTAGCCAATCTACTACCGAAGACGCGTTGACCTTTCTTGGACAGATGGATGCCATCTCTGCTCTGCAACCCTTGGAACAGCATCCCATGGTCTAGGAAACCAGAACGCTCTCGATGACACCATCCACGCAGCCATGCATTCATCTCCAGGATGCGAGCCTCTCTGCCTTGGCCTTTACCCTCAACAGGGAGGATTGAAGAGAACACCACCTGTGCACCTAACTGCTTCACCCTCTGTCCCAGAGCCATGAAGTCACTTTTGATATGTTCCGAGGGATACCTGGCAGTATCATTTGTTCCAACATAGATTAGCAACATTGGGTAATAGTCAGTGGGCTTGATGAGTCTTGGCAGACTCTCCGTAACATCTTGGATTTTGGCACCAGGCAGATAGCATACCTCTCCGGACATCAAGTCTGGTCGGCAGATGGATGCCTCAGTACCCCTCAGAAGAGAGTCTCCAACCACCACTACCCTTCGCTTCCTTGTGGTCACTGATTCTGCAACTTTGAGGTACTTGAGCTCTGGTTCTTCCCTTTCCAGGGATGCTTTCACCTCCTTCACGTCCATGGCTGCATAATGGTTTTTAAATTCAAGGGCTGGAGAAGTTGGATTGCTGAATCTGCAGGCCTTGGTGACTTGTGTGCAGCCATTGACATTCTGTTGGCACCCATCTTCTCCTCTGCTGGACAGCTTGGTTGCTGCAAGAAGCATCTCATCAATGTACTTCTCACTGTCTTGAATGCTCCTCAGCCTCGCCACCTCCTCTCTGAGTTCCTCCACTTGTTTCCTCAGAGCTTCAGCATGCAGGCACCCTGCACATGGAACCAGTCCTTCAACTGGCATTAGGACCTCTGTCTGGACAGAGGCAGAATCTGTAAAGGGGGCAACAGCTTTAGCGATACGATTTTTCCATTGTTCAGCCATTTTTCTGTTCGTGGAGCTTAGGTATCTGTTAAAGCAAAAGAGAGAGATCTACCAAGCACCTGCTGGTTTCCCAGCTTTCAGAGAAAAAGCAGTTAAATCTCTTTAATTATATTCAAAATGTGCTGCTCCAAGTCTCTGTGCTTTGCAAAATGGGGAGGTGCCCTATAAAGCAAGACTGCTCACTAGGGGTGGGTAGGGAGGGAACTAACTCCTGATTAGGTGTCAGCAGTTCCCAAAAGCTGAGAAGATTATTAGAGTTCAACAACCTGCTCTGCTCAAGGAAGTTTCTACTAAAGCACCAAAAAGAAAGTAACTTTGCTTTAAAATATACAAAAACCCTTTTAAGAGCTCCCAGTCAGAGAGCTAGCAATTTAATAAAAATAAACCCTCAAATCCTTACAGTTGTTTGACCTGTAGAGCCCCTGTTAGGAATGCCTAGATGAAACAACAGACACATGATTAATGTGCCAACAGACTACTAGAAAAGCAAACAATCAACATCCAAAAGAGCCCTCTCGTTAGCTGCAACCCAACTATGGAACACCCTCCCTGAAGAAATCTGTGCCATTGAAAACATTGAGGACTTCAGGAAAAAACTCAAGACCTTTCTGTTCATGGAACATTATGGAAACATCATGCAGTCCGGCAACCACACCGGCCCCATAAGTACCCTTTAGAACATTAAAACAGCCCCTGATAACTCTGCCCAGCTGTAAATAGACAGAAAACAAATGTAAATAAGTTAAGCATCTTGTAAATAGGTTATTACCTTGTCAAGTACCCTGTATGCCAATCTTGAGCTTAGTTCATTGAACATAGCCTAGCAGTATAACGTGTCAGATTTGTTTTACTCTGCATGCACTTTTTTCCTTTTCAGTATGCTGCGGACGTATAATTCTGTTATCACAACTATGCCATGTATATGGATGAACTTTAAATGGCAGCTATAGGAACTTTAAACTTATGATGGCATATGGTTTGTAACTTAATAGAAATTAGCACTAGGCATCACCTAGTTGGAACACCTAGCTGGAGTGGAAGAGTAGCCTAATGGTTAGAGCACTGTCTTAGGAACCAAGTCACCAGGGTTTGTTTCCTACTAGCATTCCTTGTGGCCTTGGGCAAGTCACTTAACCCTCAGAAAAGTCTAAGTTATCAATGCCCCTGTTTAATGTACATTGCCAAGTTTAAGTTACAATTTAGACTGCTTTGACTAAAATAATAAAGCTGTATAAAAAAAACTGTTAAATAAATAAACCTAGCAAAGAGGCCAAGGGTGCAATGAGCAGAGAGGCTGACCCATTCTCACATCTATGGAGATAATCTTTCTCTTGCAATTGGAAGACACATTGGTAAAACTGCTGCCTATGTTGCATGTGTTTTGTGGCCAAATGATGGACCCAATGCTCTCAGACTTGCTTGAATGTACAACAAATACACTGGAGCTGGGGTTCTCAAACAAGTCCCTGAGACACACCGAGCCAGTCTTTTTTTCAGGATATTCACAATGAATATGCAAGAGATAAATCTTCATGCACTGCCCCCTTTGTGTGAAAATTTGTCTTGTGCATATTCATTAAGGATGCCCAAAAAGCCTGAGTGGTTGTGGGAGGCCTAAGGAATAGGTTAAGAAAGGCTGCAATAGGTTCATTTCAACATAGCATTTTGAGTAAACAAAAACAGTCTCTTAAGGAAACATGGCTTACAAAAATCTCCAGAAAAGTTCCCCTTCTCACTCTTTCAGTTACAACTGCGTAGCTTTCTTTCTTTTTTAATTGAAAGAAAGCTCTGCAACAAGGGAGCTTAGGATAAAGGTGAAAAGAGATAGACTCAGGAGTAATTTGCAGAAATATTTCTTTAAAGAGTGGTAGATGCATGGAATAGTCTCCCAGTGGAGGTAGTAGAAACAAAGCCTGTGTCTGAAATCAAGAAAGCATGAGACAAACACAGAAGAGCTTGGTAGTTGGTATGCAAGAACAGATGAATAGGCCATATGGTCTTTATCTGCCATCATGTTTATATGTTTCTATAAGGACTGACACTTGGGGTAGATTTTCCAAAAGCTGCTGAGCAACAAAATTAAGTGATTAATGTTATATTATTTAATGCTTATACTCTTTAAATTTAACTCTCCAAGGTTCTTGTCAAAGTCAGATCCCATTTTGTGCTATTTCCGTTCCAGTCTTTAAAGCTCCCTCTTGTGATCCAAGAGCAGTTCAAGACAGGGAATGAAATGGACAGAACATTTAGAAAAGGGACCCAGGGAGACCACATGATGCAGTGAGTCAGGCAGCTGTTTTTCGTCTGGCTCCAGGGACTCCCACCCAAAACTCGGCAAAATGACCATTAAAAGTCACCCGAAACTGCATCCCACATGATAGCCCAGTGGGTAATAATATATCTTCCCCGAGAAAGTGGGAGCTGCATTCGAGAACTGATGGATGGCCGCAAAAAACGCACGGAAGGAAAAAAGCCGGGGTCCAGAAGCAAAAATGGCCGAACAGTCCACACCAAGTCCGCACATAAATCAGCTATCGGGGGGTGGTGAATGAATTCATCAGCATGGTAGTGGCAGCGTTGGAAAGCTGCTTTCAAGCCCTCTCTGAGCAACTTGCCCAAAATGGGGCAAGTGGTCACAGAATTCGGTGGGAGAATAGATCAAGCTGAGCGACAGATATCAGCAGTGGAAGACACACAACAAACACAGGCCCGGGACCTTTGTAGGCTGGAGTTGCTGCTTAAATAACAGGGCGAGAAGATTGAAGATCTAGAGAATTGAGGCCGATGCAAGAACCTCCACTTCATTGGAATATCTGAAACTATTCGAGAGTCAGAACTAAGGAGTTACTTAGAGTCCTGGCTGCCCTCAACTTCTGCGCTGGATACAGCTGTGGGGCCTGTAGTTGTGGAGCGGGCACACAGACTGGGCACCCGATGGGAGGATGCAGGTGAGCCCCGAGTTGTGATTGCCCGCTTTCTTAATTATGTGCAAAAAGAGGCCATACTAAAAGCAGCCAGAAATCAATGACAACAACATCCAGGCAATAAGAGAGTACTGGTGTTCCAAGACTACTCCCTTACGGTTAGCCGGTATGCAGAGCATTGGTGACAAAAGGAATCTGCTTTGCTTTATTGTTCCCTGCAAGGCTGAGAGTGAAATATAACCATCAACAACATTCTTTTAGCACCCTGTCAGAGGCCCAGGCATTTCTTACTGAATTAACTAATGAGTGAAGCAAAGGGCCATCCTATTTAGCCATATGGAATCGGAAAATCCAATGGGTGCAAGCCCAGAGGACTAAGCTGAACGGGAGACAGTTTCTCTTTATAGACAATCCAACTTCATCTTACTTAACCCATTTTTATTCATGGGACCTGTACAGGACTACTTTTATTAAAGTTCTACTTTACAACTTCACAGATGTCTGTGAAGTCACCGGGAGAGGACCGGGCCTTGCTTTTTTTTCAGTGGGGATGCGAAACTAATCGCAGCATCTGAACTGGAGATAGGAAAATAGCTAAGTCTGAGGACATGTCACCAAGTTAAATTTGTGAAGGCCCTATGGGGTTGTAGAAAAACGCCTAATACAGGGAAGCCAGACTTTTTATAAGTCTATGACCGGCTATGCAAAGCACACATTATATTACTTATATATGCACTGTGTGATTTGTTAGCTTATTTCTCCTTCTCCATTTGACCCCGCCATTTGAGGTGTTGAGAGGGCGAATGGGTCTGGCGGGAGAGAGAGACTTTCCATCTTGTGTATTGTTGTTCAAAGTTTGATATTTGTGTTTCTCTCATTCCTGCATCTATGTTTGGGGGAAGTGTATAAGCTGTAGCTCCTTATCGGGCCCACTGGGACTTAAGCTCGGGGCAAGGGGCTAATACTTTACTGCAGTGTACCTTTGCTGATCAGGATGATGTTCCATGACTGCATTGCCACTGCTCAGTCTCCCCTCTTTCACTCTTGCTTAACTTAATTTAAATGGGAGAGCAGTCCCCAGTTGTCAGTGCTGGGGATTGGAGCGTCTGTGCTCCAGGGATATTTTGATTACTGGGCAGGTGCACTCAGAAAACATTATTGATGCTTCTGTTTGTCAGCCCTCCCCCACTTTGGCTTGGCCCTTTTTTTGTCAGCAACTATGCCAGAGATTTTGGATCACTGGTGACCAGACAAAATGCTCAGCGAGTTAGGCTATATCCAACTAGTGAACTCCCCCACACATGTAAAAGGAAATAAACTTGACCTAATATTCGCCCCAAAAGATATAATCAATGCTTCACTCAAGACTGACCCCACTGTAAGCCCAGTACCATGGTCCGATCACAGCCTGATAATTTTCCAGATACCATCACACCAAATACAAAATGTGAACCAGACCACAAGTGAACCTTCAGTCTCACTCACAAAACGGTTCCGGCAATTCAACTTGGAGGAAACCATGATGAAAATTCAGCCGCTCCAAAACCCTCCTTCTCAATGCCTTGATGACATGATCGCCTCATGGAATGTATGCCTTGATGCCGAAGCCAAAACATCTATTACCAAGAAGGTCGTGAAAACAAGGAATAATGCACCATGGTTCTCCCCCGAACTCCGAACATCACTTCTCAAACTCAGAAGGCTCGAAAGATCATGGCGATAATCCCGTTCAACAGAAAAACTTGTACTGTACAATGAACATCTCAAAAGACACCGAGCAGACGTAACAGCAAGAATGAAACAATTTCATGCAGAGAGACTACAACGCTCTCTAAACAAGCCTCATGAACTCTTTGGCTTAGTTAAGACCTTAGCAAAAGAGCCCTTGTATACACAAACAGACCTCCCTAATCCCCAAGAATATGCTGACTTCCTGCGTACCAAGGCAAACCAGTCCAACACTCCTACCACAAATAATTCCCCCCTAATGACCCAACCAAATACTGCAACAACTGTCACCAAACACACCATCACTGAGTTCTCTGCCCCATCGGCAAGAAACATACAGGACATCGTCTCCTCCATAAACACCACCACTGCACTGAATGACCCATGTCCAGCGTTTTGGATAAAAACTCTGCGGACTGAACTCAGCCCCTTCCTCTCTAAACTCATTGCATTATCTTTCTCAACGGGAACATTCCCCAAAAGCCTAAAATAAACAGCGATAAGACCGCTACTAAAAAAATAGCAAGCTGGACCCAGCACGAATAGACTCCTTCAGGCCGATATCAAGTATCCCACTTCTGGCGAAAATCATCGAGAAGGTTGTTCAACAACAACTTCATCATCATATCGAAATAAGTGCACCCCTCGATCCTTGCCAACATGGCTTTCGGGAAGCACATGGGGTCGAAACACTCCTGACCACGTTATTCAACACACTTACCATTGGGTTGGACAACATCAAACAAGGGTTTGCATTGATCTTCCTGGATATTGCAGCAGCCTTTGACACGGTATGTCACGAAATACTCCTCTCCCGCCTTAGTGAGAAGGGCATTCAGGGAAACGCATTAACATGGTGTTCATCATATTTAACAGATCGATGGCAACATGTACGTTCCGGGCCCTCCACATCCGCACCTTTTCTCCAAGAAAAAGGCGTTCCCCAAGGATCGTCACTGTCAGCACTGCTATTCAACATTTACATGCAGCCCTTATGTAAACTCATCCACTCCTTCAACATTAACTGCCTGATCTATGCCGATGATGTCCTCCTCTACATGCTTTCCTTTTGGACAAACCAGACCTTGCACCCCTCTCTGCCTGTTTCGATGCAGTCACGGATTGGCTACATACACAGAAGTTAAAAATAAACTTTAAAAAAACAGAGGTCCTTTTCCTCACAAGGAATTCATCATTCACTCCACCTAGCTCCCTGAAGGTCCGAGATGCTGAACTCACAAGCAAACCATCAATTCGATACCTTGGAGTTATCATTGACCAACAGCTAAATATGAAGGCCCAGATAAGCAATATGGTAAAAGCAGTTTACAACAAAATCAGAACACTTCGCCACCTGAGACCGCTCCTGGAACCAGAAGATTTTCGATCTGTCTACCATGCTCTTGTGACACCACATTTTGATTACGCGAATGCCATATTACACGGCCTTCCAAAAACCACCATAAGCCCGCTGCAACTAGCCATGAATGCAGCCACCAGAATTCTGCAAGGGGCTTCAAGGAAGGAACATATAACACCAATACTAAAACAGCTGTACTGGCTTCCAGTCCAAAGCAGGAAAACTTTCAAGGTGCTGACTCTTACATTCAAAGCCATTAACAACTGCTCCTCTACATCAGTCATAGATCTTATCCAGATGACACCCCCTAATAGAGCGAGAAGATCAACTGCTATAAATACTTTGATTCTACCAAGGCAGATAACAAAATGCTCACAAGCAGCAAGATCCAGATCTTTTTCACTATATGCACCTACCTGCTGGAACGCCCTTCCCCCTGCTATCAGGGCTATCAAGGTCATCTCCCAATTTAGGAAGGCACTTAAACATCATCTCTTCCTACAGTATTATACTGACCAGAGCCACTCCCCACAGCAAGCCACGCCCAGTGACCCACATAAACAACCCGTGAGTGACAACCACGTAAGATCGAAACCAAGCATGCTGGACACGGATCCTTCCGACAAATAGTAACTCTTATCACCCTATTATCAGCCAATACACAGTTTAGCCCATAGGACACATTAAGTCATTTCCAAACGTATGCTGTAAATTACCTGTATATATTTGTATATAGTTACCCTGTTATTACCTGTACATATACCCACGTTATATTGTAAATCCAGTGCAGACCTTTCTGTGCTGGACAGTTGTGTTTTGTTGTAAACCCCATTGATACAGAAGAGCGCGGTATATAAGAAAGTTAAATAAAATAAATAAATAAAAGTGAGGCAGGGAAACAATACCCAATACCTAATGTTAAAGTTGGTTGGACTTAGAGGAGGGGGGCATAAGATTGTTGTTGGAGGGGAGACCTATATTGCTGGATGACAGCACCGAGATACTAGTAGGAACTGCTGGTCCGTGGGACCGCCCATGTTGAAACCACCTCTACAATATTTGAAACCAATATAGCGGAAGAATCTTGTTGATGGAGCTGGGGAGGGATTCTGGGACTGAGCGGGAGGTAAGAGGGAAGGGATAGAGCAGGGAAGAGGATATGTGGCGGGTAGACAGAAGGGGAGAGTACTTAGAGGGCTCCATGCTTATTTTATGCTTGTGTAACACAGCCCTCGAGAGGTGAGGAGAGTAGCGGGAAGGGTGGAGGGAGGGGGAGACGCCGTGGAGGATGAATGAAGAGCTTGGTCAATAGTGCGTGAGTGAAGTGGGTGAGATATGTGAGGCTGATTAGGACAGGGGAATGGCAGAATTAGGGGGTGAAACTCGGAGGGTGTGGCCGGGGTCATGATGTATTATTGTGGACTCAACAGAGGACATCCGCGAGGAGTGCGGTATGAGGCAGAAAGGGATTTATGGGGGGAGGGGTCCTAAGAGTAAAGAGCTTAAGAGGAACCAAGTTCACCTTATAGAGAATATGGGTTTATTCAAAACTAAGGAATATGCCTCTGGAGCTCATAGGGGGAGGAGCATTTGGGGTGGGATAGAACTACAGGCAATGATGACCTGGACACATAAGGTCCTTTTGCGGGTCCTTTTGCGGCTGGGGGGGAGGGGCAAACCTCTGTTAGGAACATGATCTTAAAGGATCCCAATGGTCAGAGGACTATAGACAATAAGTAGAAGTTTTTGTTTTGGGCCTTGGAACATGCGTGGTCTAGGCAGCCCCATAAAGCATCATAAGGTGTTATGGACACTCCACGACAAGCAAATGAACTTTGCCTTCTTGCAATAAATCCATCAGACAAAGCTAGAACATTCTAAACTAAAGCAATGGTGGGTCGGGGATGTCTACAGAGCATCGTAAGGGGGAAAAAAGCAGGTGTGGTTATACTTGTAAACAGGTGGGTTTTGTAGTGAAGAAAAGTATTACGGACACAGATGGGCGATATGTTTTTGTCCTTGGGACACTACAAGGACAGTTAGCAGTGCTGGTGAATCTATATGCACCCAATATTTATGACCCTGCATGTTACGCCATGGTAAACAAATGTCTAGATGAGGAGGGATCGGCCCTGTTTCTCATAGGGGGAGATTTTAATTATGTCATGAAGAATCTACAGATAGATCGGGACACCACAATAGGATAGGGGACCGTAGAACACAATGGGTGAGAGGCATCTGTGATAGCTATGATTTGGTGGACTACTGGAGGGCTCTGCACCCACTGGATAGAGTCTTCACCCACCTGTCCAGGGCACATGATTCAGGATCTAGCACAGATTATTTCCTAGGATTCTCTAGGCTTTTTGATCAGGTGACTCATGCATAAATAGGCTCCATAACTATCTCAGACCATGCATTTGTCTGGATAGACCTGACGTGGGGACCAAGCCCTTTGGCAATACCCCTTGAATGTAAACGCGGATGAGCGGTTTCGTGGCTTCCTAATGGCACAGTGGGAGGACTATGTTAAGAATAACGCAGCACATCGAGATAACCTATCACTATTTTGGGAAACAGCTAAGGTGCTTATGCGTGGCCAAATTATAGATTATGTTGCCACTAGATGAAAAATACAATGCCAATGCTTGCTTCAGCTGGAAAGACAGCTATGTTTGGCCTGCCAAAAGTTTTGGCACAACCTGACCCACATGCCAAGGAAGCACTGCTATACCTGCAGAGGGAAGCTGAATCCCTCATGCAGGAATGGATCACTCACTCCCTCTTATACTATCAGTACAAACTTCATAAATTTGGGAATAAAGCAGGGAAATTGTTGTCAGGCTTGATTAAGGCAAGCGGGGGAGCGACATCATGAGGGAGCTCTTTCTGATATGGGAGAGCATGTTAAGAACACACAAGCACAGATAGAGAAATATTCTGGAATTTCTATGAGTCTTTGTATGAAGTAGAATCCGCTGCTGTGGACGTGGCGCAAATGTTTTTGAGTTGGGTGCAGCTACCGAGCCTAACAATAGATTAACGGGCAGCCCTCAATGCTCCGATCACTACCCTGAATGTCGCGACTGCAATTAAAATATTACTTCAGTCTCGTGCTCCAGGTCCTGATGGATTTAGAGGGGAATTTTACAAACTGATGGCTCTCCAAGTGGCGGGACCACTAATGGCTTACTTTACAAATCTGGTGAGGAGGCAAACTTTTCTGTTACTGCCTTGCTCATACCAGCCAATATCTCTTTTGAATGTAGATATTAAACTGCTTGCCAAGATCATGGCGGAGCAATTGGCACAGTTCATGCCCCATCTTGTATGAGGACCAAGTAGGATTTGTGCATGGCAGACATATAGTTAAAAACATTTGGAGGATACTTTCTTCCCTTCACATGACAGCAGAGGCCAACACCACAACATTGCTGATCAGCTTTGATGTGGAAAAAGCATTTGACCATGTTGCCTGGTTGTACATGTATAATGTGCTGGAAATTATGGGAATTGATGGATTTTTCACTGATGTAATAAGGTTGTTATACTCAGACCAGTGAGGGCAGATATTGGTGAATGGCTCCCTGATGTCTGACTTTCCCCTTCAACGTGGGACTTGACAGGGCTGCCCTCTTTCCCTTCTACTTTTTGAATTGACACTTGAAGCTTTGCTCGAATGAATAAGGACACATCCCGGACTAATGGGGGCTCGCATAGGGAAGGAGGAATTCTGCGTTTCAGTATTCGCTGATCATATTCTTTTATATCTGGGATCTTTACAGGAAACTTTGCCTATCCTATTGCATACCTTTGAGGAATTCAGGAAATTCTCTGGTCTTAAATTAAACCTAGAAAAGTCAGAGGCCTTGCCTTTACACCTGCGAGTTCGATCTGAGTGGACTGGTGATTTCCCTCTTAAATGGACCTTGACATTCTTTAAATATTTGGGAATTCAGTTGCCCACAGAAATTGGGAATTTATATGATCTAAACGTGAAGGCACTTATCTCAGATATGCAGAAACATTTAACTGGGTGGCAGGATCTTTCCCTATTCCTGGGAGGACATATAACACTATACAAGATGGTCATTTTCCCTAAGCGGTTCTATGTGCTGCAGGTGCTCCCCCTACTTGTGTCTCACAATGATAGCCACCACCTCCAGTGTCTGCTTAACAAGTTTTTTTGGAGAGGGAAAAGACCCTGAATTCGACTTTGCCTTTTGCAACAACCCTGCGATAGAGGGGGATGGGAATGACTGATATCCACCGATATAATATTGTGTGCTTGTTGCAGAATTTGAGGGGTTGGCTTAGCTTGACGGCGGACTATACCCCACTCCAACTGGAGCAAGGGGTAGCTTCTCCATTGGCACTTTGCTACATTTTACATGCCCCAGTGGGTGCTCTTCCCAATGTAATCCACCAACATATCGTCTTTAGGGTAATGCAACAAGTATGAAGGCTGACATGTTGATGGTGTGGGGGTAGCCCTCTGTCAATGTCCCTACTCCCTTTTTATGGTAATGGTGGCTTTCAGGTGGGGGTGGAGGGAGAGGCCTTCAGCCGGTGGGAATCCATGGGCATCATGGCTGTTGAGCAAGTGATTGATGCGGAGGGCATGGTCCTGCCATTTGATGAACTGCAAGTCCAATATGGACTCACAGCCGTTGAAAAATTTAGATATTTTGAGGGCCACAGTTATGTGCACAGTTTGACAATTTCAAACTTACAGGGTGGGGTATGCTCCCATTTAGAGGAGTTGCTGTACTCAGGTGCATCACTTCAAGTGTGTATAACTACCCTCTGTAAGGAATACTTAGCCATGGAGGAAGAACAGACAGAGGCAACATTAAAGACATTATGGTCCCACGACTTGAGCATAGACCTTTCGGAAGATGCCATGCTAAATGCATTAAGGCATATTCCACAATCTAGCACCAACTCCAATTTCAGAGAGATGCAATATAAAATACTACTGAGGAGCTATTTTGTCTCTTACAGAGCATTTTAAGTGGGGTGCAGTGTGACAGTGGACTGCCCCTGTGGCCATGACAGAGCTACCTTGGGCAATATGTGGTGGAGTTGCTCCGTGGTAACCCTTTTTTGAGAAGACATGCTTGGATACATGGGGTCACTATTAGATTGAGGTATGCCCATTGAATTGCGGGCTGCTGTATTAGGCTTGGTTACTAATAACAAAGGGGTCCACGGGAAACACAGAGGCTGGCTGGGCCGAGCCCTTTCATCACATGCCGTCTCATTTTGCATAGGTGGTTGACCCGGGCAGGGCCTACTTGTGAGACATGGAAGAAAGAGCTGCATGCACTCATGCTATTAGAACATGTTGAGGCATGGCAGAATGATAAGTTACGAGATAAATTCCTAGAGGAATGGCACCCATACATCCAGATCTTGACTCTGAAAGAGAGAAGCTGTATTCTTAATGTTCTGTAATTGATGGGCCACAGGCCCAGAAGAGGGTATATGCTCCTGCCACTGTGAGATCCAGAGGCAGAGGGTGGGGAGGAGTGGGGGAGAGGAGGGATAAGATATATGGCATGTGCCCAACCTCTTCTTGCTAGCTGGCAAAAAATTGGTTAAGAGGATACATTTTATCTGTTATAATGCAGTATATACTTTGACTTGGAATTTAGCTGTATGAGAACTGATTATTGCATACTTGTTAAGTGTTGGAGTGGAATAACATTAAGTTTTAGACATAACCATGTAAAGGGGAGAAGGGGAAAGGGGAAAAGGGACTTATGTTTTGGTTGTACATTCCTGGCATTGTGTAAGAGCACCCACATGTTGGGAATGTTGTTGTTTTATCAATTAAAAGATTTGCCTTAGAAAAGGGACCCAGAACACAAGAATCATCAACTATCTGTTGAAGAACTGTGTTCCATTCCTCTAACATTTCATTCAAAGATGTAACTTGTAAATCTAGCACTGGTTGATGATATGCATAACATACTGGTTTGTGAGGATCAGGATTATTGATTTTTCTAGATCTCTCTGTCGCACTTGATAGCATTAATCATGGCATTTTCCTAAATAGGGTTTATTCTTTACAAATCTTGGGAGCCATTGAAATGACATTTTGACATTTTCTTCAAGGTAGAACTTTTTTGTGTTTAGCATCTGTTTCACAGTCTATACCATTGGCATTTGAGGCACCATAAGATTTGGTGCTCAGTCCTATTTTATTTAATGTTTATATCCGGCCAGTTGCTGAAATGATTATATCCTTTGACTGTACACCTTATATCTATGCAGACGACATTCAGATCTTCATTCCATTTAAGAAGAAAGTGACTGAAATAAAGGAACAGTTAGATGACTGCTTGGCAGCTGTTAGTAACTGACTTTGGCTTAACAGCCTATGGTTAAATATGTCTAAAACTGAAATGTTCTGGGTTAATAGTGCTCCATTGCCACGGAATTTAGGATATTTGCAAGTCCAAGGTATACAGATTCGAGTTAGTTCTGAGGTACATAGTCTAGGAGTCATTTTGGATTCCTCCTTTACTTTGTACACCCTTTTGGAACCTGACAGGTATTTATGACCTGGATTGATCACTGTTGGTAACAGCATACTGGGCTTGATGGACCTTTGGTCTGACCCAGTCTGGTATCTTATGTTCATTCATTTATTTATTTGTATTGAGCTCACACTTTGCCAGTGGTAGTTCAAGGCAAGTTACATTCAGGTATATCCCTGTCCCCAGAGGGCTTACAATATGTTTGTACCTGAGGCAATGGAGGATTAAGTGGCTTGCCCAAGGCCACAAGTAGTGTCAGTGGGATTTGAACCCCGGTCTTTCCGATTCCAGGCCACTGCCCTAACCAAACAGTAGCTAAATTGGCATGTTTCAACTACATAAGTTATGTCAGCTATCTCTGAAGCCACAAACATTTAGGAATATCATGCAGGTTTTAGTGGTAACTTGGATTATTTAAGATAATGTATATACACATAAACACACACACACACACACATATATATATATATATATATTGTGATGCAGTGGAACGTATGGAGGTTAGTGAGAGGGAAGAGCTTACCTCAAGCTTGGCTGGACAGGAGGACTCAGCGTGTGTGAAAACAGCTGAGCAGCCAGTGCCGTCAGCACAAGTAAAGCAGAAAGGGTTTAAAATGAAGTTTCCCTTCTCTAGTAGTGACGCAGGTAGAATTAGAGAAACTCATCAGGATCACCTGGCCTCAGAATCTGACGTAACGTGCAGAGAGAGAAGGTATATAAGTTCCTGGTCAGAACCAGGAAGAGGTCAGAACAGCAAGAGCAAGGAGTACGAGAGAAAGACTAGGAGAAGAGCTGAGAGTCCCAGAGGAAGTTCCAGTTCCAGGGGAGGTCTTGGAGGTCTGGGAGGACCCAAAGCTCTCAGAGGAAGTTCCAGGAGAGACCAAGGGAGCAGTAGAGCAGCTGGTCTCTGGAACGACAGTCCTAGGGAGGATTCCCACACGAGCAGGAAGTGGGGCAGTGTCTCTGAGGGATTGCATGAGCCACGGAGGAACCTAGCTCAAGCTGGAGGAACTGGGCCAGGGGAAAAAAAGCCCAAGGCTGACTTCAAAGCCCGCAGTAAGGTAACAAGCTTGAAGCCTTATTTTTATAGAGAAGAGGCTGGAAGTTTTAATGGGCACAGCCCTGAGCAGGGTTTTAACTCAGAAAGATACTCAGACTTCCTACTAAGAGAGCCAAGAGAGGCAAACCAGAAAGAGACATTATCTGTACCAGGTTTCTATAACCCTGACTTTGATAAGTACCTTGGAAGAAAAGGGGTTTATCAGCCACAAGAGAATAAGCCATGCTCCAGCACATGTAAGGAATGTGATATGGAGAATATTGGGAGTGGTCCAGGCTTAATGCAGTGGGAGAGTGTTAACAGTTGTACAGACCCTGAGCCAATGGACTGCACGATTTGTCTATCAGATGACATAACCTCTTTGTGTTAACTTCAGCCAATGTGACCTTGTGACGTGAACAAGGAAAGAAGAAGAGATGTTCTAGCTATTTTCGTTCAGTTGCTGTTTTTGTCCTGTGTGCTTTTGCAAAGAATGTTTTCTGTCCGGGAAAGGGAATAAAACCCTAATTTTTGCTTTAATCACTTGACTGACTGACTCTGTTTAAAGGAGAGAAGCAGTTTATTAAAACCACAATACCCTAGGCATTGGCCTATTGGGTCCACAGAGGCTCTACTCAGGTTCTCCGTGACAAATGGCGTAGTTGGGGCGGATTTTCATTCCAAAAGCAAGCCCACCAGGACGTTGCACAGCTCAACAGAAGGAGCGGATGCTGCCACGCCCAGAAGGATCCAGAAGGAACCGGAGGGGACTACATAAAAAACAAGCACCTTCTCAAAGCGGGACCCTCCACCTGGCTCAGGTAAAAAGGTATATGGGCACAGGCTGGGGAGGATTCAAAGTGAGAAGGAGTTGCTTTTGAAAAAAAAAAAAAAGGAAAAAGTTTTTCCAGTGGTACCGCACTTGGTGGTTGTTTGTGGTTTGTTTTACAGAGTCTGAAAGCTGCAGGATGGACGTCCAGGAGATTCTACGCTGGATGAGCCTCCAATATGATAAGCAACGGGAGCTGGCCCAGCAGAGTCAGGAGCAGGCCATGGCTGCCCTGCAAGCACAGCAAAAACCCCTGACAGACTTGGTGCAGACACTGTTGGAAGAACCACGGAAGAGGACAACACCAGGAGACTTCAGTGGGGTAGGCCCACAACAATGTGGGATATGGACATTTGGTCAAATGACCGATAAAGACAATTTTGACGACTTTGTAGAATCGTTTGAGAGGGTAGCTCTCCACGCACACTGGCCTAAGGAGCAGTGGGCGGTTAGACTCGCCACCTCCTTAACAGGAGAAGCTCTATCGGCGTACCGAGCAATGCCTGCCGCTTTGGCAGCTGAATATGAGGAGATCGAAAGAGCAGTGCGGGACAGGCTAGGCCTGACACCGGCTGTATACAGAAGAATGCTCAGGTCCACTAAATTACGGGCAGGTGAAACACCGAAAGCACTGTGCTATAGGGTGCGCAGTTTAGTTTTAAAGTGGCTGGAACCTGAGGGTAAAACTGTGGATAGCCTGATTGACATGATTGTCCTGGAACAGTATTTTGAGGCAGTTCCATTAGAGGTAAAAACCTTTTTAACGTTACAAGACTGCACAACCTCCATAAAGGCAGCGCAATTGACAGAACGGTTTCTTGAAGCCGAGATGGCCAAAAAGACACCAGGAAGCGCTGAGTGGAGGCTGGAGTTAAGCAGTCCTGTAAAGTTAAATAAAGGGCCTCAAATAAACACGCGATGCATAAAGGAATGTTTACCTAAGAGAAATGATAAAAGTGTTTTTGTGAAATGCTTTAAGTGCGGAAAGATAGGGCATACGAAGAAGGATTGCCTAGACCGCACAGCCCTAATAACGAAGGATAGTGAGCGGGTAAAGGAGGGATTCCGCATTAATGTGGAAGTGGAAGGAGTTCCAGCCAGAGCCTTGCTAGACTCGGGGGCCGATCAAAGTATGGTCTCCCGCAAGTTTTGGGAAATCATACGGGCCCGAAATGATTTTCCCCCGAGTCAAGCTGAAGGGGTAGCTAAAATAAGGTGTATTCACGGATCCTCCACATGTTATCCTCTTTTTAGCCTGATGATAAAAGGATTAGGAGCCCGAAAGAGAACCCTGGTAGCCCTAGTGCCAAAACTACCTTTTGACTTGGTCTTAGGTAGGGACTGGCCCCCATTTGACAAAGGGCTGAGGGAAGGTCTGCACCCAGAGGGGGACAGGACATCAGGAGGGTCCCAGCTCCAAAGTCCCGGAAAACCAGAAAAGCCTCCAGAGGAAGCGAATGGTCAGGAAGGGGAAAGGTCCTTTGAGTGTCCCCGCAGGGAAAAGGTAAAAGAGAAGCCTCAGCCAGCAAGCAGTGAGGGAGGGGAAGCCCTGGTGACTTTCGTACCCGGGCCCCTGTTTGCAAAGACCCCAAAGAAAAATCCCTGTTCCAAACCGCAGGCAGAAGCAGGAATACCCAATAAGGAAGGCTTCACACTGAAGTTCTGCAAGATGTCCCCTAGTGCTTAGAGCCCGCAAAAAGCGACTGCAGCGTCAGCAGGCTTTGACCTTTGTAGCGCAGTGACAGCAATAGTGCCAAAGGGGGAGAAAGCCCTGATTGATACGGGGTTACAAATTCAACTGCCAGCAGGGTGTTATGGGCGGATTGCTCCCCGATCCGGACTGGCATCGAAGTATTTTATCGATGTTGGGGCCGGGGTTATTGACCCTGACTACAGGGGAGGGGTCAAGGTGTTGCTATTTAATTTTGGGGAGCGGGATTTCGAGGTGCAAATCGGGGATAGGATCGCTCAGATCGTATGTGAGCGGTTTGGGTCACCTGAGGTGAAGGAGGTGCCCCAACTGACCCCTACTAGTCGGGGAAGTGGCGGATTTGGCTCCACGGGCCAGAGGGAGGTTCAGGGACTCACCGCCACCTCAGAAGAAAGGCTAGAGGATGATCTAGGCCCCCAAGTTGAGGACTGTAAGGCGGAGTCGGCTCCAAAAATGGGAACGGAATTGTCGCTGCAACAACAGCACCAGTTAGCCCAGTTGCTTGCGCAGTTCAAGGACGTTCTTACGCCTATACCGGGGGAAACCACACTAGTAGCCCACGAAATTCTCACCCCTCCCGGGAAGATCGTGCGGCAGCAGCCTTACCGCTTGCCAGAGGCACGCAAGAGGGAGGTCATTTCACAGGTTCAGGACATGCTACACATGGGCATCATTGAGGAGTCGAAAAGTCCCTGGTGCAGCCCAGTGGTCCTAGTTCCAAAACCTGACGGCAGCCTTCGGTTCTGCATCGACTTCCGGCAGGTTAATGCTATATCACTCTTCGATGCTTATCCTATGCCGAGGATCGAAGAGTTGTTGGACAGACTGGGGCAGGCCCGGTACCTGACCACCCTTGACCTCACCAAGGGATACTGGCAGATACCGCTAACCCGTGCCTCCAGACCCAAGACGGCATTCAGTACGCCGCTTGGTTTATTCCAGTTCAGGCGCATGCCATTTGGCCTGCATGGGGCTGCTGCAACATGTCAGCGGCTGGTTGACCAAGTCCTCCGCCCTCACCAAAGTTATGCGGTGGCTTACATGGACGACATCGTCATCGATAGTACCACCTGGGCACAACATCTTCCACGAGTCGAAGCCGTGTTGAAGGCCTTACGGCAAGCCGGGTTGACCCTGAATCCGGGAAAGTGTCTGTTCGCAGGAACAGAAGTCAAGTATTTGGGGCACATGGTGGGGAAGGGGATGGTCCGACCCCTACAAAATAAAATAGAGAGCGTACAGAAGTTCCAGCGGCCCTTGAACAAGAAACAACTCAGAAGTTTCCTGGGTTTGATAGGGTATTACAGGCGGTTCCTACCCAGATTCGCAGAAGAGAGTGCGATATTAATAGAGATGCTGAGGAAAAATGCTCCCAATAATCTACGATGGACACCAGAAGCGGAGGCCGCCTTCACATTGCTGAAGGGGAAATTATGTAAGGCTCCGGTCCTATATGGGGTGGATTTTGACTGCACTTTTATCCTACAGACAGACGCGTCAGAGTCGGGGCTGGGCGCTGTACTCTCCCAAGAGTTCGAGGGCACTGAACACCCGGTTCTGTACTTGAGCAGAAAATTGTCCAAGGCGGAAGGCAATTACTCGACCATCGAGAAGGAATGCCTCGCTATCAAATGGGCGATTGAGGCGCTCAGATTTTATCTCACTGGCCGACACTTTGTACTAATTACTGACCATGCCCCTTTGAAATGGTTAGGCACTATGCGTAATCACAACCCTCGCCTCACCCGCTGGCACCTAGCATTGCAGGCATTTAGCTTCACCATACACCACAGGGCGGGCAAGTTACATTTAAATGCCGATGCTTTGTCCAGGATTCCGGGCTGTGAGAACGATGCTTCCCCAGCCCGGAATATCTTAAGGGGGGGGGGGATATGTGATGCAGTGGAACCTATGGAGGTTAGTGAGAGGGAAGAGCTTACCTCAAGCTTGGCTGGACAGGAGGACTCAGCGTGTGTGAAAACAGCTGAGCAGCCAGTGCCGTCAGCACAAGTAAAGCAGAAAGGGTTTAAAATGAAGTTTCCATTCTCTAGTAGTGACGAAGGTAGAATTAGAGAAACTCATCAGGATCACCTGGCCTCAGAATCTGACGTAACGTGCAGAGAGAGGAGGTATATAAGTTCCTGGTCAGAACTAGGAAGAGGTCAGAACAGCAAGAGCAAGGAGTACGAGAGAAAGACTAGGAGAAGAGCTGAGAGTCCCAGAGGAAGTTCCAGTTCCAGGGGAGGTCTTGGAGGTCTCGGAGGACCCAAAGCTCTCAGAGGAAGTTCCAGGAGAGACCAAGGGAGCAGTAGAGCAGCTGGTCTCTGGAACGACAGTCCTAGGGAGGATTCCCACACGAGCAGGAAGTGGGGCAGTGTCTCTGAGGGATTGCATGAGCCACGGAGGAACCTAGCTCAAGCTGGAGGAACTGGGCCAGGGGAAAGAAAGCCCAAGGCTGACTTCAAAGCCCGCAGTAAGGTAACAAGCTTGAAGCCTTATTTTTATAGAGAAGAGGCTGGAAGTTTTAATGGGCACAGCCCTGAGCAGGGTTTTAACTCAGGAAGTCTGAGTATCTAAGAAAGCCAAGAGAGGCAAACCAGAAAGAGACATTATCTGTACCAGGTTTCTATAACCCTGACTTTGATAAGTACCTTGGAAGAAAAGGGGTTTATCAGCCACAAGAGAATAAGCCATGCTCCAGCACATGTAAGGAATGTGATACGGAGAATATTGGGAGTGGTCCAGGCTTAATGCAGTGGGAGAGTGTTAACAGTTGTACAGACCCTGAGCCAATGGACTGCACGATTTGTCTATCAGATGACATAACCTCTTTGTGTTAACTTCAGCCAATGTGACCTTGTGACGTGAACAAGGAAAGAAGAAGAGATGTTCTAGCTATTTTCGTTCAGTTGCTGTTTTTGTCCTGTGTGCTTTTGCAAAGAATGTTTTCTGTCCGGGAAAGGGAATAAAACCCTAATTTTTGCTTTAATCACTTGACTGACTGACTCTGTTTAAAGGAGAGAAGCAGTTTATTAAAACCACAATACCCTAGGCATTGGCCTATTGGGTCCACAGAGGCTCTACTCAGGGTCTCTGTGACAATATATATATATATTGTGGTGAAGACTCCCCTCCAGAGGAAATGGAGATAGGGGAAAGTCCTGATAGAAGGGATGACACACACAGGATTTCCAAAACTGACTTGGAAAAAACACAGTTATCGGCTGAGCTGAAGACAAGCCCCAACCCAGGGGAGGAGTTAGGCTTCAGCACTGATTGGGCACACCCAGGGGAATGACAGGGAGTGCCGGGAAATGAGGCCCTTTTTAAATCCTCAGACAGGATTGACAGAGGAAGCAGCAAGGCTGGCAAAGGAAGCAGCAAGGCTGGCAAAGAAGGCAGCAAGGCTGACAAGGAGAGCAGCAAGAAATGAAGCAGACGAGAAGCAGCTTCCAGTGCATGTTGGTCTTCAGGAGGAACTTGGAATCAAAGGGGAAAAACGCTAGAACCCTGGGAGAAGGCAGAACCCTGGAACAGTAAGCCTTGGAGCCCAATATACTCTCGAGGAGATCCTTACTACACGGTAGAGCCTAAACGTGGGAAGGCTAGCAAACCCAGCTCTTGGAGAAAAGGTATTTTGTCTGGTGGCGAGCAGTGCTATAAAAGCCAGGAACGAAAACAGGAAAGAAGTTTTTCTGAGAGAAATTCCCCTAGCAGAAGAACTAGCCATAAGGCTCCTGAGTTTCTAGAGAGGAGAGAGTCCTGGAAGAAAGGTGCCTGTTCTTATGCCAACGTCTCTGATAAAGGTAAAGCTGAATTTCCTAATTTTAATGCCTTGCTGGAGAAACCCTTTTATTGTGCTGACCTCCCTAAGCCAAACTCTGCAACAGGAGCAGATAGTGAGTGAGGGAAGGGTGTGACCCTTACCGGAGACTATCAAGCAGCTAAAGAGCAGCTACAGGCTGAATTGCTTCTAAAAGAGTTTCAGCAATTTCTGGAGCTATAGTCAGGGAAACATAAGAAACCTGATGAAGAGAACAATTGCCTTAGCCCAGATGAATGTATGCAGATAGATAATGATGTGCCTACCTTGAGTACTGTGAGGCTGCAATAATCTCAAGCAACCACACGAGGCAAAGCTGAGTAGAAGCTACCATGACTGTGTAAAGCTGAGTTAAAGCTATTTGATTTCAGTTGTTTTCCTGACCTCCTGATTTCACCTTTATGTTGAAAGTTGCACCTTTACGTTATGCACCTTTGAATTGTAATGCGTTGAAAATATCCCCACAACAAATAAATTTCTTGCAAGCCTTATCACTCGAGTCACAACTACAACTTTCATCCCTAAAGAAAAAAAACAAGTGTACTACAAATCCCAGCATTCAGAGGGATCAGTACCACCTTTATTCATAAGGGACATTATATAAGGCCACCCCTGCCTGTAAGCTCTAGAGCCCAGGCAGGAGCGTCGCAATATATATAAATTAAAAATGACTCTGGTGAAATAGTAAGCCACTTAAATAGTGTCTGAATAAGTAAGGTCCACAAAAAAATGTTGTTGTTGTTTTATATATAGATTTATAGAGTAGTTTGTGCCATCTGAAGATCTTTTTTAATTTTCATTGGGTGATCAGAATAGAAACATTTGGAAGAGGAGACCTTATTGTTTAACTCTGATTATTGTAGCATGCTCTATATTGGACCACTGCAGAAGAGTTTAGGATGACTTCAAATATGGCAATAGATAGTACACATCTTGGACCATAGTGCCAAGCCATTCCCTTGCTGCTTATGCTCCACTGGTTCCCATTGGATAGTTGAATTAAATTTAAAATATTATTTTTAGTCTTTTGGTCCTTATAAGGTATGGACCCAGAGTATTTTGAAGATAAATTAACTAAGCATGTGCCTATGGGTCCTTTGCGATCTCAGGGAGACTCTAATTTGGTGATTCCAGGCCCTTGTGATTTAATCAAGTAACTCTTATATGCCACTCCTTTAGTGGCTCAGCTCTTATTTTATGGAATGGAATACTGATTGATTTAAAATCAGCAACAAATTATTCTTTTTTTAAAACCACTTGAAATCCAGGTTTTTTATTCATCTTTAGGTCAGTTTGAATGCTGCAGCAAGTGGGATTAATGAGGGTTCTTTGTGTTTTTGCTTTACTTTATTTATTGTACTAATTCATATAATTGTATTTGTTGTATTTTTATTTTTTATTTTAATTGTTTTTGATTTGTAATCTACTCTGCTTGTTTGGTAGAGGGAAAGGGTGAATACAATTGTTTCGAATTAAATTAGAATTACATTGATTTTGTCCAGATATTCAGCTACAGCTAATTGGTTAGACTTGCAACTTGTAACTGCACAAAACTTGTATAGTTAATGTGATGGGGTCTATATTCCATCACAGGTCCCAGAGAAGGGCAGATGGGGTCTGAGAGGGAGAACCAAGAATAGGATGGGGCACCACATGACACTGACCTTCTTAGGTCCTATTTCCCAACTACGCACTACTAGTGTCCCATTAATAGAAAGGGAGTAAAGGGGGAATCCCAATAACAGGGAGGATTTATCCACTGTTGGAAGGGAGTACCCTGACCAGGAGATAGAGGTAGAGGGTGAAAATCCCCTGCAGGATCCTCCTCAGGAGGAGGATATGGAGACATAGAAGCGGGAGACAGCGGGAGGAATTATGCCACCACAGCTCAAAACCTCTTCCATAAGACCACTCATAAAGAGTACAGCCTCTGACCCAAACTCACCATCTTCATACTGCCCAATATCAAGCATACCACTCCTTTCCAAGATAATTGAAAAAGCCGTACAGTGCCAGCTCCAAGACCATGTGGACACAAACTATCCCCTCGACCCACAACAGCACGGATTCTGAGAATCACACGGAGTTGAAACCCTATTCACATCACTGATGAACACAGTCATCAAAGGGATCTAAAATACCAAACATGGCTTCTTACTTATTTTCATTGACATCTGCAGCATTTGACTCAATAATAGACTCCTCTCTCCTGGACAGACTGGCAGAGATTGGAATAAGTGACACCACACTGACTTGGTTCCATTCTTATTTAACTGAAAGAACAGCAGAGGTGAAGATTACGAACAGCAAATCAAAACCATTCATTCTACATCAAAGCCTACCTCAAGGCTCAGCCTTATCCGCCTTACTCTTCAACATATACATTCAACCAGTCTTCAAGATCATACAAAAACACAACATGCACTATCATCTATACGCAGATGACGTCATGATATACTCCTCAACAGATACTGAGGTAGCTGTAGGTAGCCCTTCCCCCAAGCCATGCTGCAAGCCATGAGGCTCTGATCAGCCTGACCCTTCCCCCGCAAGCCATGAGGTAATCAGCCTGCTATTTCTTTAGACACCCTTCCCCCACTCCAGGTCTGAGCACAGTATCCCCTAGCGCAGAAACCAAAAGACCAGAGCACACCGGTTTGGACAGGTCACCCAGGTACCTTCCCCAGGGGCTGCTGATTGGTGGACAAGAAATACCTGTGGCAAATGGGATTACAGAATGAGTTTGAAATTATACTGTATTTAAGGCATTGAAGGACGTCCCTCGGGGTTCAGACCCTTGTGGAGGTTGCTGGTATCTCTGTCTGATCCTGTGTGCACATTAAAGATCCTGTTTGCATTCCAGCCTGTCTGAGAGTTTTCCTTCTGTGGGTGAGTGATAGAATAAGAGCTTTTCATAGCGCTTGCCATTACATTTTGGCGACCCAGATGGGACCCTTTTAAATTAAATTTAAAAAAGCCTCTCTCATCACACCCACGGTGGGAAGACTACTGCTTTTTGCAGGATCGGGGCCTCCACCAGTCAGGGACCGGCCCCTCCAGGTGATTAACTGTCCTTGGCGCCCCCGGGCCACTTTGTGCTCGGAAGGACACCTTGATTTGTCTGGACAGCTGATCCCTGTGGTTGAATCCCCGATTGAAAAACCAGCTGGATAGACTGGCATCCAAACTTCCTGTCTGATCAGAGTTCTGGTGAGTACTGCTACCTTACTGTTTGGGGCTAGTTCTGTACTCTATCTGTGAGTCCTGGTAATTTCTGGGAACCTGTAGCAGTCTGATCAACTGCACGAGCAGTCCTATTAGGGGCCTTAGTGGCCCTGAAGCCATTGCTCGTCCTGTATCTGAATACCGGTAAAAATATCTGAACTGCAGTAATCTGAGAAAAAAAAAAGGAAGTAACCAAACTATAGCACTTGATAAGCTCTCTAATGTGCTCCGGTGTGGATTTACTGCCTTTCCCTGAACCCCCGATGTAATTTCTGTGCTCCGATGTAAATTTATGTTTCCCCCCATGCTGTCCCGATGCACCGCTGAGCCCCCCTGCTGACCCGCTGAATTTTCTGCCTTTCCCATGCTGTCCCGATGCACCGCTGAGCCCCCCTGCTGACCCGCTGAATTTTCTGCCTTCCCTTGAGCCCCCGATGTCGTTTTTTGCTGTCCGATGTGAATTCCTGCTTCCACTTGTGCTCCGATGTTAATTCTGCCCCCCCCCCCATGCTGTCCGATGTGAATCCATGCTCCCCATGTGAATTACTGCCTTCCTTGGGCCTCCGCTGAGGTTTTGTGCCTCTCGGTGCTGTCCCGGTGCACAGCTGACCCCCGCTGAATTTTCCGGTCTTCCCCTGAGCCCCCGCTAAGGTTCCGGTCTTCCCCTGAGCCTCCGCTGAGGTTCCTGCCTTCCCTTGGGCCTCCGCTGAGGTTTTGTGCCTCTCGGTGCTGTCCCGGTGCACAGCTGACCCCCGCTGAATTTTCCGGTCTTCCCCTGAGCCCCCGCTAAGGTTCCGGCCTTCCCCTGAGCCCCCGCTGAGGTTTCCTGCCCTTAAACCAGAATATGAGAAGCTAACCTTTTTTTGGGTCGATTGAGGGAGAAGTGATCATTTTGAAGGTCCATCATTTTCTTTTTTTCCATCTGTGGAGTAGAGGGGAGCCGGTGTGAAGGAGCACGGTGGGGTGGCAGCCATCTTGGGAACACCACGTGTGCGAATTCCCCTGCACCCAGGAGCAGCTATCGGGACGCACGTGGAGGTGGCCATCTTGGAAAGACCACGTGTAAGCTACACTGCAATATACTTAAAGTGACTCTGGAGCTCCATCTAGTGGACATTAGCTGTAATTACTACTATTCCCTGTGTTTTAAGTGATCCTGGAGCTCCATCTGGTGGACATTGTAAGAATAGCTAGCTTATATATATTTTAACTCTTGTCTAAATCAAATCTGAGTATATATATATTTTGTTAATTGCCAAGACCTATATTATAAAAATTTTGTGGGTTTTTTTTCCTCTCTCCCCTCCTGTATTAAGAATAGATAGGGTCTGTATTATAAATTGTATTATTTTTCCCGGATTAAGTCTAGATAGGATCTTTATTGTAAATTGCATTTTTCTCTCACTGTAAATTGCATTTTTTTTTCCCCCAAATTGAGATTAGGTTGGAAGATCTGGTCCACATTGTATACTGTACTTAGTTATTGAACTAGGATTAGAGCATGGGGTTGGGAAAGTCTAAAGTGAAAACGCCCCTACAGTGCATGCTTCACAATTTTAAATCTGGGTTTAGAGAGGATTACGGGGTACCTCTCTCCGCCTCCAGATTAACCTTTTTGTGTGAGAGGGAATGGCCAGCCTTAGTTAAGTTATGGCCTCCTCTATTGATTTGGCCACTGTGTCCTTGGTCCATCAAATTGTAGCAAAAGAGCACCCTGACCAGTTCCCATATATTGACTCATGGCTGACCATATGCCAACTCAGACCAAGGTGGCTCCAGCGCTGTCACGAGGATCAGTGTAGAGTAATGGTGGCGGCCATCTGTCGCCAAAAGGGATGGACACTCGCCCCTATCTACCAGGGA
Source organism: Ichthyophis bannanicus (assembly GCA_033557465.1). Taxonomy (NCBI): domain Eukaryota; kingdom Metazoa; phylum Chordata; class Amphibia; order Gymnophiona; family Ichthyophiidae; genus Ichthyophis; species Ichthyophis bannanicus. Next base: position 1,393,548,666 of record CM066031.1, on the reverse strand, counting down.
CGGGACTCTCCTGATATTCCTCCACGTTCCCTCCCTCTACTTCAACCCCGTGTTCCGTCCGCACCACAACAGGATCCTCCCATAGCTGAAAGGTCAGGACTTCCTGGGGTGGGTGATGCCAGATTTAGGGAAAGTCCTACAGACTCCGGCCCCTCATCTTCAGATTCCCCTCTCACATCTGGTGCCACCCCCAGTGACACCATCTCCTCCCCCGAGAGCACAGGGGCTGAGCCAGAATCGTCACCCTCGTTAGCCCACCGCCTGCGGTCGCAACATCTCCAATTATCACTACGACAAGTACAGGGGCTCCCGTATATTGATGCTACTGGAAAGGTGGCAGTGGGACCATCAAGCCTGATTTATGTCCCTTTCTCCACTACGGACCTGCTCAACTGGAAAACCCACTATGCCTCATATACTGAAAAGCCCCAGGAACTGACAGATCTTATGACCAGTATTATGCAAACACACCAGCCTACCTGGTCGGACATTAAACAATTGCTTGCCACCTTATTCAATACAGAAGAACGGGCGCGCATTGTACGGGCCGCCCTCAAGTGGCTGGAGAAACATCATGCCCGTCAGGGAGAAGTAAATCCACGGCAGCGGGCAGAGGCAGATTTCCCGAATAAAGACCCCTGCTGGGACCCGAATGACCCTGATGGAGCAGCGGCTCTCACTCGCTTCCGGACTGCACTCCTTGAAGGCCTTAAGAAGGGAGGGCAATGAGCTATGAACCTCAGTAAAACCGCAGAAGTTCTCCAGCTTCCTGATGAGAGTCCGGCGGTATTTTATGAGCGTCTGGCTGAAGCATACCGATTATACACCCCCTACGATCCAGCGGACCCTGAGAATCTTAAGATGATGAATAATGCCTTTGTGGCTCAGGCACAAGGTGATATACGGCGGAAGCTGCAGAAACTGGAAGGGTTTGCGGGCATGAATACAACACAATTGATGGAAGTGGCACAAAAAGTATATGTAAATCGTGACCAGGAGCAGAAGCGAGAGTCGGAGCGCCGGATGAAGAAAAAGGCAGACTTCCTAGCAGCCGCCTTAGCCGAGCGACCACCAGCTCCAGCCTGGGCCAGAGGAGGAAATAGGGGACAAGGACGCGGATATGGGAGGCCGAGGTTTCCCCTAAGCCCCACTCAATGTGCCTACTGCAAAGAGGAGGGACACTGGAAGAATGACTGTCCAAATCGTAACACAAGGCGAGGGAGATATCCATCCACGAGCTGTGTAAGAGCACCCGTACGAACTACACGGGAGCAAGATCAGCATAATGCTTTCCCGCCTCCACCGGTTCCAGCTCTCGAAGGCCTTGCAGCTATGGAACATTATGACTTGGGTGACTACTAGGCCAGACCGGGCTCCAAGTTTCTGTTAGGTCCCCAGGAGCCTATGGTCAACATGAATTTAGGGGACCGGAAAATGCAATTCATGGTCGATACCGGAGCAACACACTCAGTGGTCACCCAACAAGTAGCCCCGATCTCCTCCCAGTCAGTAACTGTTGTGGGAGCTACGGGGGAGAGAGCCCAGAGACTTTTCCTGCAAAACTGCATGTGCCAGTTGGGGGGACGGACCATCACTCACCAGTTCCTGTATATGCCTGAATGTCCCATACCCTTGCTGGGTCGGGATGTTCTGGCAAAACTCCAGGCCCAAATCTCATTCGGGTCTGATGGCCAGGCTGAGCTCCAAATACCCAGCCTGGACCCAACAGTTTTGGTACTGTCCGTCCCCCGAGAAGAAGAATGGCGGTTATATGAGAACAGGCCCAAATCTGATGTGGCTACCCTGGTTACGTGGGAATCAGTGCCCCCTGGAGTATGGGCAGAAGGAAACCCCCCCGGAATGGCCATTAACATCCCTCCCGTATGTGTTGAAATGAAGCCGGGAGCCTCCCCGGTGCATGTGCGACAATACCCGCTGCCGCGGGCAGCTGTAGAAGGAATCCATCATCATCTGGTGCAGCTACTACAGCATGGTATCCTGCGGCCCTGCCAATCGGCATGGAACACTCCTTTGCTGCCAGTTCGAAAACCTGGAACCACTGACTATCGACCTGTTCAGGAACTGTCCATGGGCCAAGGCCTTCTAGTCACCGTCCCACATTCAGTCCAAACATTGCTAGAGCATAAAGGAAGTTACTGGTTCACCAGCTCCCGAATGTTGAAATACCAGAGCATGTTATGGGGAAATCCCAGGGTGCAGATAACTACCAGCCAAGCTTTGAACCCTGCTACTTTCCTGCTGTTGGCCCGGGACCACCTGATCACGACTGCCTGGAAGTGATGGAAACAGTCTTCTCCAGTCGCCCTGATCTGACGGATGTGCCGTTAAGCAATCCGGATGAGACCTACTACGTAGATGGGAGCAGTCTGATGCTGGAGGGCCGCAGGTGTGCGGGGTATGCGGTGGTGACGATGAAAGAAATAGTTGAAGCACAGCCTTTGCCCCCTGGAACCTCCGCACAGAAGGCGGAACTCATTGCCCTTACCCGTGCCTTAACCCTTGGGACTAACAGTCGTGTAAATATATACACAGATTCCAGATATGCCTTTTCCACTCTCCATGCCCACGGGGCCCTGTACAAAGAAAGAGGGTTAGTTACTGCAGCTGGCTCTGAGATAAAGAATGGCCCCCAGATATTGGCCCTGTTAGAAGCAGTCTGGCGTCCAAAAACAGTAGCCGTAATGCATTGCAGAGGCCACCAGAAAGGGAACGGTGAAATAGCTAAGGGAAATAGACGGGCTGATGCAGAAGCCCGGCGAGTAGCAACCACATCCTTGTCCCAGTTTTTCCCGCAGAGCTCCCAGGATCTACAAGCCCCCCTGTTTCCAGTCCCACTAAGCCAATGGGCCAAGAGGTACACTACACGAGAGCTAGATTTTTTCTGTCAGGAGGAGGGTGGGGTGTTACACACAGATGGTTGGATAAGGTTACCTAGAACAGGGACAGCTCCAGTGATAGTCATCCCAGACAGCCTTGCCCCAGCATTCCTATCATCCTTTCATCAGGCCACTCATATGGGCAAGACAGCAATGGAAACTACCCTCCGCCCATATTTCTTCATTTCTTGCTTATCCTCGTTGACAGCTGCAATTGCTAGACAATGCACCACATGTGCTAAAAACAATGCCCGTCAAGGCCCAAGCCAACCCCCAGGGGTCCAGTCTTATGGGGTCACCCCTATGGGAAACATCCAGGTTGACTTTTCAGAAATGCCCCGAGCAAATGGGTACCGGTATCTGCTGGTATTGGTCTGTACTTTCACGGGGTGGGTGGAGGCCTTCCCAGTCCGCACAGAAAAAGCCAGAGAAGTGACTAAGGTGTTGCTGCATGAAATCATCCCCCGATTTGGGCTTCCAGTAGTAGTGGGATCTGATAATGGACCTGCATTTGTGGCCCAAGTGATACAGCAGGTAGTAAAAGCCTTACAGATCGATTGGAAGCTACACACAGCTTACCGCCCGCAGAGCTCAGGGAAAGTAGAACGCATGAATCGCACCATAAAGAGCCAGTTAGCAAAATTGTGTCAGGAAACCTCACTGAAGTGGCCCCAATTGCTCCCTATAGCTCTGCTCCGCATACGGTCAGCCCCACGAAAGGGTATCGGTGTTTCCCCCTTTGAAGCTGTGTATGGTCGCCCTGCACCCCTCATACAGGGCGTCCATGGAGATTTAGTGCAGATAGGTTCAGAAATAACCCGGCAGGAACTGTCGGCTCTCAGTTCTGTATTGCAGAAATTGCACTGGTGGATCCAGGAGCGACTCCCCATCAACCTGACTGAAGCGCTCCATACGCACCAGCCTGGTTCCCAGGTGTGGGTCAAGGAGTGGAAGAAAGACCCATTGACCCCCCAGTGGCGAGGCCCGTACACTGTTCTGTTGACCACCCCCACGGCTGTTAAAGTGGCTGAAGTCGCTCCGTGGATCCATCACTCTCGTGTCAAGGCCGCTGCACCAGAAGTTGTTCCAGCCTGGACCGCAGTCCCGATTCCAGATCAACCCCTGCGTTTGAAACTGAAGAGGGACCTTTCTGCCCAGTAAAGGGCTCTAACAGACTGCCGACGAGACCCCCGGAGAGACTGATCTACGAGACCCCCTTTTCCAGAACCAGGAGCAGAATGAGAAGCGGTGCCCTAGCCTTACTCGTTTCCCTGACATGGGCCCGTTTTCCAACAAGTGCAGAGACTACTAACACAGCAGTATTACTCGCCCAAACTGCTCTGAACATGACAAACTTTTGTATACGAAACTCTCTACAAACCTCTCTTATTGCTGTACCGTCTAGTTTGTGTGAGATGCAGAACTTCACTATGCTTGCTAATTTAAACTGTAAACAACCTGGAATATATTTCTACCATATTGGGGTTACCCGACCGACTTCTACACTTTTCAACCAAGTGCCTTTTTCCTTGCAGGTAGTTTCCACTCTAAATGCTAGTGATTGTTTCTTTTTTGTCAATGCCAAGAAGGGAGGAAACAATGTATCAAATACTGTGTTATCATGCAGCTCTGTTACAAATGTATCCTATTCACACTCAGAAATGTATCTTCCCTTAGGCTGGTTTTTAGTATGTGGCAAAATGACGTACACTTACGTCCCTGCAAATGCCACTGGTGGTCCGTGCACTTTTGCTAGGCTTACAACTGCTGCCTTCGTCCGGCCCCCCAGTTATCCCCGCTCTGCCCCCATGCCCTCGACCTGTAACTCAAACGTGGAGCCTTACAGTGATGAGACAGCTCTTGGGCTGTCAGTGTCAATCCTTGGGACACCTGGATTGGCCCTACACAACTCCCTGGAGGTAAGCCGACTCGCTTGCTCCCTAGCCAAGACCATTAACCTCACCTCAACCATACTAGCTTCCATAAATTATGAGCTGTCCAGCCTACGTACAGCGATTCTACAAAATAGAATGACCATAGATTTCCTGCTGCTACGCCTCAACCATGGGTGTGAGGTATTCGAAGGAATGTGTTGTTTTAACCTCACAGATGAAAGTGTGTCCATTGAGCGCTCAATCCAAGACCTACGTGACTTGGCGAAACAAATCTCAGACCCGTCCATGGGACTGGGGACGGGGTGGTTCTCCAAATTGTTTGGTTGGTTGGGGGGCCTTAAAACCCTAGTTATAGGAGTTTTCCTTCTTTTCTTAGTATGTGCCCTCATACCATGTTGTATCCCCATCCTCCACCGCTCCATTACCACCACCCTCGACACCCTGGTAGAACGCAAGGCTGCTACCACTGTTATGGCCCTGACCCAATACACCCCTCTGCGGCATGCCTCCAGTAATACAGCCCTCTACCGCCTCTAGCGGTTGAGGTCTTACTTAAAAAGGGGGGAATGAGGTAGCTGTAGGTAGCCCTTCCCCCAAGCCATGCTGCAAGCCGGCTCTGATCAGCCTGACCCTTCCCCCGCAAGCCATGAGGCAATCAGCCTGCTATTTCTTTAGACACCCTTCCCCCACTCCAGGTCTGAGCACAGTATCCCCTAGCCCAGAAACCAAAAGACCAGAGCACACCGGTTTGGACAGGTCACCCAGGTACCTTCCCCAGGGGCTGCTGATTGGTGGACAAGAAATACCTGTGGCAAATGGGATTACAGAATGAGTTTGAAATTATACTGTATTTAAGGCATTGAAGGACGTCCCTCGGGGTTCAGACCCTTGTGGAGGTTGCTGGTATCTCTGTCTGATCCTGTGTGCACATTAAAGATCCTGATTGCATTCCAGCCTGTCTGAGAGTTTTCCTTCTGTGGGTGAGTGATAGAATAAGAGCTTTTCAAAGCGCTTGCCATTACATACAACTGCTGCCTTCGTGCGGCCCCCCAGTTATCCCCGCTCTGCCCCCATGCCCTCGACCTGTAACTCAAACGTGGAGCCTTACAGTGATGAGACAGCTCTTGGGCTGTCAGTGTCAATCCTTGGGACACCTGGATTGGCCCTACACAACTCCCTGGAGGTAAGCCGACTCGCTTGCTCCCTAGCCAAGACCATTAACCTCACCTCAACCATACTAGCTTCCATAAATTATGAGCTGTCCAGCCTACGTACAGCGATTCTACAAAATAGAATGACCATAGATTTCCTGCTGTTACGCCTCAACCATGGGTGTGAGGAATTCGAAGGAATGTGTTGTTTTAACCTCACAGATGAAAGTGTGTCCATTGAGCGCTCAATCCAAGACCTACGTGACTTGGCGAAACAAATCTCAGACCCGTCCATGGGACTGGGGACGGGGTGGTTCTCCAAATTGTTTGGTTGGTTGGGGGGCCTTAAAACCCTAGTTATAGGAGTTTTCCTTCTCTTCTTAGTATGTGCCCTCATACCATGTTGTATCCCCATCCTCCACCGCTCCATTACCACCACCCTCGACACCCTGGTAGAACGCAAGGCTGCTACCACTGTTATGGCCCTGACCCAATACACCCCTCTGCGGCATGCCTCCAGTAATACAGCCCTCTACCGCCTCTAGCGGTTGAGGTCTTACTTAAAAAGGGGGGAATGAGGTAGCTGTAGGTAGCCCTTCCCCCAAGCCATGCTGCAAGCCGGCTCTGATCAGCCTGACCCTTCCCCCGCAAGCCATGAGGCAATCAGCCTGCTATTTCTTTAGACACCCTTCCCCCACTCCAGGTCTGAGCACAGTATCCCCTAGCCCAGAAACCAAAAGACCAGAGCACACCGGTTTGGACAGGTCACCCAGGTACCTTCCCCAGGGGCTGCTGATTGGTGGACAAGAAATACCTGTGGCAAATGGGATTACAGAATGAGTTTGAAATTATACTGTATTTAAGGCATTGAAGGACGTCCCTCGGGGTTCAGACCCTTGTGGAGGTTGCTGGTATCTCTGTCTGATCCTGTGTGCACATTAAAGATCCTGATTGCATTCCAGCCTGTCTGAGAGTTTTCCTTCTGTGGGTGAGTGATAGAATAAGAGCTTTTCAAAGCGCTTGCCATTACATACAACTGCTGCCTTCGTGCGGCCCCCCAGTTATCCCCGCTCTGCCCCCATGCCCTCGACCTGTAACTCAAACGTGGAGCCTTACAGTGATGAGACAGCTCTTGGGCTGTCAGTGTCAATCCTTGGGACACCTGGATTGGCCCTACACAACTCCCTGGAGGTAAGCCGACTCGCTTGCTCCCTAGCCAAGACCATTAACCTCACCTCAACCATACTAGCTTCCATAAATTATGAGCTGTCCAGCCTACGTACAGCGATTCTACAAAATAGAATGACCATAGATTTCCTGCTGTTACGCCTCAACCATGGGTGTGAGGAATTCGAAGGAATGTGTTGTTTTAACCTCACAGATGAAAGTGTGTCCATTGAGCGCTCAATCCAAGACCTACGTGACTTGGCGAAACAAATCTCAGACCCGTCCATGGGACTGGGGACGGGGTGGTTCTCCAAATTGTTTGGTTGGTTGGGGGGCCTTAAAACCCTAGTTATAGGAGTTTTCCTTCTCTTCTTAGTATGTGCCCTCATACCATGTTGTATCCCCATCCTCCACCGCTCCATTACCACCACCCTCGACACCCTGGTAGAACGCAAGGCTGCTACCACTGTTATGGCCCTGACCCAATACACCCCTCTGCGGCATGCCTCCAGTAATACAGCCCTCTACCGCCTCTAGCGGTTGAGGTCTTACTTAAAAAGGGGGGAATGAGGTAGCTGTAGGTAGCCCTTCCCCCAAGCCATGCTGCAAGCCATGAGGCTCTGATCAGCCTGACCCTTCCCCCGCAAGCCATGAGGTAATCAGCCTGCTATTTCTTTAGACACCCTTCCCCCACTCCAGGTCTGAGCACAGTATCCCCTAGCCCAGAAACCAAAAGACCAGAGCACACCGGTTTGGACAGGTCACCCAGGTACCTTCCCCAGGGGCTGCTGATTGGTGGACAAGAAATACCTGTGGCAAATGGGATTACAGAATGAGTTTGAAATTATACTGTATTTAAGGCATTGAAGGACGTCCCTCGGGGTTCAGACCCTTGTGGAGGTTGCTGGTATCTCTGTCTGATCCTGTGTGCACATTAAAGATCCTGTTTGCATTCCAGCCTGTCTGAGAGTTTTCCTTCTGTGGGTGAGTGATAGAATAAGAGCTTTTCATAGCGCTTGCCATTACAATACCACAACCCTGGACATTTCACCCATCTCCACATGCATGACAGAAGCAACTGAATAGCTAACACAAAGAAATTTAACAATCAGCTACAAGAAATCTGAAGCCCTCATGGTCACAAGAGACATTTCATTTATCTCTGCAAATAATATACTAATTGGAAGCTGTCCTATCCCATTCAAGAATGAGGTAAAATATCTGGGCATACACCTGGACCAGAGGCTCAATTTCCAAGCTCATATCAATAAAACCACCTCCAAGGACTATTACAAAATCAAGATCCTACAGAACCTACAACCCATATTGGAACAAAATCCTTCAGAACAGTTTGCCAGGCAATAATCACCCCGCAGCTAAACTACAGCAAAATGATACTCCATGGCCTACCCAAAAGCACAACTCACTCTCTGCAACTGGCACAAAATACAGCCACCAGATTGATTACAGGATAAAAGAAACACTAGCACATCACCCCCGCCTTAAAAGACCTCCACTGGCTACCCATCAGATCCAGAATTGAATATAAGGTCTTAATGATGACATACAAGATATTAAATAATCAGTCCGCCGAATGATTAAAGGAGATAATCAGAAAAGTACCAAACACACACTCAAGGAGGAAGCTCCACCAAAACACCCTATCAATAGCTTCCATGCCACCTAACTCCTCACAAAGAGTACTTCACAGAGTATTTGAATACTGTTCACCACCATTATGGAACTCACTCCCGCCTAACCTAAGAGAGACTACAGACATTGCTGACTTCAGAAAATATCTAAAAGCATACCTCTTCAACAAACACTACTGCTTATTGGAACTCTCTACCCCTTTCCCTCAGACTCGAACAACATTATCCCACTTTCAAAAGAGATCTAAAAACACACCTCTTCTCCACTGCTTTTGACCTCCCCTCCCCTTTTGTGTGAACTTTTTCCCCTTCCCCCTCTCTCTCACTCCTTTCTCTCCTTAGCCATGTATATTTAAGTGTCTTGAGTGCTTTCCTGTTGCACTTTGTAACTTCCTTTCCTTCTCCGGCCCATTGGCCTTTCCTGTATATTGATTGATTTTATAAACTCCCGTGCTCTAATTGGAACAGCGGTATATCAAGCTAATAAACATAAACATAATAATGTTCTGTTCTCTGTGAACCGCTTTGATAAATTGAAAAGCGGTATATAAAAAATGTTAAATAAATAAAATATTGGGTGGAAGTAGCCAAAAGAGCTACGTGAGAGGTAGCTGGCTGACCAGGGAACTAAAACGATACTTGTGTCAAGTGCTCAGATGTGCTTTGGACTGTGTGACTTGTTTTGAAAAGGGAATAGAGCCTGCAGAGGACTGACTGAACAGAGCCACCTGTAGGTCAAATACTGGTATTACATGAAGGACGTCATTTGGATGTACTTTAATTCGGACAACTGGGAGTTTTGCCCAGTTCTGAGACCCAAGGGGGAGAGGGGAACTATCGTTTAGAGGTCACCAAGCTTCATCCTGATGAATAAGGCCACAATTGGATTCTGGCAATTGTGTTGACCCTGAGGTTACCAGGACCTGGATTAGGGGTATCTCAGGGAACAGAGAGACCACATTGGAGTTCCCTGGAGCCAAGCTACACTTCTGGAGCTAATAAAAATAGCTGTATGGACAACCAGGAGAGGATTCTATTGAAGGACATGCTGAGCATGCTACCAGACCAAAAAAAGAGAAGACCCAGATGTTCTCTGACTAAACAGTGCTGCAGTGACTAGAATCCTATAGTTAGATTTAAGGCAGTTATTTGTATGGTCAAATTTAATAGGTTAGTGCAGAAGGTCACACTAACCAACTAAGGGGCCCCTTAACTAAATCCCACTAAGGTTGTGCTCTTAATGCACATTTTTAATACACAGTAAGTGCAAAGCCTCTGCAGTAACTGTCAGGAGCATGATCAGTATGTTTCCAGAGGTTAACATGCAAATGCATATGCTAAAGTACAGACAGATTAATGCAACTGCACCTAACAATACCTATAGAGCAGGGGTTCTCAACCCGGTCCATGGGATACATCTAGCCAGTCAGGTTTTCAGGATAACCACAATAAATATGCATGAGAGAGATCTACATGCATTGTCTCCACTGTATGCAGATCTTTCTCATGCATATTCATTGTGGTTACTCTACAAATCTGACTGGCTAGGTGTGTCCCAAGGACTGGGTTGAGAACTCCTGCTATAAAGGCATCATTAGCTGCACCTGCGCTAATTGCCACATTGCTACTGAGTGCACAGCAATGGAACCGTGTCAATGTGCTTTCCACACCGAAATCCTGTCCCAGCCACACCCAGCTTGAATAATTTTTTGTCCAGCTAAATCTGCTATGAACACATTTTAAAAAGATCAGAGGTAGGCAAATTTTTAATGGATAGATTTATGCAGTTAAAAGCTGGTTTAAACCACATGAACCTTTTGAAACTCATCCCCTTGGTCTATATCGTGGGGCTTGCTTTGTTTTAGAACAAAACTAGTTTTTTCCTGTTCCTTCACTAAGAAAATAGATCTATCACCATCTAATGAAACATTTTTATGAATCATTACTAGCATATTGCAGAAAATGTAACTGAAAAAGCATAACATATTGAGGCTGAAAATGATCAAGTCATGTGTAAACTCATTATGCAATGCTGAGCACGAGCTTGCGCTTTATGTTCAGATCTCATGTACCGAAGTTGCTGCATTCGGATGAGAGCGAAAGCCAAGTTAATGGATGAATTGCTTTCCAGAATTTAGAATCTCTAGTAACAGAAAGTGATAGGATACATACTAATACATTTCTTTCAAAACAAATCTCTTGACTCATACTGTTCTAGCATCTGCTTGCCGTAGGTAGTTAGCATTAGAAAGCATCAAAATAGTGAGCACCAGTAGTGAACTGCGGTAATTTAAATACTGTCATGAAATTGCCTGACATCAATAACCTTGGTTGCCACATTCCAACAGTTACTGTTCCTGTAGGCAAATTGATGATAGTTGAAACAACATCTCTGGAGATTTCTAGTACATTATTTTTGGCTTAAGGCTGTACCTGGTTACTTTTATGTAAAGTTATTCTAATTAAGCAAGCCAGAACCCATCGTATTAACTTTCATCTCATTCTTACAGTTCAATCTGCTTCTATAATTTGTTTCAGCAAAACTTACTATGAAATCTGAGATCAGCTGCATTTTACTCATCATCTATTTTACCAATATATTTTATCTATTTGGCTTCTTGATCTGAAATACTTCTTGGAACCCAGGTAACGTTCCCAACCCCACCAATCAAATCTTTCTCCCAGTAGATTGTCAGCACACCAGCTTTATTGGTATAATTTTCTGCTGTAAGAAGAAAAGAATGCAAAATAAATTATAATGAACTCAATATTAACTGATGTTGCAACAGACATCTGTGAATACAGTAGGTGGCTAGTGTTAGTCACTCTGTGAAGTGAAATGCTCACCTCAAAGGATCTAGCTAACTGCAAAACTAGTTAGCATACGGTTCTACAACTCCCAGGTGCCAGGTTGTCATGGCACCTAGAAACGGAACCTTAGTACCTGGGATTGCATACTATGAATATTTTTTTCTATTGTCCACTACCGAAGAAAATGTCATTCTCTTATGCACCCTATCACATAATCTAGCTCTAAGTTCAAGCTGCATGGCATAAGAAGTGCAGTGTAAATAAATAAACAAAACGTGGAGGCCAATTCTGATCGGGGGATGTCCAGCCCGCCCAGATGTCCAAAATCTGGATGGGCCGGATTTGTACCCGATTCTGCACTTGCGGGAGCTAGACTTCCCGCGGGTGCAGAATTGGGCACATGGACGGTCCAAATGGACCCGATTCTGACACGTGGGCCATCTGTTTCCCTTGTCCATCCTTCTTATGCTCCTGCTGGAGTCCCGGTGCCATGGCGTCGGCAACCCTGAAAACCTGCTTTTTCCCACTGCCCGACTCTCAGAGGGGCCTCCCAGGCCCAGGATTGGGCTGAGGGAAACTCCCTGAAGCTGCTTACCTCGTCATGGGTGCCCTCCGGTGCTGATCTACCTCAGAGGTGGAATAAGTTCCCTGTCCATCTTTGCTTCCCCAGACATACAGGGCCGTGACCTAAATAGGCCCTGTACATTCAGGGTCATGGGCCCCCATCTGCTCTGCCCACTCCCTGCCCTGCCTTCGCCCCCTCCTTCCCCAGTCCAGAGCTCCCTGCACAACGGCCTTGAGCGTGCGGGGAGTTCTGGTGCTGGAATCGGGTCCCTGCAAATAGCAGGAGTTGGATGTCCATGCCGGACATCCATCCCCGCTATTTGTGGTTCGCAATGACCCCAACTGTAGCCACCACCTTCCAAAGGTGGAAAACCATGTAATTAATTAACAATAAATGCTAGTATCATATAGTTTGATTGTTGTTACAATACTATTTAAATATTTCAAACAATTTAATACAATCTCATATTTATTCACCTTTAAATTATCACTTTCGTATGTTAAACATTGCCATTAAATATACCAAAAGTTCATGCACCATTCATACCACACTCACAATTACTCACATTAAACTGGATAAAAATGAAGCAACATTAATAGCAGCAAATTAAATCAATATTGCAAATTCACAGCCCCTTAGTATCCAAGCAGTTTACTGAATACACTATCAAAACGCTACAATTTGTGCAAAATCATAGAAAAGAGGAATACACCATATCAACTTTCAAAAAGGCATATATGATGAGCAAAACAGCCTTTATCTGAGCTGCAAAACAAAACCCACCAAAGCTTTCTCTCAATAAAAATCCTAAGATCTCCAAGTCTATCAACTTCCAAGATATACAAACTTTCAGGATTCCAATGCTATAAAGTTCTCAATTGCTTTAAACGTAGTTTCAAATGCAGCACGATATTGCCAAAGTAGGGTCACCATGAGATGACACCGACTCGACGGCACCTAAAAACAACAACATGGCCAAAGATGAAATCTGCCACACCGCGCTTCACCGCTTCACAGATCAATGATCCTAGGGACGCCCAAATTCCGCAGGCTCAGTCCCAGGTATAATACTTGGTATGATACTGCGGTAGTCACAAGGTGCTCAAAACTCCACAACTTTCACCTCAGTTACCGACATATTTCACCAGATCATTTCACATAAAGACTCCACATGAAGACTCCAAGTACTATGGCCAATGGTTTTACCAGACAACCAGCTTCATCAGAGAATCTGTGAAAACTATGTAACACAGCTCAATTTACAATCAAATTAAACATACCAACCAATCCATATCACCACCATTTCAAAACTGACCAGTTCGCCGACTCAGCCACTTTCAAAAAATGCTCAAGCATGTGCCTTAAGAACATAAGATTTGCCATACTAGGTCAGACCAAAGTCTATCAAGCCCAGTATCCTATTTCCAGCAGTGGCCAATCTACGTCACAAGTACCTAGCAGTTTCCCCAGAAGACACAGGTTCCACAGTGCTTATATTGGAGCAAGCAGTGGATTTCCCAGGTCCCCTTTAATAGTGGTTTATGACCTTTCCTCCAGGAACTTGTCCAAACCTTTTTTAAACCCAGCTACACTAATAGCTTTTACTACATCTTCCGATAAGGAATTCCAGAGTTTGTTTACGTGTTGAGTGAAAAAATATTTTCTCTTATTAGTCTTAAATAGGTTACACTGTAGTCTTTCTATATTTTGATGGCATAAACAATCGATCTACATTTACCCGTTTCGCTGCATTAATTAATTTATAGACGTCTATCATATCTCTCCTCAGTCGTCTCTTTTCCAGGTTGAAGAACCCTAACCTCTTTAGCTTCTTCTCATAGGGGCATCCTTCCATCCCCTTTACCATTTTGGTGGCTCTTCTCTGTACCTTTTCTAATAATGTTGTATACATTTTAAGATATGGTGACCAGAATTGCACACAATATTCAAGGTGCGCTCGTACCATGGAACGATACAGAGGCATTATAATATCCTTTGTTTTATTTTCGATTCCTTTCCTTATGATACCTAGCATTCTATTTGCTCTCTTGGCCACCACTGGACACTGGGTGGAGGGTTTCAACATGTTATCCACGATGACGCCTAAATCTTTTTCCTGGGTGGTGGTTCCAAATGTGGAACCTTGCATCATGTAACCATAGTTTGGGTTGTTCTTCATTAGGTGCATAACTTTGCACTTGTCCACATTAAATTTCATCTGCCATTTTGATGCCCAGTCTTTCAATTTATCAAGATCCTCTTGCAATTTTCCACAATCCTCTTGGGTTTTAACAACTTTAAATAGTTTTGTGTCATCTGCAAATTTGATAACCTCACTCGTTATTCCCTTTTCCAGGTCATTTATGAATATGTCAAAAAGCAGCGAACCCAGCACAAATCCCTGGGGTACACCAATATTCACCTTTCTCCATTGGGAAAACTGGCCATTTAACCCTACTCTCTGCTTTCTATCTTTTAACCAGTTCCTGATCCACAATAGTACACTGCCTCCTATCCCATGACTTTTTAATTTTGCCAAGAGTCTCTCATGAAGGACCTTGTCAAAGGCTTTCTGAAAATCCAGATACACTATGGGGTATGTTTACTAAACCGTCTTAACGTGCGCCCGGCGATAGTGTGCAGGCTGCCATAAAAGGAGTGGGTGTTTCGGTCTTAATGTAGCAAAATGGGATTATCGTGCGATAATGTGTGCTGCGCACATTATCGGGCGAGATGCCGCTAAGCACGTTAACGCGCAGTAATCTTAAGTAGGCGCGCAGAGGTGCAAACACAGAAACAGAGGTGTAGCACAATGGTTAATACACTGATTGATGATACAGGGGTCATGAGTTTGATCCCCTGTGTACCTGATGCATAAGGTTAGCTGAGGCATTAGCTTTTATGTGTAAGTATTGCTTGTTGAGGCATTATATTTGTATTTTAATTAGTGCTGCCAGCAAACACACCCTCAGTGCCGTAACCTAAGGTGCTGCGTAAGGCACCCTATAAGGCACTCCATAGGGCACATTATAAAGTGCACTGTCTGCCAAGGCACCCTATAATGTCCCCTATAGGGCACCCTATAAGTCACTTTATAGGATACCTTAAAGGCGCTTTATAGGACACCTTATAAGGCACCTTATAAGATGCCCTATAAGGCACCTTATTGTTACAGTACACTGAGGGTGTTTTTGCTGGTAGCACTAATGTACATTAAAAATAGACAATGCTTTGGACAGCCCTATCAAATAGCCCCACAGTGGGTTTGAACCCATGACCTCTGGCTCCACAGGCAGGGAAGTAACCAGTGGGCTACAACTCTATAACTGCTAACGATCCCCTGGCTGGCTGCAGAAGGACTGCACATCACCACACAAACTGCCTGCTGTGGTTACCAGGATAGGGTTAACCCACCCGTACCCATGATGCACTGCACATGCAAATCAGCAGTCTACAGATGATCACAAGATGGGGTATGCACCCCCACAGCACCTCGGCCTGGTAGGGGCTACTGACCGTGTGTGTTACTGGCACAGACTAGCTACAGACCGTCACATTGTGCGGGTACTGTGCTCACCCTGAGGGTGAGGTGGGGTGCCCAGCACCAGGTCCACAGCACCTTTCATGGCTGAGATACATCATGCTGCAGGTCCCCATCAGTGCTACTGTTTGTGATAGGTAGTTCCTGCAAACACACCTAGGATACATCTGTGTCCATCTGTATTTCTCAGTTATGTCTAGTCCTTATGGGCTATGATGCACCCAGAATCATGCATATCCTGTGCTCGTGCCATGGTTACATGATGTAGGTGAAGGGGGGTGTTTGGAACCATAGACAGATTATATACCACCACCCAACCCACCCTCTGGGGCTCAGGGTAGGAAACAGGATTTCCCACCAACAGATCCACATTCTACCTCCCTGCAATGGTGGCAGGAGAGGGGACCATCAACCCCAGTCCTGCTGGGGAACAGACACCCTACAGGGCAGTCAATGCAGATCTATACACATCCATAAAGCAATAGAAGACAGACATTAGGCCTGGAAATGCTCAGCTGCACACCCCAACACTATCTGACATTCTCCAGCAATGAGCCTCCAGCCGCTGCACCCTGCAAGGTGTTCCAGCAAGACACATACTAGCTGCAGACAGTCTGCTAGCTAGTCCATAGTGCATGTACCCAGAACTGGGATGTCAGCATACACACCAAGCAGATAAGTCGGTGATTGGGCCCCAAAAGAGAACCCATAAATAAATATCACATGAGAAAAATATTATATAGCACTATGGGGGAACCCAGCCATGCCGTGGTCACTGCTCAGTCAGGGTGAGAGTGACCTCCCAGCAGGACATGCTGTGG
This sequence comes from Ichthyophis bannanicus, assembly GCA_033557465.1. NCBI lineage: Eukaryota > Metazoa > Chordata > Amphibia > Gymnophiona > Ichthyophiidae > Ichthyophis > Ichthyophis bannanicus. The sequence continues at coordinate 1,393,532,166 of CM066031.1, read as the reverse complement.
TGGCCGGGCACTACAATGTCCGAGCCATTGCCCTATGCCCTGTGCAGATACATCCAGTCCAGGCCACTCTATCCAGGCTATTCCCACAGTACCTTGCTCCTCATTATGCACATTGGCAAGCCAATACTGGCAACAGTGCTAGCAGTGTGGGCTGAGGAGGGTGTTGGCAGCCACCACACACTGGATAGACAGACACACACTCCCCACACCTATGCCAGCATTGTGCAACTATAGAGGTGTTTGGCAGCCCTGGCCACCGCACCAGTCCTGGGCACAGTGCAGGCATGGCTATGGTACGCAATACTGTTGGGGGTCACTCCCCAGGGTGGTAAACACTGTCAGACACAAGACCTGTAGCACACTCCACAGACAACAGAAAGGTTGCTATGATGCAGCTCAATCAGAAAATTGTACTTAACTTTGGAATTGCTATCTGCCAGTAATCATAGCAACCTTTTGATAGATGTGTACCGTATTCCCAGGTTTAGGGTGGCATTGCTAAGGTATACAAGTGCTAGTATTGGGAGATGCACGCAGGGCCCAACATCCTGCCTCTCCAGGAGGCATTGGATAATGGAGCCTGTGGGTGTGGGTGTGTCTGCCCCTGTTGGCCGCTGCTTTAGGGCAGAGGTTCCCAACTCCAGTCCTGGTGGGTCAAACACTGTTCGGGTTTTCATGCTGTTCCTCATGAATATGCATGAGATACATCTGCATACCATGGGGGCAGCGCATAGAAATGCAACACAGTTATCTTTATTAGTGGCAGCATGGAACCTGAATGGTGTTTGGCCCTCCAGGACTGCATTTGGGAGACTCTGCTCTAGGTAATGTGCATGTTTATGGTGTCTGTGCTCTGTAAGGTAAAATGTAGGTGTTTTGGGCATGTTTACGTCATCTGCAATAAAGGTTCTGTCTGTATTAGCATGTTTTAGTAGTGGGTAAAATATGGGGACTGGGTTGGCAGGAAACACAGCTGGGACTTGAACCTGTGACCTTCCACTTTTAAACACACTAGTGTTGTGCACTGCACCACCGTGTTGCCACAGAGGCAGTGCATTCCCTGGTGATACCATGACTGTTCATCAGACAGACCCTGTCTGTTGCAGTGCATGGCACCCACCTACACAGGGCTAGGCCACGGTCTGCTCTGGGCAGCTGCCACTGCCCACTCCACCACCAGTATCCCTCTGCCACCATGCTGACATGCCCTTCTGCTGGTGGTGCTGGTGGTGTGCAGTCTCAGGCCCTCCAGTGTGCAGGTAGGCGGCTGCCTATGGTGCAGGTTCTGGGGTAGGGGTGCCTGCATAGCTGTCCACACTTCCCCCCAGTACCACCTGCCAATGTTCCGTGCCCTTAGGGGTACCTGCTGGGTACTATCCCCTGTGACACTGTGGGAAGCACACTCATGCCCATGTTGGGCCCTCAGCAGTTGCTGTCTGGCTGCTCTACTGTTTCAGCATTCCTATGGGCCAGCTAGGCATCACCCTAGTCCGCACTGTGGGCCAGCTGCACCGCAGCATGTGCCGCCTGCAGCCCTCTGTGTCCCCTTTTCCAGCATCTGTCCAGTTGCCCATTCCAACATGCCCGCCCTGCTGTTCAGAACATGGATCTAATGACATATAAGTCTATACAATATGTCATTAGATCCATAGTACAGTTTATTGAATAGATTAGGGTTTATTTTCAGTGACTATATATGGTTTTCTATGATTTTAATTGATTATTATTGATGAGTTTTCTCAGCAAGTTATTTGATGTAGTCCATTTCGCCTTTATTTTATGAATATTGTATATTCGTGCTATAATTAATTATATTTTATATTTTTTAACCCTTCTTTTTTGGTTTATTTATTGTTTGTTCATACTAATATGGTTTTATAATTTATTTTTTAGTGTGTCCTGATAGCCCCTGAGGAAGTTGTATACGAAACACGGCCTGTGTTGGGCTTAGGCCACTTATTTGGTTATAATAAATTTATTGGGTGTTGAATCTGCCGCTTCCTGTTTTTGCTTCTGCTCGTTTGAGTGGCTAGCGCTGTTTCTTTGTGGACCCCATTGTACATCAGTCAGTTCCACTGACAGCTGCAAATGCAAATAAACCAGCATGTCTCTTAAATTCTTATCCCTACGCAGTGCAAACAAAGGGGGATCTTTGAACACTGAAGTACAAGAAGTGCGGTCTTCATGTCCATTTCTGGCTCTCTCGGTTGCACCTTTTCATAGCATCACCATCCACTACATATGTGCATGCTGACCTGGCTAGGTCCTCCTACATTGCTTCTCTCTATTCCTGTGGCCAATCCTCGGGGATCACAGGTCCTTGCTATTACCCCTCCCCTCCCCCCCTGCTGCCACATTTTCTAACACTATTCATGGCTCTTTACTGCATGCCAACATTCCAGTCTATGCCCTGGCTGCTGTGCTAGTACATTTATTTATTTTTATTTATTTGCGTGCTTTTTTATACCGCCCCTTCCAGAGATCAGGAGCAGTTTACAGAGAACATGTCAAAAAGTAACACTAACATTACATGAAACATTAACAGTGTGAAAATTCGTTACATAGGAAACTAAAAATACAAATTGTAAACGTATTAACTATTTACATTGGTTGAGAGAGATTGATCATACTGATGTATGTAATTCAATGACAGTCATGGGGATTATCTGCATTAATTGTTTACAACTGATTGAGAGAGATTGTAGAGAGAGATTGAGAGAGAGATACATATGGTGCTACAGTGTACTGCTCTATGTTATGGATGCATGGTGTTGTCATGCATTGTATATGGTCATCCATTGCACACTCCCTCTGTGTGACATGTATGCCATGCATGCCAGGACTTATTTTCCTGTTAATAGAACTCCTGGAGGAGACAATGCAGCAATCAGGGCCAGGTCCTCCACATGGCCTTGAAGTGCATCTTCACAGACGCGAGGTCACAGAAAAGGTGGAAGCATCTGTGGGGGATAAGTGGAGGCAACATGCTTTGAGATCCACTCATTTCACCAGTTGATCTTCTGTCATCCTCCCAAGATACAGTATCTTCTTAGGGTGATAGGGCTTTGTTTTGAGGGTCTCCCTGGTGTGTGGGAGCTATGGCATCTGGACATTAGGGGTGCCATTCTAAATCTGCAACCCCTCCTTGTGATGCTTGGTACTCAGTACAATCTGTGCACCTAGTTGTTGGCAGTCATCTTTGGTTATATGCTATTCAAGCATGGCATGATTGGGTTCATTCTGGTATGGCTTGTTGCGCAAACCCCTACCTGTGCCTGTATTGTCATTATAATCTGCATGTGTCCTGAACTGGGCTTAGATCCTGGTGAAGCCTGTTGCAGACCTGCAAGCATAACCTTGCCACTCTGTGCCCATGGCTCATGATATTTGCATACATCTCCATATGTTAATACCTGTGCATCCCTGTGCATCCCAGTGCATCCCAGTGTAAATAAGATGTAGATATGTTATACAATGTACATAGTTCCCCCCAGTTACTTCCAAGTTGATCTCCTGTTTATTGTAAATACAACTCAGGGTCCCTGTGTTGTATGGTTGATGTTGAATGTAAACCGCTCTGATCTAAAATAGAGCGGTATAGAAGAACTGTTAAATAAATAAATAAATAAATAAATAAATCCTTGTGCCCTCACCATGTGTCAACCCAGTCCAGTTGGTCTCCCTCACTGATTGGAAGATCCTGCTTTGGCATGGTTGGGGCCACTGTTGTGTGTCGGGGGGGGGGGCTGCAATTTGGCAGGCAACACGTGTGTTCATGGCAGTGCCCTTACATCTGGGGCTGCGGGAGTTGGGTGCTCTTCCCTTCTCCTGTGCATGTGTTGGTATACTCTGTGTTCACAGTACCCCTCCAACTTCCATCCTGTCTGGGGATATCATAATACATATTATTTGTTATTTTACCTTTGCTATATGTGCTTGACTTGTATGTGTGTGCCTGCTTTCCCTGCCAGGTTCAGAGTCTGCTTCTGGATGTCTGAGTGTATGTGGCTGCACACATCTCTTGAATTGCTTAGACTGCTGCTGCTCCTTACTGACCTTCACAGAATGGCACCATAGGTGACTTCCCCATCTTGTTGAATGTTTGACCCAGCTCTAACTACCCTACTTCCTTGCCTGCATACTGGATATCTGCCTGCAGCTAGGTTTCTCCCCTATGAGATGTATCTATAGGTGTGAAAAGGTTGTCTCATCTGGCAAGGGCCATTTGGATCCTCTTCCAGTCTTCTTGCTACAGCACAGAGGTTTGTTCTGTCCTGGGGCTTACAGTACCTCCTCATTGGCTATGACAGCCTGAGGTGCTCTGCCTCGGAGAGGTTTGGCTGGTATGTGGCCACCATCCTGCTCTTCTGCTGTTTTGCATAAGACAGAATATATATGCACATGTTCTCTGCTGGGAGGGGAGAAGTGCAGAACAAGCAGGTACATATGTGTCCCGCTGGGGCATTGACAGGGTGTGCTGCATGTGCTGAGTATTGAAATCAGTGTCTGCACATGTATAGACCAGCGAGCTACCCGTCCATTCTCATTTTGCGATGTACATAAGAACATAAGATATGCCATACTGGGTCAGACCAAGGTCTATCAAGCCCGGTATTCTGTTTCCAACAGTGGCCAATCTAGGTCATATGTACCTAGCAGTTTCCCCAAAAGACACAGGTTCCACAATGCTTGTATTCGGACAAGCATTTATATCCTGGGTCCCTTCTTGATAATTGTTTATGGACCTTTCCTCCAGGAACTTGTCCAAACCTTTTTTAACAGTAATCTAGTAACTATTTACAGCTCAACTGCTCAACTTCGAAATCTAAATGTTCAATCCAGTTATAGTATCACTATTGCAACTAGGTCTCAGACTTATATGAGGTATTATTTCAAACTCAAAGAGTCGGATTTGAATACCTTCGATTGCATCAACGACCTCTCTATGTTGCTCAATAGTGATTTTAACTACTTATCCTTGTATTTCTTACTTGCTCCATGTAATTTTATTTAGAGACCGGTAATCATTTTATAGCTGCTTCTCAAAACCGTTTCTTTGTAGTAATCAAAAATATTGCCACTTATCTGTCAGCCAGTCTCAAAATGGTGCGTATCTGAGAAAACATTAGTAATATTTCATATCCTTATAGGATTTTATCGATGGTCCCAAAGCCTAACATTGGCGCCTGTGCGTTTCACCATTGGTTTCTTCAAGGGTTTATAGCTGTTCTTCCACGTCGATAGGCACGGCTTACCAGTTGATAGGCAATGATTACTGGTCTCTAAATAAAATTACATGGAACTTCCTTGATTTCTTTGAGCATTTCATCATCCATTTGTTCATTCTGGCCAGGCGAGCGATAGTATACCCCGACTGCCATCGCCTTCCCCTTTTTACATGGAATTTCAATCCATAGAGATTTTACAGCAAATTTTGTTTCCTGCAAAACTTTAATCCTTTCTGACTCAATGCCCTCTCTAACATAGAGCGCAACCCCTCCACCAATTTGATCAACTCTATCATTACGATATAGTTTGTACCCAGGTATTACAGTGTCCCACTGGTTGTCCTCCTTCCACCATATCTCTGAGATTCCAATCATATCTAACCTCTCATTTAGTGCTATATATTCTAACTCTCCCATCTTATTTTTTAGACTTCTAGCATTTGCATACAAGCATTTTAGAGACTGTATTTTATTCATATTAATTTGGCTATTGGTAGGCATTGGTAATTTGGGATCTTCAAGCTCTGTCTGCTCCATACTCGAGGGCATTTGGGCTAGTTTACTTTTTTTTGTAACCTCTCTGCTTTTGATAGTATCCTTCAAGGATACATTCTTCGGAACCATGTGCTCTTGGGCGACTGTCGGCTTTCCCCTATTATCTAGTTTAAAAGCTGCTCTATCTCCTTTTTAAAGGTTAATGCCAGCAGTCTGGTTCCATCCCGGTTAAAGTGAAGCCCATCCCTTCGGAAGAGCCCCTCCTTTCACCAGAATGTTCCCCAGTTCCTAACAAATCCAAAACCCTCATCCTTGCACCATCGTCTCATCCACGCATTGAGACTCCGGAGCTCTGCCTGCCTTTTGGGTCCTGTGCGTAGAACGGGAAGCATTTCAGAGAATGCTACCTTGCAAGTTCTGGATTTCAATTTCCTACCTAAAAGCCTAAATTTAGTTTCCAGAACCTCCCAACCACATTTTCCTATGTCATTGGTACCAACATGTACCAAGAAAGCAGACGCTCCCCAGCACTATCTAAAACCTTATCTAGGTGGTGCATGACGTTTTCTACCTTCGCACCAGGCAGGCATGTTACCAGGCGATTCTCATGTCCACCAGTCACCCAGCTATCTACATGCCTAATGATCGAATCACCAACTATAACGGCTGTCCTAACCCTTCCCTCATGGGCACATGGCCCTGGAGAATCTTCCTCAGTGTGAGAGGGTTTTACATCACCTGGAGGACATGTCCTAGTTACAGGATCACTTCCTGCCACACCAGGGTAATGCTCTCCTGTCACGTGACCTCTCTCCTCCATGGCAACAGGGATGCTGCCAGACTGGAAGTGGGACTTCAGGACTATATCCCTGTAGGTCTCGTCTTTGTACCTCTCTGTCTTTTTTATGTCTTCCAAGTCTGCTACTCTAGCCTCCAGAGAACGGACTTGTTCCCTGAGAGCAAAGAGCTCCTTGCACCTAGTGCACATGTAAGACCTCTCACCAACAGGGAGTAAATCATACATGTGACACTCAATGCAAAAGACTGGAAAAGACCCCCATCTTGCTGTTGGACTGCTGTCTGCATCTTAGTTTTAAGCTTGTGTTTAGATCTTTAAGTTCTTTACTTACTAAGAGTTGCTATGGATACTTATACTAATAAAATTGTACCTAATATGTGTGATATACCTTGTTCACCTGAAGCTTAGTTAATCTCAGGTCCTTAGTGCATGACTGATCTGGATAACGAGCTGCACCTGAGAGCACCTCCTTTCCTTTAAGATGTGTAAGTACCTATACAGCTACGATGGGTGGGTGTTGGAAAGGGAGGGAGGGAAATAACACTTATTAAAAGAGGGCTGCTACACAATACCCTGTCCTATGCTTCTGAGGTAAGCTCTGACCAACTTCCTGGGTGGTTAACAGTCCTTGCGTGGATATAAGGAGTCTTTCAAAATGGCCTTTTGACCGGCTACCTGGAGTTAACACATATTGAAAAAGTTTCACAGGTCTCTTGCCCCTAGGTAGAAGGCCTCTTTGTAAAGGTCTCTAGAAGATTTTATTTGTTGCGCAAAGAAGACTGACCCTGTTTTGCCTTTTATGCTAAGTTATATTCTGATTTGATTTGTAGGTGCACGTACTCACAGCTGCAGCTGTCTACCAGGACTATGCATGTGTGCAGCACCCCATTTTACATCGCACACATGTGCAAGTCTCCACTGCACATTTTATTTTGAACATCTATATCCAAGGGCACGGACATATTGATTTTAGAAAGGTCATGCATGTGTATGATACTCTTCTAACGTTGCCATTGAATTTCACACATTTTCCCATTCATATCCGAACAACCACCTAAGCACTATTCTAAAATTCGCCTTCTGCATGTTCTTTCACTTTGAAATCTGCCAAAGGAAAAGGTACCCACAAACAACTGCATCTCTCGAATAGCTGATGTTTATTTAACCATAGCAGCTGGCATTTAAAAAAAATGCTGACTGCTATGGTTAAATACTGTCCCATACTGTATGTGCTTTTATTGTTAGTTCTTTGGTCTTAATCGTTAAACCTCTTGGGGTATAAGTGGATATAAATGTATATTTAAATTAAATTAAAACTCACAACCTGGCTTTTTTGTGTACTTGTAATATCGTGAACTTCCATGGGGCTGGAAGTATGCACACACACACCCACACCCTCGTTAAGGGTGCCACAGTACTATGATGAGCTTAGGTGAAGGAAGATCACTAAGCCTGATGCCTAGAAATGTAAAGCACAATTTAAGGAAGAAAGAGGACTGGAAAACGGGGAGCATGGGAGAAAGAAAAACACAGGAGGGAAAGAGCATAGGGGGAAAGAGAGGAAGATCACTGGAGAAGGCAGAAATGTCAAGGGTAGCCCATCCCAAAGAGTGAGATTTACTGACCCAGTCAATGAGATTGAAGACCAATGAGTGAGGTTTTTCTTTTGTATTGCTTTGCAAATAAAAGGAGCGCCACAGAATGATATTTAGCTTTCTTTGGTTTAATTTTTGCTTGAAAATTTTCAATACCTTCCTCCAGAGCCGAGCAAGGACATTTCCCTATAGAAATCACCATACAAAAAATGTTCGATTCTGGTTTTATCTCAGTAAGAGCACCATAATCTCTCTTCAGAACCAAGCATATTAAGTATTACAAAACTGTACAAAACTCAGGATAGAGCAAATCTACCATTCTTTAACAGCACCAGTAAGGATCTACTTAGGAAAAGGTAGCAGTGAGCCCTCTAACATCAGTACCACCTATTGGGAAAATTGAACAAAGCAGATTACTACAGACTCCTACAAAGACACTCAGTACTAACAATAATACCTGGCTTCGGCCACACATGCTAAACACAGATATACTCTCACCAAGTACAGAATAAATTATCATATACTAAAAATAGAGATATGAAGACAAACCTAAATTGAAACCTCAAGAACATGCAGTGCAATGCCAGAGAAATAGAAACAGTGATGTAATTCCCCTCAGGCTGAAGGTTCGCCTGTGGCACTCAGTACCCTTGCAGTGTCCTTGCCCACAAATTGTTTACTAAACCTTATTTCTACATATCTGAGTGGACTAAATGGACAGCCACAATACTTGAAAAAAAATCCAGCATTTAAGCAGATGATACATGATAAAGTGTACAGGGCTCTAAATGAAGAGCATTCCTCCCTGTTCATCTTCCTCCACTTTTCAGAGTCAAATGTCAGAATGCCGGCACCCGCTTTCCATTATAAATGGGATAAGTATTCATTAAATGCACTTTGCATATATGTTTTAGATAACTTCAAAATGTGTTGCCAGAAAACAAGCAACTGGTCTTTTCAGTGCGTTACAAATATCACTTAATTATTCTACATACGTTTTCCATTTGGGTGGAAAGCTGCTTGATGAAGATACAGAGATCACACTACTCTAATGAGCACTTTCACATTTTCTTTGAACTATTGCTGTACTTTAGAAATTAAGGGCTGCCACTATATCAAGATAGATAGATAGATAAATGGCTGTATCTATCTGTCTATATATATCATGTATCTTGTGCTCTGAAGATAAGGTAAACATTAATCCAGCCTTTCCTTTGGGAGCTCCTGCTTCATAAATCTTTCACAGAACTTTCACAGAAAGACTAACCCTCTATAAGACAAAATTGTTCCCTACTTTCAGGCTTTTCAGTTTTACAACACCCTTGCCTGCCTGTTTGCAATACGGTGTGTGGCTGAATGTGGTGGGAGGGAATACACCAACCTACATAGCAAGAAAGGAACAAAAATGCCTGGAGGCTTCTGAGCAGCATTCATGTCCAGACTGCTCTGATACACCAGGGATCTACTCCTTCCTTATCCTCCAGCCCCTTCATAGGTGTCATCCGGGAAAAGAGCTATTTTTATTCAAAAGCACTACAAGTGACCTCTCTCTTTTTCTTCTATAACCGCTTGCAAAAAGAACATACTTCATGCCTTTACCTCGCTACACCCTAGTTCATGACTCTGCCTTCCACTTCTCAAACTTCAGCAGCTCAGATCAATCCCCTGTGCCCCCACCCTCCATCCCCAGAAAATACTTCTTAATAAAAAGTAGCAAAATAAACAAAGAGCCCCATTCCAAGCGGGGAACGTCCAGGTTGTCAGCCTGTCCAAAGACAGGACAGGCAGAATGTGTACCTGATTCCAAACCTGTGGGTGCTAGACGTTCCTGCAGGTGCAGAATCTGGCACATAGACGGGCCGGCCGTGTCCCGATTCCACAGCACGGGACATCAACTTACCTCCCTATACAGCCCTGCCTATGCTCCTGCTGGAACACCTGTGCTGTGGCGTCTCATCGCCATGGCACTGGGACACCCAGCAGGAACACGGGCACCCGGTCAACAGTGCTGCTCTTCTCTCCCCATCACCAGGCCCTCTGTGGAGGCAGCCACAGCCAGGTTTGGGAGGCAGGTGTCCTCTTGCAGCTGCTCCTCCGTTATTGTGGGTCCGCCTGGGCCGATTTCCTCCGGCAATGGGACTTATTCCACCTCCGAGGTGGAATAAGTCCCACGTCTGACTTTCCACCCTCGGACATACAGGGTTATGAGCCCTGCCCCCACTCTGCACAGTCCCTGCCCTATCGCACTCCCTCCTGCCTCCATCCAGAGCTTCTAGCACAGAAGCCTTTTATGTGCAGGGAGCTTTGGATACAGAATCAGGTCCCTGCAAATAGCCGGACGTCCATTCCCGCTATTTGCAACTCTGCATGACCCCCAAAGGCAGCTAAGAGCCCAAGGCTCAGCCCCCTTCCACCCAATCCTTACACCTCACCTTTATAGCTCAGGAACAAAGCAGCACTTATACAGGAAACAAAAATACAGATTCCTGAAGGTTCCGCAGCACAGCATCATTCAAGGGGCACTCAACATCTAATAAGGACAGGCAGCTCGGGAAGCCGATAATGGAGATAAAGTCAACTACTCCTTCAGTCCTACTACACATGCCTGCCTGTTGGGTGGAGGAGTCCAGCTGCCTTTCTGGAGCGGCCAGCCAATCCATGAGGCTGAAGCGGAGCCCCTGTTCAGCAGGGTCTTGTACCAACAACATGCTGGGGCTGGTTCTGCATGTGTCACAACATTCAGCCACATTCTCATGTTTGCAGTGTGCCTGCGCATATAGTCCTGCTTTTGGAATTACAAAATGCAAGCGAGGAGGAGGCCTTATCACATGAGATTGAGAATGGGACTGTTTGTGTGTGCCACATGTCTAATGCTCATGACCTGGTATGTCTGGGAAGGGAGAGCACAAGAGAAGGGGAAAACTCTTAGATAACTGGCATAACTTTCAGCATCTCTTTCCCAAGCACTCTAGACTTTGGGGCATTTGCTATATATCTTAGCATGTAAAATGTGGCATACGACTGACTACCTGGAGAAGAGTCATAAATACCATGTAATTTGACTTTCCTTCCTTATCTGGACTTCAAAAGGATCATTTGACAGAAGAACTGCCTTTCTGAAAATGTTGCATCCTTACTAATAGCCAGACTTGACGAGCACTATCAAGAATAATAAATCAGCTTTCTTAAGGTGTTCCGGCAAGTACAGTGATGGAGGGACATGGGCAGGATTAGTTTTCTCAGAGCTTGGAAAGAAAATTAGAGGGGTAATTGTATAAACCTTTTCTATATAAAATTCTGATTTATGTTCAGAAAAGGCTGTCATAAAGTTAGGTCAAGCCTAAAAGTTGGCATGGTACGAGCCAGCCACGTACTTGTAAAGCAGACATGCTCAAGGGAAGAATTAGAGTGCTGCATAGGCAGAGTGATGGTTTACATGCATATTTTATAAAATATGCACGCATGCATGAAGGGCCCAATATTTGAAGGCCTTTATACAGGTAACTTCCTTAGTTAGCCATGTAAAGGCCTTATCCGGGATTTTCGAAGGGCACCTACATGGGTTGTGCCCTTTGAAAATTCCAACTAAGTCCCTAACGTGCTCAGATGCTATCCACATATCATCGTGGTATGTTAGGGGTGTTCCAGGGTGGAGCGGGGGTGGAGGAAGGGGCTACATGGGTAACAACAATTTTTGATGCTATCCACGTAGCCCTCTGCGCCTTAAAGATAGGTGACTTTCAGGTTTCTAGGGAAGGGGTTGCTTCACCTTCTGATGTTACCCTTAAAGATATCTGGGAGGTAGTCTCCCACACCAAGGCTTTTCTTCATGCCTCCTTGTTGCCAAGCTTTCGGACCATGAGACTTCTTTAAAAGAATTGGATAGTAGATGTTCTAAAATGGACTCTCAGGTCTCTATGGTTCAGGTGGCATTGGCTTCCTCAGTGAAGGAGTCACTTCTACTTCATCATCAAAATGAAATTCTTGAGAATATTCTTCGTTCTTAGAACTTGCTTTTGTTAAATTTTCCACGTATTCACTACCTTTCACCACAAATCCTTTTTTTTAAGTATCTTAAGGAAGTATTAGATTTTCCTGATGTTGATTTGCCTAGGTTATCTAAGATTTACTATGTTCCCAAAGGGAAGGTGGTGAGTGGGGATCCCTGGGTTGAACAGGATTATGATCGGATATCTGATTCTACGTTGGATATTTCCACTTTTTTAGAATCCTCGCAGGAGGATATTGTTTCTACCTTGGTAGTATCCCTTATGTCTGATGTAGATAAAGATAAAATTATGAAATTGTATTTTTCTAAGAAGTCTGAAAAGTTTTGTGGTCAGGTTATACAGATCTTTCCAGATGTCTCTTGGGAATTCAAAAACGTCGCAAGGCTTTCCTTGAGTTTAGACCTCGTGTCCAGGCGCTTGGAGGTTCGTTGTATTTAAAATTTCCCTGTAAATGCCATCTTGTTTATCAGGGGAAGGGGTTTCTGTTTTATGATCCTGTTCAATTAGAGGAGTTTCTGCAAGGGAAGGTTTAATTTCTTCTATGCCTTTTGATTTAGTTAAGGGGGTTTATTGTCTGCAGAGATTTTGTTTTCCTTACTTCAGGAATATCCTTCTTGATGTGGACTTGATTGTATTTATGGATAGTATGTTTGTATACTGTTCTAAAAATATGTCATGTTATGTATGTTTAAATGTATAAATAAAATAAATCAGTAAAAGAAGGGAAAGATAAAGGGAAAGAAGCTCCTGAAAGAGGAAGGGGAAGTCAGGAAATTCAGAATCTAGTCTTGTGGAAAAAGGACCCATGATCAAACAAATTTATGCACTCCAATCTAAATCAGAAGGGCCATAAAAAAATTTGTTTTGTCTAACAAAGATCTGTTGGGGTTTTGTGGAGGTAATGTGGGGGTTATGTTTGTTTCCTGCTATACCAATTGTACTAATATGTGAATATATGGTTAGTTCTATAAAGAAGCATTCTTTTAACCCTTGAACAAAACTTATAATCTATGGGATTTAAATGTGTGTAAATTAATACCTGCCTCTAACAAAATGCAGCGTAAGCACACTTTGGGCCCTATGTACTAAAGATCAGCATGCATACTAAGGCCATTTAGTGGGCTCTCAGAATGTGAGCTAGTGTAAGGCTCTTCATTCCCTATAGGAGAGAGCAGGGGCGGCTCAAGGCAATCTGCTGCCTGAGACAAAGGATGAGATGGCGCCCTCCTCCCCCCTTAGAGGGGGGGACTTTCTCAAAACTCCAGGGACTGAACCAATCCAAAAGGTCGATCGGATTATATGGAGAAAATGCAAGATGTTTGCACACCAAGGAACTAAAAGAGAGTGAGAACTACAGCACAGTTTATAAAACTAAATTATAGCTCATTTTTGTTTTGTTGTTATAAACCGCGTTATGGTTCTTGCTTTTTCTTTTTGAACATATATTTTGCATCCACAGAACCCCCTTCAACAGTTTGTGCAGAGCAGAACCAGGACATTCACTAACAACAACAAACATTCTTCAGTACCAGGCATATTTATTTATTTATTTAGCAGGGGGGGGGGGGGGTTATACCGCTTTATCATTTCAATCAAAGCGGTTTACATTGTAACTTAAACCTGGTAAACATACATAAAACAGGGACATTGATAATTTGGATTTTTCTGAGCAATGGAGAGTTAAGTGACAGAGTGCTAGTGGGAATCAAACCCTGGTCTCTTGGCTCCCAAGCCAGAGCTCTAACCACTAGGCTTACAAAACCCTACAACAAAGGCACTGAGTAGCTATAGAGCAAACTACCATACCATGCCATACCAACTTCCAAAACTCACATAAAGAGCCCATCCAAAAAAAGCATCACTGTAAATACTACAGTGGGCTCTGGAACATCCAAACACCTATTTGAAAGCTGAACAATTCAGATTACTACAGTACAGATCCCTACATACAAACTCCATGTTAACAGAACACCTGGTCTTGGTCACACATTCAAAACACAGACCTTCACCAAGTACAGAATAAGGGACCGTAACCTAAAAATAAACACATGTAGATAAAAATTAAACTGCAACCCCAAGATGCCCTGCTCCCCAGTGCTGATGTGTACAACAACTTATACCTGACCACAGACACCAACTGTCATGCTGTTGGAGGTGCTGGAATCTGTATCTCAAAGATGTGGCCCCCCATTGTGCCATATAGGTGTGTGCTACATATATGACATGGCTGGCCGTACATCAACCTGCACAATTCATGCTGCCGGCATCATCCATAGGAGGCCATCTGCTGGACTGCATGGTAGCTGCTTGGCGGACAGCATCGTCTCAGTATACAGATCACATGTTGCAATGTGCTGACCTGTTGAACCATCATGCACCTCCCTCAAAGAGTCAACCGCAAGGACTAGTCTGTATGTACTGTCCAGCAAGGATCACATATATGTGGGAGCCTATGGCCACCAGACAGCTCTCCTGTGGAAAAAAGTCATGTGTTACCCAGTGGTCCCCGAGCTGGCTTGTAAAAACATATGATTGTGGTGTGAACAGGTGGCTTGCCATTAGGCAACCTCCCAGAAAATGAGATAACCCCCCAGAAAATGCAGCCTTGGTGGCAGATTGGTAAATGACAGATTGGCAGTGTTCCCACATAGCTAGTAGTAAAAGTCAAAACAACCACTGTATATGACTGGCTGATTGGGTAGGTGTCAGTCACTCCCACTGCTGCACATCTATGTGGCAGACATTGCCCAACTGTGTGTGCAAATGGTCACATTGCAGGCAGCTACTAAGAGGCATGTTTACTGGACAATTGACAGTGCGTATGAGATGACTGGAAAGGTGTCTGCCAACCACTGTGGAGAAAATCCAACCCCTGTAGACACTGGGACGCAAAGAGTCACACAACTAAGGCATAGGTCTTAACAAAATAGTATATTGCACAGCAAACAAGCAACAAATGGAACAGTACATAACATAAAATATAGGCCAACCCTAACGCTAACATAAACAACTAAAACATCACAATTAAAAAAACTAACAAAAAGAAAAAAAAAATATATATATATATACACATATGTGAATGGTAGGCTGTCACCTTCAAGGCAAAGGAGGAATAACTTACTTGCCCAAGACCACAAGGAATACCAGTGGGAATCAAGCCCTGATCAGCCCATTGCCTAACCACTAGGCCACACCTGTCCCCCTGAGATAGGGGCAAGTGTTGCTGCATGTGATGCAGCACTGCTGCCTCTGGAAGATGAAGGGGGTGGAGGAACATAAGAGGGTAGGGGATGGGGCAGAACCCTCCAATCCCATCCCCTCAGGGAGACTCCTCCACTTCCAGGTTCCATTGCTTCCAGCGACCGCGGAGGTGATGGTGGAGATGCCTCATCTCTTCCATCAGCTCTACATTCCTTGAGAGCTAGGCAATGGAGACTCTCTGCTGCTCCATCGTCTCCTTATGGGCACTCAGTCTATGGCATAGCAGATAGACTGAGCCAGCCAGCTCACATTCATGGGTTGAGCTCCCTGTGTGCTGACAACATGAGGTCTGGCAAGCCACCGATGACTGCAAGTTGGCTGTTGCAGAAGTTGCTGCAACACCCGCAGAGGTGTCAACCAGAGAGGATACATAGTGCAGCAGAGGGCCCTCCGTGACCTCCCCTGTAGCCTGGGGTTCCAGGGAGACTGGGGAAGGTGGGGAGGGGGACTGGTGACAATTACACTGCAGCATTGAGCAATCTGTGAGGCATGTGTTGCTTGCTGGCCTGGCAGCTCCCCAGCCTCATCTGCAGCTGCAGGGCCATTGGATCCCCTGCTGTCTCCTCCACCACCTCCAGGGGGATAGCGTGACCTCCTCCTCCTTCACCTCAGCCCTGATGACCTCCAGAGCTGCACCACTTGGAGGGGCTGTCAGGGGGATGTCCTTGTCTGCTGGTGGCCTTGTGGCTGGATCAGCAGAGGAGCAAGCACCTGTGGGAAAATAATTATATGCTCAGCATTATATCCAAACCTAACGAAGCACATCCTATACTGCAGCACAGCAGTATGTCCACTGCCAAATCAACCCAACGAAAGAGAAGCAGAATGTGTATTGTGGTAAGGAGGGTGCAGCACAGCCCTGGGAAACAAAGAAAAAATAAACTTTTTCTTCCATAAGGGGGATGGGCTCACCTAAGCACATGTTCCAAAATGAAAGCAGTGGAAAAACCCACACTTGCAAAGCTAGGCTGAGGCCACACCCAGACTCCAGGGCAACTATAGGAAGTGATAGGAGACACCTGTGAGTGGGGCCAGGAGAGAGAGCACGCTCGCAAACATTTAAGCACAGGCAAACAGAGAGAGCAGGAAGCTTCAGCAAGACCGGCAGGAGAGAAGCAAGACATGGAAACAGCTTGAAAGACGGCAGTCGGGAAAGAGCCAGAATCCAGGCTAATTTCACTCCTTCCAGGAGAGAGGAAGCGAGAAGGCTAGCTGTGAGGAAGCTGGAGCAGGAGGTCTCAGCTCCATCTGAAGAGGAACAAGTCTTCAGGCTTGGAGAGCCTAGAAGGGCTAGAAACAAACACTGCAGTGATCCCCCAGGCAGCTCTGATTCAGAGGACGCTACTCCTAGGAGATGCCCTTGCTGTAAAAGGTCTACAGTCAAGTTCAGAGGTAGGAGGGGAAAGTTTGAGGGAGTTAATGTGTGTGACTCTGACTCAGAAATAAGTATACCCGATTCTGAGGAAGAAGCTGTACCTTATGGGACGCATGCCAGGAAGAATACTTTTACAGATAAGGTAAAGCAAACAAAGCCTTTAAATGTTTTACTAAAGGGAAAGAAGTCTGAGAACACTAATATAATCCCGGGGAGAAGAAGGGAAGTTCAGTGGGAAAGACTGTTCAAGCTTCTAAAAGAAGTAAAACCTGAAATCCCTAAACCTGTCCACGCCCCACAGTCATGTAATGCAGAGGAAGACATGGAGGTGGAATTCTGTGGAGAGGAACCTGACTCCACAGACTCCCAAATGGAATGTTCTTTGTGCATAATCTCTGACTGAGAAAAGCTAAGGGTTTAATAGGAAGGAAACCCAGGAAACAGTTATCCTGATTATTGTAGCTAAGAAGCTTTAGAGAGAGAAGGAAATCTCATGGTTAAAGTTACAAGAACACTTGTGCTGAGTGAAAGTTTAAACACAGCAGTTTTAGTTTCTGTGCTGACAAGCAGAGAGGTGTTTTAAAGTTAAAACCTGAAGCAGCTAAGGGAAGCTAAAAGGTTTGCTGGACTCTGCTGTTAAATACTAGTTCAATTATGTTTGTTTCTGGAAGAAGAAATTCTTTTGTTAAAGAGCTGGAAGAAACTGCTCATTGATAACACTGCTGAAATACACTTTTTGTAAAGAAAGTTTATTTGGAGAAAACATCTTTTTTTCTGTTGTTGTGGTTGGAGCCTTCTACAAAGGTCTGTTTGCAAAGCTGAAGTTTAAAACAAAAAATTTAATAAATTTTCCTGTGTTGGCCAAAAATACCACTTGGACTACTTTTTGCACGCAACTACACATTCAGAGGTCTTAGCTCTGAAGCTTAAAGCAACATACAAGATACAAGATGGACTGCCGCTTTTACTAGGCAACCGCCTAGTGGGGGCGCCGTCACCACAGTATACACCATATAAATCCACAAAATTGGCACAGTCCACAAGTGGTGTGTCACAGATGTCCAACTGCTCTGCACTGTACCCTATGATGTGGTTTTCTCTTATATCACTCCACATCTGTACAGTGCCTGCCTTCATGCAACAGTGGTGAGCGCAGTAATAACAAGATGCTGCATGCAACACAGCAATGGCTGCTGCATACCAAAAATGTTGCTGTGAAAAGCTTAATATGACATATTAACATAGTATATGATGGCAGAGAAAAAACAGTATGGTCCATGTAGTCTTTCCAGTAATGGGCTAGAGTGGTTGTAACTGCAGCTCTGTGCAGGTCACCTCCCCTCAAATTACAGGTATTGAAGTTAGCATTGATTTTTTCCTCTAGTCATGAAGGGATCCACTGTGTCTGTCCCATGCCATTATGAATTCCATCACCGTATTTGCCCCACCACCTCCATTGGGAGGGCACCCCAAGCATCCCCCACCCTTTCTGTGATAAAATATTTCTTCATGTTGCTAATAAGTGTACTGCCTTGTAGCAGTATCATATGCCATCTAGTTTTACAGCTTTGCTTCCTTTGCCAAAGGCTGGTTTGTTCATCAATACCCTCTAACTATTGAAAGGCCTGTATCAGATTCCCCCCATCCCTCCCCTCCTCCACGGTATACATATATAAGTCTGCACATCTCTTCTCATATGTCCTCTGGTGCCGGCCCCAAATCATGTTGGTCTGCCTCCGCTGAACCGTTTCAAGTCTTGAGATATAAAAGGACATGAAACAGGACAGAGGAAGCAGACCAACATGATTTGGGGCCGGCACCAGAGGCGAACATACATGGCAGTGTGGTAGTGTGCCCACATCACCATTCTGTTGTAGACACTCTACACAGCATCGACAGACCAGTGCAAACAAGCACCATGATCGCAGTACCATGGAGTATGCAGGTGCATCTGAAGTGACATATAAAGCAACAAAAACATGTCTCCCCACAACTGTTGCAGCACCCTGTCCTGCTGGACTGTCATGCTATGGCTCTATGATCATGAGTGTCTTGACAGACCAGCTCACTGTGAATGAGGCTGCATATCAGTATGGATGATCTCCAACATGATCAGTGCACCATGGAGGGTGTGCCTGAATGCGACCAAGCAGGAAGCTATGACAATGGTGCATGTACAGGGTCCATGCAGCCAGCATAAAAGTTGCAGTATATCAGCCATGGTAACCCTATCTGCCTGAACACACAACACTGTGACTGCCATTGCAAGACCATCCTGGCATGGGTCTCACAGCTAGTATGGCACTCAGATCAGTAGTATGGTTAGAGTGAAAACACTTAAAAATGTGTGGCATGAAATTCATGTGGCCCATGTCAAGTGTGTGCACAAATGTCAACAGCTGCTGGAGCGCTAAGTACTAAATAGTACAGAGGTCTACAGTGCAAGGGAATGCATCTTCACCCTGCTCTGAAATATCAAAGGCATGAATGTGGTTGATCAGGAATAATGGAGTCCCATGTAACATTGTGTGGAGGCCAACCCCATCGCACAGGCTGGAGGGCATGGGTGCTGACAGCACTTGTACATCATGGGCCTATGCAATATGGTCATTGCCTCACCAAAGGCTATACAATATCTGGCCACAGTGGACATACACACACATTGCACAGGCTGACAGATGGCATGTGTAGCACACCATGTCACCTGCACTGAGGCCCGCATCATCAGCAGGGTGTAACATTTGCAGACATTGCAGCTGCATCATAGCATGCTCACATGCCAGGAGCCCAATGCAGCTTCCCACCCCTTCAGTATAATGAGTGCATGTAAAGATGACAGGTATGGACACTCACCAGCCTGCTGCGCTGCCCTCTCTGCCAGGACCTGAGCAAGTAGCCCCAGCTGCTGGTGCCTCAGTTCTTGCACCTTCTTCCAGATGTCTTTGAGCTGTCAATAGGAGAGAAATGAAATACATGATGTTGTCCTCATTGAGGTCACATCCCAGAAAGCACACATTGACAAAACCATACATGGCCAGCAGAAAACACAATGTGCAGGAGGCCTTCAAAGCTGACATGTACTGTTCAAATTCTTCATTGCCCGCAGGCGTGACATCACCAGCACCAGAGTCAAGCCCCGATTGGCGGTAGGCCACAGGGGAGCAGGAAGAGGAATTCCCCTGCCCCCCTGCAGTAGAGGCCAATAGGGGACAAAAAGGACTGTTCAAATTCTTCAGCACCTGTAGGTGTGCCTGGTGGGCCCACACATGAGGGCCTTGCCAGAGGGACCTTTGGCTTGGCCCTTAGGCACAGGCCCTTAGGAAAGGGCCACAAACATCCAAACAGCCCATCAGAGCGAATACTCCACCAACACACTGAGACCCGGACCAGCCTCGCCCGGAAGGTAATCCCCCCTCCCTACTCGACCCCCTGCTTAGGAGCATCACACTTGCACTACACTGCAAATATGAAGCAACCAGCAAACCCACACCCAACCATACTATCAATATTCCCACTACTCTACATGCTCCTAGCAATCATCCTGCTCTCCATAGCATGCAAACCTCAAGCAGACTACACGCCCCAACCATGGCATAAAACCCACCGTAGCATACCAACGATCAGATCACATGCAAACAATGCATACACAAGCCCCCGATGCCTGATACATATATAGAACATCCCCATCACAACAACTGCTACAACACCACTCTCATCCCCCCCACACACACACACTGCACTGCGCTCTTATCAACTCACACTCAATTCAGAACAAAATCCAGATTATAAGGGACCTCATAACAACCAAAAACATAGACAAACTATGTATAACCAAAACATGGATAATAGAAATGGACAATATACTACTGAACAAGCTCACACCGGACAGATACACCATCCACCAATGCCCAAGAACACAACGTCAAGGAGGCAGAGTGATGATTATAGACAGAAGCAACCTCAACCTCTGAAACCTTTCAATAGAAAGTACACATGAACTGAACTCTATCATCATCATCAACCAACTAGCAACCATCTGCCTCATATACAGGACACTGTTCGCCAATGCCAATGACCTGTCAGTTATTCTGGACAGAGTGATAACTGCATCAAAATCTTGAAAGGATCTCCTAGTATTAGGAGACTTTAACCTCCCCTCGCTGCAGCAAAACCACTCCCTCATCTTCATACAAGCAATGAAAGCAATAGACCTCACACAACTAGTGAACACCTCCACACACACAAAAGGTAACATCTCTGGACCTAATTTTCTTCAACAACCATACAACTCAAATGCCCCCCCCCCCCCACACTCCATCCAAACCTACCCAGTACCCTGGTTGGATCACAAATGAATCCGCTTCTCCCTCCCACATAATCTTATCAACAAAAATCATAACCCACACCCATCAAGATGGAGATTCAAATCTTTCAAGAAGGACAACTTCATTCCAAACACCCTAGAACACCTTCATGATGGATCCACGAATCCCAATAGCCTCATTAAGAAATGGAACACCATCACTAGGGAAGCATCCATTGTCCCCAATTCCACCACGCCCAAGCACATGAAAAAAACAAAACTGAGTGGTACACCCCAGCTCTCCGAAATGAACGGAAGTGGCACAAAACGAAAAGCAATGAAGACAGACTACAATACCTTCAATGTCTAAATTACTACCTCGCTACAACAGACAAGGTAAGATGGGAACACCACACCAAACTGCTCAGCTCCGCAATCAACCAGCCAAGAGAGCTCTTCAACATTGTAAAATATCTAACAAAAGCACCAACTACCAAAAACACTGAAATAATGCTCACCCCACAACAATTGGCTAATCAACTACACCCCCAACTGGAAGCACCTCACACACACCCTCTCAAAGACAATCACACTCTCATAGACTGCTGGACCTACTTCACAGATATCACAAAGCAGCAAATAGAAAATACCATTGCATCTGTAAACACAACCACCTCCCCTCTGGATCCCTGACCTGTCTCATGGATTAAGACAGCCAAGAAATAACTAAATGGAGAACTCACCAAAATCACAAATGCAATACTACAACAAGGAACTATGCCCACATGCCTGAAAATGTCATCCATGCGTCCAACTCTGAAAAAAACCACCCTGGACCCATCCGACCCCTTCATCATACAGACCCATTGCCAGCCTACCCTTCACAGCCAAGATCATGGAGAAAACTGTCCAGCACCAACTTCAAGATCATATTGATGAACACAACCTCCTAGACCCTCAATAACATGGGGAAACACTATTGACCACCCTGGTAAACATCCTAGTTCAAGGAATACAATCCACCATTCAAAGCTTCCTACTAATCTTCTTAGACATATCGTTGGCATTTGACACTGTAAATCACAATATACTCATGCAATGTCTCCGCACCTATGGAATCCAAGGCACAGTACTCAAATGGTTCACTTCCTACCTCACAGATTGGTACCATCAAATAAAGATTGGACTAAACATCTCCACCCCATACAAGCAGACCCAAGGAGTTCCGCAAAGATCCACCCTTTCTGCTCTTCTTTTCAACCTCTACATTTGACCACTATGCACAATCATAAGATCCCATATACCTATACATCCACATCTACGCCAATGATATCATGATCTTTGGACCAATCGACTTACACCAATCCACACTATCCACCCACACAGAATGCTTCACAGATGTAACCAACTGGATGAAAGACAACAAACTCCAAATCAACAATAACAAAACGGAGGCCCTCTACATAATAAAAGATACCACCTTTGTCCCGTCCCCCACCCCACTATAACACTGAACAACACAACAATCCAAACCCAGACTGAAGTCCAGTACTTAGGGATCACCATTGATCAACACCTCACTTTCAAAGCCCACATCAACAAAATTACTAAGACTGTTTACTTCAAAATGGAGACACTACAGCGCCTCCGACCACTCCGTGAACCAACAGACTTCCAGACTGTCCTCCAAGCATCTATAATACCCCACTTGGATTTCTGAATGCTGTATACCAAGGCCTTCCACGATCTACACTCCTCCCATTGCAAAAGGCTCTCCACTTATCAGCAAGAACCCTACAAGCAGTGACAAAACATGATCATATCACCCTGTACTCAAACAGCTCCACTGGCTCCCATTACATAGCCGAATAAAATTCAAAACTCTCATCCTAACCCACAAACCAATTCACTCTGACCCCCACCCCCTCAACACCTATGCATGCTTCTTCAGACCACCCAGCAACTCAGATCTAGACGGGCCTCCACTATGAACACCCTGGTCATCCCCCTCCTCAGAACTAAATCTAACCAGCAAGCATGTAAATGAGCCTTACAACTGTATGCACCCTCTATATGAAAATCTCTTCCAGATCAGCTCAGGAACATCACAGACCTCAAAACCTTCAGAAAACATCTGAAGACACACCTATTCACTGAGAATTTCACCCACATAACATAAGCCAGTTGACTACACCTACACGTGGAGCCCCATTCCGGGAGGGGGCCGTCCAGGCTGTCCGGACATCCCCGTTGTAGATGGGGCCATTAGGACCCTATTTTGATCCGTGGGAGAAAAACATTCTTGTGGGAGCCAGAATCAGGCACGAGGACGGCCCGGCTTGACCCTCCACCTGTGGGGACATCCTCACCGCAGGCATCCCCAACATCCACAGCTCCAGCCCCCCAAATCCCCACCACCTGACCCACAGCTGGCCTCCCACAACCTGGATCAGACAGCACCTGTCCCCGGCCCCAGGAGTAGCTCCCCTGCCCCGATCTGGCAAATTGTATTGTTTATGCCACCTCTGAATCAGCCTTATATATGCTGCCGGGCTGGCCCCCCCTCGCTCTGCCCCGATCTCGCCCCCTCCCGCCCCCCATCGGATCTCCTCGTCCTGATACACAGGATGTATAGGGAGAGCCAGCGGGGAAATAGGGTACAGGTGGCTTGTGGGGCTGCATGTCCTGGCGGAACGTGCAGCCCCGCAACCCATGTTTGAGAATGAGGGCCATAGTCTAAGTCTGTATAGCATACATAGTTTATGACTGTATATAGCTATAAACTCCTATGTATCAACTGCATGTTGTATATAGTTGACAATGTTGTTACAATGTATTTTCTCTCTTGTTCTATGTAAACTGCCTTGTCCAAGTGAAAGACAGTATATAAATACAGCTAAATAAATAAAATATATGGGTCCCAATGGAGAGTCCCACCCTTGCTTTAGAGCTCTTCTCAAAACCCATCTCTTCTGTCAAGCCTTTGATCTTTCCCCTCCCGCCGATGGCGCTCTGCCCCCCAGCCGCGCCCCCCACTCTTCGTAGCACCCCTTCAAGTTCCTTACTCGGCCCTTCCATTGTGTATCTCACATCTACCGTCATCCTTTCCACTTTATGGACCTCCTTTGTTTTCTATCTTCTCTCTGTCCCCTTTCCTTTCTAACTTTATTTGTTCTGTAGCCATTGCCTTTTTTTTTGTATTGTATACCGCCCTAACGCCTCAAGTACAGTAAGATGGGTTGCCAATACCATGGGCTCCTCATGTCCCCAGTGCCCTCAGGGAAATGCATATGTGGTACCCATCTGTGCATAGATGTCCTGCAGGCCAGTGGTGCCATAAGACATGCATGCACAAGTTACTAGACCAGCAGCTTTGGGACACACATCTGCCAACTCAGAAAAGTATCAGGTCCCAGGGCCTGGGAGGAGAAAGGACCTCATGATGTGACACATCTCAACATGGCTAACAACAAATCCTACAGATTAGCAGGTTGGTCACCACAGCCTATGAAACATCACAACCCCATTAGTACCACAAACAATACTACAAACTCCAGTACTGTGCCCCAAGGTGTACGCAGTACTATGCTGACACATCAGAATGGTGGTGCATGCTCATCTGAGCTCAGACAACAAGTCAAGCCAGGCTACAAATCAGCTGAGGACAAGGAGATGCCTAGAAGAATGGTGAGGTGACACATAGGGGAACAAGTAGCACAGAATCCACGAGTGGTCTAGCTGAGAGGTGTTCACCCACTGCATGTGACAAGGCCCAAAGATGACAACTGATGCGATGACTCAGGGAGTATGTTATTGAGCAGCAAGGTGGGAAGGTCCTAGGCTGGATGTAGCAGGAGAAGAAAAGGGCACCAATAGAAGGTATGTGCCTGAAGAGTAGAGCTCTCAAGGAGGGGGATAGGGAGAGAGGAGATGTACTGAGAAGAAGCGGAATGATCACATTGAGAGGTCCATAGGAGGCATTGGCTGGTGGCATGGGAACAGAGACGGAGCCAGTCATGCAACTTCAGTGGAGGGGCATATCAGCATTATGCGGCTGTCAGACATTCCACAGCACAGCAGATATATAACCAAACTGAAGGGTGAAGAGATAAATCAGGGCAGCACCAGGGCGTTCCTTTGCCCACTCAGCTTAGCATGCTTGGCTCTGATCCCGCACCCTTGCGGACTTTCTACACTTCAAATTCATGTTTGTCTCTTTCCAGTCAGCCATAGCACTTACTGAACAAGACAATTATGTCCATCTGACTAACTCTCTTACATCCCCGTCTCTTTACATCTCTCAACTCTCTCCTCAAGGTGCCTCTGCCTCTGACCCCTCCCTCTCTTTCTGCCCAAACTCTGGCTGATTACTTCCATGACAAAATCCACAAGATCACATTCCAACTCCCCACGAGGTCAGCTACTTCTCCTTCTCCCCCCTATTCACTCTTAACTTTCCTCCCTTACCGCTTTTATCCTTTCTTCCTTTTCTATCATCTCTGAGGAGGAAACCACTCATCTTCTTTCCTCATCCAAGCTTACTACTTGCTCCTCTGATCCTATTCCCTCTTGTCTCCTTAGCTCCATCTTCTACACTCTAGTCCCTTCCATCTCTCATATTCTCAACCTATCACTCTCCACTGCAACTTTCCCTGCATCCTGCAAGCATGCTGTGGTCACTCCTCTCCTCAAGAAACCCTCACTGGACCCTACCTGTCCTTTTCACTATCAACCCCTCTCCCTCCTCCCCTTCATTTCTAAACTACTTGAATGTGTGGTTCACTGCCATTGCCTCAACTTTCTCTCCTCTCAAGCCCTTCTGGATTCTCTACAATCTGACTTTCATCCTTTACATTCTACCAAAACGCCTCTTGCCAAAGTCTCCAGTGATCTGTTCCTGACAAAATCCAAGAGCCTTTATTCAGTCCTCATCGTTCTTGATCTTTCTGCTGCTTTTGACCCTTGACCACAACTTTCTCCTTGATACCTTGTCCTCACTTGGTTTTAAGGGCTCTGTGCTATCCTGGTTCTCTTCTTATCTCTCCCATCATTCTTTCAGTGTTTGTTCTGGCGGATCCTCCTCTACTGCTATCCCGCTCTCAGTTGGTGTACCCCAAGGATCTGTCTTGGATCCACTCCTTTTCTCTCTCTATATCCAATCCCTTGCTACACTCATCTCTTCCCATGGCTTTCAGTGTCATTCTTACACTGATGACTCCCAGATCTACCTCTCTATACCTGAAATCTCTCTGGTAATCCAGGCCAGGATCTCTGCCTGCCTTTCTGACATTGCTGCTTGGATGTCTCAATGCCACTTGAAATTGAACATGGCCAAAACTGAGCTTCTTATTTTTCCCCCTAAACCCTCCTCTCCCCTTCTTGCTTTCTCAGCCTCTGCGGATAACTCTCTATTTCTCCTTGTCTCCTCAGCTTGCAACCTTGGAGTTGTCTTTGACTTCTCTCTCTCCTTCTTCACACACATCCAACTGATAGCTAAAAGCTGCTGTTTCTTTCTCTATAACATCAACAAAATTCGCCCATTCTGAACACACTACTAAGACACTTATCCACACCTCAGTCACCTCCCATCTAGACTACTGTAACCTACATCTTGCTGGTCTCCCTCTGAACCATCTATCTTCCATTCAATCTGTTGAACACTCTGCTGTTTGACTAATCTTCTGCCAGCCTCGTCATGCTCATATTACCCCTCTTCTCAAGTCACTTCATTGGCTTCCTATCTGTTTCCACATCTAGTTCAAACTTCTCTTGCTAACCTATAAGTCCATTCACTCTGCAGCTCCTCACTAGCCTTCCTCTCTTATCTTTCCCTACATCTCTCCTTGAGAACTCTGCTTTTCTGGCAAATTGCTTCTATCTGTACCCTTCTCTTCTATTGCTGACACCAAACTTTGCTCCTTTCACCTTGCTGCTCCTTATGCCTGGAACAAACTACCTGACTCTGTATATCAGGCACCTTCTCTGACCCTTTTTCAAATTCAGGCTGAAAACTCATCTCTTTGCTGCTACTTTTGGATCTTGACTCACCTGATCTCCTTTGTGTTTCCTTACCATTCCCCCTAGATGTATCCCATGTCTACAACTACTGTGTTGTCTGTCTTTACTAGCAGGAACCGTTTTTTACATGTGTCTGTGCAGCACTACGTACAACTTGTAGCGCTATACAAATGTTCAGTAGTAGTCATAGTAGTTTGCCATTGTGTCAAAGGGAGAGGACAAAAGAGTAGATAGGTGTCGTCACAGTGTGTGAAGAAAGGAATGGGCTGCATTGTGGCAATGCTAGAGAGAGAGAGAGAGGGGCAACAGGTCCCAGCTGTCAATAGTGCCTGAGATCAAGAGAGCAGAGGCAAGGATCACCACAGAGTCCCACAACGGGGAGGGGTGAGGTGTCACCCACAGATATAAGGATGGAAGGAATGAAGGGGGGATGTGGCTGTAGGGTGGATCAGGAACTGGTTAAAAGATAGAAAGCAGAGGGTAGGGCTAAATGGGCAATTTTCCCAATGGAGAAAGGTGAATAGTGGAGTACTCCAGGGATCTGGGCTGGGTCCGCTGTTTTTTGACGTATTCATAAATGACCTGGAAAAGGGAATAATGAGTGAGGTAATCACATTTGCAGATGACACAAAACTATTTAAAGTTGTTAAAACCCATGAGGATTGTGGAAAATTGCAAGAGGTCCTTGATAAATTGGAAGACTGGGCATCCAAATGGCAGAAGAAATTTAATGTGGACAAGTGCAAAGTTATGCACCTAGGAAAGAAAAACCCAAACTATGATTACATGATGCAAGGTTCCACATTAGGAACCACCACGCAGGAAAAAGATTTAGGTGTCATCATGGATAACATGTTAAAACCCTCCGCCCAGTGTGCGGTGGCGGCCAAGAGAGCAAATAGAATGCTAGGTATCATAAGGAAAGGAATGGAAAATAAAACAAAGGATATTATAATGCCTTTGTATCATTCCATGGTGCGACCGCACCTTGAATATTTTGTGCAATTCTGGTCGCTGTATCTTAAAAAAGATATAGGGCTCTTCAACTTGGAAAATAAACGACTGAGTGGAGATATGATAGAGGTCTATAAATTAATGAAAGGAGTGGAACGGGTAAATGTAGATTGATTGTTTACGTCATCAGAATATAGAAAGACTAGGAGACATGCAATGAAGCTACAGGGTAAACTGTTTAAGACTAATAAGAGAAAATATTGTTTCACTCAACGTGTAATCAAAATCTGGAATTTGTTACCCGAGGATGTAGTAAAAGCTGTTAGTGTAGCTGGATTTAAAAAAGGTTTGGACAGGTTCCTGGAGGAAAGGTCCATAAACCATTATTAAAAGGGACCCAGGATATCACTGCTTGACCCAATAGAAGCATTGTGGAACCTGTATCTTTTGGGGAAACTGCTAGGTACTTATGACCTAGATTGGCCACTGTTGGAAACAGGATACTGGGCTTGATGGACCCTTGACTGACCCAGTATGGCATATCTTATGTTCTTATGTTGTCATGTGATAGGACATGAGTACTGTTCTCACCATGTCCATATCCAGAGGACATTGAGAGGTCCAGCCAGCAATATTGGATAAGCTGCCAAGGAACCGGTCCTGGCCTCATGGAGACGTGTCAGGTACAGATAGGTCGATCAGAGATGTCTCAACGTGTAGAAGGTCATAACAACCATGGGGGGGAATAAGTGTACCAAGGGGCTGTATTCAAGGAGGGGCTCAGAGAGGTCCTGAGACCAACTGAACGGGAGATGGCAGCAGGACTGGAAACAATGGAGCAAAGACTGGACGTGCGATGCCAGAGCTAAGAGGACAACTGAGCCCCAACATGCAAGTGAGGACAGGGTAGGTAGCACAGAGTGCTGATCCACAGTGGCAGAAGCAGCAGAAATGTGAATGACAATGGGACTGCAATAAATACACATTTGCATGTGACCTGGTCACGAGCTAAGTCTATGGACTGTAGATAAGGAAAGTCTTATTGCAGTGCAGCCACAAGATATAGAGCAATAGGAATGTCCTGACAGCAAGGATTAACCACTCAGGCATGATTCCTGGAAGCCCAGGAGGGGAACAAGATAGGTCAAGCACAGGAGAGAAATGTGGGATCATGTGCAGCGGAAGCACAGCATGTGTCAGTGACACAAGAACAGGTGAGACACACAGCAATATGCGCAGGACCTGACGCATGTAAGAGACTATGGTGGGAGAGATGGTGACCAGGAGATGGGTGGGGATGGGATCAGAAGTGCATATAATCAATTTTTATGAGGAGCAAAGATGTGCTGTTAGCACCTCTGTGACAGCTGAAAGGAAAATAAGGGTGAATGAAGGTGAGGACAGGACACAGGACTGAGAAGGGGGAAGGTAAAGTGGAGTTGGCCCTTCAGAGGAATGTAGGCCAAGCCCTTGGCCATGGTCAAGATGGTCAACAGAGACACCTAAGTGAGCTGCATTGCATGCTGTGATGGCCATGTTAGTCAAATGTGCAGCTCATGGTGGCACGCATAGTGTGCCTGGGAGGTCATCCACATGATAGCCAAGGTAAACACATGTCGCACTATGAGACAGGTTGGGTTGTCAGCCAGGAGGATATCAGAGATGGGTCCCTATATATGTGGGTGTGTATATGTGTGTGTATATGTGTGTGTGCACAATGAGCTATCTCTCCCACCACATGGGGCACACAGATGAATCATGGGTATCACAATATGCTGTCCTGAGCTTTATTAAAGCTCAGAGATAACAGCTAGAGTTTCCACAACCATTAGATGGCAGTTACCTGTAGAGACACCAACAACAAAACAATGGCTTGCCCACCATTGTGAGAGATGGGACTCAAACCACCAACCTTCCATCTACTGCTGCTGCCACCCAGGCTCTATGTGTGTGTGAAATTCGATCATATAGCAATGAATGACAGGCCTGATATCGCAACAACCTTCCCCCAGACCAGGCCTGTGTGAATAGCCAGAACCAGGGCCCAGGAACATAAACATGGTTCCTGAGCAACTTACAGAATTGTTGCATAGTCACACAAAGCATGTTGTGTCACTGCAGTCTCCATAGAACACAAGTGTACCAAATCGCCGTCCACAATGTCAACATCAGGATGTGAAACACAGACCCCACTGCTTGGGATATTGTAATGCCAGTACAGGATATATGTCACATGGGACAGAGAGGGACCATCCTACCTGCAGTGGCTATAAGGCACAGAGAAAGCAGGACACACCACGCCATAGGATGCAACAAGGAGCTGTATTAGGTATCCACAAGATCACCTGACATGTGTTTCCATCCAAGCCTTCTTTAGGGGTTACTGACCTCTCTACAACAAAATATTGCACAAAACAATACATAAGTACATTTTAAAGTATATGTAATCACATATCCATTTAATTTCATTCAAATTTTAAAAAATGTATATAAAGCAATGCTAAGAAGTGCAAAGAAAATTAGTAGAACCAAAGTGCCAAGGACATAAAAGAATAAATAAGAAAAAACCCACAAAAAGCATCATAAAACCCAATAAAAAACATGATAAAAGATGATATAACTTAATGAATTTTAACATAAATAAATAGAACCAAGCCAAATTGGGCTAAGAGAGAACAGAGCTAGAATAAAAAAACAATAAAAAAATCAATTAGATGATGGACAGGATTTTGGTAAGAAGAAAGTCATTGTATAACCCAGAAGTGGTGCTAAAGGCAACTTACCCACAGGGATACTGAGCATTCACTCTCCTGGCTGTAAAGAATTTGCAAAACCTGCAAGTCACAAATATACTCAACTTCAGAGGATACATCTCAGTACCGACAGAGAGATCGTGTGACCTCTCCCTACTAACTTTCCAGAAATGAGACACTGAAACTATACCTTACGGCAATTGGAAGAACGGTACCAAAAAAGGTTAAGAACTGATACCAAAAAAGTTAATTATTGCCTACACTTTTAACTATTACAAAAGACAACAGTTATTTTAAAGATTGGGGGGGGGGAGGAATTTGGTTAGCTGATGTATACAAAATGTGTAAAGGTCATATACCTATAACAAATGGATTGTAATAGCCTCATCGAGCAAACTAATCAAAGTGTAATGACAGTATGTAATTGTAACACAAACCAGATGATAGAAGCTATAGTCACCATATCGTCAACAGTGCAATTGTTAGTCAAAGAAAAGCACCAACACAAGTTAGCCATCCAAAAAATCTTCACCAAAGGTGGGCATTTGTAACAAAATTGCTCAGCGAAGGGCACATCTAAATGATCATGGCAATAGCATCATGTTGCCATGGTTGTGAGCTGAAAATAAGAGATTCTCAAAGTAGTGGAAAAGACAGTGGATGTAAAACTGACTGAGCGGACTACCATAATAAAATAATAAATAATGAATAATAAACAAATGGTAAAAAAAATATTTATTTATTTATTTAAAGCTTATTTCTATACCGCCTTTCTACTATTCAAAGCAAGTTGCATTGAACATCAACACATCAGGGCATCAAGATGCATTCTGGTGAGCAATACATAGAACATTGAACAAATACAATGTGGTAATAAAAATAACTTTGTAGATGAACAATAATGTTTATTAGATAACCATGTACAAGGTGATAATGGGTTCAGCCATTCAACAATTGTGTGAAGAGCATTTCTTGAATTAGCTGGTGAGAGTTTGTAGGATGGATTCGTGAAATTGCGTTTGGTTTATGTCTCTGGCACAGGGTATATTTTGAAGTGATCCTGGAAGAGATATGTTTTCATTCTCTTCCTGAAAATACTCAGCTCCGAACATGCTCTAAGGTTTGGAGGTAAGGACTTCCACAGTGAGGGTACAAAGAGAGAGAATGCACAGTTACAGGTGCACTGTTTACTCTTATTCTTCTGAGGAGGGAAGGAGAGAAGGTTGTTGGTGAGATGTCGTCGTAATCTTTCCCTTTTAGGTCTGGATATCAAGGTTTGTAGGCAAGTGCCTGACTCCTTGTGTAGGAATTTGAAGATTAAGATAAGTGCTTTGAATCTGATTCTGAAGTAGATAGGTAGCCAGTGGAAATGCTGTAGTATGGGAGTAATGTGGTCTTGATGGGAAATGCTGTAGATTATTCTGGCTGCAGTGTTTTGAGCCATCTGTAAAGGGTAGAGAGAATGCTTAGGCAGACCTTGATATATGATATTGCAATAGTCTAGGATAGGCGTGATCATGGTTTGGCACACAGTTCAGAAGATGTCGGGAGCTAATAGATGACGGAGGTTCTTCAGAACTCTTAATTTGTAGTAAATGGAGGAGGACGTTTTCCTTATATGATTCTGGAAGTTCAGTTGCTGGTCTATTATTATACATCCTAACTGCGGATGTAACTCTGATGTATACCTTGTCAAGTCTCAGAGCTCGTGATGGAGAAAAGGCTGGTTAGAGAAGATATATAGAGCTTCTTTCTCATCCATATTGATGTGAAGGTTGTGAAGGCTGAGCCATTTTCACACTTCTATGAAGCAATTGTGTAAGGTGGTGAGGTCTGGGGCTAAGATATTGAAAGGGGTGAAGAACATGACATTGTCAGCATAGATCTGGAAGTGAAAATGTGAATGGGAGTAAAAATAACATTAAAAACTGGTTTCCATGTATGACTGGTTGTGAAGGCATTACATCCCACAATAATTAAGAACTAATAGTAAAAAGAACAAAAAGAATTTATTTTAAAAGAAAATAGATGTTAGTCTGCATAGTTACATCATTGCAGCTGACTGCCATTATAAATATTCATACGAATTAAGAACAAGGGAATAAAAGTGATAGGAACAAATTACAATAATAATAAAATAAGTAAAAACTATACTCCATGTGCAATAAGGTTCAAGGTTAGTTTAAAAGTTCAATATATTAAAAGATTGATAGGGATCAACCATATAATGCATAATTATCTTCCTAAAAAGGGGAAGGAGGGAAAGGGAGTTAGGGAAGGGGGAGGGGGAAGAGGGGAGGAGGGGGAGGGAAAGGGGAGGAGGAAGAGGAAGAGAGGAGGGAGATTGGGAAGGGAGATGGAGAGGGAGAAAAGAGAGGGGAAGGGGGAGGAAGGGGGAGGGAGGGGGAGGGAGGGGGAAAGGAGGGAGAGAAGGGGAGGAGGGGGAAGAAGAGGGGGACCGGTTAGTCTTGTCAATATATAGCAACCCACAGGGGCACACAACCGCATGGGTAACATTTTTGGAATTACAGTTGTTAAATGCAGTAAGAGGAAACTAAACATGTGTTCGTGGATAACTGAAAGATCTTTTAGTGGTAATGGTGTGTTCGGTTCGGTTTCCTCTTACTGCATTTACCAACTGTAATTCCGAAAATGTTATCTATGCCGTTGTGTGCCCCATGGTCTGCTATATATTGGCAAGACTAACCATTCCATCATGATATGCATTGTTGAACACCATAGTTGTGTTAAGCGTGGAATACAGCAGAGGCCACTGGTGTCTCATTGGTCAGAGGCCTCACATAACCTGACAGACCTCATATTTTTGGTTCTCAGGCAGGTCTATCCACATTGGCATGGGGGTGATACAGAGAAGACTTTATTATGTCTTGAAAAGTGGTTGATCCTTGAAATGGACACAATGATCCCTCTGGGTTTAAATCAAGATGCAGATCTTTCAGTTTTTCTGTAAATACTGTGGTCTATTAACATTTGTCTCCTGGTCCAGAGTCCTCTAGAATTCTCTCCTCTCCCCCACTCCCCTCCCTCTTTATCTTTTGCCCCCTTCCTTTCCCTCCCCTCTTCCTTCCCCTCCCCCTTCTCTCCCCTTCCCCCCTTCCTCTCCCTTTCCCCTTCCTCCCTCCCTCTCCCTCCTTCCCCCTTTCTTCCCTCCCCTTCTCCTCCCTTTCCCCTCCCCTCTTACTCCCTCCCCTCCCTCCCCCTTCCTCCCCCTTCCTCCCCCTTCCTCCTCCTTCCCCTCCCTCTCCTCCCCTCTTCCCCCCTACCCTAACTAGTGCTAGTGTTTTTAGCACCTCGCTGCAACCTATCTATCGGCGCCACTCCCTCATTATTAATTAATGTTGACTGCACCCTACCCTGCTTTTTCCCAAAAGCACTTTGTGAACTCTTTTCAAGCAATATTAGCATTTCTCCTTCAAATCCAGTGTTGTAAGAAAATTGCAGCGAAAGAGCAATTGCATAGCCAAAATAAAAATAATTAGCATCATACAAACAGGCTATGATAGCCCAAAAAAAATGACTCTGGTCATCTCACTAACAACAGCATAAACATTCTCCAGTGCCAGGCATATTGTGAACTAATATAAAACACTGCAAAAGTCACTGAAGATCTACAAGGCCAAATCTACCATACAATACCAGCATACACATCCAAAACTCATACAAAACACTGCAATGGGCCCCAAAACATCCATACACCTATTTGAAAAGCTGTACAAGTCAAATTACTACAGTACAGATACCTACATACAAACTCCATGTTAACAGAACACCTGGCCTTTGTCACACACTCAGAACACAGACCCTCACCAAGTACAGAATAAGAAACCAGACTCCATATGCGGCTCAACACCACATAAGAGATGCAGTTCCCCATACTGTGTGAAATATAGATAGCGCAAAATCCAATCACTAAATTGAAAATAAAATTATTTTTTCTACCTTTGTTGTCTGACAATTTTTAATCATACTGGTCCTGATCTGAGGTTTCTGCTTTCCTCTGTCTTCTCTTAGCTCTTTTTCTATGGTCTATAGTCCATCTGCCATTTCTTGTCTCTCCTTTTGCTTTCTTCATTTTCTTCCATCAGCCTTTTTCCAGTCCCAGTAACCCTCCCCAGTATCAGCTCCCTTTATAGCCTCCCCTCCCAGTGTCAACCCCCTTGCATTCCCAGCACTGCCATTGGTGTCTATTCCCTTCCAGACCCCCTCCTTCTCCATCGCCCAGCCCCTTCTAGTCCAAATACCATCCCAGGTATCCGCGAACTTCCAGTCCCAGTGCCCCCTCCTGTGTCAGTTCCCTTCCAGTCATATCTCCTCTGTCCATCCCCCTTCCAGTCCCATCCCCAAGTGTCAGCTCCCTTCCAGCTCCCCCCGTGTCTGCTCCCTTCCAGCTCCCCCAGTGTCTGCTCCCTTGTAGCCCCCCATGTCTGCTCCCTTCCATCTCCCCCCATGTCTGCTGTCTTCCAGCTCCTCCCAGTGTCTGCTCCCTTGTAGCCCCCCATGTCTGCTCCCTTCCAGCTTCCCCCATGTCTGCTCCTTTCCAGCTCCCCCATGTCTGCTCCCTTGTAGTCCCCCATGTCTGCTCCTTTCCAGCTCCCCCATGTCTGCTCCCTTGTAGTCCCCCATTTCTGCTCCCTTCCAGTTCCCCCCATGTCTGCTCCCTTCCAGTCCCCCCCCCCCGCATCTGCTCCCTTCCAGTTCCCCCCCCCCTCCATGTCCGCTCCCTTCTGGCCCCTTTCCTTCCCTCCCCATCTTTTCTTGAGTCATCCTTCCGTTCCCGGGGCTCTGCTCTCTTTTAAACTGCTGGATCGCGGAGTTTCCAGCAGTAACAAGCATTTCCTATTTTTTAGGAAATGCTTATTACTGCTTTTGGAAACTGAGCAACACAGTAATTTAAAAGAGAGCAGAGCCACGGGAACAGAGAAATGTTCCCGCAGCTGCTTTCTTTTTTGAGGCGGTGGGTGGCGGGCAGCTAGCAATGTCACCCCCCACAGCTGGCGCCCTCCTTCTGCGCTTACCCGGCTTATCGGGTAGCACCAGCCCTGTCCCTTTCCCTCCCTCCCTTTTAGGAATGTAATTATGCATTATATAATCAATTCCTATCAATCTTTTAATGTATTCAGCTTTAAAACTAACCTTGAACCCTCCTGCACATAAAGTATAGTTTTTAATTGTTTTATTATTATTGTCATTTATTTTTTCACTTTTATTTCCTTGTTTTAATTTTTATCAATTTTTATAATGGCAGTCAGCTGCAATGATGTACTTGGGTGGAATTGGGCAAGCCACTTAACCCTCCATTGTCCATGTTCCCTGTAAAATAGTTATCTCCAAGTTATAATGCCCTTTTCAATGTAATTTCAGTTTGTTCAATATAAACCGCCTTGATATCATGAAAGGCGGTATATAAGAAATGTTAAATAGATAAAGAAATAAATAAATAACATCTATTTTCTTTTAAAATAAGTTGTTTTTGTGTTTAGAAGGGTCACTTTTACTACCAGTTCTTAATTATTGTGGGATGTACTGCCTCACAACCAATCATACATGGAATCCAGTTTTTAATATTATTTTCACTCCCATTTACATTTTCACTTCCTCGTTTTTCTCTCTATATATATTTTACCATTTGTTTATTACTCATTATTTATTATTTTATTATGGTAGTCAGCTCAGTCAGTTTTACATCCACTGTCTTTTACATTAAATTTATTCCCACTAGCTTGAGAATCTCTTATTTGTAGCTCACAACCATGACAATATGATGCTATTGTTGTGATTGTTTAGATGTGCCCTCCTTTGAGCAATTTTGTTACAAATGCCCTCCTTTGACAAAGTTTTTTTTGAATGGCTAATTTGTGCTGGTGCTTTTCTTTGACTAACAATTGTACCTTTGATGATACGGTGAATGCATCTTCTATTGTCTGGTTTGTGTTACAATCACTTACTGTCATTACGTTTTGATTAGTTTGCTCGATGAGGCAATTACAGTCCATTTGTTATGGGTATATGACCTTTACATGTTTTGTAAATATAAGCTAACCAAATTTCTTTCCCTTCCTTCTCTTTAAAATAATTGTTGTCTTTTGTAATACACAGGGTTTGTTCTCCTGAAATCCACTATTTATTCAGGATGGCGTCAGTGTGATGTCAGTGGCATCCTTTTAAAAATCAACAATTTGGCATCAACCCTTTCTTCTCAGTGGACTCCCATTGTGGTTTTCTCATTTGAGGTAAGCGCTATCTTTATAGTTAACATCATTGGATTATACACCATTTCAATAGTGCTGACAACAGCTGCATAGACGTTCTGCTCGCTCGCTTTTCATGCTGTAGTACTATGTACATTGGTTTTAAATTGAACTGTGCAAACTTCCTTAATACCGTCCTTTTTGGTCTGTTTATACATTTAATAATATCCACAGTAGGTCAGTTGTTTCATCATACCGTGTATAGAGACACATCACATCCTGATTATGCCCACCAACAGTTTGCTTACATATTTTAACATTGACAGTAGCCTTTGTCGGCTGGTTCACTATATCTTACTGATACTTGTACTCGGTTCCCAAAGGACCATGGAACATACTGATAAAGGTGCCCCTTTAAAACATCCTATTCATTAATAAAGGGTGACTGTGCTTTTGATTCTAGTGCAAACCATTTTTATTTTTTATTTTCCATTTTTTTTCCATTCTTTGATGGTGTCTGCCAACCCCCAAATACATAGAGGCATGTTTACTAAGCAACAGTAAGAGTGTACCTGTTAGCCAGTGGTAACAGCAGCAATAAGGGTGTTTTCATGTAATAAAGGATTGGACAGGGAGTAGGCGTTCCTGCATAAGGGCACTATGCTCCACTTATCATGCACTAAAATGACATCAGACATTAAGGTGTCAAACATGCACCTTAACGTCCAAAATGGCTGTAACCTTAACGCAAGATAAGGGAGCCCCAGCAAAAGTCACATTGACTTTTGTAACCTGGTCCTCACTGGTATCATTCAGTCACAGTAACAACGCCTACAGCTCATTCAGAACACTGCTGCTCGGATCATTACCCACGCTTCTTGCAGAGATCATATTACACCTATCCTGATCCACTTACATTAGCTCCCACTGGCCTTTCATAACTGCTTAAAAAAAACCTTACCATTGTCCACCACACCATCTACACCTCTACGCCTCAGTACCTGGCTGACCTTTGACAGTTTCACACCCCCAGCCCTCAGTCTCCGCT
This sequence comes from Ichthyophis bannanicus, assembly GCA_033557465.1. NCBI lineage: Eukaryota > Metazoa > Chordata > Amphibia > Gymnophiona > Ichthyophiidae > Ichthyophis > Ichthyophis bannanicus. The sequence continues at coordinate 1,393,494,118 of CM066031.1, read as the reverse complement.
CCTGTTATGTCAATCGTCTGGTCCTTCATCTCCCTCTCGCCCCCACCTTCAATCCACTTGCCTCTTTGCCTTTTTTTCTTAGGCCCCTCCCTTTGGAACTCCCTCCCCCTGGCTCTGTGCCATGAACCTTCCTTCCCCACATATAAGAACCTTCTGAAGACTCATTTATTCTGCAGTACCTTTGACTTGCCTGCCAGCCTCCCCTGATCCCTCCCTGTTATCTCCTCTATAAATCGCCTTCTGGTGTGATTGCCTTGTCTCTTTCCTATTAATTATTGTAGTTCTTTTCCTTTTCCTTTTCTTGCTCTCATTGTTATTGCTTATTTTGTAAACCGTCTTGATGTTATAAAAGGTGATATATCAAGTTACTGAATAAACATGAACATAAACACTAAAGCTGGTGGAGATCAATCCAAGATGGCGCTTTGGAGGCATGCTGCGAGGGACGCCTGAACTTACCGCTTGTACTGGTGTGGTGTGTGGATCTTTTGCCCACTTTACGATGGGCAAGAGGAAAGAAAAATCGGGGTTTGCTCCTGGAAGCAATGGTTCTGCCCCTCATCGCCAGGCGACTCTGGAGCGTTTCAGCGATTTCAACAGTTCTCCCACCTGCTGATCCGAATGACAGGCAACTTTGCAGGCAGCAGTGAGGGGGTGTCGTTAAGCCCCAGTGTGCGTATGCCACCTCCCAACCCTGGAAGCATGGGGGCAGCCGGAGATTTGGAGTAGCCTTATTTCAGTGTGGGAGATGGTGTTTTCCTGCCAGGAGGATCCCCGTCAGTGAAGTCGACTCCCCGGACGGATGGAGCAGTGCGGATAATCCTAGTGGTTGGGGCAAGGTACTTCAGGCCGGAAGGTCGGGGGTTCAAATCCCACTAGAGGACAGCAACCTTGGGCCGGAAGGACTGGGGTTTCTAGTCCCACAGGTGCTCCTTATGGTCTTGGCCAAGCCACTTAACCCTCCATAGCCCATGTTCCCTGTAAAATAGTTATCTCCAAGTTATAATACCCTGTTCAATGTAATTTCACTTTGTTCAATGTAAACCGCACTGATGCAGAATAGCGTGGTATATAAGAGAATGTAAATAAAATAAATAAATAAATAAGATCAGCACAAGATATTGTGCATTACCTGGGTGAGTTTGCTACCAGGAAAAAAGTTGAAGAGGTTGTTAGACCTATGGCTGTGACTTTGGAGTCATTATGGGACACCATTCATGGTCTCTCTACCACTTTGGCCTCTTTTTCTGAAACGTTTGTGGATGACTTAACTGTGGTGGCCCAGATAGCTATGGATCATGCTCAGGCTATATAATCTGTTAAGGTGAAGATGGAAGCTGTCAACCACAGAATTAGTACTGTCCAGGTTGTAGGGGATGCTCTGGTGAAGGAAAGCAATGTCAACTCTCGCCAGTTGGAGCGTCCGGAGAACCAAGTATGTGGAACAATCTCTGGCTTCTTAATTTTCCCATGTCTCCCCTTATAACGCCATTGGACATGATGAAGAAATATTTGGTCGAAGTGTTGGGGATGGACTCTCTGAACCTGTCTCCTATTGATAGGGCTCATTACATCGCCCCCAACCAGGATTTTCATCTGGTGGGGGACCCCTTGGGGGTGGACCTTACGGGGTTCTTAGAGTCCTCTTTGGAGGTTGTTACGCAGAGGTCCACACTGGTTGTTACCTTTGCTTTTGAGTATGACTGCAATGCTGTCTTAAAGCTTTATTTCCGCTCCATGGATAAATTGTTCTTTGGTTCTAAGATAAGAGTATTTCATGATTTTTCCAGGTTCACTCAGAGGCATCAGCAAGAGTTCATGGCTTTACGCCCCACAGTGTTGGCCCTGGGGTTTTCTTTTATGTTAAGATTTCCTTGTGTATGTCTTGTTCAATGTAGTGATAAATTTGTGGCTTATTTTGTATCAAGTCAATTATTAGGGTTTATTGTGGCAAAAGAGGAGGAGAACCTACAGGTGGGTGTTCCATAATTGCACCACTGAGATCGTTTGGGTGGGGGACTGTGGGACTGCACTCTCTATGTCTTATATGATATTTTCCTGTTTTAGTTTTATTGTTATGCTTGGATCGAATATGTTTTCTTTTTGTGGACTGTAGTTTAGTATATTTGGAATGGTATATTGGAAAATGTTTTCCTCAATTTACTGATTGTATTGCCATTTTCACTTTGTGGATATGAATGTGAAAATTGCATTAAATAAAAGATTAAAAAAAAGAAAAGCTGATGGATGGAAGGAAAGGTAGGAGCTGATGGACCTGACAGATGCATGGGCATCCTATGTGGCAGTCAGTATGTGGGATAAGCATGTGGGAGGCAGCTGTACTGGATTAGTGAGGGGTGCCCACGTAATATGCTGTAATGTCAATGTGTGGCATAAGATTGGGAAAAAATGTCCCCCAGTGGAGCCAGAATCGCCACAATGTGTGCTTCAGAAGGATGACTGCACATGAGTGGTGATGCATAGATCACTCAAAAGAGAGGCATGAGTGACACATTGAAATTATGAAGATGTCCTTGTGTGGGCCATGGTGAAGCAGCTGGCAGGAGAATACATGACTGCACATAACAAGCACCTACTGCTGGATGGGCTGAAGGAAAGATGGTGGTAGATGAGAGTGTGGTATGGGCTGGCTGCCCCTATGTACCCGATGTGATCTCACAATTGCTTTTGTAGAATGTGTGAAAAAAGTGTAGCTGTGCCATGAGGAAGCCCCAAAACCAGCTATGTAGGTCCCACCGTTGTCCCGTCCTCTGAACCACCACACAGCCTTCCTGACACATGTGCATACAACAACTGGACAAGAGTCACTCATAATGGTCATATGGAGCAAGTAAGGATGTGTGATGATTCCAGCAGGTGCCCATCCCAGGTGCGGGATGTGGCTGCATGTAAGCATAGATGTGATGGAGCCAATAATATACAGTCATAGTTATGAGAAATGTCCAATCATGTGCAACTCAGGTGCCATACATCTGTAAGGTGAACATGTCTGACCCTCTGCAATGGGCCACAGCAGAGTCAATAATGTCATGCTGTCAGATGGACATGATCGCAAATTACATGTTTGCGGTCCCAATGTGCTATTGGAGCACATAAAAAAGCATAAGGCTGTGTGTCTATGAGTCAAAGCAGACCTTGGACTGTTCCTGGCATTAAAATGAAGTGAGTATCCCATACCCACAAAGCAAACAAGTGGGATTCAGACCCTGGTCTGTTGCTTACAGAGCCAGTGTTCTAACCATTAGGCTACAACTCTAATCAGCTGTGCACAGCAAAGTCCAAAATCCAAGAGACCGCCAGTCCCATCCTGCAATGGGTGAAATTCAGGACATGAAACAACGTGGCTGGCACATTCTGAGACAGTGGAACACCGCACCTTGGGCCTGCCTACGGTGGTGCACATGCAGTACGTAATGCAATTGACACGCAGTACTGTAGTTGCACAACAGACACACAGCTGCAGGATATATCACCTGTCCAAAGGCCAAGGCATATGTGAGGTCAGATGTCCGTCCCTTCACTGTACCACCAATGGCAAACAACAGTCACATGCAGGGGTCCACTGTGCAGCAATGTGGCACTTACACCAGAGGCAGCACATGTGCTGGGCGTGCAGTCCCTTGTGACCTGCTGCACACTGCAAGATTGGTACACCTGCACATACACCAAATGCAAACCACATTCATGGCCCATGAGGTCCATTACAGACCATCCTGGCCTCCCTGGGGAGCCATGCACATATCTCCCACCATCATAGATGATTAGCAGGTACTGGGCAATGCCCCAGTAATCACAGCCACCACTACAGCTGTAGTTGGTGCTCTGGATGCCGATATAGGTTAGCCCCTCCATTACCCATGATGCACTGCACAATCTGAGCAGCTTTATGCAAATGCTTACCAAATGGAGAGTGCAGTGATCCATCACAGCAGCTCTGTAATACAAAAGGATATTGTGTGCATCCTGCAAACTGTGCTAGTGACCGGTTTCAGCTGTCACTCTGAATATGAGGGGGACGCACATCACCTGGTCCCCAGAGCCGTCACTGCAATAGATGGACTTTCCAGGTCCTAGAGCAGATCTCTATCACTGCCAGTGTGCTACAGGCATTGTCTGCAGTATGTGTGCTGCTAGTCACTGGTTTTTTTGCACATTTGCAGCATGCTGGAGTGGCCTGTCTTAACTAGTCCTTGTGTCTATCTCCTGTTGGCCAGGGACTCTCTTATAACATCTCGTGTCAGTCCCCAAGGTTGCAGCAGCTGTTTCCAAGGAACCTGAATGCTGTGAGTATTGTCTAGACAGGAAGAGGGGGTGCTGGCACCAAGCAGGTGGGCCTTTCCAGACCATAGTTATCAGCCCAAGAACAGCTGCTAGCCTCACGTTCTGGGAATTCCAATCAACTACGGCAATCACAGTCAGTCTGTATGTGTTGGCCCACACTGGTTGTTGTCCAACACGAAAGCACGAATCCACGTGCAACCAACACACCCAGTCCAAAAAACGTGGACAGCAGAAGAAGGTAATTTTTATTGAACACCTATAGTTACCTTCCTCTGCTATCCATATTTTTTGCGGCCTTGGCTAATAAGTGTTCAATAAAAGTTACCTTCCTCTGCTATCCACACTGGGTTGTTCAGCCACTCACATAACAAATGTGCCCAGTCTGCTAGTCAGCACACACTGCATGTGCGCATAGCGACGATGAACACCCTGGCTTGGTACAAACAGCCTGGACAGCCATCAGCTTCTCCAGTGATTGGACTGCCAAGAAAGGCACAGCATCCATATTATTGCAGCTTGACACTATGTAGCAGAATGTGGACACTATGTAGCACAATGTGGAGCCGTGACATGATCACAACTCGGTCAGAGTGAGAGTGGCCCCTCAGCATAAAATGATGTGTGCATCCAAGCCATGGCTGTGGCAGATCAATACTATGATGACTCAGCCATTGACCCTACCTCCGACTCATATACATCCTGTGGAAACTGCTTTGTGTCATGTAAAACTCACAATCCACTGCTCCTTATTATGTCCCCTTTCACTCTGAACCTGGGGACAGCTTATGCAATGTGAGGCACAGTGGAAAGTGGCCCAGAGACAGGCTGTGAGTGCATGCTGGCCCATACATAACCTACGTCCCTCACATAACCCAATACAGTGTCCCACCACACAGCTTGTGGCAGTGAGGATTGCACATAGTGCCATGCTTGTACTCCCACAAAAGATAATGTCCCTAGCCATGGACGCTGTGAAACTGGCCAGTGCAGCACATGCACTGTCCTAGGCTGCAGAAGCATTGCCACCCCCCTCTCCCAAAGCGTGTGGAATCATAGTGGGTTGGACATGGGGTTGACTGTTGGAACAGTTGCTGGTGACACATACTCCACCATACTCTGCCTCTTTGTAAACTAACATCATCCTCGTGACTGTCAAACTTGGTGCCCATGAGGAGCCAGTGTGGCTGTCATGAAGGCCCTCTGATGTAACACATGCAGACACTGAGTAGACCCACATAGGTTCTGGCCATGTGAACATAGGCTTTGGCCAGCAATGCCACCTATGAAGGGCATATGCTATTCATGTATGGGACTGTTCCCCGCACACCCACCCCAACATTCACCTCCAGGCACTCCCTTCCCATATGGTGGCAGGCGATACAGAGACAAACATGATGTCCTGTGCCACATTTCGGCAACTGGAAGTGTGCAAGTATTATTCAGAGATCTGTGTCACACTGTCCCAATCAGGAGGTGCATTTGGAATCTCATGTGGGGTAATAGGTAATGTACTGCTGGATGTTTTAGCCAATGATCAGTAGACAATGTTGAAGTGGTGGTTCCTGTGTGTGACTTGCCTGATACGTACCTCCCTGTATGTGCATGCACTGCAAGAATCAAAGGGACCACATACTTGCAATCTGCCAATGCAGAATGGGAAAAGAGCGATATTCATGCAGGTAAAGTGCAGATTCCTGCAAGTGTCAGCAACTGAGGTTATGGATTGGATATTCACAGAAGTAAGACCTCCCCCTGAGCCTAGTTCCCTATAGGCTGCAGCTGTGCCAGGTGGGCGGACACTGTTGCCATGGATACAGCTGTTCTGACAGTTTGAATTATTCTGGCTACTCCTGTGCACATTGCTGTGCCCAGAGGCCAGGAGGCTGTGTCAAAGGCAAGGATTGTAATGCACACACATGTGTCCTCCTTGCTCACTCCAGACAAACCAGCAGATGATTTTGGAGTTGCACAACAGTGTCATGTTGGGAGGTAAGTGTAGGGGAATGTTGTGGTGCTGGGCCTTGTCGATGGTGTAACTGGGACTGCATTACAGCGTCACAGCCACAGTTTGCAACTGCTTACTGCAAACTAACCTTCATCTTGTAATTGGTGCATCACAGAGTATGTGGGCTTGCTGTATAGCTGTCCCACAGCATGTTGTATGCACAGCCATACAGACTGGGCACCACATGCAGGCACAATGCATTGAATAAAGCTCACACTTGTGACACACAAATGACCCTGTTGTGCAAAAGTGGTGCGAGTTGGCATTCCTGCCTGCCCCTTAGATGATCAAGCATATTTCAATGCCTGTTCAGTGTGCAGGCGCTAGCATGCTTTGCAATGCTTGGGCGCTATCAACACTTACTCAGTGTACCAATGCTATCAAGCCTGCCCTGCCATCCAGCCATGGGTGTTGCAGCTTTTCAGTGTGGTAGATGAGTGTGTGGACTGTTGTAGTAGGCACATGCTGATACAGTTCCTGCAACATAGGATAAAGTTAAACACTAAGACATTCAATTCCTGATCCTTAGATAGGTCTTGAATCTGTGACCCTCCTCTGTGTCTCCAGCCATGTGTGTGGAGCCACAGAGCTACCTTGTGGGTTCATCACTCCCTTACTGTCCTTTAGTAAACATAGTAACATATAGTAACATAGTAAATGACGGCAGATAAAGACCAGCATGGTCCATCTAGTCTGCCCAGCACGATGGCAAGCGTAGGTGCACCTGCCGCTCCATGCAGGCCACCCCTCCCCACATTCCTGTTTAGGAGTGAACCCACCACTCCATGCAGGACACTCCTATTTGTTGAGAAATTACCATACCAGTCTGCTATGGAGAGCGAACTGGATCCAGACCTGCACCACACCATCTGAGGTGATGAGGAGGAGGAGGTGCCGTTACCATGCTCCCCATTGGGAGCAGCCAGAAGATTGCGAGAGACAATGCATCAGTGGTCAGGCATTCTCAAGGGTTACCCAGGCACACAGAATACATCAATGGGATCGTGTGTGTACGACAGCTGCAGGACAATATGTACAGATGAGAACTGCTTGTTTCTAACAGCTGGGCTACATCCCATGATGATGGTGATGACTGAGTGGACCTCTGCACCCCTTTAGGCCAACCCAGCAAGCTACCATGTAACTTTTGTTAGCCATTGGTGACCATCATCACACTGATATCGTGTGACCACTGTGGGAATCATGTGTCATCACTGTTGCCACCTCAGATAATCTAACAACATACTTGGACATGCAGGGTGCCACTTATAGTGACCACACCAGCACTGGTGAGGACTGACACACATCATGTGGTATCCATTGATTGTATACTTGGACTGCCAGGTGACTATTCTTCTGCACATCCCATTTCCTGCTGAGCACCCTGACATGAGATATTGTTCTCTCAAACACACAAACAATTATTATGTTTTCATGTTCCTCACTGCGTTTCATCAACACGATACCTGTACATGTTGGGTCATGTATACTACTAGTGCACTATGTAGGACAGCCACCAATGTGTCATAGGCTGTTATATATGAGGCACACCCATACATTGTGTGTCATTTTGCCATCACAGACAGGTCTGTGGCCAATGACCAGCTAAAGCAGAGTTGTGACATCGCGACCCACAGGATGGCTGATCATGAGATGGGGGTATCCTCTATAGATGCATGATGTGCATTCCTTTGTCACCTCCATGCATTTTCCACATGGCCATTGGTATATCTGGTGTCACAGAGATGAAACCTGGTGGAGTCAATATGCACTGTTTTGACCCCTCCCTTTGAATACCTCAACTGACAACATGACTTACCTCCAGTGCATTACAGGTCACATTTCCATTAGTGGCGAGCACATCAGATGAGAGATCCTTGCCCTGTGGGATCCAGCACATGGCTCTTTGTTCATCAGCATTGGCACCTGTACTCCCACATCTGTAGCCATGGGCATGGAGAGACATATGTGGAGGTAGGAGGGGAGCAACACCACACATGATGACTCCTCATTATACGGTTGGTTGGGGTCTGGCCCAGCTGCTCTCCACTGGCACCACTGCCAATGGAACCAGCAATGTCATAGCACAGATGGGCCAGTCAGCATGGAGGAGAGGCTAGGTCATCCTTTGGCACAGTTGGCAGCTATGAGGTGTGAATTGCTGTGCATCCAAACCACTTGCCCAAGCCCAGGAACTAACATTACAATCATGTTTGCAAACTCCTCTGACTATTCCACTCTGCAGCCACATGGTTGACCAGGACAGTGTTTGCAACTTCTGTGCATCTATCACGCCAACAATATCTAGATGGTGCCATTGTGTAGGAGGGTGTCTTGTTGGTACTATCTGGATACTATTGTTTTAGGTTTCACACTTTAGGTGTGTCAATACGCTCTGTGCCTGGGATGTTGCAAATGATCTGTTAAGATTCTTGTCACTCTATCTCACTGGAGGACTTGAACAGTCATGATTGTGGTCTCCTCCGGATTAGGTATTTGGTACTGGTTGAACTGACAACATTCATGACATCACTTTGAGATGAGATGACAGCTGCTGGGTAGAACACCAAGGAACCATCGCTATCTACCCTTCACATTCCCACAATCGATACCAGTACACTGTCTACAGATTGGGTTCCAGTGTTAGCTCTGTGGAACCAGCTCAGGGTACATTCTGAGATATCAGCAATCAGTTCAAGGGTCCTTCCAGCCTATCCCATGACAAAGGATTTGTTGATACAAGGGGCATTCATGGGTCTGCCAGCATGAGTTAACACACCTAATGGCTAGATACTTGTTGTGAACACTGACAGGAACACCTATCAGAGACACATCCTGCACAGTGTGAGTGCATGGAGATGTTCAATACAGCAACACAACCCATTGGTCTCAACTCAGGTATTCTCAGGTTGTGGCTATGCCTTCCAGCAGCTATCTGCAGATGTCTGTGGAATGGCACAATGGTCACTTCCGTGGACTTCTCCCACCTGGTGGACCAGGCTTCTGTGACATCAGTGGAACCAATGCCATCCTTGCTGCACATATTTGGGACTTCCAGATTTTGTGTTCGTACAGGCCAGATTGGTATTGTGGATCCAGTGCCCATGGCCCCATCCTATGGATTCTGTCCTTCATAGTTCCTCCCCATGGCTGCCTGCTAGGTACCTAGTTTATGAGATCACCTGAGAGGGTGGAATGTCCTGCTGTTCCATTCCACCCCACATTGGCATATCTGGTGGAACTATGACTGTTGGGTGGGGATATTCACTGCTCGGTACCTGGGGTTACCTCAGAATGCTAGTCAATGATGTGACCTGAGCTCTTCAGAGTAGCCAGTCCATACGCTCAACAGCTGTCCTGGCATGGACAGGGAACCCATAACTGAACCCTTCTCTACCGGGCACATTAGACATCAATATTTCACTGGCTAGGCTCCAGATTCTTACATGGGAGACTATTTATTATAGGACACCACCCACAACATCATATAGGCAGGCCCACAATGTGGGAGGACATGGCACCGGATGCCTCTCCATTTTGCATAACAGAGATGTGACCTCTGGTTATAGGGAGAGGTGTGACTGTACCATCACCCAGATGGGATGGACATTTCTTCCTGTGACCTTCCCTCACTGACCAAGGACTGCAGGGTGTCCTAGAACACAAGACCATGACAAGGATATCTGACCACTTGACCAGGCACCATAGCAGGGGCCTTGGGCATGGAGGCCACATCTCCTTCCTTCCAGGTTGGTTGATCCTAGGGAGCTCAGATTACATTAGACCTACTGACACCAGGTACATTTCCTGCGGGGTCTGGACCTGCTACATAATCCTGTCTGCCTTCCATGCAACCCTGCCATGAGAGGCCATGTGCTCAGTAAACACATCCAGCAATATCACAAAGATTCCTGTCAGGATCCCCCCTATATGACTAGACAGAGTTGGACCATGGACCCCAAGAAAGAAAGCCCTGGGATATATGGTGTACCCAGGTCAAGGGCAAAGGTTCCTCTTGGTCATTTGGTAACATGGGCCACATATCTTTCCTTAGCATCTGCACAAATGCACAAATAAGAACATAAGAACATAAGATATGCCATACTGGGTCAGGTCAAGGTCCATCAAGCTTAGTATCCTGTTTCCAACAGTGGCCAATCTAGGTCATATGTACCTAGTAGTTTCCCCAAAAGACACAGGTTCCACAATGCTTGTATTGGGTCAAACAGTGATATCCTGGGTCCCTTTTTAATAATGGTTTATGGACCTTTCCTTGTCCAAACCTTTTTTAAACCCAGCTACATTAACAGCTTTTACTACATCCTCCAGTAACAAATTCCAGAGTTTGATTGCAAGTTCACTGAAAAAAATATTTTCTCTTATTTGTCTTGAATAGTTTACCCTGTAGCTTTATTGCATGTCCCCTAGTCTTTCTATATTCTGATGGCGTAAACAATCGATCTACATCTACCTGTTCCACTCCGTTCATTAATTTATACACTTCTATCATATCTCCCCTCAGCCGTCTCTTTTACAGGTTAAAGAGCCCTAACCTTTTTAGCCTTTCTTCATAGGGGTATCCTTCCATTCCCTTTACAATTCTGGTGACCTTAGACATTAGATCAACATATGTGGTATCAAAGTCACATATTCTCATACAATCGTACTTACCAGCAAGAGGTGGTCCCTAATCTGGGCCTTATGTGCCTGGTGAGATGGTCCAACCCATTCAGCCAAGCAGTGCATCCTGTCATCATGCCCCCCCAGTGGCTGTGAGACATCAGCTAACACCATATGAAGCTCAGTTCATTCACATGTTTATATAAACTTGTGGAGGTGGGGTAATGTAACACATGCAGATGTTATCCACCAACAGATACAGATACTAGGAATGCCAAGATGGCAGTCATATGATATGTGTGTGCAGACCCATGGAATACAACAGACCCTCAGTACACATAGCATCTGTGACTGCTCACGCTGCCTACAGAGAGATCCCCACTGTTTCTTTGGAGATCTCTATGTATTTGTTCCCACCAGTCCACAGAATGTGGTATGTTGATCATTGACCTATGATGGTTCTAATCAAAGTAGGTTGACCAGAGGCATTTACTACTGGAAAGCTACACACAGAGCAATACCAACTGCAACATGTCAATGCTACTTCATTTGCAAAGTGGGCACCTGCTTAGCTTGTGCCCACAGTGACTATGCCTATGGCAGATGATACTTGGCATGGGCAGTGTCACATCTGATTGGGCAAGTGCATGGATAGTTGACATAACACAGCCCCTCCCCTGGGAAGACCACATCTCCTGACAATCAATATTCTCATCCACATTTTGTATTCTCCCCAGCTATGCTGAGATGCACCCATGCAGTACCAATCAGTACACTGACATTTGAGTATGCACTGATGATTCATAGACACCAGTCTCTGTACAGTGTCACAGCTGATGTCTCCATATATGATGCACAGTATGTGCAGGAAGGCAAGGGGGTGGAATAAGGTCACTGTGAATAACGTGGGATGCACATCTGAATCAGACATGCAATGCTGCTATTCATGTTTTGGCATGACCACCTTACTGTGTGGCTCTATTTCTTATTGCAAGCCCCATTAGGGTGATCAAGTTGCTCCAGATCTTGGGGACGCCCTTATCCATTCCTGGTTTTACCTTACTAGCTACATGGACTTGACATCTGGATTTCCTTGGAGAAATCAGCAATGTGAACCCAGGACTGGATCCATAGCAGCTGGAGCCAGTTAGCCACCCTAGCCCCATTCACATTTTGGCTGCTCAGGTGCCCAGCCTGGCCTAGTATCTTTACTGTGTGGCTCTCTTTCCCATAACAACGCCATTCTGATATTAGCTCTTCATTTGGGTGGTCAAGTGACTCCAGATCTTGGGGACACCCTGATCCATTCCTGGTTTTAAAGTACTAGCTGCATGGACCTGCTATCTGGATTTCCTTGCAGAGGTGAGCATTGTGAAACCAGGAATGGATCATGGTGTCCCTGCAAGCTGGAACTAGTTGGCCTCCCTCAACCACTTTCTGATATTAACTTTTCAGGTGCCCAGCCTGGCATGTGTGGCCCACTGCTCGCAAATGTAAAATAATAAGTCGTCATTCACCCAGTAACCAGCCATGTCCATATTGCCCCTCCTCGAATTGTTTGAAGAGTGCTGAGTGATGCAGGATGTAGGAATTGTGGGTTGACCCTGAAAACCTGGGCAGCACTTGAATATGTGCATGTTTGCATCGCCCATGACCTGCACATTCAGGGACCGGTAGTGCTTCTGGTTACGTAACACCGCTTCCCTGTCTCTGGGTGGGATAAGTGCCATATATGTGCAATCAGTGGTTTCCATCACATGTGACAGACCCACAATTCTGTGAAATTGCTGTTTGAGGGTCACCCACTGTTGCCTTTCATTAGGAAATACAATGTAGTTCCTGACCCAACTGATCATGGCTTGCAGTACTTGGTGGAGGCATCTGCCAAATGTGGCCCTAGACATTCCTCCTTCTGCAGCCACAGATGTTTGGAAGCAGCCAGAGGCAAAGAAATGTAGCACACTCAAGAGCTTTGTCAGCCCTCGTATGGGTGTAACCAGGCTGTAATAGGCTCGAGGTCAGGTCTGAGATCCTCATAAAGCTCGCTTATAGCCTCTGTGCTCAGCCTGTAGAGGGCGATCACCTCATTTTCAGGGAGGCTGAGGAGGGTGGCCCTGTTTCTGTAGATATGGGGCCTTCTGGGCTGGACTTCCCTCCTCCGAGGATGCAGTGTCCGCCGCTCTCAAGACACATTGGCCCCCACCACCTGAGCAGGGGCAGGGGGCAGGGGCTGGCCCAGGTGTTGTGGAACCTCCTCAATTGTCTCTCATTCTTCCCTTTCTAGCCACGATGCAACCTCTGCCACAATGTAGTAGGCCATGCTATTAGTAAGGCACGGGTTCCAGGCCACAGTACTTTATAGGCTGGACTGTGGATTGGCCCTGCTGCACACACCTGGAAGTTGTTTAGCTATTGCAAACATCCGTTAGTGGGGACTGGGCCAAGGTAACGCCAGCTGTGAGCTGGTGTTCTGGTTCTATGCAGCTGCACTGCTAACACCCACTAATCGGGACCGGCATTAGCAAACCCCCGCAGAACCCGCCCACTTCTGCCCAGTCACCACCCATTCTCCGCCTCGTTTGCCTTTGCCAGGCGCTGCCAGGTTAGCTCCCATTGTGGCTTCATTATGGGCGCTTTACGCTGCACAAACTGATACAGGGTGCCCATACCAGCCACAGATGCTTTTAGCGCCGTTTAGTAATAATACCCCTTAGTTCAGTAGTGCAAGTGTGAGTTTTCCATCTTTGGAACATTTGTTTCTGTGGCCATGTTTGGGGGCCTTGGAATTGGCTACAGTAACCCAGGCACTAATTACTTCATGCCTGGACTATTGTAATAGAATATATATAAGAATTTTCCATGCTATCAGTAGCAAAGGCTTCAACAGGTGAACAATTCTGCACAAGTCACCAATCCTGCCAGGTATTTTTGACCTGGGTTGGTCACTGTTGGAAACAGGCCAACTGACCTAGTATGGCAAATCTTATGTTCTTATGTACACCTTTTAACAAATACTAAATTATATGAGCAAATTTAGCTAGTCAATGGCAGAATTCAAATTGAGAGCCCCAAGCAAAATATCTGAAAGGGGCCCCAAAACAATGGGGAATCCACCTCAGAAAATTTGGGAATGGCTATATATTCCTTTTTCTCTGGGCCCACCTGCAATGCATCTAGTTAATGAAGTCTCTGCATTGGCTCCCTGATCGGTGTAAACATTTAATTTTATTTATTTATTTATTTATTTATCATTTGTATACCGCTACTTCCAGCGATCAGAAGCGGATAACTTAAACGTAAACATAACTATGGTTACAACTAAAGTGAGATAAACTTATAATTGGTTGGCACGTGATAATCATTAGATAACAGGTGATTAAAGTAAAGGGATAACATATATACAATTTTAAAAGGGATAATATATATACAATATTGGGTCGTACATATATATCATGTATGATAATATAATACAAGTTTATATGAAAAAGTCGTGGCTGTGCTTATTTTGGTTCCTAAGACAGATTGATTCATGCTAGCAATTAGGAGTGTTCATTATGTTTAAGTTTAACATTTAAACGTTTAACATTGATTCATAAAATGTTGCATGATAAGGCACTCCCCCAATTCATCATTTGGCCACAGTTCAACATTATGTTCCCAATAGAATTGTGTGCACTTCCAAGCAATATATATGCAGAATTCCAAATGGCATTAGACTGGTAGCTACCAAACAGTGTGCTTTCTCATGTATTGGGCTTGCTGTCTGAAATAATCTTCCAAGAAACATTTGGTCAGTTTTCACTTTTTTAATAAATATTTATTCATTTTTGGGTGTATTTTTGTTCACATAGTCACTTTAATGCATGCTAAATTTTTAGGGCATGCTGACAAATTCAGGCATGCTAAGTTGATTAGTGCACATTAAATCAATTTAGTGTGCATAATATTTTTTAAGGCGCACTAACAAACTGAACGCACACTAATAAATGCACACCCCTATTATTTCTGAAACATTGTAAGTCTTTATTGTTTAAATTAATTTATGATTAACTTTTTATTTTTATCTATTTCATTGTAGTGTTATGTCACTTTCTTATTGAGTTTTATGTGTTTATACTACAAACCACTTTGTAGCTCCTTGAGGGCAGGCAGCCTATAAGTTGGTTAAAATAAATAAATAAACAAATGAATAAGTAAATCATCTATCAAATTGACTTTGATTTATTTCAGCTCCCCTGCCTTTTTATTTCATTATGCAACATACATGCAACATCTTCACCAAGGTTTCCTTCATTAATAGAGCAATAGGACATGTGAGTATGCATGGAACACAATCCCAGATAATTGCATGAACAGTATCAGATTTCAAGAAGACATGAGATAAGCACAGAGGATCATTTGCTGCAGAAAAAGAGAACTGAAAGCAGAGATGAGCTGTGGCCTATGGCATTACAAAAGGAAGCAAAGTGAGCAGACTAGATGGGTCTTTATCTGCCATCATGTTCTATGTTCCTATGCTAGTATATTTCAGAAGGAGCAATTTAAAATATGATGCACAAGAATTACTTTTCTCATTCACACAAAAGGAAGCATAATTAAAGGGGTTTTAAATATGGACACATGGAATGGCACAATGACATAAAAGCATTCAACTGATCACTTGACAGCTATGAGATGATGCTTCCTCAGGTGTTATTCTCGGAGGAAACGGCTTTTTACAGCTGTAAAATGATTGCTGGTGTGCATTTTCGCCTTGGTTCTACTTTTTTGCCCAGTTGCTATCACAGAGCAATCACTGAAACCTCTGTCAGACTGATTCAGTAAATTGTGCTATTACATTGACATGCAATAACATATATCATACACCATGACTTCCATTATTTCTAGGTGGCTATGTTTATTAATAGCATGTGTTATCACATATTAACACATTGCAATACCATAGCACACTTTAGTGAATTATCCTGTTCATTCACTGTCACATATTCCTGTTCCTTATTGTCTGGACTGTAACAGGAACTGCAGCTATAAATTTCTGAGTGTTTTATGGTTAATGTTTTGTTGGCTTACTTCGCCATGCTGATGATACCACAATTACTGGCTGAAAGAGAAGATGATCTGAAACATTTGCTTCTCACGATCAAAGATCATAGTCTCAAAATGGGCCTGCACCTTAATGTAAAGAAGACAAAGATCTTGACAACTGGCAAAATCAACAAGTTCATCTTTGAAGGAGAAGAAATTGAAATTGTGGACAACTTTAACCTCCTTGGATCAACTATCAATAAAGAAGCAACAAGCAGTCAAGAAATCCGACCACGCATTACTCTTCGCAGAATGGCTATGAGAGACCTAGACAAGATTCTCAAGAGCAGAGATGTCTTTCTCCATACAAAGATTCAACTTGTTCATGCCATGGTACTTTCAATAACATCATATGGATATGAAAGCTGGACAGAGAAAAAGGTAGACAAGAAGAAAATTGATACCTTTGAATTATGGTGCTGGCAGCGAATACTGCATATACCATGGACTCCCGAAGAACAAACCAGTCAGTACTAGAGGAGACCAAACCTAAGCTTTCTTTATAAGCTCAGATGACAAAACTTCGACTTTCATACTTTGGACACATCATGCGAAGAGAGAGATCATTAGAAAAAGACATCATGCTTGGCAAGATAGAAGGTCAACGCAAAAGAGGAAGGCCAGCAATGAGATGGAGCAATACAATAACAGCAGCTACGGGTACCAGTCTGTCAACAATGAGCCGCCTGACTGAAGACCGAACACAATTTAGGACAACTATCCAGAGGGTCACCATGAGTCGACACCGACTCGATGGCACTTAACAAAGCTTATTTTACAAAAGGGAAGATGGGTTATGAGATTGCTTATGTGTATGCGGTCCTAAAAACCTTTGTGTTTGATGTTTGAGAAAGTGCTTAGGGGCAAAAGGAAACATACATGGAGGAGACCCAGGAATACAGCTGGCTTCTCTGATTCAGAAGTGCATAGACATCCAACCCTTCCCTCATCTATATCCACCTTGTAATGTAGGCACAACAATGGCTGCAGCACACAGCCCATTATTGCCTCAACACTCACAGACATGAGTGCTGCAGTCTTCATATAAACAACCAACAACTGGTAAGCTGAAAAAAGCTTTTGCAGCTCACGCTGGAACGTAATTTTATAAAGTCGTGCAAGGTTAATGCATGGGTTGCCGCACATCTATCATGCCTATTTTATAAAGTCAAGTAAGCACGTGCTTAACTTTTTAAAATAGGGACGTAAGTGGTGGGATCAGTTATACCAATTCTAGGGCTGGTGTAAATATCCACACCTAGATTTTTAAGAAACCCACGTAAGTTATAGTATTTTATAACTTACATGTGTAGATTTGCGCTGCATCCCTTTCACGCCCACAGTAATAGTGCACACCATTGGCCTGATACGCATACTTACAGAATGGCACCTAGCTAAAGTGCATGTGTAAAGGCCCATCCATGCTTTTAAGTCATCGAAAATATGTGACTTACATGCATTGATGTCACGTAACTTTGTGCGGCTCCTTATAAAATTACCTTCTGAATGTCTACAGTGATCTTTGACTACTGTATATTAATAATGTCAATGACTATTTTTATCTGGAAAATTATTGCATGGAAACATTTCTTTTGTCTAAAGAAAGGTATTTTTTTAAATGTTCAACTTTATGATGCTGTATCTCCTCTGTCATATCCCCCTCTCTCTGTCAAAGTATCTCTTTTTCCTATGTCTTCACAGCCCTGCAGTACCCTGTGTTAGCCTTTGTAAATTTGAGTTCTTCCCCCTCGAAATTTACAAAGAAGGCTAACACAGGGCACTGCAGGGCTGTGAAGATATAGGAAAAACTGGCTTGTTGCTTGCCACTGAGAGGAGCTTTTTATGGGAGGACCCATGCTTTTGGAGTTAATCAGGGGCTGAGTTTGGGAACTACCAGTGATGTCTCTCTTTAAAAGTATTTGGGGGACTGACTGTTCCACATGTCACATCCACCTTCTACAGTAAGCCCTCCTGCCTTTAAATTGGTTGTAAAAGATGCTACTAGTAAAAAAGGCCCAAGGAACTTCTGTGCATCAAAGAAACCTCAGGCAGTTTCAACCACCTAATAAAACTACCATTAGAATTATTCAATAGCATAATTCAACAATGCTTTCACTATAGTATTAAAATCTGAGGTTTATACAAGATGGAGCAGAATCTCAACATTAAACATACGTTTACTTCTGTGAAACATACTCCATATCTACAAAACCTCCCCAACCACAGATGCATACAGTTGTGGTCAACATTATAGACACCCTTGCAGCTCAACCCCTTAAGGGCTTATTCCGTTCTGGACGTAGATCCCCTCAGTACGTCTGGTCTGAGCCGGACGTACAGAGAGGGATCGCAGTTCTGATCCCGCAGGGCACATCTAGCTCCACGGGATCAGAATCCTGAAGTCATGTACATGCAGGCTGGGACTGCTATTCAGTCCAGCCTGCATGTACATGACAAGCCCGACTAACTCAGTCAGGGCTTTTAAATGGAGCTGCAGCGCCATGGCATCCAGACTTTTATTCCTATGACTTCTATTTTATTCTGGAATGCTACTAGAATGTTTGGAAGACTTTGAATTTACAGCCTCTATCACAGGCAGAGCTTCTGCTGAAACACCATGGTGCCAGCAGTGGGAGGTGTTGAGCATATTCAAGTAATGGATTAATATGAGTCTCTGCAAGACTTTGGGACATTACCGTGAAGAGCTGTTTTGGTGAAGCTTATGAGGTAAGTACTTTTACTTTTTGAAACTGTGGCTTTTGGACTTCATTTTTGATATTGAGTCCAGGGGCGGCTCTATAATGAGGCCGAGTGTGACGGTGGCCTCAGGCGGCAACTTTTTTGGGGCGGCAAAAATGCCCTCAAAAAGGCTGCCTCACACGGCCTTCAAAATTGAAACAAAAAAAAAGGGCTGGAAAAGCTGCTGCCACTGCTTTTTGGCAGTGGCAGAATCAACTGCCCTGTGGCCCCCCATGATGCCGCGGAAGAGCCCTGCCAATGCCCCAGCTCAACTTTGCAGAGCTGCGAGAAGAAACAGCATTTCTCTTCTTTCCCATGGCTCTGTTAAAGTTGAGCCCACCAATACTGAAGGTAAATGAAGTATTTCCTGTCTGGCAGTGGGCTGATCAGGGGGAGGGTTAGGACTGGTAGTGGGCTGATGGAAGGGCTAGCACTGAAAATGGGCTGATGAGGGGAGGGGGCTAGAACCAGAAATGGGCGCTTAAGGGAGGCTAGGACTGGAAATGGGCTGATCAGGGGAGTTAGGACTGGAAAGGGGCTGATTAGGGGGGCTAGGAATGGTAATGGGCCGATTGGGGGAGTTAGAACTGGAAATGGGCTGATTAGGGGGGCTAGGACTGGAAATGGGCTTATCGGGGGGGGGTTAGGACTGGTAATGGGCTGATGGAGGGCTAGCACTGGAAATGGGCTGATCAGAGGACTAGCACTGGAAATGAGGACTGGAAATGAGCTAAGACTGGTAATGGGCTGATTGGGGGGCTACCACTGGAAACGGACTGATGGGGGGCTAGGACTGGAGTGGGCTAATAAGGGGGATAGGACTGGAAATGGGCTGATGGGGGAAGAGAGCTGCTGGCACTGGAATAAGATTGGGGCTAGAACTGGAAATGGGCTGATGGGGGGAGGGGAGTGCTGCTAGCTCTGGAAGAAAACTAGGGGCTAGGACTAAAAATGGGCTGATGCAGGGGATGGGAGAATAGGACTGGAAGGGAGTGGATGCTGAGAGGGACTGCTAGGGGAAGGAGGGGGCAAGAAAGGAGCTGACGTGGGTGAGAGAGGTGGGGGAGGAAGGGAGCTGACATGGGGGGGGGGAGGTGGGGCAGGAAGGGAGCTGACAAGGGGGAAGGAGGTGGCTAGAAGGGAGCTAACACCCGGGGATGGTACTGAAGGGGGATTGGAAGGGAGCTGACACTTGGGGATGGGACTGGTAGGTGGCTGGGTAATGGGGAGCAGGCTGGAAGGGAGGGGACACTGGGGCTGGAAGGGAGCTGACATGTGGGGATGGCACTGGAAGGGGGATGGACAGAGGGTAGAGTGACTGAAAGGGAGCTGACGGGGGTAGCACTGAGAGTGGAAGTGAACCGATACCTGTGATAGTATTTGGACTAGAAGCTGGACAGTGGGGAGAGAGGGGAGACTGAAAAGGAATGGACACCAGAGGCAGTCCTGGGAATGCAAAGCAGTTGACATTGGAAAGTACTGGGAGGGGTGGACTTGAAAGGGGGCTGATACTGGGGAGGGTTACTGGGACTGGAAATAGGCTGATGGAAGGAAGTGAAAAAACAAAAGAAGAGATAAGAAATGGCAGATGGACCATAGACCATAGGAAGAGAGCTAAGAGAAGACAGGAAAGCAGAAGTCTCAGATCAGGACCAGCATGATCAGAGAATAAAATGGTCAGACAACAAAGGTAGAAAAAATAATTTTATTTTCACTTTAGTGATTGGACTTTGTGCTAACTTTATATTTTATACAGTATAGGGAACTGCAGCTCTTATTTATCGATGTTGCACTGCATGCAGAGTCTGACGTTTTGGGATTTCAGTTTAATTTTTTGTCTACATATTTTTATTTTAAGTTGTAGTCACTTATTCTTGGTGAGGGTCTGGGTTCTGAGTGTATGACTGAGGCCAGGTGTTCTGTTAACGTCAAGTTTGTATATAGGGATCTATACTGTACTTTAGCAATTTGACTCATTGAGCTTTTCAAATAGTTTTATGGATGTTCTAGGGCCTGCTGCAGTATTTATAATGCTGCTTTTTTGTGGGTAGGTCCCTTGTATGAGTTTTGTAAGTTTATGTGTAAGTGGCTTTTCATTAATCAAATTTAATGTTTTATTATTATGTTTGTTTTATTGTAACATCTGTTATACTAAATTACATGTGTATTTTTAGAAGCTACCTAGGAATTTAGATGGGTGGCAGTATACTAAATTTATGCACATGATGCCGCAGTGAGTTTTTGCACATAGCCCTGCATCACTGGGAGATAGAGGAAAGCAGAAACCTCAGGGGGCCTACATGATCAGTGAATAAAATGGTCAGACAACAAAGTTCAAAGAGAATTTTATTTTCAATGTAATTATCTGACTTGGTGCTTTCTTTATATTTTATACAGTACATGGAAATGCATCTTTTTCTATTTCTCTAGTATTGCACTGTATGCAGAATCTGGCTTCTTGGGATTGCAGTTTAATTTTTATCTACATGTGTTTATTTTTAGGTTATGATCTCTTCTTCTGTACTTGGTGAGGGTCTGTGTTTTGAGTGTGTGACCAAGACCAGGTGTTCTGTTAACATGGAGTTTGTATGTAGGGATCTGTACTGTAGTATCTGAATTGTTCAGCTCTTCAAATAGGTGTTTGGATATCCCAGGGACCACTGTAGTATTTACAGTGCTGCTTTTTTTGGATGGGCGCCTTATGTGCGTTTTGGAAGTTGGTGCTGATATGATCTGGTATGGTAGATTTGGTCTATAGATACTCAGTGACTTTGTTGTAGGATTTTATTTTAGTTCATAATATGCCTGGTACTGGAGAATGTTTGTTGCTGTTATAAGATGATCAGAATCAGATTTTGTTTAAGATACTGAGTTCTGTGGGTGAATGTCCTGGTTCTGTTCTGCACCCACTGTTGAAGGGGATTCTGTGGATGCAAAATATATGTTCAAAAATAAAAGGCAAGAACCATAATGCAGTTTATAGCAACAAAATAAAAATGAGTTATAATTGAGTTGTATAAACTGTGCTGTGGTTCCCATTCTCTTTTAGTTGTTTGGTGTGCAAACATCTTGTGTTTCCTCCATATAATCTAATTGGCTTTTTGGTTTGGTTCAGTCCTTGCCTCAGGCAGCAGATTGCAAAGATGCATCATTCCAAACCATGTGCTCTTAGGCAACTGTCTGTTCCCCCCCCCCCCCCCCCCATTACCTAGTTTAAAGCTGCTCTATCTCCTTTTTAAAGGTTAATGCCAGCAGTCTGGTTCCACCTTGGTTAAGATGGAGCTCATCCTTCTGAAAAAGCCCCTCCTTCCCCAGAACGTTGCCCAGTTCCTAACAAATCCAAAACCCTCTTCTTTGTAGCATCGTCTCATCCATGCATTGAGAGTCTGGAGCTCTGCCTGCCTCTTGGGTCCTACATGTGGAACAGGAAGCATTTCTGAGAACGCTACCCTGGAAGCTCTGGATTTCAACTTCCTACCTAAAATCCTAAATTTGGTTTCCAGAACCTTCCTCCCACACTTTCCTATGTCATTAGTACCAACATGTACCAAGATAGCAGCCGGCTCCCCATCACTATCTAAAACCTTATCTAGGTGGCAGTGCGTGAGGTCCACTACCAGACACCAGACAGGCAGGTAACCAGGTGATCCTCTTGTCAACCAGCTACCCAGCTGATCTGCAAACCCCAATGGTAGAAGCAGTCATAGATATTGTTGTTGTTACAGAGATACAGTTGTGGTCAACATTATTAGCTTCCTTGCATTTTAGATATGTTATGTATAATATCTTGTGAAATAATTGGAAATATTCCAACTGTATGTCATCATAATATTTTAATGATATATTCAAAGGTATACAACAAAAAAAAGATGTCTGTGCAACTTAGATGTAGTAATTTCTGAGAAAAAAAAACAAAATGTGACCTGGACAGAATTAATGGCACCCTTCACTAATATTTGGTTGCACAACCTTTGGCAGTGATAACAGCCTCCAAACATTCCTTGTAGCCATCTATAAGTTTTGTACATCTGTCTGCTGCAGGTTTCTCCCATTGTTCAACTGTGATTTGTTCCAGTTCATAAATGTTTTCAGGATTCCTTTTACCAATGGCAGATTTCAGTTCTTTCTGAAGGTTCTTTATTGGACTGAGATCAGGACTCATTTTTTCCTTTTCAACCATTTTTCATTACTTTTGGATGTATGTTTTGGGGCATTGTCCTGCTGGAGGACCTTTGACCCAGACCTAGATTTCACTCCACTGCTCCTCACTACCTTCCCTCTCTCCTCTCTCCTCTCTCCCTACACCCCTCCTCGTGAATTCCACTCTTCCTCTGGCTTTCTTCTCTTTATGCCCTTTTCTTCCACTGCCAACTCCAGACTTCAATCTTTTCAATTTGCTGCTCCTTATGCCTGGAACAAACTTCCTGAGTCTTTGTGTCAGGTCTCTTCTCTCCCCCTTTTCAAATGCATGCTTAAAGTTTACCTCTTCAAGGCTGCTTTTGGATCCTAATCCCTTGTTCTCCTTGTGTCTCCTTTCCCTATTTAGACCCCTTGTTTCTCTTGTATTGTAGTGTCTGTATTCATTAGATTGTAAGCTCTACGAGCAGAAACTGTCTTCTTTCTATATCTGTTTGTACAGCACTGCATATGCCTTGTAGCACTATATAAATGGTTGATAGTAGTAGTAGTAGTAGCTTTTTGACACTAGGGGGTATGTTTACTAAACGGCGCTAAAGTCGCAGCTGCGATGTTATCGCACGATACGTGACGTTATCACGCGATAATGGCACATTACTGTGTGAGAACATCACATATCGCACGATAATGTGTCCGGCGGCGTTAAGGTGCGCAGAGGGCGGAGTACGGCTTCCCAGAGGGCGGAGTACGGCTCCCCAGGGGGGGAGATAAGGGGACAATGGGCAGAGAGTGGGCGGGGGGAGGCTCCATGCACGCTAACTCCGTGAAATGAAGGTCTGAAAATTAGCGCCAGTGAAAACCTTGTGCTAGAGGCATATTTGCAGGAGAGAGAAACCAGTTCAGTCATCAATGTACAGCAAAGCCAGGGAGATCCAGAAAAGTGATAGGAGTGATACATGTGCAGCAGCAGCATAGTGGTCAAGTACGAGAGGGCACGACGGTGAAGCTGCAAATGGGGCACAGGGGGCTGAAGGCCGGACATGCAGTGGGGCAGCTGGGGTACAGGGTGGACTAGGCAGATGCCTAGGTGGCACATAGCAATGAAGAAACTGAAAATCAGCAAGACAGCAACCGACCAAGGGCAAACATGCCCACGAGTGTGTGTCATACATTGCCCCAATGGACATCAACCAGCAGGTACCCCAAAGGCCACATAACATTGGCAGGCAGTGCTGTGGGGAAGCATGCATGTCCATGTAGGCACCCCTACCCAAGAAACCACACCATAGGCAGCCGCCTAACGGCACACTAGATGAGCTGAGACTGCGCACCACCAGCACAACTGGAAGAACAGCATGTCAGCATGGTGGCATAGGGGTGCTGGCAGTGGAGGGGGCATTGTTATCTGCCCACAGCAGACCAAGGCCAAGCCCTGTCCAGGTGGGTGGCGTGCAGTCCAACAGACAAGGTCTGTCTGACGAACAGTAATGGTATCCCCTGGGAAGGAACTACCTCTGTGGCAACAGTTTGGTACAGTACACACAGTCAGTCAGTGTGTACAAGGGCAGCAGGTCACAGATTCAAGTCCCAGCTGTGGCTCCTGCAGGCCATGTCCCAATATTTTACCCTACAGAGCACATGCACAATAATAATGTGCACTCCCCAGAGCAGATGATGGCAACTCCTGTTTCGGAGGGCAAACACCATTCAGGTTGCCAGGCTGTCCATATTAAAAATATGCATGAGATGCATTTGAAGAAACTGCCCCCATTGTATGCAAATGTACCTCATGCATATTCAGTAGGGACAGACTGACAACCTGAATCCTGTTTGAACCACCAGGACTGGATTTGTGAACCTCTGCCCGAGAGCATCACCCAACATGGGCACAAACACACACACACACAAGCTCCACCATCCAAAGTATAATGAAAAGGCAGGCTGTTGTGTCCTGCGCATAGCGCCAGCCCCCACTACTAGCAATTGCATACCTCAGCAATGCCATCATAAACATGGGAACACGTCCCATATACATCAAAAGGTAGCCATGACCAATGTCAGATAACAAAACGTAACTTAAACACAACTCTCTAACAGAGATCAATCATAGCAACCTTACTGATTTATGTGGTGTGTGCCCCCTCATCCATATCTGATAGTGTTTACCACCCTGGAGAGTGTCCCTAACAGTATTGATTATCCTACCAATGCCTGCACGAAGCCCATGACTGGTGTTGCACACAGGGCTGCCAACCACCGCTATCTTTGCATAATGCTCAAATAGTTGTGGTAATCTATGTATGTGTGTCCATTGTTTTGTGGCCACCCACATCCCACTGAGCCCCCAATGTTTGCACTGTTTCTGCTGTTTCCACTGTTCCACCTCCAATGTGCATAATGATGAGCAAGGTATTGTGGGTATGGCCTCTACAGGGCCATTTATCCAGGATGCATCTGCATAGGGCATAGGGCAGTGACTGGGATATTGTAGTGGGCAAATACCATCTGCACAGACAGGGTGGCCACAGCAGGTCATGCTGGGAGGGCACTCTCACTCTGAATGAGCAGTGACCATGGCATCTCAACCTTCCCACATAGTGCCATACTGTGTGTTCAATAGTGATATATGTAAGCTCTCATTCCTGGGGCACATTCACTGACATACTTGCTTGGTGTGAATATCCCATATCTGGGTGCACATTGTTCTTCTGGAAACATGCATTAAGTATGGGCTAGCACACTGTGCAGTCAGCATGTGTCTGGCTGCAACACCTTGCAGGGTACAGCAGGTGCATGCTGACTGTGGCTCTGCTGGTGAATAGCAGATTGTGGTGGTGGGTGGTGGTGGGTGGTGGTGGGTGGGGGGTGGGTGGTGGGTGGTGGGTGGGTGGGTGGGTGGGGGGGGGGGTAGCTGAGCTGATCATGCCAATCACCTGTATGGCTATGGCCCTGGTACAGGTGCCAACCTGCATCAACTGTCAGGTTCCCCCCAAAGGAAGGTGTTTGCTGGTCCCACAGCCTGTCATCCTGTTGCAGTACTGCCCCTAATGGGAATGTTCAGAAGGTGGGTATGTTGGTGCCAGATCATGTCCCCTACCCTGACCCTGAGAGGCCGGTTTGATATGTACATCATCATCATCATGTGAGTTCACACACACCCCTGCTCCGCGAACAAGTGACATGGCAAGCACACTGTCTATGCACCAGTTTTGTTGTATCACAGTCTCCAGGGGGCAGTCATGACTGTCAAATACAAACAGAAACAGGGCATCAAAAAGGCAGGCATCTCTGCAAATACCTCTCACACACTAGCACTGATGGAGACCTTCAGCAAAGCCAGCACAGGCAACTTGGGTACTGTGGACCTGGTGCTGGCCACCCCACCTCAACCTCAGGGTGATCACAGTACATGCTCAATGGCAGGGACAGTGGCAGTAACATGCACGGTCAGTCCCCCCTACCAAGCTGACGTGCTGTTGCATACCCCATTTGTGGAGCAGATGTAGACTGCTGTTCTGCATGTGAATTGCATTATGGGTACTGTTGTCTCCATCCTATCCTGGTTACCACAGTAGACAGTATGTCCGGTGACCTGCCTCCTGTCTGTGGCCAGTCATTGGTATGAAAAACCTCATAGTGATGTAGTACAATGTTTAATGGAATGTCCTCAGTGGCATACATCATGGTTTCAATCCCACAGTGGGCTCCCTGTATGTTTGGGTCTCCCTTATCCCGTGCAGCACCTCATAAGGTTTGTGGGATGACCTGCACTCCTTCTGCAGCCAGCCATTCATTGGATAAACACATGTTGATGTAGCATAATGGTGAAGTTGATGAATTCAGGGTCAGACGTCATGGGACCAATCCCTCAGTGGGCTGCCCTTAGTAAGATTGTCAGAGGCAACTCCCTTGTAGGCCTGTAACAGACACACATATGGTGTTAAACATGTTTTAATGGGAATATTGTTTTAATGTGTAAGTGAAAACAACACCCTCACCTCATTTGCCTACGGTAACGTGGCCTGGAAACTGCCTTAGCTGTGGGTCTCCCCCATCCCAGTAAGCACAGCAGAATGTATGTGCGTTGACTTGCAGTTGTTGTGTAGCCAGCCCTAGCTATGACAACAGCCATAGAGGCATAGCACACTGGTTAGTACAATGACTGTGCAGCTAGCTTCCATGGGTTCAAATCCCCAGTGCAACAACATCCAATAAACTTTACCGTTTATTACCTTGTAGGCTACTGTTGTCAGTATACTGTTGCCATTAGCTTCACTGTTTGTTACCTTACAGATTACTGTTGTCAGTATATTGTTGCCAGTAGCTTCACTGTTTGTTACCTTACAGATTACTGTTGTCAGTATATTGTTGCCAGTAGCTTCACTATTGTCCGTTGCCAACAGTCTTGCATTTACTGTTGCCAGTACCTGTTCCAGTAGCCTGATCTCCCTACTTCTCCCGGACACCATGGCACCTCCCACCACTGTCGCACTATCACATACATTCATCAGCTGCTACATCTTGCTCGCACTGACACAAGTCTCCCAAGCCCTCACCTCCTCCCATAGCTCCATCCCAATCCTTCACAACCCTTGGAAAAGACACCATGACCACTCCAACCACAATACAGCCAGATCATTGCACACTACACACCCTCACCTCATCTACGTGTCCCTCCATCAGGCCAGACCCTCTCAGCACAACCACGACACCCCCCCTCACGACTTGAAATGCGCCCTAATAAATGCCCGCTCTATTAGAAAGAAATGGCCTGCCATATCTGACTTGTTATCCACTCCCGACATCGACATACTATGCATCACAGAGACATGGATGTCAGAAGCAGAGGCAGCAATCCTCCACCAGTTTTTCCCCCCCCCCAACTTCTCCACCCACTCGTGCCACAGAACTGACAGAAGGGGGGGAGGGGTACTTATACTAAGCAAGGCCATTCTACAATTCCAGACAATTGCATCAACCAGCTCCCCCTATCTAGACCACATCACTATAGCGAACAAACATCTCACCATCAACCTACTATATCGAGCACCCTCACCATCACCAGATGAACTCTCCACAATTATTAACCTCGCCTGTAACCCCATCAAGATACAGACCTCGAACTGGATACTAAGAGATTTCAACCTCCCCTCACTCCACGACAATCAAGCCAGAGCCTTCCTAGATGCTCTCGAGACGGTGGGCTACACCCAGCTGATCAACTCCCCCACCCATATCAAGGGAAACACTCTTGATCTCATATTCGCACCACAATCAGTGCCCTGTTCCACATCCAAGATCAACCTATCTCTATGCTCAGTACCCTGGTCAGACCATAGTCTAATCAGATTTGTGATGCCCACACATCCCTCATTCTCCAACCCTCATTCCTCAAACAATCCACCTGCACCAGTCTCAAAACGTTTCCGCCAGCTCAACAGAGAAGAGGTCTTAGAGAAAATACAACCTCTCCACAATACTCATGGATTGAATCTTGATGACATGATTTCCACATGGAACTCATGCCTTAATGCTGCAATTGATCCTCCTGACATCAATGCTTCACATGACAAAAAGAAGAAAGCACCTTGGTATTCGCTCGAGCTCAAGACCTCCCTCCGACAACTCCGACAGCTAGAAAGACGCTGGCGCCACTCCAGATCGACTGAAAACAAGGAAGCTTACTCTACCCAGCTGTGCGCCCACCGAACAGCAGTTTCAAGGAGAATGAGGCAATACCATGCTGAGGTCCTACAACGATCCCTTGATAAGCCGCATGAGCTATTCAACATTGTCAAATCCTTAGCTAAGGAACCTTCGACTGATCAGGCAAACCAGCCTGACCCACAGAAATATGCAGATTACCTGCAAACCAAAGCAAACCAGGCCACCCTACCCGCTAGCTCTAGGTTGCAAGACATTACGCTGGCCTGTACCTACCCAAGTATTGACAGCTACCCAAGTATTGACAGCTACCCACCTGTACCTACCCAAGTATTGACAGCTACCCAATGCTCCATCTCCACCTTTACTACCCCAACTGAAAGAGAAATACAAGACATCATTCTGAACATAAACACCACCACGGCACCAAACGACCCATGTCCAGCATTCTGGATAAAAATCCTACGTACTGAACTCAGCACCTTCCTGACTAAACTGATTGGTACCTCATTCCAGACAGGCATCTTCCCCCGAAGCCTAAAACAAACCTCAATTAGACCATTGCTCAAGAACAATAAACTGGATCCCACAAAGATGGACTCATACAGACCCATCTCCAGTATACCGCTTCTAGCTAAAATCTCAGAGAAAATAGTACACCGCCAACTGAGCCAACATATCGAAGATAATTCACCCCTCGATCCCTGCCAGCACGGGTTTCGCGAGCAACATGGTGTGGAAACCTTGTTAACAATTCTACTCAGCACTCTGATAACAGGGATAGATAACGCCAAACAAGGATTCGCCCTCATCTTTCTCGACATTGCAGCGGCTTTTGACTCCGTCAGTCATGATCTACTTCTGGCCCGCCTTGTCGAAAAGGGAATCCACGGCACTGCCCTCGCATGGTGTACCTCATACCTGCATGACAGATGGCAACATGTCCGCTTAGGTACCTCAACCTCCACCTCATTCCCTCTAACGAAGGGTGTCCCTCAAGGTTCCTCACTCTCCGCCCTATTCTTCAACGTCTATATGCAGCCTATCTGCTCCATCATCAGGTCCTTTGGTATAAACTGCCTAATTTATGCCGATGATGTCCTCATGTTCACCCCAATACATACTGATCACCCAGATCTATCCCGATTATCCTCATGTTTCAACGCAGGCACAGACTGGCTACACTCGCAGAAGCTCAAAATCAACCTTAAAAAGACGGATGTACTTTTCATCAGCAGAGACCAAGCATTTACCCCGCCACCCTCACTGAAAGTACGTGATGCCGAACTTCTCACAAAGTCAACGATCCATTACCTTGGAGTAACTCTCGACCAACATCTCAATTTAAACGCCCAGATAAGCAACATCTCAAAAGCAATTTACCACAAGATCCGTATGTTACGTAACATCAGACCTCTACTTGAGCCAGAGGACTTTCGAACAGTCTTTCAGTCACTGGTGATGCCCCATTTCGATTATGCGAACTCCATTCTCCACGGCCTTCCGAAGTGCACTCTTCAACCTCTGCAGCTAGCAATGAACACTGCAGCCCGAACCCTTCACCAAGCCTCTAGAAGGGAGCACATCACCCCCATCCTGAAAACGCTGCATTGGCTCCCAGTACGCCACAGGATCACCTTCAAAATCTTAGCAATAACTTTCAAAGCCATCAACAAATGCACAGCCAGCGCCCTCTCTGAACTTATTCAACTCACTCCACCCAACAGACTGAGAAGATCTGCCGCCACCAACTCCCTAATACTCCCGAAACCCATCACCAAATGTACTAAAACCACTAGAGACCGCGCCTTTGCTCTATCAGCACCTTCATGCTGGAACAACCTACCAACCAACATCCGTGCCATAAACAACCTTCACCAATTCAGAAAGGCTTTGAAGCACTACCTCTTCCTGCAATGCTTTCCCAACTTAGAAGACATTACGTAGCCACACCTCATCCTTACCCAACATCCATCCAATCGCCCTCTCCGACCCTCCATCCCTCCTTTCCCGGTTAGTCACCTGACTGACCTCAACTCTACACCTCACAACGTCCTTTAAATACATGCATAGATAGATTGAAGAGTGATGTACATAGTTTTACCTGTTCTCCAAGTTCAAATTCCTGTTTATTGTAAGTCCAATGTAGACTTCCCACATTGGAAATTTGTGTTACATGTGAACCGCGCTGATGTTAAATAGTGTGGTATATAAAAAATGTTAAATAAATAAATAAATAAATCATTAAGAGTGTCTGAGGTGTCACCTTTTTGCATGGTTGTAACAGTTAGACACATCTCTGTAGTGTGCGGTAATGCCAACATACCCACTCACCCTAGTCCTGTAGACTACGGTGGCGCTGAGCATGGGCCGTAGAAGGCGCGTCACAGGGCACCACAAGCTAAGGCGCCCTATGATGTGCCCGCTGGCCAACGCCGGGGAGCCTCACTGCCGTAACGTAAACAGCAATTCACCAATTGAATTAACAAATGGCGTGGCGGCGAGATCAGGTGTATGGGCACTGGGAAAGCGGCCCATACCGTTAGCGGCGTGTTTCACTAATCTGATAAGAATACTATGATGTGTTCTGGGCGTCAAAATCCCACGTGTGCTGTGCGCCATAATTGCGCCAGCTAGCGAGTAGTAGCGCGAGATAGCGTGTGTATGTGCGCGACATGGCGCATGCACATGTGCGTCATCGAGCCGTCGCGCATGTGCTGTGTCACGCACGTACACGCGCTATCTCTAGAGTGAAAAAATCAACAGCCGATCCCGGAAGCCCGCATTTACTCGGAGGGAGCTCAGGATCCTCTGCGAACTAATCTGCACCAGACAGAGCCGTCTGTTCCCAGGGGCATCAAAAAGGCAGGACCTTGCACGGGTGAGGAGGGCATGGGTGCGCCTCACCAGGCAGTACAACTGACCTGCCAACTACCCATGTGAAGTAAGTGTATGGGGACAGGTCACACAATGGCGGTTGTGCAACACAATATACAGCAAGCATCACATATCATACATGCAGAACATGGTGGAAATACGGGTCTGTGGGCCAAGCTGTTGCCACTGTAAATGCGTATGGTGTTGATTGCAATCCTGCCCTATCCCCAGAAGGCCCCCAGACCCGATCACACGGGTCTATCACACATCCTGGTGTTATGTTACCTGTGCGTGATGCGGTCTCAAATGTCTGCTCTATCCCTAGGAGGTGTCACACATGGTTACAGAGGTCTATCATAGATCCTGGTGTTAGGTTAACTGCATCTTTTTCAGTCTCACAGCTCTGCCCTAACTCCAGGAGGCCTTGGACCTGATTACAGAGGTCCAGTATAGACTCTGGTGTTAGGTTAACTGCATCAGTTGGGGTTTCACAGCTCCGCCCTAACCCCAGGAGGCCCTGGACCTGATTACAGAGGCTATTATAGATCCTGGTGTCAGGGTACCTGCATCTGTTTCATTTTCCCAGCTCTGCCCTAACTCCAGGAGGGCCTGTACCTGATTACAGAGGTCCATTAGAGATCCTGGTGTCAGGGTACCTGCATCTGTTTCATATTCCCAGCTCTGCCCTAACCCCAGGAGGCCCTGGACCTGATTACAGAGGTCTATTAGAGATCCTGGTGTCAGGGTACCTGCATCTGTTTCATTTTCCCAGCTCTGCACTAACCCCAGGAGGCCCTGGACCTGATTACAGAGGTCTATTATAGATCCTGGTGTTCGGTTAAGTGCATCAGTTGGGGTTTCACAGCTCTGCTCTATCCCCAGGAGGCCCTGGACCTGATTACAGTAGTCCATTACAGATGCTGGTGTCAGGGTACCTGCATCTGTTTCATTTTCCCAGCTCTGCCCTAACCCCAAGAGGCCCTGGACCTGATTACAGAGGTCCAGTATAGACCCTGGTGTTAGGTCAACTGCATTAGTTGGGGTTTCACAACTCTGCCATAACCCCAGGAGGCTCTGGACCTGATTACAGAGGTCTATTATAGATCCTGGTGTTAGGTTAAGTGCATCAGTTGGAGTTTCACAGCTCTGCCCTAACCCCAGGGGGCCCTGGACCTGATTACAGAGGTCCATTACAGATGCTGGTGTCAGGGTACCTGCATCTGTTTCATTTTCCCAGCTCTTGCCTAACCCCAGGAGGCCCTGGACCTGATTACAGAGGGCTATTAGATATCCTGGTGTCAGGGTAACTGCATCTGTTTCATTTTCCCAGCTCTGCCCTAACTCCAGAAGGGCCTGGACCTGATTAAAGAGGTCCAGTATAGAGCCTGGTGTTAGCTCAACTGCATTAGTTGGGGTTTCACAACTCTGCCATAACCCCAGGAGGCTCTGGACCTGATTACAGAGGTATATTATAGATCCTGGTGTTAGGTTAAGTGCATCAGTTGGAGTTTCACAGCTCTGCCCTAACCCCAGGGGGCCCTGGACCTGATTACAGAGGCTATTATAGATCCTGGTGTCAGGGTACCTGCATCTGTTTCATCTTCCCAGCTCTGCCCTAACTCCAGGAGGCCCTGGATCTGATTACAGAGGTCCATTAGAGATCCTGGTGTCAGGGTACCTGCATCTGTTTCATCTTCCCAGCTCTGCCCTTACTCCAGGAGGGCCTGGACCTGATTACAGAGGTCCAGTATAGAGCCTGGTGTCAGGTCAACTGCATTAGTTGGGGTTTCACAGCTCTGCCCTAACCCCAGGAGGCCCTGAACCTGATTACAGTCGTCTATAGCCCAGCTAGGTATGTTGGTGCATGCTCCTGTTGCATTTGGCCACAAATGCCCTATTCACAGGAGGCCCTAGTTGTGACCACAGAGGTAGAGTAGACATCCTGGTTTTATGGTAGTGGCTCTTGGTGATGTGTTCAGGGCCACCCAATCCCCGTGCGACACCAGAACACATCACACATGTTCCAATACAGATATGATGCGTGTAGGTCAGGCAAACACACAGGTGTGTGCCGGACCCCATAGGGAGTTAGAAACACCGCCCCTGTAGACCAGCATGCCTACCCCACACATGGCATGGTGCTGCCATGTCATGCAAGGAGAGCGTAGGAACTGTGTAAGGGTGGTCTGGGGGGTTGCCCAAAGGACATGCACATGTCTGGCGTATCACAACAGACCAGTCCTCAGACCAATCATGCACGCGACAACTAGCAACACAGTACCATGTTGACATCTGTGTGTCCCATGATGCATCCGCAGACCAGGAAATGATACTGATGGAGGGTTGTGGGAATCCCAAATAGAATCCCCTATGTTGCAGGTCAGTGGGTCAATGATTGAGCTGAGTATTGGTCATATGAGATAAGCCGGAGACTGTGGGGTTCATGGCACACAGATATATATATGGGGTGCGCTGTTTGCTCTGAGCCTGATGCACAGTACTGATTACATAGTACATAGACGCACTACGACTATCTATGCTAGGTACTATCACCCAGAAAGAGGGGTCCGTCGCATAAGCTGTCTAGGTGATCTGGGATAGATGTTGACTGCTGTACGCCTCCTTGGGGTATATGGAGGTGAATAGTGGGCGGATGTATGAGCTCATTAAAAGGATGTCAAAGACGACCCATGCTACCAGAGGGGGGATCGCACATGGCACAGACCCCCACATAACATACGAAAACACGTGCTATGGTGTCATTATATTGGAGAGCACATTGATTGTCATTGTGACTGTTATGCCAGGGGGTATGCTGTTTATTCTGCTACCCACCTTCAGCATCTTGCCGTAATGAGGCTGTATGAGCCCGCAGCTCTGCCAGGATCACATCCATGCTGGTGGGTGGGGTGCCTGATGTCCCCAGTGCCTGCAGTGTGTGCTGACTCTCCTCCATCTCCGTGCACTCCATAGCCATCGTGCTGTTGCTGGAGGACCCCAGTGGTGTGTGGACATCCTCTGCCCCGTTCTCTGCCTCGGCCACCATATTGGTTCCTGGGGTCTCAACACCAGTGCTGGCCGCGACCTCAGACTCATCGACCCCTGGCCCCTCAGCATCCTCTGGCTTTGGCACATATACCTCCTCATATGCCTCCATGGCCTGGATGTCACCTGGGGGGTGTAACAGGGTACACATCAAAGATGGCCTTGCGCAGTGCACATATGTACACCTGTGTAGTATATCCCCACGAACAGCAATGTGTTGTCCACCTGTAACTGCTGTCCCTGCACCTACACTGGGGAGAACAC
The DNA here is from genome assembly GCA_033557465.1 of Ichthyophis bannanicus. Lineage (NCBI taxonomy): Eukaryota > Metazoa > Chordata > Amphibia > Gymnophiona > Ichthyophiidae > Ichthyophis > Ichthyophis bannanicus. Next base: position 1,393,459,380 of record CM066031.1, on the reverse strand, counting down.
ATGTGCGTAGAGTGTGTTGCACCTGACCAGAGGGGGGGAGGGGCAGCCTCTTGCGCTGTTGGAGCTGTGCCACATTTGATGTTGTGTTTGGGGGGGATGGGGTGGCAGGTGCCATGCTCACTGTGTGCAGCACTAGGTATGCAATGTGTGGGTGACCTGTGATGTGGGCACAGTGCGACATGTGGCCAGGGTGCTTGTGGGAGCCCTGACTGTGAGTGTGGACTGTCATGGTGTGTGTGAGCGATATCTATGCATTGGCCTGTGTGGTATGCACGGCATGTGATGCAGCATGTGTCTGGGTCAGGCAGATGTGTGTGGGGACTGCCGCTGTGGTAGCCACTGTGCGGTGTGCGGTGTGGGTGGACAGCTATCCAGTACTCTGTGGGGGTGGTGGATTGTTTCGGGGGATGGATGGAGTGCTGCTGTGCATGAGGTTGCACCGTGGGTGGGGGTCATGGGAATATGTCTGTGGCACTGCGTTACCTGTATAGGAGCTAGCCCCAGGTGGTATGGGGGATGGGATAGGTGCAGTTGTGGAAGGTTTGGGGAGGTGCACCCCAATGTCTTGTGATGGTGGATGGGGGATCCCTACTGCATGTTGGCCACTGAAAGGGTAGTATGTGTATGATATGTGTGTGATGTGGTAGTTGGCATTGGTTTGCATCCACCTCATATTCTCAGTGTGGGCGGCCGTTCTCTGTCACTGTTCTGGGATATGTCTATGGACAAGTAATGTCAGACACACATCAGAGCTGCTATAGGTGGGGGGTGCAGGGCCCCCCAGGTCAATGTGTGTTGGGCTAGATGTATGTCCGTCCTGTATGCTCCCCCCTGTCATATTGTGCTGCATGACTGGCTGCAGATGTATGATGTTTCTGTGTGACCTATATGCCAGGTACAACTAGCTGCTGCATGTGCTGGGATCATAGGGTGGAAGGTGTTGGGCCCTCCACGTATGTACAGTGCTCCTTTCTTCTCTTGCACAGTGGAGGGGTGGCTATCCACCTGGGTGATGGACTGCCCCGCCCCCACAAGGTGCTGCTCACCTGTTCAGTGTGCTACCACGTCCAGTACAGTAACTGTCGTGGACACAGCCACAGGTGCCTGTCACAACCACCCTGTAGAGAGCTTGCCAGGTTTTGCTGGTGGTGTGGCCCCCATTTGCCTGTGTTGGGGCACATGTGTTCACGGGACATAGGCCCCCCCACCATCCCGTCCATGGCCAGCATTTGAGGGCCGTGTGCTGCATATCTCAGACCCATCTGCCTGTGGATGGTCGGTGTCCAGCATTTCAGGAAGTCCATGCAGGAAGATGGGACCAAGCCTGTCTGCCAGCTGCTGCTCCAGGGGTGACAGGGTTAGGACAAAGGGGGCACACCCACCGGTGCCCATGGCATGTCGCCTCTCCGCCACCATGAGCACACGGACACCACATTTGATGTCATTGAATCTTTTTCTGAGGCGGTCCAGGTCCCTGGGTGGGCTCCCAACCTGCGCTATGGCTTCCTGTACCTCCTCCCACACATGTATGCGTGTCCCCACCATGGTGCTGGAGCTCAGTCACCCATAGAGTACTTCATAGCGCTCCAGCACACTGGCCAGCAGGATGTGATTCTCCTGCTGGCTGAATCTAACTGCTCTCCTCCGTTCCTCCGCTGGCACTGGGACACGCCTCCATTTGGCACTGGGTGGTTTCTCAGGCTGCCCCTGTGTGGGCTGTGACACACCCGATGGCCCTGCAGCCTACACCTCAGGCCCACCCATCCCTGCCACCCCTGTGGATCGCTGTTCAGGGGTTTCCCCCTCGTCCCCTCCTGATATGGCCTGTCACTCCATCCCCCTGCTCCCTGTGATGTCTTCCTCCCTGTCACACATTCCCACCTCTCCCAGCCCTTGCCTACTCCCCTGCTGCTCGCTTGCCCTTCGCTCCCTCTCCCCTGCTCCCCTGCTCCCCTTCTCACCTCCTCTCCCTCTCCCCTTCTCCTCTCCTCTCCTACTCTCCCTCTCCTCCTCTCCACTCCTTCTCTCCTTCTCTCCCTCTCCTCTGCGCCTCTCCTCTCCTCCTGTCCCTCTCCACTGCCCCTCCCCTCACCTCCTCACTCTCACACCTGCTCTTCAACACACCTCTCCCTCACTCCTGCTGCTCTCCTTACCTTTCCTCTCCTCTCTGCACCTGCTATACCCTGACCAATTGCTCTCCATGCCTGCTCTTCACCTCGCCTACACAAAACCCTCAGCATTTATCACATGTGGAGGCCTTTTTATGCGTTTTACTCAGGGGTGCGGGATTAAGCGTGCTGTGCATGCACTGCAGCACATGTGTGCTATGTGTGCATGTGCTGTGGTGCATGTGTGCTATTTGCTCATGCACGGTGACATGCATGTCACTCTCGCATGCACAGCAGCATGTGTGATGCGTGCGTTATGCATGCGCCATGCTAGGGGCCACTGAATGAGGGAGTTTCCGTGCATGATGCCTGTGATTAGCTGCCCACCCAGTGGATGGCACCACCAAAAGTTGCATGCGCATGACCCCATGCATGCACGCCATGTACGCCATATTCGTGCATGGAGCCCCACGCAACACAAGCACATGGGTCACGGTCAGCCCTTACGCACATGTACAATGCACACAGACACCATGTTCAGGGCATGACACATGCGCAACATGCGCACAGACACACATCAGATGAAAGGTACTTAACCTGTGATGCATACATGGTACACGCTGAGGGTTTTGTGTAGGTGAGGTGTAGAGCAGGTGAGGTGAGGTATTTGTCAGGTGTACAGCAGGTGAGGTGAGGTGCGATGGGGTGGGGTGAGGTGAGGTGAGGTGGGGTGAGGTGAGGTATGGTGAGGTGCAGTGGGGTGCGATGAGGTGGGGTGTGGTGAGGTGCAGTGGGGTGGGGTGTGGTGTGGTGAGGTGAGGTGTGGCGGGGTGAGGTGCGATGGGTGAGGTGAGCAGCAGGTGGGAGGTGGTGTTGGGGTGGTGGGAGGTAGGTGAGGTGGTGAGCAGGTGTAGGGTACAGGGAGTGAGGTGAAGGACATGTACAGGACGGTGTTGGTGGGGTGTGGGTGAGGCGAGTGAAACCCTCTGTCTGTGGTACCTCTGTTTTGATGATGGCTGCCTTTGTGGTGGCTGCAGGTGCGTTGGGGGTGCTCAGGACCCGCATTTTCCTAATGCAGGTGATGTTGTCCACAGTGCTGCGGCACAGGGCATGGGTGCAGACCCGCTGCAAATCCAACCTGCAGCTGTGGAGGCCATACAAGCTAGGGCTGAGCTGGCACGGCGTAGGAGGCATGCCGAGCTGCGCCCTTGCCAGGCTCACCTCTACAGGCCCAGGGCCCAGCTCCAGGACATGCATGATGATCAGGTGATCTCCCTGTACCGTCTGGATACAGTAGCTATTAGGGAGCTCTGAGGATCTCAGACCTGACCTCGAGCCCCTGACCAGTCGGTCACATGCCATGTTGGGCTTGGTCAAGCTCCTGGCTGCCCTACATTTCTTTGCCTCTGGCTGTTTCCAGTCATCTGTGGGCACAGTGGGTGGCATGAGCCGCCCCACCTTCTCACGCTGTCTCCACCAGGTACTGCGTGCCATGGTCAGCCAGGTGGGGAATTACATTGCAATTCTCAACACTAGGAAACAGTGGGCGACCCTGAACCAGGCCTTTGAAGAGGTTGCGGGGATACCACACATGATGGGAGCTATTGATTACACACATGTTGTTCTGGTCCTGCCCGGAGACAGGGAGGCAGTGTTCCACAACCACAAACACTACCATTCCCTGAATGTTCAGGTTGTATGTGATGCAAATATGCATATTCTGAATGTGGTCCCTAGGTTTGCAGGGTCCACCCATGACTCCTTTATCCTGCATCACTCAGCACTATTCAGACAGTTTGAGGCAGGGCAATATGAGGACTGTATACTGCTGGGTGGGTATTTCTCTGCTCAAACGTGCACATGGTCTTCCTCTGGGTACACGTAGGCGCACATGTCTGTGTTTGCAAGGTGTCCCCAGTTGTGTTTGTGTGTCATTTGTGTGTGTGTGTGTGTGTGTGTCCGGGGGGGGGGCACTTCCCTTCACGCTCGTCTTTGGTACGGTGTTTTGTGTTGGTGGCACCTTCACCTCTGAGATATCTGGCCATTTCACATTGTGTGCTTTGTGTGGGCATATTATAGGATACATGTATGTACCACGTATATTCAACAGTATATTGTTGTGTTGGACATCCTCTCGGGGCAACTCAGGGACCTTTTCCTGTTCCAAACCATGTGTGTGGGCAGTTTCATGGCTATCACATGCTTGCAAATGTGTGCCTCACTAACCTTGTCAAGGGTGCATTGCCATGTGTGTGGCTGATGATTTTGCAGCCGGCACTACTACCTTTCGGCTACGGGTGTTTAGGCATGTGTTATTGTGGGTTAAAGCTGAGGTGTTTTGTGAACGTTACCCCCACCCCGTGGTCCCTGTCTCACACCTCCAGACGCTGCCACATACATGTTGTGTGTCAGCATGTGCTGTAACATGTTCATCGGAGACCTGTCTGTGCTGTTGGTTTGCATGTACATGCTTGTGTGCATGTGTGTGTGGCTCAGCCTCTGCTTTACCTTTCTACTATTTCTCTACAGGTGATGCAGGATATGGGTGTCGTCCCTGGTTGCTGACCCCTGTGCGTCTGCTGAGGACACGTGCAGAGAGGAGGTACAATGAGGCCCATGCCTCCAGCCACTCAGTCATCGAGCGCACCTTTGGTATTTTGAAAAGTCGCTTCAGGTGTCTGGATAGAACCGGCAGGGCCTTACAATACAAACCCATGTCTGTGGCAAAGATTATTCTGGCCTGTTGCATACTGCACAACATTGCTCTCAGGCATGATCTCCCACTCCAAATTAATGAGGATCTGGAAGATGATCCTATGTGCCGTCCTGTACGTGGCCGTGGGGGACACACGTGAGGGCATGGCAACCAGGCTCCAGCTGATTGTGGCTGTCTTCTCATGTAAGTACTGCATATGTTGGATCTTACATTAGTATCTAGGCATATGTACTACTACGTCTGTTGAACATTTGTATAGCGCTACCAGTCATACGCAACACTACACAGACATCTGGGGGACATTCCCTGCCCATCAGAGCATTCAGGGTAGTCCAGGAGGAACACAGGTGGGGTGTTTAGGGTATAACTGAGGATGCACGGTGGTCAGATGAGACTGGATTACCTGCCCTAGGTGGATACATTACTGTACACAGGGACATGGTCGGGGAATGGGGACGGTGGCTGGCCTTCCCACGCAGGTTGTTGGTTCCAGCTGTGGATGCAGCATGGTAAACGGAGTGTGGTGTGTGGTCAGCAGTAGGAACGCAGGACAAAGGTGGCACCATTTGCCTAGATGTGTGGATGCCACGATGGGGGATATTGGTGCATTGGTCACATGACATACACTGATTGGCACAGACTGTGCGTTACATGTTTGTGTACAGCGCTGTGTATGACTGGAAACAGTATGTACATGCTCAGTGGTAGTAGTATTGGCAGGAGTTAATATTCTGGAGGGGAGGTACAGCGTACACACACAGGTACTGCATCATTTGCTCAGCGGGGTAGGGTAATTGTGAGCCAGTGAGGTGATTTGACAGAAGCAGTATTATGGTCATGGCACGGCCATGCAGCGGCGTGTTGGTTGGTTTGGGGCAGACACAGATGATTCAAGGGGATAACAGCAAGGTGTGGGATACAGTTAGCAGATCGGGGGTGACTGAGGGGGGCATTCACGTTTTAGTTGTGTGTTAAGGGAGGATGGGGGGGATTTAGCTCATGTTACCTGGAGTGACACTGCATGTGTTAGCTACATGATGCGTATGTGTGGGGGAAGAGAGGGAGGGGTCACAGACACCCGTACATTGCGTGTCAATGTGCGTCAATGTGTTTGAAGCTGTACACAGACACCTAATATGGGGGCGTGGTTTACGGTGGGAGCTTAGATGTTGGGTCGTGGCCAGTTTCCATTTCAGGCAGTGTAGATACATCAGGCCAGCAATGTCAGACACGCAAACATAGCTCTGGGTCTGGATTGGCAGGGGCTGTTCAGGGATGTTGGGATATATTTGGCAATCATCAGCATACAGTTGGCACTGAGCGGCAGGGGATCAGGTAGCCCCAACACAGCATTTGGTATGGAGCTCTGGAACATTCTGACACAGGACATATCCCTGTGCTCCAGCATATGGGTGCAGGCACGCAGGGGAGGTGGGACCATCACAATGCACACTGAAGGTGTGAAGGGTGAGATATAGGGTGCAGGGGGTTGTTATGGAGCCAGTGTGGACATGCGAGGACAGTATATCAGGGTGACAGGTGTGGTCAGCAGTTTATGGGGAAGCAGAGAAGTGATGAAATGGGGCTTATGGGGTACAGGCCCTTTATTTTTAGCATTAACACGTCAGTGGTGAATTTGGCAGGGGCAATTCTGTACAGTGTAACGGACAAATGCCAGACTGAAATGGCTTTGGGGGGCAGGAGGGGTGATGACGTGATGGTGCTGTGTATGTTACATAGCTCAAACATGACATATGTATGTATCTGGTGTGTTTATCCCTTGACAGGATATGTTGTGTGACCTCCCTGGTGCTGTGGTTCACTGGCAGCTGTTAGTACCCCACTCAATGTGCAGGAGAATGGGGTAGATGGACATACAGGTACATGGTGTGTGGGGACAGTCAGCCACAGATCATGTCTGGGGTCATCTGTCCAATGCACATATGTTGTGGTTCACCTCTTTGGTCTGCACCCCCAAACCCCATATATTATTTTTGTCACACACAGGCACGTGTGTTCCTGCCCAGCTCATCTGTCCCAGCACTATTTCTGGAACACATCCCAGAGAGCTGCATGTGTCCACACGTCCTAGGTGTTCTGGTGGTGGGCCACACGTACACCCCTCCGTGACATTGTAACATCAACCAAATGCTGTGTAGCATTGCTTTGGCCAAGAGATATCTCCACTGATCTCAGGTTGTCCACAAACAGGCCATTTGCTACTGGTGGCATGCTCACCTTAACATATTATGTGTGTGTGTTTTTCTAGCGTGGGTGTGTAAGGGTACAGTGTGCATACAGTTGGTATTATCATGTGGTGGGCGGTGTTTTGACACCTGTGGAGGGTGCTATCTATAACCTACTGCTGTTGACCATGTATACATTGTGCGCATCTGTTTTATGTTGTGACCTGACCTATCTCTTGTGTGCCCTCAGAACACTGTCCATCAGCATTTCAGTATCATAGATGATGCCCTAATTTGGACATGTGCCAACGGCAGCTGGAGATGGGGATATGGTGATTCTATATATTCCTCTGGCATCTTCTGTATTCACTGTGACATGGTGTTGCTTTTTCCTGCCTCAGACAGTCCCTAGCAGACACTTTCTTGGATCTTTTGGAAATGACATCATCCGTTCTATGCTTGCGTTTTGTTGTGTTTTTCAGGGAGTTATCCTGTGGGGTCACTGTGCACCAACGCTGATGGACATGGGGTGGAGCAGTGAGGCGCCTCTGTGACATGTGTATGGACATGACCATATCCATAGGACACCCTCGTGTATGGTTCAATGGCCACATTTCCACAACATGCACTGTGTTATGTGTTGTGCTAATTTCATGTTTGCATGTCTGGCGTTGCATTCTATACATATTGCTGTCTCCCTACCTGCAGTGTTCCCTGGTGTTCTGTGCAACATATCATGACATTGTTTCTCCTTCTTCTGATACAGGGCAGAGCACACACACTGCACATCGACTATACTGCATCTGCAGGCACCATCACCCAAGTGTCTGTAAGCCACAACAGGACCATGCAGCTATCTCTGGGATATGGTGGCATAGGATAGCTGACCTCTGCGTGTGGTCCACATGCCTATGATGGACATTGATGTTGGACTGCTACATTGGGCATAGGCGGCCTGTCCTACACAACATTGATGTCGTGCTCTGGCTGGGTGTGGGGTTCATCGCAGGGGACATACTGCTGTGTGCTGTGGCAGATTGGGATGTGCCACTTGTGTATGCAGGACCAGGGATTCACAGACAGTCTTCATGGGACATGTTGGTTTGCAGAGACTATTTGCACTATGGACACTGTGTACAGGCCCCTACGTGTGCAGCAGGGACTGACATACTTGCTGCATGTTGAACATCCATCTGACATTGTGTTACTGTATGTTGCCTATGTGTGTGACCTGCACCGCAGGATATCCTCATCTGTTTAGTTCACCAAGAGCATACAGCCATGCGTGTGGCACAGGGGTGACATTGTATAGGTCCTCTGGTCTTTGTGGGGCTACCCTGCAGTTGAACATGACATGGTAATTAGCAACACACCACTTTGATGTGCGCCAACATCTTTGGTTATTATTTAGCATCACCACGTGTGCTACTGTGCATGTGGGACATCACTGTGTCATTGTTTACCATACACGTTCCAGATGCATGTGACTGAATATGTTGGTACACCAGGGCATGTGGCAGTGTGGCTTCTGTGCCGGTTACTGGGCCATGTTTGACCTTTCTTTCAACCTCTATGTACAGATTACTGTGTTTGGTTAGTGTACAGACGTGCCGCTCTACATTGATTTACAGACATAGCAATGCATGTCTACACAGTCTTCTTTATCTCATTACATTCCGGGACTCACATTGCACCAGTAATTTGGCAGTATGGCAGTGTGTGTGTGCGTGTTCATCCTTCATGGGTGCATTCCATGTGCTGTGTCATATGTATATGCATACTGTCTTCACAACACCCATTTCATCAGACCTGCATTGTGTTATCTCTGTATGTGTGCTAGTTTGCATTTTCTGTATTATCTGGCATCATGTTCCTCTTGTACCTGTTACCATATCCAGCTTTGGCATTTGCACAGTGTTGTTTTGGACATATGTGGCACTTTATTTGCTATATTACGCATTATCCAACATCTGTGATGTGTATATATGTATGTGTGTGTGCAGTTGCAGAGATTTTGATACATATGCTTTGGCAGGTTTGTGCCACCTATTTTTTGAGGACAGATATGTTTTGGTTATACCTTCATGACTGGTGTGTGTTGGGCTGTCATCATGCCCTGCCTACTGTCTACATGCACACATATGTGAAAAAGGCATTTGGGCCATGCAGCAGCATGTGGGGGGGGGGGGGGTGGATACTGCATAGTCTGTGGGGTGGCCAGTGACTTGTATGCAACATGTAGGTAGCTGGCCTACTCAATGTGGTTTCAGTTTGTTCACTGTAAAACTAGCTTCATATCATGGCACACAGTATATACGATATATCCAGTAACTTTCCAAAATAAAATATATGTCTTTAACGCACATTTGTCTCTGCTGCTGATTTAACACACTGACTCACATATTTTTTGTTTAACTGGTGATGTGCATGGCCCACCTGTGCTCACATCCTTGTACAGTGGCAGCTGCCTGACACGTCAGGGTGTTATGGGTTCCCGTACACACATTCCCTTTATGGAACATATCTGCATGGTCCCTGTAGTGGTGGTTTGGGGATAGTGGTTACAGACATGCATTGGAGCACCATAGGTTGCAGGTTTGATTCCCACATGCTTTTTCTTTTACTTTGTGCTGTGCTAACCTGACCTTGAGCTGGCTGCAGCTTTATCAGCTCTCCTTTACACCCTTCCATCGCTTCTTTGTACAACACAGTGTGCCCTTTCTGCAGCCTATGTGCCGCATATTTGATATTACATATGGCTGTTCCTTTGTACTGTCCATGTGGCTGGTATGCTTGGGTGACTGTTATTGCTCTTGTTGAGCTGATCTGTCCAGGCTTCTGTTTGCCGGTTCAATTCTCACATGCTCCTTTTCAGTACTATTCCCCATTTTGCCCTGCTACATACAGCATCCCCTGCCGCCCTTTGGGTTCCTTTTCCTTTCTCTTTTGCATGCTGTTTGGACTGCCTAACACTTTATTGTGTGTGTGCATTTGTGTATATGTGGCTGTCGTCCCAATTGCAGACTGTGATATGCGCTGTACACAGCTCTTCTACATGTGCATTACATCATGGTTACTGTTGGGGTTGCCTTTTCCTGACACACAGCAGGCTTTTGGTGTGAGGCCATGCAGTGTTGTTGTATGCAGCCCTTGCTGTTTGACTCATGTTGGTGGGGTAGGCATACCGGTTTTTGCATTAACCTATGTGCTAGTGGTCATGGCTTCATTCCCACAGAGGGCCTCCTTTAGTCAGAATGGGCAGCCCAGCTCCCTTTTGTGGCTGTGTCAGGCAGACATATATCGGAGACCACCCTCACCTCATTTGTGTGACCTATGGTGCCCTATACAGTACCTTGCCTGTGTGCTTTTACCCTTCCCCAGTATGCACAGCAGATTGTTGGTGCGGTGACCTGCAGTTGTTGTGTGGTCAGCCATTGCTTTGGTGGCTACTATAGAGGCATAACACAGTGGTTAGTACACTGCCTTTGCAGCCAGTGGTTATGGGTTTGATTCCTGTGTGTTTTCAGTTTTTCTGCCTGTCCTACACAACTATTTTTCCTTCCTCTGACAGTCATATCTGTGCAGATGTGTGTGGCGGCACATTATAGCCTCATCACAGTTGCCAAGCATCTTTCTTTCCATCTGTCTCTGCCATCTGTGTGGCATCATGCCCTAATGTGCGGACTACCACCCCATGTCCTGCACTGTGACCCTTTTCTGCATTGCGGCTCTTCATCATTGCCTCTCATGTGTATGCTCGGCATGGCACTGCTACTCCTCTGTCCTCCTGTTATGCTGCCACCTCTACCTGCTCTGGTGGACACGTTTTCGCATCCTCTGCCACACACTCTCATGTTGGCATTTTACATCAGCATCACCCTATGCATCGGTCCAGCTGCCTCTGATATGTTTCTGCACTTTTCCAGCTGCCACATGAGCTGCACGCAGATTTGACAGGTCCAGCAAATCTGCCATGTGGTACACTCCAGACTTTGTTGTTTGGCTTTCCTTGGTACTCTGTGCAGTGGTAGGGTTACATCTGTGTTTGGGCCATACATTTTGTGCTTTTCATCTTGGGGCTCCTTACTGCCACTGGCCACCTTTTCAGGCGTCACCTTGCCCTCTTTTGGGCATCTTTCGATGCACCTTAGTTTGTCAGACGGCTGCCTGGGTGAGAATCTTCACAGTCTTGGCAAGTGCATATATCTATATGATTTGCAAGGGATTGTGGGCAATGCAGTTCATTCACACCAGACACTGCTGCTCACAATAATTAGTTGTGCTTTTGGGTAAAGCCAATAAGATATTTATTTATGGGGTTATTTCTCCCAACACAGATATGCTTGGTAGCACATAAATCAGGTTACTTGCTTTCAGTGTTAAACTTGGAAAAACAAAATAAGGAAAACAACATTTGAACTTGTCAGGCAATCAAAGCAAAATAAATAAGACCTGGTTGGCAACAAACTGGTCTTTTCTGTAGGCTTTAGCTAATATTCTCTTAGCAATGTATCAAACAACAAACAAAAAGCCACAAAGAAAGGAAAAAACTGTTCTTTTCAGGTTAACTTCTTATATCTTACCACATAGATTCAGAAGTGATTCTCTCAGAGCTCACAAGCAATTAGGTAAGGCTCAATTGCTAGCAGTTATCCAGCTGAAACCCCTTAGCTGGCTTGCTTTCTACTGCGTGACTAAAAATCCTACCCAGGAGCTTTTCTGAGTAGATTAAAGAACAAGTTTGTATTTCTTTGTGATGGTTGCTGTACTTTATAACAGAAAATCACCAAAGGAGTTTAGACAGAGAGCAGTCCATGTAAACAGATTCTTCATCTGCTATCACCCCCTCTTCTTCAACAAGCATGGGTTCAATATCATGGATTGGCACAGATGAATCTCCCAATGGAGCACTTTCAGGAGAATACTTGTTTCCCTGCTGTCTTTCAAGGTTATAGCTAGGGCATAGATCAGTGTTCATACCTGAGCTTCCATTGCTGTTAGAGTTCCTCTCTATATAGCCTGGCCAGTATGTAGTCCAGTTCTTATGTCCAGCCTTCCAATCCAGATCCCTGGACACTGGATCTCTCTTCACATACCTTCTGGCACGGGTCTTAGGGTCCCTTCCACGTGCAGCCGTCTCCCTCACAGGTACCGTCTGGAGATTCCTAGCTCTGCAGTACCATTCCTCTGGCTTTCCCCAGTCCAATGGTGTAGGCTGGCCCTTGGAATGCCTCCCAGTATACGTACTGCTCTGGACTCTTCTAAACCTCTCAAAGGATTTTCTCCTCTTTCTTCCAAAGGGTTTCTTTCCCTCTCTGTCCGTCCGGTTTGGCTTCTGCTTCTGATGATCCTCCTGATGATGAAGATGATCAAGCTCAAGCTGCTTCTCTGTAGAATAAACTCTACCTTTATTCTGCTTAGATGAGTGCTCCTCCCTAACACAGCGCAGCTGTGCTGAATCAGGCCCTGCCCTTTGAGATGAGTGCTTAGGGATTACCTCATAGCCCTCCTGATTGAACATACGTTTCCCCACTTCAGCTCCTCTAATGGCTGTTGGAAACCTGGTGCATTCTGGGACTGGTAGTCTTTTATGGGAAAATTCTGTTTTCTTATTTCTACCAGAACTGACAGGTTGCTTGTTCAGAGTCACTTCACCTTTTCTATAGCTCCTTCCTGAGCTATGATAAGCTTCCTTATCACAAGTTTTCACTAGCTCATGGGGTGCCTTATATAGTGCCTCGGGGGGTAGCAAACTACAGCGCATCATAGGGCGCCTGGGGGTGGGCGCCCTAATATGCACATCTGGTTACTGCACTGCAGTGTGGTTTTTTCGATTGGCAGCACACACTGTTCAGATGTGTCCGTTACATGCATTAAAAGGAATTGTCTCAGACTGCCATATTGTATGCACCAAGAGGAATCAAACTCATGACCACTTTCTTGGCAAGCATTGTATTAACCAGTGTACTACACCTCTGTAGCTATTATCACAGCGCTTTTACATACTTAGGCTTATGGTGCGCAAACTTGCAGAGCCGCCACTATCGCACAAAAACAGCAAGGCGCCCTCTATCACGCGATACATGGCTTAACGCTGGAATGCCCACTTCCTTATATGGGATTCTTCACCTTAGCGCTGCAACTGGCACCGGTAACATTAAGACGGTTTAGTAAACATACCCCTAGGTAGCACATTTTGCTCCAAAATACCTTGTAGTCTTCTGACTTCATGATTCTTTTAATACATTCCAGGCCTCCAGTTCCTGAGACAGCACAATAGTCTCACAACATTATGGAACCTCCACCATGTTTAACTGTAGGAATGGTGTTTTTTCCTTATAAGCTTCATTTCTTCATCTGTAAATGCATTGCTGGTCTGCATTGCCAAAGAGCTCAAGTTTGGTTTCATCTGTCCACAGAACATTTTCCCAGAAGGGCTGTGGTTTCTCAAGGTGGGTTTGTGCAAAGATCAGGCATGCCTTTTTATGTCTGTCTTTGAGCAGTGGGGTCCTCCTTGTCCTTCGCCCATGAATTCCCTCTTTGTTTAGTGCGCGGCGTACAGTGCGGGTTTAAACCATCACTCCAGATTGCTCCAGGTCAGCCTTAAGCTCTTTGGATGTTGTTTTTCCAACAGTTTAAACTAATGTTTGAAGACTTCTTGGATTAATTTTCCTCTTTCCACCATGTCCTGGGAGATTCTTGACAGTTCCATGAGCAGAAAACTTCTTAATATGATTGTGAACTGTAGATCCAGGAATTCCAAGGTCTTTGGAGATGGTCTTGTACCCTTTGAAGTTTGATGTTTGGTGATAATGGCTATTCTGATGGTCTCAGGCAGCGCTTTTGTCTTCACCATTGTGAAAATGGAACAGGGAATGAATGTGGCCATTTTAAACATTAGAGCCATCATTCACTAGTTGATTCAAGTTGTTGTTGTTGTTGTTAAGTGCCGTCGAGTCGGAGTCGACTCATGGCGACCCTCTGGATAGCTATCCTAAATTGTGTTCAGTCTTCAGTCAGGCGGCTTATTGTTGACAGACTGGTACCCGTAGCTGCTGTTATTGTATCGATCCATCTCATTGCTGGCCTTTCTCTTTTGCGTTGACCTTCTATCTTGCCAAGCATGATGTCTTTCTCTAATGATCTCTCTCTCCGCATGATATGTCCAAAGTATGAAAGTCGAAGTCTTGTCATCTGAGCTTCTAAAGAAAGCTTAGGTTTGATCTCCTCTAGTACCGACTGGTTTGTTCTTCGGGCAGTCCATGGTATACACAGTATTCGCCGCCAGCACTATAATTCAAAGGCATCAATTTTCTTCCTATCTTTTTCACTGTCCAGCTTTCACATCCATATGATGTTATTGAAAATACCATGGCTTGAACAAGTCGAATCTTTGTATGGAGAGAGATATCTCTGCTCTTGAGAATCTTATCTAGGTCTTTCATAGCCATTCTGCTAAGAGCAATGCGTCGTCTGATTTCTTGACTGCTTGTTGCTTCTTTATTGATAGTTGATCCAAGTAGGTTAAAGTTATTCACGATTTCAATTTCTTCTCCTTCGACGATGAACCTGTTGATTATGCCAGTTGTCATGATCTTTGTCTTCTTTACATTAAGGTGCAGGCCCATTTTGAGACTATGTTCTTTGATTGTGAGAAGCAAATGTTTCAGATCATCTTCACTTTCCGCCAGTAATGTGGTATCATCAGCATAGCGAAGGTTGTTGATGAGTCTTCCACCAATCTTCACACCTCTGTTGTCTTCATACAATCCTGCTTCTCTGATGATTTGTTCTGCATATAAATTAAACAGGTAGGGGGAAAGTATGCAGCCTTGTCTTACACCTTTGCTTATTTTAAACCATTCTGTTTCTCCTTGTTCTGTTCGAACTGTTGCTTCTTGATCAATGTACAGATTGTGCAAGAGAACAATCAGGTGTTCTGGTATACCCATGCTTCTTAATGTGGTCCAGAGTTTCTCATGGTTTACACAGTCAAAAGCTTTGCTATAGTCGATAAAGCACAAATAGATATCCTTTTGGTATTCTTTAGTCTTTTCAAGGATCCATCTCACATCCGCAATGATGTCTCTTGTTCCTCGCCATTTTCTGAACCCTGCTTGCACTTCAGGTAGTTCTTCTTCCAGGTATGATTGTAGTCTCTTTTGAATAATCTTCAGTAGAATTTTGCTGGCATGTGGGATCAGAGCGATTGTGCGATAATTTCCACAGTCAATTGGATCACTTTTCTTTAGTATTGGTATAAACACAGATCTTTTCCAGTCAGTTGGCCATGATGCTGTCTTCCATATTTCTTGGCAGAGCCTTGTAAGTATAGTAACAGCTGCATCAGATTGCTGTAATACTTCTATGGGAATGCAATCAATGCCTGGTGCTTTGTTCTTTGATAAGACTTTCAATGCTGCTTCAACTTCTTCTTTCATCACCAATGGTTCCAAATCATAAGGTACAGGTTGAAACGGCTGTTGGTCCACTTGATCTTTATCATATAAAAACTCTGTATATTCCTTCCATCTTTTCTTGATCTTCTCAGCATCATTCAACATAGAACCTTGAGCATCTTGTAACATTCCAATTCGAGGCTGGAACGTTTTCTTTAACTCTCGTAGCTTTAGGAAAGCTGATCTTGTTCTTCCTCTAATAGTTTCTGCTTCTATTTCCTTGCATGCGTCATTGTAGTACTTTTCCTTGTCCTGTCTTGCTGCACGTTGGAAATCTCTGTTGAGTTCTGTGATTGTCTTTCTTTCTCCTCTGGCTTTAGCTTCTCTGCGTTTCTGGGCAATTTTCAGAGTTTCTTCCGTCATCCATTTTGGCCGTTTTTTCTTTTTTACCTTTTGTAGAGACTTCTCGCTTTCTTCCAACACAACCTTCTTGATGTCATTCCATAACTCTTCTGGAACTCTATAATTTTATCTAAAGCAGCAAATCGATTTTGCAGGCAGTCTTTAAATTCCAGTGGTATATTCTCAAGGTCATATTTTGCTGCATTCATGAGTGGTTTGCTCTTTTTCAGCTTTAGCTTGAGTTTGCATACTAGTAGTTGATGATCTGTACCACAGTCAGCTCCAGGTTTTGTCTTTGTTGATGTTATAGAGCTTTTCCATCGTTGACTTCCACAGATGTAGTCAATTAGATTTTTATACAATCCATTGGGTGAAGTCCATGTGTACAGTCGCCGCTTGTGTTGCTGGAAGAAGGTGTTCGAGATGAAGAGATCGTTGGTCTTGCAGAATTCTATCAGTCTTTCTCCAGCTTCATTTCTGTTGCCAAGTCCATATTTTCCAACTACTTTGTCTTCTTCTTTGTTGCCAACCTTTGCGTTCCAATCACCCATGACTATCAGGATATCCTGTTTGCATGTTCTGTCAATTTCAGCTTGTACTTGTTCATAGAACTCTTCAATTTCATTCTCTTCTGCAGCTGTTGTTGGGGCATATACTTGAATTATAGTTGTGTTGATAGGCATTCCTCGTAGACGAATAGAGATTAAGCGTTCGCTGACTGCATTGTATTTCATTACAGTTCTTGCAAGTTTTTTCTTTATTATAAATGCAACACCATTTCTTCTTTGTCTTTCATTTCCAGCATAGTAGACCATGTGATCATCTGATGCAAAGTGCCCAATGCCAGTCCATTTCAGTTCGCTGACACCCAACAGATCAAGTTGTACACATTCCATTTCATTCTTGACCACCTCCAACTTCCCTTGGTTCATGCTTCGTACGTTCCATGTTCCAATGTGTAAGACATCTTTACAGCTTCTGACTCTCATTTCATGCGCAGCTACATCAGCAATCAGATGTCCCGAGGGCTTTGATCCAACCACATCATAAATGCTGGCTTTACTCTGAAAAGTCTTCAGCTCTTCCCCAGTAGCTAGTTGAGTGCCTTCCAACCTGGGGGTCTCATCTTCCAGCACTACAGCACAATTTGTTTTGTTGTAACTATCCATTGGGTTTTCATGGCAAGATACAGAAGTAGATTGCCGGGCCTTTCTTCCACGCAGTTTAAGTTTGGTGTTGTTGCCGTTGTCACAGAAATGTGATCCTCCACCGTCAACACTATCCCATTCTGCTGCTGCCCAGATGGGTGGTTTGTCTTGGTCTGGCATCTCAGCTGAGACCTGTCCATCTTGGGAGACCCTGCCAGTAGTTAAACTACCAATAGTTTAGCTCTCAGCATCACTGATGCACACAAGCCCTCACAGCACGACAAGCTGCAAACCAAGTGAGGGTGAGATTATCATGAGATTAGCATCAAAACATTATCATGAGATTAGCATCAAAACATTCTGGGCCACAAAGACATGTTTAGAACATGCTTGCATTGCTGGCACTGAAGTCTCTGTAGAGTGATCTGTGAAGCCATGGCATAAGTTATGTTGCTCTACCTGGCAACTGGTGGGACTGGTGGGGCCTTGGGATCCCTGCCAGCCACACCACTCGGAGGTGAGGACTTGAAACCCCCAACACCTTGGGTCCCAGAGTAGCTCACCTAGGAATGCGAAATTCAGACAGCACAGTCATCCTCCAAAACCACGTGGTTCAGGTGTCCCACAAAAGGCTCTAAATTTCACTTCTGGTTGAGGGCAGCTTCCACTTCTGGTGGGAGTCCAAATGCACCCCTATTTTTTTGTGCCCTGTGTGGTTGTACCTCTGGCACAGACCTAAGTACGGCACTAAAGACTCCCTCAGTAACTCACAGTTTGCAGTGGCTTCAGGAGCTCTTCACTGGCTTCTGTATACTCTGTCTCTTTCTGCAGCTTTTCCATATCTTTCATCAGCCAGTACTCTCTTTTGGCTGCATTTCTCCAGTCTGGCTGCTCTCATCTCAGCAGCTCTCCACTTGACCTAATTGCTTCTGCAGCTTTGGGGCTCTTGCTAGGCCATGGTTACTTTGACAACTCTTGGCAAGCTGCAGTTACCATTCCAACCACTTCACTCTCCTCCAGACCCTTTCTACTGGATTCTCTCTTAGGGTTACCTGGAACAGCTCATTCTTTCCTCTTCTGAGCAGGGGGGCTCCTCTTATGCCTTCTCTCTTGCTCCTCCCTCTCCACTGTCTTTTCTTCCAAGGTTTTTCATTCCCAGCAAAGGGGCACTACATAGCTTTTTTTCTTCTGTTGTTTTCATAGGCACCCAAAATAGTCCTTCTCTTTCCACTGAAGGAGGAACCAATCCTCGGTTTTCTTTTTCAGGGAGGGGAACATTCCTCTTGCCCTGTTTCTTGTCAGAGTCTCCTTTGTGGCTAGACCTCTTTCTCATGTGTTGGATTTATATTTGAATCACCCATAGGCATGGGGAGAAGAAGAGGGATTCCCCCTGCTCCTACCACCATTGCCATCACCACTGCTCAGGCTATCCCCTTGTCCCCCCTCCTCATTATTACCATGGAAAGCCATGCAATAAGCAGGTATCCACAGGGCCTGCCAGAGCAATGAGCAGGCAGGTCCTGTGTTCAAATTTTACTTTCAGCTTGCTGCTAATGCCAGTGGAAAATCTGTAGGAAAGTCACGGCTGACTGGGCTAAGAACATAAGAACATAGAAATGCCATACTGGGTCAGACGAAGGTCCATCAAGCCCAGTATCCTGTTAGAGGCATAGGGTAGGTGCTCCAGAACCTATCACAATCTGGCACCAGAGACCTTTGACTTTGTTGCCTATGCCTAAATCTGGGCCTATTTTCTTCAGGCCCTGGTCTAGCCTCTGCATGCTCTAGGTTGCCATGAGAGTCCCCTGCTCCCACAACTCACCCTTCTCACAGTATCCCACGGCTCTTCTTGCTGCTGCTATTCCTGCACGTTCCAGGTTCATGGACTCCAGAAAGCTGAAGGAAATCCGAAGGCCGGCCCTTGTATCAACAAGAACAATATGGCAGCATTCCAGCTGCAATTAACTTCTTTCCCCTCAGTGCAAGGAAGAGGGTCGGATGAACTCCTCCCCACTCCCCGATGCCAAGAAGTTAAAACGCATGCACTGAGGGCACATCTGTGCCTGGTAGGCCTGCACCAGAGGGGCTCGCTAGAGGGCCCTTTGGTGTGGCCTTTCAGTGGGGACTGGAGAACAGCAAGCCATAGGAGAGTGCCCCAGCAACAATATCACCAGGAAATCCAGGTGACAGATACAGAAGCGTACAGACACTAACAGCTGCTCCCCAAGGCAGACACAGCCCGACGCAAGCATAAAGCAAGCTTTCTTCTGCAATTGTAGCCTAAGTATTCTCCTCCATGCTGCCACATCATCCTCATTGACCACCACACCACAAGCTGAACCTTCCAGAGCCCAAATAACAGCTTCCTCAGTTCCACACACCACAGCTAAACCCTCAACCAAAATGTCTTACGACTTCACCTACATCCTCATCCTACTTCTTGCCACTCACACAATCACACACACCTCAGCATTTACCACCTCAGCACACATCCCTATCATATACTAACCACATAGCAGACTACAACCTTTCATGATCAAGCCATGCACCAGAAACCTCTCCAATCTTCTCAAAATTCATCCTTTACTCAACCTTCCTCTGACTGACTCATCCACCTGCCCCCTCTCAAGTGCATGCTCATCAGTGCCAGATCCATACATAACAAAATACCCATCCTCGTTGATTACATCAAGGACAACCAGATTGACATAGCATGCATCACAGAAACCTGGCTTGAGGAAATGGATAGCATTCTCCTAAACCAAATGGCTATACCATCCTACTAGCTCTTCAACCGCCCCAGCGTGAAGAAGTAAGGGGGAGAAGTATTCCTCATAGCTAAAGAAGCACTACAATTCAAAGCCACACACCACAGCTCCACCCATAACACGGACTCTATATCCATAACCAACCCCCACCTCTCAGTCTCCCTAGTGTGCAGACCTCCCCGAGCAGGAGCCAGCAACCTCTCCCCGCTCCTCAAAGAAGCATGCTCAGAATATCACAAGAATAAGTGGTTCATCCTGCTGGGAGAACTCAACTTACCAATATTATCAAAGAAACATGCATCCTCCTTCCTACAGGCCATGGAGGCCCTGCAAGGCAACCAAATAATACTGGAAGCAAGACACAGCAAGTGTAGAACATTAGACCCAATATTTACTCCAACAAATTGGCCTCACCAGCACCTCACCTCCATGAATCGAAGCTCTTCAGTGCCATGGTCCGACCACTTCTCACCTTCTTCCTACCAAACAGCAACACTTATCATATGAACACACCTCTGCCAGCAAATACCCAGAAAGTTAGGATCTTTTACAAAGAGTCCTTCATTACCACAATCCAACCACTAATGCATATGGACCCAGAGTAGAACAACCCATGTAACTTAGCATTATCGCTCAATGCAACGGCCTCATTTCTTCCTATGCCACCAGACATACCAGCACTCCTAAGAAGAGAGCACACCTAATACCATGGCTCACACCAGAGATCAAATTAATGAAAAATAAGCTCAGATGACTGGAGCGCAAGTGGAGACATCACAAGACCCCAGATAGCCATACAGTATATTCCACTGTCCTGAAACAATACTGTGCCCTCACTCTACTAAAGAAGAAGGAATATCACACCAACTTACGCAACTCTTCTCTCAACAGACCCAGAGAATTATTTGACATTGCCCAACACCTCATCAAGACCCCCACCACCACAAGAACCACCACATCAATCTTACCAAATACCTACAAGCCCAATACCTACAAGCTAAACAAGCACGCACTTCATCAGCAATCACTCCACTCAGAAACGCAAAACAGCACTACTGATGCCCCCGATACAGAAATATGGTCAACCTTTAGCCCCATTTCTACTAGACAACTGGAGAACATCATATCAAACTTTAACACACTACTTCCCTGTTGGATCCGTGCCCATTCTCATGGATTAAATTATCCAAGTAGGAGCTTTTGCCACACACCCTACAAATTGTCCAGTCATCACTTGCTCTGGGATATATGCCTACCCCCCTGAAGCATGCATCCATCAGACCATTACTAAAGTCACACACACTCAACCTCGTGGGTCCCTCTTCATATAGACCCATCTCAAGTATCCCATCACTTGCCAAGATCATTGAGAAGGCTGTCGAACTACAAACGCAGGAGTTCATAGAATCCTACTCTCCACTTGATGAGCACCAACATGGCTATAAACCCTTCCACAGCACCAAAACACTACTGGCATCTCTCCTTAACACACTAATCATAAGCACAGAGAAGACCACACAAGGCTTCATCCTAGTGTTTCTGGATATATCTGCAGCCTTCGACTGAGTCATACATTAGCATCTCATATCACTCCTCCACGAAATTGACCTAAGAGGCAAGACTCTACAATGGTTCCAGTCCTATCTCTTTGACTACTCACAATAGGTCATAGTAGGATCACAGACATCAAACCCCTTCAAACTCCTCCAGGGCCTGCCACAGGATTCAGCACTATCCTCTTTGCTTTTTAACATCTTTATACAACCCCTCTGCAAGGTAATCTAAAGAAATAAGATTCTTTACCACCCTTATGCAGATGATATCCTCATCTATACCCCATGCTCCACCAGAAATCCCGACTACTCCATAATCAGTAAATGCCTAGAGGCAGTCATGCACTGGCTCAGCTTCCACAACCTACTCATCAACCCTAACAAGACAGAAGTCCTGCACATAACCAGAAACCCCTCCTTCTCTCCTCCAGACTCAATAAACCCTGCAAACCTAACATTGCAAGTAAAACAGGTGAAATACCCGGGCATAACTCTGGACAAGAACATGAACTTCAATGCCCACATTAAACACATCATCAGAACAGTATATCACTACATCAAACTCTGAGGAACCTCAAACCTCTGCTGGACCATGAAGATTTCTGATACATCTGCCAGGCACTCATCACCCCCATCTTCGACTATGCAAACATTATCTACCAGTGCCTACGAAAATCCTCATTACAGCTTCTACAGCTTGTACAGAATGTAGCAACTAGACTTATCATGGGCAGCACTTGTCACAATCACATAACACCCATACTGAAGAAACTACACTGGCTCCCCATCCACAGCAGAGTGAAGTACAAAGTGACAACCTTCAGGACAATTCTCCAGCTATCAGCCGACACCCTACAGTCACTACTAGACAAACCCCAATGCCAGAGATCATGCAGAAGCACCAACCACACTCTCCTCGCTGTACCTACGTCAATCACCCACACCAGCACCTCCACATCCAACAGAGCATCTGCTTTTATGCACCAACCATCTGGAACTCATTCCCCCCAGACCTTCACTCCCTCTCACACAATCACACACACCTCATCCGTAAGTTAAAGACACTTCTTTCCCTGGAGTACTTTGACTCAGACATATAACCACCTCCTTAACGGTCCCTCTCATGTAGAATACTTATCACCCATATTACCTGATCTTAACAATCATAATCCAACCTGGCCCCCACCAAACCATGTGCTTTACCCATCCTACAAACATATGACCAATTCACTGCATAGAGCAACCCACAGCTCTGTACCCTGCTGCTTTTGCCTCTGCACAGCATAGTTACCTTCTTTCAAAGTTTTCTATGGTTTACATTGTACTATTTACTTTGTTCAAAGTGTTCTATGGTTTACGTTGTACAGTTTACTTTGTTCAAAGTGTTCTATGTAAAGTTTGAGTTCCAGTCAGCCTTAGCACTTGCCAAACAAGATTACTACATCCACCTGACTAATTCCCTTGCCTCTGATCCTCGCCGTCTCTTTAACACCCTCAATTCTCTCCTCAAGGTCCCCCCACCCCCGACCCCACCCTCCCTCTCTGCCCAAACCCTAGCCGATTACTTCCATGACAAAATCCTCAAAATTACTCTCCAATTCCCGACCCCATCATTTACCTCCCCTCCCCCCCATTTCTCCTCCCCCATCCATACTCCCCCTGCCACCCTCTCCTCCTTCTCCCCGATCTCTGAAGAAGAAACCACACTTCTTCTTTCCTCCTACAAACCCACCACCTGTTCATCAGATCCTATCCCCACCCATCTCCTATGTTCCATCTCCCTCACCATTGCCCCCTCCATCACTCATATCCTCAACCTTTCACTCTCCACTGCAACTGTCCCCACTGACTTCAAACATGCTATTGTCACACCCCTCCTTAAGAAACCCTCACTTGATCCCACATGCCCTTCTAACTATCGACCCATCTCCCTCCTTCCCTTCATATCCAAACTGCTAGAACGAGCAGTCCACCGTCACTGCCTCGACTTCCTCACCTCCCAGGCCCTCCTGGATCCACTACAATCAGGCTTCCGCCCCCTACACTCCACCAAAACGGCACTCACAAAAGTCACCAACAATCTGTTCCTGTCTAAATCTAAGGGCCTCTTTTCTATCCTCATCCTTCTTGACCTTTCTGCTGCCTTTGACACCGTTGACCACGACCTTCTCCTTAACACCCTCTCCTTACTTGGCTTCAAGGACTCCGTACTATCCTGATTCTCCTCCTACCTCTCCCACCGCTCATTTAGTGTATGTTCTGGAAGCTTCTACTCCTCCCCTACCCCGCTCCAGGTAGGTGTACCCCAGGGATCTATCCTGGGCCCCCTCCTTTTCTCTCTCTATACCCAAGGCCTTGGTGCGTTTATCTCTTCCCATGGCTTTCAGTACCATCTACCTCTCTACACCTAATATCTCTCTGGCAACCCAATCCAAGATCTCTGCTTGTCTTTCAGACATCGCTGCCTGGATGTCTCATCGCCGATTGAAACTGAACATGGCCAAGACTGAACTCCTTGTCTTTCCACCAAATTCCTCCCCCCCACTTCCCCCTCTCTCAGTCCATGTGGATGGATCTACTATCCTTCCTGTTCCCTCGGCCCGCAATCTAGGGGATATCTTTGACACCTCTCTCTCCTTCTCTGCCCATATCCAGCTTGTAGCCAAGACCTGCTGATTTTTCCTCTACAACATTAGCAAGATCCGCCCCTTCCTCTCTGAACACACTACCAAAATGCTTATCCATTCCTTAATCTCCTCTCGCCTCGATTACTGCAACCTACTCCTCGCTGGTCTCCCCGTGAGCCACCTCCTTCCCCTTCAATCTATACAAAATCATGCTGCTCGACTAATCTTCTGCCAGCCTCGCCATGCCCACATTACTCCCTTCCTCAAGTCAATTCACTGGCTCCCTGTCCAATTCCGCATCCAATTCAAGCTTCTCCTGCTGACCTATAAATGCATTCACTCTATGGCCCCTCAATACCTCATATCCCTTATCTCTCCTTACATCCCCTCTCGAAATTTGCGCTCCGCTAACAAATCGCTTCTTTCAATGCCTTTCACCCACACCACGAACTCCCGACTGTGTTCCTTTCACCTTGCTGCGCCACACGCCTGGAACAGCCTAACTGCATCTGTGTGCCAGGTGTCCTCCCTGGCCCTCTTTAAATCCAGGTTGAAGACCCACCTCTTCACCGTTGCATTCAGATCCTGACTTCCATCCTCATCCTACCCTAACCCCCGTCAACATTTTGACCAAACTATAGACCAAGCTGTACCAAACTGTATCACACCATATCTTCCGCAGAACTGACTAATACTCTGTACTGTTCTAACTAGATTGTAAGCTCCGATGAGCATGACTCTGACGGACAGGGACTGTCTCTTGTTTGTTAGTCACCTCTTGTAGGTTAATTGTACAGCGCTGCGTGCGTGGCGCTCTATAAGTGCTAAATAGTAGTAGTAGTAGTAGTAGTAGTAGTAGTTCTCTGTTCCAATCAGTTCTATGTAAACCATTGTGACTAGTAGATACAGAGGTATAAAAGAGTTGTTAAATAAATAAGTTAATTAAATAAATAAATAAAAAATACTCTTTTATTTTGCAGTTCTGCTTCTGTTGCCACACAATGCTGGAATCAAAATAATGGGGTTGCTTAGGAGATCTGCTCCCCCACTTCTCCCAGATAGGGAAATGATATATCTATACCCATACCTATAGATATTCAAAACTAGTTTACAATAGCATGTAGAATATGCACATCATGATATTTAGCATGAGCTCGGTAATCCTTTTTTTTTTTTGTTCTTTCGTTTGCATGTTCTGATACCAAACTGAATGCTACAGAATAGAACTCAAATGAAACAAGAACTTCTTTTAGGTCCCATTTAAAATGTATGGTAAAGCCTTCCCGCATGGCTTGCTATTTTTTATTTCCACAAAATTCCCTTATGTTCACACTAAAGCATATGGCCTAGGCCCCATAGTACAGACTGTAAAAAACAAACAATTTTTTCTTTAAAAAAATGGAAAAAAGAAATGGGCATCAATGCATAGCAAGGGCTATACAAGCTATTAATGATTGTTACAGTGCATCAACTTCAGAGATATAACCTTAAAACCAGTTGGCAATCTTTCTAGCAAATACATTTGCACTATAATTTTTTGCTCTTGCTTTCTGTTTTCCCTTTGAAAATAAACCATTTGATTAAAAGAATAACTTACAAGCTACATCGCAAGAAAGAGAAAAGTGACAATAGACACAGGACATAGAGGGAATATGTTGGCTGTGAAGGGTTGTTCTTCTACTATCATCCTGCATTTCATCTAAGTATATTGTACAGTGATGGCACTTTATGGTATAATGAAGAGCACTCCATAGATATTCCAGATGTAAATATGTAATCAGCACTGTTGTGAATGTAACATGCCACTCTAATTTTAAAGTTTTGTTTTTATTGAAAGAAAATTAGACTGTAACACAACTTTAACATTTCAGCAAACTGGTATAATTTATGTAACACCTGTAGCAGAGAAAATAAGGACATCTGTAAGCATGATGATTTGACGAGTAGGGAGAAAGAAGGAAAGAAGAATAATCAGGTGTAATTTCTGAATCTCGTTTGGAAATATTTTGGGATCTTTTGTGGGTATGTAGCCTGGCAGTTCCTTCCTGCTCCTTTTGAAATTTCAGCTCAATCAGACCTGGTCTCTGCTGGGCTATGGTGCCATGAGTCTTCATTCAGAATTATCCCAGGGCTTTTCCCCATTTTTTAAGCCCTTCCTGCCAACATGCCTAGCCCTATATTTGCTTCTGAGTAGAATATCAGATATCTCATTCAAAGTTTCTAAGAAAGGACCTTTGCACAGTTCCTTATAAATAATGACTGGTACAATAGGAATGACAAAGAGGCTGGTGGTGGCATCTTATAGACTAAGTGGCCGACATTCAGCCCACGGCAGTCAGCGTCTTTAAGACTCCTGGCTGCCGTGGGCAAAACTGAAACTGGATATTCAACTCTGGAATCTGGATATCCTCTGGTGCTGAATATCTGGTTGCAGCACTGACCAGCACAGCTATCCAGACAAGTTAAATACCTGTAGTTCTCCAAATTCTCTAGTCTCCTATGCATCACATTTTTGTCCTGGACCAACGGCAACTGAACCGCAGACACTTGTGCTATGTCGACTTCCACCCTCTTTAAGGACTCTCCCTGTGAGTGACCCCCATCTCTTGAGCTTTTACTCTAGGATGAATATCCAAAGTCAATTGAGCTAATGAAAAAAAACAGACTGTTCAATATTAGCCTTGGCGCTCCAGAGACTGTCCATTGTCATATTGGTTGGCCTATTGAGTGGAACTCAAGCTTTTAAATTCAGAATGACAGCATTGACCTCAGAGGAATTAGAACCTCTTCCCTCAATCGATTCACCCCATGTACCTCTGAAAACCTAATCAGAGCAGCATTCTTCAGCTGTTCCATGACAGCCTTACTCATCTCATTTATTTATTTATTTGCAATTTTTATAAACCGCTAGGGCCAATGCATCATAATGGTTTACATTAAGAGTCAGGGGACCAGAAACAAAAAGGAAATACACAACAATCTAAACAAGGCAGAGACAGAAGGTTAAGCTATGGCAGAGAACAACAATATCAGCCAGGGATAAACATGCATCTGAGACACATGAGGGAGCACTCAGATTATAGCAATAAGCAGTGTGGTGATGGCAAAATATATCATGAAAAAGCATATCCAAAGAACCAGATTTTTAGGCCTGTTTTAGATTTCCTATAGGAGTAATCAAGCTGAAATTCTGTTAGGAGAGCATTCCAAAGGCAGGGAGCTGCGAAGCAAAAGGCAATGGACCTGTATGTTTCCAGATGCAGGAACATTTTGAGCAGAGTAACTAAGAGATTTTGACTAGCAGAGTGCAATGATCGAGTTGGGTGATAGGGAACGAGTTGTAAATGGAGATATGTTGGAAGGCCCGAATAGAAGGCACTAGAAGAATTTTGAATTGTATTCTATAGGAAACAGGAAGTCAATGTTGCTCATAGTGCGGTGAGTTTATGTGATCTGTTTTCTTTGCATTATATAGAGGTTTGACGGCTGTATTTTGATATGTTTTAGTCTTTTTTAAATGATTTTGCAAAATGCCAGTCAATAAAGAGTTACAATAATCTATTTTGTTAATGTCAAGAGAGTGGATAATTGTTTTTAGAGCTCTGGTGTTAATATAAGGTTTGATAGCCTTTATCCTCTTGAGGGAGAAAAAACGGCTCTTTACAGTCTTTGAGATGTGTGGTGCAAATGAAAGCTGACTGTCAAAGATAATATCCAAGCAGCAGATAGAACTGCAGACTAGAATAGGACTGGAGGAGATGCAGGATTAAATGGAAGTGCTTTCTGGTTATGTGATAGCCAGAAAGCTTTGTTTATTTTAAGGTTCAGCACCACTTTATGGTCCTGGAACTAGCTAGTAATTTTAGTGAGCTTTAGTTCAAGGTGCTGTTGAAAAGTGTAGTCCCAGTTATTGGAAGCGATAACTACAGGGCGGCTCTATAATGAGGCCGAGTGAGGCAGTGGCCTCAGGTGGCAACGTTTTGGAGGCGGCAAAAAATGCCCCCAAAAAGACCGCCTCACTCGGCCTTCGAATTTTAAAAAAATAAATGTGCAGGAAAAGCTGCTGCCGCTGCTTCTCGGCAGTGGTAGAATCATCGGCCCTGTGACCCTGCACCCCTTTCCGCTACCCCGAAAGAGCCCTGCCAGCATCCCAGCTCATTTTTGCAGTGCTGCAGGAAGGAAAAGCATTACCCAGCACTGAGGGTAATCTAGGCATTTCCTGTCTTGCACGAGGTGCAACATCAGAGTCTGGATTCTTGGGGTTTCAGTTAAAATTTTGTCTACATATTTTTATTTTTACTTTAGATTGTGATTACTTATTCTGTACTTGATAAGGGTCCATGTTCTGAGTGTGTGACTGAGGCCAGGTGTTCTGTTAACATGGAGTTTGTACATAAAGATCTATACTGTACTGTAGTAATTTGACATGTTCAACTTTTCAAATAGGTGTATGGATGTTCCAGGGCCCACTGTAGTATTTACAGTGATGCTTTTTTTGGATGGGCTCCTTATGTGAGTTTTGGAAGTTGGTGCTGATATGGTCTGGTATGGTAGATTTGCACTATAGATACTTAGGGGTATGTTTACTAAACCATCCCAATGTTACAGGCTCTAGTTGCAGCGGTAATGTGAGGAATGCCATATAAGGTAGTGGGCGTTCCGGCGGCAAGGTAGCAATGAATCTGTATCGCACGATAGAGGCCGCCTTGGCTCGTTAATGCACGTTAACCTTAAGTTCATGCCAGCATTGTTTTTGAAGCTATAGAGATGTAGCCCACTGGTTACTACAAATGACTGCAGAGGCAGAGGTCATTTCCTCTTAATTTAAATCTGTGCTGCCAGCAAAAACACCCTTACAGTGCCGTAACCTAAGGTGCCTCATAGTGCGCCCTATAGGGCACATTATAAATTGCCCTGTCTGCCAAGGCACCTTATAATGTGCCCTATAGGGTGCTTTATGAGGCACCTTAGGTTAGGGCACTGAGGTGAGGGTGTTTTTGCTGGCAGCACAGATTGTAGAGATGTGTCTGACTGTTATACGAATTAAAAGGAAATGCCTTGGACAGGCTTATTAAATAACACCAGTGCAGGATCAAACTCATGACTTCTGACTCAGCAGTCATTGTAGTAACCAGTGGGCTACACCTCCATAGCTTCTAACACAGTGCTGGCTGGCTAAAGAAAGACTGCATGTCACCGCACAAACTGTCTGCTGTGGTTACCAGGATAGGGTAAACCCACCCATACCCATGATGCACTGCACATGCAGATCAGCAGTCTACATCTGATCACAAGATGGGGTATGCGCCTCTACAGCACCTCAGCCTGGTAGGGGGAACTGACTGTGTGTGTTACTGGCACAGAGTAGCTACAGACCGTGACATTGTGCGGTTCCTGTACTCACCCTGAGGGTGAGTTGAGGCGCCCAGCACCAGGTCCACAGCACCTGGCTTGGCTGAGATAGGCTGTGCTGCAGGTCCCCCATCAGTGCCAGTGTGTGACAGGTAGTCCTTGCAGACACACCTAGGATATACCTGTGTCCATCTGTATTTCCCATTCACTTGTTTTAAGAGAAGAGTGGTGTTTGGACCCACCAGCCCTCTCTGGGTCAGGGTGGGGGAACAGGATCTCCCACCAACAGAACCACACTCTACATCTCTGCAATGAAGGCAGTAGAGGGGGACCATCAACCCCAGTCCTGCTGGGGAATGGGCACTCCAGATCAGTCAATGCAGATCTGTACTTATCACATAGGGCACTGGCAGTAGGCCTGGAAAAACTCATCTGTCCCCAACCACAATCTGACATTCACCAGCAGAGGGCACAGTCAGTCTGCACCTGCTGCACCCTGCAAGGTGTTGCAGCCATACAAATGCCAACTCCAGACAGTCTGCTAGCCAGTACATAGTGCATGTTCCTAGAAAAGCAATGTGCACCCAGATGTGGAATATAAGCACAAATACCAAGCAGGCATCTCAGTGATTGGGCCCCAGAACAGAGAACACACAAATATCACTACAGAAAAACATTGTATAATCACTATGTGGGAACCTAGACATGCCATGGTCACTGTTCAGTCAGGGTGAGACTGACCTCCCAGCATGACATGCTGTGGCCACCCTGTCCATGCAGGTGGTGGTCGGCCACTACAATGTCCCAGCCATTGCCCTATGCCCTGTGCAGATGCATCCTGCCCAGGCCACCCTGTCCAGGCCATACCCACAGTACCTTGCTCCTCATTATGCACATTGGCAGGCTAACACTGGAAACAGTGCAAGCATTGTGGGCTCAGTAAGGTTAGGCAGCCACAAAACACTGGATAGACATACACACACTCCCACACCTATTTCAGCATGGTGCAAATATCAAGGTGGTTGGCAGCCCTGGCTGCCATACCAGTCCTGGGCCCAGTGCAGGCATTGCTATGGTACTCAATACTGTTATGGTCACTCCCCGGGGTGGTAAACACTGTCAGAAACAAAAACTGAAACATACTCCACAGATATCAGAAAGGTTGCTATGATGAATCTCTGTCAACAAATTGTGTTTAACTTAGGATTTGTTATTAGACATTAATCATAGCAACCTTTTGATATATGTGGAACGTGTTTCCAAGTTTAAGACGGCATTGCTAAGGTATGCAGGTGCTAGTATTGGTAGATGCTGCTCCGCGCAGGGCCCAACAGCCTGACTCTCCATGAGCCGTTGTAGTGGAGCCTGTGGGTGTGCGTGTTTGTGCCCCTGTTGGCTTCTGCTCTAGGGCAGAGGTTTCCTAACTCCGGTCCTGGTAGGCCAAACACGGTTCAGGTTTTCATGCTGTCCCTAATGAATATGCATGGATACATTTGCATACAATGGGGGCGGTACATACAAATGCATCATGCGCGATAAGGTTACTTTATTGCTTGATAACATCACATATCGCGCGATAACATTACATATCGCGTGATAATTGCGCCGCTGTGATGTTATCACTGTTTAGTAAACATACCCCAAAGTGTCTTTTGCAGCAGACTGACTAACCTACTGATAAGGGCTTTAAACTAGATTCATTGGGGATGGGTGAAGAAAGCCCCCAGGTAAGTGAAAGCCCCAGGTAAGTGAAATATTAAATAACTTTTCAAAAATGTGTAAAAGGGGCAACATCTGGAAAGTAATATGTATAAATGCCCGTAGCATGGGAAATAAGATCCCAGATGTTGAGGCTTTAATGGAAGAGGCTGACTTGGATTTAGTGGCAGTTACAGAGATATGGTTCACAGACAAACAAGACTGGGATATACTTATACCGAGCTATACTTTATTCAGGAAGGACAGGGTAGGAAGAAGGGAAGGAGGTGTGGCACTATATGTAAAAAAATCATATTAAAGCTACAGAATTACAGGACTTGAAAGGGAAGGAGGAGGCACTGTGGGTTAAACTAGAAAGAGGGAATAGGGAATCTATTTTGCATTGGTGTGATATACAGATCTCCTTCACAGGGAGAAGTGGGCAGAGATTTAATTGAAGACATTTGCAGTGTTGCCAGGAAAGGAGAAATGCTACTGATAGGTGATTTCAATATGCCAGATGTTGAGTGGTGCATCCCTGCTAAGATGTCATGTAGAAGTAAGGAGATCCTGCAATTGGTAATAGAACCGACACGTGAAGGGGCCATACTGGGCCTGGTCCTTACCAATGGGAAAGTGTTTCTGATGTTATAGCGGGAGATCATCTCACATCCAGTGATCATCAGATGGTGTGGTTCAGTATTAAGACTAGGACTGATAAAGTCCATTCAAAAGTGATCGTCCTAAACTTTAGGAAAACTAATTTTGCCAAGATGGGACAAAAACTCAAGGAGGTGTTAGTGGGATGTGAACAGCTGGAGGATGTAGAAAAACTGAAAGGGGATATAAAAACCTTTTTGTTAGGAAAGTAAATAAATGTATAAGGAAAAGGAGGTTGCTATGGTTCTTGAAAAAGTAGCTGAAAAGGTGAAGAAAAAGAGGGTGGCCTTCATAAAATACAAGAGATCACAGAAAGAGGAAGACAAGCATCAATATTTGGAAAATTGAGAAAAGCTAAGAAAGTAGTCAGGAAAGCAAAGATACAAATAGAAGAAAAAATGGCCAATGAAGTAAAATGGGAAGGCAAGACCTACGTAGAAGCTGATGAAGATAAAACAGAATTGCTTAAGAAATATTTCTGTTCTGTGTTCACAGATGAAGGGCCAGGAGCAAAATCTCATAAAATATCCACAAAGAGGAACAGTGATGAAGGGGATCTTGAATGATTTTCAAAATACTGTGTTCATGGGGAACTAGCTAAACAAAAAGTAGACAAAGCGATGGGTTCAGATAGGATGCATCCCAAAGAGTTGATGAAACTTGGGGAAGTTCCAGTGGCTCCACTGACTGACCTTTTCAATGCTTCTTTAGAGTTGGGAGTGGTCCCAGAGGACTGGAGAAAGGCGCATGTGGTCCCTTTTACACAAAAGTAGGATTAAGGATGAGATTGAGAGCTACAGGCTGGTTAGTCTGATCTCTGTGATGAGTAAATTAATGGAAATGCTGCTAAAACAGAGGATACAGAGGTTTCTGGAGTCCAATGGATTGCAGGATCCGAAGCAGCATGGTTTCAATATGGTTTGACTGGGCGACTAGAGAATTGGACAGAGAGAGAGCCCTAGATGTGCTGTACTTAGACTTCAGTAAAGCATTTGACACCATTCTGCATAGATGACATAAATAAATTGAGCATCTTAGGAATAGAACCTAAAGTTACTGACCTGGTTAGAAATTGGTTGAGTAGGAGGCGTATAAGGATGTAGGTACATGGAGCTTACTCTGCTGAGAAGGATGTAACCAGTGGTGTGCCACAGGGATCTGTCCTTAGTCTGATTCTTTTCAATCACTGGGATGTGTAGTCCCGCAACCTGTGTCCCAGAATCAGGCCCATAGTGTATCTAGATTTTCAAAAAGCCTTTGGCAAGGTCCATCGTGAGAGATTCTTGAGGAAATGAAAAGCCCTGGGATAGATGACAGTGTACTAATGACGACTGGGAACTGGTTAAAACATGAAAAACAGAGAGTAGGACTAAATGGCCAATTTTTACTATGGAGCAAGGTGAATATTGGAGTACCCTAGGGACCTGGGCTGGGCTGCTGCTTTCTAACATATTTATAAATGACCTGGAATTTGGAACAATAAGTGAAGTGATCAAATTTGCAGTTGACGCAAAATTGTTCAGTTATTAAAACACAAAAGAATTGTGAAAAACTGAAAGAGAAACTGGGAGACAGAATTCAAATGGCAGATGAAATGTAATGTGAACAAGTGTAAAGTTATGTATTTAGAGAAGAATAACCCAAACTATGGTTGCACAATACAAGATTCCATGATGTAGAGGCTAATAGGGTCATTCCAGAAGTCGAATAGTGCATTTGGACATGCGTGGAAGATGTGTATGTGATGAAAATATCTACAAACATATTCCGGTACATGGAACCTGCGCAAGTTTCTCTCTCTTGCATGGAGATGTCTGCACGTGTTCCCAGGGGGGCAGAACAGGGGCATGGCCAGCTGCAGAGGCATGCATACTGTATTCCAGAACGCCCTGTGCACATTTCCAGCCTTTCCTGCAGATGTGCACGATATTCCTGCTGGATACTTGGAACAAGGCCAGGACTTTGCCAATTTTCTGCTGTCTTCTAGGATTCGTCCCTGCATGTGAAAGAGTGTGTGTGCACAGTAAGGTTGTAGGGTTGCACGGAGGGAGCTGGTGTTGGGCTCCACAAAGCATGAAGGAAATGAATGCCTGGTTTGCAATGTCCATGCTGCAAGAGGCAGACAGTCACATTGTAACAAAGAATGGTAGACCCCTTTGAAGAGGATCTTCAGTGAGATTTAAGGGCATGATTACTAAACTGCGTTAACGTAGCAGCGGCTATGTTAAGGCATGTTAACGTAACGTTAAGGCGCGTTAACATAACGTAACATAACATTAACGCGCCTTAACGTAACGTAAGGTAACATTAAGGCGCGTTAATGTTCCCGGCCGCGGTAATTCCTACAGAGGGTGGAGAGAGGGTGGAGAGAAGGGGTCAATGGGCGGGGAGTGGGCGGGGAGAGGCCCCTTCCACACTAACGCGGGGAAATGAAGGGCTGAATCCTAACGCATCTGAAAACCTGGCATTAGATGCGCATTTGCAGGAGAGAGGAACCATTTAAGTGTCAGCAATGTACAACATAGGCAGGGAGCCCAAGAAAGGTGATAGTAGTGCTCCATTTGCAGCAACAGCATAGTATATGAGGGCAGATATATTATTAGTATATGAGGGCAAATAAAGGCCAATATGGTCCAGCTAGTCTGCCCAGTAAGGTGGCTAAAGTGGTTGTAACTGCTGCTCTGTGCAAGTCAGCCCTCCTCTATTAAAAGATATTTAAGTTTGCTTTGATTACATCCTCTTGCAATGAAGCGATCCACTGTGTCTGTCCCATGCCATTTTGATTTCCGTCACTGTACTTGCCCCTACCACCTTCATCAGGATGGCATTCCATGCATCCACCACCCTTTCAGTGAAAAAGTATTTTCTGATGTTGCTGTTAAGTTTACCACCCTGCAGCATCATCGTATGTCCCCCAGGTTTACAGTTTCTCCTTCTTTGAAAAAGGTTTGTTTGTTCATTGATACCCTTTAAATATTTAAAAGTCTGAATAATATCTCCCCTGTCCCTCCTCTCTTCTAAGGTATACATATTTAGGTCTTCAAGTCTCTTCTCATATGTCTTCTGGTGCAGGCTCCCAATCATTTTGGTCGCTGTCTTTTGAACCATTTCAAGTCCTTTTATGTCCATTGTGAGATATAGGGGTATGTTTACTAAACCGCGTTATGTAATGCTAACGTGTGTTAAGGGTACCTAACGCGCGTTAACGTCACCGTCCGTGGTAAGTCTTGCAGAGGGAGGAGAGAGGGTGGAGAGAAGGGGTCAATGGGTGGGGAGTGGGCAAGGAGAAGCTCCCGCAACACTAACGCAGGGAACTGAAGGGCTGAACATTACCGGGACTGAAAACCTGTCGTTAGATGCAGATATGCAGGAGGGTGAAACCATTTCAGCATCGGCAATGTACAACATAGGCAGGAAGCCCAAGAAAAGTGATAGTAGTGATCCATATGCAGCAACAGCATAGTGCCCAAGTATGAAAGGCTGCTATGGCGATGGTGCAAATGGGGCATAGGGTGCTGCAGGTGGGACATGTAGTGCGGGCAGCTGGGGCACAGGGTGGACTAGGCTGTCGCCTAGGTGGCACAGAGGAACATAGAAACTGGAAATCACCAAGACAACAGCTGACCAAGGCCAAACACAATCCACCTACATCTACCTGGTCCACCCTAGCCAATAGTTGCTAGGACACTGACCTGACATCCCCCCAGCCATCCCGCCCCCATGTGGAAGGGACATAATATTGGTAGGCGGTGATGCGGGAGATGTGAGGATGTCCATGTATGTCTCCCCACCCCAAACCCCGCTCCCTAGGCAACCGCCTACCTGCACAGTGGAAGGCCTGGTACTGCGCCCTACCAGAACCGACAGCATATGGTCAGGCAGCATGGCAGAAGGGCATGTGTTGGTGCTGGAGGGGGCAGTGGCACCTGCCTGCAGTGCCCCCAGGCCATGCCCTGTACCAGTACGTGGTATGCAGTGCAACAGAAAAGGTCTGGCTGAGGAGAAATAAAGGTAGCCCCAGGGACTGCTGTGCTTCTGTTGCAACAGTGTGGTGTAGTACACACAGCCAGTGTGTCCCAGAGGAGAGGGTCACAGGGTCAGGTCCCAGCTGTGGATCCTGCAGAGCATGTCCCTATATTTTACCCTACAATGCAGATACAACATCAACATGTGCAATCCCAAAAGCAGCGGCCAACAGGGGTGCAAACACCCACTCACACATTCTGCACTATCCAAAGCTCCATGCAGAGGCAGGCTGTTGGCCCCAGCACGGTGCCACAATCACCACCAGAGCATTACTACTACCTCCTGCACAGTCTGGCAATGTCGGCACTGTGATCAGGACCAGTGTGACAGGCAGGGTTGCCAACCACCCTTATCTTTGCACAATGCTTGCAATAGGGGTGTGTGTGTGTGTGTGTGTGTGTGTGTGTGTGTGTGTGTGTGTGTGTGTGTGTATCCATTGTTTCGTGGCTGCCTACACCTCACTGGGCCCACAATGTCCCACTATTCCCAGCGTTAGCCTGCAAATGTGCATAATGAGGAGCAAGGTATTGTGGGTATGGCCCTGGCAGGGCGGACTGGGCAGGATGCATCTGTAGAGGGTGTAGGGCAATAGCTGGGACATTGTAGTGCCAAACCACCACCTGCATGGACAAGGTGGCCACAGCACGTCTTGCTGTTAGGGCACTCTCACACTGACCAAACAGTGACCATGGCACGGCTATGTTCCCACATAGTGCTGCATAGTATCTGTTTCAGGTGATATATGTGTGTCCCTTGTTCTGGGGGCCAGTCTCTGGGGCACTTGCTGGGTGCACCTATTTCCACTGTGAAC
Organism: Ichthyophis bannanicus; assembly: GCA_033557465.1. Classification (NCBI taxonomy): domain Eukaryota; kingdom Metazoa; phylum Chordata; class Amphibia; order Gymnophiona; family Ichthyophiidae; genus Ichthyophis; species Ichthyophis bannanicus. The sequence continues at coordinate 1,393,422,926 of CM066031.1, read as the reverse complement.
ATGCAGGATAGACTGGCTAGGGGTGTGTCTGTGGTTAGTTTGGGCATGGCCGGGACATCTGGTGTGGTGCAGCAGGTACAGTCTGACTGTGCCTGCTGCTGATGAATGTCGGACCATGGTTGGGGGCTGGGGAACAGCTCTAGTCCTAGAACTGGTGGGAGCACAGGGGAAGGGCAATGGACAGGTAGTCTACTGTAGTGCAGAGTATTGTGGCGTATGTGTGTTGCAGCGCTCATAGTAATGCGTGTGTCATCTGTTTGGGATGTGCGTTGTTACGCGCCATAATCTGACCATGTATGCTAAGGCGCCTAGACGTATCTCATAAGGCAAGTAGAAAGCTCTGTAACGTCATATGCATTATTGTGCACGTTGTGTATCAGATGCCCTGTTACACGCATTCTCCGCAATGCACGTAGGATGCAGAATGTGTACAACGCACTACTGCATGATAATCTAGCAGACATGATGGCCACTTGGTGGAACATATTTGCATTGTGCTTGTTGTGGTTGTTTGGGATAGTGGTTGCAGACGCGCGTGGAGCCAACCTAGGTTGTGGGTTTGGGTCCACAGGTTCCTTTTCATTTGTTCTGCTTTCCTTACCATACAATGGCTCTGGCTTTGTCCCTTCTCCACACACCCTTCCCTCTCTTCACTGTACACTGCAGTGTCCCCTCCATGCAGCCTATCCATCACATGCTAGCTGTTACATATGCTCCCTTTCTTTGGGTTGTCTGGGTGAGCAGGTGGCTCAGTGGTTTGGTATTGGTGTCAGTGAGCTGTGTTTGGGCTCTTCAGTGTACCGATTGAATTCCGTCTTACTCCTTTTTGGATTTCCTGCCCATTTTGCCCTTATACACACACCATCCACACAGCTGGCCCTTCAGACCAACCCCTGATGCCCTTTCTGTTACCATTGTTTACTCCTCTGCATGCTGGGTTCACTGCACACCATTTCATGGTTTGTGTGCATATGTTAACTGTGGCTCACGTCCCCATTACAGACTGCGATATCAGCTGCCTGTGATCTATGGCCCTACACCTACGTCTCCATTTCTCATGTGGCACCATGTCTGCACATCCCTCAGCGCGTCTTCTACTGTCAGTGCTCCTTAGATTGCAGCCCCTTCGGACGCGCTGCTGCTTCCCGTCAGCTGTGGTGTTCACGCGCGGTGGGTCCAAGACGCACTGTACCACGCGTTAAGCACCTTGTAACGCATGTTAACTGACATGGCTTGCTTTACCGATGTACCACCCACTCCTTTATATGGGCATCCGTAACATTACCGGGGAACTTAATGACAGTAACATTACCGGAGTTTAGTAAACATACCCCATAGTCTCCAAAACTGAACACAATACTCCAAGTGAGGCTTCATCAATGACTTGTACAGGGGCATTAATACTTCCATCTTTCTCCTGGTTACTCTTCTTCATATGCAGCCCAGTATCCTTGTGGCTGTGGCTACCGCCTTGTCACTTTGTTTCGCCACCTTGAGATCCTCAGACACTATCACTCCAAGGTGATAGTGTCTGAAGATCCTGGTCCATGCACACCGTCTCTCCCCCCATTGCATACAATTCCTTTAGATTTCAGTATCCCAAGTGCATGTCTCTGCATGTCTTTGCATGAAATTGCAACTGCCAAGCACTAGACCATTCTTTCTGTGTTTATAGATCTTATCTCATGTTGTCTACTCCCTCAGAAGTGTACGTACATTCTGTAGAAAAATTTTGTGCATCTGCAAAAGGCATACTCTGCCATTCGGTCCTTCCACAATATCATTCACAAATACATAGAACCGAATCGGAGCCAGGACCAATCCCTGAGGCACGCCACTACACACCTTCCTTTCATCTGAGTTCCATTAACCACCACTTTCTGTTGTCTGTCAGTCAATCAATTTCAGATCCAGTTCACCACCTTGGGACCTATATCTAGATTGAGTAAGGAGGAGAGCAACAAGGAGGCTACCCTATCAGAGGGTACCTAGACTGAGAAGCCAGTACATGGACCTTACATAGTGTCACCAGATTCCGCTTTGATAGGACAGCCATACATCAGCTGTGCCAGGAGCTGGAGCCCCACCTCAGTGCAATAACACACAGATGACAGGCCCTGCTGATGATATTATTCTTCTGTATCATACCAATTCACTTCAACCAGATCTCTCACCCCTCAATGCCTGTTTGTCCAAGGTCTTTAATTGGCTAGCTATGAACTGTCTTCACCTCAATATGTCCAAGACCTCCGCTACATGGTCCACCTTTGGTGCTCCCTGTCCCTCAGTAGTCCCAGCCCTTCTCTGATTCTGCCATTTCTCTGGTTTCCTCTTTCCACTGCTTTGGCATGACCCTTGACTCTGATCTGTCCTTTCATGACCATATTTCTCTGCTCACTCATCATTCTTTCTTATTCCTTACCTACTTTGATTTTGCCTTGTGTGCATGTGCTTCTTTTCTGTCTAATATTGTAGTTCTTTTCCCTTTCCGGCTTTAGCCATCTTCTAGTTGTTTTGTTAATTGTACACTGCCCTGGTGTAATGAAGGTGTGGTTTATCAAGCGACTGAATAAACATAAACATAAACATCTAAAAGTGACAACAGTACTCGCCTTCCTAGCAATGGGTGCCTTTCAATCTGTTCTGGCAGCCACTGCAGATCTGAGCCAAGTAGCAGTGCCAAGTGGCAGTTTCTGAGATGCATGCCTTGGATTATATTCCATTCCCTCACGCAGTGCCGCAGAGGCAACAGGCAATGCTTCAATGTCATGTGGTGGCTGGGTTCCCTTCTCTGTTAGGGTTGATTGATTGTACGCATGTAGCCATGAGGCCCCTTCGACAGAGGGAGGACAAATTCTGCAACCGAAAAGCATTCTACTTCCTCAATATGCAGGTAGTGTGCAATGAACTGGGAGAATTAGTGATATTGCTGCAAGCTTCCCCAGATCGTGCCACAATGTATCTATCCTTAGCCAGTCCATGATCTACGCAAGCTTTGAGAGTGGTGGATTCTGTAGAGGATGGCAACTGGGTAAGCTGACACTGAGATCCCACTCTTATGCCCACACAGCCTGACAAGGGGAGCATTGCCACTATGCAGACGTTTCACAGCGATTACAGAAGCCTAAGCGATGCATGTTTTAACTGGAGGAGTGTGATGGGCCAAGATGTCCATGGGTATACCCCAGAGAAATGCCCGAGTGCAGATGGGCATGTTTTTGGAATATGATGAGTGTGTGTACCTCCCTGCAAATGGGCCCGTCCGCTTTGTCATTTGCACGTGTCTGTATAAATTTTGATCTTTCCCTCACCTTCGCCTAACTTTTGGAGGGACAACAAGACATCCAGCCAATATGTATGTGTTGGCTGCCTTCAAATTAAAAGAAAATTTATGGAGTTAAATGTAAAGTTAATCACATAAATCCCGTGGTTTATAATTTCATTTTGGGGACTGATATAGAGGAGGCATGATTTCTATAGTTCATAAGGGATAACGTCTAGAGAGTTATCTGTGTGCTTTCTGGTAGAGAATTCACATTGGGAGTGTAAAAGACATGGAGATAATTTGATGCCATTTGACTACCTTTTGTATTTTACTTTTTTACTTGTGATGCAGGTGATCATGGGCAGCTGAAAGATGAGACCTTCATTCTACTCCACTGTAGCTATGCAATATTTTTTAAGACTAGCATATGATTTTAAATGCATATGCATGATATTGATGTATAACATCAACTCACTTAATGTGTTTAAAGGACCGTCAGTTAATTAAAAGGTTACATAACAAGGGCAGACATAACTAAATTCCCTCTAGAGATATTTTATCTTTAAATGGCTGTTGCATAAAGACAATAACACTTTGCAGCATATGTTTCTCACTGCTCCCATGGGTAAAGTAGCTCTGCCTCTCCCCTTCACAATACTTTATCTTCCACAAGGCCTGCAAGGCTTATTATATAATGTCTGCTTATTTCCAACAGATTACTTTCTCCTAGTTTGTTTAACTCTAACCCCAATGCATTATGACCTCGATGCTGCGGTATTGCTGGAGATAATTGGCCCTGTGGCATTTCTTTTTTGTATGTAAGAAAAGATATTTGATCTGACTCTAGGATATCTAGCTCTATCCCTTAGAGATTTACTGCCCAGAGAGGATTTTTGCACTCCTCCAAATTTTGCAATGCAAAAGTCAATTGGATTTCTAGTTCTGTTTTTATACAGTTAAGTGGTTGTTCTCCATCTGGCTCTTCATGCCACATGATGCGGTAGTTGCAGATGCATTTCATCAAAGCTTTAATCAACAGGGAAGGAGGCTGCAGGAAGGGAGCATGATAACAAGCTTGATCACTTCTTTTTGTTTTGTGCTGTATGTGAGGCAATCGACTCTTTTCAAAACACTGAATCTGGCCCTGTTTGTACTTTCTCCCAGAAACCATGAAATTTATTATGACTTGTACAGACTGCATGCGCACATAGAACAAGCAGAGCACGGATTTGAACTTTGACAGTACTGTAGCTTTAATTTTATTTCCTAAATTGAAAAGCGGCGATGCTGTGCTTGTCATAGCATGCAAACGCTGTTCTTGTATCATTTTGTTGCTTCGCTGTTTATCCTTCAGAGCTGAGGTCATGGGTATGAGCTATGGTGAAGTGATGAATCAGCTATCCAGGAAGTTTGAAAAAAACAGAGAGCAGAGAGGAGATGGCTATGCTATTGTCAAAACAGGGGAAAGCAATTGGTGCCTTAACCTTTCTGATCAGATTTGCAGTTTGAAAGAATGGTAGACCCCTTTGAAGAGGATCTTCAGTAAGATTTAAGGGCATGATTACTAAACTGCGTTAACGTAGCAGCGGCTATGTTAAGGCGTGTTAACGTAACATTAAGGCGCGTTAACATAACGTAACATAACATTAACGCGCCTTAACATAACGTAAGGTAACATTAAGGCGCGTTAATGTTCCCGGCCGCGGTAAGTCCCACAGAGGGTGGAGAGAGGGTAGAGAGAAGAGGTCAATGGGCGTGGAGTGGGCGGGGAGAGGCCCCTTCCACACTAACGTGGGGAAATGAAGGGCTGAATCCTAACGCATCTGAAAACCTGGCATTAGATGCGCATTTGCAGGAGAGAGGAACCATTTAAGTGTCAGCAATGTACAACATAGGCAGGGAGCCCAAGAAAGGTGATAGTAGTGCTCCATTTGCAGCAACAGCATAGTGCCCAGGTATGAAAGGCCACTATGGTGACGGCGCAAATGGGGCATGGGGGCTGCAGATGGGACAAGCAGTGGGGGCTACTGGGGCACAGGGTGGACTAGGCGGTTGCCGAGGTGGCAGATAGGAACGCAGAAAATGGAAACCAGCAAGACAGCAACTGACCAGGGTCAAACATGCCCATGAGTCTGTGTCCCACAGTGTCCCATACAGGGGACATTACCCAGCAGGTACCCCAAGGGGCACATAACAGTGACAGGCGGTGCCGGGGGAAGCGTGGACATCTATGTAGGCACCCCTACCCCAGAACCCACACCTTAGGCAGCCGACTACCTGCCCCCTGGATGGCCAGAGATGGCGCACCACTGGCACCAACAGCATACAGTCATGGCAGCATGGCAGAGGGGGTGGGTTATTGTTCTGGAGGGAACAGTGGCATCCGCCTGCAGTGGACCTAGGCCATGCCCTGTACCAGTACGTGGTGTGCAGTGCAACAGATGAGGTCTGGCCGAGGAACATAAGGGTAGCCCCACGGACCACTATGCTGCTGTGGCAACAGTGTGGTGCAGTACACTCAGCCAGCATGTCCAAGAGCAGAGGTTCAGGTCCCATCTGTGGATCCTGCAGAGCATCTCCCCATAGTTTTAGCCCACAATGCAGCCACAACAACATGGGCAAACCCCAACACAGCGGTGCACAGGGGTATGGACACCCACTCACAAGGGCTCCACTATCCACAGCTTCATGGAGTGTCAGGCTGTTGGCCGCAGCACAGAGCTGCCGTTATCACCAGAGCACTACTACTACCCCCTGCACAGATTAGCAATGTCGGCACTGTGATCAGGACCAGTGCGGCGGGTAGGGTTGTCAACCACCCCCATCTCTGCACAATGCTGACATAGGTGTAGGAGTGTGCATATGGCTCTCCATTGTTTTGTGTCTGCCAACACCTCACTGAGCCCACATTGCTCACACTGCTTTCAGCGTTAGCCTGCAAATGTGCATAATGAGGAGCAAGGTATTGTGGGTATGGCCCAGACAGGGCAGATTGGCCAGGATGCATCTGCACAGGGTGGAGGGCAATGGCGGGGACACTCTAGTGCTCGACCACCACCTGCATGTAATGGGTGGCCACAGCATGTCACGGGGGGGGGGGGTCACTCTCACTCTGATCGAGCAGTGCCCATGGCATGTCTATGTTCTCACATAGTGCCACACATTATTTGTTTCCATTGATACTTGTGTGTTCCTGGTTCTGGGGCCCAATCACGGCGATACCTGCTTGGTGTCTGTGCTGTGCATCCCACTTCTGGGTGCACAGGGTTCTCCTGTGAGCATGCACTATGGACTGGCTAGTGGGCTGTCTGCAGTTAGTCTGTGCATGGTGGGACCACTCTGTAGGATGCTGCAGGTCCAGTTTGACAGTGCTGTCTGTTGATGAATGGCTGACAGTAGTGTGGGGCATTTGAGCCTACTCCAAACATCACTGCTAGTCTGCAATGGTCACAGGTATGGCCCTGGCCCAGTAGTCCTGGAGGGCTGTCATCCACCAGCAGGGCTAGGGTTGCTGGTAATACAGCATGGTGCAGGTACCTGTCCCACCACACCCTCATCTACAAAAGGGGTGATTGAGGCTCCTTGGGGTATATAGTGCATACCACGTCAACCTATAGTGGCAGTGCTACATAGCCCTCATGTGAGTCTAGACACCCCACTGCCCTGGTAACAGGTACCCATGGCTGCCAGATCTTAAAACTGGGTACGCACTAATCTGGGTGGTGTCCGGTCACACAGGGCCACATGTGACTGCAGAACACAGCTGGAACAGATGCACCTTCAGTTGTACTGCTGGGAACACCTGTCACACACTGGCAGTGCTGGGGATACACAGCAGGATCTATCTCTAGCACCACATGTACTGTGGACCTAGTGCTGGGCGCCCATCCTATTCCTCAGAGTGAACATGGAACCTGCACAATGGCATGGTCTGTAGCTACTCTGTGCCAGTATCACGCATTGTCAGTCTGTCTTACCATGCAGCAGTACCGGAGAGGTGCACACCCCATTTGCTGGTCAGCTGTAGGTCGCTGTTCTGCATGTGCAATGCATCATGGGTGCTGGTGGGGGTTACCCTATCCTGGCACACAGAGCAGACGGTGTGTGTGGTGACCTGAAGTCCTTATGTACCCAACCATTGCTATGCAACAAGCCATAGAGGTATAGCCTACTGGTTAGTACACTGAGATTCTAGGCAGACGTCATGGATTCAATTCCTTGTTGTTCTCTTCTGTCCAAGGCAGATATTTTGCTGGCCTGTGACAGTCATATATTTGCAGATCCGTGCTGCCAGCCCATAGTACCCTCACCACAGTTGCCAACAATCCTTATAAGGCATTATAAGGCTTCTAATTAGACGCAGTACAAGGCACGTTACAAGGCACGTTATTAGGCACAGTACAAGGCACGTTATAAGGCACGTTGCAAGGCACCTTATAAGGCACGTTACAAGGCACCTTATTAGGCACAGTACAAGGCACATTATAAGGCACATTACAGGGCACCTTATTAGGCACAGTACAAGGCACGTTATAAGGCACCTTATTAGGCACAGTACAAGGCACGTTATAAGGCATTTTGCAAGGCACCTTATTAGGCACAGTACAAGGCACGTTACAGGGCACCTTATTAGGCACAGTACAAGGCACTTTAAGGCACGTGCCTTGTACTGTGCCTAATAAGGTGCCTTGTAATGTGGCTTATAACGTGCCTTATAATGCGCCTTATAATGCGTGTTACCTGACACGGCTTGCCATAATGATGCCCCTCCCACACCTTTATATGGGCATCTGTACCTTTACCGCAGAACCTAATACGAGTGACATTACCGCAGTTTAGTAAACATGCCCCTTAGTTTTAAAAAGGAAGAGAAAGTCTGCATTCTTGACTTTTTTGTAACCCTCCTGCAAGTCATGTGCTTATATGTCATCTCCTCCTTTAATTGGAAGTTAGTTTGCTTTCTTAGACAACATTATCTCCCCAATTCACTACTTCAATATTTATGGTCACACAAGCTAAATTCATAGGGCCCGATTTTCAAAGGCTTTTACACGGTTAACTTCCCTAGTTACCCATGTAAATGTCATTTCTGGGATTTTCGAAGAGCACCTACATGGGTAGTGCCCTTCAAAAATCCCAGATAAGTCCCTAAAGTGCCCAGATGCTATGCGGGTAGCATCGGGCAATGTTAGGGGCATTCTGGGGCAGAGGAAAGTGCTAAATGGGTAGCAGTGATTTTCAGTGTTACCCACTTAGTCCTCTGTGCCTTAAAAATAGGCAAGGTTTTCCCTCGCCTAACAGAAATCGCTGCTACCCATTTAGCCTCAGCGGCTGCCGGCATATCCAGACAAACCCGGATTTTCACTTCTACAAAAATCCGGGTTAAGGGGGTCAGCGGGCAGGCTATGCGCCGCCACGGTGCATAGCCTGCCTAATTGAAAATCAGGCCCATAGGACCTAATATTAAAAAAAGAAGATGAAGGCCTCATCTTCAAACCATTTATGCTCCTAAATGTGATGGTCATGCTCTTAAATTGGCCTGTTTGAAACTAGGGCTTAGTGCTTAAATTTATATTCAAAATGTCACTAAACTCCTAATTTTGGAAGCATAAAACATGGGTGGCAACAGAGAGGATTTAGGGGGGGGCTTTCAAAATTTAGCACTGATTTTCATAATTAAGCTCATACATAGCTGCCATCTCTGTAGGTGATTCTCTACTGTAGTCCCCTAGTAGAGGAGCTGAGAACTCCTTGCTTCAGGTGAAGGCAGGAAGGAAGGAAGGATGGTGTCTTCTAGGCTATTATTCCCACCTCCCCCTGCGACCTATTTGCTGGTTAAGAAATGCCTGACCAATGAGCTGCAGGGGGAGCAGAGAGGTGCTGCACTGTATGTGGGATAAGCTTCCCGCATTTGTTCTGCCCTAGACAAAGGGCGAAGGGCTGAGGGAGGGGATGGGGAAGGGAAGGAGGAACTGATACAGGAACAGGAGAAGAGAAGGGAAGGGCTCTAGATCTATGACGGGGATGAGAGACCTGCTGGCACAGAAGATAATAGAGGGCTGATAGAGAGAGGAAGGCTAGTCATGAAAAGATATATTAGCTGGGAAATGTAATATTTCTGTAGGAGTGTGGGAGAAAACTGAAAAAAAAAAGAATCCTGGCTGGGAGAGGAAAGAAGAACTGAAGGGAAGAGGATGGAGAAGGGGTATGGTAGTGCAGAAGCCCGGCTGCGAGAAGGGAGAAAGATTTTGAGAGGGTGAGTGGAGCTGAGAAAAGGGAATGCAAGCTGGGAGAGAGAGAGGTATGGGCTATGATAAGAAGTGTGTGAGGGGTGGCCAATGGGGCTTGAAGAGAGAGAAAGAAAGTGAGAGAGAGGGGAGGAGCACTGGGAGAGCAGCCAAGTGGGAATGAGAGAAGAGGGAGCTAATAGGTAAAGTTGCCAGATGTCCTCAGTTTTTGGGGATTGTCCCCGATTTTGAAATGGTGTCCCTAACTCCATGGACTATAACCACCTCCTGTCCCTCATTTCAGTGGGGAGAGAGGCAAAGGACTTTGCTTCGCCTGCATATCCTTCTGATGCAGTGTTCTCGATCCTTCTGGGAGAATAAGTAAAATTATTTTCTGAAAAAAGGAGGAATTTTAAAAATGTATAGAATATTTATCTATATGTATAGAGTAAAGTTTAAGCATATATGTATGTATGTGGGCTTATAACTCGAGAAGAGTTGCTATTGTCTTTTTTTAACTTTTGAAATTATTGAATGCTACCTAGACTGGTCATTTTGAAATATATGGGGAAAAATACCTGAAGAGGGAGGACCCTTGCCCCACCCGGGCCAGAAGAGCCCTGCCTAGGGGCCCAGAATTTCTCTCCCAAAAGCTGGTAACCTTACTAACAGGGGAGATAGAGAGAGGGAGGGAAGAGGTGTAAAGAGTGAGGAAAAGGATAGAAGTGGCAGGAGGAGTGAAATTAGGAGGAAGATCACAAGATGAGACAGTCTGCATACAGAAAGAGAAAAATGCAGGAAAAAAAATAATAAAATAAGTTTTTAAAGAGAAGTAATGAGAAGCCAGAGAGGAACCTAAGGGAAAGCCAAAAGTAAGCAGAGAAAGAAGACAGGTTCTCACTTGGCACAAAGGGCCCGATATTCCCAAGGCATTTACACGGTTTACAGCCTAGTAAACCAGGTAAATGCCTTACACGGGGATATTCAATGGCATCTATATGGTTACTACCATTGAATATCTCCTTCTAAGTCCCCTATGCACCCCGATGCTATCCAGTTAGTGGGGAATAGAGGCAGATGCTGGACATGGGAGCATAGAGGGTAGATATGGGACATAGAGTGGAGATGGGGAGAAAGGGTAAATGCTGGACATGGGGGCATGGAGAGTAGATGTGGGGCATGGTGGGAAGATGGGGAGAAAGAAAAGCTGCTGGACATGGGGGCGTAGATGGCAGATGCTGGACCTGGGGGTGTGGAGGGCAGATGGGGAGAAAGGGCAGATGCTGAGCATAGGGGGTGCAGGAAGAGAGGAGAGATGCTGGACATTTGGGGGAGAGGAGAATGAGAGAGAAAATATGCTGGAAACAGGAGGAGAGAGAGAGGAAAGATGGTAGACTGGGGGAAAGGAAAGAGGAGAGATAGAAGGAAATTCTAGAGAGGAGGGGGAAGGGGAGGATGAGGTTAAATGCTGGACATGGTGTGTGGGGAGATGCTGGACATGGGAATGGAGAGAAAGGGGGATATATTGGACATGGGGCAGGAATAGGGAGGGGGAATGGTAGGGTGGGGTGAGAAAAATACGCTGAGGCGCTGGATGGAGGGAGGAGAAAGAGGAGAGATGCTGGACATGAGGAAGGAAGAGAGAAAGGAGAGAGTTAAAGGCTGGGTAGAATAAGAGGCTGGGGAAGGACAGAACTGTGTTAAGGGTTGAAAAGTGGCAGATGCAGTATCGAGGGGTGATTGAAGACTGGATAATAAGGAGGAGGAGCAAAATCTGAATTGAGAGAGAGAAATAAATGGAAGAAAACTGAAAGGAAAAAATAAATGCCAGAGATGCAAAGATGTGAAGAAGACAAGAAAGGAGAGAAGTGGTAGATGGGCCGGAAACTCTAAAAAGCAAGTTAAGAGAACAGAGAGGAAAGCAGAAACTAGAGACCGAGATCAACATGATTAGAGAATAAAATGGCCATTCGTTAAAGGTAGAAAAATTAATTTTATTTTTAATTTAGTGATTGGAATTTGTCAGTTTTTGGAATTTATATGTTCTGTCTTTATATTTACACATTGCATCTTGTTCTATTCCCTGATATTACATAGAAACATAGAAATATGATGGCAGAAAAAGACCATATGAGCTATCTAGTCTGTCTTTTCATACCAACTACTATAGTCCCTTTTTTTCCTTTAGAGATCTTCTATGTTGGTCCCATGCTTTCTTGATTTCAGCTATTCTCCTGGTCTCTACTACTTCCACTGTGAGACTATTCCATGCATCTACCACTCTCTCCATAAAGAAATATTTCCACATATTGCTCCTGAGTCTATCCCTTCTCAGTTTCATCCTATGCCCCGTCATTGCAAAGCTTTCTTTCAATTAAAAGAGGCTCTCCTCCAGTGCATTTCTGCAATGGAGGTATTTAAACATCTCTATCATATATCCTTTCTCCCACCTTTTATCCAAAGTATACATATTGAGATCTTTAAGTCTGTCCCCATATGCCTTATGGTGAAGTCCACTGACCATTTTGTAGCCACTCTCTGCACAGACTCCATCTTGTTTATGTCCTTTTGAAAGTGTGGTCTCCAAAATTGCACAAAATACTCCAAATGAGGTCTCACCAAAGACTTATATAGAGGCACTATCATCTCCTTCTTCCTGATGGCCATTCCTCTCACTATGCACCCAAGCATCCTTCTGGCCTTTGCCCTCCCTTTTCTACCTGTTTAGCCATCTTAAGGTCCTCAGAAACAATCCCGCCCAGTTCCTGCTCTTCTTTCATGGACAGAAGTACTTCACCCCTATACTGTACCGCTCCCTTGGATTTTTTCAGCCCAAATGCATGACTCTGCATTTTTTAGGGTTAAATCTCAGCTGCCAAATTCTCGACCATTCTTCAAGCTTAGCAAGATCCCTCCTCATGTTATCTACTCCTTCTTAGGTGTGTACTGAATTGCAGATTTTGATATTTTCTGCAAAGAGGCGAACCTTACCTGACAGCCTTTCCACAATATTACTAAGAAAAATGCTAAAAAGGATCGGACCAAAGACCAAGGACAAATCCCTGCAGCATACCTCTGGTTATATCTTTCTCATCAGAGTAAGCTCCATTTACTTGCACCCTTAGTTGCCTCGTACTAGACCAATTTCTAACCCAGTCAGTCACTTTAGGGTCTATTCCTAAGATGTTCAGTTTATTTATAAGTCATCTCTGTGGAATGGTGTCAAAGGCTTTACTGAAATCTAAGTACACCACATTTAAAGCTCTTTCTTGGTCCAATTCTCTGATAGTCCCAGTCAAAGAAATGAATAAGATTTGTCTGACAAGACCTGCCCCTAGTAAAACCATGCTGCCTCGGATCTTGCAATCCATTGGACTCCTGAAACCTCACTATCTTCTATTTTAGCAGCGTTTCCATTAATTTACTCACCAGAGTTTATTTATTTAAAGGTTTTTTTTATATACCGTCCTTCTACAATTCAGGACGGTTTACCCAGAACTTAACATAACAGTGCAGATGCATCTGTTTTACATAGAACATTTGTTTTATATAGAACATTTGAACATAAACTTAACAGGAGACTATTAAGTCGAGTTAAGAGTTCAGACTAACTGGCCTGTAGCTCTCAACCTCATCCTTACTTCTGTTTTTGTGTAAAGGGACCACATGCGCCTTTCTCCAGTTCTCTTGGACCATGCCCAACTCTAAAGAAGCATTGAAAAGGTCATATAGTGGAACTGCTCAAACTTCCCAAAGTTCCTTCAATTCTCTGGGATATATCCCTTCCAGCCCCATTGCTTTGTCATGTGTTCGTTTAGATAGTTCCTCACACAGTCTTTTGAAAATCTTTACTATTATTCCTTTTTGTGGATTTTTTCTGAGTTCTGCTTCTGGCCCTTCATCTGGGAACACAGAACAAAAATATTTGTTAAGCAATTCTGCTTTATCCTCATCAACTTCTACGTATTCCTCCCCTTCACCCTTTGAGTCCAACAATACCACTTTTGCACTTACTCCTCTCCTTAACATATCTGAAAAATGTTATGTCCTGCCATTTTACTGCATTGACTATTTTATCTTCTATATGTATCTTTGCTTTCCTGATTACTTTCCTAGTTTCTCTAAGTTTTTCCAAATATGAATGCTTGTCTTCCCCTTTCTGTGATCTCTTGTATTTTATAAAGGCCATCCTCTTTTTCTTCACCTTTTTAGCTATTTCTTTGAGAACCATAGTGATCTCCTTTTCCTCTACATTTATTTTCTTTCCTAACAAAAAGTTTTGTTGCCCTTAAAATATCCCCTTTCAGTTTTGCCCATTGCTATTCTACATCCCCCAGCTGTTCCCATCCCACTAACGCCTCCTTGAGGTTTTGTCCCATCTTGACAAAGTTAGTTTTCCTAAAGTATAGGACCCTCACTTTTGAATGGACTTTATCAGCTCCTGTCCTAATACTGAATCACACGATCTGGATGCGAGATGATCTCCCACTATGACATCAGAAACACTTTCCTCATTGGTAAGGACCAGTCCAGTATGGCTCCTTCTTGTGTGGGTTCTGTTAACAGTTGCTGTAATAATTCTCCCTGTAGAGAATCCAGGATCTCCTTACTTTTAAATAACACCACTGCAGGGATGCGCCAATCAACATCTGGCATATTGAAATCACCTATCAGTAGCACTTCTCCTTTCCTGTCAATACTGCAAATGTGTTCAATTAAATCTCTGTCCACTTCTTCTGCCTGTGAAGGAGATCTGTATATCACACCAATGGAAATGGATTCTCCATGTCTTCTTTCTAGTTTAACCCACAGTGCCACCTCCTTACCTTGTAAACCCTGTAATTCTGTAGCTTTAATAATATATTTTTACATATAGTTCCACTCCTCTTCCCCTTCTCCCTATACTGTCTTCCTGAATAAAGTATAGCCTGGTATAATTACATCCCAATCATGCTTGTCAGTGAACCATGTCTCCGTAACTGCTACTAAATCCACGTCACCTCTTCCTTTAAAGCCTCAACATCTGGACTCTTATTTCCTATACTATGGGTATTAATGCACACTGCTTTCCAGACATTGCCCCCATTACCCATTTCTACAGAGGTATTAAATGTTTCACTTACATGAGAGCTTCTATTTACCTGGGAACTTTCTTCACCCATCCCCAATGAATCTAGTTTAAAGCCCTCTTCAGTAGGTTAGCCAGTCTGCTGCGGAAGACATTTTGGGGTATGTTTACTAAACTGCGGTAATGTCATTCGCGTTAGGTTCCGCGGTAAAGGTACAGATGCCCATATAAAGGTGTGGGCGTTGCATCGTTACAGCAAGCTGTAGCAGCTAACGCGCATTACAAGGTGCCTTAGACTAACGAGCGTTACAAGGCACCTTGTAAGGCACTCTGCAAGGCACCTTACAGGGTGCCTTGCAAGGTGCCTTACAAGGTGCCATGTAAGGTGCCTCATAAGGCGCCCTATAGGGCCTCCTAGGTTAAGCGCCATATTAGGCACCCTTGGACAAGGCACCGCAGAAGGCACCCTGGGCTGCGGAACCATAGGTTAAGGTGGCCTAACAAGGTTATGGTGTCCTAGGTTAGTGTGCCCTAGGGACTGCAAGGTGCCTCAGGATGACATGCATGACCTGTGCGGAACAGAGACAGATGTAGCCCTAACACTAGATAGAGCACTCAGGAAAGGCAATGAACAGGTGAGTGAAGGAGGGAGAAGTGGGAGCCGCTGGACCTGCCATATCTGCGGGCATCCCATGTGCCTGCTAGTACTGATGAAAAACATGGTGGGGCAGCTGTACCACAGCACAGGGTGTTGGCAATGTAAAGTACCGGAAAAACAGTTGGTGGCAGACGATGGGAATACGTGTCCCCCAGTGGAGGCGGAGGTGGCAGGATAGTTACAATGATGGGTGGACAGAGGAGTGGTGGTGCCATGCAGATCAGGCACAGGGGAGGCAAGCATGAAGAGGCGAAATGCAGGAAAGGGTAGCAGGGCATGACATGGGGTGGCAGCCTGTACTGACAGACAGGACTCTACACAGCTGACAGATGCAGATAGACGGACCGAGGGAATGTTGGCAATTGTGGCGAGGGTATTATGGGCTGGAAGCACAGATCTGCAAATATATGACCTCTACAGGCATGCACACTATTTGAGTAGGACAGGCATGAGAGTAGGGAACAATGAGGAACTGAACCCATGAACACTGCCAAGAATGGCATTGCATTAACCAGTAGGCTATACCTCCATGGTGTATGTCACAGCAATGTCTGGGTACAGAAGGACTGCAGGTCACCGCACAAACTGTCTGCTCTGAGTGCCAGGATAGGGTAACCCCACCAGTACCCATGATGCAATGCACATGCTGAATAGCAGTCTACAGCTGATCACCAAATGGGGTCTGCACCTCTCCGGTACCTCAGCTTGGAAAGACGAACTGACAGTGCGTGATACTGGCACAGAGTAGCTACAGACCATGCCATTGTGCAGGTCTGTGTTCACCCTGAGGGATAGGATGGGTGCCCAGTACTAGGTCTGCAATACATGTGGTGCTAGAGATAGGTCCTGCTGTACGTCCCCATCACTGCCAATGTAATGCAGGTGTTCCTTGCAGTGCAGCCAAAGGTAATTTGGTGTCCATCTGTATCCTGCAGTCATATGTGGCCCTGTGGGACCAGACACCAGCCAGATTGGTGTGTACCTCATGTTAGGGTCTGCTGACATGGGCAGCTGTTATCATGGCAGAGGGGTTCCTAGAATTGCATGAGGTGTGTGCAGCAGTGCCTTTATAGGTCGCAGTGGTATATACTGCATCCCCCAAAGGGCCCACATCACCCCTTTTTGTAGGTAAAGAACAGGTGCCCCTGCCCTGGGGAAGCAACATCCATCCTGTTTGCATGAGACAGCCCTCCAGGGTTGGTGGGCCAGAGATATACCTATGACTGGAACAGGGGCAGACTAGCAACAATGCTGGGGTTAGGTCTGGAAAACCCCAACTGCCTCCCACCACTGTTTGCCAGTCACCAGCAGACAGCACAGCCAGACTATACCTTAAAGGTGTTCTGACCATGCACAGTCTAACTGCAGACAGTCCACCAGTCTGCTCACAAAAGAACTATGTGCAGCAAGCAGGCAACTCAGTGATTGGGACCCCAGAACCAGGTAACACAAATATATCACTGGAGGCAAATAGTGTAGAGCACTATGTGGGAACCTAGACCTGCCATGGTCACTGCTCGGTCAGAATGAGTGACCTCCCAGCATGCCATGCTGTGGCCACCCTGTCCATGCAGGTGGTGGTCAGGCACTACAGTGTCCCAGCCATTGCCCCCACACCCTGTGAAGATGCATCCTGGCCAATCTGCCCTGTCCGGGCCATACCCAAAATACCTTGCTCCTCATTATGCACCTATTCAGGCTAACGCTGGTAACAGTGGGACATTTTGGGCCCAGTGAAGGGTGGGCAGCCACAGAACAATGGATAGACATACACACACGCTCACTCCTATTGCAGCATTGTACAAAGATAGGAGTGGTTGGCAACCCTGCCCGCCACACTGGTCCTGATCACAGTGCCGACATTGCTAAACTGTGAAGGGGGTAGTAGTAGTGCTCTGGTGATAACTTCAGCTCAATGCTGTGGCCAACAGCCTGACTCTCCATGCATCTTTGGATTGTGGAGCCTGTGTAGGTGGGTGTTTGTATCCCTGTTTGCCCCTGCTTTGGGCTTTGCACATGTTGCTGTTGTATCTGCATTGTAGGGTAAAACATAGGGACATGCTCTGCAGGAACCACAGCTGGGGCTTGAACCTGTGACCCTCTGCTTCTGGACACACTGGCTGGGTGTACTGCACCACACTGTTGCTACAGATGCATAATAGTCCCTGGAGCTACCTGTACTTTTCCTCAGACAGTCTTTGTATGTTGCACTGCACACCACGTACTGATGCAGGGCATGCCCTAGCTCCACTGCAGGAAGGTGGCACTGCCCCCTCCAGCATGGGCACTCCCCTCTGCCAAGCTGACATGGCCATTTGCTGTCGGTGCTGGTAGTGCGCAGTCCCAGGCCATCCACTGTGTAGGTAGGCGCCCACCTAGGGAGCAGATCCCGGGGAGGGGGCCATACATGAAAATCCTCACATCCCCCCCCCCCCCGCCATCACTGCCTACCAATATTATGTCCCTTCCACATGGGGGCGGGATGGCTGGGGGGATGTCAGGTCAGTGCCCTAGCAACTATTGGCTAGGGTGAACGAGGTAGATATAGGTGGATTGTGTTTGGCCTTGATCAGCTGCTATCTTGCTGATTTCCGGTTTCTATGTTCCTATGTGCCACCTAGGCGCCCGCCTGGTCCACCCTGTGCCCCAGCTGCCCATGCTACATGTCCCGCCTGCGGCCCCATATGCCCCATTTGCACCATCGCCATAGTGGCCATTCATACTTTGGCACTATGGTGTTGCTGAAAATGGAGCACTACTATCACATTTCTTGGGCTCCCTGCCTTGGTTGTACATTGCTGACACTGAAATGGTTTCTCTCTCCTGCAAATGTGCATCTAACGGCAGGTTTTCATTCGCGGTAGGATTCAGCCCTTCAGTTCAGCGCATTAGTGTGAAAGGGGCCTCTCCCCGCCCACTTTCCGCCCATTGACCCCTTCTCTCTGCCCTCTCTCCAACTTCTGCAGTGTTTACCATGGCCGGGGACGTTATCGTTAGGTAACGTTAACGCGCGTTAACGTTACATACCACGCGTTATGTAACATTACCGCAGTTTAGTAAACATACCCCTTTGATCCTTCTTGGATAGGTGGACATCATCTTTGCTCAACCAAACTTGGAAAATCATCCCGTGGTCCAGGAAACTGAAACGCCCTTGAAGACACTATCCACGCAGTCATGCATTCATCTCCAGGATGTGCGCTTCTCTGCCTTGACCTTTATCCTCAACAGAGAGGATTGAAGAGAACACCACCTGCACACCTATCTGCTTCACCCCTTCTCCCAGAGCCATGAAGTCATGCTTGATATGCTCAGAGGAAGACCTAGCAGTATTATTTGTACTATCATGGATGAGCATCATCATATAACAGACAGTAAACTTGATGAGTCTCAGCAAACTCTCCATAACATCTTGGATTTTGGTATCTGGCACACAGCACACCTCCCTGGACATCAAGTTTGGTTAGCAGATGGATGCCTCAGTACCCCTTAGAAGAGAGTTACCAACCACTACTACCCTTTGCTTCCTTGTGGTCACTGTTTCTACAACTTTGGGATGCGTGAGCTCTGGTTCTTTCCATTTCTTGGATGTTTTCATTTCCTCCACTTCTAGGGCTGCATGCTGGTTCTTCAGTTCGAAGGCTGGAGGAGTTGGATTGTTGATTCAGCAGGCTCTGGTGACTCTTGTCCAACTCTCTTCAATCTGTAACATACCATCTACACCTCTGTCATAGAGCTTGGATGCCTCAAGAACCATCTCATCAATGTACTTTTCGCTGTCATGGATGCTTCTCAGCTTTGCCACTTCTTCTCTGAGCTCCTCAACTTGTTTCATGAGGGCTTCAGCTTGCAGATATTGTGCATATGAAACTCTTCCCTTGCCTGGGATTGGAATGTCCATCTGGAAACAGACAGAAGCTGTAATGGGGGCAACAGCTCTGGCAACATGATTCTTCCCAACCATATTCCAGTTATTGAAGGACATAAGAGACCTACCAAAGTCCATAACTTCCTCAGAGAAAAAACACCTAACCTCATATGTGTGTGTTCTAACAGCTCTGTTCTGTGTACCTGTGTATAGCCTTGCTACCTTGCTAAACAGCTTTTATTTTACACTACTAAATTCTGATATTATACATCTGAGGTATATCGTTTTATGTGTTCCCTATGTAAAATAATCAGAATGTTGAACTTCCTAGATTTTCCCTACCAACCAATAAAAAACTGTTATCTTTGCTAACAACCTAATTGGTGAGTTGCCCTATATAGCAAGAATTTTCACATGGGGTGTGGGAGCTGGTTTGGGAATGGAGGGATCTAACACCTGAGAAGGGCAGTGACTTCAAAGAACTTGCCTTTCCCTTTGAACCTGAAGGCTAGAGGAGAAGGAAAAAAATAAAAATAAAACTATAACAGCAGAAAAAAGCTTTGCCCAAGAACACAAAAATGCCCCTTTTGCAATACAGCTATAATACACTATACAATGCAGCAGAAAAAGTTAGCAATTAAAAATGAAAAAAGCCCCCTTTAAGAGCTCTCAGGCAAAGGGTTTGCAGTTAAGAACCACAGAGGTACCTTGCTTGCAATGGAGACCTTTTAGGAACGGCAGTAAGTGCAAGATACTTTAGATATTTATACAAATCTCAGCTATTTGGCTCCTAAGCAAGCTAATTAAGAACCCTAACATCTAAGAAGCGCAAAGAGCTTGCCATCCCCTTTGTACCTGAAGGCTAGAGAAGAAGGAAAAAAGAAAAAAAACTGTAACAGCAGAAAAAGCTTTACCTAAGAACACAAACATGCCCCTTTTGCAATACAACTACAATACTCTAGGCAAAGCAGCAGAAAAAGTTAGCAATTACAAATGAAAAAAGCCCCACTTAAGAGTTCTCAGGAAGAAAGTCTGTATTTAAGAGCCATATAAATACCTTGATTATGATGGAGATTCTTTGTATGCAGTGATATAGCCAAGGGTGTGCCTGGGTGGGCCATACCCCCCAACTCTGGCATGAAGCCCACTAAATGAACAGCAGCAGAACGGTCAAATGAGAGGATAACTGGAGGCAGTGTCAACATTTACACTGCTTTGTGCCCATATAGGCTTATCCCAGGCCTTGGGACGTCCCTAGAGTTGGTTCAAGGTGTTGGCATCTTAGGCAAATGTTAAGCCTTATGCACCTCCTGGCTGTCAGAATCTATTGTTTAGCTTTGACTGCCCTGTTCTTTGCCACCCTTACCCCTCAAAAGCTGTCATCCTAGGTGACCACCTAGTTTGCCTAATGGTTGGACTGGCCTTGCCAAGGCCCCATCAAAAAATCAGCCTTAGCTGTGCCACCGATGCAGAGTCTGGCTTCTTTGGATTTCAATTTAATTTTTGTCTACTTACAGTTGTGTTCAGCATTATTGGCACCCTTGCATTTTAGGTATGTTGTGTACAATATTTTGAGAAGTAACTGGAAATATTCCAACTGTATGTTCAAATAGTATGTTCAAAGATATACAACAAAATAAAAAGATGTCTGTGCAACTTAGACGTAGTAATTTCCAGGAAAAAAACAAAATATGACCTGGACACGATTAATTGCACCCTTCACTAATATTTGGTTGCACAGCCCTTGGCAGTGATGACAGCCTCCAAACGTTTCTTGTAGCTATTTATAAGTTTTGTACATCTGCCTGCTGGTAGTTTCTCCCACTCTTGTGGAAGGCATCTGTTGGGT
This sequence comes from Ichthyophis bannanicus, assembly GCA_033557465.1. Lineage (NCBI taxonomy): Eukaryota > Metazoa > Chordata > Amphibia > Gymnophiona > Ichthyophiidae > Ichthyophis > Ichthyophis bannanicus. Next base: position 1,393,401,991 of record CM066031.1, on the reverse strand, counting down.
CACCCTTAATACTGATGCCCTCCTGTGTTGCCAAAGGAGGAGTGGTGTCAGTTCAGTTTCCCATCCTTATCCTGTAAAGTACTGGTTGAACAGCCAAATTGTTGGATCAAGACCCTGAGCCTAGCACAGTCTCAGCACCCACTTCCTCTTCTCTTCTCCCAACTCTCCTCCGAAGATTGGATGAAGGTTTCAAGAGGTATATGGCTGCAGGACTTAGCTGCAGGGAAGTAGCATTGAGCCCAACATTGTTGCTGTTTGGGCTCCCCGGGGGTGAGTATGAGACCTAAATTTCTATCTCTATACCAAATCTACACTTCTGTGCTTATTTTAAAGGTATCTGTGGGGGTGCCGACTTCAGCTGCTCAGTGGGCATTTGTCAGGTATGGTAATAAAACCATTGGTGTTTGTGATCTTTTCCTGCTGGTTCATGCCTCATGCTTGCTCTATAGGTGCACACTACTGGTTCTTGGCTGTGCATTGTCTCAGCACGCATAGGCACGTGTGGTATCTCCATGTAGGCATGTTCGGCATCTGTATGCATTGGTATGCAGAGTATCTGCACATCTTTGTTGCGCACTGCTTGAATGCTATCTGAGTGCCCTCTCTGCAATGTGCAGTAACCCTGTACCCGTGATGCATGCGCTATGAGTGTGGCTTACTTCAGTGCGCCTTGGTAGAACAGAAGAAGTTGCTCAGGAAGCTATTCTGATTGACGTAGACACTGGTCTTCTAGGTGGACTCACTGCCTTTCTGCCCTCACTCTGCCTCTTTGGCACAGAGACTTCAGTTCACTCCTTGGGGGATTCGTTTGCAGTTAGTGTAAATAGATTTCTCTTGTATTTTGTCAGCTCTGCAGGTGCTATTGAGTGACTGCAGGAAGAGACAGCACCCCTGCTCAGGATCCCTTTGCTAGTTCTTTGGAGCTTAGCCCACCAGAGTTTACCCAGCGGGATTCTCCTTGTGCTGCCTGTCTCCTGCTGAGGGGATGGCCAAGGCAGACAGAATGTCCCAAGCCTCTGATCTAACTTCCCCAGAATTCTTCTTTTCTTCAGCAGGCACTATTACTACTACTACTACTTATCATTTATAGAGCACCATAAGTCACATGCAGCACTACAGAAACATGTAAGAGATGGTCCCTGCTCATAAGAGCCTACAGTCTAGTTAAGACAGACAACACAACTGGGGATTAGAATATATCTAGGGGAATGGTAAGGAAACACATAGGAGGTGAACAGGAGACTAGGGGAATAAGGATCCAAAAGCATTCAAAGAAGTGAGTTTTTAGCCTGGATTTAAACAGGGCCAGAAATGGAGCCTGACACACTGGCTCAAATTGTTCCAGGCATAAGGAGGAGCAAGGTAGAAAGATTGAAGTCTGGAGTTGGCAGGGAAAGAGAAGAGCACAGATAGAAGGGATCTGCCTGAAGAGCGAAGTTTCTGCCATTGAAAGGGGACATATAAACCGTCTTCACCTTCCCTCCCCCTCACTGCTCACTTGCAGTCCACTCGCCACGCAGCTTTCTTTTTTCTCGGACCCGCTCTCTGGAATTCTCTGCCCACACCTCTCCGCCTAGAACAAAACTACTCCACTTTCAAAACTGCACTAAAAACACACCTATTTGCAATTGCTTATAATCTTCCAGACCCAAACTGCTCCCAATTTTCAAGACATTCCCCAAGATCTTAGTCTGGCATATGTGACCTGGTAATATCTCTGTTTATGTCTCTCTATTCTATGTCTTGTCCAACTAGCTACTGTATTATCTCTCTTTCCTGTTACCATTGTATTTCTTTTCCTTTTCTGGCCTTGAGCCTACTCTAAGATGATTAACTTTTCAGTGTAAACCGCTTTGATGTAATAAATAGGCGATATATCAAGTGAAATAAAAAATGAAAAAATGAAAATGAGTAGGCTCTACAGGTGGATATGCAGGTGACAGCAGTTACTAAGCGCACCACCATTCCAGTGGAGAGTGATGTGGCCCTTAAGGATCAAGTGGATCTCAAGATGGAGGCCTTTCTGAAGAGCACATTTTCGGCCTTTTTGGCAGACACCATGTATGATTCAGTCTGTTGGCAGCCAAAGATATTGCCTTTTCCATGATGCTGCAACACTGGCTTTGGCTTGGGCAGTGGTCACAGCGTCCAAGTCCTGATTATTGAGACTTCCCTTCAAGTGGGAAACTTGTGCTTGTGGAGGACTTGCAGAAGCTGGTCAAAGAGTTAAGTGCTTCCAAACTCCATCACCTTCCAAAGATCAACCTAAAGGGCCTGGGAAGTGTGGCCTCTTCTCCTGTGCTTTGTGTTCTCCTCGCTCCCACCAATAGGAGTCTTGGGGGTTCAAGGACTCCCAGAGGTATCACCTAGGGAGGTCATCCTTTCTTTCTCCAGCTCCCAGTCCCAGAGTTGGCCTTTTTGAGGGCCGCATGGGCCATGCAAGGCATCCTCTTCTTCCAAATTTGATTTCTGCCATCAGACACAATGATGGGTTGGGGTGTTATTCCAGGGTACCTCCTATTGGCAGCCAGCTCTGTCTCTTCATCCAGGAATGGGCGCATGTGACCTCAGACCAGTGTGTGTTCAACATCATTCAGTTTGGCCACATGCTGGAATGCAAGAACCTCATCCCAGATGTCTTCCTGATATCTCCATGTGGGTCTGTAGCCACAAGGAGTGGAGGAGTGGCCTAGTGGTTGGGGCAAGGTACTTCAGGCCAGAAGGTCAGGGGTTCAAATCCCACTAGAGAACAGTAACCTTGGGCAGGAAGGACTGGGGTTTCTAGTCCCACAGGTGCTCCTTGTGGTCTTGAGCAAGCCACTTAACCCTCCATAGCCCATGTTCCCTGTAAAATAGTTATCTCCAAGTTATAATGCCCTGTTCAATGTAAACCACACTGATGCAGAATATAAATAAATAAAAAATAAGAGGGCTGACATTCAGTCTACTCTAGAGAGGGTCCTCAACCTCCAGGCCAGAGTCAGCACCACCACTAAAAGGAGCAAGGGCTGATATTCCATTTACTTTGTGGTGCCAAAGAAGGATAGCTCCTTCTGCCCAATTTTGGATCTCAAGGTTGTCGATGCTCACCTGAGATCCTTACATTTCCACATGGAGACACTGAGATTGGTCATAAAAGCAGTCTGGCATGGAAAGTTTCTTGCATTGTTGGACTTGGGTGAAGTATACTTCCACATTCCCATCTGCGAGGATCAACAGCACTTCCTTCACTTCTCTGTTCTTTGCTCCCACTTGCAGTTTGCCACTCTACCCTTCGGTCTGTTCACTGCACTGAGGACATTCATGGTGGTGGCTTAAGCTGCCCTGCAGTGCAAAGGGATTTGTGCATCTGCATGAAGCGGAGGGTACAACCCTAAACAAAGGCACAGAGGGGGGTAACCTGCACAGAGCAGTGGGTACAACACTAAACAAGAGCATAGAGGGGGTGACCTGCACAGAGCAATGGGTACAACAACTCTAGGCACCTTACTGAGCAGACTAGATGGACCATACTGGTCTTTATCTTCTATCAAATACTGTTATCATGTTACTATGTATGTTCTTATCTGGACGATTGGCTCATTCATGCCAGATTGCAATCCGAAGCCCTGCGGGTGTCTGCCCAAGTGATGCAATTTCTGGAGAGTCTGGGCTGGGTGGTCAACCATGACAAGAGACCCATGGACAGAGAAGGTCTTCCTGCCTGAGAAGAGGGCGGAGGAGTTGCGGTCTCAGCTGAAGGCATTTCAGAGGGAGCAGGTTCCCAAGGCCTGGAACTACCTCCAGCTCCTAGGGTCAATGATGGCAACAATAGAAATGGTCTCCTGGGCATGGACACACATGTGTCCACTACAAAGGTCTCCGTTGTCCCACTAGTGTTCCTCACAGGACTTTGGCATCAGGCTGCCTCTTCCTCTCCTGGTTGCAGCCCATCTGAAATGGTGGGAACAGTCCAGTCATCCGCTAAAAGGTTGTCATCTGGACAATCTCCAGTGGCTTCTATTGACAACAGATGCTAGCATGACTGGATGGGGAGCTCATTGCCTGGGGATGATGGCCCAGGGCTGCTGGAACAAGTGGGAAGTGGCCTGACCCATCAATCAGTTAAAGACGAGAGCATTCGACTCTCCTTTATCTCTAGGACATAGTCCAAGGCAGAGCTGTTTGTATCTTCTTGGACAAAGCCACAGCAGTGGCTTATGTCAATCAATAAGGAGGCACAAAGCATTCTGTGGTTTCCCAGGAAATTACCTTCTTGTTTGCTGGGTGGAGCTGAATCTTCTGGCCTTCTCGGCTCAGCATATTGTGGGAGTGGACAATATGGAAATGGACTATCTCAGTCACCACTCCCTCAATCCCAGAGAGTGGGAGTTGAACTGTTTAGAGTTCAAGAAAATCTTGAAAAGGTGGGGTTTCTCTGAGAGGGATCTCATGATAACTCGGGCCAGTGCCAAGGTTCAAATGTTCTTCAGCCACTGCAAGGAGGCAGGCTCCCAGGGCATGAAAGCCTTGGTTCAACCTTGGCCAAAGCAGGTTCTGCTGTACATATTTCCTCCATGGCCTCTCATATCTCCTTCATGGCCTCATGTCAGTTGAATGCCATCAGGGTAGAGTGGTGCTGGTGGCAGCAGACTAGCTGAGAAGGCTGTGGTTTGTGGATCTGATGTGCCTCCAGCAGCGGACCCTTCTGAAGCTCCCACTGATGTGGGGGCTCCTAAGGCAGGGGCTAATACTGATGGATTCTCCAGTTCCTGTCTCATTTATAACTTGGCTCTTGAGAAGCAACACTTAACACGTAAGAGCTATTCTCCTGCTGTGGTTTCCATACTACTAAAGGTGAGAAGAGGTTCTACATGTCTCACCTATGTGTGCATTTAGTGCCTGGGCAGTGGTGCTGGAAGCATCAAGTTAATCCTAGCACTGTAGACTTGCTGGCCCTTTTCTCTTTCCCCCAGGATGGTTTTGACAAGTGCCTATCTCTCGGTTCACTGAGAGTTCAAGTGGCAATCTTGGCTTATTTTAGAGGGCTGGTGGCAGGGTGCCCCTGGCCTTGCACCCAGATATAGGCCAGTTTCAGAAGGGAGTTAAGCATTTGCATCCTCCCCTGCAATTTGTGGTTCCTTCCTGGGATCTCCATTTGTTTCTTTGGGCCTTGGTGGCTGCACCATTTGAGCCTTTGAAGAGGGCTACAGTCAAGGATTTGTCCCTTAAAACTGCCTTTTTGGTCATAATCTTCTTATCAAGATGCATCTCAGAGTTGCAGGCTTTGTCATGCCAATATCCCTATCTGTCCTATTTGGAAGAAGCCGTGTATTTATGGCCCGTTCCTTTTTTCTTGCTTAAGGTGGTGTCAGTCTTCAACATAAGTAACAATGCCAGAGGAAGGATAAGGACCTTTACCTGGTGGACATTATGAAGGTGTTTCTTCAGTACCTGAGGGTTACTAACTCCTTCCATAAGTTGGACAGCTTTTTGTCCATTTTGCAGGCCCGCGAAAGGGCAAAGTGACCACAAAGTCTTCCTTGGCCCACCATATAAAGGAGATGATAGCCTCTGCCTTTCTTTTCCAAAATCAGTCCTGGAAGGTATGTGTGTGCATCCCATGCAGTCTTAGGCTTACTCCTGGGTGGAGTGCAGTTTGGTCACTCCCATAGACATCTGCCGGGCTGCAGCGTAGTCATCACTTTCCATTTTGTCAAGCACACTCGAGCGGACACGATATCCAAGCATTAGTGCTTGGATATCCAAGCAGAAAAGATCCTGAAGTCTGCCATGTCTTCTTTCCGCTTTGGCACGTCCCATTTGTCTGGAGTGGTCTAGCAGGACGATATGGAAGGTGACATTTTACTTACAGGATAATGTCCTTTCCTTGAGTTCTGCTAGGCCAGTCTAGGACCACTCCTGTGATCTATTATGATCTGGTCTGTTCTGCCACAATCTGCTTAGATCTGCTATGTTCTAGTATGACATACCCTGATCTGGTCTGAACTGATATGATCTGATACAATATGTAATGATCGGCTGTTGTCTGCAGTTTAGCCCTGCAGGGTACATTGCTCTTGGTTGATCTTCGGTCGACAGAGTGTTCTGTATATAGTTCTGTTCTTTGGACTGTTAGTCCTTATTACTTACATTGTGTCTTGTGTGGCCAGGGGTTCCTATCTATGGCTTGGATATGAATACTGTGGTTGTATGCCCCCTAGCTACTGTAGATATAGGATGAGGTCATCAGAAGACTCTGGATTTTTCTGCCTTCACTTTGTTAGTGAGGGAACATAACACACAACCCATTTGTCCAGACTGGCCCAGCAGGACTCAAGGTCATTATCCAGTAACTAAAATGTCACCATGGTCAGCATCTGGGTTTATTGATCTGAGGTGTGCTGGTTTGGCAAGTGTGGGATGATCTGGGAGCAACTATTTCCCCCAAAGCAATTGTGGCTTCAGGAATATCCCACCTGCAGCCATTATTCATCTGGCTGGCAATGATCTGGGTGAGCAGACTTGTCACCAAATGATTGATTTAGAGGAATGTACTAAAGGGCCGGTAATGCATGTTTGAGCCACAAAACGATTGTGGAGGCTCGCATAAACTTTAAGGAGTATTTGCATCCATCCCTCAGCCATTAGGATGTTGCTAATCTGCCTCATCTTGCTAACCAGTATACAGGTACACTTACTGCCACCCCTTGAGATGGCCTTAAGTGCACCATACTAACCGCAACATCTGCGGTTAGCGCATGCCCATAACACCTGCATTAACCATGATGCCCAGGTTAAACATCTTTTCTGGGCTGTGGCAGATGTTCACCAGGGCAGAACATGAGTTGCTATGTTAAGCATAATTTGTTATGTTTGATGGGGTTTATGAATAAAGCTGTGGCCTTGAACTCACATATTATGTGTGGTTTGTGAGGGAGGGAGGCGGCAGGGCCTCAGGATACCCCATTTATAATATGGCTGATGATAGATGGGTCACTGTGGGTGTATGGTGTTTACCTTCTTGCAAAGTATGTTGATAAAAAGTAAAGAGGGGTGTGTGCTACTATTAATTTCACATTTTATACCTAATTGATTGGTTATTTGTATGGCTGTCAGTAACATGTTTCTTACTTGTTCTGTGTGAATAAATATGAGATTTTAAAAAAATGTTTATGGAGAATGGGGGCAGTTATATTGATATCCTCACATCATTTTCTAAAGATTAACAGATGTTTCCAATTTTAAGTCCATGGAATTTTTGAACAATGAAGCCTTGAGGCATTTACCATCATGTTTGAAAGTTCATTCAGTTAATTAAAAGGTTACGCTACAAGAGCAGACATAATTAAAGTCTCACTAGAGTAATTTTATGCTTAAATGGCACATACAAATACACCACCTTTTTGCATGGCTGAATTCCATTTCATATGTCTATCCGGAACACCAATTTCACTAACCTCACATTTATCTGTTTTAAATAGAAACGTGCACCCACACTGCCAAAAAATTCCAAATTATATCAAATACCTGTATAAAAGATATGGGAAAGAGTAGGTAACATCTAGGGTTTATATAAGCTTTAATGCCACTGTTATTGGAAGACAGATGATCTGCTGATATAGTTATAAAACTACTGCTCCGATGATTTTGATAGAGATAGTGTGTTTCTTACTGTGTAACAATGGGAGTGTTATCACTGCACAAAACCACTGAAATGCTCTCGCCATCTCAGACCTCTGGTTTATGAAGCTGAGCTCGTCACTGAAATGCACAGAAAGGTCCTGCTTATAGCTGAGCGACTTTGCCTCCACTGACAAGATCTATTCTAATGGCCGCAATTTGTTAAATAGTGGCACATTCTTCTATAAGTTCCAAACACAAACTGTGATTGCTATTTTTTTGACAATTCAAATTGTTTTCAGCGAGGCATGAATTTCCTGCCTGAGCCTATCCTTTCCTTCCATGAGTCTATTTCTGAATGTCATGTGAAACAACCCTGACAATGGAACGAGTTTCTCCTCTTTTCAGGCTTCCACTGCATTATCTTGCCAAACACATGCACACAGATGTTAGTGCTAGTTTGAAATACTCTCTCAGAGAAATAGGAGCACGGCGTGGCTAATTTGCATATGAGCCCTGACAGTATTTTGATGGCGTTGGGAGTTTTCTTTGATGCTTGGATCATCTGAGGGGAAATCTCATGATGCCATCAAAATACTGTCGGGAGCCAGTGCCCCCGACAGAAAGCAAATCCCTGGTAGTCCAGCAGCCCCGAACCCCTCATCTCCCACCCAACTAAAAATAAACCTGGTGGCCCAGCGGCCCCAAACTCCTCACCCCCTGCCCAATAAAAAAACTCCTTGGTGGCCCAGCAGCCCTGAACCTCCCACCCCCTCCCGTACCTTTAGAAACTGCCCATGTGTTCCTGCTCTTGCCCCACCACCTTGAAAAATGGTAGCGCAATGCACCGGATGGAGTCAGACTGCCATATAAGACATATTCTACCTTATAGGACAGTCTGACCTCACCCAGTGCATCCCAGGATGCACCACAGAGGGCCAGGCGTCACCATTTTTAAAGATGACGGGGCAAGAGCAGGAGAGCATGGGCAGGGCTCCTGCTCATTTCTGAAGATACTGGTAAGGGTGGAGGGGATGGAGGTTTTGGGCCACTGGGCTGCCAGGGTTATTTTTGGTTGGGTGGAGGGTAGGGTGTTTGGGCCCACTGGGACATGAGGTTTAGTTTTAGTTGGGAAGGAGGGGTGGGGTGTTTGGGGCCACCAAATTTATTTTTAGATGTGTGGGTGGTGGGGGCTCAAGCCCGCTGGCCACCAGGTTTATTTTTGATTAGGAGGGTGGAGGGGTTCGGGGCTGCTGGGCCACCAGGTTTATTTTTAGTTGGGAGGGGTGAAGGGATCGGGGCTGCTGGGCCACCAGGGATTCGCTTTTTGTTGGGGGCATCGGCCCCCGACAGTATTTTTTTTAAAATTATTTATTTATGAATTTTCAACAAATAAATCAAGTATAAACTTGTACAGAATAATAATACTTGCAATCAGAAATAAGTACAACAAACATGTAAAACAGAAATGGAACAGCAAGAATTATCAGTAGCCCCCTATAATGGAGGAGTGAAACCATGAAAAGGAGAAAAACTCCAAAAAGGAAATAACGAAACAGGCAAATTAAGAGGAGACGGTGCCCCAAGGAGATATCTAAAAAAACGATGGAGTCATGTCACAGGTGTAGAGCTAATTGATAAATGTGAGTTTAGGAAAACAGTAAGATCCTCAGGGGAGAAAAACACATACTTCTGAGTTTTATAGGTAATTAAACATTTACATGGAAATCTTAGCATAAATTGTGCACCAAGTCGCGCTACTCCCGGTTTCAATACTAGAAAGGCCCCTCTACGCTTCTGCGTCTCCCGTGCAACATCTGGGAAAAGGAGAATCTTTTTCCCATAGAACAATTTTCCCAGCTTCTTATAAGACAATTTTAGGAGCCACTCCCGATCTGAGGAAAGAGCTAAAGTTACTAACAAGGTTGATACAGCTATGTCCTCCTCTTTAGGTGTACTAAGCAAATCTGAAACATTAAGAGAGTCTATCTCCAATTGACCAACAGACACTTTCCCAGCTCTTTTCCCAGAAGGGAGATAGTAAACCTTAGAGACTGGGGGCAACAACTCTGGAGGGACTGCTAGAACCTCCTGAAGATAACTCTTAAACATATCCAAAGGTGCCTTCCCAGATATAACAGGGAAATTCAAGAGACAAACATTACATGCTCGAACAGCATTCTCCAATGTCTCAGTTTTAGCCCGAAGATTTATATTATCTTTAACCAAAGAAGCAGTTAAATCAACAACTTTAGTCAATTGATGATCCATAGTTGATTGTTTGCTGGTAACATCTGCAATAGAAGCATGTAGCCAAATGGTGGGTCTTCAAATTTCTTCCCTTTCGGATCGGATTGCCACACTTGAAGTGGAGTCTCCATTGCTACATGCCCCGACAGTATTTTGATGGCATCGGGGAAATCATCTGATGACATTTCTCTTCCGATGATCCAAGCATCGGGGAAAGCACCTGATACCATCAAAATAGTCAGGGGCAAACGCTAGATGTTTAAGCCACCTCAGAACAAGGAGTAAAGATATTGGTGCTAAGGCTGGTTGGGAAATCCTCTACACATTTCTCTGTATCGGGTGCAGCCAATATTTGCATACCATTTCATTATGTGCAGCTCATTTGCCTATCATTTAAATACTCTTGCCATTAATTGTGCACTAGTTTTTCCTTTGCTGTTTAAGCATGCGTCCGTCTCTTTTTTTACATTTGGTGGTAGCTGTAAGTGTACTTAAAAGTGGCGTTATCTGTGCTTAAAGGCCACGTTAGTTTTCTGCATCAGCCTGTTTATCCCTTCCTCTCCGAACACACTAACAAGACTCTTATCCAACATCTTGTCAATTCCCATCTAGACTACATATTAAATCTTGCTCCTCACTGCTCTCCCATTAAATCAGTTATATCCCTTTCAATTTACTCAAAACTCAGCTAATCTTTATTTATTTAGCAATGCTTATACTCGTATACTGCTTTTCACCAGGTCAAAGCAGTATACATTCAGGTACAGTATATATTTCCCTTGTCCCCACAACCTACATTTTGTACCTGAGGCAACAGAGGGTTAAGTGGCTTGCCTAAGGCCACAAGGTTGCTGTCCTCCAGTGGAATTTGAACCCCCAGCCCTCAATGTTCCCTCTAATTTTCTGTAGGCCGTGTGCGCATAAAATATCAGCTGTGCAGCTTTTTAAGGAAGGTTAAATTTTTGTGCGCCACATAACGACACTCTGAGTTATATACTTTAAAATTTGACTACACGTCAGAATACAGTATGTACACCACATTGATTGCACTAGAAAATATTGTAGAACTTGTGAAAACCGTAAATACACAACAACTTTTAAATTTTAAGACGTCTTTGTTGTTTTCTATCAGAATCAGAACCGTAATTTTTGTGCGCTCTGTTGTAAAGTATGTGCGCTCACTCAGTGAGGTGTGTGCGCACGCACACGTGCACAGCTTAGGGGGAACAGTGCCAGCCCTACAGCCTGAGGCAACTTGCCCCAACCACTAGGTCACTCCTCTAGTATTGCTGTCTCATGTAATCCCTCTTCTCAAGTCACTTCAATGGCTCCCTAGCTTTTCTACACACAGTTTGAAAGTTTCCTTCTGATCTACAAATGCACTCATTCTGCAGCTCCTCACCACCTCTCCTCTCTTATCTTTCCCTACACCTGCCTCTGGCAACTCCACTCATCAAGCATATCACTTTTATCTATGACCTCTTCTACTGCCTACTGCAGATTCCCTTCTTTCCACCTTGCTGCGCCATATTCCTGAAATAGACTACCTGAGTCGGTACATTAGGAGCCCGTTTCCGGTCCTATTAAAATCCAAACTAAAAATTTCTTTGAAGCTGCTTTTGGATCATGACTTCTTTATTCTCTTGTCTACACCCATGTGTATTTTAAGCATTTCCCTTAAGAACTCCCTAGTCCCCAGTTGTTATATTTATCTGTCTTAGCAAATTGCAAGCTCTGTGGCTCAGGGACTGTCTTTTACTTGTATGTGCATAGCACTGCATATGCCTATTAGAGCTATATAAATGGTCAGTAGTATTAGTAATATATCCTAAAGTCCCTACTGGCTAGCCACCTGGTCCGACATCTTTTATGCACTACTTTCTTTCCTGGCTGCCATGGACTGTAAGGGGGGATCCCTCTCCAGAAGTCTGTATCTCCAGGAACAAGCAGGAATTAGTCCTCACATATGGGTACGTCGGAACCGATGGAGCCCGCGCGGGAAAGCTCCCCAGCTTCCCTGAAAGGAAGCTTTTGGGGCCTCCCACTGCACATGCGCGCTGCCTTCCCGCCTTCCTGACCAGCTCTCCTCAGTTTCTCTTTTTCCGCGGAGCCAGCAGGTCGTGTTCCTGTCACCGCTGAAGAAATTATTGTTTTAGTTTGTTTCTTTAGACCGCGTACCTGCCTTCCCCATACCGAAACCGGTACCGCCGGTCTCTCTTTTCTTTTATTTAAAAAAAAAAAAAAAATCTCTTTTCTGCACAACTTGGTGACTTCGGTTAGGCCTCAGGCCTACACAAATTCTCCTCATGGAGAAACCAGCCCCTGGTTTTAAGAAGTGTACCAAGTGTAGTGCTGTTATTTCAGTCACAGACACCCATGAATGGTGTCTTAAGTGTTTGGGACCTGACCACTCCATTCCGGACTGCCCATCCTGCTCCCAGATGTCTAAACGTGGGTTGCAGAACCGGGCCAACAAATTCCATGTGCTGTTTGCTTCTGATAATCCAGCATCACAGTCATCCAGGTCTTCCTCTCCGGATGGATCTCAGGTAACCAAACCCTCTGTGGGCAGGTCCTCAAAGAGCAAATCTCCTTCAAAGCATCGAGAGGCTCTCTCTTTTGAGTCTGAGGATCCTGCCCCAGCCAAACAACCCCGGCGGGAAGCTCTGGCTTCCAAAGCACCATCTATGGGGTTACAGGTTGACATCGATGGCACGGCCTCGACTGATCACCTGTTGGACTGCTCTGGGGTACCGGCCCATACCGGTACCGACATCCAGGCAGCAGTGGCGTCTATGAGCAATACTGTTCAGACCATGCAGCAGGCCATGCTGGCTTTTATCAATGCTGCGACGCCCTCGGTATCGCGTTCAGCGATACCGGGTCCGGTTCCGGTATCGTCTCCCATACCGGAACCGAGACCATCGACTTCCAAACGCAGATCGGTTCCACATGCCGGAACCGGGTTTTTACCCGATACCGATCCCATACCCGGTACGCCCGATGTCGATACCGATCGGTATGCGTATCATGCGTTGGAAGCAAATAGAGAATACTCTGATTCCTCAGAGGATTTCAACTCCTCTGAGGACTCTGATGAGCTGTCTCTAGTTCTTCATGAAGACCCCTCTTCCCCAAAGAGGAGAATGTCTCCACCAGAGGATTTGTCCTTTCAAGAATTCATTATTGAATTAGCTAAAGGACTTTCTATTACCACATCCTCAGAAAAAGAACCTAGATCAAAGAAATTGGATATTTTAGGATACCCCAAGGTTCCTAAAGAGGTAGTCACCCTGCCTATCCATGATGGACTTATGGGAGGCTCCTCTAACGTTGTCTCCTTATTCTCGTAGGCTGGACACCATGTACCGGGTCCCTCCTTCTCCTGGTTTTCAAAAGACTCAGTTGCCTCACCATTCCATTGTGGTGAAGTCTGCACTGAAAAAGATTAAGAGTACCAAAAGGCACTCTTCTACCCCTCCAGGACGAGAATGTAAGACCCTAGACTCTTTTGGCAAAAAACGTTTCCAGGCTACTATGCTTATAGCCAGGATTAATTCTTACAGTCTGTATATGGGCATGTTTCTTAGAGAACTTGCCCTAAAGATACGACCTTTTGCCTCCTTTATCCCTGAGGATAGAAAAGAGGAGTTCATTTCTCTGGTGAAACAGCTTCTAGATGTTTCTAAGTTCTCCAACAGAGCAGCTTTTGATTCCTTTGAGGGTGCCGGTAGAGCTTTGGGCATTGCTATTGCAGCCCGACGACTTGCTTGGCTCCAGGCCTCTGACCTAGAACCCTGGGTCCTGGATGGCTTACGGAATCTGCCCTGTACAGGTGAGAACTTATTTGGTAAGGACTGGCAAATTAAAGCCACTCAAATGGATGCAGAAAATGCTACCTTGGATAGACTTTCTAAGTCTACCTCTGCTCCTGCCAAGAAAAAGTCTTTCAAGAGGCCTTACTACAAGAAGGCCAGATTTTCCACAAATACTGGCCAACAATCTTCTCAGCCTCGCTTTGCTACTAAACGTCAGCAACCTAAACAGGCAAAGTCAAAGCCTGCAGTGTCTACCACTCCTCAGCAGGCTCAACCCCCTCAGGGGTTTTGACTTGCCCCTAGAGAACTTAACATTTCTGGCTCTAGAACAACCAGAGCCCCTCACCATTCCCGGAAGGTTAGCTCACTTTGCTCCCAGATGGGAGCAAATCACATCAGAGCAATGGACCCTCTCTATCATCAGAGAGGGCTACAAACTTCATTTTTCCAACCTTCCTCCATATACCATGGTGAGGCACTTCAATTCTCCCCCATTTCTCCTGGACCTGTTGGATCAGGAGGTCTCTTCTCTCCTTGCCCAAGGGGCAATAGAAGAGGTTCCTCTTCTTCAACAAGGGACAGGATTCTACTCCCCTTATTTTCTCATAACAAAGAAGACAGGGGGATTCAGGCCTATCCTAGATCTGAGAGAATTGAACAGATTTCTGTACAAGGAGAAATTCAAAATGCTTTCTCTAGGCATTCTCCTTCCATACCTTCAGAGTCAGGATTGGCTTTGTTCTCTAGATCTCAAGGATGCGTACACACATATACTCATCCACCCATCCCACAGAAAATATCTAAGATTTCTGTTTCAGGGAAAACATTTCCAGTACAGAGTACTTCCCTTCGGTCTAGCTTCTGCTCCAAGAGTGTTCACCAAATGCATGGCAGTTGTTGCCGCATTTCTAAGAGGTCTGGGAATTTTTGTATTCCCATATCTGGACGACTGGCTCATCCGAGCTCCATCTCAGTCAGAGGCCCAGATTTCCATGGACCGCACAAGGCACCTTCTGCAGTATCTGGGACTGGTGGTAAACCTTCCCAAGTCTCAACTTACCCCTACTCAGTCTCTAGAATTCATAGGGGCCCAGTTGGACACCACCACTGCAAGGGCCTACCTGCCTCAAGTCCGGGGCCAACGTCTGCTGTGCTTGGCCTCCCAAGCTCAGTCCAGCAGTCACTTGACAGCCAGAGAAATGCTGCGACTTCTGGGCCACATGGCCTCCACGGTACACGTGGTGCCCTACGCTCGTCTTCATATGAGAGCAGCTCAATGGACCTTGGCCACCCAGTGGACTCAAGCATCAGGAGCGCTCTCCGACCAAATACTCACCTCAAAACGTCTGTTTTGGTCCCTCCAATGGTGGATGTCCACCAAGAATCTGTTGTTGGGGGCCCCCTTCCAACCTTTGTTGCCCCAAGCAATCCTCACAACAGATGCCTCCCAAACAGGGTGGGGAGCCCATCTACAATCCCTCTCCACTCAGGGTACTTGGTCTCTGCAGGAGACCACCCTTCACATCAACCTCCTGGAACTGCGAGCAATCTTCTTTGCCCTCAAAGTCTTCCATACCCTCCTTGTCAACCTGACCGTCCTAGTTCAGACAGACAATCAGGTGGCCATGTTCTACGTAAACAAACAAGGAGGGACAGGCTCTCTGTCGCTTTGCAACGAAGCTCTCAGATTATGGGCCTTCGCCAGAGAGCATCAAATTCATCTTCTGGCAGTATATCTTCCAGGGGTTCAAAACTCTCGGGCAGACAGACTCAGTCGAGTTCTGCTCCCACACGAATGGTCCCAGATAGGCAAAATCTTTCAGGAATGGGGAACCCCGGACATAGACCTCTTTGCAAGTCCGTGGAATGCCAAACTTCCCCGGTTCTGTTCCAGGACTCCGTGTCAGGAAGCTCAGGCCAACGACGCCTTCCTCCTGCATTGGGGTCAGGAATTCCTGTATGCCTTTCCACCCATTCCTTTGATTCCCAAGACTCTGTTCAAACTCCAGAGGGATCATGGATCCATGATCCTCATAGCTCCACGCTGGCCACGCCAAGTGTGGTTCCCTCTACTTCTGCATCTCTCCCAGGGACCCTCCCTGGACCTGGGAGCTGCGCCAGACCTTCTGTCTCAGGAGGAGGGGACTTTGTGGCACCCAAACCCCAAGTCCCTACACCTCAGAGCTTGGTTACTGAAGGCCTAAGCCTTCATGACTTCAATCTTTCTCAACCAGTGAAAGATATCCTGCATGCCTCTAGGAAACCCTCCACGAGGCGTTCCTATGCTTTCAAATGGAAACGCTTTTCCATTTGGTGTGCTCAACAGGGTCTTGACCCTCTAGCACTTCCTTTGAATTCCCTACTAGACTATCTCCTGCATCTTTCTAATGCAGGCCTTAAGACAAATTCAGTAAGAGTCCATTTGAGTGCTATCGCAGCATCCTTAAAACCTATAAATGGACAACCTGTCTCCTCTCATCCGCTTGTTGCAAGATTCATGAGAGGCCTGACTCTAACTAAGCCTCCCATCCGACCTCCTCCGGTAGCATGGGACTTGAACCTAGTTCTAGGTCAGCTTATGAAGCCACCTTTTGAGCCTTTACACTCCACCTCCTTGAAATTTCTTTCATGGAAGGTAGTTTTCCTCATTGCAGTCACTTCAGCTCGCCGCATCAGTGAACTGCAGGCTTTAGTGGCTAATCCACCTTATACTAGATTTCATCATGATAAGGTGGTCCTTAAGACGAACCCCCACTTTATGCCCAAAGTGGTTTCGCCTTTTCATCTTAATCAAGAGGTATATCTACCTGTCTTTTTTCCGGCTCCTCATGCATCCAGTGCAGAGAGGAACCTTCATACTTTAGATTGCAAAAGAGCTCTTGCCTTTTACCTCAACAGGACTCAGCCACATCGAAAGTCTTCCCAGCTTTTCATGGCTTTTGATCCTTCTCATTTTGGACGTCCAGTCTCCAAACGTACACTTTCCAATTGGATTGCTCAGTGTATTTCCTTTGCTTACCAGAGTAAAAACGTTTCTCTGGAAGGCCATGTCACAGCTCACAATATGAGAGCCATGGCCACTTCTATGGCTCATCTTCACTCTGTCTCCATAGATCAGATCTGTCGAGCCGCCACATGGGCCTCGGTTCATACCTTCACAGCCCATTACTGCTTGGACAAGGACTCCCGCCGGGATGCCTTGTTTGGTCAGGCTGTCCTCAAACACCTGTTCCATACTTGAACAACTCCTGCCCACCTTCCCAGGATGGATGCCTGAGATCCATACGAAGATGGCGAACCCTTGGAACGGGATCTCCCAGGCATCTTAGCTAGGGAGTCCCCATATGTGAGGACTTATTCCTGCTTGTTCCTGGAGATAGCACAGTTACTTACCTGTAACAGGTGATCTCTGGGAACAGCAGGAATTAGTCCTCACAACCCACCCACCTCCCCTAGGAGTTGTATCTTCTATCTATCTATCTTCCTTTCCTCTCTCTATTGTCTGAGCTATAAACTCGAACTGAGGAGAGCTGGTCAGGAAGGCGGGAAGGCAGCGCGCATGTGCAGTGGGAGGCCCCAAAAGCTTCCTTTCAGGGAAGCTGGGGAGCTTTCCCGCGCGGGCTCTGTCGGTTCCGACGTACCCATATGTGAGGACTAATTCCTGCTGTTCCCAGAGATCACCTGTTACAGGTAAGTAACTGTGCTTTCCTGACATGGTGCTGCTGCCCCCTAGTGGATCTTCAGCCATGTCCTCTCCTGTAAGTAGAGTCCACCAGAAAACAGCAAAAACCACGTAAACCAAAGAAACCCAGTCCAGAAACGTGGAAAACCAAGGAAAAGAACTCATTTATTATATCACCATACAGAGGACGTATTATCCTCTGTATGGTGATATAATAAATTAGTTCTTTTCCTTGATTCTCTCCTGTAAGTAGGACATCAAATGCACTTATTCATTATCAGGGTCATTCTGAACCACGAATAAGCCGCTTGCACGTACAAGTTGGATGTTTTTGGCACGTAAACATCCAGACGCGATTCTGACAAGAAGGCATTCTACTTGTGCAGACAAGATATACGTCTAGTCCGGATGTGGGCATGGAGGGGGAGGAGCGTAGGCAGTACCAGCCATGTAAACATCCAAACCGTATTCTGAGGAAAACGTGTATGTCCATTTTGGACGTCTACGTTAGACCTGCTAAAACATGGAATAACAGCCTATGTCTGTTATAGTAGTACTCTACTGTAACAACACAGAAGGATAGTAATGTTTAAATAAAGCAGGTAGCATAGCTGCGTTAGAAAAGGATATGGAACAGTACCTGAAGGAAAGGTCCCTACTGTAGACATGGGGAAAAAGAACCACGTACCCTGGGGGTAAGCAATGTAGGATTTTGCTATGTTTCGGGGATGCTACTCTGTAATCGTGATCCAGATCGGCCACCTCTGGAATCAATAGTAGGCTACATGGACCTCTGATCAGAATTAATATGGAAATACCTATTGTCATGGTGTAGATCTATCAGAACCTATGGAGATAGGTAAAACTGCAGAGAACGGATCTGACACTGACAGCTCAGAGAAGCACATGGCCCAGAGTTGCTGTAGGCAACGTATACAAACAATGTCACAAGGTGGGAGAACATGCCCAAGCAGCAGGCAGGCTCAGGATTCATTAGATAATGAAGGGCAGCTGAGAAGGGGCGGAGTTCATTCAGACACTACGACACACGCACATAAAACTAACTCACCTGAAGTTAGGAGAGGCAGAGCTGATGGAACTAGATGTGGTGGAGCCGAGAGGACGAGTGGTGGAACAAGGTGTGGATCCAGGAGAGCTAAGAGAGCTGAGAGATCCAGTTCCAGAGCAACAAGGGACAACCAAAGAGACTGCTCCAGAGAGCAGCATACAGACAAGCACAAGCTCAGTGACGTTTACCACAAAGGTAGCAGAGAACACGGTCTTGGAGCCAGGCTTAGGAAAGCCAAGGAAGCTAGCCACCCCAGCTGCAGGCACAGAAGGGAAAAGGAGTTCTGGCCTGAAGACGTTTTCATGTCAGAGGAAAAGCTGAAAGGAAAAGGCAGTAGGAACCTTCCGTCCCGGCCAAGCCCTGTTAACTCAGCTGTACCCAAAAACTCCGGTCTAAGAGAGCTAGAAGGTAGGCTGTTTAATTCTAATATAAGGAAAGCTGAATGCAGAAGTTTTCCCTGCAGTTGTCAGAGTTTGTGGGGCTCTAAGGGAAGAAACTATAGAGAATGTGGTAATCTTCCATTCCACTCTGTTACTGAGGAGGAGGGGAAGTCTCAGTGCCGTGAGGAGAGACTGTTTGGCAATAGCACTTTTTACAATCCGAAAGAAGGACAGGCTGAAGGGGAATGTGAGGAAATGCAACTTGATATTCATGGGGAACAACCCTCAGATGATTGCATGGATTGTACACTCATTATTGCTGACCATATTACCTCTTTATGCTGAAGAGGCTGTTAAGACTTTCTAATAACAGGAGTGAAAGAAAGAAACTTACCTGTTTGTAAAAAGGACTGTTTTGAGCTACCTATTGTTCTGTTTATAGAAGCTGAAGATAGAAGCAATATTTTGGTTCCTGTTTGTTTCCTTTCTTTTGTACCAGAAGTATGGTCTTTTTGTCTTTGTTTCCATTGATATAAAATCCACCCGGAAGGGAAATAAAAGTCCTGTCTAAAGCCTTACCACCCGACTGCAACTCACTTCTTTACTAGGTTGAGGGACTACAACACCCAGAGGGCAGTGCAGGGACCTCTACACCACTCCCCTTGCTGGTTTAAGATAAGCCCCAGTGAAATACCCATGCCTTTGCCTCTGGGGACCTTCGCTGGGTGACACTATGCCCGTATGTTCAGTTAGGTGCAAGAGTATGCAGACTGAAGAAAACAAACTGAACCATGTGGAAGCAATAGGAGTCCAATGGTAGCCAGAAACAGAGGGACCAAAAGAAGGGAAGGAAACATCACCGCACACAGCCAAACAGAGTATACTGCTCTGTTCCTCCTGCAGCCCAACAAGAGGTGTGACAGTGACACTACCTGTGTGCCTGCTGTAGCAGGGTGCACAGGATGCAGATGTACGGTGATGCACAAAGGAGGGACATGTATCAGTGCATGAGAAATGACAGGCAGGGCCAGGGAAGCAAGAGCAAAAGATACATATGGCCACAGTGATGAAGGCAGCCACATGTGCCTCCCCAGTGCCCATGAGTGTACTATAATTGGTGAGCACCACCTCTGTGAGGAGGACCTGCTCCCCTTCGATGAGGTCCCTCTTTTGCGAGGATACCTTTGGAGTTATATACATATGAATGCGCCTGTACTGAAGTCTAGGCTGTAGTCAGTAGTATGGCATTCCCAGAGGCGTGTCCAGGATGGATGTCCACACAGGACCCCCATCCCCACTATTCAGGTCTCAGAGTGACCCACTATGCAGATATGTACATGGACACAGTGTTGCAAAGTAATATTATTTATTTGTCATATTTACTGTACATTCTCCGTATGCATAATCCCCATATTTACAAATGTTCCCTATGCCTCCCACAGGCAGACATCCTAGGGGGCCTCATTGCGATGACCTATGTGGGATCAGGAGTGCCTCCGTTAGCCACTCCACAGCCTGTGTGAGGGCCTGGAGGTCACCCCTGATCCCACATAGGTGATCAGCAATGAACCCCAAGGGCCCCTCTGCAGCTGCCTGCTCTGCCACCCCCTTCCTCCTGCCCCCTCCCAACCCCTCCCTCTACCCCCGCCCCCTCCCATCCCCTCCTCCACCTTCTGTCCCCTCCCATTCCCTCCCCCATGCTCCCCTCCTCCACCCACTGGGTGGGGTGGGGTGGCCCTGAGTTCCCCCTCCTCCAGGGATGACCCCCTCCTCCTCCTCCCCCTGTTCCTCAGGACCACCCATCCAGGGGTACCCTGCCTCCCACCCTGGGGTGCCCTGGCCAGACACCATAGTACTGTCCAGCCTCTCCCCCTCAGGGGAATGGGGCATCTCCATGAGGTCCAAGGTGAACACCTCATCCCCACTTTTCCCTCATGGGGAAGTGGTGGACAGTATTATGGGGCTGAGGGTTGGTGGGCTGTGGGGGTGGTGGAGCTCCTTGTTGCAGCTGGTGCAGGTTGCTGCTCCTCCTCTTCCTCCTCAGCCACTGTCTCGCCATGGGCCTCCTCCTCCTCCTCTTCCCCCACTGCAGAGGGGGAGCTGACCTCAACTGGGATGGCTGTGGGAGTGGAAGGGATGCAGAAAGGTGGCTGTTAGTTTCAGTGGGTGGGGATGACCAGCTGTCATGTCCCCACTCTGTCTGCTGTTGCCTCTGGATGCCCAGCCACTCCAGCTCTGTACCATGTCACATGTCATGGCCCCATTCCTGTGCCATTCCCCCACACTCACCTCACTCCCGCTGCTGCCGTATGTGTCGCAGGAACTGTGCTCTATTGTGCCTTATAGCACGGAATCGCACTCTGAGCGCCTCTGTCTTCCACAGGACATGGAACATCTGTGGAGGCAAGAAGGAGGTGTCATACATACACACATTTCTCCCCCCCCCCCCCCGGTCTGTAATTGCAGCTAACTGCCTGCTTGCCATAACACCACCTGCATACACTGCACCCTGTCTCATCCTGCTGCCACATCTCCAGTGCTGCTACACCCTGGTGCAGAGCTTGTCCTGGCCCCTCAGGTCTCCTCTGTCCTGTGTGCCTGCATTGCTGACTGGCCAGGCCATGGACTGAGGGGGCCACAGGGACAGTGCTGCTTGTGACATGAGCTGAGATTAGGACCAAGGTGGCAGACAGGATTGCCAACCATTCTCATCTTTGCACAGTTTGTCAGTGTGAGTGTGTGTGCGTGCGCGTATGAGTGTGTATGTGTGTGTGTGTGTGTGTGTGTGTTTATCCAGTGTTTTGTAGCTTTCTACACATCATTGAGCCTTGCAGTGCCTAAGCAAGGGGTGACCGACTCCAGTCCTGGTGCACTCCAATCCAGCCTGGTTTTCGTGATGTCCCTAATGAATATTCATGAGATATATTTGCATCCACTTCCTCCCCTTGTATACAAATATACCATGGATATTCTTTAGGGACATTATGAAAACCAAGCAGGATTGTGGTACACCAGGACTGGAGTTGGCCACCCCTGGCCTAAGCTGTTTCAGCGTTAGCCTGCAAATGTGTATGATGAGGAGCAAGGTGTTGCAGGTATGGCCTGAGACACGGTGGATTGGCCAGGATGTCTGCATCGGGGGTAGGGCAATGGCTGGGACATCACATTGCCTGACATCCACCTGCATGGACCAGCTGGCCACGGCATGTCATGCTGGGAGGGCACTCTCACTCTGACCAAGCAATGACCATGGCCTGGCTATGTATACATGTATATATGTATGGTATTTAAAGGTGCGGAAGAATTGAAGAAAATATCAATACATCGGGAAGATGTATTACAACTATTAGATAAGCTGAAGAGTAGCAAATCACCTGGGCCGGATGGTATACACCCAAAGGTGTTGAAAGAACTGAAATATGAGATTGCAGACCTGCTATTAGTAATCTGTGAACTATCATTAAAATCATCTCTAATAACTGAAGATTGGAGGATTGCCAATGTAACGCCAATTTTTAAAAAGGGCTCCAGGGGTGATCCGGGAAACTACAGACCGGTGAGCCTGACGTCAGTACCGGGAAAAATGGTAGAAACCATCATAAAGAATAAAATTACTCAGCATGTAGATAGTCATGGCCTAATTGGAGACAGCCAACATGGCTTTAGACAAGGAAGCTCTTGTTTTACTAATCTGTTATGTTTTTTTGAAGGTGTGAATAAACAGGTGGACAAAGGTGAGTCGGTTGATATAGTGTATCTGGACTTTCAGAAAGCCTTTGACAAGATCCCTCATCAGAGACTTTTGGCAAAACTAAAGAGTCATGGGATAGGAGGCAGTGTACTATTGTGGATCAGGAACTGGTTAAAAGATAGAAAGCAGAGGGTAGGGCTAAATGGCCAATTTTCCCAATGGAGAAAAGTGAATAGTGGTATACCCCAGGGATCTGTGCTGGGTCCGTTGCTTTTTGACATATTCATAAATGACCTGGAAAGTGGAATAATGAGTGAGGTTATCAAATTTGCAGATGACACAAAACTATTTAAAGTTGTTAAAACCCAAGAGGATTGTGGAAAATTGCAAGAGGATCTTGATAAATTGGAAGACTGGACATCAAAATGGCAGATGAAATTTAATGTGGACAAGTGCAAAGTTATGCACCTAGGGAAGAAAAACCCAAACTATGGTTACACGATGCAAGGTTCCACATTAGGAATCACCACCCGGGCAAAAGATTTAGGCATCATTGTGGATAACATGTTAAAACCCTCGGCCCAGTGTGCAGCGGCGGCCAAGAGAGCAAATAGAATGCTAGGTATCATAAGTAAAGGAATGGAAAATAAAACAAAAGATATTATAATGCCTCTATATCGTTCCATGGTGAGACCGCACCTTGAATATTGTGTGTAATTCTGGTCGCCATATCTTAAAAAGGATATAGCGTTATTAGAAAAGGCTCAGAGAAGAGCCACCAAAATGGTAAAGGGGATGGAAGGATACTCCTATGAAGAAAGGCTAAAAAGGTTAGGGCTCTTTAACCTGGAAAAGAGACGGCTGAGGGGAAATATGATAGAAGTCTATAAATTAATGAACGGAGTGGAACGGGTAAACGTAGATCGATTGTTTACGTTATCAGAATATAGAAAGACTAGGGGACATGCAATGAAGCTACAGGGTAAACTATTTAAGACTAATAAAAGAAAATATTTTTTCACTCAACGTGTAATCAAACGCTGGAATTTGTTACCGGAGGATGTGGTAAAGGCTGTTAGTGTAGCTGGGTTTAAAAAAGGTTTGGACAAGTTCCTGGAGGAAAGGTCCATAAGCCATTATTAAGAAGGGACCTAGGATATCAATGCTTGACCCAGTACAAGCATTGTGGAACCTGTGTCTTTTGGGGAAACTGCTAGGTCCGTATGACCTAGATTGGCCACTGTTGGAAACAGGATACTGGGCTTGATGGACCTTGGTCTGACCCAGTATGGCATATCTTATGTTCTTAGTGCTCTATAGTGGTTCATTCTAATGATGTGGGTGCACAGCCTGTCCTGGGGGCCTGATCACTGTGAACCAACTGCTGGGTGCACAAGATCGTAATGTGTACTGCCCAGCAGACTGTCTGCTCAGCAGACTGTCTGCAGTTGGCATGTGCATGGCTGGTAAACCCAGTGGTGGGCAGTGTGACTGTGTTTGCATGTTAGATCTAGGTGGCTGGGGCGTGTGGTGTTTCAGGCCAGTTTTTTGATAGGGCTAGTAGGACCTTGGTAACAAACCCATGTACATCTAGACAACCCCTGGCCCCCCGATAGTTAGCATCATCATTGTAATATGAGGAATTGACATACACTGGCATATTACACTGCCAATATCACCTACCACACACAGGCAGTGATGGGGGACCTTCAACAGAGATCATTTCTAGCACTGTATGGTATTGGGGACCTGGTGCTGGGTGCCCGTCCTCACCCTCAGGGTGACCGCAGACACTGCTAGGTAACACGGTTTGTATCTGCTCTGTGCGTGCATCACACACTTTTGGTGCATCTTATAAATCGCCTGTTGTGATGGATATGTGCATTCTCCATTTGGAGATCAGCTGTAGACAGCTATTGGGCATGTTCACTGCATCATGGGTACTGGTGGGGGCTTCCCTATGCCGGCACACACAGCAGACATTCTGGACAGTGACCTGCAGTGTCTTTGTATCCAGCCATTATTGTACAGTGAGGTGTAGCCCAGGGCCGGCCCGTCCATTGAGCAAGAATGTTTTTTGCACAGGGCCCCACGTTTCAGGGAGGGGGCTTGGAATGGAAATGGGCTGAGTGGAAGGAGGGCTTGAACTGTAAATAGCTGATGGGGAGGGGGGCTTGGAATGGAAATGGGCTGTGAGGGGAGGGAGCTAGGACTGGAAATGGGCTGACTGGGGGGAGCTAGGACAGGAAATGGGCTGATGGAGGGGCTAGGATAGGACTGAAAATGGTCTGTTGGGGGGAGCTAAGATTGGAAATGGGCTGTGGTGGGGGCTTGGATTGAAATGGACTCATGGAGGGGCTAGAACTGGAAGTAGGCTCATAGAAGGCTTGGATTGAAATGGGCTGAGCAGTGGGGAGCTAGGATTTGACATGGAATGATGATGGGGCAAGAAAAGGACTAGAAATGGGCTGATGGGGGTTGGGATTGGAAATGAGCTGATGGAGGGACTCGGATAGGACTGGAAATGGACAGGGGAGCTAGGACTGGAAATGGGCTGATGGGGGGCTAGGACTGGAAATGGGCTGATGCGGGGACTAGAAGGGAGCGGATGTTGGGTGGGGCTGGAACTAGAAGGGAGCTGATTTTGGGGGAGGATTAGAATGGGATGGGGCTGGGAGAGTGAAATGGAGAGGGGAAAAATATTTTGTGTGGGAGGGAAGAAAAATCTACAATTGGCCAGGTACTGGAAGAGTATGTGGGGATTGAGGATGGAGGGGTAAAATTTGAGTGGATGAAATAGGAATGAGGAAAGAGCAAAAGGAGAAAGATTAGTATGACGGCATATGCCTGAAGAAGAGCTGTGAAGCGGGTGTGCGGCTTGAAACACTACTAGTGTCGCGTGAACCTTGTTTCTATTCCATTGGAGGTGCTCTACCGTCATCCTGTGGTTGCCATGCCGTTGATGAAGAGATAGAAGATCTCGGTTTGGAAGCATGGCAGTGGAGCTGGTTATTGCTGAGGCATCTCCTTCTGCTTATTGATCCAGCTAAGTGCTTTTTCTCTCTGAATTTTCATTAATATCAGTGGGAAGGACTGACATGTTTGAAGGCTGTTTGTGTCCTTTTCAGCCCTGAGATTTGAGACGATACTGGACATTATTGCAATTGCAACTGACGGCAGCAAGTGCTGTTTGGTCGGTTTTTTAGGCCGATATTGGGCCATGTTTAAACTGATTAAAATGGAGGGTTCACTTCGAGAAAGTAAAAGTTTCTTTTCACGGTGAATGATCCAACAAAAAATAGATGGTATTGAGGAGTTTTTTTCGGGGGCTACTATTTTGGTGGGACACTATTTAGGGTGGTAAATTGGTAGGGGAATCAAGTTTTGTTTGGATACGTTGAGGTTGATTTCCGGGGGTGTAGTACATTAGGATGGGTTCTAAATGGGCAGTGTTTGTAGTAGTTCCTAATGTGCCTGGCAGTTGGCACTGGATTATAGTAAGGTAGAAATCTTTTAGTCTTTCTTTATCCATACACTCATTAAGAGGCATGTTTGCTAAAAGTTAGTGTACGGTAACATGCAAATGTTTATGCAAATGAGGCACCTTATGCAAATGAGGCCACGCACTGAGTTTCCGCACATGGCCCCTCACCCATCTTGGGCCGCCCCTGGTGTAGCCTACTGGTTAGTGCAATGTCTCCATAAGCAGGAGAAAGGGGTTTTGATTCCTACTTGCTGTTTTTGTGACTGTGCTACTCAGATCATTTTCATGCCTTTAACATCACATCAAGTAAACATCAAAAATGGAAGGAGAAATGAGCTTCAGAATCCAAGGTGGTAGGGGCAATGGTAAAAGATAGCTTTGAACCAGGCCCAATTCTCCTCACATCAACGGCTCTAATATATTACTACTAATCGCCTGTTTGATACCATTCCATTTAATTAAAATAGTGATTCCAGCTCAACATTATCAGTAGTAGATGCCCCCTGCACTTTGTGGTCCTGTTTTTTCTTTTCCTTCTGTAGATGCTGTAGGGAGAGAAGGCTTCAAGTATGGTAAAAGATTTTGCATTTTAACATAATATATACTGCTGTACAGTATTAGGACTAGGGCTGTTAGAACCCATTCAAAGGTGAGGATCTTAGACTTTAGGAAGACTAACTTTGCCAAAATGGGCCAATACCTCAGGGAGTCGTTAGTGGGATGGGAACAGCTGGGGGATGTAAAAAAACAGTGGGCAAAATTGAAAGGGGATATTTTAAGGTCAACCAACCTTTTTGTTAAAATGGTAAATAAAGGTAAAAGGAAAAGGAGACCGCTATGGCTTTCGAAAGAAGTAGCTGAAAAAGTTAAAAAAAAGAGGGAGGCCTTCATGAAATTCAAGAGATCACAGAGAGAGGAAGACAGGCATCTATATTTGGAAAAACTTAGAGACGCTAGCAAAGTAGTCAGGAAGGCAAAGATTCAAAAGGAGGAGGAAATAGCCATGCAATAAAATGGGGGGATAAGACATTTTTCAGATATGTTAGTGAGAAGAGGAAGGGCAATAGTGGTATTGTCAGACACAAGGGTGCAGGGGAGGAATATGTAGAAGCTGATAAGGAAAAAGCGGAATTGCTTAACAAATATTTCTGTTCTGTGTTCACAGATGAAGAACCAGGAGCAGGACCTCAGAAAACACCCACAAACAGGAACAGAAGCGAGGGACATCTTGAACAATTTTCAGAAAGCTATGTTCGTGAGAAAATAGCTCAACTTAAAGTTGACAAAGCAATGGGACCGGATGGGATACACCCTAGAATACTGAGGGAAATTGGGGACATTCTAGCAGCTCCACTGACTGACCTTTTCAGTGCCTCATTGGAGTCAGGAGTGATGCCAAAGGACTGGAGAGAGGCTCATGTGGTGCCTTTACACAAAAGCGTAAGTAAGGATGTGGTTGAAAACTACAGGCTGGTTAGTTTAACTTCCGTGGTGAGTAAATTATTGGAAACGCTGCTGAAAGAGAAAATAGTGAGATTTCTGGAGTCCAGCAGATTACAGGATCTGAGGCAGCATTGATTCACCAGAGGCAGGTCTTGTCAGACAAATCTGATTGATTTCTTTGACCGGGTGACCAGGGAGTTGGACCGAGGGAGAGCCCTAGATGTGGTGTATTTAGATTTCAGTAAAGCCTTTGACACTGTTCCTCACAGGCGACTTTTAAACAAACTGAGCACTCTAGGGATGGACCCTAAAGTTACTTCTTGGGTTAGAAATTGGTTGGGTGGGAGGCGACAAAGAATACAGGTAAATGGAGCTCACTCTGAGGAGAAGGAGGTTACCAGTGGTGTGCCTCAGGAATCTGTCCTTTGTCTGATTCTTTTTAACATCTTTGTTAGTGATATAGCGGAAGGGCTGTCGGGTAAGGTTTGCCTCTTTGCGGATGATACCAAAATCTGCAATAGAGTAGACACCCAGGAAGGTGTAGATAACATGAGGAGGGATCTAGCTAAGCTTGAAGAATGATCTAGAGTTTGGCAGCTGGGATTTAATGTTAAAAAATGTAAGGTCATGCATTTGGGCTGCAGCAATCCAAGGGAGCAATATAATATAGGGGGTGAAGTACTTTTGTCCACTAAAGAAGAGTGGGACCTAGGCGTGGTTGTGTCTGATGATCTTAAAGTAGCTAAACAGGTAGAAAAGGCGACGGCAAAAGCTAGAAGGATGCTTGGGTGCATACGGAGAGGAATGGCTAGCAGAAAAAAGGAGGTGATAATGCCTCTGTACATCTTTGGTGCGACCTCATTTGGAGTATAGTGTGCAATTCTGGAGACCGCACCGTCAAAAGGATGTGAACAGGATGGAGTCGGTGCAGAGGGTGGCTACTAAAATGATTAGTGGTCTTCATTGTAAAGCATATGAGGACAGACTTAAGGATCTTAATATGTACACCTTAGAGGAAAGGCGGGATAGAGGTGATATGATTGAGATGTTTAAATACCTCTGTGTCATAAATGTTCAGGGAGAGAGCCTCTTTCAATTGAAAGCAAGTTATGCTACGAGGGGACATGGGATGAGGGTGAAGGGAGATAGATTCAGGAGTGATATGCGGAAATATTTCTTTACGGAAAGAGTAGTGGATCCATGGAATAGTCTCCCAGTGGAGGTGGTAGAGATGAGGACAGTAACTGAATTCAAAAAAGCATGGGACAAACACAGAGGATCACTAAAGGTAAAAAGGGGACTGTTGTAGTTGTTTATATGGAAGGACAGACTAGATAGGCCATGTGGTCTTTTTCTGTCGTCATATTTCTGTTTCTATGTTTCTATACACTCACTAGGACTCCCACAGTCCATCTTAATTGTACATAGTAGAGACCAGAGCTTTAGTGTGTTTTACCCTGTTTTACCCTGTACATACTCACCAGGATCTCCACAGCTCATTTTAACTTATGCATAGGGGCAGGGAGCCAGAGCCTTTGATTGTGGCCTTAACTGTACCTTGCAGGCTGTGCATTCTTTACACTCCTAGTAATGTACTCATTGATGTCTTTCGGTACAGTTCCTCTGTGACTATATCCTTAATAAATATGTCTCCTACATGACCTCTGGGAACTATCTTTACTTCTTTTTGTGTGCATGTGAGGTGGACTGTGAGAGACCCTCCACCAACATTATGTGACGGTACAGCCCTTTGCACATCATATGTTACCATAGCCTGCCATATATGGCAACATTCTCCCAAGGTCACAGCAGAGTTTGGGGGGTTGGGGCAATGGTTGCATGGCCGTACTGTAGAATCTGTGTACCAGTTGGAGACAACATATCTGAGTACATGCAGGCATGGCTAATATCTGGCATTGTACCCTATTTCTGTGTGGGGAATTCTTGTGTCCTTACAACCCAGTGCTCTGGAGATATGATGTGCCACATCATGCACTTTGTGTATGCTGAGACGAGTGAAAGTATGCCTCTATGAATACCATGTTTGCTGACCCATACCAGTGCCCACAGAGTTATGCAACCCCTGGATCATCTAGCAGGTGATAGCGGGAACCTTGCAAGCTGAGTTGTATGAGAGCACGAACAGCTGCATCATGCAGACAGTGGTTTACACCCAGGTAGCTGGATGAGATGGAGAACTGCAATAACAGGAGTCCATGTACTTTGAAGTGGAAACATTTTAGGCTAGGAATACATGTGTCTGCATGGTAATATTGGAGCACCTGTGGGAAGCAAGGGCTGTTATAGATGTTGCCACTTAGGCGTAGGGA
The DNA here is from genome assembly GCA_033557465.1 of Ichthyophis bannanicus. Lineage (NCBI taxonomy): Eukaryota > Metazoa > Chordata > Amphibia > Gymnophiona > Ichthyophiidae > Ichthyophis > Ichthyophis bannanicus. The sequence goes on along the minus strand of CM066031.1, from coordinate 1,393,372,242 downwards.
ATGCTGGGTTCCCTAAAGGTACCATGGGAGCCACATGGTCACCAGTGGAATGTGTGGAGTATCTCCAGAAGGGTGATCCACACATCCCAAATGGGGCTTGCTGATGTCAGTGACTATTGAATGTGAACCCTTGTCTGAGGCGAGGTAGGAATAGCAATGATGTATCTCTCACACACATCAATTGCATATTCCATGATGGTATACACTCTCATGTTGATGGGCTCCCATAATGGGTGGATAGCTGTTCAAGTGCTCCTGGCCAGGGATCCCAAAGCACATGTGAGGGCAATAAGTGATGAATAACTGCATTGCTAAGGTAGTAGAAATTTATTTGGAAAACACCAGACATTGGAGATCAGTTATACCAAAATAGAAACATTTATTAATTGGGTCCACCTGGCCCACCTGCATTGCTCTGATATATAACATTCCCCTCCCCCTTAGATATCACGATGCACTGAGCATGGGGGAAACCACAATTTCCCCTGCTCATAGGTCTGACTTACTGTGCGGTGGTAAAATAGGCTAGATAGTGAAGGGAAGGTGCCCGGACTGAGGGGAGACATGAACCAGCACTAATATGGGGCTCAATGGCCTCAAAATATCACTCAAAAGAGCGGGAGAAGTAGCAGCCAGCAGCAAGATGGCTGATGGAGTTCTCAGCACAGTGGCGGTCCTGGTGGGGGCAAGGCTTGCAGCGGAGATTACCGCCAAAGTTCCACAGCAGTGGAGGCTTCATTGGACCACATTCTCTTATATACCGCGCTGTTCTGCATCAGTGCAGTTTACATTGAGCAAACTGAAATTACATTGAACAGAGCATTATAACTTGGAGATAACTATTTTACAGGGAACATGGGCTATGGAGGGTTAAGTGGCTTTCCCAAGACCACAAGGAGCACCTGTGGGACTAGAAACCCCAGTCCTTCCGGCCCAAGGTTGCTGTCCTCTAGTGGGATTTGAACCCCTGACCTTCCGGCCTGAAGTACCTTGCCCCAACCACTAGGCCACTCCTACACCTCTTACTAGTTGCAGATAGCCCGGGTTAACCGTTAGCCCGGTTTAGTAAACATACCCCATAGACATTGGTTAGTTGGTTCTTCGATCTCTCTCATGCGTGTCGGTGGAGCAGGGGTTCTTTAGGTTATTCAATCATAAACTTCTGTGAATAAGAGGGTCTTAAGGGATTTCGTCTATGGCTATTAATTCATCCAGAAGGGAGTTCCAGAGGGCCAGTGCTGAGAGTGATAAGGCTCTGTTGGAGGTAGCTTGTTTTGTTTTATGGTGCCCTGAAGGTAAGCAAGGTTTGTTAATACTCTTAGATCGTCTGGGCCTGTTAGTTGTGTCCTTGGTCAATAAGCTGTGAAGGACATTTGCTGAGCATATCTGCATAATCTTGAATATGTTTATAGTTGTCTTAAATCTCGCCCATGCAGTTATCGGTAGCCAGTGCAGTTGTTGGAGTATAGGTGTGATATGTTCATGTTTGGCTGTGCCCATAATGATGCGTGCTGTAGTGTTCTGTACCAGTTGGAAAGGGTGTGTAGATTTTATGGGCAGACCCTGATATAAGGAGTTTCCGTAGTCTAATATTGGGATAATGACCGTTTGGCAAATGGTGCAGAAATGGCTATGACTGAAGATTGAAGCTCATCAGGAGACTTCAACCAATCATTGGTATGCTTTAGCAGCAGTTTTGTTTATAAGTGATTGCAGGTTTCGATTTTTGTCCAAGATAATGCCCAGGTATTTCACCTTGCCTCGTAGAGATATTGTTCTGTCTAGTAAACTGATGGCTGAAGGCGGGTTGTAGTTGGAAATGAACCCCGGAAATGAACATTGCCTCTGTTTTGTCAAAGTTAACTTTCATGTTGTTGGTGAGCCACTTGGTCATATCTTCAAGGCACCGGGTAATAGGCGTTGTATCAGGGTTGAGTGTATCTATTGGTGAATATACCATAATGTCGTCAGCATATAGGTAGTAATGTAGTCCATGACTTTTGATAAAGTCACATATGGGCTGGATGTATATATTGAATAGGATGGACGAGAGTGCTGATCCTTGGGGTATGCTCTGAGTGATGAGGAACTGTGTAGATTTTCTTTGGTCACATTTGACTTGCTGTGTTCTGTTTGTCAGATAGGATGTGAATCATTTTATTGTGTTGTTGTGTAGTCCGATCTCTTGAAGGCAATTCAACAATAAGGAGTGGGACACCGTGTCGAAAGCTGCAGATATGTCCATGAAAACTTGAAGGAATCCACTTTTTGTATTGTCTAGGCCCTTGAGTAGGTTGTCGAAGAGGGATGTGAGTAGGGTCTCCACATTGTGTTGTGGCTTGAAGCCATGTTGATGGGAGTCTAACAGGGTATGCAGATCGATGTGATCCTGTAGTTGTCTTTGTATTACTTTTTCGATGATCTTCGATATGAATGGGAGACTTGAGATGGGGCGGTAAGACTGGGTCAGTGGTGCTTAGCTTTGAGTTCTTGAGGACAAGCCATATCATTGCATGCTTGAGTGCTTGTGGTAAGTGTCCTTGTTGTAGGGATTCCTTTACAATTTTGTGGAGGTGAAGACCTAGTTGTTCCTTAGCATCTTTGATCCATTCCACCAGACAGGGGTCAGATGAAGATGTCATCATATTTAGGGTGTCGATATGTGCTTGGCAGTTGACATACTAAAGTCATTCCAGGGTTGATGGATTTCTGCCCAATTAGGATGGCATGTCGCAAGTGGGTGAGTGAGTGTTTGACTGGTGTGCTTGTTTATTATGTGGTTTGCGAATTTGTGGGGGGTCAAGCTGATGGGTGGTGTGTTGGGGGTTGTCTTTAGTGAGTTTTTTAACAATATTGAAAAGTTCCCTAGGTTTATTTGCTGCTCTCATGAGGTTAGTGTGATGTTGTTGTTTGTGATTGTTTATCAGGTTGTTGTATTTTTGTTGTTCAACTCTGTACTGATGTAAGGTTTCTTGTGATTTGTTTCGTTTCCATTTCCTTTCTAGTCATCTGAGTGAGCGCTTGGCTTCTCTGATTGAATTGGAGTACCAAAAGGCATTGCTTCTTCTATGTGTGTATAATTTAGCTCTACTTGGAGCTGTTGCTGCTTTGGATATGATGTGGTTTCATTTTTCTATGGCTTGATCTAGGTTTTCACATTCTTGTATCACTTGTGGCATTATTTGTTTCAAGAAAGCTTCTTTTTTGTAGGCTCTGAACCTTCTTGTATGTTTTTTTCTTTCAATGGGTTGATTTGCGGTCACTAGGTATAGGGTGAATGTGAGGGTATGGTGGTCTGACCAGGGGACTGGTGTGGACGTTAGGTGCGAGAATTAATTCAGTTTGGTGAGTTGTGTTGGAATGAAGATAAGGCCTGGTGTAGTCCCATGGATGTGAGAGGGAGCATTGACCATCTGTCCGTAGTCGAGTGCTTCCAGGGCTTTAATGAACACTTTGGTATTTTTGGCGGGTGCGGAGGTAAGGTTGTAGTCTCCCAGGGCTATGAGTGGTTTGTGCTTGTAGCTGAATGTGCAGATTGATTCAAGTATCGCCGTTAGGTGTTCAGCCTTGAGGTTGGGGGGCCTGTATGTAAGGCAAAAGCTGACGCAATGGTTTGAAATGATTATTGTGCTTGATTCGGCTGAATTGCTCATGGAGAAAACATTAAATTTGTCATTTTTTCTGCTCGATATTAGCACCCCTCCTCCTATCTTGCATGTTCTGTGGCAACTAAGAGCTATGGAATCAGGTGGTGTAATTTGGTTTAGGATGACTTGGTCCATGCCTATAAGCCATGTCTCCATAATGCATATAATATCGAGCTTTTGGTCCAGGATGTAGTCATGGATGGTATATGGCTTATTTCTAATTGATCTGGCATTTAGTAATACGCAGTTAATCGCGGAGGCAATGATGGGGTTGCTGGTCGCTTTCCGTGATGGTGGTGCCTGATCCGCCCTGCGTTTATTATATGGTGTTTGCTGCCTGGTTTGCTGGTGGAGCTGTGGGGCAGTAATCCAGGGTGCATAAAGTGGATATGAGGGCAGGAATGTGTGGGTTGGTGAGAGTTGTGTCTGATTTGATGCATCAGCAGTAGTAATGTGAAGTATGTTATGAAATAGTGGTAAGCGGGAGACATGTCCGCTCTCCGGATAGTATGCAAGGATTTAAGTATGCTTGCCTGAGTTCTGGTATGATTCATTATTCAAGTAAGAGGAGGCCCTCTTTATATATCTTTTGGTTTATAATGCAGTTGGGTTGGGTAGGTTGCCTGCCTGCGGGCGGATCTCAGTGTGCTCACCTGGTGTGTAGTAGAGGCGGGGTAAGTGGGGTGAACAACGGGCAGGTAGGTTAGAAGAATCGCTTGATCTGCGAAGAAGTTGCTTCTGTACGGGTATTTGATGAATCAGGTGTGCATTCTTGACTGATGTTTTCATACGAGGATCCTAGTGCTTGATGCTATTCCTCCTTGCGGATTTTGATAGAGCCGCCTCAGTGCCCCGCCTAAAGGCCATGCCAAAGGGCCCTCTGGTGAGGCCCTCAGGCACAGGCCCGCAAGACGTGGGCGCGCCCGCTAGCTCCGTTCAGTTTATGCTGTCCTGCCTTGAATTTAAGGTCCTGATTGGCTGTAGCCTCAGAGCGGGGGAGATGCTGGCTCTCACTCCGGTGCTCAACCCCAATCGGGGAGCTTTGCAGCTGTTGGTGGTGGCGGTGCTGTGGCAAACCATGTAAGTGGCATTGAATATTCCCGTTTAAGGCATTTACACAGTTTACTGGACTATAAACTGTGTAAATGCCTTTTGAGCAGGGCCGGCCCATCCATTGAGCGAGAATGTTGTTCGCACAGGGCCCCGCACTTCAGGGGGCCCCGCGCCAACAACATCCTGCACACTCTGGGCTCTCGGCTCACCTCCTTTTAGCAGCTAGCAGCTCCTGGCAGGTTCAGTAACAGCTCCTTACAGCCACCGAAGTGAAGAGTGTTGTTTCCTTCACTTTGGCAGCTGTGTTATAATGAAGATCGCAGGTGCGCTGAGTACTGGGACAAAGGAAATGTCCTTTGACCTCCAGCGCGCCTTCGATATTCATTACAACACAGCTGCAAAAGTGAAGGAAACAACACTCTTCACTTCAGTGGCTGTAAGGAGCTGTTATTGAACCTGCCGGGAGAGCGAGCTGCTAAAAGGAGGTGTGCCGGGACCTCTAAAGCCTGCTGCAGGGCTCTTTGGGGAGGGGGGAGACTTTGGCTTGAAATGGGCTGAGTAGGGGTAGGGGGCTGAGTCGGAGCATGGGGCTAAAATTGGAAATATGCTGAGTGTGGGGGAGCTAGGATTGGAAATGTGCTGAGTGGGGGAGGGTGGCTAGGACTGCAAATGAGCTGATGGGGAGGACTAGGACTGGAAATGGGCTTTGGGGGGTAGGATTGGAAATGGGCTGAATGAGGGGGAGCTTGGACTGGAAATGGATTGATGTGGTTCTGAAATAGGATTGAAAATGTCCGATGGGGGGGGCTAGTTTTGGAAATGGCTGATTGGGGGCTAGGATTGCAAATGGGCTGATAGGGGGAGCTTGGACTGGAAATGGGTTGATGTGGGGGCTTGGACTGGAAATGGGCTGTGGGGGAGTTTGCACTGACAATGGGCTGATATGGGGCTGGAATACGATTATAATTGGTTTATGGGGGGGCTAGTATTGGAAATGGATGATGGGGGGCTAGGATTGCAAATGGGCTGATTAGGGGGGCTAGGACTGGAAATGGGCTAATGCGGGGGGTGGGGGTGGGAGAATGGAACTAGAAGGGAACGGATGCAGAGTGGGGCTGGAACTAGAAGGGAGCTGATTTTGGGGAAGGACTAGAAGGGGATGGGTCTGGAGGAATGAGGATGGAGGGGGGAAAAGATATTTTGTGTAGGAGGGAACGTTGTTGTACATTCCAAGTTTGCCTTTAGGGGTTCCCAATTTAATTATTGACTTCCGATTTCTAAATTGTGATTCCTTGTTCTTTGTTTGGTGACAGTCTATGTTCTGCATGTGTAACCGAGCTGAGTTATTCTGTTTTTGTAGTTTCTATTTCACAGTGCCACTTGCTCCCTTTCCCCAGTAGGAGATGTATTGGTATTCTCTGAGATGTATTGGTTTAATATTTGCAGTGTTGCTTTTTGATAGGTAGGGTACAGTGCTTTGTGAGTCCTGGTAGTGCTATTATGATATGGTGGGTTTGCTATGGGTTCTAAATGGGCAGTGTTTATAGTACTGTACTTCCTAATGTGCCTGGCAGTTGGCACTGGAGTATAGTAATGTGGAAATCTGGTAGTCTTTCTTTATCCAGACACTCATTAAGAGGCGTGTTAACATTATGCTAATATCTATGCATATTAGGCTTTTTATGCAAATGAGGCTCCGCAATGAGTCTCCGCACATGGCCCTACATCCCCTTTGGGCCGCACCTGCTTTTGAGTATCGGGCCCTGCATGTCCATATGGCATTCTCTTTATATTTTTATTGTAATTTTGAATTTACAATCCAAAAATGACAAGGAAACAAAGGAAATTTGCTTTAAAGAAAATGTAAATAGAAGTAAAAAATATATATTAAATCAGTTACCTGGGTTCCATGGGCAATTTTGTGGGTCTTGGAGGATATTGTGTTACTGACTGCTGGTTAAGAGCTCAGTTGGCTGAGTTCTCTGGGAGTCTGAGGCCAGTGTGAGTAAAAGGACTCAGATTGAGGGCCTGCAACACTTGTAGAAGGGGACTGAAGTGAGGCCTGGAAGAGGCACTGACAGTTGCAAAGAGGAGAGATGCTACAGATCACAGTTTGCATATGCCAGCGTGAGCAGTGTTAGGCCCCATTTAAATATGAAAGCAGCTAGTGCATGTCCCCTAGTCTTTCTATATCAGAATATAGAAAGACTAGGGGACATGCAATGAAGCTACAGGGTAAACTATTTAAGACTAATAAAAGAAAATATTTTTTCACTCAACGTGTAATCAAACTCTGGAATTTGTTACCGGAGGATGTAGTAAAGGCTGTTAATGTAGCTGGGTTTAAAAAAGGTTTGGACAAGTTCCTGGAGGAAAGGTCCATAAACCATTATTAAGAAGGGACCCAGGATATCAATGCTTGACTCAGTACAAGCATTGCGGAACCTGTGTCTTTTGGGGAAACTGCTAGGTACGTATGACCTAGATTGGCCACTGTTGGAAACAGGATACTGGGCTTGATGGACCTTGGTCTGACCCAGTATAGCATATCTTATGTTCTTATGTTCTTATGTAATCTGGGATAGCAGCAGTGTGCAGACCATGCCAAGAGAAGAACTGCACAGTAGAGACAGTTCATGGCCTGCACACAAGAGGGGTTGGGACTTGACTGCAATACTCAGGGCCACAAATTGTGGCCTAGCCAGCCCATTTTAAGAGGGGATCTGCTGGCGCTGAGAAGTGCAAGGCTGAAGCCTTGATGTGGAGGAAGTTGGCAAGGCCCAGGCATGACAGGGACACCGGAATCACGCTGACGTAAAGAGACTATGCAGCGCCAAGGCAGCCAGCAGTGAGGGAGCTGCTGGGGTTAACCCAATGGGAGGGAGAGAGAAGCAGGCTGGTGGAGCCTGAGTAAAAATGACACTGATAGCTACTAGGGATTTGAAGGAACTGCAATTGCCCAGTTGTAGTGCAATCTGACAGCTGAGATAACTGAGACTCTGAGGTTGTGCACAGTGGGAGAGAAGTACAGGCACACCCTGGCTGGGTGTGAGTATGGAAGTAACAATTAACTGTGTATTGTTTAAAATTATTTTATTAGGATGCTGCAGAACTGAGAAAGGGTCCTGAAAACAGGGGAACTTTTAGAGATGCATTGATAAGAAAAGGATGTCTCTGGGAACACATTTGGGAAATCTGAATAGGATGCAAGAGTGTGGTAGGCAGGGGCAGCTCTATAATGAGGTGAAGTGAGGCGGCTGCCTCAGGCGGCAAAATCTTGAGGGCGGCAAAAAATGCCCCCAAAACAGCCGCCTCACTTCGCCTTCAAAAAGTAAAAAAAACACAAAAGCAAGTGCACAAGTTGCTGCCGCTGCTGAGTCCGCTTCTCAGCAGCAGCAAACTCACCCTCCTTTTCCTCGCAGCCACGGCTCCCTGCCTCTTAGAGAACCGCAGCTGCTGAGATGTCATCTGCAGTGCCAGTTTTAAATAGAAAGGAAACCACTGCGGAGCCTTCTCACCTCCCTGAAGGACCACATGCAGCTTTGTCCCGCCCCCAAAGGAAGTTACATGTAACATGTAACTTCCTTTGGGGGCGGGACAAAGCTGCACGGGGTCGGTCCTTCACAGATGCGGGAAGGCTCCACACCGGTTTCCTTTCTATTTAAAACTGAGGGAAACAGGAGGGCTCTGCCGGGGAGGCCGCGGGGCACTTCCTGCTGCCGCGGCAGAGAGCGGCTTCAGCAGCCAGGTTCCTTTTTTTTATTTCCCTGGGGGGTTTAGGACTTGTAATGGGCTGATGGGGGGAGGGGGGTTAGGATTGCTAATTGGCCATGGGGGGTCTAGGACTGGAAATGGGTTGATGGGGGAGGATGTTAGGACTGGAGGTGGGCTGCTGGGGGGCTAGGACTGGTCAGGGGCTATGGGTGGGCTAGGACTGAAAATGGGCTGATGGGGGCGTTTAGGACTGGTAATGTGCTATGGGGGTTTAGGACTAGAAATGGGTTGATGGGGAGGTTAGGACTGGAAGTGGGCTGATGGGGGTGTTTAGAACTGGTAATGGGCTATGGGGGCTAGGACTGGAAATGGGCTGATGGTGGGGGCTAGGACTGGAAATGGGCTGATGGGGGGTGTTTAGGAGTGGTAATTGGCTATGGGGGGTTAGGGCTGGAAATGGGCTGATGGGGGTTAGGACTGGAGGTGGGCTGATGGGGGTGTTTAGGACTGGTAATTGGCTATGTGGGGTCTAGGACTGGAGATGGGCTGATGGGGGGTGTTTAGGACTGGAGGTGGGCTGATGGGGGTGCTAGGACTGGAAGTGGGCTGATGGGGGGTTAGAACTGGAAGTGGGCTGATGGGGGTGTTTAGGATTGGTAATGGGCTACAGGGGGGGTTTGATTGGTAATTGGCTATGGGGGTCTGGGACTGGAGGTGGGCTGATGGGTGTGTTCTGTTTAGGACTGGTAATGGGCTATGGAGGGTTAGGACTGGAAGTGGGCTGATAAGGGAGATAGGACTGGAAATGGGCTGTGACTGGAATGGGCTAATGGGGGAGGGGAGGAGAGTGCTGCTGGCCCTGGAAGAAAACTAGGGGTTAGGGCTACAAATGGGCTGATGCAGGAGGATGGTAGAATGGGACTGGAAGGGAGCGGATAATGGGAGTGTCTTCCAGGGGAAGGAGGGGCCACGAAGGGAGCTGACACGGGGAAGGAGGCGGCTGGAAAGGAGCTGACACCTGGGATGTACTGAAAGGGGGCTGGAAGGGAGCTGACAATTGGGGATGGGAGTGGTAGGTGGTTGGGTAATGGGGAGGAGGCTGGAAGGGAGTTGACATGCAAATGGCACTGGAAGGGGGATGGACAGAGGGTAGTGTGACTGGAAGGGAGCTGACAGGGGGGTGGCGGCACTGAGAATGGACGTGAGCTAATATCTGGGATGGTATTTGGACTAGAAGAGGATGGACAGTGGGGAAGGAGGGGGATTGGAAAGGAATGGACACCAGTTGCAGTCGTGGGAATGCAAGGCAGTTGACATTGGAAGGTACTGGGAGAAAAGGAAAGGGGGCTGATACTGGGGAGGGTTACTGGAACTGGAAATGGGCTGATGGAAGGAAGTGAAGAAAACAAAAGAAGAAATAAGAAATGGCAGATAGACCATGCACTTTAGACCACAGAAAGAGAGCTAAGAGAAGATATGAAAGCAGAAGCCTCAGATCGGGACCAGCATGATCAGAGAATAAAATGGTCAGACAACAAAGGTAGAAAAAATAATTTTATTTAATTTTATTGATTGGACTTTGTGCTATTTTTATATTTTATCCAATCAATCTCAAACCTCCATCATACAATGACTGTTAATGATAACAATAACACAAGAAAGTCATTGATCTGTAGCCAGTGGGCTTGGTGACTCAAAACACAAAAAATGTCAACCACCTGCTTCCATTCATTTATTGTCGGGAACCGCCTGCCTGAGAGGAGAGACAAAAAGAACTCTTCCCTCCATACAGACAGCGCCCTTTTTAATCCAGTGAATTATTTTCACCTATAATTTCAAAATAGTGAAACACACTTATCTCAATAAAGATGATATTCTTGATCAGAAACCCGCCAAAGGTCAGACATAAGTCCACACGACATGCATGTTTCGGGCAACTGTGAGCCCTGTTTCAAGTGCCTCTCCATTCAATGTCCGCCAATCTGATTCCCATATCAAAACACCCAAATCTGGGAAAACGCCAAACCCAGCTGTTCTTATACTCCCTACTGATGGCTGTTGGTAGGTTCCCTTTGAACCACATGAGTTCCGACGTCAACAATGTGTCCAATCAAATCGTACTACAGGAAGCGAATAACGAGGAACAGAGCCCAATGACTTAGATTAAACTCCACCAGTCCAGTTCCACATTCAAACCCTGTGGAGCTACTGTACACAACCTAAAGATCCAACATTGTTCACATCTTTGCAGTCGTTGTTCACGATCTCCCCCCCAAAGGAGGGGTGGCACACGGTCTATTACCCGCCACACAAAATCAGTAAAGGAATGATTCATAAGGATGCAATGCTCCACCACTGGCGCTGATAAAACTTTTGTTTAATGCAGGAAGCATGTTCGCCCAAACGCGTCTTGACTGGGCGTATGGTCCTCCCCACATAAACCAGTCGACAGGGACAAATTAAAATGTACACAACATAATCAGATTGACACGTAGAAGATCCTAAAAAAGAAAAGGATCTATTTGATGAAGGGCATGTCCATTGTGTCCCGTCAATGGTGGAATTGCAAAACCGCAATGGCCACATGCCCAGTGCCCTAAAACCGGAAAATTCCCTTCAGTAATCATAGGCAGTAAAACGGAGTGGACTAGCCGGTCTCGTAAATTAGAGCCCCTAGTGTATGCAAAATGCACCGGTTTGTGAAAACAATTATGAACTTGCAACACATGCCAATATTTGCGTAACAATGTAGCCACACGAGATGTATGAGACATGAAAGGTAATACCCCCGTAATTGGTTCAATCACCATCTGATCATCCCCCATGATGTTATGGAGGGGAGTGACTCCACTGCCTAACAGTCATTCCCGGTGAGAGAATCACGCCCTAAGATACGCAATCCTTACTACTTTTTTAGGGTAACCCCGTGCCAGTAGATGTGATTGCAATAACTGAGCCTGGATCTTAAATTCTTCCGTTGTGGAACAAATCCGCCTGAGCCGTAAGAATTGGCCAAAAGGAAGCCCTCTTCTCAGAGCTACATGATGGTGGCTGTGATAGCAAGGAGAATATTCCTTTGAGTGGATTTCCGATACAAAGTGGTAAAAAAATCAGCATTTGTACATGCTCCAGACCGCATCCCTAAGTCTTTTCTTTTGGATATCACCCGGTTAGTTTTTAACTAGGAACTATTTCATGTTTCAAGACCATTTTTACCAGCAGCAGCATGGTATAGCCATGGGGGCTACGGTTGCTCCGTCCATAGCTACCCTATATTTGGCTACCATCGAAGAGGTCTTTATTTATCCAGCAGAGTGGTTTTAGTGGGTACCTTTGTGGGGTACGCTCTTGGACGATATTTTCTTTTTATGGACATCCACGGTGAATGCTTTACGGGCATTTATAATGTGGTTGAATACCCTGAAAGCAAATATTCAGTTTACGGCACATAATAGTAATCGGCAGATTGAATTTTTAGATGTCTTGGTGAAGATACAGAATGGAAAGTTCTAACATAGATAAGGCCTCCCCCTGATGAATATTAGTATAGAGAGCTGCAATGTCCAAAGTGACCAGAATCACGCTCTCCAAAGGTCCCGCGAACTCCGTTAGAATGCTCAAAAAATGGGACGTGTCACGAAGGTAAGCGCGAACCTTACACGCTTCCAGCCTCAAAAAAACATCACTAAACTGTGATAGAGGCTCCAATATAGATCCCCTGCAAGAAACTATGGGACAGCCTGGGGGGCTAGTCAACGATTTATGTACCTTTGGTACAGTATAAATGACTGGAATTTTAGGATGCTTCTGGATCAAAAATCTGGCCTCCCAAGAAGTAATATGTCCTTGTGATAAAGCCTGGGAAACCAGGGAACATATGATAATCTGTAATTGTAAAGTAGGATCCCGTTCCAATGGCTTATAATACTTAAGGTCTTGCAACTGCAACAATAGTTGCTCCTGATAGGCTGAATGCGATTGAAGAACAATACCGCCTCCCTTATCTGGCCCTCGGACAGTTAAATCCCTATTAGTTTCCAGCTCCTTAAGGGCAGCTCGATGCGAGCTAGAAATGTTGGAATAACCTGTAGTGTAAGATTCCTCATGAGACGACAAATCCTTTAAAACCAGCTTTTGATACGTTGACACAGTAGAATCAACCGGACCAGGAGGAATCCATTTAGAAGGAGGAGACAAAACCGATCCGTCCGGGGTCACTGATTTGTTAGCAAAGTAATGGATAATTTGTAACTTCCGAAAAAATTGGTAAAGCGCTATGCGCATCCGGAATGGATCATATTTAACTGTAGGAATAAAGGATAAACCCAAATCTAAGACGTCCAACTGTATAGATGTTAATTCCATTCCAGAGATGTTAATAACTGTTGTTGATGGCAAGCTCTCTGTCTGGTATTGGGGGGTTCCCATTGGTCATCTAAGTAGGGCCGGCAGGAGCAACCCCCTCTTTGCCGGCCCCCTCGAAAACCCCCCGAGGAGTCCCCTCCCCTTCCAGACTTAGAGCGTTCCCGTGATACATCACTAGAATCAGTGTCCTCCGACGAATGGTCAAAAGTGACTTGCTTATCAGACACGTGTTCGGCCCCTTCTGGAGCCGGCTGTTGATACATCCATTTGTAGACTTTGCCAGCCTCGTAATCCGATTTATCCCGTTGAAACCTGTTGGACTTAAAGTTCCGCAAATAATCAAAGAATCCTGCCAACTGTCGGTCCATAACCTCCATCTGGGTGACAAACCCATCATTCCCCAAAGATTCTTTTAAAGAGTCTTTCAATGTTTCCACTTCAACAGTTAATGTGGCTACTTCCGCCGTAGTACGGTCTATAATAAGAGCAATTAAATCAAAACTGCACTTGTTGAGAATACAGTTCCATTTAGATATGAACTCATCATCCGACAAAAATAACTTCGGGGCTCGCAGCATCCGCAGCCCCGAAGTTATTTTATATTTTACACAGTATTGGGGAGCTGCAGCTCTTATTTATCTGATGTTGCACTGCATGTGGACTCTGGCTTCTTGGGGTTTCAATTTAAATTTAGTTTACATATTATTATTTAGATTGTGGTTACTTATTCTGTACTTGGTGAGAGTCAATGTTGCGAGTGTGTGACTGAGTTCAGGTGTTCTGTTAACATGGAGTTTGTACATAAAGATCTATACTGTACTCTAGTAATTTGACTTGTTCAGCTTTTGAAATAGGTGTATGGATGTTCCAGGGCCCACTGTAGTATATACAGTGATGCTTTTTTTGGATGGGCTCCTTATGTGAGTTTTGGAAGTTTGTGCTGATATGGTATGGTATGGTAGGTTTGTTCTTTGTTCTAGGGTTTTGTATTAGTTCACAATTTGCCTGGTACTGGAGAATAGTGGTTCAGAATCAGATTTTTTTTTTTTAAATATTGAGTTCCGTGGGTGAATGTCCTGGTTCTGCTCTGCACCTACTGTGAATGCAAAATATATGTTGAAAAAGAAAAAGCAAGAACCATAATACAGTTTATAACAAAAAAATAAAAATGAGTTATAATTTAGTTTTATAAACTGTGCTGTTAGTTCTTGCTGTCTTTTAGATCCTTGGTGTGCAAATGGGACCGTACCTAGCCCTGTGCAAGCGGTGCAGCCGCACAGGGCGGAAAGGCTTGGGAGGCGTATTTCAGCTGTCTGCTGATGCCCTGCTGCCGCTGGCAGGACAATAGCAGGCAGCCGAAATGTGCTCCCCAAGCCTTTTCGTGGCACTTTAAGCAGGTCTGGTCCCGCTCTCCTCTGACTCGATATCAAGGAGGGACAGATCTGCTTAAAGTGCCGGTGCCTTTCAGATCGGCAAAAGGAACAGGAGACCGCTATGGTTTTCGAAGGAAGTAGCTGAAAAAGTGAAGAAAAAGAGGGAGGCCTTCATGAAATACAAGAGATCACAGAGAGAGGAAGACAGGCATCTGTATTTGGAAAAACTTAGAGAAGCTAGCAAAGTAGTCAAGAAGGCAAAGATTCAAAAGGAGGAGGAAATAGCCAATGCAATAAAATGGGGGGATAAGACATTTTTCAGATATATTAGTGAGAAGAGGAAGGGCAAAAGTGGTATTGTCAGACTCAAGGGTGCAGGGGGGGAATATGTAGAAGCTGATAAGGATAAAGCGGAATTGCTTAACAAATATTTTTGTTCTGTGTTCACAGATGAAGAACCAGGAGCAGGACCTCAGAAAACACCCACAAATAAGAACAGAAGCGAGGGACATCTTGAACAATTTTCAGAAGACTGTGTTCGTGAGAAACTAGCTCAACTTAAAGTAGACAAAGCGATGGGACCGGATGGGATACACCCTAGAATACTGAGGGAACTTGGGGACGTTCTAGCAACTCCACTGACTGACCTTTTCAATGCCTCGTTGGAGTCGGGAGTGGTGCCAAAGGACTGGAGAGAGGCTCATGTGGTGCCTTTACACAAAAGCGGAAGTAAGGATGTGGTTGAAAACTACAGGCCGGTTAGTTTAACTTCAGTGGTGAGTAAATTAATGGAAACGCTGTTGAAAGAGAAAATAGTGAGGTTTTTGGAGTCCAGCGGATTACAGGATCCGAGGCAGCATGGATTCACCAGAGGCAGGTCTTGTCAGACAAATCTGATTGATTTCTTTGACTGGGTGACCAGGGAGTTGGACCGAGGGAGAGCTCTAGATGTGGTGTATTTAGATTTCAGTAAAGCCTTTGACACTGTTCCTCACAGGCGACTTATAAACAAACTGAGCACCCTAGGGATGGACCCTAAAGTTACTGCTTGGGTTAGAAATTGGTTGGGTGGGAGGCGACAAAGAGTACAAGTAAATGGAGCTCACTCTGAGGAGAAGGATGTTACCAGTGGTGTGCCCCAGGGATCTGTCCTTGGTCCGATTCTTTTTAACATCTTTGTTAGTGATATAGCGGAAGGGCTGTCGGGTAAGGTTTGCCTCTTTGCGGATGATACCAAAATCTGCAATAAAGTAGACACCTAGGAAGGTGTAGATAACATGAGGAGGGATCTGGCTAAGCTTGAAGAATGGTCTAGAATTTGGCAACTGGGATTTAATGTTAAAAAATGTAAGGTCATGCATTTGGGCTGCAGCAATCCAAGGGAGCAATACAGTATAGGAGGTGAAGTACTTTTGTCCACTAAAGAAGAGCGGGACCTAGGCGTAGTTGTGTCCGATGATCTTAAAGTAGCTAAACAGGTAGAAAAGGCGACGGCAAAAGCTAGAAGGATGCTTGGGTGCATATGGAGAGGAATGGCTAGCAGAAAAAAGGAGGTGATAATGCCTCTGTATAAGTCTTTGGTGCGACCTCATTTGGAGTATGGTGTGCAATTCTGGAGACCGCACCTTCAAAAGGATGTGAACAGGATGGAGTCGGTGCAGAGGGTTGCTACTAAGATGATTAGTGGTCTTCATTATAAAGCATATGAGGACAGACTTAAGGATCTTAATATGTACACCTTAGAGGAAAGGCGGGATAGAGGTGATATGATTGAGATGTTTAAATACCTCCGTGGCATAAATGTTCAGGGAGAGAGCCTCTTTCAATTGAAAGCAAGTTCTGCGACGAGGGGACATGGGATGAGGGTGAAGGGAGATAGATTCAGGAGTGATATGCGGAAATATTTCTTTACGGAAAGAGTAGTGGATCCGTGGAATAGTCTCCCAGTGGAGGTGGTAGAGATGAGGACAGTAACTGAATTCAAAAAAGCATGGGACCAACACAGAGGATCTCTAAAGGTAAAAAGTGGACTGTTGTAGTTGTTGTTATGGAAGGACAGACTAGATGGGCCTTGTGGTCTTTTTCTGTCATCATGTTTCTATGTTTCTATGTTTCTCCTCCCCATATCTCCATCCAGCGCTGCCTGCTCTTTCCCTCCTGCTGGCGCCTCTGTGAAAAAAACAGAGGGCAGCAGCAGCAGCAGGGAAAGAGCAGGCAGCGCTGGACAGAGGTATGGGGGGAGAGGGGGGGGCGTGTGCCCGAGCTGCAAGTCTCACAGAGTGTGATTGCAGCTCGGTATGGCCCTGTGTGCAAACATCTTGCATTTCCTCCATATAATCTAATCGGCTTTTTGGTTTGGTCCAGTCTCTGACTGGATTTCTGAAAAAGCCCCGCCCCCTCTAAAGATCTATACTGTACTCTAGTAATTTGACTTGTTCAGCTTTTGAAATAGGTGCATGGGAGGGAGGAGTGGCTCAGTGGTTGGGACAGGTTACCTCAGGCTGGAGGGCCAGGGGTTCAATTCCCGCATGGGGACAAGTAATCTCAGGCCGGAGGGACTGAGGTCTCTAGTCCCATGGCCGCTCCTTGTGGCCTTGGGCAAGCCACTTAACCCTCCATTGCCTCAGGTACACTTAGATTGTGAGCCCTTTGGGGACAAGGGAATAAAAAGTACCTGTTAGTATATACGTGTAAACCACTCTGATGCGTAAGTAAAGGGCGGTATATCAAATGTCTAAACCATAAAAACCATTTATAGCACCTACCAACAGGGACAGCTCAAGGCAATGCTCAGGTGTTGCAGTGTTCCTTGAATAGTAGTGCTTTGACATCTTTGCAAAATTTCTTTAGTTCCTGGATTTTCCTGAGATTGCTGAGGAGTTCTTTCCACAGACTGGGTGCATAAGAGAAGAAGGCTCTATTGTGAGCGTTCTGGTTTATGCGTGTTATTTCTGCCGGTAGGTCAAGGAGGTTTGCATTACACTTTTGCCTTGTTCTGTTGGCAGTTGATGCGCAGATGAGAGATTCTAGAGATGTTGAAGATTGCTCATGTACTGTTTTGAAAATCAGCATAGTAACATAGTATATGATGGCAGATAATGACCAGTATGGTCCATCTAGTCTGCCCAGCAAGGCGGCAAGAGTAGGTGCACCTGCCGCTCCATGGAGGTCACTCCTCCCTATGCCTTTGTTTAGGGGTGTACCCCCCGCTCCGTGTAGGTCACCCCTATTTGTTCAGATATAAGAAATAGGTATGTTTATTCTGATTTTATCTGCTGCTATAAAGGGATCCACTGTGTCTGTCCCATGCCATTTTGAATTCTGTCACTGTATTTGCCCTCACCACTTCCATTGGGAGGGTATTCTAAGCATCCATCACCCTGTCAGTGAAAAACTATTTCTGACATTGCCTTTGTTTAACCCCTTGCAGCTTCATGTTATACCCTCTAGTTTTACAACTTCCCCGTCTTTGTAAGAGGTTTGTTTGTTCATTAACACTAAGGGGTATGTTTACTAAACAGCGATAACATCGTAGCGGCGCAGTTAGCGCGCAATACGTAAAATTATTGTGCGATACGTAATGATTTCACGTGTTAATGTAACGTTATTGCGCAATAATGTAATGTTATCGCATGATAGCGTGAGGTTTCGCCTGATAACGTCTCCGGCGGCATTAAGGCACACAGAGGGTGGAGTAAATCATCTCAGAGGGCAGAGAAAAGGGGTCAATGGGCGGAGAGTGGGCGTGTAGAGGCTCCAGGCACACTAATGCTGTGAAATGTAGGGCAGAACATTAACATGAGTGAAAACCTCGCGTTAGAGGCACAAGTGCAGGAGAGAGAAACCATTTCAGTCAGCAATGTACAGCAAAGGCAGGGAGACCAAGAAAAGTGATAGAAGTGCTACATCTGCTGCAACAGTATAGTGCCCAAGTATGAAAAGGCACTATGGTGAGACTGCAATTGGGGTACAGGGGGCAGCAGGCGGGACATGCAGTGGGGCATCTGGGGCACTGTGTGGGCTAGGCAGATGCCTAGGTGACACATAGGAAGGCAGAAACAGGAAGTCAGCATGACAGCAACTGATCAAGGGCACACATGTCCACGAGTGTGTGTCCCACATTGCCCCAATGGACATTATGCAGCAGGTACCCCAAAGGCCACATCACATTGGCAGGCGGTGCCGGGGGGAAGCGTGGATGTCTATGTAGGCACCCCTACCCCAGATCCCACACCATAGGCAGCCGCCTAACGGCACACTGGATGGCCTGGGACTGCGCATCACCAGCAACACCGGCATAAGGGCATGTCAGCATGGTGGCGGAGGGGTGCTGGCAGTGGAGGGGGCAGTGGCATCTGCCCACAGCAGACCAAGGCCAAGCCCTGGTTAGATGGGTGGCGTGCAGTCCAACAGACAAGGTCTATCTGACGAACAGTAAAGGTATCCCCAGGGAATGAGTTACTTCTGTGGCAACAGTTTGGTGCAGTATGCACACTCAGTGTGTACAGGGGCAGAAGGTCACAGGTTCAAGTCCTAGCAGTGGCTCCCTTAGACTGTGTCCCTATATTTTACCCTACAGAGCACATACACAATAAAAATGTGCACTCCCCAGAGCAGATGTTCCCAACCCCAGTCCCAGAGGGACAAACACCATTCAGGTTGTCAGGCTGTCCCTAATAAATATGCATGAGATGCATTTGAAGGCACTGCCCCTATTGTATGCAAATGTACCTCATGCATATTCATTAGGGGCAGCCTGAAACCTGAATCCTGTTTGAACCACCAGGACCGGATTTGGGAACCTCTGCCCCAGAGCAGCAGCCAACAGGGGCACAAACACCCACACCCACAGGCTCCACCATCCCAAGGCTCATGAAAAGGCAGGCTGTTGGGCCCTAAGCAGAGCAGCAGCTACCACCACTAGCACCTGCATACCTTAGCAATGCCATCATAAACATGGAAACACGTGCCATATATATCAAAAGGTAGCTATGACCAATGTCAGATAACAAATCATAAATTAAACACAATTTTCTAACAGAGATCCATCATAGCAACCTTTATGATATATGTGGAGTGTGCCCTCTCTTGAGTTTCTGATAGTGTTTACCACGCTGGAGAGTGACCTAACAGTATTGAGTATCATAACAGTGCCTGTGCTAAGCCCAGGACTGGTGTTGCGGACAGGGCTGCCAACCACCTCTATCTTTACACAATGCTGAAAAAGGTGTGGCAGTCTGTGTATGTTTATCCAGTGTTTTGTGGCTGCCTACACCTCACTGAGCCCCCAGTGTTAGCCTGCCAATGTGCATAATAATGAGCAAGGTATTGTGGGTATGGCCCCTACAGGACGGTTTATCCAGGATGCATCTGCATAGGGCATAGGGCATAGGGCAATGGCTGGGATATTGTAGTGGCCGAACGCCATCTGCACGGACAGGGTGGCCACAGCAAGTCAGTCACTCTCACTCTGACTGGACAGTGACCATGGCATGTCTAGCCTCCCACATAGTACCATACAGTGTTTTTCACAAGTGATATTTGTGAGTTCCCATTTCTGGGGCCCAATCACTGACATACCTGCTTGGTGATGGTGCTAATATTCCACATCTGGGTGCACATAGTTCCTCTGGGAACATGCACTAAGTATGGGCTAGCACACTGTCTGCAGTTAGCATGTGTATGGCTGCAACACCTTGCAGGGTGCAGACTGACTGTGCCCTTTGCTGGTGAATGGCAGATCGTGGTGGGGGGCAGCTGAGCTAATCAGGCCTACTACCTGTCTGCCAGTGGCCCTGTCACAGGCACCAGTCTGCATTAACTCTCTGTTTTCCAAAAGGATGGTGGTTGCTGGTCCCACACCCCATCATCATGTTGCTCTACTGCCCCTGTTGGAAACGTTCAGAGTGTGGGTCTGTTGGGGGCAGATGATATCCTCCACCCTTACCCAGAGTGTACATCATCATCATGTGACTCCACATACACCTTGTAAAAGGGGGTGTTTGTTATGAAGGTACCACCATCTTGGCAAGTATGCAAATTAACTGTCTTGCAAAGGATTGTGGTTATTGAAGTCCATTCACACAAAGCTTGCCTTTTTAGAATAATGAAAACTCTTGTAGTTGGTCGAGTGTAGACAAAATTAGAGTTTATTTATGGGATGATTATCCCACACACAGATATGCTTGGTAACACCTTCCAGATAACTTCTTCAGGGCTTTATTCAACACAAAATAAGGCAACTGAAATATCTTATGCAAATAAGAATCAAAGTCCTTTATAGAACAGAAAGGCTTCTTTCAGCCACTGCTAATAAACTCCTTAGCAGTGCTGGGGAAAAACAAATCAAAGAGGGAAACTTCTTTATACAAAAACAATGCTCACTTTCTTCATAAAGAAAAGAACTTTTTAATCCTATGTGTGCTTGGCTTGTGCTGGGCTCTCCTCCACCAGCAGGTGACAATTAACTGCAATCAGTAGCTTGATTTCAGCACGCGTACAAAACCTTCCCAAAAGCTTTTTCATTCAACAAAACTTTATTGAAAGCTAATATTTAGAATGTTTCCTTTTGATGTTTGCTCTGATATTTAGGATTTTCCTAAAATAACAACTTACTCAAAGAACAGTCCATATAATTATCCCCTGTATCAGATATTGAACCTTGCTCTTGAAATTGCATTGACTCTGTTTCTCCATCTGACTCAGAGGGCTTTAGGAACTGACCTCTACATGGAGAGAAACTATTTCCCTGCTGTTTGCACTGCTCAAAGCTAGGGAAACGTTCACAGTTCCTACCTGAATCCAGGCACGCGTCAGGCTGCTTCTTCTGGTATTCTGGCCAGTATGCAATAGAGCTTTTGTGTCCTGTCCTCCAGTTGGTATCTCTGGACATCAGGATCTTTTCTCCAGATGTCCTCCAAGAGGTATTTGGGCTCCTTTCTTCCTTAGCTGCAACAACCCTCTTCCTAGGCATTGCTTGAGGGTCCCTGGCTGTGGATCTACAGACCTCTGGCTTTCTCCATTCCTCTGATCCTTTTCCCCAGGTATCTCTCCAGGCATAGGTACCTCTCTGAGCTCCTCTCTTGGACAGTCTGCTTCCTTGTCCTTGTTCCTTCAGGTTCCGGTTGTTCTTCATTCTCCTTCTGATTCTCCTTCTCTCTTCCTGAAGATTCCCCTCTTGCTTTAAAGGGCTTAGATTGCAACTCCACCCTTGCATTCTTCAGGTGTTTTGGATTAAGCATTCTTCTAGGGGCTGTTTGATTAGGGATGACATAATGCTTTCTCTGATTAGACACATGCTTTTCCACTCTAGCTCCCCTAGGGACTTTCTGCATACAAGTGCATTCTGGATCAGGTAGTCTTTTAGGGAAACAAGCTGTCTTAGTTCTATAACCTGCCAGCACAGGTCCCTTAATCAGAGTAAATTCTCCTCTTTTGTCAATACTCCCTGAGCTTTGATAAGCTTCCTTATCACAACCTCTACTCCAAAAACATGTGATCATGGCAAGGACACTGGATATGCACTAGTTTGGTTCTATCATGGTCCACAAGTGGCAGACATGACTAGCAAATACAAACAGATACAGGAAGTTCACAAGCATCTCTGCAAACACCTGTCAAACATTAGCACTGATGGAAACCTGCAGCAAAGCCTAGCTCAGCCAACTCGGGTACTGCGGACCTGGTGATGGCCACCCCACCTCACCCTCAGGGTGAGCACAGAACACACACAATGGCATGGCCTGTAGGTAGTCGGTGGCAGTAACATGCACGGTCAGTCCCCTCTACCAAGCTGACGTGCTGTAGAGGTGCATACCCCATCTGGTGAGCAGATGTAGACTGCTGTTCTGCATGTGAATTGCATTATGGGTACTGTTGGTTCTATCCTATCCTGGTTACCACAGCATACAGTTTGTCCGGTGACCTGCACTCTTTCTGTGGCCAGCTACTAGTATAAAAAACCCTATATTGATGTAGCAGAATGGTTAATACAATGACCTCAGTAGTAGATGTCATGGGTTCAATACCACAGTAGGCCTCCTTTAGTAAAACTGTCAGAGGCAACTCCCTTTTATGCCTGTAACAGTCAGACATATGTTTGAAATCCCTTTTTCCAGACAAAAACACCCTCACCTCATTTGCCTAACCTAAGGTGCCCTGTAAAGTATCTTAGCTGAGGGTTTCCCCTATCCTGGTAAGCACAGCAGAATGTTCGTGCAGTGACCTGCAGTTGTTGTGTAGCCAGCCATTGCTTTAATTATAGTCATAGAGGCATAGCACACGGGCCAATACAATGGCCTCTGAGCCAGAGATCATGGGTTCAAATCCCAATTGCTACAACATCAAGAAGAGTGTCTGAGGCAGGCCCCTTTTTCATGGCTGTAACAGTCAGACACATCTCTGTAGTCTGTGGTTAAAGCAAAATATTCCCTCACCCTAGTCCTGTATCCTAAGGTGGAGCAAAGCATGGGCCAGCAGAAGGCGCGTCACAAGGAGCCGCATGCCCTAACACCAGAAAGCCTGCCACACAGGGACGTAAAAAGCTAGTCAGCAATTCAATCAATTAAATGGGGCCATGGTTCCGATATCAGCTGGATGGAGATTGTAAAAAGGCTAATACCGTTCACACCGCATATCACTGTGCTGCTACGGATAGTTTGCCGTGTACCGGGTGTGACAATGCCACATGTGCTGTGTGCTGTAGTTTCACGAGATAGTGTGTGCCATGGCACATGCATGGCGTGTGTCACCAAGCTATGCACATCAGAAAAAATGGACAGCCATTCCAGAAAGCCAGCCTTTACCCGGAGGGAGCTGAAAGTCCTTGGAAAGCTGATCTGCACAAGACAGAGGTGCCTTTTCCCTGGAGCATCCAAGCGGCAGGACCTTGGCAGGGTGAAGCGGGCATGGGGGTGCCTCACCAGGCGCTATAATCGATCTGCCGACTACCCACGTGAAGTAAGTGTATGGTGACAGGTCACACAATGGCAGTTGTGCAACACAATATCCAGCAATCATCACAAATCACATATCATACATGCATATGGTGTTGTTAGCAAGTCTGCCATATCCACAGGAGCCCTCAGACCTGATTACAGAGGACTATTATACATCCTGGTGTTATGGTAGTTGTTCCTGTTGTTGTGTTTAATTCCACCCTATCCCCAGGAGGCCTTAGACCTGATTACAGAGGTCTAATACACATCCTGGTGTTATGGTACCTGCTTCTGTTGCAGTTGCACAGATCTGCCCTATCTCCAGGAGGCCTTAGACCTGATTACAGAGGTCTATTATACATCCTGGTGTTAAGGTAGTTGTTCCTCTTGATGTGTTTATTTCCACCCTATTCCCAGGAGGCCGTAGACCTGATTACAGAAGTCTATTATACATCCTGGTGTTATGGTAGGTGTTCCTGTTGATGTTTTTAAGTCCACCCTATCACCAGGAGGCCGTAGACCTGATTACAGAGGTCTGTCAGACACCCTGGTGTAATGGTATGTGCCTCTGTTGCAGTTCCACAGATCTTCCCTATCTCCAGGAGGCTTTAGACCTGATTACAGAGGGTCCGTACATATCCTGCTGTTATGGTATGTGTCCTTGCTGATTAATGTAGGTTGGGCTAACACCCAGGTATGCTGCTGACCACACAGAGAGTCTGGAATCACATCCCCTGGAGATCAGCATGCCTACCCCACACATGGCATGGTGCTGTCATGTCATGCAAGGAGAGGGCAGGAACACGGAATGGAGTGCATGGGGGGCATCACACAAGACATGTAGGTGGCACACCGTGCATGCCCAGACTCACACTCACACATGCAGGCGGCGGTGGCAACAGGTAGTAGCGCACCCACTGACCACTGCCGCAGCAGCCCCCTGCTGCTCACAGCCATGTGTGCTATGCATAAGGCCTTGACCAGACAAATCTGGTCCCTAATGGTTCCAGTCATTGCATCTCCCCCCCAGGTGAAGGACCTACGGAAGAAGGGCCGTGAGCTTCGGCTGCAGCAGACATAATTCCTGGACCGCCTCCAATAGAGAGCGATGGGCCACCGTGATGGTGAGTGTCACAGCCTCTGCATTGCACTACAGCATGTCCCCGTGGCCCAGCAGCCTGTGTGAGCACATACTATGTTTCTGTGATGTGGCAAATTCATGACTCTGTGCCAAGGTCTGGTTTCCCCCACAGAGGATGCAGATGCTGGGGAGGCCCCAGCAACACCTGCAGCAAACCCACAAAGCCCACCTTTGATGGCGCAGACGGTGAAGATGGCAGATGGTGATGGAGATGAAGAAGATGACCTGGAGGGGGCAGGGGATGTGATGGGGTGGGAGGGACGGGAGGGACGGGAGGGGGAGGGTGTGTGTGAGGCGGCGGGGGGAGGACGAGGGTTGAGAAGAGTGGGGAGGGGGGCGAGGGCAAGGGTGAAGAGGTTGGGGAGGCGATGGTGGTGGAGGAGGAGGGTAAGGAGGGTGGGGAGGGCGGGGAGGGTGGGCCTGTGGGTGGGAGGGGCTACAGGACAGCACAGGGTACCAGGGGTCCCTGCCACATGCCCCATGTGTGCGGTGATGATGCCCATCTGGGTGTCGCCATGGCACCCATTGCCAAGACAGGGGCCACGCATATGCCACCACACAGACAGTGGCAACATGGTGTGGGTGTGGTGGCCACTGCATCCAGTATCTGGCTGTGGCAATGGGTACGTTGCTGCAGCGCCAGCGGGACCATGATCGCAGCATCAGACGTCTGGCAAGTGCCATAGAGCGGATGGGTGCAGAGATGCGCATGCAGCATGGGCCTGGTATGGGCCGTGCATCTCCGTACCCATCCACTCATGGCCAGCCCTGGAGTGTGTGAGGCCTACAGTGCTGCATCATACACGTGCCCTGTGCTCTCCTGTGACCCGGGACCAACAGATGTGGGCAGATGTAAATTGGTCAGACTGTTAATAAACAACAGTATTATGTTTTGTAAGACATCACAGTGGTCATGTATCTCCCTTACAGACAGGCTGCTGCTGTGAGCGTGAGACATGTGTGCATGTCCCCATGTGTATGTGTGGAAGACATAGGTAACATACATGGAATGTTTCAACCATCAGGTGTGGGTGATGGCTATATGTGCAGGCGTATGTGTCCCCTGGTGCCCCTATGATGTACCCATGTGCTGTGCTGTCCAGCAGCCATGGACACATGCATGGTGGCTGTGATGTGCAGGCCACATATCTGATGCATCCTAATCTGAGGAAGATGAAGGGAATAGCTAGCAGTAGGTATGAGGCAGGAAGGTGAGGACGGACTTCCAGGTCCATGAGCAGGACAGGGTGGTAGCTGGTGAAGGTCTGACACGTGGATGGTGGTCTGGAGGAGGAGCAGCAGCTCCCACCAAGTGCTGGGGGACAGTAAACAGCTGACTGTAGCTAGGTACCTTTGTCTGTCCTGTGTGTCTCCCAGGCATCTGTGCCTATTATATCACGTAGACCTTGGTGTGGGTCATAGAGATGGCTCAGACATATAGATAAAATAATGAGGAGGATATGCGGTGTGAGAGAGTGGGCAATCCTCACAACGTATATGACCCACCATACATATAGTCCAGATAGACGGGGAGGTAGGGTATACCCCCTGCATACATATAACTGTGCACACATTCCACAGTGCATGGCACACAGAGCATGGCAGAACCTATGTGTGGTGATTGGTGTTAGTGCACACACACCCCCCCCCCATGAAATGGGAAGGCACATGTGACCAGGGTGGCCACATGGGGGACAGGATACCCATGGAATGACAGGGACAAACACTGGACACATGCACAGATGTTTAAACAAGTTAAGCTGTCTTTATTTATTCAGATATATTGCCCTGTTTCCCTCAATCATGACCTGCGTGGCCGCCCACATCTACGGCCACCACGGTCCCATCCACCCCTTTGTGCTGGTCCTGCTGCTGCTGCCGGTTCTGCTGCTGGCTGCTGGCAACAAGCAGCCATGGCCTCCAGGGCAGTGGCCACCCAAACTATCCCCGCTGCCATTGTGTCAGGCGTCCCACGTAGCTGTCTCATCTCTGCCCTTGATGCAAACTGTTGATGCCGAAACATGGCCATGTCAGGCTAAGATTATTAAAGGGAGAGAGGAGTGGCCTAATGGTTGGGGCAAGTTGCCTCCAGCAGAGGACTGGGGATTCAAATCCCACTGGAGCACACCAACCTCAGGCCAGAGAGACTGGAGCTTTCAGTCCCACAGGCACTGCCTGTGGCCTTGAACAAGCCACTTAACCCTCTATTGCCTCAGGTACAAAACGTAGATTGTGAGCCCTTTAGAGACAAGGGAAATATATGCTATACCTGAATGTGCACCACTTTGACACAGTGTATAAGCATTGCTAAATAAATAAAGAGTATCTTGTGGGAATCTCTTTTACCCTTGCTGTGCTGTTTTGCACTCCACTATTCACCTTTCTCCATTGAGAAAATTGGTCATTGAGCCCTACTCTGTTTTCCATGTTTTAACCAATTCACAATACACAAAAGTACACTGCCTCCTATCCCACAACTGTTTAATTTTTCTCAAGTATCTCTCATGAGGGACCTTGTCAAAGGCTTTTTGAAAATTCAGATACACTATATCAACCGGCTCACCTCTACCAGTTTATTCACAGCTTCAAAAAAATATATCAGGTTAGTAAGAGAAGACTTTCCTTGGCTAAGGAGGAGTGGCCTAGTGGTTGGGGCAAGGTACTACAGGCCAGAAGGTCAGTGGTTCAAATCCCACTAGAGGACAGCAACCTTAGGCCGGAAGGACTGGGGTTTCTAGTCCCACAGGTGCTCCTTGTGGTCTTGGGCAAGCCACTTAACCCTCTATTGCCCATGTTCCCTGTAAGTATTAGTGTATGTGTTTCATATCCCCTTGTGTTAAATGTATCCCCCAACCGCTTTGACCCAGTGAAAAGCGGGATATAAATGCAGCTAAATAAAAATAAATAAATACATGTTGGCTTTGTCCCATTAAACCATGGTTTTGCTTCCCTGAATTACAGAGACCTCTAGTGGTCCTGCTAGTGTATTGTGCTGTGACCTGTATTTGCTCTGGTAATTTTCCAGAACAGGGGCGGTTACTCTTTCCACAATGACCTAATCCTGGAAGGAAACTTCACTGGGGGGGGGGGGGGAATTTAGCTCATATAAAAACCCAATCCAAAGGCAGTGTCCTGTCTTTGATTGGCCTAGCCATCATACCATCAAGATGCTGCCAGCCAGCTAAGCTGGAGCACCGTAGGGAGCAATGGAGTTGGAAAGTGACTAAAGTTGTTTACTCCTCTGTACCTAACATACATACATGTCCTGGTAAACACAACCAGCACATCCTCTGCTGAGAAGAAGAGGAGGAAGAGGAGAATCATTGTTTATCAAAATTATCCAGGAGATGCTGATCCAAGGAAGAAGGTGAGGATCCCGAGGACATCAAGGAGGCCATAGACAGAGCTAGGAACTGCCCAGTTGCTGCACTGGTGACTGCATTTACAGCAGACTCCATGAAGTATTTTGAAGGAAGAAACTAGTACATCCCTAGTACTAGTACTGGGATAGCCATCGAGTGAGATTTTAACTGCTTGTAATGCATTTTTGTCTCTGCTAGTACATATCATTGTTGCTCTTACTGTTAGCAATCCCTAAATAATTTCCAGTAAACCCTTTGGTTTAGAAAACCAAATTCTGTCCTGGGGTGTTATTTTTGAGAGAGAGAGGATTGAGAGGGTTGGAGTACTTGGGTTTAAGATGCCAAAGAGTTCTATCCCAGAAATTGTAAGCTCTGATGAGCAGGGACTGTCTCCTATATGTCTGTGCAGCGCTGCGTATGACTTGTAGAGCTATACAAAAGCTCAGTAGTAGTAGTAGAAACACCTAAGATTCCCTGAGAGCTAAGTCCTGCAAGGACAGCAGTGCTCAGTCTGCCTAAGAGTAGCTATTATGGGACTCACAGACTGGCAGGGGTTACATAAAGAAATATTTTTTTATGGAAAAGGTGGTAGATGTATGGAATAGCCTTTTGGCAGGTAAATTCAAGAAAGCATGGGACAAGCACAAGAGACTCTCTAAGGAAGAGGAAGGGACTGCAGCACCTAGTAATTGGTAGGGATGGGCAAACTGGATAGGCTCTATGGTCTGCTGTTTGTATGTTTATTTTTTGTTTAAATTAATCAATTATTTTATTTATTTATTTTTTTATCAAAACAGTTTACATATATCATAAAACTTAACAGGGCAGGGTGCACACTGTTTTACAATAAACAGAACATATAAATTGATTTGTTTTAACATTTGAGTAAACTATTTACATTGAAGTATTAACAAAAGATAGAATTCACATTGTAGAGGTTATGGTTATGTGGTCCT
Source organism: Ichthyophis bannanicus (assembly GCA_033557465.1). Taxonomy (NCBI): domain Eukaryota; kingdom Metazoa; phylum Chordata; class Amphibia; order Gymnophiona; family Ichthyophiidae; genus Ichthyophis; species Ichthyophis bannanicus. The sequence goes on along the minus strand of CM066031.1, from coordinate 1,393,343,695 downwards.
GAGGTTCAGATTGTTGGGTGGGGTAGGGTGAGATACCACTTCTTTACTCCAGAACATTAGTGATCCATTTTTGCATAGGAGTTTCTTCCTCACCTCAAGTTTGAGAAGTCTGAAGAAATGGTTAAATTCTTTAAGTACCAGGGTGATGTTCTTATTTAATGCCTTTTTATTAATGTATTTTGTAATTAAGATTGCTCCACAATTTTCTTAATTGCCCCTCCCCCCCCCAATTCTGTGACCTAAAAAAGTGAGATTTTTTTTTCAAATTCCTTTTCTAATTTAATAAATTGATTATGAGGGATGGGGGGTTTTTGCAATCTCACCTCATGTTTCTGTATGCAAGAAGATACTTGTTTAAACTGTTCGCAATTTGATAAATATGAAATATAAAAAAATCACCATGTAAAAATGTGAACAAATATCAATGGCTTACAGTTAAGTATATGTACCTATTCTTTATATTAGATTGGGCATTCTGGTCCTCAAGTGCTCTCAAATGACCAGGTTTTACGTATAACCCTAATTAATATGAATGAACATGCAGAACATGCAGATTTTGTTATGCATATCCAGTAGTTATGTGAAAACACAAGCTGGCTTTTAGTCCTAGAGGACCAGAGTTCCCACCCCTGCTTTAAAGCCATAATCATTAACAGTTTTTAAGTAATTAAAGCCTCTTTGGGGCCTTTTTACTAATGGGCACTAAGGTATTGCACGTAACGTGACAAAAGCACCAAGAAGATAACTCTTTAGGTATAACACCACTGCATTAATTGTCAAGGGCGTGAACAGCATTTCCCCATCAATTAACATGGAGCCCTGTCCCTTAGCGCATGCCACATTAACTCCATCTACTGAGGTGGTATTAGGTGATCCTTTGCTAATGTAGGTAGCATGAGGTGTGAACATAGCGCTAACTGCGCTGAACTCATCACACCCATTCTCTGCCCCTAATCCGCCCACTTGCAACCCCAACATGGGTTACACAGTTAGTGCATGAATCCTCTTGCACTGTCATGGCCCTGAGCTAGTTGGCAATGTATGTTCCAATGCGCATTCAGCATGCTGTTTAGTAAAAGACCGCCTTTGTATACAAAGTTAAGGGCTTCGGAAAGGCCTGCCTCCATTTTCATTCAGCCCCAACTCCTTCCCTGCCATGCGTAGAGAAGATGCAGGAAGGGTTGCACCCATCTCCATCCACTCTCTCCTAGTACAATCCAGTCCAAAACTCAGCCACCAAGCTAATTGACATCCCAAAAAAGGACTAAGTCAAAAATGACTCACCTATAATTTTGTTCAGTGGCATGCAGTAAATTAGTAAGTTTAGAGTAGGTAGGTTTGGCCTTTCTTGAGTGAACAAATATATAAATATTTCATTTTATATGTACCATAGACTGGTGGAAAAATACGTCAAAAATAAGAGTAAAACCCATCCCCCTTTTGCTATGCCTGCCCTCCACCATCATAAACCCCCTTCTCTTCCCTGCAAAACCAGACATAACTCAGCTTTCTTCCTTCCTCTGAATTCCCCCAAGACAACAAACTCCATTCTCCCAAGAATATTGAAAACATGAGGCCACCCTAGTCCTCCAATCTTCCCTCAACCGCTTCTGAACCTCCCATTTCAGGAGCAATGCCCAATCACATTCTTGTCCATCAACATCAAATTTCATGGTGGCACAAGTTAAGCAAAGCCTTTATTTTGCCTTGCAGTGCCATTTTGAATATCTCTGCCTAGTGAGGCATGAGTGATTTGCTCCTTCAGACTTTGTTAAAGACCCGGGATAAGGGTGAAGAGGAGAGAGCGGCCAGGACCATGGGAGACGTATGTACTAGATATTAAGGTGGGAAAGCTGGTTGAGTCTCATGCACTGTCATGTTTGTATGTTTGTCCCGCAGTCTGCACATGTGCTGAACCAATTTGTGGGTGCTATTTGCAGGTACTATGTACTGGTTTTGATTAGTGCATGCTATTTGCATATAGCAAACACCAATTGCTTCTAATGCATCTGCAAGCTACAGGAGAAACATACAGGAACAAACAGAGCAGAAACAAACCACAGGCAATTGCCTTTGTTATAATTATTTATTTTATATATTTTTTCAATTTCTTAAAATTCCATACTTCCTCTTCTTTGGAGTGTTGGAGATAAAGTGGATGATGTAGCTTTGTGATATCAGGTTACTGAAATTGCAGACATTAGTATAACATAAATGAGGAACAGCCTAGTTGTTAGATCGGTGGGCTCAAAGCCTGAGTATAGTTTGGGGGGGGGGGTGAGGGGCATTGCCACCCAAATGAGATGCCATGATGGCCACAATACCTTGTCTGCCCATTGGAATCTCATCTCCTGTGGGCAGAAAAGAATAGCACTGCCACGACTGAGGCAAAAGTCTCTTCTGTCTGCCCACAGGGATCCTATTCCCCACGAGCAGAAAAGAAGAGGAAAGACCCCTTTGATCTGCCTGCAGGAGATTAGATCCCCGTGGGCAGACAGGCTGCATTGAGGCCGCAATTGTAGCCTCCCCCTTATCACTGCTCACAGGGATCTGATCTCCCACAAGCAGAATGAAGGGGTCATCTTCTTTTCTACCCACGGGGGATGGGATCCCTGTGAGCGGACAGAAGGGAGAAACATACAAACATAATGGCAGACAAAGACCACATGGCCTATCTAGTCTGCCCTTCTATATCAACTACTACAACAGTCTCCTTTTTTCCTTTAGAGATCCTCTGTGTTTGTTCCATGCTTTTTTTAACTCAGATACTGTCCTCACCTCTATCACCTTCACTGGGAGACTATTCCATGCATCTGCCACTCTTTCTGTAAAAAGGTATTTCCACACATTACTCTTGAATCTATCCCCTTTCACCCTCATCCTATGCCCCCTCGTAACAGAGCTTGCTTTCAATCGAAAGAGGCTTTCCTCCTGTGCATTTATGCCACAGAGGTATTTAAACATCTCAACCATATCTCCTCTATCCCGCCTTTCCTCTAAAGCAGGCTTGTCTAACTTCGAATAGGTCCTGATCTACTTTTTCTGGCCAAAAGTGGTGGTGATCTACCACCATGAAAATTAAGTTTAAAATTAGTTTAAAATTAAATTTTAACCCAATGAAAATGGATAATCCTCCTCCCCCAATTTTTAATGAACCTTCTGTCATTTACTTGGATGTGATCAGCTGTTCAGCAAATTAAGCAAAAAGAAAACAGAGACAAAGATCCAGTAAGAACTGCGAGGAAAAATGGAAAGTACATTTTTTCTTAAAGCTTTATTGAGTAATAACTTTCTTTAACTGTCTTAATAACTTTCTTTAACTTTTATTGAGTAATTTGTATTAAATTTAGATCGAGTATTGATCCAGGCTGATCTTGCACAATCTTTAATATTTCGCTTTTGCTCATTAGTGAGACGTCTGAGCCTGCATTTCATCCACCAGCTTTTTGAAGTTGGGTGAATATTGCATGAGGGCCAGTCTCAGGGAATCCTGTAGATGTTCATCTGTCATGTTGGAACGTTGTGTACTCTTTGTCATTTTCAGATGGGAAAATGCAGATTCACACATATAAGTTGAACTGAAACAGGAGTGTACAGCTTCACTGCATCTTCTCAAGTTGGGAAATTTTTCTCTAGGCACTAGCTTCCAAAACGATTCTTGCTCAGCATGGGTCTTGAGAAACATGTCATTTTTAAGGGTTAATATTTCGTTTTCAAGAGATGGCTTGTTCAATGAGAAATTTTTTACTTATAGCAGCTGCAGTTTCTTTAATGTCCACATCTACTTTGAATGGGTATGACAAGTACGCTACAACTGTTCCAATTTTTTGGAAGTGACAGAATCTATTTTCGAATTCCTAAATAACAGAACAGATTTCTGTCACATACTTCTAGTTCTGAAAAACAAAATTTGGATATTGTCGCAGATGGTCCTGCGTATTAGGAAAATGATCAAAAGTGTTATTTGCAAGGTCAGTCATCATTAGCTCAAATTTGATCTTGTAGGATGAAATTGAACTCATCAGCTCGCCAATGCATTTGTTTTTAACTTGTAGTTCAAGGTTCATATCACTTAGTTCACCTGTAAAGTCAGCGAGAAATGCCAGATCACATAACCACTCCTCATCTTCCAACTCTGCTTGGTCATCTCCCCTCTCCTTCAAAAATCTTCTTATTTCATTCAGCAAATCACGAAATATTTGCAGAAATGTGTGCCTATTTAGCCACCTTACATCTGTGTGCAAAATGATTTCTACTGCCCCTTCATCAAGAGTAAGATTGAAAAGCCATCTTTGAAGTGATTGTCCACGAACTGAATTTACAATTTTGAAAGTGATGTCCATGACAGTCTTTGTATTGAGTCTCTTGCTTGCCAAAACTTGCTGGTGAATGATGCAGTGGTAAGAAAGGAAATCTGGGAAGTCGTCATGCTGTCTACAGTGGGCTATGAAATCGTTAACCACACCTGTCATTGCTCTTGCTCCATCAGTAGTGATGGAAACAAGTCTATGCAATGGAAGATTACACTTTGTCACAAAAGAATGGAAAGAACTGAATATTTCCTGACCGGTAGTTCTCCCTTTTAAAGAAATCATTCCAAGTAGTTCTTCTTTAACACTGAAGTCTTCAAAAACCATCCAGATAAAGACTAGTAACTGGGCTACGTCTCTTATGTCTGTAGATTCATCCAGTTGGAGTGAGAAGGCAACACAATTTGAAACTTCCTCCAACAATTGTTCAGTTGTGTCTCCACACATCTTTTCTATTCACCGTAAGACGGTGTTTCTTGGCAATTGTACTTCTTGAATAGCAGCTATGATCTCTTTCTTATTTTTAAATTCTTCAAAAAGATTGTCAGCTGCTTCAAGAAAACAATCTTTTATAAATTCCCCTTCAGTGAAAGGTTTGCATTTCTTTGCGATCAGGTTGCTGACCTTGAAGGATGCTATGATTGCATTGACCGAGTGTGACCTTGGCTTCGCCATCTACTGTAGCTGAGTAGCCAATTTCGATTTAAGTTCTTTGAGCTTAAGTTTACGAATTTCACTTTTGGGTGGAAAATGAGCATCAGACTTATTGCTATGCAGAGCCTTATAATGACGTTCCAGATTACCCTTTTTGGGCAAGGATACTGGTGCGTTACAAATTAGACAACAACACTTGTCTTTCACCATGATGAAGAAGTAGTCCATTTCCCATTCATCATGAAAATGGTAGGTTTTGCTCTTCTTTGGAACACTCATCTTCATTATACTGGGGTGGCTGGATGTAAGAAGGCCAAATCTGCTAAGTTAGTATAAACACTGGCTGAATCTGGTCCAAAACTGTCATTGTCCCAAAGTATTAAAGATCAACAGGAACTGAAGACCTCTGGATGATGTGCAATACAAGGACTGGAGATGCCAAAACCACACATGCATTTCTAAAAGTAAAATTAAGAATTCATCATACTGGCACCAATATTTGATTATAATCAAATACCACCAAACAATCATCAAAAAAACTCAAACACCTGTCCAGCAAACCAGATAAAATCAAATACCGCCAAACAAGTTCAAATACCACCACACGCGATTTAATAAATTCTGCACACAGTGTAGAATCAACGCAAAGGCAAGGTGAAATAAAATTGCGGTGTAGAATCAACTCAAAGGCTAGGCAAAATAAAATTGCAGAGGCAAGCAAAAGTCACAGTGGTTTGAACCAATTTGAAGGCCAGGCATAGGCAAGTTAGAACAAAATTGGAAAAGCCCGCCAAAATCACCAAATTCTTGACACTTTGTTGTGTCTGCCTGAAAACGTTTAATGAAAGCGAACTATAAAGCGACCAGCGACCAGCACACGACACAACTAATACAGTAAGTATATTCAGGTAAAGCCCGGGTGATGGATATCGCCCGGTATATAACACACTTTTAAGGGGTGTTGGGGCAGGGGCAGGAATGGGTGATTCTGAGAGGTATAACACCGGGCCTGTGGCGTCTTGTCGCGGGGCATGGGTGGTGGCCCCCTGGGGTACCCACAAACTATTGGCACGAAAACAACAAGCGCCCCCAATACACCCGCAGGCAAGATTCCCGCAGGCAGGGAAAAAAGACAGGCAAAGGATCAGCAGCGGCAGCAAGCCCTCGGCAGACGACCTGCCGGCACAAGCTCTCTCCTAGTGATGGGGCGAGCTGCTGGAGAGATGGAGCCAAGTGGGGCTGGCGATCTACCTCTGACCCCTCCGCGATCTACATGTAGATCGTGATCTACCTGTTGGACATGCCTGCTCTAAAGTATACATATTAAGATCCCTACATCTGTCCTCATATGCTTTATAACGAAGACCACTAACCATTTTAGTAGCCACCTTCTGCACCAACTCCAACCTGTTTATACCCTTTTGAAGGAACAGTCTCCAAAATTGTACACAACCAAATGAGGTAGCACCAAAGACTTATACAGAGGCATTACCACCTCCTTTCTTCTGCTGTCCATTTCTCTCCCTATGCACCAAAACATCCTTCTAGCTTTTGCCATCGCCTTTTCTACCTGTTTAACTACTTTAAGGGGTATGTTTACTAAACCGTCCTAATGTGCGCCCGGCGCTAGTGTGCAGGATGCCATATAAGGACTGGGCGTTTCAGTCTTAACATAGCAAACCGGGATTATCGCGCGCTAATGTGTGCTGCGCGCTAATGTGCGCCGCGCACAGTAGCGCACGAGAAACGCACGCAGGAAGCATAAGCAGGCGCGCTGATGTACAAACAGAGGAACAGAGCTGCAGTACAATGGTGAAGGCACTGACTGATGGTGCAGGGGTCATGGGTTCAATCCCCCACTGTGCCCAATGAATAAGGCTGGCTGAGGCACTACCTGTTATGTGTAATATTGCATTGTGAGGTATTTTAATTACTGCTGCTAGCAAACGCACTCTCAAAGCGCTGTAACATAAGGTGCTGCATAAGGTACCCCAGAGGGCACTTTTTTTTTTTTAATTTAAATTTTTATTCAATTTTAACAATTATAACATCCAAGAAACATCATTGAATGATACAGACATGAGCAAAGTTATCAAAAACTAAAAAAGAAAACATTGTACAAAAGTAATCAATAACCCCAAGGCTATACAAATCAATCTAAACATAACTAATACTCATATTATAGACCACAAACAAAAGGAAATATGGGGAGGTCCTAAGAAAAACAAGAAAGGTCTAAAACCAAGACCTAAACTACCTAAAATACACAGGAAATTTAACCATATGCGACAGGACTTGAAGGACTAGAAAGAGGGACTGTTACTTCTGGAGAGAGATCTGCAACTGTGAGTATATACTTCTGGTAATTTTCTAAAAGGAATTCTTTGTATTAAAGCTAATTAATCTGTGAACCCACTATTTTTGTTAAATCAGTCAGGGCCTAGTAGCAGCAGTTTAAGTTTAAATTTAAAACACAGAGGAGAACTGTCTGGTTACATTTCATACCCAGCAGAGAGCTTGTAGTTTAAATTTAATAGTCACTCAGGGCCTAGTAACAGCAAAGTACTTTTAGTTTAAATTTAAAACACAGAAGAGAGCTTTCTGGTTACATTTGGAACCCAGCAGAGAGCTTGTAGTTTACATTTAATAGTCACTCAGGGCCTAGCATCAGAAAAGTACTTTTAGTTTTAAAACACAGAGGAAAACTTTCTGGTTACATTTCATACCCAGCAGAGAGCTTGTAGTTTAAATTTAATAGTCACTCAGGGCCTAGTAACAGCAAAGTACTTTTAGTTTAAATTTAAAACACAGAAGAGAGCTTTCTGGTTACATTTGGAACCCAGCAGAGAGCTTGTAGTCTAAATTTAATAGTCACTCAGGGCCTAGCATCAGCAAAGTACTTTTAGCTTAAATTTAAAACACAGAAGAGTGCTTTCTGGTTAAATTTAGAACCCAGCAGAGAGCTTGTAGTTTAAATTTCATAAGAAGTTAGAACCTAGCAGCAGCTAAGAGCTATAATTTAAATCAAATCAGAATATAGCTTACCTCAGCAGCACAAGACAAGGTACTGTGTAGCAGTCCTCTTTTAATAAGTGTTATTTCCCTCCCTCCCCACACCCACCCACCCCTGGGATAATCGTAGCTTTATAGGTACTTACACATCTTAAAAGATAGGAGGTGCTCTCAGGTGAAGCTCATTACCCAAATCAGTCATACACTAAGGACCTGAGATTAGTTAAGCTTCAGGTGAACAAGGTATATTACACGTATTAGGTACAGTTTTATTAGTATAAATATCCATAGCAACCCTTAGTAAGTAAAGAACTTAGATCTAAACACAAACTTAAAACTTAAAAGAGTAATAAGGATAGCAAAATCAAAGGCAGAAGAAAAGATGGCTAAAGATGTTAAGTGTGGCAACAAAACTTTCTTCAGGTATATTCAGGAAAGGAAGAAGATCAGAGTTGGAATTGCAGGACTCAGAAGTGCTGGGAAAGGACTCGTGGAAAGTGACACTGAAAAAGCGAAATTGCTAAACAAATACTTCTGCTCTGTTTTTACTAAAGAAGATCCTGGAGATGGACCAGCTCCCAAATATAAAAATAGGACTGAAGTAGATACCACACCATTCACAGAAGATGAGGTATTAGAACAACTTGCTAAACTGAAAGTGCACAAAGCCATGGGACCAGATGGGATACATCCCAGGATACTGAAAGAGTTCAGAGAGGTTCTTGCAGGACCATTAAAGGATGTCTTCAACAGATCCTTGGAAACAGGAGTGGTTCCTCAGGACTGGAGAATGGCTAATGTTGTACCTCTACACAAAAGTGGTGACAGGGAAGAAGTGTCAAATTACAGGCCCGTGAGCCTTACCTCGGTGGCAGGAAAAGTAATGGAGGTGCTCCTGAAAGAGCGAATAGTGAACTTTCTCAAAACCAACAGGTTGCAAGATCCAAGGCAACATGGTTTTACTGAAGGACGGTCTTGCCAAACAAATCTGATTGAGGTCTTTGATTGGGTGACCAAGGAACTACATCTGAGGCATGCAATGGATGTCATCTATCTGGATTTCAGCAAAGCCTTTGATACTGTTCCTCATAGGAGGCTTGTCAATAAACTCAGTAGCTTGGGGGATGGGTCACAAGATAGTAAACTGGATTAGAAATTGGTTGACTGACAGACAACAGAGGGTGATGGTACATGGAGCTCACTCGGATGAGAGGAAGGTGATTAGCGGGGTGCCTCAGGGTTCAATCCTGGGCCCGGCACTGTTCAATATATTTGTGAGTGATATTGTTGAAGGACTGAATGAAAAAGTCTGTCTTTTTGCAGATGACACAAAAATTTGCAACAGAGTGGACTCCCCCGAGGGAGTGGATAACATGAGGAAAGATCTACAAAAGCTGGAAGACTGGTCTAATGCTTGGCAACTACGATTTAATGTGAAAAAGTGCAGTGTCATGCACTTGGGTAGCAGAAATCCAAGGGAAAAGTACACAATAGGGGTGAGAGGTGTGGTGTAGAAGGTCCCTCAGATCCCTTAGAGCAGGGGTCTCAAACTCAAATTGCTTTGAGGGCCGAATGAGGACTTGTAAAGTAACCCGGGGGCCGCATAAGACACGGGGGGGGCTCATTTGCATAAGGGGCCTCATTTGCATAAATATTTGCATAATGTTGCATAATGAGTGCATGGATAAAGAAAGACTAGAAAATTACTATAATCCAGTGCCAACCGCCAGGCACATTAGGAACTACTACTAACACTGCCCATTTAGAACCCATAGCAAACCCCCCGTATCATAACAGCACTACCAGGACTCACAAAGCACCAGACCCTACCTATCAAAAGGCAACACTGCAAATATTAAATCAATACATTTCAGAGAACAATACATGACCTACCCCCAGCCCACAGCACACTGGTAATGTGCTGGGGGGTTTAGAACTGGTAATGTGCTGTGGGGCTGGGGGGTTCAGAAATGGTGATGGTTCTGACCCCCAGCCCACAGCACATTACCAGTTCTGACCCCCCCCATCCATCATCATCAGCAGCAGCAGCAGCAGCAAAAATCACAGCCCCCCCATCCATCCATCCATCCTCCCTCCCTCCCTCAGCAAAAATCACAGCCCCCCCATCCATCCATCCATCCTCCCTCCCTCCCTCAGCAAGAATCACAGCCCCCCCCCATCCATCCATCCATCCTCCCTCCCTCCCTCAGCAAGAATCACAGGCCCCCCCCCTCAGAGCCATCCCTCCCTCCCTCCCTGCCTCAGTCCCTCTCCTCTTCGGCTTAGAACCGCGAAGGGAGAGTTCCTCCCTCGGGACTCTGTTAAGCCGGCTGAAATTTCCTCCCTTCGCGGTTCTAAGCCGAAGAGGAGAGGGACTGAGGGAGGCAGGGCTGGCTTAATTCTGGGCAGACTGCTTCCTTACCTGCCGAGAGCTGTGCAAGCAGGCGATCCTTCCTCCAAGCAGGCGATGCTTCATAAACCGCTGATACCGCGTGGCTGCTCAGACTGCTTCTGGGCCGGGCCCCCCCCCTCCTCCTTTTTCTCCTCCTTCTGCCTGTCCCTGATTGGTGGAGGGCAGGCGCGTGACGCGGTCATGCAACCCAACTTTGTATGCAGCCCCGGGAATCGCGCTAAGCCGGAAAACAGTGAGTAAAAGTAGCAAAAATTGCAGAAAGGATACTCGCGGGTCGCGGGCCGCACAAAATGCTCTCGCGGGCCGCGTGTTTGAGACCCCTGCCTTAGAGAGTGATAAAATGCAGGATTCAGCTTCAGTTAAGGGAAGTAAACAAGTGCACATGGCTCCTGGTTTCCAGGGAAACCACAGACAGAGCAGATTAGAGGAGAGGAAAACATGCCCCTGCTGCAGTTCAGCTCAGCAATCACGAGCTAAGGCTGAACACCTGTTGAAAGGAGTGGTCAGGTTAAACCCAGAAAACCAGAGATTTAAGAGAAGCTCATTAGGAAGGGAGCAAGCACATGAGCAGGCAGATCTGGAAGCTCATCAGGAAGCAGAGTTGGAAGGCCAGCTGAGAGCACAGCCACGAGGAAAGAGGATTTGCTTGGGAGTGAAGACACAGAGGAATTCATGGTAACAGAGGATTCTCTGACCTTTAACTCAGAAGGGGAAGTCAGCACAGGAGACGAGCAGAGAGTCCGTGCAAAGGAGCAAGGTACAAACAGCCCAGATTTGTTGCCGTGGGTAAAAGGCAGCTATAAGGGAATGTACCAAGAAGGCAGACTTGTGTGCACGTAGACACTCCAAGGCTTACAGCTGTAGCTGATCCTGGAAAGCAGAAGGAATCTCTAATAAGGAAGCCAAGAGGTAGGCTGAGTGACTGGTATAAAAGTAAAGCTGTTTTTAAGAAGTGCTCTGCTATTAACCCAGAAGGGTGGGGCTTTCCATGTGGTGAACACTGTGGCAAGCCGTGTGTAGCAGAAAGCTACGGGGAAAGTCTATTGCTGAAGGAACAGGTGTGTGCCTGGAAACACCTTGTAAGCAATTGCAGACATTTCCAACTGAGAGTCAGTATGAACCGATGGAAACTGAGCCATCTGTAGAATATCTGCCTATTGAGTCAATGGACTGTACAATGTCTCTGTCTGAGAAGATAAAACCTGTATGATAAGTTTAAGCTGTGCAGAGAGAGAGAGCTGCCGGTAGCAGCCAAAGGAAACAGCACCAAAGGTTTTGGAACAGAAGTGCTCTTTATGTTGGATTATAGTGATGCTGATATAAGAAGCTGTTTGAGTTACAGTTCTTATATTATTTCAAGCCAGAGGTTGTATGGCCTTCTTCTTTATTTTCCATTTGTAAAACCGTTTGGGATGGGGAATTAAAATCCTGTTATTTGCCTGAACACTTGAGCTCCACAACTCGCCTTATTTCAAATAGTGAAAAAACTTCAACTCCCAGAAGGCAGTGCTTTCCCCAAGCACCATTTTACTAACTGAATAAGGAATCAGGCTGCTTATATCCACAAGCTCCAGCTGTGGAGTAATAGCAACATTACAGAGGTTGGTATGCACGGTTCAGGAGAAAGACCTTGGTGTGATTATCTCTGATGATCTCAAGGTGGCAAAACAGTGCGACAAGGCGGTGGCAAAAGCCAGGAGGATGTTGGGCTGCATACAAAGAGGGATTACCAGCAGAAAGGAAGAGGTACTTATGCCACTGTACAAGTCACTGGTGAGGCCTCACTTGGAATACTGTGTTCAATTTTGGAGACCATATCTTGCAAAAGATGTAAAAAGACTGGAAACTGTTCAGAGAAAGGTGACCAAAATGATTTGGAGCCTGCGTCAGAAGCCTTATGAGAAGAGACTTGAAGACCTAAATATGTACACTTTGGAGGAGAGGAGGGACAGGGGAGATATGATTCAGACCTTTAAATACTTAAAGAGAAATGATGAACAAACAAACCTCTTCCAAAGACGGGGAAGCTGTAATACTAGAGGGCATAACATGAAGCTGCAAGGTGGTAAATTGAAAGGCAATGTCAGGAAATATTTCTTCACTGAAAGGGTGGTGGATTCTTGGAATGCCCTTCCGATGGAAGTGGTGGGGGCAAACACGGTGATGGAATTCAAAACGGCATGGGACAAACATAGTGGATCCCTTTACAGCAACAGGATAAAAGCAAAATAAACGGTACCATCTAACTTCTGAACTATCTAGCGTCTGAACAAATAAGCGTGTCCTACATGGAGTGGTGGGTTCACCCCTAAACAGAAACAAAAACATGGGGAGGAGTGGCCTGCACAGAGCGACAGGTGCACCTACTCTTGCCATATTGCTGGGCAGACTAGATGGACCATGCTGGTCTTTATCTGCCATCACTTACTATGTTACTATGTTACTAGATGCAGACAGCAGTCCAGCAGTGGGATGGGGGCTTTCCAGTCTTTTGCATTGAGTGTCACATGTACGATTTTCTCCCAGTTGGTGAGAGGTCTTACGTGTGCACTAGGTGCAAGGAGCTCTTTGCTCTCAGGGAATGAGTCCGTTCTCTAGAGGCTAAAGTAGCAGACTTGGAAAGCATAAGACAGCCAGAGAGGTACATAGACGAGACCTACAGGGATATAGTCCTGAAGTCCCACCTCCAGTCTGGCAGCATCCCTGTTGCCATGGAGGAGAGAGGTCATGTGACAGGAGAGCATCACCCTGGTGTGGCAGGAAGTGATCCTGTAACTAGGACCTGTCCTCCAGGTGATGTAAAACCCTCTCGCACCGAGGACGTTTCTCCAGGGCCATGTGCCCATGAGGGAAGGGTTAGGACAGCGTTATAGTTGGTGATTCGATCATTAAGCATGTAGATAGCTGGGTGGCTGGTGGACGTGAGGATCGCCTGGTAACATGCCTGCCTGGTGCGAAGGTAGCGGACCTCACGCGCCACCTAGATAAGGTCTTAGATAGTGCTGGGGAGGAGTCTGCTGTCTTGGTACATGTCGGTACCAATGACATAGGAAAATGTGGTAGGGGGGTTCTGGAGGCTAAATTTAGGCTTTTAGGTAGGAAGTTGAAATCCAGAACTTCCAGGGTAGCATTCTCCGAAATGCTTCCTGTTCCACGCACAGAACCCAAAAGGCAGGCAGAGCTCCGAAGTCTCAATGCGTGGATGAGACAATGGTGCAGAGATGAGGGTTTTGGATTTGTTAGGAACAGGGGAACATTCTGGGGAAAGGAGGGGCTCTTCCGAAGGGATGGGCTTCACCTTAACCGGGATGAAACCAGGCTGCTGGCATTAACCTTTAAAAAGGAGATAGAGCAGCTTTTAAACTAAATATTAGGGGAAAGCCGACAGTCGCCCAAGAGCGGATGGTTCGGAAGAATGTATCTTTGAAGGATACTACCAAAAGCAGAGAGGTTCCACAAAAGAGTAAAGTAGCCCAAATGCCCTCAAGTATGGAGCAGACAGAGCTTAAAGATCCCAAATTACCCATGTCTAACAATAGCCAAATTAATATGAATAAAATACATTCTCTAAAATGCTTGTATGCAAATGCTAGAAGTCTAAAAAATAAGATGGAAGAGTTAGAATATATAGCACTAAATGAAAGGTTAGATATGATTGGAATATCAGAGACATGGTGGAAGGAGGACAACCAGTGGGACACTGTGATACCTGGGTACAAACTATATCGTAATGACAGAGCTGATCAAACTGGTGGAGGGGTTGCTCTCTATGTTAGAGAGGGCATTGAGTCAGAAAGGATTAAAGTTTTGCAGGAAACAAAATTTGCTGTAGAATCTATATGGATTGAAATTCCATGTAAAAGGGGGAAGGCAATGGCAGTGGGGGTGTACTATCGAGTGCCTGGCCAGAATGACCAAATGGATGATGAAATGCTCAAAGAAATCAAGGAAGCTAACAAAAGTTACAGCGCAGTAATAATAATGGGTGATTTCAACCACTCCGGTATCGACTGGGTCAGTCTCATGTCAGGACATGCTAGGGAGATAAAGTTCCTTGATGAAATAAATGACTGCTTCTTGGAGCAGCTGGTTCATGAACCGACCAGAGGGGAAGCCATATTAGACCTAGTCCTTAGTGGAACGCCAGATCTAGTGCAAGAGATAAGGTTGTTGGGGCCACTTGGCAATAGTGATCATAGCATGATCGCCTTTGATTTAATTAGTGGAAGAGGGATAGTAAGGAAATCCACAGTACTACCTTTTAACTTTCGAAAGGGAGACTATGATAAAATGAGGAAAACAGTTAAGAAAAAACTAAAAGGAGCAGTAGCAAAGGTTAAAGACCTACATCAGGCTTGGCTGTTGTTGAAAAATACTATCTTGGAAGCCCAGACGAGCTGTATTCCACGCTTTAAGAAAAGTGGAAGGAAGTCCAAAAAACTGCCAGCGTGGTTTAAAGGTGAGGTCAGAGAGGCTGTTGTTGCCAAAAAAGCATCTTTCAGGAAATGGAAAAAAGAGCCAAACGACGAAACCTGGAAACAGCACAAGCACTGGCAAGTCAAATGCAAGGCATTGATAAGGCAGGCAAAGGGAGAATTTGAGAAGAAGCTTTCTGCGGAAGCAAAAACGCGAAGTAAAGACCTTTTCAAGTACATTCGTAGCAAAAAACCTGTGAGAGAGTCAGTTGGTCCATTAGATGATAAAGGGGTTAAAGGAGCACTAAGAGGCGACAAGGCGATAGCGGAGAGACTGAATGAATTCTTTGCTTCAGTCTTTACTGAGGAAGATGTAGGGATGTTACCCATGACTGAAGTGGTATTTAAAAGTGCGGAAGAATTGAAGGAAATATCGATACATCGGGAAGATGTATTACAACTATTAGATAAATTGAAGAGTAGCAAATCACCTGGGCCGGATGGTATACATCCAAGGGTGTTGAAAGAACTGAAATATGAGATTGCAGACCTGCTATTAGCAATCTGTAAACTATCATTAAAATCATCTCTAATACCTGAAGATTGGAGGATCGCCAATGTAACACCAATTTTTAAAAAGGGTTGATAACACAGGTACACTACCAAAAAACTGCCTCCAGTTTTGCAACTGATTCCTATAGATTTTGGGGTGCTGAATCCAGGAAAAATAGCCAAAATGTTCCATCACGTCACGTTTTCTTGCAAAATTAGATTTCTTACCCATATAAGGAATGTTCACATAATTTCTTTTTAGCCGACTGCAGTTTATTTTCTTGGCCCAAAATAGAGGTTGTAATGGTTAACTAACTAGAAACACTCCCTCATGATATTTTAGAGTGTTTTGTATTCATTTTATACATTAACAATTGGAAGGCGGGGGGCTAAATCCAGTACTCGCGCTGGCGCATGTTCTTTCCTGTTCGCCTCGCCTCGTTCGCTCGCTCAAACACGGTGGTTGCGACATGAATGTTCCTGTCAAATTTCAGTTTCTTGCAAGTTCATTATTACCTTTTGTTTGCTCAGTCGTAATCCAGCTTTATTCCGAAGTGGTTCACTACAGTTGTAGTTTGCAGTGCTGTGTATTTGTGATGGCTCACAGAGCCAGAGGTTGCGTCAACTCTCCGGACAGTTTTTGTTTTATTTGTGGGGAATATACCGTGATAAAGCGGCAGAGAAACATTTCTGCATTTATTAAAAAAGTATATTTCGCCTATTTCGGTTTGAAGTTAGGTGATCAAGACAAACCGTGGGCTCCTCACAAAGTGTGCAAGACATGTGAGGAAGATCTACGCTTATGGATGAAAGGTAAAAAACAAGCATTTCGTTTCGGAATACCTATGATGTGGCGTGAACAAAGAGACCACAGCAGTGACTGCTATTTTTGCTCTTGCATTGTGAAGGGATACAACTTAAAAAATAAGAACGTAATAAGTTACCCCAACCTTCCCTCAGCAATTAGGCCTATGCCTCATAGCAACGAAGTACCTGTGCCTGAACCACCAAAATCTTTGGATCATATTTGTGTGGATGGTTCTGATCATGATGAGACTCATCAGATGGCTTTTCCCGATGAATCCAGTACTTCCGAGTTTGAAACTGAACCAGATCCGAAACCTGAACTTTTCTCTCAAGCTGAATTGAATGATTTAGTCCGGGATTTAGGACTCCCAAAAGATGCTGCCCAACTGCTAGGTTCTCGGCTTAAACAGAAAAATCTATTGTCACCAGGAACAACTTTTTATTGGTACCGCAACCGCGAGACATAATTTTTGAAGTATTTCAGCAAAGAGGAAGATTTGGTATTTTGCAACGATATATACGGAGTGATGGAAAAGTTTAAACTCAAGTATGATCCTGCTGAATGGCGGCTGTTCATTGATTCGTCAAAAGACAGCATAAAAGGTGTTCTTCTTCATAATGGCAACACATTCGCTTCAGTTCCTATTGCTCACTCTGTTATTCTCCAAGAAAAATACGAGAATTTGGCCCTGATTCTTCAGAAGATTCGTTATGATGAGCATAAGTGGATGATTTGTGGAGACTTTAAAATTCTATCCATGCTATTAGGGCAGCAATCCGGTTTCACCAAATATCCCTGCTTCCTTTGCTTGTGGGATAGCCGGGCCCGCGACCTACACTGGGGGAAAAAAGACTGGCCAATTCGGGAGTATTTGAGACCCGGTGAGAAAAATGTTCTTCATGAGAGCTTGGTACCTCGTGATAAAATTCTATTACCACCTCTCCACATTAAGTTGGGTCTCATTAAGCAATTCATCATGTCCCTTCCAAAAGATGGTGAGTGCTTTCGGTACCTTTGCTCAAAGTTCCCCCGACTTTCTGAAGCAAAGCTAAAGGAAGGAGTGTTTGTTGGCCCTGATATAAGGAAACTCATTTCAGATGGAGCATTCGCTGAAACGATGTCTGAGAAGGAAAAAGAAGCCTGGGATTCCTTCAAGGATGTTGTTCTCAAATTCTTGGGGAACAGGCGGGATGAGAACTATAAGGATATTGTTGACAGGATGCTCAATGCCTTCAAAGAACAAGGCTGTAACATGAGCCTGAAAGTCCATTTCTTGCACTCCCATGTGAACTACTTTCCCGAAAACCTGGGGGCGTACAGTGAAGAACAAGATGAAAGGTTTCACCAGGACATCAAGGACGCAGAGAGAAGGTACCAAGGAAGATGGAACACCACTATGATGGCTGATTTCTGCTGGTTGCTGCTGCGGGAAACCCCAGATGAAAAATACGCCAAGCAGCGCACCAAGAGAAGCATTCGGGGGAAGAAGAAACGGGCTCACCAGGAGATTGATTGACCCAAGAATGACTTTAAAATCTAAACTGTGTTGACAAATATCGTGTTTTTACTAAATTTTGAAATACAAATTTGCTAGTTATTACCACAGTGTCGGATCTCATTTATTAGAATTTTATTTTCATACCATCGGGTGTTTGTCTTCATGTATTGCAATGGTGCGGTTTGCGTTTTCTATTCTTACATACATACCTGTACAACATTTTTTGCACATTTCTTTGCTTTGCTTTGTGTGTAACCTCGCTCTTATATGCTCAATGTTTGTGCACATGTATGTGGCTGTTTTAAGTGCAGACAATTTTGCTACCATCACAGTGTGTTTTGTTGACATTACTCTATTCTTATGTGCTGCCTTGTTACAATTTTCTTTATTCTTATTTGAATAACTACTAAACAATTAGTATAAAGAATTCATCCAAGAAACTTTTATCTCGATCGCACTCAATCTGAAACGTTCACCTCAAACTGCTAACCCAATGTAGCAAAAAATCTGTACGTGATGGAGCAAATTGGTTACCAGATTTGGATTCAACGCACCAAAAATTGTAAAAATCAATCGAAACATTAGAGGCAGTTTAAAAAAAAATTTTTTTAGTGTACCTGTGTAATTTGTCTCGTGCAAAGAATGTTAGGATGTTGAATTTTCCTTATTGTCAGTTGCTTTCTGCTGAAATACTTTTGCGAAAGTACTTTAGAGAGGTTTTGGGATTGGCTTCGGCTGATTCCATCTGTCTCTCTAAATTTTATAATTTGACTGGTAGAGTTCTGTCTCGGGGTTCCCCAGGGGGGTTTGATGAGGTTCAAGGTGGTGCTGACCTTCATCTCACCAAATTCCTGGAGGACTCACAAGATAATATTTCTTCTAGAGCCACTTTGGTGGTTTCATTTCTTTCCGATCAGGATAGAGCTCTGGTATTTCGTAGTTATTTCAAGAATATGTCTGTACCTTTTTGTGGTGCGAAAGTGCAAATTTTTCCGGATGTCTGTAGGGCGACTCAAACTAGGAGACAGGTTTTTTTGGCCCTTAAACCTAGAGTGATTGCCCTCCCGGACACCTTTTTTCTTCGTTATCCTTGTAAGTGCTTGTTAACTTTTCAGGGATCTAGGTTTGTTTTCCTTGATCCTACTCAACTTGAGTCATTTCTTTGTGATAAAGAGGGGCCTGGCACAAAGGGACTGGGATAGGTGGTTTTTGTTAATTTAGCTGTCTAAAAATTCAGGAGTTATGACTCTTGGTTTTTCCTTTTTGATTGTTATTATGGTTATTATATTCTCCCCATATTGTGGGCTAGATATGATGTATTGTTATTTTGTATATTTTTTCTGTTTTGTATTCTTTTCTTAATGAATCATCAGTATGTTTCTTTATGCTTGCTTTGTAAGTTTGCAAAAAATTTCAATTAAAAAAAAAAAGGGTTCCAGGGGTGATCCGGGAAACTACAGACTGGTGAGCCTGACGTCAGTACCGGGAAAAATGGTAGAAATCATCATAAAGAATAAAATTACTCAGCATGTAGATAGTCATGACCTAATGGGAGACAGCCAACATGGCTTTAGACAAGGAAGATCTTGTCTTACTAATCTGTTATGTTTTTTTGAAGGAGTGAATAATCAGGTGGACAAAGGTGAGTCGGTTGATTTTGTGTATCTGGACTTTCAGAAAGCCTTTGACAAGATCCCTCATGAGAGACTTTTGGCAAAACTAAAGAGTCATGGGATAGGAGGCAGTGTACTATTGTGGATCAGGAACTGGTTAAAAGATAGAAAGCAAAGGGTAGGGCTAAATGGCCAATTTTCCCAATGGAGAAAGGTGAATAGTGGTGTACCCCAGGGATCTGTGCTGGGTCTGCTGCTTTTTGACATATTCATAAATGACCTGGAAAGTGGAATAACGAGTGAGGTTATCAAATTTGCAGATGACACAAAACTATTTAAAGTTGTTAAAACCCAAGAAGATTGTGGAAAATTGCAAGAGGATCTTGATAAATTGGAAGACTGGGCATCAAAATGGCAGATGAAATTTAATGTGGACAAGTGCAAAGTTATGCACCTAGGGAAGAACAACCCAAACTATGGTTACACGATGCAAGGTTCCACATTAGAAACTACCACCCAGGAAAAAGATTTAGGCGTCATTGTGGATACCATGTTAAAACCCTCGGCCCAGTGTGCAGCAGCGGCCAAGAGAGCAAATAGAATGCTAGGTATGATAAGGAAAGGAATGGAAAATAAAACAAAAGATATTATAATGCCTCTATATCGTTCCATGGTGAGACCGCACCTTGAATATTGTGTGCAATTCTGGTCGCCGTATCTTAAAAAGGATATAGCGATTTTAGAAAAGGTTCAGAGAAGAGCCACCAAAATGGTAAAGAGGATGGAAGGATACTCCTATGAAGAAAGGCTAAAAAGGTTAGGGCTCTTTAACCTGGAAAAGAGACGGCTGAGGGGAGATATGATAGAAGTCTATAAATTAATGAACGGAGTGGAACAGGTAAACGTAGATCGATTGTTTACCTTATCAGAATATAGAAAGACTAGGGGACATGCAATGAAGCTACAGGGTAAACTATTTAAGACTAATAAAAGAAAATATTTTTTCACTCAACGTGTAATCAAACTCTGGAATTTGTTACCGGAGGATGTAGTAAAGGCTGTTAGTGTAGCTGGGTTTAAAAAAGGTTTGGACAAGTTCCTGGAGGAAAGGTCCATAAACCATTATTAAGAAGGGACCCAGGATATCAATGCTTGAACCAATACAAGCATTGTGGAACCTGTGTCCCTTGGGGAAACTGCTAGGTACATATGACCTAGATTGGCCACTGTTGGAAACAGAATACTGGGCTTGATGGACCTTGGTCTGACCCAGTATGGCATATCTTATGTTCTTATGTTCTTAGGTAGGAACTTAAGCATCAGCCGGTACCGGGGGTCCCGACAAAGCGACATTAACCACTTCCCTAGTCTCCAGGAACTCCAACAACTGCCCAGGATCAAAAAACAAAAAACATTTTTGTTTGAACATCACAAAACACTTTGCAGGAAATTTAAGCTGGAAGGAGGCTCCTAGTGCCACCACCCTAGGGTGCAGCACTAGAAACTCCTGCCTTCTCAGTTGCGTATTCCGAGCTATATAAGGAAAAATTCGTATTTTAGACCCCAGAAATTCCTCATTGAGGTTCCTAAAGTACAATCTAAGGATAAAAAATTTATCTGATTCTAGTGCAAAGGTAACAAGTAGGGTGGACCTCTCTGAGATGACCTCTAGGGAAGATTCTAAAAATCCCGTAAGATCATCTCTAACACGAGCAGCCTCAGGATCAGTGGACCCAACGGCCCGTGGACCCCTGGACAAATACTGCACACGCACCATAGGTGGTACCTGATCCAGAGGGATCTTCAAGATCTCTCCAAAGTATTTTTTAACCATCTCCATCGATGACATTACAGGAGATCGTGGAAAGTTCAAAAAGCGTAAATTACAACGCCGAACTTGGTTCTCCAAATACTCTAGCTTCTTAGCGGTTACAGCTATGTCTTTTACTTGGGCAGCCACCATCTCCCGCAGCTGTCCAAGTTCATGCTCCACGGTAGAGAGTCTCTCTGCCTGCTGCACTTGTACACCAGAAAATGTTCTACATACATCTCGAAGCTCTACCATCTCAGTACTCACATGACGAAAAATATCCTTTAGGGAAGCATTAAGCGCTGCGAGACCATCCCAGAGTGCCTCCATAGATATCACCGCAGGTCTCTCCAAAACAGGAAGCCCCGAAAGAGTCTCTACCCGATTGGGCGTCCCAGGTAAACTTCTTTGCCCGGAACTCGCCAACTCCACAGATCCTTTCTGCCTCCCAGCCTCTACAGGGCAATTTCCAACAGCCAGAGTACCTCCTGACGCCCCCTCCACCGGTGTACTCCCCGGTAAACCAGTGGGAAAGGCAGTCTCTGGCGAGAAAACACTTCCGGGGCACGGTGGGGGGGTACGTTCCTCCGCAGAGAAAAGAATACCCAATGCACCCAGCCACAAATCCTCCTCTCTCGCCGAAGATGCCGCCTGTCCTCCGACCCCAAAGCCGCAGTCAGGCAAAGTTCACTGGGTCGATGACGCCGGCAAGCCAGCCCCAGGAGGAAGGGCTGCCTGCTTCCGTTTCTTCCGCCCCATCAGAATCCAAATGGGGACAGCCACAAAGACACCGGAGCTTCAACAGACGCAGCTCAACAGATCAGAGCGTCCTGCCGCCATCTTGATTACCTCCCCAGAGGGCACATTTTAAAGTGCACTGTCTGCCAAGGCACCCTACAATGTTGCTTAAAGGGTGGCCTCTAGGGCGCCATATAGGGTGCCCTATGAGGCATGGCAAGGTCGTAGCACTGTTTTTGATGGCAGCACTGTGCATTTAAATGCATGGAAATCTTAAGTAGGTGCGCTGATATGCAAGGAGGAACAGCAGTGCAGCACAATGGTTAAGGCACTGATGGATAATACAGGGGTCATGAGTTTGATCCCCCATGTGCCTAAGGCTGGCTGAGGTATCAGCTTTATTATACAATCAATAGGTGGCCTAAACCCAACACAGTACCATGTTTCATGTTGTACTTCGTCAGGGCACACTAAAAAAACATTTAAAAACACAATGAAATAAATAAACATAATGATTGAAAACAATTAAACCAAGTATATAAAAACAGGCCAAAACATAATAATATATTATAACACTAAAAGGTTGAAAATCAACACATTAATGAATACATAATTACACTATACCATGAACATAATTAATCAAAAAAACATAAATTAAATAAATATATATTTAAAATACGTTGAAAGGAATACAGACACATAAAATCAAAAAATTCAGCATAAAAAAAATAAAAGGTACACTTAAAAGAGACCAAGAGAATGAGAAGGAAAAATTGTCAAATTGTTCACCATAAAAGAACATATAAAGGAGACCAAAGGAATGAGGAGGACAATTGGAAGCAGGAGTGAGTACTGAAATAGAGAGAAGGAAATTACCTGATCGGTGTGTGGTGGCAATAGACTTCACATTACACATAAAAATGTGATTGAAGCCACTAATACAAAGGATAGTAACACTTCTGAAAAACAAGAATGAAGATTTAAACAAGAAACCATATGTCCAATGTTAGACAAAATATCCATTGTAGTGAAGACGTGAGATACTGCATTCAGTGAGCACTTCAAATGAAAACCTTCCATGTGACTACCATTTGAATAAGACAAACACAGGGAGACATAATATCCTAAAAATAAGCTTAACAATACTACTTGCACAAAGGATAAAAAACGGACCAAAACAGAGGCTTGTTCTCAAGAGCACAAAGGATGACTTAAAAACAACGTTACTAAAAATGTGATCTAAGCCTATTGGCAGAAATTAGGCACGGACCCGTTAAGACCAACTTACAACAAACTGGCGTATAGCCAAAGTTGCCCTAACAACATGAATAAATAGATGACCTCATGTGTGAAATATCTTCCAAAAGGGATTCTAAAGAAACTGATGTATATGAACCGCAAAAGAATTCAATTGTAACCAGCTTTGGAACACAAAATTATGATAAACGGCGATGAGCCGAAACATCTTAAAGAATACTATTTTAAAATATAGATTGAATATAAACTCCCAGGATTATTTGCCACAGAGACAGTGCATTCCCTGGTGATACCATGACTGTTTGTCCGGCAGGGCCTGTCTGTTGCAGTGCATGGCACCCACCTACACAGGGCTAGGCCATGGTCTGCTCTGGGCAGCTGCCACTGCCCCCCTCCACCACCAGTACCCCTCTGCCACCATGCTGACGTGCCCTTCTGCTGGTGGTGCTGGTGGTGTGCAGTCTCAAGCCATCCAGTGTGCAGGTAGGCGGCTGCCTATGGTGCGTGTTCTGGGGTAGGGGTGCCTGCATAGGCGTCCACGCTTCCCCCCAACACTGCCTGCCAATGTTCTGTGCCCTTGGAGGTACCTGCTGGGTACTATCCCCTGTGACACTGTGATAAACACTCTCGTGCCCATGTTGGGCCCTCATCAGTTGCTTTCTGGCTGCTGTACAGTTTCAGCATTCCTTAGTGCCACCTAGGCATCTGCCTAGTCTGCACTGTGCCCCAGCTGCACCACAGCATGTGCCGCCTGCAGCCCTCTGTATCCTCTTTCCCAGAATCTGTCCAGTTGCCCAGTCCGACATGCCAGCCCTGCTGTTGTGGAACATGTGCATGCCATAGGTAACCTGTCCAATGGAGAGGGAAACCCTGATGAGCGCAATTGCCCTGTGGGATCAGTCACCTTGTATGGGGACGGAGCGTAGACCCTTTGAAAATTCATATCTTTTTTTTGGAGCTTTCTCGGGAGTGCTTTTTGATGTTTCCCATTAATATCACTATTGCCCAGCTTTTTTTTATTTTGTTGGGGTCATTTTCACTCTTTATTTGCACTTTTGTTCCGTGCACATGTATCACACTTATCACTTTTTTTGTAGGTTTCCCTGGTTTTGCTGTACATTGCTGACAGAAATGGTTTCTTTTCCCTTTAAATCAGCTCTAACGCGAGGTTTTCACTGGCGTTATTTTTGGCCTCGGATTTCACATCGTTATTGTGCGGGGAGCCTCTCCCCTCCCACTCTCCACCCATTGACCCCTTCTCTCCACCCCTGGGGAGCCTTCCTCCGCCCTCCGGGAGCCTTTCCCTGCCTTCAGCGCTCGTTTGCGCCGTAGCGCGCGTTATCCCACGATATGGTACCTGTGCGCCTTAAAAAGCGCCATCATCGTGCGATAAGGTACCTTATCACGCGATAACGTTGCAGAGCGCACGTTAGGACGGTTTAGTAAACACACCCCTAAGACTGTCAGGCACAATCACGCCCAGGTTCCGCTCTTCTTTTGTGGACAGAAGTACTTCATCCCCTAAACTGTACCGCTCCTTTGGATTGTTGTAGCCAAAAGCATGACCCTGTATTTTTTAGCATTAAAGCTCAGCTGTCAAATTCTAGACGATTCCTCAAGCTTAGCTAAATCCCTCCTCATATTATCTACTACTTCCTGGATGTCTACTGTATTGCAGATTTTGGCATCATCTGCAAAGAGGCAAACCTTACCCGACAGCCCTTCCACAATATCACTAACAGATGTTAAAAAGAATCAGACCAAGGACAGATCCCTATAGCACTTCACTGGTAACCTCCTTCTCCTCAGAATGAGTTCCATTTATTTGTACACTTTGTCACCTCCCACTCAACCAATTTCTAACCAAGCAGTAACTTTAGGGTCCATCCCTAGGGTGCTCAGTTTGTTTATAAGTCACTTGTGCAGAATGGTGTCAAAGGCTTTACTGAAATCTAAATACACCACATCTAGGACTTTCCCTCGGTCCACTCCCTGGTCACTCAGTCAAAGAATTCAATCCGATTTATCTGACAAGGCCTGCCTCTGGAGAATCCATGCTGACTCGGATCCAGTAATCTGTTGGACTCCAGAAACCTCACTATCTTCTCTTTTAACAGCATTTCCAATAATTTATTCACCACTGAGGTTAAACTAACTGGCCTGTAGTTTTCAACCACATCTTTACTTCTGCTTTTGAGTAAAGGGACCACATGTGCCTCTCTCCAGTCCTCTGGCACTACTCCCGACTCCAAAGAGGCATTGAAAAGGTCAGTGAGTGGAGCTGCTAGAATGTCTCTAAGTTCCTTCAGTAATCTCAGATGTATCCCATCTGGTCCCATCATTTTGTCTACTTTTAATTTAACTAATTCCTCATGAACACAGTCTTCTGAAAATTGTTTAAGATGTATGTCGCTTCTATTCCTGTTTCCGAGTGTTTTCTGAAGTCCTGCTCCTGGCCCTTCATTTGTGAATAGAGAACAAAAATATTTGTTAAGCAATTCCGCTTTATCCTCATCAACTTCTACATATTGCTCCCGTTCACCCTTGAATCTGACAATACCACTTTTGCACATCACCTTCTCACTAACATATCTGAAAAATGTCTTATTCCCCATTTTATCACACTGGCTATTTCTTCTTCTTTTAGTATCTTTGCTTTCCTGACTACTTTGCTAGCTTCTCTTAAGTTTTTCCAAATATAGATGTCTGTCTTCCTCTCTCTGCGATCTCTTGTATTTCATGAAGGGCCCTCCTCTTGTTCTTCACTTTTTCAGCTGCTTCTTTTGAGAACCTCAGCAGCCTCCTTTTCCTTTTACCTTTATTTACCTTTCTAACAAAAATATCCCCTTTCAGTTTTGCCCACTGTTTTTCTGCAAGAAAAAATGGTTTTGTGTGTATGTGGAGGATGAAGAAGTGAGGTAAAGACGGCAAGGAAAATTTAAAGGGGCAGTGGGCCTATTAAAAAAAAGGAGGATGGGGAGGATTTTAGGGTAGGGGATGGGAGTGCTAGGAGGGTTGCTGAAGAGGGGAGAGTCTGGAGGGTAACAGAGGAGAGGAGTCAGCAGGAAAGGGATTGGAGGGGGAGAGAAGAGTACAAGGTGTTGCCAAAGAGTGCATTTCGTTCTTCCCAGAACACACACAGAAGCACCCCACACACACATAGGCACTCTAGCTCCACATGACAGACAGACATACACACATCCAGGCACCACACACCCACACACCCACACACAAACACACACACACACAGAGGCACCTCAACCTGCGAACCACTCTCACACACATACAGGCAGTTCACCACTGCACCGCAACACACACACACACACACGCACATACCCATCTCTGCAGCACACATACACATGCACCACAGCTCCGCACTCCATCCACACAAAGGCCCCGCACACCACCACATTCCATGCACAAATAGGCACACCACCATTGCACCACACACACGTACAGACAATATTCAATGTTATAACTGTTATTAACTGTATTTCTGTCTAAAGATGCTGTATGGTATAGGAACACTGGTGCTGGTCTCGTGAAACTTGAGAACATGAGACTAGTGCTAGAGACAATGAGGGGGGAGGAGGGGAGTGCACTGGTTCCTAAAGTTTTGGCCTGGCTCCTAAATCCACACAAAACTTGTTGAGACCTGCAATAGAGATACAGCTTGGCACCAGCTATAGGCTGCACAGCTGCACAAAAAAATTCCCATCACTATATGCACATCTCTGCTTCTGTAACTGCTGCTTTTCATTTGCTGAGCAGTAACATAAGGCACTGTGCTCTCTGATCCCAAATGCAAGCATGGCTACCTCTGAGCAAGAGGCACTATGATCATTGGAGGGGAAAGACTGTGGGGAGAAGCTGTTCCGCCTGCATGTAGGATCAAAGAGGCCTGTGTGTTCCATTCAGCTGTTCAGCAAAGGTGAAGTAAAGTGTCATCCCCCTCCTCTATTTCTTGTGTTGTACTGCATATAGATCCTGGCTTGTTGGAGTTTCAATTTAATTTTGTCTACAGATTTCTACTTTGAGTTTCTTATAATTTATTCTGTTCTTGTTGAGGGTCTAGCTGTCTTTTGCCTGTATACTGAGACCAAGGGGTATGTTTACTAAGAGGCGATAAGGGAGCATGTGCCATTAACGTAGGCTATCAGCACCCTTGCTACCTTAACACCTAAAAAATACTGTTTTAAGGTGCTGTAAAGGCTCTGGCAACATTAAGGATGCAGGGGGAGGAGAGTGGGTGTGACTGGGGCAGGGAGTGGATGGTTACAGTGTGTGCTCTGATTGTGCAATGGCCTGAAAAGCCCTTTAACGCTGGGAACCCAATCGCCAATTAAAACCTCGTGGAAAAGCTGTTTGTAGAGTGGAGAGACTATTTAAGTGTCAGCAATGTGATGCACTGACAAGGGAAACCAAGCGAGTGATAGTAGTGCTCCATTAACAGCAACAGCATGGTGCTCATGTAGGAAAGGGCACCATGCTGATGGTGCAAATGGGGCAAAGGGGGTGGCACATTGATCATACAGTGGGGGTGCTGGTGGACATGGTGGACTAGGCAGCTGCCCAGGTGGCCATACTGTGTCAGACCAAGGTCCTTCAAGCTCACTGTCTTCTGTCCAATAGTGGCCAATCAGGGGCACAGGTACCTAGGTGGGTCCCAAAAGGACACCCATGGTCAAAGAAGCTTGTATTTGGCCAAGCATATGATCCTCATTGTTCCCCAAATAAACGTATAATGACTTTTCCTCCAGGACCGTGATCAAACCCTCCCAAAACCCAGCTATACAAGAAGCTATCACGACATACACAGCCACTGTGTGCCAGTGTTTGCCAATGCATTGAATGACAAACTATATGCCCCAATGTGTTGAAATGCGTTACACTGTAGCGGCAGTGCCTGTCTCCTAGTCCCCCCATATTGTCATGGCTTTAACAATCGTGAACCATTCCATGCCATTCAGTACTGTATAGACCCCTATCATATCTCCCCCCCAGCCATCTCACCAACAAGTTGAGGAGGCCTAACTTTTGTAAGCTCCTCACATAGGGGAATCCTTTCATCCACAGCACCATCTGTGATGTCCATCATGATCACACAGTGACAGTGGTGGAACACAGACATACTGCTGGTGTGGAATAATGATGTGTGACATGGGTGGTCTGAGGAATATGGCAGCCTTGGCAAAGATGCCAGCACCACCCCTCCCCCCCATTTAGTGCCACTGAACCCAGCTGTGGAGGAAGAGGTCAATAGTGCCTGCAGCTGTAGCCCTCCAGCTAACTGGAAAATGCAGGTGCCTGGGAAAATACCACATCAGTGGCTGCCATCCTCCCCCCCCCCCCCGAAACGTATTGGTGGCAGGCAGTGATGAGGTCCCTGCATGGGCAGCTGGTGGAAGAAGCTGAGTGGCTGTCCATATGTGCCCCTCTCCCCCCATCTGGCCCTTGTGCCCAAGGTGCCCTCCAAACCTGCATGCTGGGACTGCAACCACCACCACTGACAGTGTGTAGGCATGTCTTCATGGTGGGGTTTTGGTAGTGGTGTGGGAAGTGGCACCAGTCTGCAGCAGACAGAAGCCTTGCCCTGGTCATGTGAGCTATGCACATTGCAGCATATGCCAAAGGCCAGCCAAAGGGAAGCATGTCAGCAACAAGGAGGCGGCCAGCAAGGGTGGAAACATCCACTAGCAGCACTGACGGCTCCACTATCCATAACTGGTTGGAGGCTAATAGCATATGGTAACAACAGTGTGGTGAGGCCAAGGCATAGTAATAGCACCTGCAAAGAGAGCACAGGTTATCAATCCTTGAGCTAACATTGAGACAGGAGTGTCAAGCAGGAATGCCAACCATCTCCACTTTTGCATAGTGCGCCAATGAGAGTGTGTGTGTGTGTATGGCTCCCCTTTGTCCTGTGGCTTTCTGCACTGCACTTTGGCTCACATTGTCAGAGGTTTTCCCAGCCTGTTTTGAAAATATGAATAAGGTGAGGCAGAGGATTGTGGGTATCACCTGAAACAGCGCAGATTGGCCTGGGTGTGTCTGCCACAATGGTAGGGTCACTGGCTGAGACACCATTGTGCCCACCTGCCACTTGCACTGCCTGGGTGGCAACTGTATGTCAAGCTGAGATGGCACTCTCACTATGACCAAAATGTGACCATGGCATGGCTATGTATCCACATGGAGCTATTATAATGTCTGGCTCAAGTGATGGGGATGCCAATCACTGAGCAAATGGCTGGGTGTCAATGCTGAGCATCCCAAGACAGGGTGCTCATGGTCACACTACACATATGTCATGCGTGCTGATAAGCAGACTAACTGCAGTTCGTTTGTGGTGCTTGACTGACACAGCCCAGTGAAGGGCAGCAGGGGCAGTCTTACTGCCTGTGCTGTAGTCAATTGTTAGTTCTCAATGGTTGGGGCAGCAGTGGTTCATGGCCTACTCTGTGGGGTACTGGCAGAGCAGTAGTCCCACCCCAGTCTATATACCCCCACTGCAGTGACTGTCCATGGCAGCAGCATATTGACACTGGACACTAACCTGCCCTGTTATCAGAGAGTTAGTGTCCAACATGGGCAGAACACAGGGCCAAGCTGTTGCTATCACTGTTGCCTACAGCATGCAGGAAACAAGGAGAAAATCATAACACACTGTAGACAGTACCTGCCACACAATAGCAGTGATGTGGACCTGCAGCACAGCCAGCAGAAACCATCTCTAACAGAGCAGGTTCAGTGGACCAGGTGCTGGGCATGGCTTGCTGTTGTTATGTGCATGTATCACATGCAGCCAGTGTGTCTTACTGAGCTGATATGCTGGATCAGTGCATTCTCCATTGGTTCTTCAGCTGCAGACCACTGTTTTGCATGTGCAGTGCCTCATGGGTAGTGGAGGGCCCAACCTATACTGGCACAGACAGCAAACAGCTTGATCAGAGATCTGCAGGCTCTACACAGCTGTATGGAGGAGTAGCAATGTCTCCATGGTCAACGGTCCAGGGTTTGATTCCCACTTGTTCATTTTGTGCCTGGGTGCGCTGCCCACCTCACACAGTCCTGGCTCTACTGTGACCTGCTGACAATCATTCTTCTACATTTCTATGTGTTATTGCCACATGTTGGGTAGCCCAACATGGTATTCCCCATCATGGATATCTGTGAGCATAATTTTAGTGGCTCTGCTGTGGCGCATTGCAGTGGGTCAATGATATCTGGGTCAACTGGTATGGATGAATTTTCTGTTTTGCCATCATTGTGACCTCCCAGCTTTACGTAAAGAGGATATATCTCATATTTTCAGGCACCTAACACTCATTTCTTAGCCATCCCCTACACGTTTCTGCCATCATTACTTGTCCCACATGGGGCAAATGGTTTCAACTTGTCCTTTCTATCACGCCACTCTGCTGGGTGTATTGTCTTGCAGTTGCACAGGCTGAGGCACCAGTCCCACCCACACAAATGGTGTTTCATGTACCCCATGACACTGCTACTTTTGGTTCACACACAACAAATGCTTTTGGCCTGTATGATCCCATACATCCAACCACCACACACATTTCAAACTCTCTGCTTGGAAAATCCATGACACAGCCCTGCACAGCCCTGAAACCATCATTTGACCATCAGAGATATTTATGGTGGGGCAGCTTACTGGCAGTAAGCTGCCCAACCATGGCCATCAGGGGTCATTTGCAGCAGTTAGCTATATCATGCACACCTCTCTTGTGACTGCTCCACATGCGGACTCATGGACAATCCTCCCTTTGATGCCCATATCAGGAACATGCTGCCTCCACCCAGACACTGTCCTGGCCTATGGCATGCCACACACTGATAGTACATCTGGATACATATCCACCCCTCACAGACACTATAATGTAGCTTACAGCACGGTGTATGCTTTCAGGAGCATCTAGGACTGCGCGCCTATCACAGCACCCCCCGCTGTTGCATCCCCTCCATTGACTCCGCTGCCACCGCCACCCACCCATGACATAACCAACACCCACACTGACCATCATCACTAGGCAGCTGCCTATCTCACCTAGTCAACAGCATAGGCCTGCTGTACAGTTAAACATGCTCATCACACATACTGCCACATTGCCAGGCATCAGGTAAGTCAACTCCATCAGCTACCAATTGTGTTTGCATCCATATCTTCTCTAATGGCTTCCCTGCCCCTGTTTCAGCATTTCAGTGGCTTTCCTGCGTTAAGCTGCATGCCAGACACCTTCCCGAAGCATGTAGTGTTACTGCACGGTAAGTGTCCACTACACCTCTTAATGTCCTGTTACTGCATGGTAAGTGTCCACTATCATCCCTTAACGCTGGACTGCCTCTAACACGCCCAGGACACTTACCACACAGTAACCCCTTATCGCTGCTCTTAACGCATGGAAAAGACTGCTCCCTTACCGCCGTTTAGTAAACATACCCTCAAGTGTTCTGTTAGCATGGTGTTTCTCAGGACAGTTTTTCCAAATGGATTAGTTTTGTGCATAGCATGACAGTCATGAACCTCACTTCTAAGCCAGGGTATGTGGAGTATGATTTCAGTCTCTAAAATTTACTGCTAATGCTCGGCATAGTACTTGCCAAAAAGAGCTTCCTTCTGGAGGTCGTAAGATGTAACATATATGGGTAGTTTGCCAAGATGTGCTTGGAAATTCTTCTTTATCAAGCCCGTGGCTCCCAATATAATGGGAAATATTTCTGTATCTTTCTGCTACATTTTCTTGGTCTCTAAGTGTATTTCTTGATATTTCAGGATTTTCTACCTCTCCGTGTGATTCACAGAATAATCATTTGAAACCGAAACCATTATCAATGCCGTTCTGGTGTTGTTCTCCTATACCATTATGTTTGGTTTCCTCACATCCAGATTCTTATCCGTCAGAATGTGGGGGGTTATTTTCTGGGTAGTTTCTTCAAATAGGTTAGTTTTGCACATACTATTGCAGTCGTAAACCTCACTTCTAAACCAGGGCATGTGGAACATGATCTTAATCTCTCAAATTTACTACTAATGCTCGGCGTAATACTTGCATCGTGCCAAAGAGAGCCTCCTTCTGGAGTTCATAAGATGTAACAGAAATGGGCAGTTTGTCAAGATGTGTTTGGAAATTCTTATTTATCAGGCCTGTGGCTCCCAGTACAATGGGAAATATTTCTGTATCTTTCTGCCACATTTTCTTGGCCTCTGATTGCATTTCTTGATACTTCAAGATCTTCTACCTCTCCATACAATTCACAGAATAATCACTCGGTATCGACACTTCTATTATCAATGCCATTCTGGTGTTCTTCTCCTTTACCACTATGACAGGTTTCCTGGCATCCAGTTTCTTATCCGTCAGAATGGGAATGTCCCAGGTGATCATAATCTCTTCATTCTCTGTTTTTCTCTATGTAGAATCTGTAGTAATCTGGCTTGTTCGGTTTTCCGAATAGGTGTAAGGATGTTCTAAGGCCCACTGCCATATTTATGATGCTGCTCTTTTCTGGGTAGGCTCCTCATTGTGTTAATTTGAAAAGTTGGTGTCATTATGGTATGTTAGCTTTACATTTTAGGTCTTCAGTGTGGGGTTTTGTGTTAGTTCACAATCTGCCTGGTACGGGAGAGGCTGTTAATGAGATAACACTGGAATCAGATTTTTTTTTTCTTGTATGTTCGGTTCTATGGCGAAATGTCCTAGTTCTGCTCTGTACCTGCTGTTGGAAGAGGGGTTTCATTGGGCGCAAGATAGATGTTCAAAAAGGAAAAGAGAGAACCATATCACAGTTTCTAAAGCCAAAATAAAATTAGTTCTAATTTATTTTGGTATTAGAAACTGCACTGTGGTTTGCTTTTTCTTTTTGTCCCTTGGCGTGTGAGCACCTTACACCTCCATTGTTTTTTTGCAGAATATATGTTTACAGGTGTTAATATTTTTTTAATCTTAGAGTGCGAGGCTAAATAATTCAAGAGCTACAATTTTTGCTGCTTTTAATATAGCCTGGGACTATGTTTCTTTCCTTTTTTTTTGGCAAAACCATCAAATGAGAACCTCTGCTCCCTCTTCAAGTATTTTGAGGGTGCCAGCTCATCCCTCGCCTGTTTTATATACTGGTTTCCTATCCATCCAATAACCATAATGAATATGCAAATAGACAAATTAATATGCAAATATGCCCTCCCCAAATGAAGCAGCCAAACTATCCCATGACTGAAAGCCAGAATTCAAATCCCATTTATTTCACTGATGTGTCTTGTGACCTGAGGCAAGTCACTTCATACTCTCTGCCTTAAGTACAAATAGATTGTAAGAAGCCCTCTGGGGAAGAGAAATACCACCAGTACCTGAAATGTAACTCTGCTTTGGTTTAGAAAGTAATGATATTCAAATTTCAAAATTACTCTCTCATTTGATTCAATTTATTTTTCTTCTTGTTTATTCTTGATTCCATGCAGAGTGAAGCTCATTCTGGAATCTGCCTTAACACAGGTTTAGTTCTGACCACTGACATAAATTCTGCCCAAGCAGTCCCAGCAATGCTGTTGGGGGGGGGGGGGGGCAGGAAGAAAGGGGGCCCACATAGCGGTTTTTATCATTTTTTGCTGTGTTGCCTCCGATCTTGTAAGTTTACCACATAGGCCCAGAGGCTGTTCCCCGCCATTCCAAATAATTCAATGGCTGTTCCCCGCCATTCATAATAACAGTCACACTGCAAGACTTTAGCCCAGCAGGGAACAGCCATCGGACATGCAGCAAACTTACAAGAGCGGAGGCAATGTGGCAAAGATGATAAAGTTTGACACCGCTACTGCTGCTGCTGCTGCTGCCGTGGCGGCATGGGGGTGCCCACTCGGGGAAGAGGTCACCACACAATTTTCCTTGGGGGCTCCCTCATTGGAACTTACACTACTGATTCTGACAGTATCACAGGTATTCTCTTATCACAATGCTGTATAGTATTTTTAGTAAATACTTATGTTTGTGTGTTTTTGATGTTTTGTTGTGAATGTTTTTATTGTGATCTGTCTAGGATAGTTATTGAATGCACAGAATATAAGCTTAATAAATGAACTTTAATTTATATTTTAGTACATTTCAAAATGTTGAAAAACGCTATTAATTGGGATGTAGGTCTCTCTTCTCCTTTTTATTGGTCTGTCACAGGAAATACCCAAATACAGTAAAACACACAAATTCAGCAGTGTATGGCTAGAGACACCTACTACTCTACACAATCATTCATCATAAAGAAACCCTTCCAGGGCCTCTATCACCATCCACTGCATAAACGTGGAAGCCTATTTGAATCAGGCCATCCAGCCCCTGTATGTCCAGGCAGAATCGGGCCGTGCAGAGCTAGATCCAATTCTGATCCCACGGCCCCCAACGTGCAGGTTGGGACCCAATTCTGCCTGGCTGTACACCCCAGTAACTACCCATCTAGCGCAGTCAGGCTCCTGAATGGAGCCGCATAGTCATAGCATCCTGTCACCATGGAACTGCAGCTCCATTCAGGAGCTGCGAATGCCGGCTGCCACAGATTACCTCCTTTCTCTGCAGCGGGACCCTCGATCTGGCCTCCCATGGCCAGGGTCCAGCTGCAGGGAACTTCCTCCACTCCTGCCTCACCTGTCCCCACCAGCTGCCAAAGGAACGCTGCATCCTTGGGGCCTTATTCCATCTCTGAGGTAATTTTATAATCAGGCACCTTGTGTTTGAAATCCAGAAACCTGCTTATCTAAGGCCTATTTTATAAATAAAAACAGTTGCTTACTTGTCATTACAAAATAGATGCAAAAGTGTCCAAGAATATGTGTTAAATCTAGTTGTGAGCCACCAGATTTCTGAAGAACAGGTGTAAGTTACAGTACTTTATAACTTACGTGAAAATGTACGCTATACCCAAGCTCTATCCCTGTGCATGCCCACACCGAAAGTACATGTCACCCCCCTGATGGATGTATTTGTAAGAGTGATCAGCTAAATTTCACACACAAAGGCCCAACCACGCATGTACATGACTTACATGCATGAAAATACATTACTTGCTCACATTGATGGTGTGTAACTAGTCACACCCTCACCACCCGTCTCTAGCCTAGAGGGGCGTGGAATCAGAGGAACCTCTCTCGATTGGCTTGGGCAAACTAACTTTCCCCAGGAGTATCTTGGGATATGTAGTTTTCCTTCAAAAATGGCTTCAAGAAGAAGTTGTAGTCATGGTCCGGAGGTAAGGCAAAGTGACAGAATTTTATTTCTTACGCAAAAGTTCAAGTACCCTGTACACAGGATTCCTTCTTATGCAGGAGTATTGGTAATACAGCACTAGAACAGCATAACTGCTTCACAAGCTTCAAACACACACAGCTGCTTCAAACGTTTCTCAGCCCTGAAAAACAGCACTTCTTTAGCAAGGGTAAAAATGCCTCTTTTTAGCCTTGCCTTGTAAAACAATTAATAGCAACAATAAAACTTAGTCCCACTGGAACAAAAGCTTCTTCTTAACTCCCTTCCCGGATTAAGTTTAAACCAAAATATGGGAGACACGGGCAGCAAATATTCACTAAGCTTTTTAGCTTCCCTGCAAGTTTTCCTGGCTGCGTCACAAACCTCTGGGTACTAGCAAAAGTATCCCCGGCCTCCTGTCGGTTCTCTGGGTCTTGTTATTTCCAGCTTTAGGAGACCTTCTCAGAAAGTGTTAGCCCTCAGCACAATGGTTCAACGCACTTGGCTTGGCATAAAGTACAGTCCATAGGAATATCCATAGCCCTCAAGTCATCCTCAGCAGTATCGACTTGCATATCTTCAATTGTTGGAGCAGTGTCCCGTTCTGAGTTCTCAAAGCAGTGCTCAGTAAACAGCTCCCCCTGGGGTCCTAGAGTCACTCCTGTTCCCAGCTCTACCTGAGACAGCTGGTCAGTACCTTCAGCCTTCGGCCCATCTCCTCGGCTGTGTTCCCTGTGGTTCAGCTCCTCCCAGGGCTCTCCTCTATGGCTCCGCTGCATCTCCAGCTTCTCTTGACTCTCCTGAGCCTCTTGTTTCTCCAGCTCCCCTTGTTTCTCCAGCCTCCCCTCTCTTTGCCTTAGCAGAGGTTTATATTTCCACCTCCAGGGTTCCAGCCCCTCCTCCTCCCTTCCGGCCCTTCCCAGGTGATAATAATCTCTTCTCATGCCTGCAGGGACCTCATAGGAGTCCGGGTGTAGCACCCTGGGCTTTCTCTCTCTCTTCTTTCTCTCCCTTCATGGGGCCTGAGATCCAGGCCAGGCAGGGATTTTGTGGGTATCGGTATACGCAGGATTCAGGTTACCCTTGATAATTCACAACTGGGCTCTCTCCTAAGTCCAATTCCATGTCCTTTTCTATTCTCATGGGTTCAAGACGGGCGTCTCTGTCACAAACTTTACACAGCTCCTTATAAAATTATCCCCAATATAGTAAAAACCCCTTAGTGCATATAAGTCACTATTTCTGTGTAGTAAAAGGACCCACCTATTTAGCATCTACAAGGGCCATTCCAGACTTGCCCCCTTAGAATAGAGAGCTGAAATGTACATCTATAACAAAATGTAAAGCATTTCAAAGTTATTTTTACCGCAAGAGCGAAGCAGCAAGCGTGCTGCAAGACCCTTTATGACCATCTGGCATTATCAAAAATGCCAGCTTGTCAGCATTTGTGAGAGTGGCCCAAGACTCTGTATTGCCTGTAGCTCACTAGTTTATATTGTCAGTCGCTTTATTGTCACACTTTTTTTTTAAAGAGCAGTTCAATTCTCCAACTATTATTACATTTTCTATTTTAACATCACCCTAAACAGAACACCATCACATAAACTGTTTAAATATCTTTGTGTCTCCCCATATATACGCAGGTTTTTTTTTGAGGCATGAAAGGCATTCATAGAGAACTGTCATGCACTGATACCTACCTTCTATCATTCCATGCTGATTATTGTTCAGGAAGACAATTGTCCTTTCTGTGCTGACAATTTGGGTCCAGTATTTAAAGCATATGTTTTTTGGGGTTTTTTTTTTAATCTGAGCTACATACATAGATAATTGGCTCTCTCCAATCACTAAACAGCCAAAGATATCCATTTCAGAAAGAGGCGTCCCAGGTCTGGCCTAAATATTATCAGTTCAGTATTCAAAGTAGCAGCCGCTGCTACTCAGATAAGTGCCCTATCTATGAATGTTCAGCACTCTACTGATAATGCCAGGGCAGAGCAATAAGGAGCATGAGCATTCCATCTAAGTGTAGAGAGTCAGTGATATTCAGCTGCTGTCCATGCAGCAAAAACGTTGTCCTAAATTAAACTGCATGCAAAATGCAATGTGTGCCTTCGAGTCTATGCTAACTCCTGGCGACCCAGCAGCTCCTCAGTTTTCTTGGCAGTGTGACTGGAAGTAGATTGCCAGGCCTTGCTTCTGAGGCAATAGTTAGAGTGAGGTGGAATCCAGATGGGACTGAGAACTGAAAGGGTTACTGAGAACTGAAAGAGTAACTGAGAGCTGAAAGGGTTACTGAAACACCCTTGCTCTTCCCCTGCTTCGCTGTGTGAAAAGGATACACCCTCTTGGTGATGACATACCCTGACACACAATTGCTCCTTCCTCCTTTCTTTGTTCTTCCTTGCCTTGCTTTGCTGAGATAATACTGCAGCAAATATTCTCCAGTCATGAGTGTACTGCGACAAAAGGTAACCTATCATGAAGAGATGCTATGATGAGCTGATAAAAATGTCTATATAGTATGTACGAGCCCCATAGACAAGGCTCAGGCTTTGAAAGTGATTTCAGCTGAGCCTATGCTGGCATAATAAAGGCTTGTTTTCCTAGAGACTCTGGGTGTCCTTTCCTTACTCGTTCTGTAACATCTGGTTCCCTGACCAGGAAGGGAAAGGAAGGCTTAGCCTTTGCTGCCTCTGGGTCCGGACCGGTCGGGCCGAGGAGTGGCAAACGCGCGAGAGGAGATCTCAGGTGCCCCCGGACCACTTGTTCTGGAGAGTATCACCTCTTTTATCGCCAGAGCCACTGGCTTCTTCCAGCCGACACCCACGAACCCTTGTGGAGTTCAGGAACCAACCCATTGGTCTCTGGAAGACATCTGAGTGGGGTAAATGAAAAAGGAGGGTCTGTTTCTGTATCTGTAGTTCAGAAAAATCTGTCCTTCCTACGGGAAGAAGGGGAGCCAGGATCACCTCCCGAGGGATGCCTTAGTAGCCCGATGTGTTTGGGTGAAACCGCGCTCCTCATAGTCAGACGGTTTTCTGGGACCGGGAGAGTGTCTGTGTGTTGGTAGGTGATTGATTTATGTCTTTGGAGCAAGCAGAGGCTTGTGGAGTGAGAGCGGACTCCTGAGTAGTGCAGTTCCTGGCCGGGCGACCGCGCCTAGGTCGCGAAAAGGAGGAAGCGATTGATTGTTGGTCACCCTTCTTGTGTTGAGGGCAGTAGGACCCCTCACTGGCTGCCAGAATCCCCTTTCACTTGGTGTCCATTTGTTCTGTGTTTCCAGGGACTGGGATATTTTAATAACAGGGATTCTGTTGTTCCGATATGGGTGGATCAGAGTCAAGGCACAGCCCCCTAGAGTGTATGGTAAAACATTTTCGGAAAGGATTCTCTGCAGACTATGGGGTTCATATGACCCCATCCCTGTTAAAGAAATATTGTCAGAATGAGTGGCCAAGTTTTAATACTGATTGGCCCCCGGAAGGAACCTTTGATTATGATCTAGTTAGTAGAGTGCACCACGTAGTGGTAGCTAATCATCCTGACCAATTCCCTTATATTGATTCCTGGTTGGATGTATGTTGGTGGAGACCCCAATGGGTTCGGAAATGCCATGAGGAACAATGTTGCATATTCCTGACTCATAGTCCACAGGAAATGCAGCCAAAAGTAAAACCAAAACCACCAGTTTTAGTACAGGAGCCAGAGACAGAAGAATTCCCTCCCCCTTATGTTCTCAGGCCAATCCCTATGTCCCCAGCTCAGTCATCAGGCTCAGCAGGGACTCTGGCTAGGGCGGATACAACTTCTCCCCCGCCCCTCTCGACTGATACTCTCTCTGATAGTCAAAGGGGCAGTGAGGCAGGAGCATCATTTTCAGATACAGACCCCCCCAGCACTCCACAAAGTTCCCAGAGTCCCGAATCCAAAGGAGGTCAGCCCCAGTTTAGTACCCCTCCTCCCCCAGTACTGGAGCCTTATGACCTCAGGAGAGACCACCGTACACTACGCACTAGCAAACAGACTCCAGAAGTTAGTCTCCACCTACCCCTCCGAGAGGCTCGAGGACCGGCAGCTTTTAATGCCCAGGGACAGCTCATTGAGGGCCCTTGGACATTTGTGTATGCACCCTTTTCCACCACCGACTTGTTGAACTGGAAAACTCATTATCCTTCATATACTGATAAACCTCAAGCTATAATAGATTTGTTATCGTCTATCATTCAAACCCATTGTCCAACTTGGGCAGACTGCCATCAGCTTCTTTTAACCTTACTCAGTACAGAAGAGAGATACCGGGTGACTAGGTCAGCAATGAAATGGTTGGAAGAGAACCCTCCAGGTGAACAGGATCCCTGTCAATCAGCTCTAAGAGGCTTTCCTGACCTGGAACCTAACTGGGATGCAAACATTGAGGCAGGCCGCCTTGCCCTGAGTCGATATCATCGAGCTCTCCTCGAAGGCCTTAAAAAGGGGGGCCAGAAAGCAACGAATGTGGGAAAAATATCTGAGGAACTGCAAACCTCCGACAAGAGCCCTGACCAGTTTTATGAAAGACTTTGTGAATCTTTCCGTGTCTATACTCCATTCGACCCAGAAGCACCCTTAAACCAGCGGATGGTGAATGCAGCGTTCGTGGGGCAGTCACAGGGGGACATTCGAAGAAAACTTCAGAAGCTTGAGGGCTTTGCTGGAGTGAATATAACCCAGCTGATGGAAGTAGCTATGAAAGTATTTGTGAACAGAGATCAGGAGATGAAGCGTGAGTGTGAACGAAAGGTGAAAAATAAAGCTGATATGTTAGCAGCAGCGCTAGTTGAGAAAGGACAAGGAAAGTCAACGTGGGAACCGAGGGGCCGAGGCCGAGGTAGAGGAACCCGGTGAGGATCATTGGGGTGGGGACTATTGGAACGAGATCAATGTGCCTATTGCAAAGAAATGGGCCACTGGAAAAATGAATGTCCCAACAAAGGCATGCGAAGTGATACAGGAAAGGGAAAACGTGGCCAACCAGTATTCCGAGGGCAGGTCGAAGGAGGAAGGTATACTCGGAGAACAACTGAGGACACAGGTGAGGAATGTGAGGGTCTAGCAGGGTTCATTGGATTGACCGCTATGGACCAGCACCAGAGTGATGATGAATAGGACAGACCGGGCACGCAGATTCTTCTTGGTCCTCATG
The DNA here is from genome assembly GCA_033557465.1 of Ichthyophis bannanicus. Classification (NCBI taxonomy): domain Eukaryota; kingdom Metazoa; phylum Chordata; class Amphibia; order Gymnophiona; family Ichthyophiidae; genus Ichthyophis; species Ichthyophis bannanicus. The sequence continues at coordinate 1,393,303,188 of CM066031.1, read as the reverse complement.
AGCCCATGTCGCAATCAAAATCATGGGCCAGCAAATACCATTCATGGTTGATACTGGGGCAGAACATTCTGTTGTGTCCCAACCATTAGCAAGTGCTTCCAGGAAGAGTGTCACAGTGGTGGGGGCGACTGGAAATGGGGCAGTCCAGCCCTTTCTCCACACCCGGGTCTGTGAAGTAGGAGGACTGCAAATCACCCATCAATTTCTATACATGCCTGAGTGCCCGGTACCGCTTTTGGGACAGGATCTCCTATCAAAGCTACGTGCCCAGATCTCTTTTACCCCCACTGGAGAGGCTCAGATGGTTTTGAGGCCGCCAGTATCAGGATTATTTTCTCTACAAATTCCAAGGGAAGAAGAGTGGCGGCTGTACTGCCATGCTGGTCCGCGACAACCCCTACCACCAGAATTGCAAAACTTCCCTGGAGTATGGGCAGAAGGTAATCCTCCCGGCCTTGCCCGGAACATCCCATCTATTATAGTGGAATTAAAACCAGATGCCTGTCCCATTCGTGTCAGGCAATATTCCCTGCCCCAAAGAGCTGTTGAGGGCATTCATAAACATCTCCAGCAACTACTCAAGCTTGGACTCCTGAAACCATGCCAATTGCCCTGGAATACCCCTTTGCTGCCATTTCAAAAACTATGTACTGATGATTATCGACCTGTACAGGACCTGCGGAGGGTCAATGAAGCTGTCGTTAGCATTCATCCTGTTGTGCCAAACCCTTACAATTTACTGAGTTTGATTCCTGCACAAGCCACCTGCTTTACCATTTTGGACTTAAAGTATGCCTTCTTCTGTTTGAGATTGGCCACTCCTAGCCAGCCACTGTTTGCATTTGAATGGGAAGACCCTGTAACCGGCAGTAAGGGACAATTGACATGGACACAGTTACCCCAAGGATTCAAGAAGTCCCCCACACTGTTCGGGGACGCTCTTAGTCAAGATTTGCATCAGTTCCAGTCATGCCCTACTCAACGTGTATTGCTACAATATGTGGACGATCTACTCATCGCTGCTGTTTCCCGGGAAGAATGTCTAGCCACTACTTCAGAACTTCTGCACCTACTTGGGATGTCTGGCTATCAGATGTCCTGAAGTAAGGCCCAATTGTGCCAGACTGAAGTCAAGTACTTGGGATTCCATGTTGCCCAAGGCCTTTGAAGACTGGGCTCTGAGCGGAGGGAGGCTGTTTGTTCTATTCCTGAGCCACAAAATTGCAGGCAGTTGAGGGGCTTCTTAGGGGCTGCTAGATTTTGTTGAATCTGGATTCCCAACTTTGCAGTGTTGGCAAAGCCCCTGTATGCAGCTACAACAGGGGGAGAACGAGAACCTTTCAATTGGGGTCCATATCAAAAGAAGGCCTTTCAGGATATGAAGAAGGCCTTGCTATCAGCACCCAGCCTAGGACTGCCCAATGTGGAAAAATCATTCTATCTGTACGTCCATGAAGAGATGGGAATGGCAGTTGGTGTCCTCACTCAGAGCCTAGGCTCCTGGCAACAACCGGTGGTTTATTTGTCCAAACAGCTGGATCCAGTAGCGAGGGGTTGGCCTTCCTGTCTTCGCGCAGTAGCAGCGACAGTTCTTCTGGCAACAGAGGCTGATAAATTGTGCCTTGGGCAAGAACTGTATGTTAAAGTGCCGTATGCAGTACTGATGCTGATGGAGTACAAAGGCAATTATTGGTTTACCAACGAGCGGATGATTTCAATAAGTACCTCATAGAACCCAACCCCACCCCATTGAGACCAGAGATGCAATCCGCTAAGCAAATATAGGGTTTCCCAACAACATGCCAAGAAAGGTACGCTAACCCTTAGTGGTGCATATGTTTCTACGGAATTCATGTTCATATGACTCTATGTAGCTAGATTTGTAAATAGTTTACCCCTGTTATCCAAGTTATTTACCCTGTTATCTGTAAACTCATACGTGTTAATTGTACTGAGCATTTTGTTCCATGTAAACCGCGCTGATGCTGAATAGTGCGGTATATAAAAGACTGTAAATAAATAAATAAATGCTGTGTGAGAATCCTCATGTTCACTTGGAGACAGTGAAAACACTCAATCCTGCTACTCTACTCCCTGTAGCAACTGGGCTACCTGAACAAGATTGTATCCAGGTTATGGATGAAGTGTATTCCAGCCATCCAGATCTGAAGGATGTACCGCTAGCCTCTCCTGATGTTCAGTATTTTACTGATGGCAGCAGTTTCGTGGAAGATGGACAGCGGAAGGCTGGATATGTTGTGGTCACTCCTGGGGTTGTTGTGGAGGCTGGGCCCTTACCCTTGGGGACTTCTGCCCAGAAAGATGAACTCATTGCCCTTACTCGAGCTGAACTCATTGCCCTTACTCAAGCTGTTTTGCAATTCTGGTGGTAGGTGCAGGTCTGAAGGCAAACATTTTCACTGATTGTAAGTATGCATTCACTACACTCCATGCCCATGGGGCCCTCTATAGAGAAAAGGGACTCATAAATTTGAGCGGGAAATCTATAAAGTATGGGAGGAAGATTTTGGAGTTACTAGAGTCTGTGTGGGCACCAAAGGCGGTAGCTGTTGTACACTGCAAGGCACACCAGTGAGGAGACACTCTGGACATCCAGGGTAACCGCAGGGCAGATAGGGAGGCCAAGCTAGCAGCCCGGCAAGGAACAGTCCCAGTTAGTGTTCAAGCTCCCCTGTTTCCAATTCCTATGTCAGAGTGGGACCCTCGTTATACTAAGAAGGAGATGAATTTTTTTTCACTCAGGAAGGTGCTACTCTCACCACTGCTGGGTGGTTGTAGTTACTGGGAGAGCCACCCCGATATGTTATCCCTGAGAGCCTAGCACCAGCTTTTGTCCGGCGATTTCATGAGACCACCCTCTTAGGCAAGACCTCCATGCAAACCATTCTGCAGTCTTACTTCTATGTCCCACATCTGTCTGCCTTGATGGCAGCTGCAGCACATCGCTGTCTCCAATGTGCTAGGAATAACCCCCATCAAGGACCTCTGCCCCCCATTTCTATACAAGCGGTTGGTGCTGCCCCTATGGAGAATAATGTAGTTGATTTCACTGAGTTACCCTGAGTAAGGGGTTACCGATATCTGTTGGTGATAATCTGTATGTTTTCAGGATGGGTTGAAGCCTACCCCTCTATAACAGAGACAGCCCGAGAAGTTACAAGGGCCTTGCTGAAAGAGATCATTCCCAGATTTGGCCTACCCCTTACTATAGGGTCAGATAATGGCCCTGCTTTCATTTATAAGTGCCTTCAGGACCTTTCCAAGTCCCTCCAGATCACCTGGAAACTTCATACTGCTTACCGCCCACAGAGTTCGGGAAAAGTGGAAAGAATGAACCAAACCCTGAAGCTCCAGTTGTCCAAACTCTGTCAGGAAGCTCACCTTAAGTGGGATCAGGCCTTATCAATAGTCCTTCTCCATGTCCAGTCCTCTCCAACTCAGACCCTGGGCATTTCCCCTTATGAAGTACTGTATGGCCGACCACCACCCATTGTTCATGGCCTTAAGGGAGACTTAGAGCAGATAGGTAATGAACTTACGAGACAACACCTACTGGCATTGGGATCTATTTTTCAGTCTTTGAGCAGGTGCATACAAGAGCGTCTGCCTATCTCTTTGTCAGAGCCGCTCCACCCCCACCAGCCGGGAGATCATGTGTGGATTAAGGAATGGAAACGTGAACCACTGTGCCCTACCTGGAGAGATCCTTATACGGTTCTCCTGGCCACATCAATTGCAGTCAAGATCGCAGAGGTTACCCCGTGGATTCACCATACCCGTCTTAAGAAAGCTGCTCCTGACCTGGATGATAAGTGGACGGCGCACGAACATTCTCAGAATCCCTTGCGCCTCACACTGCGGAGGACCAGGAAATCGGCAGATGACAGGGCCCTGCGCTAGCTGCACACCGGAAGTTGGCTAGTCTACGCACAGCTGAAGCTTGAGGAGTCATCTTCAGATACTGCTAAGGGATCATATAAGGACAAAGGTGTAGTAGAACACCAGCTCCATGGTCAACATGCGCCTGCTTATGCTGACTTTTGTTCTGGCATTCATGTGGGGCCTTCCCTGGTTGACCTCAGGACTATAAAACACGGAAATATTACTTGCCGGGACTGCTATGAATGCTTCGGACTTTTGTGTATGCAGCTCATCGCAGGCTGGAGTTTTTTTTATCAACATGCCTTATTGCTGTGCCTACTAAGCTGTGTGAAATGCAGAAGTTTACTGTACTGAATAATTTGAACTGCAAACTGCCAAAGATAACATTTTCTACTTTTTTCTACTTAATTGAGGTTACACGTCCTTCCTTAGCTTATTTTAACAAGATCCCTTTTTCCTTGTAGGTTGTCTCCATGCTTAGAGCCACAGATTGCTTTATTTTTGTAAATACAAATAAAGGGGTTTTTAATTTGTCTAACACTGTATTATCTTGCAAGTTCATTACGAAGGTATCTTATGCTCACTCAGAAATGTATCTTCACTTAGGTTGTTTTTTGTTATGTGGTAAAACTGCTTATACTTATGTTCCCATAGACGCCACTGGAGGTCTTTGTACTTTCGGTAGACTTACTACTGCTGCTTTCTCTCATACCCCCAGTAATGTTAGTTCCCGCTCGCGCTATCCTCGATCCAAGCCTATGCCTCCTAACTGTAATACCAACGTAGAACCAGACCTGGGCTGGCAATACCCATTGTAGGAGCACCTGCATTAGACTTACATAATGCTATGGAAGTAAGCCATATTGCTTGTTCCTTGGCCAAATCCATTAATCTTACCTCAACCATCTTAGCTACTATGAATCATGAAATGTATGGTCTGCAGACGGCGATCCTACAGAATAGGATGACCATTGATTTTCTGCTCCTATGTCTAAATCATGGGTGTGCAGAATTTGAAGGGATGTGTTGTTTCAATCTCACTGATGAAAGTGTCTCTATTGAGAGATCTATTCAGGATTTATGTAACCTGGCCACACATATTGCTGCCCCTTCCATGGGTGCCGGGTGGTTTGAGGGATGGTTCAATTGGTTGGGTGGCAGGAGTTCTTCTTATTTTCCTGATATGTCTTATCCTGCCCTGTTGTCTCCCTGTCATTATGTGATTCGTCACCTCCAGACCATGGTGGAGTGGAAAACTGCTGCCCATGTGATGGCAGTATGCAACTACAAATCCCTTCCACAGTCAGATCCAGTAATATGAGAAAAATGCCTTAGGCTTCCTTCATTTTGAAGGAAATTCCTCTTTTTAAAAAGGGGGGAATGAGGTGGAATCCAGACAGGGCTGAGAACTGAAAGGGTTACTGAGAACTGAAAGAGTTACTAAGAGCTGAAAGGGTTACTGAAAAACCCTTGCTCTTCCCCTGCTTCGCTGTTTGAAAAGGATACACCCCCCTTGGTGATGATACACCCTGACACACACTTGTTCCTTCCTCCTTTCTTTGTTCTTCCTTGCCTTGCTTTGCTGAGATAATACTGCAGCAAATATTCTCCAGTCATGAGTGTACTGCGACAAAAGGTAACCTATCATGAAGAGATGCTATGATGAGCTGATAAAAATGTCTATATAGTATGTACGAGCCCTGTAGAGGAGGCTCAGGCTTTGAAAGTGATTTCAGCTGAGCCTATGCTGGCATAATAAAGGCTTGTTTTTCTAGAGACTCTGGGTGTCCTTTCCTTACTTGTTCTGTAACAAGAGCACTGGCTTGGTACCCAAGAGACCAGGGTTCAATTCCCACTAGCACTCCTTGTGGCCTTGGGCAAGTCACTTAACCTTCCATTGCCTCAGAAGAAAGGCCTGGCAATCTACTTCCAGTCACACTGCGAAGACAACCCAGGAACTGCTAGGTCACCAGGAGTCAGCATTGACTCAAAAGCACACAGTGCATTAAACTGCATAGCTATATGGATAGTGCACTGAATATCTCTGGCATTCCATTGAGTGGTATCAATCACCAGTCTCTACTTAAATTCAGCCCCACCATGTCTGCAGATAGTGAAATAGAATATGCAATGGGCCTGATAGTCAAAGGCATTTACATGGTTTGCACCCCTGCAAACCATATAAATGCTGCACAGCAGGATACTCATGGTTACTGCTGCTGAATATTCATGGATGCTGTCACTGCAAGCCCTGATGCTAACCAGTTAGCATTGTGGGGCATGCCCAGACGTTCCAGAGCAGCACCCATCACTAACTGAGCAGGGGTGATATTGAGCCATTGCCCGGTTAGCAACATGCAGCAAAAGTCAGGTATAATAAACAGTGGCCTAACTTGCCAGGTACAGTAAACAGTGGCCTAACTTGCCACCAGTCAATGGCTCAATAACGCTGCTGTCGAATTGGTTTTACGGCAATCTGGTCAACCCAGATATTCAATGCTGGTGGCCAAATATGGCTCCAGCATTGAATATCCAGTTGTAAAGTTCATCAGTGATGGCTAGCAAGTTAGATCAACTAGCCAATGCTGCTGAATATAGGGCCCACTAGTTATATGTATAAATTTATATTTGTATAGTTGGTGGCACTAGCTATATGTATAGTGCCATTGAATATAGGGATAATTAGAAACATCTAGATTAGACATTTCAAATTATTCCCTAGAAGTTTTATTGAATATTGACCTCCCAGAATCTAGAGGGAAAAATGAAAAGGTGTCCCAGAATAGTGGTGCAAATTTCACCCAAGTATCCCCTACAATGCAGGGGGCCCAGGGAAGGAGGGACACCCCTTAAAGACACTTCCATATCTTCTCAGTTGGATTCACCCTTGCTCTGGGAATCCTTTTTGCTTTTTGCCATTTGGAAGCCCTTCATTTAAACTTCTGCCACTGCCTATAAATGGTGAAGAAAGGATATAGTCCTTTATTCCAATTTACTATTCATATCGGGCCCGATATTGAGTTAGGAGGGCCATGTGCTGCTTCGGCACCTAGCCCTCCCTACCATCCTCTATCCCCAGATATTCAGTGCCAGGGTCGTATGCGGCCCCAGCATTGAATATCTGGGATCTCCACACTGCCCCTCAGCCGCAGTCGATAACTGGGCAACAGCAATATTGCATGCTGCCCGGTAAGCTCCTGCAGCTTAAAGATAGGCGAGTGTTTTCCTTGCCGATCTTTTAGGCGCTGGTCACTAACCGGGCAGCATGCAATATCACTGCTGCCCAGTTATCGATTGACGCTGCCCCTGCTCCTCCACGGAATGCCCCCGGGATGTGTAAGGGAGAAGAGAGGGGATATTAAATGGCACTAACCGTATTAGTGCCATTGAATATTCCAGATAGCGGCATTTACATGATTTACAGGGCTGTGAACTGTGTAAACACCTTTTGAATATTGGGCCCATCGTTTATACTTAGGGTTGCTAACAATCTGGTTTTAGGCTGGCCCAGCCGGCTTTACAAGCTGGAGGCTGGCGGCTGGCAGGATGTCAAAACCGGCCAATGAAGGGCCGTTTTTCTGTTAATCGCTCCTTTTTGGTGTCTACCCATGGGGATCCCAACCCCCATGGTCAGATGTGATGAAAGAGAAGAGCAGGTGGTCGCCCACAGGGTTCGCAACCCCCATGGGCAGTAGTGCTGAAACAGCCATGGGCAGTGGGAGCTGCCACAATCGGGCCTGATAATGGCAGCAATGGAGAGGCTCGATAACACAGACTCTTCCCTGCAGGCGATCCCCCTCCACAATATTGTCAGTGCCACAGTGCAACAATCCGTGGTACCGACAATATTAAAAATAACTGTGCACTGCAGCACTGATCCCCACTTGACCACTCCTGATCATCAGGAGCTATGCAGCGGGCACCCCCCGAGGCTCCAAAGTGTTCCGGCTAGCCAATTGGCTAAGACGTTCTCCTTTGCCCCCAATGCTGAACTGAAAGGGTTGGGGGCCCCATATCCCCCCTTCTCCCTTCCCTTCCACCTTCCTTACAAAACAGAAATCCCAGATAGCCAGCTGGCAATGGGGGGCCACAGTCCCGACCCCCCCCCCCCAGGGCCTCCCCACACATACCTAGAAATTCCTGGTGTCTAGAAGAATGGGGTAGGAGTGATCCTATACACTCCTGCCCCATCTAGCGGTCCGATTAAAATGGCCACAGTCATGAGTTGCTTCCCTCTAGCCTCTCACTAGGGGGCAGCACAGCGAGACTGAGGCTATCTTTGTTTTGGCCTATGAGAAGGGCAGGAGTGTCTTAGTAAATCTTGCCCTAAAACTTAAAAAAATAACTGTGATACACCTTTCTGGGCATGCATTGTGACCTAGGTTTTGGCGGCCAGCTCCTAGATGTTTAGGCTGGCTCCTAGATTCCAAGAAACTTCGTCAAGGCTTGATTTAAACCATGCATGCATGCTGAGATGGCTCTACCATGTCCCATCCCCCTCTAAGATCAGACCATCATTGGATGGAACAGGATTTGGCAGTGTCTCTGCACACACTTGGTCTAAACTCAGGCCCATTCAGTGCTCTTGTATTTTCTTATGCTGGATCCGCCAAGTATATGCTGGACATGCAGGTTAGGGAGATAGAGGAGTGATGTTGGAGATGAGGGGGGAGAGGCAGAAAGGGATGTAGAGGGCGTATGCTGGACATGGAAGGTAGGGATACACAGAGGGAGATACTGGGCATGGAGGAAGATGCTAGACATGGGAGTGATAGGTGGGTATGCTGTACAGGGGGTATGCTGTACATGGGGGAGGGTAGAGATACACATGAGGAGAGGCTAGACATGGGGGTTGGGGATAAGTACAAAGGGGGATGCTGGACATTAGGTGAGGAAGAAGGGACAAAGTGGGGAGATGTAGGACATGGGGGATATGGGAACAGAGAGAAGATGGTGAACATGGAGGAAGGGATAGGAAAATACTGGATGGAGGAAGGGAAGCAGGATAGGGAGAGGGGTTGATACTGGACATAGGGGAGGGAGGGGGAGTAAGTAAAATACTAGAAAATAAGAGACTGGGGAAGGAGAGAGAGCTGGGAAATGGGAAGGGTGAGGTGAGGGAAAGAGATGGAAAGCTATAGTTAGAAACAGTAAAAAGTGAAATTGAGGAGTGGTTGGTAAGAAGGAGTGAAATCTGGATAGAGAAGCAGAAAAATAAATGGAAGAAAACTGATAAGGGAGGAAGTGAACACAGGAAGAGAGAGAAGAAATGTCAAATGGAGAGGAGACCATGAAAAGAGCTAAGACAGAGGAAAATAAAAACCAGAGACTGGGACCAACACCATTAGAAAAATAAAATGACCTCACAACAAAGGTAGAAAAATTATTTTATTTTCTATTTTGTAATTGGAAAATGTCATTTTTTGGCAAGTACATCTACCAGGAGTCAGGATTGGTGTCAGGCATGGCTGGGGCCTAGACCAAGGCAAAAATCTGAGAAGGGTTACTAAAGCCTGCTAGCAAGCTGTGCCTTTTTCAGTTTCAGACTGGTCTGAGGCCCTCTCTGGCCTGAAGACCCAGGGCAATTGCCCTGGCTGCTTCCCTCCTCATGCCAGTCCTGATATTGTAGCGGCAGAGCGCAAACAAACCAATAATACCAGGAGTCTGTTCAGAAGGTCCAAATCATTTATTGTGCACAAGACTCAAGCAGAATCACATTCAAAATGGCTGAGCAATGGCTGTTAGTAAAACAACAACTTTTATTTATTTATTTATTTTATTTATTTTAATTCTCTTATATACCGCGCTATTCTGCATCAGTGCGGTTTACATTGAACAAACTGAAATTACATTGAACAGGGCATTATAACTTGGAGATAACTATTTTACAGGGAACATGGGCTATGGAGGGTTAAGTGGCTTGCCCAAGACCACAAGGAGCACCTGTGGGACTAGAAACCCCAGTCCTTCCAGCCCAAGGTTGCTGTCCTCTAGTGGGATTTGAACCCCCGACCTTCCGGCCTGAAGTACCTTGCCCCAACCACTAGGCCACTGTTCTTTTCCATTCTAGACATAGGCAAACTTTTCATTGGTCCCGGTAACCCCTTTCGCCCCATCTATTGGTCCCGGTACCTTTACGTAGTTATCCAATGAGGACCTTGGTCTGGGCTCAGCACCTGTTTCCCCCCCTTACAGCCCTCATTACAATGGTCAGTTCTTAGGCTCTTGATACATTTCTCCTCCAAGGTCACTAGCTGGCTGGAATATGTGCGAAAGCTGGGCACTGTAACCTTTCTTTCAACAGAGTTAATTAATTCCATAGAAGCTTCTCACATTCTTATCAGTACCAATTAAAGCAGTTTTTCTATTTCTCCTAAGTTTCGATTCTGCTTAGCTATGCTTGATTATGCTTAGTTAAGTTTCGCTTCTATGGGGCAGCATTCAAAGGGTTTTTCATTTCTCCGGGCCTAACCACAGGCTTCCTTTACAGGTCAAGCTGCTTAGGCCTGTCTGTTTAGTTCGAGCAGCATGGATCATAGGCCTTCGCCTACCACATTCCCCCCTTTGATTAATCTCACCCTATGGCTAATAAGGTGTGAGATTTAAATCACTTAATTACACAGGGGTTGGGTTACGACCAAGCGTTACAGGATTAGGGTGCCATAAGGCTAAAATCTTAGTGGCAGTCTTCCGTTCTACTGTATTTTCTATAACACTGTTAATAGAGCGCATACAACATGGGATTATACATGGTAACAACAGAAACAAAGCTACAAATACCAATATTATCATAGCAAACGTAGTAAGTCCTCCCAATCCGGAGAAGATAGATTCGAACCAATTAGGTATCTTAAGACCATGCCAAGTCTGTACTGGCACATAGGCTTGCTTTCGCATGTTTTCAGCAATATTTTCAACTACTTGACCTTTGTCATCTATCTTTAAACAACAATTGATTAGATTCAACTTACCACATACTCCTCCTTCAGCTGCTAATAAGTAATCTAATGCCAAGCGATTCTGATATATGGCAGTACGCATTTGTGTACTCTGTCTGGCTAGAAGTGTGAGTACTTGGCTAGTTTCATTAGTTATTAGTTTGACAACTGCTTGCAAACGTATAATAGGATTTATCATATACACAGGGGTCCGGTATCCCCAGGTGCCATCTTGCTCCTAAATGGCAGGTCCATAGTAGGCAATAATTCTTTTGGGTGGCCAATCATCACCATCCCATCTCTCCCATTTGCCTATCTGTAAAGCTGCTCTCTTATGTCTTTTAGTATACACTGGGTAACCTAATTGTTCTCCCTGTTCTGTGGGTAACAGAAAGAAAGAAGGTCTGATGGTGCCTAAGACACATGCCCCTCCCCAATGAATAGGGAGTCGAGCATATGCTCGGGTTCCACAGATCCAATACAAACCAGGTGGAGCTTGCCAGGCATGAGGTTGGGCAAGGTTGGTCCAAAGATCGGCAAGCTCAGGGAATTTTACTAATGGATTGGTAGGTTCAGGTTCATTAACTCCCGACCACCAGGATGTCTGTTTTGTGGTATCATTATAAAACTTCTGACTAAGACAGACAAGCTGTCCCACTTTCAAATTGAACTGGGGTCCGGTTCGGGCATAACACAGACGTCCAACTATTGGGTGAGCTAGTACCCATTCACTTGTGGTCTTATGTAGCTCAGTGTGATTATAAGCTACTGAGTAATTCAATTCTTGGGCCTCCCAGGGCCACTGATCACCCATTCTAGTTCCTCCACAAAAGTAACAATCTGAAATGTGGAGACTGGATACTACTGCTCCAGCTAATTCTAAGAACAGATTTTGAGAAGGGTGAGGAATGTCAAACTTATTTACATGCATAGTTTCATAGAAGTATGCACTGGGATTTATTATGTGTAACTCTAATGGATTGCATGCGCCCTTCTTACATTTTTCTGGATTCTTTACATATGGCTGATGTAAGGCAGCCATTCGATTATCTCTGGTATTCTCTATCATGCCAGTTTTCCATGTGGCATAGAAAACACATTCCCACTTTGGGCAATAATAATCTTCAACTGGTGCTGTGCTATATTCATTTGACAAAACTCGTTTTCCCGTACATGCTCCCCCCCCCCGGTGGTTCCTTCTGGACACATATACTTGTGATCATGATAATATGCGTTTTCCCAGTTAGCACAACTAGAACGACTATCCCTATTTATGGCATCACAAGCATCAAAATACAAAACAGAACTCTTTGTGGGATCAGTAAGTGGGGGTGTAGCATTAAGTAAAGCTCCATCTGCATCATTCCATCGTATTTCCAGAGTATAATAGGATGGGTTCTGATGTGGGTTAAAACAAACTTTAGTATTACCCTTAGTACAAATGTTCAGTTCAGTGGTGTTATATATACATCGGCTTACTGCACCAGTGCAGGTGTAGTAAGAATGATAAAGCAAGGTCTGAGTTACTTTCATTCCAGTCCCAGTAGAAGTAATGCAGGCAGTACATGGGGGTAAGGCAAAAGTGAGTTCAAACTACCCATGCAGGCAACCAGAACAAAATAGAAGCAAGGATACATGTTGATTGTAGTCATTCTGAATCTCTGCTGGAAAATCTTGACCTCGACGTTCACTGCTTCTTGACACAATGTTGACCCGTCTGCTAATGAAGCAATTCAACGGGTGTCAATGTTGATTGAAGATCCTCACGGTTCCGCTGTGTGCCTACTTACCAACTGTAGTTGGCCTGAATAAAGTCTATCAATGCAAAGTTATTCAGTGTACCACAAACGTACACATTGGGTCCTCTCCAAGAGAAAGAACGAGTTTTGCTGTATTGGAAACAGCAATCCTCTTCAAAAGACTTGTCAACTGTAGAGCACTGTAGTTCTTGGGTGGCCCAGAAAAGTTCTAGGCCGCTGGTTGCCGCCTCAGGGTGAGTCGCAAAGGAATATCAGGATGCTGTACCACAGTCCACTGATCTAGGTCTGGAACTGCTGCTGGCTTGACTCTGCTATGATGGATCCAGGACTCGATCTCTGCTACCTTTACAGCTGTTGGTGTAGACAGGATGACGGTGTGTGGTCCCTTCCAATGGGGTTCCAGCGGTGTCTTCTTCCAATCTTTGATCCACACCAAGGTACCAGGCTTGTAGGGATGCAGGGGTTCCATCAAGTTGATAGGTAACTGGTCCTGTATCCACGCATGGAGAGTCTGCAGGACAGAACTAAGAGCTAGGAGTTCTTGTCTGGTTATCTCTGAACCAATTTGTGTCAAACTACCCTTGATTCCCTGCACTATTGGCGGGGGTTTACCATACATGATTTCAAAGGGAGAAAATCCTGATGATTTCACAGGAGCTGAGCGTATCCTAAGTAAAGCTATTGGGAGAACCTGGGGCCACTTCAGGTGGGTCTCCTGACATAGCTTAGACAACTGAGATTTTAGAGTACGATTCATTCGCTCAACTTTCCCTGAACTTTGGGGTCTGTATGCTGTGTGTAACTTCCATTGTATCTGTAGGGCACTTGCTAACTGTTGGGTAATTTGAAATACAAATGAGGGCCCATTGTCCGACCCTATTACTGCAGGGATTCCAAATCTGGGGATAATTTCTCTCAGTAAAACCTTAGTGACTTCTCTGGCCTTTTCAGTCCTGGTGGGGAAGGCTTCCACCCACCCAGAGAAGGTGCAAACTAAAACTAACAAGTAACGATATCCACTAGCTTTTGGCATTTCAGTAAAGTCCACTTGTAGATTGTGCATAGGGGTTACACCACCTGACTGAACTCGGGGTGGTGGTGTAGGACCCTGCTTGGCATTGTTCTTGGCACAAGTTAGACACTGACGAGCTACTGAGGCTGACAGAGCCCCCAACAATGCAATGCAAAAATGTGGTCTGAGTGCTTTTTCCATTGCATTTTTCCCATAATGTGTTGCTTGATGAAAAGCCTTTACAAAGGCTGGTCCCAATGATTCAGGGATTACTATTCGTCCTGGGGGTTGGCTACCCTCTGATGGTGGCAGCTCAATCCATCCATCTTTCAGTACCCCTTTCTCTATAGTACAATAATAATCCAATTCTTTTGTGGTGTATCATGGTGTCCACAGGTTAAGGGGTGCAGGAAACAATACTGCTTGTACTGGTGTTGCTTGTGATGAAATTTGTCCTGTCATGGCTGCTTTGCGTGCTGAGGCATCAGCAAATCTGTTTCCTTGGGCGACTTCTCCTTTTCCTGTTTGATGTCCTCGGCAATGCATGACAGCAACTTGTACAGGGGCCCATACCGCATCTAACAACATTAATATTTCTGGGCCATACTTAATTGACTTGCCTCCGGAGGTAATGAGTCCTCGTTCTTTGTACAGAGCTCCATGAGCATGTAAAGTAGTGAAAGCATATCTTGAGTCTGTGTATACATTCAACTGAAGTCCGGCACCTAATACTAGTGCCCTTGTAAGTGCTATCAATTCTGCTTTCTGTGCTGATGTTCCTGATGCAAGAGCTGATGATTCAATGACTTTTTCCCGGGTAACTACTGCATACCCGGCACAGCTTCGTCCATTGATGATGAGGCTGCTTCCATCCACGAAGTAAGTCTGGTCAGGGTTTTCTAAAGGTACATCAGTTAGATCAGGTCGACTTGAAAACACAGTGTCCATGACTTCTAGACAGTCATGTTCTGGTAGGTCCTCACTGATTGGTATCAAGGTGGCTGGGTTGAAAGCATGGCCCACTTCCAGTTGTATTCGAGGATTTTCGCATAGCATGCTCTGGTATTTCAGCATTCGAGAGTTGGTGAACCAATGATTTCCTTTTTGTTCCACAAGGGCAAGTACTGCGTGTGGTACTGTAACACGTAGGTTCTGTCCTAAGGTGAGTTTATCTGCTTCACTCACTAACAATGCTGTGGCTGCAACAGCTCTCAGACATGGCGGCCATCCTTTGGCTACAGTGTCCAATTGTTTTGATAAGTATGCTACAGGTCACTCCCAGTGTCCCAATGTCTGAGTTAACATTCCTAGAGCGTTCCCTTGCACTTCATGCACAAATAGATGAAAAGGCTTCTGGACGTCTGGTAGTCCAAGTGCTGGTGATGACATTAATGCTTTCTTCAAGGTTTTAAAAGCTTCATCTTGCTCGGGTCCCCACTCTAGTGGTGACTTCTCTTCTCCTTTGGTGGCTTCATATAGTGGTTTAACAATCTGAGCAAAGTTAGGTATCCATATCCGGCAGTATCCTGCTGCTCCCAGAAAGGCTCTGACTTGCTTCCTGGTGGTTGGGGTTTGGATACTACACACGGCTTCTTTCCTTTCTGGTCCTAATTGTCGGCTTCCTTTGGTCAGCCGGAAACCCAAATACTTCACTTCTGTTTGGCATAGCTGTGCTTTTGCTCTGGAAACTTTGTATCCAGCTTCATCTAATAGTTGTAAAAGATCATTTGTGGCTTGTACACATTCACTCTCTGATGTGGTGGCTACCAATAGGTCATCCACATACTGAAGAAGCACTCTTTTCTCAGGAGTTACAGGATAACTTGAGAGATCTTGGTTTAGTGCAGCACTAAAGATGGTGGGTGAGTTCTTGAATCCTTGAGGCAATCGTGTCCAGGTAAGTTGGCCCCGTCTTCCTGAGACAGGGTCCTGCCATTCAAAGGCAAACAACAATTGGCTACTCGGGGCTAATCGTATACAGAAGAATGCATCTTTCAAATCCAGGACAGTAAAATGGGTAGCTTCAGCAGATATCAGTCCTAAAAGTGTATAAGGATTTGGCACGACTGGATGTATGGTTTCAACCGCTTCATTCACTCTCCTTAGATCTTGCACTGGGCGGTAGTCATCTGTCCCAGGTTTCTTAACTGGCAGAAGAGGTGTATTGCAAGGTGATTGACATACTCTGAGAAGGCCATACTCCAGTAACCTTAATAAATGGCGGTGAATGCCCTCAATTGCTGGCCTTGGGAGTGGGTATTGTTTGACATGTACTGGTTCTGCTCCAGGTTTAAGGGTCACAATTACTGGGGCTATGTGCTTAGCTAGGCCTGGTGGGTTACCTTCTGCCCATACTCCAGGAGGAGCCATAATGTTCTTTAGTAAACTAACATTGGTATCAGGAGCTGGCTTAGTACTGTAATATCTCCACTCTTCTTCTCGGGGAACAGTAAGCACCATTAATCCTGCAGGCTTCGAATTCACAGTCATTTGCATTTCTCCTTTCTCAGTAAAGGATATTTGGGCCTGCAGTTTGGCTAGCATATCTCGTCCCAGTAGTGGCACTGGACACTCAGGCATGTAAAGGAATTGGTGCGCTATTTGCTGTCCTCCTAGCTCACATATGCAGTTTTGCAGAAAAGACTTGGTGGCTCTGGCACCAGTTGCTCCCATAATAGTGACTGCTCTTGTGGACAAAGGAGCTATTTGCTTATCTACTACAGAATGTTCTGCTCCAGTATCAACCATAAAGTCCATAAATTGGTCCCCTATCTTTAAGCAGACCATAGGCTCCTGGGGACCTAAGGCAAATTCGGAGCCCGGTCTGTCCTAATCTGCTTCATCTATATCATAGTCCGTTGCGGTTGCAACTCCTTCTATGGCCTCCTCTCTTTCCCGTTGGAAATGTACTCGATTTGTTCCTCTGCGATTCTGTGATCGGCCTCTCTCCCTCTCTCTCCGAGGGGCGTTCTCTTCTTCTTCGTGTGAGGCGTCTTCGAGTTGCGGGCATGCGTTCCTCCAATGTCCTTCTTCCTTGCAATAAGCGCATTGATTCACGCCTAATGTGGGCCGGCTATCTCCTCGGCCCCTCCCTCTGCCTCTGCTCCTTCGGTTAGGGACACCTCCCCTTCTCTGTTCAACTATAGCGGCAGCCAAAAGATCGGCTTTCTTCTTCATTTTACGATCACTTTCTTTCTGTCTTTCATTATCACGATTCACATACACCTTTTGAGCGACGTTCATTAACTGAGATGTGTTCATGCCCGCAAACCCATCTAATTTCTGTAGTTTACGTCTAATGTCTGGTTGAGACTGGCTGACAAAAGCGGCATTCACCATGCACAGACTCTCTGGTTCAGCTGGGTCATAGGGCGTGTACATTCTGTATGCTTCTGTTAATCTCTCATAGAATACTGCTGGGCTTTCATCTGCGCCCTGAATAACTTTGGCTATCTTGGAAAGGTTCATGGCTTTCTGGCCCCCCTTTCGCAGACCTTGTAAGAGGCCTTGGCGAAACCGAGCTAGGGCTCTAGATCCTATATCGGTGTTTGGATCCCACCGAGGATCTTCATTAGGAAATTCTTTCTTTGCTGCTTCGCGATTATCTATTCCTCCTCCTCCCTCTGCTAAAGGATTTTCTGCTAACCAATTGACAGCTGCTTGCATAATTCTCGTCCGCTCCTCAGTAGTAAATAAAGTAGACAGGAGTTGACGGCAATCTGACCAAGTAGGCTGGTGGGTTTGTATAATTGTATTCATTAACTCTGTTAATTCTTGGGGCTTGTCAGTGTAAGAGGCATAATGCGTTTTCCAATTCAACAAATCAGTAGTGGAGAAAGGCACATAAACTAAACTTGTGGGTCCCGCTACTATCTGGTTATCTTCGTTCCTCACGGGCATTCCCGGGACCTGCCGCAGTGGCAATAATTTCTTGGTTGGGCCTCTCTTCCTCAAATTATGCTTAGTCTGGGAACTCTCGCTTGCAGCAGATGAGCCTGCACTGGCAGCTGATTTTACACTGTCAGTCTCATACTGGGAAGACGATTCTTCTTCAACTTCATGTTCTGACTCAAAGTTTTCCTCAGTCTCAAGCTGATCGGCCTCTTCAGGGGGCGAATCAGCTGGCTGAGCTACTGGCGGGTCAGGGGTTGGAATTTTCCGGTCCCGGGGGGCTGCCGCGGGACGCGGTGGTACTCTTACTGGGCGCTGAGCTAGGGGCTGTCTGGTTACAACTTCCGGGGACTCGGGATCAACATGAATAGGCTTCTTAACTATCCCTGTCTTCTGTGTCTGTTCTGTCAGTGCTACCATTATTCTGCACTGTTCTTCATAGCAGCGCCGGGCCCAAGGGGGCGGGCTTTCACAAATACTTAACCAGGAATCTATATAGGGAAACTGATCGGGGTGCGCTACTCGCACCTTCTGATAAATTGACTGTATGATTCCTATGGCAAATGTTCCATCTCGGGGCCACATAGGATCTAATGCAGGCCACTCCCTAGTACACAGCACTTGTAATCGTGACGCAGTCATTTTCACCCCATAATCTCCTGAATATCCTTTATTAAAATACTTAATCATACATTCTAATGGAGTGTGCATCGTAGACCCTGCCCCTCCCATATCGATGTGTGCGCGCAGCAACAAACAGAAGGGAAAAGGAGGGCGGACCGTGGGTATGGGGTCCTCACGGCCCTAGAAACATTCAAGGGAGACAAAAAACAGGACAAGACGACGGTCGCTTCCTCCTTTTTACGACCTGGACGCGGTCGCCCGGCCAGGAACTGCGTTACTCAGGAGTCCGCCTTCGCTTGGTCTGTGTCACCAGACCTCTCAATCACACTTCATTCACACAATCATGCTAGCAACGTATCCCAAAAAAAACAATCCTGTCTCTTCTGACTAGGCTATACCAAATTCGTACCAAGAAGACGGTAGGTTCACCTCGCGAATACACTATGCAAGGTTAATTGGACCGCCTTGAGAGGTGATCAAGCTCTCTTACCAAAATTCACAAGTTCACAAGTTTCAAGCTGCAGTTCTGACTCATCTGTCTAAACATTTCCCAAATCTATACTCACCAGATCCGGTCCCCGCTCCCAAGCAAGCGCATGAGTTGGACCTCGGACTCCCCTCACGGGTTCGAGGTGTTGGTTCCGACCGGGTCCGGCACCCGCCGAGGCCTGGCACAGCTCCCTCCGATGCAACGGGACCGGTGGCACCTGGGAGCCGAGCCCACGTCTGGAGGGCACGAGCCCGGCAGGACCAAACCTATAGAGGCGGAAAGTCGTGGTATATCAACCCATATACCCTCTACTAACCACACCTTCCCGGCCAACGCACCAAGAATATGTAGCGGCAGAGCGCAAACAAACCAATAATACCATGAGTCTGTTCAGAAGGTCCAAATCATTTATTGTGCACAAGACTCAAGCAGAATCACATTCAAAATGGCTGAGCAATGGCTGTTAGTATAACAACAACTTTTATACTGTTCTTTTCCATTCTAGACATAGGCAAACTTTTCATTGGTCCCAGTAACCCCTTTCGCCCCATCTATTGGTCCCGGTACCTTTATGTAGTTATCCAATGAGGACCTTGGTCTGGGCTCAGCACCTGTTTCCCCCCCTTACAGCCCTCATTACAATGGTCAGTTCTTAGGCTCTTGATACATTTCTCCTCCAAGGTCACTAGCTGGCTGGAATATGTACGAAAGCTGGGCACTGTAACCTTTCTTTCAACAGAGTTAATTAATTCCATAGAAGCTTCTCACATTCTTATCAGTACCAATTAAAGCAGTTTTTCTATTTCTCCTAAGTTTCGATTCTGCTTAGCTATGCTTGATTATGCTTAGTTAAGTTTCGCTTCTATGGGGCAGCATTCAAAGGGTTTTTCATTTCTCCGGGCCTAACCAGGGAGGGAGGAGTAGCCTAGTGGTTGGGGCAAGGTACTTCAGGCCAGAAGGTCAGGAATTCAAATCCCACTAGAGGACAGCAACCTTGGGCCGGAAGGACTGGGGTTTCTAGTCCCACAGGTGCTCCTTGTGGTCTTGGGCAAGCCACTTAACCCTTCATTGCCCATGTTCCCTGTAAGTATTAGTGTATGTGTCTCATATCCCCGCGTGTTAAATGTATCTCCCAATTGTGTTGTGACCACTTTGATTGAAGGATAAGGCGGTATACAAAACTGTCTAAATAAATAAATAAAAATAAACCACAGGCTTCCTTTACAGTCAAGCTGCTTAGGCCTGTCTGTTTAGTTCGAGCAGCATGAATCATAGGCCTTCGCCTACCACAATATCTGCTGTCTTTTGTTTTGTACAATATAGGGGGAAATGCATGTCTTTCTGTTTCTCTGGTGTTGCACTGCATGCAGCATCTGGCTTTCTGAGGTTTGAGTTTAATTTTTGTCAACATATTTCTATTTTCACTTTGTGGTCACTTATTGGTGAAGGCCTATCTATATTGTGTGTGCATGTGTGTGTGTGTGACCAAGACTGAGCATTCTGTTAACATGGAATTTCTGTTTAAGAATGTGTAGTAATCTGACTTGTTCAGCTTTCCTAATAGGTTTATTGATGTTTAAGGGCACACTGCAATATTTACGGTGCTGCCTTTTTCTAGGTAGCGTCCAGGGGTGGCTCAAGGCAACCTGCTGCCTGAGGCAAAGGATGAGATGGTGCTGCCCCCCCCCCCCCCACCCCCAGGAGAGGGGGGGAATCTTTCTCAAAACTCCAGTCAGGGACTGAACCAAACAAAAAAGCTGATTAGATAATGGAGCAAATGCAAGATGTTCACACATCAAGGAACTAAAAGAAAGAGCAAGAACCACAGCAGTTTATAACTCTAAATTATAATTCATTTGTATTTTCTTGTTATAAACTGTGTTATGGTGCTTGCTTTTTCTTTTTGAACATATATTTTGCATTCACAGAATCCCCTCCTCAACAATGGATGCAGAGCAGAGGTAGGACATTCACCCACAGAACTGAATACACTGTATATTAAAAAAAAAAATGTGATTCTGGTCATCTCATCAACAACAAACATTCTCCAGTACCAGGCATATTGGGAACTAATATAAAACCCTGCTAAAGTCACTGAAAATCTGCAAGGCCAAATCTATCATAGCATACCAGCATACACTTCCAAAACTCATACAATAAGGGGCTTACCCAGAAAAAAGCAGCCTATAAATACTGCAATGGGCCCCAAAACATCCATACACCTATTTGAAAAGCTGTATATGTCAAATTACTATAGTACAGATCCCTACATACAAACACCATGTTAACAGAACACCTGGCCTTGGTAACACACTCAGAACAGACCCTCACCAAGTACAGAATAAGTGACCATAACCTAAAGCAAAAATAAAAATATGTAGACAAAAATTAAAATGAAACCCCAAGAAACCAGACTCCATATGCGACGCAACATCAGATAAGAGATGCAGTTCCCCATACTGTGTGAAATATAAATAGCGTAAAGTCCAATCACTAAATTGAAAATAAAACTATTTTTTTCTACCTTTGTTGTCTGATGATTTTTGATCATGTTAGTCCGGATTTGAGGTTTCTGTTTTCCTCTGTCTTCTCTTAGTTCTTTTTCTATGGTCTATAGTCCATCTGCCATTTCTTGTCTCTCCTTTTGCTTTCTTCATTTTCTTCCATCAGCCTTTTTCCAGTCCCAGTAACTCTCCCCAGTATCAGCATCCTTTACAGCCTCCCCTCCCAATACCTTCCAGTGCCAACCCCCTTGCATTCCCAGTACCGCCACTGGTGTCTATTCCCTTCCAGTCCCCCTCCTTCTCCACTGTCCAGCCCCTTCTAGTCAAATTACCATCCCAGGTATCCGCGAACTTCCAGTCCCAGTGCCCCCTCCCATGTCAGTTCCCTTCCATTCACCCTCTCCTCTGTCCATCCGCCTTCCAGTGCCATATCCAGGTGTCAGTTTTCTTCCAGCACCCACCTTCCCTCCAGCCCCCTCCTTCCCCTCTTTTCCACTCCCTTCCAACCCCCATGTCAGCTCCCATCCAGCCCTCACCTTCCCCCCTGTCAGTTCTCTTCCAACCCCCATCCTATTACCCAGCCACCTTTCAGTCCCATCTCCAAGTGTCTGTCCCTTCCAACTCTTCCCCATGTCTGCTCCCTTCCAGCTCCCTCCACGTCTGCTCCCTTCCAGCTCCTCCCCATGTCTGCTCCCTTCTATCTCTCCCGTATATCTTCTCCCTTCCAGCTCCCCTATGTCTGCTCTGCTCCCCTCTAGCTCCCCCCGATTTCTGCTCCCTTCCAGCCCCACTGTCTGCTCCCTTCTAGCTCCCCCCAAATGTCTGCTCCCTTTCAGCTCTCCCCTATGTATGCTCCCATCTAGCTCCCCCCATGTCTGCTCCTGTCCAGCTCCCCCCATGTCTACTCTGCTCCCTTCCAGCTCCCCCCATGTGTGCTCCCATCCAGCTCTCCTGTATATCTTCTCCCTTCCACTTCCCCCCCCCATGTCTGCTCCCTTCCAGCTCCCCCCATGTCTGCTCCCTTCCAGCTCCCCCCCCCATGTCTACTCTGCTCCCTTCCAGCTCTCTCCCATACTTATTCTTGCCATTAGAAACTCCGTGACCCAGCAGTTTAAAAGTTAGTAGAGCCGCGGGAACAGAGAAATGTTCCCGCAGCTGCTTTCTTTTTTGAAGCGGCGGGTGGCCGGTGATGGCGACAGCAATGGTGACAGTGATCCCCCCCCCCCCATGCTCCCGCTGGTACCCTCCTGCTGCGCTTAACCAGCATACCGAGTAGCGCCGGCCCAACTGGAAGCCCCATTGACTGCTCTGCTTTCCTGATATGTTGGGTACAAGGGATGGTTCTATCATTAGGCAGTTTCTAGGGAGCGGCAAATCAGAAATAAACACACCCGGAGTGCCGCCCCCTAGAAACTGCCGCCTGAGGCCACCGCCTCAGTTGGCCTAATGATAGAACCGCCCCTTCTGGTGGGTGCGGTCATTTAAATGGCTCTTTAAGCTGATTTTAAGCTGATTTATTGGGCCCAAAGTGGGAGAACCTTTAGATCACGTTTTCACCTAAGATCCTCTCACATGATCTCAAGAAATCATTTCTAGTTGAAATAAATGACTGCTTCTTGGAGCAACTGGTTCATGAACTGACAAGAGGGGAAGCCAACTTGGACCTAGTCCTTAGTGGAATACAAGATCTGGTGCAAGAGATAAGGATGTTGGGGCCACTTAGTAATAGTGATCATAGCATGATCGATTTTGATTTAATAAGTTTGAGGAAGGACAGCAAGGAAATACACAGAACTACCTTTTAACTTTCAAAAGGGAGACTATGATAAAATGAGGAAAATAACTAAAAGGAGCAGCTGCAAAGGTTAAAGATTTACATCAAGCACCAGTGTTGTTTAAAAATATTATCTTGGAAGCCCAGACCAGCTGTATTCCACACTTTAAGAAATGTGTAAGCAAGTCCAAAAAACTACCAGCATGGTTTAAAGGTGAGGTCAGAGAGGCTGTTGTTGCCAAAAAAGCATCTTTCAGGAAATGGAAAAAGGAGCCAAATGATAAAAACTGGAAACAACATAAGCACTGGCAAGTTAGATACAAGGCACTGATAAGGCAAGAAAAGAGAGAATTTGAAAAAAAGCTTACTGTGGAAGCAAAAATATTAAAATCCTTTTCAAGTACATTTGTAGTAAAAAACCTACGAGAGAGTCAGTTGGACCATTAGATGATAGAAGGGTAAGATAGGCACTAAGAGGGGACAAGGCCATAGCGGAGAGACTGAATGAATTCTTTGCTTTGGTTTTTACAGAAGAAGATGTAGGGAAGTTACCCATGACTGAAATAGTATTTAAAGCTGATGCAGAAGAATTAAAAGAAATATCGATAAATCTGGAAGATGTATTACAACTATTTGATAAACTGAAGAGTAGCAAATCACCAGGACCAGACGGTATACATCCAAGGGTGTTGAAAGAACTAAAATATGAGATTGCAGACCTACTATTACTAATCAGCGAACTATCATTAAAATCATCAGTAATACCTGAAGATTGGAGGATGGCCAATGTAATGCCAATTTCTAAAAAGGGTTCCAGGAATGATCTAGGAAACTACAGACCGGTGAGCTTGACATTCATACCAGGAGAAATGGTAGAAACCATTATTAAGAACAAAATTTCTGAACATGTAGTTATGGTTTAATGGAAGAAAGCCAACATGGCTATAGCCAAGGAAGGTCTTGTCTTACTAATCCATTATATTTTTTTGAAGGGGTAAATAAATAGACAAAGATGGATCAGTCGATGAAGTGTATCTGGATTTTCAGAAAGCATTGGACAAGGTCCCTCATAAGAGATTCTTGGCAAAATTAAAAAGTCATGGGATAGGAGGCAGTGTACTATTGTGGATCAGGAACTGGTTAAAATTTATTTATTTATAGTTTTTTCTATACTGCACTATTTGCCATCAGCGCGGTTCACAGGTAACAAAGATTGTGCGATGGGGAAGGATAGAAAGTAGAGAGTAGGGCTGAATGGCTAATTTTCCCAATGGAGAAAGGTGAACAGTTGAGTACCCCAGGGATATGTGCTGGGTTTGATGCTTTTTAACATTTTCGTAAATGACCTGGAAATGGGAATAACGAATGAGGTAATCAAATTTGCAGATGACACAAAATTATTCAAAGTTGTTAAAACCCGAGAGGATTGTGAAAAATTGCAAGAGGACCTTAATAAATTGGAAGACTGGACGTTCAAATAGCAGATGAAATTTAATGTGGACAAGTGCAAAGTTATGCATCTAGGAAAGAACAACCCAAACTATGGTTACACGATGCAAAGGTCCACATCAGGATCCACCACCCAGAAAAAAGATTTAGGCATCATCACGGATAAGATGTTGAAACCCTCTGTCCAGTGTGCAGTGTTGGGCAAGAAAGCAAATAGAATAAAGGAAAGGAATAGAGAATAAAACAAAGGACATTTTAATGCTTCTGTATTGTTCCATGGTGCTACTGCACCTCAAATATTGTGTGCAATTCTGGTCGCTGTAACTTAAAAAGAATATAGCAGAATTACAAAAGGTACAGAGAAGAGCCGCCAAAATGTTAAAGAGGATGGAAGGATACCCCTATGAAGAGAGGCTAAAAATGTTAGAGGTCTTTAACCTGGAAGAGAGACAGCTAAGGGGTGATTTGATAGAGGCATATAAATTAATGAATAGAGTGGAACAGGTAAACGTTGATCAATTGTTTATGCCATCAAAATGTAGAAAGACTAGGGGACATGCAATGAAGCTACAGTGTAACCCATATAAGACTAATAAGAGAAATATTTTTTCACTCAACACGTAATAAAACTCTGGAATTCGTTACCGGAGGATGTAGTAAAAGCTGTTAGTGTAGTTGGGTTTAAAAAATATTTGGACAAGTTCCTGGAGGAAAGGTCCATAAACCATTATTAAAAGGGATCCGAGAAATCCACTATTTGTCCCAATAGAACAGGGGTTCTCAACCCTGTCCTCGGGACCCACCTAGCCAGTCGGGTTTTCAGGATAACCACAATGAATATGTATGAGAGAGATTTGCATACACTGCCTCCATTATATGCAAATGTCTCCATGCATCCTGAAAACCCGACTGGCTAGGTGGGTCCCGAGGACAGGGTTGAGAACCCCTGCAATAGAAGCATTGTGGAACCTGTGTCTTCTGGGGAAACTGCTAGGTACTTGTGACCTAGCTTGCCACGTGTTGAAAACAAGATACTGGGCTTGATGGACCTTGGTCTGATCCAGTATGGCATATCTTATGTTCTTATGTCAAATATGCTCCATCCATTCATTTTTTACCCCTTTGGACTTAACTACTTTAATCCTGACCTTAGTTATCAGCCATCTGGATTATTGTAATATCATTTAATCTGGCCTCCCTGAGCTTGAGATCAGATGATTGTAAACTGTCCAAAATACTGTTCTTCATGTGCTGGCTTACGCATCAAAATTTGACTACAACACCCCCTTCTTCTTACAAAAATCACTAGTTGCCCATTTCCTCTCGTATACAATTTAAAGTCCTAACTTTGCATTCCAGTTTACCTTTATACCTCTCCTCCCTTCTGACTCCTCTAGCCCCCACTCATTCTCTCCATACCTTCCATGCTAATTGACTTTATCTTCCCTCCATAACTCATGTAAGATACTACTCAACTCAGTCGTCTGCTTTCTATATCCCCTATCTCTATAACAATCCGTCCCTGACCTCTGTCTGAAACCCACATATGTTCATTTCATATCTGTCTTGAAAACTCATCTCTTTCAGCAGACCTTCAACCTTTCCAGCTAGCAAGCCCAGACAGGTCTGCTTATATCCACTCTTCTTCCCTTTTCCCCACTCCTTTCCTTTGTCTTGTGTTTATTTTCTCTACTTTACTGTCGTTATTGGATTTACTTTCTAAATTTTAATTATTTTAATTCATTTTTTTAAATCACTTTGATTTGTTTTGAAAGGCATTATAGCAAATTTTAAATAAACCATAAACCATAAAGCATAGGAAGAAGCAAGGTGTGTTTAGGCAGAATATGGGAAGGATGTAGGCAATGGGAAAGTAAAGAAGGGTGTGAGGGGGACTGTGTAAAGAAGAAGAGGGGTGAGGGTATGAGGAGATGACCCTGTGCTATAACTCTTCTCACTGTCATGTTTTCTACTTTCACAAACAGCTAAGAACCCTTCAATGCTTGCTATTCAGTCCATAATGTCCAGCTATTTACAGTATATTGTTTCTGTTTGGTAGAAAAGAGAATATTGCAGTTTTGTTTACAGCTGAAAGCAGAAAATGCACTTTTGTTCAGTCTTTACTGCCTGGATATAAGCAACAAGAAATGGATCTACTCTTCGGGATCCTACCAGCTTCTTCTGAACTGGATTGATGATTGTTAGGAACAGGTTCCTGAGCTTGATGGGCTTTTGGTCTGACCCAGTATGGCCTTTTCCATGTTCATATGTTGTGTTTCTTTTATAATTTAATTTAACAACAACACTTACATTCCACTTTTACAACATCCAAAGATATAAAAAGAAGATTACAAAAATTAATGTATGAACATTTCACTTAAGTACAGTTAAAAACTTATCCATAACCATGTTTTTAAAACTTTTTGAAATTGAACATAATCCTTAAGATCCCTAATGGCATCAAGTAATTCATTCCACAATTTTGGAAGCACCCCTGAGAAACACCTTTCTCTAACCCTCTTTTGTCAAAAAGCAGAAGCCGAAGCCAGTGTCAGTATACAATGAGTCACTGAACGTAGCCTATGTGCCTATAAAATAAATAGTTAAATAAATAAAATAGCCTATTCAAAAGCACCCCTCTCCAACACAAACATACACATGAACACAAACACACGCATGTTCAAAGAAAGGAGTGATATTGTGCATAAATGTGCCAGTAGAAGTCAGCACATGGGAGTGTACTTTATAAAACTCTGTCCTTGCTCTGCCTTTATTCATCCCTTGGGACACCACTGCAAATACTGTAAGAAAACAGGTGCTATATTTTCTGAGCACCTACATGTATGCGTCTAAGTGCAGGTGGAAATTTTATAAGAACCTACTTGAGCATGTAAAATACCATTCTAAACTCTCGGGTCACTTATAAAATAACCCCTTAAGCTATCAAAAATTAGAAACAGAAACATGCAGACCAAAACTGAAATGGAAACCCTAACAGGCCAGACTCTGTATGCCGTGCGACACTGGAGAAAGAGAAGCAGAAATTTATTTCTCCTGTACTATGCCTTTCTTATATCTTTACATTTAGCACATTTCCCAAAGCTGACAGACAATAAAAGACTTTCCACAAAATAATGAACTAGAAAGCTTAATATAATCCTGGGGGAGACATGAGAAGCGGTCATAACTATAGAAGCAGAATATGCTGTATCCTAACACCAGTCCAGAAACGTAATATGACCACTGGCAATACTGAACATTGCAAAAATAATTATAGGTTTCTAGTAATTTGTAATTCTTTTCTTTTACTTTATGTATTACTTTGGCAACATGTACAAATTGTCATGGCAATGAAGATTCTTGAATCTAAACTTAAATTACTGGGATAGTAGCGATGGGGTTTGCATAGCTGTTGCTGGTAAAGACTGCGGCCTTTACTGGTTTTCACCTTTCAAATACACTGATGGTAGTAGTTGCACTATTATCATGCTCATTTTTTTTTTACTATGCATGAACACTTGGGTTTTCCCCATTGACCCTAAGGATGTTTTGCAGGTAGTATGGAAATCAAGTAGGCTGCTTACTGCAGTGTAGGCAAGTGTTTTGGGCTCTTTGTTTTTAGTTGGCATTACTGTCACATCCTGTGCACTTTCCCTGCCTTTTGCTATAGTGGACCAATACCCAAGTGACTTGCATGCTGGAAATGCGATAATCAGAGTCATGCAGGGTGTAATGAGACTGTTCTTCCATTCCACAGCTCAACACTGAGCAGGCCCCACATGATTCATTATATGTTCATTTTTTGCCACATTTGCAGCTAATTGACCTTCAGGGTAGCCTCCACTCAGGCAATGTCTAGATATTTTAAAATGTATTGTCTCTTTTTGAATGGGTATTCACTTCAAGCTACTTTTCCCTCTCGGATTAAATGAATTGACCATATGTGTTTAAACTATTGAGAAATTCTGCTATTTAGACACCTATATGTTATGGGGTAGATTCTGACCCACGTTTAGCATGGATATATGTCCCAGTTGGACGTATATCCCCCTCTAAATACCTGGGTCATATTCCAGCCAAAGAGCTCCCCACATGTACAGCAGAGATGTGTGAGGAACTCTGTATGAGGGTGGGAGGGGGTGGGCCAAGGGAGGAATGAGGGCGAGCTGGAGACATGACCCTGAACCCGGACATACAGGTCCTATTCCAGTGACGGCCCTGTATGTCCGGGCTGGGGGACTTATTCCACCTCGGAGGTGGAATAAGTCCCCCCCCCCCCCGAAGGCAGAGGACAGCCATGCCGGGACCCCAGGACGCAGGTGAGCAGTGGAGGGGGTTCCTCACAGCCCGATCCTGGCCTCGGAAGGCCAGATCAGGGGTTGGGCGGTGGGTAACAGGATATTTCTTGCAGTGCAGGCGATTGGAGCTCCTGCATGGAGCCGCTGAGCCATGGCAAGGGATGCTATGGAACCGTGGCTCCATGCAGGAGCCTGGCTGGGCTAGCCGGGACGTGCCTGGACGTCCAGAGGCATGGAATTGGGACATGTCCAGGACATCCAGGCCCTATACCCCAATTCTGCTCCCGCAGGGCAGTCTAGCTCCTGCAGGATCAGAACTGGGTGCATATCCAGGCCATCCAAATTTCTGGATGTCCGGACGGCCCAGACGTTCCCCGTCAGAAATAGCCTCCACGGGGTCAATTTTCAAAGGAACTTATACTATATGTTCACAGATGACCGGTGAACATGTAACTGTGCTATCCATGTATTTTCAAAGGCTATATGGATTGCGTTGGGCCAAAAATCCCTCTAACCAACCTGTACAGTGAAGAGACAGAAGAAGGGAGGTGTGAGGGAAGAGCTGCAAAATCATTGCATCAATATTTCAAAAGCAGCTATACTGCATTGTGGTAGGCTATGGCCTATATAATAGCTTGTACATGTATGAGCCTGCAAGCTATGCCGGAGTCCCCATCCCCACTGCTAGAAATAGTAATGCTGAGAAAGACCAAAGTCAGTGAAGGCTGAGGATCTGCCTTAAACCGCTCTAAACTGTTTTTGATAAGTTTGTATTAATCCTTTATTCCATGCTTTTATGCTGATGCAATGACCTTGTAGCAGGAATGTATTATGTCTAGAAACTGAGCCTGTGTTAGCATAGCCGGAGAAGGGGGAACAGGGCCCAGTGAGGGGGTCCCCGATTGGATAGGTGCAGGGTGCGTTGGGACCAATAGAAAGTCTGCCTGTATCAAACTGTGAAGCTTGTATATAAGGAAGTTGTTCCTGTTCGCCATTGCTCAGTCCTTTGATGCTTGGTCCTTGTGCACAATAAATTGGTTTGGATCCTTGAACTGACTCCGGGTATTATTTATTGCATGCTATCAGTGCTGCCCCATGTCTTGGTGCGTTGTCCGGGAAATGTGAGTAGTGTGATGGTATTCACGTAGATATACCACGACTTCTCGCCTCACAAGGTTTTGTCCGGCCTGGAGCTGCCCCTGGCTGATTGCAGGAGGGCCTTCGGCGCCACCCATCCTCTTGTATCGGGGAGGGCTCCTCCTTGCCTCCGCTGGTGGCCAGTTCCGGCCGGCCTACACCTCGAACCTGAGGGGAGTCCAGGATCCAACCCATGATCCGGTGAGTAGAACTGTTCTGCTAATCAGTCAGTCTGTCAGTCAGTCTGGATTCTGGAATAAGCGCTTGAGAGTCTGATCACCTCTCTCGGGGTGGTCCTAGTAAGTCTCAGAAAGTCTTAAAGGTATAAGCAGAGACTGAACCCACCCAACCCCCCAGTCAGTCAGGTTTTTTGGGAACGTCTGGATTTTATTCTGTCTTGAATGTCTGTGTGTGTGAATGTGGTCTTGAATACAGACCAAGCGAGGTGCTGCCTCCTGACTAGTGCAGGTCGCAAGAAAGGCGAAAGTGTTTGGTGGTGATTTTCTTAGTGTCTGTTGTTTTTACCGATTAAGGAAAAGTATTACAGTAGAATCTCATCTCAGGAGTCTTTACAAAGACAGCTGTCTCACTGATGTTACGTGAGTCTCAAACCTTTTTCCGCAGCCCCTTTCTCCCTCTTTACTTGCGCCCCCAGACTTACCAGCTGTCCCTAATTACCACCTTCAGGCCATCCCACAACCCCCCCTTGGACACCTCCCCATTATCATTCAACCAAATATATTCCTTTATACTGTCCTTAAGTTTCCCTATGTACCTCTCCTCCTCAAGTAGGGAGTCATTAAGTTTCCAGAATTTTAAACTATCATCTGTTGTACCCATATCAAACTTTACACTCACTGGGGCATGATCTGACCAGGTGATTAAGCCATGCTCCACTTCTTTTACCCTTTCCACCCATTGTCCACCCCCCCCCCCCCCCAAATCATATCTAACCTACTATAAGTTCCATGTACTGGAGAGTAAAACGTGTACTTCCGCTCTCCCGGGTGCCAGCTTCTCCAGACATCCACCAATCCTAATCTCTCCCGCATTTTATGCAAACTATGCCTGTCCCCTCGGCCTCCTCCCCCTGCCCCCCACTTGTGTCCAATCGGGGGTTGCATGTCAGATTAAAATCCCCTCCCAGGATTATGGGGGTGCTTCCAAATCCCTCCAGTTCCTTCAAAATTTGCCCATACGCCTCCCCCTGCTTCTCATTTGATCCATATAAGCTGATCACCCACACCTCTTCCCGCTCTATTTGCAAAAGTACCCCCACCCATCTACCTTCTTTCCCCCTACAAGTACTCTTTACCATATGCTGATATTCACCTCCCACCAATATCCCTACCCCCCCCCCCCTTTCCTGGAATTTGCTCTCTGTCCCACTAGAATTACCTTAGGATACTGTCTGAGACTCCAGTAGATATTCCTGCCCCACCCTCAGGTGTGTTTCTTGTATACACAGAATATCCGCACCTAAAGTCCTACCCTCCCACTCCACCATGTTCCGCTTCTGCCTCGTGCGCAATTCCTTTACATTCAATGTCGCAATTGTTAACATTTTCCTCCTCTGACCCGCCTTCCCTGGCCCTCCCCTCCCTTCCTTTCACTACCCCTCGCTCCCCGAGCTCCCGCCCGACTCTCCCAGTTACCCCTCCTCCTCCCCCATCGACTCACCCTTCTACTCGTCCCTGCTTCCAATGCCTCCCCCCGCCTCCCCATCCCCTGATCCCCCTTCCCCTACCTCCCTCCCCACCCCCCCTTATCCTCTTTCACTTCCAGAGGATACACCAGGAGTAGTGCGCCCCCTACCTCCCCTAACCCTATGCTTCTCATTTCCCCCCTTCCCTACCCTGCCCCATTCTTCTTCTCCTGCCCTCCATTTCCCAACCAGCCCATATTCAGAACCACCCCCCTCCTCACCCAACTCTTCTTCTTAACCCCTTCCTCCTCCATTCCACTCCTCACCCCTTCACCCTCCATCTCCCTCCCGCTTCCCCACCCAAGTCCCACCCCAAGCATTCACATATATAACTCACGCAGCATCCCCATTCTCCCACTCCCCACCCCACTCCCTCCCTTCCTCCCCACCCTACCCCTCCCAAGCATATGGAGGTTAATCCACTCCTCCACCTCCCCCACAATAGATATCCAACATATTATCAGTCCTTAGGTTCCTCCCTCGATCTGGTCGTCCCGCAGCTCGTGCCCGATTGGCCGAGTGGTCCTCCTCTCCATGCTGTCTTCTCGCTGCTGCTGTCTCCTCCATGTCGGTGAACCTGTGCCCCCAGATCCTTCCTGGGTCCGCAGCCCCGCTTCTCGTAGGACCCCCGTCGCCTCCTTTGGTGACTGCATCCGCCATGTCCACCCTTTGAGGGTAAACAATATTCCAAATGGATGCAGCCATCGGTACTTAAATTCTGCTTTCCTCAGCAAATGTGTCATTGGTTGCATTGCCCTCCTCCTCTGCAATGTGCCAGCGGATAAGTCCTCATATATATGCACCGTGTAGCCCTGCCACATAAGGGCTCCAACACCTCTCATTTTGTTGACAATTTTCTCCTTCATTTTATATCTTGCCAGACAAATTATGATGTCTCTAGGCTTGTTCTCTACTGGCGGCCCCAGTGCTCTGTGCGCCCTTTCAAGTTGTAGGTCCCCAGCCGCCACCTCCTCTCCTCCTTTCTGTAACACTTCTAGGCACACAGACACCGCCACCTTTTCACTATCCTGAAATTCTTTCTCCTCTGGGATCCCCCGGATTCTCAGGTTATTGTGGCGCGATCGATTCTCCAAATCCTCCAGCTTGTAAAGTAGGGCCTCCTGCTGAGCGCTGAGCTTTACACCTCTCTGTGACCCTTCTTCCTGCAGCTGCTCAAGTTCTTGCAGCCTACTTTCGTGGTCCCCCATCCGGCACACCAGCTCTCTGATTTCTTCCTTCAAGGGCCCCAAGAGCTCATTGAGTTCACTTTTCACTGACTTCACTTCTTTTTTAATTTTGAGGAACCACTCTCTGAGCTCCGCTCTAGTAATATTTTGTGGAAGGCCTGTTGCTGGTGTCTTCTCACTCCCCATCTCCTCGTCCACCACCCGCTCTGCCGTGCCTCTTTGGTGAGGTTTATTCTCACTTTGCCCAATGTCACTCTTCCCTGCTTGCGGTCCCGAGTATACATACTCTCTGAGATCTGACGCTTTCCTTCTCGTGGTCATCACTGCACCGTCGCTTCCCACCGTTATTTCACTTCTCTGCTTGCTTACAATCCCTCACACTCTGTATCAAGTCACAGTGCTTCTCCACACTTCCTCGTTGACTAAATTGTAAGCTCTAATAATTAGGAATTGATTCTTTTATATCTATGCAGCTCTACTTACAGCCAATAGCGCCACTCACATGCTCAGTAGTAGTGTATTGCTCAAATTATCCTACTTTCCTCAGCATTCCTCTCTGCTGTCTTCTGCGTTAATTTTGGATTTCCTTCAGTCCTTTTATTTTAATTTTATTGGCCTCTGCCGGCGCCCCAGCCTTCCACAGTTCTGCTTCTGCTGCTCTACTTGCCTCTGTCACCTTCGTTCCCCACTCATGCTGCCGTTTTCCAGACCAAGTGGCCGTCTAGCGCCATTTTCAGCTGCCTTCTCTGTGCCTCCTTCCTTCTTTTCACCACTCTCTCCGCACCTCCACACTCTGCTCACCCCCGTTTATGCTGCTCTCTTTCCAGCGCTCCTCCGGAGGCCTCCTCCGCTCCGCTCCTACTCTCCCCTTCTCCGCTCCTACTCTCCCCTTCTCTACGTATCGCTGGGACTCCCCTCCGCTCCGCTCACACTTGCTGCCGCCACAGCCCAATTCAATTTTCCTCAGCGCTCCTTTCCTCTGCCGTCCTCCAGCCCTTCTCCGCACTCCCCGGTCTCTCCTGGGGATCTCCGCTGCAAGTTCCGCCAGTTTCCTGGCGTCTTCAGGGGGTCTTTTAATACCTTTTAGCTGGGTTTGGCCCGGAGGGATGCCTTCACATTGCCATCGGGTTTGGTGATGTCACTTCCTCCCTCAGCATGCCCCCTTTCTGAAGGTCCTCTACCATTGACATGGACATGCCTTGCCTTGTTGCTGCAGAGCAGCTTTTCAGAATATACTGCCCATTCACACTGGCTCCTGGTGATGCTGCGGTCAGCCCCATGGTGCAGGTACTGGCCAAGCATACATGTCCCCCCAGGGTTGCGGATCAGCACACCATGGCCTCCCCTGCACCCTCATACCACACACACACACACACACTCTTGCTTGCAGTCACAAATAACATACTTCTGCACAAACCATGCCCTACACCTATTAACAACTGCTAATAAGACATAATGGCATGATTTCTCCGGACACTACATCTGATCTGCATTTCTCAGCCAAACATGAATCTGCTCTATACTACCTCACATACCATCTACAGTCCCATATTCCAAACACAGGAATTATTTGGGAAGCCTAGAATAGCCCTTTTAGCACAAATAGCAAATGTCAGCCTAGCCAGAATAAAGACCATTGCAGTGTTTTATATTTTTGTAGTAGTGTTTTTTATTGTTCTCTAACCTTACAAACATCCCTCACCTGGGCATTCTATTCTTTACAACTGCATCTTGTGCCCTTCCAGACAGCAGACACACCATTTCAATACAGACGTGTCACAGCCATTCATCGATATGGGACGACAGAGCAGATATTTTTCTAAATGATGGCTTTATTCCACGTTGTCACTGGTATAATGTAGGCATCCACGGGAAACTCAGGATGTACAGGGGCCATTCCTGAATACGCTTTCCATGTCTCTGCAGCTTGCCACACCCCCATTTCGCTTCCTCCCACCCACGTTCTATGATCCCTGTTTTTGCGCCATGTACGTGTAGGGCTGCATGGTTTAGGAATACGGGTCTA
Source organism: Ichthyophis bannanicus (assembly GCA_033557465.1). NCBI lineage: Eukaryota > Metazoa > Chordata > Amphibia > Gymnophiona > Ichthyophiidae > Ichthyophis > Ichthyophis bannanicus. The sequence continues at coordinate 1,393,268,490 of CM066031.1, read as the reverse complement.
GATGTTTTCGCGAGGAAAATTTCTATCCCACATGTCCAAGCTGCCTGTTTGCATTTTAGAATTGTGAATAAACTGAAGAAAGAAAAATAATTAAAAAAATACGCCCAAAATACATGAAACATGGTTCACCCTCATATTGCATTTCAAAATGACTCCATTTCATAACACTATTATGAAGAAAACAGGAAAAAAATATCAAGGAAAGAAATAACTGAATAGAAGAAAAACCTTAATAAATAAAAATGTGTGTTCCTAAGATTAATATCATGCATATGATATACTGTAGCAAAGAAACGCATAATAGTTCATCCAATCATTGCACACCAAAACAACCTCACTAAGAATCATATCTAAAATATGCCAAAGGTGATTATAATTTTGGAAAACATTAGAACTGCTTAACTCTGAACAAAACTTAAAAGTCTAAAATGTGGAAAAAAAAACAGAATCCCTAGAGTTCCAAATCTATTGCATAGGCTGTTTTGCCAAGAGAGCTTCACTGGGGGGAGGACTTCTCCAAGAAACAACGTAACTCAAGAAATGAGTCCACTTAATCATTCACAAAAAGATTTAAATGTCCTTCAACTCCATGAAATCTGCAAATATAGATATCAAAAATGTCTATCATTGGAGTAAAAATAACTTTTAAAAATGTATGAAAGCATACAAAGTCAATAAGCAGACTAGGGGGTATGTTTACTAAAACCCCGCTAATGTGCGGGCCGCGCTAGTGTTCGGGTGCCATATAAGGAGTGGGCGTTTCTTTCTGAAAAAGAAAAACCGTGATTTAAATATGCGCTAAGGTGCGCGGCGCCCATGTGCGCCCCGCACATTAGCACATGAGAAAGCTGCGCGGGAGGCATAAGTGGCGCGCTGATGTACAAGCAGAAGAGCAGAGCCACAGCACAATGGTTAAGACACTACCTAATGGTGAAGGAAACAGGGGTTCAATCCCCCACAGTGCCCAATGAAGACAGCTGGCTGAGGCATTACTTTAGGAGCCAGTTTAATATTGGGTGGAATAAGGTGGCGTGCTGTTGCTTTAGGAGGCATTTTAATATTGGGAGGCATAAGGCAGCGCGCTGATGTGCAAGCACAAGAACAGAACCACAGCACAATGGTTAAGACACTGACCAATAGTGCAGGGATCAGGGATTCAATCCCCCACAGTGCCCAATGAACAAGGCTGGCTGAGGCATTACATATTATGGGGAAGATTGGTTTAGGAGGCATTTTATTTTTATTTTAATTATCACTACTAGCAAACGCACTCTCAAAGCATGTTAACATAAGGCGCCCCATAAGGCACATTTTAAAGTGCACTGTCCGCCAAGGCACCCTAGAATGTTGCTTATAGGGCGCTTTATAGGGTGCTGTATGAGGTACCGCAAGGTCAGAGTACTGTTTTTGATGGCAGCACTGTGCAGTGTAAGGAATGAAAAGCATAAGTAGGTGCGCTGACATGCAAGGAGGAGCAGCAGTGGAGCACACTGGTTAAGGCACTGACTGCTGATATAGGGGTCATGAGTTTGCTCCCCAGGGTGCCTAATACGTAAGGCTGGCTGAAGCATCAGCTTTGCAATGTATGTTTTGTTTCCTGCAGCACTTTATTTTTATTTTATTAATTGCTGCCAGCAAACACGCCCTCACGTGCCGTAATTGAGAATGCCGTATAAGGCACCCTATAAGGCACACCATAGGGCACATTATAAAGTGCACTGTCTGCCACGGCACCCTAAAATGTTCCCTACATGGCACCCTATAAGTTGCGTCACAGGATAATGTATAGTGCACCTTATATGGACAAGAACCATTAGGTGCCCTATAGGGTGCCCTATAAAGCGCCCTCAGAGGCACCTTATGGGTACAGTACGCTGAGGGTGTTTTTGCTGGCAGCAAAAATGTACATTAAAAAGAGATAATGCTTGGGCCAGCCCTATCAAAGAACCCCACTGTGGGTTTGAACCCATGACCTCTGGCTTCACAGGCAGTGAAGTAACCATTGGGCTATAGCTCTATAGCTGCTAGCAAGCCCCTGGCTGGCTGCAGAGAGCCTGCATGTCACCACACAGACAGTCTGCTGTGGTCACCAGGATAGGATTAGCCCACCCGTACCCATGATGCACTGCACATGCAAATCAGCTGTCCACAGATAAACAAAAGATGGGGTATGCACTCCCACAGCACCTCGGCCTGATAGGGGGAAGTGACCATGTGCACCCCCACAGCACCTCGGCCTGGTAGGGGGTACAGACCGTGTGTTTTACTGGCACAGAGTAGCTAAACACCGTCACATTTTGCGGGTACTGTGCTCACCCTGAGGGTGCAGTGAGGCGCCCAGCACCAGGTCCACAGCACCTGCCATGGCTGAAAGAGGCCATGATGCAAGTACAAAGCAGTGTTAATGTGTGAGATAGGTAGATTTCTGCAGAAACACCTTGGATATGTCGGTCTGTCTGTCTCAGTCAGGTGTTGCCCCTATGGAACCTTAGGAGGATTACCACCCTCCTCCTCCAGGGCTGAGAGTGGCAAACAGGGTCTCCCATCAGCAGATCCACATTCTACCTCCCTGCAATGGTGGCTAGTAGAGGGGACCATCAACCCCAGTCCTGCTGGGGAAAAGACACCCTTCAGGGCAGTCAATGCAGCTCTGTACATAACCATAACACAATAGCAGACAGACATTAGGCCTGTATATGTTAAGCTGCACCCCACCACTATCTGATATTACTCTGCAGCAAGCCTTCAGCCACTGCACCCTGCAAAGCACTCCATCAAGACACATACCAGCTGCAGTCTGCTAGTTAGTCCATAGTGCATGTTCCTGGTGGAAATGCATGCACCCAGAACTGGGATGTCAGCACAAACAAGCAGATAAGTCAGTGACTGGGCCCCAAAAGGAAACCCACAAATATTACATGAGAGAAATGCTATATAGGACTATGGGGGTGCCTAGCCATGCTGTCATCACTGCACAGTCAGGGTGAGAGTGATCCCCCAGCAGGACATACTGAGGTCACCCTGTCTGTGTAGGTGGTGGTCTGGCACTAAAATGACCCAGTAAGTGCCCTATGCCCTGTGCAGATGCACCGTGGCCAGGCCACCCTGTCCGGGCTATACCCATGGTACCTTGCTCCTCATTATGCACATTGGCAGGCCAATACTGGCAACAGTGCTGGCAGTGTGGGCTATGGAAGGTGTTTGCATCCACCACACACTGTATAGACAGACACACACTCCGACACCTATGCCAGCATTGTGCTACTATAGAGGAGTTCAGCAGCCATGCCCACCACACCAGTCCTGGGCACAGTACAGGCATGGATATGGTACACAATACTGTTGGGGGTCACTCCCCAGGGTGGTAAACACTGTCAGAGACCAGACCTGAAGCATACACCGCAGACATCAGAATGATTGTTATGATGGAGCTCAATCAGAAATCAGCAATCAGAGCAATTTACTTTAAGATCCGCTCCCTCAGACATCTTCGCCAACTGATTGATCCAGACGATTTCCGTACTGTTTACCAGGCTTTAATCATTCCACATTTCGACTACGCAAACTACATTCTACAAGGGCTCCCACAATCAAGCCTAAATCCTCTTCAACTGGCTTTAAACAGTGCAGCGAGAGTGCTCTTCGGAGCATCCAGAAGGGACCATATAACACCCCTTCTAAAACAGCTACACTGGCTCCCTATTCAAGCGAGAGTCACTTTCAAGACACTTCTCCTGGCCTTTAAAGCGTACAAAGGTCTCGCCCCCACCTCGTTATCGGAGATGATACAACCAATCATAACCAACAGACTAAGAAGAACCACGGAACTAAATATGCTAATCGTTCCAAAGGAAGTCATAAAATACACCTCCACAACATCGAGCAGAGCCTTCAGTCTATGTGCCCCAAAACTTTGGAACACCCTTCCATCACACATTAGGGCCATCCCTGATTTCAACCACTTCAGGAAGGCCCTGAAACATCACCTTTTCCTTAAATACTTCCCAGAGAACGAAGAAGCACAATCACATTCGAACACAAATAACCATTTGCCAAACACGTAAACCTTTTGACTCATCAGCACATCAATCTAGTTCAACAGATTTACATGAAACTTCTCATACCCTGATTCTTTGATGTAAATAGTTGTCTTGTACATAGTTAATCCTGTTATCCTGTTATCCAAGTTGATTTTCCTGTTAACTGTAAAACCCAGATATTTGTATGTTGTCTGAGGTCCTTTGTTCCATGTAAACCGTGCTGATAACGAATAGTGCGGTATATAAAAAATGTTAATAAATAATAAAATGTTAATAAATCAGCAAACTGTGCTTAACGTAGGAATTTCTATCTGCCAGTACTCATAGCAAACGTTTGAGAGCTGTGTACCGTATACCCAGGTGTAGGGTTGCATTGCTAAGGTATGCAAGTGCTAGTATTGGGAGATGCACGCAGGGCCCAATGTCCTGCCTCTCCAGGAGGCATTGGCCAATGGGGCCTGTGGGTGTGGGTATGGGTGTGTCTGCCCCTGTTGGCTGCTGCTTTACGGCAGAGGTTCCCAACTCCAGTCCTGGTGTGCCAAACACTGTTCGGGTTTTCATGCTGTCCCTCATGAATATGCATGAGCTACATCTGCATACCATGGGGGTGGTGCATAGATATGCAGCACAGGCATCTTTAATAGAGGCAGCATGAAACCTGAATGGTGTGGGGCCCTCCAGGACTGCATTTGGGAGACTCTGCTCTAGGTAATGCGCCCGTTTATGGTGTCTGTGCTCGGTGGGGTAAAATATAGGCGTATTAACCATGTGTATGTTCTCAGCAATAAAGGTTTGTCCTTACTATCATGGTTTAGTTGTGGGAAAAATATGTGCACTGGATTGGCAGTAGCCCCAGCTGGGCTTTGAACCTGTGACCCACCTGGATTTGGAGACCCCTGCCTTACACCTCTGTCATTTAATATTGTGAGTGGGCAAGGTGCAGATGTCCTAGACATCGAAAGGGTATATAGAATGTGTCACTTTCCTCCTCGATTCTCACCACCACCAAAAAGTTGTCTAATAGACAATATTTTGGTGGTGGTGAGAAGTGAGGAGGAATGTGACACATTCTATCTAACCTTTTTGATGTCTTGGACATCTGCACCTTGCCCACTCACAATCTTAAATGACAGAGGTGTAAGGCAGGGGTCTCCAAATCCAGCCCTGGAGGGCCACAAACCAGTCAGGTTGGCAGGATCTCTCTAATGCATATATATCTCATGCATATTCATTAGGGATATCCCGAAAACCTGACTGGTCTGCGGCTCTCCAGGACCAGGGTTCCCTACCCCTGGCATAGACAGTGGTTGCAGTTAACATAATGTAAGTCACCATGCACTGTCATGGCTGCAAATAGCACAGATGCACTTACCTTCTCCTGAAGAGGAGGTGGTAAGTGCATCCATACTATCAGGGATGCAACTACTGTGACCCATCTTCAGTTAAAATAACCTCCCACAGCTGGGATGAAGTGATATCACCAGCCTGAATGGATGGATGAGCTAGCAGCTCCATCAGGCAGAGAAATAAAGCTATAAATCTCACCTTCCTCTGTGGTTCTTAGTGCCTCATGACACACACCTGATACACCATACCTGCTAGAGTATGGTGATGGCAAGTACACATCAAAAGTCTATGGACCTGAAGGAGTTCACAAACTCAGGCTGTGGAGAGAATCTTATGAAGGAGGCCATATCAGTGGGAATGACATGTGGAGAGACCTCAGAGGACTCGTGCTTGACAGTGTTGTTGTCTGGAAAGGGCGCAGTAGTGCAAATCACCTAGGAAGAGTTGCAAACATGGTTCTTGGACCTCAAAAAGCAGAGCAGAATGGTGTTCAGTGAGTTGGGAGAGATGGTTGGTGAGCTGCGATCTGAAGTAAAAGATCTTGGCTAACAAGTAGAGGAGGCGGAAGGCCTAATGGAGGAGAACCAAGTAGAGAAGGTCTCTAAATGTATGACAGAAGAGGTGAATGCAGCAATGGTCCTTAAGATAGAGGATCTAGAAAAGGGATCATGGTGAAACAACCTTAGAATAAAGGGTGTTCCAGAGCTGCCAGAATTTCGACTGCAAAGTGGCAGCAGTGTCCATTTTCCAGGCACTGTTGTGAGGCAATGAATGAGAAGGGGAGCTGCTAAAATTAAATTGGACAAGGCCCACTGTGCATTGGGCCTTGCAAGAGAGTTGTCACCAAGAGACATTGTCACCTGTATTCATGATTTATTGTTTAAAGAACAAACTGCTGCTAAAATACGCTCTGCAGGAAAGTTTGAATGGCAAGGATACCAAGTGGTAATTTTTGAAGTCTTAGCAACCGCTATGCTGCAAAGGAGGAAGGAGTTGTAGCAGGTAAAGGAAAGGTTTTAGAAAGACCAAATTAAGTACAAATGGCTATTCCCATATGGTATTGTCTTCACAGTCAATGGAGTGACCAGAAGGGTGACAACACTTGAGGAAATAATGAAGGCGATGGAGAATGCAGGCATGTCAGATGTCTGAGGACTGCTGACAGTGGCACAGGAGGAGGGTGATCAATGGGCCAAAAGGAAGCTGGTGGAAAAGGTAGACTGGAAAAAGAAGAAACAGCTGCCAACGGAGATCAAAGGGCAAGCGGCCCTTTAAAAGCGGCGTGCTCCATCGGGAGCTCCCTCTCACACGCCACCAACGGAGATCAAAGGGCAAGTGGCCCTTTAAAAGCGGCATGCTCCATCAGACATGCCCGCACCTGAGGGCCTCACCAGAGGGATCCCCCCTGATGACACCGCATCCATAGCTTCTCTCTGCTATGGGGATACCAGTTCTCCCATACACCTCGATCTACTGGTGTTGGTCTCCTACTCTCTCCCTCCTGTCAATTCCAGCCTCTCCTGCTACCTCAGCCACCCTCCCTCCTCTCCTTTGAAGTCCACTCCATTTGCCTCCTCCTACCACTTCCCCTCCGTGTTGCTGTTATTTATCGCCCACCCAACAAATCCCAATCAACCTTCCCCACCGACTTCGATTCCTGGCTTTCTGCCTTTCTTGATCCCTCTTCCCCAACTCTTATTCTCAGCGACTTTAACATTCACGTCGACAACCCCTCTGACCCCACACACCTCAAAATTCCTTGCCCGCATTTCCTCGTACGACCTCCAACTCTGCTCCACCGCCCCCATCCACATACACGTCCACTGCCTTGACCTAATACTCTTCTCCAATTCCTCTCCCTCAAACTTCCGCAACTCAATCCTTACCTCATCTGACCATCACCTTTTAACCTTTACTCTTCAGCTTCTGCCATCTCAACCTCATCTTGTCTCGTCCGACCTATTTAGGAACCTCCATAATATTGATCCCCTGACTCTCTCCTCCACCATTTCTCCATCTCTCTCCTCCATTATATCCTCCAAGTCTGTCGATGAGACACTATCCTCCTACAATGCTATACTCTCCTCAGCTCTCGAGACTCTTGACCCACCCACCCCACATCCAGTCAAACGATCTACTCCGCAGCCATGGCTTTCACCCACAACCCGTTATCTCCGCACTTGTGCACGTTCCGCTGAGTGTGCTTGGTCCAAATCCCGCTCCCCGGAGGACCTTCTACACTTCAAATTCATGCTTGGCTCCTTCCAGTCAGCCATATCACTTGCCAAACAAGACTACTACATCCACCTGACCAACTCCCTTGCCTCTGATCCTCGTCGTCTCTTTAATACCCTCAATTCTCTCCTCAAAGTCCCCCCGCCCCCAGTCCCACCCTTCCTTTCTGCCCAAACCGTAGCTGACTACTTCTATGACAAAATCAATAAGATTACTCTCTAATTCCCCACCCCCTCATCTACCTCCCCCCTTCCCAATTCTCCCCCCCCACCCATCCTTCCTCTGCCACCCTCTCCTCCTTCCCTCTGATCTCTGAAGAAGAAACCACACTCCTTCTTACTTCCTCCAAACCCACAACATGTTCATCTAACCCCATCCCCACCCATCTCCTACATCCCATCTCCTCCACTATTGTACCCACCATCTCTCACATCCTCAACCTTTCACTCTCTACTGCAACTGTCCCTGTTGACTTCAAGCATGCTGCTCTCACACCTCTCCTTAAGAAACCCTCACTCGATCCCACATGCCCTTCTAACTATCTATCGATCTCCCTCCTTCCCTTCATATTCAAACTACTAGAACATGCAGTCCACCGCCGCTGCCTCGACTTCATCACCTCCCAGGCCCTCCTGGACCCACTACAATCTGGCTTCCATCCTTTACATTCCACTGAAATGGCGCTCACAAGAGTCTCCAATGACCTATTCCTGGCTAAATCTAAGGGCCTCTGCTCTATCCTCATTCTTCTTGACCTCTCCACTGCCTTTGACACCATTGACCACAGTCTTCTCCTCACCACCCTCTCCTCCCTTGGCTTCAAGGACCTGGTATTGTCCTGGTTCTCCTCTACCTCTCCCATCGCTCGTTCAGTGTATGCAATGGCGGCTCCTCCTCCTCCCCTACCTCGCTCCACGTAGGTGTACCCCAGGGATCCGTCTTAGGCCCCTTCCTTTTCTCCCTCTACACACAAGCCCTTGGCGTGTTTATTTCCTCCCACAGATTTCAGTACCATCTCTACGCCGATGACTCCCAAATCTACCTCTCTACACCTACAATTTCTCCAGCAACCCAGTACAAGATCTCTGCCTGCCTCTCCAACATTGCCGCCTGGATGTCTCTTCACCAATTGAAACTGAACATGGCTAAGACTGAACTCTTCGTCTTTCCCCCCAATTCCTCCCCTCCTCTTCCCCCTTTCTCAGTCTATGTGGATGGAGCTACTATCCTTCCTGTTCCCTCAACCCACAACCTAGGGATTATCTTTGACACCTCTCTCTCCTTCTCCGCACATAACCAGCATGTAGCCAAGACCTGCCGTTTCTTCCTCTACAACATTGTCAAAATCCGCCCCTTCCTCTCTGAACACACCACCAAACGCTTATCCACTCCTTAATCTCTTCTCGCCTCGATTATTGCAACCTACTCCTTGCTGGTCTCCCAATCAGCCACCTCCTTCCCCTTCAATCTATACAAAATCACGCTGCTCGAATAATCTTCCGCCAGCCTCGCCACAGCCACATTACTCCTCTTCTCAAGTCGCTTCATTGGCTCCCTGTCCAGTTCCACATCCAATTCAAACTTCTCCTACTGACCTATAAATGCATTCACTCGGCGGCCCCTCAATACCTCTCATCTCTTATCTTTCCCTACATCCCCTCTCGGAACCTGCGCTCCGCTAGCAAATCACTTCTATCAATGCCGTTCACCCGCACCGCCAACTCCCGACTTCGCTCCTTTCACCTTGCTGCACCTCACGCCTGGAACAGCCTACCTGTGTCTATATGCCAGGCACCCTCCCTGGCCCTCTTCAAATCCAGGTTGAAGACTCACCTCTTCACTGTCGCTTTCAGATCCTGACTTCTATCCTTATCTTATCTTAACCCTGTCAACTCTCATGACCATATTTTATTGACCTTACTATGCCTTGTATTGACCTTACTATACCTTGCACTAATCTAACCTTTACCCTGTAATGTTCTGACTAGATTGTAAACTACAATGAGCATGACTCTGATGGGCAGGGACTGTCTCTTGCATTCTGGCTAACTCTTGTTGGTTGGCTGTACAGCGCTGCGTGCGTGGCGCTCTATAAGTGATAAATAGTAGTAGTAGTAGCAGGGCCGGATTTACCTTGAGTGAGGCCCTATGCCAACAAAAATTGTGGGCACCCAGCAGGGGCGGCCCAAGGGGGGTGCGGGGCCTCATTTGCATAAGAGGCCTCATTTGCATAAATATTTGCATAATGTTACCATATACTAACTTTTAGTAAACGTGCCTCTTAATGAGTGTATGGATAAAGAAAGACTCAAAGATTTCTACATTACTATAATCCAGTGCCAACTGCCAGACACATTAGGAACTACTACAAACACTGCCCATTTAGAACCCATAGCAAACCCGCTGTATCCTAACAGCACTACCAGGACTCACAAAGCACCATACTCTACCAATCAAAAGGCAACACTGCAAATATTAAACCAATACATTTCAGAGAACAACAATACATGACCTACTGGGGAAAGAGAACAAGTGGCACTTTCAAATAGGAATTATATAAACAGAACACCTCAGCTCAGTTACACATGCACAACATAGACCGTCACCAAACAAGGAATCACAATTTAGAAACAGGAAGACAATAATTAAACTGGGAATCCCAAAAGCCAAACTTGGAATGTACAACACTGTAGAAATAAAACTATACATTAATTTGCTCTTGTACTAAACAAAGCGCAGACGTTAATGATGCACATTTACCAGAGCTGACATATTCCAATTAATAAATTCAAAATAAGGAGATATTTTTCTACCTTTTGTGCATTTTTTTCAGCTGCAATTGCTCCAGCCACTTTCTTCTGGTTTCTTCGTGTCTTCTGCTAACTCTCCATCGTCTGCTGTCCATTTGTCCTTTCTTCTCTCTTCTAGTTTTTTTCCATTCTCTCTCTACATCTGCTTTAACATACTAATCTTTCTCCTTTTGCTCTTTCCTCTTTCCTATTTCATCCACTCAAATTTTACCCCTCCATCCTCAATCCCCACTTACTCTCCCAATACCCGGCCAATTGTAGATTTTTTATCCCTCCCACACAAAATATTTTTCCCTTCTCCATTTTACTCTTCCAGCCCCATCCCATTCTAATCCTCCCCCAACATCAGCTCCCTTCTAGTTCCAGCCTCACCCAGCATCCATTCCCTTCTAGTTCCTGCATCAGCCCATTTCCAGTCCTAGCCACCCATCAGCCCATTTCCAGTCCTAGCAACCCCCCAACCCAATACCAGTCCTAGCCCCCCCCCATCAACCCACTTACAGTCCTAACCCCCCATCACCGCATTTTCAGTTTAAGCCCCCCCCTATAACCCATTACCAGTCCTAACCCCCCATCAGCCAACTTCCAGTCCTAACCCCATCAACCCATTTCCAGTCAGCCCCCCATAGCCCATTGCCAGTCCTAACCCCCCATCAGCCCACAGCCCATTACCAGTCCTAACCCCATCAGCCCACCTCAAGTCCTAACCCTCCCCATCAGCCCATTTCCTGTCCTAGCCCCCCCATAGCCCATTATCAGTCCTAACCCCCCCATAGCCCATTACCAGTTCTAACCCCCCCAACAGCCCACAGCCCATTACCAGTCCTAACCCCATCAGCCCACCTCCAGTCTTAACCCCCCCAGCCCATTTCCAGGCCTAGCCCCCCCATAGCCCCCATTACCAGACAGCCCCATCAGCCCACAGCCCATTACCAGTCTTAACTCCCCCTAGCCCATTACCAGTTCTAACCCCCCCCTAACAGCCCACAGCCCATTACCAGTCCTAACCCCATCAGCCCCCCTCCAGCCTTAACCCCCCCAGCCTATTTCCAGTCCCATCCCCCCCCAATAGCCCATTACCAGTCCTTACCCCCCCAGCCCATTACCAGTTCTAAACCCCCCCAACAGCCCACAGCCCATTACCAGTCCTAACCCCATCAGCCCACCTCCAGCCTTAACCCCCCAGCCCATTTCCAGTCCCAGCCCCCCCCAATAGCCCATTACCAGTCCTACCCCCCCAGCCCATTACCAGTTCTAAAATCCCCCCCAACAGCCCACAGCCCATTTCCAGTCCTAACCCCATCAGCCCACCTCCAGCCTTAACCCCCCAGCCCATTTCCATCCCCAGCCCCCCCAATAGCCCATTACCAGTCCTCCCCCCCCCCCCCCCATCGGCCTAAAGTAAAATTTAATTTAAAAAAAACGCTGGCTGCCGCCGCGACAGCATGGACTGTTCCCGCAGGGCCCCCTCTGCTGCCGCGGCAGCATGGATTGTCCCGCGGGGCCCCCTATGCCCAGCTGAATCCCCTCTCTCCCTGCCGGCTTTGAGAGGCGCGAAGGGAGAGTGTCTCCCTCTCGTCTCTGTTAAGCCCGCAGGGGCTGATGGGAAATTTCCCATCAGCCCCTGCAGGCTTAACAGAGACGCGAGGGAGACACTCTCCCTTCGCGCCTCTCAAAGCCGGCAGGGAGGGAGGCAGGGAGGGGATTCAGCCGGGCATAGGGAGCCCCGCGGGACAATCCATGCTGCCGCGGCAGCAGAGGGGGCCCCGCGGGAACAGTCCATGCTGTCGCGGCGGCAGCCAGCGTTTTTTTTTTAAATTTAATTTTAAAAAGGCTATTTTTGTGGGCCCTTGTCAGCTGTGGGCCCTACGCCACGGCGTAGGTGGCGTATAGGTAAATCCGGCCCTGAGTAGTAGTAGGAAAGTGAGTGGAGACAAATTGAACTGTTCATGCTACTGAGATTTGACTGGGCTGGTGTGGGAGTTGGGGGAAGATTCAAAATGCATGTAAATGGGGATGCTGGAGAACATGGATATAGTATGGAAGTGGTGGTTAGCAAGATAAATGATGAGTGCTAGGTTACCTGTATGTGTGAGTGATAAAGGGGGATGGTGGGCAGGTGCGATGGAATGTTTGTGATGTAGGTGGGGATGGTGTAAAGGGTAGGAGGGTTGGACAGGGGAGGCTGGAAAGAGGGGTATGGGATAACTGTGATGGTGAAAGCATAGTAGAAAGCATGGATATGGATGAAAATCCTGAAAGCCCCATGGAAGTCAATGACAGTGCACATGTGCAAGGGAATTTCAGCCTACGTCAGAGGAAAGCTCAGCTCCCTGCAAGGGGTGGAACACGCCCTAGCTCAGGGGTGGAGACAAGCCACCCTCCTGATTGGTCAGAGGAGGGCGGAGCACAGGGAAGGCCCAGCAGGAAGCAGTGGTTAAAAATCACGTGTAGCAGACAAGGAGGCGGACAAGGAAGGAGCCAAGGAGAGAGCCAAGGAAAGAGACAAGCACAGAGACGGAGAGACGAAGAGAGACTCCAGGGAGTGAGAGTCAGCGAGAGACCTGCTGGAGTGAATGCCAGAGGAGAGTGGCTGAAGCCAGACAGAGAGAGAGAAGTCTGGGTGAGAGAAGAAGCCAGAGAGAAGGATCAAACTCAGGCAGCAGCAACTCACCGAGAGGCAAGGGCAGTCTCAGGCCAAAGCCCGTCTACTGTTTCAGACCAGGAAGAAAGAGATATTGTGCCAGCATTTAAAAGCAGAAGTACAAGTAACTGGAGGAGACGTGAACGTCAGGCCAGCAACCGGGGCAACGGTGATAGCTGGAGAGGTGGAAAAGGTATCATTGCTGACATACAGAAACAGCCTCAAGGTAAAGCCGATAATTTCTTTCCTGACAATGTGGCAAGAGGGCTAAGGGCTGGTTTAAAAGGGCAGGAACTGAAACCTTCACCTTCCACCATTGATCAGTGGATTGAAAGCTTAGCCACTGTTGGAATCCCCAGTGCAGATAACAGAGAAGCTTTTGAATCCTCTAAATTAGGGGCTTTGCAAGGGATACACTCTAATGAGAGGAATTCTATCTCCAATGCAAAAATACCTACGAGGGCTGACTTGCTGTGGGACCAGTTTCAGCAGTTTCTAAGAGAGGGGAAACTTAAAGAAACTCCACAATATGAGAGAGACTCTGTTGGTACAAATGATTTTGAAGAAATGCAAATAGAGACATGTGTGCCTAATGAAGTCTGTTGCCCAGTTCCTATGGATTGTTCTCTGACTCAAAGGAAAGCTACAGTTGTGAGATAAGAAAGGAAGAAATGTAAAAACCCTATAGTAAGGGTAGTGCTTACCACGAGAGTTGTAAGAAGCATTCAATGTTTGTTTGTTCACTGACTGAGAGCAACGGAGCTGTGACGTTGCATTACAAAGTGAGAACAGCTGTGATAGGGTTCTGCTGCAGTTCATTGTGTGACCACACGGAGCAGTGCAGAGTGTGAGGACACAGAGCAGCAGTAAGGCTGAGAAAAGAAAAATGTATTTGATTTGTTTCTCCTGGTTTTCCTGAGTTCATCTTTTCTGTTTGGAGATGTTATCCTTCTGCCTTGGTTGTAATTGAACCCCAGCGTGCTTTTGGAAATCCCCATAAAAGAAAATAAAAATCTTGCAAAGCCTTACCACCGACTCAACTACAAATTTATTGCCTGAGGAGTAAAAGAACTTTATTCTAAAGGACATCAAGGCCGCCTATCAGCTGTCAGCCTCTTGGCCCAGCCGGTGGGTGTCGCAATAACAGAAGAAGTTGTCTGTGGTCTGGATGGGTGATGTCACTACTCCAAGGAGAGTATGGCTGCAGTGAATAAGCCATTTCTGGGAGGAGGGGTTGAGGGAGGAAGGAAGAAAAATGTGTGGGGCAGGGGGCTGGGGGGAGTAGGGAGTTAGGAGATTGATTCTTGATACATTAGGAGGATGGGAGAGGAGGATGAAGGATGATGTTTAAAAAAGGAAGGAGGGGAGGTAGTGGTGGTAACGTTAAATGTGAAGGGATTGAACTGATCACAAAAGCAATCTTTGCTTCAGAAAGAAGGAGTGAGGTTGGGGCAGATATTTTAATGGTACAGGAGACACATTTGAAGAGATACTTTGAAGAGGGGGTTACAAAAAAAGGCAAACCCATATGTGTATTTAGCCTCCAATATTTAGGCTCCAGGGAAGAGTGAGGTGGGTATTTTGATATCAACACAGAGGAGGTAGACATTTTGAAGGCAAAAAGGGACTTGGGGAGTACATATATTTTGGTCAAAGCTAAATTGGAAGGGAAAGGGATGCTTCTGGTGAATGTTTATGCACCAAGCAGTGAGCAGGGGGAGCTTTTTGAGGAAACTGGGAAAAGGGTGGAGGAGTTTAGGGAGAGTAGGTGTATTTGAGGAGGGGATTTTAATTTAACTGTAAATCTGAGGGTTGATAACTTGAGGGGGGTGGGGAGGATTACTAAAGGAATGCAGAGAAGGATGTTAGGTGTCCTCAAGCATCTTGAGTTAATGGATGTTTGGAGGCAATATAATGGGGCAAGGCGACAGAATCATCTTTTCAGAGCCACATGGGGCATAAAGAAGGATCGATATGATCTAGGTGGATAATGAAGTGATTTGAGAAGAGGAGTTACATGAGTATATCGAGACTGCCGAAGGATTAGTCACGCAGCAGAGTTCTGAATAGATTGGAGGGCAGAGAGGCGACTCAGCGGGAGACCAGCAAGAAGAAAGTTCAATAGTTGAGATGGGAGGTAATTAGAAAGTGGGCAAGTGTTTCAGTAGTGTGTTCAGAAAGGAATTTTGTTAATGTTGTAGAGAAAGAAACAACAGCTTTTAGTTATCTGTTGGATATGTCAAGAAAAGGAGAGAGACATGTCAAAGATGACCCCCAAGGTTATGGGCTGAGGAAACAGAAGTAGAAGATGTTATCTGAAGAGATAAAGAAAGGAGGAAGGAGGAGGGTTTAGGGGAAAAATAAGCAATTTAGTTTTGGCTATTTTTAATTTCAAAATGGCAGTGAGACATCTAGGAGGTTATGTCAGACAGACAGACAGAGATACGGGCCTGAAATGTCAGAGAAGTATCAGGTGTAGAAAGATAGATCTGAGAATTGTCAACATAAAAATGATACTGAAATCCATGGGAGGAGATGAGAACACCAAACTTTTGCAAATGCACATCAGACTTTAATACGAGACCCATTAGGTGAATTCAAAATCAATTAACAGTGATTTGGTTAAAAAAAAGGACTTAGGAATCAAGAATCCTGCTAAAGGAGGGAAAAAACTGCATTGTGTGCCGTTGAGTCAATGCTGATGCCTGACGAGCCAAATAGAGGAAGAATTGAAGGTATGAAAGTGATTTTGCTGCTCATTGTCATTCATGGGTTCTATGATCCGTCACCTTCATCAAAACCTACTGCTTCTGTTGGTCTAAAGAGATTCTGGACACTATGGAAGTTATTTTAAAAGACTTCTGCCTCTTTAACCTGGAAAAGAGATAGCTGAGGGAAGATATGATAGAAGTCTATAAATTAATGAACGGAGTGGAACGAGTAAACGAAGATCGATTGTTTACGTTATCAGAATATAGGTAGACTAGGGGACATGCAATGAAGCTACAGGGTAAACTATTTAAGACTAATAAGAGAAAATATTTTTTCACTCAACGTGTAATCAAACTCTGGAATTTGTTACCGGAGGATGTAGTAAAAGCTGTTAGTGTAGCTGGGTTTAAAAAAGGTTTGGACAAGTTCCTGGAGGAAAGGTCCATAAACCATTACTAAAAAGGGACACAGGATATCACTGCTTGACCCAATACAAGCATTGTGGAACCTGTGTCTTTTGGGGAAAAGGCAGCCGCTCCGCAGGGCCGGGTCCTGAGGCCCGGTAGTAACCGGGTCCCCGGGGCCCGAGTCCCTGGCGCACTTAGTTAGGCATGCGGGGGGGGCAGAGTAGAGGAGGGAGGTGGCGCTCGTTCCGGCAGCCCGCGTCGGCGAGTGGAGCCCGGCGATTGGTTGGAGAGCGGCTGGGGGGGCGGGGCGGCAGTGAGCGAGGGAGATCGACGGCGTGCGATCTCCCTCCTCCTGCCTGCTCGTCACCGTTAAAGGTGTGTGTGCTGCGCTGCTCCCACTCGAGCCTTCCTCTTCGTGTTTCACGAAGCTTCGGGCCGGGGGGTGGTTTCCTGTGGGGGCTTGGGGATTGGGAAGCTAATTTTTTTTTCACTGGTCCGGTGGTGTTTCGCTAACATAGTGCATTACCTCGATGACTTCCTTTTCGTCGGGCTGGATCAGGCGCCTACCTGCGACACTCTGCTGGGGGCTTTTCTGCGCTTGGCCAGGGACTTTGGCATTTCCATAGCGGCCAACAAAACTGTGGGTCCGGTTACCCGCCTCACCTTTTTAGGGATTGAGATCGATACGGTTGGTATGGTGGTGCGCTTGCCTGTGCAGAAGATCGAGTGGCTCAGGGAGTTAGTGGCGTTTGTGGGATCTTCCTCCAAGACTACCCTTCGGGTCATGCAGTCGTTAGTCGGACATCTCAATTTTGCCTGCAGGGTTCTGCCCATTGGGCGCCCCTTTGCGCGGTGGTTATCATTGGCCATGGCGGGCGTTCGCCTCCCACATCATCAGATTCGGGTGTCTGCGGGAATGCAGGAGGATCTGCGGGTGTGGGATACTTTCCTAGCGAATTTCAATGGCTGTTCATTGCTTCAGTTGCCGGAGATTTCGAACCTGGATTTGCATTTGTTTATGGATGCGGCGGGTAGTTCCGGTTTCGGAGCCTATTGCCAAGGGGCTTGGTGTGCGGAACCTTGGCCGGAGGAATGGGTGCAATCCGGCTTGACCCGTAACATTACCTTCTTGGAGCTTTTTCCTATAGTGGTAGCTTTTTGGGTCTGGCCCGAACGCCTGCGTGATCGGCGGGTAGTGTTTTGGTGCGATAACGCTGTGGTGGTTGAGGTTATCAACCGGCATGCGCCTCAGTGCCCGCAGGTAGCCTCCCTGATGAGGGTGTTTGTGTTGGCCTGCTTGCACTTGAATGTCACCGCCAGGGCGCGCCATGTGCCGGGCTCCCAGAATTCCATTGCTGATGCTCTGTCCCGTTTTCAGTGGGAGCAGTTTCGGCGATTGGCTCTGGAGGCAGAAGTGTCGACCTCTCGGGTCCCGGAGCATCTCTGGAGGGTTGGGACCCCGACTTGATGGCATTGCTGGCTGCATCGGTGGCACGCGGCACATGGGTGCTGTATCAGCGAGGATACTCTCAGGTGAGTGCATTTGCGAGTGCGAGGGGTTGGTCTGGGGGGAGTGTGCCTGATGGGCTGATGGGTCAATTTGTTTTGTGGGCAAAGAGTGAGGGTTGGGCTCGGTCGGCGGTCGCGTCTGTGTTGGCCGGGTTTTCCTTCTTTTGTAAGGCGGCAGGTTGGGGCAACCCTAGGGTATCCTTTTTGGTTTCGCGCCTTCTGGCAGGTTGGGCCAGGACGCATCCTAGGTCGCGGTATTGGCGGCTTCCGGTTTCCCATGAACTCTTACTCCAGTTATGCGAGGCATTACCGCGCATTGCGGCCTCGAGTTTCGAGTCTGTTTTGTTCCACGCGCTGTTCGTGACTGCATTTTTTGGGGCATTCCGAGTGTGTGAGCTCGTGCCCAGGTCTGCAAGGCAGGGTGCGTTTGGTGGGCTTGACTTTGAGCACGTCGTGGTGGAAGCGTCACAGGTTCGTATTTACCTACCGCGTTCCAAAACGGACCAGGCTGGGAAGGGTGGCTGGGTGGTGCTGAGCGCCATCTTTCCTTTGTTATCCTGCCCGGTGCATGCTTTAAGGAATTACCTGCGGCTGCGGCCGGTGGGGCGGGGCTATTTTTTCGTCCACAATGACGGCAGGCCAGTAACACAGTTTCAGTTTACGGCTGTGCTGCGCTTGGCTTTGCGGTCCCTGGGTTATGATAAGAGGAGCTATGCTTCGCATTCATTCCGGATTGGTGCGGCTGCTAGTGCGGCTGCTGCAGGTCTCGAAGCACGTGTCATCCAGTGCATCGGCAGGTGGCGTTCGGGAGCGTATGAGGGGTACGTTCGCCCGTAGGTCTTCTGCACTGCGTGTACCAGGCCGTGTGATGAGCCCGGCAGTGGAAGTTCACCTTGGGGGGGGGGTACTAATATTTCCCTTCCTATTGCAGATTGGCCTGCTGGTGGCAGTCCGATTTTCTGCTTTCAGATGGCGCCTGCTCCGGAGACTGGTGGATCATCGGGCATTCATTCATCTACTGGGCGGAGCATCGGGCGGCAGTGCAGCCATTGGGCTCCCACCTCGATCTGGCCGGTTCAGGAGTTCGGCTGTGTTGGATGGGGCAATGTGGCATGCGATGGTGGCAACTCCTGGCCTGTGTTCAGGCAAAGCTCGGACTGCGGCGGCGGCCAGTCGGGCTGCTAATTCATTTGGGTGGCAATGACCTGGCTAGCTGGTCCTGCCGGCAAATAATTAGAACTGTGCAGAGGGACATTGGTCAGGTGCGGCAGCCAGTCCCGGGTGTGGCCATCATTTGGTCGGACATCATTCCACACCCTGCGTGCTGGACTCAGCGGCGCTGGTCGCGGGGTCTGGTCAAGATTAACCGTCAGATTGGGCGTTGGGTTCAGCAGACAGGTGGGCTTCAGGTGTTATACCCTTGGACGGATGTCAGGTGTGCTGACTTGGATCATTTAGATGGGGTTCACCTGGCCCCAGTGGGTCAAGATCTGCTGTTGAACGACTGGCAGGAAGCTTTAGAGGGGTGGTGCTGGTCGCAGATTTCCTTGGTGGGGGCGGCACAAGGTTAGTGGTCTACCTTGTGCCGGTGGCGGGGTAGCGAACTGGTGCTCGCCAACCCAGCGGGGCATTTGAGGCTGATGCAGCTTTACACGGGAGCAGCAGCGCTCCTTAGGTTGGGAGAGATGTCCCGGCTGGGATCTCTGCCCGGTGGAATGCAACCTTGAGCCGGCCTTTGCTAATAACATGGCGAGGCGGGCGGTAGGGGGAAGGGGGGAGGATGATGCACCACTTTGCTATAAACGGCTGGTGGGGGGCATCATCCGGAAACGGGGGGGGGGCAATTTGTGGGTTCATGAATGTTGAGTTGGCCCATGTTGGGCCGGTGTTCCAATACTGTTGATAAAGCTGCGACCAAGACATTTTCACCAAGTTCCTGTGTCTGCATGTTCTGTTCAGGTGCTGGGAAGGGGGGGGAGCAGGTACGGGGATAGGAATGGACCTCGAGCAAGTTGGATGTGGATCCCTGAGGTGTGTGGGGGGGGGTGTTTCTAGAGCTTCGGCTGAAGCCGGGGACAAGGCGTCCAGATACCTTGGTTAATGCGGCCGCACCGCAGGGCCGGGTCCCGAGGCAGGGTAGTAACCGGATCCCCGGGGCCCAAGTCCCTGGCACACTTAGTTAGGCATGCGGGGGGGCCAGAGTGGAGGAGGGAGGTGGTGCTCGTGCCGGCAGCCCACGTCGGCGAGTGGAGCCCGGCGATTGGTTGGAGAGCGGCTGGGGGGGCGGGGCAGCAGTGAGCGAGGGAGATCGACGGCATGCGATCTCCCTCTTCCTACCTGCTCATCGCCATTAAAGGTGTCCCTACCCACCCTCCCTCGTATTCCGTGGGTTGATGGTGGGCGTCGCAGCTGGGGGGGGTTATCTGTCATGGCTAGTTGGTATGGGGTAGCGAGCTGGCATTCGCCGACCTGGCGGGGTATTTGAGGCTGATGCCGCTTTACACGGGAGCGGCAGCGCTCCTTAGGTTGGGAGAGACGTCCTGACTGGGGTCTCTACCCGGTGGAATGCAACCTTGAGCCGGCCTTTGCTAATAACATGGCGAGGTGGGCGGTAGGGGGAAGGGGGGAGGATGATGCACCACTTTGCTATAAACGGCTAGTGGGGGGCATCATACGGAAACGGGGGGGGGCAATTTGTGGGTTCATGAATGTTGAGTTGGCCCATGTTGGGCCGGTGTTCCAATACTGTTAATAAAGCTGCGACCAAGCAATTTTCACCAAGTTCCTATGTCTGCGTGTTCTGTTCAGGTGCTGGGAAGGGGGGGGCAGGTATGGGGGTAGGAATGGACCTCGAGCAAGTTGGACGTGGATCCCTGAGGTGTGGGGGGGTGTTTCTAGAGCTTCGGCTGAAGCCGGGGACAAGGCATCCGGATACCTCGGTTAATGCGGCCGCGCCGCAGGGCCGGGTCCCGAGGCTGGGTAGTAACCGGGTCCCTGGGGCCCGAGTCCCTGGCGCACTTAGTTAGGCATGCGGGGGGGGGTCAGAGTGGAGGAGGGAGGTGGTGCTCATGCCGGCAGCCCACGTCGGCGAGTGGAGCCCAGCGATTCATTGGAGAGTGGCTGGGGGGGCGGGGCGGCAGAGAGCGAGGGAGATCGACAGCGTGCGATCTCCCTCTTCCTGCCTGCTCGTCGCCATTAAAGGTGTCCCTACCCACCCTCCCTCTTATTCCGTGGGTTGATGGTGGGCGTCGCAGCTGGGGGGGGTTATCTCTCATGGCTAGTTGGTATGGGGTAGCAAGCTGGCACTCGCCAACCTGGTGGGGCATTTGAGGCTGATGCCGCTTTACACGGGAGCGGCAGCGTTCCTTAGGTTGGGAGAGATGTCCCGACTGGGGTCTCTGCCCGGTGGAATGCAACCTTGAGCCGGCCTTTGCTAATAACATGTCGAGGCGGGCGGTAGGGGTAAGGGGGGAGGATGATGCACCACTTTGCTATAAACGGCTGGTGGGGGGCATCATCCAGAAACGGGGGGGGGGGGCAATTTGTGGGTTCATGAATGTTGAGTTGGCCCATGTTGGGCCGGTGTTCCAATACTGTTAATAAAGCTACGACCAAGCAATTTTCACCAAGTTCCTATGTCTGCGTGTTCTGTTCAGGTGCTGGGAAGGGGGAGGGGGGCAGGTATGGGGGTAGGAATGGACCTCGAGCAAGTTGGGCATGGATCCCTGAGTTGTGGGGGGGGGGGGGTTCTAGAGCTTAGGCTGAAGCCGGGGACAGGGCATCCGGATACCTCGGTTACTGCTAGGTACTGTGATAAGGAAGCTTATCATAGCTCAGGAAGGGGCTATAGAAAAGGTGAAGTGACTCTGAACAAGCAACCTGTCAGTTCTGGTAGAAATAAGAAAACAGAATTTTCCCATAAAAAACTACCAGTCCCAGAATGCACCAGGTTTCCAGCAGCCATTAGAGGAGCTGAAGTGGGGAAACGTGTGTTCAATCAGGAGGGCTATGAGGTAATCCCTAAGCACTCATCTCAAAGGGCAGGGCCTGATTCAGCACAGCTGCGCTGTGTTAGGGAGGATCACTCATCTAAGCAGAATAAGAGTAGAGTTTATTCTACAGATGACCATCTTCATGATCACCTTGGATATCCAGAGAGGGATCATCAGTTTCATCTGAAGGATCATCAGAAGCAGAAGCCAAACCGGACGGACAGAGAGGGAAAGAGACCCTCTGGAAGAAAGAGGAGAAAAGCCTTTGAGAGGTCTAGAAGAGTCCAAAGCAGTACGTATACTGGGAGGCATTTCAAGGGCCAGCATACACCATTGGACTGGAGAAAGCCAGAGGAATGGTGCTGCAGAGCTAGGAATCACCAGACGCTACCTGTGAGGGAGACGGCTGCACGTGGAAGGGACCCTAAGACCTATGCCAGAAGGTATGTGAAGAGAGATCCAGTGTCCAGGGATCTGGATTGGAAGGCTGGACATAAGAACTGGACTACATACTGGCCAGGCTATATAGAGAGGAACTCTAGCAGCAATGGAAGCTCAGGTATGAACACTGATCTATGCCCTAGCTATAACCTTGAAAGACAGCAGGGAAACAAGTATTCTCCTGAAAATGTTCCATTGAGAGATTCATCTATGCCAATCCATGATATTGAACCCATGCTTGTTGAACAAGGGGGAATAATAGCAGATGAGGATCCTGTTTATATGGACTGTTCTCTATCCTCTTCCAAACTTCGTTGGTAACTTTCTGTTATAAAGTACAGCAACCATCACAAAGAAATAAAAATTTGTTCTTTAATCTACTCAGAAAAGCTCCTGAAGCAGGATTTGACCCACACAGTACAAGGCAAGCCAGCTAAGGGGTTTCAGCTGGTAACTGCTAGCAATTAAGCCTTACCTAATTGCTTGTGAGCTAGGAGAGAATCACTTCTGTATCTATGTGGGAAGTAATCAGAAGTTAACCTGAAAAGAACAGTTTGTTTCTTGCTTTGTGGCTTTTCATTTGTTGTTTTCCTGATTTTTAACTTTGTTTTTCCAAGTTAACACTGAAAGCAAGTAACCTAATTTATGTGCTACCAAGCATATCTGTGTTGGGAGAAATAACCCCATAAATAAATATCTTATTGGCTTTACCCAAGAGCACAACTAAATTATTGTCAGCAGCTGTGTCTGGTGTGAATGAACTACATTGTCCACAATACCTTGCAAATCATATAGAGATATGCACTTGTCAAGACTGTGAAGATTCTCACCCAGGCAGCCGTCTGACAGTACGTATGACCTAGATTGGCCACTGTTGGAAACAGGATACTGGGCTCGATGGACCTTGGTCTAACCCAGTATGCCATATCTTATGTTCTTATGTTCTTATGACTTAGTCATGATTTAGGATTTAGGATGTCTGAAGACATGCATGTGGATTTCAAAATCACAGAGACATCTCCGTAGCCATGCCACAAATGATGTTTACCGATGTCTCTGGTACAGGGATGTCCAAGTAGTGTGGTGGAGTCATGTCTGGGGAGGTGCAATGGACTCACATGTCTCTGTTTGATTTCAGGAACGACAAGGCTGTCTGCAAGCACGTCCATGTTTAGATCTGCTGCAGACATGAATAGGCATCAGGAAAGTGCTTGTTTTGGCCTTAAAACATCCAGAGAGTGTAGAGATTGACTAGTCTAAGATCACAAAGATCCAAACTGGGATTTAAACTAGGAATGCCCTGCTCCCAACCCACTACGTTAATCATTATGCTATTCAACGTCAATGTTCTGATATGCTTTTCTGGGGACGTCTATGTAGACATCGTGCCTGAATTTGCATGTGCCTGCTTTTTTTCCCCCCAGACATTCCAGCTTTGATGGCCCAGATTTCACTTGGACATCCCACTGTAAAATGTGACTTTACAGCAACATAATTTGTGTAAAAGGAAATGAAACTAATGGAGCTGACCTCTTTAACTCCTCTGAAATAAAGTTAAAAGAACTGATTTATTTTCTTAGACTATGTAATATTTCTTTAGATGGTATTAATTCTGCTGATACATTCAAGAAATTATTTTTTGCTTAATCATAACATTTTGAAAACTGCAAGAATACCCAGAAACATAATTAAGTTCTGACAACCTTACAATATGTTTTTTCCATTCCTTGATGACTTAAAAATACTGAATCAGCCTAGAAGCAATTCTTTGTTTATATTAAAAGTGATTTTGTGAAACTGAAACTCATGTTTTCCTGGGTTTACTGGTATTACTACTTGTTCTATGACTTTAAGGTTTCATCTCAGTTTTAAACCTTTTTCATATATATTTTCAGAAGAGAAAAAGCAGAATAAGGTGATCAATTTAAAAGTCATGGGGGTATGTTTACTAAACTGCGGTAACATTACAACCCGCGCGGAAGCGTTCCGCGGCATGGTAAACACCGCAGAGGGAGGAGAGAGGGCGGAGAGCAGAGGTCAATGGGCGGAGAGAGGCTCCCTGCACAGTAACGCACTGAACTGAAGGGCTGAATCCTACCGTGAATGAAAACCTGCCGTTAGATGCACATTTGCAGGAGAGAGAAACCATTTCAGTGACAGCAATGTATAGCATAGGCAGGGAGCCCAAGAAAAGTGATAGTAGTGCTCCATTTGCAGCAACAGCATAGTGCCCAAGTATGAAAGGCCACTATGGTGATGGTGCAAATGGGGCATAGGGGGCTGCAGGCGGGACATGTAGCTGGGGCACTGAGTGGACTAGGCAGCCGCCTAGGTGGCACATAGGAACACAGAAACCAGAAATCAGCAAGACAGCAGCTGACAAAAGGCCAAACACAATCCACCTACATCTACCTGGTCCACCCTAGCTAACAGTTGCCAGGGCACTGACCTGACATCCCCCCAGCCAACCCTCCCCCAAGCTGAAGGGACATACTATTGGTAGTCGGTGATGGGGGGGGATGTGAGGATGCCCATATATGCTCCCCGCTCCCAGGCCCCACTCCCTAGGCGACCGCCACCCACAAAGTGGATGGCCTGGGACTGCGCACTACCAGCACCAACAGCATATGGTCATGTCAGCATGGCAGAGAGGTGTGTGCCCATGCTGGAGGGGGCAGTGGCACCTGCCTGCAGTGGACCTGTACCAGTACGTGGTCTGCAGTGCAACATAAAAGGTCTGGCTGAGGAAAGGTACAGGGAGCTCCAAGGACTACCATGCATCTGTGGCAATAGTATGGTGCAGTACACCTAGTCAGTGTGTCCAGAAGAAGAGGGTCACAGGTTCATGTCCCAGCTGTGGTTCCTGCAGAGCATGTCCCTATATTTTACCTTACAATGCAGATACAACAGCAACGTGTGCAAAGTCCAAAGCAGCGGCAAACAGGGGTACAAACACCCACTCACACAGGCTCCACAATCCAAAGCTGCATGGAGAGTCAGGCTGTTGGCCCCAGTACTGAGCTGCAGTTATCACCAGAGCATTACTACTACCTCCTGCATAGTTTACTAATGTCACCACTGTGATCAGGACCAGTGTGGCAGGCAGGGTTGCCAACCACCCCTATCTTTGCATAATGCTGCAATAGGAGTGTGTGTGTGTGTGTGTGTGTATGTCTATCCATTGTTCTGTGACTGCCCACACCTCACTGGGCCCACAATGTCCCACTGTTACCAGCGTTAGCCTGAATATGTACATAATGAGGAGCAAGGTATTGTGGGTATGGGCCGGACAGGGCAGATTGGCCAGGATGTATCTTCACAGGGTGTGGGCAATGGCTGGGACACTGTAGTGCCTGACCACTGCCTGCATGGACAGGGTGGCCACAGCATGGCATGCTGGGAGGGCACTCACTCTGACCGAGCAGTGACCATGGCATGTCTAGGTTCCCACATAGCACTCCCTACTGTTTGTCTCCAGTGATAATTGTGTGTTCCCTGTACTGGGGTGCAATCACTGAGATAGCAGCTTGTTGTACCTAGTTCCTTTGTAAGCATGGACTGGCTAGTGGACTATCTACAGTTAGACTGTGCATGGTTGGACTGCGTATGAGGTGCTGTCTGCTGATGATTGATAGAGGGTGGTGTGAGGCAGTTGAGGTATTCTAGACCTAGCCCCAGCATTACTGCTGGTCTGCCACTGCCCTAATCACAGGTATGGCTCTGGCCCACCAATTCTGGAGGGCTGTCCTATACCAGCAGGATGGAGGTTGCTTCACCGGGGCTCAGGCACTTTTCCCTTACCTTCAAAAAGGGTGATTTTGGGCCCTTTGGGGTATATATTGTATACCACTTTGATCTGTAAGGGCACTGCTATATAAACCTCATGCAAGTTGTCACCAGCTCTCCTTAAACCCCCGAGTAGAGGTTAAGGGAGTGGGTTTTTCCCTATTGAAATAGCTATTTCTCAGATCCTGGAGCAATGCCCCTTGGGAAATGTAGTCTTTTCACCAAATCAATAAGGAGCAGTTGTGGAAAAAGTGGTTAAGCAACCAAAGGATTTTATTTCCCCTCCCGGGGTGGATTTTACCATGAATAGAAAACACAATCCAGATATTTACTGGTATTTGGACAAACAAAAGTTCCTTAACAGAAAAAGGCTTTCTTCAGCATTAACCAAGGTGAAAACAAACATTCAAACAAAACCACGCAGTTTCCTCACAGCTCTCTGTTTCCACGTGCTATCTGTGCTGTACTCTCTTTTCAAACAGGCTTTCAACGCAATGAAATTATTCCATTGGCCAGAGATAATGTACAGTCCATTATATCTATATCTTCTCCAGTATCAATACACTCTGGTTCACAGTCCATCAATTCCTCCTGCTCATAAGGAAATGTTTGAACCCGCACTGCTGGTGCCACGCCCTTTCTTACTGCTCCAGGCTTTACACGATATGCTTGGGTCAAATACTGGCTTTCACACAGACTATCAGGCCCAGTATTCTTTTCCCAGCACCACCCTTCTGGGTACAAACAGTCACTGTAATTAAGTATATTCAAGCCTTTTGGCTTACCTTTCAGCCTTACTGGTGGAGGTTTTCTCTGGTGCTTTTGAATAGCTGTAGGTTCCCAACCTAAGCCCTGCTCATAGCATTTCACTTGCCTCCTAGGCTTTCTTTCTCTCCCGTGCTCCCCAGGATATTGCAGACAATCTCCTTTGCCCTTGTTATATCCTGTCCTCAGGGTTTCTTTCTTTCTCCTCAAGAAGGAATCTGTCTCTCCTTTCCATAGAGACTCTGGCTTACTCTGGGCATAGCTGTCTTCAGTGTAGCTCTCAATGGCTTCTCTCTCCAGCTCATATGCCTCACTTCCTGCTTCTTCAGCCAACTCTTCATTACCTCCTTCTCTGCCTAACTCCATAAGCTCCACTGAAGTTTCCTTAATAGGGTGAATTCTGGGGCAGTGCTCCACTCCACCCCCTGACAGGTGTCCTGCATTACCTTGTGATTCACCCCTTGAATGATAGCACCGGCGTTTCTCTTGCCCTTCTACTTGGTTCCCACGGTAACCAGGAGCCATGTGCTTCTGTTTACAGCTCAGCTCTACTTTTGTTCCTGGCTTTTTAGCTTCATTAAACGGGCTAGAAGGACCCACTATGTCACAAAGTCTAGAAACTCCTCTGCCCTGATATCAGGTGTCCATGTCAGCCAAACCCTAACATGGGGTATGCACTAATCTGGGTGGTGTCTGGTCCCAGAGGGCCACATGTGACTGCAGGATACAGATGGACACCAAATTACCTTCAGATGTGCTGCAAGGAACACCTGTCACACACTGTTAGTGATGGGGATGTACAGCAGGACCTATCTCTAGCACCACATGTACTGCGGACCAAGTGATGGGCATCCATCCTATCTCTCAGGGAGAACACAGAACCTGCACAATGGCATGGTCTGTAGCTACTCTGTGCCATTATCATGCACTGTCAGTTCTTCTTTCCAAGCTGAGGTACCGGAGAGGTGCAGACCCCATTTGGTGATCAGCTGTAGACAGCTATTCAGCATGTGCATTGAATCATGGGTACTGGTGGGGTTACCCTATCCTGGCACTCAGAGCAGATAGTTTGTGCGGTGACCTGCAGTCCTTCTGTACCCAGCCATTGCTAAGAGCTACACCACAGAGGTGTAGCCTACTGGTTAGTACAATGCCATTCTCAGCAGTGTTCATGGGTTCTGTTCCTCATTGTTCCCTCCTTTCATGTCTGCCCTACTCAAATAGCTTGCATGCCTGTAACAGTCATATTTTTGAAGATCTGTGCTGCCAGCCCATAATACCCTCGCCACAATTGCCAACATTCCTTCGGTCCATCTATCTGCATCTGTCAGCTGTGTAGAGTCCTGTCTGCCTGTGTAGACTGCCACCCCTTGTCCTGCACTGCTACCCTTTCCTGCATTGCGCCTCATCGTACTTGCCTCGCCTGTGCCTGATCTGCATGGCACCACCTCTCCTCTGTCCACCCATCATTGTAACTATCCTGCCACCTCCGCCTCCACTGGGGGACACGTATTCCCATCATCTGCCACCAACTGTCTTTCCAGTACTTTACATTGCCAACACCATGTGCTGTGGTACAGTTGCACCCAACATGTTTGTCAACAGTACTGGCAACCACATGGGGTGCCCACAGATATGGCAGGTCCAGCAGCTCCCAGCTCTCCCTCCTTCACTCACCTGTTCATTGCCTTTCCTCAGTGCTCTATCTATTGTTAGGGCTACATCTGTTTCTATGCCTCACAGGTCATGCATGTCATCCTGAGGCAATTTGCAGCCCTTAGGGCACACTAACCTAGGGTACCGTCACCTTGTTAGGCCATCTTAACCTATGGTTCCATTCCATAACCCAGGGTGCCTTCTAAGGTGCCTTGTCCAGGGATACCTAATATGGCGCTTAGCCTAAGGAGCCCTATAGGGCACCTTACAAAACGCCTTATGAGGCACCTTTCAAGACACCTTACAAGGCACCTTACAAGGTGCCTTGTAAGTAAAAAAAAAATGCAATGTGTGCCTTTGAGTCAGTCCTGACTCCTGGTGATCCAGAAGCTCCTGGGTTTTCTTGGCAATGTCACCAGAAGTAGATTGCCAGGCCTTTCTTCTGAAGCAGTGGAGGGTTAGGTGACTTGCCCAAGGCCACAAGGAGTGCTAGTGGGAATCAAACCCTGGTTGCTTGGTTACCAAGCCAGTGTTCTAACCACTAGGCTACTCCTCCACTCCTTATAGGTAAGGTGCCTTATAAGGTCCCTTGTCATGCGCGTTAGTCTAAGGCGCCTTGTAATGTGTGTTAGCTGATACGGCTTGCCGTAATGATGCACCACCCACACCTTTATATGGGCATCTGTACCATTACTGCGGAACCTAACGCGGGTGACATTAACGCAGTTTAGTAAACATACCCCTTAGTTGTGATTTGGACGTTCGAAAAAGTTAGAATTACAGAGACATCTCTGAAGCCGTTCTACAAACGATGTTTACAGATGTCTCAGTTGTAGGGATGTCAAAATCAGCAAGAGAACATGGTGGAGGCCTGACCAGGTAGGTTTAATGGACTTACACATCTCCATTTGGTTTCAGGAACATCTGCAGTTATGTCCACATTAAGACCAGCTGCAAGCACTAATGGACATCAGGAAATTGTTTCTTTTGGCCTTAAAGCACATAGAGAGTTTAGTGACTAATCTAAGTTAACACAAACCCACACTGAAATTTGAACCCTAGTCATGCTACCCTTAGTCCACTACTTTAACCATTATGCTATAAGATGTCTGTGTTCAGAAGTGCTATTCTGGGGATATCTATGTGGACATCTCTACAGATGTTCATATCAAACAAGTCCACGTTTCTGAAATCATACCTGAACTTGCATGTGCTTGCTTTTTTTTCCAGATATTCTGACTTTGACGCACCAGATTGCACTTGGACGTCCCATTGTAAAACATGCCTTCACAGCACTTAGGGGCAAGTTTACTAAACCCCATGCCAGTAATGGGCACTTAGGCTGCATTACCAGCATAGAGTTTCAGACTAAATACAGAGAAAGAATGTCCAGGATAACCTAAGAACACAACAACCAGCATTCAAATCCCACTGCTGCTATCATTGACTTTGTACTAGAACTGATGGAGTTCTTTCTTCTCTACACCTTCTGGATGTTTTGAGTCTTGAGGGACTACTACAACCAGAAATAGATCTGCATTTGTAAGTATTTATCTTCTGGAATATATTATAAATCATGGGGAAAAAGGGTAATCTTTGGGTTGAAGCATATAAATCTGTGTATTTTAGAAATCATTGTATTTGCTGAGTCAGTCAGATCTTAGTACCACCAGAGAGCTTTTCATTTAAATCAGAGTATAGCTTAGCAGAGAAAGAAAAATAAATAGCTACTGAAATAAAAAAGTTCTCTGGAAACAAAGTTATTTAAATCAAATCAGAGTATAACTTAGCATACAAGTAGAATAAATAGTCTCAGAGTACAAAGAACTAAATTTGTTTCTAGTGACCTTTACAAAGAGGCCTTCCAATTAGGAAGCAAAAGATCTGTGAAGTTTATTAAAGACCTGAGATTAATTATTCTTGAGGTGCACAAAGTCCATTTAACATATAAGGTATAGTTGTATTAGTATAAGTATCCCCCTGCAAACCTAAGTAAACAACTTTAATATCTGAACACCACCTTAAAATTAAGATACAGACAGCAGCGAGATGGAGGTTTTCCAGTCTTTTGCATTGAGTGTCACATATATGATTTCTCTCAATTGGTGAGGGGTCTTACGTATGCACTAGGTGCAAGGAGCTCTTTGCATTCAGGGAACGAGTCTGATCGTCGGAAGCTAGAGTAGGAGACTTGGAGGACATAAGGAAGACAGAGAAGTATATAGACGAGACCTACAGGGACTTAGTTCTGAAGTCCACCTCCACTCTGGCAACCTCCCTGTTGCCATGGAGGAGAGAGGTCACGTGACAGGAGAGCATCACCCAGGTGTGGCAGGAAGTGATTCTGAAGCTAGGAACTGCCCTCCAGGTGATATAAAACCCTCTCACACTGAGGAGGTTTCTCCAGGGCCATATGCCCATGAGGGAGGGTTAGGACGGCCGTTGTAGTTGGTGATTCGATCATTAGACATGTAGATAGATGGGTGGCTGGTGGACATGAGGATCAGTTGACCTTATGTGCCACCTAGACAAGGTGTTAGATAGTGCTGCTGTCTTGGTACATGTTGGTACCAATGACATAGGAAAGTGTGGTAGGGAGGTTCTGGAGGCCAAATTTAGGCTTTTAGATAGGAAGTAGAAATCCAGAACTTCCAGGTTAGCATTCTCAGAAATGCTTTCCATTCCACGCGCAGGACCCAAAAGGCAGGCAGAGCTCCGGAGTCTCAATGCATGTATGAGACGATGGTGCAAAGAGGGTTTTGGATTTGTTAGGAACTTGGGAAAGGAGAGGCTTTTCCAAAGGAATGGGCTCCCCCTTAACCGAGATGGAACCAGGCTGCTGGCATTAACCTTTTAAAAGGAGATAGAGCGGCTCTTAAATTAGATAATAGTGGAAAGCCAACAGTCGCCCAAGAGCACATGGTTCAGAAGGATGTATCCATGAAGGATACTAGCAAAAGATTGAAGTTAGGGCAATAAAGACAAAAATAGCCCAAATGCCCTTAAGTACAGAGCAGACAGAGCTTAAAGATTCCAACTTACTCCTGCCTAGCAATAACCAGATTAATATGAATAAAATACGACCTCTAAAATGCTTGTATGCAAATGCTAGAAGTCTAAAAAATAAGATGGAAGAGTTAGAATATATAGCTATAAATGAGAGGTTAGATATGATTGCTATCTCAGAGACCTGGTGGAAGGACAACCAGTGGGACACTGTGATATCTGGGTAAAAATTACATCGCAATGATAGAGTAGATAAAATTGGTGGAGGGGTTGCACCTGAGGGTGTTGAAATAACTGAAATATGAGATTGCAGACCTACTATTAGCAATCGTGAACTATCATTAATATCATCTGTAGTACCTTAAGATTGGCGAATGGCTAGTGTTATATCAACTTTTAAAAGGGGTAATCTGGGAAACTCCAAGCCGGTGAGGCTGACATCAGTACCAGGCTAAATGGTAGAAACCATTATAAAGAACAAAAATTACTGAACATGTAGATAGTCATGGTTTAATAGGAGAAAGCCGACATAGCTTTAACCAAGGAAGGTCTTTTCTTACTAATATGTTATATTTTTTTGAAGGTGTGAATAAATAGGTAGACAAAGGTGAGCCAGTTGATATAGTATATCTGGAATTTCAGAAAGCCTTTGACAAGGTCCCTCATGAGAAACGTTTGGCAAAGTTAAAAAAGTCATGGGATAGGAGGCAGTGTACTATTGTGGATCAGCAGCTGGTTAAGAGATAGAAAGCAGAGGATAGGGCTGAATGGCCAATTTTGCCAATGGAGAAAGGTGAATAGTGGAGTACCCCAGAGATCGGTGCTGGGTCTACTGCTTTTTAACATATTCGTTAATGACCTGGAAATGGAAATAACAAGTGAGGTAGTCAAATTTGCAGATGACACAAAATTATTCAAAGTTGTTAAAACCCAAGAGGATTGTGAAAAATTGCAAGAGGACATTGATAAATTGGACATTCAAATGGCAGATGAAATTTAATGTGGACAAGTGCAAAGTTATGCATCCAGGAAAGAAAAACCCAAACCATGGTTACACAATGCAAGGTTCCACATTAGGAACCACCTCCCAGGAAAAAGATTTAGGCGTCATCATGGTTAACACATTGAAGTCCTCCCCCCAGTGTGCAGTGGCAGCCAAGAAACATAGAAACATAATGGCAGAAAAAGACCACATGGCCTATCTAGTCTACCCTTCTATATCAACCATTACAACAGTCCCATTTTACTTAAGAGATCCTCTGTGTTTGTCCCATGCTTTTTTATATTCAGATACTGTCCTCATCTCCACCACCCTCCACTGGGAGACTATTCCATGCATCTACCACTCTTTCCATAAAGAAACATTTCCACATATTACTCCTGAATCTATCCCCTTTCACCCTCATCCTATGTCCCCTCATAGCAGAGCCTTCTATCCCGCCTTTCCTCTAAAGCATACATAATAAACTCCTTCAGTCTGTCTTCATATGCTTTGACATGAAGACCACTAACCACTTTAGTAGCAGCCCTCTGCACCAACTCCAACCTGTTTATATCCTTTTGAAGGTGCGGTCTCCAAAATTGCACACAATACTCCAAATGAGGTCACACCAAGGACTTATACAGAGGCACTATCACCTCTTTTCTTCTGCTGGCCATTCCTCTCCCTATGCACCCAAGCATCCTTCTAGCTTTTGTTGTTGCCTTTTCTACCTGTTTAGCTATTTTAAGATCATCAGACATAATCACACCTAGGTCTCGTTCTTCTTTTGTGGACAGAAGTATTTCACCCCCTATACTATATCGCTCACTTGAATTGCTGAAGCCCAAATGCATGACCTTGCATTTTTTAACATTAAGTCTCAGCTGTCAAATTCTAGACCATTCTTCAAGTTTAGCTAGCTCCCTCCTCATGTTATCTACACCTTCCTGGGTGTCTACTCTATTGCAGATTTTGGTATTATCTACAAAGAGGCAAACCTTACCCAACAGCCCTTCTGCAGTATCACTAACAAAAATGTTAAAAAGAATCGGACCAAGGACCGATCCCTGGGGCACACCACTGGTAGCCTCCTTCTCCTCAAAGTGAGCTCCATTTACTTGTACCCTTTGCTGCCTCCCCCTCAACCAATTTATAAGCCAAGCAGTAACTTTAGGATCCATCCCTAGCTCAGTTTGTTTATAAGTCAACTGTGTGGAACGGTGTCAAAGACTTTACTGAAATCTAAATATACCACATCTAGGGATCTCCCTCGGTCCAACTCCCTGGTCACCCAAGTCAAAGACATCAATCAGATTTGTCTGACAAGACCTGCCTCTGGTGAATCCTTGCTGCCTCGGATCCAGTAATCCTTCGGACTCCAGAAACCTCACTATTTTCTCTTTCAGAAGCGTTTCCAATCATTTACTCACCACAGAGGTTAGACTAACCGACCTGTAGTTTTCAACCACATCCTTACTTCCGTTTTTGTGTAAAGGGACCACATGTGCCTCTCTCCAGTCCTTTGGCACCACTCCAGACTACAAAGAGGAATTGAAAAGATTGATCAGTGGAGCTGATAGAACGTCCCCAAGTTCCCTCAGTATTCTCAGGTGTAAACTTTAGCCACAGTGACATGAACTCATGATCCAAAGCTGGGACCTGAACCTGTGACCCTCCGCTCATGTACACACCAACTGTGTGTAGTGCACCAAAATGCTGTATAGGCAAATAAAATGCTAGGAATCATAAGGAAAGAATGAAGAATAAGGCAAAGGATATTATAATGCCTCTGTATCGTTCCATGGTGCAACCGCACCTTAAATATTGTGTGCAATTCTGGTCGCCGTATCTTAAAAAGGATATAGTGGAATTAGAAAAGGTACAGAGAAGAGCCACCAAAATGGTAAAGGGGATGGAAAGATACCCCTATTAAGAGAGGCTTAAAAGATTAGGGCTTTTCAACCTGGAAAAGAGACGGCTGAGGGGAGATATGATAGAGGTCTATAAATTAATGGATGGGATGGGTAAATGTAGATTGATTCTTTAGGGCATCAAAAAGTAGAAAGACTAGGGCACATGCAATGAAGCTACAGTGTAACCCATATAAGACTAATAAGAGAAAATATTTTTCACTCAACACGTAATCAAACTCTGGAATTTGTTACCAGAGGAAGTAATAAAAGCTGTTAGTATAGTTGGGTTTAAAAAAAGGTTTGGACAAGTTCCTGGAGTAAAGGTCCATAAACCATTATTAAAGAGGACCCAGCAAATCCACTGCTTGCCCCAATACAAGCATTATGGAACCTGTGTGCCTTTTGGGAAACTGCTAGGTACTTGTGAGCTGGATTGGCCACTGTTGGAAACAGGATACTGGGCTTGATAGACCTTGGTCTGACCCAGCATGGCATTTCTTATGTTCTTATGTTCTTATTTTCTTAGGGGGCAGCATACATCGATCGTCCTGCAGTTACCATACTGTAGCATGGCGTACCTGCCACATGTATCACTAACATCATCCACTCAGGTGGTCTTAGGTGCACCCACATTACCTGCACCAATCACAGGAAGCACGGGCCACAAATATAAGTGCTAGCTGGGCCGCACTGGGAATGCCCCCTTTCCTCTAAGTTGCCACCCTGATGTGCACTACCAGAGTAATATAGGGTTTTAACACTGGGCTCCATGCTACTTTTTAGCGAGGCACCCAAATCACACATTAAACCCCTCTCTACCAGGTAACATAGTTTAATAAACATGCCCCTTATTTTAATAGCATCCCCATCAAGTCTAGATTTAAGCATGGGCAAAATAGGCAACTGTCGATGTCATCAAATGTTGAGGGCATCAAGTACCCAGGCCAAAATGAAACCTTCTCCTGCTTACTTTAGGACTATCTACTGGTGCCACTTCAAAGGGGCACCACCATGGATGTCTTGCCCAATATGCCTATCCCTGCTTTTCAGTCTCCATAGAGCCGCTTTGGATCTCTGAACTCCAAGGAAGGATGCCTGAACTTACTCTTCAGTCCTGCCTATGGGTGTCAAATCTTAAAGCTGCCCCTGATCTCCCTGTGTAAACAGCAGCATTTACACATGTAGGCCAACTACCTATGCAAATAGCAGTAGTGACTTTAGACAGCCACTGTATATCTGTGGAGAGCCAAAAACTACATAGAAACTTCAAGTGGGCATGGTAGGCTAGGCCAGAAATCTAAACCTGTTCTCTCCATTTCACAAACGGAATGCCTGTACATGGGAAAAACACTTCCTGTCGGATTTTACACCTGGCTGCACATGGAACTGCCAACACTTACCCATAGAAGTTCCAAAATTACTGCTGCTACTAATCATTTGTATATAGGGTTGCCAACCGGCCGGTTTTCCCGTGGCCAGGCCAGCTGCCAGCAGAGAACCGAAACCGGCCCTTGAAAAGCCGTTTTTTTGCTCTGGCCGCGAGATCGGGAGCGGCCAAAGCAGAAAACCGGCTTTGCGATTGCGATCGCGATTACAATCACAGTCCTGCCCCCCCATCCCTTGCAGCCGCTGCTTCTGCTTCTTACAGAAACTTGAATAGGTCTCTTCTCAGAGTGTGAAAATCCAAATGATCAAAGCAACCCACTCCAAATACATACAAAAAATAAATAAAAATAAAAACTACAATGTTTGTTATTAACTGATTTTAAACAAACTGAAAACTGCACAGAAGGTCTCAGTAACCATAGGCATGTAACAGGTGCGGTACAAAATAACTGTTACCACAAACCAGCCTTATTAACATCAATGACCCTCCTTGCAGAACAGAGCTGACCACCATACAGGCTAAGCAACAAAAAAAATACTTAGCTTAAATCAACTTCATTCTTTGAAGCAACAGTTGATATGGCTCACAAACGCTGGCAATGGTGAAAAGAAGCTTGGGGATTTTGTTGTTCCGTGCTCTTTTTGGATAAGCCAAGTGGTGTTGTGATTTGTGTTTCCCCTGATGAAGCAAGAGTCATCGTGAAACGCTTTTGAGAGCTCTGATTTGGAGCGTCGGGGAACGGGGTGGCTACCTATTTGAAACATATCAACTGTTGCTTCAAAGAATGAAGTTGATTTAAGCTAAGTATTTTTTTTGTTAATAACGAACATTGTAGTTTTTATTTTCTGCTTCTTACAGAGCAGCGGCTACAAGAAAGTTAATTTAAAAGTAAGGAAACCTGTGAGGAGCCTTCCGGCCCTATGAAACTCCTTCTGCAGTGTCTGCCCTTCTGATGTCACTTCCTTTTCAGTCAGGGACCCTGCAGAAGGAGTTTCATAGGACCGGAGGGCTCCTCACAGGTTTCCTTACTTTTAAATTAACTTTATTGCAGCCGCTGCTCAGTAAGAAGCAGGAGCAGTGGCTGCATGGGGGGGGGGAAAGTTAAGCTGCACAGGGGGGTAAGCTGCACAGGGGTGGGGGGGTTAAGCTGCATGGGGGGGGTTTAAGCTGCACGGGGGGTTAAGCTGCATGGGGGGTTTAAGCTGCATGGGGAGGTTAAGCTCCACGGGGGGGGTTAAGCTGCACGGCAGGGGTTTAAGCTGCACTGGGGGGTTAAGCTGCACAGTGGGATTAAGCTGCACTGGGGGTGGAGGTGAAGCTGTACTGGGGGGGTGAAGCTGCACTGGGGAGGGAAGGTGAAGCTGCACTGGGGGGATGGGGGGAAGGTGAAGCAGTACTAGGAGGGTGAAGCTGCACTGGGGAGGGAAGATTAAGCTACACTGGGAGTGGAAGTGAGCTGATACCCGGGATGGTGTTTGGACTACAAGGGGCTGGACAGTGAGGAAGGAGGGGACTAGAAGGGAATGGACACCACTGGGAACACAAGGGGATTGGTATTGGAATGTAATGGGAGGAGAGGACTGGAAAGAGGGATGATGGAGGGTTACTGGGATTGGAAATAGGCTGATGGAAGGAAGTGAAGAAAAGAAAAGAAGAGACAAGAAATGGC
Source organism: Ichthyophis bannanicus (assembly GCA_033557465.1). NCBI lineage: Eukaryota > Metazoa > Chordata > Amphibia > Gymnophiona > Ichthyophiidae > Ichthyophis > Ichthyophis bannanicus. Next base: position 1,393,231,189 of record CM066031.1, on the reverse strand, counting down.
AGATAGACTATAGACCATAGAAAACGAGCTAAGAGAAGATGGGAAAATGGAAGCCTCAGATTGGAACCAACATGATCAGAGAATAAAATGGTCAGACAACAAAGTTAGAAAAAATAATTGTATTTTCAATTTAATAATTAGACTTTGTACTACCCTTATATTTTACACAGTATGAGGAACTGCATCTCTTATTTATCTGATACTGCACTGCATGCTGAGTCTGTCTTCTTGGGGTTTCAGTTTAATTTTGTCTATATATTTCTCTTTTTGTTTTGTGCTCATTTATTGATGAAGACCTGTCTGTATTGTGTGTGTGTGTGTGTGTACAACCAATGCTGCGTGTTCTGTCAGTATAGAATTTCTGTTTAAGAATATGTAGAAATCTGGCTCGTTCAGTTTGCACATTGCCCTCTCTGCAATTTTTTTAGGGACAGGGGGTGGAGCAAGGGTGGGATGGGGGCAGGCCAGGGGACGGGTCAAGGGGCAGGGCATGGGCGGGGTTGGGGTTGGGGTGGGCATGGGCAGAGCATGACTAGTCACAGGTGGCGGGTTTTTCTTCTTCAAAAAGTTGACAGCCCTATTTGTATAGTGCTACAAGGCATACGCAGCACTGTACAGACGCATGTAAGAGACAGTTCCTGCTCATCAGAGCTTACGATCTAGTCAAGACAGACAGCACAACAGCTGAGGATAAGTATACATCTAAGGAAGTGGTAAGGAAACACATTGGAAATTAAGCAGATCAAGATCCAAAAACGACCTTGAAGAGGTGAGTTTTCAGCCTGGATTTGAAAAGGACCAGAGATGAAGCCTGCCTACACATGGGAATGCCACCACTTACACATGTAAGCAACTGAATCGGTGCCGCTCATTATTCCCATATGTAGATTTATAAAATGATGACTCCTGCTATGTGTGCCGACAAATCCATGTGAACTCCTGCATATCTTTAGAGATTGCCTCTTAAAAAAAAGAGAGACTCCACATTCAGCAGAGCCTGAGCATGTCGCAACATGGAGATGTCAATTTCAATCTTAATGTTCCACGTAAAATGGGCCTTTAAGTATACTCAGGATGTAAGGATGTGTTTTTTTCTGGGTGATGAGTTAATTAGATGGCAACATCAGATAACAAGAGAGTAATTATTTGGTGTCAGCTGTTAAAGGAAAAAATGCTTTGCAATTCCATTTTTGGGTACAGCAACTATAGTCCAAAATTTAAAGAACACATTTTCAAGTGCATTGTAGAAGTCTTTGGAGGGTTTTTCATCAAAATATATTTTTATCAGAGCAATAAACATTATATCCTACATGAAATACTGGTGCAATAGGGTACAAGAAATTTAGCATTCCTTATTATAAGCTCACTGACAGCCTGTGAACATATCATTTGCTAATCTATATATTTTAAAAACCCGTATGAATAGTGTCAGGTCATTTAAATTGGTAAATGGCCTGATACTATCCATATAAGGGCCTGGGGATTGGACAGGGCAAGGATGGGCAAAACAATCATTAATATAGTAGTAATAGTCAGCCACTAAACAGACATGGCCCAATATTTGAAACCAGAGACTTGTGGGGCTTTTTTCCAACACCAGACAAAGTGTTTAAAAGAAACACATAGGGGCATGTTTACTAAACTGCATTAGTGTGATTCACGTTAGGATCCGCGGTACAGGCAGAAATCCCAAATAAGGACATGGGCGGTACATCGTTACTGATAACGCACGTTACCAGGTGCCATAGCCTAACGAGCGTTAAAAAAAACATTGTGTAGAGCGCCACGCAACGCGCGCCCATAAGGCGTCTGATAAGGTATCTAGCAAGGCATCTAGAACTGTAGCACAATGGTTAATACACTAACTAGTGGTGCAGGGGATGTGAGTTCAATCCCCCTGTGGCTCTAATGAGTAAAGTTGGCTGAGACATCACCTTTCACTCAATACCAGTGCTGTTTGAAGCATTTTGTTTGTTAATTTTAATTAGTGCTTCCAGCAAACACACCCTCACAGGGCCGTAACCCAAGATGCCGCATAAGGCACCCTATAAGGCATCCCAGAGGGCACATTATAAAGTGCACTGTCCGCCAAGGCACCCTAGAATGTCCCCTATGGGGCACCCCACAGGGCGCAGTATAGGGCCCGCATTGGGCACTGTATCGGGCGCCTGATGAGGCACCGTAAGGAGACAGCACTGTGAGGGTTTGTTGTTGGCAGCACCAATTTAAATTAAAAAAAGAAAATGCCTCAGACAGCCCTAACAAATAACCCCACTGTGGGATCAAACCCATGACCCCCGGCTCTACAGGCAGTGAAGTAACTAGTGGGCCACAGCACTAGTGCTACTAACAAATCCCTGGCTGGCTACTGAAGGACGTCAGGTCCCCACACAAACTGTCTGCTGTGGTCGCCAGGATTTGGGTTATCCCACTCATACCCATGGTGCATTGCACATGCAGATCTGCAGTCTATAGATGAACACAAGATGGGGTATGCACCCTCACAGCACCTCGGCCTGGTAGGGGGAGCTGACCGTGTGTCTCACTGGCATAGAGTAGCTACAGACAGTAACCCAACAGGGTGCCCTATATGGCGCATGAAAAGGTGCATAGTAAGGCATCCAGAGCTACAGTGCAATGGTTAATACACTGACTAATGATACAGGGGTCTTGAGTTCAATCCCCCTGTGGGTCTAATGAGTAAAGCTGGCAGAGACATCACCTTTTACCTCAAATCAGTGCTGTCAGAAGCAGTTATTTTGTTAACTTTAATTAGTGCTGCCAGCAAACACACCCTCACGGGGCCGTAACCTAAGGTGCCGCATAAGGTACCCTATAAGGCACCCCAGAGGGCACATTATAAAGTGCACTGTCCGCCAAGGCACCCTAGAATGTCCCCTATGGGCCACCCCACAGGGCGCATCAAAGGGTGCCGCACAGGCCACGTGAAAGGGTGCCTGATGAGGCACCGTAAGGAGACAGCACTGTGAGGGTGATGTAGCTGGCAGCACCACTTCAAATAACAAAAAGAATATGCCTCACACAGCCCCACCAAATAACCCCTCTGTGGGCTCAAAACCATGACATCTGGCTTCACAGGCAGTGAAGTAACTAGTGGGCTATATCGCTAGTGTGAATAACAAACCCTAATAACGATGCGGTCAACCTATGGAGTATAACTGTCAAATGTTCAAAAGTCGCACTCCAGATCAACAACAGTTTCTCTACGTACAAACACAGAATGCTTGCCAATCATACAAACCAAGGTCTCAGCAAACAAGGGCATATGGAGACCAAGGTCAAGATTATTACCAAAAACAAAAAGCCCAATAACATCACCGACCTTGTCAAACACTGAAAGCTACTGGCAAAATCCAAGGAAACACTCAACTTACTATGAATACGTGGATACAGATTAGCCAGATGCCTGTTCCCCCAGCACTAACAAATCCCTGGCTGGCAGCTGAAGGACGTCAGGTCACCACACAAACTGTCTGCTGTGGTGGCCAGGATTTGGGTTAACCCACTCATACCCATTGTGCACTGCACATGCAGATCTGCAGTCTATAGATGAACACAAGATGGGGTATGCACCCCCACAGCACCTCGGCCTGGTAGGGGGAACTGACCGTGTGTCTCACTGACACAGAGTAGCTACCGACAGTAGCCCAACAAGGTGCCCAATAAGGCGCATGAAAAGGTGCCTAGTAAGGCATCCAGAGCTACAGCACAATGGTTAATACACTGACTGATGGCGCAGGGTTCATGAGTTCAAGCCCCCTGTGGGTCTAATGAGTAAAGCTGGTGGAAACATCACCTATTACTTAAACTCAGTGCTGTCAGAAGCATTTGGTTTGTTAATTTTAATTAGTGCTGCCAGCAAACACACCCTCACGGGGCCGTAACCTAAGGTGCCGCATAAGGCATTGCAGAGGGCACATTATAAAGTGCACTGTCTGCCAAGGCACCCCATAATGTCCCCTATGGGGGACCCCATAGGGCGCTTGGTAGGGTGCCTCATAGGGTACATTATAGGGTGCCTGAGGAGGCACCGTAAGGAGACAGCACCGTCGCCCACACACATCCAAGCCATGTTGCGAGGCCACCTACCTGGTGCTGCCCGTGGACCCCAACTACCCTGCCTCCCACACCACCATTGTCTCCCCAACCCCTGGCCCCCATTCCGTCACCTGTCCAAACCAGACTGTATGATGCGATGAGGAGGGTGCCAGCACGACACATCCCCACAGCGCTCACCCCCACCGTATGCACATCAGTCACCATCCCCAAAACCCCACAGACCCAGGTTGAAGCATGCAAAGTCAACAGGGACCATGCAAAGTCACCAGTGACGTGTCAATGTTCCACAACAATGCAAAGGTGATCCCCCCAGCTGCAATCAACGAAACACCCAGACACTTCATGGCAGCGACGGTGTGTCAGTTCTCCCAGTGACAGTCAACATAGCAGGCCAACAATGAGGTCCAAAAAAGGCCTGTGTCCAACTCGCAGAGGTCCATCTCCCAGTGGCAACAACACCCAGGGACAGTTTCACAGAGGTGCTGTGTCCAAACAAATGTGGCTGATGGGGTCTCCAGATGCAGTGTGGTAGATGTGCTATGTTTGTTGGCTGTGTTCTGTGTGAAAAGGGGTAGAAATAAGGTAAGGGAATGGCACACCCACACCCACCATCAGGTCACAAAGGACACAGTGACATCACAATATGTGCATCACGAATGCTTAAACATTACAACATGACACAACCACAACACACAGCATAGTGCACATGGACCACAGCAGGAGAAGGTCCTGCAGACCAGGACACCATCCCAACATGGTCATGTAAATGCCCATGTCACACAGACATCCCAGAGGTCCACAGCATGTCCAGCAGTGGTGGTGCACAGAGATACCACAAAAAGGCACGTTGTTACTAACAGGCCAAATGCAGCATCTGCATGTGGCGTATGTCCCAGAGGAGGGAAGGTGAAACCTACCTGAAAGGTATAGCATTGGACTTATAGGGAAAGCCCGAGTCAGGCAAGGGCACAAGGTGCCCCAGTAGAGGCTGCAGATGTCAATGAACTGCGTCCATCACCACGTCCTCACGATCAGCTGTTAGTGGAGCATCTCTGAGGAATGCTTTGGTGCGTGGAAACAAAATGGTGACGTGCAGTGTCCTGCCAGCAAACATGAGACACGTCAGGGAACAATATATGACACATGCACACAATGTACAGAAGGGCATAAGCAGAAGGGCATAGAGAGACGGGTGAACATCACTGGACAGGTGGCCAGACACATCCCTGAGACAGACAAAGGCAGAGGGGAGCAGAAGGTACCGTCATGTAGACACGTCCCAAAGACACAGAGACACACACCATGAGACAAGGTAAGCATGCAGCAAGCTGCAGTTGGCAGGACTGTCGACAATCAGGGACAAGTGGAGACATGGGTGCACCAAGGTTGTCAAATGCCACAATGGCAGTGAGGTCTTTACGTGTGCCCAAACAGTGCAATGCCCTGTGTCCGGAGACACACACAGCCTGGTAACATGTGCACAGGTACAGTATGTAGACCCCCAAGATGTGCACAGGCAATGGTCACATGTGTGTCAAACGGAGCATATGGTGGATGGAGTGGTAGGCCAAAGACATGTGCAACACCAGAGGAGCAGTGGAGAGGGAAACACATATATGTGTCATGTGGTGCTGCCACCACAGCACACCTACCTGTATGTCCACCCACCCCAGTCACCTGCATGTTGCTGTGACGTACACACAGTCCCTACCTGCACCACAGCATTGGGCAGTATCAGCAGCCAATCCCTGGGAGGCAAGAACACAGCAGCCTATCCTGGGGAGCCAAAAACACAAGAGACATATAGAGACATGTCATGACAGTGCCGTGAAACACACAGACCAGCTCACACATGGTGAGCCAGAAGCACATCCCCACACATGCAGAACTTACAGGAGAAGAGCTCCTTGATCAGATGTTGCCTGGCCGCCATCCCCTCACGTGTGTCACCACGGCCATGTGCAGGAGGGCACACAGGATCCTCCCAGAGATCCTCATTAATATCGACTGGGACATTGTGCCTGAGAGCAATGTTGTGGAGGTTGCAACAGGCCAGAATGATCTTTGCCACAGTCAGGGGTCTGTACTGTAAGGCACCGCCGGTCCTATCCAGACAGCTAAAGCTACTCTTTAGAATGCCAAAGGTGCGCTCAATGACTGAGCGGCTGGAAGCATGGGCCTCATTGTACCGCATCTCTGCACCTGGCCGAGGGAGACGCACAGGGGTCAGCAACCAGGCACGACACCCATATCCTGCATCACCTGCAAACAGAAACGTCGTAAAGTCACACATGAGATGATGGACCCTGGAATCACTGACGTAGCAACGTCCAACTGGACAGCAGAGAAGCATGGACACACACATATGATGTCACATCATTGCACACGAGGGCAGTGTACCAGAGTCTGATGCTGGGAGATCCATAGCCCCAGGGAAGGCCAATGGGGGCAATGCACACCTAAGGTACCATGCCCAAAGACACATTGCAAACCTGTGCCAAGACAGCAGCAGTGGCTGCTGTGAGGGCAGCTGTCCGCCAGTGGCACAGCATACTCGGAGGGGCAGAGATGTGCAGTTGTGCAAGTATGTGACCGTCATGATACAGTGCACACAGAGCATAGGCCAACAGAACACATCCCCGGGGGGGCCAGGTGGGAGTGGCAGTGGAGACAGGATAAAGTGGACAGACATGCAGCATACATGTGTGATAGCAGGTGCGCCCACAGCTCAAGACACGTGTCACCCCCTACATGGCAAAAGAGAGGAGGCCCCATACACACTGTACACCATGTGGATGGTTCTGTGCCCCCAATCCTCCCCCCCCCGGATGGCACATGCACAAACCTGTGGCACGTGGGGTGGGAAAGGGACACACCCAGCAGGCAGACATATGTACAACTGCCCTTGCAGTATGGCCGAGGCCAGGTGCAGGAGCCATGGGCAAGCCAGAGGTGTTGCACGCAGCCATGGAGGGGACACACCATACGCGGCCAGAGTGCCCCTGGACACGGGAGCTGGGTAAGTGAACAGCAGAGGCAGGGAACAGCCCACACCACATGTGTGCCGGGACACCCAGATGAGCACTAACACACACATGGTAGGCAGAGAGATGTGTGGCAGCACACAGAGGTATGTGACCCCATCCCAGGTGACAGGGTGTGATGTAGTGTGAGGCCCACAATAGGCTGCACCCGTAAATACCACCACAATGTAAGGCATGCAGAGGACACAGGTGACAATGGCATCCCATCAACCATATATGGTAGGCGCACGTTAGATATGGTGAATACCCACCCAGCAGGATGTAGTCCTGATATTGTCTGGCCTCAAACTGGCCGAACAGTGCCAAGTGCTGCAGGATATAGGAGTCATAGGCTGACCCTGGGAACCGTGGAACCACATTCAGAATACGCATACTTGCATCACAAACAACCTGCACATTCAGGGAATGGAAGTGTTTGCGGTTGCGGTACACAACCTCCCTGTCGCTTGGCGGGACCATGGCAACATGTGTGCAATCTATTGCTCCCATTACGTGTGGTATCCCTGCAATCCACTGGCATGCCTGTTCCAGGGCCACCCAATGTTGCCTACCATTGGGAATTGCAATGTAATTCCCAACCCAGCTGACCATGGCCCGCAGTACCTGGTGGAGACAGCGAGAGAATGTTGGCCAACTCATCCCACCCACTGCGACCACTGAGGATTGGAAACAGCCAGAGGCAAAGAAATATAGGGCAGCCAGGAGCTTGGCCAATCGTGGTATAGCACGTGACCGGGCAGTCAGGTCTGAGATCCTCGTAGAGCTCCCTAATAGCCCCTGTGTCCAGCCAGTAGAGGGAGATTACCTGGTCCTCTCTCATGTCCTGGAGCATGGGCCTGGGCCTGTAGAGGCGTTGCAGGCGGGGCCATGCCTCAGCACGCCTACAGCGCCGTTGTTCTCCCACACGTGCCTGTGGACCCCCCACAGCTGCAGGCCTGAGTTGCAGCGGGATAGCACCCATGCCCAGTGCCGCAGCTCCAGGTACATCATCTCCCTCCTCCGGAAAGTGCAGCCCAGCCAGCTCAAGCAATGCAACCACCGCACCACCTGCATTCACAGTCTGAGCCATGATAGACACAGGATGGAGGACAGGTGGCTGGGAAATAGGGTGCGGGGCGGGGACGGAAATCACGGTAATGATACACACCTGGTGAGCCAGGAAGGTCCATCAAAAACCAGAGGAACCAACACCCTGTACGCATCAACGCAGCACGCGCGGGAGCGCGCATTCCCACAATGCATCCAACGAAAGACATCTACGTGACTGGGTATGTGGGATGAGAGTCGAGGGAGGAGGTGGCGTGTCCCTGTGACACAGCAGGGTGTAAAGATACTGCGTAGTACACCCCATACCACACCCAGACGACAAGGTGCGACAGGCATGCAAGACGCGTTCCCACGTGTGTACACGTAGCGTGCAATGTACGTCTCACGTAATGTGCGTGACACAAATTGCATGATCCACAAATTGCATGATCCCCAAATAAATTGCTGCACAAGCGGCCGTATCTGATGCCATGTGTCCTGTGTTGCTTGTGTGGGGCCACTATATGCACAGCCCCCCCCCCCATGTCCACCCCAGGGAATGACCCCATGCCACTGACGAAACCAGCCTGTGTCCCCCCCCTTCCCCAGCTGTGTCCACCATGGGTAGACATCAGATCCTGTACCTTGTCACGCCGGCACCCCTCGCCCCTGGCTAAGGGGGGCGTGGGTCCCCATAGGGCTGCTCTGTGGTCTGCGTATCACCAGCCTCTCTCACCTATTGGTAGTCATTGCTTGGCGGTATGTGTGCATCTCACAGGGGACATGTAGTCAGGCTGCCAAGGGGTGAGGCACATGACAGATATGTATGTCACCCAATGATGCGGTGTCACCAGCTACAGAATAGGTGTCCAGGTTTCAGGGACACAGAGCATTCCCTGTAAACACACATACACCCAGCAATGTGTGTTTCTGGGGCCACCATAGTGTGGGATACACCGGTCCATAGCAGCGGGGATAGCTTGTTCCCCTCTAGCCCTGCTGCCAGTGGCAGGTTACCACAGGTACCGTCATTGCCCACGATTGCATAGCCCCACACCAGCAACAGGTACCTGTGACCTACGAATATGATGCGGGGTAGGTTACAGCTCTGTTAGAGAGGCTACGTTCATACTCCGGTGCCCTTGCCCCTGCAGCAGGTGCTTAGCAGCCTCATCTCCATTTCCAGCTGTGAATCCGTAGTCATGTTGACTGTCCCCCCAGCGTCAGGGGGTAATCAGGGCCACCCAGCCTGGGCACTATGGGCACCCCTCCCTGGTGCACCCCTCACAACACAGGCATGTTTCATCCATGCTCCGCAGGCTCTGGAGCATCACACAGAGCACAGTCCATGATAGTGCCCTCCACTATTTGGTGTTCCGCAGCCTCCCCCAGCTGCATAGGCCCCGGTTCTTTGTCCTTCACACTGTTCTGAGCTACCAGCCTCCCAGGTGTGCGTGGCATCCCTCCTGTGCGTGGCTGCCAACCCTCCTGTGGACGTGCTACTTCCCACTTAGCGGTCCCCGCTCCTGGGGGCTCCGTGCCCCTGCTCTGCTCTGCAGTGGTCCGACCCCTCCAGCCTGTGGCTGTGCTACGGCCTGTGGCAATCTGGCACCCTGCTCCCCCTGCCCTTGGCCCGGTTCCTGCCTTGGCTCTCCCTATCATATTCTGGCCCCGGCTGCTGCTTCCAGGGCTCTGGCTTCGGCCCCCCCAGGCGGTGACAATCAGCCTGCCCTCCTGCACCTGCATATGTGCAGCATGCCCTGCCTATGGGGCTCCGTGCTCTGTGCACCTCCCCCGTCCGTCCAACACGGGGACCCTGCAGTGTTGGCCCGGTGGAGGCCATTGTCTTCCCGGGGGTATATGTGTCATCCCCACCCTGCTGCATGTATGAGGGGACCCTGTACAAGGGTGACCCCCCTGTCACCTTGCCCCCCCTCATACCGCTGATAGGCCTCCTTGCCACAACATCTGTTGACCTGTGCATGCTATTTGACCTGTCCCCATGCCCAACCCTGGCAGCACACTGGTAGGGCACTGCTGGTATCTTGTACACCTCCATGCCTGGGTTATTGCTCTGTGTGCCATGGGGGTGCCCCGACCCCGTAGGCCAATCCCCTGGGACGCTCTGACACTCCTGATGTACATGGGCCAGAATAGGTGCACTGTGTGTCCTGCATGGGTATCCACATGGCACGCTGCCACCACACTGAACCGAAACAAACTGTTAACTGCACGTCACAACCTTCGGTTCACCAGGTGGCCCGATCCCCTCCCCCATCGCATCCCCACTACCAACCGCCCACTATGGGCCCCCGGCGACCCCTTGGTGCGCCCCCAGCCACAGGTTGCCGCCCCTTCCCACCCCCCCACACCACCCTGTACACCCGTGGCCACCCCATCCCCCTACCCCTCTATGCCCCCTGTTAAGCCCCCCCCGGTACCATAGTAAGCCCCGTAAATATCCACCAACCCACCTGTCAACAGTCACACCATCCACACTCCACTTCACTGCATCCACGCCCCCGGCATCCTGTGGCGCTCCCAATAACTCCCAATAACTCCCTCCAACCACTATCCCCCCTCCCCTCCCTCTGATGGGCCAAACCCCCCTACTCCCCACCCCTCCCTTCCCAAAATGGGTACCACTCCAAACCCCCATTCCCCCCCCTCTCTTTGCATATCCCCCTACTTCGCCATCCAAAGCTGGCCACCCCCCTCCCTCCAGCTTGCATACCCCCCCAGGTCTCCTCATGTTGCACCATCTTGGCTCAACCACGTGCACCCACATTACTGATTTCCCACAGAAACACCAACCTTCCAATACTTTCCCTCATCCTCGGTACGTCCGCACTCGTCCATTTTTGTAACATGGCCAGTCTAGCCACTGACACACAATAGTTATGAGAAAGAGCAACTCTCCAGGTCCCATCCCCCTCCCCCTTCAGCAATTCCACGTGGGCTGGGGCCACTTCCATCCGTATCCCTGTAGCCCCTCTATAAAACTGTCTAGCTCCCTCCACAATGGTTGCACCTTATGGCATCCCCACACTATCTGCAGAAGGTCACCCCTCTCCCCACACCCCTTCCAACAGGCATCCGCTTGCTCCAGATAAATACGGTGCAGCCTAGCTGGGGTCCAGATCATCCTGAGCCGGTATTTAGGGGGGCTCTCTACCCGAGCTGTTCCCCATGCAAGCCTCCGTTCCCCTACAGAGATGGGCTTCCACTGCTCCACCTCCCAAGTACCCCCCAATTCCCCCTCCAACCGTTCCTGCCATCGGGCCTTACCCTCTGCCCTTACATTCAGTAAGCGCTACGGTTTGGACACCAGACCCCTCATTTAACCTTGCTGGTCCATCAGTTACACATACCCTGTTAGCCATCCCTGTAGATCCCTCTGTACCCCCTGCCTTTGCAGATAGTACCAGAGCTGCATATACGAATATAGGTCGGTATCCCTCACCCTAAACTCTTTTCTGAGCTCTGCATATGGCCGTAACCCCACTATCGCATCCACCACCTGCCCCACCCTCTCCAACCCCTTCTCTGCCCAACGTGAACCCACCCCACCTCCCCGTGGCGAGGGCAACCATGTTCTGTACATATGTGGCCCGGGGCAGGCACTTCCCTTGCAGTAATTAACCCTTCCATTTCCCCCATATCTGCAAAGTTAACCTTCGGTACGGGTTCACGTTCCCTACCCGACCCTTCCCCTCCCCACCCCATACCACTGCCTCCACACACACTCCCTCTGCCTACTTCATTGCGGGGTTCCCCCCTCTCTCTCCACACAAACAATGCGCTATGCTGTTCGGCGTCGTAGTGGTTGTCCAAATTGGGAGCTCCCAGCCCCCCTTCCTCCTGCGGTCGAAGCATGGCAAGCCTATCTACCCTTGCCCTCTTGCCCTCCCAAATACACCTCATTATCGGATCGTGCATCTCCCTAAGGCACTTCCTCGGCACATTAGACGTTAGGTCCATAAGGACATACAAACCCCGTGGTAGCACATTCATCCTTATTGTAGCTATTCTCCCCATCCACGTCAGGTGGAGCCCCCTCCATCTTTCTACGTCCTTCCCTATCGCCACCATCAGGGGTTTATAATTCCACTCCTGTACACAGTCTAGAGCTGCTCCCAACTGTATCCCCACATACCGAGAACCTCCACGCACCCATTTAAATGGACATATGCCCCTCCACCTCTCCTCCAACCCCCTATCCATATTAGAACTCAATATTTCCGTCTTATCTACGTTCAACTGATAGCCCGACACTTCACCATACTGCCCTACTGCCTTTAGCAGATTTGGCAGGCTAACCACAGGGTGCCCCAAAGTATGAATAACTTCATGCGCAAAATGTGCTACCTTACTGAGCTGCCCTTGCACCTCACTTCCACCAATATCTACCTGCCCTTGGACGTAGGCTACCAACGGTCCAATAAACAAGGGATACAATAGTGGCGACAAAGGGCACCCCTGCCTTGTTCCTCTGCCCAGCCCAATGCTCTCAGGATATCCCCTGTTCACCCGTATTCGCGCCCGTGGACAGGCATACAGCGCTCTCACCCTCCTTAGGAATGACTCTCCCACCCCTACCTTGTCTAACACCTGCAAAATATATCCCCACCCTGCCCTGTCATAATACCTGTCATTGTCAACTGACAGATATACTGCCTCCCTCCCTGTTGTTTGCAAAGACCACATAACATCTAACAGCTTCCGAATGTTATCGCCCCCATGCCTCCCTGTACTGAGCCCGTCTGATCCTTATGCACAGGTTTCTGCAGTACTTTCTGCAACCTACCCGCCATAATCCTAGCCAACACCTTAGCATCCACATGAATAAGCCAGATGGGCCGGTACGCTCCCCAGACAGTATGATCCATCCCCTCCTTAGGAAGAATCGTTACACCCGCCTCCTCCATAGACCGGCGTGGTTCCGCACCCTGCAGTACCCCATTGCGGACCTCCATTGACAACCCCCCAATCCCACCCTGCATGACCTTAGAGGAGTTTGCCATGTAGCCATCCAGGCCCGGAGTCTTCCCGTCCTTAAAGGTCTTCACCGCTCCCTTTACCTCCTCATAGGTCACCAGCTTCCCCAATTCTTCCGCTGCACCCTCCGTTAGCTTACTCAAACAACACCTCACCACAAACTCCTCCCCCGTCTTCCCTTCCTCTCACACCTCACCACTGTGGAGTTTAGTATGATACGCTACAAAGGCCTTCCTAATGTCCTCTTCCGTATACACCATTGTCCCCTCTGTGTTACGTACCCCTCCTATCGTGGATCGCTGCCATCGCGCTTTCATCCTGCAGGCCATTCTCCCCCCTGCTCGGTTCCCCCCCTCATTACACCCCTGCTGCAATTTAGTCAGGGAACATGCTGTCTCTGCCGCCCTTAACTGGTCCAATTCCACTATCACCTTTTGGAGTGCACACATACACACCTGTCACTCGCACAACACTGACACATAGCAATGAGGGACATCTGACCATTGTAGGTATGTTGAACATCTTCACAACTTTATTTACAGAGTCTAACTATAAACAGTCAGAAAACGTGCTGAGAAACAAAGGACAGGACCATATATCAATAAACCTTATTAACAATATAGGCTCAGGAATGCCAACCAGGCACAAAATTGCCAACCCAACACAGGCCGTGTTTCGTGAATACCTCTTCAGGGGTGGAGGCAAAGAATATACCTCACATGTTCTACACTATAAACGGCAATCTCGTAGAAGCACCTCGTGCCAAGCAATAACATTATCCAAAGGTATCACTGTTCAACAGGCACTTGAATTCAAGAACAGGATCGCTGAAGGATAAGCGCCGGTGACATGGTGAATACACTGTTCTGTGAGAGCAGTTCATATTTGTGGGGCCCTTTCTGGTAGGGGCCCTGCCTCCCTGTCCCTGGTGGGCGTGGCAGGCCATGGCACGGGCCGGCACAGGGTGGGTGTGTCATGCATACCCTCGCATTACACACCCTGGGGACCCCCGTCACGTGGTGGCTGGCTGGGTGCACCCCCTGCACACTGCTCCTCCAGCCTGCGCAGCCGGTCAGCCACCACAGTCAGGGTTGCCAGGACCTGCCACATGATGAGAGTGTGCTGCCTCTGGGCGTGCGCCTGGGCACGCACAGCCGCAGCCAGACGCAGCCCGCACATGCAGCCGCACAGACACACATCTCCCCGTGTCTGTGTGGCTGCATGCATGGTGCGCCTGTCAGTGGCTATGTGTGGCAGACACACATCCAGGAGGTGTGCTGCACTGGCATCATGGGGCAGGTCGCTGATGCCCCCGTTGCCCTGTGGTGGCCCGTGCCACTGGTTGCTGGTCACAGCCCCCGCCCCCACCCCATCCCCTGCCACCCCCTCCCCCTCCCCAGCCCTGCTACCCCCCTCTACTGCCTCATCCCCCGCCTGCCCCACCCCCACCTCACCCACCTGATCCCCCTCTGACCCCTGGAGCCCCACCACAACAACCCCCTCCCCCCTCTGCCCTGTCCTCCCCCACCCCTCCGCCCCCTCCCCCGCCTCATCCACTCCCGCCCCCTCCTCCTCCCTGTCCCCCTCCTCCCCCTCACTGTGTCCAGCGGCGCTCTCCTCCTGGCCACCCACGCCATTGTCATCCTCCATCGGCTCAGGGGCGTTGGCCTCCTCTGGCCCCACTGCGCCGTCCGCCACCTCCAGCCCTGCTGCCGCCACATCAGCACGTGCGTCTGCTGTGGGAGAGGGGAACATGAATCATCTCCATGGTCACACATCAGCCACAACAGTCACATGCATCCTGTGCATCTGCCAGCTCTTGCCCCACAGGGCCATGTCACGTCACTCACCATCCCGTTGCACCATCCTGTCGCGCTGTACCCGTGCAATGAAGCGCGGGTACCTTGCTCGCAGTTCACAGGCCTTCTTCCGCAGGTCCTCCACCTGTTGGGTAGACAACATGAATGGGCATTAGCGCACACACACCCTTTGAAGGCCTCGGACACACCACATATATATCTCTGTGTGCAACAGGTGCCTGCCCGTATTGTGTGGGACGCTCATGCCCATACTTTACTCAGGGCCACTCCCATGTGTGCACTGCGCATGCACATTTCTGGCATGGACCCTATGTGCCCTGTGTGCGGGCCCCTCCAATCTAGACACAGCACACATGTGCGGGCCATCTCCACACATCTGCCAGTGCCCATCAGCTACTGCCGGGATGGGAGGTGGGCCACTGCAGTGCTTCCTGCTGCATCCTGGGGATATAGTTGAGCCTTGTACTCCTACACAGGGGCAGATACCATAGCACCAGGATGTGGGATGGACCCCTGAAGTGAGGCCTGCTGCATCCTGGGGATATAGTTGAGCCTTGTGATCACAAACAGGGGTAGATACCATAGCACCAGGATGGGGGATGGACCCCTGAAGTGTGGCCTGCTGCATCCTGGGGATATAGTTGAGCCTTGTGATCACAAACAGGGGCAGATACCATAGCACCAGGATGGGGGATGGACCCCTGAAGTGAGGCCTGCTGCATCCTGGGGATATAGTTGAGCCTTGTACTCTTCCACAGGGGCAGATACCATAGCACCAGGATGGGGGATGGACCCCTGAAGTGAGGCCTGCTGCATCCTGGGGATATAGTTGAGCCTTGTGATCGCTGACAGGGGCAGGTGACATACCCCTGTGTGTCTCTTGGCCTCTGTGATGGACCTATGGTGTTGTGTGGATAGGGCACATCACTGAGGCTGCAACAGCACCACATACCATGACATTGTACTGGGTACTCCATCTCTGTGGTGGTCACAGCTACCCCCTGGGGGCAGGGCGGTTGTTGTTTTTTTTGGGGGGGAAGACGTTACTCCCAGCTGGACACACCAACAGGTGACTTTCCCTGGCAGTGCGTGACTGATAGGTGGTTTGGTTACTGGGTGTTCTCCTTCACATCCTAGGTTGGGGTGCCTGTCCCCATGCACTTACCTCATGTGGGTAGTCAGAGCTTCTATTGTACCTCCTGGTGAGGCGCTCCCAGGCCCTCCTTACTCTGGCCAGATTCTGCCTCCGGGATGAGCCAGGGAAGAGGCGATCCTGGCGGAGGCAAAATAGCTCAGTGAGCAGATAGAGATCTACCATGGTGAAGGCAGGCTTCCTTGACATGGCAGCCATCTCCTCGAGAGTTGTTTGTGCTGTGTAGCCGCGCACGTAGCCGTGTGCATAGCCACATGCATGGGTACGTGCGTAGCCGCGTGCGTGGGTACGTGCGTGGGCACTTGAGATTATAGGACCATGAGGGTGTTTTGCAGTTTTAATTGATGCTACCAACTAAACGTGTGATAGGCTATGGCCTGTATGTTAGGCCTGGATTTTAAACCCCCTACCTTTTAGTACTGCTGCTAAGAATCAGAATTGCCTGTTAGAGATGTCTGCTTATTGCAGAGTCTGCATGATGTCTTACAACACTGTCTGCTTCAAACATTTCTCATTAAGATACTTTCACATTCCTTTGGCTACAGATGTCCTCGATGTGGAGATGTAACTAACACTTTTAATGCGCCTTTTGATCAGCTGAATTGAGGAGGGGAAATAGAGAAAGAGGCCCAGATAGAGTCCCTGATTGGATAAATGGGGGGGGGGGGCATTGGGACCAATAGAGAGTTTGTGTGTTTTAGACTCTGCACATATGTATATAATGGATTTGTTCCTGTTCAAGCTTGCTCACTCACTTTTGGACTCGTTCCTGTCTGGGCCTTCTGCACAATACATTGTCTTTGATTCTGTATGTGACTCCTGGTATTAATTGGTTGCATACACTCTGCTGCTACAAAAGGAAATGCCTCAGACAGCCCTACCACATATCACCACAGTGGGTCCAAACGCATAACCTCTGTCTCCACAGCCAGTGCAGTTGCCAGTGGCCTACATCTCTATAGCTCCTGCTACATGCCTGGCTGGCTACAGAGGAACTGCAGGTCACCACACAGACCATCTGCTGTGGTTGCCAGGGTTGGATTGGACCAGCCACACCCATGATGCACTTCACATGCAGATCAGCAGTCTACAGATGGTCACATGTTGCGGTATGCACCCTCCCCAGCACCTCGGCCTGGTGGGGTGTCCTGACCATGTGCAACCCCACAGCACCTCAGCCTGGTGGGGGTAATGACCGTGTGTATTACTGCCACAGAGTGGCTACCGTCCATCACAGTGGACGGGTCCTGTGCTCACCCTGAGGGTGAGGTGGGGTGTCCAGCACCATTTCCGCAGCATCTGGCCTTGCTGAGATGCTGCAGGTCCCCATCAGTGCCAATGTGTGATAGGTAGTCCTTGCAAACACCCCTAGGATATACCTGTGTCCATCTGTATTTCACATCTAGCCCTTGTGGGTTATGATGCACCCAGAAAAAATGCATGCCCTGTGTGGGTGCCATGGTCACATGATTTAAGTGAAGGGGGGGGGTGTTTGGACCCACAGGCGGATTACATAACACCACCACCCAACCCACTCTCTGGGGCTCAGGATATCCCACCAACAGATCCACATTCTACCCCTGCAATGGTGGCAGTAGAGGGAACCATCACCCCAGTCCTGCTGGGGAACAGACACCCTACAGGGCAGGCAATACAGAGCTGTACACATCCATAGAGCAATAGCAGACAGACAGTAGGCCTGGAAACACACAGCTGCCCCCCACCACCATTATCTGACATTCTCCAGCAGCAAGCCTCCAGCCGCTGCGCCCTGCAAGGTGTTCCAGCAAGACACATACTAGCTGCAGGCAGTCTGCTAGATAGTCCATTGTGCATGGTCCTGGGGAGATGCATGTACCCAGAACTGGGATGTCAGCATACACACCAAGCAGATAAGTCAGTGATTGGGCACCAAAAGAGAACCCATAAACATCACATGGGGGAAATACTATATAGCACTATGGAGGAACCTAGCCATGCCGTGGTCACTACTCAGTCAGGGTGAGAGTGACCTCCCAACAGAACATGCTGTGGCCCCCTGTCTGTGCAGGTGGTGGCCAGCCACTACAATGTCCGAGCCATTGCTCTATGCTATGTACAGATGGATCCAGGCCAGGTCATCCTATCCTGACTATTCCCACAATACCTTGCTCCTCATTATGCACATTGGCAGGCCAATACTGGCAACAGTGCTAGCAGTGTGGGCTGTGGAAGGTGTTTGCAGCCACCACACACTGGATAGACAGACACACACTCCCCACACCTATGCCAGCATTGTGCAACTATAGAGGTATTTGACAGCCCTGGCCACCACACCAGTCCTGAGCAGAGTGCAGGCATGGCTATGGTAAGCAATACTGTTGGGGTCACTCCCCAGGGTGGTAAACACTGTCAGACACCAGACCTGGAGCACACTCCACAGACATCAGAAAGGTTGCTATGGTGCAACTCAATCAGCAAATTGTGCTTAACTTAGGAGGTGCTATCTGCCAGTAATCATAGCAACCTTTTGATAGCTGTGTACCGTATTCCCAGGTTTAGGGTGGCATTGCTAAGGTATGCAAGTGCTAGTATTGGGAGATGCACGCAGGGCCCAATGTCCTGCCTCTCCAGGAGGCATTGGATAATGGAGCCTGTGGGTGCGGGTGTGTCTGCCCCTGTTGGCTGCTGCTTTACGGCAGAGGTTCCCAACTCCAGTCCTAGTGTGCCAAACACTGTTCGGGTTTTCATGCTGTCCCTCATGAATATGCATGAGATACATCTGCATACCATGGGGGCGGCGCATAGAAATGCAGCACAGGCATCTTTATTAGAGGCAGCATGGAACCTGAATGGTGTTTGGCCCTCCAGGACTGCATTTGGGAGATCCTGCTCTAGGTAATGCGCATGTTTATGGTGTCTGTGCTCTGTAGGGTA
The DNA here is from genome assembly GCA_033557465.1 of Ichthyophis bannanicus. NCBI lineage: Eukaryota > Metazoa > Chordata > Amphibia > Gymnophiona > Ichthyophiidae > Ichthyophis > Ichthyophis bannanicus. The sequence goes on along the minus strand of CM066031.1, from coordinate 1,393,212,152 downwards.
AAATGTAAGTGTTTTGGGCATGTTTATGTCATCTGCAATAAAGGTTCTGTCTGTATTAGCACGTTTTAGTAGTGGGAAAAATATGGGGACTGGGTTGGCAGGAACCACAGCTGGGACTTGAACCTGTGACCTTCTGCTTCTGAATACACTGATTTTGTGCACTGCATCACCATGTTATCACAGAGTCAGGGCATTCCCTGGTGATACCATAACTGTTCGTCAGACAGGGCCTGTCTGTTGCAGTGCATGGCACCCACCTACACAGGGCTAGGCCACGGTCTGCTCTGGGCAGCTGCCACTGCCCCCTCCACCACCAGTACCCCTCTGCCACCATGCTGACATTCCCTTCTGCTGGTGGTACTGGTGGAGCGCAGTCTCAGGCCATCCAGTGTGCAGGTAGGCAGATGCCCATGGTGCGGGTTCTGGGGTAGGGGTGTCTGCATAGGTGTCCACGCTTCCCCCCAGCACCGCCTGCCACTGTTCTGTGCCCTTGGGGATACCTGCTGGGTACTATCCCCTGTGACACTGTGGAAAACACAGTCGTGTCCATGTTGGGCCTTCAGCAGTTGCTGTCTGGCTGCTCTGCTGTTTCAGCATTCGTATGGGCCACCTAGGCATTACCCTAGTCCGCACTGTGGCCTAGCTGCACCACAGCATGTGCCGCTTGCGGGCCTCTGTATCCCCTTTTCCGGCATCTGTCCAGTTGCCATTCCGACATGCCCGCCCTGCTGTTGCCGCACATGTGCACGCCATAGGACACCTGTCCGATGGAGAGGAAACCCCTGCACAGCGCAATTTCACTGTGGGCTCATTCACCTTGTATGGGGACGGAGCATAGACCCTTCCACGATTTATATCTTTTCTATGGAGCTTTCTCGGGGAGGGGGGGTTGATGTTTCCCATTAATACCACTATTGGCCAGCTTGGTTATGTTTTTTTTCCAGTTTGTTGAGGTCATTTTCAATGTTTCTCTGCCCTTTTGTTCTGTGCACATGTATCACACTTATCACTTTTTTTAGGTTTCCCTGCGTAGGCTGTACATTGCTGACACCGAAATGGTTTCTCTCCCCTGAAATGTGCATTTAACGGCAGGTTTTCAATCGCGTTAGGATTCGGCTCTTCAGATCAGCGCGTTAGTGTGAAAGGAGCCTCTCCCCGCCCACACTCCGCCCATTGACCCCTTCTCTCCACCCTCTCTCCACCTTCTGCGGTGTTTTACCGCGCCGCGGGACTTTACGATCGTTAACTTACGTTAACTCACATTATGAGACGTTAACGATCATTAACGCATCATAACGCGCGTTAACGTAAGTTAACGATCGTTAATGTTACATCACACGCGTTATGTACCATTACCGCAGTTTAATAAACATCCCCCATATATTCAGTGTCACTATGTATAAGAACATAAGATATGCCATACTGGGTCAGATCAAAGTCCATCAAGTATCCTGTTTCAAACAGTGGCCAATCTAGGTTACATGTACCTAGCAGTTTCCTCAGAAGTCACAGGTGGATTGGGACAAGCAGTGGATCTCCCAGGTCCACTTTAATAATAGTTTATGAACCTTTCCTCCAGGAATTTGTCCAAACCTTTTTTAAACCCAGCTACGGTAACAAATTCTAGAGTTTGATTATGCATTGAGTGAAAAAATATGTTCTTTTATTAGTATTTGTTCAAATGTTCTATGTAAAACAGATGCATCCGTACTGTTATGTTGAGTTCCCTGTAAACCGTCTTGAATTGTAGAAAGACGGTATATAAAAAACTTTAAATAAATAAATAGTCTTATATAAGTAACACTGTAGCTTCATTGTATGTCTCCTAGTCTTTCTACATTTTGATGGCATAAACAATCGATCTATGTTTACCCGTTCCACTCCATTCATTAATTTATAGGCCTCAATCATATCCCCTCCCCCCCTCTCGGCCATCTCTTTTCTAGATTGAAGAGCCCTAACCTTTTTAGCCTCTCCTCAAAGGGGTATCCTTCCATCCACTTTACCATTTTGGTGGCTCTTCTCTGTACCTTTTCTAATTCTGCTATGTCCTTTTTAAGATACGGCGACCAGAATTGCACACAATATTCAAGTGCAGTCACACCATGAAATGATACAGAGGCATTATAATATTCTTTGTTTTATTTTCCATTCCTTCCCTTATGATACCTAGCATTCTATTTGCTTTCTTGCCCACCACTGCACAGAGGGTTTCAACATATTATCCATGATGATGCCTAAATCTTTTTCGTGGGTGGTGGTTCCTAACATGGAACCTTGCTACATGTAACCATAGTTTGTGTTGTTCTTTCCTAGGTGCATAACTTTGCACTTGTCCACATTAAATTTCATCTGCCATTTGAACATACAGTCTTCCAAATTTATTAAGGTTCTCTTGCAGTTTTTCACAATACTCTTGGGTTTTAACAACTTTGAATAATTTTGTGTCATATGCAAGCAAGTTTATAAGATGCTGTAATTAACATGCATACACACACACTGCTTTCAAACTCCATCCATGTGCATGCCCACAGTGAAAATACGCACATGCAAATACTACTACTACTACTACTAAGCATTTGTATAGCGCTACAAGTCGTACGCAGTGCTGCACAGACATGTAAGAGACAGTCCCTGCGCATCAGAGCTTATTCATATATTCATATTCATTTATTTGATATACCGCCTCTCATTGGTAGGCAAAGCGGTTTACAATTAAAAATTTACACACAAAAGGCACAAGGCCAGGATTCGGAAAGGAAGTTACAAATTAGATAGGAAAGAAGAGCAAGAGCAGGATCCTGAGGGGTAGAGGGAGAGGCAAGAGGATCAGGGATCAGGAGGGGGAAGGTCAAAGGCAAGAGAGAAGAAATGAGTTTTAAGGGAACGCTTGAAGGTGGGGTAGTGGGGTTCAAGACGGAGAGGTGGGGGAAGTGAGTTCCATAGGGCGGAGCCAACAAAGAAGAAGGCGGAGGATCGGGTGGACTGTAGGTGGGCACTTGAGGGGGGTGGTAACACTAGGCGGTTGAGGTGGAAAGAGCGAGGGGTATGGCGGGGGGTGTGGAAGCGGAGGAGATCAGACAGGTACTGAGGGGTAGAGGTGTGGAGGGCTTTGTGAACCAAGGTGAGGAGTTTGAATTTGATACGGAAGGAAATAGGGAGCCAGTGAAGTTGAAAGAGAAGGGGAGTGATATGATCTCGAGTAGAAGAGTGGGTGATAAGACGGGCAGCGGTGTTTTGAATGCGTTGGAGTCGTGAAAGTTGCAGTTTGGAAATACCAGAGAGAATGGAGTTAGAGAAATCAATACGGGAGATGACGAGGGTCAGTGACAGTGTAGTTATGGCAGATGGAGACAGGAAAGGATGAATAGCGCGGATCTGACGAAGGTGAAAGAAAGAGACCTTAGAGATGTGAGAGATGTGCGTCGAGAAGGAGAGATTAGAATCAAAAAGAACCCCAAGGTATCGAAAAGAAGAGACGAGTGAAATGGGTGTATTGGGGAAAGATGGTGCCAAGGAGGGGGAGGGGTAACCGTGGGAGAACCATATAGCTATAGTTTTTGACAAGTTAAGGTGCAAACAATTGTGTGTCAACCAGTCTGAAACGGCAGCTAGACAGGCATTGAGGGGGGCTAAATCAGGGGAGATGGGGGAGGTGTGATGAAGGAGGAGTATATCATCGGCGTAAAAGAAGGCAGTGATTCCAAATTGCTGAATGAGTAAAGTGAGGGGAGTGAGGAAGAGATTGAAGAGAAGGGGGGCCAGGACAGAGCCTTGAGGAACACCACAGACAAGAGGAAAGGGGTCAGAAGTGGAGTGTGATGAGGATGAAGGCAGAACAGCAGCAGAGCGGGAGAAAAGGAAGGAATGAAACCATCGAAAAACAGTGCTGTGGAGACCAGCAAGCGTGATAAAAGGAGGGAGTGGTCAACTAGATCAAACGCGGCAGAAAGGTCAAGTGCAACCGCCACCGAGAAGTCACCACGATCGCGAGCAGTGTGTAGAGAGTTAGTGAATGCTAGAAGGACAGTCTCGACGCTGTGCCCAGAGCGAAAACCAGATTGGCGTGGATGAAGCAGATTGGTGGAATCTAAGTGATGAGTGAGTTGAGCAAAGACAATTTTTTCGAGTAGTTTGGAAAGGAAGGGAAGATTAGAGACAGGGCGATAACTGTTTGGGTCGCGAGGATCAAGGGTAGATTTTTTTAAGAAGGGGGCGGATAAGGGCATGTTTCCAGGGGGTAGGAAAGGATCCGGTAGAGAGACTGGAATTTAGCATGGTTCGAAGGTGAGGGAGAAGAGACAAGGAAGGAACAAGGAGCCAAGAGGATGGGATGGGGTCAAGGGAGCAGAAGGTTTTGTTGGAGGATGCGATAAGATGGTGAAGCTCTGCAGTAGTGATAGGTGAAAAAGAGGACCAAGTGTGGGAAAGCGGAGAGGTGGGGGGAGGAGACGCGACTGGAGGAGGAGGAGAAAGAGGAGGAGGGTGGGTGGGTAGGGAGTCCCTCAAAGTAATTACTTTGTTGGAAAAAGCTGAGGCTAAGAGAGAGGGAGCAGGAAAAGGGTGGGGGGGTTGAGCCGGAGTGGAAGGGTGAAGAGAGGTAAGATAGTTAAGTGTAGAGTATAGGTGATGAGTCTGGTTGGGTGCAGTGGCAATAGCAGCAGAGAAAAAAGTGGCCTTAGCGAGATGAACCTGGGAACGATAGAGGGAGTGTTGGGATTTGAAAAAGGAAAGAGATACAGGTGAGGGGGATTTGCGCCACAGCCTTTCGGCTCTGCGGAGTTGGGAACGAAGTAAACGGAGACCAGGGTGATACCAGGGATGGGAGGGCCGACGGGAGGGCTGGCAGGGACGGAGAGGGGCGATGTGGTCAAGAGCAGTGGAAAAAGAAGAGAACCAAGCCAACGCTTGAGAGGTAGGAGACAGAGAGGGGAAATCCAAAGGGAGGAGTTCAGAGGCGGAAGGAAATTGTTCAGCTAGAGAGGGAGTGAGGTGACGAGAGAGACGAGGGGGAGAAGGTGGTTGGGCTGGAGGTGCTGGAGCTCCAGAGTGATAGCATAAGGCTGATAGACAAAAATGGTCAGACCATGGAAGAGAGTGAGCGAAAAGGTTCGAGAGGGAGAGGGTGGAGGATGTGGGGGTCAGGAGGAGATCAAGGGTATGGCCAGCGGAATGGGTGGGGATGACGATATGTTGGAAAAGAGAGAGATCGTGGAGAAGAGTAAGAAAAGCATGATCCCGAGGAGTAGAAGGAGAGTCAAGATGCAAATTAAAGTCACCAGCGATGAGGAGATGAGGATAGAGTAGGGAAAGATCAGAGATAGAGCGAAGGAGAGAGTCCCAAAGGTCAGAACGAAGGGTAGGGGGAGAATAGATAAGAAGAATATGAATCGGAGGAGAGGTGTGAAGATGGAGGAGAAGAGCCTCAGGGTAGGAGAGAGATGGTGAGAAAAGCTGGGTGAAAGAAACAGAAGGGGCAAGGATTGCAGCAACTCCACCGCCAACACGGCCGATGCGGGGGACAGAAGCTGCCGAGAACCCAGGAGGGAGACAGCGGTTGAGGAGGGCGTCCTCGCCCTCCTTCAACCACGTCTCAGTGAGAAGAGTAAGGTCAAAGGAGGATTGTGAAATGAGGTCATGAATAAGTAAGGACTTGGATCTAAGGGAGCGACAGTTGAGAAGGCCAATCTTGAAAGTAGGTGGAAGGAAGGAGGAGGCAGTAGAGGGGGAGGAGAGAGGAGAGCATAAGGAAGAAGAAGAACAAGGAAGAAGATTGTGATGGCAGCGAGAACGTTGACAAAAGCCAGAGGGTGGGCGGCGCCCCCAGTGTACCGAAATATGAGCCATTGAGCAGATAGAAGGTAGAGTGGAGGGAGATTGAGGGACAAATGAATTCAATACCTGGAAAGGCCAAGGAGAGGTACAGGCAGCAGATGAAGGCAGAGGTATCAGATCTCCTGATCCGGTGGCAGCAAAGAGGAAAACGGCTGCAAAGAAGGAACAGCAAGAGACAGCAGTAGAGCGGCGTCCAAGGCCCCTGGAGCGGCCCCAAGGAGCGCACCTAAGGAGCACGTCGTGCTCCTTATGCGCGCTCCTTCGGCACGCGCTTATGTCGCGCGCCGCGGCGACAAGCGCCGCAGGCGCTTCAGTTTTATAGTAGCAGTGCAGAATACCTCCAATCGCACGGCCGCGAGAATGCGGCCGCGTCACAGCAGGGGGCGGAGTCAAATTGTTGTGGGGAAGCAGGTTAAAGCAGGCACTGGGAAAACAACAGAGGGACAGGGGAAACAGCAGTAAATACAGCGGCAGCATCAGATAACAGACAGGTAACACTTTCACCGCAGGCGCTTCAGTTTTATAGTAGCAGTGCAGAATACCTCCAATCGCGCGGCCGCGAGAATGCAGCCGCGTCACAGCAGGGGGCGGAGTCAAATTGTTGTGGGGAAGCAGGCAAGAGGAGCGGTTAAAGCAGGCACTGGGAAAACAACAGAGGGACAGGGGAAACAGCAGTAAATACAGCGGCAGCATCAGATAACAGACAGGTAACACTTTCACCGCAGGCGCTTCAGTTTTATAGTAGCAGTGCAGAATACCTCCAATCGCGCGGCCGCGAGAATGCGGCCGCGTCACAGCAGGGGGCGGAGTCAAATTGTTGTGGGGAAGCAGGCAAGAGGAGCGGTTAAAGCAGGCACTCCAATCGCGCAGCCGCGAGAATGCGGCCGCGTCACAGCAGGGGGCGGAGTCAAATTGTTGTGGGGAAGCAGGCAAGAGGAGCGGTTAAAGCAGGCACTCCAATCGCATGGCCGCGAGAATGCGGCCGCGTCACAGCAGGGGGTGGAGTCAAATTGTTGTGGGGAAGCAGGCAAGAGGAGCGGTTAAAGCAGGCACTCCAATCGCGCGGCCGCGAGAATGCGGCCACGTCACAGCAGGGGGTGGAGTCAAATTGTTGTGGGGAAGCAGGCAAGAGGAGCGGTTAAAGCAGGCACTGGGAAAACAACAGAGGGACAGGGGAAACAGCACTAAATACAGTGGCAGCATCAGATAACAAGCCAAGTCAGACAACACAGAAGGTGTAGGCAGGGATAAAACAAGGGGGAAAGGTAAAGAAACAAAGAGATCAAGTGAGTCAAGAACCAAAAGCAGCAGAGAAAAGGTGAGTTTTCAGCCTGGATTTGAAAAGTGTCAGAGAAGGTGCCTGGCGTACAGACACAGGTAGTTTGTTCCAGGCGTAAAGTGCAGCAAGGTGAAAAGAGTGAAGTCTGGAGTTAGCAATAGAAGAGAAGGGCACAGATAGAAGTGATTTGCCAGAAGAGCAGAGTTCCCGAGGGGGGGTATAAAGAGAGATAAGAGAAGAAAGGTAGTGAGGAGCTGCAGAGTGAATGCATTTATAGGTCAGCAAGAGAAGTTTGAACTGGATGCGGAAACGGATAGGGAGCCAATGAAGTGACTTGAGAAGAGGGGTAAAATGGGCATGACGAGGCTGGCAGAAGATTAGCTGCGCAGCAGAGTGCTGAACAGATTGAAGGGGAGAGAGATGATTCAAAGGGAGACCAGCAAGGAGTAGGTTGCAGTAGTTAAGACAAGAGGTGATTAAGGAGTGGATAAGCGTCTTAGTAGTGTGTTCAGAAAGGAAAGGGTGGATTTTGTTGATGTTATAGAGAAAGAAACAGCAGGTCTTAGCTATCAGATGGATGTGTATGGAGAAGGAGAGAGAGGAGTCAAAAGACAACCCCAAGGTTGTAAGCTGAGGAAACGGGAAGGAGTAGAGAGTTGTCCACAGAGACTGAAAAGGAAGGACAAGGAGAGGAGGTTTTAGGGGGAAAGATAAGAAGCTCAATCTTGGCCAAGTTCAATATCAAGCGGCGGTGAGACATCCAAGCAGCAATGTCAGAAAGGCAGGCAGAGATCTGGGTCTGGATTGCCGGGGAGATTTCAGGCGTAGAGAAGTAGATCTGAGAGTCATCGGCATAAAGATGGTACTGAAAGCCATGGGAAGAAATGAGCGCACTAAGGGACTGTGTATGGAGAGAGAAAAGGAGCAGACCCAAGACAGATCCTTGGGGTACACCAACTGAGAGCGGGAAAGCAGCAGAGGAGGATCCCCAGAACTAACACTGAAAGAGTGATGGGAGAGTTAGGAGGAGAACCAGGCTAGTACAGAGCCCTTAAAACCAAGTGAGGACAGGGTATTGAGGAGAAGGTTGTGGTCAACAGTGTTGAAAGCAGCAGAGAGGTCAAGAATGATGAGGACGGCATAAAGGCCCTTGGATATAGCCAGGAACAAGTCACTGGATACTTTGGCAAGAGCCATTTCAGTAGAATGTACAGGACGAAAACCAGATTGTAAAGGATCCAGGAGGGCATGAGTGGAGAGGAAGTCAAGGCAGCAAGTAGTTTAGAAATGAAGGGGAGGAGGGAGATGGGTCGATAATTAGGACAGGTGGGATTAAGTGAGGGTTTCTTGAGGAGAGGTGTAACTACAGCATGCTTGAAGGCTGCAGGGACAGTTGCAGTGGAGAGTGATAGGTTGAGAATATGAGAGATGGAAGGGACAACAGTGGAGGAGATGGGGCTTAGGAGATGGCTACGGACAGGATCAGAGGAGCAGGTGGTGAGTTTGGAGGAAGAAAGAAGGTGTGTAGTTTCCTCTTCAGAGATAACAGGAAAGGAAGAGAGGGTAGCAGAGGTAGATGGGGAAAGTTGGGAGTGAAGAGGGGGAAGCGGGGAAATAGCTGACTCTGTGGGGAACTGGAGGGTGATCTTGTGGATTTTGTCATGGAAATAGTCAGCCAGGCTTTAGGCAGAAAGGGAGGGAGGGAGGGGTCGGAGGCAGAGGCACCTTGAGGAGAGAGCTGAGAGTAGTAAAGAGACGGTGAGAGTCAGAGGCAAGAGTGTTAGTCAAATACACATACTTTTGCAATAGTCAGCATTTTATGAGGCAACTTACACATGTACAGTAAGGGGTCTGTTTACTAAGTGGCGCTAATGGCCTCTGTGCGATATTGGACCCCTAAGTTGCTATTTACATGCGTAAATGACTTAAATACTAGCATTTAGACATGCTGTTGGCACATACAAATAGGCAGCATCTCATAAAATTACCCCATGATTCTGCTATAAATCCATGTTTCGCAGCCTCTGCGAAACATAGGGGTATGCTTACTAAATGACGGTAGAAGCTTCCGTACAATATTGGAGCCGCAGCCCCATTGAAATCATTGATCATTGATCTCCCAGATAAAACACATTACCGTAATCCAATGAAACTAGACCCATTCACTGGAATACTAATCAAAAGTTATCACAAGCCAAATAAAGCCATAGACGGCAAAGCAACCGCAATTTATAAAATGCTGTAGTGAACACTGAGCTAACCTGAATGCACACTTACAGTGCTAATGCACATCCCTTCTTTGCATCTATTTTTTTAAGTGAAACTGTAACCCGTGCTATTTCTCACACATCTGTGCTGAGATCCCTTTAAGAGCCTAGCAGATCCTCTTCAGTCAGTAGGGGCCCAATATTCGAAAGGCATTTATAGAGTTTACAGCATTTACACAGTTAGTGCCGCTGAATATCCCTGATCTTCTCCCCTACATGCCCCAATGCTAACCGCTTAGCATCGGGGCATGTCGTGGGCAGCGAAAGAGGCTAACCAGGTAGTGGCAATATTGCGCTGCTACCTGGTTAGCTTCTATGGGTAAAGATAGACACTGCTGGCCTATCTTTACCTGTAGAAGCTATGGGGGTCATGCCAATCCCAAAGACATCTGACATGGATATCCAGCCCCCGCTATTCCCCTAGACCAGATTCTGAGTGCAGAGCTCCCTGCATGTACTGCTGAAATGTGCAGGGAACTTTATGAAGGTGAGAGGGAGCGGGCCAGAGGAGGAGTGAGGGCGGGCCCAAGGCATGACCCCCAATCCAGACATACAGGGCCTATTCTGGTGAAGGCCCTGTAAGTCCAAGGTTGCTGGGTTAAATGGGGGACTTATTCCACTGCAGAGTTGGAATAAGTCCCTCCCTCAAGGGCAGTGACCTGCACCAGCAGAAACCCCCCCCCCCCCTCGAGGACAGTGTCTGCAGGGGAGATGCCCTGCCGCCTGATCCAGGCCGTAGCAGGCCCCTCCGGGGGTCAAGCAGTGGGGAATGCCAGGCATGTTGCCGGCAGTGCATCGGGGCCTCAGCATGGTGTCCCGATGCCATGGCAGTGGCACCAGGAGCCATGCAGGTGCCTTGCGTGGGTTGTGAGGGGAGGGGACTTGACACACTGAGGCCCAGAATCGGGGCATAGCCTGCCTGTACAGGCCGGTTGCACCCGATTCTGATCCTGCAGGGATATCTAGCCCCCATGAGATCAGAATCAGATGTAAATCTGACCTGTCCAGATTCTGGACGTCCAGACGGGCCAGACAGGCCCCGAATGGAATTGGCCTCTAATCGTGCAATATTGTTCTGCTCTGAGGCTTCCAAGCATGTGTGGCAACCCCAGATATTCAATGCCAGGACCGCATGTAACTCTGGCATTCAATATCCAGGGTTAAAGGACGGCGGCGATGGCTAAGCGCTGTACTCCTGCCTAGCTGTCCTAACTCAATATCAGGCCCTAGGACTGCTGATGATTTAGTCAGTTGGGGAAAAACCTTTGAGGAGACTGCAAGGTGGAATCCCTCTGAAAGCTAAATTAGTTTTGAAATATACAGATCCTAAAGGGATCTTAATTATTTTGTTTGTTTGAAATTGAGGGGCCCTTTTACTAAAGTGTGCTAAGTAGTCAATGTGTATTTTAGTGCAGAGGAACTGTCTTCTCAGACACACAAAAACTGTTACTGTAGGAGCATGACAGTGACCAAGCAATAATTCCTGTAGTAATTGCAAATCACACGGTGGGTTGGGGTATGGGGTGGAAAGTGGGAGTGAAGAGCACATTGCAGTTAATGCGAGGGAACATAGCACACGCTGGCACCTCAATGGGTGGCATTAGATGCACCCATGTTAACTGCACCATGTGTGGCGTTAGAGTTTGTGTCCCCATGGTAACTGCCAGGAATATTGTGGCAATACCCCAGACAGTTACCATGGAATCTTTGTACTTAACACACATTTACTGCTAAAACTAACGTGCAAAAACCTATTGCATTTTAATAAATGAGTCCAAAAGCTTGAAAAGGTGTCAAGAATTTTTCAGTGAGCCTGATACTGGCAGGAAGCAAAAGCAAGCACCAAGAAGGAAACATCCACCCATCCTCCTTATGGAAAGTTAGCTATGCAGACCAGCCATCATGCACTGGATACATTAGGACAAAAACTGTAAAAGTTATCTGCCACACTGAACTGTATTGTATTTCTCTTTTAGGAACTAGAGCGAATTAAGTCTTAGCATCATAGTAAAAGTTGAGTCACAACAAAATAAATTGCAATATAGTGCTGGAAGAACAGAACCCCCCCCCCCCCCCCAATGTCAGAAGGGATTCAGTAGGCTACTGGGGATGAGCCACAATTTATGATGTGGTTGGAACAAAGCCCTTGGAATGTCTGACTGCAGATGTAGCTGCACATGAAATGAGAATCAGAAGCTGCAAAGATGTCTTACATATTGAGACATGGAATATATGAAGCATGAACCAAAGGAAGCTGGAGGTGGTCAAGAAGAAATGGAACGTGTACAAATCAATCTGTTGGATGTCAGCAAACTGAAATGGCTGACATGGGGCATTTTGAATCTGTTGATCACATGGTCTACTATGCCAGAAATGAAAAACTAAATAGACATGGTGTTGCATTTATAATTAAGAAGAAATGTGCAAGAACTGTAATGAAATCCAGTGCACTCAGTGAACACTTAATCATCTATGAGGAATGCCAATCAATACTGTTATTCAGGTATATGCATGAACAATAGCTGTAGAAGAGGACGAAGTTCTATGAACAAGTACAAGTCGAAAATGACAGAACATGCAAACAAGATATTCTGATAGTCATGAGCAACTGAAACAAAAACGTTGATAACAACGAAGAAGGCAAGTGGTTGGAAAATATAGGCTTGGCAACACAAATGAAGCTGGAGAAAGACTAATAGAATTCTGTAAGCCCACTATTCATCTCAAACACCTTTTTCCTACAACATAAGCGGTGACTGTAAAGATGGACTTTGCCCAATGGATTGTACAAAAATCAACTTGACTACATCTGTGGAAGTCAACAATGAAAAAGCTAAATAATATCAACAGAGACAAGAACTGAAGCTGATTGTGGTACAAATCACCAGGTACGAGTATACTAGCTCAAGCTGAAGCTGAAAAAGAGCAAATCATTCATGAGTGTAGCAAAGTATGATCTTTATTTATTTTTATTCTCTTATATACCGCGCTATTCTGCATCAGTGCGGTTTACATTGAACAAACTGAAATTACATTGAACAGGGCATTATAACTTGGAGATAACTATTTTACAGGGAACATGGGCTATGGAGGGTTAAGTGGCTTGCCCAAGACCACAAGGAGCACCTGTGGGACTAGAAACCCCAGTCCTTCCGGCCCAAGGTTGCTGTCCTCTAGTGGGATTTGAACCCCTGACCTTCCAGCCTGAAGTACCTTGCCACAACCACTAGGCCACTCCTCCGCTCTTGAAGGAGTGGAGCAGTGGCCTAGTGGTTGGGGCAAGGTACTTCAGGCCGGAAGATTAGTACACCTAGGTGTACTAATCTTGAAAATATACCACTGAAATGTAAAGACTGCCTGCGAAATTGATTGATGGTTTGGATGCACGTGACAGAGCACCAGAAGAGTTATGGGATGACATCAAGAAAGTTGCGCATGAAGTATCCTATTGGCCTGCATGGACTGATGATGCCACAATTCACAAAATAAAGCCGTGAAACGTGGCCCAGCATCTGAAGATAAATTAGCACACCTGACAAGACCCCCATAAAGGTTTTGGGCCTAGATACCTTCTTAGTTTGCCTAAGCTTTAATCCAGTTCTGCCTACATATATTGCCCCTACTTTGAAGATGCTGGAAGATATCCATGTGAAATTAAACAGGAACACTTTCTGTCCCCTGATGTATCCCCACCCCATTCTCTCCTGCTGATAAATGTACAAGTGCTGTGAACAGTGTGCAAGCTGTTATCTTTGAGGGAGGGGGCAAGGTGATGTTCAGTGGCTTTTGTTACACTGTTTATGTTTATGTAATGCCTGGGTAATTCCAGGTTGCAGAATCCAAGGTAATCTAGTTTAGGAAAATGGTTTCTGTTCATCTCTTTTACCTGTGGGTTCTGTTTGGTGGCAGAAAAGAAAATCGTTTTCTGGATCCTATGTCAGTGGACTCTCTCAGCCCAGTTGGATCTCAACAGATTCTCTTATCACTCATTAAATGTAGTACAGTTTCCAGGAAGGACTTGGCTAAACAGAAGCAAAAGCATTTACCGAGTGATGGAATAAAAACAAAAATATCCAAATAAAGACATTTATTTAACAAGGTTTATAAACTGCTTTTTGCCTGGTCAAAGTGGTTTACATGGAACAATAGAACATCATTCAGGTTACATAGAACTTATTAACTATATACAGTGAACAATAGAACATCATTCAGTTTTACATAGAACATAGAACTTCTTATATACAGTAAACAATGAATAAGAATTAGCACAGTTAAACTATATACAAATGGATGAATAATCCTCAGTATGTTTTGCTTGCGGGGGTGGGGGGGCAGGGTTATGCTGTAGGACCCAAGTTTTCTGAAAAAGTGGTTTTTTAGTTGTTTCCTGAAGGTGAGGATGTCAGAGGTATTTCTTATTACAGCAGGTAAGGTGTTTGAAATGGAGGGAACATATAGTTGGAAGACTCATTTGCAGGCTTGTTGGTTATATTTGGGGTTTTTTTGTGGGGATGGTGAGAATGTTCTGTGTGGATGGTCATCTGGATCTATCTGGTTGTTGGGTGTGTAGTAGAGTGTGAAGGTGTGTGGTGAAGTGTGAGTAGATAGTTTTTTGGGTTAAGAGGATGGTCTCATAGTTTATCCTGCTTGTTATTGGGAGCCAGTGGACAGTTTCTCTGGTGTTCTTCCTTGAAGTAACATGTTCTCTTCTCTTCTGTTGCTGGAATAGGATGGTCTCCTGCTATAGCACGCTCTTCTTTATCTCTTGTCTTCAGACTCACAGAGTCTCTAGTTCACATCTTAGGCTCTCAGAACCTCCAGGGATCTGTAAAGACAGTTTCCCAAAGATAGACACTCTCCAGTCTCTTCACGCACACTCAGAAAGTCACTCCACTTCATTCCTTCAGGCTCATATATCTCTTAGGGCATCCACTTCTCTTTACTACTACTACTGAACATTTGTATAGCACTACAAGACATATGTAGCACTGCACATCAGAGCTTACAATCTAGTCAAGGTGGACAACACAGTAGCTGAAGACATGGGATACATCTAGAGGGAATGGTAAGGAAACACAAGGGAGATCAGGTGAGCTAAGATCCGAAAGCAGCAGTGAAGAGGCAATTTTTCAGCCTGGATTTGAAAAGGGTCAGAGAAGAGACCTGACATACAGATTCAGGTAGTTTGTTCCAGGCATAGGGAGCAGCAAGGTGAAAGGAGCAAAGTCTGGAGTTAGCATTAGAAGAGAAAGGCACAGATAGAAGTGATTTGCCAGATGTGCAGAGTTCCCGAGGAAGAGAGGAAAGGTAGTGAGGAGCTGCAGAGTGAATGCATTTATAGGTCAGCAGGAGAAGTTTGAACTGGATGCAGAAATGGATAAGGAACCAATGAAATGACTTGAGGAGCGGGGTAATATGAGCATGGCGAGGCTGGCAGAAGATGAGCCACACAGCAGTGTTGAACAGATTGAAGGGGAGTGAGATGATTCAGAGGAAGACCAGCAAGGAGTAGGTTACAATAGTCTAGATGAGAGGTGATTAAGGAGTGGATAAGTGTCTTGGTAGTGTGTTCAGAAAGGGATGGGCACATTTTTCTGATGTTGTAGAGAAAGAAACAGCAGTTTTTAGCTATCAGTTGGATGTGTGTGAAGAATGAGAGAGAGGAGTCAGACAACCCCAAGGTTGCGAGCTGAGGAGACAGAGAGGAGTAGGGAGCTATCCACAGAGACTGAGAAAGGAGTGTTTAGGGGGAAAAATAAGAAGCTCAGTTTTGGCCATGTTCAGTGTCAAGCAGCAGTGAGACATCCAAGCAGCAATGTCAGAAAGGCAGGCAGAGATTCCGGTCTGGATTGCCGAAGAGATTTCTGGTGTAGAGAGGTAGATCTGGGAGTCATCAGCGTAAAGATGGTACTGAAAGCCATGAGAAGAGATGAGTGCACCAAGGGACTGGGTATATAGAGAGAAAAGGAGTGGATCCAAAACAGATCCTTGGGGTACACCAACTGAGAGTGGGATAGCAGGATATAGACTCCTTGAGCCACTATGGGGTGTGGAAACAAAACTCAAAATTCCAGACATTCCACCTCTTTTGTCCATAGGCCACCTTGGCCCTCAAGACCCTCTCCTGGATGTCCACACACTCTTCTGAGTTCTGAACCTTCACAGGAAGGTTTTCAAAGGTAGAAAAAAAATTTTCAACATCTCACAATCACTTTCATGTGAACCTTAGGCTTCCTGGTCTTGAACCACATTCCAGGGAATCCAGCAATTCACTCCACAAGCTTTGCTGCTCACGTAAAAAGGGGGGAAAAGACAAACCTCTCTTTTTCCTTTGCCCATGTCTCATTTATCACTAAGGACCCAACTCCTTGAAAGCAAGCCCCTGCCCCCTCACTTTGAGTGCCCGACACTGCAAAAATGCCAGCAAAGATATGGCAAGAAAAGAATGAAAACATCCCTCAGCAGAGGTTTTTATAATGGAAGATGACCTCACAAAGGATTTATAATATCCCATCTCATCTCAATGCTCCTACATTCCGGCTTCAAAAAGGAAGTCATCAATAAATAAAGGGACGACAGAGGCTAAATTAAATTCTAAGGTACTAGTATAGCAAGGAACATTAGTGACAACAAGGTACTTCAGGCCGGAAGGTCGGGGGTTCAAATCTCACTAGAGGACAGCAACCTTGGGCCGGAAGGACTGGGGTTTCTTGTCCCACAGGTGCTCCTTGTGGTCTTGGGCAAGCCACTTAACCCTCCATAGCCCATGTTCCCTGTAAAATAGTTATCTCCAAGTTATAATGCCCTGTTCAATGTAATTTCAGTTTGTTCAATGTAAACCGCACTGAAGCAGAATAGCGCGGTATATAAGAGAATTAAATAAATAAATAAATAAATAAATTACTACATCCCACTCATAAAATGGATAAAGTGGTCCTCAGGAAAACTGGATTTTTAATATGAAGGAATCTATGGTCTCAGAAGCTCACACACACACACACACACACGTATAGTGACAGGCACAGTCATCCTGAATCTTGTAAAGAGGAAAAGAGGAGAGAACCCTAGTGCAAGCTGCTTCTGAACAGTTCCTGCTCCCAAAATTCCCAGGAGACGAGCATGTCACTTCCCTGAGAAGAGGGTGGGGAGATCAGTGTCCAAATCCAAGACTACAAGTCCCTGAGGGAAGGAAATTGGAGAGAGGCCTTTAGGAGAAAGATCTACTGGGATCCCTGAATAGGAAATAGGAGACCATCTCTAGGGAGGGAACAACATACAAGCCAAGGGGTAGGACTAGTGACTCAGCAGTTCCCCAGGCACCTGAGAGAGGGCATGGCTATTGTGCCTCCCTGGGAATCTAACCAATACATTATGGAACCCTGGCTGGACAGAAGCATTCCACTTGCAGCCTGCCCGTTTCCTGGCCTGACTGACTTCAGGAGATATTTGAAGTCATGGAAATAGACTGCAACAGGAAGCCTTTTGCTGACACTGACGAGATGGAAGTGGACTTCCAAGAAGCAATTTATTTATCTTTTTAGCAAGAAGTCAGTCTGAGGGCAAATGTCCTAATGGGAGGTGTGGGAGGAGGGTCATCCTAACCTTGATCTATGGGAGAGCAGGTGTTTTGTCTGGGCTTGATAAAGGCTGTGCTGATATGTAATGTATTGCAGGATTTGTTTTTCTAAGAAGGGGTGTGCAGGCAAATTACAGCCACACCAGCAAGTGTGAGAGGGAGAGAAATTCCCCTCTACCCCTTAAAGTTGAGACCAGGAGACCTGAATTTGAAATGAGCTGTTAAAAACCTGGACTGGATTAGTCTACGGAGGGTGCATCCTGGGAACATCCAGACTCATGAAAGCTTTTGTTTGATTTTGTCTTTATGCTTCAACTTGTACTCCTTGCAGGAGAATATTAAAAGCAGGGACTTTGGACTGAAAGAGTTGCAAAGAAGTTATAAAAACTGCAAGGAACTTGAAATCGCAGGGCTTACTGGTAAATGGAAATAGATTCTTTTCCTTCTGTGGAAAGGGCTGGCATCAGCCTATAAAACCGGATGCCACCAGTTTTAAGAAATGTTTATGAGTCCTTTTGTGGGCTGGAAAGAGCAGCATTTGAGGACACTACCTACTAACCTGGTGGTACAAGTTCCTTTTAAGTATTTGAGTTGGATAAACATTATGGGACATGTTTACTAAGCTGGGCCAATGGTTATTCAATGAGATCTAGTTACAAATACATGTCCTTATGAGGAGATGATCCTTGAGAGTCTTTGTAGTCGGACCAGTGGATCTGTGCAGCACTAGAGAACCTTCTCTTTTCTCAGACTGTATGGGCCTGATATTCGAAAGGCATTTACACAGTTTACAGCCAAGCAATAGTTAACCGTTAGCCCGGCTTAGTAAATAATACCCCTTAGTGAAGCTCACTGTGGTGTTATTGTCAAAATAATTTGTATATTATAAGATTCAGGCATTAAACTCTATAATAAAGGCATCAGACAGTTCTTATATATAAGTTATACAATATAATTTAAGATTTATTCAAAGAAATACATTTTTAGAACACTATTTTAAATAACTGGTATCAGCAACAAATGTAAATGTTACCAGTTCAAAACTTGAAAGAGCCTTTAACAATACACAATGGGGGCACGGTGCCTGGAGCTACACAGAGTCAGAAGCATGCTGTGAGAGCTCCTACATTCAGCAAGATAAAACTACTAAATATTGACTTGTGATCTTTAATCATTCAGTGCTTAACAGTAACATGTTAGAAACCAAGGCAACAGAGCAGAATAGACTGTAACCCTTGGAATTGGTAATAAAAGACCGAAAACAACTCCTTCAACTTCAGAAAAGGCTTCACCTTGGGACAAGGCCTCTCTCCAGGATCCGATTATGCATGAAAGTCATCTCATGCATGAAAGACATGCTTAAAGCTCAACTGGAACTTACTAGAGAACTTCAACGAGAGATTGAAAGCCTAAACAACAAGTTTACTCTTTCACAAGAGAAAATTGCAGACTTGGAATGCCAAACATCTACTCTTGAAACTCACATGGACACCATTAAACAAAATGAAGCAGAAATTTAAAAATTATGCAATGAACTCGAAAACCTCTCCAAAAGGAATCAAAAAAATATTTGTATTTTAGGCATACCTGAAGGGGCTGAAGGTGTTGATATGCTTCGCTTTATACCATACTTCCCCACCAAGCTTCTGGAGCTCTCTTTCCAACCTTCTTTGGAAATCTTTGAGGTCATCAAATGCCATCAAGACCCCTCTCAAATAGCAGATATCCAAGACCTCATCAAAGTGGTAGCAAATTCTTGCAACCACCAAAGCCAAAAAGCAACTACTTTATGAAAGTAAGAAAATATTGATTGTGCCAGATCTCGCCAAAACCACTGCGCTTAAGTGCAAATCTTTTCTTAAAATGAGACAAGACCTAAAAGACATAGGGGTATGTTTACTAAAGCTTCTTAACGTGCGTGCCACGTTAGTCTTCAGGATGCCATATAAGGAGTGGGCGGTCCGGTCAAAAATAGCAAAACGGGATTAGCGTGCGCGCTCTTGTGCGCCGCGCGCTCTTGTGCGCCGCACACATTAGCGCACGAGTAACGCATGTGGGAAGCATAAGCAGGCACGCTGATGTGCAAACAGAGGAACAGGGCTGCAGTACAATGGTGAAGACACTGACAGATGGTGCAGGGATCATGGGCTCAATCCCCCACTGTGCCCAATGAATAAGGCTGGCTGAGGCACTACCATTTATGTGTAATAATGCAT
The DNA here is from genome assembly GCA_033557465.1 of Ichthyophis bannanicus. Classification (NCBI taxonomy): domain Eukaryota; kingdom Metazoa; phylum Chordata; class Amphibia; order Gymnophiona; family Ichthyophiidae; genus Ichthyophis; species Ichthyophis bannanicus. The sequence goes on along the minus strand of CM066031.1, from coordinate 1,393,192,979 downwards.
TATGAGGCATTTTAATTTTATTATAATTACTGCTGCTAGCAAACGCACTCTCTCAAAGCGCTGTAACATAAGGTGCTGCATAAGGCACCCCATAAGGTACCCCAGAGGGCACATTTTAAAGTGCACTGTCCGCCACAGCACCCTACAATGTTGCTTAAAGGGTGGCCTATAGGGCGCCATATAGGGTGCCCTATGAGGCACGGCAAGGTCATAGCACTGTTTTTGATGGCAGCACTGTGCATTTAAACGCATGGAAATCTTAAGTAGGTGCGCTGACATGCAAGGAGGAACAGCAGTGTAGCACAATGGTTAAGGCACTGACTGATGATACAGGGGTCATGAGTTTGATCCCCAGTGTGCCTAATACTTAAGGCTGGCTGAGCCATCAGCTTTGACATGTAAGTATTGTGTCCTGCCGCACTTTATTTGTATTTTATTAATTGTTGCCAGCAAACACACCCTCACGTGCCGTAACCTAAGGTGCCGCATAAGGCACCCTATAAGGCACTCCATAGGGCACATTATAAAGTGCACTGTCTGCCACGGCACCCTATAATGTCCCCTATAGGGCACCCTATCAGTCGCTCCATAGGATACTGTATAGTGCACCTTATATGGATGGTAACCATAAGGTGCCCTATAGGGCGCCCTATAAAGCGGCCTCTGAGGCACCTTATGGGTACAGTATGCTGAGGGTGTTTTTGCTGGCACCACTAATGTACATTAAAAATAGATAATGCTTTGGACAGCCCTACCAAATAACCCCACTGTGGGTTTGAACCCATGACCTCTGGCTCTACTGGTAGTGAAGTAACCAGTGGGCTACAGCTGCTAGCAAACCCCTGGCTGGCTGCAGAAGGACTGCAAGTCACCACACAAACAGTCTGCTGTGGTCATCAGGATAGGGGTAACCCACCCATACTCATGATGCACTGCACATGCAAATCAGCAGTCTACAGATGATCACAAGATGGGGTATGCACCCCCACAGCACCTCAGCCTGGTAGGGGGAACTGACTGTGTGTGGTACTGGCACAGAGTAGCTACACACCGTCACATTGTGCAGGTACTGCACTCACCCTGAGGGTGAGGTGGGGCGCCCAGCATCAGGTCCACAGCAGAGAGAGGCCATGCTGCAGGTCCCCAGCAGTGCTAATGTGTGTGATAGGTATTTTCTGCAGACACACCTTGGATATATCTGTATGTCTCAGTCAGGTGTAGCCCCTATGGACCCCTAGGAGGATTATGTACCACCACCCTCTTCCTCTTCCTCCTCCTCCTCCTCCAGAGCTGAGGGTGGTAAACAGGGTCTCCCACCAACAGATCCACATTCTACCTCCCTGCAATGGTGGCAGTAGAGGGGACCATCAACCCCAGTCCTGCTGGGGAACAGACACCCTACAGGGCAGTCAATGCAGCTCTGTACACATCCATAACGCAATAGCAGACAGACATTAGGCCCGGATATGCTAAGCTGCACCCCACCACTATCTGATATTCTCCTGCAGCAAGCCTTCAGCCGCTGCACCCTGCAAGGCGCTCCATCAAGACACATACTAGCTGCAGACAGTCTGCTAGCTAGGCCATAGTGCATGTTCCTGGGGGAAATGCGTGCACCCAGAACTGGGATGTCAGCATACACAACAAGCAGATAAGTCAGTGACTGGGCCTCAAAAGGAAACCCAAAAATATCACATGGGAGAAACACTGCATAGCACTATGGGGGTGCCTAGCCATGCTGTGGTCACCGCACAGTCAGGGTGAGAGTGATCTCCCAGCAGGACATGCTGTGGCCACACTGTCTGTGCAGGTGGTGGCCGGGCACTACAATGTCCCAGCCAGTGCCCTATGCCCTGTGCAGATGCATCCTGGCCAGGCCACCCTGTCCGGGCTATACCCATGGTACCTTGCTCCTCATTATGCACATTGGCAGGCCAATACTGGCAACAGTGCTGGCAGTGTGGGCTGTGGAGGGTGTTTGCAGCCACCACACACTGAATAGACAGACACACACTCCCACACCTATGCCAGCATTGTGCTACTATAGAGGAGTTTAGCAGCCCTGGCCACCACACCAGTCCTGGGCACAGTGCAGGCATGGATATGGTACCCAATACTGTTGGGGGTCACTCCCCAGGGTGGTAAACACTGTGAGAGACCAGACCTGAAGCACACTCCACAGACATCAGAAAGGTTGCTATGATGGAGCTCAATCAGCAAACTGTGCTTAACGTAGGAATTGCTATCTGCCAGTAATCATAGCAAACTTTTGATAGCTGTGTACCGTATTCCCAGGTGTAGGGTGGCATTGATAAGGTATGCAAGTGCTAGTATTGGGAGATGCACGCAGGGCCCAATGTCCTGCCTCTCCAGGAGGCATTGGCTAATGGAGCCTGTGGGTCTGGGTGTGTCTGCCCCTGTTGGCTGCTGCTTTACGGCAGAGGTTCCCAACTCCAGTGTGCCAAACACTGTTCGGGTTTTCATGCTGTCCCTCATGAATATGCATGAGATACATCTGCATACCATGGGGGTGGTGCACAGATATCCAGCACAGGCATCTTTATTAGAGGCAGCATGGAACCTGAATGGTGTTTGGCCCTCCAGGACTGCATTTGGGAGACTCTTCTCTAGGTAACGCGCCTGTTTATGGTGTCTTTGCTCTGTAGGGTAAAATGTAGGTGTTTTGGGCATGTTTACGTCATCTGCACTAAACGTTCTGTCTGTATTAGCGGGTAAAATATGGGGATTGGGTTGGCAGGCACCATAGCTGGGGCTTGAACCTGTGACCTTCTGCCTCCAAACACACTGGTTGTGTGCACTGCACCACCGTGACAGGGCATTCCCTGATGATACCATGACTGTTTGTCCGGCAGGGCCTGTCTGTTGCAGTGCATGGCACCCACCTACACAGGGCTAGGCCATGGTCTGCTCTGGGCAGCTGCCACTGCCCCCTCCACCACCAGTACCCCTCCGCCACCATGCTGACATGGCCTTCTATTGGAGACAGCATGAAACCTGAATGATTTGTGGCCCTCCAGGACTGCATTTGGGGGACTCTGCTCTAGGTAATGCGCATGTTTCTGGTGTCTGTGCTCGGTGGGGTAAAATATAGGCGTTTGAACCATGCGTATGTTCTCTGCAATAAAGGTTTGTCCTTACTATCACGGTTTAGTAGCGGGTAAAATATGGGGACTGGATTTGCAGTAGCCCCAGCTGAGACTTGAACTTGTGACCTTCTGCTCCTGAACACACTGGCTGTGTTCACCGCACCACACTGTACTCACAGAGACAGTGCAGTCCCTGGAGATACCATGGTTGTTTGTCAGACAGAGCCTGTCTGATGCAGTGCATGGCACCCACTTACACAGGGCTGGCCATGGTCGGCTCTGGGCAGCTGCCACTGCCCCCCTCCACCACCAGTACCTCTCTGCCATCATGCTGACAAGCCCTTCTGCTGGTGGTGCTGGTGGTGTGCAGTCTCAAGCCATCCAGTGTGCAGGTAGGCGGCTGCCTATGGTGCGTGTTCTGGGGTAGGGGTGCCTGCATAGGCGTCCACGCTTCCCCCCAACACCGCCTGCCAATGTTCTGTGCCCTTGGGGGTACCTGCTGGGTACTATCCCCTGTGACACTGTGATAGACACTCTCGTGCCCATGTTGGGCCCTCATCAGTTGCTGTCTGGCTGCTGTTCAGTTTCAGCATTCCTATGTGCCATCTAGGCATCTGCCTAGTCCGCACTGTGCCCCAGCTGCACCACAGCATGTGCCGCCTGCAGCCCTCTGTATCCCCTTTTCCAGCATCTGTCCAGTTGCCCATTCCGACATGCCCGCCCTGCTGTTGTGGAACATGTGCATGCCATAGGTAACCTGTCCAATGGAGAGGGAAACCCTGATCAGTGCTATTTCACTGTGGGATCATTCACCTTTTATGGGGACGGAGCGGAGACCCTTCCAAAATTCATATTTATTTTTTGGGGCTTTCTTGGGAGTGTGTTTTGATGTTTCCCATTACTATCACTATTGCCCAGCTTGATTATGATTTTTTTAAATTTTGTTGGGGTCCTTTTCAATGTTTATTTGTACTTTTGTTCTGTGCACATGTATCACACTTATCACTTTTTTGTAGGTTTCCCTGGTTTTAGTGTACATTGCTGACAGAAATGGTTTCTCTTCCCTTTAAATTGGCTCTAACGCGAGGTTTTCACTTGCGTTATTTTTGGCCTCGAATTTCACCTCGTTAGTGTGCGGGGAGCCTCTCCCCTCCCACTCTCCACCCATTGACCCCTTCTCTCTGCCCCTGGGGAGCCTTCCTCCGCCCTCCGGGAGCCTTTCCCCACCTTCAGCGCTCGTTTGTGCCACTGCGCACGTGAGCGCGCACTAGAGCGCATTTTTGCCCCGTAAAGCGTCATTAGCATGCGCTAAGGTACCTTAGTGCACACTAATTGCGCGGCGCGCATGTTAAGAAAGTTTAGTAGACATACCCCATAGGAGTGAAATTTGGTCTACTTTACCCAGCCAGAATGATTATCACATATGCAAATAAAACCACTACCTATACTGATCCCTACTGCTTCAGGATTTCATAGACAACTACTGCTTCAGGATTTCATAGACAACTACATTAAATATATCTTTAATTATATCCTTATCTCTGCACTACTTTATTCAGTATTAATGTCAATACTGCTTCTATAGATTTACCTCACCAACCAGAAATAAGTATAGATCTGGTTGGCAACATAGATGTTTGCTCTTGTGGACCTTGTGTGCTGCGGTGTCTGCTATGATTTCTCGTCGACTCCTTGCTATATGGTTTTGTCCACTGGATTTACACTCTACGCTTCTCTTTTAACTCTTCAAGTTTGACACCAGATCAACGCTCTATGCTGTGACTATTTGTTTGATGTACCACATTAGGACCTCTACTATAATTGATTACATGCATTCTATGTTCCTAAGGCTAACTCATTGATATATTTTTTTTTTGCTCAGAATTTTATTACTTTATGCTGAACTCAAGCACTTCATTTATTTTATTATTTTCTATACTTCACTAAGCATTGTGTCACATTTATATCTCAAAAGTTACTTTCTATATGAGTCAACCATGTTCTGCCTGATATGTTTGTTAACATGACTGCATGTTTGACATTTTCTATTTGACCATGGATATTACTTTGCTTTGATTATATTAAATATCCATTTTTTTAAATTATTTATTTATTGAAATCCACATAGTACAGATCATGCAAAATAAAATACATAAACAGGACTTCTGGAGTTTCTCATCCTTCTATCTAAGTTACCTCATCAGATCAGTCATGCAAATACAGCATTCACAATTTTTCTCCCCTCCTCCCCCCTCCCCTCCCCACCAAATCCCTCACCCCCGCAGCCTCTCCCTTTGTTATCCGAAATCTCTCAGTAAACATACACAGTGATTACAACACCCTTCTTATTTCATTAGTATCCCATTCCCCTATCCCTTACCCTGTCTATTCTGCAGGCCTCCTCAACCCAATTGAAGCACTTCGTTTCGGACACGGGGTCTCAATATCTGAAAATATGGCTCCCATATCAGCAGGAATGAGGCCCAATGTCGAGTACTTCCTCTAGCTCCCCTCCTCTCCATGAGCATCAACTTGTGAAAGCTGTTACGCCATTCCCAAAATGTGGGACCAGACGTTTCCCTCCACCTATGAAGTATCGGTCCTTTACCCACCAGACATGCTTTCCTAACTAAAAATCATTCCCATTTCCCTTTTGGGTGGAGTGGTCCAAGCTGATCTAACACCACAAGCGCTGCCGTCAAGCGGATCTGCTGCAATACAACCCTGCTTATAAAATCAGCTATCCTCTTCCAGTACAAGCGAACCGCTGGACATCCTCACCACATATGGCCTAAGTCTGCTAAGGGGCAAGAGCATTTTGGGTATTTGCCCATCTCCGTGAGATGGGAACGTAACGCCCGTATCGGAGAGAAGTGTGCCTGTAGAAGGCATTTAAACTGCACCTCTCGCCAATGGGTTCCCCCCACCAACTCCGCAATCCTACTCAAGGCCCGGAGGAGTGAACCAGGAGGCACCAACACATTCAATTCTCGGGCCCACAAAGCCTCTTCCACCCCATAGTCAGGCAAACTACTATAGCCATCTAACCGTCTTTTCAACTGCACAATTGTGGGCGGCAACTCCTCTCCTAGTGCAAAAAACTCTAGTATCTGTGTCGATCTTTCCACCCGCAACGCATCCTGTGGGAGAGAAGCCACATAATGAGAGAGCTGAACGTAAGCAAAATAATGTTGATTACTTAGTCCATACTCCTGATGCAAAACATCCCAAGATTTGCACTGCCCCGTTTGATCTACAATATGGCCAATATTTCGTATACCCAGTCTCTTCCAGAGTGCAAATGTCAGCATTTCTGATCCTGGCGTAAACCGATCATTTCCCTGTATTGGAAGCCAGCTCAAAACCCCTGGTGGTTCGCCCCAGAGCTTATTCAAATATTTCCACGTCCATTGAACCGGGCAAACCAGTTCACTACTAAGCACTCTACCAAGGAGGAACCTTCCTTCCTGGTGCAGCACTGCTAATAGGGTCTGCAGGGCCACAAAGGCTTCCTCTAACGCTCTCGGGGTATACACCTCCGTATTCCCTAACCAATCTCCTAAATGCTGCGCTTGGCATGCCAGGGCATAAGACTTTAGGTCTAGAATTCCAATCCCCCCATTCTTCCACCTCCTTCTCATTCTATGCAATGGAATGCGAGCTCGAGCCCCTCTCCAAAGAAAACTCCTAATCTCATGATTCATAGCATTTAAATCTTGCTTCAATAACCATACTGGAAGGATCTGCAACCAGTAAAGCACCCGAGGCAGAATCACCATCCCCAACGCTGCTGCTCTACCCAACAGGGACAAGGGCAGTGGAGTCCACGCCTTGAGTTGCAAACGAATTCTTGCAAGGATTCGTTCCACATTTTTCCTATACAATTCCTGTGGCTCTCTTGCCAAGAGAATCCCCAAATACACAAATGAATCACCTGCCCATTTAAGCAGAAAATTCCCTTCCCAACGTCCTCTTAATGCCCCTGCCACATCCATGGCCTCCAACTTATCCATATTAATACGAAGGCCTGCAAAACTACCATAATGAGATAATTCATTCAATAAGCTAGGCAACGACGTCCAAGGAGATAGTAGATGAACCAGTATATCATCTGCAAACGCTGCCAACTTAAACATATGTTGCCCTATGCCTATACCCTGAATTTCATTAGACATCTCTATGCGTCATATCAGGGGGTCAAGAGACAGTACAAAAAGCAATGGTGAGAGCGGGCATCCCTGTCTCATTCCTCTCTCTAGGGAAAATTCATCTGATAGCACCCCGTTACATAACATTCCTGCAGTGGGCTTCGTATATAGAAGTTCTACCATATTGCAAAAAGAGGCCCCAATTCCATATTGAGGCAAGAGAAATCTGATGTAATCCCAATTTACTTGATCAAATGCCTTTTCTGCATCAAAACTAATCAAAAGCGACTGCAACTCCTTCCCCGTACCCACTCCAGCAAGGCCACAATTTTTCGTAAATTCCGCACCGCATAACGCCCTTTTACAAAACCTACTTGTGAGTCATGCAAAAGCTCCCCTAATACCTGGGCTAATCGTTCCACCAGCACCTTAGCCAATATTTTCACATCAAAGTTCAGCAAGGAAATAGGCCGATATGAGGAAGCTTTTAAAGTATCTTTCCCTTGTTTATTAATTAGTATAATGTGCGCCTGATTTTCTCCCCATGTGATCCCTTCCTGATCCACCCTTCTATGATATATCGCCACCAGGGGAGGGGCCAACTCCTCTCTCAGCAACTTATAAAATTCCGCCCCAAACCCATCCGGGCCAGGCGCTTTGTGACATTCCACTCTCAGAATGATCCGTTGGATCTCCTCCTCGGTCACTGGATTGTCTAACTGTGCTTGTTGAGCCAACATTAGTCTGGGCAATCTCACTTGTTTCATGTACTCAGCCATATCAGTCTGAGATACTTCTCTCCCTGCATATAGCTTCTGGTAAAACGACTGAAACACTTGGGCAATCGTCCGTCTTTCTTTATGCAATTGCCCCTGGTCATCTCGCAGAGCCGCTACAGTGCCGGTCCCTCTGTTGCCTTTAAGGCATCTTGACAGTAATTTTCCCGGCCTATCCCCATACCTATAGAGTTGAAAGCGATAATACAGAAACGATTATATCCATTTTTAACTTAGGGGTATGTTTACAAAGCAGCGGTAGCAGCCTCCGTGTGATATCAGAACTGTGGCCCCATTGAATTCAAGAATTTCAATTGAATTCAATGGGCCGCGGCTCTGATATAGCATGGAGGCTGCTACTGCTGCTTTGTAAACATACCCCTTAATCTCTCTTTATCTTTTTAGGCCCCTCTTGCTATCTAATTTTGTTTCAAATATTGTTTCAAATATTGTTTGATGATCAGAATTCTTTCATTGCTTGCTCTCCCTGCTCATAGATGGCACTCCACTCCCCTCCTAGAGGATATACTGTTTTTTTTGTAGGTTTCCTTTTCCTACTTATAGGGGTATGTTTACTAAAGTGCGGTAAACGTGAATAACGCGCGTTGTACGACGTTAACGATTGTAAGTGCAGTATAACGCGCGTAATCATGCGCCAACGACCGTTAACATCATACTACGTGCGTTAACCATAGTTAACGATCGTAAAGCCCCGCGGCATGTTAAAACAGCGCAGAAGGTGGAGAGTGGGTGGAGAGAAGGGGTCAATGGGCGGAGAGTGGGCGGGGAGAGGCTCCCCTCACACTAACGCGCTGAAGTGCAGAGCTCAATTCCAACGCGAATGAAAACCTGTCGTTAAAGGCATATTAAAGGGAAGAGAAACCATTTCTGTCAGCAATGTACAGCAAAACCGGGGAAACCTAAAACACGTGAGCAGTATGATACATGTGCACAGAACAAAATTGCAAATAAAACTTTAGAATGACCACAAGAAACAGTGTAAAAATTATAATTCAGCTGGGCAACAGTGATAGCAATGGGCAACAATAAAAAACACTCCCAGGAAAGCTCCAAAAAAAGAAATGATGTGTGGAAGGGTCTACACTCCGTAGACCCTTTCAAAAATCATTTCATTTTATTGGAGCTTTCCTGGGAGTGTTTTTTAATGTTGCCCAATGATATCATTGTTGCCCAGCTTGGTTATGGGTGTGTGCCCCTTTTTTCGAGGTCTTTTTTGAGGTTTATGTGCACGTTTGTCTTCATACAAGGTAAATGAGCCCACAGTAAAATTGTGCAGAGCAGGGTTTCCGACTCGTCAGGCCAGTTTTCCTACCTCCAAGGACTGCACTGTCTCTGTGGCCACAGTGTGGTGCAACAGACACAGCCAGTGCCTGTAAGACCAGAGGGTCACAGATTCAAATCCCAGCTGGGGCTCCTGCCAACCCAGTCCCCATAGTTTTACCCACCACTAAACAGTGATAGTAAAGACACTCCTTTATTGCAGAGAACATACGCATGGTTAATACGCCTATATTTTACCACACCAAACACAGACACCATAAACAGGTGCATTACCTAGAGCAGTGTCTCGCAAATGCAGTCCTGGAGGGCCCCACACCATTCAGGTTCCATGCTGCCTCTAATAAAGATGCCTGTGCTGCATATCTATGCACCACCCCCATGGTATGCAGATGTAGCTCATGCATATTTATGAGGGACAGCATGAAAACCCGAACAGTGTTTGGAACACCAGGACTGGAATTGGGAAACTCTGCCGTAAAGCAGCAGCCAACAGGGCCAGACACACCCACACCCACACCCACAGGCCCCATTGGCCAATGCCTCCTGGAGAGGCAGGACATTGGGCCCTGCCTGTATCTCCCAATACTAGCAGTTGCATACCTTAGCAATGCCACCCTACACCTGGGTATATGGTACACAGCCATCAAACGTTTCCTGTGATAACTGGCAGATATCAATTCCTACGTTAAGCACATTTTGCTCATTGAGCTCCACCATAACAATCATTCTGATGTCTGCGGTGTGTGCTGCAGGTCTGGTCTCTGATAGTGTTTACCACCCTGGGGAGTGACCCCCAACAGTATTGCGTACTATATCCATGCCTGTACTGTGCCCAGGACTGGTGTGGTGGGTATGGCTGCTGAACACCTCTATAGTAGCACAATGCTGGCATAGGTGTGGGGGTGGCTGTCTGTCTATCCAGTGTGTGGTGGCTGCAAACACCTTCCACAGCCCACACTGCCAGCAATGTTGCCAGTATTGGGCTGCCAATGTGCATAATGAGAAGCAAGGTACCATGGGTATAGGCCGGACAGGGTGGCCTGGCCAGGGTGCATCTGCACAGGGCATAGGGCACTGACTGGGACATTTTAGTGCCTGGCCACCACCTACACAGGCAGGGTGACCTCAGTATGTCCTGCTGAGAGATCACTCTCACCCTGACTGTGCAGTGACCACAGCATGGCTAGGCACCCCCATAGTGCTATATAGTGTTTCTCTCATATCATAGATATGGGTTTCCTTTTGGGGCCCAGTCACTGATTTATCTGCTTGCTGTGTATGCTGACATCCCAGTTCTGGGTGCATGCATCTCCACTGAGCACATGCACTATTGACTAACTAGCAGGCTGTTTGCAGCTGGTATGTGTCTTGATGGAGTGGCTTGCAGGGTGCAGGCCTAATGTCTGTCTGCTATTGTGTTATGGATGTGTACAGAGCTGCATTGACTGCCCTGTGGGGTGCCTCTTCCTCAGCAGGACTGGGGTTGATGTTCCCCTCTACTGCCACCTTTGCAGGGAGGTAGAATGTGGATGTATTGTTAGCAGACCCTGTTTGCCACCCATGGGGGAGGGGGTGGTGGTCTGAAACAGACAGAGATATCCAAGGTGTTTCTGCAGAAACTACCTATCTCACACATTAACACTGCTTTGGACCTGCGCCATGGACGGTGCTGTGGACCTGGTGCTGGGCGCCTCACTGCACCCTCAGGGTGAGCACAGTACCCACACAATGTGACGGTGTGCAGCTACTCTGTTCCAGTACAACACACGGTCAGTACCCCCTATCAGGCCGGGGTGCTGTGGGGGAGCACATGGTCAGTTCCTCCGACCAGGCCGAGGTGCTGTGGGGGTGCATTCCCCATGGTGTGTATCTGTGGACAGCAGATTTGCATGTGCAGTGCATCATGGGTGTGACTGGCACAATCCAACCCTGTGAAAATCCAGCACCTGCTCACAGGCTCTGATAAATCATAGGCCATCACACGTACATCTGTTGGCATAATGCATAGGTGCGAGACACCCTAAAGAGTCTGTAATATAGGGTGCCCACGCTGGTAAAAACACACGTACCCACGCACGATTGTACGCACGCACCAACGCATGTGGCTACGCCCGTACCAACGCACGCAGCCTCGCACGCACCAACGTACGTGGCTAGGCACACTCCGAGGGTGTGTTTCTGACGCCACTACTCAACGTAAAGAAAAACATGTCTCCTCATTCCCTATGTAATGTACAGGGTGATGCCTGGGCCAGCCTTCTGCGTTAGGCACACTGGGGACTCGAACCCATGCTGCCTGTAACAGCGGTCAGTACCGTAACCATTGTGCTACAGCTCTGTTTCAGTTCTTTGTGTCTGTACGCCTTCTTACGATTAACGCGCCACGGCGCCCTGTAACGCTCGTTAGTTTTTGGAACGCGCGTTAGTGGTAACGATGTACCGCCCATGTCCTTATTTGGAGTTTCTGTCACTACCGCAGCTCCTAACGCGAATTGCACTAACGCAGTTTAGTAAACATACCCCATAGTCTGCTTTTTCTCATATAGTGAAACAGTGCATTGCTATTATTGTGGAGACTACTTTGAATTATTGTCTCAGTATTACCTTTATTCTGATATCATTTAAACTGTTATCACTAAACGTTAATGAGATTAATCACCCCATCAAACGCAAACAAATCCTAACTTACTGTGTCTTAAAGAAAGATATGACATTGCCTTTACACAAGAAACTCATTTACCACATACGGAATACCTTAAATTTAAAGATACGTTTTATACTCGCCATTTTTTTCACCTGCGCTTAATAAAAAAAGCAGGTATTTCAGTCCTCTTCCGCAATATAATTCACTTTCAATTGTAAAGGTTACTTTCAGATACTCAAGGAAGATAGCTTATACTTGCTGGCCATCTTTTTCTTATGAAAATAATGCTATTAAATCTTTATGCATTCAGTGAAGATCACCCAACCTTCTTTCAAACTCTCTAAAAATCTTCTTGAATTTTGGAACTATCAAAAAATCATTCTAGGTGACTTTAACTTACCTCTTGGTTACACTTTAGACAGAAATTCTACCTGTCAACCTTCTAAAACCAGTTCTTGTAAAACTTTGCATAATATGATCTCCAATTTTGATTTCATTGACCCATGGAGATTATTTCATCCTCTAGACAGAGACTATACATTCTACTCTAACCATGTAATACATACTCAAGAATTGACTACTTTCTTATCACACGTGATTTATCCTATAAAATTACCCATTCTCAAATTCTACCCATACTTATTTCAGATCATGCAGCAATCACTCTCTTGATTTTGAAATGGAAATTCACAAACACAGACAATGGAGATTCAATAATAGCCATCTTATTGATCCTCATTTTATTGAATGCATTAAACATTTACACGAGACTTCCTTAAAAACAATCCTCCAGATTTATACAAGCCTCCACTGCTTTGGGAAACTTATAAAACAACACTTAGAGGTGAAATAATGAGTTATTCTGCTTGGATGAAGGAAAAAGAAAAATTAGAATTAACTCCGCTACATCATATTCAAAAACTGGAAAAAAAGCATATTAAACATCCTACCCCACAAAATCTACATTCATTAACCCAGGCTAGGTATAAATACAACTCCTTAACTAATCTACACGCCAATATGGACATCTTTATTTACAAAACTGGACACTATAATTGGCGATAATAAAATAGGTAGATGTGTGGCTCAATACCTAAAAGGAAAACACAGAAAACATACTATCATCTTATTGTGCAATACCAATTCCATTATTCATACAGACATAGAAAATATTTTCCATTCCTTCTTTGAACATTTATTTCATTCAGATACTGATATAATGATCTATGTGATCAATTTTTCAGTTACTTGAATTCTTCTAAACTACACTCCACAGCACAAAATGAATTAGTATCTGTAATTAACACAAAAGAAATAACTGAAGCTATTGAATGTATTCCCAAATTTACCAGAACTCCGAAAACTTCTCAAATGTCCCCAAATCACAGTATTCCCTCTAGAGCCAGCAGTTTTTTTGATTAAACTTCACTATAATTAATTCCAGTCTTTCCACAGGTGTTTTTCCTCAATCTTGGAAACACGCTCTGGTTCGTCCCCTTCTTAAAAAACCCTTACTTGACCCCATGATCCCTGCCCACTATCGCCCAGTCTCTAACCTCTCTTTTCTTTCTAAAATTCTGGAAAAGGTTGTTTTCTCCCAGTTATCTTCTTATCTTGACTCTACCCACATTCTTAACCCTCGCCAGTCTGGTTTCCGGCCTGGCCGCAGTGTGGAAACGGTTCTTTTGGATTTTCTTAACGAGCTTCATACTGCTCACGATTGTGGTGATTTTTCGGTGGCGGTTTCCTTGGACCTCTCTGCTGCCTTCGATCTCATAGACCACTCTCTTCTCTTGGCCCACTTATGTAAAGCGGGTCTCTGCAGCACAGTTCTTCACTGGTTTCACTCTTTTCTTTCCTCCAGGTCCTGCTCTGTTCTCTCTTTATCCACCCCTGTATCCTCCTCCCAGCCTTTTCCCCTTCTCTACAGTGTCCCACGAGGCTCAGTATTGGCCCCCCTTCTCTTTAATATCTTTCTCTCACCACTTGCCTTACTGGTTCAACAACACGGGATTTCTGCTTTTTATTACGCTGACGATCTGGTCCTCTTGCACCACACCTCTCCCCTCTGTCCTGATCTTTCCCCTCTCAATTCTTGCCTTTCGGCTGTGGCCGATTGGCTCACTACTCATTGTCTACACCTCAATCTTACAAAAAATCTTGCCATCTGGTTCACTCGCGGTAGTCCTCCCCCTCAGGTGTCACCTTCCCTTTCTGGCTCTCCCATCCCCCTAGTCTCCTTTCATTACCTGGGTCTTTCCTTTGACTCCAACCTATCTTTTCACAATCACATCTCTCATATTTCCAAAACGTCATTCTTCTTCTTACGTCAAATTTGTGCTATCCGGCCCTTCCTCACCGCACAGGCTCTTACTACCCTCCTCCTATCCCTGGTCATGTCTCGCATTGACTTTTGTAACTCTGTTCTGGTTGGTCTCTCTTCTACACAACTTCACCGTCTCCAATATATTCAAAATACTGCTGCTCGGCTTATCTTCTATTCTTCTCCTCTACACCCCTTCTTATTTATCTTCACTGGCTCCCTGTCAAATTCCGCATCCACTTCAAGATTCTCACACTTGTCCATCACATACTCTACACACACTCTCTTCAGTATCTGGCCGATCTCATCCACTTTCATACCCCTACCCACTCCTTACGATCTCTACATCTTAATTGCTTATATCTGCCTTCCCCTTCACACGCCCATCTTCAGTCCACATGTTCCTCTGCCTTCTTTTTTATCGGCCCCACCCTTTGGAACTCCCTCCCCTCTTCCATTTGGCTTGAACAGCAACACACCTCTTTTAAGAGCAGTCTGAAAACCCATCTTTTTGCCCTTGCTTTTGACCTCCCCGACCCCGCTGTGTAAATCTACTTCCCTTTTCCCTCTTTCTTTTCCTCTCCTCTGTCTCGTTGTATGGCTCTCCTGGTTTGCGTTCCTATCCATTATTGTAACTTCCTTTCCTTCTTCTGCCAACGGCTTTCTGTATTGTTTTATACTCTATGTAAACCGCTATGATGTCATTGTTAGCGGTATATAAAGTAAATAAACATAAACATAAGTTGGGCTCTTTTCACAAGACTTGGGTATTGAAAACAACTGTGAGCATTTAAAAAACTGGCAAAACAGACATGATTCTGTAAGAAAGAGTTGGAACAGTGACTCACCTCATAGCTGGCTGTAAAGTTCTGAAGACAGAACATTTCTATACAGAAAGGCACAACAAAGTAGCATGCCTCATCTGTTGGAAACTCTAAACACTACAACATCACTGTGCCTGCAAAGCACTGGGATCATGACCCTAACAGAATTACAGAGAATGAAGAAGTTATAATCTCCTGGAATACTCCCATCCCGACCAATAAAAAAGTAGGATTCAAGGAAGCTAGACATAGTGGGAAAGGAAAAGAACATCAGAACAGCATTGATTATAGAGGTGTCAGTCCCAAGTGACTATTGTGTGAGTCGCACTGAGAAGGATCTTCAAGTATCAAAAACTGCAGAGACCAAGAAAATGTGGCAGAAAGATGCAGAGTTATTTCCCATCATGTTGGGTGCCACAGGCTTGATCAAGAAGAATTTCCAAGCACAGCTTGATAAAATTGCTCATACATGTTACTCCCGAAGGAGGCTCTCTTTTTGGCATGATGCAAGTACTACGCTGAGCATTAGCACAACCGGGCAAGCAGCATCCAGGCCTAGGCCATGTTCCCTGCCCCTCCCCCCTTCCCCTACTGCCTCCACCCCTTCTCCCCCCTTTTGCCCTGCTCCGTGTTCCCTTGCTTAATTCATCCCTCACTGCTGACAAAATGCACAGACCGCCAGTTTTGTCACAAAAATTTAAAGTTTGTTGGATAATGTTGGCCACAGCAAACCTTAAACAAACATATAACCAAAAATTTACAGTGTACAATTTTTAAACATACATAAAACATTAAATTGCCCTAAACCTCTCTGACAATTTTATCCTTGAGATGCACAGCCCATACTCACCAAAGGGAGGTGCCATCAAAGCCCACCCCTTGACCTGAAAACACTTCTTAACCATTGCTGTCATAACTGATAAACATTATCCATAATACACTGTGTGGGGCAGCATGCCGTTAAAGCATGCACTATACCCCTAGTCACAGCAGCGTCCTCCTTCTCTGTTTCTGACCCGGCCCGTCAAAGATCGGGATTGCTGCGTACTTAATATATGGCAACAAGGTGTATCCCTCCCTTCCCCCACCGTCAAAACTTGGGGAAGCACATTACCCGCTGATCCTGCTGCGAATCCATAAACCCTGTCAAGGGGAGGACAATTTCCTTGTAGCCACTCCCCCTATACTCAACTGTATGACTGTGCACTCAGTCTGATGGCCTTAACATCTGGCCACACCCCACTGACAGCGACTCCTCACTTGTCAAGGGAGCCCCACCTGGTACTCATCTGTGACCAACAGCATTTCTACCGTGTCCTGGGCCACGCACAAGAAAATGTCCATGCCGATATCTGACAGGTGTATGCCTGCTGCGCGACACAGGTCAGGGCAACTTACATTGATGAGGTCATGCCCAATGCAACTCCCCCCCTTAATTGCCTCCATGAAGCGAGTCAACCATCCGCTTGCCTTTCATCTCATTTTTTCCACTGCCCAGTGTGAACTTTTTGCCTTTTCAGACCCTCCATGGTATGATATGGGATCCCACCACCTGAGTCCCAGAGAAAATGTCAGGAATACAGAGGGAGCAACCCTCGCAACCAGGAACAAACACAGAAGAGCGAAGGTGTGGAGGTCTCAAGTGCTTGTGTGTGGGTTTTTTTTAACTGGAAGTCAGGTCTGTTTTGCTGCTGCCGCCTCTGAGAAGACAAAAAGTGGCTGCAGCAGGGCAACGGCAGGCAGCTGGCTGAACATGAAGGCGGTGAGATGATGACAGGGTGGGGGGAGCGGCAAGTCACACAAGGCCCAAATATGGCTCACTATGGCCCTGCTCATATTACACCATCCAACACATATCCTACTCACCCAGAGACATGTCCCCCACTGAAACTAGAGCACTAGATTAGCTCTGCACAGTGCTGATTATAGTACTATTTTTCCAGCGCCAATAGTCCCTGCAGATCTCCCAAACTAAGCCTTAAGATCCATTCTAGATCTTATTTTACCCATCACAGCCCATAGCAAGACCTTAAGGTATTTTCCCAAATATCCAAAAACAAAGTTTTTATAGGTTAATGATACAATAAAGACCATTGAGATATATGGAAGATAGTTTTATAACAAATCACCTAGGTAGGAAAGGAATTTAGACACCTTTTTGGGAGGCTTGGGAGAAAAGCCAGGCTTTCACCTGCTTCTTGAATTAAAGGTAGTCTTGACTTAGGCGTAGCCCCTCAGGGAGCGAGTTCCAAAGTGTGGTGACTGCCCTTGAGAAGGCTCACTGATGGATGTCACAATGTATGATTTCCTTTGGCAAGGGCGCAGATAGGGATACTCCTTGGGAGGACCGTCGAACCTCAAAAGTGTGTAGAGGGTTAACATTTCATCTGAGGACCTTGAAGATCAGAGAGTATTAAATTTGCCCTTGTTGGGTACTGGTAGCCAGTGCAGATTTTGTGGGAAGGTCGAGAGATGGTCATACAGAGTTGCCAAGAGTGAGATTTTAAGCCAGTCCTAGATTTCTGAAAATCTAATTTTGATGCATTATGGGACCTGCAGCACTGATTTCAATGGGTAAAATCAGGAACTCCAAATACCATACTGCATTGCAAGGAAAATTTAAAACTAGAACTGGCAAAAAATCTCATTTGTGGAACTGGGTAACTAGGCAGCACTGGTCATATCACTTGCAATCTTCTATAAGTCTTGTACTTTAGCATTCTGTATTAAATTAGAGCTCATGCAAACTCTTTGTGGTCAGACCAATGTACAGCATTATTATCATGGCATGGACCACTATGATCAGATTTGCTTTCATATGGGCCACAGGACAAACTGAAACCACAATGGGTGGTCAATTACTGAGTTCACACAGCATGATATGCAGGCATTGCTCCCCTCACACATTCTGGGGGGGGGGGGGGGGGGGGGGACAATTGTGGGAGGACAAAATAGGGCAACAATAGATGTGCCTCAGAGATGTTCTGAGAATCAAATCTTTGGCCCAAGGATCTGCATTGACCAAATCTGATGCAGCATATCAGAGAGTCATCCATGAGTATAGATGCATGGCACCCTGTTCATAGTGCACATAATGATGTAGGGGTGCCTAAGAAGCAACATTACATTATAAAACAGGTCTGTTAGGCTGCCAAGGTCACGAAGCACCTGAAGGTTGAATGTCCACAGAACCTGTAGAGGCCAATCACACCCACTAGCAGGCTGAATCCATGCTAACTATGGCCTGGGGTACCTTTGTCATCAGGCTCCAAATATGTCCGACAGGCCTGATCCAGTCCTGGGTTCAACCCATTGCATGCAGGAACATGTAATTCTGAGTACTCAATTGCACTCAACCAAACAAGCAAGACCACAGCTCCCTGCAGGCAATGGGGTCAGACCAGGACTGGATCGAGCCTGGTATGGGCATCTGTAGACAATAGACAGTCCCATCCCTGGGGAAGGTGAGACGTCACCATCTCACAAAGTTGCAGCTGTAAGAATGTCACTCATTCCAGTCTCCATGACCAACGATGGCTGATGCATTCTGGGACATGAGGTCTGGATTTACATTGCCAAAACCAGGGATCACAAACTGCACATGGGGGCATATGTGATCACAGGCTGGAATGAGTCACAATCTGACTGCTGCAACTAACTGACCTGGGAAATCAGCACCTGCATTCAGAACATGGTTGCCGGGGGAAGTGAGTGCATGGGGGTGTGGTGGCCTTCTGCAACTACTGTCAGCAATAATCTGACAAAGATTTGGTTAACTCTGCAACCCTATAACTGTTGTAATCCTCCCTAAGCAGCATCTAATCCACCACTCAAACACTGACCTATCTGCCAGCCAGAGCATTTGTTACCTATGCTCACAGATGACTCTCCCAAGTGCAGTACTGTATCAACTCATTACAGAGACACAGTTCTCTCACACATTTTTAATTTGATGGTCCATCTGAATAAGGATATTTGGTCAGATAGTTGTATATGTCATATATTTTATATGTATGTATTAGTTATATGTGCCTTTTTAATCTTATTTGTTGGTCATTATTTTTAGTTATACAAGTATAGTGTTTCATAAAGGCCACAAGTTGATGGGTCCTCATTATTCAGCATAAAGGTATTTGTTACGCATTGCTCTTGGCAGAATGGCTATGAAAGACCTAGATAAGATTCTCAAGAGCAGAGATGTCTCTCTACATAAAAAGATTCAACTTGTTCAAGCCATGGTATTTTCAATAACATCATATGGATGTGAAAGCTGGACAGTGAAAAAGACAGACAGGAAGAAAATTGATGCCTTTGAATTATGGTGCTGGTGGCGAATACTGTGTATTTATTTACATTCTCTTATATACCGCAGTATTCTGCATCAGTGCGGTTTTACATTGAACAAACTGAAATTACATTGAACAGGGCATTATAACTTGGAGATAACTATTTTACAGGGAACATGGGCTATGGAGGGTTAAATGGCTTGCCCAAGACAGGGGCGGCCCAAGGGGGGCGCGGGGCCATGTGCGGAGACTCGGTGCGGGGCCTCATTTGCATAAATATTTGCATAATGTTACCATACACTAACTTTTAGTAAACATGCCTCTTCATGAGTGTATGGATAAAAAAAGACAAAGATTTCTACATTACTATAATCCAGTGCCAACCGCCAGGCACATTAGGAACTACAACAAACACTGCCCATTTAGAACCCATAGCAAACCCACCGTATCCCAACAGCACTACCAGGACTCATAAAGCACCATACACTACCTATCAAAAGGCAACACTGCAAATATTAAACCAATACATTTCAGAGAATAACAATACATGACCTACTGGGGAAAGAGAACAAGTGACAATGTCAAATAGGAATTACATAAACAGAATACCTCAGCTCAGTTACACATGCAGAACATAGACTATCACCAAACAAGGAATCACAATTTAAAAACAGGAAGACAATAATTAAACTGGGAACCCTAAAAGCCAAACTTGGAATGTACAACAACAATGTAGAAATAAAACTATAAATTAATTTCCTCTTGTACTAAACAAAGCACAGACATTAATGATGCACATTTCAATTTTATTTTTAGAAAAGAATGTTTTTTGCGCGGGGCCCCCTGAAACGCGGGGCCCTGTGCAAAAAACATTCTCGCTCAATGGACGGGCCGGCCCTGCTCTCGGACTCAGGCTCTATATTTTTTAAATTTTTTACATAATGTCAAGAAAAGCTCTGATTACAGAAAAGATAAGTTATCTACCAATAATCAAAATAAAAGAAACATTACATTTTAAGAAAAACAAATCAAAGGAATTAAAAACAAAGGAAATAAACAGTAAATATGCTGCAGTTAATCAAGCTTCAGATACCAACACCCCCAACATCCTATGAAGAGGTTACAGATACTGATATATCCTGATCTGCAATCTTCAAAGACTTATTTCAAATCGTTTTTATTAAGCTTTTCACATAAGTTAGAAACATAGTAAGCTGGCTAGGTTCCAAAAAAGTATAATGAACCCCTTGCAATTTTACTAAGCATTTATATGGGTAGTGAAGGAAAAAGAGACCCTCCCCGCCAGTTGAAAAATCCTATGCCTAACTAAAAGAAACTGTTTCATCCGCCTTTGAGAAAGCTTAGAAACATCAGGAAAAACTCTTATACAGAATCACATGAAAAGATCATCTCAAACCCTAAAAATCAATTTCAATAGCCAATCATGATCAGGCTCTAAGGTCACCATTATCAGTAGAGTAGCAGTAAAAATTTGCTCTGATTCAGATTTTTCTAAAAACACGGTCAAATGAAGAGAGTCAAAAGAGAGTATTCACTCCTGCGCAAAACAGGAAGTGCCTCTGTTTTACTTCCAGGAAGTCAGTGGCACCAATATCTGCAACTTCTGACAGCCATGGGAGCAAAGGAAAACATAGCTGTGCAGAGGTGAACCAGGGCACCGGGCTTTGGAACTTACCGGCTCCCTCTGAAGCTGGTCAGGTGTGTGTGGGGCCCCTTGTGCCCATACATGTCCAGGTCCAGCCCTGCTTGGGGGGGGGGGGTGGGGACATCTAGCAATGGTGTCCCTCAGAGGATAGCACCCCCTTGTTGCCCTTACCCCGCTTACCACATAGCACCAGCCCTGGTCACAGTGGAGGTACAGGGAGAGGAGAAGCAGTCCTCTTTCTGTGACCCCATACTTTGATTATGTGACCCCATTTAGCATCCTGACCCACAGTTTGGGAATCACTGCCATATGGTTTCAAGATTAACCTGCTTAGGTCTAACCAATTGTGTTCTCAGACCTGAGGACTCAAAACTTTGGGATATCCAACAGGGTAACCTTCTCTGGACCATCAGCCAATTGAGAAGAAGACATCAGAGCAGGAACTGTGTCAGGCTGCACTCAGCACCTTCATCCACTACTGCCAAAACTGGCGGTTCACCCATAGCTGGTCTTCCTAGGATTGAATTTGCTGCCTGGGCCTGACTCTCCATGGCTGGACCCAAGATCTCCTGGCAGCACTCCCCAAGGGCAAAAGTGATGTCATGTACAGAGAAGTGCTGAGGGTCGCCTTCTGCCCCCCCCCCCCCCCCCGTACCTCCTTGTGAACAAACCAGAGGCATCCCCGCAGTTCTGGGCCTCAAGATTGATGGGGTTATGTCACCCCTTTCTACTGACATTAAATGAGATACTTTTCATGCTGTTTTGTGGCACTGGGTATTTCTCATGTAATTATCTGTATAAACATGTAATATCCCTCTAATAAAATTTAAAAAAAAGAAAACCTGTCTGCTGCTGCTGTGGGGGCCGCCGCGGCAGAATCGAGCGTGCCGCGGGGCCCCCCTGTACCCGGCACAGCCTCTCCTCCCAGTAGCAGTTCTCTCTTCTGAGCTGCAGTCAGACGCGCCGGCTTGCAGAGCGCGAGGGAAGAGTTTTTCCCTCGCTGCTCTGTTAAGCCCGCGGGGGCTGATGGGAAGTCCCATCAGCCCCCGCGGGCTTAACAGAGTCGCGAAAGGGAAACTCTTCCCTTCGCGCTCTGCAAGCCGGCGCGTCTGACTGCAGCTCCAGAGAGAGAGCTGCTACAGGGAGGGGAAGCTCTGCCGGGTACAGGGGGGCCCCGCGGCACGCTCGATTCTGCCGCGGCGGCCCCCACAGCAGCAGCAGACAGGTTTTCTTTTTTTTTTTCAATTTTATTTTTAGAAAAGAATGTTTTTTGCGCGGGGCCCCCTGAAACGCGGGGCCCTGTGCAAAAAACATTCTCGCTCAATGGACGGGCCGGCCCTGGCCCAAGACCACAAGGAGCACCTGTGGGACTAGAAACCCCAGTCCTTCCAGCCCAAGGTTGCTGTCCTCTCGTGGGATTTGAACCCCTGACCTTCCGGTCTGAAGTACCTTGCCCCAACCACTAGGCTACTCTTCCACTCCACTGTATACCATGGACTGCCTGAAGAACAAACCAGTCAGTACTAGAGGAGATCAAACCTAAGCTTTCTTTAGAAGCTCAGATGACAAGACTTCGACTTTCATACTTTGGACACATCATGCGAAGAGAGAGATCATTAGAGAAAGACATCATGCTTGACAAGATAGAAGGTCAACGCAAAAGAGGAAGGTCAGCAATGAGATGGATCGATACAATAACAGCAGCTACGGGTACCAGTCTGTCAACAATGAGCCGCCTGACTGAAGACCGAACACAATTTAGTATAGCTATCCAGAGGGTCGCCATGAGTCAACTCCGACTCGACGGCACTTAACAACAACAACAACAACATATATAGCTTGTCACATCCCTGTTTCATTAGTTTTTATTATTAATATATATATTTAATATACATGTTTATAGTTAATTGATTATTATTTGATTTTAATTGTTTATATTTGTTATTTACAGTTTTATCCTTCTTATATTATATATTTTTAAGATATTTATGATATTTATGTTATTTATAAGACATATTTATGGTTTCATCTACAGTATGCCCCAGTCATCTGTTCTATCACGTTACTATTATTTTAATCATGTATTATATAAGTGTTTGTTTTTATGTTTTAGTACCTTTACCTGAGCAACCCCTGACGAAGGATAGCGAAACACGGCCTGTGTTGGGTTGGTAATAGGTCAAACACAATAAAATTTAGGTCTGTTTTTCCACAATAATCACGTCTTGGACTGTGTCTTTGTGCTTCACGTGATTTTTTGCCTTACCTGTGGTGCAATCCTTCAACTCATTACAGATCCAAGGGGGCACAGGTTTGATTCCAGGAACAGCTCTGAAGTGCCTTATTGAAATGTCTTTGGCCATGCCATAGCTTTTTTGTATTCCCACATTTATCTCCTGCATTCAGTGCAAAATATTCCACAGTCCATCAGAAGGAGAATGGTGGAAAGGCAACACTGCCTGCATATCACTCTCTATGAACAACCACTGTTATATTATTTTTTCTGTTGCCCAGGCAAGTCCCTATCTAATATTTTATTTATATTCTCTTATATACTGTGCTATTCTGCATCAGTGCAGTTTACATTGAACAAACTGAAATTACATTGAACAGGGCATTATACCTTGGAGATAACTATTTTATATGGAACATGGGCTATGGAGGGTTAAGTGGCTTGCCCAAGACCACAAGGAGCACCTGTGGGACTAGAAATCCCAGTCCTTCCAGCCCAAGGTTGCTGTCCTTTAGGGGGATTTGAACCCCTGACTTTCTGGCCTGAAGTACTTTGCCCCAACCACTAGGCCACTCCTCCACTCCACTATGGAGTAGAGGAGTGGCCTAGTGGTTGGGGCAAGGTACTTCAGGCCGGAAGGTCGGGGGTTCAAATAGCATCACAGTGAAGTGTGCAGTCTCCATTAGCTGAGAGTACTCATTGCCAGCCAGACCACAGAAGGTCAGGGTTTCAAATAGCATCACAGTGAAGTGTGCAGTCTCTATTAGCTGAGAGTACTCATTGCCAGCCAGACCACAGAAGGTCAGGGTTTCAAATAGCATCACAGTGAAGTGTGCAGTCTCCATTAGCTGAGAGTACTCATTGCCAGCAAGACAACAGATCCCTGAATGCAGCAGGATTCTCTGGCCTCAGAGGCTGGACTGAGTTATATTCTTCAAGCTGGAACTCACCAACATAGGAACCCTGCACCTGCTTCCAGGACCTGCTGACTCTGGCAATTCAATGCAAGGGGGTGGTTAAGCAGATCCTGTCACAGTTAACCTGCCAATATCTGTCCAAACTTGGCAGCTCCAATGCTGTACTAAGGTAAACTCTGGTGAATCCAATGCATGCCGCAGTCAGATATGTAATCAGCAAGCAGTGTGACTTGCAACCACAGCTCAACCTACCCACAGGCAGGGGCGGCCCAAGGGGGGTGCGGGGCCATGTGCGGAGACTCGGTGTGGGGTCTCATTTGCATAAGTGGCCTTATTTGCATAAATATTTGCATAATGTTACCATACACTAACTTTTAGTAAACATGTCTCTTAATGAGTGTATGGATAAAGAAAGACTAAAAGATTTCTACATTACTATAATACAGTGCCAACCGCCATTTAGAACACATAGCAAACCTGCCGTTTCCTGACAACATTATCAGGACTCACAAAGCACCATACCCTACCTATCAAAAGGCAACACTGCAAATATTAAACCAATACATTTCAGAGAATACTGGGGAAAGAGAACAAGTGGCAATGTCAAATAGGAATTACATAAACAGAATATCTCAGCTCAGTTACACATGCAGAACATAGACCATCACCAAACAAGGAATCACAATTTAGAAACAGGAAGGCAATAATTAAACTGGGAATCCAAAAAGCCAAACTTGGAATGTACAACAACACTGTAGAAATAAACCTATAAATTAATTTCCTCTTGTACCAAACAAAGCGCAGACGTTAATGATGCACATTTCCCAGAGCTTTCATATTCCAGTTAATAAATTCAAAATAAAGAGATATCTTTCTACCTTTTGTGCATTTTCTTTCAGTTGCAATTGCTCCAGCCACTTTCTTCTGGTTTCTTCATGTTTTCTGCTAACTCTCCATCGTCTGCTGTCCATTTGTCCTTTCTTCTCTCTTCTAGTTTTTTTTCCATTCTCTCTCTCTACATCTGCTTTAACATACTAATCTTTCTCCTTTTGCTCTTTCCTCATTCCTATTTCATCCACACAAATTTTACCCCTCCATCCTCAATCCCCACTTACTCTCCCAATACCCGGCCAATTGTACATTTTTCTTCCCTCCCACACAAAATATTTATCCCCTCTCCATTTCACTCTCCCAGCCCCATCCCCTTCTAATCTCCCCCAACATCAGCTCCCTTTTAGTTCCAGCCCCACCCAGTATCCGCTCCCTTCTAGTCCCCACATCAGCCCATTTCCAGTCCTGGCCCCCCATCAGCCCATTTCCAGTCCTAGCTCCCCCATCCATTTCCAGTCCGAGTCCCTTCATCAGCTCATTTCCAATCCTAGCCCCACATCAGCCCATTTCTAGTCATTTCCTAGCCCCACCATCAGCCCATGTCAAATCCTAGCTCCCCTCCACTCAGCCCAATTCCAGTCCAAGCCCCCCCCATGAGCCTACTTCCAGTTCTAGCCCCTCCATGAGTCCATTTCAATTCAAGCCCCCACCACAGCCCATTTCCAATCTTAGCTCCCCCCAACAGCCCATTTCCAGTCCTATCTTAGCTGCTCCATCAGCCCATTTTCAGTCCTAGCTCCCTTCCCTCACAGCCCATTTCCATTCCAAGCCCCCTCCCCATCAGCTATTTGCAGTTCAAGCCTCCCCTTCCACTCAGCCCATTTCCAGTCCTAGCAACCCCCCAACCCATTACTAGTCCTAGCCCCCCATCAACCCACTTCCAGTCCTAACCCCCCATCACCCCATTTTCAGTTTTCAGTTTAAAGCCCCCCCTATAACCCATGACCAGTCCTAACCCCCCATCAGCCCACTTCCAGTCCTAACCCCATCAGCCGATTTCCAGTCAGCCCCCCATAGCCCATTGCCAGTCCTAACCCCCCCCATCAGCCCACAGCCCATTACCAGTCCTAACCACATCAGCCCACCTCAAGTCCTAACCCCTCCCCATCATCCCATTTCCTGTCCTAGCCCCCCCCATAGCCCATTATCAGTCCTAACCCCCCATAGCCCATTACCAGTCCTAACCCCCCCCCCATTTCCAGACAGCCCCCATCAGCCCACAGCCCATTACCAGTCTTAACCCCCCCCATAGCCCATTACCAGTCCTACCCCCCCAACAGCCCACAGCCCATTACCAGTCCTAACCCCATCAGCCCACCTCAAGTCCTAACCCCTCCCCATCATCCCATTTCCTGTCCTAGCCCCCCCATAGAGTCACAAGAGGCAGGAGACGTTGGATGAACAGATTCTTCTTTATTGTATAGAGACCCCAACGCGTTTCGGCAACACCTTCTTCAGGGGGAAGGGATACAAATCTATCTTAATATACACAATAAATGAAAAAATAAATAAAATAACAATGTTAAAATGACAATATTAAAAATATTAATATATTAAAATAACACACCTGGCATGTTGCGTGCTAAAGAGACAAACATTCCTATGCCATAAATGTTAGCACACCTTTGAACATGCAAACTTTATGATAAACATATGATAAGACAATAAATAAAAATTCATTAAAACTCACACTAAAACAACATTGAGTAACATTAAAATTAACAATGATAAAATGCATAAATAAATAATAATATTCTATTGGAAACATCAATAAGAACCAATAAATAATAAAATACATCTCATAATATTCTCATTAGCTAGAAAGCTTTATTATACGTCCCAAAATGCCTCTAAGGTTAAATACCCAAATACTGTGTGAAAGAGCTTTTTTTAATGTTAACCATTCAAAAATGATGCATTTATGCATTTTATCATTGTTAATTTTAATGTTACTATTATTATTTTTATCATTAGTGCCTCACGTTATCTATTATGTATGTTGTTATGTTTTTACCCCTTTTTAACAACTTATCCATATAGTTACACATATATATACATATATTTTATATATTTTTATAATATTTATTTATATGTTGATCCTGATGTTAATTGAATCATATTATTTATTATAATCTTGTTTTTCAATGTAAACTTCCCTATCTCTCCATCCAGTTTGCCAGGTTTTTCTGGCAACGTTTTTATTTGTTGGTTTCTCAGCCCTGCGTTTGGTTGTTTTGTTTTAGTGTGAGTTTTAATCAATTTTTATTTATTGTCTTATCATATGTTTATCATAAAGTTTGCATGTTCAAAGGTGTGCCTAACATTTATGGCATAGGAATGTTTGTCTCTTTAGCACGCAACATGCCAGGTGTGTTATTTTAATATACTAATATTTTTAATATTGTCATTTTAACATTGTTATTTTATTTATTTCTTCATTTATTGTGTATATTAAGATAGATTTGTATCCCTTCCCCCTGAAGAAGGCGTTGCCGAAACGCGTTGGGGTCTCTATACAATAAAGAAGAATCTGTTCATCCAACGTCTCCTGCCTCTTGTGACTCTCTGATCTCCTGCAGGAGCTTCTGCTCCCCTTGTGTGCCTAGCCCCCCCATAGCCCATTATCAGTCCTAACCCCACCATAGCCCATTACCAGTCCTAACCCCCATCACCCCATTTCCAGACAGCCCCCATCAGCCCACAGCCCATTACCAGTCTTAACCCCCCATAGCCCATTACCAGTCCTAACCCCCCCAACAGCCCACAGCCCACCTCAAGTCAAGTCCTAACCCCCTCCATAGCCCATTACCAGTCCTAACCCCCTCCCCCCCCATTGGCTCATGGAAAATTTAAAAAAAAAAAAAGCTGGCTGCTGCTGCTGCCGCTGCGGCAGCGGCAGAATGGAGTATCCCGCGGGGCTCCCTCTGCCCGGCTGAGCTCTCCCGGCCCGGCTGAGCCCCTCTGCACCGGCTTTCAGATACGCGAAGGGAGATTGTCTCCCTCACATCTCTGTTAAGCCCACAGGGGCTGATGGGGCTTAACAGAGACGCGAGGGAGACACTCTCCCTTCGCGTATCTGAAAGCCGGCGCAGAGGGGCTCAGCCAGGCAGAGGGACCCCGCGGGACACTCCATTCTGCCGCTGCCACGGCGGCAGCGGCAGCAGCCAGCCTTTTTTTTTTTAATTTTAATTTTTAAAAAAGCAGAATGTTCTTTGCGCGGGGCCCCCTGAAACGCGGGGCCATGTGCAAAAAACATTCTTGGTCAATGGACGGGCCGGCCCTGCCCACATGTGATGCAGGGCCTGGTTGCTGACCCCTGTGAGGTTCCCAAGGACATGTGCAGAGCTCAGGTACAATGAGGCACATCCCACAACTCGCTCCGTCATAGAGCACATCTTTGGCATGTTGAAAAGTCGCTTTAGGTGTCTGGGCAAATCTGGTGGTGCATTACAATACTGGGTGTCCATACCCATATGAAGGATAGAACTGTTCTGCTGAACCCTGAGCTAGGAGATTAACATTCTTGTGTGGAAACTTCCAAAGGGTCGGCTGTCTGTGGACAAACTGAAGAACGAGAGAGAAGCTATGTGGTTAGCAGCCTTCCTTGTGGATTCTACCATGGCCTAATAAAGAGTACAGTAAAATGCTAATGTCTATGTGGTTAAGGCAAGTTACCTTGGGCTGGAAGGACTGGAGTTTCTAGTCCCACAGGTGCAACTTGTGGCCTTGGGCAAGCCACTTAACCCTCTGTTGCCTCGGGTACAAAAACATAGATTATGAGCCCTTCAGGGACAAGAAAAAAATATGTACACAGTACCTGAATATACACCGCTTTGACTGGTAGAAAAGCAGTATATAAACCTAGTTAAATAAATAAATAAGTCTTTTGTCTTTCCCAACAGATGTAAGAGCAGGGGATAGCTAGCCAACCACCAAACAGGACAATACCCTCTCCTGGAAGGAAAAGACCATTGGGGTATGTAATAATGATGGCTAGCAGAGTAGAATAATGTGCCTCTGCTGTGCATGGCCAACATGAAGGTAAAGTCAAAAGTGGGGAGGAAGCCCTGGATGACCCACATGCAGATATCAATTGGGCTGATGCCACAATTCTGGCTGACACTGCTAGCAATGGTGCGTCCTGCCCCACCTCAGGATATGTTAATTCTGTGACTGTCAATGTCACAAGCGTCATGCGAACACGGATTCAGTAACCATATCTTCTCACAATATCTTCTGATTACTGTCCCAGTACTGTGGAGGAGGTCACATCGTCCATAGTTAAGCATGCTATGAGGATAAGAACATAAGAACATAAGATATGCCATACTGGGTCAGACCACGGTCCATCAAGCCCAGTATCCTGTTTCCAACAGTGGCCAATCTAGGTCATACGTGCCTAGCAGTTTCCCCAAAAGATACAGGTTCCGCAATGCTTGTAATGGGTCAAGCATTGATATCCTGGGTCTTTTCTTAATAATGGTTTATGGACCTTTCCTCCAGGAACTTGTCCAAACCTTTTTTATTTATTTATTTAGACAGTTTTGTATACCGCCTTATCCTTCAATCAAAGCGGTCACAACACAATTGGGGGATACATTTAACATGCGGGGATATGAGACACATACACTAATACTTACAGGGAACATGGGCAATGGAGGGTTAAGTGGCTTGCCCAAGACCACAAGGAGCATCTGTGGGACTAGAAACCCCAGTCCTTCCGGCCCAAGGTTGCTGTCCTCTAGTGGGATTTGAACCCCCGACCTTCCAGCCTGAAGTACCTTGCCCCAACCACTAGGCTACTCCTCCCTTTTTTAAACCTTTTAAACCTTTTTAAACCTTTTTTAAACCCAGCTACATTAACAGCCTTTACTACATCCTCCGGTAACAAATTCCAGAGTTTCATTACACGTTGAGTGAAAAAATATTTTCTTTTATTAGTCTTAAATAGTTTACCCTGTAGCTTCATTGCATGTCCCCTAGTCTTTCTATATTCTGATAACGTAAACAATTGATCTACGTTTACCCGTTCCACTCCGTTCATTAATTTATAGACTTCTATCATATCTCCCCTCAGCCGTCTCTTTTCCAGGTTAAAGAGCCCTAACCTTTTTAGCCTTTCTTCATAGGAGTATCCTTCCATCCCCTTTACCATTTTGGTGGCTCTTCTCTGAACCTTTTCTAATAACGCTATATCCTTTTTAAGATACGGTGACCAGAATTGCACACAATATTCAAGGTGCGTTCTCACCATGGAACGATATAGAGGCATTATAATATCTTTTGTTTTATTTTCCATTCCTTTCCTTATGATACCTAGCATTCTATTTGCTCTCTTGGACGCCGCTGCACACTGGGCCGAGGGTTTTAACATGTTATCCACAATGACGCCTAAATCTTTTTCCTGGGTGGTGGTTCCTAATATGGAACCTTGCATCATGTAACCATAGTTTGGGTTGTTCTTCCCTAGTTGCATAACTTTGCACTTGGCTACATTAAATTTCATCTGCCATTTTGATGCCCAGTCTTCCAATTTATCAAGATCCTCTTGCAATTTTCCACAATCCTCTTGGGTTTTAACAACTTTAAATAGTTTTGTGTCATCTGCAAATTTGATAACCTCACTCATTATTCCACTTTCCAGGTCATTTATGAATATGTCAAAAAGCAGTGGACCCAGCACAGATCCCTGGGGTACACCACTATTCACCTTTCTCCATTGGGAAAATTGGCCATTTAGCCCAACCCTCTGCTTTCTATCTTTTAACCAGTTCCTGATACACAGTAGTACACTGCGTCCTATCCCATGACTCTTTAGTTTTGCCAAAAGTCTCTGATGAGGGACCTTGTCAAAGGCTTTCTGAAAGTCCAGATACACTATATCAACCGACTCACCTTTGTCCACCTGTTTATTCACACCTTCAAAAAAAAATAACAGATTAGTAAGACAAGATCTTCCTTGTCTAAAGCCATGTTGGCTGTCTCCCATTAGGCCATGACTATCTACATGCTGAGTAATTTTATTCTTTATGATGGTTTCTACCATTTTTCCCGGTACTGACGTGAGGCTCACCGGTCTGTAGTTTCCCGGATCACCCCCTGGAACCCTTTTTAAAAATTGGTGTTACATTGGCGATCCTCCAATCTTCAGGTATTAAAGATGATTTAAATGATAGTTCACAGCTTACTAATAGCAGGTCTGCAATCTCATATTTCAGTTCTTTCAACACCCTTGGATGTATACCATCCAGCCAAGGTGATTTGCTATTCTTCAGTTTATCTAATAGTTGTAATACATCTTCCCGATGTATCGATATTTCCTTCAATTCTTCCGCACCTTTAAATACCACTTCAGTCATGGGTAACATCCCTACATCTTCCTCAGTAAAGACCGAAGCAAAGAATTCATTCAGTCTCTCCGCTATTGCCTTGTCGCCTCTTAGTGCCTCTTTAACTCCTCTATCATCTAATGGACCAACTGACTGTCTCACAGGATAATCGACTGTCACTGATTGGCAACTAGAGGTGATTGAAAGGCTCCTCCACAGTTCCGAACAAGTTGGGAAAGGTACTGAGCAAATCCTCAGCTTTCAGTGTCTATTGGAGAGAGCGCCTGAATTCAGTTGTCAACCTGCTGAATGAGTTCTATGTCAGGATGATGTGGATGTCCTTATAGTGTCCAATTACATGGTGCCCCCTATGGCTGGAGTTGACTAGTGGCCAGAACGTGAGCTAAGCATGGCTGTGTCACTGGTGACTATGAATTCCTTGAACATTTTACCATTGTCACAGCACTCATGAGCAGAGGTGGATTCGCCAGCATCACCTATGGAGACATCAGCTGTGAGATGGTATAGAGACTGGTGTCTATGATTCACCAGTAAGTACTGTAATGTCGCTATTACCCCACAGCTTGTGCTAGTAGAGTTAAGCGCCCTGATCCCTTTTTCCAGTAGTAAAATAGTGCTTGGGGAAAGCACTGCCTCCTGGGAGTTGTAGTTTTCACCAACCGAAATAAAGAGAGTAGTGGAGCTCGAGTGTTTCAGGCAAATAACAGGATTTTAATTCCCCTTCCAAACGGCTTTTACATATAGAAAATAAAGAACAGTTGGCCATGTATCTTCTGGCAGGAAATAATATAATAATGGAACATAAACAGCTTCCTATATCAGCATCACAGTAATCCAACTTAAAGAGCAATTCTCTGTTCCAAAAACCTTTGGTGCTTTTTCTTCTAGCTGCTACCTGCAGCTCTCTCTCTGCACAGCTTAATCCTAGCACACAGGTCTTATCTTCTCAGACACAGATATTGTACAGTCCATTGACTCAACAGGCAGGTATTCTAAAGACGGTTCCGTTTCCATTGGTTCATATTGGTTCTCAGCTGGAAATGTCTGCAATTGACTACAGGGTGTTTCCAAGCACACACCTATTCCTTCAGCATGAGACTTTTCCCTGCAGCCTTCTGCTACACAAGGTTGGGAATGGCCACAGTATTCAGCACACGTAAAGCCCCACCCTTCTGGGCTAATATCAGAGCACTTCTTAAAAACAGCTTTGCTTTTATACCAGTCACTCAGCCTCCCTTTTGGCTTTCTTATGGGATATTCCTTCTGCCCTCTAGGATCAGCTACAGATACAAGCCTTGGAGTTTCTACATGCACACAAGTCTGCCTTCTTGGTACATTTCCCTTCTGGCTGCCTTTTATATATGGCACCAAACCTGGGCTGTTTGTACCTGGCTCCTTTGCACTGGTTCTCTGCTCGTTTCTTTTGCTGATTTCCCTTTCTGAGTCAAAGGTCAGAGAATCTTCAGTTACCATTAGTTCCTCTGAATCTTCACTCCCAAGCCAATCCTCTGCTTCTCGTGACTGCTCTCTTGCTTGCACTCGTGGCTGTTCTAACGGCTGTGTTCTCAGCTGCTCTCCCGGCTGTGTTCCCGGCTGTGCTCCCGGCTGTACTCCCGGCTGTGTTAACTTCCTTCCTAATGAGCTTCCCTCATATCTCTGGCTTCCTGGGTTTAATCTGACACCTCCCTCCAGCAGGTGTTCTGCCTCAGCTCGTGACCGATGAGCTGAACTGCAGCAGGGGCGTGTTTTCCTCTCCTCTGATCTGCTCTGTTTGTGGTTTCCCTGCAAACCAGGAGCCATGTGCATTTGTTTTCTTTCATTAACTGAAGCTAAATCCTGCATTTTATCACTCTCTAAGGGATCAGAGGGACCTTCTACACCACAGTACTCAAATGTCAGTGTGCTGGTTGGCAAGGTATGGGTTCATCTCAACATAGCTGGGGAGAATACAAATTGAAGATGAGAATATTGATTGTCAGGATATTTTTATTTTATTTATTTATTTATTTATTTATTTAACATTTCTTATATACCGCCTTTCATGATATCAAGGCGGTTTACATTGAACAAACCGAAATTATATTGAACAGGGCATTATAACTTGGAGATAACTATGGTCTTCCCATGGGGGGGACTGTGTTTTGTCAACTATCCATGCACCTGCCTAATCAGATGCGACACTGCCCATGCCATGTGTCATCTGCCATATGCATAGTCAGTGGGTACACTAGCTAAGCAGTTGCCCACTTGCAACTAAAGTAGTATTGACATGTTGCAGTTGGTATTGGTCTGTGTGCAGCTTCCTGGCAGTAAATGCCTCCGGTTGGCCTACTTATGGACTGACATACCGTATTTTGTGGACTAGTGGGAACAAATACAAAGAGATATCCAAAGTGACAGTGGGGGTGCTCTCTGTAGGTGGCATGAGCAGTCACCAGGTACTATGTGTACTGAGGACCTATTATATTCCATGGGTCTGCAACACACATACCGCATGATTGCCTCCAGTGATGCCTTATCATTTCCAGGATTTGTATCTGTTGGTGGATAACAGCTGCATGTGTTACATTACCCCATCTCCACAAGTGTATATGAACATGTGAATGGACTGTGCTCCATCAGCTGCTAGTTTTAGCTGATGTCTCACAGCCACTGAGGGGGCATGATGGTGGAACACTCTGCTTGGCTGAATGGGTGGGACCACCTCACTAGGCACACAAGGTCCAGATTGACTTCCAAGAATGAATAGAATAAAATATAAAGTAATAATTACCACTTTTAAGCTACTCCATAACATCTCACCCTCCTTCCTCACATCTAAGATTCACCCACAAGCAGAGACTAGAAGCAGAAGAAATAGCAATCTAAATACACTTGCAATACCGTCATCAATCCATAGAACAAAACAAGTAACCAGCAACAGGGTCTTCATTTACACAGCACCCAAACTATGGAACCTTCTGCCAGACCCCATCAGGTCTATCAAAGACCTCCAAACATTTAGGAAAGAACTAAAGACACTGCTATTCACCAAATACTATAACAACAGTGCCTGAAGTACATCCTGTTCACCCTTGTCCTGCAACCAACATAAATGTATATAGTTGACGTTATATTTATTTATTTAAACAGTTTTATATACCACCTTATCCTTCAATCAAAATGGTTACAAGACAAGGTATACAAATATAGGTAAAAGCAAGGAAAGCTATTGGGGGGTATAGGAAGAATACACAAAACATGAATACAAATTGTATAAGTACATGCTTATGCTAAATCATAAGTAGGGCCATAAAATTGTATAAATAGAAAAGTCTTAAGCATTTGTCTGAAGTCTTTTAAGTCTCTCATTGCCCATATGCAATCAGGTAAAGTATTACATAGTTTGGGTGCATATAATGACGGAGCCCTTCTGGATGTTGCCTGATTTGTTTTATGGAAATCAAATGGAATAGCAATTCTGTTGTCCATACTGTTTCTAAGCGGTCTCAAGCTAGTATGTTTAATTATTAGGTTTTGAAGGACATTAGCTGAGATATTATTGAAGATTTTAAAATATTCAACGTAGCCTTGAATTTTATACGAGCTTGTATAGGCAGCAAGTGGAGATTCTGAAGCACTGGAGTGACATGATCGCTTTTTGCAGAATTAGTAATGATTCTAGCTGCCGTATTTTGCACCAATTGAAGGGGTAAATAGATTGAATAGGGAGACCACGATAAATCAAATTTCCATAATCTAATATAGGCGTGATAATTGCTTGACATATAGTCCTAAAATGGTCTTGATTTAAAATTGGTCTGAGCTTCCTTATGAGTTTCAATTTATAATATGCTTTAGCAGTAGTTTTGCAAATATGAGAATGTAGGTTTAACTTCATATCTAATGTAATTCCAAGGTATTTTACCTCTTTTTTTACTTTAATGTAGTTGTTCCAGATGCAGATAGTAGAAGGGAAGTCAAAGTTGTTTCCTCTAGTTATAAACATGGCCTCTGTTTTGTTATAGTTGATTGACATGTTGTTATCACTAAGCCATGCAATCATCTCAACCAAGCAGTTAGTTATGGTGGTGATGTCAGGTGCTTGAATATTTATTGGAGTATAAACCATAATATCATCTGCATAGATGTGATATAGCATTTTATATTTTTTGAGAATGTTGCAGATAGGTTGAATGTAAAGATTGAATAGAATAGAGGACAAAGACGAACCTTGAGGTACTCCTTGTGCCATGCTAAAGCATGATGATTTTTGATCACCACATTTTATCTGTTGAGTTCTATTGGTAAGATAGGATTGAAACCATTTCAATGTGTTGCTGCGAAGACCAATTTCATTAAGCCGTTGTATCATTTTTATATGTGAGACTGTGCCAAGGCTGCGGATATGTCCATAAAGATCAGGAGAAATCCTTTTTTAATATTATCCATACCCCTGATAAGATTATCCAATAAGGAAGAGAGAAGAGTTTCAACATTGTGTTGAGGTTTGAAACCATGTTGATGCACGTCCAAAGGTGCATTTAAATCAATATGATCTTGTAATTGCTTTAGAACAACTTTTTCAAATATCTTTGCAAGCAATGGTAGACTGGAGATTGGACAGAAGGATTTGGGATCTGTCTGATCTAATGTGATATTTTTTAGAACTGGACGAATAATAGATTGTTTAAGGAAGGTTGGCATATATCCTTGATGAAGAGAAAGTTCTACTATCCTCTGGATGTGTTCAGCTAGTTGGTCCTTAGTATTTTTAATCCAAGCCATTGGGCAAGGGTCAGTGGTAGAAGTAGTTGTATTCAAAGAGTCAATTATTTGCTTGATTTGAAGCACTGACGGAGTATGAAAGATCTCCCAAGTAGTTTGGATTCCTGTGGTTGTTATGTTAAAATGGCTAGTAAAGAGGTTTGTAGAAAGGTGTTTGAATTTGTTAATTATAAAATCAGCAAATTTCTGTGGATCAATATGTTTATTGTCAAATTGTGTCATGTCCCTGGTGAGTCTTTGTACTATGTTGAAGAGTTCTCTGGGTTTATTTATGGCCTTCATAATGGTGTTAGTGTGGTATTATTGCTTGGATTTGGCAATCAAATCATTGTATTCCTGCTGTTTGACTCTACCTTGCTGTAAGTAACTATCTGTTTTATATTTTCTCCATTTTCTTTCAAGTTTCCTTAGTGCTCTCTTTGATTGTCTGATAATACCAGAATACCAAAGTGCATTCTTTCTCTTGTGGGTATGAGAGTGGAGCTTTACTGTTGCAGAAGCAGCTGTATTAATGACTAAATTCCAATTAACAATTATATTGTCTAAATTAGTGCTGTCATGTTCAAGTTTAGGTAATATTTCTTGTAAGAATTTATCTTTTGAATTTTCTCTTAAATTGTTCCTCTTTCTTGTAGCATGTTGAAGTTCTAATGGCTATTGAGAAGGCGATCACATAGTGATCAGACCAAGGAACTGGAGTAATTGTCAGATCAGTGGTTTGATCATTTATCAGCATTTGGTCTGATAGGAAAATAAGATTAGGACATGTTCCATGCTGATGTGTAGGTGAATTCACAATTTGAGTGAAATGGAGAGACTGCATAGCTGAAAGAAATGCTTTGGATTCTTTAGTAGGAGAGGAGCAAAGATTGTAGTCTCCTAAGGCGATGAAAGGCTTATACTGAGAAGTGTGTACACAAATTGTTTCTAGTATTGAGGAGAAATCCATAGACTTAGCATTCGGAGGCCTTTATGAGAGACAAATAGTTAGATAATAATTGTTGGAGATGGTAATGGTATTTACTCCTTTTGTCTGGACAAGTGCTGTGATTTTAAATTTATAATAATTTCTAGTTAGAATTAGTACACCTCCTCCTTTCTTATGGGTTGTTGTACAGTTAAACGCAGTATATCCAGAAGGTGTAATTTGATTAAGTATAACCTGATCTGTGTTTGTGAGCTAAGTTTCAGTAATGCAAACAATATCTAGGTTATTATCTTGTATGTAATCTAATATGGTGTCTGGCTTATTTCTAATAGATCTTGCATTAATTAGTACACATTTTATTATAGACTCAGTGATAGGGTTTATGTATTTATTGTGCTTAAAATGTGAATAAGTTAAATGAGCTGGGTTATGATATTTTTTTACTAAGTATGTTGGGTGTTGAGAATGTAGTTGGCAACGGAAGGTAGAGGGAAAATAATGACCATGGGAGTGAATAACGTGTAAGGACTTATGTCAATGCCCTTAGAATGTTGTGCTAAAGTTAGTATAATTATAGTATAAGCTAAAGCATAGGAACAATGAAGATGCATTTTAAAACAGTTTTAGGCTCTACCTCAGTTTTGTTAAATAATAATGTTATGAATTTATAGTTTACTCACAGTTAAAATTAAGTTTGTTGTAAATGTATGGTATAGTTAAATAGCTGGTGCAAGGCCCGATTATGTTCTTATCAAAGGATTCATGGAGGGTCCCCGCCTAAGGGCCACGCCAAAGGGCCCTTTGGCGTGGTCCTTAGGCGTGGGCCCGCCAGGCGCAGGTGCACCTAATGTCCGTTCCTTTAATAGGTGACTGTGCCGGTATCAGCTGACGATGATCACAGTTGTTAGATCAGTGCAGGCTGCTATCAATCCACGCACCTGATGAGCAGTGGAATTTAAATGATGCCTCAGCAGCCCCTGATTGGTTGTTAGCTGAATCGGAGGAGGAGATATCTGTGCCACTGCTAACTTGAACACTTCAAAAACTGGCAGAATACCGTAAATCCCCTCCACCATCCACTACATTTTTTGTCGGGCTTAAACCACAAGAGGGATAGAACCACTCTATCACTCACATATAGTACATGCCCCTTTTATTCATCCAAAGTTCTTTTTTTAATACGTAGCTTAAAAACCAACAAAAAAAGAGAGCAAATCCACACTTAACTGATCCACCGCACTTGGGGCGGGGGGGCATTAATTGGGAGGTAAAGTGTGGAGCAGGGTATCTGACTTCACATGTGGCTTGGTCATTGCACCGGAGTTGAATACTGCTGTTGTGTGTCTGTCATGCAGCTGTGGTACCAAGTGTCCAGTGCAGGCTGTAATGCATGTGTCCCACTGCAGCCAGGCCCTGGGTATGGTTTCCAAGTTGTTCAGAATGTGCTTGCCAGGTTATTTGAAGGCCCAGGTTTACATCCTTGCTGTCAGGAAACTGAGGTCTGGTGCATTGTTGGGTGCACTGCAGCTAAGCCTGTGGGGCTGTGGATGAATGGTTGGAATACTAGTTCACTAAGGCAAAGTCCACAGTTCAAATCCCATTTGTGACCTAGGTGATGTCACTGCACACTATCATCATCTCTGCAGTAGGGCTGGCCAATATATTTCTGATCTGACTGCCAGGAGCCACAGGATCACAAGGGCACAGATTGGTTTTATTCTGGGGTACCTCAGAGTCGGCCCTAGAATTGGTCCACAGTGTTGGTGCTCTAGGCAGCACTCAGGCTTTACGCCCCCTCTCACTGCGGCTATTATTTAGCTTTGCATGCCCTGCTTTTGCTGCCCTCTGGAAGTGGCTGCCCTAGGTGACCACCTAGCTTGACTAGTGGTTGGGATGGCCCTGCGGTACCATTACTACATGCCAGTAGCAGCGACCACCCGCTATGTGCGCCATAGCCCCATTGGATAACGTGGCCACAGCACACATTGCAGTTGGTCACCACTGCCAACATTAGGTGAGAGCTAACGTCTGTTTTCTGTGTTTTGCACATTAGTTCTGCAGGCAAGTTGCAGCATGGCTCATTTCTACCCACCCCCATGACACCCACAGGCATCACCATGGATTACATGTGCACCCTTCATTGCCAAATGTCCAACTGCCTCCCACACAGACATTAAGATGCACACTTTGTGCTCTTAGCACCCGATATCCATTTACTGCCTGCTAACCAGCCACTAGCACCCTTAACAGCAGAAAGCCTACTCCCTGCCCCATCCTTTAATGCGCATTGGGACCTTAATGGTGCCATTTACCACTCGCAAATGCAGTGCCCTTAGCGCCGCTTAGTAATCATGTCTCTTAGGCTGCATTCCAATCTTCCTTTCAAAGCAGGGGCCCCCAAGTCCTTTTCTGCATTTCTTGTTAGTATAACAGAAAATAGACACTTGACATCAGATTGTCTCGGGCAAACTTATCTGTGGAGACACTCATACACATTCTCATGCTCCCCTCAATTAAGTTAATTTCTTCACAAAACTTTGAAACTAACCTAACCCTGTGGTACTTCTTTGCTCTCTTACCCAGAAAATGTTAGGTCTTCCTATCAATGTTGGTGCAACCCCACTTCCAGTGCTTTGGGGGTCTTTATTTCAAATATTGATACTATCTTACCCCTTTCCCAGGGCCTTGGTGTGTTCATGCTAATGCTGGTGCTGCTTTGCCCTTTGCCTGGTGCCTTGGGATCTTCACGACACTGTTAGTGCCCATTGCCCCTTTTTTGGTGCCATGGGTCTTTACATTACTCTAAGGGGAGGAGGGGTAGTTACTGAAGTGGATGCATTTTATTTAGCCCTTAATGCACATTAAAAGGCAATAACATTAATTATTTCACGGTAATGCACAAACTGCCATGACAACATGTGTTGAAGGCAAATTAATGTAAAACACCTCACTAGTATTCAAATTAGTATTTATGGAATAAAAAACCCACCAACTCAAGATGGTGCTATTGTTCCGCCAGGTCATTGGATGCAAAGCCAGAAGCTCTCGGCCACCATCTTAAAGGGACTGCATTGTAAAGAATACCCCCATTCTCCTGGCGGTAGGGCACACCAAGTAATCTCCCTCACACATACATTTCCCCAACCCATTCCCAAAAGGTGTAAAGTACCACCTCCCCTTAAGAGCCTGATATGACTCCCCAGCCCCTAATGTCCCTCTGGGTCTACCTTAAGCAAACTTGCTAGACTAGTGGGCCTGGACAACAGCAACCCCCACTCGCTTCCATCTAGGTCAGCATTGGCACCTGTGATCCCCTAGTGGAGTCTCGCAGTAGTACCACTGGGGTTTACAAGGCTCCTACTAGATTTTTTAATACACCAGCTTAAGTAGCAGATCTTGTGCCTACATTGCAAGTGCAGACATTTATACATTGTAATATTTATAATCTACACCCATTCTTGAGCACGTTCCCCAGACACTACCTCTGTGCACATCTAATGGCAAAGTACACACAATCAATCATTTCAAAACATGTACTTTATAGTCCAGCTTTAATTTTATAAGAGGCAATTTATGGAACAAACTATTACCTTCATAAGGACCTTAGCGGCAAAGCAAGGGGGATGACAGCCAAACTAGGAAGAGACATGACAAAAGAGCAGGCAGATAGAAATGGGCAGACTAAGTGGTTCAAAATAATCCTTTTCTGCTGATATTTTCTCTGATTATCCTTTCTTTGTACGGGGCATTGAATTATTCAGGGGGGGGAGGGAGTGGAGAGGAGAAAAAGAAAGAGAGACAACTTCGCTGCTCAGCGACTTGAGGAACGCTTATTCCTAAACTGCATAGGCTGAATACTGACTAAGTTTTAAATGCTAATTTTGTTCCCAAGTTTTGATTTTCTTATGCAGTTGCACTATTTAAATATTCACTAGAACTTCAGTTGAAGAATTTTAAATTAACCTTATGTATTTTATACATATTCACAGTGCTTTTTATCATTCCCTGGGAATCTACATTAGCTATACAATATCCAGAGGTCGGTGTCTAGTCATGTATTTTGAGCGTGTCATCTAAAAATCATCAAGCAGTGAATGGGTTCGCCCTGCAATAAAGACAGATTCCCAAGGGGAAGGGGGAAGACACTTGGAAATGAAGAGATTTACAGGATCTTTTCATCACCTACTAGGTTTTAAATACTTCTACCTGATAATGAGAATTCTTAATTTAATGAACATTTAAGCATGCCAATATAGTGTTAAGTTCAGCTCTTAATTGAATGCTTGCATAGTGTTCCAAGCTGTGCATTACATGAAACAGGTCAATGCAAAGCTTGCCTGTGATTAATTGAGCATTCACATCATTCAGATGAAGGCATCTCATGTACTGATGTAATAATATTGCATGCTAGTAAAGGTGGAGAAACACAAAATGCCAATCAATTCAAATTGCTTAGAATAGTACATTTGTTTATTCTGCCACTCAACTACCAGATTATTTTACTGAAAACTGTAGGCACTATGTTTATAGTTTATTTTGTACCTTTATATACCGTCTCTAATTCCATATGGTTCAAAAAATCATAAAAAGGTAGATAAAACAAATGGTATAATATGGACAAATTATAACAGAAATTAACACAAGACAAAGAGGAAAAGTGCCATTTTTAGGAAGGAAAGAAAAAGATACAGATTATGGGGGTTATTTTAAAAGCTTTATTCATGTTTTGGACATCCTAAAATGAGCAGATGTTCTAAGCATGGATGCATCCCCAGAGCCCTTGGTTTCTAAGGTGTCCCTGGTGTAAAAACATCCGAATCAGAATGGAGGCATGGTGTAGGAGTGTCCAGGGCTTTCCCAAGAACTTGGACATCCTCGCCCAATCTCAGAAATGCCCTGCACATCTTGAGCTGCATCATAGGAGACACCTGCTCCAGGCATAAATAGGCATCAGAAAAGTGTTTGTTTTGCCAGCCAAACATCTGGTCTTGCCACACCAATGGCCATGCAAAACATCATGAGATAGAGAAAAATAAACTTGGAGCAGGGATTTCTATGGACTCTGGCATGGACATCCACAATGGGGGGATTCTATTTTTCTAAAATCAGGCCAAAACCTAAGATGTCCCCAGTGTTTTCCTGCACATTTTGCTCTGGATGTCCCAGAGAGCACTTGTACACCCTTTCTAAAATGCCACTTCACAAGGCACAAAATATAAAAAACAATGAGCAAATATATACACGATGAGCTGAAATAACCAGGTCTTTCTCCAGATAAAAGTATAAACCATTACATATTTAGTTTTTATTTGTATTCTAAACTACTGACCTACAATTTCTCTGAATACTTAGCAGCAGCCATATTCAAAATGCCACCATCTAAGTGAATGCTCACCTGATAGTGACTTGGATTCATGAACTGAAGAGCTTGACATTCACGAAAGGGAAATTTTTGGGCTTTCAGAATTGCATGCGCTAGTATTATATCAGTTTTTGTT
The DNA here is from genome assembly GCA_033557465.1 of Ichthyophis bannanicus. Classification (NCBI taxonomy): domain Eukaryota; kingdom Metazoa; phylum Chordata; class Amphibia; order Gymnophiona; family Ichthyophiidae; genus Ichthyophis; species Ichthyophis bannanicus. Next base: position 1,393,150,319 of record CM066031.1, on the reverse strand, counting down.
GAAGAAATTTGTCCTCGTTTTCCAAGTTGGGTTGTTTTATGTATGCAGTTTGATAAATTGCAAATGCGTAGACAGTAGAGCTTCTCCAACAAATCGTTGGTCAGTAAAAATTCCACCCATTACTACTTTTCTTATTTGGTCTTTCATTAGCAAAGCTCAATTAAAGTAAGTGATAATCTACAGCTTTTTTTGAATTCTTTTCAAAAATACAGGTGTTCCAATATAGAGATAAAAAGCTGATGCAATGACAGCTTATCAAGGAGATACTGTAGCTATAGAATCTAGACCTTACGAAGACCATTTGGAGCACGTATGAGCAAATCTTTTGATCTAGGAACACATTAATGTATGGTGCTGTTCCTGGAAGTGGGGGGCAGAGGTAAGAATTGGGCAGGGACAGCAAACTGCTGACTTATCCATAGGAATCACCTTTGACACTTTCTAATAGGGTTCCGCATCGGCAAATTATAAACAAAACTGAGAATCCTTGGTATGGGCTCTAATATGACTGACTAGGTCAAAAACTGGTTAAGTGGGAGGCAACAGAGTTCAATCTGATAGGGGTGTTACTAGTGGCATGCAGAAGGGATTGGTCCTTGGGCCAGTTCTTCTCAACATTTTTATAAGTTATATAGAGGAGGACTGTTGGGAAAATGTTTGCCCCTTTCTGAATGATACCAATATCTGCAACAGAAGGTATGGATAACATGAGAAGAGATCTAGCAAAGCTTAAAGAATGGCCTAGAATTTGCAGGAAATATTTAATTCTAAAAAAAGATGCAAGGTCCTGCAAAGGGATGAGGTTCGTCTGTGCAAGATAGAAGAATAGGACTTAGAGGTGGTCAATTCTGACAAGCTTAAGGTGGCCAAACAGGTAGAAAAAGTGACGGCAAAAGTCAGAAGGATGCTTGGGTACGTAAGGAGAGGAATAGCCGGAAGGAAAATAAAAATGAGGTGATAGCACACCTGTATAACTCTCTGGTGAGACCTCATTTGGAGTGGGGTGTGTAATCCTGGCAACTGCACCTTCAAGAAGATATACAGGATGGAGTTGGTGCAGATGGTCAGTGGTTTTCATCATAAAGTATATAGGGACAGACTTAAAGATCTAGCTATGTATACTTTGAAAGAAAGGTGGGAGAGGGGAGATAAGATAAATGCATTTACATACTTTTAGAGTATAAACTCATAGGAGGTGGGCCTCTTTCAACTGTAAGAAAGATCTCAAATGGAATGAAAATGAAAGGGAGCAGACAAGAGTAATCTAAAGAGATATTTCTTTATGAAAAGGGTGGCGGATGCATGAAACAGCCTCCCAGCTTAAGTGGTAGAGACAAGGGCTGTATCTGAATTCAAGAAGGCATGGGACAAGCATAGAGGATCTTTGATGAAGAGGAAGGGATTGTAGAGCTTAGTAACTTGTATGGATTGGTAGACTAGATAGAAAGTGATGACAAAGACCATATTACCTATGTTTCTTAAGATAGCAATTTTCAACATGTGTGTCATGGCACATTAGTATATCACAAATTGCAGAGAGTTGTGTTGCCGGGCTCAGCAGCCTATTGCACGTTCCTCCTTTGCTGTTGCTCTGTGGAATGTGGCTGACTGTTCCTCAGCTCCTGACACATTATAGCTTCCTCTTTGGACCATGGAAGTAGACTATTGTATCCCACCAACCGTGCGGTCCAATCATTGTTTCTTCTGCCTCTGTTGAAGCTAATGTTCCCTTTAAGTGCATAGCAACTGTGCATAATGCCTCTCCTGTTGTGCACAATCCAAGGAGGTCTTGCAGCAGCCATTGCTCATTCCCTCTGTACAAAAAATGCTTAAGACATGCAGGAAGGTCCAACTTTTATAATGATTTCATGTGCAAGTAGAGAAAGGGAAAAAAACAGAGGCAATGGCAGCAAGACCTCCTGTTCTGGGTGGAGAGCGTGAGTGATAAAAAGAAATCAAGAGAGGTAAGAGGTACATGTTTGGAAGGGGTTACCGAAAACGCCGGATACACATGTTGGAGGGAGGGTTTTGACTAGTACTTGGAAGTTTAGTGGGAAAAGAAGAATTTAGAAATTGGATGGAGAGTTGAGTGGGAACTCGGGGGAGTGAGAAAAAAAAAGACTTGGATTTAGGGAAACAAACAATTATTGGAGGAAGAATTAGAAAGGCCTAGGAGATGAGAAGAAATGAAAGGGATGCCTGGGTATGAAAAAGCAGTGATTGAAGTATTCAGGAAGGCATAAGAAGGTATATGGAGGGAACAGACTCAGACTGGGTGGAAGAAGTATAAACACTAGTGGATTTTAGAGGAGGACTATATGAAAAAAGTGGCTCCAGGTGGGGTGTGGAGAAAGGGAACTGTAGGGAGAAAGAGGCCTGGTATTGGAAGAGGGACCCAAGGATTGAATTTGAGAGCAAAGACATGGAGCTTCAGAGGAGTGGGAAAGTAGTGATGGGGAAATAGGATGTTCCAGGATATATATAAGTATAGGAAGCCAATCAGAGAATGCCTTTTAGTGCAGGACTCAACAAATCCCAGGCACCAGGTCACCATCGAGTAAGAAATTTGCATCTGGCACCTGGGAATTCAGTGCCCTGTTACTACAGCCGCCACCGCTGCTGGTAATGTTGCTGCTGGAGTAAAAGATTCCTATTTTCTTACCTGCATGGCTCTGAATGAACTTGAGCCATGCAGTGCAGGAAGTTTTATGGTAGTCTCATGAAATTTGAAGCACCAAGACCAGTGCAAGACTTCCTGCACCATGAGGCTCAAGTTCACTCAGCTATGCAAGTCATAAAACAAGAAGCTTTACTCCAATGGCAGTGGTAGCAGGCCATGAGGTATAGAAAGAAGAAGCAACTACCCTGGCAGGCTTTCTGGGAAGGCAGTATCAAGCAGGGGGGTTACAAACTGGCTTTCAAGGGTAGGAGCTCACTGGTTTGCTGGATAGTGAAGGCTGGCTGACTGACTAGCTGAGGGGGACAACCAGCTTCCGTTTGGTGAGGGGTAGCTAGGAAATGTAGTGTCTGGGAGAAGGTGTACAGGCTGGGAAGGTGGCTAACTGACTTACTGAGATGAGAGTAGGGCTGGAGTAATGTACTGGTTGGTGTGCTGCTTCACTAGTTTGCTGGGGTGGTGTAGGGGCTGACTGGCTTGCTATGTGGTGAAGGCTAGCAGGACTCGAGGGCTCTACTAGCTGATGGTGTGACTTACTGGTTTGCTGGAATGGGAATAAGGGCTGGTGAGGACTGACTGGCTTGCTGCATGTGGAGGACTAGTTGGGCTATGGGTGCCCGATTTAAAGAGAGGTGTTGTATAGTGGGGATGAACAGGATAACAACACAATTGATTGATTGCAAGGTAGGGAGGAATGGCATAAAAGCGTGAAACTGGCTGCGCATTTCTGCCAGTGGCCTGCAGTATTACATTAAAGGCCTGATTTACTAAGCTCTCTTTTCTCTTATCAAAAAATGCTAACAGTATTAGTAAATAGGATCCTAAAAGAACAGTCCCCTCTACCACACCCCCATGCTTCTCAACTTTGGTAGAGGATGGAGACCACAGGATTTGGGGGTGGGCGGGTAGCGGGGTGTCTTGGCCTTTGGCTCCTAAGTTTTTGGGCTGGCTCCTACAGCCAGAGAAAACTTTGTCTAGGCCTGTTCTGGAGGACCCAGTCAGTCCATGGGCTATTCAGGACCAATTGGATAGCACCACATCAATGGGCTAAGATCTATAGCAGTATAAAGGAAAGGAAGAAGCAAAAGTTCACTTCCTTATGAAGGGCCCAGCTCCTATGAGGAAAGGACTTTAACAGTATCCTCTGGCTGTAAAATTAACAAAAGTTGATGGGTAAGAACATTGGTAGCATCCACCCAGTATTTATTCTGGTCTAAAATGCCTCCAGTTGTTAAATACTGTAGTTTGTCTGGAAGTGTCAAGAATCTATGATGGTTTGAATCTCATATTCAGGATTTCTATTCACAATGATCTTCCTGGGGGTAATTTCCCTTTTCCATAGTTGTGCACTGGCTTAATTAGAGATACATGAAACACATTATGAACATGCAGGAAAAGTGGTAATTTCAAGCATATACTAGTATGTCCTAGTATTTCTTGTACCTCATAAGAGTTAATTTACTTTGACATTTTTTGGAGGAGCCAAATGTTTTTTGTGTATGGTCATATCTTGTCTCTCACCTTGTACTGAGGCAGCATGACAATGGCAGTTTTCCAGTTGCTTTTGTTTCTGTAAGGCCAAGTATAGATTGGACTGTGGAAAATGGTAGACTTTTGTTTTTTTAATGAGATTTTTAGGTTACAAAAAACAAACAACACAAAAAATACCAATCTATTACAAGTAACTAATACAAGGAAAATAAGTAACATATGGAGTAGCCCACATCAAGGAATCCATTGTCCAAAAATGTACAGTAATAATGTTAATATGGAAAAAACAATTCATAGCTATACTAAGGGGTATGTTTACTAAAGGGCGCTATTTGCGCTGCTGCCACGTTATCAGGCGATAAGGTACCTTATTGCCCGATGAAGGCATGTTACTGGGCGATAAGGTACCTTAGCGCGCGATAACACGCGCAGCGGCGCAAACGAGCGCTGAAGGCGAAGAAAGGCTCCCAGAGGGTGGAGGAAGGCTCCCCAGGGGCGGAGGAAGGCTCCCCAGGGGCGGAGAGAGAGGGTCAATGGGTGGAGAGTGGGAGGGGAGAGGTTCCCTGCACACTAACGCTGTGGATTCCGGGGCTAAAACCTAACGCCAGTGAAACCCTGGCATTAGAGCAGATTAAAGGGAAAAGAAACCATTTCCGTCAGCAATGTACAGCAAAACCAGGGAAACCTACAAAAAGTGATAAGTGTGATACATGTGCACGGAACAAAAGGGCAAATAAACATGAAAAATGACCAGAAGAAACTGTAAAAAAAACATAACCAAGCTGGGCAATAGCGATACTAATGGGAAACATCAAAAAACACTACCAAAAAAGCTTTAAAAAAAAGATATTAATTTTGGAAGGGTCTATGCTCTGTCCCCATACAAGGTGAATGATCCCACAGTGAAAAAGCACTGATCAGGGTTTTCCCTTTCCATTGGACAGGTTTCCCATGGCGTGCACATGTTCCACAACAGCAGGGTGGGCATGTCGGAGCGGGAAACTGGACAGATGCTGGAAACGGGGACACAGAGGGCTGCAGGCGGCACATGCTGTGGTGCAGCTGGGCCACAGTGCGGACTAGGGTGATGCCTAGGTGGCCCATAGGAATGCTAAAACAGAAGAGCAGCCAGACAGCAACTGATGAGGGCCCAACATGGGCACGAGTGTGTTTCCCACAGTGTCACAGGGGATGGTACCCAGCAGGTACCCCCAAGGGCACAGAACATTGGCAGGTGGTGCTGGGGAAAGCGTGGACAGCTATGCAGGCACCCCTACCCCAGAAACCACACCATAGGCAGCCACCTACCCACATAGTGGATGATCTGATACTGCGCACCATCAGCACCACCAGCAGAAGGGCATGTCAGCATGGTGGCAGAGGGGTTCTGTTGGTGGAGGGGGCAGTGGCTGCTGCCCACAGCAGACCATGGCCTAGCCCTGTGTAGGTGGGTGTCATGCACTGCAACAGACAGGCTCTGTCTGACAAACAGTCATGCTATCCCCAGGGAAAGCACTGTTTCTGTGGCAACATGGTGGTGCAGTACACACAGCCAGGGTGTTCAGGAGCAGAAGGTCACAGGTTCAAGTCCCAGCTGTGGTTCCTGCCAACCCAGTCCCCATATTTTACCCACTACTAAAACGTGGTAATACTGACAGAACCTTTATTGCAGATAATGTAAACATCCCAAAACGCCTACAATTTACCCTACAGAGCACTGACACCATAAACATGCGCATTACCTAGAGCAGAGTCTCCCAAATGCAGTCCTGGAGGGCCAAACACCATTCAGGTTCCATGCTGCCTCTAATAAATATGGCTGTGCTGCATTTTTATGCACCGCCCCCATGGTATGAAGATGTATCTCATGCATATTCATTAGGGACAGCATGAAAACCCAAACACTGTTTGGTCCTCCGGGACTGGAGTTGGGAACCTCTGCCCTAAAGCAGTGGCCAACAGGGGCAGACACACCCGCACCCACAGGCTCCATTATCCAAAGCCTCCTGGAGAGGCAGGATGTTGGGCCCTGCGTGCATCTCCCAATACTAGCACTTGCATACCTCAGCAATGCCACCCTAAACTTGGGAATACGGTACGCATATATCAAAAGGTTGCTATGTTTACTGGCAGATTGCAATTCCTAAGTTAAGCACAATCTGCTCATTGAGCTGTATCATACCAACCTCTCTGATGTCTGTGGAGTGTGTTTCAGGTCTGGTGTCTGACAGTGTTCACCACCCCGGGGAGTGACCCCAACAGTATTGCGTACCATAGCCATGCCTGCACTGTGCCCAGGACTGGTGCAGTTGCCAGGGCTGCCAAAAGCCTCTATAGTTGCACCATGCTGGCATAGGTGTGGGAGTGTGTGTCTGTCTATCCAGTGTGTGGTGGCTGCCAACACCTTACTCAGCCCACACTGCTTGCACTGTTGCCAGAGTTAGGCTGCCAATGTGCATAATGAGGAGCAAGGTAATGTGGGTATAGCCCAGACATGGCAGCCTGGGCAGGATGCATCTGCACAGGGCATAGGGCAATGGCTCAGACATTGTAGTGCCCGGCCACAACCTGCATGGACAGGGTGACCACAGCATGTCCTTCTGGGAGGTCACTCTCACCCTGACTGAGCAGTGACCATGGCATGGCTAGGTTCCCCCATAGTGCTTCTTTCAAGTGATATATATGGGTTGTCTTTTCTGGGGCCTAATCACTGATTTATCTGCCTGGTGGGTGTGCTCAAATCCCAATTTTGGGTGCATGCATCTCTTCCAGGAACATGCACTGGACTAGCTAGCAGACTGTCTGCAGTTAGAATGTGTATGACTGGAACACCTTGCAGGGTGCAGTGGCTGGAGACTCACTGTGCTTGCTGCTGGAGCATGTCAGATAGTGGTGGGGGGCAGCTGAGCATTTCCAAGCCTAGTGTCTGTCTGCTCTTGCTTTATGGATGTGTACAGATTTGTATTGCCTGCGCTGTAGGGTGTCTGTTCCTCAGCAGGACTGGGGTTGATGGCCCCCTCTACTGCCACCATTGCAGGAATGTGGATCTGTTGGTGGGAGATCCTGTCCCCCACCCTGAGCCCCAAAGGGCAGGTTGGGTGGTACTACATAATCTGCCTATGGGCCTGAACACCATCCTGTCACTTAAATCATGTGACCATGGCACCCACACAGGGTATGCACTATTCTGGGTGCATCATAGTCCTCAAGGGCTAGATGTGACTGGGAAATACAGATGGACACAGGTGTATCCTAGGTGCATCTACAAGGACTACCTATCACACACTGGCACTGATGGCAATCTGCAGCATAGCCAACTCAGCTAAGCCAGGTGCTGTGGACATGGTGCTGGTTGCCCCACCTCACCCTCAGGGTGAGCACAGTACCCGCACAATGTGATGGTCTGTAGCTACTCTGTGCCAGTGACACACATGGTCAGTTCCCCCTACCAGGCCAAGGTGCTGTGGGGGTGCATACCCCATCTTGTGATCATCTGTAGACTGCTGATCTGCATGTGCAGTGCATCATGGGTACAGGTGGGTTAACCCTATCCTGGTAACAACAGCAGACAGTTTGTGTGGTGACCTGCAGTCCCTCTGTAGCCAGCCAGGGGTATATTAGTAGCCCACTGGTTACTTCACTGCTTGTGGAGTCAGTAGTCATGGGTTTGATCCCACAGTGGGGTTATTTGATAGGGCTGTCCAAGGCATTGTCTATTTTTAATGTGAAGTAGTGCTGCCAGCAAAAACACCCTCACAGTGCTGTAACCTTGAGGTGCCCCATAAGGCACCCCATAAAGTGCCTTATAAGGTGCCCTATAAAGCGTCTTATAAGGCGCCCTGTAAGGCATCCTATAGGGGACATTATAGGGTGCCTTGGCGGACAGTGAACTTTATAATGTGCCCTCTGGAGTGCCTTATAGGGCACATTATGCGGCACCTTAGGTTACAGAACTGTGAAGGTGTGTTTTCTGGCAGCACTAATTAAAATAAAAATAAAATGCCTCACAAAGCACTGCTTAAACATAAAGGGTAATACCTCAGCCAGCCTTATTCATTAGGCACACTGGGGATCAAACCTATGACCTCTGTACCATCAGTCAATGTATTAACCATTGTGCTATACCTCTACTGCTCTGATTGTATGTCAGCGCGCCTAATTAAGATTAACGCGCGTTAGCGCACATAGCTCCATCTTTCGCCTGATAATTTGCGCAGTGCTCGTTATCGCCCGATAATGCCGGTTTGCTACGTTTAGACCGGAATGCCCACTCCTTTTATGGCATCCTGCACACTATCGCTGGGCGCACGTTAAGACTGCTTAGTAAACATACCCCTAAGAGGCAAATATCACATTCAGCCATTAACCACCACAGAAGAGCTCCTCCTATCTAAAAGGAATTTTTCCATCTGGGAAACAACTTGGAAAACAAGCGTGTACATCTGTAAGGTAATAATACAGGAGAAACAAAGATAGAATGTCGCACCTAAGGCCAAGACCCAAGGTTTTAATTCCAAGAATTATTTCCAGTGAAGTTGAGTACTACATGTAACATCTGGAAAAAATATTTGTTGACCACAGAAATGGACATCCTTCTTAAAAAAATCAACCTTAAGAATATGAGTTTTAACATCCTCTGAAGCAAAAGGTAACTAATAAAATGAACAGTTTAGAAATATCTGCAAACATGGATGTGTTGATCTGGGACTGATACATCTGTAATAACAGTGATGTGCATGAAGGCTCTAGAACAGAGGTTCCCAACTGTAGTCCTGGAGGGCCAAACACCATTCAGGTTTTCAGGCTATCCCTAATGAATATGCATGAGATACATTTGAATACAATGGGGGCAGTGCATGCAAATGCATCTCATGCATATTTATTAGGGACAGCCTGAAAACCTGAATGGTGTTTGGCCCTCCAGGACTGGAGTTTGGAACCTCTGCTCTAGAATGTCTTCTAGATGCACAGAAAATGGGGTGAATTAGTGGAAGACTGAGAAGCATTAAATATTATTAGCAAATTCTGCCCAGGATAATAGTTCAGTCTAATTGTCTTGGTGATCAGAAATGTAGCAGTGCAGGAAATGTTCCAGAAACTAGTTACCCTCTCAGTTGGACCATTGGATTGGGGGTGGTATGCCAAAGAACAAGGCAATTTTACTCCTATTTGCTTGCAGAAGGTCCTCCAAAATTTGGAAATGAATTAGTTTCTTTATTATTTATTTAGATAGTTTTGTATACCATCTTATCCTTCAATCAAAGTGGTCACAACACAATTGGGGGATGCATTTAACATGGTATTAGATATGATGTCTTCACAAAGAGATGATGATGTGGGCAGTTTCGGCAGGGGTACACAGTGGGCCATTTTGCTAAACATGTTGATTAACACCCAGATAACTATATTATCCTTGGATGGGAGAAGATCCACAATAAAATCCAGAGAAGTGGACCAAGGGTACAAGGGCACAAACAGGGGTTGATGTAATCAAAATATTTGGGAGCAGAATAACATAGCTTGTACAGAAGGAAACATTTTTGACATTGCTTATGGTAATCCACCATATGGAGCAATTTTTAACCCCTGGATGTCCTGCCTGCTTGTCATGCATTTCTGATAACACAGCTTTTCATAGGTCATTTGAAACAAAAAAACAGTGAATAGGGGTATTAATGTGTGCCTTTACCTTGGCCTGTTGTAATTTGGTGGTAAGTTCTGTGTTAAGGAACCACAATCTTCATTAGGCTCCTTACTAGATATCTGAGGGACTCTTGGAGAGATTACTGGCTTTGCCATTTTTGAACCAGACCAGTAGGTTACCACAAAACTTGAATTTGCTAAAGAACAATGCCCATCTGGCCTGGTGGGTACTTAACTCTTTGGACAGACTGCATGTATTCTAGATTCTTATAGACCATAAATACCATTATAGGATGCTGAGCTCCTTCCAGGGGGTGCCACCATTCTTCAAATACCCACTTAATTGCTATCAGCTCCTGTTTTCCAAAACTGTAGTTAATTTCTGCTGGTGAGAACTTTCCAGAGAGATATATTACACTCCTCCCTGTTTCCTCAGCTTGCAACCTTGGGATCATCTTTGACTCCACTTTTTCTCTCTGCACATATCCAACGGAGAAAGAAGCAACAGTTTTTAGTGAACATTGGTAAAATTTGTTCTTTCCTTGCTACACACACTACTAAGATACTTATGCACTGGACGTCACCCACCAGGATGGATGACTGAGTTATAGCTCCAGAGTCCAAATCCCCAGGGAGACAAAATAAAAACCCCCAAAGCGACTATAATTAGCTGAAAAGTGAGGGGTATACCTGAGAAAAGCCTGATGGCACATATGCAAAAGAGGACTGCAGATTTTAAGGAGTTTACATACAGCAGTCAAAAATGGAGCACAAAAGCGTGGCTAAGATGACGGCGGAGAAAGAAGGAGACAGTGAGGAGGAGGAAACAGTGGGGACATCTGAACCTGGGAAAGGTAACAGGGCACTGGTACAATTAACAAAAGATGAACTGCGCTCCTGGTTTGCTGACCTCTGAATAGAAATGGTTGAAATCCACTCTGACATGGAGGGAGTGCTGGCAGAAATGTGGTCAGAAGTAGTGGAAGTCAGCAGGAGAGTTGAGGACACGGAGAGCCAATTTGAAGGCCTGCAAAATGCTATGGAAGCTGTGAAAGCTATAATGGAAACCAAGACAATTCTCGAGGTTAAAGTTGAGGATCTGGAAAACAGGTCCAGACCACTGTTCCCTCTAAGCTGTGCGCGTGTGCGCGCGCACACACCTCGCCAAGCGAGCGCACATGCTTTACAACAGAGCGCACAAAAATTACAGCTCTGATTCTGATAGAAAACACCACAGATGTCTTAAAATTGAAAAGTTATGATTGTAATTAATAGAAATTTCCCCTTCATTTAGTAATTGTCTATTTTCATTTAATTTGATTAAAATCAGTGTGGTGTACATACTGTATTCTGACGTGTAGTCTAATTTTAAAGTATATAACGCCGAGTGTCGTTATGTGGCGCACAAAAATTAAATCTTCCTTCAAAAGCTGCACACAGCTGATATTTTATGCGCACACAGCCTACAGAAAATTAGAGGGAACATTGGTCCAGACAAAATAATCTACGCCTGAATTGACTCACAGAAGAGGGGAAGTACCGAGACTGTATGTAGGTGGCCCAGGAAAGATGTAAAGAGATCCTTCAAGAGAAAGAAGAGCAGGGAAATATAATCACAATTAAGTTGGATAGAGCGCACAGGGTGCTAAGTCCTCGAAGAAGTGAGAAACCGAGGGACATTGTTATATGTGTGCATGGCTTTGGAGTAAAAGAAAAGATACTGGCAAAAATGATAGAAAAAGGAAGCCTGATGTGGAAAGGACATAAAATAGAAATATATGCAGACCTGGCACTAGCAACTCTGCAAAGAAGGAAAGCATGGCACTACTTCACACAGAGACTGCAGGAAGAAAACGCGCTATAGGAAGCTATATCCAGTCAGACTTGCTTTTACAAGAGACAGAGTGACCCAGCGGGCAACAATGCTCAAACAACTAGCAGCAGCCATGAATGAAGCAGGAATAACAGAGATACCAACGATAGAAGAAAACAGACCATCAGGAGATGAATGAAGGAACACGTGGCAGAAAATGTAAAGAAAAGATAAAATAAATAAAAAGGACACAGGAGAGAAAGCATCTGCAACCTGAGGCTTGTAAGAGTCTAAGGGGTATGTTTACTAAACCGTCTTATTGTGCGCCCGGCGATAGTGTGCAGGCTGCCATAAAAGGAGTGGGCGTTTCAGTCTTAAAGCAGCAAAACGGGAGTATCGCGCAATAATGCACGCTGCTGCACACATTATCGGGTGAAGCGCCGCTAAGCGTGGTAACGCGCGGTAATCTTAAGTAGGCGCCCAGACACGTAAACATAGAAACAGAGGTGTAGCACAATGGTTAATATGCTGACTGATGATACAGGTGTCATGAGTTCAATCCCCCAGTGTGCCTAATGCATAAGGCTGGCTGAGGCATCAGCTTTGACATGTAAGTATTGTTTCCTGAGGCAATTTATTTATATTTTAATTATTGCTGCCAGCAAACACACCCTCATGTGCCGTAACCTAAGGTGCCGCATAAGGCACTCTATAAGGCACTCCATAGGGCACATTATAAAGTGCACTGTCCGCCACGGCACCCTATAATGTCCCCTATAGGGCACCCTATAAGGCGCTCCATAGGATACCTTAGAAGGCACCTTATATGGACGGTAACCATAAGGTGCCTCAGAAGGCGCTGCATAGGGCGCCCTATAAAGCACCTTCTGAGGCACCTTATTGGTACAGTACGCTGAGGGTGGTTTTGCTGGCAGCACTAATGTACATTAAAAATAGACAATGCTTTGGACAGCCCTATCAAATAACCCTGCTGTGGGTTTGAACCCATGACCTCTGGCTCCACAGACAGTGAAGTAACCAGTGGGCTACAGCTGCTAACAAGCCCCTGGCTGGCTGCAGAAGGACTGCATGTCACCACACAAACAGTCTGCTGTGATCACCAGGATAGGGTTAACCCACCCGTACCCATGATGCACTGCACATGCAAATCAGCAGTCTACAGATGAACACAAGATTTATTTATTTATTTTATTTATTTACATTCTCTTATATACCGCGCTATTCTGCATCAGTGCGGTTTACATTGAACAAACTGAAATTACATTGAACAGGGCATTATAACTTGGAGATAACTATTTTACAGGGAACATGGGCTATGGAGGGTTAAGTGGCTTGCCCAAGACCACAAGGAGCACCTGTGGGACTATAAACCCCAGTCCTTCCGGCCCAAGGTTGCTGTCCTCTAGTGGGATTTGAACCCCCAACCTTCCGGCCTGAAGTACCTTGCCCCAACCACTAGGCCACTCTTCCACTCTGATGGGGCATGCACCCCCACAGCACCTCGACCTGGTAGGGGGAACTGACCATGTGTGTTACTGACACAGAGTAGCTACACACCGTCACATTGTGTGGGTACTGTGCTCACCCTGAGGGTGAGGTGGGGCGCCCAGCACCAGGTCCACAGCACCGTCCATGGCAGAAATAGGCCATGCTATAGGTCTTCAGCAGTGCTAGTGTGAGAGATAGGTAGTTCTTGCAGATCACACTTTGGATGCATCTGTATTTCTCAGTCAGGTTTAGCCCTTATGGACCCATAGGTGGATTATGTACCACCACCCCACCCACCCTCTAGGGCAGTGGTTCTTAACGAGTCCTCCTTGAACTCCTAGACCAGTCGGATGTTCAGGATAGCCCTAATGAATATGCATGAGATATATATGCATTAGAGATATCCTGCCAACCTGACTGGTTTGTGGCCCTCTAGGGCTGGATTCGGAGACCCCTGACTTACATCTCTGTCATTTAAGAATGTGAGTGGGCAAGGTGAAGATCTCCAAGACATCAAAAAGGTTAGATAGAATTTGTCACATGCCTCTTTGCTTCTCACCACCACCAAAATATTGTCTATTAGACAACTTTTTGGTGGTGGTGAGAATTGAGGAGGCATGTGACACATTCTATCTACCCTTTTAATGTCACGACATCTGCACCTTGCCCACTCACAATCTTAAATGACAGAGGTGTAAGGAAGGGGTCTCCAAATCCAGCCCTAGAGGGCCACAAACCAGTCAGGTTGGCAGGATATCTCTAATGCATATATATCTCATGCATATTCATTAGGTTTATCCTGAACACCCGACTGGCCTAGGGGTTCAAGGAGGACTAGTTAAGAACAACTTCTCTAGGGGCTGAGGGTGGGAAACAGGGTCTCCCACCAACAGATCCACATTTTACCTCCCTTCAATAACAGCAGTAGAGGGGACCATCAACCGCAGTCCTGCTGGGGAACAGACACCCTACAGGGCAGTCAATGCAGCTCTGTACACATCTATAAAGCAATAGCAGACAGACATCAGGCCCAGAAATGCTCAGCTGCACCCCACCACTATCTGATATTCTCCTGCAGTAAGCCTCCAGCCACTGCACCCTGCAAGGTGTTCCAGCATGGCACATACTAGCTGCAGACAGTCTGCTAGTCAGTCCATAGTGCATGTTCCTGGAGAAGATGCATGCACCCAGAACTGGGATGTCAGCATACACACCAAGCAGATAGGTCAGTAATTGTGCCCCAAAAGGGAACCCATAAACATCACATGAGAGAAATATTAAAGAGCACTATGGGGGAATCTAGCAGGTCACTGCTCAGTCAGGGTGAGAGTGATCTCCCAGCAGGACATGCTGTGGCCACCCTGTCTGTGCAGGTGGTGGCCGGGCACTACAATGTCCCAGCCATTGCCTTATGCCCTGTGCAGATGCATCCTGGCCAGGCCACCCTGTCCGGGCTATACCCATGGTACCTTGCTCCTCATTATGCACATTGGCAGGCCAATACTGGCAACAGTGCTGGCAGTGTGGGCTGTGGTGGGTGTTCGCAGCCACCACACACTGGATAGACAGACACACACTCCCACACCTATGCCAGCATTGTACAACTATAGAGGTGTTTGGCAGCCCTGGCCACCGCTCCAGTCCTGGGCACAGTGCAGGCATGGCTATGGTATGCAATACTGTTGGGGTCACTCCCCAGGATGGTAAATACTGTCAGACACAAGACCTGTAGCACACTCCACAGACATCAGAAAGGTTGCCATGATGCAGCTCAATCAGAAAATTGTACTTCAGAATTGCTATCTGCCAGTAATCATAGCAACCTTTTGATAGCTGTGTACCATATTCCTGGGTTTAGGGTGGCATTGCTAAGGTATGCAAGTGTTAGTATTGGGAGATGCACACAGGGCCCAATGTCCTGCCTCTCCAGGAGGCATTGGATAATGGAGTCTGTGGATGCAGGTGTGTCTGCCCCTGTTTGCTGCTGCTTTACAGCAGAGGTTCCCAACTCCAGTCCTGGTGGCCAAACACTGTTCGGGTTTTCATGCTGTCCCTCATGAATATGCATGAGATACATCTGCATACCATGGGGGCGGCGCATAGAAATGCAGCACAGGCATCTTTATTAGAGGCAGCATGGAACCTGAATGGTGTTTGGCCCTCCAGGACTGCATTTGGGGAACTCTGCTCTAGGTAATGCGCATGTTTATGGTGTCTGTGCTCTATAGGGTAAAATGTAGGTGTTTTGGGCATGTTTACGTCATCTGCATTAAAGGTTGTCTGTATTAGCATGTTTTAGTAGTGGGTAAAATATGGGGACTGGGTTGGCAGGAACCACAGCTGGGACTTGAACCTGTGACCTTCTGCCTCTGAACATACTGGCTGTGTGCACTGCACCACCATGTTGCCACAGAGACAGTACATTCCCTGGTGATACCATGACTGTTCATCCGGCAGGGTCTGTCTGTTGCAGTGCATGGCACCCACCTACACAGGGCTAGGCCATGGTCTGCTCTGAGCAGCTGCCACTGCCCCCCTCTACCACCAGTACACCTCTGCCACCATGCTGACATGCCTTCTGCTGGTGGTGCTGGTGGTGTGCAGTCTCAGGGCATCCAGTGTGCAGGTAGGCGGCTGCCTATGGTGCGTGTTCTGAGGTAGGGGTGCCTGCATAGACGTCCACGCTTCCCCCCCAACACTGCCTGCCAATGTTCTGTGCCCTTGGAGGTACCTGCTAGGTACTATCCCCTGTGACACTGTGATAAACACACTCTATCAAAAAACAATAAACATAAACATAAACTCGTGCCCATGTTGGGCCCTCATCAGTTGCTGTCTGGCTGCTGTACAGTTTCAGCATTCCTAAGTGCCACCTAGGCATCTGCCTAGTCCGCACTGTGCCCCAGCTGCACCACAGCATGTGCCGCCTGCAGCCCTCTGTATCCCATTTCCAAGCATCTGTCCAGTTGGCCATTCTGACATGCCCGCCCTGCTGTTGCCGCACATGTGCATGCCAAAGGAAACCTGTCTGATCGAGGGGAAAACCCTGCACAGCGCAGTTTCACTGTGGGTTCATTCACCTTGTATGGGGACGGAGCATGGATCCTTCCAGAATTCATATCCTTTTTTGGTGCCTTCTTGGGAGTGTTTTTTTATGTTTCCCATTGAGATCACTATTGCCCAGCTTGGTTATTTTATTTTTCCATTTTCTGCTGGTCATTTTCACTGTTTATTTGCCCTTTTGTTACGTGCACTTGTATCACACTTATCACTTTTTGTAGGTTTCCCTGGTTTTGCTGTACATTGCTGACAGAAATGGTTTCTTTTCCCTTTAAATCAGCTCTAACGCCAGGGTTTCAGTGGCGTTAGTTTTGGCCTCGGATTTCACAGCGTTAGTGTGCGGGGAGCCTCTCCCCTCCCACTCTCCACCCATTGACCCCTTCTCTCCGCCCCTGGGGAGCCTTCCTCCGCCCTCCGGGAGCCTTTCTCCACCTTCAGCACTCGTTTGCGCCGCAGTGCGTGTTATCGCGCGTTAAGGTACTTTATCGCACGATAACGTCACAGATCGCACAATAAGACGGTTTAGTAAACATACCCCTAAGTAATAAGGATGAATGCTACTTGAGGACTTGTAAGAGCTTAAGTAATAATGTTGGATGTATGCGTAGTGCTGTTGGGTAAGGGGTCGCATCGGTAAAAGAAGACAATATATAAGGATGGGGTAAATTGAGAGAAAATGATAAAAGGGATGAAGTACGGTAAAGAAGAGTACAAAAAGCACTGGGGGGTGGGGGGATGGAAAGGGTGAAATCACTGTAGGACAGAAGAGGGAGAGTGACGGGGATAAGGGAAGGGAATAGGGAATATAATGGAAGGGAAGGTAGAGGGGTTCCAGGACTCACAAATAGGGGGAAGCTACATGATTAACAAAAATAATAAACGATAGCATCCACTGATAAAGAACAAGTGCTGAAAATTGTAACTTTAAATGTCAAGGGACTAAATTTGTGACAAAAGCGGAAAGCATTAATCCAGGAGCGTACTAGATTAAAAGCAGATATTCTGATGATTCAAGAAACACATCTGAGGAAAGCCCAAGAAGGGTGGTTGAAACAGGGGAAATATGATAAGTTCTACTGGCAACCAAGAAAGAAAAACCAAAAAACGCAGGAGTGGGGATCATATTTGCCAAAGGGCTAAAGCTGGAGGAGAGAGAAGTGATATGAGATCCTAGAGGTCATTATATAATATGGAACAGGGAAATAGAAGGAAGAAATATAAGTTTGTGCAATGTGTAGCCCAATGTGTAGCAAGTGACATTCTTTAAGCAATTTTATACGCAGGTAAAAGACAAATTGGGGGAGACTTTAATGAAGTAATTGACCCCAAATTAGACACAACAGGATCGGGAGAGAGATCCAAAATGTGGCGTATACAATTGAAGAAAATGATGAATATGTTGGAAATGAGAGAGACATGGAGGTACTGAAGGGGTACTCAGAGGGTTTATACATTCTACTCACACCAACACAATGTTTATAGCAGAATAAATATGATTTGGGTAGATGAGAAGCTGGTAGGAGGAATACATGGGGGTATGTTTACTAAACTGCGTTAGTGCAATTCGCGTTAGGAGCCGCGGTAGTAACAGAAACCCCAAAAAAGGACATGGGCGGTACATCGTCACCACTAACGCGCGTTAAAAAAAATTAATGAGCGTTACCGGGCGCCGTGGCGCATCACTGCGCATTAAACATAAGAAGACGTACAGACACTAAGCACTGAAACAGAGCTGTAGCACAATGGTTACGGTACTGACCGCTGTTACAGGCAACATGGGTTCGAGTCCCCAGTGTGCCTAACACAGAAGGCTGTCCCAGGCATCACCCTGTACATTACAGAGGGTAAGAGGAGGCATGTTTTTCGTTACGCTGAGTATTGGTGTCAGAAAAACACCCTCGGAGTGTGCCTAGCCACGTGCATTGGTGCGCGCGTACAATCGTGCGTGGGTACGTGTGTTTTTACGTGCGTGGGTACGTGTGTTTTTACCAGTGTGGGCATCTTATTTTACAGACTCTGTAGGGTGTCTTGCACCTATGCATTATGCTAGCAGATGTACGTGTGATGGCCTATGGTTTATCAGAGCCTGTGAGCAGGTGCTGGGATTGCACAGGGTTGGATTGTGCCAGTCACACCCATGATGCACTGCACATGCAAATCAGCTGTCCACAGATACACACCATGGGGAATGCACCCCCACAGCACCTCGGCCTGGTAGGGGGAACTGACCATGTGCACCCCCACAGCACCTCGGCCTGGTCGGGGGTACTGACCGTGTGTTGTACTGGCACAGAGTAGCTACACACCGTCACATTGTGCGGGTACTGTGCTCACCCTGAGGGTGCAGTGAGGCGCCCAGCACCAGGTCCACAGCTCCGTCCATGGCACAGGTCCAAAGCAGTGTTACTGTGTGAGATAGGTAGGTTCTGCAGGACCACCTTGGACATCTCTGTCTGTTTCAGTCAGGTGTAGCCCCCATGCACTACCACCCCCCTCCCCCAGGGCTGAGGGTGGCAAACAGGGTCTCCCATCAAAAGATCCACAGTCTACCTCCCTGCAAAGGTGGCAGTAGAGGGGAACATCAACCCTAGTCCTGCTGAGGAACAGACACCCCACAGGGCAGTCAATGCAGCTCTGTACACAGCCATAACACAATAGCAGACAGACATTAGGCCTGGATCTGGTATGCTGCACCCCACTATTCCCCTGGTGCAAGCCATCAGCCACTGCACCCTGCAAGCCACTCCATCACAACACCTACCAGCTGCAAACAGTCTGCTAGTGCCCAGTGGAGATGCTTGCACCCAGAACTGGGATGTCAGCATGCACAACAAGCAGATACATCAGCGACTGGGCCCCAAAAGGAAACCCATATTTATCACATGAGAGAAATACTAGATAGCACTATGGGAGTGCCTAGCCATGCTATGGTCACTGCACAGTCAGGGTGAGAGTGATCTCTCAGCAGGATATACTGAGGTCACCCTGTCTGTGTAGGTGGTGGCCGGGCACTACAATGTGCCTGTCACTGCCCTATGCCCTGTGCAGATGCACCCTGGCCAGGCCACCCTGTCCGGCCTATACCCATGGTACCTTGCTCCTCATTATGCACATTGGCAGCCAAATACCGGCAACATTGCTGGCAGTGTGGGCTGTGGAAGGTGTTTGCAGCCACCACACACTGGATAGACAGACAGCCACCCCCACACCTATGCCAGCATTGTGCTACTATAGAGGTGGTCAGCAGCCATACCCACCACACCAGTCATGGGCATAGTACAGGCATGGATATGGTACACAAGGCTGTTGGGGGGTCACTCCCCAGGGTGGTGAACACTGTCAGAGACAAGACTTGCAGCAAACACCGCAGACATCAGAATGATTGTTATGGTGGAGCTCAATGAGCAAACTGTGCTTAACGTAGGAATTGATATCTGCCAGTTATCATAGGGAACGTTTGATAGCTCTGTACCATATACCCAGGTGTAGGGTGGCATTGCTAAGGTATGCAACTGCTAGTGTTGGGAGATACAGGCAGGGCCCAATGTCTTGCCTCTCCAGGAGGCATTGGCCAATGGGGCCTGTGGGTGGGTGTGCGGCCCTGTTGGCTGCTACTTTACGGCAGAGTTCCCCAACTCCAGTCCTGGTGTTCCAAACACTGTTCGGGTTTTCATGCTGTCCCTCATAAATATGCATGAGCTAAATCTGCATACCATGGGGGTGGTGCATAGCTATGCAGCACAGGCATCTTTATTAGAGGCAGCATGAAGTCGGAATGGTGTGGGGCCCTCCAGGACTGCATTTGCGGGACTCTGCTTTAGGTAATGTGCCTGTTTCTGGTGTCTGTGTTTGGTGTGGTAAAATATAGGCCATGCGCATGTTCTCTGCAATAAAGGAGTGTCTTTACTATCACTGTTTAGTGGTGGGTAAAACTATGGGGACTGGGTTGGCAGGAGCCCCAGCTGGGATTTGAACCTGTGACCCTCTGGTCTTACAGGCACTGGTTGTGTCTGTTACGCCACACTGTGGCCACAGAGACAGTGCAGTCCCTGGAGTTAGTTAAACCGGCCTGACGAGTCAGAAACCCTGCTCTGCAGCAGGTTTACTGTGGCCTCATTTACCTTGTATGCAGACAAAGGTGCACATAAGCCTCAGAAAAGACCTCAGAAAAGGGGCACACACCCATAACCAAACTGGGCAACAATGATATCATTGGGAAACATTACACCACACGCCCAGGACAGCTCCATTACAATGTAATGCTCTTTGAAAGGGTCTGCGGAGCGTAGACCCTTCCACACATCATTTCTTTTTATTTTGGTGCTTTCCAGGGAGTGTTGTTCCTTGTTGCCCATTGCTATCACTGTTGCCCAGCTGAATTATGCTTTTTAAAATGTTTCTTGTCATTTTTAACGTTTTATGTGACATTTTGTTCTGTGCACATGTATCACACTGCTCACGTTTTGTGGGTTTCCCCGGTTTTTCTGTACATTGCTGACGGAAATGGTTTCTCTTCCCTTTAAATGCCTTTAACGACAGGTTTTCATTCGCGTTGGAATTGAGCTCTGAAATTCAGCGCGTTAGTATGAGGGGAGCCTCTCCCCGCCCACTCTCCGCCCATTGACCCCTTCTCTCCGCCCACTCTCCACCTTCTGCGCTGTTTTAAAGCGCCGCGGAGCTTTACGATCGTTAACTACGGTTAACGCGCGTAGTATGACGTTAACGGTCGTTAGCACATCGGTACGCATGTTATACGGCACTTACGGTCGTTAACGTCGTATAACGCGCGTTAGTCACGTTTACCGCACTTTAGTAAACATCCCCCATGGTGTTGAAATAGGACAGATTGAATGGTCAGACCATGCACCCATGAGCATAGAAATACAAGTGCTAAACCCTGAGATAGGATTGAGATTTTGGAGATTAAATGAATCCCTACTGAAGGATCCAAAGGATGTAGAGAGAGTATGAAAACCCTTAATGGAATATCTAATACACAACCAGAATGGGGAAGTAGCACTTCCGGCAGTTTGGGTTGGACTTAAGGCAGTCACGAGAGGCCATCTAATTTCGATAGCAGCCCAAAAGAATAATAAAAGAACAATACGAAAAGCAACTGCTAAAACAATTTAATGACCTGCTGATACTTCACAAACAAAGGGAAGGTAAAAAGGTTAGTACATCAGATGCAGCAAGTGAGGGAAGAGCTAAACAGACTGAGAGTAGAAGAATAGGCACATCAGTTGATTCGACTAAAGCATACCTAATAATCTAGGAGCCATATTTAGCATGTAAGTTGAGATCGAAGAGGGCAAAACTATATAAGCAAAATAAGAAATAACCAAGGAGGGTGGGTATATAGGATGAGGCAAATACATGAGGTTTTCTGTGACTATTATAAACAGTTATACAAATCAAGAGTTTAAAAGAAGGAGTTAATTTCAAACAATACCTAAAAGACACAAAATTACCATTGCTAAAGGAGGAAGAAAGTAAATGGCTGGAAAGAGACATAGAAAATGATGAAGTTTTGCAAGCTATTAAATATTTAAAAGATGGAAAGGCCCCAGGCTTAGATGTTCTCACAGCAAAATTCTATAAGAAATATGCGCATGAGATAGTGAGTCTAGTCACGTCCCTATTTAATGAGGTACTTCAAGGGGGTGATTTTCCTAAATTAATGGGGGGTGGCAAGAATTTCAGTTATACCTAAACCAGGTAAAGATATAGGAAACTGTATCATATAGACCAATCTCTCTTATAAACCTGGATGCTAAAATATTTGCAAAAATCTTGGCTACTAGGCTGCAAAGATTTCTACCACAATTGATAAAGGATGATCAAGTAGGATTTGTACCCAGAAGACAGGCAGGAGATAATATACAAAAAATATTGAATCTGGTATGGGTGGCTCAACAACAACAGTGTAATTCACTTCTGATGGCTGTAGATGCAGAAAAGGCCTTCGATCGAGTAGAGTGGATACTTATATTCAAGGTCTTAAAAAGCCTAGGAATAGAGGAAAGGTATAGGAGGTGGGTACGGGCTCTATATACAAAACCCACAGCTCGTATATGAGTAAACAGGATGTACTCGGAGGAATTCCCGCTAGAAAGGGGAACGAGGCAAGGCTGCTCCTTGTCACCTATATTATTTGCTTTAGTAATTGAACCCCTAGCGGAAAGAATACGACAATGCACAGGGGTGAAGGGTATAAGAGTAGGAACCCGAGAATATAAAATATCATTATTTGCAAATGATGTAATATACTCACTGGAGAACCCACAACATTCTTTACCAAATTTACTTGAAGAAATAAAACAATATAGCTTGGCGTCTGGATATAAAATGAATATGGACAAAACAGAAATACTTAAGCTAGTTATGGCTGTTCAACGAGAACAGAAATTGAAGGGGCAATTCCCATTTCAGTGAGCAAAAAATCACATAAAATATTTAGGGGTGAAGTTTAGTAGGACTGGGCTGGATTTGTTAAGCCTTAATCATGAACCAGTTATAAAAAAAATAATGAATGATATACTGAGAGGACAAACCATATTTCTCGTGGCTTGGATGTATTGCTATTGTCAAAATGAATGTTTTACCTTGGGTACTCTTCTTCTTCAGCACACTCCCGGTAGAGATGCCTGGACCGATGTTAGCACTGTTACAAAGGAGAATCTTTTCTTATATATGGCAGAGACGCCCACCAAAGGTACAAAGGGAGATATTAATGAAAAAGGAAAGAAGAAGGGGGCTTAACAATATCAGATGTAGTAAAATAAGGCAGCACAGCTTAAAGCTTTCATGGGGTGGAGGATGGAAAGGAATGTGCCTCAGTGGGTACAACTTGAATAAATGGGATTGGAAAAAGGGAATTTGACAAATTTGTTATGGGATAACTCAGGGATTAGTAGTAAGGCAACAATAGAGAATCCATATATAAATCTCAGGTTATAAATTTGGAGAAAAGACAGAGCTATTTTGGTGGGGAGAGGAGGTGGTATACGCCTACAACGTATAGCAGTTTATAAAGGGTTTACCGAGGGTGGAAAAGCAAAGACTTTCTGTAGGTGGGAAAATCAGGGTTTATTTTATATGGTACAGATACTAAGGGATATGTTTATTAAACCCCGTTAGGGTGCGCGCCGCGCTAGTGTGCAGATGCCATATAAGGAGTGGGCGTTTCAGTCAGAAAAAAGCAAAACCGGGATTAATCATGCGCTAATGTGCGCTGCGCTCATGTGCGCCCCGCACATTAGCGCATGAGAAAGTTGCGCGGGAAGCATAAGTGGCGCGCTGATGTGCAAGCACAGGAGCAGAACCACAGTACAATGGTTAAGACACTGACCAATAGTGCAAGAATCATGGGTTCAATCCCCCACTGTGCCCAATGAAGAAGGCTGGCTGAGGCATTACCTGTTATGGGGAAGATTGCTTTAGGAGGCATTTTATTTTTATTTTAATTATCTCTACTAGCAAATGCACTCTCAAAGCGTGTTAACATAAGGCGCCCCATAAGGCACATTTTAAAGTGCACTGTCCGCCAAGGCACCCTAGAATGTTGCTTATAGGGCGCTTTATAGGGTGCCGTATGAGGTACCGCAAGGTCACAGCACTGTTTTTGATGGCAGCACTGTGCAGTTTAAGGAATGAAAATCATAAGTAGGTGCGCTGACATGCATGGAGGAGCAGCAGTGTAGCACAATGGTTAAGACACCGACCAATGATACAGGAGTCATAGATTCAATCCCCACTGTGCCTAATGAAGAATGCTGGCTGAGGCATTACCTGTTATAGGTAATATTGCTGTAGGGGGCATTTTATTTTTATTTTAAATAGTGCTGCCAGCAAACACACCCTCAAAGTATTGTAACATAAGGTGCTGCATAAGGCGCCTCATAGGGTACCCCACAGGGCACATTTTAAAGTGCACTGTCCGCCATAGCACCCTACAATGTTGCTGAAAGGGTGGCCTATAGGGCACCATATAGGGTGCCCTATGAGGCACAGCAAGGTCATAGCACTGTGTTTGATGGCAGCACTGTGCATTTAAATGCATGGAAATCTGAAGTAGGTGCGCTAACATGTAAGGAGGAACAGCAGTGTAGCACAATGGTTAAGGCACTGACTACTGATACAGAGATCATGAGTTTGCTCCCAGTGTGCCTAATATGTAAGGCTGGTTGAGGCATCAGCTTTGTTTCCTGCAGCACTTCATTTGTATTTTATTAATTGCTGCCAGCAAACGCCCTCACGTGCCGTAATTGAAGGTGCCGCATAAGGCACCCTATAAGGCACTCCATAGGGCACATTATAAAGTGCACTGTCCGCCATGGCACCCTAAAATGTCCCCTATAGGGCACCCTATAAGTTGCTCCACAGGATAACGTATAGTGCACCTCATATGGATGGTAACCATAAGGTGCCCTATAGGGCGCCCTATAAAGCGCCCTCAGAGGCACCTTATGGGTACAGTACGCTGAGAGTGTTTTTGCTGGAAGCAATAATGTACATGAAAAAGAGATAATGCTTTGGGCAGCCCTATCAAATAACCCCACTGTGGGTTTGAACCCATGACCTTTAACTCCACAGGTGGTGAAATAACCATTGGGCTACAGCTGCCAGCAAGCCCCTGGCTGGCTGGCTGCAGAGGGAGTGCATGTCACCACACAGACAGTCTGTTGTGGTCACCAGGATAGGGATAGCACACCCGTACCCATGATGCACTGCACATGCAAATCAGCTGTCCACAGATAAACACAAGATGGGGTATGCACCCCCACAGCACCTCGGCCTGGTAGGGGGAACTGACCATGTGCACCCCCACAGCACCTCGGCCTGGTAGGGGGTACTGACCGTGTGTGTTACTGGCACAGAGTAGCTACACACCGTCACATTGTGCAGGTACTGTGCTCAACCTGAGTGTGCAGTGGGGCGCCCAGCACCAGGTCCACAGCACCTTTCAAGGCAGAAATAGGCCATGATGCAGGTCCCCAGCAGTGCTAATGTGTGAGGTAGTTAGTTTCTGCAGAAACAACTTGGATATATCTGTCTGTCTCAGTCAGGTGTAGCCCCTATGGACCCCTAGGAGGATTATGTACCACCACCCTTCTCCTCCAGGGCCAAGGGTGGTAAACAGGGTCTCTCATCAACAGATTCACATTCTACCTCCCTGCAATGGTGGCAGTAGTGGGGACCAGCAACCATGGTCCTGCTGGGGAACAGACACCCCACAGGGCAGTCAATGCAGCTCTGTACACATCCATAATGCAATAGCAGACAGACATTAGCCCTGGATATGCTAAGCTGCACCCCACCACTATCTGATATTCTCCTGCAGCAAGCCTTCAGCCACTGCACCCTGCAAGGCGCTCCATCAAGACACATACCAGCTGTAAACAGTCTACTAGCTAGTCCATAGTGCATGTTCCTGGTGGAAATGCATGCATGCACCAAGAACTGGGATGTCAGCATACACAACAAGCAGATAAGTCAGTGACTGGGCCCCAAAAGGAAACCCATAAATACCACATGAAAGAAATACTATATAGCACTATGGGGGTGCCTAGCCATGCTGTGGTCACTGCACAGTCAGGGTGAGAGTGATCTCCCAGCAGGACATGCTGAGGCCACCCTGTCTGTGTAGGTGGTGGCCGGGCACTATAATGTCCCAGTCAGTGCCCTATGCCCTGTGCAGATGCATCCTGGCCAGGCCACCCTGTCCGGGCTATACCCATGGTACCTTGCTCCTCATTATGCACATTGGCAGGCCAATACTGGCAACAGTGCTGGCAGTGTGGGCTGTGGAGGGTGTTTGCAGCCACCACACACTGACAGACACACACCCACACACCTATGCCAGCATTGTGCTACTATAGAGGAGTTTAGCAGCCCTGGCCACCACATCAGTCCTGGGCACAGTACAGGCATGGATATGGTACGCAATACTGTTGGGGGTCACTCCAATCAGCAAACTGTGCTTAATGTAGGAATTGCTATCTGCCAGTAATCATAGCAAACGTTTGATAGCTGTGTACCATATACCCAGGTGTAGGGTGGCATTGCTAAGGTATGCAAGTGCTAGTATTGGGAGATGCACGCAGGGCCCAATGTCCTGCCTCTCCAGGAGGCATTGGCCAATGGGGCCTGTGGGTGTGGGTGTGGGTGTGTCTGCCCCTGTTGGCTGCTGCTTTACGGCAGAGGTTCCCAACTCCAGTCCTGCGGTGCCAAACACTGTTCGGGTTTTCATGCTGTCCCTCATGAATATGCATGAGATACATCTGCATACCATGGGGGTGGTGCATAGATATGCAGCACAGGCATCTTTATTAGAGGCAGCATGGAACCTGAATGGTGTTTGGCCCTCCAGGACTGCATTTGGGAGACTCTGCTCTAGGTAATGCGGCTGTTTATGGTGTCTGTGCTCGGGGGGGTAAAATATAGGCATATTAACCATGCGTATGTTCTCGGTAACAAAGGTTTGTCCTTACTATCACGGTTTAGTTGTGGGAAAAATATGTGGACTGGATTGGCAGTAGCCCCTGCTGGGCTTTGAACCTGTGACCTTCTGTTCTTGCACACACTGTCTGTGTGCACTGCACTACTGTGTTGCCACAGATATGCTACATTCCTTGGGGAGTCCATGACTGTACATCCGACAGGGCCTGTTTGTTGCAGTGCACGGCACCCACCTGGACAGGGCTAGGCCATGGTCTGCTGTTGCCACCAGCTGCTGCCACCTCCACCACCAGTACCGTTCCATCCTTAGATTGGAGACAGCATAAACCCTGAAGGATTTGTGGCCCTCCAGGACTGCATTTGGGGGAATCTGCTCTAGGTAATGTGCACATTTCTGGTGTCTGTAGGGTAAAATAGAGGTGTTTGAGCCATGCTTATGTTCTCTGCAATAAAGGTTCGTCTTTACTATCACGATATAGTTGTGGGTAAAATATGGGGACTGGATTGGCAGGAGCCCCAGCTGGAGCTTGAACCTGTGACCTTCTGTCTCCAAACACTAGTTGTGTGCACTGCACCACCGTGTTGCCACAGAGACAGTGCATTCCCTGATGATACCATGACTGTTTGTCCGGCAGGGCCTGTCTGTTGCAGTGCATTGCACCCACCTACACAGGGCTAGGCCATGGTCTGCTCTGGGCAGCTGCCACTGCCCCCCTCCACCTCCAGTACCCCTGTGCCACCATGCTGACATGCCCTTCTGCTGATGGTGCTGGTGGTACGCAGTCTCAGGCCATCCTGTGTGCGAGTAGGTGGCTGCCTATGGTGCGGGATCTGGGGTAGGGGTGCCTGCATATCTGTCCGCATGTCCCCCAATCACCGCCTGCCAATGTTCTGTGCCCTTGGGGGTACCTGCTGGGTACTATCCCCTGTGACACTGTGCTAAACACTCTCGTGCCCATGTTGGGCCCTCATCAGTTGCTGTCTGGCTGCTGTTCAGTTTCAGCATTCCTAAGTGCCATCTAGGCATCTGCCTAGTCTGCACTGTGCCCCAGCTGCACCACAGCATGTGCCGCCTGCAGCCCTCTGTATCCCCTTTCCCAGCATCTGTCCAATTTCCCATTCCGACCTGCCCGCCCTGCTGTTGTGGAACATGTGCATGCCATAGGTAACCTGTCCAATGGAGAGGTAAACCCTGATCAGTGTTATTTCACTGCGGGATCATTCACCTTGTATGGGGACGGAGCGTAGACCCTTCTAAAATTCATATTTATTTTTTGGGGCTTTGTTGGGAGTTCTTTTTGATGTTTCCCATTACTCTCAGTATTGCCCATCTTGCTTATGATTTTTTTATATTTTGTTGGGGTCATTTTTAATGTTTATTTGCCCTTTTGTTCCGTGCACATGTATCACACTGCTCACTTTTTGTTGGTTTCCCTGGTTTTGCTGTACATTGCTGACATAAATGGTTTCTCTTCCCTTTAAATCGGCTCTACCGCGAGATTTTCACTCGCGGTATTTTTTTGCTTGAATTTCAGCCCCGCTCGTGTGCGGGGAGCCTCTCCTCTCCCACTCTCCACCCATTGACCCCGTCTCTCCGCCCCTGGGGAGCCTTCCTCCGCCCTCCGAGAGCCTTTCCACGCCTTTATCGCACATCAGCGCACCACGCACATGAGTGGGCACTTTAGTGCGGCGCGCACGTGTGCGGGGCACAAAAACGCATCATTAGCATGCGCTAAGGTACCTTAGCGCACGCTATTGTGCGCCACGCACTTGAGCGCAGTTTAGTAAACATACCCCTAAATATGTAAGGAAATTTAAGGCTCTTTAGGGAACTTAAGCAAGAATTCAATCTAGAAGATAAGGATTGGTATGGGTATTTCCAAATAGCACATTTCTTGGGTAGAGAAAGGGAGAGGGCAGAGGTGGGGAAATAAGTAATATTTGAACAATTTACAGAACAAGGCCCCAAGGTAGAGGATTAATATCTAGGATATATAGAAGTTTTGGGAGTACCGAAGAGAAAGCCTCATATATGCAGGCCTATGAAAAAGATTTGGGAGAGAGGTGGGACAAGGGACGATGGGGAAATATATATCAAGCAACAAGGGTGACCTCAGTGTTAGCAACCATACAGGAACACTCATATAAGATGCTATACCGTACTTATTTAACCCCAGTAAGAATCAGTAAGATGAATAAACAAAGTAATGATCGGTGCTGGCAGAAATGTGGGGAAAAAGGAGATTATTTACATATGTGGTGGGCATGTCCAAAAATTGCAGGAGTTCTGGACATGGGTTCAAAAAATAATAAAATATATCTTGGGATGGAGTGAAAGGATGGGGCCGAGAGAAGCATTACTGAATGAATGGGAAGGAGGAACGAGCTCGAATATGGGATATATGTTAAGAACGATTGTGGTGAGTGCAAGAATGGAAATCGCTAAAGGTTGGAGAGAGAATGTACCACCTGAGCAAATAGCGGTAATACATCGCATGGAGTATGTATACAGGATGAGTGAAATCACAGCATATAAGAATCAGTCTTTTGAACACTTCAGTAAAAGATAGCAGCCATATATACATTGGAAGGCACAAAGTAACGAATACATAATAAAGCAGGAATCAAAAGAAAGGAGTAAGAAGAAATTTGTGAGACTTGGATGGGAGGGAAGGGAGAGTGAGGGAATAAATAAGTATAAAAGAAGAACTATAAAGAGGGAAGAAGAGAAAACGATAGAAAAGGAGCAAACCGGTATGTAACTGGAGATAAGGGTTATATACAAAGATAACCGTATAGAGATAAGAGATACCCATAAGAGGGTAGTACTGAAAAAAGAAATGGGTATTAGGTGTAAAGGGTAAAGGTAAATAAAAAGCTAAGAAAAGCAAAATTGCATCTAGGGGAAGGAAAACGGTGAGGCGGCATGGTGAAATAGAGGAGATGCAAGATTAAAAATTAAGCAAACTAAAACAACAGAATCATATGGTGGACACAGAGTAAAAAGGATAACATCTTTATTGAAACAATAATATAAGACAGTAACTATTATGATCTAACGAGAGAATAATGTTCAATTAAAGGCATGGAATTTCTCTAAGTTTCCTTATGTCCCACTGTTTAAGTTGATACCAGTTAAATTGTATATCTCTATTTGTACGCTGATTCCTGGCGACCCAGAAGCCTCTGAGTACCACGATATATGTAAAAGAGTGAGTTGTAAAATTTTGTTTTGATAATAAAAAATTGTAAATACACAAAAAAGACATGCACTCTTTAGTCACTTCGGGCCTGATATTTGAAAGGCATTTATACGGTTTACAGCTCAGTAAACCATGTAAATGCCTTAACCAGGAATATTCAACAGCACCTACACGGTTAGTACCGTTAAATATTTCCGACTATATCCCCTACGTTCCCCGATTCTATCTGGGTAGCATCGGGACATGTTGGGAGCACTCTGGGGTGGAATGGAGGCGGGGAGTCCCAATAACCTTATAGCAGTGATATTGGACCGCTACTTGGTTAGCCCTCCATGGCTAAAAACTAGACAAGCTTTTGG
The DNA here is from genome assembly GCA_033557465.1 of Ichthyophis bannanicus. NCBI lineage: Eukaryota > Metazoa > Chordata > Amphibia > Gymnophiona > Ichthyophiidae > Ichthyophis > Ichthyophis bannanicus. The sequence goes on along the minus strand of CM066031.1, from coordinate 1,393,120,103 downwards.
CTCACCTAGTTTCTGTGGCTGACTCCACATGGTGCCTAACCCAGATATTTAATGCTGTTGCCGCGGCATTGAATATCCAGGTTTAGAGGTCAGAGGGCAGGGCTTGGGCAGATGCAGCGCATAGCCCGTCCAACAGAATATTGGGCCCTTCTCGTCTAGACTATTGCAACCTCCTCCTTGCTGGTCTCCCTCTGAATCATCTCTCTTGCCTTCAATCTGTTCAAAACTCAGCTGTGCAGCTAATCTTCCACCATCCTCTACATGCTCATATAACCCCCCCTTCTCAAGTCGCTTCACTGGCTCCCTATCCATTTCCGTATCCAGTTCAAACTTCTATAAGTGCACTTATTCTGCTGCTCCTCATTACCTTTCCTCTTATCTCTCCCTACACCCTTCCTTGGATGCTCCGCTCTTCTGGCAGATCCCTTCTATCTGTGATCTTTTCTACTGCCAACTCCGGTCTTTGATCCTTCCACCTTGCTGCTCTTTATGCCTGGAATTAACTACCCAAGTCTTTGCGTCTGGCTTCATCTCTGGCCCTTTTCAAATCCAGCCTGAAAACTCACCTCTTGAGTCTGCTTTTGGATCCTGATCCGCTTGGTCTCCTATGTGTTTCCTTGCCATTCCCTTAGATGTGTCCTTGTCCTCAGCTGTTGTGTTGTCTGTCTTGACTAGATTGTAAGCTCTGAACACCAGGGACCAATTTTTACATGTGTCTGTACAGTGCTGCATATGCCTTGTAGTGCTTATACAAATGACTAGTAGTTGTAGTAGTAGTAGTAGTAGTAATATACACAGGGGTGGAGCTTGGCTGTCCACCCCAATCCCTAACTACCTCAGGAGGTCACTGCTTGTGGTTACCCCCCTTCCTCATGAAATGGGTGTAGGAAAGCTGGAATATCCCTTGACAAATTAGAAGCAATAGCAAAGCCTAGGAAGCATTGGACTGCCTTAAGTTTGAGACTGGAGCCAGTACATGCTAATACATCGTCCGGGTAGCCAGCTAGCATCAGGGCACAAACAGAGAGTCCCCTGGTGCTGTCCGGTTAGCTTCCACACTATCCAGCTGACCAAGATATTCAATGCAGGTGGCCAGATATGGCCCCAGCAATTGAATATCCAGGTCTTTGGTACAGCAGCGATGACTAGCTGCTTTACAGCAGCTAATTGCCACCACCGAATATCGAGCCCAAGCTTTTTCCTCCAGATACTTTCATTGCCTCAGGGATTCTCAATTTCCATGTTTATCAAATGCTCAAATGGATGTGTCTAGTACAGTGGTTCTTAACCAGTCCTCCTTGAACCCCTAGGCCAGTCGGTTGTTCAGGATAGCCCTAATGAATATACATGAGATATATATGCATTAGAGATATCCTGCCAACCTGACTGGTTCGTGGCCCTCTAGGGCTGGATTTGGAGACCCCTGCCTTACACCTCTGTCATTTAAGATTGTGAGTGGGCAAGGTGCAGATGTCCTAGACATCAAAAGGGTAGATAGAATGTGCCACAAGCCTCCTCAATTCTCACCACCACCAAAACGTTGTCTAATAGACAATATTTTGGTGGTGGTGAGAAGCAAAGAGGCATGTGACAAATTCTTTCTAACCTTTTTGATGTCTTGGAGATCTGCACCTTGCCCACTCACAATCTTAAATGACAGAGGTGTAAGGCAGGGGTCTCCAAATCCAGCCTTAGAGGGCCACGAACCAGTCAGGTTGGCAGGATATCTCTAATGCATATATATCTCATACATATTCATTAGGGTTATCCTGAACACCCGACTGGCCTAGGGGTTCAAGGAGGACTGGTTCAGAACCACTGGTCTAGTATATAACTGATTGATCTGTTATCAAAATGCCATCTAATAAATGTCACTCAAAAACTTTAAACCTCAGTCCTTGATTATCATTATACCCGTAGTCTGCAGATAATGCCATATGAACTTTCGATAGGAAACTGCAAACTCAGTATCTTGGTGGCTACTTTTCAAACACAGACTATTTAAAGGAACAGACCCCTTTCTCTTGATTTCAATGCCCAATCAAATGTATCCCGCAGCTCTGTCCTTAAATATAATATTTCAATTAACCAGTCTTCTCTGAACACAGTGACATAGTAAATGACAGCAGATTAAGACCAGCACAGCCCATCCAGTCTGCCTAGTAAGCTGGTTTTTTACTTTGGGATGTCAATGCCACTCCATGCAGGTAACGCTCACTCTGTGCTTTAATTTTGGGTTGTAACTACCACTCCATGCAGGTTACTCCAATTATATGCATTTTCTTTGGGTTGTAACTGCCACTTCATGCAGGTTACCCCTGCTCTGTGCCTTTTCTGAAATGTAAACATAAAGTTTTGCTTTGGGCAGGAATACTCCTCTTGCTATATATGAATCCTCTGTTTATCCTATGCCTTTTAGAATTCCATCACTGTCCTCCCCCCCTCCCCCCCCCCCCCCCCACCACCACCACCACTACCTTCAGTAAGAGCATATTTCAGCCATCCACCATCCTTTCGGTGAAAAAGCATTTCCTGATGTCCTCTAGTTTGATAGAGTCTTTGAAAACGATTTTTGTTCATGAATATCTTTCATGTATTTAAAAGGTCTGTCATATTTCTCTGGTCTCTTTCTTCTAGGGCATACATATTCAGGTCCTCAGAGTCTCTTCTCTCCTTCCATTTCCTCAGGTACAAAAACTTAGATTGCAAGCCCTCTAGGGACAGGAGAATATCTACGAAACATGAATATAACTCGCCTTGAACTTCTGAGAAAGGCATGAGCTAAATAAGAACATAAGAACTGCCATACTGGGTCAGATCAAAGGTCCATCAAGCCCAGTGACCTGTTTCCAACAGTGACCGATCCAGGTCACAAGTAACCAACATATCCCAAAAGTAGCCAGTTCCATGCTATTTATCCCCAAGGGGAAGCAGTGTTTTCTCTTGAACTACCTTAATTACTGTTTATGGAACTTTCCTCCAGCAATTTGTCCAAACCTTTTTTAAACGCAGCTACACTACTTGCTTTTACCATGTCTGTCGTCAATGAGTTTCTCCTATCTGTTTTAAATATACTACTTTGTAGCCTCATGGAGTGTACCCTAATCCTTGTATATTTTTGAAAAAGTAAATTGATTCACATTCGAGTCCACTCAGAATTTTATAGACCTCTATCATATCTCCCCTCAGCCATCACCTCTACAGGCTAACCTTTGCTACATAATCGCTAACCAGGCAGCAGCTCAATATTGCTGCTGTCCAGGTACCGAACGGTCTATGAGGCTACCCCAGATAGTCAATGCCAGGGCTGGATATGACCTTGACATTGAATATTTGGGTTTTATATTCAGTGCCAACAGCTAGCCAACGGTGCTGAATAATCGAGCCCATAATGGGTGCCGACAGAATGACAAAGGTTGGACACAAGTCACCAGGGCCTGCAGAATCACCAATCCAACTTCTCCAGCCCTTGAATTAAAGAACCATTATGCAGCCCTGGAAGTGGAGGAGGTGAAAGCATCCCTGGAAAGGGAAGAACCAGAGCTCAAGTACCCCAAAGTTGCAGAATCAGTGACCACAAGGAAGCGAAGGGTAGTAGTGGTTGGTGACTCTCTTCTGAGGGGTACTGAGGCATCCATCTGCCGACCAGACTTCATGTCCAGAGAGGTATGCTATCTGCCTGGTGCCAAAATCCAAGATGTTACGGAGAATTTGCCGAGACTCATCAAGCCCACTGACTATTACCCAATGTTGCTAATCTATGTCGGATCAAATAATACTGCCAGGTATCCCTCTAAGCATATCAAAAGTGACTTCATGGCTCTGGGACAGAGGGTGAAACAGGTGCACAGGTGGTGTTCTCTTCAATCCACCCTGTTGAGGGTAAAGGCCAAGGCAGAGAGGCTCACTTCCTGAAGATGAATGCATGGTTGCCTGGATGGTGTCATCGAGAGTGTTTTGCTTTCCTAGACCATGGAATGCTGTTTCAAGGGTTGCAGAGCAGAGATGGCATCCATCTGTCCAAGAAATGTCAACGCGTCTTCAGTAGTAGACTGTCTAATCTACTGAAGAGGGCTTTAAACTAGATTCATTGGGGATGGGTGAGGAAAGTCCCCAGGTAAGTGAAAACCCCCAGGTAAGTGATACATTAAATACCTTTATGGAAATGGGTAACAGGGGTAACATATGGAAAGCAGTGTGTATAAATGCTCGTAGCATGGGAAATAAGATCCCTGATGTTGAAGCTTTGGTGGGAGTGGCCGATTTGGATTTAGTGGCAGTTATAGACACATGCTTTACAGAAAACCATGACTAGGATGTAACTATACCTGGCTATACTTTATTCAGAAAGGACAGGGTAGGAATAAGGGGAGGAGGAGGAGTGGCACTATATGTAAAAAATACTATTAAAGCTCTGGAACTATAGAGATTAAAGGGAGAGAGGAGGTATTGTGGGTTAAACTAGAAAGAGGGAAAGAGAAATCTATTTGCATTGGCGTGATATACAGATCTCCCTCACAAAAGGAAGAGGTAGACAGAGAGTTAATTGAAGACATACTCAGCATTGCTAGGAAAGGGGAAGTGCTACTGATAGGGGATTTCAATATGCCAGATGTTGATTGGCACATTCCTGCTGCAGTATCATCTAGAAGTAAAGAGATCCTGTATTCTCTACAGGGAGAACTATTCAGGCAATTGGTAACAGACCCCACACATGAAGAGGCCATACTAGACTCGGTGCTTACCAATGGTGAAAGTGTTTCCGATGTTATAGTGGGAGATCATTTTGCATCCAGTGATCAACAGATGGTGTGGTTCAGCATTAGGACTAGGGCTGTTAGAATCCATTCAAAAGTGAGGGTCTTAGACTTTAGGAAGACTAACTTTGCCAAGATGGGCCAATACTTCAGGGAGTCGTTAGCGGGATGGGAACTACTGGGGAATGTAGAAAAACAGTGGGCAAAACTGAAAGGGGATATTTTAAGGGCAACCAACCTTTTTGTTAAAATGGTAAATAAAGGTAAAAGGAAAAGGAGACCACTATGGCTTTCAAAAGAAGTAGCTCAAAAGGTGAAGAAAAAGAGGGAGGCCTTCATGAAATACAAGAGATCACAGAGAGAGGAAGACAGGCATCTATATTTGGAAAAACTTAGAGAAGCTAGCAGAGTAGTCAGGAAAGCAAAGATTCAAAAAGAGGAGGAAATAACCAATGCAATAAAATGGAGGGATAATACATGTTTCAGATATGTTAGTAAGAAGAGGAATGGCAAAAGTGGTATTATCAGACTCAAGGGTGAAGGTGAGGAATATGTAGAGGCTGATGAGGATAAAGCAGAATTGTTTAACAAATATTTCTTTTCTGTGTTCACAGATGAAGAACCCTGAACACGACCTCAGAAAACACCCACAAACAGGAACAGAAGCGAGGGACATCTTGAACAATTTTCAGAAGACTGTGTTCGTGAGAAACTAGCTCAACTTAAAGTAGACAAAGCGATGGGAGCGGATGGGATACACCCTAGAATACTGAGGGGACTTGGGGACGTTCTAGCAGCTCCACTGACTGGCTTTTTCAATGCCTCGGAGTTGGGAGTGGTGTCAAAGGACTGGAGAGAGGCTCATGTGGTGCCTTTACACAAAAGCGGAAGTAAGGATGAGGTTGAAAACTACAGGCCAGTTAGTTTAACTTCGGTGGTAAGTAAATTATTGGAAACGCTGCTGAAAGAGAAAATAGTGAGATTTCTGGAGTCCAGTGGATTACAGGATCTGAGGCAGCATGGATTCACCAGAAGCAGGTCTTGTCAGACAAATCTGATTGATTTCTTTGACTGGGTGACCAGGGAGTTGGACCGAGGGAGAGCCCTAGATGTGGTATATTTAGATTTCAGTAAAGCCTTTGACACTGTTCCTCACAGGCGACTTATAAACAAACTGAGCACACTAGGGATGGACCCTAAAGATACTGCTTGGGTTAGAAATTGGTTGAGTGGGAGACGACAAAGAGTACAGGTAAATGAAGCTCACTCTGAGGAGAAGGATGTTCCCAGTGGTGTGCCCCAAGGATCTGTCCTTGGTCCGATTCTTTTTATTGCTTTGTTAGTGATATAGCGGAAGGGCTGTCGGGTAAGGTTGCCTCTTTGCGGATGATACCAAAATCTGCAATAGAGTAGACACCCAGGAAGTTGTAGATAACATGAGGAGGGATCTAGCTAAGCTTGAAGAATGGTCTAGAATTTGGCAGCTGGGATTTAATGCTAAAAAATGTAAGGTCATGCATTTGGACTGCAGCAATCCAAGGGAGCAATATAGTATAGGGGGTGAAGTACTTTTGTCCACTAAAGAAGAGCGGGACCTAGGTGTGGTTGTGTCTGATGATCTTAAAGTAGCTAAACAGGTAGAAAAGGTGACGACAAAATCCAGAAGGATGCTTGGGTGCATAGAGGAATGGCTAGCAGAAAAAAGGAGGTGATAGTGCCTCTGTATAAGTCTTTAGTGCGACCTCATTTGGAGTATAGTGTACAATTCTGGATACCGCACCTTCAAAAGTATATAAACAGGATGGAGTCAGTACAGAGGGTGGCTACTAAAATGATTAGTGGTCTTCATTCTAAAGCATATGAGGACAGACTTAAGGATCTTAATATGTACACCTTAGAGGAAAGGCGGGATAGAGGTGATATGATTGAGATGTTTAAATACCTCTGTGGCATAAACGTACAGGGGGAGAAGCTCTTTCAATTGAAAGCAAGTTCTGCTACGAGGGGAAATGGGATGAGGGTGAAGGGGGATAGATTCAGGAGTGATATGCGGAAATATTTCTTTACGGAAAGAGTGGTGGATCCGTGGAATAGTCTCCCAGTGGAGGTGGTAGAGATGAGGACAGTAACTGAATTCAGAAAAGCATGGGACAAACACAGAGGATCTCTAAAGGAAAAAAGGGGACTGTTGTAGTTGTTGATATGGAAGGACAGACTAGATAGGCCATGTGGTCTTTTTCTGTCGTCATATTTCTATGTTTCTATGTTCCTATAATTTCTCATGGTCTTTGCTTCTAGTTTTATCAAGGGGCATATTTTGTTCCTAGGTGGCAATGGGTCCAAGTGTGATGAGTGGTATAATATTTATTTATTTAGCTGTATTTATATCCTGCTTTTCACTGGGTCAAAGCAGTCAATTTGGGGATACATTTAACATGAGGGGATATGAGACACATATGCTAATACTTACAGGGAACATGGGCAATGGAGGGTTAAGTGGCTTGCCCAAGACCACAAGGAGTGCCTATAGGACTAGAAATCCCAGTCCCTCCAGCCTGAGATTGCTGTCCCCGGGTGGGACTTGAACTCCCGGCCCTCTGCCCTGAAGTACTTTGTCCTAACCACTAGACCACTCCTCCTTTCTTTAAATAATAGGCCAATGAGGCAATCATAAGGCCTGTGCAGAGGAAACTTTTCGGCCTCCTTTTTGTAGGAGCTATCTGCAAATTCCGCATGTGGAAGTGATAGGGCTTCTAGTAGTATAGTGACTGTTTTATGTAGCCAGGTGATACAAGTTTGATAGCATGCCATGCTCCAAGCAGGAATGGCTCCCATTTCCCAGTCCACGATGGGATTATGCATGCATATCCAAGGGAGCCCTAAAATGACCAGAAATGATGGGCATAACATGAGGTAGGTCGCAGCTTCAGGAGCCCACTATAATTTCCATGTCAGGGATGTTCTGCTGCCCACAGCTGTATGTGCGTATTTACATTCAATTGTATTATTTACAGCCTGCAAGCTAATGCAAGCAACTTCCTGCTATAGTCTTGTAACCTTGCAAGTGTTACATGTGACACATTTTCTCCAGATCCCTGAAGACCTGCTTAAGTCATACCTCAGCCCAAGCTGCAACCTTTGACCTTCTGTCAGAGGTAGAGCTCCCTAGCCTTTTGAGTATTCTTTTCTCCTTCTTATTGGACAGAAATCTTTGGAGCACAGCAGGCAGAGCTCCATTGCCTCTCTCGCCTTCCATCCCCTGCAATATCAGCAAATTTAGCAGCCTATTCTATCAGCAGTTGTGAAGTGAAGTAGTTGACACAGAAAGACTTATCCTGAATATTGAACTAGCAGCTGTGTCGCCTCTGCCATTTCAACTATCACAGTAAGTGCCTTGAATTGCTTATTGTTAGAAACTGAGAGACTGAGCCTTCTCCTTGGATGCTGAATTGGTTTAAATAGCCATTGATGAATGCACTGATGTATGCATTTTACAGAACAGCCAAATAAAAGATAATCTGCAGGGATCAAAGCAAAAGCATAATTGAAAAGATATTATCCTCAGATAAATAGAGAGACAATCTGCATATCAAAGTATTCTTCACAGGAAACCCAAGCTAGTAAAGGTAAATGTTTCAGAAAGCAGTGAACATAACCTAAAAACTGCCATACTGGGTCAGATCAAAGATCCATGAAGCCCAGTAGCCTATTTCCAACAGTGGCCAATCCAGGTCACAAGTATCTGGCATATTCCAAAAGTACTAACAGTATAAAATCTACCTTAGGTACCACATGTACACCAGAAATCTGTCTTTGAAATATAGTCTGTTTGACAGGAGACTTAGGCTGGCATGCTGAGACATGAATAGTGGGGTTGGACATCAGACCTGGATGTCCAATTCCTGCTATTCGGTGGGACCCAATTCTTTGTCCTGAGCTCCCTGCACATATGAGACCGCTATGTGGGGAGCTCTGGATGGGGGTGGGAGGGAGCAGTGACAAGGAGGACAGTGGGTGGAGCGGAGGCGGCCTTACGACCCTAGACATACAGTGCCAATCCAGGCTCTGTACATCTGCGGTGCAAATATGGACATGGATCGGAGCATGCAGGGCAACACAAGGCACAGGACAGCAGGAGGTAAGTCTCTGCCACCCGATCCCGGCCCCGGCTGCCCCGCAGGCAGTGGGGAAAGAAGAACAGGATGGTGACGGCCCTTCCACCGTTCATGCATGGCATCCTGGTGCCATGGTGACAGGACGCCAGGGCACCGGGGCTCCAGCAGGAGCATGGGGAGGGCTAGCTGGGGTGGGGGATGGATGTCCAGAGAGTTGGGAATCGGGGCACAAGCCACCCGTCTAGAGCCTGATTCTGCACCCGCAGGAGCATCTGGCTCCTGCGAGTGCAGAATCAGTTTCTAAGCCGGCCCATCAGTTTTTGGAAATCTGGACGGGCTCCTTTCTGCATTGGGCTCCACGTCAAAGTATTTCATCAATAAATTTTAAATTATAAATGCTATTATTCAATATGCTCCAAGGATCCAATTACCCTAATTAATTTTTGTTAATATATATAATCCCTTTATACTATGGGGAAAAAGGAGAAAGGAAGCCTTTTATGGATTTCATAGCCAGTCTTGAGTTTAAATGGCTGCTTTCCGATGTCGCTGTCCAACTTTAGACGTTGCTACAGTAGAGTGTGTTTCTGTGCAGACTGGGTTAAGACCCTTTGCTTTACTACATGCAAGTTTCTTGGGTAAGTTCTAGTACATCTTGTATTCATATTGCCCTTTATTTTTATGGCTGAGAGCCAGTTTTGAGTGCAGCTGGCATTTTCTTCCATTTCGCACCGCTGAGTCTATATACTTCTCTAGCTTTTACTTGTTAGTCAGCTCTGCCATTTTGTTCCAAGGTTAATACAAGCTGTTTGCAAGACAATGTTTTTGGATTTCCAAAGAAACGCTTATTTTTACTTAACTTGTGAATACTTTTTTGCTACCATGTTGTCTAGTTTTGCTCTTAAGCACCCTAATAGTGCTTTTATACTGTTTGTAACAGTCATGAACACAACCAAATAAGTCTTTTATTATCCTCTTCCTCTCCTTCAGATAGTACTTGGTTATATCACAATGCAATTTTCACTCTCCCTCTCATTATCTGTTCTCCTGCCTGATCATTCTGCCCGACTGGGGTTCCCCAGTATTGAATAGTTTCTTACCTGCCTTAGGGGTTATTCTGAGACACGAATAGCGGGGATGGATGTCCCAACGGAATGTCCATTCCCGCTATTCGTGTGGGCAGCAGCATCTAACATACTTCCCCGCCAGTTGTTGGGGGAAATTAGTCGGCGGGGAAGAAGCGGCCCGGGGGCAGAGAGTGGGCAGGCAGTGGGCAGTCGCTGGCCATGGACGTATAGGGCTGATTCTAACGTTGACCCAGTACATCCAGGGCCAGCGAAGTGGCCAAGGAAGTTATTCCACCTCCAAGGTGGAATAACTTCCCTGGTCGTGGGTTTTTTTCACGGCCCAGGGCGCAGAAGGGGCTGGGGGGGCGAGGATTTATTTCCCGCAGCCTGACCCTGTCCTTAGGAGGTCAGATCAGGGGTAAGGCTGCGGGGAATAAACTTTAATTTCTGGCGGTTGGCATCACAGCATTTAAATGGAGCCATGGTGCCGCAGCTCCATTTAAATGCCTGACTGAGCTATCCGGGCAGTGCCTGATTACGATTCTGATCCCGTGGGGCTAGACATGCCCCACGGGATCAGAATCGCGTTCCCCTTTGTACGTCCGGCTCAGACAAGACGTACAAAGGAGCTGTACGTGCGGTACAGAATCAAGCCCTTAGTATCTAAGTCCAATTACATTATATGCACAAGGGGTTAATTGAATGACTAATTATATACATCTCATTGTGTCCTATTTATATCCCTGTTATTTGTACATTAGAATGTTCCAAATCACCTTTCTAGAATCCTCACAAAATATGTTTCTAATGCTGCTGTTACACTATAGTATTATTTTATTGTCTTTAATTTTGTCCTTTTGGAGCTTTTAATCGGTTTTCAATTAACGTTAATCTCTTTGAATGTCTTATGTTCCATTGTGACTGTTTTTAATGGCTGCCTTCTTTTATTTGTAATTTATTATTTTTTTAGTTTATAATATTTGTATTTATTTTTCTATTTATGCTTTACCTCAATTCTCTCCAAAACACGGCCAGTGTAGGGGTCTTTTAATAAAGCTGTATCGACTAAGGATGGAGATTTTTTTCGCCTCGCTCCTGTCTGCCCCATTGAGGACCCCACGTGTATATTCAGGCCTTTCTAAAATTGGCTCAGACACATCCATGTGATTTCCACATTTTCAGATGTGGAAATCATGAATAGAGCTTCTAAAATGAACTCCAATATGTAGAATGGGTATATGAACAAGAAAGGGGATCAGATAGATCAGACTTATGTGAAAAAAACAGAGGTGGTTTGTCCTTTGGATTTTACAAAGATGTCAAAAGACAAATATATTGACACAATAATGGCACATTATTCAAACTTTACATTGTTTTAAAGATAGGGACATTATGGGGTATGTTTACTAAGCAGTCTTATCGTGCGCCCGGCGATAGTGTGCAGGATGTGTGATAAGGAAGCTTATCATAGCTCAGGAAGGAGCTATAGAAAAGGTGAAGTGACTCTGAACAAGCAACCTGTCAGTTCTGGTAGAAATAAGAAAACAGAATTTTCCTATAAAAGACTACCAGTCCCAGAATGCACCAGGTTTCCAACAGCCATTAGAGGAGCTGAAGTGGGGAAACATGTGTTCAATCAGGAGGGCTATGAGGTAATCCCTAAGCACTCATCTCAAAGGGCAGGGCCTGATTCAGCACAGCTGCGCTGTGTTAGGGAGGAGCACTCATCTAGGCAGAATAAGAGTAGAGTTTATTCTACAGATGACCATCTTCATGATCACCTTGGATATCCAGAGAAGGATCATCAGTTTCATCTGAAGGATCATCAGAAGTAGAAGCCAAACCGGACGGACAGAGAGGGAAAGAGACCCTTTGGAAGAAGGAAGAGAAAAGCCTTTGAGAGGTCTAGAAGAGTCCAAAGCAGTACGTATACTGGGAGGTATTCCAAGGGCCAGCATACACCATTGGACTGGGGAAAGCCAGAGGAATGGTGTTGCAGAGCTAGGAATCACCAGAGGCTACCTGTGAGGGAGACGACTGCACGTGGAAGGGACCCTAAGACCTGTGCCAGAAGGTATGTAAAGAGAGATCCAGTGTCCAGGGATCTGGATTGGAAGGCTGGACATAAGAACTGGACTACATACTGGCCAGGCTATATAGAGAGGAACTCTAGCAGCAATGGAAGCTCAGGTATGAACACTGATCTATGCCCTAGCTATAACCTTGAAAGACAGCAGGGAAACAAGTATTCTCCTGAAAATGCTCCATTGAGAGATTCATCTGTGCCAATCCATGATATTGAACCCATGCTTGTTGAACAAGGGGGAATAATAGCAGATGAGGATCCTGTTTATATGGACTGCTCTCTATCTAAACTCCGTTGGTAACTTTCTGTTATAAAGTACAGCAACCATCACAAAGAAATACAAATTTTTTCTTTAATCTATTCAAAAAAAGCTCCTGAAGCAGGTTTTGACCCACACAGTAGAAAGCAAGCCAGCTAAGGGGTTTCAGCTGGATAACTGCTAGCAATTAAGCCTTACCTAATTGCTTGTGAGCTAGGAGAGAATCTAGTCTGAATCTGTGTGGGAAGTAATCAGAAGTTAATCTGAAAAGAACAGTTTGTTTCTTGCTTTGTGGCTTTTCATTTGTTGTTTTCCTGATTTTGACTTTGTTTTTCCAAGTTAACACTGAAAGCAAGTAACCTAATTTATGTGCTACCAAGCATATCTGTGTTGGGAGAAATAACCCCATAAATAAATATCTTATTGGCTTTACCCAAGAGCACAACTAAATTATTGTCAGCAGCTGTGTCTGGTGTGAATGAACTACATTGCCCACAATACCTTGCAAATCATATAGATATATGCACTTGTCAAGACTGTGAAGATTCTCACCCAGGCAGCCGTCTGACAAATGGCGTAGTTGGCAGGATTGCTTTTGCACAAAAGGGATTTACTTGCTGAGGTTTACAACTAAAGTTCAAGTTTAAAGCTAGAAAAAAAAGATTTTCCCTCAACTGCACTTTGGAGGAGAAGAGGTTGTTCCAGGAAGCTGTCCCAGGAGGAAAAGACCCTGTGCAGAGCTGGATTCATCACTGAGACAAGGTAATAAGTACCTGGGCATGTCTAGTGGTGGATGGGAGTAAGGCACAGGGGTAATTGGAAAAAAAAAGTGTAGAAAAAAACACCTGTTTGGAAGGTGGTGCACTGTGTTTTTTTTTTCTTTGTATTTCTTGCAGGAATCAAGATGGATCCAAGGGAGATGGCTGAATGGATGGCAGCCCAATTTAGCAGGCAACAGGAGCTAGCACAGCAGGCTCAGGACACTGCTATGAAAGCCATAATGGAGCAGCAGAGGCCAGTGCTTGATCTGGTGCAAGCCCTAGTTCAGCTGCAGAGCCAAAGTGGAACAGATGCAAGACCAGCAGTAAATACTGGTACACCACATGTGGACAGTGTGGGACTCAATCAAGGGATTGGGGCATTTAGTTTTGGGAAATTAACTCCAGATGATAATGTTGATGATTTTCTAGAGTCTTTTGAAAGAGTGGCACAAGCTTTAGCATGGCCAGAGACCCAGTGGGCAGTAAGGCTGGCAGCCTCATTAACTGGAGAGGCGCTTGCAGCTTACAGAGCAATGCCAGCAGCCCAGGCTTTGAATTATAAGGATGTAAAGGCTGCTATTAGAGATCGCCTAGGGTTGTCTATTTCAGAGTATAGGCGAATGTTTAGAGCTACTACATTGAGAGTGGGTGAAACACCCAGGGCTCTGAGTCAGAGAATCAGAGGTTTAGCTGTAAAATGGTTGGAGCCTGAGCAAAAGACGGTAGAAATGTTATTAGATATTATAATGCTTGAACAATTTATGTCTGGGGTGCCTAAAGATTTGCACACTTTCCTTATACAGCAAAATTGCCAAAATCTTGGAGAGGCATCCATGCTAGCAGAGAGATTCTTGGAAGCCACGCAGGCTTGCCATAGAATGGGTGGCCCTCTGAAGATTGGTGCTGAGGCAAGATGTGCTGTATCAGAAAAGAAAATACTTAAAAATGTTTCTGAAAATGAATGTACTGTATCAAACCAGATGACACAGTGGAATAGAAAGAAATGTTTCAAGTGTGGAAAATGGGGACATTTAGAAAAGAGATGCCAGACACACACTAGCTTAGTGGGTGTGGATTTAAAACAGCCCAAAGAAGGATTTCTTTTGATGGTTGATGTGCAAGGAATTACCACAAATGCTTTGTTAGACTCTGGATAACAATACAAAAAATATATTCGGTCTTTGCGGAGTGAATTATGACTATCCAACAGTAAAAAATCACACCAATATAACAAATTTCTTTAGTGGAAAACAAATTTCATATAAACATCTAAACGGTGTAAATACTAAGGTGAATGTCGGCACCAGTGTTAGAAATTATGTTAGTAAGTGATGTTATTAATAGACCAGGGGGTTTCAGCTTCTCACTGCGCTTTAAATGCTTTTTCAAAGAGTTTGTTTGAGCATTAGCGCTTCAACCACATCAGCAACCACCCTGGAATGCAAGAAAAGTTGAATCACTTAACACCCGTACTGCCGTCACCAATTAGTGTGAGAAACTCTTGGGAAGAGATTTCGTTAACTATAACTTATTTCTTGATAAAAAAAACCCTATTATTTGTAAAAACTCTTCCGTGACCGCACGGAAGTTGGCATCGAAGATTGGTGTTTATATAGTAACAACAGAGAAACCAGGGACTATAAATTGAGCACGAACAGTGCGGTCACGGAAGAGTTTTTACAAATAATAGGGTTTTTTATCAAGAAATAAGTTATAGTTAACGAAATCTCTTCCCAAGAGTTTCTCACACTAATTGGTGACGGCAGTACGGGTGTTAAGTGATTCAACTTTTCTTGCATTCCAGGGTGGTTGCTGATGTGGTTGAAGCGCTAATGCTCAAACAAACTCTTTGAAAAAGCATTTAAAGCGCAGTGAGAAGCTGAAACCCCCTGGTCTATTAATAACATCACTTACTAACATAATTTCTAACACTGGTGCCGACATTCACCTTAGTATTTACACCGTTTAGATGTTTATATGAAATTTGTTTTCCACTAAAGAAATTTGTTATATTGGTGTGATTTTTTACTGTTTGTTAGACTCTGGGGCAGACCAGAGTATGATGTCAAAAAGGCTTTGGAAGAGGATAGAGGCCCAAGAAGGATTTGTGCCTAGAACCCCTGAAAGCCAAGTTCACATCAGATGCATTCATGGTGCTGCAACATCATATCCCACCTATAGGCTAAAGGTTAAGTGCCTGGGGGGACAAGAGGAAGTCCTGTTAGCAGTGGTGCCTAGGCTACCCTTTGCTTTGGTTCTAGGAAGAGACTGGCCAAGATTTAAGCAGGGTCTAGTGGAAGGACTAGGAAAGAAGGAGGGAGAAGGTTTAATGGTAATAGCTCCCGGGCCTTTATTTGGAAGTCCTCAGACCCCAGCTAAAAAGATGGTTAAGCCTCCAGAAGACCAAGCTACCCCAAAGTAGACATTCGTCCTAAAGTACCATAGGGTCACAGAGAAGGCCCAAGCTCCTAAGCGGGCAACCCCTCAAGCTGCTGGGTTTGACCTGTGCAGCATAGAAAATGTCACTGTACCTAGCCAAGGGAGAGCCCTGGTTGACACCGGTCTCCAAGTGGAAATACCTATTGGATGCTATGGGAGAGTAGCCCCAAGGTCCGGATTAGCCCTTAAATATTTCATTGATGTGGGTGCGGGAGTAATTGATCCCGATTACAGGGGCAATATTAAAGTTCTGTTGTTTAATTTTGGACAGAATGATTATCACGTGAAGACAGGAGACAGAATTGCCCAATTGATCTGTGAGAGGCTGGGTTTTCCACCTGTGGAGAAGGTCACATTCCTGGAGAATTCTGAACGTGGAACCAAAGCTTTGGTTCTACTGATGTCAAAGGGGTTAAAAGCCTAGCTGCCACCTGTGCCCGAGAGAGGGAGGTGAATGAAGAGGAAGATTTGGGACCCCAGGTATCTGATTGTAAAGAAAAATCAGAGCCCCAAATAGGTGAGGACCTGACAGTGGTACAACAGGAAGAAATTAGGAAATTGCTTAAAGAATTCCCAGATGTGTTGACACCCATACCTGGGGAGACACATTTGGTTGCCCATGAAATAATAACTCCACCTGGGAAATTAGTTCGTCAAAGGCCATATCGCTTGCCTGAAGCCAAGAGACAGGAAGTAGTGGCACAAGTCCAGGAGATGTTGGACATGGGAGTAATAGAGGAGTCAAAGAGTCCCTGGAATAGCCCCATAGTCCTGGTGCCGAAGCCTGATGGATCTTTAAGATTTTGTATTGACTTCCGGCAGGTAAACGCCATATCAGTTTTTGATGCATATCCAATGCCAAGAATTGAAGAGCTGTTGGATCAGCTGGGACAGGCTCAATACTTAACCACCCTTGATATGACAAAAGGATATTGGCAAATCCCTCTCACCAGGGAGTCGAAGCCGAAGACTGCGTTCAGCACCCCCGTTGGCCTTTTCCAGTTCAAGAGGATGCCTTTCGGACTGCATGGAGCAGCGGCTACCTGCCAAAGGTTAGTGGATCAGGTACTTCGACCCCACCAAAATTATGCTTTTGCATATATGGATGATGTCATAATCCATAGTAACACCTGGGCGGAGCATCTAAAGAGGATCAGGGCAGTCTTGTGCTCCATGAAGCAAGCGGGAATCACTTTAAACCCGAAGAAGTGTGCCTTTGCAAATAGGGAGGTAAAATACCTGGGCCACCTAGTGGGAAGAGGAAAAATTAAACCTCTAATGAGTAAAGTAGATAGCATCAGGAATTTTCCTCCTCCAACAACAAAGAAACAACTAAGAAGTTTCTTAGGACTTATTGGATACTACCGCAGGTTTATACCGCAATTCGCAGAGTAAAGTGCAATTTTCACGGATATGCTGCGGAAGAATTGTCCAAACCAGCTAAAGTGGACACCTGAAGCTGAAAAAGCGTTTTCAGTCTTAAAAGGAAAATTGTGTACAGGACCGGTACTGAAAGGGGTGGACTTCAAGAAACCCTTTCTGGTTCAAACCGATGCATCGGATGTAGGGCTAGGAGCGGTTCTATCCCAGTGTCATGATGGGGAGGAGCATCCTGTGATGTACCTGAGCAGGAAGTTGTCACCGGCTGAACAAAAGTATTCCACAATAGAAAAAGAATGTTTAGCTATCAAGTGGTCAGTGGAGGCGTTAAGGTTTTACCTTACAGGGAGAAAGTTTCAGTTGGTCACGGACCATGCCCCACTTAAGTGGTTGCAGCAAATGAAGAACCACAATGCCAGGTTGACACGCTGGTACATGGCCTTACAGGCATTTGATTTTCAAGTTGAACATCGTGCTGGGAAGTTACACAAGAATGCGGATGCCCTTTCCCGTATTACGGACTGTAGAGAAGAAGTTTCACCAGTTACACCAGTCCGTAATAACTTAAGCAGTGGGGTATGTGATAAGGAAGCTTATCATAGCTCAGGAAGGAGCTATAGAAAAGGTGAAGTGACTCTGAACAAGCAACCTGTCAGTTCTGGTAGAAATAAGAAAACAGAATTTTCCCATAAAAGACTACCAGTCCCAGAATGCACCAGGTTTCCAACAGCCATTAGAGGAGCTGAAGTGGGGAAACGTGTGTTCAATCAGGAGGGCTATGAGGTAATCCCTAAGCACTCATCTCAAAGGGCAGGGCCTGATTCAGCACAGCTGCGCTGTGTTAGGGAGGAGCACTCATCTAGGCAGAATAAGAGTAGAGTTTATTCTACAGATGACCATCTTCATGATCACCTTGGATATCCAGAGAAGGATCATCAGTTTCATCTGAAGGATCATCAGAAGCAGAAGCCAAACCGGACGGACAGAGAGGGAAAGAGACCCTTTGGAAGAAGGAAGAGAAAAGCCTTTGAGAGGTCTAGAAGAGTCCAAAGCAGTACGTATACTGGGAGGTATTCCAAGGGCCAGCATACACCATTGGACTGGGGAAAGCCAGAGGAATGGTGCTGCAGAGCTAGGAATCACCAGAGGCTACCTGTGAGGGAGACGACTGCATGTGGAAGGGACCCTAAGACCTGTGCCAGAAGGTATGTGAAGAGAGATCCAGTGTCCAGGGATCTGGATTGGAAGGCTGGACATAAGAACTGGACTACATACTGGCCAGGCTATATAGAGAGGAACTCTAGCAGCAATGGAAGCTCAGGTATGAACACTGATCTATGCCCTAGCTATAACCTTGAAAGACAGCAGGGAAACAAGTATTCTCCTGAAAATGCTCCATTGAGAGATTCATCTGTGCCAATCCATGATATTGAACCCATGCTTGTTGAACAAGGGGGAATAATAGCAGATGAGGATCCTGTTTATATGGACTGCTCTCTTTCTAAACTCCGTTGGTAACTTTCTGTTATAAAGTACAGCAACCATCACAAAGAAATACAAATTTGTTCTTTAATCTATTCAAAAAAAGCTCCTGAAGCAGGTTTTGACCCACACAGTAGAAAGCAAGCCAGCTAAGGGGTTTCAGCTGGATAACTGCTAGCAATTAAGCCTTACCTAATTGCTTGTGAGCTAGGAGAGAATCTAGTCTGAATCTGTGTGGGAAGTAATCAGAAGTTAATCTGAAAAGAACAGTTTGTTTCTTGCTTTGTGGCTTTTCATTTGTTGTTTTCCTGATTTTAACTTTGTTTTTCCAAGTTAACACTGAAAGCAAGTAACCTAATTTATGTGCTACCAAGCATATCTGTGTTGGGAGAAATAACCCCATAAATAAATATCTTATTGGCTTTACCCAAGAGCACAACTAAATTATTGTCAGCAGCTGTGTCTGGTGTGAATGAACTACATTGCCCACAATACCTTGCAAATCATATAGATATATGCACTTGTCAAGACTGTGAAGATTCTCACCCAGGCAGCCGTCTGACAGATGACATATAAGGTAGTGGGCATTCCGGTCTTAAAGTAGCATTTAGGGTTATTGTGCGATAGAGGGAGCCATGGCACGTTAATGTGCGTTAGCCTTAATTAGGCATGCTGACCTACGACCACAGCAACAGAGGTGTAGCACATCTGTTAATACATTGACGGATGAAACAGGGGTCATGCGTTTGATCCCCCAGTGGGCTTGATGAGTAAGGCTGTCTGAGGCATTACCCTTTACTTTAAATCAGTGCTGTCAGAGGCATTTTCTTTTTTAATTTAAATTAGTGCTGCCAGCAAACACACCCTCACAGTGCCGTGACCTAAGGTGCCGCATAAGGCGCCCTATAAGGTACTCCAGAGGGCACTTTATAAAGTGCACTGTCTACCAAGGCACCTTATAATGTTCCCTATAGGGCGCCATATAAGGCGCCTTATAGAGCGCTTTATAGGGCATCTTATGAGGCACCTTAAGGTTACAGCACTGTGAGGGTGTTTTTGCTGGCAGCACTAATTTAAATTAAAAAAAGAAAATGCCTCAGACAGCCCTATCAAACAACCCCACTGTGGGATCAAACCCATGACCTCTGGCTCCACAGACAGTGAAGCAACCAGTGGGCTACAGCTACTAGCAAACCCCTGGCTGGCTACAGAAGGACTGCAGGTCACCATACAAACTGTCTGCTGTGGTTACCAAGATAGGGTTAACCCACCCATACCCATGATGCACTGCACTTGCAGATCAGCAGTCTACAGATGATCACAAGATGGAGTATGCACCCCCACAGCACCTTATTTATTTATTTACATTCTCTTATATACCGTGCTATTCTGCATCAGTGCGGTTTACAATGAACAAACTGAAATTACATTGAACAGGGCATTATAACTTGGAGATAACTATTTACAGGGAACATGGGCTATGGAGGTTTAAGTGGCTTGCCCAAGACCACAAGGAGCACCTGTGGGACTAGAAACCCCAGTCCTTCTGGCCCAAGGTTGCTGTCCTTTAGTGGGATTTGAACCCCCGACCTTCCGGCCTGAAGTACCTTGCCCCAACCACTAGGCCACTCCTCCACTCCTCTGCTCTTGGCCTGGTAGGGGGAACTGATCGTATGCACCCCCACAGCACCTCAGTCTGGTAGGGAGTACTGACCGTGTGTGTTACTAGCACAGAGTAGCTACAGACCGGCACATTGTGCGGGTACTGTGCTCACCCTGAGGGTGAGGTGGGGTGCCCAGCACCAGGTCCACAGCACCTTTCATGGTTGAAATAGACTATGCTGCAGGTCCCCATCAGTGCTAGTGTATGTGATAGGTAGTTCCTGCAGACATACCTAGGATACATCTGTATTTCTCGGTCATGTCTAGCCCTTATGGGCTATGATGCACCCAGAATAGTGCATATTCTGTGTTGGTGCCATGGTTACATGATATAGGTGAAGGGGGGGGGGGGTGTTTGGAACCATAGGCGGATTATGTACCACCACCCAACCCATCCTCTGTGGCTCAGAGTGGGAAACAGGATCTCACACCAACAGATCCACATTCTACCTCCCTGCAATGGAGGCAGTAAAGGAGACCATCAACCCCAGTACTGCTGGGGAACAGACACCCTACAGGGCAGTCAATGCAGATCTGTACACATCCATAAGGCAAGGCAGACAGAAGGCCTGGAAATGCTCAGCTGCCCCCCACCACTATCTGACATTCTCCAGCAGCAAGCACAGTGAGTCTCCAGCCACTGCATGCAAGGTGTTCCAGCCAGACACATACTAACTGCAGACAGTCTGCTAGCTAGTCCATACTGCATGTTCCTGGAGGATATGCATGTACCCAGAACTGGGATGTCAGCATATACACCAAGCAGATAAGTCAGTGATTGGGCCCCAAAAAAGAGAACCCATAAATATCACTTGAGAGAAATACTATATAGCACTATGGGGGAACCTAGCCATGCCATGGTCACTGCTCAGTCAGGGTGAGAGTGACCTCCCAGCATGACATGCTGTGGCCACCCTGTCCGTGCAGGTGGTGGCCGGGCACTACAATGTCCCAGCCATTGCCCTATGCTCTGTGCAGATGCATCCTGCCCAAGCCACCCTGTCTGGGCTATATCCACAGTACCTAGCTCCTCATTATGCACATTGGCAACTGGAAACAGTGCAAGCAGTGTGTGCTGCGTAAGGTGTTGGCAGCCACCACACACTGGATGGACAGACACACTCCCATACCTATGCCAGCATTGTGCAAATATAGAGGCTTTTGGCAGCCCTGGCCACCTCACCAGTCCTGGGCACAGTGCAGGCATGGCTATGGTACGCAATACTGTTGGGGTCACTCCCCGGGGTGGTAAACACTGTCAGACACCAGAACTGAAACACACTCCACAGACATCAGAAAGGTTGCTATGATGCAGCTCAATCAGCAAATTGTGCTTAACCTAGGAATTGCTATCTGCGATTATTCATAGCAACCTTTTGATATATGTGTAACATATTCCCAAGTTTAGGGTGGCATTGCTAAGGTATCCAAGTGCTAGTATTGGGAGATGCTGCTGCACGCAGGGCCCAACATCCTGCCTCTCCATGAGGCTGTGGATATTGGAGCCTGTGGGTGCGGGTGTTTCTGCCCCTGTTCGCTGCTGCTCTGGGGCAGAGGTTCCCAACTCCGGTCCTGGTGGGCCACACACTGTTCGGTTTTCATGCTATCCCTAAGGAATATGCATGTGATACATTTGCATACCATGGGGGCGGCGCATAGATATGCAGCACAGGCATCTTTATTAGAGACAGCATGACACCTGAATGATTTTTGGCTCTCCAGGACTGCATTTGGGAAACTCTGCTCTAGGTATTGCACATGTCTATGGTGTCTGTGCACTGTAGGGTAAAATATAGGCTTTTGAGGCATGTTTATGTTATCTGCAAAAAAGGTTCCCTCTTTATTACCATGGTTTAGTAGTGGGTAAAATATGGGGACTGGGTTGGAAGGAACCACAGATGGGACTTGAAACTGTGACCTTCTGCTCCTGAACACACTGGCTGTGTGTACTGCACCACTGTGTTGCCACAGAGACAGTGCATTCCCTGGGGATACCATGACTGTTCATCAGACAGGGCTTGTCTGTTGCAGTGCATGGCACCCACCTACACAGGGCTAGGCCATGGTCTGCTGTAGGCAGCTGCCACTGCCCTCTCCACCACCAGTACCCCTCTGCCACCATGCTGACATGCCCTTCTGCTGGTGGTGCGCAGTCTCAGGCCATACAGTGTGCCAGTAGGTGGCTGCCTATGGTGTGGGTTCTGGGGTAGGGGTGCCTGCATAGATGTCCACGCTTCCCCCCAGCACCGCATGCCAATGTTCTGTGCCCTTGGGGGGGTGCCAACTCCCTGCAGTGGACCTAGGCCATGCCCTGCATCAGTACATGGTGTGCAGTGCAACATACAAAGTCTGGCTGAGGAAAAGTACAGGTAGCCCCAGGGACTATTGTGCATCTGTGGCAACAGTGTGGTGCAGTACACCCAGCCAGTGTGTCCAGAAGCAGAGGGTCACAGGTTCAAGCCCCACCTGTGGTTCCTGCAGAGCATGTCCCTATGTTTTACCCTACAATGCAGATACAACAGCAACATGTGCAAAGCCCAAAGCAGCGGCAAACAGGGGTACAAACACCCACCTACACAGGCTCCACAATCCAAAGATGCATGGAGAGTCAGGCTGTTGGCCCCAGCATTGAGCTGAAGTTATCACCAGAGCACTACTTCCTACCCCCTGCACAGTTTAGCAATGTCAGCACTGTGTTCAGGACCAGTATGGCGGGCAGGGCTGCCAACCACCCCTATCTTTGTACAATGCTGCAATAGGAGTGAGCATGTGTGTATGTCTATTGTCACCGCCCCTCTCTCCCAGAGGCCTCAGCGTGGGTAAAGCGAGTGGGGTGATGTGTTCCTTAAGCTTGTGAACTTGAATTTGAGGCTTTGCAAAGCCTCCTGGGAATTGTAGTTCCGTGGCTTAAAGAAAAATACAGTCAAACCTCGGTTTTCATTTGCCCCGGTTTTCATACGCTTCGGTTTTCAACGTCTTTTCTGACTGAGATTTTGTCCCGGTTTTCATGCATTGCTTCGGTTTTCAACGTCTTTTGACTGAGATTTTGTCCCGGTAGCAGGGAAGAAAAGCTGTCAACGTAAGCAGGAGATGTTGCATGAATGTGGGAGGCAGTTCTTTCTCTTGCAGGGTACGTCTGAAGCTATATCATTAAGATTTTCTGCCATTCTGAAGCATTGAGCAGATAATGTAAAGGTATTTTAATGGACTGAATTAAATGTGATTCCGAAGAGAGCTGGGCACAGCAGCTTGTCAGGGGTGGCTAAGGCCAGATGTTAACATACTGTACTGTACAGTACTGTACTTAGCTTGCTTTCAGTGATGTTAAATGTTCATTTATCCATTTCATTAGTCATTTATATTTATTTCTCATTGTTTTCTGTATGTAAAAATATAGTTATTCTCTATAAAATGTATTTTTGTGAATATTTTTGGGTGTCTGGAACGGATTAATTGGATTTACATTATTTCTTATGGGAAATATTGCTTCAGTTTTCATACGTTTCGGTTTTAGTCAGACTTTTTCGAACGGATTAATCATGAAAACCGAGGTTTGACTGTAGTTGTGTACACGAATGGTAAGGTTTCAAAATGGATTTATTCCCTTCCCAGGGTTGGAATTTTAACCTTTAGAACATCACAACAGAAAAGTCCATACTTCTGGTATAAGGTAACAAAGGAACCAAACAACTTAGGCAATGCTTATCTTCAGCTTAACAGAAAAATGAAATACAAAACCAGTTTTCCTCCAAACTTGCTTTTGGACTGTTTTTTCTCCTGCAGCAGTGGTTATAGCAAGACTAGCACAAGGATTGTATATTATCTGATACCGTGTACGTACAGTCCATATAGGTTTCAGTGTCTGAAGTTGGATAAAATTCACATTGCATTTCATGCACGTTATCCTCAACTTCCTCCGGGGAGAACTCTGCCCTTTGCTCATTCACAGTGTTCCCATCCCCCAACAGCTTAGCTGAACTCAGGTGTTTTGCATAAAGCTCTCGGTCAGCTCTCTCACACAACTCTTGATACGTACAAGGGCTATTATCAAACTCCTCTGCAAAGCTATCTGGAAATATTCTTCTGTCTTCCAGCCACTGCTTATCCAGGGACCTTTCTTGGCTATAATATGGCTCCCTGTAAAACTCTTTCCTTTTAGTTTGCCTAGGGTTTCTTACAGGCAAAAACTCCTCTTCAGAACAACAAGTTTCCCTTCCACTATATTTAGTGTTAGAGGACTGAGACTGTCTTCTCAGGGGATTTAAAAGGTATTGCTTGCCTTTAGGAGAGTGGAGTTCCTCTGTGCTTTGCCCAGCCGTGTATTGCTTCCTCCGGCGTGGAATTGCCTGCTTCCTGGAGTCAGCGTGGCTTTCACAGCTCCCTTCTCTAGATGAGCCTTCCCAGGTAAGATAGGGTTTTTCCTCCCTTCTCTTATCCTGTCTTTCACCTTTTTCCCCTTTCTCATGCCATTCAATCCTTTCCATCCTCTCAGACCTTGTTCTGTCTGTCGTGGTTCTTGCTCTCCTGGTTCCTGCCCCAGTTCTCTCCTCTCCCCTAACTAGAGGATTTTTAACTGTGCTGCTTTTCCCGGTGGCTGAAACTCCGCTCCCCATCAGCTGTTTCTCTTTTGCTAATGAGCCATGTGTTAGCTCTTGGCTCGGGCGTTCCCTAGCACTGAGTGACCTCATTTGTTTGGGGTTTCTATGCCAACCCTTCTCTCTGTTTTGCTCTGAGCTGTCAAACATGCCTTCATTCTGATATGAAGTCCCTGTTTCCATGGGCTCTGACTCTTGTTCCTTATGACACTATCCATTGTTCTGTGGTTGCCCACCGCACTGGGCCCAAAATGTCCCACTGTTACCAGCGTTAGCCTGAATAGGTGCATAATGAGGAGCAAGGTATTTGGGGTATGGCCCGGACAGGGCAGATTGGCCAGGATGCATCTTCACAGGGTGTGGGGCAATGGCTGGGACACTGTAGTGCCTGACCACCACCTGCATGGACAGGGTGGCCACAGCATGGCATGCTGGGAGGGCACTCACTCTGACCGAGCATTGACCATGGCAGGTCTAGGTTCCCACATAGCGCTCTACACTATCTGCCTTCAGTGATATATTTGTGTTCCCCAGTCCTGAGTTGCCTACCGCGAATGACATTGCCACAGTTTAGTAAACATACCCCTATGTCTCAGTGACAGTTAACACAGCCGAAATGCAGCTTTCAGGCTATTTTCTACAATAGCTGCATTTTGGATGGTAGAGGATGAGGGAGGAGGAAGGTGGAAGGTGGGAGGTGGGAGGTGGGATGGGGAAAAGCTGTGGCAAAAAAAGGCAGCCATTGTGTGAACTTGCATGATGTCTGCCTAAATTGCTGCAATCATGGCTGTGGATGCCGATACCTCTTCAGGTAGCATTATCTGCAGCCGCTTCAGGGCTGTTGCCAATCAGCCGCGGCAAAATGCCTTCAATCCCTGTGGATCCCTTCAGGCCCTCCCTTTCTAAAAGCGGCCAGATGAGAGGCATCCCCCCCTTCAAGCACCCCCTCCCCCAGACAGCTCCCAACCCTTAAGGGAAACTGTCAGGGACATCTTGGGGCCACTTCCCCTAAAGTACAAGAGCCCTGATAGCCACTCGGATCCCTCCCTCCTATCCAAACTGAAATCTCCTGGCTAGCCAGTCAAGCAGCCCCCACTCCCCTAACCCCTCCAGCCCTTACCTTAAGGATGCCTGGTAGGTCAGAGGGAAGGAGGCAAGAGCAGTCCCCCTTTCTCCTGCCCTTGTCTCTGGTGCCATACAAAATGCCCCCCTAGCAATAAGATGTCCATGTCTTCCTATAACACTATACTCTCCTCTGCTCTGGATGCCCTGTGAGGCATACTATATCTCAATCCTGGCTGTCCTCAACAACCCGCTACCTACATTCCTGTGCCCACTCAGCCAAGGACCTTTGGCTTAAATCCCCTACCCTTGATGACTTCCTACATTTCAAAGTCATGTTAACCTCTTTCCAGTCAGCCTTAGCACTCACTAAATAAGAGTACTATGTCCATCTGATTAACTCTCTTGCCTCTGACCCTTGACACCTCTTTGCTATGCTCAACTCTCCTCAAAACGCCTCTTCCCCCAACCTCTCCTTTACTTTCTGACCAGATTAGTCTTGAATTCTCCACAGTGTCATCTCCACCCCACCTTCCCCCATTTCAATTCCAAATCCTTCCCTCAAATTCCGTCACCCTTTCTTCCTTTTCTAAAATCACTGAGAAGGAAACTGCAAATCATCTATCTTCCTCCAAACTCACTACCTCCTTTGGATGTGGTAAAAAGGAGCATCCACCTTAAAAGAAAAAACAAAAGTACTGAAGGCTTTTTCTGAAAAGTATGAACAAGCTTCTCTCAAAGTCATTTTGATTTACTGCCCACCTATGTGTGTTATAAACTCTAGCTTGAGGATAAACTTGAAGGAGAGCAACTCCCCACTTCTCTTCCCTTGCCAGTAAAACCTGAAGCACAGTACTCTGCCTTCAAAACAAAGGAAGTAAAAATGCTGACAATTAGCCTATGAGAACTCATTTAATAATCCAGCCTCTTCAAAAGCTACAGATGGCTCTATTTCACTCCAAAACATTGTTATTAATGCAGATGTAGGTGATGAAACAAGTATGTCATCTGGCCTAGAAAAAGACTCTGGCCAAAGCACATGAAGTGCCAAAGCCTGACCCAGCCAGAGGAAGAGCATACGATATCCAAAAAAATGTATAAGCTGACCCCCAGGCCAGGAAAATTTATGGAGAGAAAGGGAGAGACCTTACTGATCAGAGTAAAATTTGGTAGCAGACAGAGCTCAAGATGTCGCCTGTTAAAACAGTCTGGACAAACATTAACTACCATATACAGCAGCTTCAGACTAGTTATAAATGTTATTGGCTCTAGTCAGAAAAAAATCTCAACTTTCTAACAAAATATAACACAGAGGAAAGCTTGGAGGCAAAAGACCTTCAAGAAGGACTAGACCAGGAATGCCAGAAATGCTAGTGGCAGAGAATAGAGAAGAACTCCTAAAGGAAGTTAAATCATAGGACTTCAGTTCTTCCAGGCAAAAGTCCAAATCTTCAGGGTTTCTAAAGTCAGCATACTCAAACCAGTCCATAACCAATGCTAGAGTGTGTGCTGAGGCAGAAGCTGCAAAAGCACACATCTGATTCCATAAACAAGAGGCCACGTTAAAGCTAGAGAGGGCCAGAATGGATGTTAATTTGAAAATGTGCCATCAGAAAAAGAAAGCTGCTGTAGTTGAAGCCAAAGTCAAGATCCTTGAAGCAGCTGTAGAAAAGGCAGATGGGGAAAACCAGATTAGCCCAATTGCCTCAGAAGATCCTGCCCAGTGCACTAAAGATTATGTTCTAGCCCATGTCCAGGGCATACCAGTGTACACATGTTGTTATCTGACCCATAAGAGGGCCCAGATACTGATGAAATACAGTCATCCTCTCCAGTAGACACCAGGCCTGAGAGAAGTCAGCTAATGCACCCTATGCCATCTGTATTGAGTGCCAACAGTGATCCACATGCTTGCATGCATACTGATGCACTACAGTCAGCACTTGTTTCAGGTACACACACTTCATCTCACTCTCACAATCCAATGCTCTACAGAGACTGAGCATACAAAATATCTGGGAAATTGCCATTAGCAAGGACATCAAACTCATATTCCTTGCTTAAATCAAGAGCACCAGAACCTCACCCTATGCTGTCATTTAAGAATGGCAAAGAGGGCATTGAGCAGCATTTGCACACCTCACTACAGCATCCCACAAATGTCTGACATTCAAGCTGAGGCATTGGACAGTGTAAGGAATCCTGTATCCTCATACAAAACAAAAGTGTCACCTACAGCACCTACACCTTCTAACCACTAACATGATAGAAGATCTTGACAAACAGCGCCCTTTGCACAAAACTCACCCTCTGAAGAAATGTCATGGGTTTGGAGAGAAACCCCTAATAAAATGCAAACCCCCCCAAAATCTGCTATAAATGCGGTAATTAATCAAACCATCAGACAAAACTGCAAAGCAGCCTTCAAGTGTACAGAGTGTGGCAGTATACCTAGGGCCCGATAGTTAGTGCTGCTGAATATCCCTGATTATCTTAGCATTGGGGCATGTTGTGGGTGTTCTGAAGAAGAGCAGAGGTGGCAACAGTCCCTAACCGGGTAGTGGCAATATTGCACCGCTATCTGGTTAGTGACCTGCGGGTAAAACTAGGTGAAGCAAAAGCTGGCTACCTGGTTAGCTTCTGCATCTATGGGGCATGTACAGCGATCCTGGATATTCAATGCCAGGGCGGGATATGACCCCGGTATTGAATATCCAGGGTTAGAGGTCAGCAGGGACAGCTATGCACTGTAGTGGTGCATAGCCAACTCAATTCAATCAGGCCCTTAATGACTACCAACATTCCAATGCCCTACACCCAGTTCCTCAAAAGCCTCAACCCATGTGTTGAGTCATAGCAGGGAGAATAATGAAGCAAAATTGTATGTACCTAAAGTTGTTCCAGATGTTAAAAAAGTATGCAGAGGGAACCAGAGCAGAAAGTCCTGTGCTAAAATTTGCCTAACCAAAGGGATACCTGAAAGGACAGTAAGGATGTATATATGCCATCATGGATAACCAAAGTAACATGTCACTAGCAAGGTCAGCATTCTAAGGGGTATGTTTACTAAACTGCGGTAATCGTATATAACGCGCGTAATGTAACGTTAATGATCATTCACACATCATAACGCGCGTTATGACGTGCGAACGATCGTTAACATTACATTACGCGCGTTAACCGTAGTTAACGATCGTAAACTCCCGCGGCGCGCTAAAACACCGCAGAAGGTGGAGAGAGGGCGGAGCGAAGGGGGTCAATGGACGTAGAGTGGGCGGGGAGAGGCTCCCCTCACACTAACGTGATGATTTTCAGAGCTGAATTCCAACGCGAATGAAAACCTGCCGTTAAATGCACATTAAAGGGGAGAGAAACCATTTAAGTGTCAGCAATGTACAGCCCAGGCAGGGAAACAAAAAAAGTGATAAGTGTGATACATGTGCACAGAACAAAAGGGCACAGAAACACTGAAAATGACCCCAACAAACTGGAAAAAAATAATAACTGGACAGGTGCCAGAGAAGGGGATACAGAGGGCCACAGGCGGCACATGCTGTGGTGCAGCTGGGCCACAGTGCGGACTAGGGCGATGCCTAGGTGGCCCATACGAATGCTGGAACAGCAGAGGAGCAAGACAGCAACTGCTGAAGACCCAACATGGGCACAAGTGTGTTTCCCAAAGTGTCACAGGGGATAGTACCCAAGAGCAACCCCCAAGGGCAAGGAACATTGGCAGGCGGGGCAGGGAGGGAGCGTGGATGTCTATGCAGGCACCCCTACCCCAGAACCCACACCACAGGCAGCCGCCTACCTGCACACTGGATTGCCTGAAACTGCACACCACCAGCTCCACCAGCAGAAGGGCATGTCAGCATGGTGGCTGATGGATACTGGTGGTGAGCGGGCAGTGGCAGCTGGCCAGAGCAGACCGTGGCCTAGCCTTGTGTAGGTGGGTGCCATGCACTGCAACAGACAGGCCATGTCTGACCAACAGTCATGGTATCACCAGGGAATGCATCATCTCTGTGATAACATGGTGGTGCAGTGCACAAAACCACTGTATTCAGAAGCAGAAGGTCACAGATTCAAGTCCCAGCTGTGGTTTCCGCCAACCCAGTCCTCATATTTTACCCACTACTATAACGTGCTAATACAGACAGAACCTTTTTTGCAGATGATGTAAACATGCCCAAAACACCTACATTTTACCCTACAGAGCACAGACACCATAAACATGCCCATTACCTAGAGCAGAGCCTCCCAAATGCAGTCCTGGAGGGCCAAACACCCATTCTGGTTCCATGCTGCCTCTGATAAAGATGCCTGTGCTGCATTTCTATGCGCCACCCCCATGGTATGCAGATGTATCTCATGCATATTCATGAGGGACAGCATGAAAACCCGAACAGTGTTTGGCACCGCAGGACTGGAGTTGGGAACCTCTGCTGTAAAGCAGCAGCCAACAGGGGCAGACACACCCGCACCCACAGGCCCCATTATCCAAAGCCTCCTGGAGAGGCAGGACTTTGGGCTCTGCGTGCATCTCCCAATACTAGCACTTGCATACCTTAGTAATGCCACCTTAAACCTGGGAATATGGTACACATCTATCAAAAGGTTGCTATGATTACTGGCAGATAGCAATTCCTAGGTTACGTACAAGTTTTTTCTGAGTGAGCTGCAGCATAGCAACCTTTCTGATGTCTGTGGAGTATGCTACAGGTCTTGTATCTGACAGTGTTTACCAACCTTGGGAGTGACCCCTACAGTATTGCGTACCATAGCCATGCCTGCACTGTGCCCAGGACTGGTGTGGTGGCCTGGGCTGCCCAACACCTCTGTAGTTGCACAATGCTGGCATAGGTGTGGGGAGTGTGTGTCTGTCTATCCAGTGTGCAGTGGCTGCCAACACCCTCCACAGCCCACACTGCTAGCACTGTTGCCAGTATTGGCCTGCCAATGTGCATAATGAGGAGCAAGCTATCGTGGGAATAGCCTGGATATGGTGGCCTGGCCAGGCCGCATCTGCACAGGGCATAGGGCAATGGCTCGGACATTGTAGTGCCCGGTACCACCTGCATGGACAGGGTGGCCATAGCATGTCCTGCTGGGAGGTCACTCTCACCCTGACTGAGCAGTGACCATGGCATGGCTAGGTTCCCCCATAGTGCTGTATAGCATTTTTTTCATGTGATATTTATGGGCCCAATCACTGACTTATCTGCTTGGTGTGTATGCTGATATCACCGTTCTGGGTATATGCATCTCCTCCAGGACCATGCACTATGGACTAGCTGGCGGCCTGTCTGCAGCTAGTATGTGTCTTGCTGGAACACCTTGCAGGGTGCAGCGGCTGGAGGCCTACTGCTGGAGAATGTCAGATAATGGTGGGGGGCAGCTGAGCATTTCCAGACCTGCTGTCTGTCTACTATTGTGTTATGGATGTGTGCTGCTCTGCATTGCCTGCCCTGTAGGGTGTTTGATCCCTAGCAGGACTGGGGTGATGGTCCCCTCTACTGCCACCATTGCAGGGGGGTAGGAAGCGGATCTGTTGGCGGGGGATCCTGTCCCCCACCCTGAGCCCTAGAGGGTGCGTTGGGTGGTGGTATGTAATCTCCCTGTAGGTCCCAGCACCCCCATTCACTTACATCATGTGACCATGGCACCCACACAGGGTATGCACTTTTCTGGGTGCATCATAGTCCACAAGGGCTAGATGTGACATACAGATGACCACAGGCATATCCTAGGGGTGTTTGCAAGGACTACCTATCACACATTGGCACTGATGGGGACCTGCAGCATAGCCTATCTCAGCAAAACCAGGTGCTGTGAGAATGGTGCTGGGCACCATACCTCTCCCTCAGGGTGAGCACAGGACCCGCACACTGTGACGGTCTGTAGCTACTCTGTGCCACTAACACACACCGTTGGCACCCCCTACCAGGCTGAGGTGCTGTGGGGTGCATACCCCATCTTGTGATCATCTGTTCACTGCTGATTTACATGTGCTGTGCATCCTGGGTACAGATGGGTTGACCCTATCCTGGTAACTACAGCAGAATGTGGGTGTGGTGCCGTGCAGTCCTCCTGTAGCCAGCCAGGTGTTTGTTAGCAGCTCGAGCCCACTGGTTACTTCACTGCCGTGGAGCCAGAGGTCATGGGTTCAAAACCCACAGTGGGGTTCATCGATAGGGCTGTCTTAGGCATTGTCTGTTTGTACTGTATATTAGTGCTGCCAGCAGAACCACCCTCAGGGTACTGTCACCTTAGGGTGGCTCATAGGGCACCCTATAGGGCGCCTTATACGGCGCCCTATAAAGCGCCTTATAAGGTGCCTTATATGGTGCCCTATGGGGGACATTATAGGGTGCCTTGGCACTTTATAATGTGCCCTATGGAGTGCCTTCTAGGGTGCCTTATGTGGCACCTTAGGTTACACACTGTGAGGGTGTGTTTGCTGGCAGCACTATTAACGTACAACTAACCTTCCTCACAGCCCAATACTTAACCCTTTCCAGGCAAAGCCCAAAACCTTCGGGATCCGAACATCTGCCTAAATATTCCTATCAAATGGTATATAATACATGACCATGGCAGAGGATACGTCACTATTGGAACATATTGAATAAGACAGGTACAATTTTCCTGCCATATGCAAACATTACCTGGCTGCAGAATGTGGATTAAAATATTATAGTAGGCTTTCAAAGGGTTACACATGATGCCTCAGCCAGCCTTCTTCATTAGGCACACTGGGGAATCGAACCCATGACCCTTGCACCATTGGTCTGTGTAGTAACCATTGTGCTACAGCTTTGTTTCTGTATTTGGGTGTCTGCACGCCTTCTTATGCTTAACGCGCAGTAACGTGCCCTGTAATGATCGCTGCTGCGCGGCGCCTTACAACACGCGTTATTGCGCGCTATCGGTAACGATGTACCCCCTATGTCCTTTTTTGGCTTTCCTTCCACTAACACGGCTCCTAACGCGAATCACACTAACGCAGTTTAGTAAACATACCCCTATGACTTAAGAACATAAGATATGCCATACTGGGTCAGACCAAGGTCCATCAAGCCCAGTATCCTGTTTCCAACAGTGGCCAAATCAGGTCACCAGTACCTAGCAGTTCCCCAAAAAGACTACATCCTCCAGTAATGAATTCCAGAGTTTGATTACACATTGAGTGAAAAAATATTTTTTCTTATTAGTCTTAAATGGGTTACATTGTAGCTTCATTGCATGTCCCCTAGTCTTTCTACTTTTTGATGCCGTAAAGAATCAATCTACATTTACCCATTCCACTCCATTCATTAATTTATAGACTTTTATCATATCTCCCCTCAGCCATCTCTTTTCCAGGTTGAAAAGTCCTAATCTTTTAAGCCTCTCCTCATAGGGGTATCCTTCCATCCCCTTTACCATTTTGGTGGCTCTTCTCTGTACCTTTTCTAATTCTGCTATATCCTTTTTAAGATATGATGGCATTATAATATCCTTTGTTTTATTCTCCATTCTTTTTCTTATGATTCCTAGCATTTTATTTGCTTTCTTGGCCATCGGTGCACACTGGGCAGAGGGTTTCAACGTGTTATCCACGATGGCGCCTAAATCTTTTTCCTGGGTGGTGGTTCCTAATGTGGAACCTTACATCGTGTGACCATAGTTTGGGTTATTCTTTCTTAGATGCATAACTTTGCACTTGTCCACATTAAATTTCATCTGCCATTTGAACATCCAGTCTTCCAATTTATTTAGATCATCTTGCAATTTTTCACAATTCTCTTCGGTTTTAACAACTTTTAATAATTTTGTGTCACCTGCAAATTTGATTATCTCACTCATTATTCCAAATTCCAGGTCCCTTACGAATATGTTAAAAAGCAGCAGACCCAACACAGATCCCTGGGGCACTCCACTATTCACCTTTCTCCATCAGGAAAATTGGCCATTCAGCCCTATCCTCTCCTTTCTATCTTTTAACCAGTTCCTGTTCCACAATAGTACACTGCCTGCTATCACATGACTTTTTAACTTCTTCAATAGTCTTTCATGGGGGACCTTGTCAAAGGCTTTCTGAAAATTGAGATTACCATATCAACTAGCTCCCCTTTGTCTTCATGTTTATTCACACCTTCAAAAAAATATAATAGATTAGTAAGACAAGACCCTCCTTGGCTAAAGCCATGTTGACTTTCTCCCATTAAAGCATGACTATCTACGTCTTCAGCAATTTTGTTCTTTTGTTCTTTATATCTACACAACTTCAGCCTTGGAACAGGTTTTACTTTCTGTGAGAGATTTTGAGGGGTCAATTTCCTAAAAGCACATAGGCCACATCTTGCTTTTATAAACAGGGGCAACATAGCAGTGTGCAAGCCAAAGATGTTCATTTTCTTTAGTGTCCTGTACCAGTGGCAGGATTTTTAAAACTTTAGTTTTAGGGGAAATGTTGTCAATAGCGTCACCATTGCTCAATAGCATGTTGTTCAGTGATAGTGCATACTGTTGAGTGTGAATGTGCATTATTCATGCATGTAATCACTTAATAGTGCATACTTTTCACCCAGAGTACATGCAATTGCTCAGTAGTGCATATTATTGAGTGATATTGCTGTTCATATTTCCCATGCCATTTGATGTGACAACACACCCTTATTTGATAGTGAGCATTCAGTTCATTGGTTCACACTAAATTGATTTACTGTGCAATAATCAACTTCGGGGCCCTTTTACTAAAGGGAACTAAGTGGTTAGAGTGACTTATAGCATGCATTAGTCATATGCTGTGACCCATGGTAGTAAGGGGCTTGCACAGTTAGCATGATCCGATTTCCATGCGGCCTGTGCTGCATGCATTGAGGTGGTGAGTGGGTTGAGGGTGGAAAGTAGGTCTCAACACAAGAAAAACTATTGTGACCACTAGGGGCACCACAGCTCAATCACATGCTCCTATAGCGTTGATCACTTAGGGCTCAATTCTGTGACACTAATAGCGGGGATGGACGTCCCACCGGCATCTAACTTCCCCTCCAGTTGTACAGGGAAGTTAGACGGGGCGGGGAAGAGGCGGGGGCAGGGTGGTGGATGGTGAGTGTCCAGGGCCAGCGACTTGTGTGAGGAAGTTATTCCACCTCCGAGGTGGAATAACTTCCCTGGACATTTTTTTACTGCAGGTCCAGGGCGCGGATGGAGCGGGGGGGCCCCGAAGACATTCCCCGCATCCCGACCCTGGCCATAGGAGGCCGAATCATGGGTTGGGCTGTAGGGAATGAAGCTAGAAAGCCAGCGGCTAGCATTGCAGCTCTTCAATGGAGCGGTGGTGCCATGGCAATATGACAATATGGCACTGTGGCTCCATTGAAGAGCCTTGACTGAGTTAGCCAGGAAAGTCCTGTACGTGCAGGCTGGGCTGAATCACAGTTCCAGCCTGCACCTTCAGGGCTATTCGCAATTCTGATCCCGCAGGGCTAGACATGCCCGACAGGATCAGAATCACGATCCCCTCTGTACGTCCAGCTCAGACCAGACTTATAGAGGGGATCTACGTCGGGACAGAATAAGCCTTTTATTGTTTCTCCACATTACTTCACCAACGTGGAGACAAATTTCCAAACATACTCCATTTGCACTCACAAGCTTTATTACACAAGTGTAGCATAATTCAAAAAACAGCTTCAACTTAGATCAAGATAGCTCATAGCTCCCCAGATCAGCAGATAAATTCTTAAAACCAAATACTATCTCTTTATATGACCCACTTTCTCAGTGAACTTCATACGTGGCTTAAGTTCTCCAATCTTTAACCAATCGAGCACAGTAAACTAGAGATAGTTCATTCACTTCCATTCTTCCTTTCTTTCATTGGAAGCCCTTGACTTTAGTAAAGTAATTAAGCAGTTTCAGTCAGCAACCTTCACACAGTATTGCTGCACCGGGATCCATGCCAGGTTTTCCATCCAGCTCATAGCTGCACTGCATCGAAGACCCGAACACTGCTCAGCTTTCCTTACTCCTTGCTGATTTTTATCATACTGTGCAAGTCATTAGCATTCAGCTAATCTATCCTGAAGACAGAACTTCAACATTTAGCACTTATTTCAGCTAACATTCCACTGCTTTTTCCCCAAACTGAAGTTAAACATAAGGTAAGCTCACATTTCTTCCCAGTACTTTTCAGTAAAATAACGTATAGCTTTCAGGTTACCCTGCAGTAGCAGACCACTTTCAAATTCCTGGGATTCTGTTTAACATATACTATTCAGCATTCCAAATGCACATTAGTTTGCTTCATTCTGGGGCTCTATCCTACCCTTATTACTCCAAGGGGAAAAAGAATCTGCACCTCTTCTGAGGTTCAAAGGCAAGCCTTCAATCCAGTACTACACCTCTGGACACACCTGGTTTTTAGGCTCTCCTAAGCTTCCTGAGTTTCTCCTGCAGCCTCTCCCAGCTTCCACACCTGGCATCCCTAGCTGCTACTCCAGTGCTTAGCTTTTACCTTGTCTTCAGGTACCAACAACCTTGGGCTTATGGATCCATGCTCCATTTTGTTCTGGCCATGTCCTAGTCCTAGCAATTACCCCCCCCCCCCTCTCCCTCTCCCTCTCCCTCTCCCTCTCCCTGACTCAGCCAGTCATAGGGCTCTGCCTGACAGAGCTGCACTCAATGCAGTTTCCTTTGCTCCCAGGGCCTTCCTCTACCTAACCCTCACATGCCTTTTAGGCTGCCAAATGCCTGGGCTAGCTCCTTAACCTACCCTGAGGTGTAGTTTACACCTAATCACAAAAGAAGCATGGATTCTCTCAGCCATTCCCTTATCCCTATTTCTCACTAAGGCTCTCTGACACCTACTGGAACTCCCCTAACATTCGGGGCATGGAATTACACTGGTGTGCACCCTTGCATACCACACTATATATCAACCAAGAACTGTCATACTGGGTCAGACCAAAGATGAAGGTATCCATAAAACCTAGGGGCATGTTTACTAAACTGCGGTAATGTCATTCGCGTTAGGTTCCGCTTTGATGAAACAGATGCCCATATAAAGGAGTGGGCGGGGCAGCACTAAAGCTGTGTCAGATAAGGCGCGTTATAAGGCACGTAAGAAGGCACGTTAGAAGGCACGTAAGAAGGCATCCTATGAGGCTCAGAATAAGGCACGTTATAAGGCACCTTATTAGGCACAGTACAAGGCACGTGCCTTAACATGCCCTGTACTGTGCCTAATGAGGTGCCTTATAACGTGCCTTGTACTGTGCCTCATAGGATGCCTTCTAACATGCCTTCTTACGCGCCTTATAACGTGCCTTGTAACGCCCTATAAGGATTGTTGCCAACTGTGGTGAGGGTACTATGGGATGGCAGCACAGATCTGCAAAGATATGACTGTCACAGGCAAGCAAAACATCTGCCTTGGACAGGAGGGAACAACAAGGAATTGAACCCATGACCTCTGCCTCCACAGTTATCAAAGTAACCAGTGGGCTACATCTCTATAACATCAAACACACCACTGGCTGGCTACAGAAAGACTGCAGGTCACCACACACTCTCTGCTGTGGTTACCAAAATAGGGTAAACCCACCCATACCCATGATGCACTGCACATGCAGATCAGCAGCCTACATCTGATCAAAAGATGGGGTATGCACCGCTATAGCACCCCAGCCTGGTAGGGGGAATTGACCGTGTGTATTACTGGCACAGAGTAGCTACAGACAGTGACATCGTGCGGTTCCTGTGCTCACCCTGAGGGTGAAGTGGGGGGCCCAGCACCAGGTCCGCAGCACATGAACTGGCTGAGATAGGCTGTGCTGCAGGTTCCTTTCACTGCATGTGTGTGATGGGTAGTCCCTGCAGACACACCAAGGATACACCTGTATCCATCTGTATTTACCAGTTGTGTCTAGGCCTTGTGGACTATGATGCACCCAGAATAGTGCATAATTCTGGGTGGGTGCCATGGTCACATGCCATAAGTGAAGGGTGGTGTTTGGACCCCAAGCAGATTATATAGCACCACCCAACCATCCCCTGTGGGTCAGTATCTCCCACCACCAGATCCACATTCTACATCTCTGCAATGGTGGCAGTAGAGGGGAGTGAGCACCCCACAGGGAGATCAATGCATATCTGTACACATCACATTGGGTATGTAAAAAGCTCAGCTGCACACACACCCCCCCCCCCCAACTGACATTCACCAGCAGAGGGCACGGTCAGTGTTGACCCGCTGCACCCTGCAAGGTGTTCCAGCCATACCCATGCTAACTGCAGACAGTCCACAAGCCAGTACATGTTCCTGGGGGAACCGTGCACACCCAAAAATGGGATGTGAGCACACACACCAAGCAGGTACATCAGTGATTGGGCCCCAGAAAAAGGAACCCATAAATATCACATGAGAACAATACAATATAACACTATGGGGTACCCTAGCCATGCCGGGGTCACTGCACATTCAGGGTGAGAGTGACCTCCCAGCATGACATGCTGTGGCTACCCTGTCCATGCAGGTGGTAGCCAGGCACCACAATGTCCCAGCCATTGCCCCATGCCCTATGCAGATGCTACCTACCCAGGCCGCCCTGTCTTGGCCATACCCACAGTACCTTGCTCCTCATTATGCACATTGGCAGGCTAACACTGGAAACAGTGCAAGCATTGTGGGCTCAGTAAGGTGTAGGCAGCCACTTAACACTGGATAGACATATGCACACTACCACACCTATTTCAGCATTGTGCAAATATGGAGGTGGTTGGCAGCCCTGGCCGCCACACCAGTCCTTGGCGCAGTGCAGGCATTGCTATGGTACTCAATACTGTTAGGGTCACTCCCGGGGGGAGTTAAACACTGTCAGAAACAAAACCTGAAACACACTCCACAGATATCAGAAAGGTTGATATGATGGATTCCTGTCAACAAATTGTGTTCAACGTAGGATTTGTTATCTGACATTATTCATAGCAACCGTTTGATATATGTGGAACGTGTTTCCATGTTTAAGACGGCATTGCTAAGGTATGCAGGTGCTGGTATTGGTAGATGCTGCTGCGCGCAGGGCCCAACAGCTTAACTCTCCATGAGCCACTGCATAGTGAGGCCTGTGGGTGTGGGTGTTTGTACCCCTGTCGGCCGCTGCTCTAGGGCAGAGGTTCCCACCTCCGGTCCTGATGGGCCAAACACGGTTCAGGTTTTCATGCTGTCCCTAATGAATATGCATGGATACATTTGTATACAATGGGGGCGGTGCATGTAAATGCATCTCATGCATATTTATTAGGGACATCCTGATAACCTGAATGGTGTTTGGCCCTCCAGGACTGGGGTTGGGAAACTGCTCTAGGGATTGCACATGTTTATGGTGTATGTGCTCTGTAGGGTACAATATAGGCGTTTATGGTGTGTTACTTTTATCTGCAATAAAGATTCCGTCTTTATTACCACAGCTTAATAAAGGTAAAACGAGGGGACATGGTTTGCAGGAGCCACAGCTTGGACTTGAACCTGTGACCTTCTGCCCCTGAGTAAACTGGTTGTGTGTACTACACCAAGCTGTTGCCACAGAAGCAGGCTATTTCCTGGGGATAGCATTACTGTTCATCAGACAGACCTTGTCTGTTGCACTGCATGCCACCCACCTGAACAGGGCTTGGCCTTGGTGTGCTGTGGGCAGATGCCACTGCCCCCTCCACCACCAGTACTTCTCTGCCACCATGCTGACATGCCCCTATGCCGGTGGTGCTGGTGGTGCGCAGTCCCAGGCCATTCAGTGTGCCAGTAGGCGGCTGCCTATGGTATGGGGTCTGGGGTAGGGGTGCCTACATTGACATTTGCGCTCCACCCCGGCACCGCCTATCAATGTTATGTGCCCTTTGGGGTACCTGCTGGGTGATGTCCACTGCAGCACTGTGGGTCACATACTCGTTGCCATGTTTGCCCTTGGTCAGTTGCGGGCTTGCTGTTTTTCTCTTTCTGAGTTCCTATGTGCCACCTAGGCATCTGCCTGGTCCACCCTGTGCCCCAGCTGCCCCACTACATGTCCCACCTTCAGCCCCCTGTGCCCCATTTGCAGCCTCACCGTCGTGCCCACTCGTACTTGGCCACTATGCTGCTGCTGCTGCACATGTATCACTACTATCACTTTTATTGGTTTCCCTGCCTTTGCTGTACATTGCTGACTGAAATGGTTTCTCTCTCCTGCAATTGTGTGCTAACGCCAGGTTTTCAGTTGCGTTAGGATTCAGCCCTTAATTTCTCCGCGTTAGTGTGAATGGGGCCTCTCCCCGCCCACTCCCCGCCCATTGACCTCTTCTCTCCACCCTCTCTCCTCCCTTTTCTGGCCTTAACGCGGCCGGGAATGTTAAGGCGCGTTATGTGCCCTTAAGGCGCCTTAACGTTACAGAATGTAACGTTGAGGAGCCTTAACGTTACATACTGCACCTTAACGTAGCCGCTGCTACGTTAACGCAGTTTAGTAAACATGCCCCCTAGTGTCCCATTTCCAAAAGTGGCCAGTCCAGATCACAAGTAACTAACATATCCCAAAAGTAGCCAGTTCCATGCCCTCACCACTGCTTGGATTCTGCATCTGCCTGTTACAGGTGAAGGCACACTGTTATGATTCCTGGTGCTTTGTGGGGGTAGACGTGGTCATGACACCGATAGGAAGGTTTTTAAAACAATGCCCTGTTGGAAAATAAAAAAGAACCTAATGGGAAATGAGGGAACTGATGGAAAAGGAGGAGAGGAAGGTTCCCTAATGGAGAAGGGGAAAGGAATGGTCCCTGATGGGAAATGGGATGGCACCTGATGGGGAAGGGGGAGAAATGCTATGATGGGGAAAGAGGGTACCCGAATAGGGAAGGGAGTACCTGATGGAAAGAGGAGGTAATTGAAGGGGAAGGGGAAGAACAAGGATTCTTGATGGGAAATGGGGGACTGTGATGGGGAAAGTGTAGGGTATGCTCATTGACGACTGGAAAGGAAGGAAGGAAAAAAAGGCTTCCCTATAAGAGACACATGGGAGCTTGAAGCAAAACAAGAGGCAGCTTATGGGGAAGGAGCCTTAATTAGGAATAGGAGGAATAAGGGGACCTCTCTGCTCCAGTTTTGTATTAGTTTTCAGTCAGAGAGATGTTTTCCGTTTTCCTCTAATGAAACTCACAGATGATGATGTTGTACTGGAAAGACATTAAGCTATTTTCACCAACTTATGGAAAGCAAGATCATGTAAGGTCAATGTCAAATACATCCCAACATGAAGGAGTTGGAGGATTTGCTTAAGTCTAATTCATCCTCCCGAAAGCTACAGAGTACATTATCTTCTTTGTAAAGTGGGAGGAGAAGTGATCAACATTGTTTAGGAACAGGGTTGATTAACTCAGTTCTTAGCTGTGGGGCTTCCAAATCATTCATCACATTACAACTTTCTCAAAAATTATCTAACAAAAAAAGTATAGACCACCTATTATATATGAGGCTGAGGTACACTGTAGGAGAAATCACTTTCACAGCATGAATATGCAGGCTCTGTCAGCATACTACTCAGATTGAATAAGGCCAATTAAAAATGTTCTAGTCAACTGTTCAGCTTCCTGCTATTATTTGTACATCCTGCAGATGTCCTGCCTTAGCCTGATGATTTCAAGATTCCATACAGTCGGTAGCCCGTGGTTTGGGCTTGTGTATTGTTGCCTTGCGTAAATAGTACATCCTGAAATGATGTCATAGAATGGCAGATGTCCAGTCTACCTTCAGTTCCGAGGGTACAGAACAAAGCTCAGGAAAGAGCATTGTAATTATGGCAAGAGCAAAGGAAACTCTAATTTAAAATCCAAATTTAAAATATGTTGTCTGTATAAGGAACTGTACTGAATATGGCCCTACGACTGTGAATAAAGATTACATGGCATATGATAACAGATGTTAGAAGGAGAGAGGTAGAGTGATAGGAGCAAATGCTGGGAAAGCAGAAAAAAGAGAGGTAGCTGAGTGGCTGCTGGAAAAGGATGTGGGTTGGTGGATGGATGCTAGGAAAAAGGGTTGAAAGGCAGGAGACCAGGTGCTGGGACATGGACAGTGGTCGAGCAGAGACTCAGAGTTAATAGGAGAGTTGGTGAATGGGCAGAAGAGCACAGATTCAGAACTTGACTGGGTATTGGATAGACTGGGAGTGCAAAAACTCAGGGTTTGGGTTTGAAGAAAGTGAAAACTAAGTCTGAGCAGAGACTTAGGGGTATGTCTACTAAGCAGTCTTAACGTGCGCCCGGAGATAGTGTGCAGGATGCCATATAAGGTAGTGGACAGTCCTGTCTTAAGGTAGCATTTAGGGTTATCTTGCGATAAGGTACATTTTCGTGCAATAGAGGGAGCCGTGGCACGTTAATGTGCGTTAGCCTTAATTAGGCGCGCTGACCTACGACCACAGCAACAGAGGTGTAGCACATCTGTTAATACATTGATGGATGAAACAGGGGTCATGCGTTTGATCCCCTAGTGGGCTTGATGAGTAAGGCTGTCTGAGGCATTACCCTTTACTTTAAATCAGTGCTGTCTAAGGCATTTTCTTTTTTAATTTAAATTAGTGCTGCCGGCAAACACACCCTCACAGTGCCGTAACCTAAGGTGCCGCATAAGGCGCCCTATAAGGCACTCCAGAGGGCACATTATAAAGTGCACTGTCTGCCAAGGCACCTTATAATGTTCCCTATAGGGCACCTTATAAGGCACCTTATAGGGCGCTTTATAGGGCGCCTTATAGAGCGCTTTATAGGGCGCCTTATGAGGCACCTTAAGGTTACAGCACTGTGAGGGTGTTTTTGCTGGCAGCACTAATTTAAATTAAAAAAAGAAAATGCTTCAGACAGCCCTATCAAATAACCCCACTGTGGGATCAAACCCATGACCTCTGGCTCCACAGGCAGTGAAGTAACCAGTGGGCTACAGAAGAACTGCAGGTCACCACACAAACTGTCTGCTGTGGTTACCAGGATAGGGGTAACCCACCCGTACCCATGATGCACTGCACATGCAAATCAGCAGTCTACAGATGATCACAAGATGGGGTATGCACCCCCACAGCACCTCGGCCTGGTAGGGGGAAATGACCGTGTGTGTTACTGGCACAGAGTAGCTACAGACAGTCACATTGTGCGGGTACTGTGCTCACCCTGAGGGTGAGGTGGGGCACCCAGCACCAGGGCCACAGCACTTTTCATAGCTGAAACAGGCCATGCTGTAGGTCCCCATCATTGCCAGTGTGTGTGATAGGCAGTTCTCAGTCACACCTAGCCCTTATGGGCTCCAATGCACCCAGAATAAGTGCATATCCTGTGTTGTTGCTATGGTTGCATAATGTAGGTGAAGGGGGGGTGCTTGGACCCATAGGTAGATTATGTACCACCACCACCCAACCCACACTCTGTGGCTCAGGGTGGGAAACAGGATCTCCCTGCAATGGTGGCAGTAGAGGTGACCATCAACTCAAGTCCTGCTGAGGAACAGACACCCTACAGGGCAGTCAATGCAGATATGTACACATCCATAAGGCAATGGCAGAAAGACCATAGGCCTGGAAATGCTCAGCTGCCACCTCCCC
This sequence comes from Ichthyophis bannanicus, assembly GCA_033557465.1. Lineage (NCBI taxonomy): Eukaryota > Metazoa > Chordata > Amphibia > Gymnophiona > Ichthyophiidae > Ichthyophis > Ichthyophis bannanicus. The sequence continues at coordinate 1,393,076,829 of CM066031.1, read as the reverse complement.
CCATCATCTGACATTCTCCAGCAGCAAGTCTCCAGCCACTGCACCCTGCAAGGTGTTCCAGCCATACACATATAACTGCAGACAGTCTGCTAGCTAGTTCATAGTGCATGTTCCTGGAGATGTGTGCACACCCACCAAGCAAATAAGTCAGTGATTAGGCCCCAGAAAAGATAACCCATAAAAATCATTTGAGAGAACTACAACATAAGCACTATGGGGTAATCTAGCCATGCCGTGGTCACTGCTCAGTCAGGGTGAGAGTGACCTCCCAGCAGGACATGTCCGAGCCATTGCCCTATGCCCTGTGCAGATGCATCCTGGCCAGGCCACCCTGTCCGGGCTATACCCATGGTACCTTGCCCCTCATTATGCACATTGACAGGCTGACACTGGCAACAGTGCAAGCAGTGTGGGTTGAGGAAGGTGTTGGCAGCCACCACACACTGGGTAGACTGTCACACACTCCCACACCTATGCCAGCATTGTGCAACTATAGAGGCTTTTTGCAGCCCTGTCCATCACACCAGTCCTGGGCACAGTGCAGGCATGGCTATGGTACGCAATACTGTTGGGGTCACTTCCCATGGTGGTAAACACTGTCAGACACCAGACCTGAAACACACTCCACAGACATCAGAGAGGTTACTATGATACAGCTCAATGAACAGATTGTGCTTAACCTAGGGATTGCTATCTGCCAGTAATCATAACAACCTTTTGATATATGTGTACCATATTCCCAGGTTTAGGGTGGCAGTGCTATGGTATGCAAGTGCTAGTATTGGGAGATGGTGCCACACGCAGGGCCCAACATCCTGCCTCTCCATGAGGCTTTGGATAATGGCACCTGTGGGTGCAGGTGTTTCTGCCCCTGTTGGACGCTGCTCTAGAGCAGAGGTTCCCAACTCCAGTCCTGGTGGGCCAAACACTGTTCGGGTTTTCATGCTGTCCCTCATGAATATGCATGGCTACATCTGCATACCATGGGGGCAGCGCATAGAAATGAAGCACAGGCATCTTTATTAGAGATAGCATGACGCCTGAATGGAGTTTGGCCCTCCAGGACTGTATTTGAGAAACTCTGCTCGAGGTATTGCACATGTCTATGGTGTCTGTGCTCTGTAGGGTAAAATATAGGCATTTCTGGCATGTTTATGTTATCTGCTATAAAGGTTCCCTCTTTATTACCATGGTTTAGTATTGGGTAAAAAAGGGGACTGGGTTGGTGGGAGCCACAGCTGGGACTTGAACCTGTGACTTTCTGCTCCTGAACACACTGGCCATGTGTACTGCACCACACTGTTGCCACAGGGACAGCTTATTCCCTGGGGATACCATGACTATTTGTCAGACAGAGCCTGTCTGTTGCAGTGCACGGCACCCACCTAAACAGGGCTAGGCCATGATCTGCTGTGGCCAGATGCTACTGCCCCCTGCACCATCAGCACCCCTCTGTCGCCATGCTGACATGCCTTTATGCTGGTGATACTGGTGGTGCGCAGTCTCAGGCCATTCACCGTGCCGGTAGGCGGCTGCCTATGGTGTGGGTTCTGGGGTAGGGGTGCCTGCATAGACGTCCAAGCTTCCTCCCAGCACCGCCTGCCAATGTTCTGTACCCTTGGGGGTACCTGCTGGGTACTATCCCCTGTGACACTGTGGGAAACACACTCGTGCCCATGTTGGGCCCTCATCAGTTGCTGTCTGGCTGCTCTACTGTTTCAGCTTTCCTATGGGCCACCTAGGCATCACCCTAGTCCGCACTGTGGCCCAGCTGCACCACAGCATGTGCCGCCTGCAGCCCTCTGTATCCCCTTTTCCAGCATCCGTCCACTTGCCCGTTCCGACATGCCCACCCTGCTGTTGCGGAACATGTGCACGCCATAGGAAACCTGTCCAATAACAAGGGGAAACCCTGATCAGCGCTATTTCACTGTGGGATCATTCACCTTGTATGGGGACAGAGCATAGACCCTTCCAAAATTAATATCTTTTTTTGGAGCTTTCTCGGTAGTGTTTTTTGCTGTTTCCCATTAATATCACTATTGGCCAGCTTGGTTATGTTTTTTTTCCATTTTGTTCAGGTCATTTTCAATGTTTATTTGCCCTTTTGTTCCGTGCACATGTATCACACTTATCACTTTTTGTGGGTTTCCCTGGCTTTGCTGTACATTGCTGACGGAAATTGTTTCTCTTCCCTTTAAATCTGCTCTAATGGCAGGGTTTCACTGGCATTAGTTTTCAGACCCGGAATCCACAACGTTAGTGTGCAGGGAGCCTCTCCCCTCCCACTCTCCACCCATTGACCCTCTCTCTCCGCCCCTGGGGAGCCTTCGTCCACCCTCCGGGAGCCTTTCTCCACCCTCAGCGCTCGTTTGCGCCGCTGCGCATGTTATCGTGTGATAAGGTACCTTATCGCCCGGTAAAGCACCATTATCACACAATAACGTACCTTATCGCCTGATAATGTCGCAGCAGTGCAAATAGCGCCCTTTAGTAAACATACCCCTTAGGGATTAGAAGGACAATGGTGGCTAGGTGACTGAGTATGAAGGGTGAGAGTAGGTGTGAGGAAAGCTGGGAAAGGGTTGTAAGACAGTAGAAAGGGACAGAGGAAGGGAACAGGTCTCTGAAGGGGTAATGGAGGGTGGAAATGGAGGAGGTGAGAGGGGGAATGGAAGAGTGGAAATGAGGGACTAGAAAGTGGATAAAAGGGAGAAGAGAAGATAGGGGAAGTTGCAATAGACAAGGGGGAATGGAAAGCTAAGGAGGTAAAAGTGGGAGATGGATAGCAGATAAGTAGGTAAGAAGTGAAAAGAGACTGAAGACTGGACAACCAAAAAAAAAGAGGAAAAAAGAAAGATAAGAGAAATATTGTCAGAGACAGATGTAGAAAAGAAAGGTAAGAAAAAAAGAGAAAAAAGAAAAAAAATGAAAGATTCCCTGGAAAGAGACTTAGAAGACCAGATGGAAACAGGAGACCAGGCACAATCCAATTAGAAAAATAAATGATCAGGCACAATGTTGAGTATTTAGTGATTGGAATGTGGCAGCTTTGGTATGTGTATTTCTTAAAGCTTTGTATTTTGCTCAGTAAAAGAGGAAATGCATTTATTTTTCTCTTTCTTCAGTGTGCAACTGCTCACAGTCTGAATTGTTGGCTTTTCCATTAGTTTCTGTCTACACATTTCCATTTTTAATTTATAGTCCTTTGTTCTATATTTGGTAAGAGTTGTTCTGTGTATGTAACTAAGGTGCAATATTTCTGCTAGCTTTTAGTTTCCATCTAGGGATCTGTAGCAGTCCAATTTATTCTGTATTGACATTAGGAAATGTATTGGGGTTGAAGGGCTTGGTGTAATATTTTCGAAGTTGCCTTTTAATGGGTGAGATTTCTGGTATTTGAGTCGTAGAAGTTAGTGTGGCTATGGTATAGTAAACTGCTAAAAGCACAAAACTTATCCTTGCTACAAAGAGATCAGTTTTCCCCAATTAGGAACCACGTGTAGGAAAAATAGGCACAGTCTTCCTAAATGTAAGACAAGCAACTGGAGAGATCTGCAGTCATGCTGCTCACCTTGTGCTTGTTAAAGCTGCTGAAAAATAAACCATGCTGGGACTCAAGCTTACTAGGAATTAAACTGCTTTAAGTGGCACCAGCTGTGAGCAGAACTGCAGTGAACTCAAACTGCTAACTACTTGCCTCACGGCTTCCTAGGCACTGTATGCTTGAGAATTACTATCCCTGTTCTGCAAGTGACACAAGAAACTGATTTCTGTATTCGATTTTGACTCAAAAAGCCATTGTCAGAAAAAGAATGCTGGGCTCAGTAGTGCTGCGGAAAATCCCCACAGACCACCCCAGCACTATCCAGTTAGCATTAACATTGCTCACGCTTTCTGAATATCCCGTGGGGGGGATATTCAGCGGTACTCTCTGGACTGTGCTGCTGAATATCTCCGTGAGCAGCATTAGCTGGCCAGCCTCACATTGGCCAGTTGGTTAAGGACTTTGAATATTGTCCCTTAAGATTCTCGATATGTAACAGGCCTGGGTGTTATGAATGCCAGTGACATAGCAAATAGCAGGTGGAAAATAAGGCAGACCTTTCCACAACAGACATCCACAGTATCTAAGCACTCCAACCACACCCTTCCTTCAACCTCTATCACCCTTTCTTCGTTGTCTAAAATCACTGAGAAGAAAACTACAAATCTTCTACACACAGAGGGAGAAGTGGCCTAGTGGTTAGGACAAGGTACTTAGGGCCGGGAGTTCAAGTCCCACCTGGGGACAGCAATCTCAGGCCGGAGGGACTGGGATTTCTAGTCCTATAGGCACTCCTTGTGGTCTTGGGCAAGCCACTTAACCCTCCATTACCCATGTTTCCTGTAAGTATTAGTGTATGTGTCTCGTATCCCCCAATTGACCGCTTTGACCCTGTGAAAAGCGGGATATAAATACAGCTAAATAAATAAATCTTCTCCTCCAAACTCACTACCTGCTCTTCAGAACCCATTTCCACCTATCTACTAAGCTCCCTCTATTCTGCTATCATCCCTTCCATGTGTCAAGTATCCTCAGCCTATCACTTTTCACTTCAGCTGTTCCTGCAGCCTTCAGACATGCTATGGTTACACCTCTCTCCAAAATACCTTCACTAGATCTTACCTGCCCTTAGATTTATCAGCCCATCTCCCTCCTCCCTTTTGTACCCAAACTACTTGAAGTGCAATTCACTGCTGCTGTCTTGACTTTCTTTCCTCTCAAGCCATCCTGGATCCACTGCAATCTTGCTTTTGTCGCCTACATTCTACTGAAATGGCTCCTGCCAAAGTTTCCTGGCCAAATCCAAGGGCCTTTACTTGATCCTCATCCTTCTTGATCTATCTGCTTCTTTTAACATTGTCAATTGCTACCTTGTCCTTGATACCTTGTCCCCCTGGCAAAATGAATGGTCTTGCAGTTGAAATAGATGCTGTGCTGGTCTCCTTGCCATTTACTCCTCTCAAAGTGCCTTGGCGTGCTTCCACCAATTGTGGTGCTGTTTTGCCCTTTTCCACTCTCTTGAGGTGTTCATTGCGCTTTTTGTACCACGTTGCCATTCTGATGGTAGTTTCTGGTACTCATCCTGCCACTGTACATACTCTTTGTTCCTCTTCTGGTGCTCCTGAGGAGATTTGTGATATTCTTGATGGCTTGTAGTGCGCTTACAGATGCCTGCCATCAAATTTCAAGCAGATTTGAATGAAAATAAATGGCAAACCTCACTGTTCCATTGTAAAATATCTTCCCCCATAGATTTTAATAGGGGTGAATGGGATGAACAAATGAATGCTTTGGTTCCTAAAGACTGTAGGTATATTCTGATAAATCAAAACAAGTCCAAAAATTTTGGTTCACACATCCTTAACAAAAACCCTGCACGATATTATTAGGACTGCAGAGTAAGGACTTATTCCATTAGAAATCCTGTTTGTTGGAATAGATCATTTCTTCATCAGAAAAGTTAGTTGTCATCTAGTAGCACTTCACATCATTATTTTCAGACACAGACTATAATGAATTATTTATCATTATTATTACATATATGACTGAAATGAGCATTTTGACCTTTGCAGAAGTCCAGCTGGGATAGGTTTTGCCTTGGGGATATCTTATGGTCCTCTACCATGACTCTGTTTTTGCCTATTCAGTTAAAGTGCAAACAAATATTATCTTACAAGATTTATGTATTCTAGTGGAATACAAATAATTATTTTGTATGCAATGGGAACCATACTCAGTGGAACATGTGCCTTTTCATCTGTCTCTTAAAGATAACAAATGTCAGGCAGAGCAACTTCATTGATGTTTATTATTGTGTTATTCTTTCTGTAAAACACTTTAGGTTGTACCTTGGTATAAGAAAGGTTGGCATTATAAGCATATGCTAACCGTGCCTTTAATGGGTGTTGCTAAGTACCCTTTTACTGGTTAGCATATTATGGCAAGTTAGCAAGGTGTTTACAGCAGGAGGATGAATGCATATGCCCCAAAATGTTAGCACAGACCTCTGTGCTAATGTTTTACCACAAATGTGCACTATTGGCGCACTCTTTAATAAACTTCCCCTTTAGTTAATAGACAAGCCAACAAACAACATACATACCCTTACCCATCCATAAGATACAGTATATTAACTTCTAAAAACTAAGGGCGGCATTTTCGAAGGCATTTACACGAGTAACCGGCCTAGTTACCTGTGTAAATGCCTTATCTGGGATTTTCCAAAGACACCTACATGGATAGTGTCTTTGGAAAATCCCAGATAAGTCCCTAACGCACCCAGACGCTATGCAGTTAGCATTGGGGCATGGTGGGAGCATTCCAGGGCAGAGCGGTGGCGGAGGAAAGGGCTAAATGGGTAGCAGCAATTTTCAATGCTACCCGCTTAGCCCTCTGCGCCTGAAAGATAGGCAAGGTTTTTCCTCACCTATCTTTCAGGCACAGGGGCTAAGCAAGTAGCATCGAAAATTGCTGCTATTCGGCTAGCTCCTTTGCCTTCCGGGTTGTGTGACAAGAACTGTATTTTCAATGCTAGGGCCACATATGACTCAAGCATTGAAAATCCAGGTTAGACAGACGGTGGGCAGGCTATGCGCCTACGTGGCACATAGCACCGCCCAAATGGAAATCGGGCCCTAAGTACTTAAGATGTATTATCATAATGCAATAAAGTTACACTATACATCAAAACCTATTTTTACCTAAAATCCAGATAATTCAGTTCAGTCTACAGAAGAACTGACAAAGTTTCAAAAGAGTAGAGCTGCTACAGAGAACATCACAGATCGGATCTTACCAAGTTTCATTGCTGCTATGGATGGCACCACTAATTGCATTGTACTATTGGATGGAAGGTGGACCACTGATTCCTGAATCTTCAGCATAATAATTACTCAGGCTTTCCTTCACATAAAATACAATAAATAAATAAACAATCTAGCTTGAAGAGTATCTATCTGCTGAGCTACTCGAAAGCTACTGTAGGTATTCCAAATGAGGAGAAATGTTGTCTCGCAAAGGACATGCAATCATCAGTAGAGCCACACCATTTTGCATTATTTGTATGCTTTCAACAAATATTTAGTTAAACTCAAGTAAACGTTGATACAGTAATCAATTGCATTTAAAACAAAACTTTTTTCAACCAAGATCTTATACAATTTGCTATTTGTAATCTTAAAAAAGTCGATTAAACCGCCTATTTAATTTGGTCAACACCTGACAGTATCAGTTTTCACTCCTAGGCTGCAAACTGTTAAGGAAATAGGGAATTCATGTGATGCTTATTGTCACTGATTTTATAGGACATATCTCACCAAACAAATTCAACCACAGAATTTCAGGCTTTTCCAAGTTTATTATCATCTGTTTCTGCTTCATCCAGTCACTAACCATCTGTAAACACAGTTGCAAAACCCCAACAATATCAACTGAATTGTCTAATGGTAACAGAATCTGAATATCATCAGTATAAAACCAGCTGCTATAGCTCTGAGATCATTATTGCTAATGATCAATTGTTTATCATAATCAAAGCACTGAATCTATGTTTATGTGATGTCATTAGGATTAGAGGTTGTGATGTTAGTTATCCTAAGACTATAATCAGTATCTTTCCACTGATTTGTGTATAGCCACTCCTGTACTACCTATTCCATTAAGATTTCATATAACACACAGTCTGTATGGGGGTCATCTCATTCCAGATTCCTGGAATGACTCAAAGAAACAGAACAAAGTCCATAAACTATTATTAAAGAGGACTGGCGAAATCCAGTGCTTACCCTCAGGACAAGCAGCATGGAATATATATATATATATATATATATATATAATTTTATCTATTTATTTAAAAGGATTTATATACCGCTTTGTCCTGAAATCAAAGCGGTTTACACTTCAAACAATCAATGATCAGTGCCAGTAGGGGTAGGCATGCAGTGTTAACACGTGTGGGTATTTGTGTGAGTGACGGGGATGATTTCATGGTGCGCAGTTTACAGGATGAGCTATGTACAAGGGGTTATATACATGTTTTAACAACTTAAACAGACTTGTAACTACATACTCATTTTACAAGGAACATTCAATTGTAAATTGAAACATTGCATTTCAAAGTCCTAAACTGTCTTGTAATTTCCTTCAGTACGATTGGGATTGGAGGTCTTCATTATAATGTTCAATGAATAAGGTGGTCTTGAATAACTTGCGGAAGTCTTTTAAATCAGTTGTGGATCGTAGCTTTTCCGGAAGTGCATTCCAAATAGTAGGGGCGGCAAGAGAGAAAGCCCACATGGATGTGGATTTATTGGGTTTTGTGAATAAACTAGGAGTTGGTATTGTGTTTTTAGTGCTGTTCCTGTCCGGTCTTTTTATTGTTTTGGTTCCGATGGACCCTTGGTCTGACCCACTATGGCATATCTTATATTCTTATATCAATAGAAAATTACTAAGGACATCGCTAATGACCTTCGGCTTTTTTGGAAAGCACTGAAAACACAAAGGAGACCAGGTAAGTCAAGATCCAAAAGCAGCAGCAACGAGGAGAGTTTTCAGCCTGGATTTGAAAACGGCCAGAGAAAGTGCCTGATGTACAGACTCAGGTAGTTTGTTTCAAGCATAAGGAGCAGCAAGGTGAAAGGAGCGAAGTCTGGAGTTAGCAATAGAAGAGAAGGACACAGAAGCGATTTGCCAGAAGAGCGGAGTTCCCAAGGAGGTGTGTAGGGAAAAATAAGAGAGGAAAGGTAGTGAGGAGCTGCAGAGTGAATGCACTTATAGGTAAGGAGGAGAAGTTTGAACTCAATGTGGAAATGGATAGGGAACCAACGAAGTGACTTTAATAGTGGAGGAGCTGAGGTTTTTGGTAAGCTGGGCACTCTGGTACTTGATACATGGTGTCAAGTCTCTTGCTGACAGGCAGAACCATCAGCAGGGCCTCCCAAATGCAGAGCATAAGATCCTGCAGTATACGATGCACCGGTAAGGTAGCCACCTTCTTGGGCTTAGGAGGGTATTGGAGTATCTCCAATTCCTCCACCCTCGGTTCCTTTTCCGTGGCTACTGTGATGGAGAGCCCTGCTGCCATGTCACATATGAAGTCCTGAAAGGACATATTTTCTGGTGGGGACTGACACCACTCATGAGGTAGCAAAAGGTCTGAAGATATATCGGGAAGTTCTCAGGAATTGAGTGACCCCATGTTAGATTCTGGAGAATTTGAATCAGAGTCCGGCAAGAAATCAAAGTATCGGTGGCCTTTGATTCAACCTTGATGCTTTGTGGAAGTCGATGGTCAATGCCAATATCGATACTCAAAGGTATCAGAACTGGGAGGCATGGGAGCCTTAGTCTGTTGGATACCGGGGGCATCGAGAGGACCAACGGAGGAATCGGCCTCGGGTGCTCCAACGATGCCAGTTCAAGGGCCAGCATCAGGCCCGATACGCCTGACTGTAGGCTTGGTGTCAAAGCCTGCACTCCTGAAGGCCTTGATGTTATCGGCACTAGGCTGCTAGAGTGCTGCCATTTCCTCTCGAGAGCCAGCATGCGTGGTCTAGGGAGATGGCCAATGTCTGGGTGGAATCACATACAGGGCTCTGGCCACCATCCCAGAACATGGAACTGGTAGCTCTCTGGGGATCGATGCCTCGGGAGCCTCACAGAGCCCCACTTGTGACGACCTTGCAAGATATATGCTGAAGCTATCGTCTCCCAGATCCACCTGGAAATGGAAGCCTTGGCCGCCGCTTCGCACTTATGCGGTCCTCCAAAAAGATTAAACAAATGCTCCGATTTGCAAAAAGAATCCGAAGCATTCAGGTAATGACGGAGAACTCTCTTTACATCCAACAAATGCAAATTACAGTCAGAGACACTGTCCCCTAAAGATCCCAACACTGGTAAGGACATCGACTGATTTAAGTGAAACGGCAAAACCACCTTCGGCAGAAAAGAAGGAACAGGACGCAAAACCACCTTCTCCCAAGAAAAGGCCAGAAATGGTTCTCTGCAGGACAAAGCCTGTAATTCCGATACTCGATGTGCAGACCAGATTGCTACTAGAAAGACCGCCTTTAGCATCAGATCTTTTATGGAGGTCTGATTCAAGGGTTCAAAGAGCTGTCTCGACAATGCCCCCAAGACCAAATTGAGATCCCACGGAGGAATGACCATCCTGCATGGAGGATGCAAATGAGACCTGTGGTGCCCCCACTTGCCTAGGCGGTTGCCTATAGGCAGGGGCGTACCTCCTAATGTCCCTTTTTAGTATGGGTTCCCAGAGCCGAGGCTTCTGGGGCTTGTAGTTGTGTGAAATGATGAGTAGGCCGAGGGTTGAAGGCAAAAACACAGGAAAATTTATTTTTCTCTTCCTTTGCACCAAAAACACATATTAACAAAATTAGGATACTTCTCCCACAAAATAAAAAGAATTTCCAGATCAAGAACTTCACAGTGACAAAAGTTGCAATTGCTTCTTCAGCTGTTACATAATGCAGCTTGATAGTTCCTTTACTTCTGGCTTAAACAACTGCTTTTCCAAACTGTGCAATATTCAAATTAAAGCTTCTTTTACTTCTGGCTGCTGCCCACTCAGATAGTTCTTTCTTAAACATTCAAATCAAGCCTTTGAATATTTTCTAGATGCTTTAAAACACCAGCCACTTCATTTCAAACATTTTCAGCACTCTAGGCACAAGACATATTGGTATAATAGCTTCTGGGTCTTTCCACGTTTAAACCCTTCACTTTGTCTTTATAAAAAAAGTTCAGTCAAAGAAAACACCCAGCGCAAGGCGGAGAAACTTCAAATCTAAAAATTATAGCCCCGGCTCCAAACCTCCGTATGTGATATGTGATATGTAACCCTTATAGTATGCTCATAAAAAACACTTTCTTTTTGTCGGAGTAACCAGCCAGAGGAGGCAGGAACTGCAACCCGTCCCTCGCCGTGGTCACTCCATTTTAATCATTTTAAATGCTTGAGAAAAATCTATAACTTTAACTTATCTTGCTTGAATCCAGCCAACAAGGAATTCAAAAGCCATTTTTCTGGGATTCTAGTTTTTCACCTGATGCAGAGCCAGTGACTGCTGGATGGCTCGAAACGTGGCACGTTGTGTCCTTTGAATTCCTTGTTGGCTGGATTCAAGCAAGATAAGTTAAAGTTATAGATTTTTCTCAAGCATTTAAAATGATTAAAATGGAGTGACCACGGCGAGGGACGGGTTGCAGTTCCTGCCTCCTCTGGCTGGTTACTCCGACAAAAAGAAAGTGTTTTTTATGAGCATACTATAAGGGTTACATATCACATATCACATACGGAGGTTTGGAGCCGGGGCTATAATTTTTAGATTTATACAAAAAGAGCAATCCATTTGAGATTCTATAGAGGCATTATCAGAATCATAATTATCTATCTGCATGCCCTCATAATCAGGATCTGTTGTCTCCTGACTGGAATCAGCTTGTGGGAACGTAGGCTTAATTTCTTCTAACAATTTTAAAACCTTTTCCCAGCGAGACCTCTCTCTAGGTTCAGGGGTTTTTGATGGGCTATGGAGATCCTTATCTTTCAATAAACTGTTCAAGGCTTCTAATGGGCTCACCTTCTTTCTAGCAACAATTCTTTTCACAGGCCTTTCCAGAAGTGAAACTCTCCCCACAGGCTCCTGCTGGGCTGTTCCCGTACCTTGCTTATAGTCTGCAGCTTCCTCAGGCCAAACGCTCCTGTATCCAGGGCCAGCTGTAATTCCTTTACAACACGGGCTTCCTTCAGGGCTGTAGTTTCCTGTGTTTTGGCTGCAATGGGAATCCCTTCTGAGGCTGTCTTTGGAGCACCTCTCTCAGCTTCCCTGAAAGATTCCTTTCCTTCTGATTCCCTCGTGATCTCCTCGTCCTCTGTTTCCCTGGTGGTCTCCCTTCTTCCTGTTCCCTGAGGCTTAAATGAGTGGGGCTGCCCTACAGCCTCGAACTCCTCCCCCAGGTGCTTCTCATTACCTCTCTTGGTTGCCTTGGAGCTTGGGCGTGGTCTGAGCTCAGCAGCCCTGTGTGTGTTTTTTTTCACTTTGGCTGTACTTTGAAAGTCAGTGCTCTCTGGGCTATCCCTTTGCTTGAAGGTAAATGCTCGTCTTTTATCTATTTCCATGGGCTCTAATACAGTTTCACCACCACAGACAGTGCCCTCAGGAAACGTAAGACATCCGGATGAGAACCCAAGGCAACCCCATGAACCTTTCCGCGATAACAAGAAATAGCCGCCAACTGCACTCTCAATGAGCTTGCCGCTAGCCCCTTATCAAAACCATCCTGTAAGAAACTCAAAACTACTGGAATTTACACCGTGGACAGACGCACCAGTTTGGCCACACACCAATCTTCAAAAATACACCAAACGCGAATGTAAGCTAAGGAGGTTGACCTCTTACTGGCCAAGAGTAAAGTAGATATTACTGAACTAGAGTACCCTTTCTTCCTTAGCCTCGCCCTTTCAATGGCCAAGCCATAAGCGAGAACTGATCCACCTGAGGCATGCGAAGAGGGTCCTGCAGGAGAAGATCCTCCTGAGTCGGCAACGGCCATGGCTGTCCATTGAGAAGGCGCACCAAGTCTGCATACCACAGACGACATTGCCAATCTGGAGCAATTAAAATTACACACCCTTGATGGGCTTCGATGCGTTGAACCACCCGGCCTATGAGAGCCCATGGAGGAAAGACATATAGGAGACCCTGCGAGGGCCATTGTTATAGTAATGCATCCAGACCCTCGGATATCCTTTCTCGTCTCCTGCTGAAGAAGTGGCTGACTTTGGCCGATTGGAAGGTCACCATGAGATCCATAATTGGCGTTCCCCACTTGCTGACTAACTGCGCAAATACTTCTGAGTGAAGCTCCCACTCTCCGGGATCCATTCGAACTCGGCTGAGGTAGTCTGCCATCACATTGTCTGATCCCACAATGTGCACTGCTGACAGAGCCTGAAGTCGAGGCTCTACCCATTCGAACAGGACTTCTGCCTCCTCCTCCAGAGCCGCGCTGCCCATGCCCCCTTGCAGGTTGAGGTACACCACCGCAGAGGCATTGTCCGAGAGAATTCGAACTGCGCAACCCCGGAGATCAGACTCGAAGGCGCGAAGTGCCAGAGAAACCGCTTGCAACTCTAGCCAGTTGATCGACCACGGGACCTCCTGAACGCTCCATTTCCCTTGCATGAAGAGGCCCCCACAATGAGCTCCCCAACCCGTCAGACTGGCATCTGTCAACACGGGAACCCACTGCAGCTGTTCGAGAGGCATGCCCGCCGCCAAATTTTCCAGACGCAGCCACCACTGAAGAGACGCCTGGACCCCCAACAGACAGGGCAGGCATTTGGTCCAAGGATCTCTCTGGTGAGACCAGCGGTGGAGCAGAGACCTCTGCAAGGGATGCTTGTGCACCCTGGCCCATGGCACTACCTCCAACATATCCGCCAGATACTGCCACGCCGATGGCGCTAGATGCTTCAAAAGACTGCGCACTAAGAACTGCAATCTTTGAGCCCAGAGCTCGGATCGAAACACTGCTCCGACTCGCGTGTAGAACCGAACCCCCAAATATTCCAAATTCTGAGAGGGTACCAACTGGCTCTTGGCAACATTAACAACCCAGCCGAGACTTTGTAGGAGCTGAACCACCCTGGCTGTAACCCGTACACTCTCTGCTCTGGATTTTGCTCGGATCAACCAGTCGTCAAGATAAGGGTGAACCAACACCCTCTCTCTGCGAAGAGCTGCCGCAACCAACACCATTACTTTAGTGAAAGTAAGAGGAGCCGTCGCCAGGCCGAATGGCAATGCCTGGAATTGAAAATGTCCACACGGCACTGCAAATCTTAGAAACCGTTGATGATCCGGTCTGATTGGAATGTGCAGATAAGCTTCGGTGAGATCGAGGGACATCAAAAATTCCCCCTGTCGCACCACGACTATGACGGAACGCAACGTTTCCATGCAGAAATGCGGTACTCGAAGACAGCGGTTCACACCCTTGAGGTCTAGAATTGGGCGAAAGGCCCCATCTTTCTTTGATACCACGAAATAAATGGAGTATCGACCGCAACCGTACTGCTCTCTTGGAACCAGAACGACAACTTCCAGTTGCAGAAGGCGCAAGGGGAGAGAACAAAGGAGTCGAGGACTGGCTGGGCGAACTCGAGGGAATACCCTTCGCAAATGACCTCCAACACCCATTGATCGGATGTTATCCGGACCCAGGCTGGGAAAAAATCTCAAAGCCGACCCCCCATGGGCTGAATCCCTACCTGGGTCCCCCTCGCTTCATTGGGTTTTCTTAAATCCGGCAGAAGAGGGACTGGCGAACCCTCTGCCCGCTCCTCGGAAACCTCTAAAACTTTGACTTCGAAAGGGATACCTTCCTCTCTGGAAACTCTCCAAGTGTGAGGTCCGAAAACACCTAAAATCCCGTGGCTGACCCCACGAAACTTCTCCGGTTCGCCCTGGCTTTGGCTTATCTTCCGGCAAACGGCCTCTTTTTGACTCCCCCAAATCCTTGACCATCTTGTCAAGATGTTCTCCGAAAAACAGCTTACCCTTAAAAGGAAGCTTGCTAAGACGTGATTTGGAGGAGCTATCCGCTGCCCAATTCCTTAGCCAAAGATAACAGCGTGCTGCCACAAGCGAAGCCATTCTATTGGCCAACCCTCTGATCAGGTCATAATGGACATCGGCTAAGTAAGCCGCTCCGGACTCCAATCTAGTTACGTCCAACTGATCCTGCAGCTGTTCTCCTGACTGTTGCAAGCATTGTGACCAGCAAAGACAAGCTCTTGCCATCCACGCTCCACAAATAGAAGCTTGCCACAAGAGTGCATTGACCTCAAAGGCCTGCTTCAATAATGAATCTACCTTCTGACCTTGACCGACATTTAACGCAGCACTACCTTCCACCAGAATGGTAGTCTTTTTTGTGACCGCCGAAACTGCTGCATCTACACGAGGAGAACGGAACATCTCTCGCTCCTGGTCAGGTAAGGGATAGAGTCGAGCCATAGAGCTTACACCCCTTAGCCCTGCCTCCAGCAAATCCCAGTCATCCAGGATTATCTGTCTGACCACCCTGTGGACTAGAAAAACTGCCTGGGATTTCCATACCGCCTGAATGAGAGGATCCTCCAAACCCTCATCCTCTGTCGGAGCAACTACCGAGAGTTTAAGAACCTGAAGAGACTCCGTAATAAGAGCTATCAGCTCTTTTCTCCTAAAGACTCATATAATTCTGGCCTGGTCCTCAGGCTCCTGAATCTCACCTTCCTCAAGCTCTTTCGCAGCAGTCTCCGGTTCCATGTCGAATTCGTCCCCTTCTAACCAATCCGATCCCAGAGGTTGCTTGTCCAGTGACCAAGCCCTCTTAACCGGTCTTGCCTCTGTGCCGCCAGGCTTCTCAAGTGCCTGCTCGAACCATCCCGGCTCCGAGAACCGAGAGGTCTGAAATAGTCCCCTGCTGGCGTAAACAGTAGGCCTGATGCAACAAGAGTACAAAATCCAGGGAAAACCCCCCTAGAGGTGTACCACTCACCCCTGGAGGGCCCGAGGGACCTGGTCTCGACAGACCCACAGCTAGCGGAGAGACAGGAGGCTCTACAAGAGAGCCCACCTCCATAGGCATCGCGGAAGCCTGCACAGCAGAGGGAGGCACGTCTTTAGCTTTATCCTGGAGCTCCTGCTCCATATTGATCGCCTCTGTTGCGCAACCACAACACACGCCTGCGTCCAAGACCGTCCCTCTATGGGTATCACAGACTAGTTACTGCAGACGCGTAGGCATTAGACTGCTACCTACCAAAATTAAAGAAATCCCTTAGTAACCAAAACAAATACTGAAAAAGAAAAAAAAAGAAAACTCAGCTGTCTTTTTTTTTTCAAACAGCTCCTTTTAATTGCTTAAGCACAAGCCCCACAGAGGCTGTGAACCCCTAAAAACAAACCAATTAGCATTCCCGAGCAAACACACTAAAAAGGGACCCAAAGCAATAGTTATACAATGCAAAGGAAAAAAAACGGGGGGAAAAATAGCAACCGCTAAGCAAGTGGCACTGAGGAACGTCTACCCGGGCTCTACACGAGGTAGCAGGCCACGATCTGACAGAAAAAACAATCGGGGACTCACCTTGTCAAAACGGGCTCCCCAGCTGATAACGGAGCTCTCTAACGACAGCGGATCTCATCTCTGCCAGAAACCACCATGAAAGTGAAACCGGCAGGCAGTGAGAGAGCAGGAAAACCATCAACGGCTCCTCCCCCAGCAACGAGATCGGGAGCCGTCCTGCAGACAGAGCAAGTTTCAAAAGGCACAGCTCCCCTCTGTACAGACAAGGAGGGGAGTGTAGCAGGGCAAAGAAGAAAACGGATGAAAAAGGGAGCAGCAATACTCTGTCAACTGTCCCTTTCCAATGCCCTCAGCTCTCTCTTCTCTTGACTAGACTTTTTTTTTTTGAATAAGCTTTAAGCACTGATCCCAAAGAAAAAAATAAGGTACAGGGATGAAACAAAGCCTAAAAAACACTATCTATGCTACCTACTGCTCCTTATATGTTCCTCTAGTGAGCCCAGCACCTAGGCTCACTACCCCCTCCAGCTGCTTGGAGACTGAGCACACTGGGAGCTGGTGGGAGGTGCCAGCAGTATATGTGCAAGTGGCTTCAAAATTCTGACATGCCCAGTCTCCAAGCTGCGAGAGGAGGTGCACTACCCAGAGGTGAGGGACTGGACTGGAAGGACGATAAGGAACATCCCACAGTGACTACAATGTCACAGCCTGTGGAATCTGCATCTCACCAACTTGTCGACCAGAAGAGACCTCACATGGCTCCTGAGCAATATCTTCCAGAGCTCTTCAGATGTTTTCCTTCCCTTTCTGCACTGTATTCTCTGGGAGAGGCAAAACTGCTGGTGAAGTACTTCTCAACTGGGGCAAGCATGCAGACTCGACAGACCGTAAGTGTCCCAGAACACCGTCAGCAAAATCACATCCGGGATGGGGAGACAGCGAAACTCCTTCAATGCTGCCCATCACACCTTCTCTGGGCAGGTTGAGAGCTACCAGAGTTGAGGCACCTGAGGCAAAACCAAACATTTCCAATGTTGGCTGGCGTGAAGAACCAGGGAGAGAGCTCTCCGGGAGGCTAGTCTGCCCCCTCACCTTCCTCTTGCCCATACCTCGACAGGCAGAAGTCCCCCAACGCTAGCAAAATGGAATGAGAGCAGATGTGTCCTCAGAGTTGCAACCTCACAGCGCCATTTTGGATTCCCCCCCTCCCCCCGGTACATCCGGTACATTTTTTAAAACCACTGACTGGCTTTTCCATGCCTGAAAGGTTATCTTTGAGATTGAAGATAAGGCTATGGAGGCCTAGAGGCCTAGTTTAGTGGTGAGACCCATGATGAAAATCAATAGAAAAGAAAAACTGAAAATTAAAAAGGAAGAATATTGGGACCGGTGTCAGATTTGACGGAGCTGGTGTCAACAGGAAGGCAGAAGCACGATGTATCCCAAAGGGCACAAATACATGAAGCTTTTTGGCGGTGACAGGACGATGTCTCCTACTGGCTCCACAGAAAATGAAGAACTGAGGAGAGGAGTTGGGAAGGCAGGCATGCAGGTGCAGAGGAGTGCTCCAAAAAGCTTTCCTATTGGATGCTGGAAAGTGTACCCGCGCGGTCTCTGTCGATGGTCACCCATATGTGAGGACTGCTTGTTCCTAGAGATACTAATAGTAGACAAAGCGATAAGGCCAAATGGAATATATCCCAGAGTATGTAAGGAACTTAAAGAGGTTCTAGTGATACCACTGTCTGACTTTTTCAATGCTTCTTTAGAGTCAGGAGTGGTCCCAGAGGACTGGAGAAGGGCGTTTGTGGTCACTCTACACAAGAGCGGAAGTAAGGATTAGGTTGATAAATACAGGCCAGTTACACCCCTCCTCGGGAAGTCCAATCTTCTGGCAAATCACTTCTATCTGTGCCTTTCTCTTCTATTGCTAACTCCGTAAGTCAGGTGACTTCTCTGGCCCTTTTAAAATCCAGGCTGAAAACTCACCTCTTTGCTGCTGCTTTTGGATCTTGACCCACCTGGTCTCCTTTGTGTTTCTTTACTATTTCCCCTAGATGTATTCCATGTCTACAGCTACTGTGTTATCTGTCTTGACAAGATTGTAAGCTCTGATAAGCAGGGACTGTCTTTTACATGTGTCTGTGCAGCACTGCATACATCTTGTAGAGCTATACAAATGCTCAGTAGTAGTAGTAGTAGTGGTTAGTCTGACCTCTGTGGTGAGTAAATTAATGGAAACACTGCTTAAACAGAGGATAGTGAGGTTTCTGGAGTCCAATGGATTGCAGGATCTGAGGCAGCATGGTTTTACTAGTGGCAGGTCTTTTCAGACAAATCTAATTAATTTCTTTGACTGGGCAACTAGAGAGTGCCTAAATGTGCCTTTCTTAGATTTCAGTAAAGCCTTTGACACTGCTCTGCAGATGCAACTTATAAATAAATTGAGTACCCTAGGGATGGAACTTAGAGTGACTGACTGGGTTAGAAATTGGTTGAGTGGGAAGCGACAAAGGGTACAGTTAAATGGAGCTCACTCTGAGAAGGATGTTACCAGCGTGTGCCATAGGAATCTGTCCTTGGTCCGATTCTTTTTACATTTTGTTAGTTACTGTTACAATTTATTAACTTGACATACTGCCAATCAAGAAGCACATCTTGGCAGTGTACAATAAAATTCGAACAAAAAATAACAAAAGCATAAAAACAAAAACAATTAACAAACTGTAAGGCCAGGAGGGAGCAGGAGGCCTAGGTGATATGGCAGAAGGCTTGTTTGCCTCTTTGCAGATGATGCCAAAATCTGTAATAGAGTAGATACTCAGGAAGGAGGAGATAACATGAGGAGGGATCTAGGTAAACTTAAAGAATGGTTGATAATTTGGTAGCTGAGATTTAACACTAAAAAATACAGGGTCATGCATTTGAGCTGCAAATATCCAAGGGAGTGGTACAGTATAGGGGGTGAAGTACTTCTGTCCATGAAAGAAGAGTGGAATTTGGGCATGATTGTTTCTGATGATCTTAAGGTTTCTAAACAGGTAGAAAAAGTGATGGCAAAAGCCATAGGGATGCTTGCGTGCATAGGGAGAGGAATGGCCAGCAGGAAGAAGGAGGTGATAGTGCCTCTAAGGGGTATGTTTACTAAACCGTCTTAATATGCGCCCGGCGATAGTGTGCAGGCTGCCATAAAAGAAGTGGGCGTTTCAGTCTTAAAGTAGCAAAACGGGATTATCGCACGATAACGCGCGCTGCGGCGCACATTAACGGGCTAAGCGCCGCTAAGCGCGTTAACGCGCGGTAATCTTAAGTAGGCACCCAGACATGCAAACACAGAAACAGAGGTGTAGTACAATGGTTAATACACTGACTGATGATACAGGAGTCATGAGTTTGATCCCCCAGTGTGTCTAAAGCATAAGGCTGGCTGAGGCATCAGCTTTGACATGTAAGTATTGTTTCTTGAGGCATTTTATTTGTATTTTAATTATTGCTGCCAGCAAACACACCCTCACGTGCCATAACCTAAGGTGCCACATAAGGCACCCTATAAGGCACTCCATAGGGCACATTATAAAGGGCACTGTCTGCCACGGCACCCTATAATGTCCCCTATAGGGCACCCTATAAGGCGCTCCATAGGACAACTTATAAGGCACCTTATATGGACTGTAACCATAAGGTGCCTCAGAAGGCGCTTTTTAGTGCACCCTATAAAGCGCCTTCTGAGGCACCTTATGGTTACAGTACTCTGAGGGTGTTTTTGCTGGCAGCACTAATGTACATTAAAAATTGACAATGCTCTGGATAGCCCTATCAAATAACCCCACTGTGGGTTTGAACCCATGATCTCTGGCTCTACAGGCAGTGAAGTAACCAGTGGGCTACAGCTATTAACAAGCCCCTGGCTGGCTACAGAAGGACTGCATGTCACCACACAAACCGTCTGCTGTGGTTACCAGGATAGGGTTAACCCACCCGTACCCATGATGCACTGCACATGCAAATCAGCAGTCTACAGATGATCACAAGATGGGGTATGCACCCCCACAGCACCTCGGCCTGGTAGGGGGAACTGATCGTGTATGTTACTGGCACAGAGTAACTACAGACCATCACATTGTGCGGGTACTGTGCTCACCCTGAGGGTGAGGTGGGGCACCCAGCACCAGGTCCGCAGCACCTTTCATGGCTGAAATAGGCTATGCTGCAGGTCCCTATCAGTGCTAGTGTATGTGATAGGTAGTTCTTGCAGACACATCTGTATTTCTCAGTCATGTTTAGCCCTTATGGGCTATGATGTACTCAAAATAGTGCATATCTTGTGTTGGTACCATGGTCACATGATGTAGGTGAAGGGGGAGTATTTGGACCCATAGCTGAATTATGTACCACCACCCAACCCACTCTCTGTGGCTCAGGGTGGGAAAAAGGATCTCCAACCAACAGAGCCACACTCTACCTCACCGAAATGGTGGCAGTAGCGAGGACTATTAACCCCAGTCCTGCTGGGGAACAGACACCATACAGGGCAGGCAATGCAGATCTGTACACATCCATAAAGCAGACAGAAGGCTTGCAAATGCTCAGCTGACCCCCACCACTATCTGACATTCTCCAGCAGGAAGCCTCCAGCTGCTGCACTCTGCAAGATGTTCCAGCCAGACACATACTAGCTTCAGACAGTCTGCTAGCTAGTCCATAGCGCATGTTTCTGGAGGAGATGCATGTACCCAGAACTGGGAAGTCAGCATACACACCAAGCAGATAAGTCAGTGATTGGGCCCCAAAAGAGAACCATAAACACCACATGAGAGAAACACTACATAGCACTATGGGGGAACCTAGCCATGCCGTGGTCACTGCTCAGTCAGGGTGAGAGTGACCTCCCAGCAGGACATGCTGTGGCTACCCTGTCTGTGCAGGTGGTTGTCAGGCACTACAATGTCCGAGCCATTGCCCTATGCCCTGTGCAGATGCATCCTGGCCAGGCCACCCTGTCCGGGCTATACCCATGGTACCTTGCTCCTCATTATGCACATTGGCAGGCTTACACTGGCAACAGTGTGGGCTGAGGAAGGTGTTGGCAGACACCACACACTGGATAGACAAACACATGCTCCCACACCTATGCCAGCATTGTGCAAATATAGAGGCTCTTGGCAGCCCTGGCCACCGCACCAGTCCTGGGCACAGTGTAGGCATGGCTATGGTACACAATACTGGTGGGGTCACTCCTCAGGGTGGTAAACACTGTCAGACATAAGACCTGAAGCACACTCCACAGACAGCAGAAAGGTTGCTATGAGGCAGCTCAATCAGCAAATTGTGCTTAACTTAGGAATTGCTATCTGCCAGTAATCATAGCAACCGTTTGATAGGTGTGTACAATATTCCCAGGTTTAGGGTGGCATTGCTAAGGAATGCAAGTGCTAGTATTGGGAGATGCACGCAGGGCCCAACATCCTGCCTCTCCAGGAGGCTTTGGATAATGGAGCCTATGGGTGAGGGTGTGTCTGCCCCTGTTGGCCGCTGCTCTAGGGCAGAGGTTCCCAACTCCAGTCCTGGTGGACCAAACACTGTTCGGGTTTTCATGCTGTCCCTAATGAATATGCATGAGATACATCTGCATACCATGAGGGTGGTGCATAGACATGCAGCACAGCCGTGTTTATTAGAGGCAGCATGGAACCTGAATGGTGTTTGGCCCTCCAGGACTGCATTTGGGAGACTCTGCTCTAGGTAATGTGCATGTTTATGGTGTCTGTGCTCTGTAGGGTAAAATGTAGGTTTATTGGGCATGTTTCTGTTATCTGCAATAAAGGTTCTGTCTGTATTAGCACATTTTAGTAGTGGGTAAAATATAGGGACTGGGTTGCCAGGAACCACAGCTGGGACTTGAACCTGTGGCCTTCTGCTTCTGAACACACTGGCTGTGTTCACTGCACCACCATGTTGCCACAGAGATAGCGTATTCCCTGGAGATACCATGACTGTTTGTCAGACAGAGCCTGTCTGTTGCAGTGCATGGCACCCACATAAACAGGGCTAGGCCATGGTCTGCTCTGGACAGCTGCCACTGCCCCCTCCACCACAAGTACCCCTCTGCCACCATGCTGACATGCCCTTCTGCTGGTGGTGCTGGTGCTGCACAATCTCAGGCCATCCAGTGTGCGGGTAGGCGGCTGCCTATGGTGCGGGTTCTGGGGTAGGGGTGCCTGCATAGCTGTCCACGCTTTCCCCCAGCACCTCCTGCCAATGTTCCGTGCCATTGGGGGTACCTGCTGGGTACTATTCCCTGTGACACCATGGGAAGCACACTCTTGCCCATGTTGGGCCCTCAGCAGTTGCTGTCTGGCTGCTCTACTGTTTCAGCATTCCTATGGGCCAGCTAGGCATTACCCTAGTCCGCTCTGTGCCCCAGCTGCACCACAGCATGTGCCACCTGCAGCCCTCTGTGTCCCCTTTTCCAGCATCTGTCCAGTTGCCCATTCCGACATGCCAGCCCTGCTGTTGTGGAACATGTGCACACCATAGGAAACCTGTCCAATGGAGAGGAAAACCCTGATCAGCGCAATTTCACTGTGGGCTCATTCACCTTGTATGGGGACAGAGCATAGACCCTTCCAAAATTCATATCTTTTTTTTGGAGCTTTCTTGGGGGTGTTTTTTGATGTTTCCCATTGATATCACTATTGCCCAGCTTGGTTATGTTTTTTTTACATTTTCTTTTGGTCATTTTCACTGTTTCTTTGCCCTTTTGTTCCGTGCCCATGTATCACACTTATCACTTTTTTGTAGGTTTCCCTGGCTTTGCTGTACATTGCTGACGGAAATGGTTTCTTTTCCCTTTAAATCAGCTCTAAAGCCAGGGTTTCACTGGCGTTAGTTTTCAGCCTCGGATTTCACAGCGTTAGTGTGCAGGGAGCCTCTCCCCTCCCACTCTCCGCCCATTGACCCTCTCTCTCCGCCCCTGGGGAGCCTTCCTCCGCCCTCCGGGAGCCTTTCTCCGCCTTCAGCGCTCATTTGCGCCTTAGCATGCGTTAATGCGTGTTAAGGTGCCTTATCGCATGATAAGGCGCCATTATCGCGCGATAAGGCGCCTATTGTGCGATAACGTGGGAGAGCGCACATTAAGACGGTTTAGTAAACATACCCCTTAGTCTTTGGTGATGCCTGATTTGGAGTATTGTATGCAATTCTAGAGACTACACCTTCAAAAGGATATAAACAGAATGAAGTCTGTGCAGAGTATGGTTACCGAAATGGTCATAAGGCATATGGGGACAAACTTAAAGATCTCAATATATATACTTTCGAGAAAAGGTGGGAGAGAGGAGATATGATAGAGACATTTAAATACCTCCATGGCATAAATGTACAGGAGGAGAGCCTCTTTCAATTGTAAGAAAGCTCGGCAGTGAGGGGGCATAGGATGAAGGTGAAAAGGGATAGACTCAGAAGTAATATGAGGAATTATTTCTTTACAGAAAGAGTGGGGGATGCATGAAATAGTCTCCCAGTGGAGGCATAAGGGACAAGGACTCTATCTGAATTCAAGAAGGCATGGGATAAACATAGAAGATCACTAAAGGAAAAAAAGGGGCTATAGTGGTTGGTATGGAAGGGCAGACTGGATAGTCCATATAGTCTTTTTCTGCCATCATGTTTCCATGTTTCTAGTTATAATGGCGCCCATAGGAAATGGGAAAGCACAGTTTAGATATGGTTGTGATCACCATTATTGGCACCATTGCAGTTAAACCCCTTAATGTCCAATATCTCCTAACATAAAGTAGCCAGTGAAAATGCTTTGGACTATATATGCACACATATTTGACACATAAAAGAATCAAATAAAACAAGACCAATTATAAAAGGAAATAGTGTAAAAAATGGGACATTAACTGGGACATGATTATTGGCATCCTTATAAACAATTCAAATCAGCATGAACAGAAGAACCACATTCCAAATGAAGGGGTACAAGGCCATCTTCAAAGACACTGAGATTCCTGTGTCTACAATTTGCAATGCTATTAAGACATTTTCTGCTCATCGAACTGTGAAAAACCTCCCAGGATGTTGTAGGAAGAGGAAAATTAATCCAAGAAGTCTTCAAATGTTAGTATGACCTGTTGGAAAAACACCACACATAACATCCAAAAAGCTTAAGGCTGGACTTGGAGCAATCTGGAGTGGTCGTTTCAGCCTGCACCATATGCTGTGTACTAAACAAAGAAGGACTTCATGGGCAAAGGCCAAGGAGGACTCCACTGCTTGAAGACAGACATAAAAAGCCATGCCTGATCTTTGCTCAAACCCACCTTGAGAAACCACAATCCTTCTGGGAAAATTTTCTGTGGACAGATAAAACCAAACTTGAGCTCTTTGGCAATGCAGACCAGCGATACATTTACTGGTGAAGAAATGAAGCTTATAAAAAAAAAAACCACCCTTCCTACGGTTAAGTACATTGGATGTTCCATAATATTGTGGGGCTTTTTGGCTGCCTCAGGAACTGGAGACCTGGAACGTATTAAAGGAATCATGAAGTTTGAAGACTACCAAGGTATTTTGAAGTAAACTGTGCTACCTAGTGTCAGAAAGCTAGGTCTGGGTCAAAGGTAATGGTTCCTCCAGCAGGACAATGACCCAAAGCATACATTCAAAAGAATGGTTCAAAAGGGAAAAAATGGTCTGTTGTAAACTGGCCAGCAATGAGTCCTGATCTCAATCCAATTGAGAACCTTTGGAAAGAGCTGAAATCTGCCATTGGAAAAAGGAATCCTGGAAACATTCATCAGATGGAACAAATCGCAGATGATGAGTGGGAGAAACTACCAGCAGACAGATGTATAAAACTTATAGATGGCTACAAGAAATGTTTGGAGGCTGTCATCCCTGCCAGGGCTGTGGAATCAAATATTAGTGAAGGGTGCCATTAATCCTGTCCAGGTCATATTTAGGATTTTTTCTCAGAAATTACTACATCTAAGTTGTACGGACATTTTAGTGCAGGAATCCATGTGTATTTGCCGATACATGGAACCAGAAGATCTATTCTGCAAACTTACACATGGGAAAAATCAATGGAGAAACTCGACAATTTCTGAATGTAAGTGCCAGAACATATTACAAGTATGTCAGCCATTTTGCAAACCTACAGGTATAAACTACAGTTGCTGCTATCTTTATCTAATTGTAATTTGGAGTGGGACATAAAAAATGGGGGATTAAGAAGGATAACCACCTTAATCCCTACTCTAAAGAGTAGCCTAAATGAGCACTGTTTAAAATCTAAACCATGCAGGGGAGCAGCTGTAAACCAGGTATGGAAAATTGAAGTCATATACTTGTATTTCCTGTATGAAATGAGAAATACATGTGCAGATTTTTGATACGCTCAGGCTACTCCCTAACTATGCCCCTGACATACCCCCTTGCAATTTCTACATACTAAGGACATGCACATGTAAATTCAGCCCTTTCTAAAAATGCCGTTTCCATGTGAATGCCACTTCCAGGTGTAAATGCCTGATTTTATATATGGAACCTTCATGTAAGGCTCCTAAAATAAACCTCAGTGTGTGTTACCACATACCATACTCTATAAACAGACATTATAGATCAGAGTTCTCAATCCAGTCCTCTGGGACCCCCAGGCCAGTCAGATTTTCAGGATATCCACAATGAATATGCATGAGATAGATCTGCATGTACTGCTTCCATTGTACACAGATCTATCTCATGCATATTCATTGTGTATACCCTGAAAACCTGTAGGGTCCTAGAGGACTGGGTTGAAAACTACTACTTTAGATCACTGAGCTCAGAATTGGCCCATTTTATTTTTTTAAAAAAGTTTCCATGCTGAACGTATGAGGAAAAACCTTTCATCCTGGGCCTAACCTTCTTCTGGCTGATTACAAATCCATTTCTATTCTATTGTCAGTTTTGTAGAATATAGATCGATACACCTGTCTGTTCTTATTTATCTTGAACTATTTTTCCAAAATGTAATGTAACCCTCAGTGCTAAGCTAAATGGATTCTGAAACAGAACTGCTATTTCTTTACCTTCTCAATCAACTCCTTCATGGCTCTTCAGAATTTTGTTTTTCTCTCTGTGGACTAGACTGTAATATCTATCACCTGTTTTTGAGATTTTTGAAACATTTTGGAATGCATTTGAATGTAAGCTGTAAATAAAATATAAAAATGTACCAGAACCCAGATCTCCCCTGGTAGCTTAAGAGGAAATTGCATCAAAGGTTAAGATTGTACAGCACCACCTTTGAGACTCTATAGCAGACTTGCACAAATTAGCATGCATTTGTATTACTTAATATTTACACATGACTATTTTTATAGATAATCTCTGTACATTTAAATACATTCATTGAAAACCAAATTAGTGTGTGTGCCAAGATCAGTGTTTCTTCTATTTCCATTATTTTCTTTCTCTATTTAACTTCTTTCTCCCTCTTTTCTATATTTACTTTTCATACCTTTCCTGTTTCCTCTGTCAGTATCTTCTAACTACATGTTGTCTCTCACCTTAGCAACCATCAAAGGGGTTGTTGGGAAAAAAGTGGATTATGGTGTGCTGTTGCTGGGGAAAGAGGGATTACTTCAGGAGGCCTGACTTTAGCGGGCAGAGATGACGTTCATCCACATTGTCTTGCTGGTGGTTAAAAATCTGACTTTGGTATTCTGGGTGAGTGAAGAGGCATTGGGTATACAATGCTGACAACTCATACTGTATATGAGATGGTAAATTATGAAATGCAGTTACAGTAAATGGTAAGCCCGGAGACTCATGGAAGAGGCGCTATCTCTCCTTATGGACATCCTACAAAGAGAAACACCGTAGTTAGAGCAGTGGAAGTTAGCGTGATGAAGTGGGATCAGGAAGGGAAAGGCAGGATAGAGGAGGGAGGAAATATATCTGGGACACCTGATACACTATATTGTAATTACAAATTTCTCTATTACTGCAGTCAATTTATAGAATTTGCTTTGAAACATATTTGTAAAATATTTTGGTTTTTGATTCCTCCAGATTACATATCATTAAAAAAAATAAAGAAAACCAGGGATTAAGCCGAGTTTCTTACCTACTACCTTTACTACCACTGGATTTAAATATACAGTCTACTCAACTCTTTGCACACAGTTTCCTTGTGCACTGAACTTCCCTCTGTATAGGATGGTCATAACAACTCAGAAAACTCTATCCAAAACCTAAACTAAGATGCACACTATGACCCTTGCACACATCAGCCTCTCAGTGTTTCTTATTTTCCTTCCTTGCATGGTATCATCATTATTGTCTCTACTATCCTCTCTCCCAGTATCACTTCCTCTCCAAATGCATGTGTCTAATTTAATCCCCGTCTTACTTCCTTGATGCATTTATTTATGTTATTTATTTATTCATTCTTATATACCACGTTTCAATAAATCAAAACAGTTGACATTAAAACAACAAGGTGCAGAAAACATATGATAACAGAGGACTATAGAATTCATAGCAGAGAGCTGTAGAGTTCTTACAGGGAACACTATTAACAGAGAACTATAAGTTGATAACAGAGAACTATAGTATAGTTCTCTCATGCATGTCTCCTCTCCTTCACCTAGCTCTTATCCTCCTCTATCTCTTTCCCACCATGCACACCTTCTTTTCCCCATCATTCCTTCCTTCCTTGTGTCTCTCCCCATCTTCCTTTCCCTCTGTATTTTCTCTCCATTTGTACTTTTATCTTATCTTTCCTTCCTCCCTCCCTCCCATCATGTATGTGCTCTGACAGTCGCCTCCTCCGTCTTCTCCACACAGACTCACACCTCACCCTGGCCCTGTCCTTCTCCACAGATTTGTTTACCTTCCTTCCTTTCACTGCTGGAGCAATGCAGAACCTCCTTTGCTACTGCTGACTGCATGGTTCTATTTAAAAGCTCAAATAGCACTCAACATTCACAATCAGATGTGCAACATATGGATATTTTGAATATTTCTGGAATTCTGGAGACTTTGGATATGGAGTCAATGACTCCTTCTGTATTGGTGGTTACATTGGCACTGCCTTCTGATTGTGACTGGTTGCTGAGAATGTATTTCAAAAAAGCGTTGTTACTCATCTATAACAGGTGTTCTCTGGGAACAGCAGGAATCAATCTTCACATATGGGTATCGTAGGTACCGACACAGCCCACATGGGAACACTCCCTAGTGTCCAATAGGAAAGCTTTTGGGAGCACTCTACTGTACCTGCACATCTACCATCCTGCCTTCCCCGTCCTCTCCTCAGTTGAGTTTGTAGCTGAACGACAGAGGAAAAAGAATACCCTACAACTCCAAGGGGAGGAGAGTGGGTTGTGAAGACTGATTTCTGCTGTTCCCGGAGATCACCTGTTACAGGTGAGTAGCAATGCTATCTCAAGGAGCAAGCAGGAATGCAGTCTTTACATATGGGACTCACTTGCTCCCAGGAACCAGACTGGATTAGCAGCAGTGGTTACACTAAGTCTAAAGAATGGAGCCAGAGGGTGCAGAGACAATGTGGCTCCAGAGGACTCAATGACAGAGATAAGAGCATTGACAGAGAAGTCTGGTGCCAGAAAAGTCTAGGATGCAGGGTAGGAGTTGCAGTTAAGTCCCAAAAAGGTGCTGGAGGACAGCCTGGCCAAAGACAGCATCCTGACAGAAGTCCCTGCCAAGGCAGTAGTGAGCAGCGAAAGTGTGAATGGAGGACCAGGTAGCTACTTGACAGATCTCGTCGATGGAGGCAGAACGAAGGTTGGCAACTGAGGTTGTCATGGCCTGTACGTTGTGAGCGGTGACATGACCCTCTAGGGAGAGGCACGCTTGAGAATAGGCAAAAGAAATGCAATCTGCAATCCAATTGGAGAGGGTGTGTTTTGGCACTGGAAGCCCAAGGTGACTTGTATCAAAGGAAACAAACAATTGTGAGGATTACTTGAAAGACTTAGTTCTGTCCAATTAGAAAGCCAGTGTATGCTTGCAATCTAAAGTGTGGAAGTATGCGATCTAGGAAATTGTCGTGGTGGGACTGGGTGTATGGAGGATCTGACACCAGGGCCTGCAGCTCATTGATATGGTGATTTGAAGTAGGAGCAATGAAGAAGATCACCTTCCACAATAGGAACTTCAAAGAAGTGGTAGCTAAAGGCTCAAAGGGAGGTTTCAGGAGCTGTGCTAGCACCACATTGAGATCCCAAGCCACCAGAGGTGGCTTGATTGGCGGCTTAGATAGCAGGAGGCCCTGCATAAATAGCTGCACCAAAAGGTGATATGAGATAGGATGGCTATCGACCTGTCTGTGATAGGTAGAGATAGCTCTAAGATGAACTCTGAGTTAGTCTTGAGACCTGTCGATGACAAGTGGAGAAGATAGTGCAAAAGGAATTCCACTGGACAGGCAGAAGGGTCGACATGTTTCAGGGTACAACAGAGGATGAACCTTCGCCATTTGAAGGCATAAGAATGCCTAGTAGAGGGCTTGCATGATGCAAGTAAAATGCTCTTGACCTGTTGAGGGAAGAAGAAATCAGCAAAAATTATGTTCTCAGGAGCCACGCCGTGAAACAGAGGGCTTGTGGACTGGGATGGAGACACATCCCTTAATCCTGGGATAGGAGGTTGGGCGCATGTCCCAGGCTGAGAGGTGGAGTCTGTGCTAGCTGAAGCAGCAGAGAAAATCATGACTGACGGGGCCAGTAAAGGGCTATTAGAATCATGGAGCCCCTGTCAGCCTGTAGTTTGAACAGTTTTGGAAATTAAGGGGTTAGGGGGGAATGCATAAAGCAGACCTTTCCCCCAATGGAGAAGGAAGATATCTGTTGCCTGACTCTTCCGAGAGGGAAGTCTTGAGCAAAACAGCATCAGTAGTACATTCTCCTGGGTGGTGATGAGATCTATTGAGATGGTTCCTCACAGGTGGAAGATCCAAGATGCCACATCCTGATTCAATGTCCACTCATGTGGACACAGGATTCAGCTGAGTCTGTCCACCAGAAGATTCAGATTGCCTGGGAGATACTCCACCCTGAGATGGATGCGGTGTGCAATGGAGAAGAACCAGAGGTGAAGGGCTTCTTGGCAGAGGGGATAGGAACCCATTCTCCCCATGCTTGTTCACATAGAACATGGCCACTTGGTTGTTCATTTGGACTAAGACCTGTTTGCCCAAATGTTGGGGGTGAAAAATCTGAAGGGCATTCGTGAGAGCCCATAGCTCCAGGAGGTTGATCTGCAACTGAGACTCCTGCAGTGTCCACTGTTCTTGTGTAGTGAGACTGTTCAGATGCACTCCCCAGCCAAGCTTGGATGCATCCGTTGTCAGGGTGTATTGAGGTGGAGGCATCTAAAAAGGTGACTCTCGGAGTAGGTTTTGAGGGGAATACCATTATCAAAGGGAGTTGGCAAGAGGAGTGATAATGCAGATCTTGTCTGAAAGACGCCCTGTTGCCTGTGTCTATTAGGACAACAGCGCCAATTGTGCTTGTCACATATGGAGGTGAGCATAAGGGACGGCATGAACTGTGGAGGCCATATGTCCCAGAAGGCATAGCATTTCTTGAGTTGTCATAACCTCTCGACTCTGTATAGTTTGAGTGAGCTCAATGACATGGGCAGAGCAATCCTGTGGAAGAAAATCTCGGGCCTGACAAGTGTCTAGAAGCGCTCTAATGAATTCCTATTGGGCGCTGGGGAGAGTTCCTGTGCAGGATCTGTCAGTACCGATGATACCCATATGTGAAGACTGCATTCCTGTTTGTTCCTGGAGATGAGGGATGTTTCCTTTAAAGGTCTCCAAGTGCGTATATTTCCAACCTATCCAGGGACATTCAGAAAAGGAGGGGGGAATTTCTTCTTTTGAAACCTGGGGTCTTGGAGTTAGGAACCTTATTTTTTCTTTTTTTATCATTTTTAACAGTATTTATATTCCACCTTTTCCTTAAATCAAGTTAGTTTACATTGAACTCAATTTTACCAGCTAGTGGTTTACATTACATTTTGAAATCAACTATTTACATTGTAACTAGGTGCTTTAAGCTATTTTCAGAACTTTTTACAAAAGTAACCTATTTACAGTTTGTGGTCGTGTTATATGATTGCTGGCATTGATCCGTAGTCATTGTCCAGGTATGGGAGGATGGATGTTATAAGTTACTTTATGTGATGTTGCCGAAATATTGAATGAATAGGAATGTCTTCAGCAGTTTCCTGAATTCTTATGTGTCCTTAGTGCATCTGATATTGATCGGTAGGGATTTCTATAGGTTTGACGCATATAGTGAAAAGGCTCTATTTGAGGTGGAATGTTTGGCTTTGGAGAATCATTGTTTGGCTTCTGGAGAATCATTTATTCTTTATTTGAGTTTGTGTAGAAAATAAAATTAAACATACAGCTCTGAAAATATCGAGCATTCTCTAAGGAAAAGAAAATTGCATACAATCAGTAAAAAGGAATTACAAAGAAGAAAAACATTCACAATGAATGCAAAGTATCAAACCATAACAACTGGGGGATATGCAAACAGAATAAAAGAAAATAATTAGATTTGAGACCACGTGATGCGGACTGGGTAGAGGTCGCATCTTGATCGTGTCCCGCTGCCCTCACCCTATGCCGGCGATATAATACCGTGAAAAAGCACAATTCCTGGTCAGGAAGTTAGCTCTGTTGTTCCGGAGTGCCTGGAGAATAACCAAGTGCGGTTGGGGCGCTCAGAGATTATGGCGACGGCAGTGAAATCGATGAGAAGGGACCGGGAACGAGCAGCCAGCTCCTGCAAGATGGCAGACTCGGCATCCTTGCCGGCCTCCCCCAAATCCCCTGCCACGTTCGATGAAATGTCGTCGGCGGTTGCTGCAGCTTTACTGCCGCAGTTCGATGTCCTCCACAGTAAAATGGACGGTATGCGCTCTGCTTTGGATCAGTTGGGCAATCGGGTGCATAAAGCCGAGGAACGTGTGGGCCAGGTGGAGGAGAGGATGGAGTCTCTGGCTGAGGAAGTGGCGGGCCTAAAGTCCCAGATGGCCATGCAGGAGGTAAAGATCGACGACCTGGAAAATAGGTCGCGAAGAATCAACCTACGCTTCCTAGGATAGCGGAGTCAGTCCCGGACAAAGACCTGCGTGGATATCTGGGGGCCCTGGTTCAACACATTTTGGGGGACGAAGACCTTGGCGAAGCTCTACACATTGAACGGGTGCACCGGGTGGGCGCCAAACAAACGCGCGACCCTCACCCCCGCATCGTTCTAGCCAGGTTCCTTCATTACCCACTAAAGGAACGGATCTTGAAAGCAGCCAGACAGACGGGGGAGGTACTATATAATAACACCAAGATACGTGTGGCACAAGATTATTCAGCGGCGCTTAGTAAAAAACGGCGGGAATACGCACCCCTCTGTGAAAAACTTATTGAGGCTGGGGTCCGTTTCTCAGTGCAGTATCCCGCCAGGCTACATGTGCTCGCCGATGGGGCCCATCGTGCTTTCGAGTCGGCCGCTGCGGCAGAGGAGTATGTCCGGCAGATTCACACTCAAAAGAGAGCGGCGGCGCCCACTTCCAAATAAAATTCTCAGAGGCTGCTTAAACTACATGGACAAAGGGATTGCCCTCTATTTCATATAGAGCGGAGAACTTACTTGTATCCAGAGCCGGCACACCTTGCTACTGTTTCAGATCGATGTGGAGTTGCAGACTCGCAGTAACAATGTGTCTAGTTGTCCTCCCCAGAGACGTTGCAGGCTTTATTTAAGAGAGAGTAGCAAAGTTTTCAGTTACTGTTTTTCTTTTCCTTATTATGTGCTGGAAATTTTGGCCTGTTTATCTTCCATGTTTTTGTAGTTATGATGAGGTTCATTTGGGGGAGGGGGGAGAGGGGGGGGAGGGGGCCTCCCCACGCTGCTCGGGTACTAATTAGTAGGGGTCGGCATTCCTCCAGCCATTTTGGTCTTCTCCCCCCTTCTTTCTTTCTTCCTTCCTTCTTTCTTTAATTACAGCGGCCGCCTCTTCATGTTGAGGAGACGGCGGCTTTTCGGAGGAGGCCGCAGCGACCAGGCATTGGCTGGTGGTGGGGGCAGAAGGGGAATGCCTGGGACGTGGGGGCTAATGATACATTCCTGGTGGATAGGAACCGGTTGCCTCGGGCCTTGGGGTTGGTGTAGTATGCTCAGCGGGGCCCGGGCAGCGGGCCAGCTGCGAACGGCCCTCGAGTTTGGGAGGGTGATTTCTCTCTCCCCTCAGCTCCCGATGGCTGCCCCTCATGGGATCTCTGCGTAGAGGTGCCTGGGGCTGTTGGGGGAGAGGAGGGGGGAACAATGGGCGCTAAGGTATGCTAGAGGGTGGGGTTAGAGAACAGGGGGGCCATGTTTGGGGCCTGCAAGAAGGAGGGGGCACCGACCGGGCCCGCTCCTGGGTTCTGATGGTTAGTTAGGGGATAGGGGAGAGTTTAGTTCTCCATGGTACAGGGCCGGGTAAGCTGGATCAGAATACTATGCTCTACTTCAAGGGCGGGGTCAGGGGACATGATCAGAGGGGTCTCCGGAGGGCCCCGTGGGTGGGGGTAGAAGCGGGGAATCCCGTAGATAGGTGGAATAGATTGACGGGGGATAAAGAGGGGTTCTAGTGGGTAAGTTACGGGAGGGCTAGGATAGAGGTAGGGAGAGTTAAGGGTGGGGTTAGTTGGGGGTGGGGTAGGGGGATTCAGGGAAGGGGGGGAACTGGGGGGAGGGGTAAGGGATATGGGGGAGGGGTAGGGGATGGGGGGCAGGGGTGGGTGGGATGGTCACTTCACACTATGAGACTTCGGGCACTGGGGGGCCCAACAAGGGACGGTAGGGTGGAGCCCCGGGCTGGGGGGGTTCTCCCTGGAGGATGGTTGAGTACCTGCTTAAAATACTGGAGTGATCTAAACCCAGACTGAAGATCCTAACATGGAATGTCTGCGGCTTGGGAAGCCCTGTTAAAAGAGCAAAAATATTACAAGCTCTGGCGCGGCACAAAGTGGACCTGGCCTTCCTCCAGGAGACCCACCAGACTGCAGGGGAGCATGCTAAATTGTGTAGATCCTGGGTGGGGCAAGTGTGGGGGGTGCCGGCCCAGAACAAAAAGGGGGGGATAGCCATACTATTGCATAAGAAGATTCGCTTCGAGGTCATCAAAGAAATTGCGGACCCAACCGGGCGTTTCCTTCTGCTGCAGGGCCTCCTAGAGGGGAAACCGGTTATCCTCGGCAATATTTATAGTCCTAATGTATTAGACAGAGACTTATACGCTCGTCTAGCCGCCCAGGTCGAGCAACTCCCGGAGCTTCCCTTGATTCTAGGGGGGGACTTTAATGGGGTGTTAGATGTGGCGCTGCACACCTCTAAGGGGGAGGGGACCCGGGAGCGTTCTCAGGGGGCCCGAGCCTTAAATGGCTTGAGGTCCAGACTGGGGTTGGTGGACCCGTGGAGACTCTTACACCCGGCTGAAAGGGACTATACCCATCAGTCCCGGGCGCATAGTTCTAGTGCACGGATAGACTACTTGTTGACCTCGCAGTGCCTGTTTGCTATGGTAGACGAGTCGCAGATAGGACCCGCAGAAATTTCTGATCATGCCCCTGTTTGGTTACAATTGCGGTGGGGCGCGAATCGGCCCTCGACGAGACTATGGCGGTTTCCTTTGGAATTATACCGGGATTCTCAGTTTCGTCAGTTTTTACAAAAGCGCTGGAGTGAATTTGCAGCAGATCACCGGGGGCACGCTGCAGATCCCGAGTTGGTCTGGGAGACAGCGAAAGTGGTCTTGCGCGGAGATATTATCGGCTATATGGCGCGCAAGCGCCGCTTGGTGGCGGAGCGTATTATCCGATTGGAACGTTTAGTTACCATTCAGAGGCGGAAGTGGGCGAATAATCCGAGCGGGGCCTCGAAGAAGAGGCTTTGGGAACTGCAGACGATGCTGAACGAGCTGTTGCACCAGCGAGCCAAAAAATCGGTTGTCTATTATAGATTTCAACTCCATTGTTATGGGGATAAACCTGGGAAATTATTGGCTCGGTGTTTACGCGCTTCGCGGGGCTCCACGTTGGTGCATGCACTGAAGGATGATCATGGGATATTTCGTAGGGACAACCCGGAGATTGCGCGGGTTTTTCGCTCGTTCTTTCAAAACTCTACACCGCGACGACGGGTACATACGAACAAATGGCAGAGTATTTGGACGGGCTGGACCTGCCTCGGCTGTCTGAACAACAGAGGCAACAATTGGACCGGCCGATTTCTGTTCAAGAGGTGCAGCATGTTATAGCCAAGGCGAGTTGTTACAAATCCCCTGGGGCTGATGGGTTAGGGGCCGAGTTTTACAAGATCTTAGCGGGCTTGATCTCCCCTTTGTTGGTGGAGGTTCATACCCGGAGAGCCGAACAGGGCAGGTTTCGCTGGGGTAGCAACTTGGCCCACATGATTTTGATTCCGAAACCCGGCAAGGACCTATTATGTGCCGCTTCATATCGCCCTATCTCCCTTCTCAATTTTGACCTCAAAATTCTTGCCAAAATCCTTGCTGAAAGATTGGCGACTGTGCTGGGGCATCTGATTCATGAATCCCAAGTGGGGTTTGTGCAAGGGAGATATGCGGTTCGGAATCTAAGGAAGATCCTAGCTTCTATCGAATGGGTTCAGAATCGGAATCTTGCTTCTCTGCTAATCAGTTTTGATGCAGAGAAAGCTTTTGACAGAGTGGACTGGCACTATCTTTGGGCTTTGCTGCCCCGGTACGGGCTTGGGAACTCCTTTTGTGCCCTGGTTCAAAGTCTCTACTTTGACCCGGTTGCGGCGATATGCTGTAACGGAGTGCTCTCTGACACTTTCTCACTACACAGGGGGACTAGACAAGGGTGCCCTCTCTCCCCGTTGCTTTTTGTTCTTTCATTGGACCCGTTCATACGAAGGGTGGAGGCCTCACGGGAGATACGGGGGGTGCGTATCGGCACGTCTGGCTTTAAAATAGCGGCTTTTGCTGACGACCTTTTGGTGCATTTACTTCGACCCCCAGACTCGCTCCCCACATTAATGAGAGAATTTGAGATATTCGGCCGATTTGCTGGACTAAGGATCAATCTAGACAAATCCGTGGCGTTGGATACAACGGACACAGTGAAAGCTAGCTGGCAGGGGGTTTTCCCCCTTAATTGGGGGGTTAACCAGTTTAAATACCTTGGTATCATTTTGACACGCCAGCCATCACAACTCTACGAGAGTAATCTCACTAAAATCATGCAGGGCCTCCAAACACAATTGCAAGCCTGGCAACATCTCCCTTTGTCTTTATCTGGGAGAATTGCAGTGGTTAAGATGGTGGTCTTGCCAAGGATTCTATACTGGTTGCAGACGCTGCCAGTCTGGCTCTTGCAAAAGGACTTAAGGCGGCTCGAACGAATGCTAAGCGGGTTTTTGTGGGGGGGAGCGCGTACCCGCATTCGTTATTCCCGCTTGGTGGGACACTGGAGAAGTGGGGGGCTGGGGCTTCCGGATCTTGGGGCTTATGCTCTGGCTTGCCAGGCGCGCCATTTGGGGGACTGGCTCGGTAGAACTGAGATCTTTACCCCTCGGAGACTCGAGGAGGCCTTTGCCGCCCCAGCTTCCCTTTTAGCTCTTCTACACTTAGACTACCGCCTCTTTCCTGCTCACTTGGCGGGGAGTGCGCTTTTTACTCCAGTTTGCCGAACCTGGCGACAGCTGAACACCTACTGGAACACTAACTGGCGGGTGTCTAGCTGGCTACCGATTCAGGGTAATGCATTGTTTACGCCGGGATCTGATAATGCACAGTTCAGGGTCTGGGCGAGAAAGGGCATCTACAGTCTAGGCCATGTGGTCGATACTTCGGGGGGATGCAGGAGATTCCAGACGCTGTGTAATGACTTCGCCCTCGGGGCTGGACATCAATTCGCTTACCTGCAGCTTTCACATTACCTCGCATCCTTGCCGGCAGGAGAATTGCGGGCAGAGCGCTCAGCGCAAATCCTAGAATTTTTTGACCTGGGCGGCGAAACATAATTATCGATTCGTTTGTTGAAGGCGCGCTTAGTCACGTACCGACCGTCCTCGGACTATCGGTCTGTCGAGCTGGGGTGGGGAGAGGAGTTGGGTAGAGAGATTGGCCCGGGTACACTACTAAAGGCCCTGCAGCGGATTGGGGAGCTAGCGGTGGGGGTGCGGTGGAGAGAGGTGCAATACAAAGCCCTTACCAGGGTGCATTTCTCCCCTAGGCGAGCCTTTCGCTTCCACCTGGCCACGGACGGCTCGTGTCCAAAGTGTTCGGAACCTATGGCACATCTGGTGCATATGTGGTGGGGATGCAGATATATTCGGCCGTACTGGGCAAGAATAGCCTCTTATATGGAACGCCTCCTAGGGCAGCGGATAGCCTGGGATAGCTCCCTTGTTCTCCTGGACTTTTTGCGCCTTAATCAGCCCAAGGGTAGGTGGGAAAGAT
The DNA here is from genome assembly GCA_033557465.1 of Ichthyophis bannanicus. Lineage (NCBI taxonomy): Eukaryota > Metazoa > Chordata > Amphibia > Gymnophiona > Ichthyophiidae > Ichthyophis > Ichthyophis bannanicus. The sequence continues at coordinate 1,393,039,157 of CM066031.1, read as the reverse complement.
TGTTGGTCCATAGGGCCTGCGTGGTGGGGAAGGGTCCCATATTACATAATTGGCGGGAACGTGGGGCGCCCTCGTTCTGGGAATGGCGGAATACCTTCCATCAGATGATGCTAATGGAAGCTCGATATGCCCGGGGTAATGTTAAACGGTGGCCGCGGTTTCAGTTGCTGTGGGACCCCTACCTCCAGGATCTGAGCCCCCGCGCTAGAAATGAGGTGTTACAATTGGGCTCCTAATTGTTTAGGATAGAGGGTAGGTTAATAGAGGGAAGCGAGGTCCTATGTCCTTGGGTGGGGAAGTGGCCATTAAGGGGGGGCAGGGGGGGGTAAGGGGGGGCGGTTGGGGGGTATGTAATTTTAAAAAATTGTACAACGCATATGTGTTTGTTTCTTCTCCTGGGGGGGAGAAGAGTACCCCCCCCCCCCCAGGGAGGCTGGTGGATGTTTGGTTTGTGTTACTGTAATGCATTGCAAAATAAAGAATTTAAAAAAAAAAAGAAAATAATTAAACAGAAAAATTTAGAGAAAAGAGCAAACCTTCCCCTCCAAATTTACACTATTTATTTATTTAGCTGTATTTATATTCTGCTTTTCACTGGGTCAAAGCGGTCAATTGGGGGATACATTTAACATGAGGGGATATGACACACATATGCTAATACTTACAGGGAACATGGGCAATGGAGGGTTAAGTGGCTTGCCCAAGACCACAAGGAGTGCCTATAGGACTAGAAATCCCAGTCCCTCCGGCCTGAGATTGCTGTCCCCAGGTGGGACTTGAACCCCTGGCCCTCCGGCCTGAAGTACCTTGTCCTAACCACTAGACCACTCCTCCCTCCTACCCCAAAATGGATTGCCCCTCAAACATACCAGCGGAAATCAAATTGAGAAAACAAGAAAAATCACAATATAGCATTTCACTCATTGCTAGCACTCTCATAAGCTTGAATCTCTTATCTCTTCTTCTCTTATCTCTCCTTACAACCCCCCTCGGAAACTCCGCTCTTCTAGCAAACTGCTTCAATCTGTGCCCTTCTCTTCTACTGCTAACTCCAGACTTCGCTCCTTTCACCTTGCTGTGCCTTACTCCTGGAACAAACTACCTGTGTCTGTACGCCAGGCACCTTCTCTAACCCCCTTCAAATCCAGGCTGAAAACTCATCTCTTTGCTGCTGCTTTTGGATCTTGACTCACCTGATCTCCTTTTTCTTTCCCCTTGCTTTATCCCTGCCTACACCTTCTGTGTTTGTCTTGACTAGATTGTAAGCTCTGATGAGCAGGGACTGTCTCATACATGTCTGTGCAGCGCTGTGTAGCACTTGTAGCGCTATATAAATGCTCAGTAGTATTAGTAGTAGTAGAATCGACACTTGCAATTGTGAGGGTTCAAAAAAACCATAATCCTTACCTAAATATTTAATAAACACCCTTCACTTGGGGGTATGTTTACTAAACCTTCTTAATGTGCGCCCAGCGTTAGTGTGCAGGATGCCATATAAGGAGTGGGCGTTTCAGTTTAAAGTAGCAAAACGGGATTAGCACGCGATAACGCGCACTGCTGCGCACATTATCGGGCAAAGCGCCGCTAAGCGCGTTACCGCGCGGTAATCTTAAGTAGGCGCACAGACATCCAAACATCAAAACAGAAGTGTAGCACAATGGTTAATATACTGACTGATGATACAGGGGTCATGAGTTTGATCCCCCAGTGTGCCTAATACATAAGGCTGGCTGAGGCATCAGCTTTGACATGTAAGTATTGTTTCCTGAGGCATTTTATTTGTATTTTAATTATTGCTGCCAGCAAACACACCCTCACGTGCCGTAATCTAAGCTGCCGCATAAGGCACCCCATAGGGCACATTATAAAGTGCACTGTCCGCCACGGCACCCTATAATGTCCCCTATAGGGCACCCTATAAGGCGCTCCATAGGACACCTTATATGGACTGTAACCATAAGGTGCCTCAGAAGGCACTTTATAGGGTGCCCTATAAGGCGCCTTATAGGGCGCCTTCTGAGGCACCTTATGGTTACAGTACCCTGAGGGTGTTTTGCTGGCAGCACTAATGTACATTAAAAAAGACAATGCTTTGGACAGCCCTATCAAATAACCCCTATTGTGGGTTTGAACCCATGACCTCTGGCTCCACAAGTAGTGAAGTAACCAGTGGGCTACAGCTCCATAACTGCAAGCAAACCCCTGGCTGGCTGCAGAAGGACTGCACGTCACCACACAAACAGTTTGCTGTGGTCACCAGGATAGGGTTAACCCACCCATACCCATGATGCACTGCACATGCAAATCAGCAGTCTACAGATGAGCACAAGATGGGGTATGTACCTCCACAGCACCTCGGCCTGGTAGGGGGAACTGACCGTGTGTGGGACTGGCACAGAGTAGCTACACACCGTCACATTGTGCAGGTACTGCACTCACCCTGAGGGTGAGGTGGGGCGCCCAGCACCAGGTCCCCAGCAGTGCTAATGTGTGAGATAGGTAGTTTCTGCAGACACACCTTGGATATATCTGTATGTCTCAGTGAGGTTTAGCCCCTATGAACCCCTAGGACGATTATGTACCACCACCCTCCTCCTCCAGGGCTGAGGGTGGTAAACAGGGTCTCCCACCAACAGATCCACATTCTACCTCCCTGCAATGGTGGCAGTAGAGGGGACCATCAACCCAGTCCTGCTGGGGAACAAACACCCTACAGGGCAGTCAATGCAGCTCTGTACACATCCATAACGCAATAGCAGACAGACATTAGGCCTGGACATGCTAAGCTGCACCCCACCACTATCTGATATTCTCCTGCAGCAAGCCTTCAGCCGCTGCACCCTGCAAGGCATTCCATCAAGACACATACTAGCTGCAGACAGTCTACTAGCTAGTCCATAGTGCATGCTCCTGATGGAAATGCTTGCACCCAGAACTGGGATATCAGCATACACACCAAGCAGATAAGTCAGTGACCAGGCCCCAAAAGGGAACCCATAAATATCACATGAGAGAAATACTATATAGCACTATGGGGGAGCCTAGCCATGCCATGGTCACTGCTCAGTCAGGGTGAGAGTGATCTCCCAGCAGAACATGCTGTGGCCACCCTGTCTGTGCAGGTGGTGGCCGGGCACTACAATATCCCAGCCAGTGCCCTATGCCCTTTGCAGATACATCCTGGTCAGGCCACCCTGTCTGGGCTATACCCATGGTACCTTGCTCCTCATTATGCACATTGGCAGGCCAATACTGGCAACAGTGCTGGCAGTGCGGGCTGTGGAGGGTGTTTGCAGCCACCACACACTGGATAGACAGACACACACTCCCACACCTATGCCAGCATTGTGCTACTATAGAGGTGTTTAGCAGCCCTGGCCACCACACCAGTCCTGGGCACAGTGCAGGCATGGATATGGTAAGCAATACTGTTGGGGGTCACTCCCCAGGGTGGTAAACACTCTCAGAGACCAGACCTGAAGCACACTCCACAGACATCAGAAAGGTTGCTATGATGGAGCTCAATCAGCAAACTGTGCTTAACGTAGGAATTGCTATCTGCCAGTAATCATAGCAACCTTTTGATAGCTGTGTACCATATTCCCAGGTGTAGGGTGGCATTGCTAAGGTATGCAAGTGCTAGTATTGGGAGATGAACGCAGGGCCCAATGTCCTGCCTCTCCAGGAGGCATTGGCTAATGGAGCCTGTGGGTGTGGGTGTGTCTGCCACTGTTGGCTGCTGCTTTACGGCAGAGGTTCCCAACTCCAGTCATGGTGTGCCAAACACTGTTCGGGTTTTCATGCTGTCCCTCATGAATATGCATGAGATACATCTGCATACCATGGGGGTGGTGCATAGATATGCAGCACAGGCATCTTTATTAGAGGCAGCATGGAACCTGAATGGTGTTTGGCCCTCCAGGACTGCATTTGGGAGACTCTGCTCTAGGTAATGCGCCTGTTTATGGTGTCTTTGCTCTGTAGGGTAAAATGTAGGTGTTTTGGGCATGTTTACGTCATCTGCAATAAAGGCTCTGTCTGTATTAGCACGTTGTAGTAGTGGGTAAAATATGGGGACTGGGTTGGCAGGCACCATAGCTGTGACTTGAAACTGTGATCTTCTGCCTCCAAACACACTGGTTGTGTGCATTGCACCACCATGTTGCCACAGAGACAGTGTATTCCCTGGTGATACCATGACTGTTTGTCCAGCAGGGCCTGTCTGTTGCAGTGCATGGCACCCACCTACACAGGGCTAGGCCATGGTCTGCTCTGGGCAGCTGCCACTGCCCCCCTCCACCACCAGTACCCTCTGCCACCATGCTGATATGCCCTTCTGCTGGTGGTGCTGGTGGTATGCAGTCTCAAGCCATCCAGTGTGCAGGTAGGCGGCTGCCCATGGTGCGTGTTCTGGGGTAGGGGTGCCTGCATAGACGTCCACGCTTCCCTCCAACACTGCCTGCCAATGTTCTGTGCCCTTGGAGGTACCTGCTGGGTACTATCCCCTGTGACTCTGTGATAAACACTCTCCTGGCCATGTTGGGCCCTCATCAGTTGCTGTCTGGCTGCTGAACAGTTTCAGCATTCCTAAGTGCCGCGTAGGCATCTGCCTAGTCCGCACTGTGCCCCAGCTGCACCACAGCATGTGCCGCCTGCAGCCCTCTGTATCCCCTTTCCCAGCATCTGTCCTGTTGCCCATTCCGACATGCCCATCCTACTGTTGTGGAACATGTGCATGCCATAGGAAACCTGTCCAATGGAGAGGGAAACCCTGATCAGTGCTATTTCACTGTGGGATCATTCACCTTGTATGGGGACGGAGCTTAGACCCTTCCAAAATTCATATATTTTTTTGGGGCTTTCTTGGGAGTGTTTTTTGATGTTTTCCATTACTATCACTATTGCCCAGCTTGGTTATGTTTTTTGTATATTTTGTTGGGGTCCTTTTCAATGTTTATTTGTACTTTTGTTCCGTGCACATGTATCACACTTATCACTTTTTGTAGGTTTCCCTGGTTTTGCTGTACATTGCTGACAGAAATGGTTTCTTTTCCCTTTAAATCTATTTGTGCTTTATCGACTATAGCAAGGCTTTTGACTGTGTAAACCATGAGAAACTCTGGGCCACATTAGGAAGCATGGGTATACCAGAACACCTGATCGTTCTCTTGCGTAATCTGTACATTGATCAAGAAGCAACAGTTCGAACGGAACAAGGAGAAACAGAATGGTTTAAAATAAACAAAGGTGTAAGACAAGGCTGCATACTTTCCCCCTACCTGTTTAATTTATATGCAGAACAAATCATCAGAGAAGCAGGACTGTATGAAGACAACAGAGGTGTGAAGATTGGTGGAAGACTCATCAACAACCTTCGCTATGCTGATGATACCACATTACTGGCTGAAAGTGAAGATGATCTGAAACATTTGCTTCTCACAATCAAAGAACATAGTCTCAAAATGGGCCTGCACCTTAATGTAAAGAAGACAAAGATCATGACAACTGGCATAATCAACAGGTTCATCGTTGAAGGAGAAGAAATTGAAATCATGAACAACTTTAACCTACTTGGATCAACTATCAATAAAGAAGCAACAAGCAGTCAAGAAATCAGACGACGCATTGCTCTTGGCAGAATGGCTATGAAAGACCTAGATAAGATTCTCAAGAGCAGAGATGTCTCTCTCCATACAAAGATTCGACTTGTTCAAGCCATGGTATTTTCAATAACATCATATGGATGTGAAAGCTGGACAGTGAAAAAGACAGACAGGAAGAAAATTGATGCCTTTGAATTATGGTGCTGGCGGCGAATACTGTGTATACCATGGACTGCCCGAAGAACAAACCAGTCGGTACTAGAAGAGATCAAACCTAAGCTTTCTTTAGAAGCTCAGATGACAAGACTTCGACTTTCATACTTCGGACACATCATGCGTTAGTTTTGGCCTCGGATTTCACATCGTTAGTGTGTGGGGAGCCTCTCCCCTCCCATTCTCCACCCATTGACCCCTTCTCTCCGCCCCTGGGGAGCCTTCCTCCGCCCTCCGGGAGCCTTTCCCCACCTTCAGCGCTTATTTGCGCCGCTGCGCGCGTTAGCACGCGCTAAGGCACATTTGTGCCCCGTAAAGCACCATTATCGCGCACTAAGGTACCTTAGCGCGCGATAATTGCACAGCACGCACGTTAAGAAGGTTTAGTAAACATACCCCTTGGTTTGCATCTTGTCTTGCTATGAGGGCTTTTGTGCATCAGTGATGCTGAAGGCTAAGCTAGTTTAACTACTGACAGAGTCTCCCAAGATGGATATGTCTCAGCTGAGGTGCCAGACCAAGACAAACCACCCATCTGGGCAGCAGCAGAATGGGACAGTGTTGGCGGCAGAGGATCGCATTTCTGTGACAACAAAAACAACACTAGAATTAAACTGCGTGGAAGATAGGCCTGGCAATCTACTTCCGTATCTTGCCACGAAAACCCTATGGAGAGTCACTACAAAACAAATTGAAGTATAGTGCTGGAAGATGAGACCCCAGGCTGGAAGGCACTCAACTGGCTACTGGGGAGGAGCTGAAGACCTTTCATAGTAAAGCCAGCATGTATGATGTGGTTGGATCAAAGCCCTTGGGATGTCTGACTGCTGATGTAGCTGTACATGAAATGAGAGTCAGAAGCTGCAAAGATGTCTTAAATATTGGGACATGGAGCATTTGAAGCATAAACAAAGGGAAGTTGGAGGTGGTCAAGAATGAAATGGAACATGTACAACTTGATCTATTGGGTGTCAGCGAACTGAAATGGACTGGCATCAGGCACTTTGCATCTGATGATCACATGATCTACTATGCTGGAAATGAAAGACAAAGAAGAAATGATATTGTATTTATAATTAAGGAGAAACTTGCAAGAACTGTAATGAAATACAATGCAATCAGTGAACTCTTAATTTCTATTCCTCCATGAAAAATGCCCATCAACATAACTATAATTCAAGTATATGACCCAACAACAGCTACAGAAGACGATGAAGTTGATGAGTTCTACAAACAAGTTCAAGCTGAAATTGACATAACATGCAAACAGGATATCCTGATAGTCATGGGTGACTGGAATGCAAAAGTTGGCAATAAAGAAGAAGCAAAGTGGCTGGAAAATATGGACTTGGAAACAGAAATGAAGCTGGAGAAAGACTGATAGAATTCTGCAAGACCAACAATCTATTCATCTCAAACACCTTCTTCCAGCAGCACCAGCAGTGACTATACACATGAACTTCACCCAATGGATTATATAAAAATCAAATTGACTACATCTGTGGAAGTCAACGATGGAAAAGTTCTATAACATCAACAAAGATAAAACCTGGAGCTGACTATGGTACCAACTATTAGTATGCAAACGCAAGCTAAAGTTGAAAAAGAGCAAGCCACTCATGAATGTAGCAAAATATGACCCTGAGAATATATCACCGGAATTTAAAGACTGCCTGCAAAATTGATTTGCTGCTTTAGATACAAATGACAGAGCTCCAGAAGAGTTATGGGATGACATCAAGAGGATGTATTGGAAGAGAGAAGTCTCTTCAAAAGGTGAAAAAGCAAATTCAGCTAAAATGAATGACCGAAAAAACTTTGAAAACTGCACAGAAATGCAGAAAAGCTAAAGTCAGAGGAGAAAGGGAGGAAATCACAGAACACAACAAAGATTTCCAATGTGCAGCAAGACAAGGAGAAGTACTGCAATGATGCATGCAATGAAATAGAAGCAGAAACTATTAGAGGAAGAGGAAGATCAGCTTTCCTAAAGCTACGAGAGTTAAAGAAAAAATTCCAGCCTCGAACTTGAATGTTACAAGATGCTCAAGGATCCATGTTGAATGATGCTGAGAAGATCAAGAAAAGGTGAAAAGAATATAGAGTCATTAGATGAAAAAGATCAAGTAGAAGAAAAAAACAACATTTTTAACCCGTACCTTCTGATCTGGAACCTTTGGTGATGAAAGAAGAAGTTGAAGCAACATTGAAAGCCTTATCAAAGAACAAAGCACCAGACATTGATGGCATTCCCACCAAAGCATTACAGCAATCTGATGCAGCTGTTATCATACTTACTGAAAGGAAGCTTATCTGTTTAGGCTGTGTACACTGTGAGGGTACTTAATAATACTATATTACTGAAAGCCCTCAGATTCAGTAGCTTACCACAGATTCAGTAGCTCAGACATTCTAGGGCCTATTACTTAGCTAATGACCTTGAGAGACTCTACTGAAAAACTATGCTGAACTTTCACATAACAAAGAAATTAGGTTTGTTTATAATACAGAAAGTGCAGGGAAGAACTTTTTCTTTAGTCTTGAAACAAAGATGTGAAAGCTGCTTGTGTTAGAATTATTGTTTAAGAAGTTATGTCTGGGAAAACATGTATGTCTCCTCCTGATGACCTATACTAATAAGATTTGACCTATGACATAGAGACATAAGAGATGCACATTATGAATATACGTGATGCTTGGCGTAGAATAATAAGGTGGAAATTATGCTGTGAAATGGAATTTTGACCAATAAAAATAGTGACCGAAGTATGTGTGGTCAGAGACAAGTTGCAAGCTTTAATCTCTCTCCCAAAGCTTTGTATTTTATTATACAATAAAATTGTGCATGAATTGTATTATTAATGGTTATTGCTTCCTTTTCATTGCTCTTAGTGTGGAAATCCGTTACCCAAGAGCCCAGGTGCTGTTACCGGTGAGGGGAGGAACAGAGTCCACTTTCACTTACAAGGCTCTGCCAGGATATTTGGAAAACAACATCATGGCAAACTGACTGGAAAAGATCTGTGTTTATACCAATACTAAAGAAAAGTGATCCAACTGACTGGAAATTATCGCACAATCACTCTGATCCACCATGACAGCAAAATTCTACTCAAAATTATTCAGCAGAGACTGCAACCATACCTGGAACGAGAACTGCCTGAAGTGCAAGCAGGGTTCAGGAAAGGGTGAGGAATGAGACAAATCGTGGATGTGAGATGGATCCTTGAAAAGACTAAAGAATACCAAAAAGATAAAAGATCTGGGTGATTAACAGTCCTTGCTTGAAAGTTCAAGCAAGGACTGTTACTCACCCAGGAAGTTGGTCACAGCTTACCTCAGAAGCACAGGACAGGATACTGTGTAGCAGCCTTCATTTAATAAGTTTTATTCCCTCCCTCCCTCCCTCCCCAACACCCACCCACCCCTGGGATAATCGCAGCTTTATAGGTACTTACAAATCTTAAAGGAAAATAGGTGCTCTCAAGTGGAGCTCGTTATCCAAATCAGTCATACACTAAGGACCTGAGATTAATTAAGCTTCAGGTGAACAAGGTATATTAAACGTATTAGGTACAATTTTATTAGTATAAGTATCCACAGCAACCCTTAGTAAGTAAAGAACTTAAAGATCTAAACACATGCTTAAAACTAAGATGCAGACAGCAGTCCAGCAGCAAGATGGGGGCTTTCCAGTCTTTTGAATTGAGTGTCACATGTATGATTTTCTCCCAGTTGGTGAGAGGTCTAACGTGTGCACTAGGTGCAAGGAGCTCTTTGCTCTCAGGGAAGAAGTCCGTTCTCTAGAGGCTAGAGTAGCAGACTTGGAAGACATAAGAAAGACAGAGAGCTACATAGACGAGACTTGCAGGATTTAATCCTGAAGTCCCACCTCCAGTCTGGCAGCATCCCTGTTGCCATGGAGGAGAGAGGTCACGTGACAGGAGAGCATCACCCTAGTGTGGCAGGAATTGATCCTGTAACTAGGACCTATCCTCCAGGTGATGTAAAACTCTCTTGCACTGAGGATGATTCTCCAGTGTCATGTGCCCATGAGGGCAGGGTTAGGACAGCCGTTATAGTTGGTGATTCCATCATTAGGCATGTAGATAGCTGGGTGACTGGTGGACTTGAGGACCACCTGGTAACATGCCTGCCTGGTGCGAAAGTAGCGGACCTCACATGCCACCTAGATAAGGTCTTAGATAGTGCTATGGAGGAGTCTGCTGGATACTACCAAAAGCAGATGTACATGTCGGTATCAATGACATAGGAAAATGTGGTAGAAAGGTTCTGGAGGCTAAATTTAGGCTTTTAGGTAGGAAGTTGAAATCCAGAACTTCCAGGGTAGCGTTTTCCGAAATGCTTCCCATTCCAGGCGCAGGACCCAAAAGGCAGGCAGAGCTCCGGAGTCTCAATGCGTGGATGAGACAATGGTGCAAGGATGAGGGGTTTGGATTTGTTAGGAACTGGGGAACATTCTGGGGAAAAGAGGAGCTCTTCTGAAGGGATGGGCTTCACCTTAACCGGTATGGAACCAGGCTGCTGGCATTCACCTTTAAAAAGGAGATAGAGCAGCATTTAAACTAGATAATAGGGGAAAGCCGACAGTCGCACAAGAGCGCATGGTTTGGAAGAATGTATCCTTGAAGGATACTACCAAAAGCATAGAGGTTCCAAAAAAGAGTAAAGTAGCCCAAATGCCCTTGAGTATGGAGCACACAGATCTTAAAGATTCCAAATTACCCCTGCCTACTGATAACCAGATTAATATGAATAAAATACAGTCTCTAAAATGCTTGTATGCAAATGCAGGAAGTCTAAAAAAATAAGATGGGAGAGTTAGAATATATAGCACTAAATGAGAGGTTAAATATGATTGGAATCTCAGAAACATGGTGGAAGGAGGACAACCAGTGGGACACTGTGATATCTGGGTACAAACTATATCGTAATGATAGAGCTGATCAAATTGGTGGAGAGGTTGCGCTCTATGTTAGAGAGGACATTGAGTTAGAAAGGATTAAAGTTTTGCAGAAAACAAAATTTGCTGCAGAATCTCTGTGGATTGAAATTCCATGTAAAAAGGGGAAGGCGATAGCAGTGGGGGTGTATTATCGAGCGCCTGGCCAGAATGAACAAATGGATGATGAAATGCTTAAAGAAATCAAGGAAGCTAACAAAAGTTACAGCACAGTAATAATAATGGGTGATTTCAATTACCCCGGTATCGACTGGGTCAGTGGTATGGCAGGACATGCTAGGGAGATAAAGTTCCTAGATGAAATAAATGACTGCTTCTTGGAGCAGCTTGTTCATGAACCAACCAGAGGGGAAGCCATATTGGACCTAGTCCTTTTTGGAACACCAGATATGGTGCAAGAGATAAGGTTGTTGGGGCCACTTGGCAATAGTGGCATTTGATTTAATTACTGGATATAATCTGCATCACCGAAACCTGGTTGGAAGACTCTGACCAGGTAATATTAAACCAAGTAACCTCTACAGACTACTCTGCCTTCAATTGTGTCAGAGAACATAAGAGAGGAGGAGGGGTGCTAATACTGGCCAGAAAGGAATACAGATTTAAAACAATCTCTAGCACTAATACAACTGAATCCAACACAATCACCATAGCTAACAAATACTTAAGCCTCTCCCTCACCTATAGGCCTCCTGGAGCCACAACTGAACATCTCTCCACGTTACTTAAAGCAATATGTGCACATAACACAAAACATAAACCCCTCATTGTACTAGGAGACTACAACCTGACCTCTGCGCACACCAAAGAAGCTGCAACATTCTTAAAAGCCATGGAGTCACTAAAATATAGCCAGCAATCAACGCCCCAACGAACCAGCACGGCACAGTACTGGATATGGTCTTCATTCCAATGCACTTGGTGGAACAGGGCAAAACCACAACACCAACAATCACACCAGTCTCTTGGTCAGATCATTACATGATAGAAGTCACCCTGGCCCTAAACAATTCCACTCAACACATAGAAGATGAGAATATCACCAGACGATATAGAGCCTTCAATAAAGAATCATTCATAGATGAAATCATCCGACAACTCCAGCAAGAATGCGACACCCTTGACCTAAGAATAGAGAAATGGAACTCCATAATTTCTAATGCAGCATCAGCCTCTAAGAGCATAAAGCCACAAGCATGAAGGAGACTCAACGCCCCATGGTACTCAAATGATATCAGAGATGCAAAGCGCACTCTCCGAAGACTTGAGAGAAAATGGAGCCGGGACAAATCGCATAACTCCCTGACTCTATATAGAGCTAAACTACTAGAATATAACAATCTGATAAATGAGCGCAAACAAGAGCACCACACCAATCTAATCATGAAGTCTATCAACAAACTGAGAGAACTATTCAGCATTGTCCAAAAGCTCACTAGGGATACCACACAACATTGTACCCATCATCTTGATCCACAGGAATTTGCTGACTACATGAGAGCGAAAAACCATACCCAGACATGCTCCACCACACGACAAATGGATGATTATGAAATGAAAGAGCAACATCATACCTGGGAAGATTTCAGCATGCCATTGGAACATCAAGTAGAAGACATAATACACGGGCTCAACACAACAACCTCACCATCAGACCCTTGCCCAGTGGCTTGGATAAAAGTCACAAGAAGCCAACTATCTCAGCACATTCATAAAATTGTTGAAGATTCACTCCAACAAGGACACATGCCGCAGTCCCTCAAGCAAGCCATGATATAACCAATACTGAAAGGTAATAACCTAAGCCCATCTGAACCAAAATCATACCGTCCCATCTCCAGTTTACCGTTCCTTGCAGAAATAGTAGAAAAGACAGTGCAAAAACAACTTCAGGATCACATTGACATGAATGCCCCAGTGGAAATTCATCAGCCTGGATTTAAACCCCGGCACGGTGTGAAAACGTTACTTACATCACTCTTTGACAACCTCATAAGAGGTATAGATAATATAAAGAATGGATTCCTGCTAGTATTCATAGACATTTCGGCAGCCTGGATTTAAACCCCGGCACGGTGTGGAAACGTTACTTACATCACTCTTTGACAACCTCATAAGAGGTATAGATAATATAAAGAATGGATTCCTGCTAGTATTCATAGACATTTCGGCAGACACAGTGTCCCATGCTATACTGCTACAGCGCCTGCAACAGATAGGATTGCGCAAGAACACTCTGAAATGGTTCACATCGTACCTGGAAAATCGAACACAGCAAGTCAAATGCACCCAAAAGAAATCATTGCAGTTCCCCGCAATACAAGGAATAACTCAGGGATCTGTCCTGTCATCAATGCTCTTCAATGTTTACATCCAACCCATATGCAACATCATCAGACGACACAAACTCCACTATCACATATATGCTGACGACATCATGGTGTATGCTCTAATCAATCTACTAGCACTTAACACCATCAATTCAATCAATGTGTGCCTTCGAGTCAGTCCTGACTCCTGATGACCCAGAAGCTCCTGGGTTTTCTTAGCAGTATCACCGGAAGTAGATTGCCAGGCCTTTCTTCTGAGGCAATGGAGGGTTAAGTGACTTGCCCAAGGCCACAAGGAGTGCTAGTGGGAATCAAATCCTGGTTGCTTGGTTACCAAGTCAGTGTTCTAACCACCAGGCTACTCCTCCACTCCACTTAACACCATAACAATAACTAAATGCCTTGAAGATATGAATGTCTGGATCACAGACAATAACCTGACGGTCAACTACGATAAAACGGAGTCAGTGTTCGTCACAAGGAACCCAAGCTTCATTCCACCACAGAATATCAGCATTCTAAACAAACTTATAATAGTCAAAGATGAAGTTAGGTACTTGGGCATCACAATGGACAGAGCTCTAAACATGAAATCTCATATCGCCAAAACCGCAAAGAAGGCCTATCAACGTTTGAGGACCATAAGAAAGATAAAACCACTACTCCGCCAGGACCACTTCCGCACAGTATGCCAAGCACTCATCACACCTCTGCTTGATTATGGAAATTCTTTATGTCAAGGCCTCCCCCAGCAGACCTTACACCCATTCCAAATGGTGCAAAACACTACAGCATGCATCATCACTGACATCCCAAGATCAGAACACATCACCCCTATCTTACAGCAACTGCACTGGCTACCAATGGTAGCCAGAGCAAAATTTAAAATAATCTTGATCATCTTCAAGATCATCCACCATCTTTCAGCAGATGTACTACAAGAAAATGTAACAAGGAACATCAGTAACAGACCAAGAAGGAACAATTATGACAACATGATCAGCACACCTTCAGGATATCACAAGACAAAACAAAATACGTCTAGAAGAGCTCCATCACTAATGGCATCCACACTATGGAACTCCCTCCCAACGAGCCTAAGGGAATTAGAAGACATCGCAGACTTCCGCAAGTCCCTTAAAACCCTGCTCTTCACAGAAACTTATGAGCAGATAGACAACAGTCCCAACCAGACATACAACAGCCCCCACCCAAGAGGGATTGCAACGTAAACTCTACTGCAAGCTCAATACCCAACCAACCCAGTTAGGCTCACGACACCATCATGATAAATGTATCCCTCAAATTGTGTTGTCTTAATGTTGTTAAATTCCCTCATGTTAAATGTTGTAAAACACCCACATGTTAAATTTTACCCAGTTGTGATGTGATGTAACCACTTTGGTTGTAGGATAAGGTGGTATACAAGTATGTCTAAATAAAATTAGTGGAGGAGGGATGGTTAGGAAATCTACAGCTCTACCTTTAACTTTCGAAAGGGAGACTATGATAAAATGAGGAAATAGTTAAGAAAAAACTAAAAGGAGCAGTTGCAAAGGTTAAAGACTTACATCAAGCTTGGGTGTTGTTTAAAAATGCTATCTTGGAAGCCCAGACCAGCTGTATTCCATGCTTTAAGAAAATTGGAAGGAAGTCCAAAAAACTGCAAGCATGGTTTAAATGTGAGGTCAGAGAGGATGTTGTTGCCAAAAAAACATCTTTCAGGAAATGGAAAAAAGAGCAAAACAACAAAAACTGGAAACAGCACAAGCACTGTCAAGTTAAATGCAAGGCATTGATAAAGCAGGCAAATGGAGAATTTGAGAAGCTTGCTGCGGAAGCAAAAACACGTAATAAAGACTTTTTCAAGTACATTTCGTATCAAAAAAACTGTGAGAGAGTCAGTTGGTCCATTAGATGATAGAGGGGTTAAAGGAGCACTAAGAGGCGACAAGGCGATAGCGGAGAGACTGAATGAATTCTTTGCTTCGGTCTTTACTGAGGAAGATGTAGGGATGTTACCCATGACTGAAGTGGTATTTAAAGGTGGGGAAGAATTGAAGGAAATATTGATACATCGGGAAGATGTATTACAACTATTTGATAAACTGAAGAGTAGCAAATCACCTGGACCAGATGATATACATACAAGGGTGTTGAAATAACTGAAATATGAGATTGCAGACCTGCTATTAGTAATCTGTGAACTATCATTAAAATTATCTAATATCTGAAGATTGGAGGATGGCGAACGTAACGCCAATGTTTAAAAAGGGTTCCAGGGGTGATCCGGGAAACTACAGACTGGTGAGCCTGACGTCAGTACCGGGAAAAATGGTAGAAACAATCATAAAGAACGAAAGTGCTGAACATGTAGATAGTCATGGCTTAATGGGAGACAGCCAACATGGCTTTAGACAAGGAAGATCTTGTCTTACTAATCAGGTAGACAAAGGTGAGTCAGTTGATATAGTGTATTTGGACTTTCAGAAAGCCTTTGACAAGGTCTCTCATCAGAGACTTTTGGCAAAACTAACGAGTCATGGGATAGGAGGGAGTGTACAGTGGTGGATCAGGAACTGGTTAAAAGATAGAAATCAGAGGGTAGGGCTAAATGGCCAATTTTCCCAATGGAGAAAGGTGAATAGTGGTGTACCCCAGGGATCTGTGTTGGGACCACTGCTTTTTGACATATTCATAAATGACCTAGAAAAGGGAATAACGAGTAAGGTTATCAAATTTCAAGGTTGGTCACGGGGGAATCAAAGGTATTGGGGGACTCAATCCACAAAAGACCAGTAAAAAACACTGGCTTTGGGGTGGAAGCTGAAACAAAGACTATTAATCCATCCCCAATACTCTCAGGGGGAGGGAGGAGGCAACAGCACCTTCCATCAACCCAATTGATCAGGTAACATTACTCTCCCCGTAGGAGCAGTTGGACCCAAGCTGACTCTCCCTACGCGTCACCGGGATGGAGACTATGTTGGCTGCACTGGGGCTCAATGCAGAATGAAGAGGCGGTGAGCGGGAGTCCAGGCTTAAAGAGTGAATCTCTGGACTCAAAAGACTCACCTTGACAGAAGTTGTTCCCGAGTCTAAAACAACTTTGCCTTGCAAGACAAAGGAGTCCATTGGTCCCTGGGCTGATACCTGAGTCCCCACTTCACCCGCTTTCAATTTCGCTTTTCTCTTCCCCATACTGGCAATTTCTCAAGACAGCAGCTGGTATAGATTTTCCTCAGCTCCAAGTTCCTCTAGGTTCCTCAGTTGGCTCCGAAGGGCTTTCAAAGGGGAACGCTCCCCTTTGGTCACACCCCTTTGGTCCAACCGCTGCAGAAGATGGAAAATATAGCCATGAGACCAGAAGTGATTTCACCAGGATACCTCTGGGATCAACGAGCTGAAAACAAGTAGGAAACAGCCAAAAGGTGTTTCCCCCAAATGCCTCACCTCCTGGCTCCCAGGTAGCAAGTGTCTGATTCTCTGGGAGCCCTATTTTTTCTGAGGTTTCCCTGCAACTGTTTAGTCAAGCTCCAGGTTGTTGATTATGGGGGTCATTCCAGAACATGAGTAAGCCCTTTCAACATTCGGCATAGACGTTTCTCTAGCGAACATGTCTACAACCATATTCTGAAATCCACGTCGCTAATACAGGGATCTCAGAACTGGGGTGGGAGGGGGCTGAATAGGAGCAAGGTCAGCATCAGAGACATACAATGTATATTCAGGAATATTTGATGTATTTGAAAATGTTATTTCTAGTTCTGTTACAATTGTAAATGCTTAGATATATATTGTAAATTGAGAAAAATAAGATTAAAACAAAAGCTCAAATGTCATGATAGAGCACCAAAGCAGTTTCAGCAGTGAGAGGAAGGAAGATTCGTAAGTGTAAAGAGAGGGTTAAAATGACAAGGCGAGGGGTGCTGGAAAAAAGAAGGGTGCAGAAGAGGAGAGCAATATTACCAAAGGAATGAGGGGTGGGGTGAGAGCAGTGGCTTTCTAATAATACAAGGGTGGGGTTACACAGAACAGCAGGTTCCAAGAGGGGGGAGAAGTATAGAAATACAGTGCACTGGCTTTCCCAGGGAGAGGGGCAAAACAGAACAATGATGCTGAGGAAGGGGGCAGGAAGGAAAAAGCAATGGTTGTGAGAAACAAGTATTGATAAAGAGATGTGGAAGAGGAGTTGCAGTTGCTATTTCCTATGACGATGTGAGGCTTGCATGATAGCCTTGTGCTGCAGGGTCAGCACACTGGCCTTTTTCATCACAACTATTGGCTGATTGATTGATTGATTGATTGATTGATTTAGCTGTGTTTATATGCTGCTTTTCACCAGGTCAAAGCAGTTTCCATTAAACAACAAGTTATACATTCAACAATTCCTTAACTTATTTACAATACAACAGGAGGAAATAAGGTAAAGGGAGAAATTAACTTATTTATATTACTGTATATACAATATAAGCTGACAGGTTATGACAAAGCTAACACACTTTTGTGCATTAAGTAATTAACAGGCACTTACTTTCTTTTGAACCACCTGACAATAGCAAATTTTCTGGTGCAAAATTTTCAGCTGAATTTTAGAAACATAGAAACATGCTGGCAAAAAAGACCATATGGCCTATTTCGTCTGCCCTTCCATATCAACTATTAGAGTCCTTTTTTTCCCTGTAGAGACTTTCTGTGTTTCTCCTATGCTTCTTAAATTCAGATACTGTCCTCGTCTCTACGACCTCCACTAGGATACTATTCCGCGCATCTGCCACTCTTTCCATAAAGGAGTATTTCTGCATATTACTTCTAAGTCTATCCCCTTTCACTATCATACTATGTCCCCCTCATTGCAGATCTTGCTTTTAATCGAGAGAGGCTCTCCTCTTGTTCATTTATTTGTCTCTGTCATTTCTCCTCTATCCTACTTTTCCTCTAAAGTATACATATTAAGATCTTTAAGTCTCTCCCCATATGCTTTATAATGAAAACAACTAACCACTTTAGTAGCCACCCTCTGCACCAATTCCATCCTGTTTATATCCTTTTGAAGGTGTGGTCTCCAGAATTACACACAATACTCCAAATGGGGTGGCTCCAGAAGCATATACAGAGGCACCATCGACTCCTTTTTTTGCTGGCTATTCCTCTCCCTATGCACCCAAGCATTCTTCTGGCTTTCACCGTCACCTTTTCTACCTATTTAGCCACTTTAAGATCATCAGAGATAATTACGCCCATGTCCCGCTTTTCTTTCGTGGACAGAAGTACTTTGTCCCCTACACTGTACAGCTCCCATGGATTTTTGCAGTCTAAATGCATGACTCTGCTTTTTTTAGCTGTAGCCCGCCTCATGTTATCTCCTTTTTCCTGGGTATCTACTCAATTTTGGTATCATCTGCAAAGAGGCATACCTTCCTTGACAGCCCTTCCGCAATATCACTAACAAACATGTTAAAAAGGACAGATCCCTGTGACACATCACTGGTAACATCCTTCTCCTCAGAGTGAGTTCTATTTACCTGTACCCTTTGTTGCCTCCCACTCAACCAATTTCTAACCTAGTCAGTCACTTTCGGGTCCATCCCTAGGGTACTCAATTTATTTATAAGTCGCCTGTGCAGAACGGTGTGAAAGGCTTTACTGAAAGCTAAGTACACCACACCCAGGGCTCTCCCTCGGTCCAACTCTCTGGTCATCTGGTCAAAGAAATCAATAAGATTTGTCTGACAAGACCTGCCTCTGGTAAACCTATGCGACCTCGGATCCTGCAGTCCTGTGGACCCCAGAAACCTCGCTATCCTCTATTGCAGCATTTCCATTAATTTACTCACCAAAAAGGTCAGACTAACCGGCTTGTAGTTCTCAACCTATGTTCCTATGGATCTTATATTCCAAGCTGCAAGAGTTCTGAGAGTTAACAGGGCAAATGCAGATTTCTCTACAGCCACCTGCAAACTAAATATTACGAAAATATTAATGCATACCACTTGTGAATTGTAATTTCAGAAAGTGATGATAACGAGGATGACTCTGAGGAGGTATGCAGCAGCTGCTCACAGTAAACCAAACTGAGGTAAAAGTAACAAAAATACAGTCTCATTTGATAAGACTTAATGAGACATTAATGAGCGGTTTAGCATGAGTACAGCGACATAACACTAAAATTGTACTAACACAGTAGCACTTTGCTTTTATTAGCACTTAGCTAATAAAAGCATTCTAAGTATTTTCATTTTGCATATCTCATATAATGACAGCCATATAATTACACAGCAATCTCGCTAGGTAGCCAGTGTGCAAATACGGCAAAAATATTTATAGTTACTTTGTGAATGTAAAGACATTTATGAAGTAATGTATTATTCTGTTTCAACTGAAATCTTGGTCTCCAAAGAACCCAAGTTTAGAAACTACAGTTACGAGGCTTGTAAATAAACCAACCATCTGCTTTTCCCTGGGTTTATTAGGAATGATGGCACTGTCTTGCACGTCTGGGTTGCACTCACAGTTATTTTTTGGGGAAAAAAAATAGGATATTCATATATTGTGCACCTGACCTATATTTTATCAAATAGCACATGTTCTTATCACAATTAATCCCACTCTGGTAATATTGGTAAAATTTGGTACTGGCTTACTACTTTAAGTATTCAGAAACAATCCAAGGGCCAGTCATAGCTTCATTAAGCTGCTAATCCTGCTGACCACCTTGATTTTGCATGAAAGCTATAAAGAGATATAAATTGATTTATAAGTGTGTGTTCTGATTCGGAAAACATGTTGATAATGCACAAGCCAATTATGATAACAGGTGAATGCATACAGCTATTATCAATTATCCTATGTTTCTGCTGTTCCTCATTCTTGTTAAAACCTGCCTTAACCCGGTCAAGTGTTAAAGCATTCAGACCATATACAACATGCTGTCTCCCTTATAAAAAGTAAACTATAGGGATGTACTTGAAAAAAAAATGGTGTAGTTATTTGTAATGAGGGTCATTTTAAAAGGTTTAATTGGGATTTGGATATCCACATGAACATCAAAATCTCAGACACATCTCCGTAATCATTCCACAAATGATGTTTGCAGACATCTCCAGTGCAGGGATGTCCAAGTAGGCACTGAGGTGTGGTGGAGGCACATCTGGGGAGGAGCAATGGATTTACACATCCCCGTTTAATCTCAAAAATGGAGACATCTGCAAGCATGTCCATGTTTATATCTGCTCCAGGCACAAATAGCCATCAGGAAAGTGTTTGTTTTCACCTTAAAATATCTGGAGAGTGTAGAAAAGATGGAGAATTAAATTATTAGCCTTAGATGACAAAGTCCCATAATGGGATATGAACCATAGCCATGCTGCTTTTAAACCACTATGCTAACCATTACACTATCAAATGTCGTAAACCTGAAATGCTCTCCTGAGGACATCTTTATGAACATGTGATATACATGCATATCGGGCACGTTCACGTTTATGAAATCATACCTGAACTTGCACATGCCTGCTTTTTTTCAGACATTCTGGCTTTGACATCCCAGATTGCACTTAGGCGTCCAATTGTGCAATATAGCTCCATGACTACATGTTGTCATATCATTTGGATTATATGTTATGTCATTTTATTTTCATGTTTGTCATCTGTGTCATTTTCATTAAAACCAATAGGGGATGCAATGAACATGCTATTTTTGTCTATACATGATTTTCCCTTTGAGTCTTATATTCTGAGGGCACTATTTATTTATTTATTTTTATTTATTTATTTATTTAATTGGATTTTTATACCGCCTTATCATACAATCAAAGCGGTTTAACAAAAGAGAAAATTAGTAATAGTGAAAAAATCTGTGATAATATATACATAGTTTGTAAATATATGATTAAATGTCTTGGGAAAAGGTGCACTATATATATTGTGAGCTATACTATAAAGTGAGCTATTGTACAATGTATATATAAATAATTGCTAATTGGGTGTGTTACAAGGTAAGGTGTTGTAAGAATTGCGATAGGCGCTTGCCTATAGGAAGGACCTGTGTGGTAGATTCCCCTGTTTGAAAAGGAGAAGGATGTAGAATTAGAATAGGAGGAAGGTAGGAGAATCAGGGAGAGAAGGCGGAGGATACTCTGCCTTGCATTCCACACTAGCAATTGTGTCTTACTTTGGTCGTGAGTGGGAAAGATATAGAGTCTGGCATCAAGGGAAGTCTAGTGGCCAGGTTGGTGAAGAGTTCAAGGAAGTGGAAACATAGAATGCCAGGGGAGATAGAGCAAGAGTTTGGGGATCCTGAGATAGTAGCCTACAGTGGAGCTGACAACAAAGTGTGTGGAATGAGTCAAAGAAACTGGATTTAGCTCAAATCTTTCTCAAAGTTCAAGGCAAGTTACATGCAGCTAAAGTATTTTTCTGTCCGTAGAGGGCTTGCAATCTAAGGGCCCAGTTTTCAGCGCTAGTGGCTAGCAGTCCTATAGCTGTTAGCTGCCAGCCCTGAACTGTAAACCTGGATATTTAATTCCTCGGCCATATCCAGGCTCCTCTAAGCTAATTGGGAAGCAGCAATATTCAGCCACTGCCCAGTTAGTTTCTGCAGTGAAAGTTAGGCCAGTATTTCCTGTGCCTGCCTTTCGCTGTGTGTTGCTAACTGGGCAGTGACTCAATATCACCGCTGCAAGTTAGCAACAGATACCGCCCCGGAAAACCCCGGCACACCCTGATGCTAACTGGTTAGCACTGGAGTGTGTAGTGGCAGCCACCGCGGATATTCAGCAGCACTGACCGTGATAGTGCCACTGAATATCCAGATGAGCAGTATTTACATGGTTTGCAGGTCTGCAACCGTGTAAATGCCTCTGAAAATCCTCCCCTAAGTTTGTACCTGAGGCAATGGAGGGTTAAGTGACTTACCCACCATCACAAGGAGGGCAGTGGGATTTGAAGCAGGCTTCACCTGGTTCTTAGCCCACTGCCCTATTATGTGGCCTCCATCCAGGGCAGGTGGGCAGGAATGTGTGACTGACTTATCCTGCTGTCCACAGAGAACCTCCATTAGAGGCAAGTAACCCCGCTTTCTCCTACGATAGGTAGGATAAGCAGCTACACCTGGTGACTCTCTAGCTGTGGTGGTGGCTGCTGTGTGTATGGTAGATGAGATGGACAACAACTTTTGCTCAATGCATTTATTGAACCAGCATGCAATACAAGAACAACAGGGCAGGCAGGATTTGAAAATTGGGAAGAAGGCACGGCTGGCACCAAAACACTCTAGAGCACAACAACCAATCTCAATGAACTGATGACAAAGTAAGAATGATGTAACAACAGCCTGTACCACAGCTGTGCAGTGTCAGGGTAACAATGGTATATTCAATAAGAGAGAAGATGAGTTCCATCAGTCCAGGAGTGCACCTCCTTGGGAGCCCTGAACTCAGAGTCCTGGGAGTGACACCATGGTCAGCACTGCTCTGCTGAAGAAGCTGTCTGCTAGGGCACCCTGGTCTAGGCAGTAGTGCTTCTGGAAGGTGTGAACAGACACCAGGTGGCCGCTTTGCAGATGTTCTCTACAGGGATGGCGTGCAGGTTGGTGAGGGTGGTGGCCATGGCCCTGAACTGATGGTCGTGGAAGTTGCCTGCAAAGTGGGTGCTGGCTTGAGCATAGCAGAAAGTGATGCAGACCTCTTGGTGACGGGTGATAGTGTCCTCTTGGTGATGAGTTGACCCGGCTTGTTGGGGTCAAAGAAGACCAAGAGCGGGGCTCCTTACTGGTGGGGCTCTGTCCTTTGGAGGTATGTCCGCAGGGCATTGACGCAGTCCAGGGTGTGGAGTCCCTGTTCTTCAGGGCAGCTTAGTTTCAGATAGAAGGTAGACAGGTCAATTGACTGGTTTATGTGGAATGTGGAGGCCACCTTCAGGACAAACTTGGGGTGGGTACACAGGGTGGCCCAGTCCTAATGTAATATGTAAGGTGGGTGCACTATGAACGCATGGAGTTCACTGACCTATCTGGCCAACCCATCTGGCTGTCCATCTAGATCAGGAGCACAGTCTTCCAGGTGAGGTACTTGAGTGGAGCAGAAGACATAGGCTTAAAAGGCTCCAGTGTGAGATAGTGCAGGACAATGTTGAGGTCCCATGGCGCGGGCAGCTGTTGAATGATGGGCCTCAGATTGGCCAGTACCTGCATGAAGTCCAAAACTAGCGGGAACATTGAGATGAAGGCGTCATTTGGGAGGGGTGGTATGCTACGATGCTAGACAGGTGGCTGCATATGGACTCCTTTTATAGCCCTGTGTTGACAAGCATCGTAAGGGTGGGGTTCAAGCCCTTCAGAGGTGCACCAGATGACAAAGTGTTTCGACTTGAGAAAGTATGACTTCCTCATGGCCAGATGCCTGGTGGCCATGATGACTTGTTGCACTTCCATGGTGAACTGCAGGGATGACAGTGCTAGCCTTTCAATTTCCAGGCCGTCAATGCGAGTGTCGACAGGTTGGTGTGTAAGGTCATGCCATCGTCCTGAGTGAGGAGGTCTGGCTTCACTGGCAGCCTGATGGGGGGGTTCCTGTGCCAGGTGCTGGAGGAAGGGGTATCACATCTGTCTGGGCCAGAAGAGGTCAGCCAGGAAGACTGCCATCCTGTCCCGGATGATTTTCTGCAGTGCCATGGAGATGAGCAGAGTGGGGGGGAGCACATATAGGAGGGGAGTACCTCCCAAATCTATGGCGAATGCGTCTGAGGTCAGGCTGCATGAGGAGGGGTGTTTTTGGAGTCGAGGAATGGCCTAGTGGTTGGGACAAGGTACTTCAGGCTGGAAGGTTGGGGGTTCAAATCCCACTAGAGGACAGCAACCTTGGGCCGGAAGGACTGGGGTTTCTAGTCCCACAGGTACTCCCTGTGGTCTTGGGCAAGCCACTTAACCCTCCATTGACCATGTTCCCTGTAAAATAGTTATCTCCAAGTTATAATGCCCTGTTCAATGTAATTTCAGTTTGTTCAATGTAAACCGCACTGATGCAGAATAGTGCGGTATATAAGAGAATATAAATAAATAAACAACTAGTGCATTTTGCATTCTTCTCGCTGGCAAAGAGGTCCACATGCTGGTGCACCCATTTGCTGAAGAGTTGTGTCATCACGAATGAGTCGAGGGACTATTCATGAGGGTTGATCTGATGGCTGAGGTGATCTGCCAGCTGGATGTCCTCACCTGGAAGGTAGCAGGACTACAGGTGGCACCTCTTGGAAAGGGTGAATGCCTAGAGCTTCTGTGCTTCTCTGCAGAGGGAGATGAATCCCGTGCCTTCCTGTTTCTTGTTGTAGAACATTGCCACCTGGTTGTCCATCTGGACCAGGATGTGCTGTGACCGGATCATGTGTGGAAGGCCTTCAGCACATATCAGACTGTCCACAGCTCCCAGAAATTGATCTGGTAGTTGTGTTCCCAAGCATTCCAAGCCCCCAGGGTGCGGAATTGTAGCAGGTGTGCACCCAATCCCTCTTGGAAGCATCTGTTGTGATTGTTAGGTGATGTGATGGTTGCTCTAGGGGCCAGATTTCGGCAAGATTGTCCTGCTATGCCCACCAATTGAGGGTCACCCTGATCTTCTCAGAGCTGGGAACTCTCTGGGACAGGGGTTGTGTGTGCTGGCACCAATGTTTGCAGGGATGCCACTGGAGATGGTGCATGTGGAGCCTTGCGAGGAATAGGACCTGAGTGGATGCTGCCATGTGGCTGAGCAGGCAGAGCAGGGTGGTAGTTAGGCTGGCTGAGGAAACCTGCAGCACCAGGGAGATGATGGCTGTGACCCATAAAGGCAGAAGAAAGGCAGCAGCTTGGGTGGTCCTGATGTCTGCACTGATGAGCTCCAGGCACTGCATGGGGCATAGGTGAGACTTCTGGAGGCTCAGCAGGAACTCCAGGGATCATATCAGCATGGTCACCTGGATGATTGATACTGAGAGGTCCTGACGGGTAGGGGTCGTGAGGAGCCAATCATCCAGGTAGGGAAAGACGCAGATCCCCTGCTTGCAGAGATGCACTACAGTCACCACGATGCACTTCATGAAGACTCTGGGGGCTGGAGAGAGGTCAAAAGGGAGAACTCTGTTCTGGTAGTGGCCCCCCAGCATGCAGAAACACAGGTATTTCCTTTGGATAGGGACATAGGTGTAGGCATCCTGCAAGTCCAATAATGCCATCCAATCATTGGGTTAGGTGAGGGGAAGTATGGATCCCAGTGAGTACATCTTGAACTTCTTGCGGATGAACTTGCTCATTTTCTGGAGTGTAAGGATGGGGCAGAGCCCACCCAACTTCTTGGGGATGAGTAAATATCTGGAGTAGAATCCATGGTGGACTTCATCTGCTGGAACCAGCTCTATGGTCCTCGACACCAGTAGTGACCGGACTTGTTCTGACCTGGTCGTGGCCAGATCCAGTGAGGTGTCGCTGTGTGGGCGGGTGCACTGCTGTGGAGTTTTGGAGAAGTTGATCTTCTATCCAGGCATGATGATTTTGAGAACCTATTTGTCCGTGCGATCTTTTGCCAGGCACCAAGGAAGAAGGAGAGCTCCCCCCCCCACACTGGGGTTTCGGCAGCCCCCACCTTGTCAAAAGGAGGGGGTCTGCTTTTACTGCTTGCAGTCCCTCTACTACTACTACTATTACTGAGCATTTGTATAGCACTGCATGATACATGCAGCGCTGCACAGACACATGTAAGAGGCAGTCTTTGCTCATCAGAGCTTACAATCTAATAGCTGTAGACATGGGATATGTCTAGGGGGAATGGTAAGGAAACACAAAGGAGATCAGGTGAGTCAAGATCTGAAAGCAGCAGCAAAGAGGTGTTGTTTTTGGTGGTAAGGGTTACAGTAGGTGGTCTGCTGCTTGTAGTGCTGCGGTTGCCACCAGCTATAGGAGTTATAGCATTGAGATGAGGGGTAGGGTTTTCACTGTGTGGATGGCTTGTGGTAGCTTGAGCTGCATTCCAGTCCATCCTTGGTGAGGATTTGGAGGGTCATTGACTGACTTTGTCGCCAAACAAGCTATCACCCACGCAGGAGGCAACAGCAATCCACTCATGAGCATCGTCTCTGAGGCTGCATGCCCGGAGCCATGCCATGCATCATGCTACGATGGTGGTCCCTGCTGTGGATGGGCAGTGTTGAAGGCATCAACAGCTGAGCGAATTAGGTTTTTTACGCACTCTGTGAAGTCTGACATGATCATTGCAGTGGTGGCAGATGACTCCGAGGATGGCAAGATGTTGAGGAACATGATTTGCTGGAACTGGTGGTCTGTGATCCTCATGCTCAGCATTGCACCCTGGAAGGTTTTTCTACCAATATTGTTTAGCAGCATGTGGTCTCTGCCGGTGAAGCGCTGGAGTGGGTGTGAGACTTCTCGGCCCACTTCAGTGCCTTCTCTACCATGACGGATTGGTGGGGAAGCTTGGATTTTTTGAACCTGGGCACTGACTGCACCTGATACTTCATTTCTAGTTTCCTCAAAGTGGTTGGTCCATAGGATGGGGCCTGCCACACCTTGAGAAGGTGTCCTGAAGAAGCTTATGGTTCTGGGGATGTCTATGTACCTGAGGGTGCCAACAGGCTCACCTTTTGGATTGGGTGCAGCCATCGGGGTGAGGGACAGATGAGATGCCAGTCTTTGGAGGAATTTAGGGTGGGTTAAGTTCTCCAGTTGTGAGTGGGGCTGGGATTGAGCCAGTGGGGGGTGGGGGTCTGTATTTGATGTGCTGGAGGATGGGGGATTCTCTGCAGAGGAGCCTAGGGTGGCGGCCTCCTCTCTGCCACTATCCAACATTTTTGGTTCTGGTGAGAAACATGGGGGGAGGGGGAAGGTAGTGGTGATGGTGTCCTGTCCCTTGTGGGAGGTAGAAAGATGGGCTTCCAAAGATTGGGAGCACCACGGCACATGCCGCTCCAGGAAGTGCGAAAGTATGTCCAACACTGCAGCAGGGGAAGGAGGCTCATCACTTTTGGCATGGTGGAAAGGGCCCCCATGTTCACGGTCATATGCGTGAGGCAGTGAGCTAAAGCTGTGGAATCCCTTACGTGCACAAACTGTGAACCTTTCTCCTTTTCGGGTGATAAGACTCACCGGGGCTGCTGCTTCTCAGTTTGCTGCTGCTGCTGCTGCTGTTTCTTTTGGCATGTCTGTGCCTTCCATTGCACAGTGCACACCCGGCACTGGAGCTAGAGAATGGCGTTTTCTCTTGGCGTGTTGTGATGGCACAGTGGGAGATCTGTGCCACTGGAGCCTCTGTGCAATGCTTCTTTTTTCCTGTGCAGGAGGCCTCCGGGGAACCGCTCTTGCATGCAGAAGAGAGGACGTCTTTGGCATGGTAGCATTTGTCAGCACTCTGATGTCCACTCTCAGAGCTTCCACTTCCTGCTTCCTGGCCAATCATGGTCTAGGCAGTGCCATCTTTGTGGCTGGAGTTTGGAGAATGGCTGGGAGCTGGCATGGCCTCTGGGGGAGCATGAATCTGTGGCAAAGTCCCTCCTGGGGGTTGAACAGGAGGTGCGGTGCCAGCCAGGCCAGGGATGGAGGCCTTGGCTGTTACATCCTGGGTCGCAGTGGTCCAGAGCTTGACCATGTGTTTCTTTTGCAAGTGGAGGGATTGCCCTGCTCATCCAGACAGGTAAGAGCCTCCCTGTACTCACAGATTGCATTGTTCCTCAACCATCTTGCCTGCGGTGAAATGAGGGCACAGTGGGACCAGTCCTCAATGCAATGGTTCACTCCCAGGCATCTAAGGCAGTGATTATGAGTATCCATAATGTTCATTTTCCTGTTTCACTTTGGGAATTTCTTAAAGCCTGGTTTGGAGCTGATGCTGAAGCAAAGCTGGAAGTCCCCCTTTTTTTTCTAACATAGCAACATAGTAAATGACGGCAGATAAAGACCAGTATGGTCCATCTAGTCTGCCCAGCAAGGCGGCAAGAGTAGGTGCACTTGCCGTTCAGTGCAGGTCACCCCTCCCCATGCTTTTGTTCAGGGGTGTACCCACCGCTCCGTGTAGGCCACCCCTGTTGTTTTTCTTTTCTTCTCTTTTTGAAGTAAGACTTTGGTGATTGTAGGAGAGCTGTAGTTGTCATCCTTGCTGGCAAGGCAGAAGAATGGAAACTGGACTAGGTAGAGGCAGGCCCAGGAGGAAGGACTACCTGGCACATGCTCAGAAGGGTTTTTCCCTTCTGAGCTCTGGGAGAGATATTCCGTTCATGGTGCCGTCGGATGATGCCACTGGGTGTGGCTGCTTATCCTGCTTATCCTAGGAGAAACAGTGCATCACAGCAGTTTACATCAGTTCAGACTGAAAAGAAGCAAAAAAAAAGACCACATAGAAAAGTAGAAAGAAAGAACAAATGGCATGCTGCTCGCAATGCCGACACCTGCACTGCATCAACCTTTCCTAAGGCTTTAGAGAATAAATAGATTTTGATTCCTGTCTTAAACTTAGCTAGATTAGATGCAAGCCACGAGCATTTGAGTATCAAATTCCAGAGCAGAAGAGCCAAAACATAAAAGGCAAAGTTTCTGATGTATTCCAGACATGTTTGAAGGTGTGCGAACAACTAGAAGGGAATGTTTAATTTAATTTATTATATTTATGAACCGCAAAACAAAAATACATCAATGTGGTTTACATCAATGCCCATATTGGTGTATGCAGTATAGTGACATTAGATAAGCAGAGTGGATAACCAGTTTTTAAAACATTAAAAGTCAGAAGTAAGACCTCAGATTTAATTCTATGTAGTATCAAGAGCAAATGCTCTAGGATGAACAAAAGAGTGACATGGTCTGACCTTCTGTGAGTATATGAAAGTTTTTGAGAAGTGTGCCTGTGCTTGGGGCTTTGAAGAGGTTATCCCTGTTCCCTGCTCACAGAATTCATACTAGGTTTTCCAAAGAGAAGGTAGAAATTAGGAGTGGAAGAGTAGCCTAATTAGAGCAGTACACCAAGAACCAAGGAAACTAAGTTTACCCTCCTTTGGCTCAGATACAAACTTAGATTGTAAATCCTCTGGGATTAGAAAAATATCTACTATGCCAAAATATAACTAATTTTGAACTTCTGAGAAAGGCATAAACTAAATCCAGACTTGAATAAACCCCTTTACTGCACGTGCTCTTGTGCATCAAAGGCATGTCCAGCAAGGGGGTTTAAACAAGATTTATCAGACTTATACGCATTGATGTTCCCTTGCTACAGATCACTGAGTAAGGGACACAGCAAACTGCAGAGGCAATGTGGAGGAAGCTATCATAGACTAAATACAGAGCAAAGCAGCAGCAAAGGCAACATCAGCATTTGAATGCACTCAGAGAGAGGCAAGATGATAGCAGCAGAAGCAACAAAATCCCAAGACAATATTGGAGAAAGCAGCAGAAGCAGAAGCACCACGTGTGATACTCCTCAAAAGTCTGGCCATTGGTATTCAGTGGGCAGGAATCTGATGCTGTGTACTTGGCCTTCTGCTATTAATGCATAGGGGAATTCAAGGAAAGCCAGGAGAGAAAAGTTCATCTTAATGAAAATAAATTGTTCCACCAGCTCTTCTGCATTGTGGACACACAATGTTCCCCACCATTGAGATAACCTGTTTATAGGACATGCTGGTAGGTGAACAAGAACAAAAATTCTGGGTGACCTTGGAGAGGTCTGTCAAGACAGATCATGGCTTTCTGTGCCCAATATATCAAGAGGTTAGTAGTCATGATCTTGAGTTCTACAAAGTAATGGCTTGACTTGATTCTACTGGATTTTCTTCTGAGGAATACTGACAGAAGCCTCTGCTACCAGTTTTGAAATCTATGTCTTATATGAGGAGACCCTGATGCTGGCACTGGGAGAAAGCGTGCATGTGTGTGTATGTGTGTGGTGGGGAGCTGATGCTGGCACTGGGAGAAAGCATGCCTGTGTGTGTATGTGTGTGGTGGGGAGCTGATGCTGGCACTGGGAGAAAGCATGCATGTGTGTGTATATGTGTGGTGGGGAGCTGATGCTGGTACTGGGAGAAAACGTGCATGTGTGTGTAACATAGAAACATAGAAACATGATGACAGAAAAAGACCACATGGCCTATCTAGTCTGTCCTTCCATATCAACAACTACAACAGTCCACTTTTTACCTTTAGAGATCCTCTGTGTTGGTCCCATGCTTTTTTGAATTCAGTTACTGTCCTCATCTCTACCACCTCCACTGGGAGACTATTCCATGGATCCACTACTCTTTCCGTAAAGAAATATTTCTGCATATCACTCCTGAATCTATCTCCCTTCACCCTCATCCCATGTCCCCTCGTAGCAGAACTTGCTTTCAATTGAAAGAGGCTCTCTCCCTGAACATTTATGCCACGGAGGTATTTAAACATCTCAATCATATCACCTCTATCCCGCCTTTCCTCTAAGGTGTACATATTAAGATCCTTAAGTCTGTCCTCATATGCTTTATAATGAAGCCCACTAATCATTTTAGTAGCCACCCTCTGCACTGACTCCATCCTGTTCACATCCTTTTGAAGGTGCGGTCTCCAGAATTGCACACTATACTCCAAATGAGGTCGCACCAAAGACTTATACAGAAGCATTATCACCTCCTTTTTTCTGCTAGCCATTCCTCTCCGTATGCACCCAAGCATCCTTCTAGCTTTTGCCGTCGCCTTTTCTACCTGTTTAGCTACTTTAAGATCATCAGACACAACCATGCCTAGGTCCCGCTCTTCTTTAGTGGACAAAAGTACTTCACCTCCTATACTGTATTGCTCCCTTGGATTGCTCCAGCCCAAATGCATGACCTTACATTTTTTAACATTAAGTCCCAGCTGCCAAATTCTAGACCATTCTTCAAGCTTAGCTAGATCCCTCCTCATGTTATCTACACCTTCCAGGGTGTCTACTCTATTGCAGATTTTGGTGTCATCTGCAAAGATGCAAACCTTACCCGACAGCACTTCCGCTATATCACTAACAAAGATGTTAAAAAGAATCGGACCAAGGACAGATCCCTGGGGCACACCACTGGTAACATCCTTCTCCTCAGAGTGAGCTCCATTTACTTGTACTCTTTGTCGCCTCCCACCCAACCAATTTCTAACCCAAGCAGTAACTTTAGGGTCCATCCCTAGGGTGCTCAGTTTGTTTATAAGTCGCCTGTGAGGAACAGTGTCAAAGGCTTTACTGAAATCTAAATACACCACATCTAGAGCTCTCCCTCGGTACAACTCCCTGGTCACCCAGTCAAAGAAATCAATCAGATTTGTCTGACAAGACCTGCCTCTGATGAATCCATGCTGCTTCAGATCCTGTAATCCGCTGGACTCCAGAAACCTCACTATTTTCTCTTTCAGCAGCATTTCCAATAATTTACTCACCACCGAATTTAAACTAACCAGCCTATAGTTTTCAACCACATCCTTACTTCCGCTTTTGTGTAAAGGCACCACATGAGCCACTCTCCAGTCCTTTGGCACCACTCCTGACTCCAACGAGGCATTGAAAAGGTCAGTCAGTGGAGTTGCTAGAACGTCCCCAAGTTCCCTCAGTATTCTAGGGTGTATCCCATCCGGTCCCATCGCTTTGTCTACTTTAAGTTGAGCTAGTTTCTCACGAACACAGTCTTCTGAAAATTGTTCAAGATGTCCCCCGCTTCTGTTCCTATTCGTGGGTGTTTTCTGAGGTCCTGCTCCTGGTTCTTCATCTGTGAACACAGAACAAAAATATTTGTTAAGCAATTCCGCTTTATCCTTATCAGCTTCTACATATCCCCCCCCCCCCTGCACCCTTGAGTCTGACAATACCACTTTTGCCCTTCCTCTTCTCACTAATATATCTGAAAAATGTCTTATCCCCCCATTTTATTGCATTGGATATTTCCTCCTCCTTTTGGATCTTTGCCTTCTTGACTACTTTGCTAGCTTCTCTAAGTTTTTCCAAATACAGATGCCTGTCTTCCTCTCTCTGTGATCTCTTGTATTTCATGAAGGCCTCCCTCTTTTTCTTCACTTTTTCAGCTACTTCCTTCGAAAACCATAGCGGTCTCCTTTTCCTTTTGTCTTTATTTACCATTTTAACAAAAAGGTTGGTTGCCCTTAAAATACCCCCTTTCAGTTTTGCCCACTGTTTTTCTACATCCCCCAGCTGTTCCCATCCCATTAACGACTCCCTGAGGTATTGGCCTATTTTCGCAAAGTTAGTCTTCCTAAAGTCTAAGATCCTCACCTTGGAATGGATTCTAACAGCCCTAGTCCTAATACTGAACCACACCATCTGGTGATCACTGGATGCAAAATGATCTCCCACTACAACATCAGAAACACTTTCACCATTGGTAAGCACCAAGTCCAGTATGGCCCCTTCACGTGTGGGGTCTGTTACCAATTACCTGAATAGTTCTCCCTGTAGAGAATCCAGGATCTCCTTACTTCTAGATGATACTGCAGCAGGAATGTGCCAATCAACATCTGGCATATTGAAATCTCCTATCACTAGCACTTCCCCTTTCCTAGCAATGCTGCGTATGTCTTCAATTAACTCTCTGTCCACCTCTTCCTCTTGTGAGGGAGGTCTGTATATCACACCAATGCAAATAGATTTCTCTTTCCCTCTTTCTAGTTTAACCCACAATGCCTCCTCTCTCCCTTTTAAGCTCTGTAATTCCAAAGCTTTAATAGTAGTTTTTACATATAGTGCCACTCCTCCTCCCCTTCTTCCTACCCTGTCCTTTCTGAATAAAGTATAGCCAGGTATAGTTACATCCCAGTCATGGTTTTATGTGAACCATGTTTCTGTAACTGCCACTAAATCCAAGTCAGCCACTCCCACCAAAGCTTCAACATCAGGGATCTTATTTCCCATGTTACGGGCATTTATACACACTGCTTTCCATATGTTACCCCTGTTACCCATTTCCATAAAGGTGTATGTGTGTGGTGGGGAGCTGATGCTGGCACTGGGAGAAAGCATGCATGTGTGTATGTGTGTGGTGGGGAGCTGATGCTGGCACTGGGAGAAAGCATGCATGTGTGTGTATGTGTGTGGTGGGGAGCTGATGCTGGCACTGGGAGAAAGCATGCATGTGTGTGTATGTGTGTGGTGGGGAGCTGATGCTGGCACTGGGAGAAAACATGCATGTGTGTGTATGTGTGTGGTGGGGAGCTGATGCTGGCACTGGGAGAAAGCGTGCATGTGTGTGTGGAAGGGAGAGCTGATTCTGGCACTGGGAGAAAGCATGTATGCATGTGTGCGGGGGGAACTGATGTTGGCACTGGGAGAAAGCATGCATGTATGTGTGGGTGGAGCTGATGCTGACACTAGGAGAAAGCATGCATGTGTGGGGGGAGCTGATGCTGGCGCTCGGAGAAAGCATGCATGTGTGTATGTGAAGGGGAGCTGATGCTGGCACTAGGAAAAACCATGCATGTGTGTGGGTGGGGGAGCTGATGCTGGCACTGGGAGAAAGCATGCATGTGTCTTTTGGGGAAACTGCTAGGTATGTATGACCTAGATTGGCCACTGTTGGAAACAGGATACTGGGCTTGATGGACCTTGGTCTGACCCAGTATGGCATATCTTATGTTCTTATTTATGTGTGGGTGGAGCTGATGCTGACACTAGGAGAAAGCATGCATATGGGGGGGGGGAACTGATGCTGGCACTGGGAGAAAGCATGCATGTATGTGTGGGTGGAGCTGATGCTGACACTAGGAGAAAGCACGCATGTGTGAGGGGGAGCTGATAATGACAATGGGAGAAAGCATGCATGTATGTGTGTGGGGGAGCTGATGCTGGCACTGGAAGAAAGCATGCATGTGTGTGGGGGGGGGGAGCTCATGCTGGCACTGGGAGAAAGCATGCATGTGTGTGGAGGAGAGCTGATGTTGCCACTGGGAAAAAGTGTACATACATCTGTATGGGGGGGAGCTGATGCCAGCACTGGGATAAAGCATGCATGTGTGTGGGGGGAGCTGATGCTGGCACTGGGAAAAAGCGTGCATGTGGGGGGGGGTGAGCTCATGCTGGCACTGAGAGAAAGCATGCATGTGTGTGGGGGGAAGCTCATGCTGGCACTGGGAGAAAGCATGCATGTGTGTGGGGTTGGTTGATGCTGGCACTGGGAGAAAGCATGCATGTGTGTGGGGTTGGTTGATGCTGGCATTGGGAGAAAGCATGCATGTGTATGGGGGGAGCTGATGCTGGCACTGGGAGTAAGAATGCATGCGTGTGTGGGCGGGGAGCTGATGCTGGCACTGGGAGAAAGCATTCATGTGTGTGTGGGGGGGAGCTGATGCTGGCACCCGGAGAAAGCATGCATATTTGTGGGGGGAGCTGATGCTGGCACTTGGAGAAAGCATGCATGTGTGTGTGTGGGAAGCTGATGCTGGCACTGGGAGAAAGCATGCATGTGTGTGTGTGGGAAGCTGACGCTGGCACTGGGAGAAAGCATGCATGTGTGGGGGGAGCTGATGCTGGCACTGGGAGAAAGCATGCATGTGTGGGGGGGAGCTGTTGCTGGCACTGGGAGAAAACATGCATGAATCTGTGTGTGGGAGAGCTGATGCTGGCACTGGGAGAAAGCATGCATGTGTGTGTGGGGGAAGCTGACGCTGGCACTGGGAGATAGCATGCATGTGGGGGGGGAGCTGATGCTGGCACTGGGAGAAAGCATGCATGTGTGGGGGGAGCTGATGCTGGCACTGGGAGAAAGCATGCATGTGTGGGGGGGGAGCTGATGCTGGCACTGGGAGAAAGCATGCATGTGTGGGGGGGAGCTGTTGCTGGCACTGGGAGAAAGCATGCATGTATCTGTGTGTGGGGGAGCTGATGCTGGCACTGGGAGTAAGCATGCATATGTGTGTGGGGGGGGAGCTGGTACTGCCACTGGGAGAAAGTGCAGGGGGGGCATTGACGTTGACACCAGGAAGACAATGGGATATTGATGCTGATGTGGGGGCTGGGAAAAGGTGAAAAGAGCAATGATGCTGCCAGCTGGGGACAAGAGAAGAGGACTTTGATGCTAGGGCTGGCAGCGGATGTTCATGCTGTGAGTTGGGAAAAAGGGGAGCACATGCTGGGGAAGGTGGAAAGGGACAGGCAGATGATGTTGGGGTAAGGAATGTTGAAAGAGACAGAAACTATAGTTAGCGGGAGAGAAAAAAGAAAGGGGACTGATATTTGAAGTAAATGTGAGAGGATGGGACTGGGAGCTTGAATAGAGGGTAACACATAAGAAAGGGAGAGGCTGGGGAGGAGACAAGTGACTGGGAAGGAGCTAGGGGAATGAATGAGTACAGAAGGAGGAAATGCAGGGATCAGAAAGTGGTAAGATGGGGGAGGGGGAGAATAGGAGTTTGGAGAATGAATGAGACAGAGGTGGGCAAAAGGAGGATTAGGGAAGAAAGATTAGGAAATGGGAAGCTCCTACATAGATGAAAGGCAAAAAGGGGGAGACTGATGACTAGAGGGGAGAGGAAGAGGAATGAAATCTAGCTATAGGCAAATAAGAGAAATGGGGGAAAAAGATGAAATTTTAAGATTAATGTCAGAGATGGATGTAGTGGAAGAAAGGAAAACAATGAGGAGTGAACAAACAGAATATAGAAATGAGATCCTGGAAAAGGACTTAGAGACAGTCAATAAGGGAAAGTAGTAAAGATCAAAATCAGCTTGTTTGTAAAAGCAAAATGATCCAGACAACAAAGGTACCAAAAATCTTTCCCAGATTTTAGAGATTTCTTTGTATTTTGTTCAGTAAATCAGGAAATGAATTTCTGTTTCTTTTACTTCAGTATTTCACTGCACAGAGTCTGTTTTTTAGAGTTTTCCATTTCATGCTTCATCTGCATATTTGTTTCTAATTTGTAGTTTCTTATTCCTTTGTAAGTAATGGTCTATGTTTTTCTATGTGTAACTGAGGTGAGAAATTCTGTGTCAGTTTTCTTTTCTCAGCTGGAGGTCTATTGATATTCTAGAATATTTGCAGTGCTAACTTTTCATGCAAACTTTTCATAGGTTGATGCTAATACAGTATGACATGGTAAGCTTCTGATTGTCCATTTGTAGAGTTTTATGATACTTCACGTGAAGGCACATTCTGTAATGTGCATCCTGTCTCTGTACGTCTGGTCTGAACAGGATGCACAGAGATTGATGCGATTCTGATCCCGCGGGGCACATCTAGCTTATACATGCAGACCAGAACCCGATTTTGGTCGGCCTGCACGTACAGGCACCTGCCAGCTAACTCAGTCAGGCTCCTGAATGGAGCTGTGGTACCATGGTGTCCGGTTGCCATGGAACCGCGGCTCCATTCAGGAGCCGCGATCTCCAGCTGCCGATGACTTTTTCCTTTCCCCGCAGCCCAACTACCGATCAGGACTCCCATGGCCAGGATCAGGCTGTGGGGAATCTCCTGCACCCCCTCCACCCTTTGCCACTGCCCAGGCTTGCCGTCCCCTGATGTCTAGGGGAACTTATTCCACCTCAGAGGTGGAATAAGTTCCCCATCTAGTCTGCCGACCCCGAACATACAAGGCCGACATCAGCATTGGCCCTGTACGTCCAAGGCCGCGTACCTCCCACTGCCCGCCCTAAATCCACCTCTGTTCCACCCCCTCCCTGCCCCCGTCTAACCTCCCCATACAAACTCCTTGTTCATACAGGAGGCTTCTCGGGGATGGGAAGAGTGAATGAATAGACCCCACAGTGTCTGGCAATGCAGGGAGTTTGTTGCTATTTCTGATATGACACCAGACATTGAATACAGTCTTTAATGTATGTTGAGTTGTATAGTGAGACATTCTACTTCTACTCTGCACACATGGTTAGAGGAATTTTATTGGCTGATTTGCAAATGCTCCATGTAAATAAATAATTAAACTTTATTGGACTGATATTCAAGGCAATTATGTGGTCACCAGTAAATCCAGTCCATCCATGTACATTCAAAACAAAATACAAACAATACTGGGTCATTTCAATCATTCAGTGACTAGATATTATCCCATTTGTTTATGAAGCAGGTTAAGGGAGGAGCAAGGGTGGATCTAAAAGCTATTCAGCACAATCACTGCACTAATCATATATTCAGGGGTGCTGCCTATACGGATACTGGCACTGAATATGTGAATTAAGTTAAAC
This sequence comes from Ichthyophis bannanicus, assembly GCA_033557465.1. Taxonomy (NCBI): domain Eukaryota; kingdom Metazoa; phylum Chordata; class Amphibia; order Gymnophiona; family Ichthyophiidae; genus Ichthyophis; species Ichthyophis bannanicus. The sequence goes on along the minus strand of CM066031.1, from coordinate 1,393,001,851 downwards.
GCTAGTGCCAGCATTTAACATGTCAGTGAATATTCTGCCTGAAAATTTGCCCCTATCTGCACAGCTCATACCATACGATTGACCCAAAGAGGGGGGGGGGGCGCAAAAGCAAAAGTTGACTCAGGGTGCCACAACCCTTTGAGCCAGCCCTGGGAAAGATATGCCTCTATGGATGATACCAAAATCTGCAAAAGGGTAGACACCCTGGAAAGTGAAGATAATATGAAGAGGGATCTAGCAAAGTTTGAAGAGTGGTCAGTAATTTGACAGCTAAGATTTAATGCTAAATAATGCAAGGTCATAAGTTGGGCTGCAAAAACCCAAGAGAGCAATTCAGTATAGGGAGTGAAGTACCTCAGTGCATATCAGATGATCTTAAACTGGACAAACAGGTAGGAAAAGATGATGGCAAATGTCAGAAGGATGCTTGGATGCATAAAGAAAGATATGGCCTAAGAATTCCTAAGCTCCTCCACTGACAAAAATCCAATAATAACGCTTGGTGACTTTAACCTCCCCTCACTGCCAGCTTCATATTCTACCTTCTTCTTAGATTCAATAATAGACATGGATTTTCTCCAAATAATTAACACTAAAACACATAACAAAGGAAATATACTCGACATTGTCCTCCTCCCTGAAGCAATCTACAATTCATTTAATCCAAACTCACTCAAATGCACTCCAATACCATGGTCAGACCATCATCTTATTAACTTTAACATTACAACCAACATCACAACAGACAAAAGTAGACCAACACAGGTCCCAACCCCAAGATTCAAAAAATTTAATGAAGAAGAGTTTCTGGATTTAATAATCCCCCACCTCGATACCTCACCACTTGACCTGGATGAAACGGTAGCAAACTGGCATAAAATTGTAAGTAATGCAGCTACTAATAAATATGTCAACAGAAAGAACATACATACCAGAGCTGGTAATGCCCCTTGGTTTAATAATACTCTAAAACAAATGAAAAAAGCACTAAGAAAAGCAGAAGTTAAGTGGCGTAAATGCAAAAACACCATTAATAATAATGAGATATACCACAATCAACTTAAAAATTATAAGGAAGCAATAGACAATGCTAAGAAAAATTACCACGCATCTATCCTAACAAACTCATTAAACAGACCAAGAGAATTATTTTCAATTGTACAAAAACTAACGAGTAACGCTAACAACGCCAGCAATGATATTACTGAAATCTCCCCACAGATCCTAGCTAATTACTACATAAATAAAACTAAGCTCCACCCACTTTTACCTAACTCCACACACACATATCAAAACCTCTATATAGCCGAATGGTCTGAATTCAACCCCATAAACAAGGATATACTCAAGAACACTGTTTTAAATCTAAACACAACAACATCCAACCTAGATCCATGCCCAGTATCTTGGTTAAAGAACACTCTCCCAATTTTATCTTCCTTCATACTCCCTATAGTCAATTTATCCCTTAAAACTGGATATTTACCCCCTTCACTAAAACATGCCCTTATCCGCCCAATACTCAAAAATGCCACCCTTGACAAAACATTGCCTAATTCCTACAGACCTATTTCTAGTATTCCTTTCATGGCAAAACTAATAGAGAAAGTTGTACAAATTCAGACTCAAGAACACATAGACACTTCAGCCCCTCTCGATGAACAACAATATGGGTTTCACCCACGCCATGGTGTCGAGACACTCTTTAACAGTACTCATCGACACACTTGTAAAAGGAATAGACAATCCCAAGCAAGCCTTTTTGCTCCTATTCATCGATATCTCTGCAGCATTTGACAGCGTAAGCCATTCTTTAATGCTCAAGAAACTCAAAAAATAGGAATAAAATCAACTGTACTTAATTGGTTCACCTCTTATCTAAGCAATAGAACACAAACAGTACAAATTGGTAACCTTACATCCAAGACATACAACCAGGAACTAGGTCTCCCTCAGGGATCGGCACTGTCAGCCCTCCTATTTAATATCTACATAAAACATGTCTGTAATATATTTAAAAAATTCAACGTTTACTATCACTTATATGCAGACGATATAATGATGTACATCCCATTTACAATCCCCAATATACCAATTCAATTACTCGTAGAATGTTTTAATGAACTAACTACCTGGCTAAATGAAAATAACCTCTACATCAATCATGCAAAAACAGAAGCCCTAATTGTAACAAAAAACCTCTCATACTCACCCCCTACACACATCACTCTGCAAAACCAAGAAATCAAACTAAAAAATGAAGTACGATATCTAGGTGTAATACTTGACACACATCTCAACATGGAAACACATATAAGAAATACAACGAAGAAAGTATACTTCAAACTTAAAATCCTAAAGCAGCTACGCCCACTAATGCACCTACAAGACTTCCAGCAAATAATACAAGCCATAATTACGCCTCACTTCGACTTTGCAAACCTAATACTCCTAGGCACAACAAAACAAAACTTGAAAAGACTTCAAATTGCACAAAATGCAGTGGCCAGGACCATTATGAAGGTCCCCCCATTTCAACATATCACTCCGATACTGGAGAACTTACACTGGCTACCGATACAAAGCCAAATAGTATATAAAACTCTAACAACTACCTTCAAAACTCTAAACAACATGGCACCACACACCCTATCCAACCTCATCACTAAAGAACCTGCTAAAAACCTACACAGGAGAGATCATACAAACAAATTAAGGACTCCGAAAGAATTTATAAAAGCCAGAAAGATAACAAACAAAAAGGCATTCTCACATGCTGCCCCCATTCTATGGAACGCCCTTCCAGATGAAATGAGATCACTTGTAGAGATCAAAGAATTCCGCAAAAAACTTAAAATGCACCTGTTCACATCACACTACGGATCTTTGCCAAACACACCTCCCCAGCTAGAAAATGGATACCATGTCAGTTTTCCCATAAACCAAACTGGATTTGACATATGATGTGAAACTCCAAATGCTTATTATCCTTAAATGTCACATACAACACTGTATCTATTACTTATTTTATTCCCTGTAAATAGTTCTTGCATGTTCCATGTAATGTAATATAGTTGTTATGGTTTTAAGCTATTCTCTGTAAAAATAGACACCTGTCTGTTATGTTGTTTTGTTCCATGTAAACCGCATTTGATCTTTGGAAGATGCGGTATATAAGAAACTGTTAATTAAATTAAATTAAATGGCCAGCAGGACAAGGAGACAGTAGTGACTTTGTACAAGTCTTTAAGGAGACTTCATTTAGAGTGCTGTGCACAGCTCTGAAGACTAAACTTTCAGGATATAAACAGAATGGAATCAGCTCAGAGGGCAGCTACTAAAATGGTCAGTGATCTTCATGATAAGGCGTATGGGGATAGGCTTAAAGATCTGAATATGAGGGGAAGGGCTAAGGATGACAAGTGGATGGTGTTGTGAATGACTCATATTGAAGGACAGGTGTGAGAGGGGTGGTATGATAAATGCACAGGAGGTGGCCGTCGAAAGGAAGCTCTGGACTGAGGAGTCAGAAGATGAATGTGAAAGGTGATAGCCTCAGGAATAATCTGTGGAAATATTTATGGAAAGGGTGGTGATGTGTGGAAAAGTCTACTATTGGAGTTGGTAGAGAAAAGAACTGTATGTGAATTCAAAAATCTTGTGACAAATACAGAGGATTTTTAAGGGAGAGCAAGTGATTGCAGAATTTAATAGTTCTTATGGCTGGGCAGGTGGTTTAGGCCATATGATCTTTATTTGTTTTCTATGGGCCTGATATTGAATGAGGCAGTGATGAAGTCTCTACCTGGTTAAAGATACCCCCTCAGAAAAAGAGCACAGATCATGTGTGTCTATCCGGTAGTGACCAAGGGAAGGCACTCTGGGAAGAGAACACCACAGTGCCTTGCACAGGTAGATAAGGGGGGGGGGGGGGGTACGACTCTGTGTTGCACGGGCAATAAAAAGAAAAGATACCCTGAACAAAAAAAAAACGTTTTGCGGGAGAGCGCCACCATACCCGGGTATCCCACCAGTGGCGAGAATACATGGTTTTATTGTTCTGCTATACCCGTGTAGCGAGGTTCTCCTTTCTACCTGTGCAGGAGCCCCCTCTGGCTGGGCTGATACACAGCAGCAGCATGGTGTCAAAGAAGACTGTGAATTTCAGCCCTAATGAGGCAGAGGCCTTGGCCAGAGCTGTCCTCAAATATGAAGGAGTGCTTTACCCAAGGAGCAGTCGGAGGCCTAACCTGAGGCTTTCTATGGCCATTTGGAGGAGGATCTAGCTCCAGCTGCACAGGTGAGTAGCCAATAGGATATGCAGGGGCAGGGATCACAGTGGCGGAAAGGCAGAGCTGCAGACCAGAGCAAACACAAAGGTACAGGCCTAGCTGTGGGTCTGCACATGCAGACAGTGATGAAGGAACATGGCATATGCTTGATTCAGCATCCATGTGTCTGGGTCATGAGCCTGCCAAGTTCGCTACCACAAACAGTACAACCCTGCCATCCCTGGCTGCCAACAGCAGTATTCAGCTTCAGACCTAACATGGGTGGAAGATGGAGCTCCCCCTGGTGGGGAATGGTTAGCAATGTCATGTCCCACAGACAAATCACCACAGCATGGGAACAGTAGTAGAGCCATGGGCCTGTTCAGGGTGTTGCCTACTGTGGGGGTGCCACTATAAATGTTGTAGCCCCTAGCCCTCACCTGCTGCAACTGCCCAGCACCCACAGCATATCACAGGCACAACATATAAACATGTTTTGAAATGGTGATGTCAGAGATGCAAACAGATGTGGATCCCCCAGCGTGTTCAAAGCATGACTCCCTGTGCCCCACAGAGCAGCATATCTTATGCAGCAGTGAGTAGTGTGTAGCGCCAGATGGCTTGCTCCATGCAACAATAGCACATCTGGAACCAAAGACCATTATCAACCACATTACTGTGGCAATATGCTCTCAGAGTGGTGCCTCAAGAGGGAGGAACGAAGGGGTGTGGATAATATAGGCAGTACATGGGATCTAGAAATGTGACAAAGGGGGATGTGGGGTAGGAAATGTTAAGGAAGGAGGGGGCATGTAGCATGTTCTATGGGCCTGGGAGTATCATTTGAGGGCAAGAAGGGGCCAGATGCAGAGGGAATACAGGCCCATGGGTTACACAGGGAAAACACAGGTAAGAGAGGAGGCAGATGTAGGGACAGGGTGTCAGGCACACTGAATTGGTACCCAGAGGACTGGGAAGTGCTAAGGATGACAGGGGATGGTGTTGTGAATGACTAGGCAATGTCCACAACCAGGGGCAGCTCATGGGGCTGCGTGGCCATATGCAGAGACTCATTGTGGGGCCTCATTTGCATAAGGGCCTCGTTAGAAAAAATATTTGCATAATGTTAACATGCGCTTACTTTTAGTAAAGATGCCTCTTAGAGTGTATGGATAAAGAAAGACTACCAGACTTCTACATTACCATACTACTACTACTACTGAGCATTTGTAAAGTGCTACAAGACGTACGCAGCGCTGCACAGACATGTAAGAGACAGTCCCTGCTCATCAGAGCTTACAATCTAGTCAAGACAGGCAGCACAATAGGTGTGACATGGGATATATCTAGAGGGAATGGTAAGGAAACACAAAGGAGATCAGGTGAGTCAAGATTTGAAAGCGGCAGTGAAGAGGTGAGTTTTTAGCCTAGATTTGAAAAGGCTCACCCTCTTTGTTAATTTCTGCAAAGGGGGATATTGAGGTATTTTTTCCTCTATAACGTAGGCTCATGGGGGACTTGGATTGGAAATTGGCTGAGTGGAGGGGAGTTAGGATTTGACGGACTGATGGTGAGGCTAGGAAAGGACTAGAAATGGGCTGATGGGGGGCTGGGATTGGAAATGAGCAGATGGAGGGACTCGAATAGGACTGGAAATGGATGGGGGAGCTAGGATTGGAAATGGGCTGATGGTGGGGCTAGGATAGGATTGGAAATGGGCTGATGGGGGGGGCTAGGATAGTATTGGAAATGGGTTTATGGGGGACTAGGACTGGAAATGGGCTGATGCGGGGACTAGAAGGGAGCAGATGTTGGGTGGGGCTGGAACTAGAAGGGAGCTGATGTTGGGGGCGGATTAGAATGGGATGGGGCTGGGAGAGTGAAATGGAGAGGGGAAAATATTTTGTGTGGGAGGGAAGAAAAATCTACAATTGGCCGTGTATTGGGAGAGTGAGTGGGGATTGAGGATGGTGGGGTAAAATATGAGTGGATGAAATAGGAATGAGGAAAGAGCAAAAGAAGAAAGATTAGTATGTTAAAGCAGATGTAGAGAGAGGATGGAAAAAAAACTAGAAGAGAGAAGAAAGGACAAATGGACAGCAGGTGATGGAGAGTTAGCAGAAGACACAAAGAAAGCAGAAGAAAGTGGCTGGACCAATTGCAACTGAATAAAAAAATGCCTAAAAGATAGAAAAATATCTCTTTATTTTGAATTTATTAACTCTAATATGTCAGCTCTGGGAAATGTGCATCATTAACATCTGTGCTTTGTTTAGTACAAGATGAAATTAATTTATAGTTTTATTTCTACAGTGTTGTTGTACATTCCAAGTTTGGCTTTTGGGGTTCCCAGTTTAATTATTGTCTTCCTGTTTCTAAATTGTGATTCCTTGTTTGGTGATGGTCTATGTTCTGCAAGTGTAACTAAGCTGTTTATGTAATTCCTATTTGACATTGCCACTTGTTCTCTTTCCCCAGTAGGTCATGTATTGTTATTCTCTGAAATGTATTGTTTTAATATTTGCAGAGTTGCCTTTTGATAGGTAGGGTATGGTGCTTTGTGAGTCCTGGTAGTGCTTTTATGATACGGCGGGTTTGCTATGGGTTCTAAATGGGTAGTGTTTGTAGTAGTTCCTAATGTTCCTGGCGGTTGGCACTGGATTATAGTAATGTAGAAATCCTTTAGTCTTTCTTTATCCATACACCCATTAAGAGGCATGTTTACTAAAAGTTAGTGTATGGTAACATTATGCAAATAGTTATGCAAATGAGGTCCCTTATGCAAATGAGGCCCTGCACCGAGTCTCCGCACATGGCCCTGCACCCCCCTTGGGCCGCCTCTGTCTATAACACCATGCAAACATGCAAGTAAAATCGACGACCTCGAAAATTATGGCCAAAGAAATAACCTCCGGTTGGTGGGCTTGACAGAAACAACGCAGACTGAGCTCCGAGGTTTTTTAGAAGCCTGGCTACCACTGAGCCTCCATGTCATAGACTTGGCAGGAAACCTGCAAGTGGAGCAAGCACATCGAGTTGGCCTACACAGAGAAGGATATACGCCACTGCGTACAGTGCTGGTGAGATTTGTGAGTTTTCAGCAAAAAGAAACTGTCCTCAGGCTGCTCGAAATCAGGGTGCTATTGAGCATGAGGGCACAAAAGTGCTCTTCTTTCAAGACTTTTTCGCCTCAGTGACCCAGAAGCGGAGAGCGTTTTTTATGGGGTGCAGTTTCCTCATTGCTAAAGGGGTACGGTTTGCCCTGCTTTACCCAACAAACCTCAGACTTACTATTAACAGCCAACAACAAGTGTTCAGCACGCCGGAAGCAACACCAACATTCTGTGCTGAACACCTGAAAGATCCAGCCTGAATATAACCGCTGAAGCGAGGGGCTCAGACAGAAGAAAGAATGGCGCGAAAACCATGCATAATATGAGAATGCTTTGAGAATTTGTGACTTCCAAGTTATTGGTTTAAATCAGGGTCAGGATTTCTCTGTGCTATGTTGCAGGGCCATATATATCCCCAATTAGTTTATCATCTTGTTTTTGCTGTTAAATGTGCTTTCCCTCAGCCACTGTACGGAAATGGAAGTTATGGGAGGTAGGACTATTAATATGGTAGGATTAATAATTTCCATGTTTTATTGTCCAAGGCTTTGCCTCCCTCTTTGCCCTCTGCTCTCTGTTGGCCCCCACCCCTAGGAGGCCGAGTGGAGACTGTTGAATGTTGGAGCTTAGCCTTGGTGCTGGCCTAGACGCTCCGCTCATTTGCGGGAGGTTGCAGAGCTGGGATGGCATAGTGTAGACTTGAGGCAGATCTTCTATCTGATTGTGCAGATAGATCCCCTCGGGCAGGCCCTCTTTCTCCCCTGGTGATACATGCTAACAGAGGACCCAGTCATAGCTGGAACTCAATGATCGGGCAAGAGATAGGGGGGCGGAAGGCGAGGTGGGGTGGCACATTAGGAAGTACTATAACACTGACCATTTAGAACCCATAGCAAACCTGACGTATCATAACAGCACTACCAGGACTCACAAAGCACCAAACCCTACCTATCAAAAAGGTAACACTGCAAATATTAAACCAATATATCTCAGAGAATACCAATACATCTACTGGGGAAAGAGAACAACTGGGATTGTCACATAGAAACTACATGAACCAAATACCTCAGCTCAGTTACACATGCAGAACATAGACTGTCACCAAACAAACAACAAGGGATCACAATTTAGAAATAGGAAGACAATAATTAAACTGGGAACCCCAAAAGCCAAACTTGGAATGTACAACAATGGAGAAATAAAACTATAAATTAATTTCCTTTTGTACTAAACAAAAATGCAAAAATGTTAGCAATGCACATTTCCCAGAGCTGATATATTCCAGTTAATAAATTCAAAATAAAAAAGTATTTTTCTAACTTTTGCTGTTTGGGCATTTTATTTTTCACTTGCAATTGCTCCAGTAACTTTCTTCTGGTCTCTTCACTGTCTTCGGCTAACTCTCCATTGTCTGCTGTCCATTTGTTCTTTCTTCTCTCTTCTAGTTTTTTTCCATTCTCTCTCTACATCTGCTTTAACATACTGATCTTTCCCTTTTTGCTCTTTCCTCCATTTCTTTATTTCTTTTTCATCCACTCAGATTTCACCCTTCCATCCTTAATCCCCACTTACTCTCCCAATACCTCCCCTCCCTCACAAAATATTTTTTCCCCTCTCCATCCTCATTCCCCCAGACCCATCCCCTTCTAGTCCTCCCCCAACATCAGCTCCCTTCTAGTTCCAGCCCCACCCAGCATCCGCTCCCTTCTCTTCCCATTCTCCCATCCCTCCCCATCAGCCATTTCCAGTCCTATCCCAACCCCCCATTTTCCAGTTCAAGCTCTCCCATCAGCCCATTTCCATTCCTAACCCCACCATCAGCCATTTCCAATCCCATCCTAGCCCCCATCAGCCCATTTCTAGTACAAGCTCCCCCATTAACTCATTTCTTCCTAGCCCCTACCCCATCAGCCAATTCTAGTCCTATCCAAGCCCCTCATAGGCCCATTTCCATTCCTACCCTCCCCCATCAATCCATTTACATTCCTAGCCCCACCATCAGCCATATTAATTTCAAAAAGACAGAAGTGCTATTTACAACGAGAAACCCTAACTTCAGCCCACCATCATATATCAATATTGGGAACATCTCTCTACCAGTTAAGACAGAGGTCAAATATCTAGGGGTCACCCTTGACAGGACACTCAGCCTATCACCTCATATAAAGAAAACTGTGAAAACTATATTCTTCAAGATAAGGACAATCCAACAGCTTTGACCGATAATAGACAGCAACGACTTCAGGACTGTGGCCCAAACTCTAATAACACCACATTTGGATTATTGCAATGGCATTCTTCAAGGCACTTCGAAGAAAAATTTGCACACTCTACAAATGGCTCAAAATGTCACTGCAAGGATTATCTACAAAGCAAAATTATCAGATCACATAACACCCATTCTTTACACACTTTACTGGCTTTGAGTGTCATGTAGAATCCTCTACAAAGCAATTCTTACCACGTTCAAGCTCATTAATAATATAGCCCCATCTTATCTCACTTCTCTTATTCAAACTCCCCAGGAAAGCAGGTCAAGAAGAAGAGTGAACCTCCATATGTTGCTAGTACCTGATTCCATTCGAAAAGCAAAGCAGAAGACTAGCAATACTGCCTTCTTGTTCTTTGCACCCATGTTATGGAACAACCTCCCAGTTTCACTAAGGGAGATAAAGGATCTACAATCATTTAGAAGGGATCTAGAAACCCATCTCTTTATCCAGTACTTTCACAACCTACAGCACAATGATGACCAGAAGTCACAGATTAGTGCTGACCAGCAACCATACTCTGACCCTACTTAGACAATTACAGATACAAGTATATCTCTATCACAAATTCATCAAAGTATATAATGCAATCGGACTCATTTATTCACCTTTGTAAATAGGTTACTATTAGTAATTATAAAATAACGTTTTATGAATAGTTCCAGATTCACTTGTTTTTGCCCTTAGTTAATTTGCACTAACATTTAGTTAATTTGTTCAAAATGTTCACTGTACAAAACCGTTCATTGTAAATAATAATAATAATTTCATTATTATTATTGTTTTGTTATCTGTAAACTGCCCCTGATCTCTGGAAGGAGCAGTATAGAAAAATGTTCAAATAAATAAAATAAATAAAATTTCCAATCATATCCTAGCCCCCATCAGCCCATTTCCAGTCCAAGCTCCCCCATCAACTCATTTCTTCCTAGCCCCTACCACATCAGCCATTTCCAGTCCTATCCAAGCCCCTCATAGGCCCATTTCCATTCCTAGCCTCCCCCATCAATCCATTTACATTCCTAGCCCCACCATCAGCCATTTCCAGTCCTAATCTAGCCCCCCATCAACCCATTTCCACTCCAAGCTCCCCATAAGCCATTTCCAGTCCAAGCCCCCCATCAGCCCATTTCAAGTCCTATCCTTGCCCCCTCATCAGCCCATTTCCATTTATAGTCCCCCATCAGCCATTTCCAGTCCTATCCTAGCCCCCACCCCCACCCCGAAGAGCCCCGCGCCTGTCTGAGTGGCTTATAAGGGAGCCAAGGATGCCAGGGGCCACGGCTCACCTCTGCACAGCGATGGAGTGAAGAGCAGCATGCTCCTTCACTCATGCTGTGTTCACATGAAGCCCGTTGAAGATTAAAGGTCATTTCTTGTTTCCCAGCACTCTGCGGGCTTCATGTGAACACAGTGCGAATGAAGGAGCATGCTGCTCCTCACTCCAGTGCTGTGCAGAGGCAAGCCAGGGCCTCTGGTGCCCCCGGCTCCCTCTGAAGCCAGCCCTGCAAACCCCACAGAATTAAGTTTGTGCGGGGCCCCCTGAAGTGTGGGGCCCTGTGTGAACAACATTCTTCCTTAATGGACAGGCCAGCCCTATCCACAGCCCCCCACAATTACAGGCAGAAAACAATGAGATCCACAAAAAGCTGCAACCAAAGTGCTGCCAGTGGCTAATATCCCTCCTGCTGTCACAGGAGCTGGAGGTGTCCGGTGTCACCTGTGAATGGCTTCATCAGTGAGCACAACCATAACACCATAGTACCAGAGGGTTCTGTGACCTTTGCCATAGGGCACCCAATGCTGCAATAACTGTCAGATATTGGCATCCTCTCCCATAAACTGAAGGTACATGCCCCTGCTGCTAGGGTGGCCCGCTCACCTGTCAAAAACTGAGGATGTGAATGCTCAATTGGGGAAAATGGATCTAATGTGAACTCTTACCTCTATCCTACAGTGAATATTGTCTGCGCCACACCTTGAAGGCCCTCAATGCCACTTCAGAATGATGCATTGCCAGAGGCCACAAATGATCCAGCACTTCTGGGAGCAAGTAGCCGCTAAAACAGGTTAGTGAGGCACTGGGCAGTCCTCAGTTGTCATAGCGAACAACAGCCATGATTGAATGGATGGCTGACACATGTACCTGACAGCATGGATGTTACATGCACAGCTCTATAGGTGTGCTGAAGGCCTCATGGCTCCACCACAGGTATCATCCACCATATATTGCTTGTAGAGAGCCTTTCAGTAAGCATGGCACATGCATGGCATTGAATCCTGTCTACAGTCAGGCCCACACTGTGTGTGCAGTCTGTCACAGTGCATGTCACTCATATGGCTCATACACAAACTACAGTGCCCAATGTACCACAAACATTGCAGCTATCCTGTCCCCAGGTCCTGTGACTATGCAGCTGAGCAGGGGAATATTGTCCAAAATTCATTTAAAATCTGTGCCGAGTGGTGCAGAGGGCGCTCTCCAATGTTGCAATGTACAAGATATACCTGCAAGCTCTAACACCCCCCACTGGCACCCACATCAGAATGTTGCACTACATAGAAAGAGCATACAGGGGCACAAATCACAGGCAGCGTGCACTCATGCACAAAGAGTGCTTGCCCACCCAGCCACCCTTGGGAGGTCAGTCAGCTTGATAGGGGGCCCATCAACCACAGCGATGTATATCTGGGGGACATATGTGCTGCTTACAGAGGAGCAGAGTGGTGGACAAGTAGGGGACAAAGGCAGGAAGCATGCTCAGTAGACCGTGTGTGTGTTTGCATGTGCTTGTGCCCCATGTGTCTGCTCTGTCTCATCTCCTGTCAGTATGTGCTGACACCCATGTAATTCTCCCCTAACCCTCTCCCTACAGACAATGCAGGGGAAGCCACAAGCACTGTGGAACAGCAAGGGGCGCCACCTCAGAGCTGTCAAGCAGGACCTGCATAGCATGGTGGCCAACCCACCCCTAGCAGCTCCTGTACTCCGGTGAGTTTGAAGTCAGTACCGGGCAAAATGGTAGACACCATTATAAAGAATAAAATTACTGAACATGTAGATAGCCATGGTTTAATGGGAGAAAGCCAACATGAATTTAGCCAAGGAAAGTCCAGTCCTACTAATCTGTTATATTTTTTTGAAGGTGTGAATAAACAGGTAGACAAAGGTGAGCCAGTTGATATAGTAATCTGGATTTTCAGAAAGCCTTTGACAAGTTCCCTCATGAGAGACTCTGCAAAATTAAAAAGTAATGGGATTGGAGATAGTGAACTATTGTGGATCAGGAACTGGTTAAAAGATAGAAAGCAGAGAGTAGGGCTACATGGCCAATTTTCTCAATGGAAAGGGGTGAATAGTGGAGTACCCCAGCTGCCACTTTCTAACATATTCATAAATGATCTGAAAATAGGAATGATGAGTGAGGTGATCAGATTTGCAGATGACACAAAATTATTCAGTTGTTAAAATGCAAGAGGATTGTGAAGAATTGCAAGAGGACCTTGAAAAATTGGAAGACTGGATGTTCAAATGGCAGATGAAATTTAATGTAGACAAGTACAAAGTTATGCACCTAGGAAAGAACAACCCAAACTATAGTTACACGATGCAAGGTACCACCTTAGAAACTACCACCCAAGAAAAAGATATAGACATCATTGTGGATAATACGTTCAAACCCTCCACACAGTATGCAGCAGCGGCCAAGAAAGCAAATAGAATGCTAGGAATTATAAGGAAAGGAATGGGCATAAAACAAAGAATATTATAATGCTTCTGTACTTATTTATTTATTTATTTATTCATTTGACCTGGGGGTTTTTTTAATACCGCCTTATCCTGAAATCAAAGTGGTTTACATTAAACTCAACATGAACAGGGTACAATATGTTGGTTTGGGATATTTAACAGGGGAGTAACTATATACAACTTATTCAACATATTTACATATCAACATGGTTTCTGACCGTTTGGATCTGAATATGTTATCATGTCCGATTGAGTGTTTCATGGAATCTTTGGTTGGGGCCATTGCAGTTGTAAGATTACATAATGTGGCCATAGTGTTCTGTGAACAGAAAGGTTTTAAGTTTTTTTTGGAAGATCTTGATATCTCCAGTTGCACTTATATCTTCAGGGAGGGAGTTCCAAAGTTGTGGTGCAGCTAGCAATAATGCTCTTTTGGAGGTTGATTGCTTGCTTTTTCTGTAGTCAGGTGGGATGTTGATCATGTATCTGTTGTTGGTCCTTCTATGGTGGGTGTTGTCTTCTTTTATGATTAGTGATTCAACTGAGGAGTGATGGATGATTTTAAAGATGTTTAGTATTTATGTTTATGTTTTATGTTTATTTAAAACTTTATATATCGCCCTTACAAAAAGTACCTAGGCGGTTTAAAATCAAGAATAAAATTCCAAACTTAAAAAGAAACTTTAAAAAAGGATGCTGCAGAAAAGTAAAAAGAATGCCAATAAAACCTCTAAAAGGAAAGGAAAGAATAGAGACAGTGGATAGAGAGAAAAAGAATGGAACAATAGGTAGCAATTACAATGGGTAGAGACCAACAAAGGGAGGGTGCTGGGGAGAGGTTATTTTATTTTATTACTTGGGAGAGGAAGAGGAGGAGGGGGGAGGATTTCGAAAGCTGCGCAAAAGAGATGTGTTTTCAATTGTGTTTTGAAGGGTTTGAGAGAGGGTTCTAGTCGAAGGGTGGAGGGGAGCGAGTTCCAGAGTTTTGGGCCAAGGAAGAAGAAAGCTGAGGATCGAGTGGATTCTAGATGAGCCTGGGATGGGGAGGGGAGGAACATGTGGTTGATGTGAATGGATCGGAGGGAACGGTGAGGGGTATGGAGGCAGACGTGATCGGCAAGATAAAGAGAAATACCAGTGTGGATAGCTCTGTGTACAAACATGAGGGTTTTAAACTGTATTCGATAGGTGATGGGGAGCCAGTGTTGGTGCAGGAGAAGGTGACATGGTCGAAGCGGGATGCATGAGTGAAGATGCGGACGGCAGTGTTTTGAACGCGTTGAAGACGAGAAATTTGAGATTGGGGGAGACCAGCCAAAGAGACATTACAATAATCGAGACGTGAGATAACCAGAGAGAGAAGCAGTGTAGTCATAGAAGAGGAAGAGAGGAAAGGACAAACGGTACAAAGTTGTTTTAGAGTGAAGAATGAATGTTCGACAATAGAAGAAATGTGATCTTTAAAGAAAAGGACAGAATCAAGGGTGACACCCAGATATCTGAGAGAGGAAACCATAGGGATAGGTGTAGAAGAACGCAATGGTATGAGAGGAGGAGGGGGATAACCAAAAGTGAACCAAATTGCTAAGGTTTTGGTGAGTTTGATGTGGAGAAAATTAGAAGAAATCCAGAAGGCAACGGAGGAAAGACAATCATTGAGAGGGGTGATGTCTGGAGCAGAGGAATCAATGTGATGAAGAAGAAAGATATCATCAACATAGTAATAAGCAGAAACACCATGCTGTTGGATTAGAAGAGTGAGAGGGACCAGAAAGACGTTGAAAAGAAGGGGAGCAAGGACAGCGCCTTGGGGAACACCGCAAAGGAGTGGAGTGGAAGGAGAGGAGGTAGAGTCAGATAGGACTGAGAAAGAGCAACAAGAAAGAAAAGAATGAAACCATTGCAAGACCAAACCAGAAAGGCCGGCATCCCGAAGACAACCCAGGAGAGTGTGATGGTCCACCAAGTCAAAAGCAGCAGAGAGATCCAGTGAAACAGCAAGGGAAAAGGAACCATGGTCATGAGCAGCATGTAATTCATTAAGAAGTGAAAGAAGCAAAGATCTTTCCCAGCACAATACAGCTCCCGCTGGTCTTTGTAGGGCTCGGGGGGGTCCTCAGCACCAAGGGAGTCCTTCCAATGCCTGCAGCTGACCCAGCAGGGACCCGGCTCCCACCTGCTACACTGCTCCGTGGCAGAAACACCCGCGGCACCTCCCAGGTAACAGCAAAGAGTGTGAAGGATAAGAGAAGCCTCAAGATGAGATGAGAGTTTAGAAAGAAAGGGAAGATTAGAAATAGGGCGCCAGTTTGATGGAGAAGAGGGTTCCAGGGAAGCTTTCTTTAGGATGGGGCGTACCAGGGTGTGTCTCCAAGAAGAAGGAAAGATACCAGCAGCCAGACTGAAATTAAAAATAGAGAGGATAAAAGGGGAGAGTGCAAGGGAGGATTCCAATAGCCAGTGGGAGGGAATAGGATCAGTAGGGCAAGTGGTTTTTCGAGAGGAAGCAAAGACTTATGGTTTTGAACTTGGCACATGCTTGAATTGGTAGCCAGTGTAGTACCAGTATGATGTGGTTGACTTTGCTGGTTCCACTGATGATTTCTGCTGTTGTGTTCTGAACCATTTGAAGTGGATGTGTGACTTTTTGGGAAGTCCTTGGTATAGTGAGTTGCTATAGACCAGAATTGGTGTGATGATGGCTTGGCAGACAGTTTGGAAGTGGTCTTGTTGTAGGAGTGGTTTGAGTCTTCTTATGAGGATGCCTTTTTTGCAATTAAGTTTATGTGTGATTGGAGGTTGATGTGTGATGCCAAGATATCATACCTCTTCCTTTACGGGAATGGTTTGGTTCAACAGTTGGATTTGCTGTGGAGGGTTGAAGGTGGTGCTACTGCTGATGTATAATGCTTCTGTTTTCTTATAGTTCAATGAGAGGTTGTTATTGTTGAGCCAGCTCACTACGTCCTCTAAACATTTTGTGATGGCTGTGAGGTTCGGTGCTTCAAGATCAATCAGAGCATATAGCATGAGGTCATCAGCATATAGATGGAACAGTATTCCATGTTTCTTGATAATGTCACAGACAGGGTGCATGTATAAGTTGAAAAGTATTAATGAGAGTGCCATCCTTGTGAGATGCCTTGTGGTATAGTGAAGGGATCTGAGTAGTTTTCTCCACATTTAATTTGTTGTATCCCGTTGCTTAGATATGAGGTGAACCATTTTAGTGTGGTATTGCAAATGGCAATTTTCTGGAGACGTTGGATTAGTATAGGGTGTGAAACAAAGTCGAAAGTGGAGGAGATATCCATGAAGATGAGGAGAAATACATTTTTTGACTTGTCAATTTCTTTCAGGATGTTATCGAAGAGTGATGTTAGGAGAGTTCCCACATTGTGACGTGGTTTGAAGTCATGTTGTTGCGAGTCCAGTGCTGCTTTGAGGTCTGTATGGTCCCGGAGCTGTATTTGTACTGTCTTCTCTATGCATAGGGCATGGGTCGTTTGGAGAGATGGTGGTATTGAGTGAAGTGATTGTTTGCTCTATTTCTTTATGGGATGATATGGTAAATTTTTCCCATGGTTGTGTGGATGCTTGCACTTCTGTGTTAATATATTTTATGTCTGTAGCAAGCAGATATTTATTGAGTTTTGTATGTTTTCTGACCAGATGGTTTGCCATGTCTTGGGGGAGGACTTCAGTGTTCTCCTGATGTGTTTTATCTTTGGTGAGAGCTTGAACAATGTTGAACAGCTCTCTTGGTTTGTTTGCTGATCGCATGATAATGTTTGTGTGGTGCTGTTGTTTGCTCTAGTTGATGAGGGTGTTGTTCTCCTTTTGTTTAGTATAGAATAGTTGTTGTGTGCCTGGGTCTTTGGTTCATCTCCATTTTCTTTCTATTTTTCTTAGTTCTCTTTTTGCATCTCTGATTGCATTGGAGTACCAGGGGGCAGATGGTTTGGTGTGTGTATGTGTGTATTTCTGGGAAGGGGGGGGGGGGGCTGTGACTGTGGCAGATAGTATGTTAGTCCAGTTCTCAATGATCTTGTCAAGGTCCTCTGTTTCTTGTTGCAAGTTTGGGATTACTTCTCTCAGAAAGGTTTCTCTATTGAAGGATTTAAATCTTTTGGTTTCATGTTTTTCCTGTGGGTGGGTTGCTTGTTTGACTTGTATATTGATGGTTATTATGCGGTGGTCTGACCATGGTGTTGGTACGATTGTAGGGTGAGAAACTTAGTTAGGTGCTTGTAGCAGTTTAGGGATGAATATGATGTCTAGAGTTGTTCTTTGCCTGTGAGTGAATTCTTTGATCAGTTGATAATAGTGTAATGCTTCCATTTCTTTAAGGAAGGCTTTGGCATTCTTATTAGGTACTGGTCCGAGGTGAAAGTTGCCTAGGATGAAGAGTGGCTTGCTTGTTGTGTCATGTGTGCATACTGTTTCAAGTATCTTCGTTAGGTCTTCGGATTTGGTGTTTGGAGGTCTATATGCTAGGCATATTGCCATGTGTTTGTTGGAGATGTGGAGTATACTAGTTTCTTCTATGCTATTTGTCAGGGTGGCTTTGAATTTGTAATGGCTCTTGGTCAGTATTAATACTCCACCTCTTCTGCCTGCTCTGGAGCAGTTGAAGGCGGTGTATGCGGGAGGGGTAATTTGGTTTACAACTACCTGGTCGGTATCATTGAGCCAGGTCTCAGTTATGCAAAGTATGACTGTTCTATCTGCATGATGATATTAGCTTTGTTTCTGATCGATCTTGTGTTTATGAGCGTGCAGGTGTTGTTGGTGCCTACAGGAGGTTGGATCCTACAGGAGGTTGGAACCTGTATCGTTCCATGGTGCAACTGCACCTTGAATATTGTGTGAAATTCTGGTCCCATATCTTAAAAAGGAAATAGCTGAATTAGAAAAGGGACAAAGAAGAGTGGCAAAAATGGTAAAGGGAATAGAAGGATACCCCTATGATGAGAGGCTTAAAAAGTTGGGGCCCTTCAACTTGGAAAAGAGATGGCTGAGGGGAGATATGATAGAGGTCTATAAATTAATGAATGAAGTGGAATGGGTAAACGTAGATCATCTGTTTACACCATCAAAAAGTAGAAAGACTAGAGGACATACAATGAAGCTACAATGCAATCCATTTAAGACTAATAAGAGAAAATATTTTTTTTACTCAACACGTAATCAAACTCTGGAATTCATTACCAGAGGATGTAGTTAAAGCTGTTAATGTAGCTTGGTTTAAAAAAGGTTTGAACAAGTTCCTGGAGGAAAGGTCCATAAACCATTATTAAAGAAGACCAGGGAAATCCACTGCTTGCACAAACATTGTGGAACCTGTGTGCCTCTTTGGGAACCTGCCAGATACTTGTGGCCTGGATTGGCCACTGTTGGAAACAGGATACTGGGCTTGCTGGACCTTAGTCTGACCCAGTAAGGCATTTCTTATGTTCTTAAGTTCTCTAGTAGTGATGAGGAGGAGGGGACTGCCAGCACAGAGGGGGATGACAGCTCCACGGAGAGCAGGGCAGTGGGAGAGCCAGAGGCAGGGATGGAGATGGAAGAGGCAGAAGAACCAGAATAAGAGGAGGCAGAGATAGAGATGGAAGAGGCAGAGGAGGTGGAGGTGGTGGAGGGGGATGCCAAGGCCAAGGAGGCATAGGCTGAGGAGGTGGAAGAGGCGGTGGAGGGGACTGCGACAGAGGAGTCAGAAGAGTCGGGGGAGTCAGAGATGGAGGAGCTGGAGTTGGAGAAGGAGGTGGGAGGAATGGACACACTGCCCTCTGTTTGCCCTGGGGATGAAGGAGGAGCCTATGGTGGAGCAGTGAGTATCTGCAGTGCCTCCCACTCCCCGGCATGGCATGCCCATCCCACCATGCCAGATTCCCACCTCAGGGGTTGGCACAGCTAGATTGTGATTCCTTGTTCTGTGTTTGATGACGGTCTATGTTATGCTTGTGTAACCAAGCTGAGGTATTCTGTTCATGTAGTTTCTATGTGACATAGTCCCACTTGTTCTCTTTCCCCAGTAGGAGATGTATTGGTATTCTCTGAGATGTATTGGTTTAATATTTACAGTGTTGACTTTTGATAGGTAGGATTTGGAGTTTTGTGAGTCATGGTAGTGCTGTTATGATACGGTGGGTTTGCTATGGGTTCTAAATGAAATATAACACCTCCACCGACATACCAAAATCCCACAAAAATGTATTTTTACTAAAGAGTTAGTTTTAAATTGTCGGAGCCAACCAAGGGAGGGCTGAAGTCTGTGTAAACAACCCCCACCAAACGGTAACCTCCTTTTATTATATTTTTCACCCCAAACTATAATAGACATAAAAAACAGTCACTAATCTTCATATATATTTGGTGGGGGTTCTTTACACAACTTCAGCCCTCCCTTGGTTGGCTCCGACAATTTAAAACTAACTCTTTAGTAAAAATACATTTTTGTGGGATTTTGGTATGTCGGTGGAGGTGTTGTATTTCGTCTAATTTTCCACAACGACTAGGGGTTTTTGTAGGGTTGCTTCATATATGGGTTCTAAATGGGCAGTGTTTGTAGTACTTCCTAATATGCCTGGCAGTTGGCACTAGAGTATAGTAATGTAGAAATCTGGTAGTCTCTTTATCCTCACTGCCCATACAAATGGTATTCAGACACTCATTAAGAGGCATGTTTAAAAGTAAATGCGCATTCACAAATGTTAATGTGTGCTAAGTGCACGAACTCCCATTTATTTCTATTGGCGCAGTGGCACTTAATGCACGTTAATATTTAGTAAACATTGCCCTAAGTCATTGCCAGGATAAAAGAGAGGCTTGTGAAGGGCTTCTTTGAAAGCCACATATACATTTTAACTAAAATAGATTAAATTTATGCAAATTAGGTCCAGTGGATATTCAAATGAGGCCCTGCAATGAGTCTCCATAGATGGCCCCTGCACCACCCTTGGGCCGCCCCTGGTGCCCACTGTTAAGCACATAGATGGATCTATTATGCATTGGGATTGTGTGTGGGGGGATAATTTGGTTTAGGTCTAGATTTCATAGCATATGCAGTCAAATTCAAATATATATATATATATATTGTCACCAGTGGTCTACCCTGGGTCCTAAGGCATGCAGAGTAGGGCCAAGCTGGTGAATATCCTGGGCTGGGAAGTGGGGCAATGCAGGCGTAGTAGTGCACTGCCTTCTGGGTGACATAGTCCCACACACTCCCCAAGCACAGAAATAGATGTAATCGAGTGGTTTTAAAGCAAATGAGGTTTTATTTCCCCTTCCCAGGGGATTGGTAAGCACAAAACTTAAGACAAAATATCCATACTTTCTGGCATAAGGAAATTAACTCAGGAAGAGAAGAAAAATAGCTTCTTTTTCTTCTAGCTTTTCAACACACCATTCTTTAACACAGGATTCCCAAAACAGTTCCTTTTAAAGGCACGAAGGTTTACTTTGCTTTCAATGCTGTGCATAGAGCTTTGTATATCCAAGTCAGCGCAGAGACTTTATGTTATCTGCTATGGACAGTGTACAATCCATGGGTTCACCAATTACACTTTCGTCTACAGATTCTATTTGCATATCTTCCAGCCCTTCCCCCACTGGGTACGTAGGAACACAATCACACAGAGCTTTAAAACAGGTATCATTATTACTGAGAGAGTCCTGGAGAGCCTGGCAATCCCAGAGAAAACTTGTATGCTATGGCCACTCTGTCCGTGCAGGTGGTGGCCGGGCACTACAATGTCCGAGCCATTACCCTATGCCTTGTGCAGATGCAGCCAGGTCAGGCCACCCTATCCAGGCTATTCCCACAGTACCTTGCTCCTCATTATCCACATTGGCAGGCCAATACTGGCAACAGTGCTAGCAGTGAGGGCTGTGGAGGGTGTTGGCAGCCACCACACACTGGATAGACAGACACACACTCCCCACACCTATGACAGCATTGTGCAACTATAGAGGTGTTGGGCAGCCCTGGCCACCACACCAGTCCTGGGCACGGTGCAGGCATGGCTATGGTACGCAATACTGTATTAGTCACTCCCCAGATTGGTAAACACTGTCAGACACAAAACCTGTAGCACACTCCAGAGACATCAGAAAGGTTGCTATGATGATGCTCACTCAGAAAATTGTACTTAACCTAGGAATTGCTATCTGCCAGTAATCATAGCAACCTTTTGATAGATGTGTACCATATTCCCAGGTTTAGAATGGCATTACTAAGGTATGCAGGTGCTAGTATTGGGAGATGCACACAGAGCCCAAAGTCCTGCCTCTCCAGGAGGCTTTGGATAATGGGGCCTGTGGGTGCGGGTGTGTCTGCCCCTGTTGGCTGCTGCTTTACGGCAGAGGTTCCCAACTCCAGTCCTGTGGTGCCAAACACTGTTCGGGTTTTCATGCTGTCCCTCATGAATATGCATGAGATACATCTGCATACCATGGGGGTGGCGCATAGAAATGCAGCACAGGCATCTTTATCAGAGGCAGCATGGAACCGGAATGGTGTTTGGCCCTCCAGGACTTCATTTGGGAGGCTCTGCTCTAGGTAATGTGCATGTTTATGGTGTCTGTGCTCTGTAGGGTTAAATGTAGGTGTTTTGGGCATGTTTACGTCATCTGCAAGAACGGTTCTGTCTGTATTAGCACGTTATAGTGGTGGGTAAAATATGAGGACTGGGTTGGCGGAAACCACAGCTGGGACTTGAACCTGTGACCTTCTGCTTCTGAATACACTGTTTTTGTGCACTGCACCACCATGTTATGACAGAGATGGTGCATTCCCTGGTGATACCATGACTGTTGGTCAGACAGGGCCTGTCTGTTGCAGTGCATGGCACCCACCTACACAGGGCTAGGCCACGGTCTGCTCTGGGCAGCTGCCACTGCCCCCTCCACCACCAGTATCCCTCAGCCACCATGCTGACATGCCCTTCTGCTGGTGGAGCTGGTGGTGCGCAGTCTCAGGCCATCCAGCAAGCAGGTAGGCAGCTGCCTATGGTGCGGGTTCTGGGGTAGGGGTGCCTGCATAGACGTCCACGCTCCCCCCAGCCCCGCCTGCCAATGTTCCGTGCCCTTGGGGGTAGCTGTTGGGTACTATCCCCTGTGACACTTTGGGAAACACACTCGTGCCCATGTTAGGCCTTCATCAGTTGCTTTCTGGCTGCTTTGCTGTTTCAGCATTCGTATGGGCCAGCTAGGCATCACCCTAGTCCACACTGTGGCCCAGCTGCACCACAGCATGTGCCGCCTGCGGCCCTCTGTATCCCCTTCTCTGGCATCTGTCCAGTTGCCATTCCGACATGCCCGCCCTGATGTTGCAGGACATGTGCACGCCATAGGAACCCTGTCCGATTGTGGGGAAAACCTTGAGCAGCACTATTTCACTGTGGGCTCATTCACCTTGTATGGGGACGGAGTATAGACCCTTCCACGATTTATATCTGTTCTATTGAGCTTACTCGGGGGGGGAGGGGTTGATGTCTCTCATTGATACCACTATTGGCCAGCTTGGTTATGTTTTTTTTCCAGTTTGTTGGGGTCATTTTCAGTGTTTCTGTGCCCTTTTGTTCTGTGCACATGTGTCACACTTATCACTTTTGTTTGGTTTCCCTGCTTGGGCTGTACATTGCTGACACTGAAATGGTTTCTCTCCCCTGTCATGTGCATTTAACGGCAGGTTTTCATTCGCGTTGGAATTCAGCTCTGAAAATGAGCGCGTTAGTGTGAGGGGAGCCTCTCCCCGCCCACTCTCCGCCCACTGACCCCTTCTCTCCACCCTCTCTCCACCTTCTGTGGTGTTTTACCGCGCCACGGGAGTTTACGATCGTTAACTACGGTTAACGCGCGTAATGTAACGTTAACGATCGTTCACACATCATAACGCGCGTTATGATGTGCAAACAATCGTTAACGTTACATTACGCGCGTTGTTCACGATTAACGCAGTTTAGTAAACATACCCCAAAGAGTTATCTATGGATGAAATTAAGTTTGTTGCATTGCATTGTCTCATTGTGAAATCTAATCTAGAATATTTAGTCTTTTCATTTGATATTGGGTGCTGCTCTTCTGAATGAGGCCTGTAGCCATTTCACCAATTTCAATCAGGAGATTCCAGCAGAGGGAATTGGCCATAATCCAGATGGAACAGACTATCCCAAGAACTCCAAACTACACACCGCAGAAATGTGTGAAGGCGTCCTTACCTGGATCAGTGTGTCACATTAGAAAAAGGGACAAACATATTCACCTATGAGAATGAGAGGTTCAAATTTTGAGAGAAACCAAACTTAACCTTCAGAGAAAGGTGAAGCACACTCCTGAAGAACTGCTGAGAAGCAGGACTAAATTATCTGAAAATAAGTAATGGACTATTAGGCTGATTGGGAACTTTTGTGAATAATTGTATTGTTATCCTTTTCTTACTGTTTTTCTTAGAAAGTAACTGAAATCTACAAGCCATTTGGGCTTCAGCAATTGCAATACCCACACCAGCTCAAGTTTTTCTGTACTATTCTCAGAGCTTTCTTTAGCACATTATTAAGCACTGCTGCTTTTTGACATACTTTCATGTTATGTTTTTCAATATTATTGGGTTGCTGCAAGAAAATGATGTTACAAAGCGCCAGTCTCTAGGGAACAGTACCAGCAGCTGCCTCTTGATGATCCCTCTCTGTCTCAAATAGTTGTTGTCCATGCCCCTTAGTGGGATTACTTTTACTTCCCTCCACAAGAAAAGAAAAAGTGGGGATTGTGGGGATAATTTGGTTTAGGTCTAGATTTCAGGTCAGCCTCTTGCTTTCTGCAACTGCACCCCTGTCTGCTTGAACTGCACACAGTCGAATGGCACAAGAAGAAACAGCGTTTGTGGGCTACAAGAGGGAGAATATGCGGCCTTGTATAAGACAGCCTAGAAGACAGCCTAGGGAACCACACGTTGCACAGAAGTGTACAAAGAATATGGACCCAGGAAAATACAGGCTAAGAAAAATAGAGGCCAAGCTGGAAGCAAAGACCTTTAACACACATACTCTGAGCCCTGAAGATAACAGACAATGCCAAGAGATGGAGTTCCAGGAAATGGAAAGGCATGTACACAGCACAGGCAGAGACAGGGGGGCTACGACCAGCTGATAAGCGGACCCTTAGCAGACCTTGAAATACCAACTGTTGTTTGGTGATAAACATGGGAGGGTCCTGAGGGAAGAGCACTTGCAGAAGTTCTTCTGACCTTCTGACCTTGCAGGTTTTTTTGCAAGTTTTTCAAATGACGTCAGTAATTCAAGCAGAATTCACTAGAACTTTGGGCCAGAGAATCCATATAAGGAGGCAGTTACATAGCTCGGGGGTGACTTTCTCTCTCACCACTTAGGGGTGGGGAGAACGTCACCTGCACTCAGATCCCTGAGACAGACACTTGTGTATGGCGTTTACAGCTTTTGCTTGTACCAAATAAAGGGTTTTACTGACAAGTGGCTGTGATCTGAGTTCTTTTATTTTCCTGGTGTACGGCTCCCATGTGCCCAGGCAATCTTGGTGAAAATTAGAGATCCTATGTAGGTGGACCCGGCCTACATGTGGCAGCCAGAGGCACAGAAACTATTGTGTGGGTTGTAGAAAAAATGAATTGAATTAAATATCAATATATCTTAAAAGCTAATGTCTCAGAGTCAGTGAAGAAATTTAAGTTGAAACAAGGTTGCATATTTCAGCAAGAAAGCAATCTGAAACACATCTCAGAATCAACCATGAAGTACTTACAGGAAAGAAAGATGAAGGGTATGAAATGGCCGCCACAATGTGCGGAATTGAACATTATTGAAAATTTGTGGGGAAATCTCATACATGCAGAGCATGCAAGGAGACCTAAGAATATTTCTGAGCTAGAAATTCACTATAAGAAAGAGCAGAAAGAAATTCCAAAAGACTAAAGAGACTTTGGCTACAGGAAACATTTAGAAACTGTTATTTGTGCCAAATGAGGTGTTATAAAGCAATGATTAAAAGAATGCCAAAATCTTGGCACTTGCCATTTTTGTTGTTTTCTTATTATGAATCTGTAAGATATTGCATATAACCACAATAATGCACTAAAATTTGCAAAAGATGGCATGTTTAACTTTGAATCATGCAAGGCTCTCTCAGATTCTGTTCAAGTAGGGATTAATTGAATCACACGATTTGACCAGGGGTGCTTAAATTTGTACACACAATACAGCATCTCTGCTTGCCCTTTCTCTGACATATCAGGGAAAGACATATACAACTAATCGTACTGTACCTTGGCTGCTGGACATAAAACACCATTTTGGATTTTTAGAAGGCATCAGAGAAAGTCCCACATGAACCCCCTTAGAAGTTAAAAAAAATCATGGGACAGGAGGCAATACCCTATTGTGGATTGGAAACTGATTAAAATGACAGGAAGCAAAGAGTAATAATAAATGACTAATTCTCCAAATAGAAAAGGTCATTGGTAGAATGTACTGGAACCTGTGCTGTTTAACATAGTCTTAAATGATCTGGTGCAGTAGTTTGCAACCTGTGGTCCACGGACCACTGCAGGTCTGTGAGACCATTACAGGGGGACTACAGGACAAACAAAAGAGAAAAAAGAGAGAGAGGCTAGTAGGGGTTGCCTGGGACGAGGGAGAGAGAAAGAGAGTGAGACTGGTGGGGATTGGCAGGAGGGGAGAGAGAGACTGGAGGGGCGAGAATGATAAAGAAGGCTGGTGGGGACAGGTTTGGTGCTAAGGGGAGGGGATCCAGAAAGAGTGGTGGGGATGAACTGGGGGTTCCTGAACATTTTGGAGGTTAAAAAGGGGTCCACACAACCAAAAAGGCTGGGAACCTCTAATTTAGAGAAAACAGCAACGAATGAGGTAATCAAATTTGCAGATGATACAAAAGGAGAAAGCTGGTTTGGAGAACAGATTTACTTCCCTGTAGCAGGTGTTCTCTACTGTATGGACATCAGGGTAAGTCCTTGCATATGGATGATAGCACTGACAGAGCTCCTTGTAGAAAACCTCTCCCATCTTCTTCTAGAAGCTTCTGAAGTGGCTCCATCATTCCCGCGAGATCATTCCCACCTGTTGCCACCACTGTACCTCATCTCCTCAGTCAGTTACTAGCTGATTGAAGAATGCAATTCCAAGGAGAAGAGGCAGGTTGCTGTCCACAGAGAACACCTGCTACAGGTAAGTAACTCTTTTTTCTCCATGGACATGCAGGAAAAGTGGTCTCACAAGGGATTCCTTAGATACAGGCTGCCTCAAAAGAAAAATGGGGAAAAACTGGTGTATCAGCCAGCTGACATTGGATCAGGGCTGACCCATCCACTAGGCAAGCTAGGCAGCTGCCTAGGGCAGCCAGCTTAGTAGGCAGCGGTAGCAGTACACATGGATGGCTGCACCCCCCCCCCCCCAGTTGCCAGAAATGTTTTTGGTGGGGGGAGGTGGGCAGCGGCAGTATTTCCAAAAGCAGCAGCAAAAAGCCACTGCTTTTGGAAATACTGCTGCTGCCACTATCCGCCTCCCCCTCTCAAGATGGAATCGGCAGCAGCTGGGTAGGCGGCAGCGGCAGCTGAGGGGCAGTGGCAGCGGGTGGGCGGTGGTAGCTGGGAGGGGCGGCGAGGCTGGAGTTTCTACCTAGGGTGGCAGAAACCCTTGGACCGGTCCTGCATTGGATAAACATGTTTTTGTTGGAACAGGCCATTTTGGAGTTTTATAAGGTTTCTTTTTTTTTCTTTTTTGCACAGCCTAGGAGGAATGGAGTTGGATTCTATTCCCCAAACAGATTTGGAGAATGGATTGTCCGAGTCTGCTGTTACCTCAGGAGTCCCTTTCCAAACAATAATGAAATATGAATGAGTGGACAAAATTCCACATTATGGCTCCGCAAATCTCTTCCATGGAGGCTGATCTCAAGTGGGCCACCAACACTGCCATAGCTTGGACATTATGATCCATGTAATGACCTTCAAAAGTCAAGCCAGTCTGGGCATAAGTGAAAGAGATGCAATCTGCTAATCAATTTGAAAGTGTTTGTTTGTTGATGGCAGCCCCCAACCTGTTGGGGTCAAAAGAAACAGGAAGTTGGGTGAACTTTATATGGGCTTTAGTCTGCTCCAAATAGAAAGCCAAGGTTCTCTTGCAGTCCAACATGGGAGAATTGGATCTTAGGAAAAAATTTGGAAGAACTATTGATTGATTAAGGTGGAAGGCCAGTGCACCTTTAGGAAGCAATTTAGGATAAGTATGCAAAACCAACCTATTGTAAAACTTGGTATGGGGTGGTTCTGTTACTAGGGCCTGGAACTCACTTACTGAATTGACTGTCACCAAAAATAAGACCTTTCAGGTCAGAAACTTCCGTCCACAAGTTTTCAGTGGCTCAAAAGGAGCTTTCATCAAATGAGTTAAGATCATGTTGAGATCCCAAGGGGATGAGGCCTGTAGGGAGGCTTCGTAAAAAGCAAGCCTGAATGAAGCAAACAACTAAAAGATGTAGAAAAAGAGGTCTACCTTCTGCATGATGGTGATAAGCGCTAATTACATTGGGGTGTACCCTTATGGAGTTGGTCTTCGGGCCAGACTCTGCCAAATATAGAAGGTATTCAAACAGTTTTTTGTATGGGATATGAGAAATTATCTAGGGCCTTTCCCTCACAACAGATTGCAACCGCTTCCATGAATGGAATTTCTCCTGGAAACCAAGAGGGTATAGGCCATGCAACTGACAAGTTCAAGAAAGGCAAAATAAGCCCCTCAACATCCAAGCCATGAGGGCTAGGGTTTAATGTTGAGGTGTAACATCATGGCCTGGTCTTGTGCAATTAAGGTTGGTGGATCGTCCAGATGAACCTGTTCCCTTTAGGAAATTTTGAGAAGAAGAAGAAGAAGGAACAAGGGTAAGGAACTATGAGGATAATGGTGCCCTTGTCTCTGAGTTTCAGATAGTCTTTACTATCAGATATATAGGAGAATATGCATAGCGAAGACCCTCTCCCCAATCGAGGAGGAAGGTATCCGGGGCTAGTTTATCATGTATCCCCTACCATGGACAGAACTGAATCATTTGCTGTTCTGAGGAGTGGCAAACAAATCTATCATGGGGGTACCTTCTCCCAAAATATACTCTGATCAACTCCCCTGTCCAGGGTCCATTCATGAGATTGAAGGACAGAGCTAAGCCTATCTGGAATGATATTGTCCTTGCCAACCGGGTAAGTTGCACTGAGCATCATCCCATACGAGATGGCATAGTTCCACATTCTGTCTACTGTCACCAACAGGAGGCACTCTCAGGTCCACTTGCAGTGGACACTCTACTCCGAGCAATGCTGATAAACTGGTCACCATCACCACCAGCTGTACTAGACTCAAAAATTCCAGAGGAGTTCAGTTCAATGATTAGTTGAAAACCACTAAGCCACCGTTGTGCCAATCTTTACTATAAGTCCTCAATGCTGCATAACACTGGCCATGACAGTGGACCACGCTTCGTATACCTCCTGATAGCAGTTTCAAATAGCACAGTTCATGCAATCATTCCCTGGTATTCACTTCACCAAGGCAGAATTTTAAAGCCAGACGTCTTTACTTTCCCTACCACTAGCCAGCAGCAGTTTCAGTTCCCACTCAACAAAAGGAGATACTGTTCTACACACAAACCTCCATTTTCCAGGCTGACAACAAATTGTCTGCCTTCAGTCCACTCCATAGCTTTTAGGCAGCTTCATTAAACGCCAGCTGTTATTCTGCTTCTGCACCGGGAGAGATAGCTCCCCCTTCCCCCTCTTCACTGGAGTTTTTGTCTTGCACAGCAGAATGGCAGACAACAAGGTAAGTTCACAAATACATAAAGTTTAACTTTTGCATGGCATTGCAGTCGGCCAAACATAAATACCTCCACAGTTCTCATTAACCTCAAAAGAGGACGCAAGTGGAATCTGCTCCACCTCCATTTCTTCTTTCTGTTAGCCATAGCCCATGCACCAGTAGCTTTCGCAGCATTTTTTGGAGAGCCAGTTGGCTGTAGAGAATGAAGATGTGGTCAGATTGAACGCATGCAGCATCGATAAATGATATATTTGTGGCATTAAATGAATATTTATAATGGAATGATAAGCTTTTTCTAATCCCCTGAAGAAACTCAATAAGTGAAATGCAGAAAAGGCGCCGTGGTGAGGCGCTGGGAAAAGAAAAGACTGATAAGTTGAGAACTTTCGGTCAGATTTTAAATCATTCCAAAAGCTGTTTTCCTGCAAGGAGGAAGGTCATTAAAGCAAAAAGGCACTAATATATAAGACAAAGGTTTGTCTGAAGTTAAATGCTTGAAAAAGTCTGAGATCTCCTCTTTGTTTTTGAGTATGAACGTATATGGAACAAAGAAGAAAATATATACATTTTTATAATTAGTACATAACAAGTTTGTGATAATATTGGAGTGTGTGCTTTATTATTTTTGATATGAGCAGGGAGGGATTTGGAAAGGTAATCTTTTGGCCAGATTGGAATGGACCATCTACCAGGACAGGGAGTCCCAGAGGATGGTCCATTCATTGGAGGATGATGTCAAAAGCATCAAGGTTTCAGATGAGTCCTGACCTTTGAAATGCCCCAATGTGAGGACCACTCATCCTCCTTGGTACCATAGGGGCTGCACTAGTCTCCAAGCAGCTGGGACTGGCCTGTCAATATTCTCCAGAGGATTTCATAGACATCAGCCATTCCTGCTGGGACCCCCACACTTTTTTTAATAGCAGCTCTTGAGGAGCGCCTCATGAAAGGCTTTGAGGAATGGATGATGATGTTCTTTGCTTTGTGTGAGGCTGCTGCTTTGATGCATTGAAGATGGTGCATCATAGCATCAAATCAATCATTAAGACTCACGACCTCCTGTGGAAAAGACACCTTCATCAGGACCTCAAAGGCCTCAACATTGGTGACTGCTTGGCCAGTGTCCATCTAAGCAGCATTAGGAGGTAATCACTCCCTGGGGAATTGAAGAGCATCGGTATACTGATACTACAAGAGGAGGTCTGCTTCCCATGTATAGTGGCCATTGGCCCAGGCAGAAGTTCAGATGTCTCTTGAATACTTCTATGAGTCTGCTTCTAAGCACTCCTGGGACTCTGAGTTTGACTCAGAATATTTCTCAGAGGAGAGATCTCTTGATTTGTCCTCAGACCCCGCACTTCCTCATGAGCATTGTAAGTCTCCAAATAAGGAGCTCTCCTTCTATGATTTTGTAAGGGTTATTGCCAACTCCATACCATTTCAATTGGAAACAGAGGAGGAACCCAGGGCAGAAGAGTTGGAAATCCTCCAGTTTTGTGATCTCCCTAGGGAGGCAGAGACAGTGTCCATGCATTGTATCCTTCAGAAGCTGCAGATGAGAATGTGGGAGAACTCCTCTCTGTGCCTCCAGTCAGCAAGAAAGTTGACTCTGTTTTCTACTTGGATGACTTGCTAGTCAAGAGCACAACTCAGGAAGGAGTTCAAGAATATGTGTGCATGACATCCAGATACTGGAGTTACTAGGGTACATCATAAATGATTCCAAGTCAAATTTAAGCTCAAGATATCAATTAGAGTTTATCAGAACTCTGCCAGACATGACTTAGATGAAAGCCTTTTTCCCATAAGACGGGTTTACCTGATTGGTGGTGATCTTGGGAGATGTCCAAAAGAGTCAGCAGATGTCAAGAGGGAACATGTTTATTTATTTATTTAACGGGGGGGGGGGGGGGTTAAACCGCTTTATCATTTCAGTCAAATTAGTTTACATTGCAACTTAAACTTGGTAAAGTACATTAAACAGGGGCATGTTGAAGATGTTGAGCTACATGGCCTCAACGTTTCATGTCACATCCTTGGCATGTTCAAAATGAGACAGGCTAAGTTGATCTTAAGCACACAGTGGGTACAGTCCACTCACAGGTTCAGTGTCTTTAGCCCCTGATGTCTGTGAACACAAGGATGAATTCTTCCTCTTCTTCAGGTGAGAGTTGGTGGATGACCGCTCTTTGGACATCCTACAGATATTCGACTCCAAGTAGACTTGATGACTCCTTGATGTCGATGCACCTCCAATATCCAATGCAGCTTCTAAGGTCATATGGACTGATGCCACCAATGCTGATAGAGGTTAATTGGACTTATCTGCACCAAGCACTGTAGGTACCAATTAGGTGCCTGTTACAGAGATGGTTCTGCCACACCAGGTGCACTTTTTAAAACCACTAGAAAATTTAATCCAGGGCAACTTGTTCAGAAAAATAGCCACAACTAAATCAAAGATGCAATGTTGACAAAAATATAACCTGACAAGGGTAGCTGAAGACTAAGGGGTATGTTTACTAAACTGCGGTAAAGTTACAGACCGCATGTTAGGTAACGTTACCTCGCATTCTGTAACGTTCCCGTGCAGTAACATTACAACACACACGGAAGCATTCTGCAGCGCGGTACACACCGCAGAGGGAGGAGAGAGGACGGAGAGCAGGAGTCAATGGGCGGGGAGTGGGCGGGGAGAGGCTCCCTGCACGCTAAAGCGCTGAACTGAAAGGCTGAATCCTACCGCGAATGAAAACCTGCCGTTAGATGCACATTTGCAGGAGAGAGAAACAATTTCAGTGTCAGCAATGTGCAGCATAGGCAGGGAGCCCAAGAAAAGTGAGAGTAGTGCTCCATTTGCAGCAACAGCATAGTGCCAAAGTATGAAAGGCCACTATGGCGATGGTGCAAATGGGGCATGGGGGCTGCAGGCGGGACATGTAGCGGGGGCAGCTGGGGCACCTAGGTGGCACATAGGAACATAGAAACCGGACATTAGCAAGACAGCAGCTGACAAAGGCCAAACACAATCCACCTACATCTACCTGATCCACCCTAGCTAACAGTTCCCAGGGAACTGACCTGACATCCCCCAGCCAACCCTTCCCCAAGCGGAAGGGACATACTATTGGTAGGCGGTGATGGGGGAGATGTGAGGATGCCCATGTATGCCTCCCGCCCCAGACCCCACTCCCTAGGCGACCGCCACCCACACAGTGGATGGCCTGGGACTGCGCACTACCAGCACCGACAGCATATGCTCATGTCAGCATGGCAGGTATGTGTGTGCCCTTGCTGGAGGGGGCAGTGCATCTGCCTGCAGTGGACCTAGGCCATGCCCTGTACCAGTACGTGGTGTGCAATGCAACATAAAAGGATTGGCTGAGGAAAAGTACAGGGAGCTCCAGGGACTACCATGCATCTGTGGCAACAGTGTGGTGCAGTACACCCAGCCAGTGTGTTCAGAAGCCAGAGGGTCACAGGTGCAAGTCCCAGCTGTGGATTCTGCAGAGCATGTCCCTATGTTTTACCCTACAATGCAAATACAACAGCAACATGTGCAAAGTCCAAAGCAGCGGCAAACAGGGGTACAAACACCCACTCACACAGGCTCTACAATCCAAAGATGCAAGGAGAGTCAAGCTGTTGGCCCCAACACTGAGCTGCAGTTATCACCAGAGCACTACTACTACCTCCTGCACAGTTTATCAATGTTGGCATTGTGATAAGGACCAGTGTGGCAGGCAGGGTTCCCAACCACCCCTATCTTTGCACAATGCTGCAATAGGAGTGTGTGCGTGTATATGTCTATCCATTGTTCTGTGGCTGCTCACACCTCACTGGGCTCAAAATGTCCCACTGTTACCAGCATTAGCCTGAATATGTGCATAATGAGGAGCAAGGTATTGTGGGTATGGCCTGGACAGGGCGGATTGGCCAGGATGCATCTTCACAGGGTGTGGGGCAATGGCTGGGACACTGTACTGCCTGACCACCACCTGCATGGACAGGGTGGCTACAGCATGGCATGCTGGGAGGGCACTCACTCTGACCGAGCAGTGACCATGGCATTTCTAGGTTCCCACATAGCGCTCAACACTGTCTGCCTCTCGTGATAATTGTGTGTTCCCAGTGCTGGGGTTCAATCACTGAGATACCTGCTTGTTGCACATAGTTTCTCTGTGAGTATGGACTGGCTAGTGGTTTGTCTGTAGTTAGACTGTGCATGGTTGGAACACCTATAAGGTACTGCAGGTGCAGTCTGACTGTGCTGTCTGCTGGTGACTGGCAGAGGGTGTGTGAGGCAGTTGGGGTTTTCCAGACCTAACCCCAGCATTACTGCTGGTCTGCTACTGCCCCAGTCACAGGTATGGCTCTGGCCCACCAACCCTGGAGGGCTGTCCTATACCACGTGGACAGCAGTATGGAAGGAAATTCTTTATTCGGTCACCTTTAGCCTATGGCCCGACACAGGCCGTGTTTCGCTACCTTCTTCAGGGGCAGGCTAAACTAAAAACATAAACAATAAATAATGACATCATAGTTAAAAACATAAATAATTAAATAAATAGCCATAAAACCAAGAGTTGAAACCCAAAGTATCCAACATATAAAACAAATTAACATATTAATACAGAAACATACTGTGGTTAATGCTTGTGTCTACAAACACAAACACTACTTAGACCAGCACAGCTAATAAAACTAATATGAATTAATGAATACTAAATAACACATAAAATTGATAAATAAATAAATACATCATCTCTCAATCACATATATTAAATAAATATAAAACATGTAAATAAGAATCTGATAAAAACATAAAAACATGGATAAAAAATAACAACACCCAAGCTTGATGTAAGTCTTTAACCTTTGCAACCGCTCCTTTTAGTTTTTTCTTAACTGTTTTCCTCATTTTATCATAGTCTCCCTTTCGAAAGTTAAAAGGTAGTACTGTGGATTTCCTTACTATCCCTCCTCCACTAATTAAATCAAAGGCGATCATGCTATGATCACTATTGCCAAGTGGCCCCAACACCCTTATTTCTTGCACTACATCTGGTGTTCCACTAAGGACTAGGTCTAATATTGCTTCCCCTCTGGTCGGTTCATGAACCAGCTGCTCCAAGAAGCAGTCATTTATTTCATCTAGGAACTTTATCTCCCTAGCATGTCCTGCCGTGACACTGACCCAGTCGATACCGGGGTAATTGAAATCACCCATTATTATTACTGTACTGTAACCTTTGCTAGCTTCCTTGATTTCTTTGAGCATTTCATCATCCATTTGTTCATTCTGGCCAGGCGGACGATAGTACACCCCCACTGCCATCGCCTTCCCCTTTTTACATGGAATTTCAATCCATAGAGATAGGCAAATTCTACAGCAAATTTTGTTTCTTGCAAAAGTGGAAGGAAGTCAAAAAAACTGCCAGCATGGTTTAAAGGTGAGGTCAGAGAGGCTGTTGTTGTCAAAAAAGCATCTTTCAGGAAATCAAAAAAAGAGCCAAACGACAAAACCTGGAAACAGCACAAGCACTGGCAAGTCAAATGCAAGGCATTAATAAAGCAGGCAAAGGGAGAATTTGAGAAGAAGCTTGCTGCGGAAGCAAAAACACAAAATAAAGATTTTTTCAAGTACATTCGCAGCAAAAAACCTGTGAGAGAGTCAGTTGGTCCATTAGATGATAGAGGTGTTAAAGGGGCACTAAGAGGCGACAAGGCGATAGCAGAGAGACTGAATGAATTCTTTGCTTCGGTCTTTACTGAGGAAGATATAGGGATGTTACCCATGACTGAAGTGGTATTTAAAGGTGCAGAAGAATTGAAGGAAATATCGATACATCGGGAAGATGTATTACAACTATTAGATAAAGTGAACAGTAGCAAATCACCTGGGCCGGATGGTATACATCCAAGGGTGTTGAAAGAACTGAAATATGAGATTGCAGACCTGCTATTAGTAATCTGTGAACTATCATTAAAATCATCTCTAATTCCTGAAGACTGGAGGATAGCCAATGTAACACCAATTTTTAAAAAGGGTTCCAGGGGTGATTCGGGAAACTACAGACCTGTGAGCTTGACATCAGTACCGGGGAAAATGGTAGAAACCATCATAAAGAATAAAATTATTCAACATTTAGATAGTCATGGCCTAATGGGAGACAGCCAACATGGTTTTAGACAAGGAAGATCTTGCCTTACTAATCTGTTATGTTTTTTTGAAGGTGTGAATAAACAGGTGGACAAAGGTGAGTCGGTTGATATAGTGTATCTGGACTTTCAGAAAGCCTTTGACAAGGTCCCTCATCAGAGACATTTGGCAAAACTAAAGAGTCATGAGATAGGAGGCAGTGTACTACTGTGGATCAGGAACTGGTTAAAAGATAGAAAGCAGAGGGTAGGGCTAAATGGCCAATTTTCCCAATGGAGAAAGGTGAATAGTGGTGTACCCCAGGGATCTGTGCTGGGTCCTCTGCTTTTTGACATATTCATAAATGACCTGGAAAGTGGAATAACGAGTGAGGTTATCAAATTTGCAGATGACACAAAACTATTTAAAGTTGTTAAAACCCAAGAGGATTGTGGAAAATTGCAAGAGGATCTTGATAAATTGGAAGACTGGGCATCAAAATGGCAGATGAAATTTAATGTGGACAAGTGCAAAGTTATGCACCTAGGGAAGAACAACCCAAACTATGGTTACACGATGCAAGGTTCCACTTTAGGAACCACCACACAGAAAAAAGATTTAGGCGTCATTGTGGATAACATGTTAAAACCCTCGGCCCAGTGTGCAGCGGCGGCCAAGAGAGCAAATAGAATGCTAGATATCATAAGGAAAGGAATGGAAAATAAAACAAAAGATATTATAATGCCTCTATATCGTTCCATGGTGAGACCACACCTTGAATATTGTGTGCAATTCTGGTTGCCATATCTTAAAAAGGATATAGCGTTATTAGAAAAGGTTCAGAGAAGAGCCACCAAAATGGTAAAGGGGATGGAAGGATACTCCTATGAAGAAAGGCTAAAAAGGTTAGGGCTCTTTAACCTGGAAAAGAGACGGCTGAGGGGAGATATGATAGAAGTCTATAAATTAATGAACGGAGTGGAACGGGTAAACGTAGATCGATTGTTTACGTTATCAGAATATAGAAAGACTAGGGGACATGCAATGAAGCTACAGGGTAAACTATTTAAGACTAATAAAAGAAAATATTTTTTTACTCAACGTGTAATCAAACTCTGGAATTTGTTACCGGAGGATGTAGTAAAGGCTGTTAGTGTAGCTGGGTTTAAAAAAGGTTTGGACAAGTTCCTGGAGGAAAAGTCCATAAACCATTATTAAGAAGGGACCCAGGATATCAATGCTTGACCCATTACAAGCATTGTGGAACCTGTGTCTTTTGGGGAAACTGCTAGGTACGTATGACCTAGATTGGCCACTGTTGGAAACAGGATACTGGGCTTGATGGACCTTGGTCTGACCCAGTATGGCATATCTTATGTTCTTATGTGGTGTTTGGACCCAAAAGCACGTTATGTAGCACCACCCAACCTGCTCTCACTGGGTCAGGGTGGGGGACAGGATCTCCCACCAACAGATCCACACTCTACATTGGAGGCAATAGAGTGGACCACCACCCCAGTCCTGCTGGGGAAGAGGCACTCTCCAGGGCAGTCAATGCAGATCTGTACTTATCACATAGGGCACTGGCAGACAGGCAGTAGGCCTGAAAAAGTTCAGCTTGTTACCACAACAGCCAAATTCTATGCTAAGGTTTAGACTGTACGTTTGCAAGGAGTTTTGTTTTCCTGGCCTCCCTCGGATCCTGGCTGTGGAACTCCATCGGAGAGTTACTGCTGGATTGTTGTTCCAGTTTCTACCTTTCTTGGCTGTCTGTTTCCTCGGTGGAAGAAAGCACGTCTTAACAAAGGGAGAAAAGATCCCTCGGGGATTTCAAGGGTCTCACTTAGATGTTTTTTAAATAAACTCTGTGGAATCTTTTCATTACTTACCCCAGGCCTCAGGAAGTTTAGAAAACAAAGGATAATTTGTTTCAGCTCGCTTTAGGAAGTTTCCATCTTTCCTCTCTATACAGCTTTGTCTTTTATCAGACTAGCATTTACCGACACTAGCACGTTCATCCGTTCGACTGGAGTAACTCTCAATATTCTTTCATTGGACCCTCCAGAGCCTATATGTAAAGAAATAATTTACCTGTCATATTATTAGCTAACAGCAGTTTCTTTCGGCTCCTTCATACTTCCAGCTCACTTAGAGCAAGATTAGTTTATAGCACTATGAACCTTCATTTACAGCCACACAATTTTTTTTCTGCTGTTTCTCATCCCCTCCTTACTTCAGTTAGCACAGCCAGAGTGTTAATGGTCCTTAGCCAGGGCTGTGAAGCATGCACCATCCAAAACAAATCAGAACACTAGATATCGCCATTGAGCAACCGCAGGCTCTTCCCTTTCATCATTCCCAGAGTATTTTTATATCCATTTTTAATATACATAAAGTGATACATTTAAGAGAAAAATACCAAATCATAGAGAAGATAATTTTATAACAAGCTGTCTAACTTGTGCAGCAGGTATGCAAATAAATTACTCCAGTTTCTGTGAGAAATGCAAATACTGTAAATGTGAGAAATGCAAATACTGTAAATGTAAAGTCTTACGTAGATTACCCTGTAAATTAAGTATCTTTTGTCATGGTCTGCCTAAGAAGGATACCTTGGACTACACCCCAGAACAAGTAAGCAATCACATTTAAAAAAATGTGTGGTATTATTCCAAGGAATTTTGGCAGTGTTTCAAATTCAGCAGATTGAAGAAAAGATTGTGCAACAGATATTTGTTTTTTTTTTCATAAATTAAATTGAGCATATCAATATGCTTTCTAAATGACACTAAATAAAATTGTATTAAAACTTCGTTCAAGTTGCCTTGTGGCATAAAATAGTTACAATATGTGTAAATTCTCTTCCTGTTTAAATAAACTAAACCCAAATTCTACATGTGGCAAAACCTCCCATAATATAAAATAAGTACATTATATCAGTTTTTCTAAAAAATATTTTTCATGTTTCATCAGTTCTCTGGATCTTCAGGTAATTATGGGCCTCTTTTACTAAAGTCTGTTAGCCGGTTAACATGTGTTTTAAGGAATGGCAACTGGCAGTCGGAAATATTAACATGTGAGTGTGTCTGCCACAAAATGCTAAAAAGAATGTTAATCGACAGGATGAGGCAGGGAGAGTGCATTACCACTAGTGCCAGGGCAATTGCTGCACGCTCAGTGGCAATACGACTCTTCACAAAAGCTCATCTAATGACTCCTCTATGGGAATCATTCAAACCTGCCTTAGTGGAGCACATGTTTGAGTGGTTCATCGCAGATTAGATGCCAGGAACATATAGGCCATGCCCCCTGACAGCTAACATGGAGGCTTTGCAATTACTGTACTTTTTTGGCACGCTAATTGCACATCCTTAGCAGGCTTAAGTGAAAGGGGCCCTATGTCAGCCAGAGTTCTTTTAAGTTGTACATTAAAAATAAAGTGTCCAAAGTTCTGTCCATTTTCTACAGTGTTGATGGATCAAAAAAAAACCCTCTGGCTATGTTATGATGCGTGCACACTTAATTCACTTATGAAGATTTCTCAGTTCCAGTCGACCTCAGGATGTCCTTGTGGTGATCTTTTTCCTTCCTGAAAACAAACCCTTTTTACTTTATAACTATTTTTTTTAACATTCCTCACTACTATTCCTAATTAATGGTAAAGAAAGGATAATTGTATTTCCTTAATTAAACAAGAGACCAGTACTGGTTTGAAGCTCATTCACTCACAGTTCCCTACACACTCTACAAGAACTACAGACAACTTTGGAATAACTGTCACAATTGTTACAGTTTAGCAGTAGCAAGTAATGGTAGAGAATCTTGAAGTACCAGCTTACAGTACCAATGTATAGCACTTTCACTACTTCCAAATTGGTCAAGGCCTGTTTCTCTAACCCAGCTTGTCTCTTCTCCCAGGGCATTATAATTATAGGCCAATCTGACAGGTATGTGCTACTTGACTAGCAGTAATCAGAAGCTAATCAAGCACCTCTGCAAGGACTCCAAACAACCACGTTATATACTCCTGAAACAGCAAAATCACTGCAGGCCACTCATATTATTACTATTATTCATATTCACACCTCTCAATCAAGGGAAATTTAACTTTTCTGCACTATAATTCAAATTCTGGGCCCAGTCACTCAGCAGCTCAAAGCAGGTCAGACTCCTTCAGTGCCTTCTGCTGGTCTCTCATTGTAAATAACTGGGTTACTATGGTAATAGCTTCTGAGTGCTGCTGTGGTATTGCCGTGGTTCCATCAATGAGTGTCGTGCTTTGAGCTTCTCTTTTGTCTTGGGTTCCCCTAAATACCAAGCTGTATGGTTTGGAATGTTACTGAGCTTTGAAATTCCCTATGTAAAAAAGAACTATTTGCTTCAATTAAAATTCATTCCATCAATATATGGTTCACCCAATACACTCAAAAATCACACAAACAGTTCCAAGGTGGTTTCCTAACACAGTCCCAGAGTTCCCAGTATCTCCATTAGCTCTTCTCTCAGTCTCAGCTTTGCAGCAGTTTTAAATCTATTTATGCATTTATCCTGGGCCCCAGCCTCTTTCTACCCTTACTCTGCTAGCACCATCACCATTGTTCTCAGTCCGTCTCACACTAGCTCTTAGTTATCATTTTTAATTCTTTGACTTTTAGCATCACTCTTGAAATAGAGCTCTGTCCCTTTTAAATTTATGGCTACTGAGCTCATAGTGTCTCTCTCCTCCACCCTCTCTCTCCTGCTGTGGCTGTTCCTCTTCCCATTCCATTGGGTAATCAACATTGGGACTCCCAATTTCCCAGGCTATGGACCTTTAAATTCAAACATGGCTCTGTGCCGCTTGTCTCCTGGCATCAGCACTGCTCCAGCTATGATTGCAGAATTTAGATCATGCGGGGGTTTTTAAAGCATTTGGGCCTAGTGCCGCCATCAACCTGGCTCCCTTCACACTACAAATGCCGTGACTGCAGCTCTCAGTCAGAACCCATTGTTTTATTTGGTAGCTTCAATGGCAGGCTCCTGGTGCAGCCTTAGCTGCAGGCTCGATCTCGGCCTTTCACAGCTTCTGTTGCACCAGGCCCAAATGTATATTTATTTTTCTTACCTGTGTTTCCAGTGCTGCTGCCATGACCGTTCCTATCTGTCATTCCCCACGACTGAGAGCCATTCCAACTCAAGCCCCTCATCATCTGCAGCAACCATCATCACCCACCAAAACTTTCAAATCCTGGAGGACTGACCCAGATAGTTAAATATAAGAGGTTATTTTAGAAGCCCTATTTGCAATTTGTACATGTATAAATGGCCATATACTCATGTAAATTGCAGCTATGTATAAATGGCCATTTTAGAAAAGGTCCAATTTACATATGAATGACCATACCACATCTAAATTGCACAGGGAGCATGGCCTGGGTAGAACCAAAATCTACATGTGTATTCCCCATTTCATACAGGGAATACATGGGAAAGCCTGAAATCAGACATTTCCAGATTTACACCTGCTCCCAGACACGAGTAGGTGTTTCATAAGTGCTCCTTCACAGGAGGGATTCCTTAATGCCCCAATATTTATATTCTCCTATGAATTGAAATGGGGTCAAGAAAAAGTCTTATGTAATAAATTAACAGCATCCAAACCTTCACTAGACCCTACCTGTCCTTCCAGTTATCAACCTATCTCCCTCCTCCCCTTTGCTTCAAAACTACTCGAATGTGTGGTTCCCCACCACTGTCTTGACTTTCTTTCCTCTCAACTGCTTCTAGATCCACTACAATCTGGCTTTCATCCTCTACATTCTACAGAAGCAACTCTTTCCAAAGTCTCCAATTACTCGTTCTTCACCATATCCAAGGTCCTTTACTCAGTCTACATCCTTCTTGACTTTTCTGCTGCTTTTGACACTGTTGATCACCACCTCTTTCTCGATACCCTGATCTCACTTGGATTTAGAGGCTCTTTTCTATCTTGGTTTTCTTCTTATCTCTCCAATCAAACTTTTAAGGGTATGTTTACTAAACTACAGTAACGTAGCAGCGGCTACATTAACATGCGCTAACATTACCAGATGTATCGTTAACGCGCGCTAACGTTAACAGATGCAACGTTAACACGCGCTAACATTAACAGATGCAACGTTAACGCACACTA
Source organism: Ichthyophis bannanicus (assembly GCA_033557465.1). Lineage (NCBI taxonomy): Eukaryota > Metazoa > Chordata > Amphibia > Gymnophiona > Ichthyophiidae > Ichthyophis > Ichthyophis bannanicus. Next base: position 1,392,960,293 of record CM066031.1, on the reverse strand, counting down.
ACGTCTCCGGCCGCGGTAAGTCCCGCAGAGGGTGGAGAGAGGGCAGAGAGAAGAGGTCAATGGGCGGGGAGTGGGCGGGGAGAGGCTCCTGCTACACTAACACAGGGAAATGAAGGGCCGAACATTAACGCCAGTGAAAACCTGTCGGTAGATTCACATTTGCAAGAGAGAGAAACCATCTCAGTGTCAGCAATGTACAGAATAGGCAGGGAGCCCAAAAAAAGTGATAGTAGTGCTGCATGTGCAGCAACAGCATAGTGCCCATGTATGAAAGGGCACTATGGTGATGCTGCAAATGGGGCATAGAGGGCTGCAGGTGGGACATGAAGTGGGGCAGCTGGGGCACAGGGTGGACTAGGCAGATGCCTAGGTGGCACATAGGAATGCAGAAACTGGAGATCAGCAAGACAGCAACTGATCAAGGTCAAACATGGTCAGGAGTCTGTGTCCCACAGTGTCCCATCCAGGGGACATCACCCAGCAGGTACCCCAAAGGGCACATAACATTGGCAGGCGGTGCTGGGGAGAAGTGTGGATGTCTATGTAGGCACCCCTACCCCAGATCCCACACCCTAGGTAGCCGCCTAACTGCACACTGGATGGCCTAGAACTGCGCACCATCAGCACCACCAGCATATGGGCATGTCAGCATGGTGGGGGAGGGGTGCTGGTGGTGGAGGGGGCAGTGGCATCTTCCCACAGCAGACCAATGCCAAGCCCTGTTAAGGTCGGTGGCGTGCAGTGCAGCAGACAAGGTCTGTCTGATGAACAGTCATGGTATCTCCAGGGACTGACCCACCCCTGTGGCAACAGTATGGTGCAGTACACACAGCCAGTGTGTTCTGGGGCAGACAGTCACAGGTTCAAATCCCAGGTATGGCTCCTGCAGACCATGTCCCTACATTTTACCCTACATACACAATAATATCCAACGCAGCATCTGCCCCAGCCACTAAACAACTACAAACACACAAGAGAACTAACGCACCATGGTACTCACATGAAATCAGAGTTGCAAAATGCACTCTCAGAAGACTGGAAAGAAGATGGAGACGGAATAAATCACAGAACCTCCTAACCCAATACAGAGACAAACAACTGGAATATAACAACCTAATAAATGAGCAGAAACAGCAACACCATACCAACTTGATCATGAAATTTACTAATAGACCAAGAGAACTCTTTAGCATTGTCCAGAAGCTCACCAAGGATGACACGCAACAAAGCACCCACCATCTTGACCCACAAAAATATGCAGACTACATGAAGTCAAAGAACACTAACCAAACACACACTACTGCACCACAAACAAATGATCTCACAATAAAAAAGCAACATCAAATATGGGAGAACTTCAACATACCAACAAAGCAGCAAGTAGAAGACATTATATCTGGTCTAAACACGACGACTTCACCGTCGGACCCATGCCCAGTGTCTTGGATCAAAGCCACCAAAAGCCAACTATCTCATCACATTCAAAAAATTGTTAAAGAATCACTCCAACAAGGATACATGCCGCAACCCCTAAAGCACGCAATGATACGACCAATACTTAAAAGTAGCAATCTGAGCCCATCCGAACCAAAATCATACCGTCCCATCTCCAGCCTGCCATTCCTTGCTAAAATCGTGGAAAAGGCAGTGCAAAGGCAGCTCCAGGACCATATAGATATCAATGCCCCACTGGAATACACCAGCACAGATTTATGTCCCAACACGGCGTGGAAACACTACTCACCTCCCTCTTTGACAATCTCCTAAGAGGCATGGACAACATAAAAAACGGCTTCTTGCTACTGTTCATGGACATCTCGGCGGCCTTCAACACTGTGTCACATGCTAAGCTATTGCAACGCTTACAACAGATAGGACTATGCAAAAATACCCTGAAATGGTTTACATCATACTTGGAAGGGCGAACGCAACAAGTCAAATGCGATCAAAAGAAATCACTACAATTCCCCGTCACGCAGGGAATACCTCAAGGCTCAGCCCTATCATCAATGCTCTTCAACATCTACATACAGCCCATATGCAACATCATCAAGCACCACAAACTACACTACCACATCTATGCCGACGACATCATGGTGTACGCTCCAATCAACTTTTGCTGATCTAATTCTTTGAAGAGTTTTTATCTCTTGTTTTGCAAATTCTGTTACTTCCTTCCCTGTGTATGCTTGTGGATTCTCACTCACTCCTTTTAGTCGTAACGCTTGTTCAAATAAACCTTATTTACAGAGCGCCTTCTGCAGACCCGGACAACCTGTCTACCATCATAAATATAGCATCCAACACCCAGGGTCCAAATAAACCAAATTGGATCTTAGGTGACTTCAATCTTCCATCTCTACAGGACAATCAAGCAGCTGCATTCATAGAAGCACTAGACATCTTGGGATACACTCAACTGGTTCGAGAGCCTACTCACTCAAAAGGTAACATTCTGGACCTCATATTCGCCCCTCAAGTAGTTCTTCATCAATCACAAAATATCATGCTATCCTTGACATCAGTACCATGGTCGGATCATAAACTCATCACTTTTCAGATGCCTACACTCATCAAGCCACAGAGGCCCAATGTGGAGTTAAGTAAGAACCTCAACCCAACTGCCAGAAGCTTTCACCCGTTTAACAAAGAACGTATCCTCGCTGAAACGGGCACACTCTCTGATAAGACTTCACAAGACTTAGAGGAACTAATCACTGCCTGGAACAGCAAACTCAGTGCAATCGCAATCCGCTCCCCAAAAATTAAATCCTCAAAGAAAAGACCATCTGCACCATGGTTCACAGCCGACTTGAGGGCATCACTAACCCTCCTACGGAGGCTGGAAAAGCGCTGGAGGAAGTCACGTTCCAGCTGTGACCAAGCAGAATACATCCATCACCTGCATACACATCGCAAGGCCATCACAGACAAGATGAGACAGCACCACACAGACACCCTGAAACGGTCTTTGAATAAGCCGCACGACCTCTTCAACTTGGTCAAATCTCTTGCTAAAGAACCCACCCCTGAGCACCTTGGAGGTATACACCCACAAGACTATGCCATCTTTATGCAATCCAAAATGTGCAAGACTGACAAAATGGTGATACCTGACCCCCCCCCCCCCCCCCGACGAACAAGAGTACCCTGCATCGCTAACTGCATTTGTTACACCCTCAAAAAGAATCATCGAAGACACCATCTCAGCCTTAAATACCTCCACTGCACACTCAGACCCCTGTCCAGCTTTCTGGATAAAAGATTTGAGATGTGACCTCGCCCCGATAATAGCTAATATGATAAACCTATCTTTTAGCACTGGGTCTTTCCCCTCCACTCTCAAACAGACCTCCGTTAGACCTCTGTTGAAGAACGCCAAACTAGACCCACAAAAGGTGGAGTCATACAGGCCCATATCCAGCATCCCGATGCTCGCTAAAATCATTGAAAAGATAGTGTACAAGCAGTTACAAGATCATATCGACACCAATGCCCCTCTGGATTCATCCCAACATGGATTCAGAGAGTCTCATGGAGTTGAAACATTACTCACAACTCTTTTCGACAACATAATTTCAGGCATTGACAACATACGACATGGCTTTGCACTCATCTTCTTGGATATAGCAGCGGCTTTCGACTCTGTTTGCCACGAGATTCTCCTATGCCGGCTAAGAGAAAAAGGCATTAGTGGAACAGCTCTCAAGTGGTTCAGATCTTACCTGTCTGGAAGATTGCAATATGTTCGAGCAGACGGGTCCACATCCAAACCATTCCAACAAAGTCAAGGAGTGCCGCAAGGATCCTCCTTATCATTACTGATGTTTAACATCTATATCCAACCCATCTGTAACATCATTAGATCGTTCAATGTGAGTTGCATGATTTACGCGGATGATGTGCTGCTATACATGCCTATATCCCTGGATTGCCCAGACCTCACCCCTCTGACTAATTGCTTCAACACCATATCCGAATGGCTCCTATCACAAAATCTACGCATCCAACACAAGAAAACGGAGGTCCTGTTCATCTCAAGAAATCCCAAGTTCACACCACCCAGCTATTTGAAAGTAAATAATGCCAAGTTACAAGTAAAATCAGCTATACGTTACCTCGGAGTGACATTGGACCAGAACCTTGACATGAAACAACACATAGTTAACAGTGTAAGAGCGATCTACTTCAAAATCATATCCCTCAGACACCTACGTCCGCTACTCGAACCAGGTGATTTCCGCACCATTTACCAAGCCCTCATTATTCCTCATCTCGATTATTCAAACGCCATCCTACAAGGACTCCCCCGGGCCACCTTAAACCCCCTGCAACTCACTATGAACAGTGCAGCGCGGGTACTCTTTGGAGCCTCCAGTAGAGAGCACATCACACCCCTCCTGAAGCAGCTGCACTGGCTCCCCATTCAAGCCAGGATCAGTTTTAAGACCTTGGTGATGACCTTCAAGGCCACCAAGGGGCTCACCTCCTCTTCACTATCCGAACTCATCCAACCACGCGCACCCAATAGGCTAAGGAGAACTGCAGAGTCCAATACGCTATCGATACCTAAAGATACGACAAACTGCACCAAAACAACATCCAACAGAGCTTTCAGACTCTGCGCACCAAGTCTCTGGAACTCCCTACCTCCACAGATCAGAGCAATCCCCAACTTGAGCCAGTTCAGGAAGGCCCTGAAACATTTTCTCTTCCTCAAATATCTCACTGACTGCCCTGAAACCCAGCCACCCTAGAATAGCTCGTCCCCAAGTATGTACAACACCCAACATTATCTGTGCTCATTTCATTTGCATGTGTATATAGTTTACCCTGTGCAATTCATCTGCATATGTACATAATTTACCCTGTTCTCCAAGTTATTTTTCCTGTTCAATGTAATGACCAGACATTTGCTTATTGTCGGATACTGTTTGTTCTATGTAAACCGCGCTGATCGCAAATAGTGCGGTATATAAGAAATGAAAATAAATAAAAATAAATAAATAAATAAATTGATGATGGAGACAGATTCTGGATGTTTACTTTTATATTCAGCACTTCTTGCATATTTGGATCCAGTGATGCTGTTAGGTAGGCCTGGAGGGTATGTGTAACTGGGCTTAATTTGTGCCAGAATGGGATGGAACAGCACTCTGGCACTTCTTGAGGTGGCTGAAGCAGGGCTTGAAAAATGCCAGGTGCCTGCAGGGATCCCATCTTACCCCTTCCCCCGCCCCCCCCCCCCCCCCACACACACATACAAACGCACAATCGCAGGAAGAGAATGAGACCCCTTCTGTCTGCCCGCAGGGATCCAATCTCCCACGGGCAGACAGAAGGGTCTTTTCTCCAATCACGGCTCTTTTCTGCTTGTGGGAGATTGGATCCCCGTGGGTAGGAGATGAGGCTCAGAGGCTGCCTGCGGGAATCCCATCTCGTGCAGGCAGAAGAGAAGGAAGGATTGCAGCAAAAGCCCCTTCTGTCTGCCCATGGGAGAGGGGATCCTCGCGGGCAGCCTGCTGTCTCCGAGCCACATGTCTTGCCCACGGGGATCCAGGCTCCAGATGCAGTAGGCTGCCTGCAGGCAGAGGACAGCCGGATCCAGGGCCTGCTGAAAAGGTTAGACAGGAGGTGGGGAGTGAGGCAGCAAACATTTAAAGGGGCAGTAGATTTTTTTTAAAAGGGAGGATGGGGGTAATGGAGGACGGGGTGGGAATGCTAGGGGAGAAAGTCTGGAAGGGAAAAAGAGCATCAGGAAGGGTTGGAAGGGGGATGGAAGATTGTAGGGAATTGAAGGTTAAAAGGATGACTACAGAGACAAAAGAGCACAATGTGTGTATGTATGCCAAAAGGTGCATCCTCCACCAAGAACACACTCACACACTCACACACACACAAGCATCCCATCCCCATATGACAGAGACACACACATAAGCACCTCACCTCCATACCACAGGCACACATACACACACTCACACTTGCATACACAGACACCTCACCTCCACACCACACAGTACTCACACATACACAGGCACCCCCACATCTGCACCACAGACCCACACACAGGCACACACACACATTCACACTCACATAGACACCTCACCTCCACACCACACGGTACCCACATACACACACACAGGCACCTTATCTCTGCACCACACACACACAGAGTCTCCAGCTCTGCTGCACAGCCCTGAACCCCACCCATACAAAAGCATCCACCCCCACATCCCATGCACAGACGGGCAAACCATCGTTGCACCACACAAGCACACAGTATATTTCTATCTAAAGATTCCTTGTACAGCCCTACTACCATAGTAATACACACTATCAACTCTCTTCAAACTCATCCACCCTCCCCAGACATGTATGATTTTGCAAGTGGAAGAATGTCAGTGGAGGATGGCGGCGATGAAGGGGGGGAGGAATTCACAGCCACTGGCTCCTAACATTTTGGATTGGCTCCTCAATGCAAACTAAATTTGTCAAGGCCTAGGCGGATGTATAGATGCCATCGTCCCAGCTCCTCTCCAAGCCCTGTGCTGCTGCGGCCATATTAACTCTTAACACAGAAATGGGAGCATTTTTGTTTGCTCTTGCAGCTGTGCTATACTCAAGCAGCCCAGCCACATCATTTTTTGTAAAGAAAATACGCACTTTCTGCTTTACTAAAAATGTAGAGCCGGGCTGCTTCAGTACAGCGAAGTCACAGGATCATACAAAAATGCTCCCATGGCTCTGTTAACTTAGGAACAGGCTGGGAGAGGTAGAGAGGATGTAGCTGGCTGCAAGTGATGTGGCGGTAAAAGGTGGCTAATAGACAGATCTGATGGGGGTGGCAGCCTGGAATTAGGTGGCTGATGTAGGATGAGGAAGGGAGGGAATGAAAGGGGGCTGAGGCACTAGAATAGTGGTGGAGAAACTGGTAATGGAGAAGGGCCAATGCTGGGATGGTGGGCTGTGACTGGAAATGGGCTGATAATGGGTTTGGGGGGAGAACTGGAAATGGACTTATACTGGAGCTGAGGGAAACTGAGATTGGAAATAGACTGATAATGAGGCTGGGGGTAACTGAGACTGGAAGTGAGCTGATACTGGTGCTAAGGAGTGATTGAAACTGGAAATGGGCTGATACTGGGGCTATGAGGGATTGGGACCAGAAATGGACTGATACTGGGCTGATGGAACTGAGAATAGAAATTGGTGGGCTGGGGGGACTGGGACTACAAATAGGCTGATACTGGAGCTGGAGGGGCTAGGACTGGAAATGGGTTGATACTGGACATGAGGGGGGAGGGACTGGGACTGGAAATGGGCTGATACTGGGGTTGGGCATGGAAATGGGCTTATGCTGGAGGGGGACTGGGACTGGAAGGGGACTGGTGCTGGAAAGAGGCTAATTTTAGGGCTGGGGGGCTGGTACTGAAAGGGAGCTACTGTGACAAATGCTGGGGTCAGGGTGGGAAAAAGAAGGAGATGCTGGGGGAATGAGGAGGAAGAGGAGGACAGAAATTGTAGAGGCTGGGGAAGAAGCAAAGTCATAACCAGGGGAAGGTTGAGAGAGTGAGGCATAAGATCGGATGCTGGGGTAAGGAAAGTGGAATAACGAGTGAGGTTATCAAATATGCAGATGACACAAAACTATTTAAAGTTGCTAAAACCCAAAAGGCTTGTGAAAAATTGCAAGAGGATCTTGATAAATTGGAAGACTGGGCATCAAAATGGCAGATGAAATTTAATGTGGACAAGTGCAAGGTTATGCACCTAGGGAAGAACAACCCAAACTATGGTTACACGATGCAAGGTTCCACATTAGGAACCACCACCCAGGAAAAAGTTTTAGGCGTCATTGTGGATACCATGTTAAAACCCTCGGCCCATTGTGCAGCGGCGGCCAAGAGAGCAAATAGAATGCTAGGTATGATAAGGAAAGGAATGGAAAATAAAACAAAAGATATTATAATGCCTCTATATCGTTCCATGGTGAGACCGCATCTTGAATATTGTGTGCAATTCTGGTCGCCGTATCTTAAAAAGGATATAGCGATTTTAGAAAAGGTACAGAGAAGAGCCACCAAAATGGTAAAGGGGATGGAAGGATACTCCTATGAAGAAAGGTTAAAAAGGTTAGGGCTCTTTAACCTGGAAAAGAGATGGCTGAGGGGAGATATGATAGAAGTCTATAAATTAATGAACGGAGTGGAACGGGTAAACGTAGATCGATTGTTTACCTTATCAGAATATAGAAAGACTAGGGGACATGCAATGAAGCTACAGGGTAAACTATTTAAGACTAATAAAAGAAAATATTTTTTCACTCAACGTGTAATCAAACTCTGGAATTTGTTACCGGAGGATGTAGTAAAGGCTGTTAGTGTAGCTGGGTTTAAAAAAGGTTTGGACAAGTTCCTGGAGGAAAGGTCCATAAACCATTATTAAGAAGTGACCGAAGATACCAATGCTTGACCCAGTTAAGCATTGTGGAACCTATGTCTCTTGGGGAAACTGCTAGGTACATATGACCTAGATTGGCCACTGTTGGAAACAGAATACTGGGCTTGATGGACCTTGGTCTGACCCAGTATGGCATTTCTTATGTTCTTATGTAAGGAGAAGGAAAGGAAGGGTAAATAAGTATTGGAGAAGAAGGTATATGGGTGGACACTGGGGACATGGGAGAGCAGGGACATGTGCTTATGTAGAAAATCTAAGATTGGGTGAGAAAACAGAAGAAAGGGTAACATAGGTTGGGTATTGGACGTGCAAGTGGAGACTCGGCTTGGATGGGATTGTGAGTGAGGATTCAGGAACTGGATATGGTGAAAAAGTGGGTTCTTGAGTTGCCTGGGGGGATAGCAGAGACTAAGAAATTGAACAGAGATTAGGAAGACAGTGGCGACAAAGTGATTGGGGAGAGGCAAAGGTTTGATGGGCCTTGGAGGATTTGGGGAAGGATTAAGGGTGGTTGAAAAGGACAGAGAGCTATAGAGTGGATGAAAGCCACAGGAAGGGACAGGTCTTCCTTGAAGAAGGTGAGAGAGGGAATGAAAACCTGGATAGGGGTTAATTCATAAGAAAGGGCCTGTAGGTGGAGAGAGAATAAGTGCTGGGGAATGAGCTGGGGCTGATTAGGGAATGAGAAGCAGAAGGTGGTAGATGAGGCTGAGGAGGGGATGCATACAGAGGGTGGAAAGGGGGACTAGGAAGTGGTGAAAGATGGGGACATAGGAGGCTGATGAATGAATGAGACAGGTGGGGAATGGAAGGACTAGGGAAGTAAGGTTAGGAACTTGAAAGCTAGTAAGATGGTGGAAGTTGAAAAGAGAAAGGCTGAAGATTAAAGGAGAGAGAGGGAGGAATGAAATCTATAGTTAGGTAAAAGGCAGATGAGAGAAATGGAGACAAAGATGAAACAGAAGGATCCGTGTCGGAGAGAGATGTAGGGAAGGAAAAGACAAAGAAAGGGAGTGTGAAGAAACAGAAAATAGAAATGGGATCCTGGAAAAGGACTTAGAAGAAAACCAACAAGAGGAAGCGGAAAAGAGAGACCAGAACCAACCAACTAGAAAAATGTTAAATGATCAAAACAACAAAGGTACAAAAGAGTGACAGTTTGTAAAGAATGAAATATGTCAGTTTTGAAAATCTGCATTTCTTAGAGTTTAGTAGAGGAGGAAATGCATTTCTGTTTCTCATTCTTCAGTGTCTGTTTTGAGGGGTTTCCATTTATATTTTTGTCTGCATATTTTTTTCTAATTTGCATTTTCTTATTCTTTACTAGGTAATGGTCTGGGTTTTTTTCCATGTGTAAACGAGGTGAAGGATTCTGTTAGCATGTTGGTTCTGTGTAAGAATCTGTAGTAGTTTGGCTTGTTCTCTTTTTCCAACAAGAAGCAGGGGTCTCCAACTCTAGTTCTGGAGGGCCACAAACCAGTCAGGTTTTCAGGATGTCCTTAATGAATATGTGTGGGATATATTTTAATGCACTGCCCCATTGTATTCAAATTTATCTCATGCATATTCATTAGGTTATCCTGAAAATCCAACTGGTTTGCGGCCCTCCAGAAGTAGTTGGAGATCCCTGAGCTAGAGGTTACTGGTGCTCTAGAATATTTGCAGTGCTGATTTTCATAGGTAGGATTGAGTTCTTAAATTTGGTACTGGTGCTGAGTGTTTTGTAGGGTTTTGTGTTATGATGCACAGTATTTGATAGTAGAAGGAGTTAGTGGTATTGTCACAGATTTGAGACCAGAATTTAAATGGAGGAGCAAGGGTAGGCCAGAAAATTATCCAGATAGTCGCAATATTCAGCCACAATTTAGGTAAGTTACATGGTTTAGGCCTGCCAAACAGCAGGCCTAGTCTAAGCAGATAGTTTATGCATCAGTGCTACAAACACTTCTGGCCCTGGACCAACCCCCACAGATCACTTCCAGCCCTGCCTACAGTTCCACTTATTTTTTGTCTACAAATTAAGCACTGATGTAAATCAATCTCTATGAAACCTATGAGTAGAATCTTGTTGACGTGCGGCATCAAAGCGACTGTGTAATAATTTTCACAGTCGGATCACCTATCTTCAGTATTGGTATGAACACAAATTTATTCCAGTCGGTTAGCCATGATGCCTAGACAGACCCTTGTAAGTATTCTAGCAGCCAGTGTCGTACCGAGGTTGAATTGTGCCCTGTGTGACTTGCACAACGGGCACGTGCCCCCCTCCTCCTCCCCCACGGCAGGAGAGAAGAGGCGCGCCTGCTGTGTAAGTTGCTGGCGCGCTAAGCAGATCTAGCCCTCCCTTCTCTGACATCGCGTCAGAGCAGGGAAGGACAGATGTGCTTAGCATGCCGCAGGATGGCTTAAGGGGTGCATTTCAGATGTCTGTTGTTGCCTGCCGCCACTGAGTGAAGAAAAAGTGGCGGCGGCAGGCAACAGCAGACAGCAAAAATGCGCCACTTAAGCCTTTGCACTCTGTGCAGCCGCACTGCTCGCACAGGGCTAGGTACGGATCCTACTAACAGCTGCATCTGATTGCTGTAATACTTCAGTGGAAATGCCACTTAACCCTCCATAGCCCATGTTCCCTGTAAAATAGTTATCTCCAAGTTATAATGCCCTGTTCAATGTAATTTCAGTTTGTTCAATGTGAACCGCACTGATGCAGAATAGCACAGTATATAAGAGAATGCAAATAAATAAATGCCTGATGCTTTGTTCTTTGATAAGGCTTTCAATGCTGCTTTGACTTTTTTCATCACCAACAGTTCCTGATCATAAGATACAGGTTGAAACAGCTATTGGTCTACTTGGTCTTCATGAAATAATGACTCTGTATTATTTCCACCTTGATCTTCTCAGCATCATTCAACATGGATCCTTGAGCATCTTTTAGCATTCCAATTTAAGACTGGAATTTTCTCTGTTTGGTTCTTCTTCTTCCATTTTTTGACTCTATTTCCTTGCATGTGTCATTGTAGTACTTTACCTTGTCTTGTCTTGCTGCATGTTGGAAATCTTTGTTAAGTTCTGTGATTATCTCTCTTTCTCCACTTATGACTTAAACAAATACCATCAATTCAATATCACCAGTAACCAAAGAGGGAATGCAGCACACAGCTGTAAAATTTTCATTAGTGAAGCCCACAACTCAAATAGGGCATACCAAAGAATAGGTTTTGACCCCTTATTTCAGTCATAGTCTGATCCACCTCTCCTAACCAAGGCATAAGCTCCTGCCTGTGAAGCAGGCTTTTGGCACCCTTACATTTGTGGTCAACATTATTGGCACCCTTGCATTTTAGATATGTTGTGCACAATTTATTTATTTAACATTCCTTATATACTGCCTTTCATGATATCAAGGTGGTTTACATTGAACAAACAGAAATTATATTGAACAGGGCATTGTAACTTGGAGGTAACTATTTTACAGGAAACATGGGTAATGGAGGGTTAAGTGGCTTGCCCAAGACCACAATGAGCACCTGTGGGACCAGAAACCCCAAGGTTGCTTTCCTCTAGTGGGATTTGAACCCCCGACCTTCTGGCCTGTATGTCATCATAATATTTTAATAACATGTTCAAAGGTATACAACAAAATAAGATGTCTGTGCAACTTAGATGTAGTAATTTCTGAGATAAAAACAAAATATGACCTGGAAAGGATTAATGGCACTCTTCACTAATATTTGGTTGCACAACCCTTAGCAGTGATGACAGCCTCCAAACATTTCTTACATCTGTCTGCTGGTAGTTTCTCACACTCTTCAACTGCAATTTGTTCCAGAGTATGAATGTATCCAATGGCAGATTTCAGCTCTTTCCAAGGGTTCTCAATTGGATTGAGATCAGGACTCATTGCTGACCAGTTTAAAACAATCCATTTGTTCCTTTTTAACCATTATTTTGTAGTTCTGGAAGTCTGTTTTGGGTCATTGTCCTGCTGGAAGACCCATGACCTTCGACCCAGACTTAGCTTTCTGACACTAGGTAGCACATTTCACTCCAAAATACTGTGATAGTCCTCTGAAGCGATATATTCCATGAGAAAATTGTATGACCCTGAAACAGAATATGTTTTCACTATTTGAAACGCGACAGTCATGGTCGGTGAAAGTACAGTCATTTTCAAAGACGATAAATGATTTATTGAATGATTGAAGCCTGAACTGCATTGTTGCACTGAAGTTGCCTGTTTATTCTACTAAAGAGACTGAGCTTTTAGCAAAAATCTAACAAAATTAAAGAAGTTATAATTGACCTAAAAAAAAGAAAAAAAGGGACGATTAAGCTAGAAGCAGCTGGAAATAGCGGCTTAGATTAACATAGTCTGACATATAAAACTGGGTTTTGTATTTAGTGAGCATTTATAGGTGGAGTGCTATTTTTGATTATATGTGAAATATTGTTATTCTGCATGGGTTCAGAAGAATTTTATAATAATCATATCCTGGCAATGTCACATTTTTATACTGTTTCCTACTATTTCATTTTTTAATTGGTCTTGTTTTATTTGATTCTTTTATGTGTCAAATATGTGTGCATATATAGTCCAAAGCCATTGCACTGGCCACTTTTTAGGAGATATTGGACATTAAGGGGTTGAACTGCAAGGGTGCCAATAATGTTGACCACAACTGTAGCTATGGCACCCTGAGCCAGGGCCTCATTGGCCTGCCCTTTAAGCCAGCTCTCTACGAATGCAGCCAGATATGCTGAAGTGAAAGAGGGTCTGGCAACGTTTTGTGAAAGACAGGCTGAGGAGAAGGAGGCTTGTGTGCGTTACTGAGATGGTATTTATATGGCAAAGAAGGCACCAACCTCCGAACCCACCCATCATGAAACTATGATTGAAAATGTACTATGTTGTCCATGTCTAAAATTCGTCTTATGCCAAAAATCATCAATGTTGGCCACCTGGTGACGGCCCCACCCTTATACCTGATTATCCCCCCCCCCCTTTATGTTTCACCACTTTGACCCGGTGAAAAGCGGTATATAAATACAGTCACATAAATAAATAAATAAATAAATTTATATGAAAGCGATCATGAGTGTTATGAAAAAGAGGTATGGGGATGAGGGCCAATATAAAAGAGGGGGTGAAGGGCAATGTTCCCACTAAGCTGCACTGAGTCCTCTGCTGGTGGGTGGAGGTGCAAAACAATTATAAATATGATCATGTTTAGGATCGCACGGCATAGACAGATCCCGCTTGGCACCTCCACCCACCAACAGGAATGCTAGCGGAGGACTCAGCGCAACTTAGAGGGAACATTGCTGAGGGGTGTTATGTAAAACTCAGGATAGAGGTTGTGAAAGGACTGAAACATGTATGAAAGAGGGGCTGAGGGAAACAAGTGTGTGCATGTTAATAGCGGCACTTGGAATGGGAAATGAGAAAGGGCAGCTAGGATGGGCATATGAAAGAAGAGAAAGTGGGCCAGTGAGAGAGAGGGGAGAAGAGAGAGAGAAATCATAGGGATGTGAGAGAGAGTAGAGCTGGAGTCAGTGATGGGAATCCTCCCTCTCTTGAATCCTCTCTGCAGTCTCATAACTTCCATCTCCCCTCCCCAAGATCTCAGAACGTCCCCTCTTCCTATTTTCAATCTTTCTTCCTTCCTCCTTCTCTCCTCCACCCCCACTCTTTCTTCCTTAATCCTCCCTGAATTTCTACTCCCCATCTCTGAGATGCCCTCTCTTTCCTCCCTCATCATGTCAGTATATAAATCCAATACCTGAGATCCTCCATGAAGGACTACAAAAGGGGACGGCAACTTTTGGAGAGAGATCTGCAATTATAAGTATTTACTTCTGGGAATTTTTCTAAATCTTGAGGAAAAACAAATTCTTTAGATTAAAGCTGATTAATCTGTGAACCCAGTGTATTTGTTAAATCAGTCAGGGCCTAGTAGCAGCAAGGCGCTTTCAGTTTAAATTTAAAACACAGAATAGAGCTTTCTGGTTAAATTTAGAGCCCAAGATTCCCTCTATCCAAGCAAGGGCTGTGGGATTCCCCCTGGAGATTGGTCACAGATTACCTTAGAAGCACAGGACAGGGTACTGTGTAGCAGCCAGCTTTTAATAAGTCTTCTTTCCCTCCCTCCCTCCCCGACACCCACCCACCCCTGGAATAATTGTAGCTTTATAGGTGCTTAAACCTCTTAAAGGAAAGGAGGTGCCATATTCACTCTCAGGTGCACCTGTTTATTCCCATCAGCATACATTAAGGACCTGAGATTTATTAAACTTCAGGTGAGCAAAATACATTAAACGTATTAGGAATAATTTTATTAGTATAAGTATCCCCAGCAACCCTTAGTGAGTAAAGAACTTAAATATCTAAACACAACCTTAAAACAAAGAAGCAGACAGCAGTCCAGCAGCAAGATGGGGGCTTTCCAGTCTTTTGCATTGAGTGTCACATGCATGATTTCCTCCCAGTTGGTGAGGGATCTTACGTGTGCACAAGGTGCAAGGAGCTCTTTACATACAGGGAATGAGTCCAAAATCTGGAGGCAAGAGTAGTAGATTTGGAAGACATAAGGAAGTCAGAGAGGTGCATAGACGAAACCTACAGCGATATGGTCCTGAAGTCCCACCTCCAGTCTGGCAGCATCCCTGTTGCCATGGAGGAGAGAGGTTGTGTGACAGGAGAGCATCACCCTGGCGTGACAGGAAGTGATCCTATAGCTAGAACCTGTCCTCCAGGTGATGTAAAGCCTTCTCATACTGAGGAAGTTTCTCCAGGGCCATGTGCCCATGAGGGAAGGGTTAGGACAGCCGTTATAGTTGGTGATTCGATCATTAGGCATGTAGATGGTGGATGGTGTAGATGGTGGCTGGTGGATGCGAGAATTACCTGGTAACATGCCTGCCTGGTGCGAAGGCAGCGGACCTCACGCGCCACCTAGACAAAGTCTTAGATAGTGCTAGGGAGGAGCCTGCTGTCTTGGTACATGTTGGTACCAATGACATAGGAAAATGTGGTAGGGAGGTTCTGGAGGCTAAATTAGGCTTTTAGGTAGGAAGTTGAAATCCAGAACTTCCAGGGTAGCATTCTCCGAAATGCTTCCCGTTCCATGCAAAGCACCCAAAAGGCAGGCAGAGCTCCGGAGTCTCAATGTGTGGATGAGACAGTGGTGCAAGGATGAGGGTTTTGGATTTGTTAGGAACTGGGGAACATTCTTGAGAAAGGAGGGGCTCTTCCGAAGGGATGGGCTTCACCTTAACTGGAATGTAACCAGGCTGCTGGCATTAACCTTTAAAAAGGAGATAGAGCAGCTTTTAAACTAGATAATAGGGGAGAGCCGACAGTCGCCCAAGAACGCAAGGTACTACCAAAAAAATGAAGTTAGGGCCCTTGATTACAGAGCAGACAGATCTTAAAGATTCCAAATGACCCCTGCCTACTGATAACCAGATTAATATGAATAAAATACAATCTCTAAAATGCTTGTATGCAAATGCAGGAAGTCTAAAAAATAAGATGGGAGAGTTAGAATATATAGCACTAAATGACCAGTTAGATATGATTGGTATCTCAGAGACATGGTGGAAGGAGGACAACCAGTGGGTACCTGGGTACAAACTATATTGTAATGATAGAGCTGATCAAATTGGTGGAGGGGTTGCACTCTACGTTCGAGAGGGCATTGAGTCACAAAGGATTAAAGTTTTGCAGGAAACAAAATTTGCTGTAGAATCTCTATGGATTGAAATTCCATGTAAAATGGAAGGCGATGGCAGTGGGGTTGTACTATCGACCGCCTGGCCAGAATGAACAAATGGATGATGAAATGCTCAAAGAAATCAGGGAAGCTAACAAAGTTACAGAACAGTAATAATAATGGGTGATTTCAATTACCCCGGTATTGACTGGGTCAGTGTCATGGCAGGACATGCTATGGAGATAAAGGGGTATGTTTACCAAACAGCGATAACATTGCAGCGGCGCAATTTGTGCACGATACGTGACTTTATCATGCAATACGTGATGTTATCGTGCGACAAAGTAAAATTATCACGCGATAACTTGCGTTTTCAGGTGAACATGTCCTCTGCGGCGCTAAGGCACACAGAGAGTGGAGTAAGACTCCCCAGAGGGTGGAGAGAAGGGGTCAATGGGCGGAGAGTGGGCGGGAAGAGGCTCCATGCACACTAACACCGTGAAATGAAGGTCTGAAAATTAGCGCCAGTGAAAACCTCGCACTAGAGGCACATTAGCAGGAGAGAGAAACCAGTTCAGTCAGCAATGTACAGCAAAGGCAGGGAAACCAAGAACCGTGATAGCAGTGATACATGTGCAGCAACAGCATAGTGCCCAAGTATGAAAGGGCACTATGGTGGGTCTGCAAATGGGGTACAGGGGACTGCAGGCGGGATATGCAGTGGGGCAGCTGGGGCACAGGGTGACCTAGGAAGATGCCTAGGTGGCACATAGGAAGGCAGAAACGAAAAGTCAGCATGGCAGCAACTGACCAAGGGCAAACATGTCCACGAGTGTGTGTCCCCCAGTGCCCCAATGTACATTACCCAGCGGGTACCCCAAAGGGCACAAAACATTGGCAGGCAGTGCCGGGGGGGGGGGGAGTGTGGATGTCTATGTAGGCACAACTACCCCAGATCCCACACCATAGGCAGCCGCCTACTGGCACACTGGATGGCCTGGGACTGCACACCACCAGCACCACCAGCAGAAGGGCATGTCAGCATAATGTGGGAGGGGTGCTGGTGGTGGTGGGGGCAGTGTTATCTGCCCACAGCAGACCAAGGCCAAGCCATGTCCAGGTGGGTGGTATGCAGTCCAACAGACAAGGTCTGTCAGACAAACAGTAATGGTATCCCCTGGGAAAGAACCACCTCTGTGGCAACAGTCTGGTGCAGTACACACAGTCAGTGTGTGCAGGGGCAGAAGGTCACAGGTTCAAGTCCCAGCTCCTGCAGACCATGTCCCTATATTTTACCCTACAGAGCATATACACAATAATAATGTGCACTCCCCAGAGCAGATGGTGGCAATCCCATTTCCAGAGGGCAAACACCATACATGTGCAGCAGGGACTGACATACTTGCTGCATGTTGTACATCCATATGACATTGTGTTACTGTATGTTGCCTAAGTGTATGAACTGCACCGCAGGATATCCTCAGCTGTTTAGTTCACCAAGAGCACACAGCCATGCGTGTGGCACAGGGGTTACATTGTATAGGTCCTCTGGTATTTGTGGAGCTACCCTGCACTTGAACATAACATTGTATTTACCACCACACCACTTTGATGTGTGCCAACATCTTCGGGCAATATTTGCCATCACCACGTGTGCTACAGTGCATGTGGGGCATCACTGTGTCATTGTTTACCATACACGTTCCAGGTGCATGTGACTGAATATGTTGGTACACCAGGGCATGAGGCAGTGTGGCTTCTGTGCCGGTTACTGGGCCATGTTTGACCTTTCTTTCAACCTCTATGTACAGATTAGTGCTTTTGGTTAGTGTAGAGATGTGCCGCTCTACATTGATTTACAGACATAGCAATGCGTGTCTGCACAGTCTTCTTTATCTCATGACATTCCGGGATGTGTCATATGTATATGCATACTGTCTTCACAACACCCATTGCAGCAGACCATCTGCATAGGGTTATCTCTGTATGTGTTATAGTTTGCATTTTCTGCATTATCTGGGATCGTGTTCCTCTTGTAACTGTTACCATATCCGGATTTGGCATTTGTACAGTGTTGTTTTGGATATATATGGCACTTTATTTGCTATATTATGCATTACGCAACATCTGTGACATGTATATATGTATGTGTGTGTGTGCAGTTGCAGAGATTTTGATACGTATACTTTGGCAAGTTTGTGCCACCTATTTTTTGAGGGCAGATATGTTTGGGTTATACCTTCATGACTGGTGTGCATTGGGCTGTCATCAAGCCCTGCCTATTGTTTACATGCACACATATGTGAAAATGGCATTTGGGGCATGCAGCAGCATGTGGGGGGTGTGGGGATACTGCATAGTACACACCATGCACCTACTGCATATTATCTGTACTGCTCATCATCTGTGGGGGGGGCCAGTGACTTGTACGCAACATGTGGGTAGCTGGCCTACTCAATGTAGTTTCAATTTGTTCACTGTAACACAACTAGCTTCATATCATGACACACAGCATATACGATATGTCCAGTAACTATCCTAAATAAAATATATGTCTTTAATGCACATTTGTCTCTGCTGCTGATTCAACACACTGACGCACATATTTCTTGCTTTACTGGTGATGTGCATGGCCCATCTGTGCTCACATCCTTATACAGTGCCAGCTCACATCAGGGTGTTATGGGGTCCCATAAACACATTCCCTTTATGGAACATATTTGCCTGGTCCCTGTAGTGGTAGTTTGGGATAGTGTTTACAGACGTGCATTGGAGCACCATAGGTTGCAGGTTTGATTCCCACATGCTTTTCCTTTTACTTTGTGCTGTGCTAACCTGACCTTGAGCTCGTTGCAGCTTCGTCAGCTCTCCTTTACACCCTTCCATCGCTTCTTTGTACAGCACAGTGTGCCCTTTCTGCAGCCTATGTGTCGCATATTAGCTATTACATATGGCTGTTGCTTTGTACTGTCCATGTGGCTGGTATGCTTGGGTGACTGTCATTGCTGTTGTTGAGCTTATCTGTCCCAGCTTCTGCTTGCAGGTTCAATTCTCACATGCTCTTTTTCAGTACTATTCCCCATTTTGCCCTGCTACATACAGCATCCCCTGCCTCCCTTCGGGTTCCTTTTCCTTGCTCTTTTGCATGCTGTTTCGACTGCCTAACACTTTATTGTGTGTGTGCATTTGTATATATGTGGATCTCGCCCCAATTGCAGACTGTGATATGCGCTGTACACAGCTCTTCTACATGTGCATTACATCATGGTTACTGTTGGGATTGCCTTTTCCTGGCACACAGCAGGCATTTGGTGTGGGGCCATGCAGTGTTGTATGCAGCCTTTGCTGTTTGACTCACGTTGGTGGGGTAGGCATACCAGTTTTTGCATTAACGTATGTGCTAGTGGTCATGGGTTCAATCCCACAAAGGTCTCCTTTAGTCATAATGTGCAGCACAACTCCCTTTTGTGGCTGTGTCAGGCAGACATATATCGGAGATCAGTGTTTAGCACACAGACCACTTTCACCTCATTTGTGTGACCTATGGTGCCCTATACAGCGCCTTGCCTGTGCTTTTACCCTGCCCCAATATGCACAGCAGATCATTGGTGTGGTGACCTGCAGTTGCTGTGTGATCAGCCATTGCTATGGTGGATGGCATAGCACAGTGGTTAGTACACTGACTTTGCAGCAAATGGTCATGGGTTTGATTCCTATGTATTCTTGGTTTTTATGCCTGTCCTACACAACTATTTTTCCTTCCTCTAACAGTCATATCTGTTCAGATGTGTGTAGCGGCACATTACAGCCTCATCACAGTTGCCATGCATCCTTCTGTCCGTCTATCTGTCTCTGCCAGCTGTGTGGCGTCATGCCATAATGTGTGGACTACCAACCCATGTCCTGCGCTGGGACCCTTTTCTGCATTGTGCTCTTCATGATTGCCTCTCGTGTGTATGCTCGGCATGGCACTGCTACTCTTCTGCCCTCCTGTTATGCTGCCACCTCTACCTGCTCTGGTGGACACATATTCGCATCCTCTGCCACACACTCTCATGTTGGCACTTTACATCACCATCGCGCTATGCATCGGTCCAGCTGCCTTCAATATGTTTCTGCACTTTTCCAGCTGCCACATGATCTGCATGCAGATTTGACAGGTCCATCAGCTCCACCATGTGATACCCTCCAGACGTTGTTGTTTGGCTTTCCTTGGTACTCTGTGCAGTAGTAGGGTTGCATCTGTGTGTGGCCCATACATTTTGTGATATTCAAGTTGGGACTCCTTACTGCCACTGGCCACCTTTTCAGGCATCGCCTTGCCCTCCTTTGGGCATCTTTTGATGCACCTTAGTTTGCACCAGCTCATGGGGTGCCTTATATGGTGCCTTGGAGGGTGGAAAACTACGGCGCATCATAGGGCACCTTGGGGTGGGCACCCTAATATGCGCATCAGGTTACTGCACTGCAGCATGGGTTTTTTGGTTGGCAGCACACACTGTTCAGATGTGTCCGTTACACGCATTAAAAGGAATGGTCTCAGACTGCCATATTGTGGGCACCCAGAGGAATTGAACTCAAGACTGCTGTCTCGGCAAGCATTATATTAACCAGTGTACTACACCTCTATAGCTTTTAGCACAGCGCTTCTACGTACTTCAGCTTACGGCACGCAAACGTGCAGTGCCACACACTATCGCAACAAAATGGCAAGTTGCCCTCTATCGTGTGATGCACGGCTTAACACCGGAACGCACACTTCCTTATACGGGATTCTTCACGTTAGCGCTACAACTAGCACCGGTGACATTAAAGACGGCTTAGCAAACATACCCCAAAGTTTCTAGATGAAATAAATTATTGCTTCTTGGAGCAGCTGGTTCTTGAACCAAACAGAAGGGAAGCCATTTTGGACTTAGTCCTTAGTGGAACACCAGATCTGGTGCAAGAGATAAGGGTGTTGGGGTCACTTGGCAATAGTGATCATAGCATGATCACGTTTGATTTAATTAATGGATGAGGGATGGAAGGAAATCCACAGTACTGCCTTTTAACTTTCAAACGGGAGACTAAAAAAATGAGGAAAATAGTTAAGAAAAAACTGAAAGGAGGAGTTGCAAAGGTTAAAGACTTATATCAAGGGTGCTGTTTAAAAATACTATCTTGGAAGCCCAGACCAGCTGTATTCCATGCTTTAAGAAAAGTGGAAGGAAGTCCAAAAAACTGCCAGCATGTTTTAAAGGTGAGGTCAGAGATGCCATTGTTGCCAAAAAAGCATCTTTCAGGAAATGGAAAAAAGGGCCAAATGACGAAAACTGAAAATAGCACAAGCACTGGCAAGTTAAATGCAAGGCAGGCAAAGAGAGAATTTGAGAAGAAACTTGCTGTGGAAGAAAAAATGCGTAATAAAGACTTTTTCAAGTACATTCGTAGCAAAAAAAACAGTGAGAGAGTCAGTTGAAGGGTAAAAGGGGCAGTAAAAGGGGACAAGGCTATAGCAGAGTGACTGAATAAATTCTTTGCTTTGATCTTTACTGAGGAAGATGTAGGGATGTTACCCATGACTGAAGTGGTATTTCAAGGTGATACTGTGGAAGAATTGAAAGAAATTTTGATACACCAGGAAGATGTATTACAACTATTTGATAAACTGAAGAGTAGCAAATCACCTGGACCAGGTGGTATACATCCAAGGGTGTTGAAAGAACTGAAATATGAGATTGCAGACCTGGTATTAGTAATCTGTGAACTATCATTAAAATCATCTGTAATACCTGAAGATTGGAGGATCGTCAATGTAATGCCAATTTTTAAAAAGGGTTCTAGGGGTGAACCAGGAAACAACAGACTGGTGAGCCTGACATCAGTACTGGGGAAATGGTAGATTCCATGATAAAGAACAAAATTATTCAACATGTACATAGTCATGGCTTACTGGGAGACAGCCGACATGACTTTAGTCAAGGAAGATCTTGGCTTACTAATCTGTTATGTTTTTTTCAAGGCATGAATAAACAGGTAGACAAAGGTGAGTCGGTTGATATAGTGTATCTGGACTTTCAGAAAGCGTTTGACAAGGTCCCTCATCAGAGACTTTTGGCAAAACTAAAAAGTTATGGGATAGGAGGCAGTATACTATTGTGGATCAGGAACTGGTTAAAAGATCGAAAGCAGAGGGTAGGGCTAAATGGCCAATTTTCCCAATGGATAAAAGTGAATAGTGGAGTACCACAGGGATCTGTGCTGAGTCTGCTGCTTTTTGACATATTCATAAATGACCTGGAAAAGGGAATAACGAATGATGTTATCAAATTTGCAGATGGCACAAAAGTATTTAAAGTTATTAA
This sequence comes from Ichthyophis bannanicus, assembly GCA_033557465.1. NCBI lineage: Eukaryota > Metazoa > Chordata > Amphibia > Gymnophiona > Ichthyophiidae > Ichthyophis > Ichthyophis bannanicus. Next base: position 1,392,937,771 of record CM066031.1, on the reverse strand, counting down.
AACCCAAGAAGATTGTGGAAAATTGCAAGAGGATCTTGATAAATTGGGCATCCAAATGGCAGATGAAATTCAATGTGGACAAGTGCAAAGTTATCCACCTAGGAAAGAGCAACTCAAACTATAGTTACACGATGCAAGGTTCTACATTGGGAACCACCACCCAGGAAAAAGATTTAGGTGTTATCATGGATAACATGTTAAAACCCTCCGCCCAGTGTGCAGCAGCAACCATTAGAGCAAACAGAATGCTAGGAATCATAAGGAAAGAAATGGAAGATAAAACAAAAGATATTATAATGCTTCTGTATCGTTCCATGGTACGACCGCACCTTGGATATTGTGTGCAATTCTGGTCGCCGTATCTTAAAAAGGATATAGCGTTATTAGAAAAGGTACAGAGAAGAGCCACCAAAATTGTAAAGGGGATGGAATGATACTCCTATGAAGAGAGGCTAAAAAGGTTAGGGCTCTTCAACCTGGAAAAGAGACGGTTGAGAGGAGATATGATAGAGGTCTATAAAATAATGAATGGATTTGAACGAGTAAACATAGATTGATTGTTTACGTCATCCGAATATAAAAAGACTAGGGGACATGCAATGAAGCTACAGCAACTGACGAGGGTCCAACATGGGCACGAGTGTGTGTCCCACAGTGTCACAGAGGTGATTACCCAGCAGGTACCCCCAAGGGCACATAACAAAAAGGCATATGAGACTTGCTGTTCTCCACAGTTTGCTACAATGTTCCTTCCTTTCTAATATACAGTAGTGTGGCTCAAATGGCTGCTCTACTAGGCTCCGCCTCTCACTCAGCTCTCATTAACTCAAACACCATAAGAACACCAAGTAAAGGAAATTCCCTGCACACTTCTCACTGCTCCAGATGAGCCTCCAAGGCTTGCTCTTCTCCCACCACAGAAGTTTCTAACTCTTGCTGTAGAATCTACCCCTGAGCTGCAGCAGAAAACTATGGGCATTGGTTTTAAACAAATCCTGATTAGAATCTAAAGCATGATGGTAAGCCTTCTTCAGATATATAAAGAAATCTCCTTTAATAATCAGATTTTTTTTACATTGTGAGGATTACACTTTAAAATCACCTATAATTTTAAATATAAACTAAGCTCACAAAACTGGAGAAGTAGATGTCTTGGAATGTGAGATTTGAAAATGCAAGTATTTTTGATCTGACAGCTTATAAAAATAGATGTAGAAAACCTGTGACTCACTTTTTTTTAATTAAGATATCTATAAAAGGGATGATAATTGGTGTTTCTGTATGAAGAAAATTACATTTCCATCACCAGTATTAAGCTATATCAAAAAGTCTTCAGCTCATAAAGTCTGCCAGTGACCTAACTAATGAGAAACACTGCTGTGTTATAATTGACTACAAATTGAATCCTCTTTCTGTTCTACTTGAAATATATATGTACAGTCTCCAGAGGACTATTTAGATGAAGAGGAATGCTTTTGTTTTGGGTTCATGTAGGAGTGGAAGAGGATTCTTCCAAATTCAGGGCCCAACCTTCATTGAACGCTTTCTCTCTCGGCATTGACTTTTCATTCACCCAAATGAAGTGGAAATGCGTAAAGTATTAACTGGTTAATTCAAAAATGCACAAAAATATGTTCACATCACAGGAATGATTAGTTGCACAAAACTGATTAAAATGCTCTAGGTCACTCCTCGGAAGCTCAGGTTTCTTTATCTTCTCTTCCAAATCCCTGGACTCCCTCTTCTGGCTGAGACAACGTGTACTCTTTTTCAAGCAGACAGGTATTCTTTCTTCTTCTTCCCTTGTAGAATCTCTCCTCTACTCCTTATTTCTTTAGCTCATGGGTCCTTGAAGACACTTCCCACTTCAGTACTTCAACTCTTCAACTTTTTCAACTATTGTACTTTGGGGGACTAATTTTATAAGAGTGCCTAGGACAGGAAGACACCTATTTCTAGCCAGTCTTATAAAGACACATACATTAAGGGAATAACACCTATTTACCTCTTAATGTGTGTTAAGTTGCAAAATCGTGCCTTATTTTACCATAATAGTCAATGACCCCGAAGGTGATAAAAATCAATGTGTCCAAATGTATAAATCACCCTATAAAATGCAGTACTCCCAAAAATTGCAATATGTTTGTCAGATAAGCTGTCGTGAGGTACAGTTTGACGCCTGACTCACAATCCAGTCAAGTCCATTTTGCTCAACAGTTTCTAAAATCAAACTAGAAAGACTTATCTGAAAGGTGCAAATGTGGCAACTTCACTGCTGCTGACATCCAGTCCAAAATGCATGGAGCCGCACAACGTGCACGTTTCGAGACACCAACAGGACTTTGTATCAAATGCAACCAAGCTCCATCCACAATAACACAGGACTCTTTGCCAACCATCGAAAAATGCCACAACACACTGCATTTATGAGAGAAATGTGAGTCCTGTTGGTGGCTCGAAAAGTGCACGTTGTGTGGCTCCATGCATTTTGGACTGGAGGCCAGCAGCAGTGAAGTTGTCACATTTGCACTTTTCAGATATCATAAGGATGAAAGGGGATGGTTGGCAATGAGTCTTTCTAGTTTGATTTTAGAAACTGTTGAGCTAAATGGACTTGGCTGGATTGTGAGTCAGGCATTAAATTGTACTTCTCGCCAGTTTGTCCAACAAAAATATTGCAATTTTTGGGAGTACTACATTTTGTAGGATGATTAATACATTTGGACATATTTCTTTTACCATAAGGCACACATTTGGTGTTTGTTCTTGGCTGACGAGCCAATGGGTTGAAGCTACCATCTGTAGGATTATGACTGAATGCCTCTAAGTCAGAATCCCCCCTAAACGGAATGATAGTTGTTATTTTACTATAATGCATTACAGTACCATAACACATGTTATATAATAATGACATGTAAAATATAGAATTGCATGCAAAGTATCTCATTATTAGGCAAATCAAATAACACAACTTGCAGCGACCTTCACAAGCTGCAATATTCATGGAAAAATAACACTTGCTTTCAGTAGGCATTCTTTTTTCTCCTGGAAGCATTGGACCATTACCATTACAACGGGCAATTGCAACAGGCAAAGCGCAAGGCACCTCCACCAGCCAAACTGAACTGGGCATGTCTGAGGGATCCAGCACTCAGATAAGAATTCCAAATTGCCCTATCCTGAAGAAAGGCAATAGCCAGGAATGCAAGAACTTCCATGGCATCAGCCTCCTTTCAATCATTGGCAAGGTGTTCATGAAGATCATACAATCAAGACTGCAGAAAAATAGTGAACAGACCAGCCAAGAAGAGCAAGCAGGATTTAGGCCACATCGGGGCTGCACCAATCAAATATTCACCATTCGTCAATTGGTGGAGGAAAGGATCAGTTGTGGAAAGCATACCATCATCGTCTTCATTGATTTCAAATCCTCATTCAACTGTGTTCACTGGCCCACCCTGTGGAGGGCAGTGGAGAAAGAGCACGTGCTGCTGAAGGTCACCCAACTTCTCCAAGCATCATACAATGGCTCAACCAGCAGTATGAGGATCCGAAATGAACTATCCAAGGAATTTCCTATCCAAACTGGAGTCCCCCAGGGAGATGTCACCTCACTTCTGCTTTTCAATATTGTGATCAGCACCATTATGAGGAAAACATTCAAGGACAGATGTGAACAACTTCCTGACAAACTCCATAGACGACAGTGTCATATTTGCTGACACGGATGCAGAGGCCACAACATCCTTTACCACATCATCCAAATCGCCCAATCTTATGGCCTAAGAATCAATGCAGACAAGACCAAAGTTATGACCATGGATGGATCACAGGCCAATGTTCACCTCGATGGAATCCAAATTGAGCAGATCCCAGAATTCAAATACCTGGGATCGCTGGTGCAGAAGAAGAAGGTGGCATCCACCACCGAAGTCCATAGCAGGACTGGCCAGGCAACAGTAGCATTTGCCTTACTCAAATGGTGCCTCTGGAAGAAGGCCAATATCTCCACCAAGACCAAAATTCACTTCTTCCAAACACTGATCCTGCCAATTCTCATGTACGAATCAGAAATATGGACTCTACTCAAACGTGACATGAACAAGCTCAAGGCCTTTCAAATGTGATGCCTGAGACAGATTTTGGGGGTCTCTCTTCATGATCGCCATTGAAATGAGGAATTTGGACAAGGTGCGACCATCAACCTTCAGTCGAAGAACAAATCCAAAAATGCAGACTGCGATGGTTGGCCACATTTGCAGAATGAACACCAGTCGGCTGCCATACAAGCTCCTCTGGTGAGAGTGACCTGTCCACTGGAGGGTTCAATGAATAGCACCAAAGAAAATGTGGCTCAAACACATCGAGGAAGACTTAAGGAACCAGTGACTGACCATCGATTAGACCAGAAATATTGCCACATGGAATCCAGCGGCACCTACAGCAGTGTATTGATTGAGAGGACAACCTGTTCATCAAATGCCAGCTAAGGATTAAAGAGAGAAGAGAAGAGGACCATTAACATGAAGCCCAGTGCTCCCAGGCGCCATCTTATAGGGTCCAGATTGGAAAACATGCTGCATGGAACCCTCCAAAAATCCCATTAATCCCAATGCAAAACCCCCACCCCATCAAAGCCCACCTCGGGATTTACTATGGGTTTCCTTGGTGTCTAGTAGCTGGGGAAGAAGTAATTCCCAGTCGATCCTACCTCATTGGGTTCCAGGTTCAAAATCGAGCCTGTTGACCACTAACAGTAGTCTGTCTCAGTGACATTTAACTGGGTAACTCGTGCTGTTACCTGGATAAATGCTTTTGAATATCAGCCCCATGTCTTTGCTGCCTGCCCAAAACAAATATAACCTGGAATCATCTTTAGTTCTAATGACAAGACATCCCATAGAAACACAGAAACATGACAGCAGAAAAAAAAACACATGGCCTATCTAGTCTGTCCTTCCATATCAACTACTACAATAGTCCCCTTTTTTCCTTTTGAGATACTCTGTGTTTGTCCCATGCTTTTTTGAATTCAGTTACTGTCCTCATCTCTACCACTTCCACTGGGAGACTATTCCACACATCTACCACACTTTCCATAAAGAAATATTTCCGCATATTACTCCTGAGTCTATCCCCTTTCATCCTTATCATATGTCCCCTCATAGCAGAGCTTGCTTTGAATCAAAAGTGGCTCTCCTCCTGTGTGTTTATGCCACAAAGGTATTTAAATGTTTCTATCATATCTCCTCTATCCTGCCTTTCCTCTAATGTATACATATTAAGATCCTTAAGTCTGTCCTCATATGCTTTATAACGAAGACCAGTAACCATTTTAGTAGCCACTCTCTGCACCAACTCCAACCTGTTTATATTCTTTTGAAGGTGTGGTCTCCAGAATTGCACACAATACTCCAAATGAGGTCACACCAAAGACTTATACAGAGGCACTATCACCTCCTTTTTTTCTGCTGTCCATTCCTCTCCCTATGCACCCAAGCATCCTTCTAGCTTCCATCGTTGCCTTTTCTACCTGTTTAGCTACTTTAAGATAATCAGACACAATCACACCTAGGTCCCGCTCTTCTTTTGTGGACATAAGTACTTTACCCCCTACACTGTACAATTCCCTTGGATTATTGCAGCCCAAATGCATGACCCCGCATTTTTTAGCATTAAATCTCAATTGCCAAATTCTAGACCATTCTTCAAGCTTAGCTAGATCTCTCCTCATGTTATCTACTCCTTCGTGGATGTCCACTCTATTGCAGATTTTGGTATCATCCACAAACAAGCAAACCTTACCCAACAACCCTTTGACAATATCACTAACAAAGATGTTAAAAAGAATCGGACTAAGGACAGATCCCTGCAGTACACCACTGGTAACCTTCTTCTCAGAGTGAACTCCATTTAACTGTACCTATTGTCGCCTCCCACTTAACCAATTTCTAACCCCTAAGATTCATCCCTAGGGTGCTCAGTTTGTTTATAAGTCACCTGTGTGGAATGGTGTCAAAGGCTTTACTGAAATCCAAGTACACCACATCTAGGGCTCACCCTCAGTCCTACTCCCTGGTTACCCGGTCAAAAAAATCAATCAGATTTGTCTGACAAGACCTGCCTTTGGTGAATCTATGCTGCAACTGATCCTGTAATCCATTGGAATCTAGAAACTTCACTATTTTCTCTTGCAGCAGCATTTCCAATAATTCATTTACCACAGAAGTTAGACTAACCGGCCTGTAGTTTTCAACCACATCCTTACTTCCACTTTTGTGTAAAGGGACCACATGTGTCTCTCTCCAGTTCTCTGGCACTACTCCCGAATCCAAAGAGGCACTGAAAAGGTCAGTCACTGGAGATGCTAGAACATCCCCAAGTTCCTTCAGTATTCTCAGATGTATCCCATCCGGTCCCATCACTTTGTCTACTTTTAGTTTAGCTAGTTCCTCACAAACACAGTCTTCTGAAAATTGTTTGAGATCCTCGTTGCTTCTGTTCCTATTTGTGGGTGTACTACCCCTGAAAAAGGCCTAGCACCCATCTTCACCAGCTTTCTATCCTTTTGTCTAAAAATAACAAAATTTCTATGCTGACTAGATCTCTGTGGCCTTTGAGGGCAATGTTGCTCCAATTTCTCCATCAAATAAGTAAGCCAACTTCCATGAAATGTCTTTGTGAGGGCATCCCTAAATAATGGTTCCAGCCCCTTGCATGTATTGGGAATTGACTGATAAGCCATACCAGTTCTGGAGTTTTCTTTCTTGGTTGGAGTAAATACACACACGGAGGCCTTGCTGCCTGCCATGAGACTCAAGCCAAACCTGCAGGCAGCTAATAGAAAAACCCCAAGTGGAATCTAGTAGCCCAAGGCACAGGAACTCAAAGGGGCAGATTTAGTCCAGCACCATCAGCAGTGAAAGGGTTAGCTTCCACTTGGTAACAGCCTGCCTGGTACAGGCACAGCCCAAGGGTGATGCAGGGCCATGTGTGGAGATTCATTGTGGGGCCTCATTTACATAAATATCTGCATATTCACAGGGCCTCATTAACATAAACATTTGCATAACAACAACAACAACCAGACTTATTTGGTCATTGCTATGAACAGTTAAAATCTATTCTTTGTGCCAGTACTCCATATTCTCAGAGTTTTTTAATTTATTTATTTAACCAGTTTTCTATACCACCTTATCCTTCAATCAAAGCGATTTACATTATGTAATCACTACAAACAGATACTGGATATATTCTCTTGTCCCCAGGAGGCTCACAATCTATTTGTACCTGAAGCAACAGAGGGTTAGGTGGCTTGCCCAAGGCCACAAGGAGTGCCTATAGACTAGAAACCCCAGTCCCTCTGGCCTGAGATTGCTGTTCCCAGGTGGGACTTGAACCCCTGGCTCTCCAGCCTGAGGTTCTGTGTCCTAAACACTAGGCCACTTCTCCCTCAGATGATAAATTTTGCTTGATAAAAATTTATCATCTGAGGCTCGTATTAGTTCTGTTGTTGCAAGGTCCTTTTTCATATTGCATCAATTATGTAGAATTTAACCTTTTTTATCTGTAGTTCACTTTCAGCTCTTAGTTCAAAGTACCAGTCTTGCTTATTTGGGCTATGGAAACATTCTGTTTTTGAGCTATTCCCAGAGGCAGATGAAACGCCTGCAGCTCTGTCAAAATACTGTGGCACGACTTACAGTATATATGGTGTATCTAGATACATCCCAGTGATTCCATTGCTTCATGAACTACACTGGCTTAGAGTTTCAAATCGGGTTAAATTGAAATTTTACACAATTCTCTATAAATTCTTTAATGATTATGTGTGCCTGAAAAACTTTCTTCACTTTTCATTTCAAATTTAGCAACCAAACCCAAACGTTTACTAGTGTTATTGTGTTTCCTTCATGTAAAGGTATCAGATTAAAATCTAGATTTAAGCAGACAATTCCATGCAGAATTATGGCCACAGCTACCAATAGAGATTAAATCTTCCCTGTCCTTTTTATGTTTTCACAAAAGTTTAAAATCTTGTTTGTTCAACTACTAATTAATCCACTCACGCAGATAAAATCATCTCCGTAGGTTGCATCTTGTGTTTCTCATAAACCTCTTTATGCTCTTTTGTTAACCGCACTGAACCACTGGGTCTGGGAGTGTGGCAGTATATAAGTGTGTATTAGATTAGATTAGATTAGATTAGATTAGATTTAATGACAAGAAGGGAAGATATTAAATGAGAAAAAAATCATGGTACTGTGAATTCAAGATCATGGTGTGCTGGATGAGAGTGTACCCAAACTGGAAAAACCTAGATATCAGCAACAGTGAAGTTATCAGGCAACAAGATAAAATGAATCTGAAATGTTCCCTTAAAGTTTGAGATTTCCTTGAATCTAAACCAACAAGATATTTTAAATTTAAGACCAGTCCAGCAGCATCAAGAACACAAAACTAAAAACCTTAAAGAGTATCCATAAAGGAGGAGGAGTAGCCTAGTGGTTAGGGCAGTAGCCTAAAATCAGAAAGACCAGGGTTTGAAGTCCACTGGCTCTCTTTGTGGCCTTGGGCAATTCCCTTAACCCTCCTTTGCCTCAGATATAACCTTAGAATGTAAACCCTCCAGGGACAGGACAATATCTATAGTACCTGATTGTAGCTCACACTGATCTAGTACTGGAAAGGTGTGAGCTAAAAACTGCTAAATAAATAAATATTCCACCCACCCCTCCTACAGTTAAGGTAGCCAACTGGCTCTAGATTCACCCAAAAGGTTTGATCCAGTAGTGGATTTACCCCACTGCATGCAGGAACCTTAGTCTTGCTTTTCTTAGGTGTGCAATAGAGATATGAGAACTACAAGTCTCTGGAGGCAATGGAGTAAACCCAGGACTGGATCAAGCCTGTCGGGCAAGTCTGGAGCCAGTTGGCAACCCTACCTACAGCTGACACCACATAGGAAACAACAAAAAAAGTAAGAACCACAGCACAGGATCTATAGAGTAAATTTACTATTCCACAACAGCACTAACTTCCATAACTTCCACAAGAAGGAGCCTACATAGAAAAGGACAGGACTTTAAATACTGCTGTGAGAACTAGAAAATCTATATACCTAATGGGAAGACTGAACAAGCCAGATCACTATGGATCCTTATATAGAAATTGATTGCTGACAGAATACCTGGCCTCAGTCACACATTTAGAACATTTAGACTCTCACCAAATTCAGAATAAAGGACCACAAACTAAAAATAGAAATATATAGGAAAAATTAAACTGAAAAACCAAGAAGCCAGGTGCTGCATGAAGTGTTGCACCAGAGAAATAGAAACAGAAGCGTATCAAAACAGCACGTTGATTACAAAAACTGACATATTCAAATCACTCAATTGAAAAGTTTCTATCTTTGGCCTTTTTATTTTTCTAATCATGTGAGTTCCAGTGCATGGTTTCTGCTTTCTTCCATCTTCTGTTAACTCTTTCCAGGGTCTCACGTCCATCTGCTGCTACTTTCTCCCCTCCTATCTTCTTCACCTCCTCCCCTAAATCCATCTCCGGCACTGATCTTTTTCTTTTCAACTTTCTTCCATTTACTTTTTTGCTCTCTCTATAGACTCAGATTTTACTCCTTCTTACTATCCTGTCCTCAATCTATCACTTTTCAATCCTAACCTTAAACCTCCTGGTCTCCGTCTCTCTCTCATTACCCAGTCTTTCACTAACCCTCCTCTTTATCTTTTCCCCATTGTGCTCAGCATCTCCACCCATCCCCACTGTCCAGCTTCCCCCTTCTTAGTATCTGTCCCTTTTCTCTTTCCCCTATCCAGCATCTCTTTCTCCCTCTGTCCCCCCATATCCAGCATTACCCCTGTCTACACACACACAAACATCTCTCCTCTGACTCACTGTGCCCTCCCCCACTTGTGTCCAGCATCTTCCCTCCATCTTCCCTATACCTTCTGTGTCCAGTATCTCCCCATCTCCTCCCCTCTTCTGTCTGGCATATCTCCTCCATCACCCAATTTCCTCCTCCCCTAGGTCCAGCATCTCCCCTCCTTTTCCCTATTCCCCCTCCATGTGTCCACCATCTCCTGTCTTTCTCCCTATGCCCCCTGTGTCTAGCATCTCCCTTCCATCTCCATATTCCCCCTCTCTCCCCTCATCCAGTAGCTCCTGTCTCTTTCCCCCTTCCCTGTCATGTAATCCTGCATGTCTCCTCCAACCCAATCACCTCTCCCTACCCAGTGCAGCACTTTTCTCTCCTCAATCAGCTGGTCAGTCGTGTCTCCTCCAGAACTATGGCTGTAATGCTTTAGCTGAGCCATTCCCATCCCTTTCTAAGTACAGACCGTTGCATTCAGCCCCTTCCACCATTAGTTTGCTAATGCCCTCTCCAGCCCATCTGCCGTACTGTTTTTTTTTCTATTGCTCACTAATCCTAGCTTGAACCTTAATGATTGTGAGCTGCAAAACCCAGGAGCTTCTGGGTCGCCAGGAGTTAGGACTGACTCGAAGGCACACATTGCATTTTTTTATTCTTTGCAAATCATCCTTTGCTGCTGCCACATTTCAATCCTCTGTCTTGCAGCAGCAGTGGTGGTAGGGTCTCTGAAACCTGTGCATACCTAGGGCCCTGCTTGTCACACCCTCCCTGATGCAGAGTATGTGTTGGGGTTGGGGGGGGAGGAGACATGGACAGCTGGAATTCAGCTTCCAGTGCAGGATTCCAGATCTCTGCAATCCAACTGTTAGAAGATTTCCAGCATGGAAAAAGACACTGAACTCCACAGCACTGGACCAGAGAGGAGAAAGGATCAGGTATTAACTTGCACTGTGCAAGCTAAGGCTCCCCTGATTTCAGGGTTGAGTCCAACCCCACTGGAGGCCAACTAGCATAGAAGAGGGACTTCTACCAGAGATAACTTCAGGACCAGTGCAACCATTAGTCAACTAGGTGGATGCCTACAGCACTAGAACTTTGGGTGACACTCATGCATCTGCTATGTGCACTGTGTAGTCTGAAAACTACAGCTGTCTCTTATCCTACTCTCTCTCTCACTCTGTTGTGCCCCACCTCTTTCTCACAGCAGGAACTTCCTGTGTGAGGCTAAAGGAAGGAAGTGCTGTTGCCACTGCTTCCCTCACTTTACCCCTTAACTTCCTCCAGATATGGCTCGTAAAGAGCTATAACAACAAAAAGTCACCATTGCAGCATTCATCATCCCTCTCTTCCTCCCCGAGACAGCTGGTGTAGAGCAGAAGAAAGCATTGTTGCCTCTTGACATGCTCTTCTCCCTCCCCCTCCCCCTCCCCAATATGGCCTGTGCGTGGCAGTGCTGGGGCCATAAAAATAAAACTATTGGCTGCTGTGTTGTGCACTCCTCCAGCTCCAGCGCAGCAGAGCCAAAAAAAAAAAAGACTCTGCTTCCCTCTCTATGGCCCATGTGGAACTGAAGACAAGAACAACTTTCTGCCTTGTCCTCATCTGCAGTTGCTGGGCCATGAGCAAGAGGTGAGCAATTACCCTTTCCCTTTTTTACTCTAATGAACAGTAAGATAATAGGCTGTGCACCCACTCCTTCTGTCCCTAGTGCCTCTCCCCTTTCCAACAGATTAGAACCTGAGGGGTGGAGGAACACTGGGATTAGAAGCCACGCTGGCTGAGGAAAGGGATGGAGGTGAGGGAAAGAGAGACCAGTCAGGTAGGAAGAACTGCTTTGAAGCTAGGTTGGGAACAGTGGACATAGGAGTGGCTTAGGTGAGGATGAAAAAAGGGAGACTCAGAAGTTGAGTCAGGGAAGAGAAGGGAAGATAATGGCTTAGAAACTGGATCTTGAACGGAGAGGGAGTGGGAACTCCGTGATTGGAGCAGGGAGAGTGTGGGGCTCAGGTTTTGGGAATAGAGAGTTGAAGATGGAGGGGCTAGTGGAACTTAGGGATTAGTGGCATGGGAACAACAGGTACTCAGGAATTGGGAGAATGGACTTAGGGGAGGTGGAGAAAGTGAGCACTCAAGGACTGGGGAGAGGGCAAGGATTGGGAAATTAAATAGGAATTTCAGAGAAACAATGGGGACTCAGAGATTGACCTGAAGGTCTGTGCGGGTAACTGAGTGAGGACTCAGGAGAGTGAAAAACTCAGAATTTGCTGACAGAGCAGAGATTTAGAGATGGAGGGATTAGGAGGGACTTATGGACTGATGGGAGGTATGAGCTGGGAGTGAGAAATAGGGGTAAGAGATGGAGTGTGGTGTTTGTGAGAAGGTAAAAGTTGGAGTAGGTAAGTAAGCTGGTAAGCTAATGAGTAGGCAAGAAGTGAAAATAAGGAGATTGAGGACTGGAGATTGTAGAAGGCGGATGGAGGAGTAAGACTGTAGATGCCAAGCAATACAAATCTGGAAAAGCAGCGAGGAAGGGGAAGTGGAGAGAATGTGATTGGATGAGATGGGGTGACTGCAAAAGATTGGAAAATATAAAAGGAGTGAAGGAAAAAGGAATGTGAGAAGTGCGAGAAAGTGGGTGGAAAGAAAGTGGACATGATTTGAGGGAACTGGTTTGAAAAAGTCAGTAAGAGGTAGCATTTGGGGGAAGGGGAAAACCACATAACTGGAGACTGGTAAGGGAGGAAACCCAGTGGGGATGAGTGGATATTTCAGAACTGGAGAGTGAGAAAAGGAGGAGAAAGAGGGGTAAATTTTAGCTTTGAGTAGAGGTGAAAAAGGGAACTCTGAAATGAAAGGCAAAGACCAAGAAGACTGAGGAGGATAGCAGGAAAAGACCAGGACTAATGCAATTTTGAAAATAAAATATCCAGGGAAAGAAAGAAAAAAAGTATTTTATTTTCAGTGTAGTGACTGAATATGTCAGCTTTATGAATGCATCCTTTTTCTCCCTGCATTTTGCACAATAAGGGAGGAAATGCATTTTGTTTCCATTTCTCCAGTGTTACCCCACATGTAGAGCATGTCTTCTTGGAGTTTCCAGTTCAGGTTTTGTCTGTATATTTCATTTTCTAACTGGTGATCTGTTATTCTGTATTCGGTAAGAGTTTGTGCATTCTGCAAGTGTGACAATGGTCAGATATTCTTGTAGCATGTAGTTTATGTGTATAGATCTATAGCAGTCCAATTTGTACTTTTTTTCCCCAACAGGAGACATGTCAGTTTTCTAGACATTGTTGTAATATCTGCAGCGCTGTCTATGCCTAGTTGGGATTATTGCTATGTGAATCCTGGGAGTTAGTATTGTTTTCATATAGCAGATGGTCTTTTTAGGCTGAGTGGGTTTTTGAAGAGTTTTCGGTAATCGCTTTAGCTAGCACCACAGTAGTGCATCTAAATGTAATACATGTTATAATAAGTGATAGTTTTACCTTAGACTGCTTTGAATGTGTTCTTTTTATTTGTGTGTGGTTTTAAAAATAAATTAATTAGTATAAGTGCAGAATTTGTATGCATAATAATGCACAATACTAATTTCCAAATAGCTTTTTTTGTGGGGGGGGGAGGCTGAGGTTTTGCCTAGGGCACCTAATATTCTTGCACCGACCCTGGATAATCTATAAAAATTTTATTCTCCATGCCCAGGACAAGGGAGTGGACTCAGGTTAGGAATATTACAGTAAGTCCAGAACTAGATCCTAGCCAAGAGGGACTCTGAGAGATTGTCCCAGCAGTAATAGTCATAGCCTGTGTGATTTATAAGCATCTGCACCTACTGTCACATTTCCTTATCATCCCGCTAAACCAGCCCAGATGAGTGAGTTGAATTCTCCTTTGCCAGCTAGTGGAGGCAAACTTGAGTAACTTTTAATGATGTCATCATTCAGTATATCAACTGGTGCAGCAGTGAGAGAAGCCAGTATTTTCTGCCTGCAGCAGGTGGCAAGGTACTGTATGTGGACTGGTGTGGCAGTGCAGATAGGCATGACTCTCCTGGCCTACACTACCGTGCTATGGCCATTGGGATTGAATCTGGTAGGGCCCACTATTGCTCAGAGCAGGGTAAACCTTTGTCTCCTGGAGCTGACCGTTACACTGTGTCCAGCGTGATTACCCCCAGATTCTTAGCACTTGATAGGCCTGAAGCAGAGTAAGAGGGTTCCTGAGGGGAGTCGGTAATTTGGGCCCAGGCTCCCCCTTCCCTCTTGCTGTCCTTATCTGCATGTTTTATATTTTTTCAGATTTTTTTACTGAGTTTCTTTTTCCCCCATTGTTTTCAATGGACAATATTTGGCTCTCTGCTGCTTTCAATAAAGTAGCCCCAAATTTAAAGAAAGAAAATGAAGGCTTTCATTCAGCAGCTGGGTCTCCCAGGCCTCCGTGGGCATCCAGGTCTTCCCTATTCAAGTTTCCCTTGTCAGCCCACTAGATGCAGGGATTCCCTTTTCAGGACTCCCTATTCATCATGGCCCTGCTTGGGGTTTTTTCAGCATTCACGGTCTTTTTTAAAATTTTGCCACTGAAGTGTTCAGCTGTGTAGCCCGATGCAGCCTGTGTCCCCTAGTGTTGTTTCTATGGTTGCTTCTTTTTGCCCTAATTGTGGCTGCAAAGCCTGGGTCATCTTTTTATTTTCACATTTTGGGACTCCCATAGGGGCACAGTATCTGATGTCATTTTTACTACTACTACTATTACTACTAATATTGAACATTTGTATAGGGCTACAAGACATACGCAGTGCTGCACAGACACATGTGAAAGATGGTGCCTGCTCTTCAGAACTTACAATCTAGTCAAGACAGACAATACAGTAGCTAAAACACGAAGGAGATCAGGTAAGTCAAGATCCGAAAGCAGCAGTAAAGAGGTGAGTTTTCAGCCTGGATTTGAAAAAAGTTAGAGAACGCGCCTGACATACAGACTCCGGTAGTTTGTTCCAGGCATAAAGAGCAGCAAGGTGAAAGCAGCAAAGTCTGGAGTTAGCAGCAGAAGAGAAGGGCATAGACAGAAGCGATTTGCCAGAAGAGTGGAGTTCCCAAGGAAGAATGTAGGGGAGATAAGAGAGGAAAGGTAGTGAGCAGCTGCAGAGTGAATGCATTTATAGGTCAGCAGGAGAAGTTTGAACTAGATATGGAAACGGATAGGGAGCCAATGAATTGACTTGAGAAGAGGGGTAATATGAGCATGACAAGGCTGGTGGAAGATTAGCCGCACAGCAGATTGTTGAACAGACTGAAGGGGAGAAAGATGATTCAAAGGAAGACCAGCAAGAGGTAGGTTACAGTAGTCTAGACGGGGGGTGACTAAGGAGTGACTGTGTCTTAGTAGTGTGTTCAGAAAGAAATGGGCAAATTTTGTTGATGTTGTAAAGAAAGAAACGACAGGTTTTATCTATTAATTGGATGTGTCTGGAGAAGGAGAGGGAGGAGTCAAAGATGACCCCAAGGTTGCAAGCTGAGGAGACAGAGGGGAGTAGAGAGTTATCCACAGAGACTGAGAAAGGAGGAAGGGGAGAAGAGGGTTTAAGGGGAAAAATAAGAAGCCCAGTTTTGGCCATGTTCAATTTCAAGCAGCGGTGAGACATCCAATCAGCAATGTCAGAAAGACAGGCAGAGATCCTGGCCTGGATTGCCAGAGAGATTTCCGGTGTAAAGAGGTAGATCTGGGAGTCATCAGTGTAAAGATGGTACTGAAAGCCATGTGAAGAGATGAGTGCACCAAGGGACGGGGTATAGAGAGAAAAAAGGAGTGGATCCAAAACAGATCTTTGGGGTACACCAACTGAGAGTGGGATAGCAGTAGAGGAGGATTTACCAGAACAAATATTGAAAGAGCAATGGGAAAGATAAGAAGAGAACCAGGATAGCACAGAGCTCTTAAAACCAAGTAAGGACAAGGTGTCAAGGAAAAGGTTATGGTCAACAGTGTCAAAAGCAGCAGAAAGATCAGGAAGGATGAGGAGTGAGTAAAGGTCTTTGGATTTTGCCAGGAACAGGTCACTGGAGATTTTGGCAAGAGCCATTTCGGTAGAATGTAAAGGATGAAAGCCTGATTGAAGAGGATCCAGAAGGACTTGAGAAGAGAGAAAGTCAAAGCAATGTGGTGAACTGCACAATCAAGTAGTTTAGAAATGAAGGGGAGGAGGGAGATGGGTCAAAATGAGAAGGACAGGTAGAGTCGTGAGGGTTTCTTGAGGAGAGGAGTGACCACAGCATGCTTGAATGCTGCAGGGAAAGTTGCAGCGGAGAGTGATAGGTTAAGAATATGAGAGATGGAAGGGACTACAGTGAAGGAGATGGAGCCCCTGTGGCCCCTGCCACTCCTTTCCTATGTTTTTTCCTCCATGGTGGGTACCATGGCCATTTTAGATGATGGCTTGGGCCCAACAGAGGTGAAGCATGGTGGGGTAGCCTTAGCCGCAAGCCTGTTGGACCATGGGAGACCTCCAGGGCCCTGGGGCTCTCCTTTCAACCAATTTACACTGCAACTCCTGAAACAGCCCACAGGTTGTTTTCAGTCTTGGATGGCTGCTTGGCAGCCCCCTTCTGGGGTCTGAGGCCTGGTCTTCCTCTTTAGGGGGTCCAGGACCATAAGCATTTGTCATGGCAGTTAGAATGGTCATAGCCTCTACTTTGCCCTTGCGTTCTTTTGGGGGCCCAACCATATCCCCTACAGAGGCTAGTTGAAGGGCCCAAGTGAAATTCCTATTGCCAGAAAGTAAGTCTGAGGAGGACAGGGTGGTGATTCCCCTAGAAGACGGCTAGGATCTCTGTAATCTGCCTTTTTCACTGATGGTCCCTGTTTATGTCCTTTCAGTATATTATGACTGCTCTGCATGTTGTAGAGCCTGTTTTTAGGGGCAGATCACCCTTATACCTGGAAGATATCTGATGTCCTGCTGTGTTCATGCCTCTACCTGACTCTATTCAGCAGTACATAGGGTTTAGGGAGGAAACCCCTGAATTGAGCCTTAGGGCCTAAGGTCCTGAATCCTCAGCCCCAGAGCAAGCAGCATCAGCCTTTCAGGCTCCTTGGGATAGGAGTTATGTCATGACTGTGACTAAGCCCATGACCATCACTGCTGAAGGTGATGCTACACATGAGGAGTCTCAGTTTTGGAGGGTCAAGGTCCTCCTTAAGAATGCCTTTGAAGTTGCTATCTTAGACTCTTGGTCAGTGCTGTGTGCACATCTGGAGACTAGCCCTCTGATGATGGATCCATCCTCTGCTAGTAGCCTTTGTGGCTGCATCCATTATAGCAATGGCCTCTGGTTCCCAAGGTTGCAAGTTTGATCTCTGTTACACCTGTCATTTCAATGCTGGGTCAGGCCTATGGTCCATCAAGCCCAGTCTCCTTCACAGAGGATTGCAGTGGGCTGCCTAGGTGACTGCTGCATTTTAAGACAGATTCAGACTTTCTTCCAAATGGGCTGAGGACTGCCTGCAGTCCTTTCTATAGTGCTACCAAGCCGATTTTTTATTTATTTATCACTACTGTTTATACCCTGGTTTGCTTTCTGTAAATACTGTACCAGCATATTCTACCTTGTAATATATTTGGGTCAATGAAGAGAGAGAGTTTCTCTCGCGGTTCTGAAGAGCAGCGAGAGAGTCTTCAGAACCGCACGAGAGAAACTCTCTCTCTTCGCGGCTCTGAAAGCCGCCGCTTTTGGAACTGATGCTGCAGGGAGGAGAGGACTCTGCCAGGCAGAGGGGCCCGCGGGACGCTTAATACTGCGGCAGCAGCAGCAAATATACATTTTTTTAAAATCTACCTTGGCTGATGGTGGGAGGGGGGTTAGGACTGGTAATGGGCTATGGGGAGGGGCTAGGACTGGTAATGGCCTATGAGGGGGTAACTGAAAATGGGGTGATGGGGGTAACACTGAAAATGGGGTGATGGGGGGGTTAGGACTGGTAATGGGCTATGAGGGGTAAGACTGGAAGTGGGCTATGGGGGGTTAGGGCTGGTAATGGGCTATGGGGGGGCTAGGACTGATAATGGGCTGGGGGGTCTGCTAGGACTGGAAATGGGCTGAGTGGAAGGGGGGCTTGAACTGCAAATGGCTGATGGGGAGGGGGCTTGGAATGGAAATGGGCTGTGAGGGGAGGGAGCTAGCACTGGAAATGGGCTGATGGGGGGAGTTACGATTGGAAATGGGCTGATGGGGGGCTAGGACTGAAAATGGGCTGATGCAGTGACTAGAAGGGAGGGGGTGCTGTGTGGGACTGGAACTAGAAGGGAGCTGATGTTGGGGGAGGATTAGAATGGGATGGAGCTGGGAGAGTGAAATGGAGAGGGGAAAAATATTTTGTGTGGGAGGGAAGACAAATCTACAATTGGCCAGGTGTTGGGAGAGTAAGTGGGGATTGAGGATGGAGGGGTAAAATTTGAGTGGATGAAATAGGAATGAGGAAAGAGCAAAAGGAGAAAGATTAATATGTTAAAGCAGATGTAGAGGGAGAATGGAAAAAGCTAGAAGAGAGAAGAAAGGACAAATGGACAGCAGACGATGGAGAGTTAGCAGAAGGCACGAAGAAACCAGAAGAAAGTGGCTGGAACAATTGCAACTGAAAAAAAATGCACAAAAGGTAGAAAAATATCTTTATTTTGAATTTATTAACTGGAATATGTCAGTTCTGGGAAATGTGCATCAATAACGTCTGTGCTTTGTTTAGTACAAGAGGAAATTAATTTATAGTTTTATTTCTACAGTGTTGTTGTACATTCCAAGTTTGGCTTTTGGGGGGTCCCAGTTTAATTGTCTTGTTTCTAAATTTTGATTCCTTGTTTGGTGATGGTGTATTCTGCATGTGTAACTGAGCTGAGGTATTCTGTTTATGTAATTCCTATTTGACATTGCTACTTGTTCTCTGTCCCCAGTAGGTCATGTATTGTTATTCTCTGAAATGTATTGATTTAATATTTGCAGCGTTGCCTTTTGATAGGTAGGGTATGGTGCTTTGTGAGTCCTGGTAGTGCTGTTAGGATATGGCGAGTTTGCTATGGGTTCTAAATGGGCAGTGTTTGTTTGTAGTAGTTCCTAATGTGCCTGGCGGTTGGCACTGGATTATAGTAATGTAGAAATCTTTTAGTCTTTCTTTATTCATGCACTCATTAAGAGGCATGTTTACTAAAAGTTAGGGTATGGTAACATTATGCAAATATTTATGCAAATGAGGTCCCTTATGCAAATGAGGTCCCACGTCTCATGCGGCCCCCAGGTTATTTTACAAGTCCTCATTTGGCCCTCAAAGCAATTTGAGTTTGAGACCCCTGGTCTAGACAGTACTGTGGCTGTTAAGAGGGGATATGCCATGTCACTGCCTGGTTAGTGCTGCTGAATATCCTTCTCAGTGGGGTTTATCTACCTAGAAGAACATGCTAGCTAAGTTAATGACAGTAAAGTAATGTTATCTTTGAATACCTTCTGTTCTTTTGTTCATTCTGGGTCAACAAGAATGTTATTAGAGGATTCAAGGATTTACTGTTTCAAGTAATACCAGACATCTTCACTTTAGTAGGCACAAGTCTCAGAACCCTAAATCCAGGAACTGAAGGGTTTATCCAAAGCACATCAACCTCCAGCAGCCTGAAGGTGTCTGATGCCTGGATCATGGATCTTGCAGGATGTAAGCTGCTCCGGGAGAATAGGGCGAGCCCCTGGTTACATTTTAAAATACCAAACACAACAGCTATTGTCTAATTCAGATGCAAGTCAATGCAGTTAATATTAACAGCAGACACTGTACAATATTACAGATAATTTATCATGAGAAATTTTCTTAAAATGAACTTGTTTAAGAATAGCCTGATAGTCCAGTGTGAAATATCCATGGACTGAGGCTGCTGCAAAGATAGTGCTTACAGTCCTTATTAGGGAGAAAATCCCAGCCATTGCTTAATAGTGATAACTCCTACCTGGCTTAAGTGCATGCTTCTTTACAGTTCCAGAAGGAACCCTGCTTTATGAAGGGAAACAGAATAAATTAAAGGCATGATCAGCAGTTTGCAGGTGAATCAAATTGGCCCCTGGTTTATTACAGCATTTTGAACACTGAAACTGCAAAGGAAAACTTTGAAAGCCATCTTTCTCTATTCCTTAATGGACAAACACCAGGGGAAACCACAGACCTATTCCCCTAAAGCCGACCCTGCAGCTGACACTTGATACTTTGCAGATTCTGCCTTCAGAAGCAATTCCCTGGAACACAAGCTTGGTAATGGAGCAGCCTTTCCTAGAGGCTTTGTGACCTCACTAAACCCAGACCTCCAAGCTCTTCCCTGCCTTCTCTGGCATATGAATCTACTGGTGGGCTATTGAGCAGTTGATGTGGCTCTTGCCATAGGGATGGCCCTGGATCTTTTCCTGCTTTCAGCTGTTGCAGTTGATGCCTTACCTGGAATACTGCTCAACAGAGATGATGAATGGGTTGGGCGGTGGCATGGCATGGTTTTAGAGATGGCTCAAAATCAAAGTGAACCTATGAATGTAATACCAGTGGGCTAGGCCCTGGTGGATGGAACTGGTGAATAGTAGTGAAGATGGAAATATCGTTGAATGCCCTAGTGAGAAGAAACAGTTTCTATTAAGCAGAAAAGATCATCTCTTGGGAGTTTCTACTATATTGCAAGTCTTGGTTAAAGCCAGATGATATGTTTGGAAGATTGCAGAGCGAGACTGGATCAGTTGGATCATTGGACTGAAAGGCTACAGGCTTGCTATACTACACTGATAAAAGATAAAGATGTTGTCCACTGAAAGATGGCAGTGTTGGGAAATCAGAATAGGCAATTTAATTTGTACTTCCTTAACTTCCTCAAATATCCCTTTTTTGTTCCATGGATAATGCTCAAAGGTATTTGCAAAAGATACTAAAAATACCAAAAGAGATTATCACACTTCTTACTTGGGTATATTATATACCAGCTGCTTCACAAACTCGGCAACCAAAGACCAAAATCCATAAACAAAGAGATTTCATCAGATAATCTAGATTTAACTGGGTTTTGGGAGAACTCCCAGGTAGCTGAAACATTAAAAGCCAAATTATTATCCTATTTTGTTTTAAAACAAGAACAGAACTGGCCTCTAAGACTTTATTTTCAGTTTAAGAATGAGCTGTTCTTTGGTCATGAAGTGTTTTTACTGATTTCTCCAGGGTTACCCTGCAAAAGGGGAAGGCTTTTCATGCTAAACGACAAGAGATTCTAGTTTTCTCCTCCATTTACATTATAAATGTTGCATATGAGGATAAAAATTATAGGCCTGATATATAAAAGTGGCTGCCAGTCACATCAGTGTTTTTGTTTAAATTTTGGTCGGTAGGGGACACGTCAATTCTGGTTATTCAAGTTGCTATACAGTCAGAATGCTTGGCAGCTTAGGGGAATTCCAGGGATAGAATTTAAATTTATACATTATATAAAGTGGTGAAATTCAGCCGCTTACCATACAACTTATGCATTTAAGAAGCAGCAGCCAAAAGCAGCTACAGTATATTTTTATGTTATTATTACAAAATTATATTTGTATATTCAGCAGTGTCTCTTGTATGTTTGCCATCATTAAACATATATATAAGGTTCCAGATGTCCCCAGCTTTCGGGAATTCTCCTCAATTTTAGAGCTGTGTCCCTGACTACCACCTATTTGGCAGCCTCCCTGACACCAGCAATGGGGTCAAAAAGAAATTTTATTTTTAATTTAGTGATTTAAAATGTTAGTTTTCAGAATTTACATCCATTATCTTTATATTTTGCACAATACAGGGAGAATGCATCACTGTTTCTATTCCTCTGCTGATTTGTCTTCCTGGAAGTGATAGTGTTGCTGTCATGGGATTGCTGGGGGAGCGCAGAGTAATGACTCCTCTTCCCTCCTCCATGCCTTATCGATCAAATATGAAATTAAGGCATCCCTTCTTCCCTCCCTCTCCACCTCCCACCCCCACTTAGGGTAAGTGTCCCAGATTTGCCTGCCAAAAATCTGATATCCCTGCACAGTAACATAGTATATGACGGCAGATAAAGACCAGCATGGTTCATCCAGTCTGCCCAGTAAGGCGGCAAGAGTAGGTGCACCCGCCGCTCCGTGCAGGTCACCCCTTTCCATGCCTTTGTTTAGGAGTGTACCCACCACTCCGTGCAAGGCACCCCTATTTGTTGAGATATAAGAAATAGTTAAGTTTACACAAATACATTCCATATAAAGGTATACAGCTGCTATTCCCAGAGAAAGTTTACCTCAGTGTTTCATGAACTATATCAAGCTTCAAGTATTCTCAGTTTTGACAATAGACAGAAGTAACAGTGGGATCAATGTACTAACTCCAAATTTGTTGTGGGTTAGTGGTCATTTTTTACACTATTTAGCTACAGATGCAGTTGAACTCCTGACTTATCTGCATCCATAGCTAAATATTACAAATTTAACACACTTTCCCAAAAGCAGGAACTTTGTGCATTCCCAGCTGTGACAATGCACATTATATATTTTAAAATGTCCCATTTTCATATGGTAACTGCATTTATTTAAAAGGGCCATACTTCTCCTGTCAAAACCCCCTCCCTAGAAGGGGGCATAAGTCCCTGGCAAGCCAGTAGGCCTCCAAAGTCACCTCCAAACTCATGGCAGGCTAAAATATGAAAAAAAGAGGCCCCATCTCCTTTTAAATAAAACGTCATGCCCACCCACTCGCCCCCTTCTCCTCTTCTCTCCTCCCTATGTATTTATTTAACATTTATTTTATACCACTTTTCAGGCTATCAAGGCTGTTTACACTGAACACAACTTGAACGTCTACATTGAACAAGAGCTTGGTGGTTACATAGAACGATGGGATAAAGAAGCATGGGGATACTACTTATTTACAAGAAGCATTAACAGTTTAGGTGGAGTTATGGATAGATTGCTGTGGGGTAATCGATTGCAGTTGTAAATTTAGTTAAGGTGGTTCAGGCAGAAGTGCAGGGATTATGTATCTGATCCAAAGAATTCTTGGAAAATATGGATTTTTAGTTTTTTCCGGAAGTCATTAGTTCATGCAATATTTTATGTTTTGTTTATTAAGGCGCAAGCCTTTTGTACATAGTTCACCGATGTTAGCTTATGTTTCATGTAAAAAGAACTGTAATTATATCGCTCTGTTCTTTATCGTTGTTTTTTGTAAACCGCACCTGATCCTTGGGAAAGTGCGGTATATAAGTGATTATTAAATAAATAAAATAAATAAATAAAGTCAGTTATGTCTTCGGTGGTTCTTAGGGTACTTGGGAGAGAGTTCCATAATGTTGGTCTGTAGATGGAGAATGTTTGTTGACCTGTTGCCTAGCTACTGTTTGCTTTATGTACTGGAATGTTGAGGAGGCTTTGATTTTGTTGTCTTCTTAATCTATTGTTTGGTGTCTTCTGTATAAGCGTGTTTAGGTAGGTTGCCTCTAGATTATGTATGGTCTAGCGACAACCTGCCTAAATAACCTAGTACAGAAGATACCCTATGGTTGCCAACTGGCTCCAGATGTGCCCAACAAGCTTGATCCAGTCCTGGGTTGACCCCACTGCATGCAAGGATATGTAGTTCTGATTTCTCTATTGCACTCCATAAGAAAAGCAAGATTACAAGTCCCCGCATGCAATGGAATCAATCCAGGACTGGATCAAGCCTGTCGAGTGAATCGAGAACCAGTTGGCAACACTACTCTCCCCCTGTCCTCAAGCTTAGCTAATGTTCAGGTCTGATAGGGGAAAGAATAATCCGCATTTCTCCTTCCCTGGCTGTGCCATCTTGCAAAATGGCACTGCCTGACCCCTAATGTTATTTTTGGGTGCTTTGCGGTGTTTTTGCCCTGTTTAAAATGCAAATCCCTTTTGTAAAAATCTTTACATCTTAGTACATCAGCCTCAGAGAGAGGTAAATTTAATGTACTTCTATTTTGATATATGTCTTCATTTTATTTTATTTCCCTTTTGAAGTAAAAGAATGAATAAAATCTGTGTATTCCTTAATTTTCTTGGTTTCTCCTCTTAAATTGTGATCTGAGTGCATGCTATGATCATTTTTTTTAATTTACTTGTATGACTTGTTATGAAAAGAGAATTAAAAAACTAGCTTGTGCCTTATTTAATTTTCAAGGATTGTCAATGTAAAATGTTAAATCTCAATAAATATTAAAAACAGGGCAAAATTCTTGTTAGTTATGTATTAATACTTGCAATACCACAACCTCAATGTCTCCTGTCATTAATAACAGTAAGCAAGGTTCCAGCATGTTCTGAATGGGCTCTAGGTTTAAGAGGAAGTCTGCTTGGAAAATTCACTCAAACTATAAATACCTTATTTTTTAATGAAACTGAGTGGATATGAAAATCTGTAACTTCAAACTCCACCAATCTTGTACTTCCAATTTCTCACTAATGCCAAAAACCACAATGTCTGTCTGCTACAGTTCACTTTCTCAAAGAATTGCTAGTTCACATTCCAATCTATGCCAATGCTCATAGACTTGCAAGACTAGCATATTTTCTGTAAAGAACAATAGAAACCAAAGAACTGTTTCATCTGTTATACTGATATTTTCCTGCTCTATTCTCAGAATTAAAATAATGTGCTTATACTCTTTCAAAGCTAAACTAATGGGAGTTTTGACTATTCATTGACCCAGCACCAGGCTTTTCTTCTCTGTCTAATGTTCTCCTTTTTATCTCTGCAATATCCCAGCAGCAACACCCCAGGCTCAGAGAGGGAGGCTCAGAGCTAGGAGGACTTCTGTAATACACATGAAGAACCCTCACTACTGCCTCCAAGCACAGCACAGTACAGTGACAGGAAGAAACAGAGACCCACTGAGAAGAGGCACGGAGCCAGAGCTTCAGTGATACTCTGTCAAAGCTTTCTGTTTTGCTGTCTCCCATGCTTTTACTTTCCAAATAAGATCTATATCACGGTCTCCAAAGAACTTGAAGATTTAGCATCAGTGTTCAACTAGAAGTATCACTGACAGATTAAAAAATGTTTAACCTGCTCCCGCTCAATTCTATTTTATCCACAGCTCTTGCTGTTTTTACTTTTTTAAAGGCCACTTGTCCTGACTGATGCAAATCCATGCCCTTGCAGGGCTACTGGTATGATCCAGGGCATCTCTCTGGTTTTATGATGTGTTCTATGACAATAGGGGGTGCACTAGTATCATTGAAAGTGAGGCAGCCATGAGGTATAGCTGTAGGTAGCCCTTCCCCCAAGCCATGCGGCAAGCCATGAGGCTCTGATCAGCCTGACCCTTCCCCCGCAAGCCATGAGGTAATCAGCCTGCTAAGAGAAAGGCATTGAGATTTCAGTAGGCACCCTTCCCCCCACTCCAGGTCTGAGCACAGTATCCCCTAGCCCAGAAACCAACAGACCAGAGCATACCGGTTTGGACAGGTCACCCAGGTACCTCCCCAGGGGCTGCTGATTGGTGGGCAGGAAATACCTGTGGCAAATGGGATTGTAGAATGAGTTTAAAACTGTACTGTATATAAGGCATTGAAGGACGTCCCTCGGGGTTCAGACCTTTTTGTTGGAGGGTACCGGCTCTCTGTCTGATCCTGTGTGCACATTAAAGATCCTGTTTGCATTCCAGCCTGTCTGAGAGTTTTCCTTCTGTGGGTGAGTGATTGAATAAGAGCTTTTCACAGCGTTTGCTATAACATTTTGGTGCATTGGCCAGGAAATTGAAAGAAAGGCCTCTCTCATCACACCCACAGTGGGAAGACTACTGCTTTTTGCAGGATCAGGGCCTCCACCGGTCAGGGACCGACCCCTCCAGGTGATTAACGGTCCTTGGCGCCCCGGGCCACCTTGTGCTCGGAAGGATACCTTGATTTGTCTGGGCGGTTGGTCCCTGCGGCTGAATCCCCGATTGAAAACCGGCTGGTTAGACTGGCATCCAAACTACCTGTCTGATCAGAGCTCTGGTGAGTACTGCTACTTTCTGTACTCCGTCTGTAATTCCTAGTAAATTCTAGGAACCTGTAGCGGCCCGATCACCCGCACGAACGGTCCTAGTAGGGACCCCGGGGGGGGGTTTCTGAAGCCATCGTTCGTCCAGTAAATAAGAGTCCTTTTGTGGACCAGTAAGATAAAATCAGAGTCCTTTTTGTGGACCAGTAAGATAATTAACTGTAGTATGAATTAATTCTGCTACCTTGGGCCCCTTTGAAAGGTATTTAAAGTGCAGCGCTGCCAAAGATATTGAAGAAAAATTGCCTAGGATATTAGTATTACCACTCTTAAGAATCTTTTAAAAGCGCTGCCAAAAACTTCTAAAAGTAACCAAAATGTAGCACTTGATAAGTTAAACATACCTGAGATAAAGAATAGATCGCTGCTTCTCTTCTTTCCTTTCTGCTTGTGGGCTCCCATGCTCTCCTTGTGCCCCGATGTTGATTTGTGCTGTTTCCATGCTCTCCTTGTGCCCCGATATTAATTTGTGCTGTCTCCATGCTCTCCTTGTGCCCCGATATTAATTTGTGCTGTCTCCATGCTCTCCTTGTGCCCCGATATTAATTTGTGCTGTCTCCATGCTCTCCTTGTGCCCCGATGTTGATTTGTGCTGTTTCCATGCTCTCCTTGTGCCCCGATATTAATTTGTGCTGTCTCCATGCTCTCCTTGTGCTCCGATATTAATTTGTGCTGTCTCCATGCTCTCCTTGTGCTCCGATATTAATTTGTGCTGTCTCCATGCTCTCCTTGTGCCCCGATGTTGATTTGTGCTGTCTCCATGCTCTCCTTGTGCCCCGATATTAATTTGTGCTGTCTCCATGCTCTCCTTGTGCCCCGATGTTGATTTGTGCTGTCTCCATGCTCTCCTTGTGCCCCGATATTAATTTGTGCTGTCTCCATGCTCTCCTTGTGCCCCGATATTAATTTGTGCTGTCTCCATGCTCTCCTTGTGCCCCGATGTTAATTTGTGCTGTCTCCATGCTCTCCTTGTGCCCCGATGTTGATTTGTGCTGTTTCCATGCTCTCCTTGTGCCCCGATATTAATTTGTGCTGTCTCCATGCTCTCCTTGTGCCCCGATGTTGATTTGTGCTGTTTCCATGCTCTCCTTGTGCCCCGATATTAATTTGTGCTGTCTCCATGCTCTCCTTGTGCTCCGATATTAATTTGTGCTGTCTCCATGCTCTCCTTGTGCTCCGATATTAATTTGTGCTGTCTCCATGCTCTCCTTGTGCCCCGATGTTGATTTGTGCTGTCTCCATGCTCTCCTTGTGCCCCGATATTAATTTGTGCTGTCTCCATGCTCTCCTTGTGCCCCGATGTTGATTTGTGCTGTCTCCATGCTCTCCTTGTGCCCCGATATTAATTTGTGCTGTCTCCATGCTCTCCTTGTGCCCCAATATTAATTTGTGCTGTCTCCATGCTCTCCTTGTGCCCCGATGTTGATTTGTGCTGTATCCATGCTCTCCTTGTGCCCCGATATTAATTTGTGCTGTCTCCATGCTCTCCTTGTGCCCCGATATTAATTTGTGCTGTCTCCATGCTCCCCTTGTGCCCCGATATTAATTTGTGCTGTCTCCATGCTCTCCTTGTGCCCCGATATTAATTTGTGCTGTCTCCATGCTCTCCTTGTGCCCCGATGTTGATTTGTGCTGTTTCCATGCTCTCCTTGTGCCCCGATATTAATTTGTGCTGTCTCCATGCTCTCCTTGTGCCCCGATATTAATTTGTGCTGTCTCCATGCTCTCCTTGTGCCCCGATATTAATCTGGTGTGACCCCATGCTCCCCTTGTGCCCCGATGTTGATTTGTGCTGCCCCGATGCCTATCCCTGTTTTTCCCTTTAAGCCCAGAATCAGCAAAAACAGAATCATTAAAGGAGAAACCTAGATGTCCATCACTTTCCTTCTTTCCTCATCTGTGAGTGGAGAGTGAGCCGGTGTGGAACGCACGAGGAGGCCGCCATCTTGCAAGGACCACATTTCAGGAACTGCTGAGTCGTGTCCGGAGGTGTGCAGAGATGAAATCCGGTGTGGAACGCACGTGGAGGCGGCCATCTTGAAAAGACCACGTGTAAGCTACACTGCAATATACTTAAAGCGATTCTGGAGCTCCATCTAGTGGACATTAGCTGTATTTACTACTATTCCTCATGGTTAGTGATTCTGGAGCTCCATCTGTTGGACATTTTAAGAATAGCTAGCTTATATTTTTAACTCTTATCTAAATCAAATCTGAGTGTATATATTATTGTAAATTGCCAGGACCTATATTGTAAAAAATTTTGTGTTTGAATTAAGACTAGATAGGGTCCGTATTGTAAATTGTATTATTTTTCCTGAATTAGGACTAGATAGGGTCTGTATTGTAAATTGTATTATTTTTCCTGGATTAAGTCTAGATAGGATCTGTATTGTAAATTGCATTTTTTCCTTTTTCTCTTACTGTAAATTGCATTTTTCCCCGAATTGAGATTAGGTTAGAAGATCTGATCCACATTGTATACTGTACTTAGTTATTGAACTAGAATTAGAACATGGGGTTAGGAAAGTCAAAAGAAAAAATGCCCCTACAGTGCATGCTTCACAATTTTAAATCTGGGTTTAGAGAGGATTATGGGGTACCTCTCTCCGCCTCCAGATTATCCTTTTTGTGTGAGAGGGAATGGCCAGCCTTAGTTAAGTTATGGCCTCCCCAGGGGTCCACTGACCTGTCCACTGTGTCTTTGCTCCATCAAATTGTTGAAAAAGAGCGCCCTGACCAGTTCCCCTATATTGATTCATGGTTGGCCATATGCCAGCTCAGACCAAGATGGTTCCAGCGCTGTCACGAGGATCAGTGTAGAATAATGGTGGCGGCCAGTGGTCGCCAAAAGGGATGGACACCCGCCTCTATCTACCAGGGGCGGGACCCTCCAGACATTCCTCCACGCCCTCTCCCTCTGCTTCAAACTCATGTCCCATCTGCACCACTGCAGGGTCCGCCCCTAGCTGAAGAGTCAGGAAGACCTCCTCTTGGGGTGGGTGGGGCCAGATTTAGGGAATATTCTGTGGATTCCAGCCCATCGTCTTCAGATTCCCCTCCCACATCCTCCACCCCTCACACTCCTGGTACCACCTCCAGTTCCACCATTTCCTCCCCTGAGAGCACACAGGCTGAGCTTGAATCGTCCACCCCGAGGGCCTACTACCTGCAGTCGCATGATCTCCAAATGCCATTACAACAAGTACAGGGGCTCCTGTACCTTGATGCTGCTGGGCGTGTGACACTGGGACCATCCAGCCTGATTTATGTCCCTATCTCCAATACGGACCTGTTGAACTGGAAAACCCATTATGCTTCCTATACTGAAAAGCCCCAAGAACTGACAGACCCTATGACCAGTAGTATACAAACACACCAGCCTGCCTGGTCGGACACTAGACAACTGCTTCCTACTTTGTTCAGCACGGAAGAACGAGGGCGAGGCCGCGGATACGGGGGGCCGAGGTTTCCCCTAGCCCCCAATCAATGTGCCTACTGCAAAGAGGAGGGACATTGGAAGAATGAATGTCCAACAGACCATCCCGAGAACTCAGAGCTGCCCACCGCTGAGATATGTGAAGGAGTCCCTATCTGGACCAGTGTGACACATTGGAGACAGGCCAGGGTGTCTGCCTATGAAAATGGAAGGTTTAAATTTTGAAAGACAGAACTTGAACTTCAGAGAAAGGTGAAGCACACTGCGAGGTCCTGGGAACTGCTGAGAGGCAGGAAAAAGAACTGTTGGACTGACTGGGGGGTTTTGGGGGCTTCTGTGAACGATTGTATTGTTATCCTTTTAATATTGTTTTCTTAGAAAGTAACTGAAATCTACAAGCCATTTTGGCTTCAACAACTGCAATACCCACACCAGCTCAAGATTTTGCTGTACTATTCTCAGAGCTTTCTTTATCACATTATTAAGCACTGCTGCTTTTGACATACTTTCATGTTATGTGTTTTCAATATTATTGACCAGCTGCAAGAAAATGATATTACAATGTATGTTGTCTCTAGGGAACAGTACCAGAAGCTGTTTTTCTGATGACCCCTATCTGTCTCAATATCTGTCTCAAATGGTTGCTTGTCCATTGCCTTTAGTGGGATTACCTTTGCCCCCATAAACAAGAAAAGAAAAAGAAAAATTGGGACTGAAGAGAAATTGGCTGATAGGTATGTCTAGTATGGCTGCATCCTTGCCTGAGGCTGTAATACATTATGATGGCACGGGAAAAAAGCATGTGGGCTAAGAAAATGAGTACCCAGAGCCCAGCACAACAAGAGTAAAGCCAGGGGGAACCATACTCTGAACAGAAGTGCACAGAGAATGGACCTAGCTAAGAAACAGGTCAGGCCTGAAAGCGCACAGAAAATGGACCCAGCACAAGAAAAGACATGCCAGGCCTGAACAGGTTAAACAGGCCAAACAAAGCTGGTGATACAAAGTACTCATATGCCCTGAAGATTACAGTGCCAGTGATTAATGAAGCAAAGGGAATGGCAGGGTGCAGCCAGAATGACTCAACACTAGCAAGAATAAAAGCCATTAATATGCTGATAAGGGTGGATTCCAGGGAAAGAACCTTTGCCCCAAAGGAAAGAAGCCTCTGCAGACTTTTTGCACACGGCCCTCCTTTGTCCCAAAGGAAAAGAGGCCTCTGCAGGCCCTGCAACCTTTTACAGTCAGAACAGCAACTTTTGCACACGGAACAAAAACATTTGTGCAGGAGTTGCTACAGAGGGTATAGGGTATGTGTTGTTTTAAACTCACTAATGCAAGTGTCTCTATTGAACACTCTATCCAAGACCTAAGTGATCTAGTTATCTGCCCATGGGTCCTGGGTGGTTTGTGAATTGGTTCACTTGGCTAGGGGGACTAAAAAAATCCCAGTGGTAGGGGTTCCTTTTATTTACTGCTATGTGCCATTCTGCCATGTTTTATCCCCATTCTTTACCGCTTCATGACCACCACCCTTGATACCCTGGTAGAACGCAAGGTGGTTACCATTGTCATGGCTCTGTCCCAAATACACCCCTCTGCGGCTTGCCTCTAGTAATACAGCCCTCAACCGCCTCTAGCGGTTGAGGTCTCACTTAAAAAGGGGGGAATGAGGCAGCCATGAGGTATAGCTGTAGGTAGCCCTTCCCCCAAGCCATGCGGCAAGCCATGAGGCTCTGATCAGCCTGACCCTTCCCCCGCAAGCCATGAGGTAATCAGCCTGCTAAGAGAAAGGCATTGAGATTTCAGTAGGCACCCTTCCCCCCACTCCAGGTCTGAGCACAGTATCCCCTAGCCCAGAAACCAACAGACCAGAGCATACCGGTTTGGACAGGTCACCCAGGTACCTCCCCAGGGGCTGCTGATTGGTGGGCAGGAAATACCTGTGGCAAATGGGATTGTAGAATGAGTTTAAAACTGTACTGTATATAAGGCATTGAAGGACGTCCCTCGGGGTTCAGACCTTTTTGTTGGAGGGTACCGGCTCTCTGTCTGATCCTGTGTGCACATTAAAGATCCTGTTTGCATTCCAGCCTGTCTGAGAGTTTTCCTTCTGTGGGTGAGTGATTGAATAAGAGCTTTTCACAGCGTTTGCTATAACAAAAGAAGCTTAGGGACTTCTCCAGGACAATGGGCATTTTCAAATCACTGCTAATGGCTCTGAAGAGAGTCAGAGTGCCAGAAAAATCTGGAAGCACTGTAGGGGATTCAGTATGACTTCAAAACCCATTCTACTGGGCAGGGCCCCTCTCACCAGAGCATGAAGCTACAGGGTAACCTATTTAAGACTAATAAGAGAAAATAGTTTTTCACTCAACCTGTAATCAAACTCTGGAATTTGTTACCAGAGGATGTAGTAAAAGTTGTTAGTGTAACTAGGTTTAAAAAGGGTTTGGATAAGTTCCTGGAGGAAAGGTCCGTAAGCCATTATTAAAAGGGACCTGGGATATTACTGATTGACCCAATACAAGCTTTGTGGAACCTGTGTCTTTTGGGGAAACTGCTAGGTACTTGTGACCTAGATTGACCACTGTTGGAAACAGGATACTGGGCTTGATGGGCCTTGGTCTGACCCAGTATGGCATATCTTATGTTCTTATGTTCATGAGGGCATGCACTAGGAGAAACTGCCTGTAGTACAACAATAAAAAGTGTAGGTAAGATTGGTGCGCATTTCCATGGAATAACATCTCTGGTGAGCCTTTAAGCATGATGCATTAGGAAGCGAGGGACAAAGCGATTGCCACCAGACAGTAACGCACTGCTGATGCTAACCACTGGGGCTGAATATTATTAGAATCTAGGATCCCATTTCCAGTGTTACAGCAGGAAGAGACGAAAGTAGCTGTTCAGCACAGACAGGCAACACTAACTGTAAATTCTCTGTATTTTCTAAATCTATAGTCTTCTGCAATACTGCTGCCTCAAAGCCTGAAGTTCAAGTTCTTTTAGCACACCAAATATCTATGTGCAATAATATTTGTGACAATGGTAAAGAAATAAGTGTGTCACTCTCATGATGTTAAGAAAATAAAAAACATGTGCCTGTGCAAAATGGCAAAAACCAAGCAACAGATATGCTTTATGTAATTCTGTTTTCCTCTCTGCCCCATCACTTATGCTAATTATAGACAGGACTAACATATAACACTGGTCAACATTGAAATCGTTACTGACTTTAAAAGGCCCTAATCTGTAGTATCTTGGTGAGCTGAACACGAATATAACATTAAAAAAAATTTATTGGCTCTCGTTTTGAAGATATTGCATGTAGTTCATTTTTGACGCTTCACCGTGTAAATTTATCCAGTAGGACATCAACAACATCCCAAATAAGCCTTGAATGATGCAATATTGCATCACATTGCATAATACCAGCATGCACACATTATCCAGAGTTGATTGCATCATTTTCTGATGCAATGCAATACTACTGCCAGACAGCTGCTGAAGCCATCTGACGTCAGCAGTGTACTAAACACAGTCGGAAAGGAAAGTAATCTGGTATTCTGTTCTGATATTGAAAGCCTCATGAATGCCTTAAAAATAATTCATGACACACAAGACTGGAAACTATTTATAGACTCTTCGAAACTGAGTCTGAAGGCTGTGCTTTTGAACAATGGAAACCGTCTTCCATCTATTCCAGTAGCGCATGCCGTCCACATAAAAGAGACATACGATAACTTAAAGCATCGACTGACTTCCATTAACTATAACAAGTACAGCTGGCACCTCTGTGTTGACTTGAAGGTAGTTGCCCTTTTAATGGGACTGCAGCAGGGATATATAAAATACATGTGTTTCTTATGTGAGTGGGATAGCCGAGCAAGGGATTGGCACTATTTGTGGAAGGAATGGAATCGCAGACAAAATGTAACAGTTGGAGAGAAGAATATCCAGCACCCAGCTCTGGTTGAGGCTCACAAAATCCTGCTACCACCCCTTCACATCAAACTAGGTTTGATGAAAAACTTTGTGAAAGCCATGGACTGCACTTCGCCAGCTTTCCGATACCTGCATGAAAAATTCCCTCGAGTCAGTGAAGCAAAGATTAAAGAGGGAGTTTTTTGTGGGTCCTCAGATTCGAGAGCTCTTCAAAGATGACAGTTCAACAGCTTGCTGCAGGGTGATGCGAAACAAGCATGGAATGCTTTTCACGTAGTGTCAACAAACTTTCTCGGGAATGTTAGGGCAGAAAACTATAAGGAACTAGTAGAAGAAATGCTGATGCAGTATCAGAAAATTGGTTGCAATATGTCTCTAAAGATCCATTTCCTTGATTCCCATCTCGATTTCTTTCCTGACAACTGTGGTATGGTTAGTGATGAACAGGGCGAATGTTTTCACCAGGATATCGCAACGATGGAGCAAAGATACCAGGGAAAATGGTCCACTTCAATGCTGGCTGACTACTGCTGGACACTCCCCAGAGAAGTTCCCGAACAGCTGTACAAGAGACAGGCGAAAAAATCTAAGAAGTAGTCTATGACTTGGTTTTTTACAGGTATTAACCAAAGGCCTATTATATTTACTATTGACATGCATTTCGTAATGTAAACATTAATTCTTGTAGATTACAAAAAAACTAGAGCCAACTTTGCAATTTCACTGTCATATTTGTGTTCAGCATATAAAAATTGATAAGAAATGACTATTTTTATTTCAGTAACATGACTTTTGTAAAACTTTGTTGACCAGTGAATCTAGCCACAGTTGGTGGAATACTTTTATCCATCCTTACACCATCTGTCTAGAATAACCTTTCAGCTTCCTTTGGCTCTACTGACTCACTTGTTCTTCAGATTGCATCTTAAAACTTGCCTTCTCTCACATACCTGTGGTGCTTAACTGCATAGGACCCAGTTTTTCAAGACGACTGAGGCTGCTAAACTTAACACAAATTACCCTTGCCTGGACACAGTGAAGGAGTTCATTCAATATTGGGATATCAAAGTAACCACTTTACCAACAAAACTGATACTTTTACTTACAGTAGCGCCATCCTAACTCTTCCCTACCAATGACAGGAAACAGTAAGGATCCCTTTTACTGAACACTGTCAGACGGCTGCCTGGGTGAGAATCTTCACAGTCCTGGCAAGTGCATATATCTATATGATTTGCAAGGGATTGTGGGCAATGCAATTCATTCACACCAGACACAGCTGCTCACAATAATTAGTTGTGCTTTTGGGTAAAGCCAATAAGATATTTATTTATGGGGTTATTTCTCCCAACACAGATATGCTTGGTAGCACATAAATCAGGTTACTTGCTTTCAGTGTTAAACTTGAAAAAACAAAACCAGGAAAACAACATTTGAACTTGTCAGGTAATCAAAGCAAAAGAAATAAGACCTGGTTGATAACAAACTGGTCTTTTCTGTAGGCTTAGCTAATATTTTCTTAGCATGTATCAAACAACAAACCAAAAGCTACAAAGAAAGAAAAAACTGTTCTTTTCAGGTTAACTTCTTATATCTTCCCACATAGATTCAGAAGTGATTCTCTCCTAGCTCACAAGCAATTAGGTAAGGCTCAATTGCTAGCAGTTATCCAGCTGGAACCCCTTAGCTGGCTTGCTTTCTACTGCGTGGCTAAAAATCCTACCCAGGAGCTTTTCTGAGTAGATTAAAGAACAAGTTTGTATTTCTTTGTGATGGTTGCTGTACTTTATAACAGAAAATCACCAAAGGAGTTTAGACAGAGAGCAGTCCATGTAAACAGATTCTTCATCTGCTATCACCCCCTCTTCTTCAACAAGCATGGGTTCAATATCATGGATTGGCACAGATGAATCTTCCAATGGAGCACTTTCAGGAGAATACTTGTTTCCCTGCTGTCTTTCAAGGTTATAGCTAGGGCATAGATCAGTGTTCATACCTGAGCTTCCATTGCTGTTAGAGTTCCTCTCTATATAGCCTGGCCAGTATGTAGTCCAGTTCTTATGTCCAGCCTTCCAATCCAGATCCCTGGACACTGGATCTCTCTTCACATACCTTCTGGCATGGGTCTTAGGGTCCCTTCCACGTGCAGCCGTCTCCCTCACAGGTATTGTCTGGAGATTCCTAGCTCTGCAGCACCATTCCTCTGGCTTTCCCCAGTCCAATGCTGGCCCTTGGAATGCCTCCCAGTATACGTACTGCTCTGGACTCTTCTAGACCTCTCAAAGGCTTTTCTCCTCTTTCTTCCAAAGGGTTTCTTTCCCTCTCTGTCCGTCCGGTTTGGCTTCTGCTTCTGATGATCCTCCTGATGATGAAGATGATCAAGCTCAAGCTGCTTCTCTGTAGAATAAACTCTACCTTTATTCTGCTTAGATAAGTGCTCCTCCCTAACACAGCGCAGCTGTTCTGGATCAGGCCCTGCCCTTTGAGATGAGTGCTTAGGGATTACCTCATAGCCCTCCTGATTGAACACACGTTTCCCCACTTCAGCTCCTCTAATGGCTGTTGGAAACCTGGTGCATTCTGGGACTGATAGTCTTTTATGGGAAAATTCTGTTTTCTTATTTCTACCAGAACTGACAGGTTGCTTGTTCAGAGTCACTTCACCTTTTCTATAGCTCCTTCCTGAGCTATGATAAGCTTCCTTATCACAACACTTAGCATGTACAATCTGCTGCATGACCCATTTTATTCCTATGGGCTCTGGGGAAGATAGAGCCCTTTTTACTAACACTTAGAACATGCTGTCAGTAGTTTCAGACTATTAGTTGGAACCCCAAATAGAATCACATAATAGAAACAGGGCTGCTCTCCACCCTTTGGATCTCCACTGTGCCCTATGCTCATTAGTGGCAGCCAGCATAAGGGGCCTGTGATTCAGTAAATGTTCATAATCTCTGTCCCTTCCTCCTGTGAAGGCTTTAAGGTGGCCAAATGCCTGTTTTTTTAACTTCACAGTGTGGTTTTCATGCTAGATCTATGGTTGCCAACTGACTCCAGATGCGTCTGACAGGCTTGATCCAGTCCTGGGTTTACCCCATTGCATGTAGGGACTTGTAATCTTTTTTTTCTTATGGTGTGCAATGGAGAAATCAGAACTACATGCCCCTGCATGCAATGGGGTAAACCCAAGACTGGATCAAGCCTATCAGGTGCATCTGGAGCCAGTTGGCAACTCTAGCTAGATCTAGAGAGCAGGGAGATATTTTTATAAACATTTTCACCTGAAACACAGTTTTAGGTGAATAGAAGGGCTTTTATAAAATTAGGTCATTCCTAAAAGTAGGTGTGAGAAAAACCAGCATGTACTTATATAGTAGGCATACTCAGGGAATGAGCTTGGCTGGAACATGGGTGTAGTCTCTATTTACTTTATATATGTATGCACATAAAGTATGCATTAACTTTATGCCTGTTCTTGAGCAAGCATAATGGCTGTGCCTTCAATATTGATGCTGTTTTGCAGGATTTGTATTAGTATTTTATGAAGACACCTAAGAACCTAAGCGTCTTTATAAAATTGGTTAAAATAGCTACCTTTTCCATCCCTATAGCACCATGTTAAAAAATAACACTCGGCCTGGCTACAGGGAGTAGCTGGACACCGTAAGCACAGCCCTGAGTTTTCCCCTTATTTTAACTCCCTTCATCTCTCTACAGCTGCTTTCGTTGCTAACGTCACTCCTTTCCTTCTACATATCTTTTTGAATTGCATAGGTCTCTGTAGGTAGCACTGCAGGGTTCAAGAGTTAGTGAACTGCATGAGGGAGGGGGGAGAAGTTGAGCTAGCAGCTAAAGCAGTGGCAGGGAAGTGCATTATCAACTACAGCAGGCATGTCCAACAGGTAGATTGCGAATCAACCTGTAGATCGCGGAGGGGTCAGGAAATATTCAGTTCTTTCCATTCTTTTGTGACAAAGTGTAATCTTCCATTGCATAGACTTCTTTCCATCACTACTAATGGAGCAAGAGCAATGACAGGTGAGGTTAAAGTTTTCATAGCCCACTGTAGACAGCATGACGACTTCCCAGATTTCCTTTCTTACCACTGCATCATTCACCAGCAAGTTTTGGCAAGCAAGAGACTCAATACAAAGACTGTCATGGACATCACTTTCAAAATTGTAAATTCAGTTCGTGGAAGATCACTTCAAAGAGGGTTTTCAATCTTAACTCTTGATGAAGGGGCAGCAGAAATCATTTTGCACACTGATGTAAGGTGGCTAAGTAGGCACAAATTTCTGCAAATATTTTGTGATTTGCTGAATGAAATAGGACGTTTTTTGAAGGAGAGGGGAGATGACCAAGCAGAGTTGGAAGATGAGGAGTGGTTATGTGATCTGGCATTTCTCGCTGACTTTACAGGTGAACTAAGTGATATGAACCTTGAACTACAAGGTAAAAACAAATGCATTGGCGAGATGATCAGTACAGTTTCATCCTACAACACTTTTGATCATTTTCCTAATATTCAGGACCATCTGGGACAATATCCAAATTTTGTTTTTCAGAATGAGAAGTATGTGACAGAAATCTGTTCTGTTATCCAGGAATTCGAAAATAGATTCTGTGACTTCCAAAAAATTGGAACAGTTGTGGAGTACTTGTCATACCCATTCAAAGTAGATGTGGACATTAAAAGATACTGCAGCTGCTATCAGTAAAATTTCCTCATTGAACAAGCCATCTCTTGAAAATGAAATATTAACCCTTAAAAATGACATTTTTCTCAAGACCTGTGCTGAACAAGAATCGTTTTGGATGCTAGTGCCTAGAGACAAATTTCCCAACTTGAGAAGATGCAGTGAAGCTGTACACTCCTGTTTCGGTTCAACTTATTTGTGTGAATCTGCGTTTTCCCATCTGAAAATGACAAAGAGTACACAACATTCCAACATGACAGATGAACATCTCCAGGATTCCCTGGCCCTCACGCAATATTAACCCAACTTCAAAAAGCTGGTGGATGAAATGCAGGCTCAGACATCTCACTAATGAGCAAGAGCGAAATATTAAAGATTGTGCAAGATCAGCCTGGATCAATACTCGACCTAAATTTAACACAAATTACTCAATAAAAGTTAAATAAAGTTATTAAGACAGTTAAAGAAAGTTATTACTCAATAAAACTTTAAGAAAAAATGTACTTTCCATTTCCCCTCACAGTTCTTACTGGATCTTCGTCTCTCTGTTTTGTTTTTGCTTAATTTGCTTAACAGCTGATCACATCCAACTAAATGACAGAAGGTTCATTAAAAATGGGGGGGGGGGGAATCCTCCAACTTTATTGGGTTAAAATTTAATTTGAAACTAATTTGAAACTTAATTTTCATGGTGGTAGATCACCGGCACTTTTGGCCGGAAAAGGTAGATCACAACCTATTCGAAGTTGGACATGCCTGAGCTAGAGCATGGAAGAAGGAGGTGAGGGGTAAAAAGAAGCACAAACTTCATGAGTTGTGGGGAAGCATGGGTTCTCATAGTTTGGAAAGGGGGATGAAGAATAGGGTGTCTGATGGAGATGGGGAAGAAAGAAAAGAGGAATGCTTGATGGCGAAAGCGTGTATAGAGAGGAAAAGGAAGAGGAGGAATGTATGATGGGAAGGTCTGGTAGGAAGGGGAGTCCAGATGAAAAGAAGGATGGGTGATGAAGGAAGAAGAAATTGTGTGAGGGGGTAACTCATAGGCAGAAATGGGAAGAGAAGGAGTCCCAATGGAAGAGATAGGAGAAAGCGCGTACCTGGGGGATAGAGGAGAAAAAGAAGAGTGTCTGATGGGAAGGAGGTGAAGAGGAAGTACCTGATGGAGGAGGAAGGAGATAGTAGGGACATCTTTTGGGGAATGGCCCATGATGATGAAAGAAAGTGGAAAATATGTGCCTGATGGGGAAGGGAGGGAGGAAAAGTGTTTGAGGGAAAAGTAGCCAATCAGGATCTTAGGGTTGGGGAGAGCCATAGAGGGAGAAGGGAAAAGGCACTAAAGAAAAACATTAGGGATTACACAAAAAATGTTTTTCCCGTGCTGTTTAAAACATATTTTCTGCAAAATTTTCATGTACTGAAGTCTAACATTTTTTTTGTACTGTGTGTGTATGTGTGTGTGTGGGGGGGGGGGGGGGTTGGAAGTGGGAGTGTGGGGAGTTGTCTTGTGAGACATGTACAGGAAATATGGGTCCCAGAAGTATTATTTGAAATTTAATTTAATTTAATTTAATCAATGGGCAGTGGAATAGTATGGACCATGGGTCCATGGCCCCACAAATATTTTGCCCAACACAGTGTCAACAATTAGAGAGCTTGGGGCGGGGCCATAGATTGGCTTGTTTGGCCTCTCCAAAGTAAAAGGTATTCTGCTGTTACTGATTTAGTCCAGCATTTATATTCTGCTTAATGATAAAGCTCAAGACAGATTCCAAACATCATTAACAACAGCATTAAAAACATAAAGCCCACAATAATATCTCCACAAACCCCCCACCTATCCACTGTCCCAAACACATCAAAAAATAAACTCATATATATTGTTAAGAAGCTTAGTAAATAACCAAGTTTTCAACCTTTTACAAAAACAAAGGTTATAACCCTCACTATGAATATTCAAAGGCAAGCTATTTCAGTAGCTTGGTCCAATATGCCACACATTTAATCCAGCATGATACAGACATTATACTACAATGTGATCTCACGGAAAAATTACAAGGGCAAAAAAAAAAGTATTCGCAAATTTGTAGAAGAAAATATTGAAAAAATGTTTTTGTGAATTTAAGAAACTTTAAACATATTGTAGGAGTTTTATATGGTCATTAGTTGAGATTTTGTATATAAAATAGCGATATATATATAGTTGACTTAATCATTAGGCTGATTAAGAAGTCACCCTACATTGCTGAGTTTTTCCTGCTCATTCATTAATGGGAAGTTTTGACTGTCTGTCATTTCTGTAAAATGTGCATTTCTGCTATCTTTGTATTTTGTACAGTACAGGAGGAAATGCTTATCTGTTTTTTTTCTCCCATATTCCACTGCATGCAGAGTCAGACTTCTTGAGGTTTCTAGTTCAGATTTTGTGTTCATGTTTCTATTTCTAGTTTGTGATCACTTACTCAGTATTTGGTGAAGATGAGTCTGTGATTTGCATGTATGACTGAGGTCAGATATTCTGTGCATGGATTTGTAGCTGGATTTGTAATTTCTGTGCATGGATTTGTAGCTGTATGCAGTGGCGCATCAGTGGCGGGGCAGAAGGTGCAGCCTAACCCCATGCTGGCCAGGAGAAGGGTGCACCCCCACCAGGCTCATGGAAGCAGCACAGCAAACTTACGTTTGCCAGGAATCGCGAGACACCACAAGGCACCTCCGAAAAGTCAGCTTAAACATAGGTTTGCTACCCTGCCTCAGTGGGCCAAGTGGCCAGGGGTGCATTGTGGCGCACCACGTGAAGGGGGCCCTGCCCTGGGTGCAGAAGGGGTTGGGAACACCACTGGCTGTATGACTTATTCGGTTTTCAATCTGGACCTCCCAATAGAAGGTACCTCTGTGCTCTAGGGCAGCTTAGAATATTCCAATCCAACTACATGTGTTGCCTTTTGCCTGGACAGGAGAGGAGAGGCCAGAGCAGGCACACCAACAGCCTGCAGGTGTTTACTCCTGTGACTCAGGACTTAGCTGTTGGCAAAGGAAAGGTGATAGAAGAGATGAAGATTGTAAAGAGGTGAATGCTTGGGCAGTACAAAGAGGAGTTAGGAGCTACATTAGGTGAAGTAGACAGTCGCCTAGAGCACCAGCCCTTCAGAGGCGTCCATTGCTGCCACTGTCGCTCCTCTCTGGAATCGAAAGCTACAGCAATGGCTTAAAATACAAATACAAACTTCTCCTTCTGACCTATAAATGTTTTCATTCTACTGCTCCTCACTATCTTTCCTCTCTCCTCTCTCCCTGCACTCCTCCTCATGAACTCCACTCTTCCACTGCTCTGCTTCTCTCTCCTCCCTACGCTCCTCCTCGTGAACTCCGCTCTTCCTCTGCCTTGCTTCTCTCTCCTCCCTACGCTCCCCCTCGTGAACAGCGCTCTTCCTCTGCCCTGCTTCTCTCTCCTCCCTACGCTCCTCCTCGTGAACTGCACTCTTTCTCTGCCCTGCTTCTCTCTCCTCCCTACGCTCCCCCTCGTGAACAGCGCTCTTCCTCTGCCCTGCTTCTCTCTCCTCCCTACACTCCTCCTCATGAACTCCGCTCTTCCTCAGCCCTGCTTCTCTCTCCTCCCTACGCTCCCCCTCGTGAACAGCACTCTTCCTCTGCCCTGCTTCTCTCTCGTCCCTACGCTCCTCCTCGTGAACTCCACTCTTCCACTGCCCTGCTTCTCTCTCCTCCCTACGCTCCTCCTCATGAACTCCACTCTTCCTCTGCCCTGCTTCTCTCTCCTCCCTACACTCCCCCTCGTGAACAGCGCTCTTCCACTGCCCTGCTTCTCTCTCCTCCCTACACTCCCCCACGTGAACAGCGCTCTTCCTCTGCCCTGCTTCTCTCTCCTCCCTATGCTCCTCCTCATGAACTCCACTCTTCCTCTGCCCTGCTTCTCTCTCCTCCCTACACTCCCCCTCGTGAACAGCGCTCTTCCACTGCCCTGCTTCTCTCTCCTCCCTACGCGCCTCCTCATGAACTCCGCTCTTCCTCTGCCCTGCTTCTCTCTCCTCCCTACGCTCCTCCTCGTGAACTGCACACTTCCACTGCCCTGCTTCTCTCTCCTCCCTACGCTCCTCCTCGTGAACTGCACTCTTCCACTGCCCTGCTTCTCTCTCCTCCCTACGCTCCTCCTCGTGAACTGCACTCTTCCTCTGCCCTGCTTCTCTCTCCTCCCTACGCTCCTCCTCGTGAACTGCACTCTTCCACTGCCCTGCTTCTCTCTCCTCCCTACGCTCCTCCTCGTGAACTGCACTCTTCCTCTGCCCCGCTTCTCTCTCCTCCCTACGCTCCTCCTCATGAACTCCGCTCTTCCTCTGCCGTGCTTCTCTCTCCTCCCTACGCTCCTCCTCATGAACTCTGCTCTTCCTCTGCCCTGCTTCTCTCTCCTCCCTACGCTCCCCCTCGTGAACAGCGCTCTACCTCTGCCCTGCATCTCTCTCCTCCCTACGCTCCTCCTCGTGAACTGCACTCTTCCTCTGCCCTGCTTCTCTCTCCTCCCTACGCTCCTCCTCATGAACTCCACTCTTCCACTGCCCTGCTTCTCTCTCCTCCCTACGCTCCTCCTCATGAACTCTGCTCTTCCTCTGCCCTGCTTCTCTCTCCTCCCTACGCTCCCCCTCGTGAACAGCGCTCTACCTCTGCCCTGCATCTCTCTCCTCCCTACGCTCCTCCTCGTGAACTGCACTCTTCCTCTGCCCTGCTTCTCTCTCCTCCCTACGCTCCTCCTCATGAACTCCACTCTTCCACTGCCCTGCTTCTCTCTCCTCCCTACGCTCCTCCTCGTGAACTCCACTCTTCCTCTGCCCTGCTTCTCTCTCACCTCCCTACCCTCCACCACGTGAACTGCTCTCTTCCTCTGCCCTGCTTCTCTTTCCTCCCTACGCTCCTCCTCGTGAACTGCACTCTTCCTCTGCCCTGCTTCTCTCTCCTCCCTACGCTCCTCCTCGTGAACTGCACTCTTCCACTGCCCTGCTTCTCTCTCCTCCCTACGCTCCCCCTCATGAACTCCGCTATTCCACTGCCCTGCTTCTCTCTCCTCCCTACGCTCCTCCTCGTGAACTGCACTCTTCCACTGCCCTGCTTCTCTCTCCTCCCTACGCTCCTCCTCGTGAACTGCACTCTTCCTCTGCCCTGCTTCTCTCTCCTCCCTATGCTCCTCCTCATGAACTCCACTCTTCCTCTGCCCTGCTTCTCTCTCCTCCCTACACTCCCCCTCGTGAACAGCGCTCTTCCACTGCCCTGCTTCTCTCTCCTCCCTACGCTCCTCCTCATGAACTCCGCTCTTCCTCTGCCCTGCTTCTCTCTCCTCCCTACGCTCCTCCTCGTGAACTGCACACTTCCACTGCCCTGCTTCTCTCTCCTCCCTACGCTCCTCCTCGTGAACTGCACTCTTCCACTGCCCTGCTTCTCTCTCCTCCCTACGCTCCTCCTCGTGAACTGCACTCTTCCTCTGCCCTGCTTCTCTCTCCTCCCTACGCTCCTCCTCGTGAACTGCACTCTTCCACTGCCCTGCTTCTCTCTCCTCCCTACGCTCCTCCTCGTGAACTGCACTCTTCC
Organism: Ichthyophis bannanicus; assembly: GCA_033557465.1. Lineage (NCBI taxonomy): Eukaryota > Metazoa > Chordata > Amphibia > Gymnophiona > Ichthyophiidae > Ichthyophis > Ichthyophis bannanicus. The sequence goes on along the minus strand of CM066031.1, from coordinate 1,392,894,141 downwards.
TCTGCCCCGCTTCTCTCTCCTCCCTACGCTCCTCCTCATGAACTCCGCTCTTCCTCTGCCGTGCTTCTCTCTCCTCCCTACGCTCCTCCTCATGAACTCTGCTCTTCCTCTGCCCTGCTTCTCTCTCTCCTCCCTACGCTCCTCCTCGTGAACAGCGCTCTACCTCTGCCCTGCATCTCTCTCCTCCCTACGCTCCTCCTCGTGAACTGCACTCTTCCTCTGCCCTGCTTCTCTCTCCTCCCTACGCTCCTCCTCATGAACTCCACTCTTCCACTGCCCTGCTTCTCTCTCCTCCCTACGCTCCTCCTCATGAACTCTGCTCTTCCTCTGCCCTGCTTCTCTCTCCTCCCTACGCTCCTCCTCGTGAACAGCTCTCTTCCACTGCCCAGCTTCTCTCTCCTCCCTACGCTCCTCCTCGTGAACTGCACTCTTCCTCTGCCCTGCTTCTCTCTCCTCCCTACGCTCCTCCTCATGAACTCCACTCTTCCACTGCCCTGCTTCTCTCTCCTCCCTACGCTCCTCCTCGTGAACTCCACTCTTCCTCTGCCCTGCTTCTCTCTCCTCCCTATGCTCCTCCTCGTGAACTGCACTCTTCCTCTGCCCTGCTTCTCTCTCCTCCCTACGCTCCTCCTCGTGAACTGCACTCTTCCTCTGCCCTGCTTCTCTCTCCTCCCTACGCTCCTCCTCGTGAACTGCACTCTTCCACTGCCCTGCTTCTCTCTCCTGCCTACGCTCCCCCTCATGAACTCCGCTCTTCCACTGCCCTGCTTCTCTCTCCTCCCTACGCTCCTCCTCGTGAACTGCACTCTTCCACTGCCCTGCTTCTCTCTCCTCCCTACGCTCCTCCTCGTGAACTGCACTCTTCCTCTGCCCTGCTTCTCTCTCCTCCCTATGCTTCTCCTCATGAACTCCACTCTTCCTCTGCCCTGCTTCTCTCTCCTCCCTACGCTCCTCCTCGTGAACTGCACTCTTCCACTGCCCTGCTTCTCTCTCCTCCCTACGCTCCTCCTCGTGAACAGTGCTCTTCCACTGCCCTGCTTCTCTCTCCTCCCTACGCTCCTCCTCATGAACTCCACTCTTCCTCTGCCCTGCTTCTCTCTCCTCCCTACGCTCCTCCTAGTGAACTCCACTCTTCCTCTGCCCTGCTTCTCTCTCCTCCCTACGCTCCTCCTCATGAACTCCACTCTTCCTCTGCCCTGCTTCTCTCTCCTCCCTACGCTCCTCCTCGTGAACTCCACTCTTCCTCTGCCCTGCTTCTCTCTCCTCCCTACGCTCCTCCTCGTGAACTGCACTCTTCCACTGCCCTGCTTCTCTCTCCTCCCTACGCTCCTCCTCGTGAACTGCACTCTTCCTCTGCCCTGCTTCTCTCTCCTCCCTACGCTCCCCCTCGTGAACTGCACTCTTCCTCTGCCCTGCTTCTCTCTCCTCCCTACGCTCCTCCTCGTGAACTCCGCTCTTCCTCTTCCTCTGCCCTGCTTCTCTCTCCACCTTTTTCTTCCACTGCCATCTGTACACTTCGATCATTTCACCTCGCTGCTCCTTATGCCTGGGACAAACTACCCAAATCTGTACGTCAGGCTTCTTCTCTCCCCCTTTTCAAATCCATGCTAAAGGCTCACCTCTTTCAGGCTGCTTTTGGAACTTAATCCTTTGTTCTCCTTCTGTCTCCTTACCCTTCCCTACTGTACCCTTGTTCTCATCTATTGTACTGTCTGTCTTGATTAGAATGTAAGCTCTGATAAGCAGGGACCGTCTTTTATATGTTTCTGTACAACGCTGCTTACGCCTTGTAGCACTATATAAATGATTAGTAGTAGTAGTAAATATCCCTGCAGCGTTTACCTTCGAGCTTTGGTACGATAAGACTATTTGCTTCCATGCTGTCTGACGCCTGATGCCGACAGAAGTGAACAGCTCCACAGCTCCAAAGCTTGAAGGTAAGCGCCATGGGGCTGTTTGCGGCTATTTCCACCGCTGTCCGTTCCGGAGAGGTGCAGCATCAGCGGCAATGCGTGCCATGGGGGGAGCGCAAGGGATGAGGTTTGTCTAAGGCACCTCATCTCCTTGCGCCGGCCCCAGTTAGGAGAAGGCAGAAGAGAGATTGGGACCAACATGATTAGAGAAGAAATCAGACAAATATAGAGAGAAGCATTCTGTTTTCAGTTTACTGATTGGAAGATGTAAGGTAGATATATAATAGCTGTAGGCTCCTCCTTGTGGCCTTGGGCAAGCCACTTAACCCTCCATTGCCTCGGAAGAAAGGCCTGGCAATCTACTTCCGGTGACACTGCCAAGAAAACCCAGGAGTTTCTGGGTCGCCAGGAGTCAGGACTGACTTGAAGGCACACATTGCATTGCATTGCAGGCTCCTAGAACAGACTAGAGTCTCTGCTTGCTTTAATGACTTAGTGGATGAATGCAATTGCTATCCATGAGTATTATACATGAGCTATTAAGTTCATATAGCTCCTATCTTCAGATATGCATGCGAGAATTATCTCTGACGTGATACCTGAAGAAGGAACTTGCGTAGTTTCAAAAGCTTATATATATAATGGGCCCGATATTCCAAGGGCAATTACACGGTTTAGTGCCACTGAATATCCCTGATTATGGCCCTTATGCGCCCCGATGCTAACCATTTAGCATCAGGACTTGTCGGGGGCATTCCAGGGAGGAACAGAGGTGGAGACAATTGATTACGCAGCAGCAGCAATATTGCATGCTGCTCGGTTAGTGAACTGCGCTGAAAAGGCAAGAAAAAACCTTGCCTATCTTTTAGGCACAGGAGCTAACCGGGCAGCACGCAATATCACTGCTGCCTAGTCAGCTACTGTGGCTTCTGGCTTGTGCGGTGATCCCCAGATATTCAATGCCAGGGCCGCATATGACCCCAGCATAAAATATCCGGGGTTAAGGGTCGGCAGGCACAACTATGCGCCATACCAGCGCATAGACTGCCCAACTGAATATCGGGCGCAATATTTTTTACATAATTCTTGAAAGATTTGGCTGCCAAAAATCCTGTGACCAGAATGTAATTTTTAGTTTTAAGTTATAGTTAAGTTCAGAGTAACATGGTTGTCAGGTATAGGGGCTTTCTTGAATCAGTCTGAAGGTATGGAATAGCTTAGTTAGGAAATCTTATCTATTCATTTATTATTTAGATTTCTTATTTAGGGACATGATTAAGACACTGCTATGTGCACATGCCTTTTATAATTGTTCTGGTCAATATACAAATGATATGGTCAACATTTTTTTAAAAAACTAGTTGTGGCATTTAAATTATCCATGTATATCCAGCACCACTATCTAGATAACGAGTGTCACAGAATATATGTGGAGAGTAGTGGCTGCTGCCACTTTAAGAATAGTTACAAAAATCAGCCACTAAGGGCATGGTTGCTAAGCCCTGCATTGGTAACCTGTGTGTGATCTGCATTACCAGCACAGGGCCTCTAGCAAACTGCAGGGGGCTGTATATCCACCCCCCTACAGATAGCACGGGAACACCACGCTTTAACATAGTGAACCAGCTGTAGGTGCAACTAATGCAACAAACTGAGGTGGGATTAGTTGCACCCATGCTACCAGTGTCATATGCAGTTAACAAGGGCCACTAATACGCACTCTAGCTGTGCTATGCCAGGAACACTCGCATCCCACCCAATCTTCATCCCGATGCATGCCGGGGGTTTTAGCATACAGGCCCCATGTTATTTTTTAGCATGGCACCAAAACTGCACACTAACCTCACGCTACCCTGGTAGCATACTTTAGCAAACATTCCCCATCTGGTTTGACTAAGCAGTTTAATTTCAGACAGCCTTTTTTGCTGTCCTAAATTAAACCACATAGCTATACAAAGAACAGTTGAATATATCCGACTATCTGTAGAGGTAGGCAAAACGTTAACACTCCACCCCAACACTATCCAGATAGTGATGAAACGTTTTGTGCAGGATTACCGCAACCATTAAGTGAACTGGATGGTCACCTAGAGCACCAATGCACAAGGGTACCCCTTGCCACCACTACTACCCTTCTCCTGGACGTCCAGTGGCAGCAATACATTTAAAAAGGCACCATGGCACTAGAGTTACCTTCTGTTCTGGCACCACAGTGCCATTCGCACTTCTGCCCCCCTCCAATTCCACTTCCTTTAATAGAGGGGAGGATAGTTGGATGGGCATAACGTATTTTGGAACTGAATGCTTTGAGAGGAGATTTACAGTCTCTTTTTGGGTTGCCAGATAGTGCATAGTTTGGGTCATGCAGGGCATTGAAGATTGCAGCACTTGTGTTGTGCTTTATGCCAGTGTGTTGCCTCATTTTGGGAGCTTAGGGTAGTGGTGACATATATCGGTCCCTATATGGAAATGAGCTCACTTAGACTTGTGGCAGAGGTAGTCCTGGCCTCTGCTCGAATGACAAACATTGCAGCATAACTAGTGGTGGACTTGGGCACAGAGAGATTGCATATAGGTTGGAGTGCTGCATTCTGAGGCTTGCCACTCACCTGTGCCCAGTCTTATCAATGCTGTCAAATAGCAGTAGAGTCATGCTGTCCCTATGAAGGATGGGTGTGGTCAGACACAGGCCGGATAGCTGCTCACCTCTCTGGCCCAGCCAGATCTTCTCTCCAGGTGCCTGCTTATAGCCCCTCCATTACTGTCTGGATACATTTTTCTGCCAGCATGGGCTACCATGTCACTCAATCTAGTCACAACTGCCACTTAGGCTCTCCCCCAAAATGAGGGCCCTAGGCTGATATGTGTTTCATGTGGTCATAGCTGCCCATGTCACCTATGCACCTGCATCCTAGAATGCCTGTTACTGAGTTCTCCTAATGTCGTCAACCCTTCAGTGATGTGCATTTCAGGAATACAGTATGTAAAAAACAGTGACACTGTGCATCAGCAGAACAGCATACATTTAATGAAGACATTATTACATTTGCATAACACTCCCACTTCCATATCCTCTGCCTTTCTTGCTCCATCTACTGCTGCCCTCCTTGCCTGCAAGCTGGAGAGCCTGGAAGGAAGGTGCATCTCTGGGACTACTGGTGTCCAAAACAAACCACACAAAGTGGGTAACTCTTCCGCAGTATGGTAGGTCAGCATACAGAAAGGCCTGGTCTTATTTCCGCTCTCTTTCTGTGCGGGACTGCTGGTGGGCATATGCCAGGGCATGCATCTCTGCTTTCAGGGCCTTAAGGCATATGACCATGAGGTCCAATGGCCTTGCTAAAGCAGAGAAGCCCTGCTGTATCATCTGTTCAAAAGCAGAAAGGTACAGTAGGACTTCACTGTGTACAGTGGCCACAGGGACCTCATGGGCATGCACCTCAGCCAGCTCCTCTCCACTTCCCACCACCTATCCCCCTTACGCCCCTCCCCTACCACCTTTCCCACCCCCACCCCCATTACCTGCCCTCCTCCCTTCCCATCAAGCACCTCCTCTTCCTCCAACCATGTCTGCCACACCACCTCCCCTTCCTCTACTATCTCCCTTCTCTGGGACAGAGGTATGTCCACTAGCAGCATTTGGGTTCTACTCAGAGTCCAGAATGGCCTCGGCTCCCTCTAACTGCCCTGACAGGCATGTCAGCCAGGGGTGCGGGCAGTGTTGCCAGGTTTCTTGCCCCAACCTGTTCCACAGCAATCTCTGTGGCCAAGGACACCACCTCCCCAATGCTGCTTGATGGTTCCTCATTGATGGGATCGGGGTCACCAGCACCTCTGCCACATCCTCGGATGAGGGGGTGCATGGCCATGGAATGAAATGGCTGAAGCTACTACTGCTGTTAGGAATCCCACTGGTATTGCTGTTAATGCTGGTGTAGTTTGAATCCTTGCCTTCTGGCCAGAGGAGGGCAGTCAGCACTGGCTGCTTCTGGAACTGGTGAAGATCCTCTGTTGGCTATGCTGGTGATGTTGGCTGGCTAGGCAATGGAGCAGGTGGCAGCTTTGGGTGTCTGTGCTGGAGTGGTACTGGGGGTGATGGTGGGCCCTGCAGCTGCTCCTCCTTTGGTGGTAGTGGTGGTGGGCTGTTTTTATTGCCAGTGCTGTGCAAGGTAGAGATAAATGTGCAGATTAAACACAGATACCTCAGCAGATCATCACTATATTACCGCATTGCTTCCTCATAAGGGTGTGCAGGATAGATAAATAATGTTCTATGCAAGTGCAGTTTTTGTTTGCATGTGATTATATGTGCTTGGGTGTCTTTTCAGGTGCTTGGGTGTCTTTTCAGGTCATATTAATGCTCCTTTCAGTAGGCTTATGGATAGTGTCGGGGTGGAGTGAAACATCAGGGTTTCAAAAAAGGTTTGCTATGGTTTCTAGCCAATCATGTTACATAGCTGTCAGGAGACAAGCAGCTTTGAAACATTCAAAGCCATCTGCCCTTTTTCAAGGTCACCCACATGCTGGCCTCAAACCCATGATTTGGGGTTGGAAGGCAAGCATCTTGCTACCATTGTCTTGTAGCAGTACATGGTAGTGACTATGTGAGGGCATACAACCAGGTCCATATACCAAGTAGATGGTGTTATTCCATCATGGGCAGTAGTTGGGTGCCTAGAGTGTCAACTGGCATGAGGGTGATGCTGAGCAGAAAAGAGATGCTACACAAGAGATATGTCCTGGTGAGGGGGAGGGTATAAATCATAAGGTTGGGCCAACCATCTCTGTGGCGAGGCCTGATATCTAGCCCCATGCAAATCCCCATTTTTTTAATTGTGATGATCAGGCAGGATCTGCAAAGGGCTTGGTCAGTGTCTTAGTTATTCTGTGTAGACATGTATCTGGGACATAGTGGCACAGGAACATGACTATGGAAGAGCATTGTGGTATAACAGCAGGAATTATGGATTTTGCTGAACTGGATATATGGTAAGTGGGTTCAAGGATCAGCATACCAGGCAACTCGTGATCCTGTCAGAATGGAGACTCATCTGCCGCATTTAGAGCAGTGCTGTATGGGCTTGTCTCCAGGGAGGTGTGGCTAGTCGTGAGATGTGTGCCTTGTAACCCAAAGGCCATCAGTTGAGGCCTAGCAGGTAATGTGAGTAAACAGTTGAGGAAGTGATATCTACCAATTCTGGTGTACAGTATGTCATATTGCAGCTCTATGTGGCAATGCTGGCACTTTCCTTGCTAATTAGCATTTTTATCAGTCATAAGCATGTCACAAGTACAGGCACATACACTTACACCTTGGAGGCCTCCCACGTGCTTGGTGGTGACAACCTTATGTCCCCGACAGGTCTAGGCACATTTTGTCCCTCTGCCTGTCTGGCACACATAGCACTGTGATGGACTGACTTCTAGTGACATCACCCTGTGCACTGCCATTCCATCCATGGGTGTGTCATCAGCACTGTGGGTACCTGTGACCCTCCTCATTTCTTTTTGCCATGTAGCAGACCTGCCCCCCTTCTCAAGGACACACAGCCCCATACAGTATCCCCCTCATATCTCTGCCTGTTGCACAACACCACTGCTTGGGCCTTTCACCTATATTGAGTATACAGCTGCAGTTCATGAGGCCTCTGACTCTGCAGTCACTCACCACGCTCCTGCTGTACCTCCCGTTGGATCTGCTGCAGCAGTCTCGGCTGGGCTCTCTGCATGGTACAGAACCTGACCTTGTAGGCCTCCTGGTCCTTGCATATGTGGAATCATCTGTGGGGAGGATAGAAATATGTAGCTTTGCCAGTGACACATCCTGCCTCTTGTCATGCATCCTACTCCATTCTCAAATTGCCCTTCTTTGGGCACCTGGGCCTGCTCTCTTCCCTCATTGCTACTGGCACCCCTAGTCACACACTGCCCACTTCATCTCCTATCCTACGCTCCTGTTGTACCTGTCCCCCATATATCCCCTAACCAACACTTGGGATAAAATGGGGGCCACCATTCATCCCTTTATGCTCTTTCACCACACTGCAGCTGATGTTCCTGCGCAAACTGCCTGTATGTGTATTTGTGTAGTGCTATGGTTCCCACACAGTCGTGAAATGCTCATTAGCAGCATAGTGCCTTTTCTCACCAACCATAACCACCACCTTTCCATATGGCGTGGTGTCACTGCATTATCCTAGTGATCCGTCCAGCACATCTTCTTCCCTCCCATGCAGTCATTTCCATTGTGAGTACATTGCTGCTCCTGCTCACATGCCTGCCCACATCCTGCTCATGAGTGCATGCCCTCCCTCAGTGTGTGCTTGGCTTCATCAGCCTGTTGGAATCCCCACTTCTCTCCATATGTGCTGCCATCTTCTTGTTGCAGTCACTCTGCATAGCAATCACTGTGTTGGCACACAGTGGGCATTGGCTTCCTAGCTCCCCTTTGGCTTATCTGTCATCTTCATTTCCTTGCCTGTTGCTGCCTCACTTCCTGTATGCATTGCAGTTCATGTACTCACTGTGCCAGGATGCTGTGGATGCATGCACAGATCCATCGTGCTGCAGATTGCGCTGGTCTATGGCACCAGGTGTGGAAGAGCAGAGCTGCCGCCTCCTCCTAGACTAGGCAATAGAGGAGCCAGCTTTCCTCTACAGAGAAATTGCTCTGTCTTGTGGCCATGTTGTTTCCTCTGTTCTGTTGGTTCCATGGGTGAGGGGAGGGGGGTTGCCCCATCCTATTTCCTGTTGCATGTCCCTGCACATCTCATGAGCGCATGCACATCTGCATGTTCAAATGTCCCTGTGACAGTCGTGACATGGCTCTGCAGACCATTGCATGTCCACAGTCATGGATATGCCCAGCCGTATCATGGAAGCTATGCACATATCTGCACACACGCTTGGGAAATACCTGTCAGGACTTGCGGGTTCCCTGCATGCATGCCTCCATGGAAACTGCACAATCTTTGTGAAATGTGCCTTCACATTACATTTATAACTGTAATTTTATTGCATATGTCTCTCCCCATCTTTAGACTCAGAGGGGACTGACCCTGCCATCTGCCCCACATCCACACACCTATCCCTCCCCCCCCCCCCTCTAAAGATCAAATCAAAATACATTGCTCCATGTAAGGACAGTCTTGCCACTTTAAAATCAATCTCAGCTTTGGCAGCACACATCACCTTTGTGACATCAATATCTATGCAATGGGGTCTTGGAATCCTTTAGTCATGTTTTTCTTTAGTTGAGATATTGTTGCTTTGAATTTATATATTTATATTTTGCTTATGTTAAATTTATTATTATCCTCCATTCTGTCTTCTGTTCCCATTGTGTTGTCCTGCGCTTAACCTCCCGGATCTGACCACAGTATTCAGAAAGAGAACCTTCTGTGGCATTTGTGCTGTTAGTGTCCCCCAACAGTGCATGTCAAAGGAGCAAGCCAAAGGAGCAGGTCCTACTCCTTGAGCACTAGTGGCCGGCCTCTACTCTGTGTTTATTTTAGGAATGTTTGTTTATTTTTTTCTAAAACTGACGGATACTGATGGTTGTTTTGGTCATTCTTTTATGATGTCCTCTCTGGAAGTGTGGTCTGGTATTGTGGGGCCATTGAAAGTCTATTGGCTTGCGAGAAAGGGATATGGTATATCTATCGTATTCAGATTTTGGCAAGTCCTTTGATTCAAGCAAGTTCATTACATTTTGTTGATACTTTTCACCTTCCAAGTTACATGTTGAACTATTACATGTCCATTGATAGCAGTTTAAGCGCCTTTAGTCTCAGATTTGATTCAGGAATTCCATCTTCTGTGATAGAGACAGCTTTCCTCCATTTCCAGAGAGAAGAAGGCCTTCTCAGCCCTGAGAATTCTCCAGAGCCAGGGCCATCCATGCAGGGAGGAGGAGAAAGAACCCAGGGTCAGTCAAAGGGGAAGGAGCTGGGCAGGATGCAGCCCAAGATTTAGGAATTACCCTGCACCTTTGAGAGATCTACAAGTAGGTCAGAAGGGTGGAGCCAGGGTGACTTCCCGGGGACCTGGGAAAAGTGGGAGGGGCTGATATTTCTCCCTGGCAGTGAAAGGAGGATATAAGGCAGATTTCCCAGTACCAAAGGACTCCTCTAGCCTGGAGTCAGCCCCTACACGAGCTTGCAATTCATGAGAGGCCAGAACCTATGGAGCTGGAGCTGGAACAAGCCCAACCCTGCGATTGTACTTGGGAGGACATGGACTACCAGAAAGCTGGATCCTCAAGCATGTGAGTCTCTTGAATTACTTTCTAGTGTCCTTGGGCTGGGCTGGGGCATACTCCATCCTATTGAGGAGTAACGGTTTGCCCAGGTTTGCAGCAGTGGAAAGGGCTGAGCTATTGATGAACTGATGTGGATATTATGAGCTGTTACTGGCTGAAGGAACAGCACCAAGAAGCCCTTTGGACAGGGCTGAGTTGATGCAGACTTTACAGCCCTGTATGGAATCCAGGGTAGCATGGCCAGCTAATTCCAGGTGTAGCACAGGGAGGAAAACCAGGCCGGCTCACTCTGAGGCTTTGCCAGTTACTCCAGAGATTGTACCCATAGTAGATTAGTTTCATTTGTTTTCTTTTGTTTAATGGACTGATTTGCTTCTGACAGAGGTCTACTGGGGTGGCAGAGCAGGGATGCACCCTAAACCCTCCATCTGATGGCAAAGCGGACTCTCCATCTCAGGAGAGCATGAAGGACCTTGAAGCCAGGGTTGCGCCCATACATCTTTCCCTCCCTGAGGTGCACATCAGGCCCGGGCATGTGACACTTCATATTTGTTGTCTTACAGAGGCCTATCTTCAAGCAGCTCATTCTCCTAGTTATTCATTTCTTCAGCTGGATTGGATTAATAAATTAAGGAGGAAGACAGGTGTTGTAGTATTGGTTACACGAGATTTACAGTGACATTGTTGCAGGTATGGCCTCTCTTTGTCATTTTCAGAAGCACTGTTTCAGATAAATCTTAAATCAGTGATGGTGTTTCTTTTGATGTATCATCATCCTTCTCCTTCAGTAGCATTATTAAATGAACTAAATGTATTGTTGAATACATTAGCCGTGTCCTAAGGTTCTTTTGTAGTTTTAGATGACTGATATTCTTGTGGATTCACTTTGGATTATTTTGCACGGGATTCATCTCTATATTGGAAGGTTTGGGTTATTAGCAATAGGTCAAGATTTCTGCTTATGTGGCAGGACATTCATTAGATTTGGTTTTGACTGTGGATCCCTATTTGGTCAATAAATACGGGGAAACATATTCAAGCTAAGTAGTTAAACTACAGTCAGCAGGATATTCAGCAGCACAAAACCATTTAGTACAACTGAATATCCCCTGCTATCTGGTTTGTTCACCCCGGCACTAGCTGCTAGTTATAGGGATGGAGCAGGACAGCACTGGGGAGTTAGATAGTCAGCTGCGATATTGTGCCACTGGCCGGTTAACTTTAACTGGCTAAACTTACGGTAGCTGAATGGCTGTCCTAACTTTAGCCAGTTTAGCTATCTGGCCAGCCGTTGAATATCACCACTAATTGGTTAGATACTTGGCTAACTGGGCAACCTGGATATTCAATTCTGGTGGCTGGATATGGCTCTGCCATTGAATATCAAGGTTCAAATTAACACGATGATGGCCAACTATGGTCCGATTCTTTTTAACATCTTTGTTAGTGATATAGCGGAAGGGCTGTCGGGTAAGGTTTGCCTCTTTGCAGATGATACCAAAATCTGCAATAGAGTAGACACCCAGGAAGGTGTAGATAACATGAGGAGGGATCTAGCTAAGCTTGAAGAATGGTCTAGAATTTGGCAGCTGGGATTTAATGTTAAAAAATGTAAGGTCATGTATTTGGGCTGCAGCAATCCAAGGGAGCAATACAGTATAGGAGGTGAAGTACTTTTGTCCACTAAAGAAGAGAGGGACCTAGGCGTGGTTGTGTCTGATGATCTTAAAGTAGCTAAACAGGTAGAAAAGGCGACGGCAAAAGCTAGAAGGATGCTTGGGTGCATACGGAGAGGAATGGCTAGCAGAAAAAAGGAGGTGATAATGCCTCTGTATAAGTCTTTGGTGCGACCTCATTTGGAGTATAGTGTGCAATTCTGGAGACTGCACCTTCAAAAGGATGTGAACAGGATGGAGTCAGTGCAGAGGGTGGCTACTAACATGATTAGTGGGCTTCATTATAAAGCATATGAGAACAGACTTAAGGATCTTAATATGTACACCTTAGAGGTTAGAGGAAAGGCGGGATAGAGGTGATATGATTGAGATGTTTAAATACCTCCGTGGCATAAATGTTCAGGGAGAGAGCCTCTTTCAATTGAAAGCAAGTTCTGGGATGAGGGTGAGGGGAGATAGATTCAGGAGTGATATGCGGAAATATTTCTTTACGGAAAGAGTAGTGGATCCATGGAATAGTCTCCCAGTGGAGCTGGTAGAGATGAGGACAGTAACTGAATTCAAAAAAGCATGGGACCAACACAGAGGATCTCTAAAGGTAAAAAGTGGACTGTTGTAGTTGTTGATATGGAAGGACAGACTAGATAGGCCATGTGGTCTTTTTCTGTCATCATGTTTCTGTTTCTATTTTAAGTGTGCTGGCCATCCCCCATAGTTTTTCTTTTATACTATTTACTTAGACTGAGTATTTTTAATTTTTTTCAGACTTTTACTCCTAGCTCATTAAAGGTATGTTGAGGAGTCTTTGTAATCTGAATTTTGCAGAATTTTTGGCAAAGTATCACGATTTCCCATTGGATTTAACTACAGAATCCTAAGTGACCATGTGGAAGATGATCTTTCCTAAGCCCTTGGATGTTCTAGGCCCCTTATGGGAATATTTTATTCCAGCAAGTCATAACTATCCTTGGTATTATGCAGGGCTGTGGTTGCTGAAAAAACACATACACCATGCAGAAGATCAATTGCATAAATCTCACTTGAAAACTACAGAGGTCTTTATAAAGACTGTATTCGGGCTAATAAAAAGATTTCTTAAGCCAAGAAGAATTTTTTGTCTAAATTAATTAAATCTGCTGGCTCTCAGACAAAAGCTTTATTTAAGCTCTTTCTACTTTTGCCCCTTCATCAGTCACAGTGAGTGAAGATATTGTTAGCTATACTGCAGATTAATTTTCTGTGCTTTTCTCTGATAAGGTTGAGAAATTGAGAGTATCCTGTTTAGGTTCTACAGGGAAAGATGTGAGAAATAATTTAGGGTATAGTGTACCTTTTTCAGAGTCATCTCTTCTGAAGATAGAAGTGAACTGTTTAGTGGTAGGTAAGTGGAATAATTTTTCTTTACCCAATGCATTAAATATTGAAAGGAGCATTTCTTGCACTCAGACCTACCAATTCAGCTTTGGATCCAAACCTGTTTTTCTGATCAAGAAATCAGTAAAAGGTTTTGCTTTCTTTCTTATTTGTTAACCACACTCCAAATGTCTTTGACTTTGAGGTAGTTGCTTCCCCTTGGAAGCAGGCTATTTATTCACCCTATTTAAAAAAAATCTGCATTAGATTCTTCAAATATAGCATGTTTTTGACCCTTGTCACATTGATTTATATTCAGCTCACAAATTTTTAGTAGTAGCTCAAGGTGATTTATATTCAGGTACAGTATTTTGCTGTTGCCAGAAGACTTAAGTTTGTACTTGAGACAATGGAAGCAGGGCTGATGCAAGAATATTAGGTAACTTTTAGATCCCAAATGCCCCAAGATTTTGATTATTAAACGCAATTGTAGTCATCTCAACACTGTCCCTTTGAGAACAATCCTATAAAAATGCATATTTAGATGTCACATTTTAAGTATTAAACTTTTTGGAGAAATCCTTGGCCCTACAGCCAAGGCACAATCCACTGTGCAAACTATGTGCTCGCACAGGGCAGCAGTCAGGGAGAGCAGCACAGTTGGCACAATGAGCCAGACTGGGCCCAGTTGTAGAATGAATGGAGGCAAGCAATGGACAGCAATAGACAAAAAGCAGCTTTGGGGCTTTGGAACCCATGTGCATGCAGCATGTTTGATTTGTCCCCACCCCTCAGAAACAGGAAATTACATTAGAGGAAGAAAAGACACATCAGACATGCAGTATGTGCATGGACTCCAAAACCCTGTGCTGCTTTCTTCTTTTTCATATTCATAGCAGTAACAAGTTAGATGTCATTAAAGAACAGGGGAAGTAGGGCCATGCAAGGTGAGGTGTGAGCCATAGCACCGAGTAAGGCATGGCTCTGTTACTCTTTGGGTGTCCTTCATTAGGAGAGCAGCAAAGGCTGTGCTGGGATGCTTTCTGAGAGGCACTGGGGAGCAAGACAGCAAGCCCCAATGCATTCTTCATGGGCCAAGGAGAGCACTGAACCTGGCCATGTGACTAACTGAGATCATCTGTCCCATTATTCCATATTATTAACTGCCTATTATTCTGTATTATTTACTGCGACCGTCATAAACTTTCCTCAGAGCCTTTGCCTTAATAAGACCTGCAACTTTTAATTTATATTTTGTTATTTCCCATAGATGGTGGAATTTCTGTAAACAGTATGTTTTTCTTCACAAAATCAAAATAAAATCAGTTCAGTCAGCTCCTGTCTTTCAGATTTTTGGAAGGGGGAAAGCAGGTGTTCTGGACATGATGGAATTTCATAGAGTGCATCTGAATTGTCTCTCACTTGGTTTGCAGCTTGTCGTGCTGTGAGGGCTTGTGTGCATCAGTGATGCTGAGGGCTAAGCTATCGGTAGTTTAACTACTGGCAGGGTCTCCCAAGATGGACAGGTCTCAGCTGAGGTGCCAGACCAAGAAAAACCACCCATCTGGGCAGCAGCAGAATGGGACAGTGTTGACGGCGGAGGATCACATTTCTGTGACAACGGCAACAACACTAAACTTAAACTGCGCAGAGAAAAGGCCTGGCAATCTACTTCTGTATCTTGCTATGAAAACCCAATGGATAGTCACAACAAAACAAATTGCACTATAGTGCTGGAAGATGAGACCCCCAGGTCGGAAGGCACTCAATTAGCTACTGGGAAAGAGCTGAAGACTTTTCAGAGTAAAGCCAGCATTTATGATGTTGTTGGATCAAAGCCCTCGGGACATCTGACTGCTGATGTAACTGAGCATGAAATGAGAGTCAGAAGCTGTAAAGATTTCTTACATATTAGGACATGGAACATACAAAGCATGAACCAAGGGAAATTGGAGCTGGTTAAAAATGAAATGGAACGTGTACAACTTGATCTGTTGGGTGTCAGTGAACTGAAATGGACTGGCATCGGGCACTTTGCATCAGATGATCACATGGTCTACTATGCTGGAAATGAAAGACAAAGAAGAAATGGTGTTGCATTTATAATAAAGAAGAAACTTGCAAGAACTGTAATGAAATACAATGCAGTCAGCGAACGCTTAATCTCTATTCGTCTACGAGGAATGCCTATCAAAACAACTATAATTCAAGTATATGCCCCAACAACAGCTACAGAAGAGGATGAAATTGATGAGTTCTATGAACAAGTTCAAGCTGAAATTGACAGAACATGCAAACAAGATATCCTGATAGTCATGGGTGACTGGAACACAAAAGCTGGCAACAAAGAAGAAGGCAAAGTGGTTGGAAAATATGGACTTGGCAACAGAAATGAAGCTCGAGAAAGACTGATAGAATTCTGCAAGACCAACGATCTATTCATCTCAAACACTTTCTTCCAGCAACACAAGCGATGACTGTACACATGTACTTCACCCAATGGATTGTACAAAAATCAAATTGACTACATCTGTGGAAGTCAACAATGGAAAAGCTCTATAACATCAACAAAGACAAAACCTGGAGCTGACTGTGGTACAGATCATCAACTACTAGTATGCAAACTAAAGCTAAAGTTGAACAAGAGCAAACCACTCATGAATGCAGCAAAATATGACCTTGAAAATATACCACTGGAATTTAAAGAGTGTCTACAAAATCAATTTGCTGCTTTAGATACAAATGACAGAGCTCCAGAAGAATTATGGAATGACATCAAGAAGGTTGTGTTGGAAGAAAGCGAGAAGTCTCTACAAAAGGTGAAAAAGCAAAAATGGCCAAAATGGATGATGGAAGAAACTCTGAAAATTGCCCAGAAACGCAGAGAAGCTAAAGCTAAAGGAGAAAGAAAGACAATCGCAGAACTCAACAGAGATTTCCAATGTGCAGCAAGACAGGACACGGAAAAGTGCTATTATGATACATGCAAGGAAATAGAAGCAGAAACTATTAGAGGAAGAATGAGATCAGCTTTCCTAAAGCTACAAGAGTTAAAGAAAAAATTCCAGCCTCGAATTGGAATGTTACAAGATGCTCAAGGTTCTATGTTGAATGATGTTGAGAAGATCAAGAAAAGATGTAAAGAATATTTAGAGCTTTTATATGATAAAGATCAAGTGGTCCAACAGCTGTTTCAACCTGTACCTTATGATCCGGAACCATTGGTGATGAAAGAAGTTGAAGCAGCACTGAAAGCCTTATCAAAGAACAAAGCACCAGGTATTGATGGCATTCCCACAGATGTATTACAGCAATCTGATGCAGCTGTTATCATACTTATAAGGCTCTGCCAAGAAATTTGGAGGACAACATTATGGCCAACTGACTGGAAAAGATCTGTGTTTATATCAATCCTAAAGAAAGGTGATCCAACTGACTGTGGAAATTATCGCACAATCGCTTTGATCACACATGCCAGCAAGATTCTACTGAAGATTATTCAATAGAGACTACAACCATACCTGGAACAAGAACTACCTGACGTGCAAGCAGGGTTCAAGAAACGGCGAGGAACGAGAGACATCATCGCGGATGTGAGATGGATTCTTGAAAAGACTAAAAAATGCCAAAAAGATATCTATTTGTGTTTTATTGACTATAGCAAGACTTTTGACTGTGTAAACCATGAGAAACTCTGGACCACATTAAGAAGCATGGGTATACCAGAACACCTGATCGTTCTCTTGCACAATCTGTACATTGATCAAAAAGCAACAGTTCAAACGGAACAAGGAGAAACAGAATGGCTTAAAATAAGCAAAGGTGTAAGACAAGGCTGCATACTTTCCCCCTACCTGTTTAATTTATATTCAGAACAAATCATCAGAGAAGCAGGATTGTATGAAGACAACAGAGGTGTGAAGACTGGTGGAAGACTCATCAACAACCTTCGCTATGCTGATGATACCACATTACTGGCTGAAAGTGAAGATGATCTGAAACCTTTGCTTTTCACGATCAAAGAACATAGTCTTAAAATTGGGCCTGCACCTTAATTTAAAGAAGACAAAGATCATGACAACTGGCAAAATCAACAAGTTCATTGTTGAAGGAGAAGAAATTGAAATTGTGGACAACTTTAACCTACTTGGATCAACTATCAATAAAGAAGCAACAAGCAGTCAAGAAATCCGACGACGCATTGCTCTTGGCAGAATGGCTATGAAAGACCTAGACAAGATTCTCAAGAGCAGAGATGTCTCTCTCCATACAAACATCAACTCTCTCAAGCCGTGGTATTTTCAATAACATCATATGGATGCGAAAGCTGGACAGTTAAAAAAATAGACAGGAAGAAAATTGATGCCTTTGAATTATGGTGCTGGCGGCGAATACTGCGTATACCATAGACTGCCCAAAGAACAAACCAGTCAGTACTAGAGGAGATCAAACCTAAGCTTTCTTTACAAGCTGAGATGACAAGATTTCAACTATCATACTTCGGACACATCATGTGAAAAGAGAGATCATTAGAAAAAGACATCATGCTTGGCAAGATAGAAGGTCAACGCAAAAGAGGAAGGCCAGCAATGAGATGGATCAATACAATAACAGCAGCTACGGGTACCAGTCTGTCAACAATGAGCCGCCTGACTGAAGACCAAACACAACTTAGGACAACTATCCAGAGGGTCGCTATGAGTCGACACTGATTGGACGGCACTTAACAACAACAACATCTGAATTGTGGAATACCAGATTTGAAAGCAGTAATTAGGGGACCTGCAAATTGTGTATTTTCTGCACATGCTGAAACTTTGTTTTTCTCAGTGATTGCACCCATAGTTACTTTACAGAGAGAGCTTCATTTTTATTCTTGAGTGGAATTTTCTTGAATTCAGAAGGTGGTGTGCCCATCTTCCCTCTCTCCTTTCCACCCTCAGTTTCTCTAGGAAAAAATAACTAAAGGTAAACAGACATGTAAGATGTTATCCTTTATTGCCTTAGCTGCTATCATTTGTTCACCTTTATTTCTGTGCATTCAAGTGAACTAATATGGCCGCCACACTATTTTACTTAAGAAAATTAATTGCGAGACCCAGAAGCAGACTTTGCATAGACACTTTTAAAACTAATTTTATCTATAATGTCCCTGGGTCCTTACACAGGGAAAGGAAATGAGGGGCTTTTCCCAAGGAATGGAAAAGCATCAAAACTTAAATGATCTTCCCACATTTCTTTTTTGTACCAACCAGATGTATAGGAAGGGAAATATTTTATCAATAACATTAAGACAGATCCCAGAATTATTTATTTATATATTTAACAGGGGGTGGGGGGTTTATACCACTTTATCATTTCAGTCAAAGCGGTTTACATTGTAACAAGCTTGGTAATGTACATTAAACAGGGATATTGATAACTTGGATTTTTCAGAGGAAATTATTGATGACATGCTGCATTTATAACCTCATTTATACATAAACCTTATAGACTAACCAATTTATTGAGGCATGAACATTCGAGGACAAGAGTTTACTTTGATGGGATGGGACCAGAGTTTGGTTTATTTGGCTCCTCCAATCAAAAAGGTGTTACACTGTCCCTGGTCCAATCTCTCCAATAAGCATTATTGCTGTTGTCATCTCAGCTTCTTAAACTATGTCCATAGATAAGGAAATCCCTGGACAATTATGTCAAACAATGAAGAGCGGTATACCAAATGCACTAAATAAATAGCAGTTTCCTAGACTGGGATCTCACAGGGTCAATGCCATACCTTCACATGCTTCCAAAAAACAGAAGACTGTGTCAAACGTTTCAGCAGTCAAAGATAAAGTAACTCTTATTTTTCCTGTAATTTCCTCCATGGTTAATAGTTTCCAAACTGAATGTAAAATATGCATGCAGCATAAGGAAATATTTGGAGTCCCTGCCCCTAACCTGTGAGTGTGCTAATGTATTGGAGAATGATACAAGGTGACCATCACTTTTAGTGGGAATTTCCTTATTGGGTATTAGAGGGAACTATACAAGGCTCTGCAAAACCAGGCTAAGGGAGATTTTTATTGAAATCAACCTGTCTGACTGGGAGAGTTGCTGGAGCCCTAGAAGCTCAGAGGCCAGCAAAGCCTTGAACAAAGATATGGAAATCTTCCAGACCAGCTAGGTCAACCATATAAATGGAATTGAGAGAACAGATCATGGGGAGGTCTGGAATAGAGTAGCTAATTTTTGCAGTAACTAATTTGCTGCAGGAAGCCTGGAGGAATGCACCCAGCGTCTCCATGAGGATGGAAAGCTGCAGTGATGGTTTTAGTATATCCGAGGAAGTTTTTGGGGCTAAGAAATTGCATTCCAACAAACATCCTTTGGAAATCCATGCTGATCTGTGAGGCGCCAAACTCCAATGTATCCTGCACAAACAATGAGAAAGTTTTTGGAGACTTTATAGTCTTGAAGGACTTTTTTTTTATTTTATATTTATGGAATTTTACATACATCAAGAAAGTTTACATAACTATTCTTTCAGAAACAGAGCGAGCATATTAGAAAAAATACTCAAGACATACCAGAGTATACATTCACAGTAATAATCATAAGCATTGCCAAACGGCACTATATGCCAGCTCTCCCTAGTCCACTATATCTTGAAGGACTTTTAGGAGAGCAGCTGATACTGCTGGGAAGGAATCTGCACTTGTAAGTATTTACCTGCTGGAAAATTCTCAAAATACTGGGGAAAGGGAATTCTTTGGGAATAGACTGATAAAATCTGTATCCATTTTTAAATTCTGTGTTTTATTAAGTCAGTTAGGGCATAGTGTGACAAGTAACTTTCAGCTTAAATTAAATTCAGAGTATAGTGTAACAAGATAACTTTCAGTTAAAACAAAGTCAGTTAAGGTATAGCTTAAACAGATAAAGTAGAGTAGGGTAAATGTTCTCTGAGTATACAAAGATAAATTGTTTGCTAAACAAAATAGTTACAAAGAAGCCTTCTAGTTAGGATACAAGAGAATTGTGGCCTAGTGGGAGGAGTGGCCTAGTGGTTAGGACAAGGTACTTCAGGCCGGAGGGCCGGGGGTTCAAGTCCCACCTGGGGACAGCAATCTCAGGCCGGAGGGACTGGGATTTCTAGTCCTATAGGCACTCCTTGTGGTCTTGGGCAAGCCACTTAACCCTCCATTGCCCATGTTCCCTGTAAGTAATAGCGTATGTGTGTCATATCCCCTCGTGTTAAATGTATCTCCCAATTGACCGCTTTGACCCGGTGAAAAGCGGGATATAAATACAGCTAAAATAAATAAATAAATAAATAAATAATTGTGAGTTTATTTAAATAGGTGTTATAGCCAAGTGATAGATCAAAGAAGCAACTTGAAAGGCTCTATCAAACCAAAGGCAGTGTGAATCACCCAGGAAACTGTTAAAAGAGATTGCCATAGAAGTGCAGATATAAGTAGGATAAACCAGAGCTAAGTGATTTTAGTCTTGAAGGGCTTCTGAGAAAGCAGCTGCTACTGCTTGGAAGAAATCTACACTTCCATTTACCTGCTGGGAAATTTTCAAAATCTTGGGGAAAGGGGAATGCTTTGGGATAATACATTGAAACCCTCTGCTCAGTGTGCAGCGGCTGCTAGGATAGCAAATAGAATGCTAGGAATCATAAGGA
The DNA here is from genome assembly GCA_033557465.1 of Ichthyophis bannanicus. NCBI lineage: Eukaryota > Metazoa > Chordata > Amphibia > Gymnophiona > Ichthyophiidae > Ichthyophis > Ichthyophis bannanicus. The sequence continues at coordinate 1,392,873,264 of CM066031.1, read as the reverse complement.
AAGGAATGGAGAATAAAACAAAAGATATTAAAATGCCTCTGTATCGCTCTATAGTGTGACTGCACCTCAAATATTGGGTGCTGTTCTGATCACCATATCTTAAAAAGGATATATCAGAATTAGAAAAATTACACAGAAGAGCGACCATTTGTATAGCGCAACAAGGTATATTCAGTGCTGTAAATATAGATGTAAGACAGTCCCTGCTCATCAGACCTTACAATCTAATCAAGACAAAACACATTGGGGCCGATTCTAACAGGGGCACCTCTGAGCCATCCGGATGTCCAAAAAATGGACGAGCCCAAAATGTACCCTGAGGTTGCAGGATCGGGCACTTAGCCCAGCATGCCTCTGATTCCACAGTGGGAGACGTTCTCCATTCTGCCCAGCCAGAGGGGTATAATAAAATACCAAAATGGTGTTCTGGTGCCGTGACATCCCATCGCCATGGCACCAGGACGCCCAGCAGGAGCACCAAAATCCCAACAGCATTTAAATTGTCTTTTCCCCGCCTCCTGACCCTCGTCAGAGTTGGCCAGGGCACAATTTCTCAGGAGACTAGCATCCCTGCTCCCTCATTTTCCCCCCACTGTATTGTTCCCAGGTAGTCAGCCCCTAGTATGATTAGCGGCAATTCTTTGGCACTGCCTGCTCCCTCCACCTCACCTCTGGTATCGGGGTGGAATCTGCATCACCGGACTCAAGGTGGTCTCCAGCTCAGAGCTTGGTGTTGGGGCACTGCCTCCCACAGCCAAACTCAGTGAGCCAAGGTCCTGCACTGCCACCACCAGAATCAGGTACTTATCCATGAGATCAGTTCTTGGAGTTTCAGCAGCCCTCATAGGCTGTTCCAGCACTTTTCCCTTGCATTTAGATTTGCACATATCAGAAAATGTCCTAAGAAAAAATGAATAAGAAATGAAAAGCCACACCACGGTGGCAGAGAAACATGTCGGCCATCTTGCTCCACCCCCCAGAAGACCTTGCACATGTCTGATATGGCAACCATCACCACTAGCAGTACACACCACGGGTATAACGATGCACCCTCCAATAAACACTCAGATATACTGTCACTTACATCTTGGCACACACACACACACACACACACACTTTGAGGTTAGAGAGAGGAAGGGCAAGGCCCTTGTGAAGGGGGCTGTAGAAAGAGGATTTAGGAGACAAGATGGTTTTGTGAAGGGGAAGTGGTAGAAATACAGAAAACCTTCCAATCTATGCATAGGTATAGCTTGTGGTAGGCATAGGGGTCAGTGTCCCGCAAATGTTGTGGGCACTAAAGCTTAATTGGTTCTCCTGCTCGCATGCCAATATGAGTTTCTTACCATTTGCCTTCCCCCCCCCCCCCAAGTAAGCAGGCAAACTACACCGATGAATCTATAGGAAAAGGGAGGTCTCCAGCCTTTCTCCAACGAACTTGCCCACCAAAAGCCAAATTTCAGAACTCAATCTCACCAAGGTGGGTTGAAGACTACTATATAAAGAACAGACATCCACTGCTTAACCACTTCACCCTGAAGAAAGCCACAACATGGTGACTAAGACGTTGGTTTCCAGTTACTAAGACGTAGCATGACCCCGAAGACTGAAAAGATCATTATACCAGCTGTACCCAAGAGCAAATTGGTTAATCTTTATTTAAAATGAAGTTTTTGTGATTTCCATGTTGAATTTTTGCCTTTATGCACATATTCATCTTAATTACATACTTCATGGGTGCTTCAGCTTTTTAACAAGTGCAAATCAATTGTATATGCATTAATTTGTAGGTATCTGTGTAGACAATCGATTTGCACATGCTTTTAATTTTTAGGCACCCAAACGAGCCAGACATGCACATCCCTACTATTCTGCCACTGTTTGATGTTTAATAAAATGTTATGGTGAGAAAGAAAACTGCATATTCTATACCAATTGAAATGTGCTCTTTGCTTTATTTGAATTACTCTCTTTAATATGAGTCTAATTCATTTCAATGTGTTTTTTTAAACTTTTGTATTGATTTCATACTGGTAAGATGAAATCTCAAAAAAACACGGAGAGGGTTATAACAAAACAGCATAATGTTCCCCTGTATTTTAGCATGAATAAATTTCTGGCATCCCTGTCCCTAACTTATGAGTGTACTAATGTGATGTAATGGAGGATGGTCCAAGGTGTTCATCACTTTTTGAACATAAGAACATAAGAAATGCCTTACTGGTCCATCAAGCCCAGTATCCTGTTTCCAAAATTGGCCAATCCAGGTCACAAGTACCTGGAAGGTTTCTGAAAAGGCACATAGGTTCCAGTGGATTTCCCCGGTCCTCTTTAATAATGGTTTATGGACCTTTCCTCCAGGAACTTGTCCAAATCTTTTGTAAACCCAGCTACAACAGCTGTTACTAGAGCCTCCAGTAATGAATTGTGGGAGTTGCCTAGCTATATATTGGAGAGAATTAAAGGCCCTGCAAAACCAGGCTAAGGAGGATATTCATTGGTATCAGCCTTCTAAACTACAGCTGATGGAGCCCTAGCGGCTCATAGACCAGATTTGATAGGCCTTGAACAAAGATAAAAGACTTCCAGGCCAGCTAGGCATAACCAGGATAAATGAAGTTAAGAAGAAAACAGACCTTGTGAAGGTCTGGAAGAGAGTTGTAGACATCTAGCTAATATTTGCAGCAGGAAATCTCAAAGAGCCTAGTCAGGGTCAGCCTGTGGACACAAGCTGAAGTGGTGGTCTAGTTATACCTGAGGAAGTCTTAGGAACTAAGAAGATGCATTTTGATCAACACATTTGAAAGTCCATGCTGATCTCTGCAGCACAGAACTCCAGTGTATCTTAAGGAGACAGCAAGGAGATATTTGTAAACTTTGTAATATTTATGTCTTTTGAGAATTTGTATATATTTTTCCCTGCAAAAAGGTACTTAGTCCAAGTTCTGGGGTGAGATTTTGTAATTGTGTGGATTTGTACTTATTTCAGAGAATCTTTCAGAGAAAAAAGGAGCAATTTCAGTGCCTATCCAAGAACTCTTTGGAAAAGGAAGAAGGAGACTGTCTTTCCAATAAAAGATGAAGAGAAAGAAGACCAGCAATGGAAGTTGGACAAAGGAAGACCCAGGAGGTATCGGCCAACTGCCACAAGACTGAGAACAGCTGCATACTTAAATTCGCTTTTACTAAAGTACACTAAGCAACTCACATGTGTTTTACCACATCGTAACCGTTAGTGTGGATATATGGTAATAGTTGCATGCAGTAAAAGTAGCCAAAGTGGTAAAAATCACACATTAACTTCTTAACATGTAAAGGGGCAGGGACTGGGCAGTGAGTGAGGATGGACTGCGCATTGCAGTTAGTGCCCAGTACTAATCGCATACGAAGTATCAATTTTGCAGTTTACACAGGTGCATTTAACGCCACCTCAAGAGAATGCATTAAGTGCACCTGTGTTAATTGCTATTGCACTTAACGTGTGATAGGAAGGCTTTCCATATGATAACTGCAGGAAACAAGCTGGGACAGTTGGTGTGTGGCCTTTGCACTTACCGGGCATTGGATTTTGTTCCTAACACAAAGTAAGTGCAAAAAAACCTACTATATTTTAAACAGTCCAACAGTGGACTTTAAAAACAACTTTGATTGATTGCATCATTTTATCTTTCTGTTTTAAATTACAGTACCTGTGTTTTCTCCTTTATTGTGTGTGCTTTTAATTCCGGTGATCTCACCATACAGTATAAGGTGTTTTTACAAATTAGGCAGGAAGGGGCTTGATGTGGTTGTTTCTTCCCATCTATTAGGATCCATCTTTCTTTGTCATACACAAGTGGCCCCCATGGAGTGGAAAATTCACTCACCCATGTAAATAGGACTATACCTGCATTAATTTGGATGTATGTATTAATATATATCGCATTTCCAAATTGAATCTCAATATATTTTACAATTATATCAGCTCAGAAACGTGCAAACAGCCAAAATGTAGATGAGAAGGGCTGCAAGCACATTTTAAGCAGGTGGAACTTATGGGAAAGAAGGCTTTTTAAAAATTTTCCCTCTTTTCCCTCACTATTTGTAAGTTATTTATTTGACTATATTTTATTCACTACAGTGAGAAATAAGAGATTTAGCAATATAAGAAAGCGAATGAAACTGTCAAATTTGCTTTTAGAGGGATCTTGTTAGGAAAAAAACTTTGTAAACAGGATTTTTCAGAGGAAGAGAGTTTAACAGAAGGTTCTTAGGTGAAAGTGGAGGGCGATGTATACCTGGGTGCAAGAGTGTAAGGACTGAAAGAAAATAACTGTTGGATGTAGTGTGAAAATGCCTGTTGTGAATTAGTTGTTAGGTGACAAGAGAAAAAAAAAGAATGAAAGTGATTCTTTTTTTTAAAAAACTGCCACAGCAAGCTTACTTTTAGGTATCCCTTCATTTTTGTCCCTTTGATTTTATAGAGAGAGAAAGGGGAGTGGAAATGAGAATTAAGGGAGTTATTTAAAGGATAGGGTTCAAAGAAGAAGAGACAGAAGAAAAGGAACACCTACCTCCTAATATTTGGAAGAACTGATTTCCATTCCGGAACATGCAGAAGAAGAAAATTGGGGCCCACCACTCTTCTACTTCACACTGATAAGTACTTTGTATAACTATATTGCTATTTGAGCTCAAATGCACTGATAGCTGTTTGGAAGAAAACAATTCTGAACACAATTATTTGGGGAAATTCTTTTTATTTATTCTCTTTAATGAACTCTTGGAAAATGCAGTGAATTATATACATATTATTTGGTAAAAAAAATAAATTCCCAAAATTAAATTGTATTATCTAGTTGGTCCCAGGCCTGAGTTCTTCATTAATAACTTTAGTTTGTTCTTATCCTTATTGTGAACCTTCTTTGCCCGGAGGGGTATTCCATTGTGGACATAGTGAATTTCTGCTGTGGCCTTTTCTTAGGAGGGGAGTGACAGGATCTTATATCCAGCTTATTTGTGACAACATAGTCAGAGAAATTCTTTGATTTACCCTCCAGAAAATTGGTTACTTTAGGAATTGGGCAACATTCTGGGAAACAGAGGGGCTTTTCCAAAAGGATGGGCACTACCTTAACTGGGATGGAATCAAGCTGCTGGCATTAACCTTTAAAAATAAGATAAAGCAGCTTTTCATCTAGATAATACGGGAAAGCTGACAGTTGTCCAAGAGCGCATGGTTCGGAAGGATGTATCCTTGAAGGATACTAGCAAAATAGGGAAGTTACGGCATCCCGACAGAGAGTTCAATAAAGATAAAAGTAATCCAGATGCCAGAGCAGACAGAGCTAAAATATTCCAAATTACCCCTATCAACTGATAACCAGATTAATATGAATAAAAAAAACAACCTCTAAAATGCCTGTGTGCAAATGCTAGAAGTCTGAAAAATAAGACGGGAGAGTTAGAATATATAGCACTAAATTAAAGATTAGATATGATTGGCATCTTGGAGACCTGGTAGAAGGAGGACAACCAATGGGACACTAGATCACAATGATAGGGTAGATGAAATTGGTGGAGGGGTTATGCTCTATGTTGGAGAAGGCATTGAGTCACACAGGATAAAGGTTTTGCAGGAAACAAAATACACTGTAGAATCTCTATGGATAGCAATTCCATGTAAAAAGGGGAAGGCGATGGCAGTGAGGATGTACTATCGACCATCTGGCCAGAATGAACAGAAGGATGATAAAAGAAATCAGGGAAGCTAACAAAAGTTACAACATAGAAATAATGGGTGATTTCAATTACCCCAGTATCGACTGTGTCACAGAAGGACATGCTAGGGAGATAAGATTTTTGGATGAAATAAATGACTGCTTCTTGGAGCAATTTGTTCATGAACAGACAAGAAGGGAAGCTATTTTTGGACCTAGACCTTAATGGAAGACAGGATCTGGTGCAAGAGATAAAGGTGTTGGGGCCACTTGGCAATAGTGATCATAGCATGATCACATTTGATTTAATAAATGGAGGAAGGACAGCAAGGAAATCCATAGTACTATCTTTTAACTTTCTAAAGAGAGACTATGATAAGATGGGGAAAATAGTTAAGAAAAAACTAAAAGGAGCAGCTGCAAAGGTTAAAGATTTACATCAAGCATGGGCGTTATTGAAAAATACTATTTTAGAAGCCCAAACCAGATATATTCCATGCTTTAAGAAAAGTGGAAGGAAGGCCAAAAAACTGTCAACATGGTTTAAAGGTGAGGTCAGTGAGGCTGTTGTAGCCAAAAAAGCATTTTTCAGGAATTGAAAAAAGGAGCCAAATGATGAAAATGGGAAACAATATAAACACTGGCAAGCTAGATGCAAGGCATTGATAAGGAAGGCAAAAAGAATTTAAAAAAAAAAAGCTTGCCATGGAAGCAAAAATGCATAATAAAAACTTTTCAAGTACGTCCATACCAAGAAACCTGTGAGAGTCAGTTGGACCATTACACTGACAATGACATTCAAAGCAATTAACAGATGCACATCCATCTCCCTCTCAGACCTTGTACACCCCCCCCCCCCCAACAAAGTGAGAAGATCAATAGCCTGCAACACCTTACTCCTACCAAAAGCCATCACCAAATGCTCAAAGACAACGAGAAATCGTGCTTTTGCTCTTTACGCACCCTCTTGCTGGAACTCCATCCCTGCAGATGTCCGTGCCATAACCAACCTCCCCCAGTTTAGGAAGGCAATCAAACATTATCTTTTCATACAACACTTCTCCATTACTGACAACATCACCTAACTTTCCTTATCCTGACTCAATGCTACTCCCACAGAGTAACGTATCCTATACTATCAGTGCATTTAAACTATCCCCCACATCAACTTGTCCCTAGCAAGACAAAAATGTCGACCATTATGCTAATTTGTACATACTGTATATAGTAACTAGACAAACATGTCTACCATTATACTAATTTGTACATAGTGTATATAGTTCGCTTGTTCACCATTTTATATTTCCTGTTCTTTGTAAGTGTCAATGTTATACTGTTATACATTGTACAATTATGGTTACTTGTAAACCACGCTGATGATAAATAGTGCAGTATAGAAAAATTACAAATAAATAAATAAATACATGATAGAGAGGTGAAAGGGCACTAAGGGAAGACAAGGCCACAGCGGAGAGACTGTACAAATTCTTTGTTTCGGTCTTTACTAAAGAAGATGTAGGGAAGGTACCCATGCCTGAAATGGTATTTAAAGATGATATGTCAGAAGAATTGAAAGAAATATCAATAAACAGGGAAGATGTATTACAACTATCTGATATAGTGAAGAGTAGCAAATCACCTGGACCAATGGTATATATCCAAGGGTATTGAAAGAACTGAAATTTATTTTATTTATTTATTTAGTGTACACTTGTATCCCGCTACTTCCAGCGATCAGCAGCGGTTTGCTATACATAAGGTGCGGCTGTACAGGCCGGGAATTGAAACATACAACATGATTTAGTGGAAATGTACAGGTCAAATCACTCGAATTATATGATTTACACTTGATTGCAGGCTAGTAATTTCACATGTATATACATATTTACATGACGCTAGTGAATATTGTTGGCCAGAACACGGAGTTCTTTCTTTGTGCCTGTTGTGAGCCAGTGTGAGTACATGGTGATTAGGCAGGATAGAAATGCATCTGAAAAAGATGAGTCTTAAGCTTTTTTCTGAAGTCCATCAGGTCACTGCTTGCTCTCAGTTTGCATGGTAGTTGATTCCATAGCAGAGGCGCTATAAATGAAAATGCTCGGTTGCTGGTGTTCGTTTTGAAATATGAGATTGCAGACCTACTCAGAAACTGGGATCGGAGGGACTGTCTTCATTTGGTTCATCTCTTTTCTTTCCTCTAGATCCTTCTCTGTCCAGGCTGGCTCCTCTTCCTCCTCACCAATCACCCCCTGTCCTGTGGTGTCCCCCAGGTGTCTGTTCTTGCTCCCCTCTTGTTTAATATTTTCCTGGCCCCTGTCACTCTGCTGGTTCAACAGCACTGTGTCTCTGCATATTATTACGCAGATGACATCATTCTACTACAGCATACCGACCCTTCTGCCCCTGATCTTTCACCTCTTAATAACTGTCTCTCATGCATTGATTCCTGGCTATCCTCAAATTTTCTCCACCTTAACCTAACTAAAACACAGGCTATTTGGTTTACATTTGGAAACCCTACCCTTCCTTGGCTCCCTCTATTTCATCCTTCCCCCTCCCTCTGGTATCCACGCTCTGCTACTTCGGTGTCACCCTGGACTCAGCCCTGTCATTTCACGACCACTTTCCTCAGTGATCCATCGCTCTTTCTATTCCCTGTGTCAAATCTGTGCTGTCTGACCTTCCCTTGCCACACCCTCTCTAAGTACTCTCCTCATTTCACTAGTTATGAACAGGATAGATTACTGTAACGTTGCTCTTGCTGGCCTCCCACAGTATGAACTCAACAGACTTTAGTTACTACAAAACACAGCAGCCCGTATTGTCATGTATGCCTCCCATACTGATCACATTACACCTCTGCTTATCCATCTCCACTAGCTACCCGTTGCCTATTTGATTCAGTTTAAGAATCTTACCTTGTACACAAGGCTATTCATTTCACTTCCCCTCAGTATATCTCTGACTCAGTCCATCTTCACACCTCTCAACACTCGCTACGACACATCCACGAAACCGCATCTCTCTCCCCTCCCCCTCCCTGGTTCACCTTGAATCAACTCGCAGCTCTGCATTTTTCTTTCTTGGTCCCAAGCTCTGGAATTCTTCCCCCCCCCCCCCCAAACCTCTGCCTCGAGCTTTCCTTCACCAAGTTCAAGGCTCTGTTAAAAACCCATCTTTTCTGAGCCGCCTTTAATCTTCCTCCCCCCTCTGTCACTAGCTGAGGTTTCCCTTGTCTCTCTTCTCTCTCGCTGCCTGGTTCCTCTCTCTGTGTCTAGTTTCTCTCTTTTTATTTGTTTTTCTCTGTCCTATCAAAACTATGACATTCTTTTCCTTTTCCTGGCAGTGTGCATTTTGCTCTTTTGTAAACCGCTCTGTTCTTTCTTCGAAGGGCGGTATATCAAGAAAGCGGAACAGAAAACGGAATAAAGATAAAAATAAAGATACTATTAGTAATCTGTGAACTATCATTAAAATCATTGTACCTGAAGATTGGAGAATGGCGAGTGTAATGCCAGTTTTTAAAAAGAGTTCCAGGAATGATCCAGAAAATTACAGATCGGTGAGCCTAGAAACCATTATAAAGAATAAAATTACTGAACATGTAGATAGTTATTGCTTAATGGCAGAAAGTCAACGTGGATTTAGCCAAGGAAAGTCTTGTCTTACCAATCTCATGTTTTTTTGAAAGTGTGAATAAACAAGTAGATAATGGTAATATAGTGTATCTGGATTTTCAGACCACCTTCAACAAGGTCCCTTATGGAGACTTGTCGAAATTAAAAGTCTTGGGATAGGAGGCAGTATACTATTGTGGATTGGGAACTGGTTAAAAGATAGAAAGCAGAGACTAGGGCTAAATGGCCAATTTTCTCAGTGGAGAAAGGTGAATAGTGGAGAACCCTATGGATTTGTACTGGGCCTGCTGTTTTTTTAACATCTTTATAAATCACCTGGAAATGGGAATGATGAGTCAGGTGATCAAATTTGCAGATAACACAAAATTATTCAAAATTGTTAAAACACAAGAGGATTGTGAAAAATTGCAAGAGGACCTTGAAAATTCAAAGACTGGACATCCAAATAGCAGATGAAATTTAATGTGGACAAGTGCGAAATTATGCACCTAAGAAAGAACAACCCAAACTATGGTTACACGATGCAAGGTTTCACATTAGGAACCACCACCTAGGAAAAAGATTTAGGTGTCATCGGGGATAATGCATTGAACCCCTCCGCCCAGTGTGGAGCGGCAGCCAAGAAAGCAAATAGAATGCTAGAAATCGTAAGGAAATGAATGGAGAATAAAACCAAGGATATTATAATGCCTCTGTATCGTTCCATATTGTGACTGCATCTTGAATATTGTGTGCAATTCTGGCAGCCATATCTTAAGGATACAGCAGAACAAGAATAAGTACAGAGAAGAGCCACCAAAATGGTAAACGGAATGGAATGATACCCCTATGAGGAGAGGCTTAAAAGTTTAGTGCTCTTCAACTTTGAAAAGAGATGGCTGAGGGGAGATATGATAGAGGTCTATAAATTAATGAATGGAATAGAACAGTAAACATAGATTGGCTGTTTACGCCTTTCAAAAAGAGACTAGAGGACATGCAATGAAGCTACAATGTAACCCATTTAAAACTGATAAGAGAAAATATTTTTTCACTGAATGCGTGGTAAAATTCTGGAATTTGTTTCCGAAGGATGTAGTGGGAGCTATTAGTGTAGCCGGCTTTAAAAAAGGTTTGGACAAGTTTCTGGAGGAAAGGTCCATAAACCATTATTAAAGAGGACCCAGGAAATCCACTGTTTGCCCCAATACAAGCATTGTGGAATCTACTGTATGTACCTTTAGGGGAGCCTGCCAGATACTTGTGACCTGGATTGGCAACTGTTGGAAACAGGATACTGGGCTTGATGGTCTGACCCAGTATGGCATTTCTTATGTTCTTATGGAATGCCCCAGACATGTCCTGAAGGTAACTGCTTAGCACTGGGGAATGTAGCCGCAGTACCTGCGGATATTCAGCAGCACGAAGAGTATTAGTGCCGCTGAATATCCGGCAGAATAGCATTTATATGGTTTGCAGGTATGCAAACCATATAAGTGCCTTTGAATTTCCCCGCTGTATATTTAGCTCCACTATCCAGGTGGAACCCCATTCCATAACATGCACATCCAGCCTGCAGACTCATCTAAATCAAAAACGGGCCCTGTTTGAACCTAATTCCACATCCTAATTCCACATCCACAGCTCCTTTGTGTTTCCTGACCATTCCCTCTGGATATGTCCTGTGCACAGCTGCTGTGTTGTCTGTCCCAATTAGATTGCAAGCTCTGCTGAGCAGAGACCATCTGTTATATATGTCTGTGCAGCACTGTGTAAGCCCTGTGGCACTATACAACTGACCAGTAGTAGTTGTTGTAGTTGTAGTAGGGCCTTCCGGATATGGCATCTGAAGCCCACCTATCTGGGTTCTGGCATTTCTCACAGCAGCTACACCTGTCCCATCATGATGAATGTCGGTCTGTATCCATCCGCTACCTGTGGGGCAATCTTCTCTGCCTTCTCACAGACAGCTTTGTGCCACTGCTCCCCTGGTCAGGGTTGTGTGGGCATGGGAAGGGAGATCCCTGTGCCATCACACCAAGTAGCCAGACATCAGATATATCACCTCTCTCGCAGCTCTCATTGATCCTGCCCTCAAACCACACATACACGCACTCTCCTTTTCTGTCACAAAAACAGGATTCGCCCCAAAAGATGCCCTGTACCTATACATAACAGCTATGACATAACATAATCACATGGGATACCAGGACTACAAATATGATCTCCATTTTTCACCCACATAGGTATCCTTTCCCTGCTCATGCCCATACTATCCCTGCATCAGCAGACTCATTTCTCTGAACATGGGAATTGTTAGGGCACCATACGGTAGATTGGCTCCTTCAGCACAAACAGCACATAGGTGCATAGCCTGAATAACCTTCATTGCTCTTCTCAATAGTTCTGTAAGGGTGTTTAGACACGTTTTATTTACCTTGCAACATTCCCTCACCTCTGCTCATTGTACCTTGCAACTGCATCTTGTCTTTTTCCAGACTGCAGTCACATCAGGTCAAAACATACTTGTCACAACCATTCTTGTCTATGGGGTGCATTGTGCACAGTAGAATATTTTCTAAGTCCTAGCCTTATACCACGTTTCAACAGGACTAACGTGGATGTTTCCAGGAAACAATACATACATGGGCCTTTCCTGAATACGCCTTATACATCTCCATGGCTGACCACGCTCCCGTTCCACCCTTTCTCCCCCCCCCCCCACACGTTCAGAGATCCCCGTGCTAGTGCCATGGACATGCATATTGGCAGTGTTTCAGTATATGACCAGTGACATTTTTGGCACATAAACATCCCCACGGCACATATTAACCCCTTATTCATGTTCTGCAGTAACCCCCATAGTGGCCAGCACTGAATATTTGTATAGCAAAGTAAACATTGATATTCAATCTGCTATCCAAAAAGAGTATCCAGATAACTTAGGACAGACTTTTTGCTGTCCTATGTTATCCAGATAGCAGACCGAATTACCTCCGCCATCGTGATAATTCTGGGGACCACCCATGCCCCAACCATGCCCCAGCCCAGCACTATTCAAATGCAGCTGGGGTCGTTAGGATGATTTTCAGCAGCGCTATCCAGATAGCCCCTGCCAGTGGCTCTTATTCAGATAGTAGGTGCTGCCGCCTATCAGGCCTGAAGTTACTAGGAATGCTAAAACAATACAGTCTCATAGTCTGTAGGATGATTTAAACACATCTATTTAGATTTATAAACCAGGCAGAAAAACAATTTATTATCGAGTATACTTTACTGTTTTAACTATAATGATCTAGCACAATTTAGGAAAGCACTAAAACATCATCTCTTCCTTTTATATTACTCGGAAGACAGTACCACCAGAGCCCCTTCAACTAGCTAGTCAATGAAGTACAAAGGAAATATTCTATACTAGATTCTCAAGATGTAAATAGTTACCCTAGTTATGATCCAAGTTCAATTACCTGTTCATTGTTCTTGAAGGACTAGAAAGGGGGACTGTTACTTCTGGAGAGAAATCTGCAACTGTGAGTATATACTTCTGGTAATTTTCTAAAAAGAATTCTTTGTATTAAAGCTACTTAATCTGTGAACCCACTGTTTTTTGTTGGATCAGTTAGGGCCTAGTAGCAGCAATTAAAGTTTGAATTTAAAACACAGAGGAGAGCTTTCTGGTTACATTTCATACCCAGCAGAGAGCTTGTAGTTTAAATTTAATAGTCACTCAGGGCCAAGTAACAGCAAAGTACTTTTAGTTTAAATTTAACACACAGAAAAGAGCTTTCTGGTTAAATTTAGTACCCAGCAGAGAGCTTGTAGTTTAAATTTCAGAAGTTAGAGCCTAGCAGCAGCTAAGAGCTATAATTTAAATCAAATAAGAATTTAGCTTACCTCAGTAGCACAAGACAGGGTACTGTGTAGCAGCCCTCTTTTAATAAGTGTTATTTCCTTCCCTCCCTCCCCACACCCACCCTCCCCCGGGATAATCATAGTTTTATAGGTACTTACACATCTTAAAAGACAGGAGGTGCTTTCAGGTGAAGCTCATTACCCAAATCAGTCATACACTAAGGACCTGAGATTAATTAAGCTTCAGGTGAACAAGGTATATTAAACGTATTAGGTACAGTTTTATTGGTATAAATACCCATAGCAACCCCTAGTAAGTAAGAACTTAAAGATCTAGACACAAACTTAAAACTAAGATGCAGACAGCAGTCCAGCAGCGGGATGGGGGCTTTCCAGTCTTTTGCATTGAGTGTCACATGTATGATTTTCTCCCAGTTGGTGAGAGGTCTTACGTGTGTACTAGGTGCAAGGAGCTCTTTTCTCTCAGGGAACAAGTCCGTTCTCTAGAGGCTAAAGTAGCAGACTTGGAAAACATAAGACAGACAGAGAGGTACATAGACGAGACCTACAGGGATATAGTCCTGAAGTCCCACCTCCAGTCTGGCAGCACCCCTGTTGCCATGGAGGAGAGAGGTCACGTGACAGGAGAGCATCACCCTGGTGTGGCAGGAAGTGATCCTGTAACTAGGACCTGTCCTCCAGGTGATGTAAAACCCTCTCACACCGAGGAAGTTTCTCCAGGGCCATGTGCCCATGAGGGAAGGGTTAGGACAGCCGTTATAGTTGGTGATTCGATCATTAGGCATGTAGATAGCTGGGTGGCTGGTGGACGTCAGGATCGCCTGGTAACATGCCTGCCTGGTGCAAAGGTAGCAGACCTCACGCGCCACCTAGATAAGGTCTTAGATAGTGCTGGGGAGGAGTCTGCTGTCTTGGTACATGTCGGTACTAATGACATAGGAAAATGTGGTAGGGAGGTTCTGGAGGCAAAATTTAGGCTTTTAGGTAGGAAGTTGAAATCCAGAACTTCCAGAGTAGCATTCTCCGAAATGCTTCCTGTTCCATGCAAAGCACCCAAAAGGCAGGCAGAGCTCCGGAGTCTCAATGCGTGGATGAGACAATGGTGCAGAGATGAGGGTTTTGGATTTGTTAGGAACTGGGGAACATTCTGGGGAAAGGAGGGGCTCTTCCGAAGGGATGGGCTTCACCTTAACCGGGATGGAACCAGGCTGCTGGCATTAACCTTTAAAAAGGAGATAGAGCAGCTTTTAAACTAGATATTAGGGGAAAGCCGACAGTCGCCCAAGAGTGGATGGTTTGGAAGAATGCACCCTTGAAGGATACTACCAAAAGCAGAGAGGTTCCACAAAAGAGTAAAGTAGCCCAAATGCCCTCAAGTATGGAGCAGACAGAGCTTAAAGATCCCAATTTACCCATGTCTAACAACAGCCAAATTAACATGAATAAAATACATTCTCTAAAATGCTTGTATGCAAATGCTAGAAGTCTAAAGAATAAGATGGGAGAGTTAGAATATATAGCACTAAATGAAAGGTTAGATATGATTGGAATATCAGAGACATGGTGGAAGGAGGACAACCAGTGGGACACTGTGATACCTGGGTACAAACTATATCATAATGATAGAGCTGATCAAATTGGTGGAGGGGTTGCGCTCTATGTTAGATGGGGCATTGACTCAGAAAGGATTAAAGTTTTGCAGGAAACAAAATCTGCTGTAGAATCTATATGGATTGAAATTCCATATAAAAGGGGGAAGGCGATGGCAGTGGGGGTGTACTATCGAGCACCTGGCCAGAACGACCAAATGGATGATGAAATGCTCAAAGAAATCAAGGAAGCTAACAAAAGTTACAGCGCAGTAATAATAATGGGTGATTTCAATTACCCCGGTATCGACTGGGTCAGTGTCACGTCAGGACATGCTAGGGAGATAAAGTTCCTAGATGGAATAAATGACTGCTTCTTTGAGCAGCTGGTTCATGAACCGACCAGAGGGGAAGCCATATTAGACCTAGTCCTTAGTGGAACACCAGATCTAGTGCAAGAGATAAGGGTGTTGGGGCCACTTGGCAATAGTGATCATAGCATGATCGCCTTTGATTTAATTAGTGCAGGAGGGATAGTAAGGAAATCCACAGTACTACCTTTTAACTTTCGAAAGGGAGACTATGATAAAATGAGGAAAACAGTTAAGAAAAAACTAAAAGGAGCAGTTGCGAAGGTTAAAGACGTACCTCAAGCTTGGGTGTTGTTGAAAAATACTATCTTGGAAGCCCAGACCAGCTGTATTCCACGCTTTAAGAAAAGTGGAAGGAAGTCCAAAAAACTGCCAGTATGGTTTTAAAGGTGAGGTCAGAGAGGCTGTTGTTGCCAAAAAAGCATCTTTCAGGAAATGGAAAAAAAGAGCCAAACGACGAAACCTGGAAACAGCACAAGCACTGGCAAGTCAAATGCAAGGCATTGCTAAGGCAGGCAAAGAGAGAATTTGAGAAGAAGCTTGCAGCGGAAGCAAAAACGCGAAATAAAGACCTTTTCAAGTACATTCGTAGCAAAAAACCTGTGAGAGAGTCAGTAGATGATAAAGGGGTTAAAGGAGCACTAAGAGGCGACAAGGCGATAGCGGAGAGACTGAATAAATTCTTTGCTTCGGTCTTTACTGAGGAAGATGTAGGGATGTTACCCATGACTGAAGTGGTATTTAAAGGTGCGGAAGAATTGAAGGAAATATCGATACATCGGAAAGATGTATTACAACTATTAGATAAACTGAAGAGTAGCAAATCACCTGGGCCGGATGGTATACATCCAAGGGTATTGAAAGAACTGAAATATGAGATTGCAGAACTGCTATCAGTAATCTCTGAACTATCATTAAAATCATCTCTAATACCTGAAGATTGGAGGATCGCCAATGTAACACCAATTTTTAAAAAGGGTTCCAGGGGTGATCCGGGAAACAACAGACCGGTGAGCCTGACGTCAGTACCGGGAAAAATGGTAGAAACCATCATAAAGAATAAAATTACTCAGCATGTAGATAGTCACAACCTAATGGGAGACAGCCAACATGGCTTTAGACAAGGAAGATCTTGTCTTACTAATCTGTTATGTTTTTTTGAAGGAGTGAATAAACAGGTGGACAAAGGTGAGTCGGTTGATATTGTGTATCTGGACTTTCAGAGAGCCTTTGACAAGGTCCCTCATCAGAGACTTTTGGCAAAACTAAAGAGTCATGGGATAGGAGGCAGTGTACTATTGTGGATCAGGAACTGGTTAAAAGATAGAAAGCAGAGGGTAGGGCTAAATGGCCAATTTTCCCAATGGAGAAAGGTGAATAGTGGTGTACCCCAGGGATCTGTGCTGGGTCCGCTGCTTTTTGACATATTCATAAATGACCTGGAAAGTGGAATAACGAGTGAGGTTATCAAATTTGCAGATGACACAAAAACTATTTAAAGTTGTTAAAACCCAAGAGGATTGTGAAAAATTGCAAGAGGATCTTGATAAATTGGAAGACTGGGCATCAAAATGGCAGATGAAATTTAATGTGGACAAGTGCAAGGTTATGCACCTAGGGAAGAACAACCCAAACTATGGTTACATGATGCAAGGTTCCACATTAGGAACCACCACCCAGGAAAAAGATTTAGGCGTCATTGTGGATACCATGTTAAAACCCTCGGCCCAGTGTGCAGCGGCGGCCAAGAGAGCAAATAGAATGCTAGGTATGATAAGGAAAGGAATGGAAAATAAAACAAAAGATATTATAATGCCTCTATATCGTTCCATGGTGAGACCGCACTTTGAATATTGTGTGCAATTCTGGTCGCCGTATCTTAAAAAGGATATAGCGATTTTAGAAAAGGTACAGAGAAGAGCCACCAAAATGGTAAAGGGGATGGAAGGATACTCCTATGAAGAAAGGCTAAAAAGGTTAGGGCTCTTTAACCTGGAAAAGAGACTGCTGAGGGGAGATATGATAGATGTCTATAAATTAATGAATGGAGTGGAACGGGTAAACGTAGATCGATTGTTTACCTTATCAGAATACAGAAAGACTAGGGGACATGCAATGAAGCTACAGGGTAAACTATTTAAGACTAATAAAAGAAAATATTTTTTCACTCAACGTGTAATCAAACTCTGGAATTTGTTACCGGAGGATGTAGTAAAGGCTGTTAGTGTAGCTGGGTTTAAAAAAGGTTTGGACAAGTTCCTGGAGGAAAGGTCCATAAACCATTATTAAGAAGTGACCAAAGATATCAATGCTTGACCCAGTACAAGCATTGTGGAACTTGTCCCTTGGGGAAACTGCTAGGTACATATGACCTAGATTGGCCACTGTTGGAAACAGAATACTGGGCTTGATGGACCTTGGTCTGACCCAGTATGGCATATCTTATGTTCTTATGTTCTTATTGTAAACGCAGATCAACTTTGAAATGTGTAAGTTCTGAGGTTCCATGTAAACCGCACTGATGCTGAATAGCGCAGTATACAGTATAGGAGGTGAAGTACTTTTGTCCACTAAAGAAGAGCGGGACCTAGGTGTGGTTGTGTCTGATGATCTTAAAGTAGCTAAACAGGTAGAAAAGGCGACGGCAAAAGCTAGAAGGATGCTTGGGTGCATATGGAGAGGAATGGCCAGCAGAAAAAAGGAGGTGATAATGCCTCTGTATAAGTCTTTGGTGCGACCTCATTTGGAGTATAGTGTGCAATTCTGGATACCGCACCTTCAAAAGGATGTGAACAGGATGGAGTCGGTGCAGAGGGTGGCTACTAAAATGATTAGTGGGCTTCATTATAAAGCATATGAGGACAGATTTAAGGATCTTAATATGTACACCTTAGAGGAAAGGCGGGATAGAGGTGATATGATTGAGATGTTTAAATACCTCCGTGGCATAAATGTTCAGGGAGAGAGCCTCTTTCAATTGAAAGCAAGTTCTGCTACGAGGGGACATGGGATGAGGGTGAAGGGAGATAGATTCAGGAGTGATATGCGGAAATATTTCTTTACGGAAAGAGTAGTGGATCCGTGGAATAGTCTCCCAGTGGAGGTGGTAGAGATGAGGACAGTAACTGAATTCAAAAAAGCATGGGACCAACACAGAGGATCTCTAAAGGTAAAAAGTGGACTGTTGTAGTTGTTGATATGGAAGGACAGACTAGATAGGCCATGTGGTCTTTTTCTGTCATCATGTTTCTATGTTTCTATATAAGAAAATGTAAATAAATGTAAATAAAGAAAATGTAAAAACCGTCCTATTCCAAGAACATCTCTGAATAGGAATCCCCCCTATTTCTCTTCAAGAACTCCAGACCAGTAACTCTGCTATCCTGTCAGTCTCTATGTTCATCCCAAAATCATCAATGTTGAGCCCCCGGTGATGGCCCCCCCCCCACTATTGATCCCCCCCCCCTGTTATATGTCCCACCGCTTTGACCCGGTGAAAAGCGGGATATAAATACAGTTAAATAAATAAATAAATAAATAATGGCTGCAGCTTAAAAACAACCTACTTCATGATATTTTGCAAAATAGTACTATGATTCAAAAAAGTAAGAAAATAAGTGTCTTCAGGAGTTTTTATTAGTGCCTGACTGTTCTTTCAATTACTTTAAGGTGAAAATTTTCATGACTTAAGTTGTTAATCTTTGACAGTGCTTACTTTGCTACACTGCTGTTTACTGATGTATTTTATATCCTGCAGTCATAGTTGCAAATAGAGTTGTTTCAGTCCAGCTTTTCAGTGATCAATAAATAAAGTTCTCTGTGGTGCGCAATTGCCACTTATATTTCCCATCCCAAATTGCTTAAAAATATCAAACAGATCTTACTGAAAAACAACTCTGCCGTATAAATAGATGATGGCAGCTAGGTGAATATAATTTCCTATACCAAGGAAACCATTTGAAAATGAACAAGATTATCAAACAATTGACCATGCATGGGTATTTTGAACAAAACTGAACTCAAGAAATTGATATATTCTTTGGACTAAACTATGGGATATGTTTATTAAACTGCATTAAGGCATGAGGCGTTAACGGCAGCGATAAGGGGTTTTACATGCAAAAAAGGCTGTGGGTGGGTAGGAGGCATTCCAGCATTAAGGGTGCTATGGGACAGTTAATGTGCATTAAGAGGACATCGGGCGTTAAGGTGTCAAGCATGCACCTTAATGTCCAAAAATGGCTGTCACCCTAATGCTGGATAAGGGAGCACCAAGGAAAGTCAATGTAAAGGTGATGTATGGAAGGACAGGTAGGAGCTGATGGACCTGCCAGTTCCATGGGCACCCTATGTGGCAGCCAGTAATTTGGACAAATGCAATGGGGGGTGCCAATGTAAAACGGTGCAATGTCAGTGTGTAGCATAGCATGGGGAAGACGTGTCCCCCAGCAGAGTCAGCAGTGGCAGGATGTGTGCAGGGAAAGGAGGATGGAGCAGAAGTGGTGACGTGCTGATCAGGCACAGGAGAGGCGTATGTGAAGAGCCAAAATGCAGGTAAGAGTACCTGTGAGGCAGCTTGCATGAGAAGACATGGCTGCACACAAACAACAGAGACGGATAGATGGGCTGAAGGAAGGATGGTGGTAGAGGTTAGGGTGGTATGAACTGTCAGCACCAATATGCTGTAAGTGCCATCTCCAACATATTTGTACAGTGTGGGAAAAAGTGTGTCACTGCAACGTGGAAGGCCTGATACCAGACATGTGTGTCTCACACCTGTCCCAGCCACACAGCCACCATACAACACCCCAGACAAATATGCAGATAACAACTAGACAGGTGTAATCCAAACTGGGCAAATGGGGTACTTATGATTATGAGGTGATACCTGCAGGTGACTATCCGAGGGTTAAGATGTGTCCATATGTACTGCAGAGATGTGATGGAGCCAAGGCTGCACAGTCACAGTCATGATATCATACATGACTTATGTCTCACATGTAGGTTACAATTATATGCATGTAACTGACTGTTAGTATACCACTGTATCAGTGCAGTCACATTCGGGTACATCTTACTGATGAATGGTAATGTCTAATGATAAACAGGGACTGTACGGACCTGCAGTCAGTTGAGCCATTGGTAGGTTAAGTGAATGTTGTCAGTCCATGAAGGTTCTGGCAGACTTAAAATTTAACAGTAGCACATTCTGAAATGTCACATAAAGTGTGTTAGTGGGCCACAAACCCTGATATATTGGTCCCCCAAGACATTGCCATGACCATTACACCACACTTTCAAGCAGGTGCCCAACATCTGCATGGTGAAGATGTCTGACCCCCTGCAATGGGCTGCAGAAGAGCCAATAAAACCATACTCTCTGAAGGACATGATGAGGGAATAACATGTTTGCTGACCCAAAGTGTAGCCAGAACATATAACAAAGTAGAAGAATGTGTGTCTACAAGTCACAGCAGAGCCTGGACTGTTACAGGCAGCAAAATAACCTAAGATGAACAAGTGGGAATCAAACCCTTATCCCCTGCTTATGAAGCTAGTGCACTAACCAGTAGGCTACACCTCCACACCTTTCTGTATAGCAATGTCTGGAATCAAAGAGACTGTAGGTCATTGCCTAAAATGTCTGCTGTGTGTGCCTGTATAGGTTAGCCCCTCCAGTACTCATGAGGCACTGCACACACAGGACAGCAGTCTGCAGCTGATCATCAAATGAAGAATGCATTGATCCATCACCTCAGTTCAGCAAGACACACTAACAGTGTGTGCTACAAGCACAGAACAGCTACAAACCGTGCTACTGAGCAGGTTCAACGGTCACTCTGAGGGTGAGGCTGGGCGCCCAGCACCTGGCCCCCAGAGCTTGCACTATTAGAGATGGTCTCTGCCGCAGATCCCCATCACTGCCAATGTGTTATGCTACTCACCTTGTTGCCTGCACAAATGCAGTATGCCGAAGGTGCCTGTCACATCTGGGCCCTGTGTCCTGCCCCTGTTGGACAAGGACCATCCCAGAACAGTGCATGTCAGTGCCAGTGTTGCAGCAGCTGATGCCAAATACAGTGGGGGCTTTGAGACTTACTGCTACTATCTTTTAGTCCTGCCATGACCACAGTGAGTACGTCAGGAACAACTGCTGTCCCAACCATCTGGAAATACCAATCCACCACAACAAGCACAGTCAGACTGCATCTGCTGCCTACCACAGGGCTGTTTCAGCCATGCCCATAGCACCAGTGACCAGTCAGCACACAATGCATGTGCACAGAGCCACCACATACACCCTAACTTAGAACAAACAGCATGCTCACCGAGGGCATGTACCCACATCACTAGAACTAGACACTTCATAGCACTATGTGGATACACAGCCATAACATGGTCACAGCTTGGTCAGAGTGAGAATGCCCTCGCAGTGTGAACTG
This sequence comes from Ichthyophis bannanicus, assembly GCA_033557465.1. Taxonomy (NCBI): domain Eukaryota; kingdom Metazoa; phylum Chordata; class Amphibia; order Gymnophiona; family Ichthyophiidae; genus Ichthyophis; species Ichthyophis bannanicus. The sequence goes on along the minus strand of CM066031.1, from coordinate 1,392,851,675 downwards.
CTGTGGCCACCCAGGCTATGCACGTGGCAGATGAGCACTACAAAGTCTCAGCCATTGACCTGACCTCCAATGCAGACACATCCTGGGTAAACTGCTCTGTTTCAGGCCATACCCACAAACATTTGCTCCTCGTCATGCACATTTTCAGACTATCGCTGGGAACAGCCTAAGCAATGTGGGACACAGTGCAGTGCAGAAGGCCACAGAACTCTGGAGACACATACACACATCACCATGCTGTGCAAAAGTGGGGATGGTTGGTATCCCTGCCTGCCACTTTGGTTTTCATATCAGCTCAGGCGTTGTTAACCTATGTTCATTGTGCAAGTGCTAGTGGTGTGCTCTGACATTCAAGCTGTTGTTAACACCCATTCAGTGTGCTGATGCTATCAGTCTACCTTTCCATCCAGCTGTGGATAGTGGAGTCTGTCTGTGTGACTGATGGGTGTTTGGACCTTGCTGGTTGATTCATTGGGGGTTGCATATTCTGGTGCTGTACCTGCACTGTAGACTAAGGTTTACCCACAGGGACATGCAAGACATGATCCACAGCCAGGTTTTGAACCTGTGACCCTCACACTCATATACACCCTAGCTTTATGTGTTGCACCACAGAGCTGCCACTTGGATCTAGCAGTCCCTGTATGAAGCTGTGGCCATTGACAGGGTGCATGCAGGCATGAGTAGGGGTCTTCCTCTGTTTGTTGTGATATCTGCATGCCCTGTACCATACCTAATAAGTTGGTGGATGTTGGAGGGGGACGTATTATGTCACCATGGCCGCCAACACCCTCACACCACCTCAAAGGGGATGGGGTGCAATCCCAACCCATCCACCATGTGGCACCAGTTCTGGATGGGGGGGCACAGGCACACATGGGCGGCCACATTGCCCCCCAAAAAACTGCTGCCAGTGTAACTCCATCCTCACCATCCTCAGATACATCTTGGTGGGAGGCAAACAGCCGCAGCTGTGGTATTTCCCTGGATGGCTGCTTTTTGCAGCCCCCTGTAAAGCTACAGCTTCTGGCGCTACTGGCCTCTTCTTCTAGAGCTGGCATCAGCAGCAGCAGGGGGGGGGGGCAGCCGGGATCTATGCCTAGGGTGCCAGGGACCCTTGGACCATCCCATGTTGTGTATCACCTTTTCACAGCAGCAACATGTTTGTGTGCCGCCTCTGTCACTGTGGCATTATGGCGGACATCACAGATGTGCAACCTGGGCAGCTGCCTGATCTGCCTTGCACACTAGCAACCCCCACTGCATGACCCATGTGCTACCCCCTTTGCTCCATTTGCACCATCAACATAGTGCCCTTTCATACTTGGGCACTATGCTGTAATGGAGCACTACTATCACTATCTTGGGCTCCCCTGTCTGTGGATCACATTGCAGACATTTAAATAGGCTCTCTCCCTTCAAAACACCTCCTTTCCACAAGGTTTTACTTGGCGTTAGGGTTCTCAGCATTAAAGGGCGCTAATGCCACAGACATTAAGGGAGCACCCGCTCTTAACGCCCACTCTCCATCCCGTTAACACCCATTCTCGGCCTACTGTTCCCTTAACACTGCAGGAGCCTTTAATGCTCGTTAATGCAGCTTTTTCACAGAGTTAAGGGTGCAGGAGTGCCGATAACAGGCGTTAACAGCTCACTTGCTCCCTTAATGCTTTTTATATTTATTTTTTTTATTTAGATAGTTTTTTTGTATACCACCTTATCCTTCAATCAAAGCGGTCACAACACAATTGGGGGATACATTTAACACGTGGGGATATGAGACACATACACTACTACTTACAGGGAACATGGGCAATGGAGGGTTAAGTGGCTTGCCCAAGACCACAAGGAGCATCTGTGGGACTAGAAACCCCAGTCCTTCCGGCCCAAGGTTGCTGTCCTCTAGTGGGATTTGAACCCCCGACCTTCCGGCCTGAGGTACCTTGCCCCAACCACTAGGCTACTCCTCCCTTTTTAGTAAACATACCCCCATATCTAGAAATACAGCACTCTCATCTTATGATATGGCTACTCTGTTCATTTGACATTTCGAAAGAAGTTTAACTTTTGTCCTAGCAATCTTTTCTAAATTTTAAGGGTGTGACTATGCATAGGTGTTTACAGGGTGTGGATGTGGACCAACAAATTTGGTAACACAAAATAGCAAATTTCAATTACTCCAATATTCATTGAGTAAATATCTCATAGAGATATGCTAGAGAGGTAAATTTTCTGTATGCCATAAATGACTTTCTTGGAGCAGTTGGCCCAGAAACTGACCAGAGGGGAAGGTCTTTATATCTTGTCCTTACTGCTACAGGACCTGGTGCAAGGGTAATGGTGGTGGTACCAGTAGGCCATAGCATCCATAATAGGATCATATTTGTCATACTAGAAGACACTAAAAAAAAAAAAAAAACTACTGCTGTAGTACTTCATTTTAAAATGGAAGACTATGATAAAATTAGTTGGAAAAAAAATAAAAGGAGTGGTTGCCGGAGTCAAATGTTTATGGGAGGTGTGGAAGTTATTTAAAAACATAATTTTCAAAGCACAGAGAAAATATATTCTATGCATTCAAAAAGATCTAAGGAAGGCCAACTGACAGCTAGTGTGGTTTTGTGGTGAAGCAAGCGAAATGGTGAAAGCCAAAAGGACATCTTTCAAAAAATAAAAAAGCAAACCCTAATGAATAAAATAGAGGTAAACACAAGCATTCAAAAGTTAAATATAAAAAAGTAAAAAGGCTGGCCAAGAAATGTTAGGGCTTCACAATTCTACCTATTTTCAGGGTAGGATAAATCAAGGGGAAATGGTATGGGGAATTTGACCTGAAGCCAGTTGGGGTGTGGGAATTGGGGCTCTGATCTTAGAAGAGAAAGACAGGGTCTTTTATTTGATCTGTCATTGGAGAAGGAATCGGAATGCTTTGCTAGCTGAAAAAAGTTTGTTTTTTTTCATAAAACTACTGGAATGAAGGTTGAGAGGTAGATAAAGGGCTAGCTCACCATTTTGATGCACTAACCTCTTCATTCTACATCTCCAGGTGGAGCAGAATATTGTGGGTTCTAATTAGCTGTTAAATAACTTGCTACTGGCTAACCAACTGAAGAGGACTTTAAACTAGATTAATTGGGGATGGTGAAGAAAGCCCCCAGGTAAGTGAAACATTAAATATCTATATAGAAATGGGTAAAAGGGGCAACTTCTGGACAGTGATGTACATAAATGCCCATATCATGGGAAATAACATCCCAGATGTTGAGGCTTTAATGGAAGAGGCTTACTTGGATTTAGTAGCGGTAACAGAGATATGGTTTACGGACAACCATGACTGGGATGTAATTATACCAGGCTATACTTTATTCAGGAAGGACAGGGTAGGAAGAAGATGAGAAGGAGTGGTATTATATGTAAAAAATAATATTAAAGTTATAGAATTACAGGGCTTAAAAAGGAGAGAGAAGGCACTGTGGGTTAAACTAGAAAAAGGGAAAGAGAAATCCATTTGCATTGGCATGATATACAGACCCCCTTCACAGGAAGAAGAAGTGGACAGAGATTTAATAGAAGACAAATGCAGCATTTCCAGGAAAGGAGAAGTGCTACTGATAGGTGATTTCAATATGCCGGATGTTGAATGACACATCCTTGCTGCTGTGTCATCTAGAAGTAAGGAGATCCTGGATTCTCTATAGGAAGAACTATTCAGGCAATTGATAATAGAACTCACACATGAAGGGGCCATACTGGACTTGATACTTACTAACGATGAAAGTGTTTCTGATGTTATAGTGGGAAATCATCTCGCATTCTTTGATCACCAGATGGTGTGGTTCAGTATTAGGACTAGAGCTGATAAAATCCATTCAAAAGCGAGGGTCTTAGACTTTAGGAAAACTAACTTTGCCAAGATATACAAGGGAGGAGTAGCCTAGTGGTTGGGGCAAGATACTTCAGGCCGGAAGGTCAGGGGTTCAAATCCCACTAGAGGACAGCAACCTTGGGCCGGAAGGACTGGGGTTTCTAGTCCCACAGATGCTCCTTGTGGTCTTGGGCAAGCCACTTAACCCTCCATAGCCCATGTTCCCTGTAAGTATTAGTGTATGTGTCTCATATCCCTGTGTGTTAAATGTATCCCCCAATTGTGTTGTGACTGCTTTGATTGAAGGATAAGGTGGTATACAAAAACTGTCTAAATAAATAAAGATGGGAATATACCTCAAGGAATCATTAGTGGGATGGGAATAGCTGAGGGATGTAGAAAAACAATAGGCAAAATTGAAAGGGGATATTTTAAGGGCAACCAATCTTTTTGTTAGAAAGGTAAATAAATGCAAAAGGAAAAGGAGGTCACTATGGTTCTCAAAAGAAGGAGCTGAAAAGGTGGAGAAAAAGTGGAAGGCCTTCATGAAATACAAGAGATCACAGAGAGAGGAAGACAGGCATTTATATTTGGAAAAAATTAGAGAAGCTAGCAAAGTAATCACGAAAGCAAAGATACAAAAAAGAAGAAGAAATAGCCAATGCAATAAAAAGGGGGGCTAAGACATTTTTCAGATATGTTAGTGTGAGGAGGAAGGGCAAAAGTGGTATTGTAAGACTCAAGGGTGAAGGGAAGGAATAGGTAGAAGCTGATGAGAATAAAGCAGAATTGCTTAACAAAACTTTCTGTTCTGTGTTCACAGATGAAGGGCCAGGAGCAAGACCTCAGAAAACACCCACGATAGGAACAGAAGAGACAGGGATTTCTAATGATTTTCAGAAGACTGTTTTCGTGAGGAACTAGCTAAACTAAAAGTAGACAAAGCGATGAGACTAGATGGGATACACCCTAGAATACTTAAGGAACTTGGGACTGGAGACAGACACATGTGGTCCCTGTACACAAAAGTGGAAGTAAGGAAGTGGTTGAAAACTACAGGCCGGTTAGTGTAACATCTGTGGTGAGTAAATTATTGGAAACGCTACTGAAAGAGAAACTAGTTCGGTTTCTAGAGTCCAGTGGATTACAGGATTGAAGGCAGCACGGATTCACCAGAGGCAGTTCTTGATAGACAAATCTGATTGATTTATTTGACTGGGTGACGAGGGAGTTTGACCGAGGGAGACCCCTAAATGTGATGTACTTAGAGTTCAGTAAAGCCTTTGACACCATTCCATGCAGGAAACCTCTAAACAAACTGAGCACCCTAGGGATGGACCCTAAATTTACTGATTGGGTTAGAAATTGGTTGAGTGGGAGGCAACAAAGAGTACAGGTAAATAGAGCTCACTCTGAGGAGAAGAAGGTCACTAGTGGTGTGCCGCAGGGATCTGTCCTTGGTCCAATTCCTTTAACATGTTTGTTAGTGATACTGCGGAAGGGCTGTTGGGTAAAGTTTGTCTCTTTGCAGATGATACCAAAATGTACTATAGAGTAGACACCCAGGAAGGAGTAGATAACAGGAGAAGGAATCTAGCTAAACTTGCAAAAAGGTCGAGAATTTGGCAGCTGAGATTTAATGCTAAAAAATGCAGGATCATGCATTTGGACTGCAAAAATCCACTGGAGTGGAACAGTGTAGGGGATGAAGTATTTCTGTCCACAAAATAAGAGCGAGATCTCGGCGTGATTGTATCAGATGATCTTAACGTGGCTAAACAGGTAGAAAAGGCGATGGTGAAAACTAGAAGGATGCTTAGGTGCATAGGGACAGGAATGGCCAGCAGATAAAAGAAGGTGATAGTGCCTCTGTATAATTCTCTGGTGTGACCTCATTTGGAGTATTTTGTGCAATTCTGGAGACCACATCTTCAAAAGGATTGAGTCAGTACAGAGGGTGGCTACCAAAATGGTCAGTGGTCTTCGTTATAAACCATATGGAGACGGTCTTAAATATCTCAATATGTATACTTTAGAGGAAAGGCGGGATAAAGGAGATATGATAGAGACATTTAAATACATCTGTGGCATAAATGCACAGGAGGAGAGCCTCTTTCAATTAAAATTAAGCTCTGCAAAGACGGGACATACAATGAGGGTGAAAGGAGATAAACTCAGGGGTAATATGCAGAAATATGTTTTTACAGAAAGAGTAGTAGATGCATGGAATAGTCTCCCAGTGGAGGTAGTAGAGACGGAGCCAGTATCTGAATTCAAGAAAGCATGGGCTAAATACAGAACATCTTTAAAGGAAAAAAGGACTATTGTAGTTGATATGGAAGGGTAGACTAGATGGGACATATGGTCTTTTTCTGCCGTCGTGTTTCTATATAAACCATTATTGGAAGACCAGGGAAATCCACTGCTTACCCCTGAGATAAGCAGCTTGGAATCTGTATACCTTTTTGGGACCCTGACAGGTACTTGTGACCTGAATTGATCACTATTGGAAACAGGATACTGGGCTTGATGAATCCTTGGTCTGACCCAGAATGGCATCTCTTATGTTCTTTGAATCAATTAGAGGCAGGAGATAGGAACTTAGTAGCTGCAGCAAGCTGATATCTTCCTCCAGTTTCCTTCCACCATTGATTTACTAGTGTTTGGCCTGTTCTCATTCTAAACTGTGCATGATCCATGTTCTATTCCTGGATTTTGGGAAGATTTTGCCTCCCGAAGCCTCTTATACCAGACCCCTATGCAGGAGCAGTGTTGTATGCCCCTGTAAATACATTTTTGAAGAGACTAGAATTAAGATAATATGAATATTTGACACAGTGAAACTTCATTGCAACATCATATATATTAAGAACCAGTGTCCATCAATCTATAATGCAGTAGGAGGTTTTCTGTTGGTTAACACAAACCTAAGGAAATGATTGTTGCTTTTATAACACTGATGGAATATATGTGCTTGTATAAGCTAGGTGCCCTGTTAAAAAGTTATAAGTAATCTCAGCTAAATTTGTTCTTTCATAAAAGTCTGACTTTTTACCAGCCCCTTTCACCTTCTCAAACCCCAAAAATTAAAAAACTGCCGAGAACCTTCCCAGCCTCTATACGTTAATGTTAATTGTATAACCCAAAGAAGATGTAACCAAAATGTATTACAAAATTAAATGGAAACACATTTGAATAAAATTTGTTAGCTGTCTTTAAGAGTCACTACATGAAAGTGCCCCCATTTATCAAAACCACAGTAATCATGCAGTTCAGTTTCTCACATTTTTCTTGAATTTCCAGCCCCATGTTTTCTCAATTTGTTTTCCCTGCAGGTGTTTAAGTGAATGTTAAATTGTAAGCTGATTATTTTCTCCATTTTTGGCACTAATCCTGATTTCAGTTTCATCATTCTACTTTACTGCGGCTCAGGATTTTCCGGGTAGGCAACAATTTTGTAACTTCAGGTGAAAAAAGAAATGTTCCTTCTTAGCAGACTACTGGCTATTATTTTGATGGTCTGAAATACTGATGGCAAATAAAAGGATTTGACACTTATTTTATCCTACTTAGTAGTCTAAAAGCATACTGTATATTAAGATGTCCCAGTGAAAGTTTTGGAAGCCCTGGAGTAAGCTGTTCTTGCCCTAAGGAATTACTGTGGTACAGGGACCCAATGGATGCGATTCAAAACTTCAGAACTTGAGGAAAATTCAGACAGCAAATTATTTCTTAACTGGAGAACAAAAACAAATTGTCTTGGGCTACATTCGCCCAACTCTTTTTTTGCATCTCTAGAGGGCATTGAGTAGAAAGCGTCCACAGAGGACTGCCATAAAATTAAATAATTAGAAGAGAATCAGCAAAACAGAAATTATTCATCACGGTATAGAATAAGGTGTTTGGAGTATGCAGAAGGCTATGACAGGGGTTTTTTTTGTAGCATATATTCTGAATTGTACTCTTGGGGCTGATTCCATTTGACAGGTATGGTCCTCCATTTGGAAAAAACTGGGTATTTCTGAAGATATGATGTCATGTAAGAGGATATTTGGCTGCTCTTTGTGGTGTTCTGGAAAGTGAAGAAAAAAATTCAAGTGGTTCAGACAAACTATATTCAGAGCATGCAAAAGTCAGAACAACCATATACAGTCCATTAAAAGTATCTGCTCTGGCCCACCCACCTACTTATGGCCAAAGCCTCTATCTGTAATAGATTTAGTCCAGCTCAAAGCAGGACTAGCATATGCAACCTCAATGGAAGCTGCTTAATTCTCATTATCTTTTATGAGGGCAGGGGGGAGAGTTAAGGTCATTTTTTGCATTTTATTATGTTCCCATGGATAAGTATGGGAACTGGACTTTTCCACTCTCTTTTGAGTCTGATTCCATTAGAATAAAATACAAAAAGCATGTCAGGAAAAATATTTTAAATGGATCTGTTTCTGAAAGCCCTCAATAATGAATTGTGGCTATTGTCAAAACGTATGAAACCATGTGTCTAAATTATTCAGACAGTGGAATAGTAAGCTCATTATCTCATTTGCCCCGATCCGCTAAGATAAAGGAAAAGTAGAAACAGAAACTTGACTGCAGAAAAATACCATATGGCCTATTTAGCCTGCCCTTCCATATCAACTATTACAATAGTTCCCTTTTTTCCTTTAAAGATCCTCTGTGTTTGTCCCATGTTTTTTGAATTCAGATACTGTTCTCATCTCTACCACCTCCGCTGGGAGACTATTCCATGCATCTACCACCCTTTCTGTAAAGAAATATTTCCACATATTACTCCTGAGTCTATCCCCTTTCACCCTCCTCCTATATCCCCTCATAGCAGAGCTTGCTTTCAATCGAAAGAGGCTCTCCTCCTGTGTTTTATGCCACAGAGCTATTTAAACATCTCTATCGTATCTCCTAGGGTGTTCAGTTTATTTATAAGTCTCCTGTGCGGAACGGTGTCAAAGGCTTTACGGAAATCAAAGCACCCCACATCTAGGGCTCTCTCTCAGCCCAACTCTCTGGTCACCCAGTCAGAGAAATCAATTACATTTGTCTGACAAGATCTGCCTCTAATAAACCCATGCTGCCTCAGAGCCTGCAATCCATTGGACTCCAGAAACCTCACTATCCTCTGTTTTAGCAAAATTTCCATAAATTTACTCAGACTAACCAGCCTAACTACAATGACACATGCAAGGAAACAGAAGCAGAAATTATTCAAGGAAGAATAAGATCGGCTTTCCTGAAGCTATGAGAGCCTCGAATTGGAATGTTACAAGATGCTCAAGGATCGATGCTGAGAAGATCAAGAAAAAGTGGAAAGAATATAGAGTTATAATATGATAAAGATCAAGTACACCAACAGCCATTTCAACCTGTACCTTATAATCTGGAAACATTGGTGATGAAAGAAGTTGGTGTGTTGTTTTACTTGGGTATTTTAATTTGTTTTTAGTTTCGTCAAGTTTCCCTGAGGAAGCCGGGACCCGGCGAAACTGTATGTTATGGTGTTTGCTATAAGTTCAGCGGTCAGCCGTGTCAAGTCAGTATAACAACGGCATGTGAGATTTTGTGCTTGCGTTGGTGCCGACACAGAGGAGCCTACAGAGTCTCCTTTCACATGGGTCAGGAAAAAATCAAAAGATTGGAAGGTTTGTTGGCATTAATTGTGCTTTAATGTATGATTCTATTTTTATGGAGTCAGTTTACTTATGTGCTGTCCCTTTCAGATTCTCTTGATGAAAGACATAAGCAGCTCTGAGGGATCCTTGGTATATTCTCATAGGACTGCAGGTCTGTGGTGAATCCTTTTGACTGCTCTCCGGCACATGTGGAAATGGCTTCTTCCTGAGAAGGGTTATCATGGGCACTGCATAACTCCTTGTACTTTAATTATTAACAATGCCATAATTGATAGTTGGATTGAATAGAGGGAATGAACAGAAAAATGGATAACGTACTGTACATAATTATAAAGAAAATGTGGGTTTAATTTCTTATGAATAAAAAAGAAAAAGGGCTAGTTGTGATTCATTTATTGATGTTTACTATTTATTATAGGGATTGTTGAAACGTTCATTGTACTATTTGTAAAATGTGGTTTAGATTATATGTATATTGTTTGTATTTAGGGTTTTATGATTTAAGAGGATACTCTAATGTTAGTGCAATATTTTTGTAACACACTGTAATTACATTTTTGAGGGTAGTATGATATTATGTGTGTGTATATTTTGAATCTGTTATGAATTATATTAAAAGTATTTGAATGTGTTTCTGGACATATTGTTTTTGCATTGTGTTATTTGTTCGGTTTTGTTTATTTGCAAATTAGTGGTGATTTTTTTTTTTGATTGAAGAACAAACCAGTCAGTACTAGAGGAGATAAATCCTAAGCTTTCTTTAGAAGCTCAGATGACAAGACTTCGACTTTCATACTTTGGACACATCATGCAAAGAGAGAGATCATTAGAGAAAGACATCACATTTGGCAAGGTAGAAGGTCAACGCAAAATAGGAAGGCCAGCAATGAGATGGATCGATACAATAACAGCAGCTACGGGTACCAGTCTGTCAACAATGACTGTTCGTCAGACAGACCCTGTCTGTTGCAGTGCACGGCACCCACCTAAACGGGGCTTGGCCATGGTCTGCTGTGGGCAGATGCCACTGCCCTCTCCGCCACCAGCACCCCTCCGCCACCATGCTGCCATTCCATTATGCCGGTGGTGCTGGTGGTGCGCAGTCCCAGGCCATCCAGTGTGCCGGTAGGCAGCTGCCTATGGTGTGGGTTCTCGGGTAGGGGTGCCTACATGGACATGCATGCTTTCCCCCGGCACCGCCTGCCAATGTTATGTGCCCTTGGGGGTACCTGCTGGGTAATATTCCCTGTGACACTGTGGGACATACACTCATGCCCATGTTGGACCCTCGTCAGTTGCTGTCTTGCTGCTTTACAGTTTCGGCATTCCTATGTGCCACCTAGCCATCTGCCTAGTCCGCACTGTGCCCCAGCTGGACCACAGCATGTGCTGCCTGCAGCCCTCTGTATCCCATTTACAGCATCAGTACAGTTGCCCTTTCCTACGTGCCCACTCTGCTGTTGCTGCACATGTGCACGCCCTAACAAACCTGCCCAATCTAAACAACAGAAACCCTGATCAGCGCTATTTCAATGTGGGATCATTCACTTTGTAGGGGGACAGAGTATAGACCCTTCCCAACATGATATCTTAATTTTTATGCTTTGTCAGTAGTGTTGCTTTATGTTTATCATTAATATCAATATTGGCCAGCTTGGTTATTGGGATTTTAAATGTGGTTCTGGTCATTTTATATGTTTATTTGCCTTTTTGGTTCCTGCACATGTATCACAACTATCACTTTTCTGGGTTTCCCTGCCTTTGCTGTATATTGCTGACTGAAATGGTTTCTCTTTCCTGCAAATGTGCCTAACGTGAGGGTTTCACTGGCGTTAGTGTTCAGACCCGGATTTCACAGCATTAGTGTGCCTGGAGCCTCTCCCCTCCCACTCTCCGCCCATTGACCCCTTCTCTCCGCCCTCTGGGAAGCCTTACTCCACCCTTCAGACCCGGATTTCACAGCGTTAGTGTGCCTTAATGCCGCTGCCGCCGCGTTATCGCATGATAAGTGACATTATCACACGATAACGTCACTTATCGCGTGATAATACCACCGCTGCGACGTTAAGACGGTTTAGTAAACATACTCCTAGGTGGACGGTTTCAATATAATATCCATGATGTTGCCTAAACCTTTTTCCTGAGTGGTGGTTTCTAAGGTGGTACCTTGCATCGTATAACCATAGTTGGGGTTGTTCTTTTCTAGGTGCATAACTTTGCACTTGTCCACATTAAATTTCATCTGCCATTTGGATGCCCAATCTTCCGATTTATCAAAGTCCTTTTGCAATTTTTCACAATCCTCTTGTGTTTTAACAACTTTCAATAATTTTGTGTTATCTGCACATTTTTTTCTTCACTTTATTTTTGAAAACTTTTCAAGACAAGATAATCAATACTAACATGTAGCCAATCATTCCACATTTTACAGAAGAATCATTGAATATCCCCCTGAAATTTTCATCTATTTCTCTGTCAGTTTTCTTATGTTATCAGCCGTTTAACAGGATATGTTAACATCATCTGCAAATTGGATTACCTCATTCGTTATTCTGATTTCCAGGTCATTTATGAATATGGTAAAAAGCAGCAGGCCTAGCACAAATCCCTGACTACTCCCAGGGCCGGCCCAAGGGTTTCTGCTGCTCTAGGTTGACTCTTTGTGTCGTCCCCCTCCTCATGCCTGATGTGCCACCATGCTGCTGACTCCGCCTCTCAGCATCCATCTACCTACCAGGAAGAGGGGGGCAGAATGCCAATCCTTCCTTTGAAGTGAACTGCCGCTTCATTGCCATGGCATGCTTTAAAGTGCCTGCATGTGCTCACGGCCTGCTGCTCCTGCCCCCTCTGATATAACATCCTGTTGGAGGGGGCAGTTGGGGCAGGCCATGATCGCACACATGCACTCATGTGTTTTAATGTCTGCCACGGTGCTGAAGTGAGGGGGGGGCAAGAGAGTGCTGTGTATTCTTTTCTATTTCAAAATGGTTACCTCTTTTGCCTATAGCAGTGACACATTATTTTTGAACATGCATAAAGAAACAAAAGTGAGTGCTGTGTGGAAAAAGGCAGTAAAAGGAAAAACAATTGAGGATGAGAGCACAGACATAAATGTAGTATCATTAGGACACAGAGTATGCCATACACTATCAATAGGGCCGGTTCTACTGTTAGGCAAACTAGGCAGTCACCATAATGGCAAAGGGACCGCAACAGCATTTACCAAAGACTCTGACGCTGCATCACAGTTCCTGCCTGCTATCATCAGGCACTTCCACCCCCCCCCCCCCCCTCCGATACAGACTTCCAGTTTGGCATAAACAAGAAGTCTACATCAGAGGGGGCAGAAGCACCCAATGACAGCAGGGTGGAACTACGATGCAGCAATGTAACGTTTGGTAAGGACTGCGCTGTGGTTCCTTTGCCATTGCCGCTGCTGCTGAATCCAGAGGGAGATGGCAGCAGTGGCAAGGGGGGTGGGAGGGGGGTATGGCATGGGGGCTGCAGGACAGAGGAGCCTGCCTAGGGTACCTCCAATCCTTGAACTGGCCCTGGGAATCAATCAAAATCTAGTGTAGGAGAAAATGATGCTGTTTGAATGACCAAAAGCAGGGGAGGTAAGGGCAGAGAATGGAAAGGAGGTTTGCGAGCTCTCAGCCTCTGCTGCTCTTTCTTTTGCACAGTCATAGCAACAGAGGCTGAGAACTGACAACCCCTTCCCCTGCCTTTAACATGATTCCTGGTCATGGCGGAGAGAGGCTTACTTTCTGAAAATACCCTTTAACCTTTCCCAGCATTCGCGGCTTCACAGATGCAGCCGCCAGCGTGAAGGAAAAGGCTCTTCACGCTGGCGGCTGTACAGAGGGAGCCGGGGCCTCGCGCGAGCTTACCCGGCTCCCTCTGAAGCCTCTCAGACAGCCGCGGTGCTGGTCGGGGTGGGGGGGAGGGGGAGGCCAAGGACTGCATGGGCTGTGATGGGGGGGGGGGCTAGGACTACAAATGGGGTGGGATTGGGGGGCGGGACCTTGACAGGAAAAGGGCTGGGGGGGGGGACTTGGACTGGAAATGGGTTGTGATGGGGGGGGGGACCTGGACTGTAAAAGGGCTATGGGGGGGACTTGGACTGGAAATGGGTTGTGATGGGGGGGACCTGGACCAGAAAAGGGCTAGGGGGGGGACTTGGACTGCAAATGGGCTGTGATGGGGGGGGGGGGGGCTAGGACTGCAAATGGGCTGTGATGGTGGGGGGAGGGAACTCGGACTGCAAACGGGCTGTGATGGTGGGGGGCCTAGGACTGGAAATGGGCTGTGATGGGGGGGGGGACCTGGACTGGAAAAGGGCTATGGGGGAGACTTGGACTGGAAATGGGTTGTGATGGGGGGGGCCTGGACCGGAAAAGGGCTAGGGGGGGACTTGGACTGGAAATGGGCTGTGATGGTGGGGGGGCGGGGCTAGGACTGCAAATGGGCTGTGATTGTGGGGGGGGGGAACTCGGACTGCAAACGGGCTGTGATGGTGGGGGGCCTAGGACTGGAAATGGGTTGTGATGGGTGTGGAGGGGACCTGGACTGGAAAAGGGCTATGGGGGAGGGGGGGATGTGGACTGGAAATGGGCTATGTTGGATGGAGGGGGAACTTGGACTGGAAATAGGCTGTGATTAGGGGGGCTAGGACTGCAAATGGGCTGTGATGGTGGGGGGGGGACTCGGACTGCAAATGGGCTGTGATGGTGGGGGGCCTAGGACTGGAAATAGGCTGTGATGGGGGACTTGGACTGGAAATGGGCTGTGATTGGGGGGGGGGGCTAGGACTGGAAATGGCCTGTGATGTGAGGGCTAGCTCTGGAAATGGGCTGATGAAGAGCTAGAATAGGACTGGAAATGGGTTGATGTGGGACATGGGAGAATGGGACTAGAAGGGAGTGGATGCTGGGTGGGTCTAGAACTATAAGGGAACTGATTTTGGGGGAGGACTAGAATGGATGGTGAATGAGAATAGAGAGGGGAAAAATATTTTGTGTGGAAGAAAAGTCTATGATGGGCTGGGTATTGGGAGAGTAAGAGGGGCTTGAGAATGGAAGGGTGAAATTTAAACGGATGATAAAGGAATAAGGAAAGAATTGGGGGAAAGAGCAAAAGGGAAACAATCAGTATGTTAAATCAGAAATAGAGAGAGAATGGAAAACATCTAAAAGAGAAGAAAGGACAAATGGATAGCTCGCAGAAGACACGAAGAAACCAGAAGAAAGTGACTGGAGCAATTGCAACTGAAAAATAAAACGCCCAAACAGAAGGTAGAAAAATACTTTTTATTTTGAATTTATTAACTGGAATATGTCTGGTCTGGGAAGTGTGTATTGCTAACATCTTTGCGTTTTTGTTTAGTGCAAGAGGAAATTACTTTATAGTTTTATTTCTCCAGTGTTGTACATTTCATGTTTGGATTTTGGGGTTCCTAATTTAATTATTATCTGACCAAGGAAGTTAGCCTACACGTATCCTTGGTAATTTGTGTGGGTGGGGCTGGGGGCAGGGCAGGGGTGGGACTAGGGGCGGAGAATGGGTGGAGCATGGCGAGCCACAGGTGTCAGGTTTTTCTCGGTGAAAAAGTTGGCAACCCTAATTGCAATCCAACTTTAAAACCAGAACTGGCTACTATCTCACTCCTGGAACTGGATAACTTGGCAACTCTGAGTGGCTAAATTGGGGGTTGGGGGTCAGGTGATGGGGGAAAAACAAACAACTCAAGCTTCATGTTGCAACTTCTGGGTGCCAGCTAGTTGCTGAAAAGGGGAAGCCACTGCCACATGCAGGAGCTGGGTGCACTGGAGCTGCCTGTGGAAACTAAAGTCAGAGGATCTTGAACCCTTCTGTGCTGAGACAGAGCCATTGAAGGAGGGACTGAGGAACTGCTTTGATGGCATGAGAACTATTGCAGAGTTGCCAAGTTACCCAGTTCCATGTGTAAGATTTTACGCCAGTCCTGGATTTCTGACAAGCTTATCCTGATGCATTATGGGACCTGCGACACTGATTCCAATGGGTAAAATCAGGGATGACACATACTGCATTGCAATGCAAATGTAAAACCAGAACTGGCAAATATATCTCACTTATGGAACTGGGTAATTTGGCAACTCTGCTATTGCTGATACTAGCAAGTATTAAATATCAGTTTAGGAGGAAGGAGGCAGCAAATTAGGCCAAAGGGAAATGGCATTGTTGGAGGAAGACAGCTATTGAGGAGGCCAGAGTCATCAGGGGTGGTGTGCCTCCTTAACACTTGCTCAGTGATCTCCCAGTCAAAGAAAAGTCAAAGAACAAGGAAAAGAGCAAGTGTTTGCCTGTGTCTTTGGAGACAGCTAGTGCTGAAGTATGCTGTTTTGACAGTTTATTCTTTTATTTCTGTGAGGATATAAAGAGGTTTTGTTAAAAGGATTGCTTTAAGCAAAGAAACTGTTACCTTTGCAAGAAAGGAAGGAGAGGGAGTGTCTTTCCTTCCTGACCCCACTGGGGTGAGGCCTGCTGGCCTAAGTAAACACTGGAAAATCTGGACTGGATCAGTTTAGAGCTGTAGTGGCTCAAGAGCTCTTGGGACTTTGAGAAGTATTTGTTTCACTTTTTTTTCCTTTAATATTAACCTTTTGCCCTAGTCTGAAGGAACAGTATGCTAGGGTTTTTGGAAACCAGAGCACTGCAGGACTCTTGGATATGCTGAAGTCTGGATATTATGGTTACAGAATTGCCAGGTTACCCAGTTCTAAGAGTTAGATTATAAGCCAGTTCTGGATTTCTGATAATCTCATCCTATTGCAGTATGGAACATGCAGCACTGATTCCAATGGGTAAAATCAGAGACTACAAACATCATGTTGTTGTTTTTAAGTGCCATCAAGTCGGGGTCGACTTATGGCGACCTTCTGGACAGTTGTTCTAAACTGTTTTTGGTCTTCAGTCAGGCAGCTCATTGTTGACAGAGTGGCACTATTAGTTGCTGTTATTGTATTGATCCATCTTTGCGTTGACCTTTTGCCTTGCCAAGCATGATGTCTTCCTCTAATGATCTCTCTCTTCGGCATGATGTGTCCAAAGTATGAAAGTTGAAGTCTTATCATCTGAGCTTCTAAAGAAACTTAGGTTTTGTCTCCTCTAGTACTGACTGGTTTGTTCTTTGGGCAGTCCATGGTATACATAGTATTCGTTGCCAGCACCATAATTCAAAGGCATCAGTTTTCTTCCTATCTTTTTCACTGTCCAATTTTTGCAACCAATGACATTTTTGAAAATACCATGGCTTGAACAAATCAAATCTTTGTATGGAGAGAGACATCTCTGCTCTTGAGAATCTTGTCTAGGTCCTTCATAGCCATTCTGCCGAGAGCAATGTGTCATCTGATTTATTGACAGTTTATTGTTTCTTTATTGATAGTTGATCCAAGTAGGTTAAAGTTGTCCACTATTTCAATTTCCTCTCCATCAATGATGAACTTATTGATTTTTGTCTTCTTTACATTAAGGCGCAGGCCCATTTTAAGACCATGTTCCTTGATCTTGGGAAGCAAATGTTTCAGATCGTCTTCACCTTCAGCCAGTAAAGTGGTATCATCAGCATAGTGAAGGTCGTTGATGAGTCTTCCACAAATCTTCACACCTCGGTTGTCTTTATACAGTCCTGCTTCTCTGATGCTTTGTTCTGCATACAAATTAAAAAAGGTAGGGGGAAAGTATTCAGCCTTGTCGTACACCTTTGCTGATTTTAAACCATTCTGTGTCTGCTTGTTCCATACAAACTGTTGCTTCTTGATCAATGTAAAGGTTGTGCAAGAGAACAATCAGGTGTTCTGCTATACCTATGCTTCTTAATGTGGCTCAGAGTTTCTCATGGTTCACACAGTCAAAACCCTTGATATAGTCAATAAAACACTTATAGATATCCATTTGGTATTCCTTTGTCTTTTCAAGGATCCATCTCACATATGCAATGATGTCTCTTGTTCCTCGCCCTTCTTGCACTTCAGGCAGTTCTCGTTCAAAATATGGTTGTAGCCTCTGCTGAATAATCTTGAGTAGAATCTTGCTGGCATGTGGGATCAGAGAGATTGTGTGATAATTTACACAGTCAATTGGATCACCTTTCTTTAGTATTGGTATAAACATAGATCTTTTCCAGTCAGTTGGCCATGATGTTGTCTTCCAAATTTCCTTGCAGAGCCTTGTATGTTAACAGCTGCATTCAATTGTTGTAATATTTCAATGGAATGCCATCAATGCTTGATGGTACTTTGTTCTTTGATAAGGCTTTCAATGCTGCTTCGACTTCTTTCATCACCAATGGTTCATGATCATAAGGTACAGGTTGAAACAGCTGTTGATTCAATTGATCTTTATGGTATAATGACTCTGTATATTCTTTCCACCTTTTCTTGATCTTCTCAGCATCATTGAACATAGATCCTTGAGCATTTTGTAACATTCCAATTTGAGGCTGGAATTTTTCTTTAACTCTTGTAGCTTTAGGAAAGTTGTTCTTGTTCTTCCTCTAATAGTTTCTGCTTCTATTTCCTTGCATGAGTTATTGTAGTACTTCTCCTTGTCTTGTGTTGCTACACATTGGAAATCTCTGTTGAGTTCTGTGATTGCCTCTCTTTCTCCTCTGCTTTAGTTTCTCTGCGTTTCTGGGAAATTTTCAGACTTTCTTGGGTCATCTATTTTGGCCATTTTTGCATTTTCACCTTTTGTAGAGACTTCTCACTTTCTTCCAACACAACCTTCTTGATGTCATCCCATAACTCTTCTGGAGCTCTGTCATTTGTATTTAAAGCTGCAAATCAATTTTGCAGGCAATCTTTAAATTCCAGTGGTATATTCTGAAGGTCATATTTTGCTACATTGATGAGTGGTTTGCTCTTTTTCAACTTTAGTGTGAGTTTGCATACTAGTAGTTGGTGATCTGTAACACACTCAGATCCAGTTTTGTCTTTGTTGATGTTATAGAGCTTTTCCATCATTAACTTCCACAGATGTAGTCAATTAGATTTTTGTACAATCCATTGGGTGAAGTCCACGTGTACAGTCGCCGCTTGTGTTGCTGGAAGAAGGTGTTTAAGATGAATAGATCATTGGTCTTGCAGAATTCTATCAGTCTTTCTCCAGCTTCATTTCTGTTGCCAAGTCCATAGTTTCCAACCAGCCTGCCTTTTTCTTTGTTACCAACTTTTACGTTCCAGTCACCTATGACTATCAGGATATTCTGTTTGCATGTTCTGTTAATTTCAGCTTGTACTTCTTCATAGAAACTCATCAATTTCATCCTTTTCTGCAGCTGTTGTTGGGGCATATAGTTGAATTATAGTTGTATTGATGGGCATGCCTTGCAGACAAATAGAAATTAATTGTTCACTCATTGCATTGTATTTCATTACAGATAATTCTAGTGTTGTTGCCGTTGTCACAGAAATGTGATCCTCCGCCGCCAACACCATCTCATTCTGCTGCTGCCTAGATGGGTGATTTGTCTTGGTTTGGCACCTCAGCTGAGACCTGTCCATCTTGGAAAATCCTGCCAGTAGTTAAGTTACTGATAACTTAGCCCTCGGCCTCATTGATGCACACTAGCCAACACAGCACAACAAGCTGCAAACCAAGTGAGGGGCAAACACCATACTGCATAACAGTTCAACTTTAAAACCAGAACTAACAAAATATCTCACTCCTGGAACTAGGTAACTTGACAATTCTGTGGTTATTTGGAACTGGGCTTCTTTTCTGTTAATAGAAGGGGTTGGGAAGCCCATAGAAGTAATTAATACTGTGGGCCAACAAATGATTTCTCTTGCATCCTTTTTGGACTCCTTAGGAAAGCTGACAAGCCCAGGGGTTATCTATACTGCTCACTAATCATGGTGTTTCATTTTTCTCTTGAAAACTTCTGAAACTCCTGCTGTCCTGTCATTGACCAAGGATATTGAACTGCTGCTGAGAGTGGACAGAAGAACTCAAATCATGACTGGAAGTGTTCCCACAGGCCTCAGTACCATGTGCAGACTCTGCACGTGACGGCATATTTTCATATACAGTACTGTTGTAAGAAGTAGGCTAGAGACCTTCCTCTCAAAGACCATAATTCTATACCTTTATTTGTTTGATGTAGTCTTAAAGATAGGCAAAATCTTTTGAAATTTAGAGACAATGTAATATAGAGCGGAGGAGTAGCCTAATAGTTAAAACAGCCCCCTAATAATAAGAGTAGACCAGGGTTTGAATCCCACTGGCATTCCTTGTGGCCTTGGGTAAGTCACTTAACCCTCCATTGCCTCAGGTACAAACTTAGAATGCAAGCCCTCAACATGAAAATGCCTATTGTACCTGAATATAACTCAACTTTAACAACTACTGGAAAAGCATGAACCAAATACAAAATAAGTAAAAAAGGATGACTTCATAAAAAAGGTCACCCACTTTAGTTTATTGTAAAGGAAGGTTACAAAGTTCAGTTATACCTTCTGTTCTGTATTTGCACAACATTATTATTTCTTCCAGTTTTCCAGCCTGTATGTGCATTTTTAATATTTCATTTTGGATACGTTTGACAACCTATTATTACCTCCTACTGCCCTGCCTTACAATTAAATTTTCACTGTAAGCATTTTGCTCCCCCACTCTTTTCTTTTGCTTCTTGAGACATGTAACAACAAATAGATTTTCTTGTTATGATTATTTAAGAAATTTTATAGCATTCTTGATTTATGACTGTTTAAGAAGTGCACTGTAGCCAATTGTAAGCCCTTACTGCTCTGCTAAGTATAGTAAAAACAGCATGTCAGAGCTGTACAGCAAAGACCTCAAATGACTGTAACTCACTCTGTTTTATTTAGTCCATGTTTCTTTATTAATATTTTGAAGCAGTACAAATATTAAAACAACAGCTATGCTCCATGGTAGTAGATAAATGAGCACATCTGTATGCCAGCTAGTGCCATCAGGTCATACTCTTGACAATCTTGTGAATTGTCCCTATCCCCTGTTTCTCTTAGCAAGGTGCAACAGGGAGTAGCTTACCAAGCCTTTCTTCCACCCAGTAAGTCTATAGTAAGTGGTATTGGAAGGTGATCACCTATCTAACTACTAACCAGGCCCGACACTGCTTAGCCTCCAAGATCAAAGTGGAGTGACTGTAGTACAGTACACTTACACATGAAAATAATTCGCATCTGTTTTCCACGTTTTTACTAAAGAACCCTTCGTATTGTACTAGTCAGCTGCTACACATTCATAGGATGTGTCCACAATTTCTGGGGCACTGTTATCCTTCCAATGACAAATAATTAGAAAAACTGTTGAAGAGAGCAAAAAATTCTAATAGCCTCCTTTGAGGTAACAAGAGACTTACTTGGCATGCAAAAGATTTCAAAAATAAGTAATTGAGGTGACAAAATGGCTGCCACCTGAGAATATGGGTCTTATCTTCACAGGAGAGCCCGAGCTTTGGATTGCCTGTTCCTTTTTTTCTTTTAATTTTTTTATTTATACATTTACAGTATTAGTACCTTTGCCAAGCACAAAATTATCTGTGAGCATATACAGTAATTAACTCAATGCAGTTCTGGCCTTGGGATTACTGTTGTTGGTGTTGTTGTTGTTGTTGTTAAGTGCCGTCGAGTCGGAGTCGACTCAGGGCGACCTTCTGGATAGCTACCCTAAATTGTGTTCGGTCTTGAGTCAGGCGGCTCATTGTTGACAGACTGGTATCCGTAGCTGCTGTTATTGTATCGATCCATCTCATTGCTGGCCTTCCTCTTTTGCGCTGACCTTCTATCTTGCCAAGCATGATGTCTTTCTCTAATGATCTCTCTCTTCGCATGATGTGTCCAAAGTATGAAAGTTGAAATCTTGTCATCTGAGCTTCTAAAGAAAGCTTAGGTTTGATCTCTAGTACGGACTGGTTTGTTCTTCGGGCAGTCCATGGTATACACAGTATTCGCCGCCAGCACCATAATTCAAAGGCATCAATTTTCTTCCTGTCTATCTTTTTCACTGTCCAGCTTTCACATCCATATGATGTTATTGAAAATACCATGGCTTGAACAAGTCAAATCTTTGTTTGGAGAGAGACATCTATGCTCTTGAGAAACGTATCTAGTCTTTCATAGCCATTCTGCCAAGAGCAATGCATCGTCTGATTTCTTGACTGCTTGTTGCTTCTTTATTGATAGTTGATCCAAGTAGGTTAAAGTTGTTCACGATTTCGGTTTCTTCTCCTTCAACGATGAACCTGTTGATTATGCCAGTTGTCATGATCTTTGTCTTCTTTACATTAAGGTGCAGGCCCATTTTGAGACTATCTTCTTTGATCGTGAGAAGCAAATGTTTCAGATCATCTTCACTTTCAGCCAGTAATGTGGTATCATCAGCACAGCGAAGGTTGTTGATGAGTCTTCCACCAATCTTCACACCTCTGTTGTCTTCATACAATCCTGCTTCTCTGATGATTTGTTCTGCATATAAATTAAACAGGTAGGGGGAAAGTATGCAGCCTTGTCTTACACCTTTGCTTATTTTAAACCATTCTGTTTCTCCTTGTTCCGTTCGAACTGCTGCTTCTTGATCAATGTACAGATTGTGAAAGAGTATGATCAGGTGTTCTGGTATACCCATGCTTTTTAATGTGGCCCAGAGTTTCTCATGGTTTACACAGTCAAATGCCTTGCTATAGTCGATAAAGCACAAATAGATATCCTTTTGGTATTCTTTAGTCTTTTCAAGGATCCATCTCACATCTGCAGTGATGTCTCTCGTTCCTCGCCCTTTCCTAAACCCTGCTTGCACTTCAGGTAGTTCTTATTCCAGGTATGGTTGTAGTCTCTTTTGAATAATCTTCAGTAGAATCTTGTTGGCATGTGGGATCAGAGTGATTGTGCGATAATTTCCACAGTCAGTTGGATCACCTTTCTTAAGTATTGGTATAAACACAGATCTTTTCCAGCCAGTTGGCCATGATGTTGTCTTCCATATTTCTTGGCAGAGCCTTGTAAGTACGGTAACAGCTGCATTAGATTGCGGCAATACTTCTATGGGAATGCTATCAATGCCTGGTGCTTTGTTCTTTGATAAGGCTTTCAATGCTGCTTTAACTTTTTCTTTCATCACCAATGGTTCCCGATCATAAGGTACAGGTTGAAACGGCTGTTGGTCCACTTAATCTTTATCATATAAAAACTCTGTATATTCCTTCCACCTTTTCTTGATCTTCTCAGCATCATTCAACATAGAACCTTGAGCATCTTGTAACATTCCAGTTCGAGGCTGGAACTTTTTCTTTAACTCTCGTAGCTTTAGGAAAGCCAATCTTGTTTTTCCTCTAATACTTTCTGCTTCTATTTCCTTGCATGCGTTGTTGTAGTACTTTTCCTTGTCCAGTCTTGCTGCACATTGGAAATCTCTGTTGAGTTCTGTTATTGTCTTTCTTTCTCCTCTGGCTTTAGCTTCACTGTGTTTCTGGGCAATTTTCAGATTTTCTTCCGTCATCCATTTTGGCTGTTTTTGCTTTTTCACCTTTTGTAGAGACTTCTCGCTTTCTTCCAACACAACCTTCTTGATGTCATTCCAAACTATTCTGGAGCTCTGTCATTTGTATCTAAAGCAGCAAATCGATTTTGCAGGCAGTCTTTAAATTCCAGTGGTATATTCTCAAGGTCATATTTTGCTGCATTCATGAGTGGTTTGCTCTTTTTCAACTTTAGCTTGAGTTTGCATACTAGTAGTTGATGATCTGTACCACAGTCAGCTCCAGGTTTTGTCTTTGTTGATGTTATAGAACTTTTCCATCATTGACTTCCACAGATGTAGTCAATTTGATTTTTATACAATCCATTGGGTGAAGTCCATGTGTACAGTTGCCACTTGTGTTGATGGAAGAAGGTGTTTGAGATGAATAGATTGTTGGTCTTGCAGAATTCTATCAGTCTTTCTCCAGCTTCATTTCTGTTGCCAAGTCCATATTTTCTAACTACTTTGCCTTCTTTTTTGTTGCCAACTTTTGCGTTCCAGTCACCCATGACTATCAGGGTATCCTGTTTGCATGTTCTGTCAATTTCAGCTTGTACTTGTTCATAGAATTCTTCAATTTCATTCTCTTCTGCAGCTGTTGTTGGGGCATATACTTGAATTATAGTTGTGTTGATAGGCATTCCTCGTAGATGAAGCATTCGCTGACTGCATTGTATTTCATTACAGCTCTTGCAAATTTCTTCTTTATTATAAATGCAACACCATTTCTTCTTTGTCTTTCATTTCCAGCATAGACCATGTGATCATCTGATGCAAAGTGCCCGATGCCAGTCCATTTCAGTTCGCTGACACCCAACAGAGCAAGTTGTACACGTTCCATTTCATTCCTGACCACCTCCAACTTCCCTTGGTTCATGCTTCGTACGTTCCATGTTCCAATGCGTAAGACATCTTTACAGCTTCTGACTCTCATTTCATGCGCAGCTACATCAGCAGTCAGACGTCCCGAGGGCTTCGATCCAACCACATCATAAATGCTGGCTTTACTCTGAGAAGTCTTCAGCTCTTCCCCAGTAGCTAGTTGAGTGCCTTCCGACCTGGGGGTCTCATCTTCCAGCACTATAGCACAATTTGTTTTGTTGTAACTATCCATCTGGGCAGCAGCAGAATGGGATAGTGTTGACGGCGGAGGATCACATTTCTGTGACAACGACAACAACACCAAACTTAAACTGCGCGGAAGAAAGGCCCGGCAATCTACTTCTGTATCTTGCCATGAAAACCCAATGGGATTACTGTATTGTGCCTGAATTCTTCGAATCAAATACTATTGAAGTACTCTAAACAAATATTGCTACTCTACATGATCAAAGGCTTTTCCCACATTATTGAGCTATTATTATATCTGAATGAAACTGGCAAATATAGAGGCTTTACCCGATATAAACTTTCCACACAAAAGCCAGTTTGATCTGAATGGATTAAGTACTGTGATTGTCATGTTGGTCCAACTTTATGGTTGAAAAGAAAACAAAAAAATAAGATATCTGTTTACTGGACTAACAATACATTTTTGGACTAGCTTTAAAAGGTTAAAACCTTCTTCCTCAGGTCAGGACAGTACAAGCAAAAAATAACAATACCAGAATATATAAGTGACATGCAAAAGCATTCCAGAGACAATCACAGTGAGAAGATAGAGGCAGGGAAGAATGGTAGATTGGTAGATATGGATGGGTGATCAGAAAATATTTATGGGTTATAATTAGATAAGCCCTTTATCGTCTTATGTTCCTGGATTGTTTTGAAATTTCCTCTTAGGATTCTCATCATATAGTCATTCATACAATGTTCTGATCCTGAGAAGTGTTTTCCCACAGAAGAGTTATGTGGTCAACCTTGTGGTGTTCGGTATTAGGTCTGTATGATTGATTCATTCAAATTGGCTCAGTTTATCATTATTGCCCCCTCTCAAAAACAGTTTTAAATGTTCAAATCAAATTATATCCCCCTTCAAGACAAATTTCTATTCTCCCTTCAAAGAAATGAAAAGAGGGACGAGATTATTTAAATGTAGAAGGTTTCCTTAGGAAAGACAATTCTTAATTTATCCCAGAGGAGAAAACATGCACTTTCCTGAAAATATATTAGCTTTTGGAACTTTATTGGTATCTTTATAATGGAGATAGGCAGAAATTGGAATTGATCTGGCAAAAAAATAATTTAGTCTAAGAATTATCTTTTGATCAAAATGTAATTCTTGACATAACTAGAAAGATAAAAGTGCTCCTGTTTGTGTATTTTTATTTTTTGTTTGTTTTGTTTTTAAGCCACATCCAAAAGAAGTGAGAAGGGAATGGCCTTTAGTATATCTATCTATGCACATGTGGAGGAAAATTTTAGAAAGGACATCCAAGTGCAATCTGAGACATCTCAGCCAGAGCATCTGAAAAAAAAGCAGATACGTCTAGGTGCAGACATGATTTTACAAACATGGACATGCCTAATATGGATGTCTACAGGGACATCTACATAGACATCTTCAGGATAGCATTTCAGAGCCTGGACATCTAAGAATAGCCTAATGGTTAGGGTAGTGGGCTAATAACAGGGACCCCAAGGTTAAAATCCTGCTGCTGCTATCATTGAAAGTGGGTGAATGCTGAGGTTGAGAGAGTGCTTTCTCCTCTACACCCTCTGGATGTTTTTCAGCCAAAACAAGCACTTTTCAAGTGCCTGGAGCCGGTCTAAACTTAGACACGATGCTGGACATCTGGGACATTTCTGAAATCATATAGGGTCATCCAGGTTCCTGTGAATGTCCCAGCTATGGCTCCATCGTGTCTCTGTTCATACTTGGATATCTTCATGCTGGGGACATCCACAGATCCAGCTTCTATAATATCTCCGGAGATGTCTCTATGCCTGTTTTTGGATATCCAAAGCACAAATAGGGCTTCCAAAATAACCACCATAGACTGCAGCATCATAGCCTAGAATGCATTTTTTATGATTCAGACTCACTTTCAGAATTTATGAAGGCTAAAAGACCTCCTTAGATAAACTCTGCAGAGACTATTACTGTTAACTCAATAAATTCAACACAAGAAGAAATAGTAGAGGAGAAACAGATGATTTTTTTCAGCAATATAATCTTTCGACTCTCTCCTTTCTCAGCTTGTATAATATGTTAGACATAGGGATATGTTTACTAAATGGCGGTAAGGGAACATGTGTGCCGTAAAGGTACCAGCAGAGTTAAGGGCGCAGGGGGCGGAGAGTGGGCATGAATGGGGCGGGGAGTGGACGGTTTCAGTGTGTGCAACCGTACCGCCGATTGTGCAATGACCTGAAAAGCCCTTTAATGCTGGGAACCTGATCACCACTGTTCCCTCTAAGTTGTGCACGTGTGCACGCGCACACAACTTGCCGAGCGAGCACACATACTTTACAACAAAGCGCACAAAAATTACGGTTCTGATTCTGATAGAAAACAACACGGATGTCTTAAAATTTAAAAGTTGTGATTGTAATTATTAGAAATTTTCCGCTTCATTTAGTAATCGTCTATTTTCATTTAATTTGAATAAAATCAATGTACATACTGTATTCTAATGTGTAGTCAAATTTTAAAGTATATAACTCCAAGTGTCGTTATGTGGCGCACAAAAATTTAACCTTCCTTCAAAAGCTGCACAGTTGATATTTTATGCACACACAGCCTACAGAAAATTAGAGGGAACATTGCTGATCACCAATTAAAACCCCGCGAAAAGGGTGTTTTTAGAGGGGAGAGAGACATTTTAGTGTCAGCAATGTGATGCACTGACAAGAGAGTCCAAGATAATGATAGTAGTGGTCCATTAGCAGCAACAGCATGGTGCCCGATAGGAAAGAGCACCATGCTGATGGTGCAAAGGGGGCACAGAGGGTGGCATGGTGGTCATACAGGGGGGGCTCTGGTGGACATGGCAGGCTAGGGAACTGCCCGGGTGGCACAGAGGGGCATAAGAACATAAGTTCACAATAAATGTCAAACTGTGTCAGCCAACATCCTTCAAGCCCACTATCCTCTGTCCAATAGTAGCCAATCAGGGACACAAGAACCTAGGTGGGTCCCAAAAAGACACCCATGGTCAAAGAGGTTGTATTTGGCCAAGCAGGCGATCCTCAGTGTCCCTCGAATTAATGTATAATGATCTTTCCTCCAGGGCCGTGACCAGACCCTCCCAAAGCCCAGCTATACGAGGAGCTGTCATGACATACATTGCCACTGTGTGCCAGTGTTTGCCAATGAATCAAATGACAAACTATATGCCCTAATGTGTCTGAAATGCATTACACTGTAGCGGCAGTGCCTGTCCCCTAGTCTCCCCATATTGTGATGGCATTAACAACCGTTAAGCATGCCACACCATTCAGTACCATATAGACCCCTATCATATCTCCCCCCCAGCCATCTCACCAACAGGTTGAGGAGGTCTGACCTTTGTAACCTTCCCACAGGGGAATCCTTCCATCCATAGCACCATCTGTGATGTCCGTCATGATCACACAGTGACAGTGGTGGAACACAAACAAACTGCTGATATGGTACGGTGATGTGCCACATTGAGTGGTCCAAGAGACATGGCACCCTTGGCAGAGATGCTGGCACCCCTCCCCCCACCAGTGCCACTGAACCCAGTGGTGGAAGAAGAGGCCAATAGCCCTCCAGGTAGCTGGAAAATGCAGGTGCCCAGGGAAATACCACAGCAGTGGCTGCCATCCTCCCCAAAATATCGGCGGCAGGCGGTGATGGGGCCCCTGCATAGGCAGCTGGTGGGGGGCTCTGTGGTCATCCATGTGTGCCTCTGCCCCCTCCCCAATCCAGACCATGTGCCAAAGGCGCCGACTGAACCCGCAAGTTCAACATTCTGGGAATGTGCACCACCACCGCTGACAGTGCGTGGGCATGTCTGCATGGTGGCGTGGTGATGGTGGAGTGGGAAGTGGAACCAGCCTACAGCAAACAGAACGCTTGTCCTGGTCATGTGCACCATGTGCATTGCAGCATGTGCCAATGGCCAGCCGAAGGGAAGCATGTCAGCAACGGGAGCTGTTATCCCCAATATGGCAGCACTGTAGTACAACACACATGGTCAATGTGTATATGTGCGGAGGGTCACAGGTTTAGGCCCTCGCTGGGCTATCTGTACTGCATCTTCCTGTGGACAAGGTTTAGCTGACACTGCAAGTACAGCTCCAGCATGTGCAACCCCCAAGGAGGCGGCCAGCAAGGGTGGAAACACCCACCAGCAGCACTGACAGGTTCCACTATCCACAGATTGTTGGAGGCTAATAGCACATGGTAACAACCATGGTGAAGCCACAGCATGCTAACAGCACCTGCACACAGAGCATACCTTATCAATCCTTGACATTGAGACAGGAGTGGCAAGCAGGAATGCGTGTGTATGTGTATGGCTCCCCTTTGTCCTGTGGCTTAAAAAGGATATAGAGGATATAGAGTTATTAGAAAAGGTTCAGAGAAGAGCCACCAAAATGGTAAAGGGGATGGAAGGATACTCCTATGAAGAAAGGCTAAAAAGGTTAGGGCTCTTTAACCTGGAAAAGAGACGGCTGAGGGGAGATATGATAGAAGTCTATAAATTAATGAGTGGAGTGGAATGGGTAAACGTAGATCGATTGTTTACCTTATCAGAATATAGAAAGACTAGGGGACATGCAATGAAGCTACAGGGTAAACTATTTAAGACTAATAAAAGAAAATATTTTTTCACTCAACGTGTAATCAAACTCTGGAATTTGTTACCGGAGGATGTAGTAAAGGCTGTTAGTGTAGCTGGGTTTAAAAAAGGTTTGGACAAGTTCCTGGAGGAAAGGTCCATAAGCCATTATTAAGAAGGGACCCAGGATATCAATGCTTGAACCAATACAAGCATTGTGGAACCTGTGTCCCTTGGGGAAACTGCTAGGTACATATGACCTAGATTGGCCACTGTTGGAAACAGAATACTGGGCTTGATGGACCTTGGTCTGACCCAGTATGGCATATCTTATGTTCTTATGTTCTTTCTGCACTGCACTTTGGCTCACATTGTCTGAGTTTTTCCCAGCCTTTTTGGAAAATGTGAATAAGGCAAGACAGAGTATTGTGGGTGTCACCTGAAACAGCGCAGATTGGCCTGGATGTGTCTGCCGCCATGGTAGGGTCAATGGTTGAGACGCCATTGTGCCCGTTTGCCACATGCATTGCCTGGTTGGCCATTGCATGTTATGCTGAAATGGCACTCTCACTATGACTAAAATGTGACCATGGCACTGCTATGTATCTACATAGTGCTATTATAATGTCTGTCTCCAGCGATGTGAATGCATTCTTTGTCTGGGGATGCCAATCACTGAGCAAATGCTGGGTATCAATGCTGAGTATCCCAAAGCAGGGTGCTTGTGGTTGGCTCAGTCAAGGGCAGCAGGGGAAGTCTTGCTGCCTGTGCGGTAGTCGTTAGTTCTCAATGGTTGAGGCAGCACTGGTGCATGACCTATTCACTGGGGTCCTGGCAAGACAGAAACGGTAGCCCCATGCCAGCCTATACACCCCCACTGCAGTGGCTGTCCATGGCAGCAGAATATTGTCATTGGGCACTAACCTGCACTGTTATCGGAGGGTTAGTGTCCCACATAGGCAGAACACAGGACCAAGCTGTTGCTACCTAAAGCATGCAGTAAACAAGGAGAAAAACATAACACACTGCAGACAATACCTGTCACACACACTAATAGTGATGTGGACCTACAGCATGGCCATCTCTAACACTGCAGGTTCAGTGGACCAGGTGCTGGGCACCTATCATCACCTTCAGGGTTACATCTGAAACCGCTCTGCAGCACGACTTGCAGTTGTTATGTGCATGAAGAACATGCAGCCAGTGCATCTTACTGAGCTGATATGCTGGATCAGTACATTCTCCATTGGTTCTTCAACTGCAGACCACTGTTTTGCATGTGTAGTGCCTTATGGGTAGTAGAGGGCCAAACTATGCTGGCACATACAGCTAACAGTTTGATCAGAGACCTGCAGGCTTTAAACAGCTGTGTAGAAGTGTAGCCTACTGGTTGGTGCTATGTCTCCATGGTCAACGGTCCAAGGTTCAATTCCCACTTGTTCATTTTGTGCCTGGGTGCTACTCAGATCACTTGCCTACCTTGCACAGTCCTGGCTCTGCTGTGACCTGCAGACAATCATTCTTCTATGTTTCTATGCATTATGGCCACATGTTTGGTTGCCCAACATGGCATTCCCCATCATGGACATATGTGAGCATGGCTTTAGTGGGTCTGCTGCGGCGCTTTGCAGCGGGTCAGTGATGTATATGCAGCAGATGTCTGAGACAATTGGTATGGATGCGTTTTTTTCTGTTGTGCCATCATTGTGACCTCCCAGCTTTATGTAAAGAGGATATATCTTGTACATTCAGGCACATAACACTCGTTGCATAGCCATCCCCTGCACTGTTCTGACATCATTACTTGCCCCAAAATGGGGCAAATGGGTTAAACCTGTCCCTTTCTATCATGCCACTCTGTCAGGTGCATTGTCTTGCAGTTGCACAGGCTGAGGTACCAGTCTCACCCGCATAAATGATGTTTCATGTACTCCATGGCACTGCTACTTTTGGTTCACACATACAAAATGCTTTTGGTCTGTATGATCCCATACATCCACCCACCACACACATATTGTACACTCTCTGCTTGGAAAATCCATGGCACAGCTCTGCACCTACACAGAGAGCAGAAGCAGTGGACGACCCAGTTGCTTCTGCTCTCTGTGTACTTGCTGATCCCTGCAGGAGCTCTGCTCTCCTGTGTACAGCTCTGCACCTACCATTTGGCTGTCAGAGGGATTCATGGTGGGGCAGCTTACTGGCAGTAAGCTGCCCCACCATGGCCATCAGGGGTCATTTGCAGCAGTTAGCCATATCATGCACACCTCTCCTGTGACTGCTCCACAGGAGCACTCATGAACAATCCTCCCTTTGCTGCCCACATCAGGAACATGCTGCCTCCACCCTGACAGTATATCTGGATACATGTCCACACCTCACAGACACAATAATGTAGCTTATGCACAGTGTATGCTTTCAGGAGGATCTAGGACTGCATGCCTGTCACAGCACCCTCCAATGCTGCATCTCCTCCGCTGACTCCGTTGTCACCACCATCCACCCATGACACAGCCAACACCCACACTGACCAGCATCACCTATCTCGCCTAGTCAACAGCATAGGTCTGCTGTATGGTCAAACATGCTCATAGTGCATACTGCCACATAGCCAGGCATCGGGTGAGTCAACTCCATCAGCTGCCAATTGTTCTTGCATGCATACCTTCTCCAATGGCTTCCCTGCCCCCCTTTCAGCATTTCAGTGGCTTTCCTGTGTTAAGGTGCATGCCAGACACCTTAACGCAGCATGTCCCGTTACCGCACGTTAAGTGTCCACTACCACACCTTAATGTCCTGTTACCACACGGTAAGTGTCCACTACCACCCTTTAATGCTGGAATGCCTCTAACAAGCCCAGCACATTTACTAGACAGTAACCCCTTATCACTGCCATTAACGCACAGAAAAGACTGCTCCCTTACCACCGTTTAGTAAACATACTCCTTAGTTTATCTGATCTATCCATCCAAACCAACAGCCCACTGTCTGCACCCCCTTCTTTTCCTTCAAAGATAGTCAATGTTAGTCCTTATGCTTTCTTGAATTCTGATGATATTAATATGTCATCTGTTTTTTTTTATCTTTATATCTAGATCTAGGCAAAGAAATACAGGAATCATTTTGCAACTGCATGAACTGTCGCAAAATATGCACTCACTTGTCACTCTATGGACTTTGGAGGATTTTTATTTATTTATTAGGATTTATTAACTTATCTTTGTGAAGAGATTCATCCATGGCAGTGTACAATAAATTGTTGTTGCTAAGTGTCATAGAGTCGATGTCGACTCATGGTGATCCTGTGGATAGTTGTCCTAAACTGTGCTTGGTCCTCATTCAGGCAGCTAATTGTTGATAGTGGCAATCATAGCTATTGTTAATGTATTGATCCATGCTTTGCTAGTCTTCCTCTTTTGTGTTAACCTTCAACCTTTCCATGATGTTTTTGTCTAATGATCTTTCTCTTTTCATGATATGTCCAAAGAATGAAAACTAAAGTGTCATCATTTGAGCGTCTAAGGAAAGCTTAGGTTTGATCTCCTCTAGTACCGATTGATTTGTTCCTTGGACAGTTCATTGTATACACAGCACAATAATTTGAAGGCACTGATTTTCTTCCTGACTTTTCTTCACTGTCCAAATTTCATATTCATATGCATCCATTCCCAAGTTACAATTAATAAATGTCAATTTAGAATGTCCCATCACTGGCGGAAATGTAGAAAGAAGGACATGCCAAAAATGGAGGTGATTTTAGAAACAGGCCCATGAACGTCCAAGCACTGTCCAAAGTCAACATGTGAACATCTGGGAATTTGCACATAGGGCACTAAGGTAGCAAAGGCATGTATGACCCCCTGGAAAATATGGCAATACAGATGTACAAGGACCAACTTGTAGTATTGGAGACATGGATATGCATGCGCAATGCATAGTATGCATGGACATACTACTACTACTATTTATCATTTGTACAGTGCTACAAGGCATACACAGTGCTGTACAGACATGTAAAAGATGGTCCCTGCTCATCAGAGCTTACAATCTAGTTAAGACAGACAACACAACAGCTGAGGACAAGGATATATCTAGGGGAGTGGTAAGGAAACACATAGGAGACTAAGTGGATCATGATCACAGCCCCAGCACGAGGACACAGCCATACATGTGGGAGATGGCCATGCAGCAACCATGGTTTTCCCATGCAAAAACAAAGACACTGTGCCCACTGGTAATAAACCATAAGGAGGTACTCTGCCCTGCTCAGGGACACAGGGACGACTACGGACAGGTGCAGAGGATCTGGCAGAGGATGCGCCAGGCCCTTGCCAAGTAAGTATCCAAACAGCACAGTGCACAGGGCAACACATGCCTACACAAAGATGAGAGCAGAGGATTAGGAACAGGGGGTGGGCAGGAGACACAGATAGATAGATTTGAACCCACAGGTGACAATGGAAGGTGTAGGTTTAGCAGTCACACAGGTTGCAACATGGGTGCACACAGCACAATAGCCCAGAAGTTAAGAGGTAGGTGGCATCCATCCCTCAAATCATGTCAGAGGTATGTGCAGGCCCCAAGAGGAAACATGGTGGTACCAAAGTGTCACATAGCATCATTAACTGGGAAAGGAGGGGACCTGGTAGACATCAGGTCACTACCACAACTGCAGCCACTTGGACTCTGCACTGTGCATTGGGGGGAGCCTGTACAGAAAAACAACATAAAAAGAATGCATAAACACCGTAAAAGGCATCAAACAGAGGTGTGCAGACAGCATTGCACAGAAGGCACCAGAGGAGCTGGAATGGAAGGGGTTGTGGCCATGCCCCCCCCCCCCCCCCCGTGACTGGGTGGGATCTATGACCCACCAACAGAATGCCAGGAAGTACATTCCCAGAGCTTAAGTAGGCAGCTGGTGACTCATGGAGTGTATGAGATGGGTGAAAGGGCATGCTGGGGCTACTGGATGGGGTATCTCATGTCATCTAATGTACCTCCCACATGAGATACTAGATATGCCACAAAACTGAGACCTAAAGAGAAGGTTCAGGGCCATCCAAAGGCAGCAGCCATGTTACTTGCAGTGGCTCCAGAGGGAGCAGCAGGAACATGAAGCTATGTGGCATGTGTGCTAATTCTTCTGTGGATGAATGTTGAGCAGCACTATGGGAAGGATGCCTGAGGTGGGGGGGCAGGGCACGGACAGGAGTAGATGGCATACACAGTACAAGGTAAAGATTGTAGAAGCAAGGATAGCACAAGATCAGAGTAAATAGGGGCCCCAAGGCAGATAGCTGCTGCTCAAGTAAGCAGGAAGGTCATTACAAGGCCTATTAGACATGGAAGTGATGGATGCAGTATGGGAAAGATACAGACACCAGAAGGAGAGTGGTCTGTCCATAAGAAAATAATATGTACCAGGGCAAAGATCTTAGCAACAAAGAGGACCTTTGTTGGAGAGAATGAATTCCAGCCAAAGATTGTAGATGGTAGTCATACTATAGCAGGGTATGCAAGTGCTGCCTGGGCACTCTACACACGCAGCACAGCAGCACCAGGGAAATGAGCCAGGACAAACATGCATGTGGTTGAATAGGTATCAGCTGTCAGATGATGCAACGGAGGAGCAAGTCAGGTCAAATGGCCCTCAGAATGTAGGATCCTGCACAGCCTATGGCCCAGTCTAGGGATCCTCAGATCCATGTAGGAACAACCAACAGCTTGATGCGGTGGCTTGCAGAGGCCAGCAGGTGTGGCAGGGACAATGCAATGATGAGATCACTAATGTAGTGTCTGCTGAAAGGGGATAGACTCAGAAGTAATATGCGGAAATATTTCTTTACGTAAAGAATGGTAGATGCGTGGAATAGTCTCCCAGTGGAGGTAGTAGAAATGAGGACACTATCTGAATTCAAAAAAGCATGGGACAAACACAGGAGATCTCTTAAGGAAAAAAGGGGACTATTGTAGTTGATATGGAAGGGCAGACTAGATAGGCCATGTGGTCTTTTTCTGCCATCATGTTTCCATGTTTGCTGAAACCCTGAAATGATCATCCAGCTCAAATCCACAACAGCAGTGACAGCATCAGCAGTAGCCACAGCAAAGGCAGCAGCGGAGGAAGAGGAGGTGAAAGAGGAAGAAACAATGTTGAAGAGAGAAGAGGAGGTGGAGGAGGCAGAGAAGAAGTTGAAGAAGGAGGTGGTGGAGAGAGAAGGGGAAGCAGAGGTGGAGGTGGCAGAAAGAGAAGAGAAGGCAGGAGAGAACAGAAGGAGATTAGCACCTCCCAGCTCCTGTAGCAGACTCCTGATAATAGACACCTTGTTTGAGGTGGAAGACAATGAATCCATGGAGAAGGAGATGGTCATTGACCATGGACAAAGGGGAAAACATGATTATTGGACCCCCTCAACCCACCAGGCTTTTGTGGAGACCCCCCCCCCCCTATTTTGGATAACTAAGGACATTAAGAAATGAGAGTAGGGGGAGTGACGTATGCTATACAAACTACATGCTGTACTGGTGGCACAGCATGACCCTGTGCCACCAATACAGCACAGCATGAGGTCCCCCCAGTATGAAGCCCCCAACATGAGAGCCAGAGGAGATAAAGCAGGGCAGCAGGGCTTCACTGAAATGACCTGTGCTCAGAACCTCATGCTGGGCCATCTGGAGGGAATCTGGGCCAAGATGCATGTTCTAATACAGTCTGTACAGCAGCTGATTGCACGCATCTCTGCCAGGATTCCCTCAGCACACAGGGGGGAAGGAGTGTTGTAAGGATATCATCCCTTGCATATAGAATAAACCTTTAAAAATTGTTGCAGTTATAACTACCTCAGTGTCATAATCTTCATACACTACAGTGCCTCTGAGGCTAATGAGGACACAGGGGCAATATCTGCAGTAGCCACTAGGAATGAGCAGTTTTTTGAAATCGCAGGGGACATTCCAGTGACATTTTACATGTCTGCTCATATAGGTTCCAAGACATGCATCTTGCAGAAGGACCATCACGTCTTCATAGTTGCTGCCTCTAGTCAGGCTGCTTCCACCTCTGTTATTGCTAGTGATCCACCATCCTGTGTCCTGACAGCCCCAGAGTGTGGTAGGTTTGCTGTTCTATGAAAAATATCACCTGCTGATATGTATTTGTAATCTGTAGACAGCAGCTACAGACATGAACTCTCATGTTATTCCCTGTGTCCTTGTTCTGTGCCAGAAATACATTGCAATCATCAAAACCCAGCAAATGGAGACAGCTAGCTAAGCCCAATGTAGATCATGTTTGTCAAGTTAGTGATGATCATCCAGGATCTGGGATAGACATGGGAACTGTCTGAAATAGTTCACCTAACAGGGCTTCCCAGACTCCCTGGAAAAATAACATGTCACAAGAAGAATGATGGAAGTATTTCTCGGCACCTGTAGCCAAGAGATGCACAAGTCACAAAATCCGACTGACATTGTGAACAGAGATCCAGATCTACCACACTTAGAGACAGTCAGGATACAGGAAGATCAATCATCAGAAATAAAAGAGGTAACAGCAGCCTGGCTGGAACCAGACACTATGGAGATGTCATAGCCATTCTGCAAGACAGATGCCTCACAATCAAAGCTCACCAGTTTGAGCCTAGCCTGTGACTGATGACAAAATGGTCTGTAGGTATTATTTTGAGGCCTGAAACCTCTAGTCACTCTTTCGTTATATGTCTCCTCTCAGCAATGACCATAATGCCTCTGCTATTATCACAATAGGACAGGGGCAATTATTTCCACAAACATAGTGCATGGAAAAGCTGTATGAGTACACCTAGAGAAGGATGAACTACCATACCAGCTGGCACTGCAGGACATAATGACAAACACAAGCATGGGGCCTGAACACCCATAGTAGCCACCACAGGAGTACAGGAATGGGTGTATGTGGGCAGCAAATGGAATGGTGAGCTCAGTGGCTGTGCATCAGGAAATGGGGACCCTAGGTGACACCAAAGCACACATATCAGACACAGCTGTGATTGACTACATGACCCCTCCCATAAAAACAATAACCCTTCACATCCTGATGGCCAGAATCCTGGGGCTGCATGTCACAGGTCTGTGCAGGAAGGAAATATAGATGGGACTGGGAGATGTGCACCTGGCAGACAGATGAGCCAACAGAGATGAGTCTGCAATATGAAACAGAGAAGGGGAGCATTATACACCCCAGCTGCTGAAAGGTGCCAAAAAGGAAAAATATGCACTTTAGGCACTACTATCCTAGAGATACTGTAAAGCTACAGCTGACAGGTAATATAGAGTCAAATCCATAGTCAACTACAGCCAAGCCATACAACCCACAGTGCAAGGTACTGGCTTGAAAGGGAAGATGTAGGATGAAGTATTGGACACAGATCCACCAGAACAGGTAGACACCTACAGATGGCACTGCAGCCATGTCTGTTTTATTCTAGTGGCCTACAGGCAGCTATAGCCAACATGCAGGTAAATATAATGTGATAGTCAAAACATCTGCATGCAAAAGTAACTTGTATATCTCTCACAATGCCCCTCATATATACAGTCCCCATGCATCTAAGCACCACAGTATGCATCGTCTGCACATTCTCTATGACATATGTGCAGTGTAAGTTCAGTGTGCTCCCAGACTCCATACGTTTGACATCCCTGCAGTCATCTTCTCACCAACTGAAAGCAACAGAAAGGGAAAACTTACATGGGACAACACAAGAGATGCCCAGTGAAATTCATCAGCAGACCACAGCACTGCCATTTGGCTCAGCAAAAAATATTTCTAGGCTTGCTGCCACACCTACCAATAGGAGCAGTTATGAACATACAGAAGCTGCCAGCTGTGCATCCACCTACAGCCACTGGTCCATATAGGGTTTCTATGGGTTTCTATGGCAAGAGGGGATGAAAGCAGTCAACCCCCAGCAACTGTAAAGCACATAGCCATTCTAGGTCAGCAGACATCGACAGCACATGGACGTCTCCATGATGGGGCCATTTTAGATGTGGGGGATGTTTAAATCCTTTGGGCCTGATACTTCTTCTGGGACAGCTATACACTGCTACGGCACATATCCATCTGCGATGACCCTGAACCCCGGATATTCAATACCTGGGTCATATGCGGCCCTGCCATTGAATATCTGGATTTGCTGCATAACCTCCCAGCTGCAGTAGGTGACCAGGCAGCGGCAATATTGCAAGCTTTTGCTAAGCTTATCTTTTAGCCACAGGTCACTGACCGGGTAGCATGCAATGTCGCTGCTGCCCGGTCATCGACTGTCTCCAACTCCGCTCCTCCCAGGAATGCCCATGACATGCCCCGATGCTAAGAAGTTAGCATCGGGGCCTGTATGGGAGAAGACTGGGGATATTCAGCGACACTAACCATGTCAGTGCCATTGAATATCCCAGTTAGAAGCTTTTGCATGGTTTACAGGGCTGTAAACCATGTAAATGCCTTTTGAATAGCTGGCCCTTGATGTCCTGGACCCACCCACTTAGATATCCTTAAACTCATGGTCGCATGTCTGACAAAATGATTTTAGAAACACTTCCTAAAGTGTATGCTAGTATCTCAGCACCATGGCCCTGAAAACCTAAAATTCTTACCATAAGGATAACTTTTGTCTTGTAGAGGTGTACATGGTGCTCAGGGATGTACTTGCCAAACACCACATTCTCTTTGGTCTCAACAGTGCAGAGTTTGGTGCATACTGCAAGCAGTGTCTGTGGCACACTATCAATGTAAAGGTGAATGCAGTTTATCACAGAAACCATGACATCAAGGATGTGAAGCATAAATGGAGAGATTTGCGATGACATGCCAAGAGCAAGGCAGTGGCAGCAGGTGCTGATGGATAGCCATAAGAACATAAGATATGCAATACTGGGACAGACCAAGGTCCATCAAGCCCGGTATCCTGTTTCCAACAATGGCCAATCCAGGTCACAAGTACCTAGCAGGTTGCCAAAAAGACACATAGGTTCCACAATGCATGTACTGGGGCAAGCAGAGTATTTCCTGGGTCCTCTTTAATAATGGTTTATAGACCTTTCCTTCAGGAACTTGTCCAAACATTTTTTAAACCCAGCTACACTAACAGCTTTTACTACATCCTCCAGTAACAGATTCTAGAGTTTGATTACTCCCTGAGTGAAAAACTATTTTCTATTATTAGTTTTAAATGGGTTACATTGTAGCTTCATTTCATGTCCCCTAGTCTTTCTACTTTGATGGCATAAACAATCGATCTACATTTACCCGTTCCACTCCATTCATTAATTTATAGACCTCTATCATATCTCCCCTCAGTAGTTTTTCCAGGTTGAAGAACCCTAATCTTTTAAGCCTCTTCTCATAGGGGTATCGTTCCATCCTCTTTACCATTTTGGTGGCTCTTCTCTGTACCTTTTCTAATAATGCTATAATCTTTTTAAGATATGGAAACCAGAATTGCACACAATATTCAAGGTGTGGTCACACCATGGAATAATACAGAGGCATTATAATATCCTTGGTTTTATTCTCCATTCCTTTCCTTATAATTCCTAGCATTCTATTTCTCTTCTAAGCTACTGCTGCACACTATGTGGAGGGTTTCAACGTGTTATCCATGACGACACCAAAATCTTCTTCCTGGATGGTGGTTCCTAATGTGGAACCTTGCATTGTGTAACCATAGTTTGAATTGTTCTTTCCTAGGTGCATGACTTTGCACTTGTCCACGTTAAAGTTCATCTGCTATTTGGATGCCCAGTCTTCCAATTTATCAAGATCCTCTTGCAATTTTCCACAATCCACTTGGGTTTTAATAACTTTAAATAGTTTTGTGTCATCTGCAAATTTGATAACTTCAATCATTATTCCCATTTCAAGGTCATTTATGAATATGTTAAAAAGCAGCGGACCCAGCCAGGGCCGGCCCATCCATCGAGCGAGAATGTTGTTCGCACAGGCCCCGCGCTTCAGGGGGCCCCGCGTGAACCACATTCTTGCTCAATGGATGGCTGCAGAGGGAGCTGGGGAAGCCTGCGCGAGGCCCCAGCTCCCTCTGCACAGCCCGCCAGCATGAAGAGCCTTTTCCTTCACGCTGGCAGCTGTTTCAATGAAGCCACGAATGTCGGGAGAGGTTAAAGGGCATTGCCTTTAACCTTTCCCTTCCTGTGATGACACAGCTTGCAAATGGTCTATTTCTCTGAGTGATATAATTATCAAAAATTGAAAAATGAAAAATCACTCAGTTCATACCTTCAGGGTCTAGATGTATTCCAAACCAACTCGCTCTTATGGTCAAACTATTTTTCATCTATGCCAACCAATTTTTATATATATAGCGTATAGTGAGAAGGTCTCAGACTTAGTGGCACCTGTTTTTAGACTTCAAATGCGTCCAACTTTTGTGCCCTTTTTTGGGTGAATTGAGTGATTTTTCATTTTTCAATTTTTAACCTTTCCCAGCATTCGCGGCTTCATTGAAACAGCTGCCAGCGTGAAGGTAAAGGCTCTTCATGCTGGCAGCTGGTTAGAGGGAGACGGGGTTTTGCACGGGCTTTCCCGGCTCCCTCTGCAGCCCCTTAGATGGCACGGGGCTCTTAGGAAGGAGGGGGCAGCTAGGACTGGATGGGCTGTGATGGGGGGGGAACCGATTGGAAATGGGCTGTGATCGGGGGGGAGGGGAGACAGACTGGAAATGGGCTGTGATTTGGGGGGGGGGGAACAGACTGCAATTGGGCTGTGATGGTGGGGGGGAAATGGACTGGAAATGGGCTGAGATGATGGGTGGGGGGAACAGACTGGAAATGGGCTGTGATGGTGGTGGAAATGGACTGGAAATGGGCTGTGGTGGGGGGGGAAATCGACTGCAATTGGGCTGTGATGGGGGGGAACGGACTGCAAATGGGCTGTGATATTGGGGGGATAGGACTGCAAATGGACTGTGATGGTGGAGGGAACGGACGAAATGGGCTGTGATGGTGGGGGGGATATTTGGACTGGAAATGGGCTAATGAAGAGCTGGATTAGGACTGGAAATGGGATGATTGGGGCTGGAATAGGATGAAGTGGGCTGACGAGGGGGCTAAGATTGGAAATTGGCTGATGGGGGAGCTTGGAGTGGAAATGGGCTGATGGGGGGCTGGAATGGAACTGTAAAACAGCATATGGGGCTAGGACTGGAAATGGGCTGATGTGGAAACTTGGGAGACTGGGACTAGAAGGGGGCAGATGCTGGGTGGGTCTAGAACTATAAGGGAGCTGATTTTGGGGGAGGACTAGAAAGGGATGGGGAATGAGAATGGAGAGGGGAAAAGATATTTTGTGTGGGCGGGAATAAAAGTCTACGATGGGCTGGGTATTGGAAGAGTAAGTGGAGATTGAGAATGGAAGGGTGAAATTTGAGTGGATGATAAAGGAATAAGGAAAGAAATGGAGGAAAGAGCAAAAGGGGAAAGATATGTTAAAGCAGATATAGAAAAAAATGGAAAAAAATCTAAAAGAGAAGAAAGGATAAATGGATAGCTCGCAGAAGATACAAAGAAACCAGAAGAACGTGACTGGAGCAATTGCAACTTAAAAAGAAAATGCACAAGCAACAAAAGGTAGAAAAATACTTTTTTATTTTGAATTTATTAACTGGAATATATCAGTTCTGGGAATGGTGCATTGCTAACGTCTTTTGTGTTTTGTTTAGTACAACAGGAAATTAATTTATAGTTTTATTTCTCCAGTGTTGTTGTACATCCCAAGTTTGGCTTTTGGGGTTCTCAGTTTAATTATTGTCTTCCTATTTCTAAATTGTGATCCCTTGTTGTTTGGTGACGGTCTATGTTCTGCATTTTAACCAAGCTGAGGTATTCTGTTCATGTAGTTTCTATTTGACCGTGTCACTTGTTCTCCTTCCCCAGTAGGAGATGCAGTGGTATTCTCTGAGATGTATTGGTCTAATATTTGCATTGTTGCCTTTTGATAGGTAGGGTTTGGTGCTTTGTGAGTCCTGGCAGAGCTGTTATGATATGGTGTATTTGCTATGAGTTCTAAATGGTCAGTGTTTATAGTACTTCCTAATGGGCCTGGCGGATGGCAGTGGAATATAGTAACATAGAAATCTGTTAGTCTTTCTTTATCCAGACACTCATTAAGAAGCATGTTTCCTAAAAATCCATATTAACATTATGCAAATATGTATGCAAATGAGGCCCCGCAATTAATCTCCACACATGGCCCCGCACCCTGTTTGGGCCGCCCCTGGACCCAGCACAGATCCCTGGGGTACTCCACTATTCACCTTTCTCCATTGGGAAAATTGGCCATTTAGCCCTACCATTTGCTTTCTATCTTTTAACTAGTTCCTGATCCACAATAGTACACTGCCTCCTATCCCATGGCTTTTTAGTTTTGCCAAGAGTCTCTCATGAGGGACCTTGTAAAAGGCTTTCTGAAAATCCAGATACACTATATCAACCGGCTCACCTACTTGTTTATTCGCACCTTCAAAAAATATAATAGATTTGTAAGATAAGACCTTTCTTGGCAAAGACAATATTGACTTTTTCCCATTAAACCATGACTATCTACATGTTCAATGTTTATTCTTTATAATGGTTCCTACCATTTTGCCTGGTACCGACATAAAGCTCACCGGTCTGTAGTTTCCCAGATCACCCCAGAACCCTTTTTAAAAAATTGCGCTTCATTGGCCATTCGTCAATCTTCAGGTATAACAGATGATTTTAATGATAGTTCACAGATTACTAATAGTAGGTCTGCAATCTCATATTTCAGTTCTTTCAACACCCTCGGATGTATACTATCTGGTCCAGGTGATTTTGTACCATTTCAGTCATGGTTAACTTCCCTACATCTTCCTCAGTAAAGACCGAAGCAAAGAATTCATTCAGTCTCTCTCCTATGGCCTTATCCCCTCTTAGTGCCCCTTTTACCCCTCTGTCATCTAGTGGTCCAACTGACTCTCTCACAGGTTTTTTGCTACGAATGTACTTGAAAAACTCTTTATTACACGTTTTTGCTTCCAC
The DNA here is from genome assembly GCA_033557465.1 of Ichthyophis bannanicus. NCBI lineage: Eukaryota > Metazoa > Chordata > Amphibia > Gymnophiona > Ichthyophiidae > Ichthyophis > Ichthyophis bannanicus. Next base: position 1,392,808,869 of record CM066031.1, on the reverse strand, counting down.
AACAAGCTTTTTTTCAAATTCTCTTTGCCTACTTATCAATGTCTTCCATCTAACTTGCCAGTGCTTATGTTGTTTACAGTTTGTCATTTGACTCCTTTTTCCATTTCCTGAAAGATGCTTTTTTGGCTACAACAGCCTCTCTGACCTCATTTTTAAACCATGCTGGCAGTTTTTTGGACTTCCTTCCACTTTTCTTAAAGCGTGGAATACAGCTGGTCTGGGCTTCCAAGATAGTATTTTTAAACACATATGCTTGATATCCATTTTTAACCTTTGCAGCTGCTCCTTTTAGTTTTTTCTTAACTGTTTTCCTCATTTTATCATAGTCTCCCTTTTGAATGTTAAAAGATAGTACTGTGGATTTCCTTGCCGTCCTTACTCCATTTATTAAATCAAATGCGATCATGCTATGATCACTATTGCCAAGTGGCCCCAACACCCTTTTCTCTTGCACCAGATCTGGTGTTCCACTAAGGACTAGGTCCAAGATGGCTTCCTCTCTTGTTGGTTCATGAACTAGCTGTGCCAAGAAGATCCATTAAGCTTGGTATCCTGTTTCCAACAGTGGCCAATCCAGATCACAAGTATCTGTCAGGCTTCCAAAACGTAAATAGATTCCATGTTGTTTGTCCCATGGGTTAGCAGTGGATTTCTCCGGTCCTCTTTAATAATGGTTTATGGACTTTTCCTCCATTAACTCGTCTGAAAACTCTTTTAAATCCAGCCATTCTAACAACTTTTACTACATCCTTTCCTTATGATTCCTATCATTCCATTTGCTTTCTTGACCACAGCTGCACACTGGGCAGAGGGTTTCAATGTGTTATCCATGATGACGCCCAGATCCTTTTCCTGCATAGTGATTCCTAACGTGGAACCCTGCATCATATAACCATAGTTTGGGTTCTTCCCTAATTGCATAACTTTGAAGTTGTCCACATTAAAACATACGGTTACTAAGGACCCTTAAGGATGCACCCTTTAGCGTGCAAAAATGGCAGTGTTAAGGGTCTCAATGGGCATTAAAGTCTGGGGCAGGGAGAAAGCATTCCAACACAAAGAGCACTAGCTGGCAACTAGCAGGCATTAAGTGGCCAGAAGGCGTTAAGAGCACCAAGCATGCAGGTTAATGTGCGCTAAGGATGGTTGCTAAATGCGGCACAGGGGAGCCTATGCAGAGGTCAGAAGTGAGGTGCTGGATGGGAACAAAGGGAATTGGTAATGGACAAGTCACATCCATATGTCACATATGTGTGAGACAATCGGTGTGCGGATAATGTGGGAGGCAGTTGGACTGTATCAGTGAGGGTGCTCATGTATCCACTGTGATGTCAGTGGGTGGCATAGATTTAGGTAGAAGTGTGCCATTGAGTAGCCACCATGGCCACAATGTAGGCATAGAAAGAATGCCTGGGCAACAGTGGTGACCTGCACATCAGCTGCAGGTGAGGTGTGAGTGATACTTCCTAATGAATAAAATTCCACAGTGTGGGTCAAGGTGTGGCAGCTGGCAGGAGAATACATGAGTGAACATGATGGATATATGCTGATGGATATGCTGAAAGATGGATGGAGGTAGATGAAAGTGCTGTATGGCCTTGCTGCCCCAATGTGCCTGATGTAGCCTCACAAATGCAGCTAACCTCAGTTGTAATATGTGTGAAAAATAGTTGCTGGTATTAGAACAGGAAAGGTTCTAATACCATCAATTTGGGCTTCACAGCTGTCTCAGCTACTCTAACCACCATACAATCTTCCTGACACATATGTATTTAAGAAATGGACAAGTTAAGTAGGCTATGATCCAAGGACAGAACAGCCACATATCTGCACAAGCTGCATGCAAACGCAAAGTGCTCTTGTACAGATAAGATCTACACTCATACTATCTGGTGGAACATGGTCACTAGCATGATGTTACACACCTTGAGTCCACTCATGTCTCTGAACTGATGAGTCTCTCGTATTGGCCATATGGAGCAAGAATGCGTGATGATCTGTGCAGGCAACCATCCCAGGAGTATGCCTGCACGTACTGCATATATGTGATGGAGCAAAAGATGTTCATTCACAGTTATCACAAAAGTTTCCAATCATGTACAATTCATGGTGTCGTGCATCTACTGGGTGAATTTGTATGAACCTCCGCAATGTGCTGCAGCAGAGCTGATAAAGTCAGGCTGTCAGATGGGTATGATTGCATTGTGCATCCTTGCAGACCCAATGTGCTATCATAACACAAAAAAGAATAATAATGTACACCCTCAAGTCTATGCTGACTCCTGGCAACCCAACAGCTCTTGGGTTTTCTTGGCAGTGTAACAGGAAATATATTGGCAGGCCTTTCTTCCAAGACAATGGAGTGTAAATTGACTTCCAAGACCACAGGTGAGATTTGAACCATGGTTTCTTCCTTACTAAGCAAGTGCTCTAATCATTCAGCAATACCTCCACATTGTTCTTTACAGCTCTCTCTCTAGAACAAACCAGACTACAGATTCCTGCCTCCAAAGGCCTAAACCCAGGACTTGAAACAACCTGGCAAGCACATACTGAGACAGTTGTAAACCACACCTAGGGTCTGTCTCAGCAGTACGGACTACAGTAGACATTCAATACTGCATCTGCATAATAGACAGGGCCGGCCTGTCCATTGAGCAAGAATGTTTTTTGCACAGGGTCCCATGTTTCAGGGGGCCCCGCGCAAAAAACATTCTCATCAGCCCAAGTAGATTTAAAAAAAAACCCCGGCTGCTGCTGCCGCTGTGACAGCGACAGCATCAAGTGTCCCGCGGGGCCCCCCCTGCCTGGAAGAGCCTTCCCTGCAGCATCAGCTCCCAAAGCACGGGCTTTTCAGACCTGCGAAGGGAGAATTTCCCTTTCTCGCAGCTCTGTTAAGCCCGCCGGGGCTGATGGGAAACAGGAAGTCCCATCAGCCCCGGTGGGCTTAACAGAGCTGCGAGAGAGAAACTCTCCCTTCACGGTTCTGAAAAGCCCATGCTTTGGGAGCTGATGCTACAGGGAAGGCTCTTCCGGGCAGGGGGGGCCCCGCGGGACACTTGATTCTGCTGCTGCCACAGTGGCAGCGGCAGCAGAAGCAGCAGCAGCCAGTTTGTTTGTTTTTTTAATCTAACTGGGCTGATGGGGGAGGGGGTTAGGACTGGTAATGGGCTATGGGGGGGTTAGGACTGGTAATGGGTTATGGGGGGACTAAGACTGGAAGTGGGCTGATGGGGGGTTAGGACTTGTAATGGGCTATGGGGGGGGATAGGACTGGAAATGGGCTAATGGGGGGGTTTAGGATTGGTAATGGGCTATGGGGTTGCTAAGACTGGAAGTGGGCTGATGGGGGTTAGAACTGGTAATGGGCTATGGGGGGGCTAAGACTGAAACTGGGGTGATGGGGGGTTAGGACTGGTAATGGGCTATGGGGGGGCTAGGACTGGTAATGGGCTGGGAGGGTTGCTAGGACTGGAAATGGGCTGAGTGGAAGGGGGGCTTGAACTGCAAATAGCTGATGGGGAGGGGCTTGGAATTGAAATGGGCTGTGAGGGGAGGGAGCTAGGACTGGAAATGGGCTGAGTGGGCGGAGCTAGGACTGGAAATGGGCTGATGAAGGGGCTAGGATAGGACTGGAAATGTATGGGGGAGCTAGGACTGGAAATGGGCTGATGGTGGGGCTAGGATAGGAAATGGGCTGATGCGGGGACTAGAAGGGAGCGGATGCAAGGTGGGGCTGGAACTAGAAGGCAGCTGATGTTGTGGGAGGATTAGAATGGGATGCAGCTGGGAGAGTGAAATGGAGAGGGGAAAAATATTTTGTGTGTGAGGGAAGACAAATCTACAATTGGCTGGGCATTGGGAGAGTAAGTGGGGATTGAGGATGGAGGGGTAAAATTTGAATGGATGAAATAAGAATGAGGAAAGAGCAAAAGGAGAAAGATTAGTATGTTAAAGCAGATGTAGAGAGAGAATGGAAAAAACTAGAAGAAAGAAGAAAGGACAAATGGACAGCAGACGATGGAGAGTTAGCAGAAGACATGAAGAAACCAGAAGAAAGTGGCTGGAGCAATTGCAACTGAAAAAAAATGTTCAAAAGGTAGAAAAATATCTCTTTATTTTAAATTTATTAACTGGAATATGTCAGCTCTGGGAAATGTGCATCATTAACGTCTGCACCATGTGGTCTTTTTCTGTTGTCATGTTTCTATGTTTAGTACAAGAGGAAATTAATGTATAGTTTTATTTCTACAGTGTTGTTGTACATTCCAAGTTTGGCTTTTGGGGTTCCCAGTTTAATTATTGTCTTCCTGTTTCTAAATTGTGATTCCTTGTTTGGTGATGGTCTATGTTCTGCATGTGTAACTGAGCTGAGGTATTCTGTTTATGTAATTCCTATTTGTGGAAATTATCGCACAATCGCTCTGATCCCACATGCTTTATTGACTATAGCAAGGCTTTTGACTGTGTAAACCATGAGAAACTCTGGGCCACATTAAGAAGCATGGGTATAACAGAACACCTGATCGTACTCTTGCACAATCTGTACATTGATCAAGAAGCAACAGTTCGAACGGAACAAGGAGAAACAGAATGGTTTAAAATAAGCAAAGGTGTAAGACAAGGCTGCATACTTTCCCCCCACCTGTTTAATTTATATGCAGAACAAATCATCAGAGAAGCAGGATTATATGAAGACAACAGAAGTGTGAAGATTGGTGGATGACTCATCAACAACCTTCGCTATGCTGATGATACCACATTACTGGCTGAAAGTGAAGATGATCTGAAACATTTGCTTCTCACAATCAAAGAACATAGTCTCAAAATGGGCCTGTACCTTAATGTAAAGAAGACAAAGATTATGACAACTGGCATAATCAACAGGTTAATTGTTGAAGGAGAAGAAATTGAAATCGTGAACAACTTTAACCTACTTGGATCAACTATCAATAAAGAAGCAACAAGCAGTCAAGAAATCAGATGACGCATTGCTCTTGGCAGAATGGTTATGAAAGACCTAGATAAGATTCTCAAGAGCAGAGATGTCTCTCTCCATACAAAGATTTGACTTGCTCAAGCCATGGTATTTTCAATAACATCATATGCATGTGAAAACTGGACAGTGAAAAAGATAGACAGGAAGAAAATTGATGCCTTTGAATTATGGTGCTGGCAGCGAATATTGTGTATACCATGGACTGCCCGACAAACAAACCAGTCGGTACTACAGGAGATCAAACCTAAGCTTTCTTTAGAAGCTCAGATGACAAGACTTTGACTTTCATACTTTGGACACATCATGTGAAGAGAGAGATCATTAGAGAAAGACATCATGCTTGGCAAGATAGAAGGTCAACGCAAAAGAGGAAGGCCAACAATGAGATGGATCGAGACAATAACAGCAGCTACGAGTACCAGTCTGTCAACAATGAGCCGCCTGACTGAAGACCGAACACAATTTAGGATAGCTATCCAGAGGGTCGCCATGAGTCGACTCAGACTCGATGGCACTTAACAACAACAATTCCTATTTGACATTGCCACTTGTTCTCTTTCCCCAGTAGGTCATGTATTGTTATTCTCTGAAATGTATTTGTTTAATATTTACAGTGTTGCCTTTTGATAGGTAGAGTATGGTGCTTTTTGAGCCCTGGTAGTGCTGTTAGGATACGGCGAGTTTGCTATGGGTTCTAAATGGGCAGTGTTTGTAGTAGTTCCTAATGTGCCTTGCGGTTGGCACTGGATTATAGTAATGTAGAAATCTTTTAGTCTGTCTTTATCCATTGTCAAGGCCCTCCTGGTGGCTAGGCGAATGCCTAGGTGTAATGGGGGTACCTTGAAAGTCCTTCTTAGTAAACTGGAACCCAGTACTATGGCTTCTTCGCAATGTAGTTGTGTCACAAAGATTATAGCCGAGATTTGAAGGTCACAGGAAAAATTTCTTTATTTGAAAATAAAGCTCTACATAACCAATTGAACTCTTTGGCTAGAAGTTCAGGTACTACAAACAAAACTCAGGATACTTCTCCATTTAAAAAGAACTTAAGCCTTGATACATAGTCCATGCCTTGACTTCGCTTAACTTAAACAACGTGTCTCACAAATCATTCTTTTACAAACAGGTTCTGGTCCCAGGTCTCCAAGTTATGCAGCACCACACTCAACTGTTTCTCTCACAGGGTTTTGCAGCATCTAACTTCCTGGTTACCAACTGTTTAAAATCTTCTGACATCCTTTTCCAAACGTATTTTCACTCTTTAGTTTTCCCAGACATTCATTAACTTCTTGGAGCTTATCAGATCAGCTCTCATTAATGCATAAATAAAGGCATGAGTTTCAGCAGAGAATGTACTTCCTTTAAAAACTTCTGGGTTTTCCTAATTACTTTTAAAGCCCCTCAGTTTCTTATTTTTGACTAGAACAGAAAGAGCATTCCATCTCCATATCAGAATAATCATTCTCTACACCATTGATTTCTATTTCCATTTTCTCCTCCCTGGGTTCCTTCAATAACGTGTTATCCACAGCGTCTGCATGGGAAGGCTTCAGCTGTTTCAACACTCTCAACAGCTGCTCCCACTGAGACTCCTCTCTACTTGAGGCTATGGGGGAAGGGCATGACAAAGCTTTCTTGTTCAATAACTTTTTAACAGCTTGCAATGTGCTCACCTTTCTAGCAGCAACGTGTCTCCTTTCAGACCCTGCCACAGGTGTTAGCTTGCTTTCTGGTCCTTCCAGGGATATTCCTCTCTCCTGCTTCTCAACAGTACCTTGCTTAGAACAGGCTCTCCAGGGCTCCACCTTAGCTGCAGACTTACTGCCAGCTGAACTGTGTTCTGGCCTGGAGCTGTCTCTGTACTGCTTGCGATAGGATTCCCCCTTGAGGCTTCCAGTGAGAGATTTTTCCCTCAGCCCTGTCCTTCGAGTCTCCTTACTTCTAGTACTCTCAGGAGTCTCCTGGCCAGGCTACCACCTCCTAGAGAATATCTCCTCTTCAGAAGATTCCTCTCCAGGGCTTGCCACTGACCTTTCTTCCAGCCTTATTTCAGACCTCTTCCTGGATCTCTCCCCGGGTCTCTGCTGAGTGTTTTGCCAGGACTCTGGCTGGGACCTTCTCTCAGGCCTCTTCCTGGAACTTTCCTTCTCTTTGGAACTAGAGCTCCTCCACTCAGTTTCCTCGCTCCTCCCTTCACTCTCCTCACTTCCACTTCCTCTTGCTATAGCTTCTCTCTGCTTAAATGTTTGGGGCTGTCCTATAGCTCTAGACTCCGCCCCCAAACCTCTCCCATCACCTCCCTTGGTTTTCTTGGAGATTGGGTGTGTCTCCAGTTCTACACTTCTGTGTAGGGAGTTTTTTTCTTTGTTTAGAGTTTTAACCCCTGCTGTGCCTGCCGTTCTTTTGTGCTCAGGGAAAAAGGACTGTTTTTTCCCATTTTCTTTACACTCTAAACCTGCTTCGCCACCACACCATACACTCATTAAGAGGCATGATTACTAAAAGTTAGTGTATGGTAACATTATGCAAATATTTATGTAAATGAGGCCCCTTATGCAATGAGGCCCCACACCAAGTTTCCGCACATGGCCCCGCACCCCCCTTTGGCCGCCCCTGATAACAGACACACGGCAGCAGTATTAATATCCTGTCTAAAGGCCAAGCCACATGTAAGGGCAAGATGCCCTTCTCTCCACTGTACATTCTAATCCAAACAACATTCGCACACAGAGATCCACTGGGCAGCAGTGTGACACTAATCTTTGAGGCATCACATATACAGGGTGTACATTCCCATGTGACCTGCTGTACATTACAAGATAAGTACTTTTGTACATACACCAAACTCAAACCTCATTCATGATCCATGATGTCCATCCCAGACCATCCTACCCTCTCCAGGGGGCCATGCACACTTGTACCTTTGTCATATAAGACATGCAGGTACTGGGCAATGCTCCAGTGATTAGGGTCACCACTATAGCTGCAATGTGGGCTATGTGTGCAAGTATTGGTTAGCCCCTTTATTTTTTAGGATGCACCTCACAATCTGAACATCTATATGCTAGAGTACTTTTGCCCCTATGGAGAATGCAGCAATCCATCACGTCAGCTCTGTAATGTGCATGCACATTGTATGCTTCATGGACATAACAGTTGCCACATGTACAAGTATCCTTTTTCAACGCCATCTTGAATGTGAGGAAGGGCACACATCATATGGTCCCTAGACCAAGCACTGCAATAGATGGTCTCTCCAGGTTCTGGAACAGATCTATTCCACTGACAGAATGTTGTTGGTGTTGAGTGAAGTATGTCCTGCTAGCGGTTTTGTAGCTTGTACAACTGCAGCATGTTGCGGTAACATGTTCTATCTTGCCTTTGTGTCTTTAGCTGTTGGCAAGGGACTCTCATGTAACATCTCATGTTATGCTCTAATGTTTGGGAAGTTATTTCCAAGGAACCCAAATGCAGAAAGTGGTGCCTAGGCAGAAAGGGGTGTGCTGTCGCCAACCAGTATGGCCTGCCAAAACCATAGTCACCGCAGGTTACAGGCAGCCCAGAAAAACTGCTCTCCTCTTTCTAAGACAGCAAGATCCATCACAGACAGTGTGCATATGTTGTGCGCCACTGGTCTGTATCAGCCACTCACATATCATCTGTGTCAGATCTACTAGTCACCACCCATTGCATGTACACATAACTACCATGAAGATGCTGGCTTCATACAAACAGCCAGCAGTCTGACTAGTGATTAGACTACCATAAATAGTGCCCATGTTACTGCAGCTTGACCCTAAATAATACTATGTGGATACATAGCCTTGACATGGTCACAGCTCGGTCAGAATGAGAGTGGCCTTTCAGCATGAACAGATCTATGCAGTCAGGCTATGCTTGTGCCAGACCCATGTTAAGATGGCTCAGATGTTTACCTAACCTCTGACTCATATACATCCTGTGCCAACTACTCTGTTTTAGACAATATCCAGAATCCTCTACTCTTCATTTGTGTACCCTTTCAGTTTGAACATGGGGGCACCTAATGCAAAGCAAAGAGCACAGGAAACTGGCCAGGAGACAGGCTGTGAGTGCATGTTGGCTCACAGTGGCCTACGTCTGTCACATACCAGAAGACTATGTCCCCCTATACAGCTTTTGGCAGTGAAAATTGACATAGTCCCATACTTGTACTCCCATATTATGTTATGTCCCTGTCCATGGACACTGCAAAAATGGCCAGTACAGCACATGCACTCTCCCATGCTTTGGACAAAGTCCCCCCCCCCACACACACACCAAGAGCACATGGAAGCATGGCAGATTGGACATGGGATTAGATGTTGGTACAGTTACTGGCTACACATACACTGCCAACCCCAGCCTCTTTGTACTCTAACAACGTTCTTGTGGCTGTCATACTCAGTGCCCATGGAGAGTGGGTGAGGCTGTCATGCAGGGCTTCTGATGTGAAACATGCAGAGAATGAGTAAGTCTCATAGCTTCTGTACATCTGAACATAGCCTCTGCCCGGCAATGCCACCTACCAGGGGCACATTCAAAACATATATGGAACTGTTCCCCTCACCCCACCCCATCCCAAAATTCACCTCCGGGAATTGCCTTCCTACATGGTAGCATGTGATGGAGAGACCAACATGACATCCTGCGGCTAATTCCTCCTGCTGGAATTGTGCACGCACCATTCAGAGGTCAGTGTCCCACTGCATATTGACTCTGCAAACATAAGACAGGTTGTTCTTTTGGAGTAAGACACAATGTACTGCTGAATGCTGTGTTCAATGATCAGTAGACAGTGTTGAGATAATGTCTATTGAGTGCAGAGGTGCATGAGACGGACATGTCTGTATGTGCATACTGTGCATGGAGTTAAAAGACTCCCAGATTGCACTCTGTGACTGCAGCTTAGGAGAAGAGCAGACTGCATGCAGCTACTTTGCAGAATCTTTCCTGTCTCACTATCTAAGTGACTCAATTGGACATTCACAGAAGCCAGCCCTCAACGTAAGCTTAGCTCCCAATAGACTGACAGTGTTGCCGTGGATACAGCTATTATGGCATTTGCCATTAATCAGGCCTCTCACCTGTGCAGACAGGTGTGTCCTCAGGCCTGGAGGCTCAGTCAGAGGTGAGGGTTGCTGCACACACACATGTGATGGAGCTGTCCCTGATGAGACCGTGTTCTCCAAGTTCACTCCAGTAAAACCAGCAGGAGATATGGGAGCTGTAGAGCAGTGTCATGTTCAGAGATAAGTGTAGGGGCATGCTGTGGGAGTGAAGCTTGAGGATGGTGTAACTGGGAATGCATTTGAGGCTTTCATCTTTGGGGACAACATGTGTACAGGGACAGCTAGTCAGAATAGCTGACCAAGCAGCATGTTGTATGCACATCCATAAAGCCAGGGCATCACATGCACGCACAGAGCATTGCTGCAGCTCACAGTCCTCTGGACACACATATGACCCCACTGTCTAAAAGAGGTGTAAGTTGGCATTCTTACTTGGTCCATAGGCCTCTTTTAATGCTTGGACATTGTCAACACCCGCTCTGTGTGTGCATGCTATTAGCAAGTGAACACATCTCCTGAGGTCTAGAGCAGTGGTTCTCAACCTTTTTTGTACCGTGACCCCTATTACCATTGCTCAACTTGTGTCTCTCAAATGTGTCTATCTTCCTTTACCGTTAACGCATTGTCACTGTAATCATTTGTTGAATTATAATTAATAATTATTAATATATTATATGTCTTTGCAATATGTTTTTATTTATAAAATTTACTTATTTAAACCACAATAATTAATCACAATAACACATAACAATATTTGATTTCAAAATTATTATGATTTTGTAGTCAAATCGCTAATATGAAATAAAATTATTTTTTCTACCTTTGTTGTCTGATCAATTTATTCTCTGATCATGCTGGTCCCGATCTGAGGCTTCGCTTTCCTGTGTTCTCTTAGCTCTCTTTCTGCGGTCTATGGTCCATCTGCCATTTCTTATCTCTTCTTTCATTTTCTTCACTTCTTTCCATCAGCCTATTTCCAGTCCCAGGAAACCCTCCCCAGTATCAGCCCCTTTCCAGTCCTCACTCCCAGCACCTTCCAATGTCAACTTGCATTCCCATGACTGCCACTGGTGTCCATTCCCTTCCAGTCCCCCTCCTTCCCCACTGACCAGTCCCTTCTAGTACAAATACCATGGCAGCCGCTCTCAGATCCACTCCCTTCCAGTTCCATTCTCCCATCCCCTCGTATCAGCCCATTTGTAGCCTTAGCCCCCAGTTTTCTTCCAGGGCCAGCAGCTCTATCCTCCCCTCCCTCCCCACAATTAGCCCATTCCCAGTCAAAGCCCCCCAATCAGCTCGCTTCCAGTGCTAGTCCCCCCTCAACCCCATTACCAGTGCTAGCCTCCCCTAATCAGCCCAATACCAGTCCTACCCCCATCAGCTCATTACCAGTCCTAGCCTCCGCTAATCAGCCCATTTCCAGTCATAGCCCCCCCGATCAGCTCATTTCCAATGCTAGCCTCCCATCAGTCCATTACCAGTCCTACCCCCTATCAGCCCATTACCAGTCCTAGCCTCCCTAATCAGCTCATTTCCAGTGCTAGTCCCCCCTCAACCCCATTACCAGTGTAGGCTCCCCTAATCAGCCCATTACCAGTCCTACCCCCCATCAGCCCATTACCAGTCCTAGCCTCCTCTAATCAGCCCATTTCCAGTCCTAACCTCCCCGATCAGCTCATTTCCAATGCTAGCCCTCCATCAGTCCATTACCAGTCCTACCCCCTATCAGCCCATTACCAGTCCCAACCCCCCCCTTGATCAGTCCATTCCAAGTCCTAGCCTTCCCTAATCAACCCATTACCAGTCCTAGCCCCCCGATCTGCCCATTACCAGTGCTAGCCCCCCATCAGCCCATTATAATCCTAACCCGCACTGTCTCTCCCCTCTGCCCAGCATTTATCCCCTGTCTGTCCAGTATGTCCCCGTCTCTCCCCTTTGTCCATGTCAGCCCCCTCCCTCCCTCCCTCCCTCCATCCATGTCAGCCCCCTCTATCCATGTCAGCCCCCTCCCTCCATGTCTGCCCCCCTCTGTCCATGTTATCCCCCCTCTGTCTATGTCAGCCAGCCCTCCCTCCCTCCCTCCATCCATCCCGCCATGTCAGCCCCCTTCCTCCCTCCCATGTCAGCCCCGTTGCAGGTTCCCTGCCACCCTCCTCCCCTCTCCCTATGTCTGCCTGCTACTGCCCTGTTCTTCTGCAGCCGTGGCTCCCTGTCTTTTAGGGAACCGCTGCTGTGCCTGTGAAGCCATTGCGGAGCCTTTCTGTCTCTCGACGGGCTCCGTGCAGCACTGTCCCGCCTCCAAAGGAAGTGGTAAACAACTTCCTTTGGAGGCGAGACAATCCTCACGGAGCCCGTTGAGAGACAGAAAGGCTCCGCAACAGCTTCACAGGCACAGCAGCGGTTCCCTAAGAGACAGGGAACCACGGCTGCAGGAGATTGGATGCAGTGAGTTTGCCACTGCTGAGAAGTGGACTCGGCAGCGGCAGAAACTTGTGCGATTTTTTATTTTTTTTTAACTGGAGTGAGGCAACCCCTGCTAAATCCTGTGGCAACCCCCATGGGGGTTGCGACCCCTGGTCTAGAGCCAGTGTTACTACAGCTTCTCACTGTCCAAGGGACAAGCAAGTATGAGGACTTAGCAGAGGCAGAGGCTGTCAAGGGAAGAGGATGCCACGGAGATCCAATGCTTTCTCTTATCTTTGGATGTTAACACCCACTCAGTGTGTGGGCGCTATCAGTGTGCTCTTCCATCCAGCATTGGTGCAGCTTCTTAGTGATGCTGGACAAGATGGGGAGGGTTGCACCTGCAGATACAGATACCGATATGGAAATGTAGGGTAAAGTTAACACACCTGGACATATCATTCCTGAGCCATAGGCTAGTTTTGAACCCATGACTTTCTCTCTCACATGCAATGGCCATGTGCTCGGAGCCACAAAGCAGCTACATGAAAGTGTGGGTGAATCAATCCATGTGTATCTATGTGATCATTGTCAGGATCCATGAGGCATGAGCTAGGGTATGCCTATGTCTGCATAGCTCGATGCAGGCTTTGTGCCATATTTGTCTGACAAGTTATGTTAGAGAAGTGTGGGAGAGGGACATCTTGTTAGGTCTGTATGTAGAACTGAATTGATATGCTGCTGGTTCAACAGACGTTCATTCTTACATATGGGATCTGTCCTGACAGAGAGGCAGGGCATGATACATGAGCACACACATTCAAGACCATGGGTGACCTAGTAGAGTGACCAACGTAACCATTTCCTGGTGTGTGCTAGTGGGCCAGTCCTGGAATAATCTCATAATTGGCAGACCACACTGAATAGCTTAGACTACCATGTAGCTCGGATGGATGTGATACATAATGGAGTGCTTATTCATGAAAGGCTCAGCAGCTCACACACAGGCCTTGCTCATCATTTGGCAAATGAGAGCGCAGTGTGGGTATTTTTCCTGTGACATGGGGTGCTATCATATTGCCTAATCTTTCTGCCTCACTGGCAATGTTTTCTCCCACATACACATATTCAATCAATATGTGCATGTGGGGGGCATCCTAATCCAACTCCCCTGTCAAAGTGTCGTGACACTGCTGATTACAGCTGGCTGTATGAGTCATGGGTGGACACAGCAAACCTGGACACCATTTTGGGACTAAAGATGTAGCCAGGACTCACCACATGCACATGCAGGGCATGAAGGCAATAGATGTTTGCAGACACAACTTCCCAGTCTCTGCGTGTTTGCGACACCCACCGGCTGGGCCAAGAGGCTGACAGCTGGTAGGCGGCCTTGATGTCCTTTAGAATAAAGCACAGTTACTTACCTGTAACAGGTGATCTCTGGGAACAGCAGGAATAAGTCTTCACATATGGGTACGTCGGTACCGACGGAGCCTGCGCGGGAACGATCCCCAGCTTCCCAAAAAGGAAAGCTTTTGGGAGCATCCCACAGCGCTTGCGCGCTGCCTTCCCGCCTTTCCTAACCAACTCTCCTCAGTTCGAGTTTAAAGCTGAGACAATAGAGAGAGAGAGGAAAGGAAAGATAGAAAAGAGATACAACTCCTAGGGGAGGTGGGAGGGTTGTGAAGACTTATTCCTGCTGTTCCCAGAGATCACCTGTTACAGGTAAGTAACTGTGCTATCTCCAGGAACAAGCAGGAATGAGTCTTCACATATGGGGACTCCCTAGCTAAGATGCCTGGGAGATCCCCAAGGATATGAGACCCTGAAAGGGGTCTGCGTCCTCCTATGGATCTCAGGCATCCATCCAGGGAAGGAGGGCAGGAGTTGTTTAAGAATGGAACAGGTGTCTGAGGACAGCCTGACCAAACAAGGCATCCCGGCGGGAGTCCTTGTCCAAGCAGTAATGGGCTGTGAAGGTATGAACCGAGGCCCAGGTGGCTGCTCGACAGATCTGGTCGATGGACACAGAATTTAGATGAGCCATAGAGGTGGCCATGGCCCTCACATTATGAGCTGTGACATGGCTCTCCAGAGAAAGGTTCTTACTCTGGTAGGCGAAAGAAATACACTGAGCAATCCAATTGGACAGTGTTCTCTTAGAGACTGGAAGTCCCAAATGAGAAGGATCAAAAGCAACAAAAAGCTGGGAAGACTTTCGATGTTGCTGTGTCCTATGTAAGTAAAAAGCAAGAGCTCTTTTACAATCCAGAGTATAAAGATTCCTCTCTGCACTGGATGCATGAGGAGCTGGAAAAAAGACAGGTAAATATACCTCTTGATTAAGATGAAAAGGTGAGACCACTTTAGGCATAAAGTGTGAATTTGTCCTAAGGACTACCTTATCATAATGGAACCTTGTATAAGGTGGATTAGCCACTAATGCCTGCAGTTCACTGATGCGGCGAGCTGAAGTAACTGCAATGAGGAAAATAACCTTCAATGAAAGAAATTTCAAGGAGGTAGTGGCTAAGGGTTCAAAAGGTGGCTTCATGAGCTGACCAAGAACCAAATTTAAGTCCCATGCCACCGGAGGAGGCCTAATGGGAGGTTTAGTTAAAGTTAGGCCTCTCATGAATCTTGCAATGAGAGGATGAGAGGAAATAGGTTGTCCATTGATGGGCTTAAGGGATGCTGCAATAGCACTCAAATGGACTCTTACTGAATTTGTTTTAAGGCCTGCATTGGAAAGATGCAGGAGATAGTCTAAAAGAGAATTTAAAGGTAGTGCTAGAGGGTCAAGACCCTTTTCAGCACACCAAATGGAAAACCTTTTCCATTTAAAAGCATAAGAACGCCTGGTGGAAGGTTTTCTGGAAGCATGGAGGATATCCTTCACTTGTTGAGAAAGATTCCAGTAACCAAGCTCTGAGGTATAGGGACTTGGGGTTTGGGTGCCACAAAGTCCCTTCCTCCTGGGACAGAAGGTCTGGAGCAGCTCCCAAGTCCAGAGAGGGGGCTTGGGAAAGATGTAGAAGTAGAGGGTACCACACTTGGCGTGGCCAGCGTGGAGCTATAAGGATCATAGATCCTTGATCCCTCTGGAGTTTGAACAGAGTCTTGGGAATCAAGGGAATTGGTGGAAATGCATACAGGAAGCCCTGACCCCAATGGAGGAGGAAGGCATCCTTGGCCTAAACTCCCTGACACGGAATTCTGGAACAGAACCGGGGAAGTTTGGCATTCCACGGACTTGCAAAGAGGTCTATGTCCGGGGTTCCCCATTCTTGGAAGATTCTGAGTACCTGATCCATGTGCAGGGACCATTCGTGTGGAAGCAGAACTCGACTGAGTCTGTCTGCCCAAGAGTTTTGGACTCCTGGGAGGTATACTGCTAGGAGATGGATTTTATGCTCTCTGGCGAAGGCCCACAATCTTAAAGCTTCGTTGCAAAGCGACAGAGAGCCAGTTCCTCCTTGCTTGTTTATGTAAAACATGGCTACTTGATTGTCCGTATGAATGAGGACTGTCTTGTAGCTGAGGAGGGTATGAAAGACCTTGAGAGCTAGAAAAACTGCTCGAAGCTCCAAGTGGTTGATATGAAGGGACCAAGTGCCTTGAGTGGAGAGGTCCTGTAGATGGGCTCCCCAACCTGTTTGGGAGGCATCTGTTGTGAGGGTTGCTTGGGGCAACAACTGTTGGAAGGGGGGACCCCAGCAACAGATTTTGAGTGGACATCCACCATTGGAGAGACCAAAAGAGACGTTTGGAGGTTGCTATTTGGTTTGAGAAAACACCTGAAGCTTGAGTCCACTGGGTGGACAAAGTTCATTGAGCTGCTCTCATGTGTAGGCAAGCATAGGGTACCACATGCACTGTGGAAGCCATGTGGCCTAGCAGTTGTAGCATCTCCCGGGCAGTTAAGTGGCTCTTTGACTGAATCTGGGAGGCTAACTGCACTAGACGTTGGCAACGGGCCTGATAGGAATCTTCTGTGAGAGGGATGGATGAGGACATGGGTGTACGCATCCTTGAGATCTAGAGAACAAAGCCAATCCTGACTTTGAAGGAATGGAAGGAGAGTGCCCAGAGAAAGCATCTTGAACTTCTCCTTGCATAGAAATTTGTTCAATTCTCTGAGATCTAAGATGGGTCTGTATCCCCCTGTCTTCTTTGGAATGAGAAAATAGGGGGAGTAGAACCCTGACCCTTGATGAAGAAGAGGAACTTCTTCTATTGCCCCTTGGGCAAGAAGGGTAGCTACCTCTTGACCTAGAAGGTCGAGAAGAGATGTGGGAGAATTGAAATGTCTCACCATGGTGTGGGGAGGAAGGTCTGAAAAATGAAGCTTGTAGCCCTCTCTTATGATGGAGAGGGTCCACTGCTCTGATGTTATTTGCTCCCATCTATGACACGTTAGTAAAAAGGTTTCAGTAAGATACGACGGTGAAGACGCAAACAATAAGTAACCGCGTTCCATCTCAAGATCGTGCTATGAAGTAAAATATCCCCCCTGAGGAAGAAAAACGAAACGCATTTTTGCGGTACCCATTTGGTGGCGTCGGGGAGATTAATCATTTACACATTGAAAAGATAAGCACAATCTTTTACTATAAACAACGTGAATAAATATATGTTGGAAATGATTGAAGAAAGCATCTAACAGGGAGTGTTGGAAAAACTGCTAATCCTTACCAATTTCTTCTGCCAATAGATAAGTGCTGTGAAGGTCATTGATGCGTGAAGGCAAGTTGCTTTTTGATTCATGCAATAAGCGCTGCCAGTGTTAGTCTGAGACCTGCACTCCATCTATTTTTATATCTATTGTTATTTATGTTTATCAACATTTAAGTTCTAATGAAAGTATAAACAAATATAAAAATCATAAAAGAAAAAATAAAGAAAAAAAGAATAAAACTACATATTAAGAAGGATATTTGAATTGCAGGCAACGATATGATAGGAGTTACCCTATTTAGTTAGGTTTTCTTGTCAATTCTTGAGGGCATTTGCTACAATACGGTATGCTAATTCCTGCCATCCGCATTGAAGCCAGCATCTTACCAGCGTTACTAAAGGAGTTATACATTCATGCAAGTGGCCCTACCAAAACTCCCGAAAATACCTTATAAAACTTATTTGGGAATCCATCTAACCCCGGAGCTTTATGCCCATGCAGCCCTTTAATCACTGCCAAAATCTCGTGCTCTCTAATCTGGTCCGACAGTTCCTCCGCTTCGTCCCCCGTAAGTTTAGGGAGCATGGTCTTCCCCAAATAATCCTGTATTTTGCTCTCCTCTACCACCTTCTCCAGGGTATAAAATTTTTGATAGAATTGAATAAACCTTTCCTCTATATCTTTCCCCACCCACAAATCATTCCCCTTTGCATCCTTGATTTTGACTATTGTGTTACTAGATCTCCATTTTTGGACTCTGCGGGCTAACTTCCTCCCTGAATTCAAAGTTCTTCTGCTTCAACATGGTGAGCTTATATCTAATATCTTGCATATGCAATTCACTCAATTCCCCCCGTACTCTCCATAGCTCCCTTTTTAACTTGGTGTCCATTGGGTTCTGTTTTAATGGTCTCGCCACCTCCCCAATTGCTGCTAGCAGGTGTTCTTGCTGCCGCAGTTTCATCTTTTTCCGATGCGCTCCTACTGCAATCAGTTTACCCCGTACTACCGCTTTCAAGCAGTCCCAAACCGTACCCGGTGAGCATTCCCCCGTATTATTTAACAATATATACTCTGTAATTCCTTCTGTAACCTTTCGTACCACATCTTTATCCTCCAAAAGGGATTCATTCAATTTCCCCCACTCTCTATTCATCCTGGGGCCGCCAAGTTGGATTTCACAAGTAACTGGGGCATGGTCAGACCAAGTACGTTCTCTTATTTCACATTTCTTTACAGCTGTTACCAGGGTACAATCTACAAACAGCAGCCAGAATAATCACCGGCTCTCCAATACAAGCCCACATCACACCCATACTAAAAGACCTCCACTGGCTCCCAATCAGCCACCGCATCAAATACAAAATGATACTAAACATTTTCAGAATCAAACACAAAAACTCCGCACTCAGCCTACAACCGCTCATACTCCCCAACGCAGGCACCAGACCTAGAAGAAAGACCACAGCTGATACACTCAACACCCCAAACAACTACACAAAAGCATGCAAATCCACCACACAAAGAGCCCTATCACTGGCGGCTCCAACAATATGGAACACACTCCCAGATGAGCTACGGTCAACTGAAGATCCAAAGGACTTCCGAAAACACCTAAAGACATTGCTCTTCACCGAATACTATGGCCCAAACAAGTAACCAGACCATACAGACTCAGACCAACCACAGATCAGAACCACAGACTCGATTGAAGATCAACCACAGTAAGCTGCAGAAACAGCAAACCCTTGTATAAAACTGTAAAAAGCACATGTTGTAAATAGATCACGCTAATCAACACACTTGCACCCATGCACCCTCACTGTACATAAACTAACTCACACACACTCCATTACCACTGATTGTTTGATGTGCACACTGCCTTGATTGAAGGATAAGGCGGGATAGAAATACCCTTTAAATAAATAAATAAATACAAATCTATCAATCTATCAATTCGAGAATACACCTCATGCACCGCCGAGAAAAAAGAGTAATCCCATTGTCCTCTATTTGTTTCCCTCCATAGATCAACCAAACCTAATCCCTTAATTAATCTCTTCAAGGCTATCCTATGTTGTTTCAGTAATGACTCCCCCCCCTTGGATGTATCCATTCGAGGGTCTAATGTCACATTGAAATCTCCCCTCATAATCACGCACCCCTCTAGTGTCACGATTAACATCCTGAAATTTCCAGAAGAAGTGGGCTTGTTTAGTGTTCGGGGCATACACATTAACCAGAGTATATGGCCTCTGATCCCATTGCAATTCTACAATCATAAACCTCCCCATCTTATCTCTGATTACTTCCCCCACTTGTCCCATAATCCATGCCGATAACAATATGCCCACCCCTCCTTTCTTTTTTTCTAATTTATTTGAAGCAAAAAATTGCTGAGGATAGTGGGGATGTACCACCCGGTTCTCATGTTTAGTCAGAAGGTGTGTCTCCTGTATAAAGATAATGTCCCCTTTCAGTCTAGCGCATTCCTTCATTAATAACTGTCTCTTTGCAAATGAATTGAGGCCTCTAACATTCACAGTCATCATATTTATCGCAGGCATTGTACCTTCTCTCCCCCCCCCCAAACCTTTACCATCACCTCCTTCCAACATAAACCCCTCCATTCACCCACCCACCCTCTCCTCACCCTCCATCCCCCTACCCCATCCCCTTCGTACCCCCCCCCCCCATCCTCCCCATCCTCCATCGGTTCCCTTTTTGGAACCCTTTCAGGTGACATCAGGCCCGCCACCCATCAGTGTCCCCTTCTCAGAACCCCTTCGCCAACTGACTGCTTGGTTTCCACTCCTTTTCACAATGCACCCTACAACTCCTCTTCCCATTACCACATTACATAATTCCCCCCACAGCCAGGAAAGAAAAGGACAAGAATCCCACCCCTCCAGGCTATCTTTTCCCACTGAAAACCCCATAATTTTCAATTTCCCTCAGTTCAGCATTATCACAACATACATACAAAGCAAATCAATTATTTATTTTGTCAGTCTCTGATGTTTTAGGCTTTTTTCCCTTCCCGGCACTCGGCTCCATTGATGCTGTGCCTCCTTCTTCTGGCCGTCTCTATCCCGCTGGTCCTGACCGCTCGTATGCATCACAGGAATATCAGTCCATCCTGCTCGTTGCATACACCTTATCGCCTCTTCCACCGAGTGGACCGTCGATAGTACATTGCAGGCCTACTAGAAACAACCATCGATACCGCATGTTTTCTTCTCTCAGCCTCCTGGTCACCGCTTGGTACTCTCTCCGTTTCTTAATGGTAATGCTAGATATATCGGCAAACACTTCCACTTCAGATCCTTGCCAGTTGATCTTGCCTAGCTTCCTTGATACCTTCATCACCATTTCTTTGGTTCTAAATTCATGTAAGCAATCTACTATATCGCATACCTTGTTCTCCCTTCCTCGGCCCCAGTGCTCTATGGACCCTATCCATCTTAAGGCACACTCCTTCCGCCTCAATGTCTGCAGCTTTTAGTGCCACCCCACAGAATTCCTCTGCCAGGGACACATAATTCACTGTTCCTTCACTCTCAGGCATGCCCCTTATCCTGATGTTCGATCTCCTTGACCTATTCTTTAGGTTCTCTATTTTCTGCCATAGTTCATCTTGGGCCCCACTCAGGGAATCCACTCGCTGTTCATAAGGAGCCCACCTGCCTTCCTGTTCCTCAACTCGGTTTTCCACTTCGTCATGCCAGGTCCCAATAGATGCCATGTCAGATTTTATCTCCTGGAGCCAGCCATATACCTCTTTCTTAAATGCTCCCAATTCACGTTTCGTTGAGTCAAACCACTCCTTCAGGTCTGCTCTTAGCGCCTGAATGTCACTTGACATAACTCCCGCTGCTCCGATCTCGTCTGAGTCTCTCTGTTCACCGCTGGCCACCACCATTTTTGTTGCGTGGTTCTTAGCTCCCCCAGCACTTTTAAACGAAAAGGCTTTGAGGTCCATGGCGGATTTCCTTGCCGCCATCCATGGCACACTCTTCTCCCACTCTGGACCTCCCAAGCTTGTTAGGGGTGGCTTCCCCCGCTTCCTTCTCCTCTTACGTAGGCCCTGATTTTCCTTTCACCGGGGCTCTAAACTCTAGCAGCTATCCCAGCCCGACAGCCCAGGGAAGCACTGTATCCACTTTATATTGCCCCACAGTTATTTTTTGTCCACATGTACTTTCAGCGATCGCTGAGACATGTACTCTCCGCTATTCACTGAGCTCTGCTCCTATCTGCCACGTGCTTTCCCCGGCAATGCGCTTCTTCTCCGGCTGCTCTGGGTGGCCTCACTACAAGTCACCTGCTCTGCATAGTCTCACTCCGGCTTTAGGCAACGCCAACTGCACATATCTCCTCCTTCTGCTTTGCTTGTACCAGGTCCGCTCTGCCAGCTGCACCGGTAGCGGCCCTTCGGTTTCCCTCACTGACCGGACTTTCTGTGGAGTCTGCTGCTTTATGGGGGGGGGGGGGGGTTTCAGCCTGCTCTGTTTTCCACCTACATTAGGGGTCTTCTTAAGCTATTGTCCCCACTATAACTCTTTAATTCTCCACTTTAAGGGTTTTTTTCTAGCCTTTTGATGGGCTTTAGTGGCAGAGCTCACTCAGTACGTCATCTAGTCCGCTGACAGCATCGGAAGTCCATCCCGGGTCCCTTTTAATAATGGTTTAAGGACCTTTCCTCGAGGAACTTGTCCAAACCTTTTTTAAACCCAGTTACACTACCAGCTTTTACTACATCCTCTGGTAACAAATTCCAGAGTTTGATTACACATTGGGTGAAAAAATATTTTCGATTAGTCTTAAATAGGTTACCCTGTAGCTTCATTGCAATATATTATATTTAAACTGATAAATGACATAGCACCATCACACATCTCCACATTAATATCCAAAACCCCAAATACCAGACTGAGAAGGAGCTATACCCAAAATGCACTATCAAAAAGGCACGGTACCACGTGAACAGAAGAACCCAGTACTAATTTGTGGTATTAAGGAAGGAGAACTTTATTTCACACAGCTTTAGCCCAAACGCCCGACACAGGCACGCTTATCAACAGGTGCAAAACGATTGTGTAAAAAACTGTTTTTTAACAGTTGTATTATCCTTTGACGGACGACGGCAACACTGTGCCTTTGCTGTGCAAAGTCTGATATACAAGTGAAGGTTTCATCAGATATCAGTTGGTGGTTGCGATCGATCATTGCAACCTGCAGCACAAGTTTTTACACAATTGTTTTGCACCTGTTGATAAGCGTGCCTGAATTCTCCTGACAAAGAGGATTGGAAACACGGCCTGTGTCCGGCGTTTGGGCTAAAGCTGTCTGAAATAAAGTTCTCCTTCCTTAATACCACAAATTAGTACTGGGTTCCCAAAATGCATTATGTCATCCAAACGACTTCCTTAAGGCAACCAAAACGACAAACAAAAGAGCCTTCTTTCATTATGCCCCAACACTCTGGAACGCCTTGCCTTCAGGCATAAAAGAAATAAAGGACCTTAATGACTTCAAAAAAGATTAAAAACATACCTTTTCAATGAACACTATGGCCACTCCCACCCAGAACCCCTTACCACGTATCAGAAGGAGCCTTAACACCACTTTACCCAGGTCGGGGGTTCAAATCCCACTAGAGGACAGCAACCTTGGGCCAGAAGGACTGGGGTTTCTAGTCCCACAGGTGCTCCTTGTGGTCTTGGGCAAGCCACTTAACCCTCCATTGCCCATGATCCCTGTTAAATAGTTATCTCCAAGTTATAAATGCCCTGTTCAATGTAATTTCAGTTTGTTCAATGTAAACCACCTTGATATCATGAAAGGCGGTATATAAGAAATGTAAATAAATACTTCAAATATCACCCTACCCTTCACTGGTTCTGCACAATTCAATGAATACACATTTCTCCCCCAGCCCATCTCTTGAAGTCATAAATTATCATTGCATCCCTAGTCCTATCAGACCAACCAATGTAAATAGTTTACAGGTAAACTCTGTTATTGTATATACTTAATTCTGTTTGATGTAATTGTTCTGTTCTGTTGATGCAAACCACCTTGATTGTCAGATAAGACGGTATATAAGCATGATAAATAAATGTCCCCTAGTTTTTCTATATTCTGATGACGTAAACAATTGATCTATGTTTACCCATTCCACTCCATTCATTAATTTATAGACCTCTATCATATCTCCCTCAGTCGTCTCTTTTCCAGGTTGAATAGCCCTATGTTTTTTAGCCTCTCTTTATAGGGGTATCCTTCCATCCCCTTACCATTTTGGAGGCTCTTCTCTGTACTTTTCCAATAATGCTATATCCTTTTTAAGATTTCTTTATTTCTTTATTTATTTTTTATACCGCACTCTTTATAATCAGTGCGGTTTACATGTATACTAACAGGTACTTTTTATTCCCTTGTCCCCGAAGGGCTCACAATCTAAGTGTAACTGAGGCAATGGAGGGGTAAGTGGCTTGCCCAGGGCCACAAGGAGTGGCCATGGGACTAGAGACCCCAGTCCCTCTGGCCTGAAGTTGCTTGTCCCCATGTGGGAATTGAACCCCCAGCCTTCCAGCCTGAGGTAACCTGTCCCAACCACTGAGCCACTCCTCCCTCTGTGACCAGAACTGCGCACAATACGAGTCGCACCATGGAACAATACAGAGGCATTATAATATCCTTTGTTTTATTTTCCATTCCTTTCCTTAAGATACCTAGCATTGGACACTGCACATTGGATGAAGGGTTTTAACATGTTATCCACGATGACGCCTAAATCTACATAGTCATGGGTTAATTGGAGACAGCCAACATGGCTTTTGACAAGGAGGATCTTGTCTTACTAATTTTTTTTTTTAAAGTGTTAATAAACAGGTAGACAAAGGTGAGTCTCTGTAACAAAAGGGGCACTAAGAGGGGACAAGGCCATAGAGGAGAGACTTTCCCTCTGGTCTGGCTTTCCCTAAAATGGTAGAAACCATCATAAAGAACAAAATTACTGAACATCTACATGTTCAGTAATTTTGTTCTTTATGATGGTTTCTACCATTTTTCCTGATACTGACGTCAGGCTCACCAGTCTGTAGTTACCCAGATCACCCCTGGAGCCCTTTTTAAAAATTGGTGTTACATTGGCCATCCTTCACTCTTCAGGTATTACAGATGATTTTAATGATAGTTCAGAGATTACTAATAGCAGGTCTGCACTCTCATATTTCAGTTCTTTCAACACCCTTAGATGTGTACCATCCGGTCCAGATGATTTGCTACTCTTCAGTTTAACAAATAGTTGTAATACATCTTCCCAGTGTATCGATATTTATTTCAATTCTTCCACAGTATCACCTTTAAATACCACTTCAATCATGGGTAACATCCCTACATCTTCCTCAGTAAAGACTGAAGCAAAGAATTCATTCAGTCTCTCCTCTATGGCCTTGTCCCCTCTTAGTGCCCCTTTAACCCCTCTGTCATCTAATGATCCAACTGACTCTCTCACAGGTTTTTTGCTACAAATGTACTTGAAAAAGTCTTTATTACACATTTTTGCTTCCACAACAAGCTTCTTCTCAAATTCTGTCTTTGCCTGCCTTATCAATGCCTCGCATTTAACTTGCCAGTGCTTGTCCTGTTTCCAGTTTTTGTCATTTGGCTCTTTTTTTTCCATTTCCTGAAAGATCCTTTTTTTGCAACCACAGCATCTGACCTCACCTTTAAACCATGCTGGCAGTTTTTTGGAATTTCTTCCACTTTTCTTAAAGTGTGGAATACAGCTGGTCTGGGCTTCCAAGATAGTATTTTTAAGCAACATCAAGCTTGATGTAAGTCTTTAAACTTTGCAGCTGCTCCTTTTAGTTTTTTCTTAGCTATTTTCCTCATTTTATTATCATAGTCTCCCTTTCGAAAGTTAAAAGGTAGTACTGTGGATTTCCTTACCATCCCTCCTCCATTAATTAAATCAAATGTGATCATGCTATTATCACTATTGCCAAGTGGACCCAACACCCTTATCTTTTGCACCAGATCTGGTGTTCCACTAAGGACTAGGTCCAAAATGGCTTTCCCTCTGGTCGGTTCATGAACCAGCTGCTTGAAGAAGCAGTCATTTATTTCATCTAGAAACTTTATCTCCCTAGCATGTCCTACCATGACACTTGGCTTGATGCATATAATGAAAATGCTCTAGAACAAGTCGATTGGTTGCTTTAAGCCATAGTGGCTGGGAAGTGAAAGTGTTCTATGTGTTGTACCTCCTTAGTCTGGAGGTAGTTCAATGAAAGGTTGTGTGAAATTTTAAACGATGTCATTAGGACTTTGTATTTTATATGACTGGGCATGGGTAACCAGTGTAGTTGTTTTAGTATGGGCTAGATGTGCTCTGATCTTGCAGCTTCATGTAGACTTCAGGCAGTTGTGTTCAGTGCCAATTGAAGAGTATGTAATGATTGCTTTAGTAGACCCTGGTAGATGATATTGCAGTAGTCTAAGTATGGGAGTACCATGATCTGGAAAATTGTGTGGTAATTCTGCATATGAAGCAGTGGGAGCAATCTGTGGAGAAGCCTTATTTTTTGGTATATTGATTTTGTGGTTCTTTTAATATGTGGCTGCATTGATAGTCTTTGTTCAAGAGTAATTCCAAGATACTGAACCGCTTTCTATCTTTATATGTTTTGATGGAGTGAAATCTTCATCTCTGATCATAAAGAGAATTTCAGTTTTCTTGTGGTCGACTGCTAGGTTGTTTTCTATGAGCCAGTGATATTTTGTTGGAGGTTTCTGTTAATGTGCCGTAGTTGGGTTTTGTTGTGGAGAAAGGTGAGTAAATCATGATGTCATCTGCACAGTTATGGTATTGAACATTATGGGCCCGATAATGAAGTAGGTAGGCTATGAGCCACTACGGTGCATAGCCCTGCCCACTCACCCCTAACCCCAGATATTCAATGCTGTGGCCAAAAGCTGGCCTAGTTTTAGCTGCAGATCGCTAACTATGTAGCGGTCCAATATCGCAGCTACATGGTTAGTGGCAGTCACCGCCTCCGCTCTGCCCTGGAATGCCCCAACACACCCCAATGCTAACCAGATAGCAATAGGGCATGTAGGGGACTTGGTAAGGGATATTCAATGGCACTAACCGCGCAGGTGCCATTGAATATCCCTGTTTAAAGCATTTACACAGTTTACTTGGCTGTAAACCATGTAAATGCCTTGCGAATATGGGGCCCTACGAGCTTTTATTGGATGTATATTTATTTATTTATTTACAACATTCAAAACAGCCTAATCATAAAAGTTCAAAGCGGTACAGAAAACATATGACACATCTAAATAACATTAAACAAAAATCAAGCGCCAAAAGCTTGACGAAACAAATGTCTCTTCAATAGCCGACGAAAAGACAACACATTCAAACATCCATGTAACAAAGACTGGCAAATGATTCCATAAAACAGGTACTGCCAAAGCAAAAGAACAGGACCTCATAACCTGCAAGCTGTCGCACCCCCAGGTGCCCTACCGGTGAGGCCTTGGTACTGCCTGAGGGTGGTAGTTGTACCTTCTCTATAAACCACAAAAGACACTTGTGTTCCAAACTCCGGGTTTTATTCCCCGTCCGTGAGGTATTTTCTCCTTGGCAAAACAAAGCAAACAACCTACTTCGGGCATGTAACAGAAATCAAAAGGTTAAACAAAAATAGCTTACTTCAGCTTAAATGCAAAAAGAAAAGAATTAAACATTCTCAATGTTTTTCACAGGCTTTCCTTTTTGCTGACACAGCACAGCTCATTCACATAGTTTTCTGTGAGACACGTTTTCCAGCCCACAACTTGTGACTCTTACTCAGGTTATCTTCAACCCTTTTCACCTCAAAGAAAACTCTGGGTCAATTACCGAGACTGAGCATTCCATGGGCTCCGGAACTGTTGCTAACTCTGTATTCTCATATTCCATAGATTCTGGCTCATTAACACTCACGTTTTCAAGGTCAGCTGTTTCAAAAGGATAATGTAGGTTTTCCTTGTCAAGCAGGAAGTTATGCTGTCCTTCTGACTCAAAGCCTCCCTGGGAACTACCATATACTTTTGCATGAGGCTTATGAGAACTCAGCCCCTGCTGGTAAGCATAAGGACATTCAGGAACTTCCCTGGCTCTGCTGTTAGAGTGATTACGGTAGACTCTGAGCGTTCTCGGGTCTAGCCTTTTCCTCACAGCTGCCCTGGATTGCACTGCTCTATACGGAGGTTGCTCAAACTCTGGGAGTTTAAAGTTGATACTAGAATCTCTAGCTTCTCCAAGTAAGTGAGCTTCTTTTCTCCTGAGTTTTCTAGCACAAGGGAAGGGATTATTTCCAAAGCTTATTTCTGGGTGGCTTTTTCTATTGCTGCAGGGTTTTACCCACTCGGGTAGAAAACAGCCACTATCAAAACTTCTGGCTTTGTTACCTTGTACTGCAACTCCCCCACGTCTCCCGTGCTCTTCACACATGCATTCAATATCTGGCTTCTGCCTTCCAAATGTTTCACTCTGGGTTTGAGACTCACTCAGACCTTCGTGTGGGCTTGCATGCTGTCCCAGTAATTCAGACTCTCTTTCATTCCACTTCCATACTTTTCCCAGCTTCTGCTGCGCTGACCGTTGTCTCCCTTGCTGTGTGACTTGCTGATTCACCTCCTCTCCCCCTCTAACTATTTGGGAGCGTATTATATCTCTGTGTTTCTGGGCTCCACCTCTACCCAGCTGATTCCTATCAGGCAAAGCAAACTCCCTTTGCTTGCTATCTGGGTGTGTCTTCTCAGCCCTTACCCACGTGTGCCTAGGTTGTCTGTAGCAACCATCTGACAGTTTTTTGTTTATATTGTCATCTCTCCCCTGATCACTGCTGCTGATTTCCATTTTCTCAGGCTCCAATAGGTCCACCTTGTGACAAAGCTAGACTGAAATGAAGATGAAACAAGAAGAGTATCAGTCAAGCCCTGGCAAATCGGATGGGACAAGGTATGTCAGGACAATAAC
Source organism: Ichthyophis bannanicus (assembly GCA_033557465.1). Classification (NCBI taxonomy): domain Eukaryota; kingdom Metazoa; phylum Chordata; class Amphibia; order Gymnophiona; family Ichthyophiidae; genus Ichthyophis; species Ichthyophis bannanicus. The sequence continues at coordinate 1,392,780,655 of CM066031.1, read as the reverse complement.
GCTGCCAAACAAGCTGCAGACAAACCCAGCAGAAGCTTCAGAACCAAACAAAGAACCTTAAAAACAGATATATATATATGTGTGTGTGTCTTGGAACAGTAGCACAGATAGTGGGAGTCCTTCTTTCTGCACAAATGGGGTGGATTTGTGTGGTCCTATTTTTACTTGCTGTTAGCATCCTGTTAAGTATGATTTGAACCAGTCCAGGGCTGTGTTTTGTATTCCTATTGACTGAAGGCTTGTTATGAGAGTTATGACATACAGAGACAAATGCTGCAGCTATTGTATATCTAAGAATATTAAAATAAAGTTTTGCTTTGGCTTATGAATGCCTTTTATGAAAGTGTCTAGGAGTGTTGTTAGTAGCATCTCCACTCCGTGGTATTGTCTGAAACCGTGTTGTTGCAGGTCCAGTGGTGCCCGTAAGTCAATTGTGTTGGAGTTGGATCTGTACTACGTTTTCTATTACCTTTAGTAAGCTGGATATAGGTCTGTAGGAACTCAGGCTCATGGTTTCTAACTTTGAGTTCTTAAGTATATGATGCATAGACGAGTATTTGAGGGAGATCTTGCTATTCTGATCTAGCTTATACGGCATGGATCGAGGGCTGATATGTGGTGTTGAGGCACTGAATGGTATTTTCTATTTGTTCTGTTGTGGACTGGTGAAAATAGGAGGAGGCAAGTGGGCATGGTATGTTGTGTGCACTCTTGCTTTGTATTTATTTTCATATGTTTTGAAGGAAGTCTACAAATGTTTGAGGGCAAAGGGTGTTGAGGTTCTTCATGTCTTGGGTCTTATACCTTCAAGCCAGGGCAATGTATTCATGACAATCCAGATGGAGCACCAAGGAATGTAGATTGAAAAAATTTGATCTCAAAGCCCTCTTTCAGGCCTCCCTGATATAAATTTGATAGACTATTCTGGCTCTGCCTTAATCATCAAATATGCTTTTGAAAGAATACGTTCTGGGTGGGCTTGTCCAGCACAATGGCTGTGCATGTGTGCATCCTTACAAACTCCAGGCCATATTGTAGCAGAATACCCCTTTTTTCATTGCCCTGGTGATTTCCGAGCACTAAACTATAAAACCAGAGTTTGGCTTCAGTCTGTCACCTGTGTAATATGAAGGTAGTGCTCTATTTAAATGATGAATGACACTGCCACAATAATAATAATAATTATTATATTATATTATATTGTTATAATTTCTTTATTATTATATTATTGCTTTCACCACGCTGAGTGAGTCCAAACAGATTATATCTCAGAAGTCAAACAGGATCCGATCTGACTTGTACCTGCATGGGAGACCACTTGGGAGGAATGGGTGTTATGCACTGCAGAAAGCACCAGCAAACTATTGCAGTATCCTTCCAAGAATGTTATGGTCTCATAGCAGAGCTGTAATCACTCAAGGCTGTGAAAAACAAATAATGTACTTATCACCACTACCATTACTATTAATTTCAAATCTGGGCCTAGGAAGAGAAAAGAGATAGTGCTACTAAAAGTCCTGGAGCTTAGAGGCTGACAAAATATAGTAGAAACAGAACGGAGAGCAAGCAAGCAAAGTGCACTCATTTGAATGCAGCTTCCCCCAGGTCATTATATCAATTCTCCTTACTAACAGTGCACACTTATGTTGATAATATGCCATATTTCCTAGAAGGTCTATGTAGTCATTTACTGGAGGTGCCCACTAATAAAATGGGTGAATAGAATGGGCCCTGCGGTAAATAAAGCATGTTAATGGTGTTAGTGTATGCTATTAGTACATGACCTCTTAAAAGTTTGTATTTCCCATGTATAGAGCAGTATATTAAAAAAATACCCCAGGCAATTTGCAATACTCACTGGGTAGGAACTACCATTTTTAGTAAGTTATTAGTTTTGAAATCCTTTAAGCAGTTCCTGCTGCAGTTTCCATAACCCCTCAGTTTAACCATGTTAGCAAAAGGCACAAATGAACTGACACTCGCTGTATCTAACTGCTTCATTTTGACTTTGAAAGCCACAGGTAATAAGCCACACTACAAGAGCCAAAGGAATCCATGCAGTGTAAAGTAATTTTGACACTGTTTTGAATGTGGTTGCTAAGAACTGCAGGGCAACAGCATAACAAATTTCAAAATAACATGGCAGTGAAATATTTAATTGGTGCAGAGGATGCACGTTACTTGCTGTGAGTTCTTTGGAATACACTGTACAGATGCTATAATGTACAGCTCTGCTTTCAACAGGTAAAGCAACAACATGTTAGGAAAGAACATTATCACTAACTAATACAAAGCACACTTTACACACAGCTCTCAATCTGAATAGCAAGTTCATGCATTTTTTTCAGTACAGACCTACTGTACACTATTGATTACATTTAATCATTTATCTGGCTAAATGTTTCCTTCTTTAATTTGCCCTAAAGCTTGGCTGCTCATGGGTTTTCTCATAGCTTAATTTTTTTTTAATAATTATTTTTTAGGGCTCTGCAGTTTCTTTGCGCTTCCAGCTGAAACAGAACCACCTTAGTTAATCTATGCGCCCTGAGCCTTCAGTTGTAACTGCCTGAGGAATAACCCACACTGAACCCAGACATGGTGCAATAATCATTTGCTATAGGCCACAGATGAAATCTCATACCAGAATCTGGTCTAGGAATTGAACCCAAGTCCTCTGCATGCAACACTGCCACTGAATCAAGTAGCCCACTTAATTTTGTTTTCGTTTAACTTGAAATTATTATGACAATTTTGTACTTATGCTCTTATATTTCCACTAGTCTCTTTGCTGCCTCTCAGGTAGAGATAGAAATCTTAGCACGTTAAAACTGTGGTGGGATCAACTGAAATTAAGGTAAAAGGAAAGAGATGGTTGTGAAAAGAGAAAGCAAAATCTATCATCCATCGCCTCAATTTTCAATGATTTTATTTGTATTGATAATTCTCAATTTGATAATACACATTTCTCAAAAATATCAAAAGGTAAGATACAATAAAATATCTAAAAAGCATAAATACATTGTAGGAATATGCATTTGTTTTTTGACTGAACATAAAATGTGATAAATAAGGGCATTTTTGTTTCATATACCTTTTTTTTTTTTTTAAACTTTATTTAATTCCTCCGTGAAGCATTGGCCGACCAACTGAATCTGCTCCACCAAGTCCTGAAAGCGTGTGTTGAGCGCCTGCACTACTGCGGCACTCACCTCTGCCACCAAGTCTGGTGTGCTTCCCGGTTTCGGGCTAGATGGTGAGCCCTCCGCCATCTTACTTTCCGTGGTGCGGGACTTTTCTTTTCAAAGTGTTTTTGATGCCATCGAGTTAATAGTAGCGAGGATACCACTTCCCACACTTCGTTATACTTCCGTGGGGTGGAATAAGTAGACTCTTGTGGTTAAAAACCACTATTGCAAGGTTTTAAAGCCGTTTTATGGGGTCGATTACCCGGAGCTGAACTTAAGACGTCCGTTCAGCTCATTGCCCAACCGGAAGTCGTTTCATATACCTTTTAAATAAACCAAATGAACAAGGGCCAGCTTGAGCGGAATCCTCTTTTGTTTTCAGTGGAAGCGGCACCCGTGTGAATGTGATAGGGCAGACGAACCAGAGCCATTTTGCAAGGAGGAGAAGGCAGAAGCAGAAAGCACTTAACCAATCATGTTGAAACCTTTTGACAAGCATCCAAACAAGCCTGCTTTCCTTCCCAAAATCCCATGGCTGATAATGTCATATCAGCACCTTACTAGGAAAGTGAAACAAAGCTGCAGCAGAACACCATTTTCTGCCCTGCATCTAGAGATGGCAGAGAGAAGAGTGCTTACCTGAAAAACATTTACTGAATTATAAACCTTGCTGGGGCTGGGGCTTGGGATAAAAGGCTGGAGGCCGATGCTGGGACAGAGAAAAGGGGACTAGAGGGCTGATGTTAGGCCTGGGGGCTGGGCATTAGCAAAAGGAGGCTAGAGGCTGTTGCTGAGGCAGGAGTAAGTATAGGGGGAAGGGAACTGGAAACTGGAGTTGGATGCTGAGCATTGGGAGAAGAGAACTAAAGGCTGCAGTTGGGAGTTGGGCAATGGGAGAAAAGAGTTGGAGGCTGAAGCTAGGGACTGGAAGAAGAGAGCTAGAGGTTGATGATGGGGCTGGGGGCTGGAGGTTTGGCATTGCAAGAAGGGAGCTGGAAGCTGATTCCAGGGCTGGGATTGTGAGAAGAAGCTGGAGGCTGATGCCAAGGCTGGGGATTAGGAGAAGGAAGCTGAAGGCTGATACTAGGGCTAGGATTTGGGAGAAGGGAGCTGGAGGCTGATGCTGGGACTGGGAGCTGGAGGCTGATACTCTGGCTGGTGACTGGAAAAAGAGGAGTGGCGATTGGAGGTTGATGCCAAGCTGGGAATTTGGAGAAGGAAGCTGAAGGCTGATGCTATGTTTAGGGTTTAGGAGAAGGAAACCTCTGGCTGATGCTCTGGCTGGGGACTGGGAGAATGGAGCTGGAGGCTGATGAGGATGGATTCTGTGGAGGACTGGGAAGCAAGGGCATATGCAGGGGAAAATGCAAGGGAAGGACAGAAGTAAACATAGAGGAAAAGGCAGGGACAATGGATGCCAAGGAAAGGGGGAAAATGCAGACTTCTGCTTGTCATCTTTTTCAACATATTTCAAAGCACTACCAGGTGTGCACAGCACTGTACCTTTACAGATACATGTAAAAGAAATAGACAATATCTATTCCAAATGGCTTACAATTTAGGTTGATTAAATTACAATTATTGGAGGGAGTAGGTGGTAGAAGCAGATGAGGGAAGTCAGTTGCTCCTGAGAACATACTGTAAGAATTGCCAAGCCAGGTCAAACAAAAATCAGTCACTGTTTCCAAGAGTGGCCTACTCAGATCATAAGTACCTGACAAGATCTCAAAAAGTAGATGGATTCTATGCTACTTATCCTAGAGAAAAGCAGTGGATTTTCCCAGGTCTGCCTTAATAAGTCTTTCTCTAGGAACTTTTCCAAACACTTTTTAAACCCAGCTGTGCTAAGTACTTCTACCACATCCTCTAGAAATAAGTTTCCAAGTTTAGCTATATATTGTGTAAAAAACTTCATGGTGTCTCCCCTAGTCATTATATTTTACATAAAAACATAGAAACATGATGGCAGAAAAAGACCGTATGGCCTATCTAGTCTGCCCTTCCATATCAACTACTATAGTCCCTTCTTTCCATTAAAATCTTCTGCTTTTTTGAAGACAGAACTCCTTGCTTCCTTGAATTCAGATCCTGCCCTCGTTTCTACTACTTCCACTAGGAGACCATGCCACGCATCTGCATATTACTCCTGAGTCTATCCCCTTTCACCCTCATCCTATGTCCCCTCGTTACAGAGGTCACTTTGACTTGAAAGAGGCTCTCCTCCTGTGCAATTATGCCATGGAGATATTTAAATGTCTCTATCTTATCTCCTCTATCCCGTCTTTCCTCTAAAATATGCATAATGAGATCTTTAGGTCTGTCCCTGTATGGTTTATATAAAGACCACTGGCCATTTTGGTAGCCACCCTCTGCACTGACCCCATCCTGTTTATATCCTTTTGAAGGTATGGTCTCCATAATTGTACACAATATTCCAAATGAGGTCTCTACAGAGGCACTATGACTTCCCTTATCTGCTGGCCATTCCTCTCCCTATGAACCCAAGCATTCTTCTGGTTTTCGAAATCACCTTTCCTACTTGCTTAGACACTTTAATATCATCAGAAACAATCATGTCCAAGTACTGTTCTTTCACAGAAAGAAGTACTTCACTACTTATACTGTACTGTACCACTCCTTTGGACTTTTGCAGCTCAAATGCATGGCTCTGCATTTTTTAGCATTAAATCTCAGCTGCCAAATTCTCAACCATTCTCCTAGCTTAGCTAGATCCCTCCTCATTCTATCTACTCCTTCTTGGGTGTCTACTCTATTGAAGTTTTTGGTATCATCTGCAAAGAGGCAAGCCTTATCCAACAGCCCTTCTGCAATATCACTAGCAAAAATGTTTATAAAAATCGGACCAAGGACAGATCCCTGCAGCCCACCACTCGTAACATTCTTCTCCTCAGAGTAAGCTCCATTTACCTGTACGCTTTGTCACCTCCTTCTCAACCAATTTCTAACCCAGTCAGTCACTTTAGGGTCCATCCCTGGGGTGCTCAATTTATTTATATGTCACTTGTGTGGAACGATGTCAAAGACTTTACTTAAATCTAAATACATCACATCTAGGGCTCTCCCTCATGCCATCTCTCTGGTCACTCAGTCAAAGAAATCAATCAGATTTGTCTGACAAATCCTGCATCCAGTAAACTCATGCTACCTCAGATCCTGCAATCCATTGGACTTCGGAAACCTCGCTATCTTCTGTTTTAGCAGCATTTCTATTAATTTACTCACCGCAGAAGTCAGTTCTCATCCTTATTCTTACTTCCGCTTGTGCGTAAAGGGACCACATGTGCCTTTCTCCAGTCCTCTGGGACCACTCCCGACTCTAAAGAAGCATTGAAAAGGTCAGACAGTGGAGCCACTAGAATTTCCTCCATTTCCTTCAATAGTCTCAGATGTAACCCATCTGGCATCATCACTTTGTCTACTTTTAGTTTAGCTAGTTCTTCACGAACACAGTCTTCTGAAAATCATTCAAGATCCTTTTAATTCTGTTCCTATTTGTGGGTGTTTTCTGAGGTCCTGCTTCAGGCCCTTAATCTGTGAACACAGAACAAAAATATTTGTTAAGCAATTCTGCTTTATCCTCATCAGCTTCTACATATTCCTCCCTTCACCCTTGAATCTGACAATATCACTTTTGCACTTCCTCTTCTCACTAACATATCTGAAAAATATCTTGTCCTCCCATTTTATCGTATTTGCTTTTTCTTCTTCTTTTTGTGTCTTTACTTTCCTGCTTTCCTAGCTTCTCTAAGTTTTTCCAAATACTGATGCTTGTCTTCCTTTTTCTGTTATTTCTTACATTTTATGAAGGCCACCCTCTTTTTCTTCACCTTTTCAGCTACTTCTTTTGAGAACCATGGTGGCCTCCTTTTCCTTTTACATTTATTTTCCTTTTAACAAGAAGGTTTGTTGCCCTAAAAATATCTCCTTTCAGTTTTGCCCATTGCTTTTTTACATCCCCTTGCTGTCCCCATCCTGTTAACGACTCCTTGAGGTATTGTCCCATCTTGGCAAAGTTAGTTTTCCTAAACTCTAGGATCTTTGATTTACAATGGATTTTTTCAGCCCTTGTCCTAATACTGAACCACACTATCTGCTGATCACTGGATGCAAGATGATATCTTACTATAACATCATAAACACGTTCCACATTGGTAAACGCCAGGTCCAGTATGGCACTTTCCATGTGAGTTCTGTTACCAGTTGCCAGAATAGTTCTCCCTGTAGACAATCTAGGATCTCCTTACTTCTAGATGACACCGCAGCAAGGATGTACCAATCAACATCCAGCATATTGAAATCACCTATCAGTAGCACTTTTCCCTTCATGGCAATAATGTTGTCTATTAAATCTCTGTCCACTTCTTTTTCCTGTGAAGGAGATCTGTATATCATACCAATCCAAATGAGTTTCCCGTTCCCTCTTTCTAGTTTAAACCACAATGCCTCCTCACTCCCTTGTAAGTCCTGTAATTCTATAGCTTTAATATTAGTTTTTATGTATATTGTCATTTCTCCTCTTCTTCTTCCTACCCTGTGCTTCCTGAATAAAGTATAGCCCAGTATAATTACATCCTAGTCATGGCTGTCCATGAACCATGTATCCATAACCACCACTAAATCCAAGTCAGCCTCTTCCATTAAATCCTCAACATCTGGGATCTTATTTTCCATACTACAGGCATTTATGTACACTGCTTTCAGATGTTGCCCTTTTTACCCATTTCTAAGGGTATTTGATATTTTACTTACCTGAGGGGTTTTACTTACCTGGGGGCTTTCTTCACCCATCCCAAGCGAATCTGGTCGCCGTATCTTAAAAAGGATATAGTATTATTAGAAAAGGTCCAGAGAAGAGACACCAAAATGATAAAGGGGATGGAAGGATACCCCTATGAAGAGAGGCTAAAAAGGTTAGGGCTGTTCAACCTGGAAAAGAGATGGCTGAGGGGAGATAGGATAGAGGTCTATAAATTAATGAATGGAGTGGAATGGGTAAACGTAGATCGACTGTTTACGTCATCAGAATATAGAAAGACTAGAGGACATGCAATGAAGCTACAGGGTAAACTATTTAAGACTAATAAGAGAAAATATTTTTTTCACTCAACATGTAATCAAACTCTGGAATTTGTTATCAGAGGATACAGTAAAAGCTGTTAGTGTAGCTGGGTTTAAGAAAGGTTTGGACAAGTTCCTGGAGGAAAGGTCCATAAACCATTATTAAAAGGGACCCAGGATATCACTGCTTGACCCAATACAAGCATTGTGGAACCTGTGTCTTTTAGGGAAACTACTAGGTACTTATGACCTAGATTGGTCACTGTTGGAAACAGGATACTGGGCTTGATGGACCAGTATGGCATAACTTATGTTCTTATGAATGAAGTTTAAAGTCCTCTTCAGATGACACGTTGACCCTTCTTGGATAGGTGGACACCATCTCTGCTCTGCAGCCCTTGGAAAATCATTCCTTGGTCCAGGAAACCAAAGAACTCTCAATGACACCATCCACGCAGCCATGCATTCATCTCCAGAATGTGAGCTTCTCTGCCTTGGTCTTTATTCTCAACATGAAGGATTGAAGAGAACACCACCTGCACACCTATCTGCTTCACCCTCTGTCCCAGAGCCATGAAGTCACTCTTGATACGCTCAGAGGGATACCTAGCAGTATCATTTGTGCCGACATGGAGGAGCAACATCAGATAATAATCAGTAGGCTTAATGAGTCTAGGCAAACTCTCCATAACATCTCAGATTTTTGCACCTGGCAGACAGCACACCCATCAAGTCTGGTCAGCAGATGGATGCCTCAGTACCTCTCAGAAGAGATTCACCAGCTGCCATTTGTTTCCTTGTGGTCACTGATTCTGCAACTTTGGGATGCTTGAGCTCTGGCTCTTCCCTTTCCTGGGATGCGTTTACCTGCTCCACATCCAGGATTGCATACTGGTTCTTCAAATTTAAGGCTGGAGGAATTGGATTGTCTATTTTGCAGGCTCTGGTAACACTTATCCAACTCTCTTCATTCTGTAGTATACCATCTTCACCTCTGTCGGAGAGCTTGGATGCTTCAAAAAAGCATCTCATCAGCAGGGCCGGCCCGTCCATTGAGCGAGAATGTTTTTTGCACAGGGCCCCGCGTTTCAGGGGGCCCCGCGCAAAAAACATTCTGATCCAAAAGTAAAATTTAAAAAAAATAAAAAAAAGCTGTCTGCTGCCGCTTCCGGGGCCGCCGCGGCAGAATCGAGTGTGCCGCGGGGCCCCCCCTGTGCCCGACAGAGCCTGCCCTCCCCTGTATCAGATCTCTCTTTCCAGCGGCAGTCACACGTGCCGGCTTTCAGAGCGCGAGGGGAGAGTTTCTCCCTCGCTGCTCTGTTAAGCCCGCGGGGGCTGATGGGAACTTCCATCAGCCCCCGTGGGCTTAACAGAGCCGCGAAAGGGAAACTAGTCCCTTCGCGCTCTGAAAGCCGGCGCGTGTGACTGCCGCTGGAAAGAGAGAGCTAATACAGGGGAGGGCAGGCTCTGCCGGGCACAGGGGGGGCCCCGCGGCACACTCAATTCTGCCGCGGCGGCCCTGGAAGCGGCAGCAGACAGCTTTTTTTATTTTAAAATGTCCCTGGGCTGGGCTGGGCTGGGGGGGGGGGTTAGGAGTGGTGATGGGCGCTGGGGGGGCTTAAACTAAAAATTGGGTGATGGGGGATTAGGACTGGAAATGGGCTGGTGGGATTAGGACTGGAAGTGGGTTGATGGGGTTTATGACTGGTAATGGGGTATGGGGGGGCTTAAACTAAAAATTGGGTGATGGGGGATTAGGACTGGAAATGGGCTGGTGGGATTAGGACTGGAAGTGGGTTGATGGGGGGTTAGGACTGGTAATGGGCTATGGGGGGGCTTAAACTAAAAATTGGGTGATGGGGGATTAGGACTGGAAATGGGCTGGTGGGATTAGGACTGGAAGTGGGTTGATGGGGGGTTAGGACTGGTAATGGGCTATGGGGGGCTTAAACTAAAAATTGGGTGATGGGGGATTAGGACTGGAAATGGGCTGGTGGGATTAGGACTGGAAGTGGGTTGATGGGGGGTTAGGACTGGTAATGGGCTATGGGGGCTTAAACTAAAAATTGGGTGATGGGGGATTAGGACTGGAAATGGGCTGGTGGGATTAGGACTGGGAATGGGCTGATGGGGAGGTTAGGACTGGTAATGGGCTATGGGGGGGCTTAAACTGAAAATTGGGTGATGGGGGATTAGGATAGGAAATGGGCTGGTGGGATTAGGACTGGGAGTGGGCTGATGGGGCTAGGACTGGTAATGGGTTGGGGGGGGTTGCTAGGACTGGAAATGGGCTGAGTGGAAGGGGGCTTGAACTGCAAATAGCTGATGGGGACAGGGCTTGGAATGGAAATGGGCTGAGGGGAAGTGGGGGGCTTGAAATGCAAATAGCTGATGGGGACGGGGCTTGGAATGGAAATGGGCTGAGGGGAAGTGGGGGGCTTGAACTGCAAATAGCTGATGGGGAGGGGGACGTGGACTGGAAATGGGCTGAGTGGAAGGGGGCTTGAACTGCAAATAGCTGATGGGAAGGGGGGCTTGGAATGGGCTCTTAGGGGAGGGAGCTAGGATAGGAAATGGGCTGATGGAGGGGCTAGGATAGAACTGGGAATTGGGTGTTGGGGGGAGCTAAGATTGGAAATGGGCTGTGGTGGGGGCTTGGATTGAAATGGACTCATGGAGGGGCTAGAACTGGAAGTAGGCTCATGGGGGGCTTGGATTAGAAATGGGCTGAGTGGAGGGGAGCTAGGATTTAACATGGGCTGATGGTGGGGCTAGGAAAGGACTAGAAATGGGCTGATGGGAGGCTGGTATTGGAAATGAGCTGATGAAGGGACTCGGATAGGACTGGAAATGGATGGGGGAGCTAGGAATGGAAACGGACTGATGGGGGGCCAGGACTGGAAATGGGCTGAAGTGGGGACTAGAAGGGAGCGGATACTGGGTGGGGCTGGAACTAAAAGGGAGCTGATGTTGGGGGAGATTAGAAGGGGATGGGGCTGGGAGAGTGAAATGGAGAGGGAAAAAATATTTTGTGTGGGAGGGAAGAAAAATGTACAATTGGCCGGGTGTTGGGAGAGTAAGTGGGGATTGAGGATGGAGGGGTAAAATTTGAGTGGATGAAATAGGAATGAGGAAAGAGCAAAAGGAGAAAGATTATTATGTTAAAGCAGATGTAGAGAGAGAATGGAAAAAAACTAGAAGAGAAGAAAGGACAAATGGACAGCAGACGATGGAGAGATAGCAGAAGACACAAATAAACCAGAAGAAAGTGGCTGGAACAATTGCAACTGAAAAAAAAATGCACAAAAGGTACAAAGATATCTCTTTATTTTGAATTTATTAACTGGAATATGTCAGCTCTGGGAAATGTGCATCATTAATGTCTGTGCTTTGTTTAGTACAAGAGGAAATTAATTTATAGTTTTATTTCTACATTGTTGTTGTATATTCCAAGTTTGGCTTTTAGGGTTCCCAGTTTAATTATTGTCTTCCTGTTTTTAAATTGTGATTCCTTGTTTGGTGATGGTCTATGTTCTGCATGTGTAACTGAGCTGAGGTATTCTGTTTATGTAATTCCTATTTGACATTGTCACTTGTTCTCTTTCCCCAGTAGGTCATGTATTGTTATTCTCTGAAATGTATTGGTTTAATATTTGCAGTGTTGCCTTTTGATAGGTAGGGTATGGTGCTTTATGAGTCCTGGTAGTGCTGTTAGGATACGGTGGGTTTGCTATGGGTTCTAAATGGGCAGTGTTTGTAGTAGTTCCTAATGTGCCTGGCGGTTGGCACTGGATTATAGTAATGTAGAAATCTTTGTCTTTCTTTATCCATACACTCATGAAGAGGCATGTTTACTAAAAGTTAGTGTATGGTAACATTATGCAAATATTTATGCAAAAGAGGCTTCTTATGCAAATGAGGCCCCGCACCGAGTCTCCGCACCCCCCTTGGGCCGCCCCTGCTCATCAGTGTACTTCTTGCTGTCTCGAATGTTTTTCAGCCTTGCCACCTCTTCTCTGAGCTCCTCCACTTGTTTCATGAGGGCTTCTGTTTGCAGCATTTTGCACATGGAACCGGTCTACTGACTGGCATTCAGATTCTCTGTCTAGACAGAGGCAGAAGCTGTAACATGGTCAACAGCTTTTGCACTATGATTTTTCCCAGCCATCACTCAGTTGGTGAAACCTTGGTACCTGTTGAAGTAAATGAGAGACTGGATGGATATGCAGATGAGTCTTCCAGTCCTCTGCTGCTGGGGAAAGTGTGGGGTCTGTGGCAGCTCTGCTTGGTTGACTCATGGTGGCCTCTGGAGTCCTGTGCTGGGGCTGCTGGGATTGATATGCAGATGAATCTTCTGGTGCTTATCCATTCCACTCCACTCAGTTTATAGACTTCTATATTATCTCCCATCAGACATCTCATCTCCAAGCTGAAGAGCCCCCGAACCTCTTCAGCCTTTCTTCATAGAAAAGTTGTTTCATCCCTTTTATCATTTTTGGTGCCATTCTCTGTATCTTTTCTAACTCTAACATACCTTTTTTGAGATGCAGAGACCTGAATTGCACATAATGTTCAAGGAATGGTTGGCCCATGGAACAATACATAGGCATTATGATATTCTTTTTGTTTTATTCACTATTCCTTTCCTAATCATTTCTACCATTCTGTTTTCCTTTTTAGTCACTGCTGCACATAGAGCAAAAGATTACAATGTATTGTCTATGATGATACCTACATCGCTTTTCTGGGTGGTGACATCTAATGTGGAACATAGCATCATGTAGCTATAATTTGGGTTATTCTTCCCTTGCACTTTTTCACATTAAATTTCATCTGCCATTTGGATGTCTAATCTCCCAGTCTTGCCAGGTCCCCTTGAAATTTTTCACAATCCATATATGATTTAGTCTTGAAGGACTACCAAAAGGGACTGCTGCTGCCAGAAATAAATCTGCATGTGTAAGTATTTATTTCTGGGAAATTCTCTAAATACTGAGGAAAAAGGAATTCTTTGGGACAAAGCTGATAAATCTGTGTACTTTACAATCCAGTGTATTTGCTAACTCAGACAGGGCACAGTAGCACCAGAGAGACTTTAATTTAAATTTAAACCTCAGTCAGTAGCATTGGTAGCTTTTAATTTAAGTTTAAACCTCAGTTGGTAGCAGCAGGGAGCTTTTAATTTAAATCAAATTAGAGTATAGCTTAGCATAGAAGAAAGAATAGGGTAAATATTCTATGAGTATAAAGAAAGAAATTGTTTCTAGAGACCTTTACAAAGAGGCCTTCCAATTAGGGGGAAAAAGGCCTGAGAAATTGTTTTAAATAGGTGTTAAAGCCAAGTGACAGCTCAAAGGGGCAATTTGAAAGGCTCCCTCTATCAAACCAAGAGCTGTGTGAATCACCCAGGAAAATGTTAAGAGATTACCTTAGAAGCACGGGTCACTGCACTATGTAACAAACTAGCTTTTACTAAGTGTCCTTTCCTTTCCACACACCCCGGCTACCACACACCCCAGGAATAATCTTAGCTTTATAGGCTCTTAAACTTATTAAAGGGGAAGAGGTGGTCAAATTCACTTTCAGTTTCAGCTGCTTATCCTGACCAGGAATTGATCGATTAATCTTGAGTTAAACTAAGCCCCTTAAACTTATTAGGTATGGCTGAATCAGTACATGTATCCCTAGCAATTTTAAGTAGACAACTTAAATAGCTAAACAAAACCTTAAAACTAAGATATGGACAGCAGTCAAGTAGTGAGATGAGGGCTATCCAGTCTTTTGCATTGAGTGTCTCATGTATGATTTTCTCCCACTTGGTGAGGGGTCTTATATGTGCACTAGGTGCAAGGAGCTCTTTGCCCTCAGGGAATGAATACAATCTCTAGAGGCTAGAGTGGCAGACTTGGAGGAGATAAGGAAGACAGAGAGGTATATAGATGAGACCTACAGAGACATAGTACTGAGGTCCCACCTTCAGTCTGGCAGCCTTTCAGTTGTCATGGAGGAGAGAGGTTGTGTGAAAGGAGAGCATAACCTCGGTATGGCAGGAAGTGATCCTGTAGTTAGGACCTGTCCTCCAGGGATGTAAAACACTCTCGCACTAAGGAGATTTCTCCAGGGCCATATGCCAATGAGGAAAGGATTAGAACAGCCGCTATAGATGGCAATTCGATCATTAGGCATGTAGATAGCTAGATGGCTGGTGGAAGTGAGGATCGCCTGGCAACGTGCCTGCCTGGTGTGAAAGTAGCAGACCTCATGCAACATCTAGACAAGGTTTTAAATAGTGCTGGGGAGGAGTCTGCTGTCTTGGTACATGTTAGTATCAATATAATAACATAGTAACATAGTAAATGATGGCAGATAAAGACCAGTATGGTCCATCTAGTCTGCCCAGTAAGATGGCAAAGAGTAGGTGCACCTGCCGCTCCGTGCAGGCCACCCCTCCTCTTTGTTTAGGGGTGAACCCACTGCTCCGTGTAGGACACCCCTATTTGTTGAGAAATTAGATAGTTAAGTTTATTTTGATTTTATCCTGTTGCTGTAAAGGGATCCACTGTGTCTGTCCCATGCCATTTTGAATTCTGTTACTGTATTTGCCACACCACTTCTATCAGGAGGGCATTCCAAGCATCCACCACCCTTTCAGTGAAAAAGTATTTCCTGACATTGCCTTTAAATTTACCCCCTTGCAGCTTCAGGTTATGCCCTCTAGTTTTATAGCTTCCCCGTCTTTGGAAGAGGTGTGCTTGTTCATTATTTCTCTTTAAGTATTTAAAGGTCTGAATCATATCTCCCCTATCCCTCCTCTCCTCCAGAGTGTACATATTTAGGTCTTCAAGTCTCTTCTCATAAGGCTTCTGATGCAGGCTCCAAATCATTTTGGTCGCCTTCTTCTAAACAGTTTCCAGTCTTTTTACATCCTTTGCAAGATATGGTCTCCAAAACTAAACACAGTATTCCAAGTAAGGCCTCACCAGTGATTTATACAGTGACATTAGTACCTCTTCCTTTCTGCTGGTAATTCCTCTTTGTATGCAACCCAACATCCTCCTGGCTTTTGCCACTGCCTTGTCACACTGTTTTGCCACCTTGAGATCCTCAGAAATAATCACACCAAGGTCCTTCTCCTGGTCCGTGCACACCAACCTCTCGCCCCCTATCGCATACATTTCCCTTAAATTTCTTCTTCTTCATGACACTACTTCTTCGGATTAAATCTTAACTGCCAGGTATTTGACCATGATATAGGAAAGTGTGGGAGGGAGGTTCTGGAGGCCAAATTTAGGCTTTTAGGTAGGAAGTTGAAATCCAGAACTTCCAGGGTAGCATTCTCCGAAATGCTTCCCATTCCACGCGCAGTACCCAAAAGGTAGGCATAGCTCCAGAGTCTCATTAAGTGGTGAGAAGATGGTGCAAAGATGTTTTTGGATTCGTTAGAAACTTGGCAACATTCTGGGGAAGGGAGGGACTTTTCCAAAGGGATAGGCTCCACCTTAACCAGGTTGCTGGCATTAACCTTTAAAAAGCAGACAGAGCAGCTTTTAAACTAAATAATAGGGGAAAGCCAACAGTCACCAAAGAGCGCATGGTTCAGAAGGATGTATCTGTTATGGATACTAGCAAAAGAGGGAAGTTAGGGGATCCCGGAAGAGAGGTTCCAATAAAGATAAAGGTAACTCAGATGCCCTTAAGTTCAGAGCTGAAAGATTCCAAATTACCCTTATCAACTGATAACCATGCTTATTTATTTATTTATTAATCTAACATCTTTTTTATACCATCTTTCTACCACTCAAGATGGTTTACATATAACTTAGTGCATAGTGCAATGAACTTTGAGAGATAAGATTGTGCATTGCAGCTTACACATAGTTTAACATGGTTTTTAACATCTTATTACATATAGTTAACAACAGACAGTTTAACTAGTAACTATCTACATTGGGCCCAATTCCATCCTGTACATCCTGGTCCTCTGTGCACCAACCGGAACCAGACACACAGAGGGAGTTGCGATTCTGATCCCGTGGAGCACGTCTAGCCCCATGGGATCAGAATCGCAAACAGGCCTGTATGTGCAGGCCGGGACCCTGATTCCATCCAGCCTGCACATACAAGCCTTGCTCAGCAAGCTCAGTCAGGGCTTTCCAATGGAGCTGCGGCCGGTTGCCATGGCGCCATGGCACCGTGGCCCCAAAGAAAAGCCACAATCCCCGGCCACTGGCTCCAAAGGTGCATTCCTCGCAGCCCGACCCCCGATCAGGCCTCCTAAGACCAGGGTCAAGCTGCGGGGAATGTCTTCTGCCACCCCTGCCTTTACACGCCCCGGACCTGCCATCCCCCACTGACTAGGAAACTTATTCCACATCTGAGGTGGAATAAGTTCCCCGTGCAAGCCGCCAGGGCCGACGACCGCCCACTGCCCACCCTAACGCCGCCCCCAATCTGCCCCTTTCCTGTCCCTGTCTTCCTTCCCCGTACAACGCGTAGGGAAGGTAGATGGGGTCGGTAAAGAGCCCGAATAGCGGGGATAGGCATCCCAATGGGACGTCCATCCCCGCTATTTGTGCCTCAGTATGACCCCGATTGTATTTATATGGTTGCTGATGATGCTCAGGGAATTGTTCCTCATCTGTGTCTGCTCTGTAGTGTTCTATGAACAGAAGAGTTTTTAAGCATTTATGAAAATCATTGGTCCATTGAGTGGATCTTATGTGAGGTGCCAGTGAATTCCATAAGGAGGGAGCATATAGGGAAAAAGCCCTGCTGCTGGCTCTTTGACTGCTCGAGGGTTTTTCTGTGGAGATGGTGAGCATATTGAGCATGGAACCTCTCTTGGGTCTGTTGGAGCAGTTGTTTGCTAAAAGTTGAATGAGGCTATCCGCGGATTACTGGTTTAATATTTTGTGGGTGGTTAGGATAATTTTGTACCTGATCCTGCTTGAAGCTGTTTAAGGAGTGCGGTGATGTGAGTTTTTGAGATTTGGCTAAAATGGTTCTGGCTGCAATATTTTGCATTAGTTGTAGGGGGTATAGCATGGTTGTTGGTAGCCCCTGGTATATGGAATTGCAGTAGTCAAGTAACGGTGTGATAACTGCTTGACAGACTGTGTGGAAGTCTAATTGGGAAAGGAGCATGGATAGGTTCCTTAGTATGTGGAGCTTGTAATAGACTGCTTTGGTGATTCGGCTGATTTGCAACTGGAAGGTGAGTTCTAGGTCGAGAGTGATTCTTAGGTAATTTATTTGGGTTTTCACTTCAGTTTATATATTGTTAAGTGTGATCGGAGGTGGAGGAAGGAAATTCTTGTTTTGTGTAATGTGCAGTGCTTCAGACTTGGTGAAGTTGATTTTAAGGTTGTGAACTTTGAGCCAGGTCTTGATTGCTGCAAAATACCCCCACTACCATTGCATTCCCTTTTTTCCATGGGATTTTTATCCATAAAAATTCTACAGTGTATTTTGTTTCCTGCAAAACCTTAATCCTATGTGATTCAATGGCTTAATAAGAACATAAGAACATAAGATATGCCATACTGGGTAAGACCAAGGTCCATCAAGCCCAGTATTCTGTTTCCAACAGTGGCCAATATAGGTCATATGTACTTAGCAGTTTCCCCAGGGGACACAGGTTCCACAATGCTTGTATTGGTTCAAGCATTGATATCCTGGGTCCCTTCTTAATAATGATTTATGGACCTTTCCTCCAGGAACTTGTCCAAACCTTTTTTAAACCCAGCAACACTAACAGCCTTTACTACATTCTCCGGTAACAAATTCCAGAGTTTGATTACACGTTGAGTGAAAAAATATTTTCTTTTATTAGTCTTAAATAGTTTACCCTGTAGCTTCATTGCATGTCCCCTAGTCTTTCCATATTCTGATAAGGTAAACAATCGATCTACGTTTACCCATTCCACTCCGTTCATTAATTTATAGACTTCTATCATATCTCCCCTCAGCTGTCTCTTTTCCAGGTTAAAGAGCCCTAACCTTTTTAGCCTTTTTTCATAGGAGTATCCTTCCATCCTCTTTACCATTTTGGTGGCTCTTCTCTGAACCTTTTCTAAAATCGCTATATCCTTCTTAAGATATGGCGACCAGAATTGCACACAATATTCAAGGTGTGGTCTCACCATGGAACGATATAGAGGCATTATAATATCTTTTGTTTTATTTTCCATTCCTTTCCTTATCATACCTAGCATTCTATTTGCTCTCTTGGCTGCTGCTGCACACTGGGCTGAGGGTTTTAACATGGTATCCACAATGACGCCTAAATCTTTTTCCTGGGTGGTAGTTCCTAATGTGGAACCTTGCATCGTGCAACCATAGTTTGGGATGTTCTTCCCTAGGTGCATAACCTTGCACTTGTCCACATTAAATTTCATCTGCCATTTTGATGCCCAGTCTTCCAATTTATCAAGATCCTCTTGCAATTTTCCACATTCTTCTTGGGTTTTAACAACTTTAAATAGTTTTGTGTCATCTGCAAATTTGATAACCTCACTCGTTATTCCACTTTCCAGGTCATTTATGAATATGTCAAAAAGCAGCGGACCCAGCACAGAACCCTGGGGTACACCACTATTCATCTTTCTCCATTGGGAAAATTGGCCATTTAGCCATACCCTCTGCTTTCTATCTTTTAACCAGTTCCTGATCCACAATAGTACACTGCCTCCTATCCCATGACTCTTTAGTTTTGCCAAAAAGTCTCTCATGAGGGACCTTGTGAAAGGCTTTCTGAAAGTCCAGATACACAATATCAACCGACTCACCTTTGTCCACCTGATTATTCACGCCTTCAAAAAAACATAACTGATTAGTAAGACAAGATCTTCCTTGTCTAAAGCCATGTTGGCTGTCTCCCATTAGGTCATGACTATCTACATGCTGAGTAATTTTATTCTTTATGATGGTTTCTACCATTTTTCCTGGTACTGATGTCAGGCTCACCGGTCTGTAGTTTCCCGGATCACCCCTGGAACCCTTTTTAAAAATTGGTGTTACATTGGCGATCCTCCAATCTTCAGGTATAAGAGTTGATTTTAATGATAGTTCACAGATTACTAATAGCAGGTCTGCAATCTCATATTTCAGTTCTTTCAACACCCTTGGATGTATACCATCCGGCCCAGGTGATTTGCTACTCTTCAGTTTATCTAATAGTTGTAAGACATCTTCCCGATGTATCGATATTTCCTTCAATTCTTCCGCACCTTTAAATACCACTTCAGTCATGGGTAACATCCCTACATCTTCCTCAGTAAAGACTGAAGCAAAGAATTCATTCAGTCTCTCCGCTATCGCCTTGTCGCCTCTTAGTGCTCCTTTAACCCCTTTATCATTTAATGGACCAACTGACTCTCTCACAGGTTTTTTGCTACGAATTTACTTGAAAAGGTCTTTACTTCGCGTTTTTGCTTACGCAGCAAGCTTCTTCTCAAATTCTCCCTTTGCCTGCCTTATCAATGCCTTGCATTTGACTTGCCAGTGCTTGTGCTGTTTCCAGGTTTCGTCGTTTGGCTCTTTTTTCCATTTCCTGAAAGATGCTTTTTTGGCAACAACAGCCTCTCTGACCTCACCTTTAAACCATGCTGGCAGTTTTTTGGACTTCCTTCCACTTTTCTTAAAGCATGGAATACAGCTGGTCTGGGCTTCCAAGATAGTATTTTTCAACAACAGCCAAGCCTGATGTACGTCTTTAACTTTTGCAACTGCTCCTTTTAGTTTTTTCTTAACTGTTTTCCTCATTTTATCAATAGTCTCCCTTTCGAAAGTTAAAAGGTAGTACTGTGGATTTCCTTACTATCCCTCCTCCACTAATTAAATCAAAGGCGATCATGCTATGATCACTATTGCCAAGTGGCCCCAACAACCTTATCTCTTGCACTAGATCTGGTGTTCCACTAAGGACTAGGTCTAATATGGCTTCCCCTCTGGTTGGTTCATGAACCAGCTGCTCCAAGAAGCAGTCATTTATTTCATCTAGGAACTTTATCTCCCTAGCATGTCCTGATGTGACACTGACCCAGTCGATACCGGGGTAGTTGAAATCACCCATTATTATTACTGTGCTGTAACTTTTGTTAGCTTCCTTGATTTCTTTGAGCATTTCATCATCCATTTGGTCATTCTGGCCAGGCGCTCGATAGTACACCCCCACTGCCATTGCCTTCCCCCTTTTACATGGAATTTCAATCCATATAGATTCTACAGCAGATTTTGTTTCCTGCAAAACTTTAATCCTTTCTGACTCAATGCCCTCTCTAACAGATAGCAACCCCTCCACCAATTTGATAAGCTCTATCATTACGATATAGTTTGTACCCAGGTATCACAGTGTCCCACTGGTTGTCCTCCTTCCACCATGTCTCTGATATTCCAATCATATCTAACCTTCCATTTAGTGCTATATATTCTAACTTTAAATCCGCTCCGCCTAGCTATGAATACAGCTGCTAGAGTCCTCTCCGGCTCGTCAAGATCTGACCATATAACACCCATCATGAAAGAACTGCATTGGTTACCTTTACATGCCAGAATCCAGTATAAGTCTTTAGTCCTTACTTTCAAGGCCCTAAATAACCACCCCCATACGCCAATCAGCAAGCTTAATCACGGCACCCTGGAAAATAGAAAAAGGAGATCTACATCAATGAACACCTTAGTAGTCCCTAAAATGATAACGAAGTGCACTAAGGCTACCTCCAACAGAGCCTTCTCCTTATTTGCTCCTTTAAACTGGAATGCGCTTCCCCACGAAATACATGCTATCAAAAGCCTAATCCTATTCAGAAAAGCATTGAAATACCATTTGTTCACAAAATGCTACCCAGAAGACAACCTAGACATTAGCAAAACCAGCACCTCAATACAACCAGAAAAGGGAGTTGGTCAACCTTCCCTCTAGTCCTATGGCGATCCACCCGAAAAGCACATGCAATATCCAAACGAGTTTATAATATTGTATATAGCATTAAGTTAACCTGTACATAGTTCTCCCGGTTGTCCCTTGTTGAATTTCCCCGTTCATTGTAAACTCAATGTTACCTGTATGCATTGTAGTATGTTCTTGTTCAATGTACACCGCACTGATTGTAATAGCGCGGTATAAAAGAAATGTTAAATAAATAAATAAATAAATAACTCTCCCATCTTATTTTTTAGACTTCTAGCATTTGCATACAAGCATTTTAGAGAATGTATTTTATTCATATTAATTTGGCTATTGTTAGACATGGGTAATTTGGGATCTTTAAGCTCTGTCTGCTCCATACTTGAGGGCATTTGGGCTACTTTACTCTTTTGTGGAACCTCTCTGCTTTTGGTAGTATCCTTCAAAGATACATTCATCCGAACCATCCGCTCTTGGGCGACTGTCGGCTTTCCCCTAATATCTAGTTTAAAAGCTGCTCTATCTCCTTTTTAAAAGTTAATGCCAGCAGCCTGGTTCCATCCCGGTTAAGGTGAAGCCCATCCCTTCGGAAGAGCCCCTCCTTTCTCCAGAATGTTCCCCAGTTCCTAACAAATCCAAAACCCTCATCTCTGCACCATTGTCTCATCCACGCATTGAGACTCCGGAGCTCTGCCTGCCTTTTGGGTCCTGCGCGTGGAACAGGAAGCATTTTGGAGAATGCTACCCTGGAAGTTCTGGATTTCAACTTCCTACCTAAAAGCCTAAATTTAGCCTCCAGAACCTCCCTACCACATTTTCCTATGTCATTGGTACCAACATGTACCAAGACAGCAGACTCCTCCCCAGCACTATCTAAGACCTTATCTAGGTGGCGCGTGAGGTCCGCTACCTTTGCACCAGGCAGGCATGTTACCAGGCAATCCTCACGTACACCAGCCACCCAGCTATCTACATGCCTAATGATCGAATCACCAACTGTAACGGCTGTCCTAACCCTTCCCTCATGGGCACATGGCCCTGGAGAAACGTCCTTGGTGCGAGAGGGGTTTACATCACCTGGAGGACAGGTCCTAGTTACAGGATCACTTCCTGCCAAACCAGGGTGATGCTCTCCTGTCACGTGACCTCTCTCCTCCATGGCAACAGGGATGCTGCCAGACTGGAGGTGGGACTTCAGGACTATATCCCTTTAGGTCTCGTCTATGTACCTCTCTGTCTGTCTTATGCTTTCCAAGTTTGCTACTTTAGCCTCTAGAGAACGGACTCGTTCCCTGAGAGCAAAGAGCTCCTTGCACCTGGTGCACACATAAGACCTCTCACCAACTGGGAGAAAATCGTACATGTGACACTCAATGCAAAAGACTGGAAAGCCCCCATCCCGCTGCTGGACTGCTGTCTGCATCTTAGTTTTAAGTTTGTGTTTAGATCTAAGTTCTTTACTTACTAAGGGTTGCTATGGATATTTATACTAATAAAACTGTACCTAATACGTGTAATATACCTTGTTCACCTGAAGCTTAACTAATCTCAGGTCCTTAGTGTATGACTGATTTGGGTAATGAGCTTCACCTGAGAGCACCTCCTGCCTTTTAAGATGTGTAAGTACCTATAAAGCTACGATTATCCCAGGGGTGGGTGGGTGTGGGGAGGGAGGGAAATAACACTTATTAAAAGAGGGCTGCTACACAGTACCCTGTCTTGTGCTGCTGAGGTAAGCTATATTCTGATTTGATTTAAATTATAGCTCTTA
Source organism: Ichthyophis bannanicus (assembly GCA_033557465.1). Classification (NCBI taxonomy): domain Eukaryota; kingdom Metazoa; phylum Chordata; class Amphibia; order Gymnophiona; family Ichthyophiidae; genus Ichthyophis; species Ichthyophis bannanicus. Next base: position 1,392,757,713 of record CM066031.1, on the reverse strand, counting down.
GCTGCTGCTAGGCTCTAATTTCTTATGAAATTTAAACTACAAGCTCTCTGCTGGGTTCTAAATTTAACCAGAAAGCTCTCCTCTGTGTTTTAAAACTAAAAGTACTTTTCTGATGCTAGGCCCTGAGTGACTATTATATTTAAACTAAAAGCTCTCTGCTGGGTATGAAATGTAACCAGGCTTCTCTAGATATGACTGGCATCACAGAGACCTGGTAGAATGAGGACAACCAATGGGACACTGTGATACCTGGGTACAACTATATCACAATGATAGGTTAGATCAAATTGGTGGCGTGGTTGCACTCTATGTTAGAGAAGGCAATGAGTCACATAGGATTAAGGTTTGCATGAAACAAAATACACTGTAAAATCTATGGATAGAAATCCCATGCAAAAAGGGGAATGCGAAGGCAGTGTGGGTGTACTACTGATCGTGTGGCCAGAATGAACAGATAGATGATGAAATGCTAAGAAAAATCAGGGAAGCTGATTACAACATAGTAATAATGAGTGATTTCAGTTACCCCAGTATATACTGGGTCAGTGTCATAGCGTGGGAGATAAAGTTTGTAGATGAAATAAATGACTGCTTCTTGGAACAGCTGGTTCATGAACTGACACAAGGGGAAGCTATTTTGGACCTAGTACATAGTGGAAAACAGGATCTGGTGCAAGAGATAAAGGTGTTGGGGACCCTTGGCAATAATGATAAACCAAGGAAACTAGTTAAGAAAAAACTAAAAGGAGCAGCTGCAAAGGTTAAAGACTTATATCAAGCATGTGCGTTGTTTAAAAATACTATCTTGGAAGCCAAGACTTAATGTATTCCACACTTCAAGAAAAGTGGAAAGAAGGCCAAAAATCTTCCTGCATGGTTCAAAAGTGAGGTCAGAGAGGCTGTGATAGTCAAAAAGGCATTCTTCAGGAAATGGAAAAAGGAGCCAAATGACGAAAATGGGAAACAACATAAGCACTGGCAAATTAGATGCAAGGCATTGATAAGGCAGACAAAAAGAGAATTTGAAAAAAAGCTTGCCATGGAAGCAAAAATGCATAATAAAAACATTCTCAAGTACATTTGTAGCAAAAGAGAAATTGGACTTACCTGCTAATTGTTGTTCCTTGAGGAACTCCAGTTCAGTCCCTCACCTCTGGGTTGTGCACCTCTTCCTGCAGCATGGAGACTGGACATGTCAGAACTGTGACACCACTGTAGATATCCTTCTGGCACCTCTCACCAGCTTCCAGTGATCTAATGACAAAGCAGACTCAAAGGAGCAACAAATAAGTAGCTATAATATTAAATACAATTTAACTCTAACACTGAACTAAAACCCCGTAAATGAGAGGATAACTCTCCCTCTCCCATTTGCAAAAATAGGACAGAAAGGAGAGAGAAGAAAGAATACAAGGTATACTTTGCCTGAATACAGACCACATTTACTGAACTTCTTCTACTGGATTGTAGTCACCGCGCATCACAAAACAGGCTTTGCAGAAACTGACCAAAAGACCCCCGGGCAGGAATCGGGACTGAACTGGAGTTCCTCCAGGAACAACAATTAGCAGGTAAGTCTAATTTCTCTTTCCTTATTGTCCCTCCAGTTCAATCCCTCACCTCTGGGATGTAACAGAGCAGTAAACTATTGGGAGGGAGCTGTACACCCAGATCGCAAAACTGCCGACCCGAAACAGGCATCTCCCACTGCTTGAATATCCAGGTGGTAATGTTTACGAAAAGTAAGCAAGGAAGACCAATTGGATGCACTGCAAATCTCAACCGGCGGAACTAAGCTATGCTCTGCCCACGAAGCCGCTTGCGCTCTAGTAAAATGCATGGGCACCTGACAGTCTTGCAAGATATAAGCTGATGCTATTGCTTCACAGACCCATCTGGAAATTGAAGCTTTGGCCACCGCTTCACCTTTACGCGGCCCAACAAAGAGAACAAATAAACAGTCAGACTTGCGGAAGGACTCCGAGATCTTCAAGTATCGCCGAAGTACCCGCTTAATGTCTAACGAACGCAAATTACGGTCTGATGCAGTCTCCCCCAAAACACCCAGAACGGGCAAAGATACCGACTGATTCACATGAAATGGCGAAACTACCTTTGGTAGAAAAGACAGTTACGGAATGCAACACCATTTTTTCCCTAGAAAAAGTCAGAAACGGTTCCCAACAGGACAAAGCCTGCAACTCAGAGATTTGACGTGCAGAGCAAATGGCTATCAAAAATACTGTCTTCAAAGTCAAATCCTTTAGGGAAGCCTGATGCAAGGGCTCAAAAAGCTCCCTTGTCAAGGCTCCTAAAACCAGGTTGAGATCCCACGGAGGAGAAAACACCCTGCACGAAGAACGTATATGGGATACCACTCTCAAGAAACGGACAACATCGGCATGGACCCCCAAAGGAACTCCTTGCACTTTTCTTCGATAACAATAGCTGCCAAATGCACCCTTAACAAACTGGCAGCCAATCCCTTATTGAACCCGTCTTACAAGAAACTCAACACTGTCGGTACAGATACTGAGGCCAGGTGAAACTGACGTTGAGCACACCAGTCCGCAAAAACACACCAGACGTGCACATATGCTAAGGAAGTGTACCTCTTTCTGGCCCAAAGCAAGGTGTCAATCATCGCCTTGGAATAACCCTTCTTCTTTAACCGAGCCCTTTCAATGGCCAAGCCGTAAGCAAGAACCGATGTACCTGAGGCATTCGTAGAGGACCCTGAAGCAGCAGATCCTCCCTTAGTGGCATCCGCCACGGTTCCCCGTTGAGGAGATGCACCAGATAAGCATACCACAGACGACGAGGCCAATCTGGAGCTACTAGAGCCACTCTTTCCCGATGAGCCTTGATGCGCTGCACCACTCGTCCCATGAGTGCCCAAGGGGGAAAAACGTAGATGAGACCGTGAGTGGGCCATTGTTGGAGTAAGGAATCTAGACCTTCTGACATTTGTTCTCGTCATCTGCTGTAAAAGTGACTGGCTTTGGCTGACCAAACGATCGCCATGAAATCCATAACCGGAGATCCCCACTTGAGGACAATGTGAGCAAACACCTCTGGATGAAGCTCCCATTCTCCGGGATCCACTGGAACCCGGCTGAGAAAGTCCGCTGTCACATTGTCCGTTCCCGCAATGTGCGCCGCCAACAGAGCCTGAAGCCAAGGCTCTACCCAATTGAAGAGACTTTCCGCCTCCATTTCCAGAGCCACGCTTCCCGTGCCCCCTTGCCGATTGAGGTACGCAACCGTCGTGGCACTGTCTGAGAGCACTCAAACCGCTCGACCCCGTAAAGTGGATTTGAAGACCTGAAGCCCTAGAGCTACCGCTAGCAACTCCAGCCAATTGATGGACCACTTGGCTTCCTGCTCGGTCCAGCAGCCTTGTGCAAAGAGCTCTCCGCAATGAGCTCCCCAACCTGCGAGACTGGCACCCGTTAACACTGGCATCCACTGCGGTTGTTCAAGAGGCATGCCCACCGTGAGATTCTGTGGATGAAGCCACCATTGAAGAGACTTCCTGACCTGCAATGGATAGGGGAGGCGCTTGGACAGAGAGTCGTTCTGGTGAGACCATCGACGGAGCAGCGACCTCCATAAGGGACACATGTGAGCTCTGGCCCACGGCACAACTTCCAGAGTTGACGCCATTATCCCTAACACCCGGAGGTAGTGCCAGGCCGATGGTGCAGGAGTCCTCAAAAAATCACGCACCAGAAGCCGCAGGCCCTGGGCTCGGAGATCCGGCAGGAAAACCGATGCCACAAGAGTGTCAAAGCAAACTCCCAAATACTCTAGAACTTGTGTCGGAACCAATCGGCTCTTAGCCATATTGACCACTCAACCGAGACTCTGCAAGAGCTCTACCACTCTGTCTATCACTCGCACACTCTCGGCCCTGGACTTTGCCTGAGTCAACTAGTCTTCAAGCTAGGGATGAACTAATACTCCCTTCCTTTTGAGGAGCCGCTGCCACCACCACCACCATAACCTTGCTGAAGGTGCGCGGAGCCAATCACCAGACCGAAGGGCAATGCCTGAAATTGAAAATGCCCCCACGGTAGCGCAAATCCTAGAAACCACTGATGATCTCGCCTGATCGGAATGTGTAAATATGCTTCGGTGAGATCGAGAGACGTCAAGAACTCCCCTTGATGAGCCGTCACTATAACCGAATGTAAAGTCTCCATTCGGAAATGAGGTACTCGCAAACAGCGGTTTACCCCCTTGAGATCCAGAATCAGGAGGAAGGCCCTGTCTTTCTTTGGCACCACGAAATAAATTGAGTATCAACCGATACCGTAGTGCTCTCGCGGAACCGGAACCACTGCTCCCAGCTGGAAAAGACGAGTCAGAGTCTCCCATACCACAATCGTTCTTTCTCGCCCCCTGCATGGCGACATGACAAAAGAGTCGACCACCGGATGGGCAAACTCAAGAGAATAAGCTTTGCAAACGACCTCCAACACCCACTGATCGGATGCTATCTGGACCCTCAACTGGCTGAATTCCTGCCTGGGTCCACCTCGCTTATTTGTGCTTTCCGAAAAGCCGAGGAAGAGGGACTAGCAAATCTTTTGCCCGCTCCCCGGAATCCTCTAAAACTTTGACCTCGAGAGGAAAACCGTCCTCTTTGAAAACCTCCCAAACGGGAGGTACGAAAATGCCTGAAATCCCGAGGTTGCCCACGGGATGGTAACAGGGCACGGCCCTGCTTAGGTTTATCCTCCAGCAAGCAACCTCCTTTAGAATCCCCCAAATCCTTGACCAGCTTATCAAGATCTTCTCCGAACATCAGCTTCCCCTTAAAAGGAAGCTTGCTAAGATGTGACTTGGAGGAACTGTCCGCCGCCCAATCCCTGAGCCAAAGATAGCGGCGTGCAGCAACCAAGGAAGCCATGCTATTCGCCGAACATCTAATAAGATCATAGTGGACATCAGTCAAATATGCGGAACCTGACTCTAGTCTTGTCATATCAGCTAGCTGCTCCTGCGTTTGCTGAGCTGGCTGCTGCAAATGCTGCGACCAGCGAAGGCATGCTCTCACCACCCAAGCTCCACAAATAGAGGCCTGTAGAGCCAGAGCATTAACCTCAAAAACTTTCTTCAATAAGGCGTCCCCCTTCTGAACCTGTACGTCCTTCAAAGCCGCACTGCGTTCAACTGGAATGGTAGTCTTCTTCGTGACCGCTGAAACTGCCGCATCTATACGCAGAGAACGAAACACTTCCCGTTCTTGATCCGCCAAGGGTTAGAGAGATTCATGGACCTCACACCATGCAAGCCTGCCTCCGGCACGTCCCATTCATCCTGAATCATCTGCTTAACCCAGGGTTGGCCCATCCATTGAGCAAGAATGTTTTTTTGCACAGGGCCCCGCATTTCAGGGGCCCTGTGCAAAGAACATTTTGCTTTAAAAATAAATTTTAAAAAAAAGCTAGCGGCTGCCACTGCCGCTACGGAAGTGGCAGAATCGACTGTCCCGCGGGGCCCCCCCCTGCCCGGCTGAGCCTCTCCGCGACGGCTTTCAGATACACGAAGAGAAAGAGTCTCACTGTCTCCTTCGCGGCTCTGTTAAGCCCGCAGGGGCTGATGGCTTAACAGAGCTGCGAGGAGACACTCTCCCTTCGCGGATCTGAAAGCTGTCGCAGAGAGGCTCAGCCGGGCAGGGAGAGCTCAGCCGGGTAGGGGGGCCCCACGGGACAGTTGATTCTGCCGCTGCCGCGGCAGCAGCCAGCATTTTTTTTTTTAATTTTCCCTGGGCCGATGGGGGGGAGGGCGGTTAGGACTGCTAATGGGCTGTGGGCTGATGGGGGGGTTAGGACTGGAAATGGGCTATGGGGGGGCTAGGACTGGAAATGGGCTGATGGGGGGGTTAGGACTGGAGGTGGGCTGATGGGGTTAGGACTGGTAATGGGCTGTGCGCTGATGGGGGGTTAGGACTGGTAATGGGCTATGGGGGGGCTAAGTCTTGAAATGGGGTGATGGTGGGTTAGGACTGGTAATGGGCTATGGGGGGGCTAAGACTGGAAATGGGATGATGGGGTTAGGACTGGAAGTGGGCTGATGGGGGTTAGGATTGATAATGGGCTATGGGGGGGCTTAAACTGAAAATGGGGTGATGGGGGGTTAGGACTGGAAGTGGGTTGATGGGGGGCTAGGACTGGTAATGGGTTGGGGTTGCTAGGACTGGAAATGGGCTGAGTGGAAGGGGAGGCTTGAACTGCAAATAGCTGATGGGGAGGGGGGCTTGGAATGGAAATGGGCTGTGAGGGGAGGGAGCTAGGACAGGAAATGGGCTGATGAAGCAGCTAGGATAGGACTGGAAATGGGCTGTTGAGGGAGCTAAGATTGGAAATGGGCTGTGGTGGGGGCTTGGATTGAAATGGACTCATGGGCTGTGGTGGGGGCTAGAACTGGAAGTAGGCTCATGGGGGGCTTGGATTGGAATTGGGCTGAGTGGAGGGCAGCTAGGATTTGACATGGGCTGATGGGCTAGGAAAGGACTAGAAATGGGCTGATGGGGGGCTGGGATTGGAAATGAGCTGATGGAGGGACTCAGATAGGACTGGAAATGGATGGGGAGCTAGGACTGGAAATGGGCTGATGGGGGGCTAGGACTGGAGCAGATGCTGGGTGAGGCTGGAACTAGAAGGGAGCTGATGTTGGGGGAGGATTAAAATGGGATGGGGCTGGGAAAGTGAAATGGAGAGGGGAAAAATATTTTGTGTGGGAGGGATGAAAAATCTACAATTGGCCGGGTATTGGGAGAGTAAGTGGGGATTGAGGATGGAGGGGTAAAATTTGAGTGGATGAAATAGGAATGAGGAAAGAGCAAAAGGAGAAAGATTAGTATGTTAAAGCAGATGTAGAGAGAGAGAATGAAAAAAAAACTAGAAGAGAGAAGAAAGGACAAATGGACAGCAGACGATGGAGAGTTAGCAGAAGACACAAAGAAACCAGAAGAAAGTGGCTGGAGCAATTGCAACTGAAAAAAAAATGCACAAAAGGTAGAAAAACATCTCTTTATTTTGAATTTATTAACTGGAATATGTCAGCTCTGGGAAATGTGCATTATTAACGTCTGCACTTTGTTTAGTACAAGAGGAAATTAAATTATAGTTTTATTTCTACAGTGTTGTTGTACATTCCAAGTTTGGCTTTTGGGGTTCCCAGTTTAATTATTGCCCTCCTGTTTCTAAATTGTGATTCCTTGTTTGGTGATGGTCTATGTTCTGCATGTGTAACTGTGCTGAGGTATTCTGTTTATGTAATTCCTATTTGACATTGCCACTTGTTCTCTTTCCCCAGTAGGTCATGTATTGTTGTTCTCTAAAATGTATTTGTTTAATATTTGCAGTGTTGCCTTTTGATAGGTAGGGTCTGGTGCTTTGTGAGTCCTGGTAGTGCTGTTACGATACGGCGGGTGTGCTATGGGTTCTAAATGGGCAGTGTTTGTAGTAGTTCCTAATGTGCCTGGCGGTTGGCACTGGATTATAGTAATGTAGAAATCTTTTAGTCTTTCTTTATCCATACATTCATTAAGAGACATGTTTACTAAAAGTTAGTGTATGGTAACATTATGCAAATATTTATGCAAATAAGGCCACTTATGCAAATGAGGCCCCGCACCGAGTCTCCGCACATGGCCCCGCACCCCCCCTTGGGCTGCCCCTGGCTTAACCACACGATGGACAGGAAAAACCGCCTGGGACTTTCGTACCGCCTGAATGAGAGGATTCTCCAAACCCTCATCCTCCGCTGGTAACACCAAAGAAAGGTTGAGAGCCTGAAGGGACTCTGTAATGAGCGCTGTCAGCTCCTCCCTTTGAAAGACCCGGATAATCCTTGCATGATCTTCAGGTTCCTGAATCTCACCTTCCTCTAAATCAGAGGTTCCCAACTCCAGTCCTGGAGGGCCAAACATCACTGGAAGCTGGTGGGAGATGCCAGCAGGATATCTACAATGGTGTCACAGTTCTGACATGCCCAGTCTCCATGCTGCAGGAAGAGGTGCACAACCCAGAGGTGAGGGACTGAACTGGAGGGACAATAAGGAAAAACCTGTGAGAGAGTCAGTTGGACCATTGCATGATAGAGGAGTCAAAGGGGCGCTAAGGGAGGACAAGGCCATAGTGGAGAGACAGAATGCATTCTTTCCTGAAGAAGATGTAGAGAAGTTACCTATGCCTGAAATGGCATTTCAAGGTGATATAATAGAAGAATTGAAAGAAATGTTGATAAAAAGGAAAGATGTATTACAAGTATTTGATAAACTGAAGAGTAGTAAATCAGCTGGACCAGATGGTATACATTCAAAGGTGTTAAAAGAACTGAACTATGAGATTGGAGACCTACTATTAGTAATCTGTGAACTATAATTAAAATCATCTATAGTATCTTAAGATTGGAGAATGACCAATATAACACCAATTTTTAAAAAGGTTTCCAGGGGTGATCTGGGAAACTACAGACCAGTGAGCCTTATGTCATTACCGGGAAAACAGTAGAAACCATTATAAAGAATAAAATTACTGAACATGTAGATAGTCATGGTTTAATGGGAGTAAGCCAACATGGATTTAGCCAAGGGAGGTTCTGTCTTACTAATCTATTTTATTTTTTTTAAGGTATGAATAAACAGGTAGACAAAGGTGAGCCAGTTGAGATTGTGGCGTATCTGTCATTCTTAACAAGAATCTTTGTGTCAGGCATGGACCTTATGGGAGGGACTAATTTTGAAGGTCTATTCCAAGACTATTTTTAAGAGACCATTTTGCCAATCAAGATTGGTTATTACAGAAGACTGGATGGAGTCAGTTGGGAAGCATGTTTGTGTTATTCATTTCTCTGAGAAGGTTAATGCAGTTACAACGTATATTTATAAACACTGGTATGTTTTGATGTTGCATTCAATTTTTGAAGTCAGGTCCCTGTAATGTGTATACTAGGGGAAGAAACATTAAGGACTTTGTAATTTATTCTGATCTTAGTAATGAACATAGCAATAGATTGAGAGCAGGGGTCGTAGACCCTGTAAAAGGGTATTTTTTGTGCTCAGACGATTATTGCAAGAATTTGGATCAATCCTTTCAATGCCAAGCATGACTGTTTATGACAGATGATGGACTGTCAAACCACTCTTTTAGTTCCTATTATTCTTTGACCCTGCAATTTGTAATATGTGGGCAAAACCACTCGGATGATCAAAGTGAAACTTACTAAACACAAATCATATTTAAAATGCTGGCTTCATTAATGTTCCACTGGTCACACATTGACAAAATATGAGACACACAAGGAACAATGTCAGATGGTTTATTGTTGATCATATACCAAATAATGATAGTGGCAACAGAAGAGGAAGGTTGGCATTGTGTGAACAGCAGTGAATGTTTGAGTTACACAATCTGTCACCACATGGCTTGAATGAAGAAACTGAGTGGTTTTTAGGGAGAAGGTCTCTTTAAGATTGAAGTCGGTGATGTCATCATGTTTGTGATGATATATCTCTACCTTTCACTGTGCAGACTTGAAACACTAATAATGGCGTTAACACACTCAGAGAAGTACCATGTAGGATGTTTTTAGTGCCCTTCTGTTGGTGTTCCAATTTTGAGAAAGACGTGCTGCAGTCTCTGTATTCTCCTGATGCAGTTGATAAACATCAATGAAATCTGAACTGGGTGCATTTCTATTTTAATTGGGACTTGCGAGTATATCTGAGTGAAGTAGCTAAATTTGTTAGAAAAATGCTGGAAGGACACTGTCTAAGATATGTCATAATTTGATTTTATATGCAATTAAAATTTTGAATTAATGGCCATTTAACAACCAGGATCGGTGATTGATTCAGAAGCAGGCTATTACAGTGTTAAGTTGCTGTAAGTGAGCTGTCCTACCGAGTCCCTTTCAAATTTAGATATATGTTCTCCAACATGTTTGAAATATAATTAAATAATATGAAGAGTATGCTTGGAAGGAGTATAGTTGTTGTGGCTGTAATATTCCAAAATTAGCCTGTTCCATACTACTTATCCCTCAGGCATAAATAGTGGTTTTCTCTCGGTCTGCCTTAATAATGGTTTATGGACTTTTCTTCCAGGAATTTGTCCAAACCTTTATTAAACCCAGCTACACTAACTGCTTGTAGCACATTTTCTGGTAACGAGTTCCAAAGGGCATTTATGCAATGAGAAGAAAAAAAATATTCTCCTATTTGTTTAAAAGGTACTAGTTTGTAACTTCATTTATTTTATTTATTTATTTAACATTTTTTATATACCGCCTTTCAGATTCTCAAGGCGGTTTACATGGCACAGAACTTGTTTTCATTAAACGTTTCATTGATGCGTCTCCTAGTCTTGGTACTTTTGAAAGAGTAAAGCAATCAATTTGCGTTTACCTATTCCATTCCACTCAGATTTTATAGACCTCTATCATATCTACCCTGAGCTGCCTCTACTCCAGACTGAAAAGCCTTAACCCCTGTATTTTGATTGCTCACTGTACCTTTTCTGATGCTGAAATATTATTTTTGAGATGTGGAGATCAGAACTGCACAGAACACTGCAATTGCACCATGGAGCGATACAGAGACATTTTAACATTCTGTGTTTTATTCTCTATTCCTTTCCTAACAATTCCTAGCATTCTGTTTGCTTATTCGGCTGCCTTTGCACTGCGTTGAGTCAGGTATCAAGAACAGGCCACCGGATATCAACAAGTTCCCCAACAGACATCTGAAGACAATCTGACCACCAAATCTCCCAAAACAGTTTCCATTCAACCCCTCCCCCCAAAAAAACCCTCTTCCACCCAATCCATCTGCCCCCACCGTTCCTCCCTCACATAACTATCCCATTTATAATGATACTTCTGCACTGGGGAATCAGAAAAGGCTGCCAAACATCTTTCTCTTTAGGCTCGCAAACTGAATCACTATATGCTCCATTTTGAACAACTCATGCATCTGCATTCTCCAAGCCTCATACATAGGGGAATACTCCCCCACCCAATCAATTCATATCACTCACTTTATTGCCAAACAAATTTATTAGCATCAGTCCCCAAGGGAAGCTGTTCAGGCAAATCCAGCAAGCACACTTCAGCCACTCATCATACGGCAACTTTAACACCCAGGCCACAAACTGAAACACACTCCCAAAACACAGCGAGCCAAGAGAATTCTCACCCACCAGCAAAAAAATGATATCCTAGGTGAACTTCGCATTCTTCCACAGACTCACATCCATGCCCATCCGATGGTTCATACTAAGAGGCTTTATGCTCCACCCCAAGAGGGGAACAGGGATGCACTGTGTAAAGCATATGCCAATGAATAAGGTGCCATTAATTGTTCCTTTAACTGTAAGTCCACCACCCTCTGTCTCTTCAACCAACCCCTCACAGTGCGAAGATGAGAACTCACATTATACAAGCACAAATCCAGCATACTCAAACCTCCATCTATTGCTGAAGAATCTTCAAAGGGAGATGAGGCCTGCAACGTCTCCACAAAAAATTCTTTACCAATTTTTTACAGATCTTCAAATCCTCTCTTCAAGTATTAATAGCAAATTCTATAATACATATAGCCATTTGAGCAGTAGCATCATTTTTATCAAGGATATCCTACTTATCCAAGAGAGGGGTATCTCCCTCTATCCCACTGTCCTCAAATTTTTTGGTATACTCAAACCCAAATACCACAAAGAATCTTGCACCCACCTTAAGAGAAAAACACCCAGTCAACTTTCCTTCAGTCCCCTCCCCTCCCCAACATCCAAGGCCACAGATGTCCCCCAATTCATCCTCAACCTGGAAATCTGAGCAAACCATTTCAAAATCTCTAACACCAGTAGCATTGACTGCACTGGATCCTGCAACATAACTAATAGGTCATCAGCAAACAACATCATTCTCATCAATATGCTAATTATCTTTATAACTTGAGCTTTTCAAAGTTTCTGAACCAACGGTTCAATATAAAGTGCAAACAAGCCAGGCGAGAGTGGGCAACCTTATCATGTGCCCCTACAAAGTTCAAACATTCGGGAGATCATGCCATTCACCAGCACCTGAGTATGGGGGAGGTGGTACAAGACCTGTATCTACCCCAGCATCTCCTCCCATAAAAGATTTTAATGGCATTAAAAAATATTAATAGTAGCTCTGCAATTTCATCTCTAAACTCTTTCAGCACTCTTAGGTGTATACCATCCGGTCCAGGTGATTTATTGCTCTTTAACTTGTAGATTCACTGAGATTTATTTATTTATTTATTTATTTAACAGGTTTTTTTATACTGCTTTTTCATTCCAGTCAAAGTAGTTTACATTGTAACTAAAACTTGGTAATGTATATTAAACAGAGACATTGATAACTTGGACTTTTCTGAGGCAATGGAGGGTTAAGTGACTTGCCCAAGGTCACACAGAGTGCTAGTTGATTCAGCTCTTCTGATTCATCACTGTTACAACCTATTCCTTATCATCCTGCTAGACCAGTCCAGAAGAGTGGGTTATGCTCCCTTGCCAGCAGGTGGAGGCACACTTGAGCATCTTTCAATGATGTCATCTGAAGATATAACCACTGGTGCAACGCTGAGAGAAGTCAGTAATTGTCTGCCTCCAGCAGGTGGCAAGGTATATGGACTGGTGCAGCAATACAGATAGACCTGACTCTCCTGGCCCACACTACAGTGCAGTTGTCACTGAGACTGAGCCCTGAAGAGCCCAGAGTTGCTCAGACCACAGACACTCACTTGTCTCCTCAAGCTAACAGCCTTCCTGTATCCAGCACTGTTTCCAAAAGGTTACTAGTGCTTGGTGGGCCAAAGAGGAGCAGGAGGACACCATGGGGCTCCTGAGGGGAGCGAGTAAATTGGGCTCAGGCCCCCCTTACCTCTTGCTGTCTCTTATCTGCATGAATTTGATTTAATTACACAAAATAACCTTTCCTCAAACCCAAAGCTTTGGGATGGAATTGATGTAAGGAATTATAAAGGAATTGGTATTTCTGTAATAATAGTGAGAAGCACATTTTAAAATTTATAAATTAAATTAAATTCAAAAAGGACCAAGAATTATTACTAGCTGAAACTGAGCTACACAGCACATAAAAAAGGGCCCATCATAAAGTAACTGCTGTAATTAAATTTAATTCAATGATTTGGTAGCACAGAGCATGATTATCTGTAGGGTGTTTTTGTAATTTAGAAGTCTCATATCTGCATGCAAGAATTTTTTCTGTTTAATTTTTTGTCCATTGGTTAACACAGGGCTCTATTTGGCTCTCTTGTCTGCTTAAGAAAGCAAATGTTTTAAAAAAATTGCTTTCTTAAGCAAAGATCAGGCCTTTCCTTGGCTGTGGGCCCTCTTGGACATATGTGGAGTGTTTGGGGAAGCCCAGATTAGGATTCTTCAATCTGCCTTTCAGATGTTGGGACTCTTAAGCAGGACTCCCTTTTTGCCACAGGTGTGACTTTTTTCAGCAGTCTTTTTTGTGGTCTGTTTGTTTGCTCTGGCAGACCTTTTTCAGGTGTTCTGGGGTTTTTTTGCAGTTCTTTTCTTTACAATAGCATGGAGCTTGGCAAGCATGTCATGTGCCTGCTGCTGTGCTGCATTTGGCACAAAGAGGGTCAGCTCCACAGCAAGAAATTTTTACCTCCTGTGTGATGGAAATGTAAGGAGCCTGAGTTTTTCAGCATCATCGGGATTCGATCATGATTCTGGGGCCTCCTCTGCATCTGCTACACCTGCTTCATTTATAGGATGGGCAACCCATGCAGGGAACAACATAACGTAACGACAGAGAAAAAAAGTTAAGTACCTGCTGACAGCCACATTAAAAATAAATGAAAAGAGTCTGTAAAAATCGCATATAAGGAAATAAACATTTAAAGTGAAAGGCTGGCTAGTTCAAATGAAGTGTCAAATAAGGATGCATGCCAAATAAATATGTGTGGGCATATGCATGTATGAATGTATAGGGAATCAGACTGCTGTTTCAATACAGTGTTGAAGGAGTTAATGCACAAAGCAGAGTTGGTGCAGGAAGCAGCTGAGCCTGGGGCAAGCAGAGGAGAGCTCACAGGAAATAAGAAGATAAAAAGCATGACCCAGTTAAGTAAATAAACAGATACCACGCAAACTTGAAAGAAAATGACCTGTAAAATTACATTTGTGTGCAAAAGTCTGCTAGGGGCTTTAGAATGATGAAAGTGTGCTGTGTGAGTTGAAGGTAGTAAGGGACTGTTTCCAGACAGAGCTGGGTGTAAGAACTCTTTTATAGAGGATAGAATCCACGTGCAAGAATTTTAGCTGAAGCTTTTTGAGAAGATGATTTCTGATGGAGAGAGGTGCACCATAGTGTCTCTGTATGGGAGAGCTGTGAAAATATTTGTTTGACATCAGAACTGTAAGTAACTGAGAATTATTTATAGGAAGAGTGTGCAAGGAACTCTTCAACTTTCATGCAAGAAAACGTAAAAGTAAAATTAAGAACTTTTTTTTTCCCTTAGTGACTGGAAGCAGGCTGAGGGAGCCCTGAAGCTCATTCAAGCACTTTTACAACCAAGCTGAATGTGGATTTGAATTGATTGGTCAGAGACTGAGAATTTGAATGGATGTATTAGAGTGAGTTTAATTTTGAGCACTGTTTTGGTTAAAAGCTTAACAGCATATGAGTTGCTTTCTATAGCACTGGAGTCCTTAAAGCAGTGAAGGAAAAGTAAGGCTAAAGGTATAAAACTCCCAGTGTAGTGAAAAGCAAAACCTTAAAAGTGAGCTGTTTTAAACCAGTGTACTGCTCAGAGGATTATTAAATCCTGAAACATATTGAACTGTTTCAGTGAGGAAGAGAGTGTTTGTTTGAAAGAGTGAAGGACTGAATGTGTTTTTGAAGAAAGAAAAAAAACTTTGCTTTATTTAAAGAATCAAATTTATTGGCAATTGCTATAGTTTTCCTGAACTGATTGGCAATTATAAGAATTGACTGGCACATACCTAAAGAAAAAATGATTTTTGCACAAAGAGTTCTGTGGGAGGGAAAGACAGGGAACCTGATTATCTTTTGTTTTTGGGAAAAGCAAGTCTCACAAGTCACAGAAATAGAAAAAGAAGAAAAAAAGATAAGAACACTTTCTAGTTGCTGTACACACAGCTAGACAGGAAATTTATTTTATTGATTTTTTTTAAAGATAGGGACATCACAGAAGCAGAGGGGATCCTGAGGCACCCGCCATCAAGAAAGTAGCAAGACCTGAAAAGAAGATTTGAGCTAAGTGACTGACATACCACAGTGACTATTTCTTTTGCAAAACACTGGTGCACTAGTAGTTGAATTTGAAACAAAAAGTGTCTTTACCTGAATGATAATACCCATTCACCTGCAAAGTTATAGATAAAAGACAGTGTTAGAACTGAACTTTTCTTCTACTAAGGAGTAAAGAAATCTCAAGCTTTAAACTGGTTAACTAATACTTGCCTGTTTTTGAAAGGAGCAGTGTTGTACCACTGTTGAATAGAAGCACTGTAAGAATTGTTCACAGAAGAATTGTTCATAGAAAACCTTAGCCCTACCCTACTTCAGCTAAGACAATAGCTTTCTCATGCCTCGCACATATGTAATATATACCTCGGTACCTTCTGGAGCCCCAGTGACTCTAACTGTAAATAGTTGCTATGTTCAATCACAATTGTGTAAATAGTTCCAAGTTCAACTAAGTCCAACTGTTTGTTGTAATGTTATATTGTTCAGAACGTTCAATGTATGGTTCCTTGTTGTTACTTTTGTTCAATGTAAACCGCCCCTGATCTCTGGAATGGGGAGTATATAAAAGTTTACAAATAAATAAAATAAATAAATAACAAATACATTTATAAATATTGTTATTGTTCATTTATAAAAATTGAATTAACATTTTTTTAAAATTAAAATTCGAAATTTTTATAGAAGTTAAACTTGTTCAAGTGGTTCCCTGTGAGAGAATTCTCACCCCTTTAGTAAGTTCTGATTTGAATTTAATGTTCAAGAAGTTGTAACATGCATTGATAAAAAAATAAAAAAGATTTTATCTATAAGCTGGGAGTTTCCATTGGTGGCTTATCAGAGGTAACTCAGCCACCCGTGACACTCATAACATCCATGTAAAGTAGGGAAACACTCCCATGGAGTACTGCTTTACAATAAACACTTTTCAGAGGGCTGAGGGGGCCTCAGGTTCAGGCCAGCTAGCTCCTGTGGGCCACTTAGGGCCATAGGGACCCCTGTTTGCTGGCTTTGAACAGCAGCTGCTAAAACAGCTTAAAGGCTGTTTTTAGTCTTTTCATAGCTGTATGGCAATCCCCTTACAGGAGTCCAGTGCCCTGACCTCCCATACGGGGGAATCTAGGTCTTCGATTGGTGTTGCTATGACCTCTCAGGAGGCTAAGCACCACTGTCTTACCCATTCACCTGAGTGCTCCTCGGGGTGTCTAGCCTTATCCCCTATAGGGATGGACTGGGAAGCTGACAAAGACTCCTTTGTGTCTGAAGGCGAGTCTGAGGAGGAAGGGCAAGGATCCTTCTATTATTCACTTTTTTCACAGGGAGGACCTCTCAGTATTGATCCAGGACACTATGTTGGCCTTATGAATTGAGGAGTCTACATCCACACCATCATCTCAGGTGGATCCTATCCTGGAGGATATTAGGCATCCTTCTATTTTTCCCCACTACCAGAGCTAATGGAACAGCTGCTGGTCTCTCAGTGGGAGAATCTCTAGCTGGGTCTTAAGGGACCAAACACTCTAAATTGGTTATATTCCCTACCTCACGGCAAGCTGTATAAGCTCTTTGGGCTCCCTCAGATGGATGCCCTTGTCAAGGCTGTCACTAAGCACATGGCTATCCCTGTGGAAGGAGGCACTGTGCTTAAGAAGGTTCATGGCATGAGGGTAGAAACTCTCTTAAAGAATGCCTTTACAGTCTTGGTCATGGGTTCCCAATCAACCCTCTGCAGACTTAGTAGCCAGAGTACTCTTGTGCTGGGTTCAACAGCTGACAGAAAGCTCTTAGGCTGCCGGATTGGAGTCAAGAGCTGCTACTCTATATGACTTAATCAGAGTTTCCTCCAAATCCATGGCAGCAGTGGTAGTGTCTTGGCGATGGCTCTGTCTATCCATTTCGTCAGTGGATGCAGCCTCCAAGTTGCATCTGAGCAAGCCCTCTTTCAGGAGCATATTGCTTTTTGGAGAAGATTTCAAAATATTGGTGAAGGACCTGGGAGAGTTCTGTCCTCAGAGACTTCCAGAATACAGGCCAAAAGCACTTGTTCAACCTCTCGGAGCCTTCATGTGGAGCTTGGAGATAATGTTTTGTTATGGTTTAAGTCCTACTTAAAATGGGTAATATCATGTCAAACCCATTCTACCAAAAGATAGGCATACCCCAAGGTTCTGCGTCATCAGCGCTTCTTTTTAATGTATACATTCAATCTATTTGTAGCATAATCAAGAATCATGGCATTTATTATCACTTTATGCTGATTATATCATGTTATACTCTCAAATCAACACTAAGCAGCTATACTTAGAAAAAATAAAAGAATGTTTCAACAACATCTTCACTTGGTTGGAGGAACACAACCTTCAAATACATTTTAAGAAAACAGAAATTCTCTTTATTACAAGACAATTCTTTTACTCCACCAGAAATATTTAAGATAAAAAAAAGTAAGCATCCAAGTTAAAAAAGAAGTGAGATACTTGGGCATCACACTAGATCACGAGCTCAGTTTCTCTAAGCACGTGAGCAACATAACAAAGGCCATCTACACCAAGCTAAAGATGCTTCAACATTTAAGACCTCTCCTCTCCACAAGTAACTTCAGAACGGCAGTTCAGGCAATGATTTTTCCACACTTAGATTTTTCTAATGCCATACTAATGGGTCTTCCAAAGCAAGCCATCCACCAACTTCAGCTAGCTCAAAATAGAGTGGCTAGAGTAATTTGGCAAGTCCCAATCAAAAAGCACATTTTCACCTTCCTCTGAACAGTTTCTAGTCTTTTTACATCCTTTGCAAGATATTCCAAGTGAGGCCTCACCAGTGACTTTTACGGTGGCATTAGTACCTCTTCCTTTCTGCTGGTAATTCCTCTTTGCATGCAGCCCAACATCTTCCTGGCTTTTGCCAATGCCTTGTCGCACTGTTTTGCCACTTTGAGATCTTCAGAAATAATCACACCAAGGTCTTTTTCCTCATCTGTGCACACCAACCTCTCACCCCCTATCAAGTACATTTCCCTTGTATTTCTGCTACCCAAGTGAATGACACTGCACTTCTTTGCATTAAATCTTAATTGCCAAGCATTAGACCATTCTTCCAGCTTTTGTAGATCTTTCCTCATGTTAACCACTCCCTTGGGGGAGTCCACTCTGTTGAAAATTTTCATGTCATCTGCAAAAAGACAGAGTTTTCCATTCAGTCTTTCAGCAATATCACTCACAAAAACATTGAATAGTACCGGGCCCAGGACCGAACACTGGGGCACCCCGCTAATCACTTTCCTTTCATCCGAGTGAGCTCCATTTACCATCACCTTCTGTCGTCTGTCAGCCAACCAATTTCTGATCCAGTTTACCACCTTGGGACCCATCCCCAAACTACTGAGTTTATTGATAAGCCTCCTATGAGGAACAGTATCAAAGGCTTTGCTGCAATCCAGGTAGATGACATCCATCGCATGCCCCTGATCTAGTTCTCTGGTCACCCAATCAAAGAACTCAATCAGATTTGTTTGGCAAGATCGTCCTTCAGTAAAACCATGTTGCCTCGGATCTTGCAACCTGTTGGTTTCGAGAAAGTCCACTATTCGCTCTTTCAGGAGCGCCTCCATTACTTTTCTCGCCACCGAGGTAAGGCTCACGGGCCTGTAGTTTGTCACTTCTTCCCTGTCACCACTTTTGTGTAGAAGTACCACATCAGCCATTCTCCAGTCCTGAGGAACATATCCTGTTTCCAAGGATCTGTTGAAAACTTCCTTTAACCGCCCTGCAAGAACCTCTCTGAGCTCTTTCAGTATCCTGGGATGTATCCCATCCGGTCCCATGGCCTTGTCCACTTTCAGTTTCGCAAGTTGTTCTAACACATCATCTTCTGTGAATGGCGTGGTATCTACTTCATTCCCATTTTTATATTTGGGAGTCACAGGTGGTCCTTCTCCAGGATTTTCTTTAGTAAAAACAGAGCAGAAATATTTGTTTAGTAATTTCACTTTTTTAATGTCACTTTCCATGAGTCCGTTCCCAGCACTTCTGAGTCCTGCAATTCCACCTCTGATCTTCTTCTTTTCCTGAATATACCTGAAGAAAGTTTTGTCGCCACACTTCACATCTTTAGCCATCTTTTCCTCTGCCTTTGGTTTTGCTTTCCTTATTTCTCTTTTTGTCTCTTTGAGTTTGATCCTGTATTCATTTCTGTGTTCCTCTGTTTGCAAGCTTTTGAATTTTGTGAAAGCTGTGTTTTTTGCCTTTATTTGAGCAGCCACTTCTTTGGAGAACCAAATAGGTTTCCTTTTCCTCTTGCTTTTATTTACTTTCCTTACATATGTATATGTTGCCCCTTTTATTGCCTCCTTTAGTTTAGCCCATTGCAATTCCACATCCCTTATCCCCTTCCACCCTGCCAACTCCTCCTTTAGGTACTTGGCCATTTTACTGAAGTCAGTGTTTTTGAAGTTTAGGACTTTGAGCTTGCTATGTTTCGACTGCACCTGGGCTTTTATCTCAAACCACACCGTGTGATGATCGCTGCTGCTCACAGTGGCACCCACCCAGACATTCGACACGCTATCACCGTTGGTGAGCACTAAATCCAGCGTTGAGCTTTCCCTGGTTTGTTCCATCACCATTTGTCTAAGTAATGCACCTTGGAAAGCATCCACAAATTTTTTACTTCTTTCCAGATTTGCAGAAGGAGTAATCCAATCCATATCAGGTAGATTAAAGTCACCCAATATTTATTTATTTATTTAGCTGTATTTATATCCCGCTTTTCACCGGGTCAAAGCGGTCAATTGGGGGATACATTTAACACGAGGGGATGAGAGACACACACATTCATACTTACAGGGAACATGGGCAATGGAGGGTTAAGTGGCTTGCCCAAGACCACAAGGAGTGCCTATAGGACTAGAAATCCCAGTCCCTCCGGCCTGAGATTGCTGTCCCCAGGTGGGACTTGAACCCCCGGCCCTCCGACCTGAAGTACCTTGTCCTAACCACTAGACCACTCCTCACCTCCCCCTTTGTGGCTATCCTGGCAATATCTATAATCAATTTGTTATCTATCTCTTCAATTTGAGTTGGAGGTCAATAGACTACAGCAGTATGGATGACAGTGCGATCTCCTCTTTCCAATACAATCCAGAGCGCTTCTTCTTTTCCCCATGCCCCCTGCATTTCAGTAGCTTTAATATTACTTTTGAGATACAAGGCTACTCCTCCTCCTTTTTCCACTTTCTGTGTCTCTTCTGAATAGAATATAGCCAGCTATGGCTATATCCCATTGATGCGATTCATTAAACCATGTTTGTGTAATGGCCACAATGTCCAAGTCCATTTCCACCATTAGGGCTTCCAGGTCGGGAACTTTGTTGGCTAAGCTTCGAGCATTTGTGCTCACTGCTTTCCAGTATTTAAATGGCTTGCATGTATTTTGCATTGATTTTGTTCTGCCCACTTCTTTCCACTTGCTTTTGATGTGTGGTTTAAAAGTGTGGCTGTTTCTGATGTTATTCTGCTTTTGCCGGGAGTGACATCCTGAACTTGACCTTCCCCATCCGTCACCCCCTTTTTCTAATTTAAATGCATATCCACATACTGCCTGAATTTTTCACTTAGGATTCTTTTCCCTGCGACAGAGAGATGTAGTCCATCAGCAAAGTATAGTCTCTTGTTGGTCCTTCTGTTTTCCCCAGTCGCCTATAAATCTCAATCCTTCTTGTTTGCACCAGGACTGGAGCCATGTGTTAAAGCTGTTTATGCGATGTGGCCTTTCTGCCCCCTTGCCAAGAACAGGTAGAACTTCTGAGAATGCTACAGTGGGCTTCTGTTTCTCTCCCAGAGTTTGGAAGTCCCTTTGAACTGTAGTGGCACTGTTTCTAGCCAGGTCATTTGTACCCAAGTGGATGAAAACATCACTTTTGGAGTGCTCATTTTCAGCGCTAAGTACATCAACAATTTGGTTTGTATTCCTGCTAGCTGAAGAGCCTGGGAGGCATTTGACTAACTTCTCTCCTTTGAACTGTGTTCCCAAGTTGGTGCCTCTGATGATGGAATCACCAAGTAGTAGTAGTTTTCTGTTCCTTGAGTTTTTCTTCATATTTGGTGCTTTATCAGGAGATTGGGCATGGACTGTCTCATTTAAGGGCCCTTAACTTTCCATGGATTAAGCATCCTCATTAACCAAAGCAGAGAAGGCATTATGCAGTGATATCTCATGATGTATGGGGTGTCTCTGCGTTTCAGGTCACAATCTACCAGAGCCTACTGTGATCCATTTGTTCTTGGGATGTTTGATTCTTTGTGGGAGCGGTGGTGGACTTTGTTTGGTTTGTATCCTGATCATTTCTTTCCATTGGATCCTGCTGGACTAGTCCAGGACCTTTCTTGAAAGACTTTCATACAGGCTGTGAAGCCCTGCTGCCTTTACATTGCATTGTTGCTGTAGTGCCTGATGAAGATTCAACTGTGGTAAGACAGCCAAATACTTGTTCCAATTGTTTGTTCTGATATTTGACTATTACTCTGGCTAATAGTAGTGGAGCTTTATCTCTGAGTGTTTTAATCTTTCTTACTGCCTGGGAAGTCTTACTGGCTTCTTCCAATACTGCACTATGATTATATTGCTGAGAGACACTCAAGTCTGCCGCCACCTGCTGGCAAGGCAGCATAACTCACTCATCTGGACTGGTTTAGCAGGATTCAAGGAAAGGAAATTATCAAGTATGCTTAAAATGTTTTCTTTCTGGCATGGGTAGCTTCTTCACATCTTCGTAAGTAAAGACCAAAGCAATCATTTAGTCTCTTAGCTATGGCCTTCTCCTCCCAAAGTGCCCCCCTTTAACTCCTTGATCATCTAATGGTCCAAGTGATTCCCTCACAAGTTGCTTGCTTCAAACATACCTGAAAAAAGATTTTATCATAAGTTTTTATCTCTATGCCATGTTCTTTTCAAATTCTTTTTGCCTTCCTTATCAATGCTTTGCATTTAACTTGCCATTGCTTATACTGTTTCCTATTTTTTTCATTTGGTTCCTTTTTCCATTTTTTTAAAGATTTTTTTTGGGGTCTAATAGCCTCTTTCACCTCACCTTTTAACTAAGCAGGTTGTGGTTTGGCCTTCCTTCTGCCTTTCTTAATGCATGGGATACATCTGGTCTGGGCTTTCAAGATTGTATTTTTAAACATCCACACCTGATGTAAACTCTTGAGCTTTGCAGCAACTCCTTTCAGTTATTTTCTAACCATTTCCCTCATTTTATCGTAGTCTCCCCTTTGAAAATTGAATGCTGGCACATTTCCTTTGTGTACTCACTCCAGCTATTAAGTCAAATTTGATCATATTTTGATTACTAGTGTCAAATGGTCCCAACAAGGTTAGCTCTTGCACTGAATCTGGTGTTCCACATAGAACTAAGTCTAAAATAGCTCTTTATCTAGTTAGTACCTTAACCTGCTGCTCCATGAAGCAGTCATTAATTTCATATAATTTTCAACACACTTAAAACCCACAACACTTAAAACACCTCCTACAACCTTCCGACTTTAGAACTATAATGCAGGCTTTAATCACACCCACATAGACTACTGTAATAGTCTACTTCATGGTCTTACAAAAGTATCCCTTCACCCACTTATTATGGCACAGCATTCTGCAGCACGAATTATCCATAATTCTTGCCGTAGTGACCATATAACACCAATTCTCTATGACTTATATTGGCTGCCGATCCAAAGCCGGATCAAATATAAAATTATCATGATCACGTTTAAAATCATTAGGAAAATGGCTCCCCCTATTCTCTCCCACTTGATCAAAGTTGTATCTAATGACAGACAAAGAAGAAATCAAATGATCAACTTCCTCACTATTCCTTCTGAATTCCGTAATACAAAACAATGCACTAGCAATACAGCATTTGAATACGTATCTCCAACACTCTGGTACTCATTGCCAACTAGCCTTAGGAACATGAGAGGCCTTCTACCTTCCATTCCCACCTTAAAACATACCTCTTCACTGAACATTTTGGTAACAGCATAACTTCAACTGTCACTGATACAACTCAATAACCACTTCTCTTTTTCAACTATCCCACCACTAGACCCTGCCAACCATTTTCATCCCACTAAACCTTCCTCAAACTTAATGTCATTTTGCCATTAGCAACTTGTAAATAAGTTTTAGTTGAATAATGTAAGACTGTAAAAGATTAAATTAGACTTACTTGCTAATTGTAGTTCCTGGAGGAACTCCAGTCTAGTCCCAGAATCTCTGGGGTTGACAACCTCTTCTAGCAGCTTTGGAGACTGAGGAACGTCAGTTCTGTGACGTCACCAGTATATAAGGGCTGGATCTGCCTCCTCACACCAGTTTACCTAATGACAAAGCAGACTCACCGGAGCAACAAGTAAGTAATCAAATAATTAACAAATTAACCTATCAACCCAACAAATTATCATTTCTACACGCATTGCTTGCCATGAGATCCCCTGCCCAACACCCCCAAACCATGGAGCCCTGACTCCAGCGCCCTGCCACGTGACAAACACTCTTAATATGCACTATGACCCCAGGAGAAGGAAAACAGGTTGCTTACCAGAAATACCGCTCCGGCTTCAGGCCACAGCACAATGAGATAGGGCGGGACCCGGGACTAGACTGGAGTTCCTCCAGGAGCTACAATTAGCAGGTAAGTCTAATTTAATCTTCCTGAACGTCCCTCCAGTCTAGTCCCGGAATCTCTGGGGATGTACCAGAGCAGTAAGAATCATCAACGGGAGGGTCCTGCTAGAATGGCCTGAAGCACTGCCGCTCCAAAACAGGTATCCTCGCCGGCCTGCACATCCAGACGGTAATGCTTCACAAAGGTATGCAGTGACGACCAAGTCGCCGCCCTACAGATGTCCGCTGCCGGCACCAAACCACACTCCGCCCAAGAGGTCGCCTGTGCTCTAGCAGAATGAGCCCGCAGCCCCTCCGGTACCGTGCGACCTCGGAGAATGTAAGCTGAAGCAATCGCCTCCTTTATCCAACGAGCAATCGACCCTTTTGAAGCCGCCTCACCTTTCCTAGGCCCTGAAAACAGCATGAAAAGCCTATCTGATCTCCGGAAGGCTGCTGCTCTAGCCACATACTTCTTCAACGCTCGGCGGATGTCTAAACTATGAAGCTGCTCCGCCTGCTGACCACTACCTTTGTCGAGAAACACCGGCAACGATACCACCTGGTTCACATGAAAAGGCGAAACCACTTTTGGCAAAAAAGAAGGAACGGGCCTCAGTACCACCTTAGACTCTGAGAACGACAGAAAAGGCTTCCTACAGGATAACGCTTGCAGTTCCGACACCCATCTAGCCGAAGCCATGGCCACCAAAAACACCACCTTAAGGGTAAGGTCTTTCAAGGAAGCATCCCGCAATGGCTCAAACGGTGCTTGCCCTAACGCCTCTAGGACTAAAGGCAGATCCCATGCCGGAACTATCTGCTTACACGGAGGTCGAAGAAGAGCTACTGCCCTCAAAAAAGGCTTAACATCGGGATGATCTCCCAGCGAACCGCCTTGAACCTTTCCCTTATAACAGGACAAAGCCAGCAATTGCACCTTTAACGAAGCCGCTGCTAAGCCCTTCTGAAATCCGTCCTGCAAAAAAGACAAGATCTGTGGGACGGATGCCTTCATAGGAACAAAGTTCCGCTCCTCGCACCAAGCCTCAAAAATGCGCCACACCCGGACATACGCCAAGGAGGTAGACTTCCGTCTCGCCTTCAGCAAGGTAGACACCACTGCCGCCGAATAACCCCTCTATCTCAACCGTGCCCGCTCAATAGCCAGGCCGTAAGCAAGAACCGATCCACCTGGGGCATGCAGAGAGGCCCCTGTGTGAGGAGATTCTTGCGACTGGGAAGCCTCAAGGGCTGTTCCACCATGAGCCTGACCAAGTCTGCGTACCACGGTCTGTGCGGCCAATCCGGGGCAATTAGAACCACCCGGCCCTTGTGCCGCTCTATTCGCTGTATAACCCATCCGATTAACACCCACGGCGGAAACACATACAGCAATTGTTCCTCTGGCCATCTCTGAATGAGCGCGTCCAGGCCTTCCGCCATCCGCTCCTTTCTCCTGCTGAAGAATCGATCTACCTTTGATGACTGAAAGGTTGCCATAAGATCCATTACCGGCGTCCCCCAGCGCTCTACCAACATCGCGAACACCTCCGGGTGGAGAACCCACTCCCCCAGATCCATCTTTACTCGACTTAGAAAATCGGCCTCCACATTGTCCACGCCCGCGACATGTGCCGCCGACAAGGCCACCAGGTTTTTCTCGGCCCACTCGAACAAGTTTTCCGCCTCGGTCTCCAGCGCCACGCTGCTGGTGCCCCCTTGCCGATTTACGTACGCAAGCACCATCGCGTTGTCTGAGAACACCCGAACGGCCTTCCCCTGAAGTACGGACCCCAACCCCTGGAGAGCCAGAGCCACCGCCCTCAACTCTAGTCTGTTGATCGACTACGCTTTCTCCAGGTCAGACCACTGGCCTTGTACCAGGAGACCCTGACAATGAGCTCCCCAGCCGTACAAGCTGGCATCCGTCGTCAGAGAAACCCAAGCCGGAGCCTCCAACGACATTCCAGCCTCCAACCTTCCCGGGCTCAACCACCAAAGTAGGGCCCTGCGAGTCTGAGGAGGGCAAGCTAACCTCCGGGACAGAGGATCTCTCTGATGGGACCATCTTCTCAACAATGCCCGTTGTAATGGTCTGATGTGGGCCCTCGCCCATGGTACCAACTCCAAAGTCGCCGCCATGGTTCCTAACACCTGCAGATACTCCCAGGCTGTAGGACAGCTCTGACTGAGAAAACGACGCACCAAGCGCCGGAGACCCAGCACCCATTGCTGAGGCAGGAACACTCGACCCACGCTCGTGTCGAAACGCGCACCTAAATACTCCAGGTTTTGAGACGGCTGCAACTTGCTCTTTGCCATATTAACCACCCAACCGAGACTTTGCAACAGGGCTATCACCCTGGTCGTCGCTGCAACACTCTCGTCTCTGGACTTTGCCCTGATTAACCAATCGTCCAGATATGGGTGCACCAGAACTCCTTCTCTTCTCAACGCCGCCGCTACCACCACCATCACCTTGGTGAACATTCGCTGCGCCGTCGCTAGACCAAACGGAAGCGCTTGAAACTGAAAATGCCCCATCGGAACTGCAAACCTGGAGGAACTTCTGATGCTCCTGGCATATTGGAATGTGAAGGTACGCCTCCGAGAGATCCAGGGATGTCAGAAATTCCCCTTTTCTGACCGCTACAATAACCGACCTGAGAGTCTCCATCCGAAAACGAGTCACACGCAGACAGCGATTGACCTTTTTTATATTGAGAATGGGGCGCCAAGTCCCTTCCTTCTTGAGAACCACGAAGTAAATGGAGTACCGACCGCACTCTAATTGGTCTGCAGGAACCGGGACAATTGCTTTGAGTTGGAGAAGCCTTTGCACCGTCTCCTGCACCGCCTTGCGCTTTGCTCGAGCGTAGCACAGAGACCATACGAAAGAATCGGCCACCGGCCATCGCAGCTCCAGCACATATGCACAAATGTTACCTGTAAACCACACTGATTTTAAAGAGCGCGGTATATAAAAGTAATAAATAAATAAATACCCTTCGCGAACTACCTCTAACACCCATCGATCAGACGTGAGCTGGGCCCAGGCAGGGTAAAAATCCCGTAGCCGACCCCCTACAGGAACTAACTCTTCCTGGGGCCCCCCTGACTTCATTGTGACTTTTTGAAGGTAGAGGACGAGGCCGAGGAAGCCTCCGCAAAACCCCTGTTGGCTCCTCGAAACCCCTGGGACCTAGCCGGGAATCGCCCTCGCTGAAATTGGTTCCCCCTCGGCGAACTGAAACGGCGAAAATCCCTCTGCTGCTGGCGAGGCCCGAAGCTCGAGCGGCTTTGCTTCTGTTTCTCCTCAGGCAATCTACCGCCTTTTGACTCTCCCAAATCCTTTACCAACTTTTCCAAATCTTCACCAAAGAGCAGTTTCCCCCGGAAAGGAAGCTTACTCAACCTTGCCTTGGAAGAGCCATCCGCTGACCAATTCCGCAGCCAGTGACACCGTCTTCCTATAACTGCCGACGCCATACTCTTCGCTAGACCTCTGATCAAGTCATAATGAATATCGGCGAGATACACTGCACCAGATTCCAATCTTGCGGCCTCCTCGGACACCTCACTCGAGTGATCGCCCTGGGCCCGCTGCGCCCACCGCAAACAGGCTCGCGCTACCCAGGCTCCACATATAGATGCCTGCATTGACAACGTATTAGCCTCAAAAATCTGCTTCAGCAATGTTTCCAATCTGCGGTCTTGCGCATCTTTCAGCGCCGCCGCACCTTTCACCGGAATAGTAGTTTTCTTGGTCACCGCTGAAATGGCTGCATCCACCCTGGGAGCCTTAAACAACTCCCGGTCCTGATCCAAAAGTGGGAATAGTCTCGCCATAATCTGCGCTCCCTTAAGCAAGGCCTCCGGCATATCCCACTCTTCCTGAATCATTTCTTTAAATACCCTATGCACCGGAAAAGCCCTCTGCTTTTTCCAAAACACCTGCAACAGCGGATCCTCCAGAGAAGCGTCCTCCACCGGCCCTGTGTCCGGCATATTAAGGGCTTTGAAGGACTCGGCAATGAGCGCCAGAAGCTCTTCCCGCCGAAAAACCCTAACTACATGTGCCTGATCCTCAGGGTCTCTAATCTCCCCCTCCTCTAGATCTTCCAGGTCCCCGGGCAAGTTCTCATCGTCTGAACGCACCTCCTCTGTCAC
Organism: Ichthyophis bannanicus; assembly: GCA_033557465.1. Lineage (NCBI taxonomy): Eukaryota > Metazoa > Chordata > Amphibia > Gymnophiona > Ichthyophiidae > Ichthyophis > Ichthyophis bannanicus. Next base: position 1,392,729,591 of record CM066031.1, on the reverse strand, counting down.
GATGGAAGGGGCCAACAAATCTGTTCCTGGTCTGGACTTCTTGGCACTGATCCCAGACGCTACTGTTGACACCGGCGAACCTGGCCTTTTCTGTCCAGGTTCCGCCCTTGCGGCACCTGCCGCTGACGTCCCCGGAGCACCCGCCAAGGTCTTATGGAGCAGCTCCAGGAAATCTGCAGAGAAAATCGCTGCCAAAGTGCCCGTCCCCGGCTGCTGAGCGATTTGAGGCACTGCACCCTGGCTCTGGAACCGGTAGGGAAGGAAGAGTTGGCTCTAACCGGTCCTCCCCCCCCTCACGTTCCCTAGTCTCTGGAGTGGGAACCACCTCCCTGGTTTCCAACTCTGGAGCGCACCCTCTGCACACGCCCTCCTGTGATACTGAACTCCGTTTTGCTCCACACAATAAGCAAAGTTGCTTGGAAGGCATGCTGCCCTGATCCACACACACACAGCCACACACCTCCAAATCAAACAAACAAAAAAAAATTTATTTATTTTTTTTAACTTCAGAGTCCTCTGTGGCGCTCCCCCAACGAAGCCCTGAAGAAACAAATTCAAAACGAAGCTCCTGAGCTGAGCTAGGAAGGGCCAAGTCTCTCCGTTGTAACCGGCACTCTTCCCGCCCTCAGCCCACGCGGTCCGGCCTGCAAACACTGACAAGCCGTTTCCCGCCAAAACCGCCTTCAATATCCCGATCCCTTCATGGATCGCTCGCCCGGTGCCCTGCTCACAGTCTTCTTACCTGTTCCGCCGGTTTCCGAGGCTTTTCACCGCTCTCCCCCGTGCCGGTGAAGGAGCCTCGCAGCGAAATAAACGCTGCGGTGTAGTTCCAAACTTCCAGCACCGGCAGGCAAACCCCTCTGCCCTTACTGCGCTGCAAATTAAGCCGGTTCCTGTCCCTTCACCATCAGGACGGTAACCAGCTGCAGTCCCTCTCCCTGCAGTTGCCGATCTGGCTGCCCCCCCACAAAACTAAGAGGGGGGGAAGGGATCAAAGGACCTCAGGGCAAATCTCCGTTGTCTTTTGCGAAGGCGCTTAAATTCTCCCAAAAAATCAAAGCTCCTTAGGCTATCAAATTAAACGAACTGGAACCCAAATGAATTAAATTAAATTAAGCTCCTCTACTCCCTTTACTCAATCGTTCCTCAAGTGAGCCCTGAAATCTCTGGGCTCACCACCCCCCTAGCTGCTTTGGAGACTGATAAACTGGTGTGAGGAGGCGGATCCAGCCCTTATATACTGGTGACGTCACAGAACTGAAGTTCCTCAGTCTCCAAAGCTGCTAGAAGAGGTTGTCAACCCCAGAGATTCCGGGACTAGACTGGAGGGACGATCAGGAATTGTTAATTATTGTTTTATCACTTGTTATATTGTAAGCCTGTTTCATGTATCTGCTGTTCATTTGTAAACCACTATGATTACCTGAAATAGCCATATAAAAAAATAAAAAATAAAAAATAAAAAATAAATAAATATAATAACTTTACCTCTTTAGCATGAAATGAGATGAAGTTTATCCAATCAATATTAGGGTAATTGAAATCATGCATTATTATTGTGTTGCCAAATTTATTACCTTCACTAATTTCTGGTAACATTTCATTATCTGTCTGCTCATTCTGCCCAGGTAGATAGTAGTATACCCCCCTACTGGATAGGCCATATGGTCTTTTTCTGCTGCCATGTTTCTATAAAGGGACTATAGTAGTTGGTATTGAGGGGCAGAATGGATAGGCCATATGGGTTTTCTCTGCCATCATGTTTCTCTGTTTCAATGTTACTATTTTCTTCCCCATCACGCACAGAGTTCCTATCCATAAGATTCAATGACACATTTGTTTTCTGCAGAATTTTTATTCTGTTTGGCTCAATATTCTCTTTCACATTAAGTGCCACCCCTCCACCAGTTTGATGCATCCTATCATTGTGATATAATTTGTACCCTGGTATACAGTATCTCAATGATTATCCTTCTTCCACCGGGTCTCTGAGATTCCTGTTATATCTATACACTATATATTCACTCTCCCATCTTATTTTTTAGGCTTCTAGCATTTGTTTAGACAGATTTCAAGGTATGCTTGAATTTACAACCTTCTTAGCAGTTGAGAAGGATAATTTGCAATCTTTTAAATCTGTCTGTTTTTATCTTAAAAGGCACCTGGGCTACTTTAGCCTTCATTGCAACTTCTGGTTACATTTATAACCTATTAGCACGTGACAGGGATAAATTTGCAATCTTTTAAATGTCTGTTCTTTACTTAAAGGCACCTGGGCATCTTTTGCCTTTATTGCAACCTATCAGGATGCCCTAACTTCCTTATTTTGATAGTATCATTCAAAGATACCTCAATGAACCATGCGCCCCTGTGCGACTGTCAGCTTTCCCCCAGGTTCAGTTTAAAAGCCAATCTACTCTCATTTCTAAATGTTAGTGCCAGCAACCGGGTTCCATCCTGTTTAAGGCGGTGCCCATCTTTCTGGCAGAGATCTAGGCCTAGCAAAAGCACTAGCAGAAAGGAACAGAGAAAATGGTCTCCAGTCACCAAGTCTTCCAGTCAAGGTGAAGAGAGATTTCTTTACAAGGAAAGAACTACTACTACAACTAATCATTTGTACAGCACAACAAGGCATATGCAGCTCTGTACAGACATGTGTAAAAGACGGTCCCTGCTCATCAGAACTTACATCTAGTCAAGACCGACAACACAACATGTCGAATAGTAAGGATACATATAGTTGGAGAGCAGGAGACTATGTGGATCAGGATTCAAAAGCGGCCTCAAAGAGCTGAGTTTTTAGCCTGGATTTGAAAAGGGCCAGAGATGATGCCTGACATATAGACTCATGTAGATTGTTACAGGCATAAGGAGCAGCAAGGTGAAAGGATGGAAGTCTGGAGATGGCAGAGAAGAGGAGGGCCCAGATAGATGGGATCTGCCAGAAGTATGGAGTCCTGAGGAGGAGTGTAGGGAGAGATAAGAGAGGAAAGATAGTGAGGATCAGCAGAATGAGTGCACTTATAGGTCAGTAAGAGAAGTTTGAACTGGATACAGAAATGGATAGGGAGCCAATGAAGCGACTTGAGAAGAGGGGTTATATGACCATAGTGAGGCTGACAGAAGATTAGCTGCGCAGATGAGTTTTGAACAGATTGAAAGGGAGAGAGATGATTCACTGGGAGACCAGCAAGGAGGAGGTTGCAATAGTCTGGACAGGAGGTGACTAAAGAGTGGATAAGTACTGTGTTCAGAAAGGAAGGGGCAAATTTTACTGTTGTTATAGTTTATTAGATTTGATATACCGCCCTCTGTAAAATAACATCCATAGCAGTTTACAGCTTCAAAGTCAATAATAAAGCCAGGAAAAGAACTCCATTCATAATATGACAGAGATATCAGTTGAATGTATGTGTGGAGAAGGAGAGGGAGGAGTCAAAGATGACCCCAAGGTTGCAAGCCAAGAAAACAGGGAGGATTAGAGCATTATTTATAGAAATAGAGAAAGGAGGAAGGGAGGAGATAGGTTTAGGGGGAAAGATAAGAAGCTTGGTTTTGGCCATGTTCAATTTCAAACAGCGGTGAGACTTCCCAGGAATAGCACTAGCATAAAGTATCAACATCTGCAGCTTACAGTGCAACTGTGAAGGCCAGTTGTCTGCTCCCATTTCTACAGAGATACAAAAGAAGGCAGAGGTAGTGCGCAGGACAGGAAATCAGCAACAGGTAAATCCATTGCCAGTAGAACAGAGTAGTAGGCACACCCTGCTCCTCTGCTTTTGGCAGAGACAGAATCTGATGAATCCTAATAGCAGGGATTTCCATCAGACTTAGATATTTAAAGTATAATTGCTGAGGTGGGTTCTGAAAATCTAGTTGTTAGAATGCTAAGAGATAAGGAGATAGGAAGTGATACAGCTAAGGTCAACAGCATCCTATACATAGAGCAGGAAGGCTTCAGTTTCCTCCAGCCCCATCCACACTCCTTCCAGCAGCAGAGGACCAGAAAATGTACACTTTGTGGTATGCACCCACACCTCCTTCATATAAATTTCAACATCAGATTTGAGACATTAGAAGGGTAAGCGAGTAACCCTGCCCTTACAAACATACATCTGTAGTCCTTTTGCAGATCACTGACAAATATAAAATATAACAAAGAGACTACAAGTACTTTACATTAGCTTGAACATCCCTGCCTCCTTAAGGGCTCATTCCGTTCCAGACGTACACCCACTCTGAACGTCCGGTCTGAGCCGGACATACAGAGGGACTCGTGATTCTGATATCGCAGGGCACATCTAGCCCATGGGATCAGAATCACAATCATTCATGTAGGTGCAGGCTGGGACTTCAATTCAGTCTGGCCTGCACATACATGACCTGCCCGACTAACTCAGTCAGGGCTTTTAAATAGAACCGTGGCACCATGGCGTCCGATAGCCATGGCACCGTGGCTCCATTTAAAAGCTGCGATGCCAGCCGCCAGACAAAAGTGCTTATTCCCCGCAGCCAGACCACTGATCTGGTCTCCTAAGGCCAGGGTCAGGCTGCGGGGAATGTCCTACAGCCCCCCTGCCCCATCCATGCCCTGGCATTGAAATAAAAACATGTCCAGGGAACTTATTCCACCTCAGAGGTGGAATAATTTCCCCGCACATGTCACTTCCCCGCACATGTCGCCGGCCCTGGATGTACAGGGCAGACATTAGAATCGGTCCTGTACTTCCAGGGCCGGCGACTGCCAAACACCTGCCCAGACTCTGCCCCCGAGCCGCCCAACTGACAGGGAGGTTAGACGGTGTGGGGTAAGGCACAAATAGCAGAGATGGACGTCCAACATCCCCGCTATTCATGGCACACAATCAGGCCCTTAGTGATTTTAAATAGTTAACAACACAATAAAATGAAGCTATAGACAGTAGTCAAGCAGCGAGGAGGGGACTTTCCATTCTTTTGCACTTAGTGCCCCATGTATGATCTACCAATTGGTGATAGGTTGTGTGTGTGTGTGTGTGTGTGTGTGTATAATCTGTGTAAAGAGATCCTAATTTTCAGAGAATGAGTGATCGCAGTTGACTAGAGGGGTAGACCTGGAAGAGATGAGAAAGACAAAGAGGCAAGGCCGGCCCAGCCCATCCAATGGGCAGGCTGGGTGAACACCTAGAGTGGCATGGCATGGCACAGCACCTAAGGTTAGCCATGCATTTTGGCACACATGGCTGCCACTTCTGACACCTCCAATGGGAAGTTGTGTTGGAGGGGCGTCAGAAGTAGCAGCCATGTGTGCCGAAGCATGGCCAGGCATGGGCTGCTGCCCCTGTGCCAAATAATGCCGCCCCCCTCCCCCCACCAACAGAATTGGCAGCAGCGGGGGGGAGGCACCATGGCTCATCATGGGGGTGGGGCAGCATGGCTCAAAAGGGGGGGGGGTGGCAAGGTTGGGGCTTCTGTCTAAGGTGTCAGAAACCCTTGGGCTGGCCCTGCAGAGAGATATATAGTGGAGACCTTCATGGACATACTAGAATAGTCCCACTTCATCTCTAGCTGTCCCTGGGCTACATAGTAATAAAGATAGTAACATAGTAAATGACGGCAGATAAAGACCAGCATGGTCCATCTAATCTGCTCAGTAAGGTGGCTAGAGTAGGTGGAGTTACACCTGCTGCTCCATGCAGGTTATTCCCCCTTTCTTAATGAAGTTATTTAAGTTTGCTTTCATAGCATCCTCTTGCCATGGAATGATATCCTGTGTCTCTTCCATGTCTTTTTAAATTCTGCACTGTTTTTGCTCCCACAACCTCCATTGAGAGGACATTCCAGACATCCACCATCCTTTCCATGAAAAAGTATTTCCTGAAGATGTTTTTAAGTTTACTTCCTTGCAGCTTCATTTGGTGCCCTCTAATTCTACAGCTTCCCTGTCTTTGAAAAAAGGCTAGCTTATCCTTTAATATCCTTTAAGTATTTCAACATCTGTATCATATCTCCCCTGTCTCTTCCTCTCCTCTAGGGTATTCATATTTCAATCTTCAAGTCTCTTCTCATGCACCTTTTGTCGCTGACCCCATATCATTTTGGTCACCTTCCTCTGAACCATTTCAAGACTTTTTATATCCTTTGCAAGGTATAGCCTCCAAAACTGAACACAATACTCCAAGTGAGGCCTCACCAACGACTTGTACAGGAGCACTAATACGTCCTCCTTCCTGCTGGTTGTTCCTCTCTACATGCAGCCTAACATCCTTCTGGCTTTGGCCACTGCCTTGTCACAATGCTTTGCCTTCTTGAGATCCTCAGACATTATCACCCTGAGAAAAAAGTGGCCAAAGGGGGGTGCGGGGCCATGTGCGGAGACTCATTGCTGGGCTTCATTTTCATAAATATTTGCATAATGTTAATGTGCACTAGCTTAGTAAACATGTCTCTTAATGAGTGTCTGGATAAAGAAAGACTACCAGATTTCTATATTACTAAACTCCAGTACCAACCGCCAGGCACATTAGGAAGTACTATAAACACTGCCCATTTAGAACCCATAGCAAACCCACCATATCATAACAGCACTACCAGGACTCACCCATCACCAAACCCTACCTATCAAAATGTAACACTGCAAATATTAAACCAATACTTCTCAGAGACTACCAATACATCTCCTACTGGGGAAAGAGAACTAGTGGCACTGTCAAATAGAAACTGCATGAACAGAATACCTCAACTCGATTACACATGAAGAACATAGACCATCACCAAACAAATAACAAGGGATCACAATTTAGAAATAGGAAGACAATAATTGTACTGGGAACCCCAAAAGCCAAACTTGGAATGTACAACAACACTGGCGAAATACAACTATAAATTAATGTCCTCTTGTATAAACAAAATGCAAAGATGTTAGCGATGCACATTTCTCAGAGCTGACATATTCCAGTTAATAAATTCAAAATAAAAAAGTATTTTTCTACCTTTTGTTGTTTGGGCATTTTTGCTCCAGTCACTTTCTTCTGGTTTCTTCATGTCTTCTGATAACTCTCCATTATCTGCTGTCCATTTGTCCTTTCTTCTCTCTTTTAGTTTTTTTCCATTCTCTCTCTACATCTACTTTAACATACTGATCTTTCCCCTTTTGCTCTTTCCTCCATTTCTTTCTTTTTTCCTTTTTCATCCACTTAAATTTCACCCCTCCATCTCCAATCCCCACTTACTCTCCCCATACCCAGCCAATCATGGATTTTTCTTCCCTCCCACACAAAATATCTTCTCCCCTCTCCACCATCATTCCCCCAGCCCCATCCCCTTCTAGTCCTCCCCCAACATCAGCTCCCTTCTAGTTCCAACCTAACCCAGCATCCGCTCCCTTCTAGTCCCATTCTCCCATCCACCTGCATCAACCCATTTCCAGTCCTAGCCCCCTCATCAGCCCATTTCCAATCCTAGCCCCCCATCAGCCATTTTCAGTCCTAGCCCAGCCCCTTATCAGCCCATTTCCAGTCCAAGCGCCTCCAATCAGTCCATTTCCAGTCCAAGCCCCCCAATCAGCCATTTCCAGTCCTATCCTAGCCCCCCATCAGCCAATTTTCAATCCTAATCCTCCCATTAGCCATTTCCAGTCCAAGCCCCCCAATCAATTTCCAGTCCAAGCCCCCTCCAATCAGTCCATTTCCAGTTCTAGCCCCCCATCAGCCCATTTCCAGTCCTATCCTAGCTCCCCTCCCCCCAAAGAGCCCCACACCTGTCTGACCATCTTCAGAGGGAGCCAGGGAGGTCCAAAGCCCTGGCTCATCTCTGCACAGCCGCCAGTGAAGAGCAGCATGTTCCTTCACTCTGGCAGCTGTATTCTCGTGAAGCCCACTGGCGCCGGAGTTGGGCATTTCCTGATTCCCAGCACTCAGCGGGCTTCATGAGAACACATCTGCCAGAGTGAAGGAACACGTCACTCTTCACGCCGGCAGCTGTGCAGAGGTGAGCCAGGGCCTCAGGCTTCTCCAGCTCCCTCTGAAGCTGGCCTTGCAAACCGACCATATGCGGAATGAAGTTGAAGCACGGGACCTTGTGCGAACAACATTCCTGAACAACGGATGGCTGCTCCTGCCCTGAGATCTCTCTTCTGGTCTGTACACACCAGCCTCTCACCCCCTATTGCATACTGCTCCTTTGGGTTTCTGCATTCCAGGTGCATCACTCTACATTTCTTTTGCATTAAATCTCAATTGCTCAGCAATAGAACATTCTTTTAATTTTTGTAGATCTTATCTCATGTTGTCTACTCCCTCTGAGATATCCACTTTGCGGCAAATCTTTGTATCATCTGCAAAAAAAGGAAAAAAAACTTGTCCTTTAACCCTTCAGCAATATCACTCACAAACACATTGAGCAGCACTGATCCCAAGACTGATACTGAGGCATCACTACTCACCATTCTTTCTTCAGAGTGACTTCCATTTATTACTTCCCTCTGTAGTATGTTAATGAACCATTTCCTTCATGCCCAAGTTGCTCAGTATATTCACAAGCCTCCTATGAGAAAGATTATTCAAAGCCTTGCTGAAATCTAAGTAGACCACATTCGTTGTATACCCTTGATCTAGTTCTCTGGTTACCCAATCAAAGAAATCAATCATATAAGCCACATTGCCTTGGATTTTGCAACCATTGGATTCTAGGAAAACCACTACCCTTTTCTTTCAGCAGCATCCATTACTTTTTCCACTGCAGAGGTATGGCTTACCAGCCTGTAGTTTGCCAGCTCTTCTTTGTTGCCGCATTTGTGAAGAGAAACCACACCAGCCCTTCTCCAATCCTGCGGTACCTCCCTGTTCTCCAAGGATCTATTAAACACATCTTTTAAAGGTCCTTCCAAATCCTTCTTGAGCTCCTTCAGTATTCTGGGATGTACCTGATCCAGTCCCATGGCCTTGCCCACTTTCAGTTTTTCATATAAACCATCTTCTATGAATGACATGACATCTGCTCCATTCCCCTTGTTTCTTTTGTCTGTCATGTGTGGCCCTTCTACAATACTCTCTTTTGTGAACACAGAACAGAAGTATTTGTTTAGCAATTCTCTTTTTCCTTATCATTTTCCACAAATTGATCCTCAGCACCTTTAAGTCCTGCGATTCCACCTCTGGCCTTTCTCCTCTCTCTAATATACCTTAAAAAGTCTTGTTACCCTGCTTCACATTGGTGGCCATTTTGTCTTCTGCGTGTACTTTTGCCATCCTGATTTCTCTCTTTACCTCTTTCAGCTTTATCTGGTATTCTTTTCTGTGTTCCTCTTTTTGTGATCTTCTGAAAATTGTGAATGCTGCCATTTTTGCCTTTATTTTGGTAGCTACTTCTTTAGAGAACCAGATTAGTTTCCTTTTTCTTTTGCTTTTATATACTTTCCTTACATATAGATTTGTTTCCCTTGTCATGGCTTCTTTCAGATTAGCCCACTGTCTTTCTACTACCCTTATCTCCTCCCAACCCTGCCAGCTCATTCTTCAAGCAAGGAAGTCTGCATTTTTTAAATCTAGGACTTTGAGTTTGTTGTGATTGAACTCATCTTTGCATTTTACCTCAAATCACCTCATTGTGTTGATCACTGTTGCTTAACTGGGCACCCATCCAGACGTTAGACACACCAGATGCACAATAGAGTTCCTGGCCTTCTCATAGACCCAAACAAAGATGGCCATGATATTGCGGTGCTGCCCCCTAGGGTGAGGCTAGAGGTGAGCATCCCCCCCCTCCATTTTGGATTGGCTGGCTGACAGGGCAGGAGCAGAGAGAATCACTCATGCCCTGTTGAGCACTAGATCACCAGGAACAGGTCAGGTAGGCCTTTGAGTTGGGGGAGCCATGGCCTCCCTCTTTGCCAGTTGGCTAGCTGGTATTTTTCTTTCATTACTGGAGAATTAAGGGGGGAGGAGGCCATAGGGCCTCCCACCTTTCAAATAGTGGATGGGAGGGGGGAAGGGGCCTGAACCCGACTGTGAAAGCCGGGATGATTTCTACTTTGGTGGAGTGCACCAATCCCTCTTGAACAACAGAAGTCAACTGCTGTCCAGGGGGAATTGGTGCTGCAGGAGGTGACAGCACTTTGTTTTTAAATACTGTTGTGCCACGGATCGTAGGACCATGGCACTGACAATACTGTGGGGAGCAGGTTCGATCGTGGCTGTTAGAGGCCTAATTGCCTATAGGGCAGGAGCCATACATGTCATGTTATCTGGCCTCCAGGCTGTTAGTGTAGCTGGATTCAAAACAGGTTTGGATAAGTTCCTGCAGGAAAGGTCCATTATTAAAGAGGACTGGGGAAATCCACTGCTTACCCTTGGGACAAGCAACATGGAATGTGTATATCTCTGTTTTAAAAGTTAATGCCAGCAGCCTGGTTTCACCCTGGTTAAGGAGGAGCCCACCCTTTTGGATAAGCCCTCCACTCTCCAGAATTTATTTGTTTATTTTATTTCTGGGGGTTTTTATACCGCTTTATCAGTATAATCAAGGTGGTTTACAAAGAATTAAAAATTTATAGAATGTTGCCCAGTTTCTAACAAATCCAAAACCTTCTTCCTTGTACCATCAACTTATCCACGCACCGAGACTCCTGAGCTCTGCCTGCCTCTTGGGTATTGTGTGTGGAACAGGAAGCAATTTTGAGAATGCTACCCTGGACATTCTGGATTTCTACTTTCTACCTAACAGCCTAAATTTGGCTTCCATAACCTCCCTCCCACACTTTCCTATCTCACTGGTAGCAACATGTACCAAGACAGCAGACTCCTCCCCATCCCTATCTAAAATCTTATCTACATGGCACGTGAGGTCCACTACCTTTGCACAGGCAGGCATGTTACCAGGCAATCCTCACATACACCAGTCACATTGCAATTTGATCATTAGGCATTTAAATAGCTAACTATAATGGCCACCCTAACCCTTTCCTCATGGGCACATGGCCCTAGAGATACATCCTTGGTGCGAGAGGGTATTATATCACTTGGAGAACATATCCTAGCTAAAGGATTGCTTCTTGCCATACCAAAGTGATGCTCTCCTTCCATGTGACCGCTCTCCTCGATGGCAGCAGAAAGGCTGCCAGACTGAGTTGGAACTTCTCTACTGCATCCCTGCAGGTCTCATCTATCTCTCTCTCTGCCTCAGCCGCTCCAAGTCTGCTACTCTAGCCTCCAGAGATTGGACTCGTTCCCTGAGAGCAAAGAGCTCTTTGCACATAAGACCTCTCACTAACTGGGAGAAAATCATACATGTTAACACTCAGTGCAAAAAACTGGATAGTCCCCATCTCTCTGCTGGATTGCTGTCTGCATCATAAGATCTAAAGATTTCTTTTAGCTATTTAAAGTTGTTCAGTTGTTTAAAGTTGCTAGAGGAATAGGGATACGTGAATCAATACAATTATACCTAATAAGTATAAGGGACTTTTAGTTTTCACCTCAAAGTGAACTGCAAGGACTTAATTAATGTACTCCTAAGGCCTAATAACTTGCTTATTAAAATAATCAGTTAAACCTGAAAGTGAGTGATATCACTCCCTTCCCCTTAACTGATGTAGGAGGTTATAAATCAAGGATTATGCCTGGGGTGGATGGGAGGGAAAGAAACACTAACTGAAAGCTGTCTTGTAATAGTAAGCCTGAAATGACTTTAACTTAACTCAAGTTGGCTTGTTTTAGTATGCCCAGCTGATCTAACAAAAAACACTGAGTTTTAAAATACACAGATTTTGTTAGCTTTAACCCAAAGATGTCCCTTTTCCCCAAGATTCAGAGAATTTCCCAGCAGGTAAATACAAGTGCAGATTTTTTCCCAGCAATAGCAGACTCTCTTGGTAATCTATCTGCTCGTGTACTTTTTGTGTAGCAGTCCCACTTATCTTTTCTCAGTAGGAGATGTGTTGGTTTTCTGTAAGATATATTGGTTTAATATTTGCCTGCTGCCTTTTGATAGGTAGGGTTTGGTGATGGGTGAGTCCTGGTAGTGCTGTTATGATATGGCAGGTTTGCTATGGGTTCTAAATAAGCAGGGTTTGTAGTACTTCCTAATTTACCTGACAGTTGGTACTGGAGGATTATAATGTAGAAATCTGATAGTCTTTCTTTATCCTCACTGTCCATGTAAATGGTATCAAGACACTCATTAGGAGATATTTTTACTACAAGTTAACACACATTCACAAATGTTAACATGTGCTAAGTGAAGCAGAACCCATTTATTTCTAAGGGCACAGTGGCACTTAATGCACATAAATGTCAGTAAAAATGCAGACCTAGTTTAGCATAGCAAGGCAGGACAGCCACTGTGCCCTGGCAAATGGCATTCCAGGCAGGACAGTATGGAGGCAGTTTCACTTCACAATGCCATGGGTGACTAGGTAGGTTCCCCACCCCCTGAAGTTGTGTTTGTTGTTAATAATGGCTGTGGGCAATTGTTTCCACATACGCAGAGTTGACCGAGTTCTTGATACTCCACCAGAGAATTTCCTCGCAAGGACCTTGTTGAAAGAATGGGATAAAGGTGCACCTCGGCAAATCAACAAGAGGATGCCATCTTACATGGTACTAAGCAGGCTATGGACAGTGCTGAGTGACACATGTTCTGCAGTATGCAAGAAACACTTATTCTGTACAGAGTTCACCGCACCAGCCTTCGGGGCATTCTTGATATGGCGATTGAGCAGATCCAATGGGAAGTTCCACCTCTCTACATTGAGAGGGCTTGAGCCATCTGTGAAGGGCCCAGAGATTAAAGTAGAAAGAGACTCCAGAGGGAAGCCCCTCTTAGCTATACTCTTATCATGATATTAAAAAATCAACAACAAAGAAAAAGAGGAACCAAGGGGACAAAGCAAAGAGGGGAAATTTTCTGCCAACTGCAAGATATGGTGACACTTAGCCATTAAGATGAAATGGTTCATGGCAGAGACACAGCTCAAGCTAACTAAAAATAAAAGCTGGGATCAGGCCAAGAGTTGGCCTCTTGACCTGATCACAATTCAACCAACCCACCCATCTTGTTTAGTTAGGCCAAGGCTAAGTCTAGTGAAGATGAATTTCAAAATACAACTGTTGCACTGTAACTGTTTTGTTTACCTCACTTGTTGCAGCTAGATGGCAGGTACCCGAGCTGAATACCAGGCATGTGCAAATCCCGGATGGGGACAACATACCCTAGCTGGCAGCAAGGTGGGGATAACTTAGCAGGCCCCTCAGAGATAGCAGCCAGCCCTCATACTGTACGGTGAAACAGCAGGAACGGTGCAGGCCTAGCTCAGCATGGCAACATGGGACACCCACCATGCTCTGAACAGTACAGCAGATAATTTCACTTCACATCAGCTGGGGTGACGAGGCAGGTTCCTGCCTCCATGATTTCTGTTTGTTGTTAATAAAGTTGACTGTGACCAATTGTTTCTACATATGCAGAGTTGCCCAAGTTCTTGAATGAGTTGTTTGCTATGAGGATTTGGCAGATTTGACAGGAAATTCTGCCTAAGTTATTGACATCCTCCAGAGGCAGGGCTTGGACCCCTAAACTGAAAATAGATGGAAAAGGGAAATGGATTTACCTCATGCCTTGAAATTCAAAGTTGGTTTAGATATTTTTTCTGTCCACCAAGGGCTTACAATCTAACTTTGTACTAGCAAATGTTGGAGGGTCAACATTTAGGTATTTGTACCAGAGACAATGGGTTAGGTGACTTGCCCAGCATCATAAGGAGCAGCAGTAGGAATCAAACTTTGCTTACCCTGGTTCTTTGCTCTTCTAAATATTAGGCTACTCCTCCACTCTAACATCAAGTGTAGCAGCAGGAAACAACTAGTTAAGTTGGAAAATCCGGATAAAAGTCTAGAAAGAGTGCAATTCACTCCTCAGCCAAGTCAACTTTGCTTCTTCAGCTGCCTTCAGTACACAGGTTCCCAACCCTCTTAACTACATGCTGTGATGTGTTAGAGACAGCATCGACAATCACTTGAAATGGAGTTGAGCACGAAGAATGCCGAACAAAAAATAGCAACACATCACAGAGTAAAAGCTTAGCTACTAAATTAGAAACGTAATCTTTTCCCATTAAAGCAAATTATTCTGTTCACGGGAGTTTAAATAACATTAGCCTCACAAACAGCACGTCTATAAAAAATAAATCCAAAACGAGGACGTCAGCCACCTGCTGTGGGTCACCCACGACCGTAACTCCTCAGCCTTCTGTCACCGACCCTTAAGGTCTGAGCGCGCACGCGGACACTGTACGCCCTCTAGCGGGAAGAGACAGCGGCACGTGCGTCTCGTCGTGGACTTCGCCTGCCCTGCCTTAGGGGTAGGTAGAGGGGGCCAACGAGCGAGTTAGCGATTGAGGAAGGGGAGTGGACTGGCAAGGAGCCAGAGGGTTTTTGCGTTACTCCTGCCAACTGCACGCGGACGCCCACCCACTCGCGCGCGCTCACACACGCTCTCTGAAGGGGAAGCTGCGAGCTGCTCTGGACTCTACTGCACATCCCTTCGAGACCCCCTCCCCAAACTAAAACAAAAAACACAGAGACGGCGGGACCAATATCGGGAAGAAGGCGGAGGAAATATTCAAGCCGAATTACTCGCGAGCACTGCAGCAGGGAAAACTTCGGGCACTTTATTTTTCCAAACTATTCTGCACTTTATTTTTTTTTTCGCGTTGCTGAAGTGGAGCCATGGGTGAAGTTGAGAGTTATCTGCTGACTTTAGCTGGACTTTTAGTCACCGCCGGAACAGAGATATGCTCAGGTAAGAAGTTGCTGCTACCCTCGTCTTGCGGTGTTCTCTGAGCGCCGGGCTCACTGCCAGTATTGGAAAGGGCCGGTGTTTGCTTGAGGGTGGAAAACCGGAAAGGAAGGCGTGAGGGACGGAGGCTGCCTGTGTGTGTCTTACGTTCTAATCACATACCTGGAACAGATTTTGGAAACTAATTAAAAGTAACTGCTGAAAGCTGTTTGAAAAATGATACAGTTTCATTCATAAATTCATGCCGGGCGTCCCAACTTAGACTTTTCTAGAGTACTTCTCTCTGACTTTTGTAAAGTTATGTACTGTTGCAGTCGCAGAGGGTAGGGTATAAAGTTGAAGCGGCTGTGTCTTTTTCCTTTCTGATGTTCTGACATTAGTTCTGAAAATCAGAAGAGGAAGTGCTAGGAGCTGGGAGTCTCTGCAGAGCACTGGGCTTTTCGCGGCTTGCAGGCTGCGGGTTGGCTGCAAGTTTTGTTGCACGGTGGACACGTCGCCAAGTTCTTTTTCAGATGGCTATTTTGAATGTCGAAGTTTGAAGTGTGGAGAGAGAGGAATACGGGCCTTCTTTGATCGGTATGCTTTAACGAGGTGGCCCCATTTCCCTGGCTCTTAACGTGGGGAGTCTCCAATCCATATCAGTGCTTAGAGTCCGGTGCAGTTGCCAGCGTTGAGGGGTAACCATGTAAACAGTCAACATGCTCACTTGGCGTGGAGTATAAACCAACCATTGACGGACGATCGCTAAAAACCGCGGTCTGCTCACAGGCGCCTACGGGAGACCTCATTGGCAGGAAAGGAGGTGGCTGAGCAGAATGCAAAGAAATCCAGACAGTTTACTCCCTTCCCCCTCCGCGCCGCCTTCCCACTCCAAAAGCTCCGGGTCTTGGGGATCCTCCACATATATAATTCAATGGATTGTTCTTGGCGAATAAATCGGACTATTCAGAGAGAGATTTGTTGAAACTGTTGCACATGTTTTTTCATGTTTGAGTTTTCTTGGGGTGGGGGATCTTTTATGTGCTCTAGAATCAGAATTCACGCTAAGATAAATGCTGTGAACCTTGGATTGCGAAATAAAGTCGCTTTTTTAAATTTAGTTGGAACATTTAGCTATAAAAAATGAAGGAAAACCATTTGGAACATAATTGTGGGTGGGGCAGTATTTGCTTCCCCCATTGCTTGGGGTCCGAGACCCCCTTTAAATACTAGAGCGTTTTGAGTGGTCGAGCCGAGGTATAGTTTCGGCTCAGCCCTCAAAAGCTGTGAGACTATTACAGCCATGCAAAGCAGTCTGCTTTGGCAGCCTGACCCAGAGACTTCGCATTTGGAATACACATTTGTTTTCAACAGTCTCCCAAGATACTGCAGCATTCCGCTGTGAGAGAAAGCTTTGCCCCTGAATATAGTACCGGCGAAAAAGCTTTTCCTGGTATTTTCATAATCGGAAATCTGAAGCGCCGCACAGAACTTTGGAAATGCCACAGCTGATTGCTCTACAGTCAGAGTTCTATGTAGAACGTCAGCTATAAGAGAACTTTATAGCTGGATGCTATGCTGTTAATTTATTAAATCTAATTTTGGAATGGGTATAATTTTTTCAAAATACTTTGCTTGCTAATTTGTATTGACAAAAATATGTATGTGTGTGTGTGTGTATACATATAGTTGTGGTCAACATTATTGGCACCTCTGCAGTTCAACCCCCTAATGTCCAATATCTCCTTTAAAAAAAATGGCCAGTGAAATGGCTTTGTTATATATATGCACAGGTATTTGCCACACAAAATAATTTTAAGTAAAACAAGACCAAATAAAAAAAGAAATAGTATAAAAATTGGGGCATTGCAGGGACATGACTATTGGTAAATTCCAAAAGATATTTGTCCTGATAACAGAATGAACAATTGAAAATCATCCAAATCAAAAACTTCATTCTACAAACAACCACAATAAGTGCTATATATCTATATCCATAGGGAGGAAAACTTTTAATCAGTGAGTATTCAGATTCAGGTCAAAAACAATAACCTCGGACCAAGCTCCAGAATATCAAGGATCCAAAAAACTCCCATTCGTCAAACTTCTTAAAGATACAATTTTTAGTCTTACTAACCAAGATATGGTACCCCCATGTCACTCCCCACTACAGGACTTCAAAAACTCCTCTACGTGCAGGGGCTCATAAAACACGAAGAGGATTTTCCTGAGGTAATCAAGCATTTACATGGAAATTTAAAAAAAAATGTTACACCACTTGCAAGAACCCTGGGATTTGGATTAAATGGATAGTGTCTCGTTTTGTTTTTTTTTCTTGGTAAATTTTGTGGTGTTTCTTTAAAGTGATTATTTTGTAATCCAGGCTTATTCTCCCTTGATGTGGGCTTGTACTTTATTTATTCCTATATTTTTTCCTCTTTGTAACTTGTATATTAAGTTTTTCTTTTCTGTATTACTCGTAATATTGATGGCAAATTTATACATAAAAAATTTAAAAAAAGATACTCATTTAGAGATATTATAAAAATTGTAACAGTGTAATTCAGACAAGCAGATCTTGCCTGAATCTGAATGCTCATTGGCTCTGAGATCCTTTTTTCTCCCTATGGATAGATATATAGCACTTATTGTGGTTTGTTTGTAGAATGAGGTTTTTGATTTGGTTTAGGACATGATTATTAGCACCCTTGTAAACAAATCAAATTAGTTTGAACAGAAGAACCACATTCCCATTACAGTAAAAATTAGACACACCTGTGATTATCAGTACTCATATAACTTGAATCAACCAATGTTGATGGCTCTAATGTTTTAAATGGCCACATTCACTCCCTGTTCCATTTTCACAATGGTAAAGACAAGAGAGCTGCCTGAGACCATCAGAAAAGCCACTATAAAACTTCAAAGGGGTACAAGACCATCTCCAAAGATCTTAGGATTCCTGTGATCTACAGTTGGCAATGTTATTAAGAAGATTTCTGCTTGTGGAACTGTCAAGAATCTCCCAGGACATGGTGGGAAGTGGAAAATTTAATCCAAGAAGTCTTTGAAGGTTAGTGCAAACATTTGGAAAAACACTATGTACAACATCCAAAGAGCTTAAGGCTGACCTGGAGCAATTTGGAGTGGTGCTTTCAACCCACACCATATGCCATGCAGTAAACAAAGAAGGACTTCATGGGCAAAGGCCAAGAAGTGCCCCACTACTCCAAAGACAGACCTAAAAAGGCACGCTTGATCTCTGTCCAAACCCACCTTGAGTAACCACAATCTTTCTGGGGAAAGTGTTCTGTAGACAGATAAAACTAATTTGAGCTCTTTGGCAGTGCAGACCAGCGATACGTCTACAGGTGAAGAAATGAAGCGTACAAGGAAAAAAAGACCCTTTCTAGAGTTAAATATGGTGGAGTTTCCATAATGTTGTGGGACTGTTTTGCTGCCTAGGAACTGTAGGCCTGGAACGTATTAAAGGAATCATGAAGTCGGAGGACTACCAATGTATTTTGGAGCGAAATGTGCTACCTAGTGTCAGAAAGTTAGGTCTGGATCAAAGATCATGGGTCCTCCAGCAGGATAGTGACCCAAAACATACATACAAAAGTACAAAAGAATGATTAAAAAGGAACAAATGGACTGTTTTAAACTGGCCAGCTTTCAGTCCTGATCTCAATCCAATCAAACGTTTGTAAAGAGCTGAAATTTGCCACTGGTAAAAGGAATCCTGCAAACATTCATGAGCTGAAACAAATCACAGTTGATGAGTGGTAGAAACTACCAGCAGACAGATGTACGAAACTTATAGATGGCTACAAGAAATGTTTGGAGGCTGTCATCATTGCCAAGGGTTGTACAACCAAATATCGGTGAAGGGTGCCATTAATCCTGTCCAGATCATATTTTGTTTCTCAGAAATTACTTTACCTGAGTTGCACAGACATCTATTTTTTTCTTGTATACCTTTGAACATAATATTATGATGGTATACAGTTGGAATATTTCCAATTATTTCTCAAGATATTGTACAAAACATTCCTGAAATGCAAGAGTGCCAACAATGTTGACCACAACTGTGTGTTTGTGTCAATATATATATATATATATATATATATATATATATATATATATATATATATATATATATAGATATATATATATATATATATATATATATATCATGGTCAGTCTGAATCATTGCTTGTGTGGTAATTTATTCATTGCAGGCTATCAAATGTAAGAACAGGTCAAACATACAAAAATGAGCTATACTCCCTTTGCTGTAAAATTTATGTAGCAAAGCTGCCAGAATATCGATTTGTTGGTCTGCTGAGTTTACTTATGTATTTTGCCTTTCAGAGGGATTTGGGATGAATATTTGAGATGTCCATATTAAACATTTTTCTGCTGTTTCCAAAGAATATCCATTCTTAAATGATGCCAGTTCTTACCTGGTGAAATGCTATCCTTGGGTGCAGTGACTAATTTATGGTGTAACACCACTAAATTTAATTTTAGCCAAAGAATAATACATTCCATCAGTACAGTGGTTGACAGGGTGGAGAAACCATGGGTGTAAGATCATCCTGCATCTGTGGTTTTGTGCTGCTAACAGGAAGGGATGACACGTTTTCACTGAAAACTACCTTCTGCTGCATCCTTTTCAGTTACTGTGCCTTTAGCTC
Source organism: Ichthyophis bannanicus (assembly GCA_033557465.1). Lineage (NCBI taxonomy): Eukaryota > Metazoa > Chordata > Amphibia > Gymnophiona > Ichthyophiidae > Ichthyophis > Ichthyophis bannanicus. Next base: position 1,392,710,140 of record CM066031.1, on the reverse strand, counting down.
TTCAGATGATCAGCAGGTTGCTACTTTTTACAAACTTTTGAAGTTAAACTGTATCATCACCAGGCACCAAGATTAAGTGGAAGGTCTTTACTATCCAAATGCTAAAGCCTGAAAATAATCCTTGGAAATCAGCTTAACTCTTAGTTCCAGTGTTGGAAAGGTTTCCTTTTGAAGTCTTGGAATGGCACATCTGAGGTTTTGTGCATCCACAAATAAGTCCTTCCATTCGGGGGGGGGGGGGGGGGGAAGTAGTAACATAGAGGCACACTTGAAAATAGAATGCAACATAGATGCATTATTTATTTTTACTAAATATTGTGTTTATATTACAATATATAAGGCATGCTGAGCTGTTTCTTAAGTGGGTTACGCAAACACTTTCATTACGGAAAGAAACACATCTGTAAAAGGTGGGAACTGAATGCCAGAAATGTATTTTCTTACTGATTCCACAAATTGGCAAGATTATCAGGATCGAGGCTGTTCAAGGCTGATTTCTGAGATGCTTGCAATCTATTGCTGTACAGTTCACCACGTTAAAGTTCTCTGGTACCCTTGATGCATTACCTTTGTTAGGGAAATAAACACATCAATGTGTTTTTCCTTTCGTTTTCCTGGTGAGCACTAAGAGATAGTCACCAGACTTAGACCTTTATCCATTAATATATGGCCACACTATCTGCTAACAACCAAACCTGAATACCTGAAGGGAGTGGGACAGGACTTGAATATTTTAAAAGGAGCAGCATATTTATCTTTATTTTGTTTTGATATGGGGCCCTGCACAGGGCACTTTGCAGGAGTTAAAAGCTGTGGTAGCATTTCTGCAAAAGTCAAGCATGCAATATGGATGATAATAAGCAAAACCTAGAGTATTTGGAACCCAGTTTAAATAGGCGGGTTTTACACAGGGGAAGGGGAACAGTGGAAGCTTTCTGGGCAGTGAGGCGAGTACACATTTGGTTGAGAAAGGAGAAAATGGGTGGTAAACATATCAGTAGATACTAAGGGCAGTTGGAAAGAGAAGATGAGGAATGTGAACATGGTGTGATAGCTGCTCGGGGGCCAAGCAATGAGCTGATTAGTGAAGTAGATGAAAAAACGTACATACAGCTCGGTTCACACAGCTGCCTGGCTTCAGTACTGTCGGTATAGTTTTGTTTTTATACATCTACATCCCTCATCACACATGGGAAATGTGCAGAAATTTCTTGACTTCACATTCCATAAAGATATTGAGATGCAATTTTGGGTGGTATACTGAGTGGATACCCTTAAAGAGAAATAAAATCATTCATCAGACCTCACAGTAGTGCAGGGTAATACACAATTGTTGCAAAAAAAGAAGAAAGAAAGATATCACACTAATGCTGTTAATGTGTGTTATTAATAGGTCCTATTCCATAATATGGGATCTGGAGTAGCACCTTTTAGTAAATCTATCTATATCTTCTCCTTTTCCATTTGTGACTAAGCCGATACCCAGTTAAAACTGTCCAGCATTAGTGCAGGTAATAGTACATGCTTACTATGACACCACATGTATCTGTACCCACTGCAATACCCCACCCCTCACGCACACACTCAGACAGTGAGGTATGGAGTATGTCCTGGTGTTGGGGAAAGGTAGGGGGAGTGACCATCAGCATGTGTGCCTTTTTTCCCTACAACTTTTGAGAAGTCTTCATTATCCTCAAGGGTAGAATCATTACCGTTTTTAGGTCTGCAGAGTCTGAATGTCTCCATAAATTCAAGTTTTAATTAATACGTTTTGGAAAAGGGATTATTTAGGAGATATTTGGGTGCTTAAAAAATGTTCAGCATGGCTTATAGAAAAAAAGTGAGATGGATAGGATGAGGAGGAGCCATCAGGTATTCTTAGATTTGTCCAAGATTTACTTGCCAGGGACAAAATGCACCACTATATACTCCTGCCTCTCCATTTCTATTAAATTGTTTTGAGGAGAGTAGCAGCAGGAGTAAATAGCAAGTACATTTTGTCTTTAACTGGTAGACACCCCCTTCTCCCCCACCCCACCAGTGCAGATCTCTGATTCTTCTCTATTTCACACCCTGTCCTTAGTTCACTAGAAATGGCCCATAATGTTCCCTATCCTACCACTCCCTTTCTTCCTTTTTCTCCACTCCTACAGGCTTCTGTCTTTTTTTTTTCTTCTTCATGCTTTCCAGTCCTCTGGCTCTCCTCCCTAGACTGTGAGCTGCTGCTTCCCTTCATGGGGTCCTGATTATAGTTTAGGAGGCTGCCTCTTTCACTCAAGGGTTCTCATCTAAGCCTAAGACACTTCTACTCCACACACCCCGCCTCTCAACACACACAAACATCTGGGCCTTAGTCAAGACTGAAGATACTGTCATTCCCCTCAGCTCCATCCCCACTTCACTCCCAACTGTTCCCCTCAACCTCTGCCACCCTCTTTCTTCCTTTTCTAAGATCTGAGGAGGAAACCACACCTCTTTCCTCCTCCTAACTCACTACCTGATCCACTGATCCTATTCCCACTTGTCTCCTAACCTCCATCTCATCCACTGTCATCCCTTCCATCTCTCATATTCTCAACCTATCGCTTTCCACTGCAACTGTTCTGCAGCCTTTAAGCAAGCATGCACCTTTCCTCATGAACCCCTCACTAGACCCCACCTGTCCTTCTAATTAAAGACACATATCCCTCCTCTCCATTTCTAAACTACTTGAATGTTTGGTTCACTATTGTTGCCTTGACCTTCTCTCATAGCAAGCCCTTCTGGATCCATTGCAATCAGGATTTCATCCTTCACATTCTACAGCTCTTGCCAAAGTCTCCAGCGACCTGTTCCTGGCAAAACCCAAGGGCCTTTACTGGATCCTCATCCTTCTTGTCCTTTCTGCTGCTTTTAACACTGTTGACCACCACCTTCTCTTTGATACCTTGTCCTTGCTTAGTTTTAAGGGCTCTATGCTATCCTGGTTCTCTTCTTATCTGTCCCACCGCACTTTCAGTGTTTGCTCTAGTGGATGATCCTCTACTGATATCCTGCTCTCAGTTGCTGTACCCCAAGGGTCTGACTTGGGTCCACTCCTTTCTCTATACCCAGTCTCTAGGTGCAGTCATCTCCCATGGTTTTCATGGGAGGAGATGACTGTCGATCTACCTCTCTACTCCTGAAATCTCTCTGGCAACCAGGCCCGGATCTCTGCCTGCCTGTCTGACATTGCTGCCTGGATGTCTCGTTGCTATTTGAACATGGCTAAAACCAGGCTTCTTATTTTTCACCCTAAACCCACCTCCCCTCCCCCCTTCCTCAATCTCTACTCCTTTGTTTTCTTGGCCTACAACCTTGGGGTTGTCTTTGACTCCTCACTCTTTCTCCACACACATCCAATTGATAGCTAAAACCCGTCTCTACTTTTTCTATAGCATCAGCAAAATTCGCTCCTTTCTGAACACACTGCTAAGTTACTTATTCACTCTTTAGTCACCTCCCACTAGACTATTGCAACCTCCTCCTTTCTGCTCTCCCTCTAAATCATCTCTCCCCCCACTTCAGTCTGTTCAAAACTCAGATGTGCGGCTAATCTTCTGCCACTCGCAATATTCTCATATAACTCCTCTTCTCAAGTTGCTTCATTGGCTTCTTATCCAGTTCAAACTTCTACTGACCTATAAGTGCACTCCTGCTCCTCACTACCTTTTCCTCTTATCTCTTGCTACACCCTCCTTGGGAACTCTGCTTTTCTGGCGGATCACTTCTATCTGTGCTCTTCTTTTCTACTGCCAACTCCTGACTTCAATCCTTCCACTTTGTTTCAGGCATAAGGGGCAGCAAACTACCTGAGTCTGTATATCAGGCTTCATCTCTGACCCTTTCCAAATCCAGGCTGAAAACTTGCCTCTTCGAGGCCACTTTTGGATCCTGATCTGCTTAGTCTCCCATGTGTTTCCTTACCATTCCCCTAGATATATCTTTGTCCTCAGTGGTTGTGTGTTCTGTCTTGACTAGATTGTAAGCTCTGATGAGCAGGGCCATCTTATACATGTATCTGTACAGTGCTGTGCTCGCCATGTAGCACTATACAAATGATCAGTAGTAGTAGAGATAGAACGTTGATATGTAGGTGAAAAGTCAAAAATGGACTGAGGACAGGAGGGTAAAATTTTGAGTGGATGGAGAGGGAATAAAGGAGGAAATGGAGGAAAGAGCAAAACGGGAAAGATCAATATGTCGGAGACAGATGTAGAGAGAGAACAGAAAAAGACAAAAGAAAGGACAAATGGGCATTAAAACACTGGGAAGAGAAGTAGCAGAAGACGCAGGGAAAGCAGAAGAGAGAGAAGGGGCATTGCCACTGAAAAATGAAATGTCCAAAGAACAGAAGTATTTTACTTTGAATTTATTAAATGGAATATGTTAGCTTTGCAAAATGTGTATTACTGACATCTTCATGTTGTGTTCAGTACAAAGGGAAATTTTATTTCTAGTTTTATTTCTCCAGTGTTGTAATACATCCAAGTTTGGCTTATTGGGGTTCCCAGCTCAATTACTGTCTACATATTTCTAAATTGTGATCCTTTGTTCTGTATTTGGTTATGGTCTGTCTGTTTTGCATGTGTGGCCAAGCTGTTGTATTCTGTTCGTGAAGTTTCTGTTTAGCAGTCCCACTTGTTCTTTTTTCCCAGTAAGAGATGCATTGGCCTTCTATGAGAGGTACTGGTTTAATATTTGCAGTGCTGCCTTTTGATGGGTAGGGTTTGGTGCTGTGCGAGTCCTTGTAATTGTGCTATGGTATGGCAGGTTTGCTATGAGCTCTAAACGAGCAGGGCATTTTGTAGTACTTCCCTAATATACCTGGTAGTTGCCACTGAAAGGCAATAATGTAGAAACACAGTAGCCTATCTTCATTCTCACTGTATATGCAAAAGGTATTCAGACACTCGTACACTTATTAAGGAGCATGTTTACTAAAACTTAATGTACGTTAACAAATGTTAACGTGCTAAGTGCAGTAGCATCCATTTATTTTTATGGTCACAGTGGCACTTAAAACCCTTTGAAGGCCTACTTTAAATTTTTAATCCACATTCTGCAGCTGGGTTAATTTTTGCATATTTCAGGAAAATTGTACCCATCTTATTCAATATGTTCTAATAGTGATTTTCCTTCTGCTATGGTCATGTATTATATACCATTTGATAGGAATATTTAGTCAGAATTTTGGATCCTGAGAGTTTTGGGCTTGGCCTTGAAAGGGTTAACACACGTTAATGTTCAGTAAACATGCTCCTAAGTCAGTGTTGGAACAAAAAAAGAGGCTTTTAAAGGGCTCCTTTGGAAGCTGCTTAGGACAGTAGATGGCAGCAAATGTATTTTAAAATTAAATTATGCAAATGTTTATGCAAACTAGGCCTCGCAATGAGTCTCTGCACATAGCCCTGCATCACTCTTTGGTTGCTTCTGACTGGTAGTGTTGATAGGCAATGGCTTTGGCTCTGCAATTGGTTGGATGATGCTACTTCCAATTTGCAGATGCAAACTCTCTCTCAAAGGCAGGTGTCTTTGGGGAATACCTGGAAAGCTTTGTAAAAGACCTTGGTGAGTTTCACCCATAAAGGTTCTCAGAAGTTAGGCCCAAGGGTGCTAGCAGTGCCTCATGTAGAGCATGGAATCACCTTCTGACTGAGGGTCTACCTATGGCCCTCTGAGCTCTCGGCATTCTTAAGTCTCAGCAGCGGCTCCTTCCAGAATCTGAAAACCCCTGTAGTGAGATCCAGCAGAACCCTTTTGAAGGTTTGGGTGACTCTGGATCTATAGCACATCAGATCAATGGTCCTCTAGGTCCTCAGTCAGGGTTTGCAGATCCTTAAGGGATGCCTTTCTAACTTCCCACTCATTGGTGATATTTTACAACACCTCTTGCAGTGGTAGCCCTTCTGCTCGTTCCCTCCACAGAGCAGGACTAGGGGCTTTACTCCATCTACTTCATGTAGCCCAAGAAGAGGGGTTCCCTCCAGCCTATTCTGGACTTGACAGTGGTGAATGCCAAACTATGAGCCCTTCATTATCGCATGGAGACCATCAGGTTAATCATTGTGTCACCTCGCTAGGGAATTCTTCACCTCCTTAGTGCTTGCCGAGGCGTGCTTCATATTTCCAGGAGCAATAGCAGAAATTTCTCCATTTCAGTGTCCTGGATTGCCATTTCTAGTTCTAGGCTCTATCCTGTGGCCTGGTCACAACTTCTTGCATCTTCTCAAAGGTCACAGCGGTAGTGGAATTCCTGTCCATGCAAGGAATCTGGGTTATTCTGTGCTTGTATGACTGACTCCATATTTATTATTATTCCACATATAGATCCATGTTGCAACTGCATCTTGAATATTGTGGGTGGGTTTGTTGCCCCATCTTAAAAAAAAAAGACATAATGGAACTAGAAAAGGTTCAGAGAAGAGCAACAAAACTGATAAAGTGATTGGATCAGCTCCCTTATGAGAAAAAAAAGGTTATTTGCTGTCCAGCTTTAAAAAAAAGAGACAGCTAAGAAGATTCATGATAAAAGCTTAAAATATCTTGAGTGAGGTGAATGGAGAGAGGCTGTTAGTATCCTTTTGGACAATGCTAAAACAAGAGGATACTCTATGAAACTAACAACCAGCAGATTGAAAACAAGTTGCAGAAAGTTTTTTCACACAGTACGTAATTAAACTATGGAATCTGTTGCTGGAGGACATGGACAAGGTGAGTAGCAGAGCATAATTCAAACAAAGCTTGGACAAGTTAGTAGAGGGGAAAGTCCATAAAAAAATTACTAACCAGGTAGATTTAGGAATGCCATCACTTATCCCTTCAAATGAGCTAGAGAAACTGATGAACCTTTTGGGATTTGGCCTGGTTGCTCTCAGAGACAGGATAGTGGGCTATATAGACCTTCAGAGCTGCCAAGTTAGCCAGTTCCAAGAGGAACACTGTAGGCCAGACCTGGATTTCTGACAACCTCATCCTGATGCATTTATGGGACCTGTATCACTGATTTTCATGGGTAGAACCAAAGACTACACGTGGTACATTACTTTTGGGATGCAAGTTCAAAACCAGTACTGGTCATAACGTCTCCCTCCTGGAACTGGATGACTTGAACCTTTGGCCTAAGTTAGCATGACTTATCTTATGATTTTATGTTGTTGTTTATATGAACTCTGTTTGACCACCCCCATGCCCTTTTATGGGTCTTCAACTGTGGATACCAGTGCTTTTTTCCAGCATCTCCTATCACCTTTATTGAAAGCAGCTGCATTTTGGCAAGGCACTGGATTTCTTAAACCTAAAAGGGATTCATGAATAGAGGCAATAATCTCCAAAATGAGATCTGAATGTTTCTTCTAATAATTCTCGCACAAAATTTGTTACCAAAGAAGCCTGTGATTTTAATCAGGTGTAAAAAGGTTTTGCAGTTAGTATTTTCAGTCTCTCAGTTCCTCAGAAAAAAATGACAGTTTTACAAAAGTACTTTAGTAAAAGCCAAAAAAAAAGTATTTTATTTTTCCAGTGCTGAAAATTACAGGTCAGCCTTTCTTTCCATCATTATCTTTCACACTCCTATACATGTTACTTTAAAAGTCTCAAACATTCATGCAACTATGAAGAATATCTTTGGTAATGTGTCCAACTAGGTTAAGTTTTTTTTTTTTTTTTTTTTTATACACACCATGACAGTAACTCTCTCCTCATCTGTGCTATATAGAGTATGATTTCAGTTTCTCAAATTTTACTGCCAAAGAGAGCTTTGTTCTGGAGTTAATACTATATATTGTTAAGTGCCGTCAAGTCGGTGTCGACTCATGGCGACCCTCTGGATAGTTGTCCTAAATTGTGTTCAGTCTTCTGTCAAGTGGCTCATTGTTGACAGACTGGTACCCATAGCTGCTGCTGTTGTATCGATCCATCTCATTGTTGGCCTTCCTCTTTTGCGTTGAACTTTCTATCTTCTCAAGCATGATGTCTTTCTCTAATGATCTCTCTCTTTGCATGATGTGTCCAAAGTATGAAAGTCGAAGTCTTGTCATCTGAGCTTCTAAAGAAAGCTTAGGTTTGATGATCTGTAGTAATTACTGGTTTGTTCTTCGGGCAGTCCATGGTATACACAGTATTCGCTGCCAGCACCATAATTCAAAGGCATCAGTTTTCTTCCTGTCTATCTTTTTCACTGTCCAGCTTTCACATCCATATGATGTTGTTGAAAATACCATGGCTTGAACAAGTTGAATCTTTGTATGGAGAGAGACATCTCTGCTCTTGAGAATCTTTTCTAGGTCTTTTATAGCCATTCTGCCAAGAGCAATGTGTCGTCAGATTTCTTGACTGCTTGTTGTTTCTTTATTGATAGTTGATCCGAGTAGGTTAAAGTTGTCCACAATTTCAATTTCTTCTCCTTCAACAATGAACTTGTTGATTTTGCCAGTTGTCATGATCTTTGTCTTCTTTACATTAAGGTGCAGGCCCATTATGAGACTATGTTCTTTGATTGTGAGAAGCAAATGTTTCAGATAATCTTCACTTTCAGCCAGTAATGTGGTATCATCAGCATAGCAAAGGTGGTTGATGAGTCTTCCACCAATCTTCACACCTCTGTTGTCTTCATACAGTTCTGCTTCTCTGATGATTTCTTCTGCATATAAGTTAAACAAGTAGGGGGAAAGTATGCAGCCTTGTCTTAAACCTTTTGCTTATTTCAAACCATTCTGTTTCTCCTTGTTCCGTTCAAACTGTTGCTTCTTGATCAATGTACAGATTGTGCAAGAGAACGATCAGGTGTTCTGGTATACCCATGCTTCTTAATGTGGCCCAGAGTTTCTCATGGTTAACACAGTCAAAGGCCTTGCTATAGTCGATAAAGCAAATACTTTTGGTGTTCTTTAGTCTTTTCAAGGATCCATCTCACATCCGCGATGATGTCTCTCGTTCCTCGCCCTTTCCTGAACCCTGCTTGCACTTCAGGTAGTTCTTGTTTCAGGTATGGTTGTGGTCTCTGTTGAATAATCTTCAGTAGAATCTTGCTGGCATGTGGGATCAGAGAGATTGTGCGATAATTTCCACAGTCAATTGGATCACCTTTCTTTAGTATTGGTATAAACACAGATCTTTTACAGTCAGTTCGCCATGATGTTGTCTTCCAAATTTCTTGGCGGATCCTTGTAAGTATGGTAACAGCTGCATCAGATCGATGTAATACTTCTATGGGAATGCCATCAATGCCTGGTGCTTTGTTCTTTGATAAGGCTTTCAATGATGCTTCAACTTCTTCTTTCATCACCAATGGTTCCAGATCATAAGGTACAGGTTAAAATGGCCATTGATTCAATTGATCTTTATCATATAAAAACTCTGTATATTCTTTCCACCTTTTCTTGATCTTCTCAGCATCATTCAACATAGAACCTTGAGCATCTTGTAACATTCCAATTCGAGGCTGGAATTTTTTCATTAACTCTGGTAACTTTAGGAAAGCCGATCTTGTTCTTCCTTTAATAGTTTCTGCTTCTATTTCATTGCATGTGTCATTGTAGTACTTGTCCCTTGTCCTGTCTTGCTGCAAGTTGGAAATCTGTGAGTTCTGCGATTGTCCTTCTTTCTCCTCTGGCTTTAGCTTCTCTGCATTTCTGGGCAATTTTCAGAGTTTCTTCTGTCATCCATTTTGGCCGTTTTTGCTTTTTCACCTTTTGTAGAGACTTCTCACTTTCTTCCAACACAAACTTCTTGATGTCATTCCATAACTCTTCTGGAGCTCTAAAGCAGCAAATCGATTTTGCAGGCAGCCTTTAAATTCCAGTGGTATATTTTCAAGTCATATTTGGTACATTCATGAGTGGTTTGCTCTTTTCCAACTTTAGCTTGAATTTGCATACTAGTAGTTGATGATCTGTACCTTAGTCAGCTCCAGATTTTGTCTTTGTTGCTGTTATAGAGCTTTTCTGTCATTGACTTCCACAGATGTAGTCAATTTGAATTTTGTACAATTCATTGGATAGTCCATGTGTACAGTCGCTGCTTGTTTTGCTGGAAGAAGGTGTTTGAGATGAATAGATTGTTAGACTGAGAGAATTCTGCAAGACCTTCTCCAGCTTCATTTCTGTTTCTAAGTCCATATTTTCCAACCAGTTTGCCTTCTTTGTTGCCAGCCTTTGCGTTCCAGTCACCCATGACTATCGGGATATCCTGTTTGCATGTTCTATCAATTTCAGTTTGAACTTGTTCATAGAACTCTTCAATTTCACCCTCTTCTGCAGCTGTTGTTGGGGCATATACTTGAATTATAGCTGTGTTGATGGTATTCCTCATAGATGAATAGAGATTAAACGTTCACTGACTGCATTGTATTTCATTACAGTTCTTGCAAGTTCTTTTTTCTTTATTATAAATGCAACACCATTTCTTCTTTCTTTCATTTCCAGCATACTAGACCATGTGATCATCTGATGCAAAGTGCCCGATGCCAGTCCATTTCAGTTCACTGACACCCAACAGATCAAGTTGTACACGTTCCATTTCATTCTTGACCACCTCCAACTTCCCTTGGTTCATGCTTCATACGTTCCATGTTCCAATATGTAAGACATCTTTACAGCTTCTGACTCTCATTTCATGTGCAGCTACATCAGTCAGACGTCCTGAGGGCTTTGCTCCAACCACATAACAAATGCTGGCTTTACTCTGAAGAGTCTTCAGCTCTTCCCCAGTAGCTAGTTGAGTGCCTTCCGACCTGGGGGTCTCATCTTCTAGCACTATGGAAAGATACAGAAATAGATTGCCGGGCCTTTCTTCCGCATACTACATATTATATATAGACAACTTATCAAGGTGTGCTTGGAAAAGGCTGTTAATTAAGCCTTTGGCACCCAGCGTGGTTTGAAATATTTCTGTATCTTTCTGCCATATTTTCTTGGAATCTGAGGACCTTCTCTCTCTCCATATGATGCACAGAATAATCGTTTGGCACTAATGCTTCTATTATCAATGCTGTTCTGGTATTTTTCTCCTTTACCGCTATGTCCAATTTTCTTGCATTAACCCTTTTACCAGTTGGAGTGTAAATTTCCTGGTGAGGACAACCCTCTCAGTAGAGGAAACAAACCACCTTACTGTCTTTTTCTATATGGCATTTTTCTCCCATCAGAACTTTGCAGCCAACTAGAAGATAAATAACTGCTTCCAGCATTTCCTTCCAGAATCTTCATATGTGGCATGGTGGAAGAGCCAAATTGTTAGGGTAGCAGCCTGGGACCAGAAAGACCAGGGTTCAAATCCCACTGGTACTCCTTGTGGCCTTGGGCAGTTCAGTTAACCCTCGACTGTCTCAGGTGTGAGCTAAATAATAAATAAATGTCTGTTTCACCTTTAACATAAGAACATAAGATATGCCATACTGGGTCAGACCAAGGTCCATCAAGCCCAGCATTCCGTTTCCAACAGTGGCCAATCTAGGTCATATGTACCTAGCAGTTTCCCCAAGGGACACAGGTTCCACAATGCTTGTACTGGTTCAAGCATTGATATCCTGGGTCCCTTCTTAATAATGGTTTATGGACCTTTCCTCCAGGAACTTGTCCAAACCTTTTTTAAACCCAGCTACACTAACAGCCTTTACTACATCCTCCGGTAACAAATTCCAGAGTTTGATTACACGTTGAGTGAAAAAATAATTTCTTTTATTAGTCTTAAATAGTTTACCCTGTAGCTTCATTGCATGTCCCCTAGTCTTTCCATATTCTGATAAGGTAAACAATCGATCTACGTTTACCCGTTCCACTCCGTTCATTAATTTATAGACTTCTATCATATCTCCCCTCAGCCGTCTCTTCTCCAGGCTAAAGAGCCCCAACCTTTTTAGCCTTTCTTCATAGGAGTAGCCTTCCATCCCCTTTACCATTTTGGTGGCTCTTCTCTGAACCTTTTCTAAAATCGCTATATCCTTTTTAAGATACGGCGACCAGAATTGCACACAATATTCAAGGTGCGGTCTCACCATGGAACGATATAGAGGCATTATAATATCTTTTGTTTTATTTTCCATTCCTTTCCTTATCATACCTAGCATTCTATTTGCTCTCTTGGCCGCCGCTGCACACTGGGCCGAGGGTTTTAACATGGTATCCACAATGACGCCTAAATCTTTTTCCTGGGTGGTGGTTCCTAATGTGGAACCTTGCATCGTGTAACCATAGTTTGGGTTGTTCTTCCCTAGGTGCATAACCTTGCACTTCTCCACATTAAACTTCATCTGCCATTTTGATGCCCAGTCTTCCAATTTATCAAGATCCTCTTGCAATTTTCCACAATCCTCCTGGGTTTTAACAACTTTAAATAGTTTTGTGTCATCTGCAAATTTGATAACCTCACTTGTTGTTCCACTTTCCAGGTCATTTATGAATATGTCAAAAAGCAGCGGACCCAGCACAGATCCCTGGGGTACACCACTATTCACCTTTCTCCATTGGGAAAATTGGCCATTTAGCCCTACCCTCTGCTTTCTATCTTTTAACCAGTTCCTGATCCACAGTAGTACACTGCCTCCTATCCCATGACTCTTTAGTTTTGCCAAAAGTCTCTCATGAGGGACTTTGTCAAAGGCTTTCTGAAAGTCCAGATACACAATATCAACCGACTCACCTTTGTCCACCTGTTTATTCACTCCTTCAAAAAAACATAACAGATTAGTAAGACAAGATCTTCCTTGTCTAAAGCCATGTTGGCTGTCTCCCATTAGGTCGTGACTATCTACATGCTGAGTAATTTTATTCTTTATGATGGTTTCTACCATTTTTCCTTGTACTGATGTCAAGCTCACTGGTCTGTAGTTTCCCGGATCACCCCTCGAACCCTTTTTAAAAATTGGTGTTACATTGGCGATCCTCCAATCCTCAGGTATTAGAGATGATTTTAATGATAGTTCACAGATTACCGATAGCAGGTCTGCAATCTCAAATTTCAGTTCTTTCAACACCCTTGGATGTATACCATCCGGCCCAGGTGATTTGCTACTCTTCAGTTTATCTAATAGTTGTAAGACATCTTCCCGATGTATCGATATTTCCTTCAATTCTTCCACACCTTTAAATACCACTTCAGTCATTGGTAACATCCCTACATCTTCCTCAGTAAAGACCGAAGCAAAGAATTCATTCAGTCTCTCTGCTATCGCCTTGTCGCCTCTTAGTGCTCCTTTAACCCCTTTATCATCTTATGGACCAACTGACTCTCTCACAGGTTTTTTGCTACGAATGTACTTGAAAAGGTCTTTATTTCGCGTTTTTGCTTCTGCAGCAAGCTTCTTCTCAAATTCTCTCTTTGCCTGCCTTATCAATGCCTTGCATTTGACTTGCCAGTGCTTGTGCTGTTTCCAGGTTTCATCGTTTGGCTCTTTTTTCCATTTCCTGAAAGATGCTTTTTTGGCAACAACAGCCTCTCTGACCTCACCTTTAAACCATGCTGGCAGTTTTTTGGACTTCCTTCCACTTTTCTTAAAGCGTGGACTACAGCTGGTCTGGGCTTCCAAGATAGTATTTTTCAACAACACCCAAGCTTGATGTACGTCTTTAACCTTTGCAACTGCTCCTTTTAGTTTTTTCTTAACTGTTTTCCTCATTTTATCATAGTCTCCCTTTCGAAAGTTAAAGGGTAGTACTGTGGATTTCCTTACTATCCCTCCTCCACTAATTAAATCAAAGGTGATCATGCTATAATCACTATTGCCAAGTGGCCCCAACACCCTTATCTCTTGCACTACATCTGGTGTTCCACTAAGGACTAGGTCTAATATTGCTTCCCCTCTGGTCGGTTCATGAACCAGCTGCTCCAAGAAGCAGTCATTTATTTCATCTAGGAACTTTATCTCCCTAGCATGTCCTGTTGTGACACTGACCCAGTCGATGCCGGGGTAATTGAAATCACCCATTATTATTACTGCACTGTAACGTTTGCTAGCTTCCTTGATTTCTTTGAGCATTTCATCATCCATTTGTTCATTCTGGCCAGGCGGACGATAGTACACCCCCACTGCCATCGCCTTCCCCTTTTTACATGGAATTTCAATCCATAGAGATTCTACAGCAAATTTTGTTTCTTGCAAAACTTTAATCCTTTCTGACTCAATGCCCTCTCTAACATAGAGCACAACCCCTCCACCAATTTGGTCAGCTCTATCATTACGATATAGTTTGTACCCAGGTATCACAGTGTCCCACTGGTTGTCCTCCTTCCACCATGTCTCTGATATTCCAATCATATCTAACCTCTCGTTTAGTGCTATATATTCTAACTCTCCCATCTTGTTTTGTAGACTTCTAGCATTTGCATACAAGCATTTTAGAGACTGTATTTTATTCATATTAATTTGGCTATTGGTAGACATGGGTAATTTGGGATCTTTAAGTTCTGTCTGCTCCATACTCGAGGGCATTTGGGCTACTTTACTCTTTTTTGGAACCTCTCTGCTTTTTGTAGTATCCTTCAAGGATACATTCTTCCGAACCATGCGCTCCATGCGACTGTCGGCTTTCCCCTATTATCTAGTTTAAAAGCTGCTCTATCTCCTTTTTAAAGGTTAATGCCAGCAGCCTGGTTCCATCCCGGTTAAGGTGAAGCCCATCCCTTCGGAAGAGCCCCTCCTTTCCCCAGAATGTTCCCCAGTTCCTAACAAATCCGAACCCCTCATCTCTGCACCATTGTCTCATCCACGCATTGAGACTCCGGAGCTCTGCCTGCCTTTTGGGTCCTGCGTGTGGAACGGGAAGCGTTTCGGAGAACGCTACCGTGGAAGTTCTGGATTTCAACTTCCTACCTAAAAGCCTAAATTTAGCTTCCAGAACCTCCCTACCACATTTTCCTATGTCATTGGTACCGACATGTACCAAGACAGCAGACTCCTCCCCAGCACTATCTAAGACCTTATCTAGGTGGCGTGTGAGGTCCGCTACCTTCGCACCAGGCAGGCATGTTACCAGGCGATCCTCACGTCCACCAGCCACCCAGCTATCTACATGCCTAATGATCGAACCACCAACTATAACTGCTGTCCTAACCCTTCCCTCATGGGCACTTGGCCCTGGAGAAACCTCCTCGGTGCGAGAGGGGTTTACATCACCTGGAGGACAGGTCCTAGTTACAGGATCACTTCCTGCCACACCAGGGTGATGCTCTCCTGTCACGTGACCTCTCTCCTCCCTGGCAATAGGGATGCTGCCAGACTGGAGGTGGGACTTCAGGACTATATCCCTGTAGGTCTCGTCTATGTACCTCTCTGTCTGTCTTATGTTTTCCAAGTCTGCTACTCTAGCCTCTAGAGAACGGACTCGTTCCCTGAGAGCAGAGAGCTCCTTGCACCTAGTGCACACGTAAGACCTCTCACCAGCTGGGAGAAAATCATACATGTGACACTCAATGCAAAAGACTGGAAAGCCCACATCCCGCTGCTGGACTGCTGTCTGCATCTTAGTTTTAAGTTTGTGTTTAGATCTTTTAAGTTTTTTATGTACTAAAGGGTGCTATGGATATTTATACCACTAAAACTGTACCTAAGAAGTTTAATATACCTTGTTCACCTGAAGCTTAATTAATCTCAGGTCCTTAGTGTATGACTGATTTGGGTAATGAGCTTCACCTGAGAGCACCTCCTGTCTTTTAAGTTGTGCAAGTACCTATAAAGCTGTGATTATCCCAGGGGAGGGTGGGTGTGGGGAGGGAGGGAGGGATATAACACTTATTAAAAAAGGGCTGCTACACAGTACCTTGTCCTGTGCCGCTGAGGTAAGCTATATTCTGATTTGATTTAAATTATAGCTCTTTGCTGCTACTAGGCTCTAACCTATTAAGAAATTTAAACTACAAGCTCTCTGCTGGATTCTAAATTTTAACCAGAAAGCTTTCTTCTGTGTTTTAATTTGAAACTAAAAGTACTTTGCTGATGCTAGGCCCTGAGTGACTATGAAATTTAAACTACAGCTGTCTACTGGGTCTGAAAGGTAACCAGAAAGTTCTCTTCTGTGTTTTAAATTGAATCTTAAACTGTTGCTACTAGGCCCTGACTGATTTAACAAAAAAATAGTGGGTTCACAGATTAATTAGCTTTAAAAGAAAAAAAAAATTCCTTTCAGAAATATTCCCAGAATTCTGTGCTTGCTGTGAACCAACACATCCGTCATAGCATTTGCACATCAGGGAGAGTTTGTCACCTCCCTGGAACTGACCAAGATCTACTTTCATATTCCCATCAGGTACCCAGCATCAGCAGTTCCTAATGGTCAAATTTGCTGCAGAAGTTCAGGGAGAACATAGCCATGATGATTCAGTGGCTGGAGCATTTGGGGCTGCTGATCAAATTACCCCAAGAGCAACCTCAGTCACTTGCAGAAGCTGGAGTATTCGGGGTGCACTTCAACACTCTGCAAGGTTGTATGCTCTTCATGACTGAGAGGGTGATCAAGCAACAGACCAAACTCTGAGAGTTCTGTGAATGGTCTGTTCCCCAGGCATGGGAATATCTGCAGCTTATGGAGGCCATGATGTTGACTCTGGAGTTGGTCTTATGGGCCAGGGCACACATTCATCCACTTCAGAAGCACCCTTTTGTCCCTAGAGGGAGGTGTAGCCTAGTGGTTGGGGCAAGGTACCACAGGCCGGAAGGTAGGTGGTTCAAATCCCACTAGAGGACAGCAACCTTGGGCCGGAAGGACTGGGGTTTCTAGTCCCACAGGTGCTCCTTGTGGTCTTGGGCAAGCCACTTAACCCTCCATTGCTCATGTTCCCTGTAAGTATTAGTGTATGTGTGTCATATCCCCTCATGTTAAATGTATCCCCCAACCGCTTTGACCTGGTGAAAAGCGGGATATAAATGCAGCTAAATAAAATAAATAAAATAAAATATAGTCTCTGTGCTTGCAGCTCTTCGAGCAAGCCCTTCCACTTCCAACGGATCTAGAGGATCATTCGGCATGTGGACAAGAAGCCTACGATCGGATGGGCAGACTGCCTCTGGAAGCCCTGTATTGGGTGTTTATGATGACCAATACCAATCTGAAGAGTGAGTGAGCTCATTGCTTGGGTCAAATGAGACAGGGGATTTGTTCCCCTTAGGAGGCCACTTGGCCTATCAATCACCTGGAAGCCAGGACAATCCATCTAGCCCTAGAAGGGTTTCAGCCCTTAATGGAGGGCAAAGGGGTCGATGTCTTCTCCAACAATGGCACAGCAGTGGGGTATATCAACAAGCAAGGAGGGACCTGGAATGTCAGTGACACTTGAGGTGCAGCTGGGCAGAGGAGTACCTGTGGCTCTGTTGGCAGCTCACATAGTGGGTGACAACAATATACAGGCTGACTTTCTCAGTCAGAGCACAATGGATCCCAGGGAGTGGGAGCTGAGTCACCATGCATTTGAGCTCATAGTGCAGAGATGTGGACTTCCAGCATTTTGATCTCATGGCCATATGTAACAGTGCGAAGCTGAGCAGCTTCTTCAGTTTTCACAGGAACCCACAAGTGGTGGGCTTGCATGCCCTGCTTAGAGTATGGCCCCAAAAGGGAGGTGTTCTTTGTCTTCCTCCTATGGCCTCTGGTGAGCCATCTCCTCTGCAGGATTCAGACAAATCCAGGTCTGAGTTTGGTCACCCCAGACTGGCCACACAGGCCACGGTACATGGACCTGATGGGTCTGCTGGTGGGGTCTCTACTTGGGCTTCAACGTTAGAGGGCCTTCTTTGTAAAGGGTCCCTGGTAATGGAGGACTCTGCTCCGTTCTCACTTAGAGCTTGGCCCTTGAGATTTTGAAGACTAGCTAAGTGGCTACTCAGATACGAATACTCTGCTCAAGGCCTGTAGGGCCTCCACCTCATTAGCTTATGTAAGTGTATTGAGGTGTGGTGTTCTTCTCGCTGTCAGCTGGAAAAGTAGACCTCTGAGTCGTGCTAGCCTTCTTGCAAACAAGCTTGGACCAGGACTTGGCCATGAACTCATTTAATGTTCAGGCTGCAGCTTTGCTAGCTGCCAGGGGTACAAGGTGTGTCCTTGTCAGTTCACTCTGTCACTTTTTTCCTTGGGGAACTAAGCAGATTTAGCCTCCACTACGTCCAATTGTCCCTCAATATAGCCACTCTTTGGTAGCGAGGTGCTGAAAGATCCTCCTTTCAAACCCATTCATAAGATCTCTCTTAAAGATTTGACTCGGTGTTTTTTTTTTCTACTGGCAGCTGCTTAGAACATAAGGACATAAGAAATGCCATACTGGGTCAGATCAAGGTCCATCAAGCCCAATATCCTGTTTACAACAGTGGCCAATCCAGGTCACAAGTACCTATCAGGTTCCCAAAAACATACACAGATTTCAGTGTTTGTCTTGGTGTAAGCAGTGGTTTTCCCTGGTACTCTTTGGTTTATGGACTTTTCCTTCAGTCCAAACCTTAAACCTAGCTACACTAACTGCTTTTACTACATCCTCCAGTAACGAATTCTAGAGTGATTACTTGTTGAGTGACAACCTATTTTCTGTTATTAGTCCTAAACAGGCTACATTGTAGTTTCATTGAGCGTCCTCTAATTTTTCTACTTTTTGAAGGAGTAAGCAACCGATCTATGTTTACTCATTCCACTCCATTAATTTATATAGTCTTCTATCATATCTCCCCTCAGCTGTCTCGTTTCCAAGTTGAAGAGCCTTAATCTTTTAAGCCTTTCCTCATAGGGGTATCCTTCCATCCCCTTTACCATTTTGGTGTCTCTTCTCTAATTCAGCTCTTTCCTTTTTAAGATATGGTGACCAGAACTGCACACAATATTCAAGGTGCGGTCACACCATGGAACGATACAGAGGCATCATAATATCCTTGGTTTTGTTCTCTATTCCTTCCCTTATGATTCCTAGCATTCTATTTTGCTTTCTTGGCCATTGCTGCACACCGGGCAGAGGGATTTCAATGTATTATCCACAATGGTGCCTAAATCGTTTTCCTGGATGGGGGTTCCTGATATGGAACCTTGCATCATGAATCTATAGTTTTGGGTTGTTGTTCCCGAAGTGCATAACTGAACTTTGTCCACATTAAATTTCATCTGCCATTTGGACTCCAGTCTTCCAATTTACGTATCAAGGTCCTAATGCAATTTTTCACAATCCTCTTGTGCTTTAATAGCTTTGAATAATTTTGAAGAATTTTCTTTCAGCTGAAAATTTGATTTCGGCACTCGTTATTCCCATTTTCAAGTCATATATGAAGATGTTAAAAAACAATGAGCGCCGCACAAATCCTGGGGTGCTCCACTGTTCACCTTTCTCCATTGAGAAAATTGCCCATTTAGCCCTACTTTCT
Organism: Ichthyophis bannanicus; assembly: GCA_033557465.1. Lineage (NCBI taxonomy): Eukaryota > Metazoa > Chordata > Amphibia > Gymnophiona > Ichthyophiidae > Ichthyophis > Ichthyophis bannanicus. Next base: position 1,392,690,795 of record CM066031.1, on the reverse strand, counting down.
GCTTTCTATCTTTTAACCAGTTCCTGATCCACAATAGTACACTGCCTCTTATCCCGTGCCTTTTTAAAATTTGGCCAAGAGCCTCTCATGAGGGACTATGTCAAAGGCTTTCTGAAAATCCAGATACACTATATTGACTGGCTCACATTTGTCTGTTTATTCATACCTTTCGAAAAAAATAGATTAGTAAGACACAGCTTTCCTTGGCTAAATCCATGTTGGCTTTCTCCCATTAAACCTGACTGTCTCTACATGTTCAGTAATTTTATTCTATATAATGGTTTCTACCATTTTGCTTGGTACTGACGTCAGGCTCACCCAGATCACCCCTGGAACCCTTTATAAAAATTGGTGTTAACATTCACCATTCTCCAGTCTTCATGTACTACAGATGATTTTAATAATAGTTCACAGATTACTAATAGTAAATCTGCAATTTCATATTTCAGTTCTTTCATTACCCCCAGATGTATATCATCCGGTCCAGGTGATTTGCTCAGCCACGCAACTGGCATGACCGCCGCCGTCCTTCCCTCCCTTCCCCCCCCCACCCCTCCCCCCCCCCTATGAAGCACCACCTTACACCATATGGTTCTTTCACCAATTATATCGATTTTATTCACAACAACGGTATACTAACAACAACGGTATTTAACAGTACACAACAATGGTATTTAACAGTACATAACAACTGTTGGCCACAGCATGCACGTGACTGTCGGCAAGACACAGTCTACAATGCCTTATATCACCTCTTTTCTTGCCCCCCCCGAGAAACACAGCCACTATCCTGCCGCCTTTTTGCCCCTAGCAGGAGGGAACTCTTTTAGCCGTAAAAGCTTTCTCAGTCCCTTAGTTTTTCGTGTCCTTCAGCCGAAAAGCTGCTGCGCATGCCGTTCAAGCAGCCTTGGCAACTTTTCCTTGCCCCACCCCTTTTGCCTGCCGTCAAAGCAAGGCAAAGGGGGGCTCTCTGCGTGGTGTTCTTGTCACCATCTCCGTCTCTCCGGGGGGAGGTCCGTGTATCTCTCTCCCGTACCTCTCCCCCTTTACTTAAGGCCTAGGCTGTGTTCTCTCCCCGGGTGCGTTTCTCCCGCCAACCCCGTCAACAGCGACTCCTCGCTTGTTGTCGGGGCCCCACACCTCAACGCGCCGCTGTGGCCAACATCCGCTTCGTCCATATTCGTTCTACCGCATCCTGTATGTCGCAGAGAAAAATGTCCATTCCGATGTCTGACAAATGTACTCCGTCAGGGCGAAACAGTCCGGGGCATCTCTCCTCTATTAATTCATGCGCAATGGCGCATCCCCCTATGGACCCCATGAAGCGGGCCATCCATCTGTTCACTTTTCTTCTGGTCCTCTCCACCGCCCTATGTGAGTTTTCGCCTCTCCACACACGCCGGGGTGTGATGTGTGACCATGCCAATAGAGTCTCCGGAAATGTGTTTGCCAGCGTTAGGAGGTCGCCTTGCATCCTCTTGGTGAGCTCAACGCTGCGTGTGGATGCGAGGTCGTTGCCCCCCAAATGGATCACCATTATCGCTGGGTTCCTTGCGGATCGGCCCCTTTTGGAGCAAGGACGGCATCAGCTGGTCCCACACCATACCCCGTCGTCCCAGCCACACTACGGCCACGTCTGCACATGGAAGTCCTAGGTTCAACCCCATTGGTCTACCTCGTGCTCTCTTCTGCGCCCAATGAACAAATGAATGGCCACAGATCCACACTTCACGCGGCCCTCTGTCGTGGCCTATTCCTGCATGGAGCACAATCAGAAAATATGATTATAACAGTATCTATCCCCCGCATATTCCCTTATTCGCATTTACTTTTTCCCCAGCCGCCCGATCCTAGCCGTTACTATCGTCTTTAATAGGGAATTATCTCCTCACAAACTTTTTTTTTGAAGATGCGCCCTCTGGCCTTACGGTGCTGGACGTATATACAATTTGTATCTATCCGAGCGCCATCGGCCTATCTTCATTATCTGTTCTCGAGTCATCCCGATACTGGCCGCCGTAGAAGCAGCCCCAATGCGAAAGGAGTGCGAGCCGTATAAGCTTGCATCCCGTCCAGTGCATTCTATTATGCGCTTGAGTACTCCGCTGAATTGAAAACGTGATAAGGGTGCTCCATTGGCGTGTATGAACCAATGGTGCTCTGATCGCGCCCTTACTTGTTGGTATGCTAACGCATTTTGGACTGGGCATGAAGGGTCATTGTGCATGGCCGACAGCACTACCTGCGCCCCTTTTCCTTCCACATCAGTCTTGGACTTGCGTAACTGCAACACTATCGCTCTAGTGCGTATGCACACATCACGCTTAGTCCGGCTTCTTCCTGTAAGGCGGGGGGGGGGGGCGGAAAGAGACCGCACTCACGCCGGGCGTGCTTTTTGAGTGCGGCTCTTCGCCCGCCTCCCCCCTGCCTTCCCCCGCCCCTCTTTTTCGCGGCTCGCCAGCGCGTGCCTGTGCCCGGCAGCGCTGATTCGCTGCCGGGTCTATTCTTCAGTTTATCAAATAGTTGCAATACATCTTCCCAGTTTATTGATTATTTCTTTCAAATCTTCCGATGCATCACCAGCATTTATCTGTCCCTTCTGTCTTCTCCCTCCCCTGCAGTGCAACAGCTTTCCTCACTCCCACCTCCTCCACTATTTCTCTCCTCTTCTCTGCAACATCTCCCAGCACCTCCTCATTCCTTCTTTCTTCCTATCTCCAGGAACAAGCAGGAATAAGTCCTCACATATGGGTACGTCGGTACCGACGGAGCCCGTGCGGGAAAGCTCCCCAGCTTCTTAGAATAGAAGCTTTTGGGACCTCCCACTGCACATGCGCACTGCCTTCCCGCCTTCCTGAACAGCTCTCCTCAGTTTCTCTTTTTCCGCGGAGCCAGCAGGTCGTGTTCCTGTCACCGCTGAAGAAATTGTTATTTTATTTGTTTCTTTAGACCGCGTACCTGCCTTCCCCATACCGATACCGGTATCGCCGGTCTTTTCTTTCTTTCTTTAAAAAATTATAATTCTTTTTTCTTATTTTTTAGCTTTTTGGTCACTTCAGAGAGGCCTCTCGGCCTACTCAATTTCTCCTCATGGAGAAGCCAGCCCCTGGATTTAAGAAGTGTACCAAATGTAATGCTGTTATTTCAGTCACAGACACCCATGAATGGTGTCTGAAATGTTTGGGGCCTGACCATTCCATACCGGACTGCCCATCTTGCTCCCACATGTCTAAACGTGGGCTGCAGAACCGGGCCAACAAATTCCATGTGCTGTTTGCTTCAGAGAATACAGCATCACAGTCATCCAGGTCTTCTTCTCCGGATGGATCTCAGGTAACCAAACCTTCTGTGGGCAAGTCCTCAAAGAGCAAATCTCCTTCAAAGCATCGAGAGGCTCTTAGCTTAGAACTTGAGGACCCTGCCCCAGCCAAACAACCCCGGCGGGAAGTCCAACTTCCAAAAACGCCAATTCAGGGGTCTCAGGTTGATATCGATGCTACGGCCTCGACAGATCACCTGTTAGCCTGCTCTGGGGTACCGGGTCACTCCGGTACCGACATCCAGGCAGCTATGGCGTCCATGGGCGATACTGTACAGTCCATGCAGCAGGCCGTCATGGCTTTCATTAAAGCTGCAACGCCATCGGTTCCGCTTTCAGCGGTTCCGGGCCCGATACCGGTATCGTCCGCCATGCCGGTATCGAGGCCGTCCACCTCTAAACGCAAGTCGGTACCGTATGGGCTTTCGCTCCATACCGGTTCCATACCCGATACGCCCGATATCGATACCGATCGGTACGCGTATCGTGCGTTAGAGGAAAGCACCGATTCCTCTGAGGATTTTCACTCCTCTGATGATTCTGCTGAGTTTTCACTCAACTTACCTGAGGAGCCCTCTTCTCCTAAAAGGAGAATGTCCCCTCCAGAGGATTTGTCCTTCCAGGACTTTGTTTTAGATATGGCTACAGCCCTTTCTATTACCACATCCTCTGAAAAGGAACCCAGATCCAAAAAACTGGATATTTTGGGATACTCAAAGGCCCCTAAGGAGGCAGTTACCCTGCCTATCCATGAAATCCTTCAAGAACAACTGATGGATTTCTGGGAGAATCCTTTGACTTTGTCTCCTTATTCCCGTAGGTTGGACACCATGTATAGGGTCCCTCCTTCTCCTGGTTTCCAAAAGACTCAATTGCCCCACCACTCTATTGTGGTGAAGTCTGCAATGAAGAAGATTAGGAGTACCAAAAGGCACTCTTCCACCCCTCCAGGACGGGAATGTAAGACTTTGGACTCTTTTGGTAGGAAAATTTTCCAGGCTAGTATGCTTATAGCCAGGATTAATTCCTACAGTCTCTATATGGGCATGTTCCTGGAGGAACTTGCCAAAAAGGTGCGGCATTTTGCCCCCTTTATCCCTGAGGATAAAAAGCAGGGATTCCTTTCCCTAGTGAAACAACTCTTAGAGGTTTCTAAGTTCTCTAATAGGGCAGCATATGATTCCTTTGAGGGAGCCAGTAGGGCTTCGGGCATTGCTATTGCAGCCCGACGTCTTGCTTGGCTCCAGGCCTCTGATCTGGAACCTTGGGTTCTAGATGGCTTACGGAATCTGCCCTGTACAGGTGAGAACTTATTTGGGGAAGAGTGGCAAATCAAAGCCACCCAGATGGATGCTGAAAATGCCACCTTGGAAAGACTTTCAAAGTCCACTTCAATTCCTACTAAGAAAAAGTCTTTTAAAAGGCCTTACTATAAGAAGGCCAGAGTTGCTTCAAATACTGGCCAGCAGTCTTCTCAACCTCGCTATACTGCTAAGCGTCAGCAATCCAAACAAGCACGAGCTAAGCCTGCAGCAGCTACTGTAGCTCAGCAGGCTCCAACCCCTCAGGGGTTTTGACTTGCTCCTAGGGAACTTGCCACTTCTGGTTCTAACACAACCAGAACCTCTCACCATACCCGGAAGGTTGGTTCACTTTGCTCCCAGATGGGAACAAATCACAACAGAACAATGGACCCTCTCTATCATTCGAGAGGGTTACAAACTTCATTTCTCCAGCCTTCCTCCCCATCATATGGTGAGACCATTCAATTCTCCCCCATCTCTCCTAACCCTGTTGGGTCAAGAGGTTTCCTCTCTTCTTGCCCAAGGGGCCATAGAAGAGGTTCCTCTTCCTCAACAAGGGTCCGGTTTCTACTCCCCTTATTTTCTCATTCCAAAGAAGACAGGGGGATTCAGACCAATCCTAGATCTGAGAGAATTGAACAAATTTCTCTTCAAGGAGAAATTCAAAATGCTGTCTCTCGGCATTCTCCTTCCTTACCTCCAGGGTCAGGACTGGCTTTGTTCTCTAGACCTACAGGATGCGTATACACATATACTCATCCATCCATCCCACAGAAAGTATCTTCGCTTTCTGTTTCAGGGAAAACATTTCCAATACAGAGTACTCCCCTTCGGTCTAGCCTCTGCTCCAAGAGTATTCACAAAATGCATGGCAGTCGTAGCCGCATTTCTAAGAGGCATGGGAATCTTTGTCTTCCCATATCTGGACGACTGGCTCATCCGAGCTCCAACTCAGTCACAGGCCCAGATTTCCCTGGACCACACAAGGAGCCTTTTGCAGTATCTGGGACTGGTAGTAAACCTTCCCAAGTCCCAACTCATCCCTACTCAATCTCTAGAATTCATAGGGGCCCAGTTGGACACCATCACTGCAAGGGCCTACCTTCCACATGTTCGAGGCCAGCGCCTCCTGAGTTTGGCCTCCCAAGCTCAGTCCAGCACTCACTTGACAGCCAGGGAAATGCTACGCCTACTGGGTCATATGGCCTCCACAGTGCATGTGGTGCCCTATGCTCGTCTTCATATGAGAGCAGCTCAATGGACCCTGGCCACTCAGTGGACTCAGGCGTCAGGAGCGCTCTCAGACCAAATACAAACCTCCGATCGTCTGTTTTGGTCCCTCCACTGGTGGACTTCCACCAAGAATCTGTTGTTGGGGGCTCCATTTCAACCATTGCTACCCCAAGCAACCCTCACAACAGATGCCTCCCAAACAGGGTGGGGAGCCCATCTGCAAACTCTCTCCACTCAGGGCACTTGGTCTCTACAGGAGACCACCCTTCATATCAATCTTCTGGAACTGCGAGCAATTTACCTTGCCCTCAAGGTCTTCCACTCCCTCCTAGCCAACCTCACTGTCCTAGTTCAGACGGACAATCAGGTGGCCATGTTTTACATAAACAAACAAGGAGGGACGGGCTCTCTGTCGCTTTGCAACGAAGCTCTAAGACTATGGGCCTTCGCCAGAGAGCATCAGATTCACCTGCTAGCAGTGTATCTCCCAGGAGTTCAAAACTCTCGGGCAGACAGGCTCAGTCGAGTTCTGCTGCCACACGAATGGTCCCTACATTTGGACCAAATAAACCGAATCTTTCAGGAATGGGGGACCCCGGACATAGACCTCTTTGCAAGTCCGTGGAATGCCAAACTTCCCCGGTTCTGTTCCAGAACTCCGTGTCAGGGAGCTCAGGCTACGGACGCCTTTCTCCTGAATTGGAGTCAGGCATTCCTATATGCCTTTCCACCCATTCCTTTGATTCCCAAGACTCTGTTCAAACTCCAGAGGGATCATGGAACTATGATCCTCATAGCTCCACGCTGGCCACGCCAAGTGTGGTTCCCTCTACTTCTACAGCTCTCCCAGAGATCCTACTTGGATCTGGGAGCTGCGCCAGACCTCCTGTCTCAGGAGGAAGGGACTTTGTGGCACCCAAACCCCAAATCCCTTCACCTCAGTGCTTGGTTACTGAAGGCTTAAGCCTTCAAGACTTTCATCTTTCCCAACCAGTGAAAGATATCCTTTCTGCCTCTAGGAAACCCTCTACCAGGCGTTCCTATGCTTTCAAATGGAAACGTTTTTCCATTTGGTGTGCTCAGCAGGGTCTTGACCCTCTGGCACTTCCTTTGAATTCTCTTCTTGATTATCTCCTGCATCTATCCAATGCAGGCCTCAAGACGAATTCGGTAAGAGTCCATTTAAGTGCTATTGCAGCATCCTTGAAACATATAAATGGACAACCTATCTCCTCTCATCCTCTTGTTGCAAGATTCATGAGAGGCCTGACTCTCACTAAACCTCCCATCAGACCACCCCCGGTCGCATGGGATTTGAATCTAGTGCTCGGTCAACTTATGAAGCCACCTTTTGAGCCAATGTTTTCCACCTCCTTGAAATTTCTTTCCTGGAAGGTCATCTTCCTCATTGCAGTCACTTCGGCTCGCCGCATCAGTGAGCTGCAGGCTTTAGTGGCTAATCCACCTTACACAAGATTTCATCATGATAAGGTGGTCCTTAGGACGAATCCCCACTTTATGCCTAAAGTGGTCTCGCCTTTTCATCTTAATCAAGAGGTATATCTACCTGTCTTTTTTCCAGCTCCTCATGCATCCAATGCAGAGAGGAACCTTCATACTCTGGATTGTAAAAGAGCTCTCGCTTTTTACCTTAATAGGACTCAGCCACATCGAAAGTCTTCTCAACTTTTTGTGGCCTTTGATCCTTCCCATTTGGGACTTCCAGTCTCCAAGCGTACACTTTCCAATTGGATTGCTCAGTGTATTTCTTTTGCTTACCAGAGCAAAAACATTCCTCTGGAAGGCCATGTCACTGCTCACAATGTGAGGGCCATGGCAACTTCTATGGCTCATCTGCACTCTGTTTCCATAGATCAGATCTGTCGAGCCGCTACCTGGGCCTCGGTTCATACCTTCACAGCCCATTACTGTTTGGACAAGGACTCCCGCCGGGATGCCTTGTTTGGCCAGGCTGTCCTCAAGCACCTGTTCCATTCCTAAACAACTCCTGCCCACCTTCCCAGAATGGATGCCTGAGATCCATACGAAGATGGCGAACCTTTACAGGGGATCCCATGCATCTAAGCTAGGGAGTCCCCATATGTGAGGACTTATTCCTGCTTGTTCCTGGAGATAGCACAGTTACTTACCTGTAACAGGTGATCTCTGGGAACAGCAGGAATTAGTCCTCACAACCCACCCACCTCCCCTAGGAGTTGTATCTTTTATCTATCTATCTTCCTGTCCTCTCTCTGTTGACTCAGCTATAAACTCGAAACTGAGGAGAGCTGTTCAGGAAGGCGGGAAGGCAGTGCGCATGTGCAGTGGGAGGTCCCAAAAGCTTCTATTCTAAGAAGCTGGGGAGCTTTCCCGCACGGGCTCCGTCGGTACCGACGTACCCATATGTGAGGACTAATTCCTGCTGTTCCCAGAGATCACCTGTTACAGGTAAGTAACTGTGCTTTCCTTAACCTGCAGGCCAGCATCTCCCTTTCTCCCCCACACCCAACAGCCCACTATCTCACTGTCCTTTTCTTTTTTGTCCCCTGTAATCCACGGTCCCCCTCCTCTCTTTTCTCTCTTCCCCCCCCCCTTCTTCTCAGTCCAGTCCAGCATATGGGTTCTCCACTCCATAGTAAAGGACTTATTGACCACTACACTGTCCCCCCGTCTCATCCCTTGCCGCTACTACCGTCACCTCTACACCTTAATAACAAAGCAAAAATGTGTGACCCACGGGATCCTTCAGGCCCCGTATGTGCTAAAGGTCCGATGTATCTCTGCCCCCTCTGACACAGCTGCTTGTTTCTGTGGGGCAGGAATGCATCAGAACTTCAGTGCATATAGGGCTGGAAGGATCCTACAGTGACTGTACATATTTTGCTTTATTTATTTTTTAGTAATGTGTGGTGGTGGCGGCAAGGGATGGGGGGGGGGGGGGGAGATCAGAGACCTCATACTTCTGCCCGTCCACTCACTATGCTATGTTGCCCTTCCAGAGCTGTTGCCCTTCCAGAGCTGTTGCCCAGTGCAAGGGTACAGTTTGCAAATTGAGTCAGGCTGGCCCTGCTTGGATGCCACCTCCCCCCCGCGTAGTGATCCGGGCAGGCACAACTACTAGACAAACTAAGCTGTCATCTAGGCCAATAGCTTCTGGGGAGCAACTATAGTCAAAGCAAAACAATCGGCCCTACCAGCCACACAAACTCAAAGATTCACCAGTGCATACTTTTATCTGCATAAAGAATGGGGAATAAGTAACTAGTCAATTTACCCTTTTGTAAGTGGCTTTTGGGAATTTCCCTCAGTGTATGTATGTATATTTACAAAACAAAGTTTAATATTTAAGAGTATGATATCCAAATATGCAGTTTTATAGGATTTTTGAGTGGGATGGTGTTGAGATGATTAAATAAAGTTAAATTATCGTTTCCTTTTCTTTTGGGGGGGGGGGGGGCGCGGGCGCGGGCGCGGGCTGGCTGTTGCGATTGCTAAGGCTCCAAAAGCTAATAGGCGCAAGGCTGAGGTTTCACCTAGGCATCTGATACTCTTGCACATAATCTGCCGGGGAGCATAGCAGCATGCAGCAACCGAAAAAACGCGGATAAAAATCCAGAAATTATTCAATTCGCTCTTCAGCCAAATCATCTTTGCTTTTTCAACTGCTGTTTAGTATGCATGTTCACTGCCTCTTGCTATAAGCCGTGTTATTCTATAGAGGGCTTCGGAACCGCTTTTGACATGGAGAAGCAAAGCTAGGCAGAACTGCCGAATAAAAAGGAAATAACAGTAGTACATCACGAATCAAAAGCGCTTGAAAACTACTATATGGAAACCTTAACGATAAAGTTTTTTGGGGGTTATGAAATTCATTCTCCAATAAACGAATTAAAAAAAAATCTCTGTTCTTAACACAACAAACGTCAGCCTCCCGCTGCTGGTCAGACGCGACTGTCGCTCCTTGGCCGTCTGCCCACCGACCCTTAAGCCCGGAGCGCACGCGATCAAGCTCCTCAGCGCACGCCGTCTAGCGGAGAGAGATGGTGCACGCGCCCCGTGACGTCAGAGACCTCGCCAGTCTTGCCTTAGGGGGGAGGAGGGGGGGGCATCAAGTCTGTAATGAGGAAGGGGAACGAGCCGAGTTGGAGCCGGAGGATTTTTGTTTTGCTGCCTTCCAAACAGCACGCGGACGCCCACCCACATTTTGTGTCTCACGCGCGCTCACATACACACACTGAGGCGAAGGCGGTGCGAGGAGGGTGGGCAGCTCTGAACTCTACTGTATATCCCCTTCCAGACCCCCCCTCAACTCCCTCCCCACAGCGGGACTCGCACCAGGAAGAAGGCAGAGGAAACACTAAGTCGGACTGCCCGAGCATTGCAGCAGGGAGGAGAACTTGGGATACTTAATTTTTCCAAACTGTTTTGCACTTAATCTTATTTTTACGTTGCTGAAGTGGAGCCATGGGTAAAGTTGAGAGTTGTCTGCTGACTTTAACTGGACTTTTGCTCGTCGCCGGAGCAGAGAGATTCTCAGGTAAGAAGTTGCTGTCGTCCTAGTTTTGGGGGTGTGGGAGTTTGCTTACATGGAAACTTGTTTCTATAAGGAAGGGGAGAAGACCCGATGTTTGCTTGATTAACGGGAAAAGAGGGAGTGGTCGCCGGCGGCTCCCTGTGTATACCACTTGATGTTTCTGATCGCGTACATGCACAAGATTTTGGAAACAAAATAAAAGTGACTGTTTCAAGAAACTTGTTTGAGGGAGGACAATGCTCAGGAAAGCAGGCGTCTGGCGTCCCACTCCAAACTTAGACTTTTCTAGGGAACTTGTCTCTGACATTTGGAAAGTTATGTATGTTGCAGAGGGCAGGGAGACAATTTGAATGGGCCGTATGTGTTTTTCTCTCTTCTGCTGCTTCGACATTAGTTCTGAAAATCAGATGAGAAAGTGGCAGGAGTTGGGAGGCTGCAGAGTACTGAGCTTTTCTCGGCTTGCAGGCTGTGAGTTGGCTGCTAGTTTATTTTTTTACATGATGGATGGACACGTTAAGTTGTTCCTGTTCTCCCCTCTTCAAACTGATGGACCTATTAAATGCCTATCTGAAGTGTGGAGAAAAACCGTGCCCCTCTTTCTTTGACGGGCATGCTTTAGCGAGGCTGCCCCTCTTTCTCTGCTCTGAGCGGCGGTGGGGGGGGTGATGGGGGGGGGTGGTCCACCGGTCCACGCCTGTGCTTCCTTGCTTAGGGTCCGGTGCAGTTACCAGCGTAGACGGGTGATCATGTAAACACAATCAACATGCTCGCTTGGCTTGAAGTATATACTAACCATTGATAGACGATCGCTAAAAGCCGCGGTCTGCTCATAGGCGCCTACGCGAGACCTCATTGGCAGGGAAGGAAGTGGCTGGGCAGAATCCAAAGAAATCGAGAGACTTAATTTTCCCATCTCGTTCTCCTACTCTATTCCAGAAAACATTAGCTGTTCTGAGTATTGCTCGCACACAATCACATGGATTGTTCCTGTTGTATAAATCAGACCACTAAGATAGAGATTTGTTAAAACTATTGCACATTGTTTCTCCCTTTCCCCCCTCTTGTTCAGGCGCTTTTATGAGTGGGAGCCTTTCTATATTGATACTAGAAGTAGAATTCACCCTGAGATGCTCTGAATATTAAATTGCAAAATAAAGTCCTTTTCACATTTAGTTGGAAATGATAGAAAAACATTTTGGAACACAACTGTAAGTGTCCGGCGTTAGGTTCCCTCGACCAAGACCCCACTTTGAATAGTTGGTAGTTGAGGGTCCAGTATAATATTACAGCCATGCAAAACAGTCTGCTTTGGCAACCTTAACCGTAGACACCGCATCTAGAATACATCGCATTTGTTTTCCACACTCTCTCCTAGAGTATTGCAGCACACTGCTATCTAGTACTGAGGGAAAGCTTTTCTCCTGAATATAGCGCAGGCGGAAAAACCTCTTCCTGGTATTGTTTTCAAGATGAGACCTGAAAAGCAACACAAAAGTTTGGACTTGCCACAGCAAATCACTGTTATACATCAGACAAACTTCCATCTGGAACCTGAGCCCAGTCTATAACTAACTTCTATGCTGTTTAGAGTTAATGTGTTTTACCTAGTAAATCTAATTTTTGAGTGTGTATATTTTTCACAATTCTTTTGCTTGATAAATTATCAGTAGTATATATATTTATATATTGTAGCAAATTCAGATTTTAAGCTACTCGTTTATAATTTAATTCATTCTAGGTTATCAGATGCAAGATTAGACTAAAATATTGAAAATGGGTAGTATGCCTTATTCCATAGTATTCACTTAGTGAAGTTGTTAGAATGTCATATTGTTGCTTTGCATGTGATTGTGGTGATTAGGAATAATAACACAAATTTGTGTTTAATATGGATATTTCAGAGGGCTGTCAATGACACCAGCTCTTTTCTGGTAAAATGCTGTTTTCCACTTGTCATGGAACTAACTTATGGTGTCTCACTATTCTGGCTGACAGGGTGGGGAAATCATGGATGTAAAACCATTTTCCATCTGTAATTTTTTTTACTATTGATTGAAAGGGTTGATTCATTTTTACTGAAATTAATTTGGTTGCATGCTTTGCAGATACTGCCACATATTAGCATTTCTTCAGATGCTCAGCAAGTTGCTATTAAACTTCAAAGTTTGTTTAAAAAAAAGTAGTAACATCAGCAGAGTCCAAGGCTAAGTGGCAGGTATGTTACTGCTGAAATGCCAAAGCTTAGGAGTAATCTTTGGAGCTAAACATGAAGCTGATTTCTACCGTTGGATACGTTTATTTTTGAAGCCTTGTGATGACACATTTGAAACTTTTGGACTGTGGATCAGCTAATAATCTTTTCAAATGAAAGAAGTGGTGACACAGAGGCACTCTTGAAAATACAACGCAACGGATATGCATGCCTTCTTACAATATACAGAGAACACTGAGCTGTTGCTGCTTAAAGCAGGTTCTGTAAACATTTCACTGTGGAGAAAAATACATCTATAAAAATTGACCCGAATGCCAGAAATGCTTTCCCTTGCTTGTTTCATAAATTGAATGACGATCAGGATGGCGTTCTTTTAAGACTGATTGTATAAGATTATATTTTATTGCTGTTCAGTTCATCAGGTTAAAAATAGTGTGTATTTCGCTTTACCTTCCTCAGGAATACCTTGCCGGAGGGTGTAGTAAAAGCTGTTAGTGTAGCGTGGTTTAAAAGAGATTTGGACATATTCCTGGAGGAAAAGTCCATAAACCATTATTAAAGGGGACTGGGAGAAATCCCTGCTTACCCTGGGATAAGCAGCATGAAATGTGTCTACTCTTTGGGAACCTGACAGGTAATTGATCTGGATTGGCCACTGTTGAAAACGGGATACTGGGCTTGATGGACCTTTTGGTCTGACCTAGTATGGCTTTCCTTATGTTCTTATAAGGATACAGGTCTAAATATGGTGAACTCCATCACATCCCTGTAAATACTGGCAGCCAAAACTAAATTCTTGAAGGGAGTGTTTTTAGACTTGAAAAAAGAGCAGCATGTTTATAGAAATTGTAAAAAGCAAATCCATATATGTTTTGCAGGAATTTAGAATAATTGAGTGACTGTGCAAGTCAAATGGTAATATGGATAATATTGTAGCAGAACTGAGAAAATTCAGACGCCAGTTAAAATGTATGTAGATAGTACATGTAAATAGTTCCCCTATGTTATCCAACTTTGTACACCTGTTCTCTGTAAAAACAGAACAGCTGCTTGTTCTGGCCTTTTTGTTTCATGTAAACCGCGCTGATGTCGAATAGTGCGGTATATAAGAGAGTGTAATAAATAAATAAATAAATTAGGTGGGTTTTAAGTAGGGAAGGAGGCAGGATCATCTGAATCATTAGGCAAAATGAGGCATTCACCTTAGGGCAGCATCTTTTTTTTTGGGGGGGGGGGTTGAGAGTGCAAAGCATAATGTAGATCCTAATTAGGTGTGTGCATGTAACATTTAAAAGTATGATGTCCAATTATGCATTTTTAGAAGATTGTTTTGGGAAGGGGTGATATTGGGGCTTTCTCGATTTTGAATTAAATTATCAAAATCTGAGGGTGGATGGTAGGTTAAGAGTCTGAAAATTAATTTCTAGGTAGGGGCACCATGGCTGTAGTTGGGGGGGGGGCAAGGGTAGGTTCCCCCACCCAAATGAGATGCCCCATTGGCAGCAATCCCTTGTCTGCACACAGGAGTTCCCTCTCTCATGGGCAGAAAAGAACAGCATTCTGTGACTGTGGCAAAGGTCTTTTCTGTCTGCCATGGGGCAGGTCATTTGATTTTAACTGTTATCAGATGAGGCACACCTGTCATAAGCAGTTCAAAATCTGGATCATGTCATTTTCCACATCTGGCCCTTGTATTGTGGCATCTTTGCCTGCCTCATCTAGGCTCTGTTTCTGGTGACTTTGGTACTGGCATACTGTCATCATGTGGCACTGGTTTCATGGATGAAGCAGATGGGGGTATTCAGTAGATTTCTTATTTTTAGCAGAAAAGCCAGATACATTGGTCAGACAGAAGTAAAAGTCCTTTACATGATCCTTTTGTTCTCACCATATCATCAGGACTGTGAACGGCATTGACTTCTGAGTACCTCTGAGATGGACAGCACATGTTGCACAGCAAATGTGAGGAGCCCAGGATTTGTCTTGATCACCAACTTTACAACCAAAGTAGAACTCATATGCTTTCTTAAGTGCAGTCATGCTGCGTCTTTGAGGCTTAAGTGTATACACACCACAAATGTAACAGAATGTACTGTGGCTGTTGCGGCATTGACGAGACATTTCTGCTGTAACAAATCATCGTTTAGACGAGAAATGTACATGTTAAATGCATTGTTAAGTACACAGACTAATATCAATGTCATGCATAGCATCTGTGTATGAAAGCTGCTTTTATAGCCTCCATCCATCCTTACTCAGCATGCTCATACTTCCTGAGCAGTAGCATTTCCATTGCATGTTGTGAGCCTGCAATGAGTGCAAGCCCAGGCATGCCTGGACTAAACAAAACAGTTTACTTTCTAGGCAACTTATGAGTAGACTTAAAGTATGTGAAGAAATCACAAAAATAGGCGATTGCAAAAAAAAAAAAAGGTGTATGATAGGAAACTTTCAAGGTAATTTTCATGATCAGCAACCCAAAATCCACAAGTACACCCAAAAGTGTTCAAGAAGCAAAATCTTTGTTGTCCAGTGATTTTCAGCCATCACAGTCTGTTTTATTTTTAAATGCTAGTGGCATTGGCTAAAAAAAAAATTCCGATATTCAATGCTGATTATTCAAAGAATGGTTACCTGACTGGTAGATGCTAAATATTTGAATAGTGGTCAGTGCCAGGACTATATAGATGGCTGTGATATTGAGCTCGCTATCTGAGTAAAATTAGGAAACCTTTTTTGCTGTCCAAATTATCTGGAATTTATGTGGATAATGGGCTGAATATCACTGTATAGATAATTTGCTGCTCTTCCCTTTCTGTGCCCAGGGCCTGTCCAGATAGTGCTGCCGAATATCCTACAGATCATGTCGGCACTATCTGAATGTTGCTGGATAGCAGAAGCTGTTATCTGGTTAGGTGCTTCTGAATATTTACGCCATTATTGTTTTTTCACATAGAAAGCATAGAGCATGCTGCTTAGTTCAATGAAGCCATTTTTAATTAGCGTATTAATAATGTGGTGGATCCAGAAGCTTTTAAATGTTGCTCTCGGTCCTGAATGATGTAGGTTTAACAGAGTGAGAATTTTCCCACCAATTTTGGAAGGTATACCTTTCATTTAATTTTTGGATCTAACAAATGTATAAGCCCTGGGGAACTGAAGGTTGTAAGTAGCTCACATGTTCCGTGGACAGATCATTGTAGTGTAGTAAATGTGGGAGATAAAGACCTGCATTGTCCATCTAGTCCTTCCAGTGAGGTGGCGAGGTTTCTACCTGGCCGCTCTGTGCAGGTTAGTGCCCTCTGTGACTTTTGTTTAGGGTTTGCAGGTTACTCCTCTCTATTTTTTTGAGATGTAAAAATGATGTTTGCTTCACTTTCCTCTTCTTGCTATAACGGGGTCCTATATTTATTTATTTATTTTATTTACATTCTCTTATATACCGTGCTATTCTGCATCAGTGCGGTTTACATTGAACAAACTGAAATTACGTTGAACAGGGCATTATAACTTGGAGATAACTATTTTACAGGGAACATATATATGTCTGTCCCATGCCTTTTTGAACACAGTCCAAAACGTGATCTGAGTGGAAAAACACTTTATTATCAATAATTCTAAGACCTAGTACAACCCGACACAGGCCGTGTTTCGGAGACCTTCATCAGGGGTTGTCGAAGTAGGTACTAAAACATAAAAACATATAAATTAATAATGCTAAAAATCAATATATGGGAAAGAACAAATAATTAAAAACATAAATACAATGTAATCAATCATATAAACAATACATAAAGAATAAGACCAAATCAATTACTTAAAAGTGTGGATACGCAAATACATTAAAATGCCATATGTATAAAATAAAACTCATTAAAATAGAATAAAATAGAATATAACAAATTAAAACAGATTAAGATAGAGAACTCAAAGGATGTGACAAGCACAGAGTTTCAACACTAATACCTTAGTTATGGATATGATGAACAAGTAATCTTCAAAAGGAAACAACAAAACTAGAACAAAGAAAACAGAGTGAGGCATATGTATACCATGGAGATTGTAATTATACAGCAATTGTTGACTTCTCAGAAAATAAAGCTCAAATCTTTATCCTCGAAATTACATAAAAAACAAAAGACAGGTACTAGTCTCCAAATTGGGCAGGAAGGAGGTCAGGCTCAGAGGTATCAAAAAGAACTCTAATACAACAATGTGCCTCAATGATACTCAATGTAGCTATGGAGTCTCTAAAAAAGGTATCAAACCCATCAATGTACTTCATGGGAAGGAACAACTTTAATTAAAAAATCTAAAACTCTATGATGAATAGTGTAAAAGATAACGCTAAGAAAATAAATAGATAAATAAATAAAACAATAAATAGATAAAACAAGTGCATATAATATGGCCGAAATATCATCGGATGGACCACATAGTAATGAAGAAATCAACAACGATAAAAGTAATAAGAATGCCAAACCAGCGATATTATAAAACACTTGAAACTCACCAATATAATCTCTGCCAAATAATATTGCTCTGCAAAACCAGCAGTGCATCTGTTCAGTCTGCCGTTAGAAAGTGAAACTAAAAAACGCCGGTACATGCGCAAACTTAAAACCATGTATAGAGCGGGAAAGAGGGGGCGTGGCTAGGGCGGAGTTTAGAGAAACGACTAATAGGTAAAGTTAATAGATAACATAAAAACCATTGTAACCATGAATATAAAAAAACTCAAAACTCATACTTAGGAGAATCGCTTATAAAATATAAAGTAGCAGTTTGAGTCATGAAAGAGGAGGAGAGAGACCGAAAATAGTGGATGCACAACCATGAACAGATCACAGTTCACTCTATAAATAACTATGTAGATGTATTTGTGTGTGTATGTGTATGTATGTATATACTGGACCAGACTATTTGAAATCTCAAGATTAAAAAATGTAGCCTAGATTCGTCAGCGTGAAAAATGCCTCAGAATCCTATAATTAGCAAAACGGAAACCAATTGTAAAGTACAAACCGATAAAATATAAACGTGTTAAGCTGCTAGTGTAAGTCTAGAAATGATACTTAAAAAATGTGCAGCAATGTAAAAAATATATAATAGAACTATTTTAATGTGTGTTTCTTTTATACATATGGCATTTTAATGTATTTGCGTATCCACACTTTTAAGTAATTGATTTGGTCTTATTCTTTATGTATTGTTTATATGATTGATTACATTGTATTTATGTTTTTAATTATTTATTTGTTCTTTCCCATATCATATATTGATTTTTAGCATTATTAATTTATATGTTTTTATGTTTTAGTACCTACTTCGACAACCCCTGATGAAGGTCTCCGAAACACGGCCTGTGTCAGGTTGTACTAGGTCTTAGAATTATTGATAATAGTGTTTTTCCACTCAGATCACGTTTTGGACTGTGTACCTGTTACCACGTGATTTCTTGCCTTTTTGTTGGACTACCCATGCCTTTTTGAATTCTGTCACTGGTTTTGCTCCCACCACCTCCACCAGGAGGGCATTCCAGACATCTACCACTCTTTCTGATCTCTTAGTTTTAAACCTGCTCACTCGGGATTGGCATAATGGCAGAGGTAAGACTGCCATTTTCTTTGTATGATGAGGCATTACAGTATCATACAGTAGGTATTGAACCCATTGATTTACAGGTTAATAATTTGTAGTTCCTCTGGATTTAATCTCATGAAAATCCATCCCAACATTTTAAGAATTTTTTGATGAGCTTATCCCAGTTTTACTTAGCCCTGGCGAACAATAAACTTGAAATATCAAATTTCACAGCATAGCTCACTCCTTCAAACAGACATTCACATCCACAAGCTACAGCCAACTGTCCATTACAGTAAGCATAAAAGTTACAATGCTGAAAGTCAGCAACACCTGGAATTGGTGTGAGGAAGCGCCCAGAATGTTTACGGTGTGACAACAAAGAGAAAAAAATAAAAAAAAAGCCAGACACACTTGTTCATAAATATGCTCTAAAACAATTTAAGCATCCCTACCCTATATAAGGCAAAGGAGAAAATGCTGCATAATGAAAGCTATAAATTACAACAGCACAAGTCTTGTACTACACTTATAGTGCCTTGTAACAGTCTTCACACCCTTATACATATTTCACATTGTCTAAATACAATTCCAAATGCATGAAAATAAGAGTTCTTTTCTCACTATAGCTAAAAGAGGTTGTTCCAATAAAATTCCTCTGCTGAATGGAAGAGAAGAAGGGAGGCTGGGTGGGTCACTAACTCTGTCACATAGACAAGGACTGAAAAAATTTATAGAGATGCTGGAGAAATGAGGCAAGACTTTATTTGAAGGCCTCGCAGATTGCTAAAGAAATATTCATTAAAATTAATACTGCAGCTCTCAAACCCAGAAAGACACTTTTGTATGGTGTACACTGTCACCCTCTCATTATAGTTTGAGCTCATGTGATGCTATGGATGGTGGTAGTAATGAGAAGCTGGACATTAGATTTGGTATTTTTTGTTCCTCAATTTAGGCTGCAATAGCTAGGGAGGGACCCTTCTCTGTTGTATTTAATGAAGGGGGCTGTAGGGCTGGTACCCCTGCAATTCTACATGCAAATCTCCGGCCTGCTCAGCAACTCAGGCCTGAACCAACCTGCACAGACAAGATGGATTCTTCACTTCACGTTTGCTGTGTTCAGCTACAAACGACCTAAGCAACTGCTGGATCAGCGTTTCTAAGCATACATACAGAAGCTATTGTCCGTGGCTGGCCTTGGACACTGGTACATGCCCAGAAGTTACATACTGTTGCCTCTGCCTGACTTCTTACTATGGCTTCTTTGTTTGCAAGAAGCTGCTCATCATCTACCTCCTGATTCGCTGAGAACACCTCAGACTGCCTGGTGCCAACCAATCATCGGACCTATGACGGATGATTCTTACACAGAATAATGCAATCTGCGCTGGAAACTTTAGTAGTAGTAAGAGAGAGTTGGGGGCTTTTCCCACCTGTTCATACAGACTCCTGCACTGGTTCCTCTCTGCTGTGCACTGCGTACCTGATTCCTGCGACCTGACCCTTCCGCAAGACGGCCACTAAGTGTGGACTAGGCCATCCTCCACAGGTCTGAGATAAGACTTTCACAGATACCTCCGGTTCGGACTTACTGCGGCTCGCCTGACGAGGCTAGAGCCCGCATTAGCTAGGAGCTGCCTCCTTGGACTGCATTGTTCCTGAGAGCCCGACGGAACTAAGGTACTGACTTATCTCTCCTCCTCCGGATGGGCAAGGGGTTAGCACTATATTTCTTACTTTTCCTCAGTGCAGAGCGAATCAGTGACGTCTGGTTACTAATCAGTGATTTATTACGTTGTCCAAGTGTACATCTGTACTATAACAAATTTCTACCTCATGTTTCTAATTAGCTATATGTGTGTGTGTATATTTTTCTACCTGGTTGCCTATAATAAAGTCTAATATATATCTGCAGACCAAACTTCTTTCGTGGCTCATTGCCAGAATAACTCACCGAACTTTGGGCTGGGAATTAGTAGCTATTTCCCCTAGACAACGGAGAGTCTAACTTATATTTGTGCTACGAATATACCCTACAGGGCAGAGGCATTTTTTTTCTGTAAGATCTGGTAACTGATGACCAAAGGTTAATAACTAGGGTTGGGAACGCCCCAGGTGTCATGAATTTTGGGGCCTGGCACCTGATGTCGCCGCAAACCTAGGCCTAAAGAGAGAGACTCTTGTTGCTGTTGCTACTGCCTCAGTCTGGGAAGAGATACTGCGGCTGCTTAAGCCACCAGCAGTCTGGGCTGGCCAAAGATGTGGGGGGAGACTGGAAGAAAGGCATAGAATGTAGAGGAGTGGAAACAACCCCAAAGGAGAGACATAATCAGAACAAAAATTAGACAAAAAATGATTGGGAGGCTTGCTTTTTTTTCTTGGTATCTTAAAAAAAAATGTGATTCGCTGTTAACTTTTCCAGAGATTCTAACTCTTTTGGTGATAGATGTTCAGATTGTTCAGGAATGGTTTAAGGTAAAGGAGAGTGATATGATCATGCATAGGTAGGGCTAAGTTACAGGGTGGCATGAAAATACATCACTTTGGTGAAAAGCAGGAGATGATTTGGGACAGCTAGAATCTGATTTCGGTAGAGCCATGATATCTTCATGGATTTAGTTCATGGCGTTAATATATTTTATGCTTTTATAAGAGAGATTTTCAGGTAGCCCATGTAATTGCAAAGTACTCTGTTATTTTTAATACACATGCTTTAGACACTTTTTTTCAAAAAGAAATATTGTGGGCACATGCAAAGGATGATCTTGCATCTACTCTTTTTTTTGGGGTGGTCAGTAGAGAGACCAAAATGCCATGCTTATAGTTTTGAGATTTAGATCACGCACACTCTGCTTTCTTCCTCTGATTTTTAAAGACATCTACTGAAATGATTCATTTGTTCATTTCAAAAAAGTTTATAATACACTCATCATATTTTTGAGCAGAGCACAGAAATAGATTCATAATGCATGTCACATAAAACAGTCATCATGCATGCAATCATTGGCCAATTCTAAGACGGCTCCAAAATTAAGAAAGATACACTTTATTAAACATAGGCTTGGGGCTCTGGAGAAAACCTGAATATCTCAAGAACCAGTCCCAGAGGAATATATAGTAACATAGTATATGACAGCAGATTAGAGGCCAGCATGGCCCATCTAGTCTTCCCAGCAAGGCAGCAAGAGCAGATGCACCTGCCACTTCATGCAGGTCACCCCTCTCCATGCCTTTGTTGAGGGGTGTGCCCACCGCTCCATGTAGGTCACTCCTAATTTGCTGAGATATAAGAGATAGTTATGTTTGTTTTTATTTCACCCTGTTGCAATAAAGGGATTCACTGTATCTGTCCCATGCCATTTTGAATTCTGTCAGTGTATTTGCCCCCACCACTTCCATCGAAAGGGCATTCCAAGCATCCATCACCTTTTCAGTGAAAAAGTATTTCATGACATTGCCTTTTAGTTTACCCCCTTGCAGCTTCATGTTATGCCCTCTAGTTTTACATCTTCCCCATCTTCAGAAGAGGTTTGTTTGTTCATTAATACTCTTTAAGTATTTAAAGGTCTCAATCATATCTCCCCTGTCCCTCCACTCCTCCAGAGTGTACATATTTAGGTCTTCAAGTCTCTTCTCATAAGTCTTCTGACGCAGGCTCCAAATCATTTTGATCACCTTTCTCTGAACTGTTTCCAGCCTTTTTATGTCCTTCTCGAGATATGGTCTCCAAAACTGAACACATTCCAAGTGAGGCCTCAATATTGACTTCTACAGTGGCATTAGTACTTCTTCCTTCCTTTCTGCTGGTAATTCCTCTTTGTATGCAACTCAGCATCCTTCTGGCTTTTGCTTCTGCCTTGTGTCACTGTTTCGCCACATTGAGATCCTCAGAAACAGTCACTCCAAGTCCATGCACACCAACCTCTCTCTCCCTATCGCATACAATTCCCTTGGATTTCTGCTTCCAAAGTGCATGATACTACACTTCCTCACATTAAATCTTAACTGCCAAGCATTAGACCATTCTTCCAGCTTTTATAGATCTTTCCTCATGTTATCCACTCCCTTAGGGGAGTCCTCTCTGTTGCAAATTTTCGTGTCATCTGCAAAAAGACAGATTTTCCATTCAGTCCTTCAGCAATATCACTCCCAAATATATTGAACAGTACTGGTCCTAGGACCGAACCCTGGGGCACACCGCTATTCACCTTCCTTTTATCCAAGTGAGTTCTGTTTTACTGTCACCTTTTGTCATCTGTCAGTCAACAAATTTCTGATCGAGTTCACCACCTTGGGACCCATGCCCAGGCTGTTGAGTTTATTGATAAGCCTCCTATGAGGAACCGTATTAAAGACTTTGTTGAAATCTAGGTAGATCACATCCATTGCATGCCCTTGATCTAGTTCTCTGGTCACCCAGTCAAAGAACTCCAATCAGATTTGTTTGGCAAGATCGTCCTTTGGTAAAACCATGTTGTCTCGGATCATGCAACCTGCTGGTTATGAAAAGTCCACTATTAGCTCTTTCATGAGCACCTCCATTACTTTTCCCGCCACTGAGGTAAGTCTTACTGGCCTGAACTTTGTCATTTCTTCCCTAATACCACTTTTGTGAAGAGGTACCACATCAGCTCTTCTCCAGTCCTGCAGAACTTCTCCTGTCTCCAAGGATCTATTAAAAACATCCTTTGATGGCCCTGCGAGAACCTCTCTGTGCTCGTTCGGTATCCTGGGATGTATCCTATCGGTCCCATGGCCTTGGCCACTTTTAGTTTTGCAAGCTGCTCTAACACATCATCTTTTGTGAATAGTGTGGTATCTACTCCATTCCCAGTTTGATATTTGTCAATCACAGGTGGTCATTCTCCAGGCTTTTCTCTAGTAAAAGCAGAGCAGAAGTATTTGTTTAGCATTTTCGCTTTTTCACTGCCACTTTCCACAAATCCATTCCCAGCACTTTTGAGTCCTGCAATTCCACCTCTGATTTTCCTCCTCTCCTGAATATACCTGAAAAAGGTTTTGTCGCCACACTTCACATATTTAGCCATCTTTTCTTTTGCCTTTGATTTTGTTATCCTTTATTTCTCTTTTTGTCTCGCTTATCCTGTATTCTTTTCTGTGTTACTCTGCGAGCTTTTGAATTTTGTGAAAGCTGTGTCTTTTGCCTTTATTTGTGCAGCCACTTCTTTGGAGAACCAAATAGGTTTCCTTTTTCTTCTTGTTTTTATTTACTTTCCTTGCGTATGCATGTGTTGCCCCTTTTATTGCCTCCTTTAGTTTAGTTTAGCCCATTGCAATTCCACTTCCTCCCACCCTGCCAACTCCTCCTTCAGGTACTTGGTCATTTAACTGAAGTCAGTGTTTTTGAAGTCTAGGACTTTGAGCTTGCTGTGATTGGATTCTACCTTGGCTTTTATCTCAAAACACACCATGTGACAATCGCTGCTGCTCACATGGGCACTCACCCAGATATTCGACACCCTGTCTCTGTTGGTGAGCACTAAATCCAGCACTGAGCTCTTCCTGATCGGTTCCATCACCATTTATCTAAGTAATGCATCTTGGAAGGCATCCACAATTTTTTTTACTTTCCAAATTTGCAGAAGGAATACTCCAATCAACATCTATAGTTCTTGGGTTTTCCCCAATCCCCTCTGTTTGGCCCTCTGGAGTTGGTAAAAAAGTACTTGATGGAAGTTTTGGGCTGGGCAATGGTCAGTCTTCTTCCCATAGCTAGGGCATACTACATGCCCTTATTTAATGGAGTTTCCGGGAACGCCACTCGACCTTTAGAACAGCTTGGCCTGACTGGATTTCTGGAAGAGCCTTTTGAAACAATAGCTTCATGGCGTACATTGCTGATGACTTTCATATTTGAGCAGGACAAAAAAGTCTGTTCTTCGTTGATACATCTGATTTATACAGGAGCAGATTTTAGGCTCTGTTATACATATATTTCTTGATGTATTTAAGCAGACTCAGGCCAGACAAAAGGAATTCTTGGCCTTACGGCCTCGTGTCCTTTCACTTGGGGGAACCTGGCTTCTGAAATTTCCTTCTTTGTGCTATGTCTGTCTTGATGGGACAATTTATTATTTTCCTGAGCCTAAACAGCAATTTGAGCTTATGATGTCTTTGGAAGGGAAGCTTGGGGGGGGGGGGGGGACATAGAGTGCGTTCCAGTGGCAGTGCTGGCTTGTCAGCCTTCAAATTGTTTTTCCTGAATACATTTTCTTTAATTACCTCCAAAAAATTTGTGGTCTTTGTGTATTGAAGGTGTGTTGTATTTTCTTTTGTTTTTACTGAATGGTTTAATCTACATTGCTATTGCCTGTATTAATAATGTAAATCTTAAAAAAAATTGGCTTTCGTAAACTATTAAAAAAAATTAAATTAAAAAAAAAATTTCTTCTCTGACTTAATTTCAGAAGGTAAATTCGTTCCACAATTTAGGGCCTGCTACAGAAAATATGTGAGCTTAGATAGTCTTCTGTACTATATCCAGTACTTGGGGTGATATGACAAGGCTTAATTATAGGTATATACCTATTTATGTAACACTTTAATATACTGCGTAAAAAATATTCTAGATAGTTCATTATCCCACAGTCCCTGTGGGTCTTCTCATTTATCCAAGTTCCCTGCTGCGAATGTTTTTATAACAGTTTGCAACATTACCACAGCTTATGTAGTTACATACCTCCAAGCATGCCCTTTTCAAACATCACATTGCCATATATATTGGCAATAACCACAGCATACAAAATACATCTATCAAACCATCTGAATGATTTTCCAGACAGCTGCATTGGACTAATTTGAAAATTACTGTAACATATATACGCTTTTGAAAATAAAACACATCATTATTATAGCAGTAGGAAGTTGTGGGCTTTCTGTTGCATTGGCTGTTGTGTTGGAGGAATGGTGATTCCAAGGCAGTGGTCTACCAGCAGTAGGGTCTCCAGTACACTTATAATCACTTTACCAAAAGGGTGTAGGATATGTGGAACAGACTCCCAGCAAAAATGGTGGGGACTGCTGAAACTCTCTGATATTGTTGGTTCACATTTTTACAGTGAAAGTCTGTGAAAGTAAAATGGTTTGTGATTTCCCCCCCCCCCCCCAAACTGCCAACAACCACACCAGCCATAGAAATTAGGCTTTTGAGAAACCATTTGTTGAACTATTGACTGATCCAAAATGCCGTCATCAATTAGAACCGCAATGAGCAAGGAAAACACCCCATCATCAGCGGGGAATCCCCTCTCTCACTGGATGGAATCAAATCAGGCTTGACCAATCAATTTCACGGTTCAAGCTGTAAGGATGTACAGAATTGAGTGCATAAATTCAACGTTATTCCAACCACTGCAGACGGGAAATCCTGTTGCCACCCCAGGGGTCATGTGGAACGTGATCTATGATCCTCCACTTAAGATCATTGAACTGATGTTGGAAAGCCAAGCAGTGATCCACTATAGGGGCCAAGTGGACATACAACCGTAATCGGGAAGCATGTTCACTTAGTCTGTTCTTAATAGGGTGGATAGTGTGGCCAGCATATAATAGATCACACGGACATTGCAACAAATAAATGACAAAAGTAGATGTACAAGATGTTGGCCTACAAGAACAATTGACCATCCAGAAACAGGATCTTCCCAAGTGTTGCCAGGTAAAGTTATAGAGCAAAACGGACTGTGGCTGCACGATGTGTGGCTGGAATCCATTCCTGATGCCCGCATAGGACGATCAGTGGGTACAGCCGACTTGACAAGGTTGTTCTTTAAATTAGACCTCTGGGAGTATGCTATCATGAGTGGTTTGGAAAAACATGAGTGTAAACCCAAGACTGGCCAGTGCCACCTCAACAATTTAGCCACAGAGGTGGAATTCTGCATGAAAGGTAATACTCCTACCAAAGAATCATCAGCTTTGGGGCTCGCAGAGAACTGGTCCGACATTAACCAGTCATGATGAACATGACGTGCTCTCCGATAAGCTCCGTTGATCACCATTATAGGGTAACCCCGAGCTTGTAAGTAGATTTTAAGGTCCATAGCGTGCAACTGAAATTCCGCTAGAGTAGACCAAATCCATCAAAGTCTTAAAAATTGACCAAAAGGAAGGCCCCCTGCGAAGTGGGCCAGGATGGTAGCTGTGATAACACAAACTATTTCGTTGAACAGGTTTTCTAAATAAAGTTGTCACCAAGCCCCAAGAATCTTTATAAATGGTGATATCCAAAAAAAGCCTTGATCTGCTGGTGTATATGTGCAGTAAATTGTATATTAGGTTTTATAGTGTTCAGTCATTATATAAATTCATTCAACATGTCATAAGATGACATCCACACGATTCCCTGTTGTTGATGGGCTGTTTCCCTTTCCCATTGACAGTTCTATTTGATGACTGCATTTTGGATCAGCCAACAGTTCAACAACTGTTTTTACTCAGAAGCCTAATTTTTACGGCTGGCGTGGTTGTTGGCAGTTTGGCTTTAATAAATGGTGGAGCGGAGTTTCAAGTGACACTTGAAACAGGGTCGTTGGTCAACTTGAAATGTGCACGTCATGCAGCTTTCTGTTCCAGACTTGTTTGCTGATAAGCTATTTCCACTGCCACACCTGAGCTTACAGATAAGTACTTTTCAAGTGTTTTTAGAACCTTATAGATTTAAAATGGACATGGCTGGGTTGTGAGGGTGAGACAGTTTCTTTCTCACTGGCTTGTTTGACAAATTCAATTTTGAGAGCCTTGTTTTTGTCACTCTGGTGATTTTTTTTTTTCTTCTGATTTTCTTATCAGAATTGTAACAAAGCTCACAACTATCCTGGTGGAAGATGTTGCTGAGCTCAGGGAGTCTTGTGATAGGAGAGTAGAGGCTCTTATTAAAAATGCCTTTATAGCTTCTACCTTGGGTTACCAAGCAGTGCTATGTGTAGACTTGGTGGCCTGCGCTCGTCTACACTAGGACCAGCAGCTGACAGAGATAGGCTGAAGACGGCAAGATTAGAGTCTGGGGCTACGTATGTGGCTGATGCTCTCTATGACTTGATCAGGATCACCTCCAAGTCTATAATAGCTGTGGTAGTGACTTTGGCTCCACAATTGATCGACTGATGCAGTCTCCAAGTTATATCTTAACAATCTGCCTTAAAAGGGAGTTTGCTCTTTGGAGAGGTTTGTGAGGGACCCTGGTGAGACTCTCCTCCTAAGGTTCCTGGAAGACAGGTCAAGGGGTACTAAGAATGCCTTTCATTGGGCTCTGCATGGAGATGTCCTCTGACAACTAGGAGTCTAGTAATGGCCTAAGTTTTTAATAGAACCAACCCATCTTGACAGATCTATCAGAGCTCACAGCACTCTCAAGACTCTGCTATGGTGCCTTATGGAAACAGTAAGCCCCTGCAATGAGATCTGGAGCGGCCCTTCTGAGGTACATCTGGTTGGAGGGGGGGGCTCCAGCTGTTTCTATTGGGGTAGACCCATATCACACCAGATTAATGCATCCTCTGTCATTAGTCATGGCTATGTGCTGGAGTTAGCAGAGCCTCTATGAGACAACTTCATGGCGTATCCTTGTGCCTCCCCACTCAATCAGGTGCCTCCTGCAGTTGCAGGCTATTCTACATCTGGTCTCTACAGAACAGGGCCAAGAATGTTATTTCATCTACTTCATGATAACCAAGAAGGGAGGTTCTTTCTGACCTGAAGCTGTCAATTCCAGACTTAGAGTTCTTCACTCTTGCATGGAGACCATCAGATCGGTAATGACATCAGTCTGGCAAGGTAAATTCTTAACTTCCCTGGACCTAAATGCACATGCTTTAACATTCCTATCCAGGAGTATCACCAGTAGTTTCTTTGCTTTTGCATCCTAGGCACTATTTTCAGTTCCGGACTCTGCTGTTTGGCCTGCCTGTGGCTCCTCACACCTTTTTTACAATTATGGTGATGCTTTTGCAGGAACATAACTGCCACAAGAGATCTGGGTTCACCTGGATGACTGGGTTCACCTGGGTTCACTTGGATGACTGGCTGATTCAATCAGACTACTGGGAGAAGTTCAGGAACAACACAGCACTGGTAGTTCATTGGCTAGAGGCTGGAATTGCTGATTAACTATCCCAGGAGCAGCCTGGTTCCTTCCCAAGATTTACAGGAGCTCGGTTAAATGCTTTCCTGGGTCAAGTGTTCCTCATGCATGAAGGTTACTCAAACTGCAGGGCCAGCTAAGGGGGTAATGTGCTCTTTTCAGGTCCCCAGGCCTGGGACTACCTCCCACTCCTAGGGTCCATGGCGTTAACCCTGGATCTAGTTCCTTGGGACAGGGTGCACATGTGCCTCCTCCAGAGACAACTTCTGTATCGCTGGATCCCTGTTCTGGGTTGTTCAGACCCTTCCTCTCCCTCAGGAAATCAAGGAGTTGGTGGTGTGGTTGCAATTTTGCCCTGGAAATGCCAGAGCGGGTAATGGTCACCATGAATGCCAGCCTAAAAGGCTCCTGTGCTTGCTGTCTAGGTCAGCTTAATCAGGGACTCTGGTCCCTTCAGGAGTCCTCCTGGTCAGTCAGCCATCTGGAGGCCAAAGATATTCACCTGATGCTCCAGTGGTTTCAGCCACTTTTGAAGGGCAAAGCGGTCTACATGTTCATGGACAGTGTCATGCTGGAGTGACTCTTAAGGTGGTGTAAATTTGGTGTTGGGTAGAGGAGCATCTAATTGCCCTGTTTACGTTCCACATAGTGGGTATCAGCAAGGTGCAGGATCTCTGGATCTCAGCCAATGGGAGCTGAGCCCTTATGCATTCAACCTTGTAATGCAGAAGTGGGGCCTTCCTGTATTCGACCTGATGGCCATTGGGGAGGATGATAAGGTAGAGAAATTATTTCGGTCACAGGAAGGATCTGCAAGCAGTGGGTTTGGAAGTCCTACTTCATGAGTGGCCCCAAGTGAAGCTTCTATATAGTCCACCCCCCCTCCCCTGCATCGCCCCTGGTGAACCATGCAGAATTCTGTCCCACTTGGGCCTAATGATTTTAGTGACTTCCTGTTGATTACTGTGACAGCCAGGTGGGTATCAGAGCTGCAGGCTTTATTGATCATTTTGACAGCTTCTGTCTCCTTGGACCAGTTCTATCAGGGTGGTAAGCAGGGCTGGCCCGTCCACTACCCCCTCGTGCTGAGCCATGCCGTGCTGCTGCCACTGATTCCAGCCTGCCACTTCTAATCCCTTGAAGTTGTGTTGAAGGGGTTAGAAGCGGCAGGCCATGTGTGCCAAAGCACATGGCCTGCTGCTGCCGAGCCTCCTCTGACCCTGTCCCCCAGAATCAGCAGAAGCGCTGCTCAGCACAGGGAGGGATGGGAGGGCGGGGCAGCTTGGCGCATGGGGTGGCAAAAAAAGTTGGGCCAGCCCTGCTGGGAAACTTTACAAACCTGTTAAATTTTCTCTCCTTGAATACTAGACCAGTCCAGGACTCGCCCTGGAAGACTATTCCTAAAAGTTTGGGAGTCCTGCTGGCGTTTGATTGCATGTTCAGGTTTGATGCCTGACAGTCAGTTGAGGTAAGAGAGCCAAATATGTTCCTAGTGTTTCAAATTATAGTTGCTGCTTTATAAGGTTTAGAGGTTGAGTTTATCATTCTTGCTTACTGTTCTGGAAGTGTCATTCTGGCTTCTCTCCTTGCCGCACCAGAGGATATACCAGTGGTGATTATCACTGAAAGTTACTCGTCTGCCTCCATGTACTGGCTGGGGAGCATTACCCACATGTCTGGACTTGTCTTGCAGGATTCAAACAGAGAAAATTATTATGTAAAATGTCGTCTTCCCCTACAGATAGCCATCAACTTTTACTCACTGTGAACTTTGCAGATTAGAAACCAAGATAACATTACTCGGTGCCAAGATAACATTACTCGGTGCCAAGATTTTTATTTTATTTTATTTATTTATTTAGAAAATATTTATATACCGCAGCTTCCAGCGATCAGCAGCGGTTTGATTATAGATTGAAAATTGCCAAATTAAGACAAAGTTTGGAGTTATGCAAAATGCATCAGTGCTGATGGTTAGGAGTGCCAATACTTCAGAATTGGCACTTGGAAGGGTTTGTCTTGTCATTATTCTGAACCTTTTGTGCTTTTTTTGAGCGCTGAATATATTTCTATTTATTAGTGAAATGGGTGCATTCTACATGTTTTAATCATTTTCTGCTGCTGTTGTTATAATATAGAAAACATGTATACTTTAGGATATTGCATGGATTTAATTTCATGGAGGCATTGCCATGATGTCTCTCTGGTTTTAGAGTTTAGTCATCGGAATCCCTGGAATGAAATTACAGCCTCCATAATAGCACAACAGAATAAGCTATAATTATAGTAAATGTTTTCATATTTTGTTGTTTGTTTTCCTTTTTAAGTTTGTAATTGTGCAGTTTATTACTGCTCTTGGTGAGGTAGTTTAAAAAAAAAAGTTGCAATATTTCTTTATGGCTGTTTTCTGCAGTATCATCAGTTGTGACATTAGTGGTACAAAGGTTCTGAAGGAATAAGAACAGTTAATTCTTTGAAAATTATTACTAAATAAATATATACATTTCTAGACCCAGGCAGCTAAAACTTCCCTGTTTTTTTACTGTGGGTCAGCATGCAGAAGATGACTAATGTGTTTCTGCATCCTCGTGCCTTTTAGAGTGCTGAATTCTTTAACCATGGCTAATGCATATGTATCTGACATTACATTTGCAAATTACATGTTGCAATATTTGGCACTGTTTTGACAGATTCGTTTCTAATGTCTGTGAATCTTCTTGTTTTGTTTCTTTGCAAACATTAAGGAAAAGTTAATTTGCCGGCTTCTTAGCCGAAAGCAAGATTTGTCCCTGATGACATCCTGCCTGCTGTGATCTAGTGCTGATCACTAGGTGAAGCTGCATCTCTTCAGTTCCCTATTCCAGGTGAGGAAAGATGCTGCGCTTCCTGAGCCCAGCATGCTTTCAGTTTCGCTAGTATAAAGGCGTAAAGCATTCATCTGTCCCTCATAATTTCTTTCCCAAACAGAAACCAGCAGGACAAGCAAATAAGCTCCTGTAAAGTTATACAAACCTGTTACTTAAAACAAAAGAAAACAAAAACATTTCTTGGGAAGAATTACATGAGCATGAAGCAATTGCAGTACTTATTGTTTAATATAATTTTACATTTTCTCTTTAGCTTTTCTACCTAAATAGCACATGAAATCTTTTACATATTGCCATGGCCAGGAGTATTGGGTGTTCCTCTTGGTTGTAGGAATAAAAAAATGCAAAGATTTAAGTAACCTACTGGATTTAGAGCCTGCCCCCTTCTCCCTGTGAAATGTATTTCTGGTGATCTGTGTGATTGTGAGGGAGGCCTTTGTCAGCCTCATTTAAGATTCCTTAAATGTACTGACTCTTCCCCTTAGCCTCATCCTTTCGTCCCACAAATTTCTTAAAAAAAAAAAAAGTCAGTACTTCCCTGATCCCTAGAGTTTACCCCATAATTGTTTGTGCCCCAGAAGGGGCTGGACTGATCCCCCAGTTGCTTCTGCTCCACCAGTGGTATTTTCCAAAATGGTGCTGGTGGGGCGGGAGTAACTGTAGCTTGCTCTTGCTCCTACAGAGACCTTCTAAATAATGGGGGGAAGGGAAGGTGGGTTGGGAGAAGCCTGGAATTTTGATGATGAGATATAGGATAGGGTTACTCAGGGGAGAGATCATAGAAACATGACGACAGAAAAAGACCATATGGCTTATCTAGTCTGCCCTTCAATATCAACTACTGTGGTGCAATGTGTGCCTTCAAATCAGTGCTTACTGCTGGTGACCCAACAGCTCCTGGGTTTCCTTGGTAGTGGACTGGAAGTAGATTGCTAAGCCTTTCTTCTGAGACAATGGAGGGTTAAATGACTTACCCAAAGCCACAAGTAGTGCTAGTGGGAGTCAAACTCTGGTCTCCTGGTTACCAACTCGGTGCTCTAACCACTAGGTTACTCCTGCATTCAACTACTATAGTCACAACTACTATCAACTACTATAGTCCTTTTTTCCTTTAGAGATGCTGTGTGTCTGTCACATGCTTTCTTTAATTCAGATACTGTCTCTATTGCCTCTACTGGAAGACTAGCCATGCATCTACCACTCTTTCCATAAATAAATATTTCCGCATAATACTCCTATGTTGTTTATTTATTTAACAATCATTTATAACCCGCATCTTCCAGAGTTCAGTTGCGGTTTACAATAAAACAATCCACAAAGCAAGAGCTTAGTTTTACATCCCCTCGTTATAGTTTTCGTTCAGTTGAAAGAGACTTTCCTCCTGTGCATTT
Organism: Ichthyophis bannanicus; assembly: GCA_033557465.1. NCBI lineage: Eukaryota > Metazoa > Chordata > Amphibia > Gymnophiona > Ichthyophiidae > Ichthyophis > Ichthyophis bannanicus. The sequence continues at coordinate 1,392,658,247 of CM066031.1, read as the reverse complement.
ATGCCACGGAGGTAGTTAAGCGTTTCTATCATATCTCCTCTCTCCTGCCTTTCCTCTAAAGTATACATATTAAGATCTTTAAATTTATCCCCATGTGGTTTATAATGAAGATCACTGACCATTTTTGTAGCCACCCTCTGCACAGACACCATCCTGTTTATATCCTTTTGAAAGTGTGGACTCCAGGATTGTGCACATGTTTTCAAATGAGGTCTCACCAAAGACTTCTACAGAGATACTATCACCTTCTTTTTCTTGCTGGCCATTCCTCTCCCTATGCACCCAAGCATCCTTTTGACTTTCGCCGTCACCTTTTCTATCTGTTTAGCCACTTTAAGATCCTCAGAAACTATCACCCCCTTTACTGTACTGCTCCCTTGGATTTTTGCAGGCCAAATGCATGACCTGGCATTTTTTAGTATTAAATCTTAGCTGCCAAATTCTTGACCATTCTTCAAGTTTAGCTAAATCCCTTCTCATGTTATCTATTCCTTCCTGGGTGTCTACTGTGTTACAGATTTTGTTATCATCAGCAAAGAGGCAAAGCTTACCTGACAGTCCATCTGCAATATCACTAACAAAAGTGTTAAAAAGAATTGGACCAAGGACAGATCCCTGCAGCACACCACTGTAATTTCCTTCTTCTCTGAGTGAGCTCCATTTACCTGTACCCTTTGTCGCCTTTCACTCATCCAATTTCTAACCCAGTTAGTTCTTTTATAGTCCATTCTTAAGGCGCTCAATTTATTTATAAGTCATCTATGCGGAAAGGTGTCAAAGGCTTTACTGAAATCTAAGGCTCTCCCTCTGTCCAACTCTGTGGTAACCCGGTCAAAAAATCAATCAGATTTGTCTGACAAGACCTGCCTCTAGTAAGCTTATGCTGCCTCAGATCCCACAATCCACTGGACTCTCCACAGAGATCAGACTAACTGGCCTTTAGTTCTTAACCTCATCCTCTGTGCTGAAAGTACTTTTAACCACCTTAAGACTACTTCATCACTCATAATGCTGTAGAGAAGCCCAAAACTAATATAGCAAATAAATTTAAATATATACCGCGCTATTCTGCATCAGTGCGGTTTACATTGAACAAACTGAAATTACATTGAACAGGGCATTATAACTTGGAGATAACTATTTTACAGGGAACATGGGCTATGGAGGGTTACGTGGCTTGCCCAAGACCACAAGGAGCACCTGTGGGACTAGAAACCCCAGTCCTTCCGGTCCAAGGTTGCTGTCCTCTAGTGGGATTTGAACCTCCGTCTTAACGTTTTAAGTTCATTATGTTTGTTACTGGATTCCCATTTTGTTTTTTCTTTTATCCTTTATGTATGTTTTTTAAATTGTTTTAACATATAATATTTTAAAAGCAGGACACAGTAATTTAAGTGGTTGTACACGGTGGAAGAAGCTTTTACAAGAATATTTGGCATGAGGTGGTAGAAGTATTTTTCCCTTCAGTGAGTGGGAATTTTTTGTGGAAGTACAGTACTGCAGAATGGTGAGAGGAGGTCCCTTTACAGACCACTAGGGATTTTTTTTGATGGGGAAATGGGAGGACAAGTTCTTATCTGGTGGCTTCTCTTAAAACTCTGATCACTGCTAGTTTCCTGCACAGAAAAAGAAACTGGGTAGATAAGTAACATGAGAACTTGCCACTTCCTCAGGCTTTAACACAATAAGGTACGAGTAACAATACCTCCTTGAGCATTAATGCTTTCCTTTTTTTTTTTTAAAGAAAAGACCTCAGGCACACATAGGCTAAGCCCTCCGGGGACAAGTGATTATATCCTGTACCTGCTTGTAGTGATTTGTAAACCACTCTGATGCCCTTCAGCCTGGGCAGTATATCAAGAAATTTTATAAACATAAATTGTTTTCATGGTTTTGCATCACGGCAACCCATTGGGCGATATTTTAAATAAACATTTTTATTTCATCCCTACCAGACCAGTCCAGAACCAGTGGGGTTATGCTTCCACTTAGTGTGGTTTGGACCAGGGGACTGGCCTTGAACTCTCAAGGTTCAGATTGTGGCCTTGGGGTATTTTAGGTAGTGTATTCAAGGCATGTCCTTGGTGGTGCACTGTCTCCCTCTTCCTCAAGGGAGTGAAACAGATTTGTCCGTCACTGTGTCTGGTGGTTCCTCAATGGAGTCTTTCCCTGGTGATGAGGGTGCTGAAAGGTCCCTTCTTTAAGAACATTTGGAAGGCAACTCTCAAGGATTTAACCCTCAAGGTGATTTTTCTGGTGTCTATTGTATCCATCAGGTGGGTGTTAGAGCTGGAGCCCTTTTTGGTCATCTCAGTGGTGGTGTTTCTGCAGATGGTGCCATCCTTTCATCCAAAGGTGTGTTCTCCCTTTCTTTTTAACCATGCTGCTTCCCTGCCTTTTTTTGTTTTTTTTCCAGAGTAGGACCTTTGAGTGGATCTCTTGCTGTGTCTGGTGGACATGTGGATGGCAATAGTGAGATGCTTGTAGATTACTTCCATCTGTTAGATCATCTCTCTTTGCTCTGTTCAGCAGTTCAAGGAAACAACAGTTAGCAGCCAGGTCCTTGATTGCTCGTTGGATTAAGTTTAATATAAGTTTAGCTTGTCTTCTGTGTGCTAAATGTGTGCCCAAGGGAGTCAGAGCTCACCCCACTATGGCACATGCTGCCTCTGGGCGGAATCTGCTTTGGTATCCCCAGAGGACATCTGCAAGATGGCTACTTAGTCGTCTGTGAACACATTCGTGAAGCACTACAGGTTGTGTATATGGGTGTCAGAACAGATGGCGCCTTCAACAGGACTGTTTTGTCCAGAGTGTCGTCTTCCTCCCACCCTGGGTGTTCAATGCTTGTGTATGTTTCACTCCTCTGGATTGGTCTAGCAGGATGATAAGGAAGGAGAAATTTACATACCTGATGGTTTTCCTTCTTTGAATCCTACTAGACCAATCTAACACCAACCCTGGAAGACTTTTTTCCTACAGATTTGGGAGCCCTGCTGCCTCTTGATTGAGATGGCAGTATTGGTGTCTGATGCAGTATCTGTTATAGTAAGTCAGCCAAACATTTTTTCAAAATTGTTAATACTTTTCAGAGCTTTTCTGAGTGTTTCGTTTTTGTCTTGCTTCTTGGAAGTATCATACTGGCTTCTTTTAATGCTGTACCAGTGGATGTACTAATGATGATATCACTGAAAGTTGCTGTGGTCTGACTCCACCTGCTAGCTGGGGAGAATAATCCACTTGTATGGATTCGTCTAGAAGGATTCAAGGAAAGAAAAATGATCAGGTTTGGAAATTGCTCCTTTGTTCCATTTTAATGTGACTTGGAAAAACAACAAAATTTCACTTCAGTTCTGATGGTTCATTATTATTAATTTTTCATTTCCTATACTGATCTTATTTTGATGTTTTGGGACAGCACAAAATTTGTCATTTAGGCCAAAATACCCTCTGTTATTTACAGATTAGCTTCTGCTCATGTCAGTGAAGGACAGATTGGGCTAAATTAAAAAAAAAATCTCTCTGCTTGAGCAGATCATTTTCCATATTGAAATGACTATTAACTATGATTTATGTCTTTAAATGACTGTGGAAGAAGATAGAATAGTACATAGTATAGTTTTATTAACATTCATCAGAAGATATATTGCATACAATTACAGTGTATGACAATGGCCTATGTTGAAACAGCCCATGCCGTTACAGGGCTTGCCAGGGAGTTCTGTAAACATTTTTTTTTTTTTAAATTCAGTGTGTTTTTTTCCTAAAATTTTTTTTCTTTTTGTTTTGGAGGTGAACAATCTTGCTGCAAGGTGAAAAAAGGAATTTCTTTCTAATCACAGTTAAACTTAATACAATTTGTTTGTAGGGCAGTTTTTAGGGCAGTTCTTAAAAGCCATTTATCTGGGTAAACAAGTTATTTGAAAATTGTCAAGCCTTTCTGCAGGTAAAAATGTGCATCGTTCTCTCCCCACTTGTACTTTTATGGGGGATGGAGTGAGAAGGGAGAATGTGTGATAGTGGGGATGGTAACAACATACATAATTTTTGTATTTCCAAAACTACAAATGATTTTATTTGTAAAAAGTAAGCACAGATGATTGCAGATGTTTTCTCCTTGGGTTCGAAGTGGAAGTATGAGTGTCATTTTAAAAGTTCTGTTTGTGAATTGGATGTCTGAAAATGGGCATTCAGACATACAAATTACAATGACATTTCCAGAGCCATCTTAAAAATTCTGAAGATACTTGCTTTGGTATGATCACTTCTAAGTTGGCTGAGGGTGTGGCAGGTATGGGTTGGTAAAGATGCATGTGTGCGCACACAATTTCCGACCTGCGCTGCTTGGGGATATCCTTGGCTATACCTGCTCCAGGGTGCGGACAGTATTAATAAAAATGCTTGTTTCAGCAACGTAACAGTACGATGCAGAGGAACATGCCCATTCACTCCACCGATACTTTTCACTCCTTCAAGGATACCCGTCTATGCACAATACGAATTGCTCCAGGTTACCTTTCTGCAGCACATCCCAAATTAAGAACATAAGATATGTCATACTGGGTCATACCAAGGTCCATCAAGCCTAGTATCCTGTTTCCAACAATGGCCAATCTAGGTCATACGTACCTAGCAGTATCCCAAAGAGACACAGGTTCCACAATGCTTGTATTGGGTCAAGCATTGATATCCTGGGTCCCTTTTTAATAATGTTTTATGGACCTTTCCTCCAGGAACTTGTCCTAACCTTTTTTTAAACCCAGCTACAGTAACAGCTCTCACTACATCCTCCGGTAACAAATTCCAGAGTTTGATTACACATTGAGTGAAAAAATATTTTCTCTTATTTGTCTTAAATAGTTTACCCTGTAGCTTCATTACATGTCCCCTAGTCTTTCTATATTCTGATAGCTTAAACAATCGATCTACGTTTACCCGTTCCACTCCATTCATTAATTTATAGACCTCTATCATATCATATCATATCTCCCCTCAGCCATCTCTTTTCCAGGATGAAGAGCCCTAAGCTTTGTAGCCTCTCTTCTCTCTCCATAGGAGTAGCCTTCCATCCCCTTTACCATTTTGGTTGCTCTTCTCTGTACCTTTTCTAATAATGCTATATCCTTTTTAAGATACGGTGACCAGAATTGCACACAATATTCAAGGTGCGGATGTACCATGGAACAATACAGAGGCATTATAATATCCTTTGTTTTATTTTCCATTCCTTTCCTTATGATACCTAGCATTCTATTTGCTTTCTTGGCCGCCGCTGCACACTGGGCGGAGGGTTTTAACATGTTATCCACAATGACTCCTAAATCTTTTTCCTGGGTGGTGGTTCCCAATGTGGAACCTTGCATTCTGTAACCATAGTATGGGTTGTTCTTTCCTAGGTGCATAACTTTGCAATTGTCCACATTAAATTTCATCTGCCACTTTGATGCCCAGTCTTCCAATTTATCCAGATCCTCCTGCAGATTTCCACAGTCCTCTTGGGTTTTAACAACTTTAAACAGTTTTGTGTCGTCTGAAAATTTGATAACCTCACTAGTTATTCCCTTTTCCAGGTCATTTATGAATATGTCAAAAAGTAGCAGACCCAGTACAGATCCCTGGGGTACACCACTATTCACCTTTCTCCATTGGGAAAATTGGCCATTTAGCCCTACCCTCTGCTTTCTATCTTTTAACCAGTTCCTGATCCACAATGGTACACTGCCTCCTATCCCATGAATTTTTAGTTTTGCCAAAATTCTCTGATGAGGGACCTTGTCAAAGGCTTTCTGAAAGTCCAGATACAGTATATCAACCGACCCACCTTTATCTACCTGTTTATTCACACCTTCAAAAAAACATTAGTAAGACAAGATTTTCCTTGTCTAAAGCCATGTTGGCTGTCTCCCATTAGGCCATGACTATCTACATGCTGTGTAATTTTGTTCTTTATGATGGTTTCTACCATTTTCCCCAGTACTGACGTCAGGCTCACCGGTCTGTAATTTCACGGATCACTCCTGGAACCCTTTTTAAAAATTGGCGTTACATTGGCGATCCTCCAATCTTCAGGTATTACAGATGATTTTAATGAAAGTTCACAGATTACTAATAGCAGGTCTGCAATCTCATATTTCAGTTTTTTCAACACGCTTGGATGTATACCATCCGGTTCAGGTGATTTGCTACTATTCAGTTTTTTCAACACGCTTGGATGTATACCATCCGGTTCAGGTGATTTGCTACTATTCAGTTTTTTCAACACGCTTGGATGTATACCATCCGGTTCAGGTGATTTGCTACTATTCAGTTTATCAAATAGTTGTAATACGTCTTCCCGATGTAGCCATATTTCTCTCAATTCCTCTGCAGTATCACCTTTAAATACCACTTCAGTCTTGGGTAACATCCCTACATCTTCTTCAGTAAAGACCGAAGCAAAGAATTCATTCAGTCTCTCCGCTATAGCCTTGTCTCCTCTTACTGCCCCTTTTACCCCTCTATCATCTAATGGTCCAATTGACTCTCTCACAGGCCTTTTGCTACGAATGTACTTGAAAAAGTTTTTATTTTGTGTGTTTGCTTCCATAGCAAGTTCCTTCTCAAATTCTTGCTTTGCCTGCCTTATCACTGCTTTGCATTTAACTTGCCAGTGCTTGTGCTTTTACCAGGTTTCGTTGTTTGGCTCTTTTTTCCATTTCCTGAAAGATGCTTTTTTGGCAGCAACAGCCTCTCTGACCTCACCTTTAAACCATGCTGGCAGTTTTTTGGACTTCCTTCCACTTTTCTTAATGTGTGGAATACAGCTGGTCTGGGCTTCCAGGATAGTATTTTTAAACAACACCCAAGCTTGATGTAAGTCTTTAACCTTTGCAACCGCTCCTTTTAGTTTTTTCTTAACTGTATTCCTCATTTTATCATAGTCTCCCTTTCGAAAGTTAAAAGGTAGTACTGTGGATTTGTTTACTATCCCTCCTCCACTAATTAAATCGAACACGATCATGCTATGATCACTATTGCCAAGTGGTCCCAACACCCTTATTTCTTGCACCAGATCTGGTGTTCCACTAAGGACTAGGTCCAGTATGGCTTCCCCTCTGGGTCGGTTCATGAACCAGCTGCTCCAAGAAGCAGTCATTTATTTCATCTAGAAACTTTATCTCCCTAGCATGTCCTGCTGTGACACTGACCCCGTCGATACCGGGGTAATTGAAATCACCCATTATTATTACTGTGCTGTGACCTTTGTTAGCTTCCTTGATTTCTTTGAGCATTTGCAATGTGGTAGGCTGGGACATGTAAGGGGAGAGATCCACTGTCTTATAGAGCAACATGCAGGTCTGTCCCCTATTCTATGGATACAGATACACGAGATGTTCACATTTCTAAAATGTAGAGACATACATGGCTAGCCCATAATTCTTTTTTTTTTTTTTTTTTTTGTGCCATCAAGTCAGTGTTGACTCATAGCGACCCAGCTACCTCTGGGTTTTCTTGGCAATGTATCACCGGAAGTAGATTGCCAGCCTTTTCTTCCGAGGCAGTGGAGGGTAAAGTGACTTGCCCAAAGTCACAAGGAGTGCCAGTGGGAATTGAAACCTTGACCTTCTGGGTACTAGGCAGTTGCTCTAACCACTAGGCGGCTACTCCACACCCATAACTCTATGCGTTCTCATTTTTGCTATTATGCAGTGGACACACAAATCTTTCGGGGTGGAGAGAGGCTGATATACAAGGCACTTACATGTGTCTGCCTTCTTGGCTAGCCCTCCTGCTGTGTATTGGATGTTTTGATTTGCAGGGAGATTCTCTAGAAAGATGTCTTCTAGGGGCTCTGCGAACTCCAGCACATACCCCTGACTTGATAACCTCCAGAACCAATTAATCTGATGTGATATGGGTCCCTTCCAAGAGAAACAGTCAGCCACCCTCCAACTGACAGCACCTCTGAAGGGATCCACCAGATCTCATGGCAGGGGCTTAACAGCTTCAGTGGGGGCTGCCGATGAGAGACCAGACCATTGAGAACTCTGAAGGGTGAGTCCATAGGAAGAGTAGGTCTTACCTAGGCCCCTGTCTGACTGAGGGCGCCTCCATGCTCAACGCAGGACTCTGAGAGGCTGATATAGTGCTTATGGACCTGTCTTTGGGAAGCCTCAAAGGGTGGGACTGTTTACCATATTTCGAGGTCCTCCCCAAAGAGCAACTTGTCCCTGAAAGGAAGCTTGCTCAGCCACAACTTGGAGGCTGCAACTGCTGACCAGTTGTGAAACCATAGCCTCGGAGGAGATCCTGATTGTCATATAGGGAGTCCGTCTCATACAGTGCTCCTGATTCTAATCTAGCTGTCTCCTGGCATGCCAGAGGTCTGCTTGGGAACCCAAGGCTGAGGCCACAAAAAAGGCATTCTTCAGGGGGTTTCTATCTTCCTGTCAAGAGAGGCATACAAATACTTGTTCTTTGTGCTACACTAGCAGTTTGATGACATCATTGAAAGTCTGCCTCCATCTGCTAGCAAGCGAGCACAACCCACTGGTGTAGTAGAATAAGAGTATGATTTAGGAAGAAGGTGAAGGCCAGATGGTTTACTCGGTATTTCAATCTGATACATTTTTAATATACAAATCTTTTTGGCCTTGTAAGTACTTGAATATGACTGGCTTTTTAGGGGAGGAGGGTTGTGAATGATTTATTGTGTGTCTTACGTTTTTATTCAATTTATACTACTTGCTTTATTTTTAATAATTGTATGCCACTTAATATGTAAAAAGCAGTATATCAAATGAATAAATGGAATAGATTTTTATGTTGTGAATAGTGATCAGTAGCATGCTGTTTTTCTCAATAGTGTGTGCTATTTACAATCTCCAGGAACAAGCAGGAATGAGTCTTCACATATGGGTACGTCGGTACCGACGGAGCCTGCGCGGGAACGCTCCCCAGCATCCCAAAAAGGAAAGCTTTTGGGAGCATCCTACAGTGCCTGTGCGCTGCCTTCCCGCCTTTCCCAACCATCTCTCCTCAGTTCTTCTTTGCCGCGGAGCCAGCAGGTCGAGCCCTGTCACCGCTGAAGAAGTTCTTTATTTTATCTTATTTCTTTGGTCACGTGTCTGCCTTTCCCGACTCCGGACTGGTACCGCCGGTCTTTTTCTCTTTCTTTCAAAAAAAAAAAAAATTCTATATTTTCTTCACTTAGTGTATTTTTCCTCTTGGGCCTCAGGGCCTACAAAAAAATTTTCCTCATGGAAAAACCAGCCTCCGGGTTCAAGAAATGCACTAAGTGTAGCGGTACTATTTCTGTTACAGATACCCATGAATGGTGCCTTAAATGTTTGGGTCCTGAACACTAACGGGGTTTACAGAACCGAGCAACTAAGCTCCATGTGCTGTTTCAAGCTGATGCACCATCGGTAGCATCGACATCTTCCAGGTCTTCTTCTCCTGATGGATCTCAGGTAACCAAACATAAACCCAGCAGGTCCTCGAAGGGTAGATCTCCCTCTAAGCATCGAGATGCCTCCGGGCTTGCCCTCGAGGATCCTGCGCCAGCAAAACAACCCCGGCGGGAAGCTCCGGCTTCCAAAGCTCCTCCTATGGGGTTACAGGTTGACATCGATGGCACAGCCTCGTCCGATCACCTGTTAGAATGCTCTGGGGTACCGGCACAATCTCCCGGTACCAATTTCCAGGCATTCATGGCGTCGATGGATCAGAATGTTCTGTCCATGCAGCAGGCTATTACGGCCTTCAGTCAAGCTGCGATGCCGCTGGTACCGTATCAAACTCCGTTATCGGTATCGGCTCCAGTACCGGCACCAGCGCCGCTACCGGTACCGACTACATCGACATCGACCAGGATACAGGCTACTGCGGTTCCTTGTCCAGGGCTGCTTATCGGTACCGATCCGATACCGGGGACGCCCGATGTCGATACTGCTCGATACGCGTATCGAGCGTTGGAAGAGCACCCTGACAGGTGATACTTTGATTCCTCTGATGATTCTGATACATCAGGCGAGTCTCCTGAAGTATCCATAGCCCTTCCTGAAGAGCCGCCTTCTCCAAAAAGAAGAATGTCTCCTCCAGAGGACTTGTCCTTTCAAGACTTCATAAGAGAAGTAGCTAAAGGACTTTCTATTTCAGTAACCTCTGAATCAGAGCCTAGAGCAAAAAAAATTGGATATTTTAGGCTATTCTAAGGCTCCTAAAGAGGCAGTCACCTTACCAATTCATGAGATTCTTTATGAACACATGATTGATCTATGGGAGACTCCTCTCACTCTCTCTCCTCATTCTCGCAGATTGGACACTATGTATCGTGTTCCTCCCTGTCCTGGATTTCATAAAACTCAGCTTCCTCACCATTCTATTGTGGTGCAGTCAGCTATGAAAAGGATAAAGAGTACAAAAAGACAATCTTCTGCTCCTCCAGGAAGAGAATGCAGGGCCTTGGATGCCTTTGGTAGGAAAATCTTCCAAGCCAGTATGCTTATTGCCAGAATCAACTCATATAGTCTTTACATGGGTATGTTTCTAAAAGAAGTTGCAGAAAAGTTGCACACTTTCCTCCCTTTTCTTCCAGAGGATAAAAGGGAGGAATTACTCATTTGGCTTAAGCATACCCAAGACATTTCAAAGTTCTCCAACAGGGCAGCCTTTGACTTCTTTGAAGGTGCCAGCAGAGCTTCAGGCATTGCCACAGCTGCTCGCAGGATTGCTTGACTCCAGGCTTCTGATTTAGAACCCTGGGTTCAAGATGGCTTAGGAAATCTTCCCTGTACAGGTGAAAACCTATTTGGCAAAGAATGGCAAATAAAAGCCACTCAAATGGATGCAGAAAACTCTGCTCTGGATAGACTTTCAAAGTCAACCTCCATTCCTGCCAAGAAAAAGCCTTTTAAAAGGTCTTTCTTTAAAAAGGGCATATTTTCTTCTACTTCTGGCCAACAATCTTCTACAGGTCGCTTTACCACTAAGCGTCAGCAACCTAAACAGGCCAGGCCTAAGCCTACAGGGGCTGCTGCACCTCAGCAGGCCCAACCCCCTCAGGGTTTTTGACTTGATGCTAGAGAACTTAGCCTTTCTGGCTTTAAAGCAGCCAGAGCCTCTCGCCATTCCAGGAAGGTTGGCTCATTTTGCTCCCAGATGGGAGCAAATAACATCAGAGCAGTGGACCCTCTCCATCATAAGAGAGGGCTACAAGCTTCATTTCTCAGACCTTCCTCCCCACTTCAGTTCTCCCACATCTCTTCTCGACCTTCTAGGTCAAGAGGTAGCTACCCTTCTTGCCCAAGGGGCAATAGCAGAAGTACCTCTTCTTCAACAAGGGTCAGGGTTTTACTCCCCCTACTTTCTTATCCCAAAGAAAACAGGGGGTTACAGACCCATATTGGATCTCAGAGAATTGAACAAATTTCTATGCAAGGAGAAATTCAAGATGCTTTCTCTGGGTACTCTCCTTCCATACCTTCAGAGTCAGGATTGGCTTTGTTCTCTAGATCTCAAGGATGCGTACACACATGTACTCATCCATCCCTCTCACAGAAGATTCCTACGGTTTCTTTTCCAGGGAAAACATTACCAATACAGAGTCCTTCCTTTCGGTCTGGCCTCTTCTCCAAGAGTGTTCACCAAATGCATGGCAATAGTTGCTGCATTTCTGCGCACTCTGGGAATATTTGTCTTCCCATACCTGGATGACTGGCTCATCCGAGCTCCATCTCAGTCAGAAGCCCAGATTTCCCTGGACCGCACAAGGCGCATTCTGCAGTATCTGGGACTTGTGGTAAACCTCCCAAAGTCTCAGCTCACCCCTACTCAGTCCGTAGAATTCATAGGGGCCTGGTTGGATACCACTATTGCAAGGGCCTACCTTCCTCAGGCCCGTTGCCAACGTCTAGTGCAGTTAGCCTCCCAGATTCAATCAAAGAGCCAATTAACTGCCCGGGAGATGCTACAACTGCTAGGCCACATGGCTTCCACAGTGCATGTGGTACCCTATGCTCGCCTACACATGAGAGCAGCTCAATGGACTTTGTCCACCCAGTGGACTCAAGCTTCAGGAGCTCTCTCAGACCAAATAGCAACTACCAAACGTCTCTTTTGGTCTCCCCAATGGTGGATGTCCACTCAAAATTTGTTGCTGGGGTCCCCCTTCCAACAGTTGCTGCCCCAAGCAACCCTCACAACAGATGCCTCCCAAACAGGTTGGGGAGCCCATCTGCAGGACCTCTCCACTCAAGGCACTTGGTTCCCACAGAAGACCTCTCTTCATATCAACCACTTGGAGCTTCGAGCAGGTTTTTCTAGCTCTCAAGGTCTTTCATACCCTTCTCAGCTACAACAGTCCTCATTCATACGGACGATCAAGTAGCCATGTTTTACATAAACAAACAAGGAGGAACTGGCTCTTTGTTGCTTTGCAACGAAGCTTTAAGATTGTGGGCCTTCGCCAGAGAGCATCAAATCCATCTCCTGGCAGTATACCTTCCAGGAGTCCAAAACTCTTGGGCAGACAGACTCAGTCGAGTTCTGCTTCCACACGAATGGTCCCTGCACATGGATCAGGTACTCAGAATCTTCCAAGAATGGGGAACCCCGGACATAGACCTCTTTGCAAGTCCATGGAATGCCAAACTTCCCCGGTTCTGTTCCAGAATTCCGTGTCAGGGAGTTCAGGCCAAGGATGCCTTCCTCCTTCATTGGGGTCAAGGCTTCCTGTATGCATTTCCACCCATTCCCTTGATTCCCAAGACTCTGTTCAAACTCCAGAGGGATCAAGGATCTATGATCCTCATAGCTCCACGCTGGTCACGCCAAGTGTGGTACCCTCTACTTCTACATCTCTCCCAAGCCCCCCTCCCTGGACTTGGGAGCTGCTCCAGACCTTCTGTCCCATGAGGAAGGGACTTTGTGGCACCCAAACCCCAAGTCCCTGCACCTCAGAGCTTGGTTACTGAAGGCCTAGACCTTCAAGACTGGAATCTTTCTCAACAAGTGAAGGATATCCTCCATGCTTCCAGAAAACCTTCCACCAGGCGTTCTTATGCTTTTAAATGGAAGAGATTTTCCATTTGGTGTGCTGAAAAGGGTCTTGACCCTCTAGCACTACCTTTAAATTCTCTGTTAGACTATCTCCTGCATCTTTCCAATGCAGGCCTTAAAATGAATTCAGTAAGAGTCCATTTGAGTGCTATTGCAGCATCCCTCAAGCCCATCAATGGACAACCTATTTCCTCTCATTCATGAGAGGCCTAACTTTAACTGAACCTCCCATTAGGCCTCCTCCGGTGGCATGGGACTTAAATTTGGTTCTTGGTCAGCTTATGAAGCCACCTTTTGAACCCTTAGCCACTACCTCCCTGAAGTTTCTTTCCTGGAAGTTTATTTTCCTCATTGCAGTCACTTCAGCTCGCCGCATCAGTGAACTGCAGGCATTAGTGGCTAATCCACCTTATACAAGGTTCCATCATGATAAGGTAGTCCTTAGGACAAATCCACACTTTATGCCTAAAGTGGTCTCACCTTTTCATCTTAATCAAGAGGTATATTTACCTGTCTTTTTTCCAGCTCCTCATGCATCCAGTGCAGAGAGGAATCTTCATACTCTGGATTGTAAAAGAGCTCTTGCTTTTTACTTACAAAGGACACAGCCACATAGAAAGTCTTCCCAGCTTTTTGTTGCTTTTGATCCTTCTCATTTGGGACTTCCAGTCTCTAAGAGAACACTGTCCAATTGGATTGCTCAGTGTATTTCTTTCGCCTACCAGAGTAAGAACCTTTCTCTGGAGAGCCATGTCACAGCTCATAATGTGAGGGCCATGGCCACCTCTATGGCTCATCTAAATTCTGTGTCCATCGACCAGATCTGTCGAGCAGCCACCTGGGCCTCGGTTCATACCTTCACAGTTCATTACTGCTTGGACAAGGACTCCCGCCGGGATGCCTTGTTTGGTCAGGCTGTCCTCAAACACCTGTTCCATTCTTAAACAACTCCTCCCCTCCTCCCCTGAACGGATGCCTGAGATCCATAGGAGGAAGTAGACCCCTTCCCAGGGTCTCATATCCTTGGGGATCTCCCAGGCATCTTAGCTAGGGAGTCCCCATATGTGAAGACTCATTCCTGCTTGTTCCTGGAGATAGCACAGTTACTTACCTGTAACAGGTGATCTCTGGGAACAGCAGGAATAAGTCTTCACAACCCTCCCACCTCCCCTAGGAGTTGTATATCTTTTTCTATCTTTCCTTTCCTCTCTCTCTCTATTGTCTCAGCTTTAAACTCGAACTGAGGAGAGATGGTTGGGAAAGGCGGGAAGGCAGCGCACAGGCGCTGTGGGATGCTCCCAAAAGCTTTCCTTTTTGGGAAGCTGGGGAGTGTTCCCACGCAGGCTCCGTCGGTACCGACGTACCCATATGTGAAGACTTATTCCTGCTGTTCCCAGAGATCACCTGTTACAGGTAAGTAACTATGCTATATCAGTAGATGCATGCAGTCAATTGTTAGTGTGCACTATTGACAATACTACCCTTGAAACAAAATGAAAAATTCCAGAAATTACACCAGAAATAAAGCATAACAAAAATTTTGGCCTCCACACCCTAATGGAGCTATATGTCAGCAGCACAATGCCAAGATAGATCCAGTGCTTCCTTCCACGCCCAGTAGAATGGCCCTGTAGAATGAAGGGGTATGTGATGAGGCTGCATTCCAGTCACTGGCTAGAACAGGAACATACAACAAGCGAGGGCAAATTAAGGGTCACAGGTGCTAATCTTTATTCAGAAAAAGCCCAACGCATTTTTGCAGTATGCCTTCCTTGGGGGGGGGGGGGGTTACGTATAAGAACATATAAGAACATAGATATGCCATACTGCGTCAGACCAAGGTCCATCAAGCCCAGTATCCTGTTTCCAACAGTGGCCAATTCAGGTCATACGTATCTAGCAGTTTCCCCAAAATACACAGGTTCCACAATGCTTGTACTGGGTCAGGCATTGATATCCTGGGTCCCTTCTTAATAATGGTTTATGGACCTTTCCTCCAGGAACTTTGTCCAAACCTTTTTTAAACCCAACTACATTAAGAGCTTTTACTACATCCTCCGGTAACAAATTCCTGAGTTTGATTTCACGTTGAGTGAAAAAAATATTTTCTTTTATTAGTCTTAAATAGTTTACCGTGTAGCTTCATTGCATGTCCCCCTAGTCTTTCTGTATTCTGATAGCGTAAACAATCGATCTACGTTTACCCGTTCCACTCCGTTCATTAATTTATAGACCTCTATCATATCTCCCCTCAGCCATCTCTTTTCCAGGTTAAAGAGCCCTAACCTTTTTAGCCTTTCTTCATGGGTATCCTTCCATCCCCTTTACCATTTTGGTGGCTCGTCTCTGAACCTTTTCTAATAACGCTATGTCCTTTTTAAGATACGGTGACCAGAATTGCACACAATATTCAAGGTGCGGTCTCACCATGGAACGATATAGAGGCATTATAATATTCTTTGTTTTATTTTCCATTCCTTTCCTTATGATATCTAGCATCCTATTTGCTCTCTTGGCCGCCGCTGCACACTGGGCCGAGGGTTTTAACATGTTTTCCACAATGACTCCTAAATCTTTTTCCTGGGTGGTGGTTCCTAATGTGGAACCTTGCATCATGTAACCATAGTTTGGGTTGTTCTTCCCTAGGTGCATAACTTTGCCCTTGTCCACATTAAATTTCATCTGCCATTTTGATGCCCAGACTTCCAATTTATGAAGATCCTCTTGCAATTTTCCACAATCATCTTCGGTTTGAACAACTTTAGTTTTGTGTCATCTGCAAATTTGATAACCTCATTCGTTATTCCCTTTTCTAGGTCGTTTATGAATATGTCAAAAAGTAGCGGACCCAGCACAGATCTCTGGGGTACACCACTATTCATCTTTCTCCATTGGGAAAATTGGCCATTTAGCCCTACCCTCTGCTTTCTATCTTTTAACCAGTTCCTGATCCACAATAATACACTGCCTCCTATCCCATGACTCTTTAGTTTTGCCAAAAGTCTCTGATGAGGGACCTTGTCAAAGGCTTTCTGAAAGTCCAGATACACTATATCAACCGACTCACCTTTGTCTACCTGTTTATTCACACCTTCAAAAAAACATAACAGATTAGTAAGACAAGATCTTCCTTGTCTAAAGCCATGTTGGCTGTCTCCCATTAAGCCACGACTACCTGTACATGTTCAGCAATTTTGTTCTTTTATGATGGTTTCTACCATTTTTCCCGGTACTGACGTCAGGCTCACCGGTCTGTAGTTTCCCGGATCACCCCTGGAACCCTTTTTAAAAATTGGTGTTATGTTCGCCATTCTCCAATCTTCAGGTATTAGATGATTTTAATTTAGGGCACCCTGTAAACAATAAAGCAAAAGAAACATTTGGTGACTATGCTAGTACGGTAGCTCTCCAGAATTGCTGGCCCTCAAGTTTTAGACCGAATGGTGTCTTTTTAAAGACAACTTGTTTACAGGGTGCCCTATATGCGTACCCCCTGAGGAAAGCACACTGCCGAGAACGCGTAGGGTTTTTTTCTGAATAAAGATTAGCACTTGTGACCCTTAATTGGCCTTCGCTTGTTGTGTGTTCCTGTTGCTGGTGCAAGGGTCCTGCTCCCTCTGTGTTATTGGCTAGAACAGGCCACAGTCTTGAATCTGAAAAAACCTTTTTTAGTGTGCTGTAAGTTGTAGTCTTATGAAAGGGTGTTGAAAATTTTGGACGAGTTTAATTTTATTTTTTAACTTTCCATGTTTGAGGATAAGAGTGAGGCATTAGTGATTTGTTTTTAGAGAGTTGTGGTCAGTGGGTATTTAATTACTGTGGAATAACACTTTGGAGGAATAGCTCCAAGGTATGGTACTATCAGTGTACTTTATAAGCTGTCAATCAATTGCAGAAGCTGGCTGCCTTGGCTCTGTCCACTATCTGTAGTTCTGTGCAGTGCTCTGGGGAGGAGTCGGGTTTTTTTGTATTTATTTTTCTGTAAAACAAAATGATACTTGTGTAATGACGAGGCCAATTGATATGATCGACACCATTGAAATAGATATCATAAAAAGTTCATATGATGACATAGGTTTGTGAGTAATTACGTAAAATGAACAACATATACCAATGTCTATGAGGTCACGTTAATGTATCAGTGGTGATATCCAAAGCAAAGTGCACACCTTCAAAGCAATATTATAAGGTGGAAATATACGTGCTTACATAAAAATGTGAACATACATATGTGCACATGTGTAAACATCTGTGCAAACTTCAAAGGGAAGCATATGCCTAGGAAAACTCCCTGAAGTGGGAATATAGAAGCAATGTGTCTGAATAATCATTTAATAGAAAAAAATGGAACCAGTAAGCATATTCAGATAGATCAACTATATAGATATAGATATTTTTTTTTTAAAGAAAAAGGGAGGAGGGTCAAAAAGGAATTTTTGTTTCTCTATATACCTCTTTGCACATTTATGATTTATACCAAGGCTTATATTGCTTATCCTTTTACATTCTCTTATTGGCTGTTTTCATGTGCGTGTTTAATTTTTATTTGTATGTTTTAAAAGATACTCACACCCCTGAAGAAGAGAAATGTCGGAATACAATCGTGTAGGTTGGTGAAGTAACAAAAAGAAGCAATAAACACTATTTTGCATATTCACGTTTCACTACTTAAGTGTCGTCCATTCATCATCTTGTTCCTTTGTCTACTTTGATAACTGAGTGTGTGTGCCTTTTTGGGCTGCTGATGCCGGAATCCATTGCCATGGTTCCGTTTTTGCATCTCTGTGCATAAGCTGGTTACCGTGATTATCTCTTTTCTTCCCAGTGCTTTTGGAGATTGGGCAGTGAGTCAATTTGTTTGAAAGAGTGCTGTAAAATGAATGATTAGAGACAGTTATTGGCAGGAATGGTTTCAGACACTTGCAAAGTGTTAGTGTTTTTTTTTTTTTAAGAGAACTGAGGAGTGTGAAGATTTTGAAGAGTGTGAGCTTAAGGGGGTGTTTTAACCCCTTGAAGGCCTACTTTAAATTTTTAATCCACATTCTGCAGCCGGGTTAATTTTTGCATATTTCAGGAAAATTGTACCTGTCTTATTCAATATGTTCTAATAGTGATTTTCCTTCTGCTATGGTCATGTATTATATACCATTTGATAGGAATATTTAGTCAGAATTTTGGATCCCCAGAGTTTTGGGCTCGGCCTGGAAAGCTAAACAAAATTTGTCTAGAGCAGACTGGTGACAAGAATCTGCATCCTCCCCTTTGGTCTGTGATCCATTCCTGGGATCTTTCTGGTGCTCAGGGCCCTGATGGTGGCTACCTTTGAGCTGTTGAAATGCGCTGCCTTAAAGGATTCAATGCTCAAGACTGTCGTCATGATCGTGATATGTTTCGCAAAGCGGATCTCCGAGCTGCAGGCTCGATCTTGCCGAGATACTTATTTCAAAGGAGGCCATTTTCATTTGCTCTGTGCCTTCGTTTTTGCCTAAAGGACTGTCTCCCTTCCATGTGAACCAGGTGGTTTGCCTGCTCTCCTTCTCTAAGGAGCAGTGTCAGGGAAAGGATAAGAATTTTAACCTTGTGGATGTCCAGGGGATGATTCTTCTGTACTTGGAGGTTACAGCTTCCTTTCTTAAGTCAGACCATCCCTTTGTGCTGTTTGCTGGCCTGCGCAAGGGTGAAACCGTAGCCAGATTGACTTTGGGGTGCTGGATTAAGGAGGCTATTGCCTTGGTGTATCTGTTGCGGAACCAGCCAGTTCCGGAGGGTTTGTACACCCATTTTACAAGAGCACAAGCGTCCTTGTGGGTGGAATGGAGCTCAGTAGCCCCTGCAGATGTTGTCGGGCAGCAGTGTGGGCATCACTTTCCACTTTTGTCAAGCATTATTGCTTGGATTCCATGTGCGGGCAGACACACCTTCGGTTAAAGCGTTTTGCGAGCTACTGTGTCGTCTTTCTGCCCAGTGGTGGTGTAGCTTTGGTACATCCCACTTGTCTGGACTGGTGTAGTAGGACGATATGGAAGGTGACATTTTACTTACCAGTGAAATGTTCTTTCCTTGAGTCCTGCTAGACCAATCCAGGGCCCCATTCCTGCAGCTGTATTTGCTCTGCTCTTCTGCTGTAGTACCCTTGGGTCCACTATGATTTTTATTCTTGACTCGGAAGGCTGTACATAGAAGATTAACCTGCAGTTTATGCTTTCCTGTACATAGTTCTTGACTTGTTGCCCATGATTGAGGTTATGTGAGGCTTGCCATGTTTTCTCCTATATGCTTTGGGACAAATACTGAGGGACCTCTGGTGGCTGAGGTGAATAGAGGCATGAGAATGATGTCATTGAAACCTGGGCTTTTCATTGGTTCATTGTCTCCACCAATCTGCTGGTAGGGGAACGCAATCCACCTGATTGGACTGGTCCAGCAGGATTCAAGGAAAGTATATTAACTGGTAAGTAAAATGCCACCTTTTATTGTAGTACATAGCCCTAAGGTCTTGTTTGGGTGGTTAGGGGGAGCTAGTTAGATATAGTGGTTGACTCTTCAGATTGTTCAAGTATTTCTTCTCTCAAATTATTTTTGATTTATTTTTTCCTATAGAAGTACTTACATTTCATGACTTTCTCCCTTGTCTCCCCCTTCCCTCTATTTGAGGACTTAGAATGATCTTTGCCATTTAGAGAGATTATAGTTTTCTTTTTCTTGTTATTTTCTAGATTTTTAGTCGAGTATGATGTAATTTTGAAAGTTGATAAAAAAAAAATTACCCTGTAATTTCAGGATCAGCAGTTGTGTAAGAATATGAATGAAGTGGAAAAATCCATAATTATTTTGCTTGTTCTCACGTATGTAATCCTTTTCAAACAAGTTTGGTAGCTCAGTGGCTTTACCAGCTTGTACAGAGGAAATCTAGCTCTTGAATACAATCATGCTAATGCTACATTAAAACATTGCTGGGCTCAGAGGTAGCAGTGTGTGTGTGTGTGTGTGTGTGTGTGGCGGGGTGTGCATCTAGGGTAGTTGGCCTGGGTCCCCATACCACTGGGATCTCAACACCTGCCTGAAATTAAAGGAGAAGAGACAGCCTTCTGGTAGGATTTGAAGCTCTCTGCCAATATCTTTCCTGAGCCCCAGCATATCTAATGCTGGTCTTACCTGTGCTATGTGCAGAATTTGCTGTTCCTGGATCTATGTCTTATATAAACTTTGTGCTTGGAAGCTATTTCTTAGAACAAGTGTGTTAAGGATTGAATACATGAGAAGAAGTCTTGTAAGCAGTGCTGATAAGTGAGCAAATTGACTGTTTAGTGAGTAATTACCAGTGTGAAGATTGCTATTGCCATCTTTGCTTCTAATTGGTAAGAATTAATGCATGCAATTTATTTTCAAAATACAGCAAGTGTTAAATGACTTTTTTACTGAAATGCAAAACACTAAGGCATTCACATAAAAATAATTGTTGTTCCTAGGGACTTTCTTCTTTTCTTTTCTGAGGAAATGGGGGAGGGGAGGGTCAGGATTATAAAGTTAAAAAGCAAACCACTTGAATAGAAAGTAATTGCACTGACAAGCACCACACAACTAAACATTCACAATAAAGAAAACCGTCTCTCAATGTCATGTTGATTTGCTGCCTACATAAATTCTGCCCAACATTATGGAAATAAATTTTTCCTATCAAAAGAACATAACTAGTCTCCAGGCTTCTAATTAATCTTGCCTGATGTCTGATTTCATACCCAAGATAAATTCAAGATGCAGGTGAGTGTGCATTACTCCTCTCCTCCCCTTTTCCATGAGCATGTCCACAGGCGAATCTCTCCATTAATGTCAAAATGCATCTGCTTGTCTCCATGTCGCTTCCATATGTCAGTTATTAATGTATTAACACTACTTGTTCCCCATTTGTATTCGATATTTTTCTCTACTGGAGGACTTGACAAATTAGGGACTTTGTGGTTTTAAGAACATAAGATATGCCATACTGGGTCAGACCAAGGTCCATCAAGCCCAGTATCCTGTTAACAGCAGCGGCCAATCTAGGTCACAAGTACCTAGCAGTTTCCCCAAAAGACACAGGTTCCACAATGCTTGTATTGGGGCACGTAGTGGATTTCCCAGATCCCCTTTAATAATGGTTTATGGACCTTTCCTCCAGGAACTTGTCCAAACCTTTTTTAAACCCGGCTACACTAACAGCTTTTACTACATCCTCTAGTAATGAATTCCAGAGTTGGATTACACATTGAGTGAAAAAAATATTTTCTCTTATTAGCCTTAAATAGGTTACCCTGTAGCTTCATTGCATGTCCCCTGGTCTTTCTATATTCTGATGGCGTAAACAACCGATCCACGTTTACCCCTTCCACTCTGTTCATTAATTTATAGACCTCTATCATATCTCACATCAGCAGGAGGAGAGTGGGGGGGAGGGGGGGTTGCGCAGCTTAGCACACAGAGGAGGGGCGGCATGGCTGGGGCTTCTGCCGAGGGCAACAGAAACTCTTGGGCCAGCCCTGGCCCCATATTGAACCCTGGCAGGCAGTTATCAGGGCAGGAGCAGAGGGGGATTGCTCTCAACTTGCTCCACTGGACTATTGGGAAGACTCCTGGTGAGTCCTGTGGGATCAGCTAGGTTTTTGGGGGAGAGCTTCTCTTTGGTGGGATTCCTATTGGGGAGGGGGCAATACTTGGAGGGGGTTTCTTTTTTTGGGGGTGTGATCTAGGGAGTTCTTGATGAAGTTTGTTAGGGGAGAGAGATTTTTGGGGAGGCTGAGATGTGTGGGAGGACTCTGTCACAAGGTAAGTTGTTTTTAATATTTCGCACTACAAACCTAAGCTTGGCGCAGTGGCCTGCTACCTGAGTGGTAGTAGCACAGCTGCATAAGAATATAAGATATGGCATACTGAGTCAGACCAAGAGTCCATCAAGCCTAGTGTCCTTTTTCCAACAGTGGCCATTCCATATTTCAAGTACCTGTCGGATTCCCAAAGGTATACACATTCCATGCTGCCTGTCCTAGGGTAAGCAATGGATTTCCCCGGTGGTCTTTAATAATAGTTTATAGACTTTTAAACCCAGCTGCATTAACAGCTTTTATTGTATCCTCCGGTAACAAATTCCAGAGTTTGATTATACACAGTGAAAGAATATTATCTCCAGGAACAAGCAGGAATGTAGTCTTCACATATGGGTATCGTCGGTACCGACGGAGCCTGCTCAGGAACGCTCCCCAGCTTCCAATTAGAAAGCTTTTGGGAGCATCCCACAGCGCCTGCATGCTGCCTTCCCGCCTTTCCCAACTGCCTCTCTCCAGTTCTTTGTTTTCTGCGGAGCCAGCAGGTCATTTTTCCTGTCACCGCAGAAATTATCCTATCTTTTTCATTCTTTTTTGTGGTAGCGTCTGCCTTCCTCGATGCTATACCGGTACAGCCGGTTCTTTCTTTCTTCCTTCAAAAAAAAATAAAAAATTTAATCCTTTTTTTTCTGGACTTTCCAGTCTTTTTTTTCTGTCGGGTGCCACGTGCCATTTTGGGCACTAGGCCCAACTTTTCCTTCAGAATGGAAAAACCCGCCTCGGATTTTAAAAAGTGTTCCAAGTGTGGCAGTACCATCTCTGTCACCGACACTCACGAGTGGTGCCTTAAATGTTTAGGTCCTGACCACTCCATCTCGGAGTGTGTTGCCTGTGGGATGATGTCGAAGAGGGGTCGCAAAACCGAGCTGCTAAGCTTAGCACCCTTTTTCCCTCCGATGCAGCATCCGTGGCATCGACGTCTTTCAGGGCTTCGTCTTCCTCCCATGGATCTCAGGTAACCAAGCATAAATCTGGCCGGTCCTCAAAGGGTAGATCTCCTAACCATCGAGATGCCTCTGGCGTTGCCCTTGAGGGACTTGTACTGGCAAAATTGCCCCGGCGGGAGGCTTCGGCTTCCAAAGCACTATCGGGGCTCCAGGATATTTTCGAGGCCCCAACCTCGGCAGAACTACTGGTGCCATGCTCTGGGGTGCCGGCCGCTTCGTCCGGTACTGATACCCAGGCATCGGCAGCGTCAATAGACCAGAGGTTCTTGGCTATTGAACGCAGTCTGGCGGCTTTCCTTGTGGCTTCGGTGCCTTCGGGACTGCTTCAGACAGTTCAACTGGTATCGACACCGGTTCCGGCACCGATACCGGTACCGACAGCATCAACATCGGTGACTGTGTTACTGACACTGAGTCATGCTGTTTCCTCTGGTATTGACAGGCCGGTACCGGACCCCTCCGGTACCGGTATCGTGCTTTGCAAGAGCACCCGGATAGGAGATATTTTGAATCCTCCGATGAGTCTGAGGATTCTGACAGCTCTGTCGGTACTGGAGTACTTCTCTCTGAGGAGCCTTCCTCTCCTAAACGTAGGATGTCTCCTCCAGAGGATATATCCTTTCAGGATTTCATTCGGGAGGTGGCTAGAGGTCTTTCCATCACAGTGGCTCCTGAAACAGAGCCCATAGCAAAGGAATTGGAGGTTTTACAATATCCTAAAGCTCCCAAGGAGGCAGCTACTTTGCCTATTCATGAGATCTTGCATGATCTCATGCTAAGAATGTGGGAAACACCTCTTACCACCTCTCCTCATTCTCGTAGGCTTGATACCATGTATCGAGTACCTCCTTGTCCTGGATTTCAAAAAACCCAGTTACCACACCACTCCATGGTAGTGGAATCAGCTATGAGAAGGATCAAGAGTGCAAAAAGACATGCATCTAATCCGCCAGGACGTGAATATAGGACTCTTGATACCTTTGGGCGTCGAACATTCCAGGCCTCTATGCTTTCTGCCAGGATTAGTTCCTACATTTTGTATATGGGAATGTTCCTTAAGGAGGTTATAGGAGATCTAGAGCTTATGAGCCCTCTCCTTCCTGATAAGAGGCAAGATTATCTTACACTTGTCAAACATGCCCAAGATGTTTCCAAGTTTGTTAATCGTGCAGCTTTTGACTGCTTTGAGTGCATAAGCAGAACCTTTGCCATTGCCATAGGTTCTCGTTGGATTGCCTGGCTCCAGGCATCTGACTTAGAACTCTGGGTACAGGACAAACTGGGGAATATCCCTTGCACAGGCAAAAATCTCTTTGGCAAAAATTGGCAAGAGAAAGCTAATGAGCTGGTTGCTGATAACACCACTTTGGATAGACTATCTAAGGCTACAGCTGATCCTGCAAGGAGAAAATCCTACAAGAAACCATTCTTCTCTAAAAAGAAGAGGTTTTACCCCTCCTATACCCAGCAGGGGCATTCTACAGGTCAGTCTGCCTGAATGGGACAGCAGCCACCAAAACAAAGAAAAACAAAGTTTGCTAAGCCTCAACCGGCCCAGCAGACTCAGCCTCCACAGGGGCTTTGACTCCCATCTAGAGAACTTGGCCTTCCTGGCCCTCAACGGGCCAGAGCCCTCCACCATTCCAGGAAGGTTGTGTCATTTTACCCCCAGATGGGAGCAGATAACAGCAGAAGAATGGACTCTCTCCATTGTAAAGGAGGGGTACAAGCTTCATTTCCTCAACATGCCCCCTCCTACAGTTGTAAAACGGTTCAATTCTCAGACTTCACTTGAAAATCAGTTAGGTCAAGAGGTCAATTTACTTCTTGCCCACGGGGCAATAGAAGACGTACCCATTTCCCAACAGGGTATGGGGTTTTACTCCCCCTATTTCCTTATTCCAAAGAAAACAGGGGGACACAGACCCATTTTAGACCTCAGAGAATTGAACAAATTCCTGTTCAAGGAGAAGTTCAAGATGATTTCTCTAGGGACTCTTCTGCCATACCTTCAGAGTCAGGATTGGCTTTGTTCTCTAGATCTCAAGGATGCGTACACCCATGTTCTCATCCATCCAACTCACCGAAGATTCCTTTGGTTTCTATTTCAGAGGAAGCACTACCAGTACAGGGTTCTTCCTTTTGGCCTGGCCTCAGCACCAAGGGTGTTTACGAAATACATGGCTGTAGTGGCAGCATTTCTTCGCACTCTAGGAATATTTGTCTTCCCCTACTTAGTCGACTGGCTCATTCGAGCCCCATCAGAGTCGGAGACCAGAATTTCCCTATCTTGCACAATGCGTATCCTTCAGTATTTGGGCCTGGTCATAAACAAAATCCAACCTAACTCACACTCAATCTCTAGAGTTTATAGGAGATAGGCCCTTACTTTCCTGGTATCCAGCATATCTTCCACAGCCCCACTGCCTTTGCATTGTGCAGTTAGCTTCCCAAGCAGTGTTAAAAACTCATCTCACTGCTCGGGAAATGTTACAATTGCTAGGCCACATGGCATCTACCGTGCATGTGGTTCCCTATGCTCGCCTCCATATGAGAGCAGCCCAATGGACTCTATCCACTCAGTGGACTCAAGCATCACGCTGCCTATCAGACAAAATAGCAAAATCAAGTTGCCTTATTTTGTCCCTACAATGGTGGCAGTCAACCCAAAACTGTTGGTGGGGTCCCCTTTCCAATAGTCCCCACCCCAGGTCACTCTAACAACAGACGCCTCACAGGTGGGTTGGGAGCTCACCTGCAAGATCTGTCTACCCAAGGCACCTGGACTCCACAGGAGACCCATCTACACATCAATCTATTGGAGCTCAGAGCAATCTTCCTTGCTCTTCGAGTGTTCCACACCCAGCTGAGCTACAAGACAGTCCTAATTCAAACAGACAATCAAGTAGCTATGTTCTATGTGAACAAGCAGGGAGGAACAGGCTCTCTGTTGCTTTGCAACGAAGCTTTGCGACTATGGGCCCTCGCCAGAGAGCATCAGATTCATCTCCTTGCGGTGTATCTGCCAGGCATTCAAAACTCCTGGGCAGACAGACTCAGTCGAGTTCTCCTTCCGCACGAGTGGTCTCTTCATGCAGACCAGGTAGCAAAATGTTTTCAAATTTGGGGAACTCCAGACATAGACCTCTTTGCAAGTCCGTTGAATGCCAAACTTCCCCGATTTCTGTTCCAGAATTCCGGCTCACGGTTCTCAGGCCAGGGATGCTTTCCTCCTTCATTGGGGTCAGGACTTCTATATGCCTTTCTACCCTTTCCCCTACTTCCCAAAACCCTATTCAAGCTTCAGAGAGACAGAGGCCATATGATTCTCATAGCTCCACATTGGCCACGGCAGGTGTGGTACCCTTTGCTCCCACATCTCTTTCAAGCTCCATCTCTGGACTTAAGATCTGCTCCAGATCTCCTGTCTCAGGAGGACAGGATGTTGTGGCATCCCGATCCCCACACTCTGCATCTCAGGGCCTGGTTGCTGAGGGCCTAGACCTTCATGATCTTAAACTGTCTCAACAAGTGAATGATATCCTTTAGGCTTCTAGAAAGCCTTCCACAAGACACTCTTATGCTTTCAAGTGGAAAAGATTTTCCATATGGTGTTCGCAGAAGGGTCTTGACCCCCTGGTGATACCTCTGGAATCATTATTGGAGTATCTCCTTCATTTATCTAATGCAGGGCTTAAGACTAACTCAGTACGAGTCCATTTAAGTGCTATTTCAGCTTCTTTTAAGCCTTTAAATGGACAACCTATTTCCTCTCATCCTCTCATAGCGAGATTTATGAGGGGCCTCCTTCTAACTAAGCCTCCCATTAGGCCACCACCGGTAGCATGGGACCTAAATCTGGTTCTTGGACAGCTCATGAAGCCACCTTTTGAACCTCTAGCTACTACCTCCTTGAAATTCCTTTCCTGGAAGGTTGTCTTTCTCATTGAAATCACATCAGCACGTCGCATCAGTGAACTGCAAGCATTAGTGGCTGATCTTCCTTATACAAGGTGCCATCATGATAAGGTAGTCCTTAGGACTCATCCACATTTTATGCCAAAGGTGGTCTCACCTTTTCATTTAAACCAAGCAGTTTACCTGCCTGTATTTTTTCCAAGGCCTCATACTTCAAATTCAGAAAGGAATCTTCATACTTTGGACTTTGAAAGAGCACTTGCTTTTTACTTACAAAGGACACAGCAACATAGAAAGTACTCTCAACTCTTTGTTGCTTTTGATCCTTCTCATTTGGGACGTCCTGTCTCTAAGAGAACAATGTCCAGTTGGATTGCACAGTGTATTTCTTTTACCTATCAGAGTAAAAACCTTTCTCTGGAAGGCCATGTCACATCTCACAATGTGAGAGCCATGTCAGCCTCAATGGCTCATCTACACTCTGTGTCTATTGACGACATCTGTCGAGCAGCTACTTGGGCCTTGGTTCATACCTTCACAGCCCATTACTGCTTAGACAAGGACTCCCACCGGGATGCCTTGTTTGGTCAGGCTGTTTTACGACACCTGTTCCATAGTTAATCAACGCCTAGCCACCATTCCCGGTAGGATGCTAGAGATCCATGGGGGGAAGTGGAGCCCTTTCACAGGGGCACGCAACTTCTGGGGTCTCTCCCTGGCATCTGTAGCTAGGGAGTCCCCATATGTGAACATTCCTGCTTGTTCCTGAAGATAGCATAGCTACTCACCTGTGACAGGTGATCTCCGGGAACAGCAGGAATTTAGTCTTCACAACCCACCCACCTCCCCTAGGAGTTGTATCTCTTTTCTTTTCTTTCCCGCTCTCTCTCTTTGTCTCGGCTTTAAAACTCAGCTGGAGAGAGAGGCAGTTGGGAAAGGCAAGAAGGCAGCACGCAGGCACTGTGGGATGCTCCCAAAAGCTTTCTAATTGGACGCTGGGGAGCGTTCCTGCACAGGCTCCGTCAGTACTGACGATACCCATATGTGAAGACTAAATTCCTGCTGTTCCCGGAGATCACATGTTACAGGTGAGTAACTATGCTTTCTCAGATTAGTCTTAAATATGCCATATTGTAGCTTTATTGCATGTCCCCTAATCGTTCTACGTTTTGAAGGAGTAAACAACTGATCTACATTTACCCATTCCATTCCAGTCAATATTTTATAGACCTTTTTCGTATCTCCCCTCAGCCATCTTTTTTCCAAGTTGAAGAACCCTATCCTTTTAAGCCGTTCCTCATTGGGATATCCTTCCATCCCCTTTACTATTTTGTTGATTGTTCTCTGTTTTTTAAAGATATGGCAACCAGAATTGCAGATAATAATCAAGGTGCGGTCCCACCATGGAGCGATACAGAGGCATTATTATATCCTTGATTTTATTTACTGTTCCTTTCCTTATGATTCCTAGCATTCTGTTTGCTTTCATGACTGTGGATGCAGACTAGGCAGAGGGCTTCAACATACTGTCCATGATGACGCCCAGATCCTTTTTCTGAGTTGTGATTCCTAATGTGGAATCTTGCATTTGTGTAACTGTAGCTCGGGTGGTTGTTCCCTAAGTGCATAACTTGTCTACGTTAAATTTCATCTGACATTTGGACACCCTGTTTCCCAATTTTTCATAGTCCTCTTGTATTTTAAGAACCTCAAATAATTTTGTCATCTGCAAATTTGATTTCCTCACTTGCTATTTCCATTTCCAGGTCATTTATAAATATGTTAAAAAGCAGCAGACCCAGCACATATCATTGGGGTACTCCACAATTCACCTTTCTCCATTGAGAAAATTGTTCATTTAGCCCTACATTTTGTTTTCTATCTTTTAACCAATTCTAATGCACATAACACCGCTAGGCAGTTATGACAATTGTTGCACAATAGCTGTCAGAGTAGCCTAGACCTGATCTCTGCCCAGAACGTGCCCCGATTCCACCCTAACTTGTGGTAAGCACTTATCATGGGATACTGCATGGAAGTTTTTACGGTATAGTGACTATTAGCACAGACCCCTGCTAGTGGTTAGCAAGCATTAAAACATGTAAGTGCTTAGCGCACTTTAGTAAACATTCCTATTTTTTTAAGACTCCTTCCATATAACCACTACACCATGAATATAGACTTTGAAACATCTGAATATGCAGTAAATACTTTTATTTATTTACTTTTAAATCATGTATCACAACACCCAAGTTAGACGTTGAAAGCTGAAACATTTATTTTTGCAGGCCAGTTCAGCACCCCAGATCCTACCTCCTTTTTGTATGCATAAAGGAAGGGCATATTACATATGCCCACTGTTCTATTTTCAGTCCCCTAGGAATTTATAAAAAAAAAGGCTTGTGGCTGGTGCTGCCACCAATCTGGTAAATGTTTTTGAATATTGACTTATGATATTAATCAGTCTGACGTTTTCATGTCGGGCCGTGCATTTGAACTGTTAGTGTGCCTTTAAAAAATTGTGTGTGTGAATTTGGTTTAGTGTGCGCTAATGGGTTAAGCATCTCTTAATTTGCAGGTTAGTGCATATTAAAAGCAATCTAGGATGTTTAAGCCAGAATGTCTGGGGAAAAGAAACAGGCATGTCCAGGTGTGGATGTGATTTCACAATCTGGACGTGTCTGATATGATTGTCTGCAGGGGTGTCTACCTAGACATCTCCAGAATGGTATTACAGAACCTAGATGTGTAGGATAGCCTAATGGTTAGAATAGTTGACTAGGAACAGGACAGCCAGGGTTCATATCCTACTGCTGCTATTGATGGCATTGTGCTAAGTACTAGGGATGAGAGAGTGTGTTCTTTTCTATACCGCTGGATGTTTTTCAGCTAAAAAAAAGCACTTTTCAGATGCTGCTTGATTGCTATTCATGCCTCAGAGCAGGTCTAGGGTTAGATTTGATGCCGGACGTCCATGATGTTTCGGTGATCAAGTTGGGGACATCTTGGTCCCTGGAAATGCCCTAACCAGGGCTGACCCAACCACTAGGCAGTCACCTAGGGTAGCAACCCCTGGAGGGCAGCAAGAGCAGGTCATTCAAAGCTAAGTACCGTATATACTCGAGTATAAGCAGAGTTTTTCAGCACATTTTTTGTGCTGAAAAACGGCCCCCTCGGCTTATACTCGAGTCAACGTCTCTGCGCATAAGTTGCTGCCGCTGCCGAGTCCGCTTCTCGGCAGCGGCAAACTCACCGACTCCTTCTTCTGCAGCCGAGATGATTTTACAAGCACAGCCGCGGTTCCCTAAGAGGCAGGGAGCCGCGGCTGCAGAAGAAGGAGTCGGTGAGTTTGCTGCTGCCGAGAAGCGGACTCGGCAGCGGCAGCAACTTCTGCCCCCCTCCCTCCATCCATATCAGCGCCCTCCCTCCATGTCAGCCCCCTACCTCCCTCCAG
This sequence comes from Ichthyophis bannanicus, assembly GCA_033557465.1. NCBI lineage: Eukaryota > Metazoa > Chordata > Amphibia > Gymnophiona > Ichthyophiidae > Ichthyophis > Ichthyophis bannanicus. The sequence goes on along the minus strand of CM066031.1, from coordinate 1,392,628,029 downwards.
GTCAGCCCCCCTCCCTCCCTCCCTATCCACTCCCTCCCTCCATGTCAGCTCCCTCCCTTCTTCTGCAGCCGTGGCTCCCTGCCTCTTAGGGACCCGTGGCTGTGCTTTTAAAATCATCTCGGAGCCCTTCCTGTCTTGACGGGCTCTGTGCAGCATTGTCCCGCCTCTAAAGGAAGTTTTGGAGGCGGGACAATGCTGCACGGAGCCCGTCAAGACAGGGGGGGCTCCGAGATGATTTTAAAAGCACAGCCGCGGTTCCCTAAGAGGCAGGGAGCCGCGGCTGCAGAAGAAGGGAGGGAGCTGACATGGAGGGAGGGGGGCTGACATGGAGGGAGGGAGGGAGCTGACATGGAGGGAGGGAGGGGGGCTGACATGGAGGGAGGGAGGGGGGCTGATATGGATGGAGGGAGGGCGGCTGATATGGATGGATTGGGGAGGCCGGCTGACATGGAGGGAGGGAGCTGATAGGGAGGGAGGGCTGGCTCTGCCGTGCAGGGGGGGCCCTGCGGGACATGCGATTTTGCCGCGGCTGAGGGGGGGGGGTTAGAACTGGTAATGTGCTGTGGGCTGGGGGGGGTTAGAACTGGTAGTGGGCTGGGGGGGGTTAGAACTGGTAATGTGCTGTGGGCTGGGGGGTTTAGGACTGGTAATGTGCTGAGGAGGAGAACTCCAGTTTTGAAGGATTTTAGCTCTTGTGTGTTAGCTTGGTTGCTGATTAAGCTAAGGTTGATGTACTTTTAAAGATACGGTATTTTTGATACCATATTGTTTTTGTTGACCCCATTTTCCACTTACAGAGCTATTTTACTGTTTTTCGTTTAAATAAATATTCATGTAATTTTATTGGTCTCTATCTTTACTTTTTACATTGACTAGTAGGTGCCTCATTTCCCACCCTCGGCTTATACTCGAGTCAATAGTTTTGCCCAGTTTTTTGTGGTAAAATTAGGTACCTCGGCTTATATTCGGGTCGGCTTATACTCGAGTATATACGGTAATAGATTTAGACAGCTAGAGAGTGTGTAAAGCTTGAGGTTCGCCTGGGCTGCAATATGTTGGACCAACTCTAGGGCCGGCCCTAACCATGCCTCCAGATTTCTGGGAACACCTCGGCTATGCCTCCTCTTTGCCCCCCCCCGTTCAGATTTGGGTGCCCTCATGTTGGGGTTGTCCTCCAAAGCTGGCTTCTAAAATGACTCGAGACATCTCTGTGATTCAGACATCTCTAAACCCGTTGTTGGACATTCAGAGTATGAATAAGGCTTCTAAATGCTCTCCTTAGTGTGCACTAAAACTAACTAAAAAAAACCCTCTGAAGATTGGGAAAATTAATTACAAAATTATGAAAACTAACCAATTTTTTTCTTGCCTGTGCACAACTTCTATGAAAATACTTTTTAATTTTACTATTGATTGGCATTTTACACAAAAGAAACGGGTATGTTTACAAAGCTCCACCCTGGAAACATGCATGTGGGCCATATTGTTAGCAAGCTAACTGCAGGGGACAGGTAGATGCATCCTCTTGCACATTTCAACATGGCAAAGTGGCCGTGGATGCATCTTTCACCCATTGTGGTGGCGTTAGTTGCACTCACGCTACTTGAGCAAAGTTTTGCTGCCCTGATGTACGCTACCAAGGTTGTGTAGGGCTTTGGTGTGTGGTCCCACGCTACCTTTTAGCATGATGGTCAAATTGTGTGCTAAACTTCCGCGCTACCAGGTAGCATGCTTTAGTAAACATGCCCTATAGCTGTGATGTAAATAAATTTTATTAGAGTATTTCTTATTTTCTTCTGTTTCTTCAGCTAAGAGAGTTTGTCAGAATTAGAAATTTTTTCGCTTTTAATAATGAACTTCTTAGCATCGTGGAAAAAGAAATCAAAAGATTTTCATAAGGATATGTATGTTCTTTCTTGCATAAACAAATGAATGTGTTATTTTTTTAGCAATTACAGTCGCGAGTAAAAGCATCCTTGTTGTAATCAGTTGAGCAATCAAGAGGGAGGGTTTATCACATAGTTCATTTCATTTACTTGACAGATTTTGTGCAATCAGTAATGAGTTCCTTGCACTGATCTTAAGGGGATGTTTAAAATAAATTCAGCTAGTCTTCTTTCTTTGGAGCATCTATTTAAAATCTCAGTAACTGGAAAAATAAAAGGAATATCAAACACAACTCTCTTGGCTTTGCTTCTAAAGCAGTAGAAATGTCAAAGTAATAAAAGCAATTAAAAGGTATCCCTTTATATTTTTGTTATTGGACTAACTGAATTCCCAAATACTTCTTGACCGTCTTAATGAAAAAGGAATACATGACTCTGCACTGAAATGGTGCAACTCCTATTTATCTAACCGATGGCAACAGGTAAAGATTAACGAGAAAACATCAGACCCATTCCTGCAAGATCGAGGAGTACCACAAGGCTCCTCACTTTCAGCATTAATGTTTAACGTTTATATGCAACCTATCTGTGACCTCATCCGTTCTTTTAAAGTTAACTGCTTAGCCTATGCAGATGATATTCTCCTGTTCATGCCATTCTCCATCAACCATCCTGATTTCACTCCACTGATTCAATGTTTCCAAGCAGTAGAAGACTGGCTCCTCACACAGAACCTAAGAATCAACCACAGTAAGACCGATGTTATGTTTATCACGAAGAACCAAAACTTCATACCCCCCTTCTACATTAAAGATAAAGAACAAGGAATTGGCAGTAAAACCTACCATACGATACCTAGGCATCACCCTTGACCAGCGTCTCAATATGAAAACTCACATAAAAAATATAACAAAACTAATATACCACAAGATACGCACACTACGACACATACAACCTCTACTAGAACCTACGGATTTCAGAACCATCTTCCAAGCCTTAGTTATGCCACATCTAGATTTTGCAAATGCAATCCTTTATGGGCTCCCTCAATCTACTTTAAATCCTCTCCAATTAGCGATGAATACCGCCGCCAGAGTGCTTGAAGGAATATCTACGTCAGACCACATAACTCCAATCCTGATAAAACTTCACTGGCTACCAATCAATGCAAGAATCCAATACAAAATCATAATCACCACCTTTAAAGCCTTAAACAAACAAGCACCCTCAACCATCACTAACCTACTACACACTCAAGCCCTCAACAGAGCCAGAAGAACATCAGTAATAAATACCCTAATCATCCCAAAAATAACAGTCAAATACACCAAGGAAACATCTAAAAGAGCCTTCAGCATTCATGCCCCAGTAGCATGGAATACCCTCCCACCAGAATTGAGAGCCATAACCAGTCTAACACAATTCAGGAAAAGTCTTAAGCACTACCTATTCCTAAGTTATTTTCCAGTATAAATGCTCCAAGAGAAATAGTCACTTCATGTTCAGTTCCAGTGAATTTTGACCGCGCTTAATGTATATAGTTTACTGTATATGTATATGATTTATACCGACTCCCCTGTTTCTTCCAAGTTTTCAAAACCCTGTTAAATGTAAAATGTACTACAGTTATCTTGTATGTATATGTTTTTGTTCCATGTGAACCGCGCTGGTGACAATAGTGCGGTATATAAGAGATGTTAAATAAATAAATAAAATAAAATTGCTAATGTAATATGAACGTAAGATCTGCCATACTGGGTTAGACCAAAGGCCCTCAAGCCCAGTGTCCTGATTTCAACAGCGGCCAAGCCAGATCACAAGTACCTGGCATATCCCAAATGTAGCCAGTTCATGCTGCTAATCCTCTGGGATAAGCCGTGATTGACTTGACAGCACTTAACAACAAGAGTAAATGGTGATCCTCTGGATAGTTGTCCTAAACTGTATTCAGTCTTCAGTCTTCAGTCATTGTTGACAGAGTGGCACCCATAGTTGCTGTAATTGTATCAATCCATCTCACTGCTGGCCTTCCTGTTTTGCATTGACCTTCTATCTTGCCAAGCATGATGTCTTTCTCTAATGATCTCTCTGTTCACATGATGTGTCCAAAGTATGAAAGTCAAAGTCTTGTTATCTGTTTCTAAAAGCTTAGGTTAGATCTCCTCTAGTACTGACTGGTTTGTTCTTCAGACTGTCCATGGTATCCACAGTATTCATTGCCAGCACCATAATTCAAAGGCATCAATTTTCTTCCTACAGTATCTATCTTTTTCACACTCCAACTTTTGCATCCAACGTGATGTTTTTGAAAATACCGGCTTGAACAAGTCAAATCTTTGTATGGAGAGAGAGACATCTCTGCTCTTAAGAATCTTGTCTATGTTCTTCATAGCCATTCTGCCAAGAACAATGCATCTGATTTTTTTTTTTTTTGGCTGCTGCTTGTTTCTTTAACCTACTTAGTGTTCAACTTTATTGATGGTTGATCCATTTCAGTTTCTTCTCCATCAACTTTAAACGTATTGATTTTGACAGTTGTCAGAGTCTTTTCCTTCTTTACCTTAAGGTGCAGGCCCATTTTAAGACTGTTCTTTGATCTTGAGGAGCAAATGCTTCAGATTGTCTTCACTTTTGTTCAGTAGTGTAGTATCAGTATAGTGAAGGTTGTTGAGTCATTCACTAGTCTTCGCACCTCTGTTTTCTTCATACAGTCCTACTTCTCTGATTTGTTCTGCATATAAATTAAACAGGGAGAAAGTATGCAGCCGTGTCTTACACCTTTGCTGATTTTAAACCATTGTTTTTCCTTGTTCCGTTCAAACTGTTGCTTCTTGATCAATGTAAAGGTGGTGCAAGAGAATGATCAGGTATACACATGCTTCATAATGTGGCTAGAGTTTCTCATGGTTTACACAGTCAGAAGCCTTGCTATAGTATAGATATTCTTTTGGTGGTGGTTATCTTTTCAAGGATCCATCTTGCATCCACAATGTCCTCTTTCTCATTCCTCGCCTTTTCCTGAACCCTGCTTGCACTTCAGGCAGTTCTTGTTCTGGGTATGGTTGTAGTCTCTGCTGAATAATCTTGAGTAGAATTTTTCTGGCATGTGGGATCAGAACGATTGTGCGATAATTTCCACAGTAGGTTGGATCACCTTTCTTTAGTATAGGTATAAACACAGATTGTTTCAAGTCTGTTGGCCATGATGTCATTGTCCAAATTTTCCTGGCAGAGTATGTAACAGCTGCATCAGATTGTTCTAATACTTCAGTGGGAATGCCATCAATGCCCAGTGCTTTTTTCCTTTGATAGGAAGTCGAAGCAGCGTTGAAAGCCTTTTCATCACTAATGGTTCATCACCAATGATTCCTGATCATAAGGTACAGGTTGAAATGGCTGTTGGTCCACTTGATCTTTATCGTATAATGACTCTGAATATTCTTTCCACCTTTTCTTGATGATCTCGGCATCATTCAACATGAATCCTTGAGCAACTTATAACATTCTTGGACACCTTAGGTATTTATGGACTTTTCCTCCAGGAGTTTTTCTAAACCATTTCTGAACTCGGCTACACTTGCCTGATTTTACCACATTCACTGGGAATGAGTTCCAAAGACACACAGAGAGAGAGTATTTTTTTCTCCTTTGTTTTTTAAATATACCACTTTTGTAGCTTCATGGCATGTCGCCTACTGTGTTTATTTCTGAGAGAGTTAGCGATTGAGTCAAAAGTGCAAATATTCAAAGACCAGTATCCGTATAGCGGTAATTATTTATTTAACTAGTCTTATATACAGCTTTTCTACCAAAGTGGTGTACAATCTGTTTTTTTACCTGAGGCAATGGAGGGTTAAGTGGCTTGCCCAAGTCCACAAGGAGTACTGTGGGACTAGAAACCCCAGTCCTTCCGGCCCAAGGTTGCTGTCCTCTAGCGGGATTTGAACCCCTGGCCCAAGGTTACTTGCCCCAATCACTAGGCCACAATCTCCCTCCCTCTGGATAGTACCACTAAATATCCACAGATGGTGGTAGCCAGTGCCAGTATCCATAAAACGGTAGCTACTTTATGGATATTGGCATGGGCTACCACTATCTGTGGATATTTAGTGGCACTGTCTAGATTAGTGCCAAGATGATACATGGACAGGACAAGGGCAGAGTGCCAAATTTATCTGGATAGCTGTGATTACTATCCGGATAGCAAACTGAATAGCTGGATAAATTTAGGGCAGCAAAGTCTCTTCTAAATTTATTCAAATAGCTATCTGGATAGCATACTGAATATCCTTACTTTCTATATTGTCCCTTCAGTTCAGTCCAGAATGAATGCGTTATCTCCCTACATCAGCAGCTGAGGACTGAGCCTGTCAGAATTCTGATGTCGCAGAACAAGAGCTTCCTCTTTAACTCCAGAATTCAGTATTCTCACTTCTCAGCAGCTAAGAAGAATTTTACAGTACAACCCCCCCCCCCAAAAAAAAAAAAAATTAAAATTGACAGGAGAGAACCCTGAAAAAAGAGCAGGACAGGCTAGATAGACTGAGGCCACAGAAGTGCAGTAGCCTGGGGCTGGGTATCGCTCAATGTAAGATTAAATGGGTGTGAGGGCTGAGAGGGTTGCAGGGTCTGTCCTCTTCTTCTAGGATCCTTTAGTGGGTCTGGTGGGCTCCTGGGTTCAAATAGCCTGGTAGTTCAGGCTCCCTCCCCCCCCCTCCTTCTCCTCCCCAGCTGGACTGCCCACAGGTCTAATTTACAGATTGCTGGTCTTTTCTGTATTTGCTGTTGGAGCCTTCAGTGCAGTGGCTCTACCACGGGGGGGGGGGGGAGAAAAAAAAGAGGATGAGTGAAAGGATAAGGTGATCGGCAGAGCAGCATTGATCATTGAGTATTTTACTTTGCATTTTTTTCGGCAGTGATCCCAGAAGCTATTTTTTCGATAGCATCGGGTCTGTACTTCAGCATGGTTTTTCTCTCCTTCCCACCATCAGGCTGGTCGGGGGGGGGGGGGGGATCGTGTATGTTGGCAGCTTCCTCTGTGTGTGCCGCATGTGGGGGAAGCTGCGGGTTAGACGCTCAAAGTCCCTGCTGTGTTGGTATTAGGCTGGGCAGAACGCTTGAGTGGGATTTTCTTTCAGAAAGCATGCTGGTGCAGTCAGGGGGGGGGGCTGATTTGGTGGTAACAGGCTCAGCGGTTCCTGTGGTTTTGGTGGGAACCGTGGCCATGTCTGAACAGGTAGCCATTTTGTTGGCATGGAAAAACAAACTTGCCAAAGCTTAAAAAAAAAAAAAAGAGTTTAAAACGCATCCACAGTAGCTTTCAACACTGTAGACAGCGGTCAGCATGGAAGGTGACCTAGCAGACACGATGTTTGCTCCAGATTACATTCTTGCCATGCACTAAGCCTACTGTATGAAAGAGATAGTATACCAGCTCTACCCAGGCTGCTCTCCCTTTCCTTATATCTATGGAAGCCCTGCAGGAGGATACTCTGGATACAGAGGAGCCTACTACTAAGAGGTCCAAGGGGGAAGGGGCTTTCTGGGGGAGGGGGCAGGATTCCCCGCATTCCCAGGCCTCCGAGGAATTGGGGGAGGTCCCTTCCAACCTCTAGGGTGGATCCAACAGTCCCAGACATGGAGTGGGACATTCCTCCCGAGGAGGATCCAGATGTGTTCAGACAGTTTCATAGAGAGGAGCATGCTGCACTGATTAGTCATTCTTTGGCTGCTTTGAATATGGGGCCGCGTCTTGCGGTGCCGAGGAGCCCTTGGAGGATCCTTTTGTTGCAGGGCTTCAAGGGCTCCAAGATTTGTTTTTGTCCATAGAATAATTAAGAAGATGATGGAAACAGAGTAGGAAGTGCCAGAAGCTGGCTTGAAAGGGGACAGGGCGATGAGTCGCTTATACCCCATTCCGCAGGAGAAAAGGATCTACTTAAAATGCCAAAGGTAGATGCCTTGGTATCTGTGGTGACTATTCCGGTCAAGGGTGGTGCAGCGCTGAAGTACCTTCAAGACCATAAACTGGAATCTCTCTTGAAACAAGCTTTTGATACCAGTGCCTTAACACTTCAGGCTTTCAACTGTGGAACCTATGTAACTAGAGCATCCATTCACTGGATTCAGGCCTTGGCCGAGGGAGAGGCACAGACAATGGCACTAGAGGGGGCCAAATTGGAGTCAGCTTCTGCTTATTTGGCAGATGCCTTTTGCAATTTGGTGTGGGCCTCCTCCAAAATCATGGCCTCTATTATAGCGGCTCTGTGTTTCTGTGGTTGCAAAACTTGTCAGTGGATGTTTTTGTCAAAGACTAGACTCAGTAAGCTCACCTTTAAGGGTAAACTGTTATTTGGCGAGGCCCTGGGTAATCTGGTGAAGGATTTGGGCGATTCCAAAGGCGGGTGCTTGCTGGAAGATTGCTCTAAAGGGCCCAAGCAGAGTGACCCTCAGAGAGGGCAGCCTAGATATTCTCGAAGATTTTGGCCAGGTCATTTTACCCCCTTTCAGTGTTGGCGATATGACGTTAAGGGACATCCCTTTTAAGGGTATAGAGGATCTAGTAGGGGATTTTAACCTCCCCCTCCCCCTGCTCCCAAAAAGAAAGTACAATGCCAGAGTGGCCCAGTTGGACCTTGCTCTGCTGATCCGTTACAATATTTTTATTCCATCTGGGCCACGATCACAAGCGACCAATAGGTGTTAGAGATCATTCGCCAGGGCTATGTGCTAGAGTTGGCATGGCCCCTCGCTGAGGCATTTGTACAGTCACCCTGCCTGACTTCAACGAAGGTGGTGGTGGTGCGCAACACTTTGCACCGCTTACTGCATTTGGAGGCAGTAATTCCAGTGCCACCAGACCAACACGGGTTAGGTCAATACTCAATTTATTTTGTGGTTCCGAAGAATGAAGGTTCTTTTTGGCCCATTCTAAATCTTGAGCATGTCAAGAGTTTTGCAAGTATGATGCTTTCTGATGGAAACCTGGTGCTCTGTAATCTTAGCCGTGAGACTAAGGGAATTCCTGGCTTCACTGTATCTCCAAGGCCTACCTGCATGTTCTGATTTACCCAGAACATCAGCAGTTTCTGCGCTTTGCAGTGCTGGTGGAGTACTTTCAGTTCTGCACAATGCTTTTTGGCCTGGTCATGGCTCCATGCACCTTCATAAAGTTCATGGTGGTGGTAGTGGTGGCCCTATTAAAGGAAGTGATCTTGGTTCACCCGTACCTGGGCGATTGGCTGATCTGCGCAAAGACAGGAGAAGCAGTGATGGCCATTTGCCAAGTGGTAGAGTTTCTCCAAAGTTTGGGATGGGTAGTCAACCTATCCAAGAGCCAATTAGTCTATGCAACATTTGGTGTACTTGGGTGTGCTCTTCAATACCAAGGCAGGGTGAGTGTCCCTGCCAGGTGACAGGATACGCAAGCTCCATCAGCAGGTCATCCACTTTTTGGCAACGAAGATATCAACAATCTGGTTCTATCTGCAGCTGCTGGGATCCATGTTGGCGGCTTTGAATCTAGTACCTTAGCTTGGGCCCACAAAAGACTGCTTCAACGGGCACTGCTTTCATGCTGAGTGCCTCAGAGCCAACCATTGTCAATGAAACTCCTGTGCGGATGAGTCTCGATTGGTGGCTAAAGGAGATCCATCTGGCAGTGTGAATGCCCCTGGGATCATTGGACTGGGTTCTGGTGACTGAATGCCAGCCTCATGTGCTGGGGAGCACATTGTTAATCTGCAAGTCACGCAGGGGTGCTGGTTCCCGGAGGAGAGTAGCTGTTCCATAAATCATCTGGAGATGTGGGTGGTGGTACTAGTGTCTCAGTTTTTTCAGCCCCTTATCCAGTGCTCAGGCAATGCAACCACAGTTACCTACACCAACCACAGTGACCTACATCAACAGACAATGGGGCACAGGCGGTGCTACTCTTTTGAAGGAGATTCAGCCCTTGCTGATGTGGGCAGAAGTAAATTTGTCCGCCCTCTCTACGGTGCATGTAGCAGACAAGGAGAATATACAAGTGGACTATCTGTCAGCACAGGTTGGATCAGAGAGAATGGGAATTGAATGCAACAGTATTCCATGACATCACTCTCCTATGGGGAGTTCTGATAATGGACCTAATGGCATCCCTGTCCAATACCAAGGTAGCCAGGTTCTTCAGCAGGCATAGGGAGCACATGTCCGAAGGGCTGGATGCTCTTGCACAGAAGTGGCCTTTGAGGGGGGGGGGGGGTGGTTTTCTGTATGTGTTTCCGCCCTGGGCTCTGATAGGGCAGCTATTACAGTGCATAGAGGCTCATAGCAGTCCAGTAATTCTCATTACCCCGGACTCACAGGCTGTGGTATGCGGATCTGGTCAGGCTCCTGATCAACAAGACCTGGCGACTTCCTGGCAGTCAACCTGTTGGCACAGGTGCCGATTCTTATACCTCAGGTGGATCAATTCTCGCTTATGGCCTGGCTCTTGAGCAGGTGTGGCTGAGGCACAAGGGCTATTTGGCATCTGTGATTGCAACACTCTTGAGGGCCAGGAAGAGGTAGTCTACCCTGACTTTTATGTGCGTGTGTGGTGAGTGTTTTGAGAGCTGGTGTTCTCCTAGGAATATTCGATTCTTTGTTGTCACCCTATTGAATATTTTATTGTTTCTCCAGAATAGATGGGAGAAGGGGTTGGTGCTCAATTCTCTGAAGGTGCAGGTCACGGTGCTGTCCTGTTAGAGGATGCATGCAGAGGTGTTCCCTAGCGACTCTTCCAGATATGGTATGTTTCCTCAGAGCAGTTAAGCAAGTTTAACCTCCATTCTGTGCAGTAGTTCCTCCTTGGGCCCTTAATTTAGTGCCGAATGGAACCACTCTCTGACCTTTTGACCGGGGCATCTTTGAAGCACCTCACTTTGAAGACTGTCTTCCTAATGGCTATGTGCTCAGCATGTAGGATTTTGGAATTGCAGACGTTGTCTTGCAGGGAGCCATTTCTAATGTTTATCAAGAGAGAAGATGGTCTTGAGATCGGTTCCTTTGTTCCCACCTAAGGTAATTTCCAGCTTTCAACTTAATCAGTCAGGGTCTCTCCTGGCTTTCATGGCATTAGTTAACATGGAGGAGGATCGACTGTTGCATAAGCTGGATTTGCGCAGGGTGTTATGTCTGTACCTTAAGAGGACAGAATCTGTTTGGAAGTCTGATCGCCTGTTTGTTTGGAGGGGGGCTGTGAAGAGGCGAGGCAGCCTCCAAGGTTATGGTAGCGCACTGGATGAAGGAGGCTATAGCCTCCGCCTATACCAGTAAATGTAAAGCAGTGCCAATTGGCCTTAGGGCTCATTCTATGAGAACACAGGCAGTGTCTTGGGCGGAACATGGTTTGGTTCTGCTGGCAGACATTTGTAGAGCTGTGACATGGGCATCTCAGCATATCTTTTCCTGGCATTACTGGTTGGACATTCAGGCCTCTGTGGATGTGCACTTCGAGGCGTCAGTACTCCAAGCAGGATTCCATGGGCTCCTCCTATGTTTAGTTCCTGCTCTGGTACATCCTTTTCATTCTGGACTGGATTAAAGGGATGATATGTAAGGTGAAATTAGACCTTACCTGCTAGTTGGTGTTTCCTTGAGTCCCTCCAGTTCAGTCCAGGCCTCACCCAGGTTAAGGATCTGAAACTTTTCTTAGGGGGCCAGTAAGCTGGTGATTGGTGCAAGTCCAGCTGGTCTAAGGGGGAGAGATAGTTGAAGAAATACATCTGCTAATGGGACGAAATCTTCCTCTGTCGAGGGTGGGAGGCCTGAAAGGGGCGGTTCTTTTTGATGCTCTCTCTGGTAGTTTGCTTTGTCAATATTATTTTGAATTCTGGAGCTGAAGAGAGAGAGTTCTTGTAACATCAGAATTCTGACGTGCTCAGTCCTCAGCTGCTGGAGAAGGGAGAACCACTCATTCTGAACTGGACTAGAGGGACTCAAGGAAAGACAATTAGCAGGTAAGGTCTAATTTCACCATTCAGATAGCTCCAGTGCTTGCTGCTATATCCAGGTATTCCATGCTGTTTGCCATCTGTCTAGCAGTGCTGAATTTTCTAATTATCTTTGAATGCCGAACATGGAGTTTTGATATTGACCAGAATGTTTTTAAAAAATACATATATTGTAATGGGCTTTTTATTTGTCTACCTTTTTTAGAGCCCTACTCAAATTAATTTTATTTAAAACAAATTCCCTTTCATCTTGTTAGACCAATCCAGACGAGTGGGTTATGCTCCCCAGTTAGCAGGTGGAGGCAGACTAGAGCAACTTTCAGTGATTATGTCACTAGTATATATATATCTGGTGCAACTTTGAAAGAAGCCATTATTTGTCTGCTTCCAGCAGGTGGCAAGGTGTTTGGACTGGTACAGCAATGCAGATAGGCTTGTCTCTCCTGGCCCAGACCATGATCCTGTGGTCTGTACTGTATGATTGAGATTTGTAGGCCTAGTGTATGCTTTGAGCTCAGGTACGCACTTGTCCTCTCAAGCCAGCAGTTGCCCTTTATCCAGCACAGTTACCCACCAGTTCCAGCACGGGTGTCCCAAATGGACAGGAGGACTCCACAGGGTCCCTGAGGGGGCTGCTAAGTTTGGGCCCCGGTCCCTTTTTCCTCTTGCTGTCCTCTATATGTTTGCCCAGCTTTTTTCTTCTTTTTTTCTATTGATTTCAGTTGGCTCTATTTGGCTGTGTTGGCTGCTTGTAATAAAGCAGCTTCAAATTAAAGGGGAATAAAATAGTGATCTTTGCTTTCTAGGCATCAGGGCCTGCAGGGGTGGCTGGAATAACCCTGCACAGGTTTCTCTGGCTGGTCTGACGGTGCTGGCATTCCCTTTTCAAGAAGAGAGGTTCCTTTTAGTCTATTCTAGACCTGAGATTGTCAATGCCAAACTGTTTCTTTCACATGAAGATCATCAGGTCAGTCATTCTTTCAGTCCAGCGAGGTGAGTTCCTAACTGCCATGGACCTAAATGAGGTGTTCTTTTACATTCCAATCCAGTATCAACACCAGTGGCTTCTTCGCTTCTGCATCCTGGGCTGCTGCGTCCAGTTCTGGGTTGTGCCTTTTGCCTGCCAACAATTCCTTATGCTTTTTCAAAGGTCATGGTGGCGGCATTCCTGCATAAGCAAGGGATCCAGTTTCACCCATACCTGGATGACTGGCTGATTTGGTCAGATTCCTGGGAGAAATCCAGGGATGAGACAGCCCTGGTAGCTCATTGGCTAGAGGCTGGGGTTGGTGGTCAACGATCCCAAGCAGCCTGGGTCCTTTCTGGGCTGTACAAATGTATTGGAGCTTTGTTCAACATTCCCCTGAGTCAAGTGTTTCTCACATGGCAGAGGTTGCACAAATTGCAGAGCCAGAGCAGGGTGCTTTCAGCCTCCCGGGGCTGGGACTATCTCCAACTCATAGGGTCCCTTGATTCTGAAGCTGGTTCCTTGGGCCAGAGTGCATGTACACTTTCTCCAGAGACATTTTATCTTACCGGGCTCCCTGTTCTCAGTTGTTGGATCAGAACCTTCCTCACACTCAAGAGATAAAGGAGCAGCTGGTGTGGTGGTTGCAGTCTCATCTGATGGATGGGATGCCCCTGGAAGCATCAGAGTGGTCGATAGTACAAACACCAATCTGAAGGGATTGGAGAACTCATTGTGGAGGAGTGGCCTAGTGGTTGGGGCAAGGTACTTCAGGCCGGAAGGTCGGGGGTTCAAATCCCACTAGAGGACAGCAACCTTGGGCCAGAAGGACTGGAGTTTCTAGTCCCACAGGTGCTCCTTGTGGTCTTGGGCAAGCCATGTAACCCTCCATAACCCATGTTCCCTGTAAAATAGTTATCTCCAAGTTATAATGCCCTGTTCAATGTAATTTCAGTTTGTTCAATGTAAACCGCACTGATGCAGAATAGCGCAGTATATAAGAGAATATAAATAAATAAATAAATTGTCTAGGTCCATTTTTTCAGGGACTTTGATTCCCTCAGGAGGTTTCCTGGTACTTCTGAAGTTCAGGTCTCTCCTGGAAGGTTAAATTGTCCACATGTCCTCTGACAATACCACTGTATACGTCAACAGGGAAGGTAGGACTCTGTGGTGGTGGAACTGTGTTGTTAGGCAGAGGAGCATCCAAGTGCCCTGTCTGCAGCCCACATAGCCTGCAGGTTGTTGATGCTGCTGACTTCTATGGTCAGAACTCTGTGGATTCTGGTGAATAGGAGTTAAACCCTCATTCATTTGACCTGATAATGCAGAGGTGGAAGCCTTTCAGTGTTTGACTTGATGGTCACTCAGGGGAATGCCAAAGTTGAGAACATTTTCAGTGGCAGGAAGGATATGCAGGCAGTGGGCTTGGATACCTTGCTTCAGAAATGCCCCCAAGAGGGGCTTCTGTATGTGTTCCCCTTTGGCTTTTGGTGAGTTGTCTTCTGCACAGGCTTGGAGATTCTAGTGGCTCCAGACTGGCCATGCAGATCATGGTATGTCTCTTTGAACCTCTTGGTGTGGTCCCCTCTTTGCTGCCTCAGGAGAGGGGCCTCCTGTGCCAGGACTTGTAGTAATGGAAGATCCCCATTTTCTTCTTTCTTATGGCCTATGGACTGTCCAGGAAAGGCTACTCTAAATCTGTAGTGGACACTCTGCTTAAGGCCTGGAGGACCTCCACATCATTAACCTATGCAAGAGTTTGGGGTTTTTTCGAGACGTGTTTCTCTTGGGTCCCAGTGGAAGCAGGCCATATCCTGCTTCAGGAATCACGTGGCCATCACTGCACCCCCTCATGGAATCCCTTCTGTGGTGGCTGGAGCTATGGCACTTACCTCAAGTTTTCCACTTTCAGTCAATGCCACCCCACTGGACGCTCACTACTGATGAGTCCAAGCTGGGTTGGGGCATGCACCTGGATGGCCCGTGGACTCGGGGTCTCTGGTTGAAGCAGGAGAGCCTACAACAGATCAATTTTCTAGACCTGTGAGCGATTGCAAATGCCCTCAAAATCTTCCAGGCCCATTTGATAACCAGGTAGTCCTCATCCAGACAGGCAACCAGGTGTTGATGTTTTACATCAGCAAGCAGGGAGGCATGGACTTGAACATCCTGTGCTGGGAGACAGTGCACCTCTGGAAATTCACAGTAGCCCACAGCATGGAGCTACAGGCAACCTACCTACCCAGGGAGCTCAGCATGCTGGCAGATCATCTCAGCTGGGTCCTCCAGCCTCATGAGTGGACACTCAACAGGAGGGTGGTGCAGCAAATCTTTCAGGAGTGAGGAACTCTGACAGTGAACTTCTTTACCTCGTGGCACTGTAGGAGATATCGTTAGTAGCAAATAAATACAGATGTATAAATACTCGGTATGTCTAGGGAAAACTGCTACTCTCCATTTTCCCAGGATTCCATAGGACTACCTGGCAAATGAACCACGTGATAAAACAAGAACCAACCCTATGTTGTTATATAAATTAGATCTTATTACTGATAGAAAAATAGTGTAAAATTAACATATTAGTTTTCTGAGGTAGTAAGTTATGCAGCCCTATGATTATAATTACCAAGATACCTATTCTCTGTTTTAGCAATCAACCTCACTAATTCGCTCTGCCCTCAGATGTACAGTACATTATCTGTCTAAGCTAGCCCCACCCTCAGGGGGGGAATTAAAGACCACTACCTTAGCTCTTGCCAGAACGCTTGTGGCTGGGTCCGAGAAATTGTCTCATGAATTACATGAAGTCAAAGTATGGCAGAGGTCCAACGTTTGCTATAGGCAGGAGAGCTGAGCCTCGCAGGTCTGTGGGAGAGATTCACGCCGTCCCAAAGTTAGTCTTCATCCTTGAGGCAGGCAGGGAATAGCACTAAGAACTGCAGAAAACAAACTCCCAGAGACAGGCTAGGTTACAGTTCCCAAGCAGTATATCAGAAGTCTGTGTGTGCAGAAGTCTTAGAAACCATTTCAGAAAAAGTGTGTAGAAGCAGTCCAGGAAAAAATGCAAAAGCGGTGTGTGTCTCCAGCATCTAATTCTTTGTCCTGACCCCCTAGTCACGGCATGATGATTGGCTGGTCTCAGATACTGTATGTCATCTTCAGCGAATCCTATTACAGTGGTCAGGTGGTCCTTCTCCAAACAAAGGTCCATGGTGCAGGAAAGATGCTAGTATGCAGGTGCATACATTGTTGCAAATCCTAGGCCCAGTGGCAAGTTCTCTAGCACATAGGCATGAACAGTAATTCTGTTGACTTGCTTGATCTGTAGAGTTTACTGATGACACAGCAGAAGTGTGTTCCATCTTGTATGGTTCAGAACAGTTTCTGAGCAGGAAAAGAATCCATCTTGTACCAGGAAACCATGCTGTTTGGTTCACATTAGTTTCTGAACAGGCATCAGCCCTATAGCATAATGCACAGGTGGACCACTTCTGCTCCCACATGGCTGTGAAGGGCCAGCTGGTGTCCAGTGCCTTTCTCCTGAACTGGGGGTCAGCCTGCTCTACGCTTACCCCCCCCCCCCCCATTCCACTGGTAGCAAAGATACTTCTCAAGTTCCAGGTGACAGGGGTGCCATGATCCTCATTGCCCCGTAGTGACCCAGGGAGCCATGGTTCTCCCTACTGCTTCAGCTCTCCCATCAGGAGCCTCTCTGGTTGAGTTGCAACCCCTGACCTCATCTCTCAGGAGGGTGGGACCCTACTGTACTCAAACGTCTGGTCCCTAGCCCTCACAGAATGGATGCTGAGTGGGTAGTCCTGTCTATGCTTAACTTGTCAGGATTGTTGACAGAGGTCCTCTCAGCCTCCCATAGGGATTCCACCCGCTGCACCTACACCTTTTAAGTGGTGCAGGTTCTCGCTGGGGTGCTGGGACACCCTTCTCATACTCGGTGGAAGGCTTGTTGGAATACCTCTTGTATCTCTCCAATTCAGGCCTCAAATTCAACTCTGAGTGCACCTGAGTGTGATTGGGGCCTACCATCGGGGCTTGGAGGAGAAGCCCATCTCCGTGCAGCTCCTGGTGTCCCGCTTCGTGTGGGGTTTATTCCTGTTGAAGCCTGCTGACATTTCTGACCTGGAAGGTTGTCTTTATTGTGATGTTCACCTTGGCTCGCCCACTGTACATGAGGTTCCACCATAACCGGGTGGTGCTACGCACTCAACCACGTATTTTGCCTAAGGTGGTTTCAGCTTTTCACCTCAACCAGTCGGTGGTACTGCCCACCTTTTTTCCTAGGCCTTATGCCAAGAGGGCAGAGGCTCAGTTTTTCCTTGAGCGGACCAGTTTGCATTGTTGCTGTATGCAGCTCTTTGTTTCCTATGACCTTCAACAAGCTGAACATGGCGATCTCCAAATGCATGCTGTCTATCTGGGTAGCGGATTGCATATCCTTTGCCTGTGCTCAGGCAGGACTGAGCATTGAGTATCATGTCACAGCCCATAACGTCCAGGCCATGGCTAATCTACGCTCTGTCTCCATGGAGGAGATTTGTAGGGCTGCCATGTAGTCCTCCGTCCACATCTTAATAGCCCGCTACTGCCTGGATGGGAATTCCCAGCAAGAGAGTAATTTTGGCCAAGTCGTACTCTGGCATCTGTTTGGGACTTAGGTTCAACTCCTTCCCACAGGCCCTTCTGTCCGTCCAGGCTACCGAACGTCAACCTGTTGATGCCTGCTATGTACATTGAATCTGTTCAGTCCCGAAATCTGTTCAGTCTACAGCTTTTGTCATTTCTTGTTGCCCCTATTGGGCTATTTTTTCATGTTCAGTAGCCTGTAGCTTGGGAGTCCCATATGTGAGGGCTTCTTCCTGCTTGTTCACAGAAAAAGTGTAGTTACTCATCTGTAGCATGTGTTCTCGGTAAACAGCAGGAATTTAAGTCCTCACGACCCTCCCACCTCCCTGTGGAGGAGTTTTGGCTACTAGCTTTTGTACTATACTGAGGATAAGATGGCACCGTGGCAGGCAGGAAGGCAGGTGCACTTGCATGATGGGAGGCTCTCAAAAGCTTTCCGTGGAAGCTGGGGACCATTCCCACGTGGGGGCTCTGTTGGGGGACGCCACCCATACGAGAGGACTTATTCCTGCTTGTCACGGAGAACACCTGATACAGATGAATAACTACACTTTTTTCATGCAGCATATAATTAAGCTGTGAAATCTGTTGCTAGAGGACATGATCTAGGTGATTAATGTAGTAAGATTCAAAAGAGGTGTGGAGAAGTTAATGGAAGAAAAGTCTATAAACTAGATCTGGAAGAGCCATTGTGTACAGTATCCCTGGGAATGATCTATAGGAAGTAGATCTCAATGGAGGCAATTTCTCCAAATGGGTTAGTTTGTTCTGCATACCATAACAGTAATGAGCCTTGCTCCCACCTCAGGGTATGTGGAATTTGATCTCAGTCTCTCAAATTTACTACTAATGCTCAGCATAGTACTTGCATCATGTTAAAGTGAGCCTCCTTCTGGAGTTAAGATGTAACATGTATAGGCAACTTTGTCAAGATGTGCTTTGAAATTCCTTTTAATTAAGCCTGTGACACCCAGTGCAATGGAAAATATCTCTTTCTGCTGCGTTTTCTTGGTCTTTGCATGTCTTAGTACTTGAGGATCTTTTCCCTCTTGGCTGCGATACACAAAATAATCACTTGGAACTGACAGCTGCTTTTTGTGGTCTGCTATGTACTTGCGATCTTGACTGGCCACTGTCAGTCAGGATGCTGGGCTTGGTGGACTTCAGTTTGACTTAGAATGGTTTTTCTTATGTTCCCAGAATTCCTCTTACATATG
Organism: Ichthyophis bannanicus; assembly: GCA_033557465.1. NCBI lineage: Eukaryota > Metazoa > Chordata > Amphibia > Gymnophiona > Ichthyophiidae > Ichthyophis > Ichthyophis bannanicus. The sequence continues at coordinate 1,392,609,341 of CM066031.1, read as the reverse complement.
AGCAGTAGTAAAACAGTAGAACAGTAGATGTAAAACAGTAGAAAAAAAATTCCAGAAATCATGATAGACTGCACTTGGGTCCTGTTTTTGGTCTAAAAATAAAATAAAAATAATAAAACCTGGGATCCGCAAAATTAAGACTTAACTCCAGACTGGGAGCTGACACCCCCCCCCCCCCCATGCCAAGCAGCTATAATTATTTGAAATAGAACTTAACCCCCCATGAAGAGGAGGCACTAAAATTGCCATCAGTTTTAAATTGGCCTTTATCCATAGAACCTGATAGCATAAAGGAAGGACTACAATAATTACTTAAGGGTCATATACTTTCTGAATTATATAAGCCTCCAAAATTTTACAGATATTCCCAAGTAAACCAGCCTCATGGGAGAGAGGTTTATTTTAGATCAAGGGAATGCAACATGATTATAATTATTTTTTTGAGGGCCAAGCTTCCATAGTGTTCTGTAGTGTGTTCTGCTGATAACATGACTAGTTTTCGAGAAGTTGCTCCTCTTGAGACAGACAGCTTGTTATATGAAACATATTGAGGTTTAATGGTGGTGTAATAAGAATGTGATTTTACTCAATGAATTTGCAGTTTGATGCATGTATATTGAGGTACTGAAAGATGTAGTTTTCATGTGGAATTTAGCTTAATCCTTTCTTTAAATGTGTGATGGCCAGATGGAGCCCATGGGCTTCAATTTGCTCACCTTTGGTCTATGGTTTCCTTCCAGGTATCTATATTGCATACAGACTTCCTAATTACTACCTTCAAAATGGCGGGCCTTCTGCCTTCAAACTTTATGTATCTAAATTATCTATTGTCCTGGCACAGGCAGCATTTACATTGTAGACAAATCAATAAATTAATCAATGACGGCATATTCTGAGAGCTATTGTAGGCTTTCAGAAGAGAGAGTACGCTGATTAAGAGAACCGAGTAGTTGAAAGCTACATTTAGAAGAATTTAAAGGTGTACACACCTATAAATTACAACATAAGGAATGGATCTGCCTTTAACTTCATGTAAGAACTATATTTAAAACAATACTCAAAATTACAATTTTTAATATAGATTTTCACCTGTCTTTGTGCTAATACTGATCTATTTCTATTTCGGCGTCTTTCAGTTGAGTACAGTTCTTTGAGTCATCCCTGAATGCTTTTTTGAAGACTGACATTTGCCCCATTTTTGAAAATTGCAATGTACATTTATCTTGCATTTTGTGAACACAAAAGCAGCATGAAATAAAAGCAGAACTGGAATGGAGGAAAAGCCTAGTGGTTAGAGCACTGGCTTGGGAACCCAGAGACCAGGGTTGGATTCCCAGTAGCACGCCTTGTGTCCTTGGGCAAGTCCCTTAACCCTCCATTGCCTCTGAAAAATCCAAGATATCAATGTCCCTGTTTAATTTACATTACCAATGTAAATTGCTTTGACTAAAATGATAAAGCGGTATAAAAAAAACCAGTTAAAGAAATAAAAATGAGCGTATCTCAAACTGAAGTTTATATTTAACTCCAAAAATTCTGGGTTAAAGAATCTCAGAATCAAAAGATGCATCGAGAGGCATAAACTTGTTATTGGGTGGATAATACAGTTCTAATGTTTCAAGCTTGAGATTACTTCCAGATTCAAATAGATGTCCATTTCTTTTGACTGATAAAATTTAGAGATGGAAATCTACCCATGCATACCAACCAATGGTTTAAATATTTCTTGGGCCATTTTTGTAGACTGTCAATTGAGAACTGAATTGATGAGTTAGTGTTGCCATCTTCATGCCATTTTGATCATCAGAAGACGACTAGTGACAGTCTGCCTTTGGTTGCTTCTGGTCTTTGAAATTTTAATCCTGGCTTATACACTGGAGAATAAACCATCACTATGACTGTGGGGGGAAAAAAGGAGACACATCAAGAGTTTGTCCTCCTTGCATTGAAGAATGAGAATGTAATTATGGTAGAGTTGGGGTTTATGTTGAGCAACTCCATTTTTTTTTTGACAAAGGGCTAAGAGACCACGTATGACACCTGTCCCATTCCCTTGCTTTAATTTCAGATAGGTGTATTGAAACTTATTCGTACATTAGTTTGCCCCCATGACTGATATGTTCTTTTTCTTATCTATTTTGCTGAATTGAGCCCATGAACATAGAAGACACTTCGGAGCATGTTTCCTTATTGCCCCTCCAGTCTAGTCCTGCACCTCTAGGTAGTATACCTCTTGCAGTAGCTTAGAGACGGAGCATGTCATCTTTTGATGACACTAGTGTACTTATGTAGCTGGCACCGCCTACCAGCCCCAGTATGCTCAGTCTCCAAGCAGCTGGAAGAGGTAGTGAGCCAGGATGCTGGGCTAACTGAAGAGATGATTAAGGAGCTTAGGTGTACAGTTAGGTTTTGTAGTTCTTGTCCCCTATAAGCTACAGGTTGTTTTGTTTTTAAAGTTTACGATAGAAAAAGAAAAAAAATACCAAAAGAGAGGAATTAAGCCAAAGACTGCAGGGCAGAAAGGGGAAGATTCTCCCCCTCCCCTAGGAGGCCAGGGGGAGTTTTTTGCTAGCCTCCTGCAGCCTGAGCCTTCAGGCAGCTCCCAAACCCGTTATCAGGTGAGGAGTCGCTACGAGAGGAAAAGTACACAGATTGCAGCCCGGGCCAGCCCCCTTAGCACCCAAGCCAAAAATGGTAGGCTGAGTGCGGGGAGGAGAGAAACCCCTAGGTGCAGAGGCGGTGAGAGCAGCGGCAGGAGCTCCTGGCGATCTCCCGAATGCCCGGAGATATAGAGCAGCTTGCAAGCTCCTGGTTTAGTGCCTGCAGCGGCGCAGGAAGCACAAGCGGTGCATTTTTTTTTCCTGCTCCGGAGCCACATGGGCATCTGTCTCCTGCCAGGTTTGCAGCACAGGGGAGGTCAATGGCCCATTCTATTGTGGCTTCTCCAGGGCACCAGAGCAAGAGGCAGGGCAGAGAGGATCCTGCACTTCTTGCATCAGTTTCTTTTGCCCGCAGTAGGACACAGGTCTCCTGGATGGTTAACTGGATTTCTTTTGTTTTCCTTTGTGTCAGCTTGGTTTAATTTATTTTAATTTGTCTTATTGGGGTCACAGTTTGCCAGCAGTGCCTTGGCTCTGGGAGAGAGGCACTAAGAGAAGGTACCTTCTGCCCGCCTTGGGGCAGTTGGGGGAGACTTTGCAGGGGGAGAGCCCGCATTTGTCTCACTATGCTAACTAGGCCTCAGTGCCTGGTCTGCGGGACCCGCCAGGAAGTGGGCTCAGATACAGGCATCTGCTTAGGCTGCACACATGCGGCTAATTCTTTGGAGCAGGACCTGCAGGACTAGAGGGTCCCTCCCTGGTGCAAGAGGAGGTCCAAGGGGTGGGAGACCCTGCACTGGGATTCGTCTCTCAGCTATGCCTGGATCCTCCACCACTCAGATCCTGGGAGCGACAGGCCTTTGGAGAGATTTTCACCAGACTTCATCTTACTTTTGCATAAAGTGTTTTGCTTACGCCAACAGGGGATGGCAAGCGGCTCTTCATTGTCAGTACATGGGACTAAAAAGGTGACTGCCAAAAAAAGAGGTTGAGGCGACAGTTGTGGCTAAGAGGAATGGCAACAATCACCATTGTTGGAAGGACTGTGGGAGGGTAATGACCTGGACAGGAGCGGGATCTGCAAGAGGATCAGTCCTGGTGGGGTTGGGTTTTCCACAGGGCGGAACTCTTGGCGCTCATCTTGTAGTCCTTAAAGGCTGAATATGCCCATTAGTCTACCCACAGAGGATGACACTGGAGGATCCTCTACTCCAGGTTGTGCAGAAACCATAGAAGGTTTTCTCGGTGAACAGAGTTGTACAGCAGACGATCCAGGAGGAGTGGGATCGGCCGGAGCAGGAACGTGAACTTCTTTGTTTCCCCAGGGTGGACATGGCTGTATCTGCAGTTACCAAAGAGGCTACAATCCGAGTAGAATGTAGTACAGCTCTCAAGGATGCCCAGATACCTGTTGAGGCAGGCTTTTGATATCTACGCCCTTTCGCTACAGGCCTCCATGTGCATGACATGGGTGGCTAGGGCCTCCCTCCGCTGGTCCCAAGAGCTTCAGCAGGGAGAGTTGGAGCTGCACCTGTCCAGGGAGGAGGCCAAATTGGAGTCGGGGGCGGCCTTTCTGGCAGAGACCCATATGTTTTCATTAGGGGCCTCTCCAAAAGCATGCCTCAGCAAGCTACCCTTTAAGGATCCTTTACAATCCGGCTTCTGCCCCCTACACTCCACTGAAACTGCTCTTACTAAGGTCTCGAATGATTTATTCTTGGCAAAGTCCAAAGGCTTTTACTCTGTCCTCATTCTTCTTGATCTCTCTGCTGCCTTCGACACTGTTGACCATAACCACCTTCTTATCACCATATCCTCACTTGGATTCAAAGACTCTGTACTATCTTGGTTCTCTTCCTATCTATCCCATCGCTCTTTCAGTGTGTGCTTCGATGGCTCCTCCTCCTCTTCAACCCCACTACCTGTAGGAGTTCCTCAGGGTTCCGTCTTAGGTCCACTCCTCTTCTCTCTCTATACCCAATCACTTGGCAGCCTTATCTCTTTCCATGGCTTTCACTATCATCTCTATGCCGACGACTCTCAAATCTATCTTTCTGCACCTGTTATCTCTCCTGATATCCAGTCTAAGATCTCACTCTGCCTCTCTGAAATTGCTGCCTGGATGTCCCACCGCCGCATAAAACTGAACATGGCCAAAACTGAGCTGTTTATCTTTCCCCCGAATGCTTCCCCTCCTCTTTCCCTTTTCTCTCTCTCTGTTGATAACTCTGTACTCCTCCCTGTTTCTTCAGCACGTAACCTTGGTGTTATCTTCGATTCCTCTCTCTTTCTCTTCACATATCCAGCTCATTGCTAAAACTTGTCTTTCCTTTCTATACAATATTTCCAAAATTCGTCCCGTCCTCTCTGTTGACACCACTAAATTGATTGTCCACTCCTTAATCACCTCCCGTCTTGATTATTGTAACGTTCTCCTTGCCGGCCTCCCTGCAAGCCACCTCTTTCCTCTTCAGTCAATTCAGCACTCCGCTGCTAGACTCATTTTCCGCCAGTCTTGTTTTTTCCCCACATCACTCCTCTTTCCGTCTGTCTCCATATCCAATTTAAACTTCTCCTCCTGACCTATAAATGTATTCACTCTTCTGCCCCCCAGTACCTTTCATCTCTCATCTCTCCTTACACCCCCTCTCGGTTGCTTCACTCTTCTAACAGTCTTTGTTTATCTGTGCCCTTTACTCGTACTGCCAATTCCAGACTTCGCTCCTTCCAACTGGCAGCACCCTTTGCTTGGAATAGTCTTCCTATCTCATTTTGTACCTTCACCAAGGTGATAATGGTGATGGCAGCAGCACTCTGCAAGGAAGGAGTTCTTGTGCACCCATACCTAGACAATGGCTGATCCAAGCAGAGCCCAGATACTAAGGCAAAAGAACAACGGCACAAGTGGTGGAGTTCCTTCAAGGTCTCGGTCGGGTGGTCAACCTGGCCAAAAGTCATTTGTCAGAGCACAGGAGCTGGAGTATTTAGGAGCATGCTTCAGCACTTGCATGGGCAGGGTCTTCCTGCCGGAGTCGCGGGCACAAGGGGCTACGAAATTTGATGTGACACTTCCAGGAATAGAAATGCTGTCAGCGTACATAAGAACATAAGAGATGCCATACTGGGTCAGACCAAGGTCCATCAAGCCCAGTATCCTGTTTCCAACTGTGGCCAATCTAGGTCATACGTACCTAGCAGTTTCCCCAAAAGACACAGGTTCTGCAATGCTTGTACTGGGTCAAGCATTGATATCCTGGGTCCCTTCTTAATAATGGTTTATGGACCTTTCCTCCAGGAACTTGTCCAAACCTTTTTTAAACCCAGCTACAGTAACAGCCTTTACTACATCCTCCAGTAACAAATTCCAGTGCTCAAGCATGCGATGATCCAACCCATCCTCAAAAACGCAAGACTGGACTCCTCAGACCCAAAATTCTACGGCCCCATCTCCAGCCTCCCGCTTATAGCAAAAATAATCGAAAAAACAATGCAGAGACAACTGCAGGAGCACATAGACCAGCACGCCCCATTAGACCCACATCAACATGGATTCAAGCCCCCCAGCACAATGTGGAGACCCTGTTTACATCCCTCTTTGACAACCTTCTGAAAGGATTGAACAACCTGAAGAACGGATTCATACTAGTCTTCATAGACATCTCAGCAGCCTTTGATACTGTATCCCACTCCATATTGCTAAACCGACTGCAGGAGATAGGACTACGCAGCAATACCATAAAGTGGTTCACCTCATACCTAAACAACAGAACCCAGCAAGTCAAATGCAACCAAAAGAAGTCAACCCAATTTACCATCACACAGGGGGGGTACCCCAAGGGTCAGCACTATCCGCCATCCTATTCAATATATACATCCAACCCATCTGTAACTTCATTCATTCAACAATATGGACTACAATACCACTTATATGCGGACAACATCATGGTCTCCGCCCCAATAGACACACAGGCACCCGACTTGATCCACATGACCCAATGCCTTGAGGACATGAACAACTGGCTGTCTAACAACAACCTAAACATTAACTTTGATAAAATGGAGGCAATGTTCATTTCCAGAAATCCCACCTTCAGCCAACCTCAAATCATCAACGTCCTAAAGAAAACAATACCTACAATGGACGAGGTGAAATACCTAGACATCGTCCTGGACAAGAATTTGAACTTACAATCACACATAAAGAAAACCGCAGCAAAGGCATACCACCGTTTAAAAATGATCAGGAGACTTCAACCAATCCTCAATCAAGACAACCTCTGCACCGTGTGCCAGGCAGTAATCACCCCCATACTGGACTACGGAAACTCGTATCAAGGACTCCCCAAACACACCACCCACCAACTTCAAATGGTGCAAAACACCGAAGCACGCATCATCACAGGCACAGCAAGGCACAAACACATCACACCTGTACTACAGCAACTCCACTGGTTACCCATAACAGCAAGAGCAAGATTTAAGACAACGCTAAATATCTTCAAAATCATACATCAACACTCAGCAAATGTTCTACAAAGCACACTGATCGGAGAAACAAATAACAGGCCTAGAAGAGCCAACAGCATCAACAAACTCCGCATGCCCTCCGGATACCAAAAAACAAAGCAAACCACCTCCAACAGAGCTCTGTCTTTCTCGGCACCAGCTCTTTGGAACTCCCTCCCAGACGAACTGAGAGCCCTAAGTGACATTAAGGACTTCTGCAAGGCACTAAAAACATTCCTGTTCACAGAACACTATTCACACCTAACCTAGAACACCAAGCTCCACCACATTGTCCAAAGTCTTTATGTACTGTACGTCATGTTACCCCCACCCCTCACGTTCAATGTAGATCCTTGTTGACCACTTTTATTGAAGGATAAAGTGGTATATAAAACTGGTTAAATATAAATATATAAATATATATTTTGGAAAAGGCAGGACTCGGGACTGGTCTGGTAGGATTCAAGGAAAGAAAATTAGCAGTTAAGACCAAATTTTTCTGTATGTATATATAAGATCAGATTAGTATTGGCACACAATACACATTTGAAAAGTAGGGGGTTCATTTTTTATTTTTTATTTTTTTTACTCAAAATATTTTAGGTTCTATCAGCTGGCTGCTTCTCAGTTGCCACTGGGAGAATCTCAAGCAGCCTGAATAATAATCCAGTTAGAAAATATGAGAGGGAACTAATGACTTAATTTATTAAAGGTTTCATAGGAAAAGAATGTGAGAAACCTTATGATAAATCAAGATTTAATTAGTTTCATTTAAAGAATAGAAACACATGGCCTAGTTGGTGCTTAATGACGGGTTTCACCAGATTAGACAGATTTCTTCTTAGTTGTGCTTCCAGAATGTGGTAGCATTACACACTTATTATTTATATGCACTTTGTTTTGTTTTATAAACTGTTTTGGCTGGACCATGTTGCCCCACCATCTGGTGATGCATTCTTTAGCACTAAATAGTAAGGTAAACCATCTGAATTTGTACTTCAGCTCAGCTTTGAAAGGAACAATATATTTACATATGTATTAACCCAGTTTCGGTAATGATTCATCTACTTGATGAAATTCCATATCAGATAGGATGATATGCCATCTGTGGCATCAAAAATTGTTACAACAGACTCTGCATTATTTGTCATTTGTCACAACAGTATGTTGCCATCAGAGCGTCTTTGGAAAGGAATGCGCAGACCTCCCTAGACTCATAGTGCTGTAGTACAGACTGCTCTAATGGTTTCACAGTGGCATAGGTTGAAGGTTCAATCAAAACAGGGAAACAGAGACAAACAAACAAATTTTTGTTGGAACGTTCACCATGAAGAAATCACTTTTTCTCGAGGTGAAATGTTCCTATTTTATCTTTTTTTAGTGGACACCCACACTAAATATGATCTTGAGGGAAACTCTCCCCCAACATCGGATATCTTTAAATAATAATAGGGAATTTATATATCACTTAACTGAAGCGGAATTTGCGAGTCCAACCCTCTCAGGGTTCCCCAGCTTGTACCACACAACAGTGTAGCATCGCCAGATTAAAAGTCCAACCGAAGAGGAGAATATCGCTGCTCTTCCCCGCAGTTATTCAAAGCCAATACGCGGCAACACCACCAAGATAAACTTCGTGGTCTGATGTTATTCAAATCCAATTCAGCAACACCACCAAGATAAATTCGTGGTCTGGTAACCCAATGTTGTGTTTCCGGCCATAGGCATTCCTGGCCCTTCTTCAAACCATGTCGCTCACTTGAATTATGGATGTTACCCTATTTAAAATACGTAAAAACAGTCACATGACTTGTGAAATTAACTGAAAAGGCTCATGGGAGTTGTAGTGCTGGAACTTCATAACAGACTCCACCAATCCAAAGATTGATTCAAACCAATAGGAAAAACGGTATTCAAAGTATAAATCCAAAATTGTTCCCGGTAAATTAGCTGAGAGTCCCGGTCACCCCCTCGAAGAGACAGAGGGACATGATCCAAAACCCTCCAATGTAGATCAGAAAACTGATGATTTTCTTGTTGACAATGTGCAACTATGGGAGCAGTCAGAACAGCATTGTTTAAACGAGATTTATGTTCCTGAAGTCGACGTTTCGTCTTACGACTAGTCTTTCCAACATAGAGTTTATCGCATGGGCAGATCAAAACATAGACGACAAAAACAGTTTGACAATTCGTAGCATATTTATTTATTTATTTATTTATTTAACATCTTTTATATACCGCACTATTTATAATCAGCGCGGTTTACATAGAACAAGAAAACATCAGACAGAATACAATATCTGAGTATTATACATATAACAGGCACAATAACTTGGGTAAACCGGGGTAATTAATTAAAACAAATAGTAATTTGTTTAGAACAAATAGTAATCAGTGTAACTATTTACATTTGGAAGACACATTGTATATAAAGGGGCAGTATTGGTAAGGGAGAGAGGTGTGAAGAGTTGTTGGGATAGCAGAGGTTACATGGAAAGAATGGGATTGTTGCTATTTGGGTGTGATAAGTTGTGAATGGAGTGTGCCTGTGTTACTATGTTCTCTGGAAAGTATTTGGTGAAAAGGTGATGTTTCAAGGCCTTTTTGAACTGGAGGAGATCAGAGATGGACCTAATGTGTGGTGGGAGGGTGTTCCAAAGTTTCGGAGCGCATAAACTGAAGGCTCGATTTACTGTTGAAGAGTTGTATCTTAAGGACTCTTTTGGTATCATTAGCAAGTTTAATTCAGTAGTTCTTCTTAGCCTGTTGGTAGGGGTTGGTTGTATCATCTCAGATAATGATGAGGAAGAGAGTCCTTTTTGAGCTTTAAAGGCCAGGAGCAGAGTCTTAAAGGTGATTCTCGCTTGGATGGGGAGCCAATGTAGTTGTTTCAGGAGAGGGGTTACGTGTTCTCTTCTAGGTACCCCGAAAAGCACTCTTGCTGCACTGTTTAAGGCTAGTTGAAGCGGGTTTAGAGTAGATTGAGGGAGTCCTTGTAATATAGAGTTTGCGAAGTCAAAATGGGGAATAATTAGAGCCTGGTAGACTGTACGGAAATCATCTGGATCAATCAGTTGGCGGAGGTGTCTGAGGGATCGAATTTTGAAATACACTGCCCTTACTGTGTTGGCAATGTGGGACTTCAAATCCAGATTCTGATCCAGCGTCACTCCAAGATATCGAATGTGGGATTTTACTTGCAACTTAGCATCTTGCACGTCAAGGAATGTAGGTGGGGTGAACTTAGAGTTCCTTGAGATAAAGAGAACTTCTGTTTTTTTGTGCTGAATTCTAAGATTTTGAGTCAATAGCCAGGTTGAGATGGCGTTAAAACAGTTGGTTATGGGGGTGATGTTCATATTATCTATGCAGAATGGCATATAAAGTAATACGTCATCAGCGTAGATCATAAAGTTGACATTGAAGGACCTGATAATGTTACATAAGGGTTGCATGTATATGTTGAATAATAGTGATGATAGAGAAGAACCTTGCGGGACTCCTTGTTCTTGGTGGAACGGATCTGATGTTTCACCATTTGAGCGAACATGTTGCCATCTATCTGAGAGATATGAGATGCACCATTCGAGGGCATTTCCACAAAGACCCTTCTCTCTCAGGCGGAAAATGAGAAGATCGTGACAGACTGAATCAAAGGCAGCCGCAATATCTAAGAATATGAGAACAAAACCCTGTTTGATGTTATCGATGCCAGAGTTTAAGCTGTTGAGGAGTGAAGTGAGGAGCGTCTCGACCCCATGCGATTCTCTGAAACCGTGTTGACAGGTATCCAAAGGTGCTTCAGTGTCGATATGGTCTTGTAGTTGTCTGTAGGCTATTTTTTCAATTATTTTTGCAAGCGTGGGTATGCTGGAAATGGGTCGATAAGAGTCTGTTTTTTGTGGATCTAACTTGAGGTTTTTCAGTAGGGGTCTGATAGATGTCTGTTTGAGGGCAGTAGGGAATGAGCCAGTGTCGAATGATAACTTTATGATCTTGGATATTATTGGAGCAAGCTCTTTGCGAAGATCCTTTATCCAGAAGGCTGGGCAAGGATCAGTATGAGCTGTAGATAAGTTGAGAGATGAGATCATATCTTCAATCAGCTTCAAAGAAGGAGTGGAGAATGACACTAAAGGAGCTGGGAAACCCTGAATGCTCGAGACAGGGGGTATTGTAATTTTATTTGTACAGCAGATCTTAGATTGTATGTAAAGAGCGTATTCTTGTGGGTTGATTTCACACTGGTGTTCCGGTGATGGTTCCTTGGCTAGTTTCTTGACAAGAGTGAATAGGTCGTGGGGTTTATTTAGAGCACGTCTCAGGGTGTCTGTATGATATAATTTCATTTTATCTGAAATGGCTTTACGGTGGGCGTCAAGATGTTGCAAATATGTAGTCTGATTGGTATTGGTGCGTGACCTCCTCCATTTCTTCTCGAGTTTTCGCAAAAGTTTTAGGGATTCTTTCAGGTCTGATGTAAACCAAGGTGCCGTAGTCTTTTTTCTTGAGGACTTGTTTCTGGGTGGACGAGATGAAATACGGTTGAGTCGGTTATTCCAAGAGGTGATAATTTCTTCCAGGTTTACTGTAGAGTCTTTGAGGAGCGGATCAGTTTCAACGAGGATCTGATCTCTGTTAAAAGGTTGGAAGGATCTGGATGTGGAATTTGAGTATTTATCTAGGTCCTTGTCGTTTGAGTATTGTTTCTTTTGACTGGGAATCTGGAATATAATGAGATTATGGTCTGACCATGGAACAGCTGTAATTGCAAGTAGAATATTTTGAAGTTGATTGTGTGTGGATTGTGGGGCAAATATAAGGTCAAGGATGTTGCCTTTTTTGTGTGTGGATTGTTGTACAACTTGCTTGTAACCTAAAGTTTCTAGAGCATCTATAAAGGCGTCAGATTGGTTGTCTTGTAGAGATGGTAAGTTAATGTCTCCTAAGATCCAGTTAGGTCTATTTGGGTTCTGTGAGTTGGAGGCGAGGTTTATAATGGTTGATAGGTCATCTGGTGAGGATGATGGCGCTCTGTATACTAAGTTTATAGAACATAGGTTATTAGAGATAGAGACGGTTTCCAGGTGGTTGTTGCTAGAAGAGTCAACCATTTTGAACTGGAGATCTGTCTTGGCGAGGATAAGTACCCCTCCTCCTCTTTTACTTTGTCTGCTGCTGTTAAAGACCACAAAGTTGTTGGGGAGGAGCTGGTTAAGAATTATATTATCTTCGGGAGACAGCCATGTTTCGGTGACCATAAGGATATCGAGGTTGTGAGATGTTATTATGTCTGTGACGACTGGCCATTTTTTACGAAGAGAGCGAGCATTAATAAGGGCACATTTGAGAGAGCAGGGTTGATTATAATTTCCAATATTTAAGTTTGTAGTATGATGAAGAGGTATGTGTAATAGATAATGGTGATGAGAACGATGGGCCCAGTTTCCATTGTGGTGACTGGTGCCTGACCATTTTCTCCAATTGTTATGTAATATAGATATGGAATTGCCTGGAGAAATTAAAGCTAGAATATCTGGTATCAGACCTATGATGAGGAGGTATAGGCCTAATGTTATCCTGATGTGTTGGGCCATTCTCAACTTGTCTAAATGTGACGAAAATTGCTTGAGAGGGAGATTTTAGTGCGGGAGAGAATAGAATTAATTGTTAAATGATTGGTAGAGGATTGTTAGGGAGGTCAATTATTTAGTGAGACCTGAGTAACTATTAACTAACTTTGCTTCAAGAAAGGGTGTACTATTCTGTGATGGAGTGAATAATATCTGACTAAGCAGAGAGCATTTACTGGAGTTTAGTAAAGTACAGATGAATGTTACAAACATTTAGTTACTGAGAGGTAAAATATAGATTCAAATCAAATTCTATTGCATGACATTTAGCGTTGAACATTTAAGTTAATATCTGCAGTTGCTATCTGCAGTTGCTATCTGCAGTTGCTATCTGCAGTTGCTATCTGCTATTTACTATAAATGCGTCATCCATTATATGGCACCTCCCAATAAAGACCCTCCAATGTGGAAGTACAAAATTTGCATGCATTACATGCATAATGGCCCAAATTCAAGGATGCAATGGAATCGCCAGAGTTGTGAATGGTCCAATCGGCAAGATTCCGTCCACGTTGGAAAGCAATGGTTAAAGGCTTATTAAAAGTACCATGCAATGAAAGAATAAACCAGTGAGTCTTCAAAATACGTAGAACTTCAATTGCATAAGGCATATATGGTAAGACTCCCACATAAGTAGCTGAAGCAGTTGATCGCAATCCTTCTGTCCTATCACGGGAATCCCACCATTCAGCATGATTAAAGCGGGCCCGGCGATATGCCTTATGAATAATAGATAAAGGATAACCCCGTTCCAATAGCCTGGTCTGAAGATCTCGTGCATGAGTTTTAAAATCTTCCAACGATGAACAAAGACGACGTAGCCGAATAAACTGTCCAATAGGCAATCCCCGTCTCAATGGGCCAGGATGATAGCTGGAAAAATGAAGGAGGGTGTTGCTTTGTACTGGTTTGCGATATAAGGTCGAATGAACTTCTGACTGGACTTTAAACAATTTTAAATCAAGAAATTCAATGGTGTCCTTATGAAACATTGATGTAAAATGTAAATCAGAAGATAAAGTATTCATCCAAGCCACAAAATCATTCAATGCACTTTCAGTGTCAACCCAAAAAAAGAAAATATCATCCAAGAATCTAGTCCAGAGACGAGTATTCCGAAAGCCTGCAGAGGGATAGATAAAAGTAGCCTCAAATTCCGCCATGTAAAATGTCGCTACAGAAGGAGCTACCATAGCTCCCATAGCAATGCCGTATGTTTGGTGATAAAACTTATCCTCAAATTTGAAAAAATTCCTTGCCAATACCATCTCCAAAAGAGACAAAAGAAAATCCTTAGGTAATCTTGATGGCAAGGTTGAAGGTTAGCACTGGAGGGGAGTTTGTGATTTCAGTGATTGGGCATTGCATTTCCCAGTACGAAGCACACATTTCCAGACTAAAAAGTCTCTTGATGTCCCCCTGTGTCTTCGTTTTTAAGCTACTGTGATAACTGCATAAGAGTTGGAAGATTGCCATGCACAGTGAGATATGCTAGGCTAGAAACACTGTTTGATTTGTTAGGTTTCATTATTGCCAATATTTTGATTAAAAAGAAAAAACCCCCTGAAAACTGCAGCACCATAATCTAGGTAGTGTTAGAATGCTTTTTTTCCATAAAATATACTTGTATATTTGAAGTTGAATCATATTTTGTAAATTGTAGTACAGTAAAGGTTGATTAAATGGTTTAATTTGCCTTGAACACATTCATTTTTTTTTTGTTTTGTTTTTTCAGTTTTAAAATTCTCTTCTGAAGGGGATCTTTTTTTTGTGTGTGTTAAGTGCCCAACATTATGTACAGGAGTAGTCTTTTTCCAGAGCATGGGGTTTAGTATAGTTCTTGGTCTCTGGGGTGCAGCAAGGAGGAGATGACAAGGCCAGTTTTATCAGATTCAGTTGGGTTCATACACTATAAAAAAAAAAGTATATAAAGATGTAAAGATTTCAAAACAAAGCACCTCTGTGTGTTTGCAAAGAGAAGCATCTGTGTTCTGAGCACTGGGTCTTTGAACAAGTTCTCTGTTCTCCGCAACAGTCTTTCAAGGCTTGAGGACCAATCTGGTTTCTTGGGGTCATGGTTTAGTGTCCCAGCTTCAGGCTTATTCCCCCTAATACCTAAATATTATTGGTGCTTAGGCTTTGGCTCAGTGGCCAGAGCAGCAGTCTCTCTGACATTCCCGAGAATTTCCTGGTTCAAGCACTAAAATTAATGACTACCTTTACTGACTAATGGGTAAAAGGAAACCATGTTTAAGAACATAAGAACATAAGAGATGCCATACTGGGTCAGACCAAGGTCCATCAAGCCCAGTATCCTGTTTCCAACAGTGGTCAATCTAGGTCATACGTACCTAGCAGTTTCCCCAAAAGACACAGGTTCCACAGTGCTTGTACTGGATCAAGCATTGATATCCTGGGTCCCTTCTTAATAACAGTTTATGGACCTTTCCTCCAGGAAGTTGTCCAAACCTTTTTTTAAATCCAGCTACAGTAACAGCCTTTACTACATCCTCCGGTAACAAATTCCAGAGTTTGATTACACGTTGAGTGAAAACATATTTTCTTTTATTAGTCTTAAATAGTTTACCTTGTAGCTTCATTGCATGTCCCCTAGTCTTTCTATATTCTGATAACGTAAACAATTGATCTACGTTTACCCATTCCACTCCGTTCATTAATTTATAGACTTCTATCATATCTCACCTCAGCCGTCTCTTCTCCAGGTTAAAGAGCCCTAACCTTTTTAGCCTTTCTTCATAGGAGTATCCTTTCATCCCCTTTACCATTTTGGTTGCTCTTCTCTGAACCTTTTCTAATATCGCTATATCCTTTTTAAGATACGGCGACCAGAATTGCACACAATATTCAAGGTGCGGTCTCACCATGGAACTGCAAACTAATCTGGACCAATCCGTAGAGAACATCTGCAAGAAAGGATGGCCACCTCTGGGGACTCAAAGATTCTGGCAGCTACTGGATCCTATGAAGTCCCTGGTTATGTAGCCAAACTCTGTTGCCTGGACCGCTGTAGCCAAAGAACTAAACACTTCCTTAAGAAGAACGCCCACTTTCCACTCCTAAAAGCCCATCAGCACCAAGATACATTCCATCAGAATAGTGGTCTTCTGTTAACAGCCATTACCAAGCTATTGACCTTGGGAAGACTAAAGAGCTGGTCCAAATCTTCCACAGGGAGAGGATACAACTTATTTAACAGATTTTTTAACACACTTTATCCTATGGTCAAAAGAGGCTTACATTGAAACAGAACTTGGCACATTGTAACCGAGTGATGAACAGAGCAAATTTAGATAATGGGGGATCAATAATCAATGTGGAAAGGTGGGATTAAGGAAAACATTAAAAAAGGATGTTTAGGGGTGGGAGAAGTGGTGGAGAGACAGAGGGAGCGGGTTGATGGGAATAAGTCTTATCTGCGTAGAAGTTCATGAATAGTAGAGTCTTGAGGGTTTTTCTGAATGCTAGTAGGTTCTTTGTGGCTCAGAGGTTGCAAGGGAGCAAGTTCCAGAGGGAAGATGCATATAGGGAGAAAGATCTCTTAGATCTATTGGTAATGGATCTGGTGAAGAGCACCGAGGTGCTTAGGGTGTTCTGGGAGCCAGTTCTTCTGTGGATGTCTTTGGTCTCATGTATTGGTGTTTGAAGGTAGGTGGATAAGCCATGGAGGATCTTGAAGATTGTGAGAATGGATTTGAATTTGGTGTGTTCAATGATAAGTAGCCATTGTAGGTGTTTGAACAAGGGAGAAAGGTTCTGTGTGCATTGCAGAACATGTGGGCTGCTGTGTTGAGGGCAAGTTGGAGTAGGCAGATTGTTGATTTCGGTAGGCCTTTGAGGATGAGGTTTCAGTAGTCCAGGTAAGGAAAGATGAGAGCTTGGAGGACTATGCAAAAGTTTTGGTGTGCTAGGAGAGGCTTGAGGTGTTTTACAGTCTTGAGTTTGTAGTAGATACTCGGATGTTTTTGATGTGTGCGGAGATTGAGTGAGTTTTGGATCAGTTTTGTGTAGTATTCCTTTTTTGCTTGGAAAATGGCCGTTTGGTATTCTTGAAACTTGATTGTGTAGGAGGCAAGGTTGTTGGGTGTTCTGGAGCATCTCCATTTCCTCTCAATGGCTCTGAGGGTGCATTTCTTTTAGGTGTATTGAATATCATATTGCAGATTTGCATTTTGTTTGAAGTTGGGGTTTTGGTGGCATTGTTGCTGTGACAGATAATTTTTTGTTCTAGGCTTGCACAAGTGAGTCAATGTCATTGGGAGTAGAATGGAGGTCAGGAAGGAATTTCTCCAGGAATTCTTGTTTTTCAAGTTTCAGGAACCTGCAAGCGATAGGTTCGGGGCTATGTTTATTTATTTAACATTTCTTATATATCGCCTTTAAATGTTATCAAAGCGGTTTACAATTAACTCAAAAATTATACATGGAACCAGTAAAAAGACAAACTATAATACATTATACTGCATTAACTTATGTCAAATTGATAGCGTCAACTATTTACACTTAAAAGGCGTCGAGGAGTTGTAAATTCAGCGGTATAAGGTAGAGCCTGCCTTGTGTAGCGGCATCCGTCTCTCTGAGCAGAGTGATCCTGGGGGCCCCAGTGCTTCATCTGCCTTTGTTAGAAACCACACTTCTACATGTTCCGCTAGCAGCGAAACGAAGTCTCAAGGCTGCATAAACTTCTGTGTGAGGTTAGTGTGTGTAGCGATGCAGCGTCTTTTTTTCTTTTTTCAGAATCGCGTTCAGTGAGGCCGGCGTTATCACTTCTCGAGGCCGTAGCACGGCAAGCAGAAGTGTTTTCCTCCTTGGGGGGTAATTTTCTGTGAGCGGCGGTAATGGCAGAGAAAATTTCATCGGAGGCAGAGAAGCTGTCAGTGACCGTGGAAAGGGCGGGAAAAGCAGCCATTTTGAGTGCGCCGGCCATCTCCACCGCGGAGCAGCACAGGCCTGCTAAACAGAAATCTAAGTCCTCTAAGGACGTCTCTCAGAGGGAAAAGCCTGCTCCATCTCTGTCTGATGCTCAATCTGGCATATCGTCGTTCTTTTCGCCGGAATTTATCCTGGCGATGCACAGAGCGTTTTTACTGAAGTCTTCTCAGCCTGCTCCTGGAGAAACGCTTCAGGGCGCTTCCACTGGGTATTCCCGTGCCAGAGGACCCTGGAGAGGGTCCTTCTCAGCAGTCAGAACTCCATAGGGATCCTTTGGATCCATTTGCTCCTCAGCTCTCTGGGCATCTGGGTCAGGGAGAGTCAGAATTTCTTTCTGAAGCAGGCTTGGATCTGGCTCCGGAAGAGCTAGAAGAGGGTGAGATTGCACCCGGAGACGATCCTAATATCTTTCGTGTCTTTCGCAAGGAGGAGCTTGCAGCGCTCATTTCCCAGTCCTTATCGGCATTGCACCTGCTGCTTCCTTCAGTTTCCAAGGAGCCTTTGGAGGATCCGTTATTGCAGGGTTTTAAAACGGAACAACGCTGTTTCCCGATGCACAGAGTTATAAAGCAGATGATTGAATCTGAATGGGAGTGTCCAGAGGCTACGCTCCGTGGGAGCCGCGCCTTGGCTCGCCTTTACCCCATGCCGCAAGAGGAGAAGGAGTTCTTGCGCATGCCCAAGGTGGATGCGATTGTGTCGGCAGTGACCAAAAAGACTACCATCCCGATGGAAGGAGCGGCAGCGCTTAAGGACCTCCAGGATCGAAAATTGGAAATTCTTCTCAAGCAGGCGTTTGATTCTAGCGCGTTAGCTCTGCAGGCGGCGATTTGTGGAGCATATGTTTCTCGAGCGTCCATTCGGTGGCTGCAGGGAGACGTGTCCAGGGTTGCCGCGTCAGCACATGGGACTGAAGGTCCGAGATTGGAATCGGCCGTGGCTTATATGGCGGGTGCCTTCTATGACTTGCTCCGAATAGCTGCTAAGACTATGGCGGCATTGGTCGCCGCCGGACGTTTTTTATGGTTGCGTAACTGGTCAGCGGATGTTTCCTCTAAGTTGCGTCTTAGTAAATTGCCCTATAAGGGGAGATTGCTTTTTGGAGAAGCGCTAGAGAAGATTGTTAAGGATCTCGGTGACTCTAAAGGCGGGCGTTTGCCAGAGGATCGGCCCAAGCCCATGCGAGGAGCGGGTGGTCTCCGTGGCTCTAGTCGGGACTCCCGTAGATTCCGAGGGGCGTGCTTTGCTCCCTATTCCAGAGGCCGGACAGGATTTAGAGGTCAGTCCTTTCGAGGAGCGAGAGGTTTCAGCAGGTCTGTCTTAGGTGCTCCTCAGTCCTCGGCTAAGAAGCCACAATGAAGGTGTGCTGGTCCAGGCGTCAGTACCTGTAGGCGGACGCCTGCAGGATTATCTAGCAGCCTGGACCGCCAACACTGCAGACAAGTGGGTATTGGAAATAATTCAAAAAGGATATGCACTGGACTTCGCTTGCCCTTTGTTGCCCGCGTTTGTAATGTCCCCTTGTGCGCCGGGTCTGAAGTCACAGGCCGTGTCAGACACGCTTTCTCGTCTCTTGCTGCTCCGGGCGATAGTTCCCGTACCTCGAGACCAATACGGTCAAGGTCGATACTCTATCTATTTCGTGGTGCCCAAAAAAGAAGGTTCTTTTCGGCCGGTACTGGATCTCAAGGGCGTCAACTGTTCTTTGCGGGTGCCGCATTTTCGCATGGAAACGTTGCGTACCGTGATTCGGGCGGTACGTCCAGGAGAGTTTCTCTCGTCCATAGATCTCACGGAAGCATATCTTCATATTCCCATCAGGCAGTCTCATCAACAGTTTTTACGTTTTGCCCTTCCTATGGGTCATTACCAGTTTCGAGCGTTGCCGTTCGGCCTTGCCACGGCTCCGCGGACCTTCACCAAACTCATGGTGGTGGTAGCAGCGGTGCTGCGGAAGGAAGGAATCAGAGTTCATCCGTATCTCGACGATTGGCTTATCAGGGCCGATTGTCATTTGACCGCGGTATCAGCAACGGCTCGAGTGGTTCAGCTTCTGGAGCAGTTGGTTGGGTCATAAATCAGGCCAAAAGTCACTTGCAACCGGTGCAACAACTGACTTATCTCGGAGCCTTCTTCGACATGGCGCGCGGCGCAGTTTTCTTGCCCGAAGTCAGAGTGGAAAAGGTTTTACAGCAAGTACACGCGTTTTTGAAGATATCGGCTCCGTCGGCGTGGACGTACTTACAACTCTTGGGCTCCATGGCGTCGACCTTGGACCTGGTTCCATGGGCCAGGGCTCACATGCGACCCTTGCAACAAGCGTTGCTTTCCCGATGGTCTCCGCAGCTTCACTCTCTCTCTCAGCGGCTAGTTTGTCCGGAGTTAGTGAGGCAAAGTCTGGAGTGGTGGTTGAACCCGGTCCATCTAAGGGCAGGTGTTCCTTTGCAGGAGCCGTCATGGGTATTAGTCACGATGGATGCCAGTCTCGCAGGCTGGGGAGCTCATTGTCAGTCGCAGATCGCTCAGGGATCTTGGTCTCCGGAGGAGAGCTCGTGGTCGATCAACAGGTTGGAGCTGCGTGCGGCTCGGCTCGCCCTTCAGCATTTCGAGACCTTGATCAAGGGGACTGCAGTCCGGGTATTCTCCGACAATGCAGTGACAGTGGCATATATCAATCGGCAGGGGGGGGACCAAGAGTCTCTCTCTTCTCACCGAATGTCAGGAG
Source organism: Ichthyophis bannanicus (assembly GCA_033557465.1). NCBI lineage: Eukaryota > Metazoa > Chordata > Amphibia > Gymnophiona > Ichthyophiidae > Ichthyophis > Ichthyophis bannanicus. Next base: position 1,392,588,924 of record CM066031.1, on the reverse strand, counting down.
TTGATGGCTTGGGCAGAAGTTCATCTCTTAGCATTGTCTGCTGCGCATGTGGCGGGCAAGCAGAACGTGCAGGCAGATTTTCTCAGTCGCAATGTGCTCGATCCCAGAGAATGGGAGTTGAACATGGCAGTGTATCACGAGCTGGTCTTACGTTGGGGACAACCAGTGATGGATCTTATGGCGACGTTCAGCAATACAAAGGCGAACTGTTTTTTCAGCAGGCGCATGGAGCGCATGTCAGAAGGATTGGATGCTCTGGTTCAGCCATGGCCGACGGACACTCTGTTGTATGTTTTCCCTCCTTGGCCGATGTTGAGTCGGGTTATCCAATGAATAGCGGGACACCGGGGATCGGTGATTCTGATTGCGCCGGATTGGCCTCGTCGTCCTTGGTATGCCGATCTGATTCGTCTCCTGATAGCTCCTCCTTGGCGCCTTCCGGACCGGATCAACCTCTTACATCAGGGACCGGTGCTCATGCCACAGGTGGATCGCTTCTTGCTTACGGCTTGGCTCTTGAGAGGGCTCACTTAAGGCGCAAAGGTTACGTGAGTTCAGTCGTGGCTACCTTACTTCGGTCTAGAAGACCGGGGACCTCTCTTGTGTATGTGCGTGTATGGAGGCTCTTCGAGCATTGGTGTGCACAGCGCGATGTTCTTCCTCGGTCGGCTACCTTACCTCACCTGCTTTTATTTCTCCAAGAAGGGTTGGATAAAGGTTTGGCGCTTAGTACTCTTAAGGTTCATTTGGCGGCGCTCACCTGTTTTAGGGGATTGGTGCAAAATCGACGGCTGTCGACGCATCCGGATGTGCAACGTTTTTTTCGAGCGGCTAAGATTCTCCGTCCTCCACGGCATCAAGTCGTGCCATCGTGGGATTTGAATATCATCTTGGAGGCGTTTTCCACGTCCCCGTTAGCGTCGGTGTCCTCGCGGTCTTTGTGTGAGTGTTCTTGGAAAACGGCGTTTCTGGTGGCCTTATGTTCTGCAAGGCGAATCTCGGATTTGCAGGCCTTGTCTTGTCAGGAACCTTATCTGCAATTTCTCCCTGAACGAGTATTGCTGCGGATGGTGCCTTCTTTTTTGCCAAAAGTGCTGTCGGTTTTTCATGTTAATCAGTCGGTGGCCTTACCCATTTTTTCCAATTTGTCAGATTTTCCGATAGACCAAGCTCTCAAAAAGTTGCATCTTGGTCGCGTTTTGAAGGCGTACCTGAGACTCTCAAAACCGTTGCGGAAAAACGATAGATTGTTTGTCCAGCATGCAGGGCCCAATAAAGGTCAGGCGGCGTCAAAGTCCACGATTGCTCGTTGGGTGCGCTGCGCTATTGTAGCAGCTTACCAAGCAAGAGGGTGGTCTCCCCCAGAGGGTGTGAAGGCTCATTCCACTCGAGCTCAAGCGGCTTCCTGGGCAGAGTTTGCCTTTGTTCCTCCAGTGGATATCTGTAGAGCAGCGACGTGGTCTTCCTTGCATACGTTTACAAAGCATTACCGTTTGGACGTTCAAGCCAGAGAAGATGCGAAAGTGGGGACGTCGGCTCTTATCGCAGGGCTGGTGGGTCCCTCCCGAGTTTAGGTACTGCTTTTGGTACTGCCATAACATTCCCTGGACTGGCCCGGAGAAGCGATAAGGAAGAAGAAATTAGATCTTACCTGCTAATTGTCTTTCCTTGAGCTGTCTCCGGGCCAGTCCAGGGTCCCACCCCTTCTATTTTCGTTTTCCGATACCTCTGCAGAAAAACCAGCGTAATAAAAGTTGGGGATATTCGGGCGAATGGGGTGCTTTGGGGCTTCAATGATCTTTCTCAGAGAAGAGCAATAGTGTTTTTAAGATATAAAAAAAAAAATAAAAATTTGCACTGTTTTGGATTTGCTTACTCCTTCCAAGGGCTATGGAGCGTTATCAGTTTTGGCAGGTTAATCTTGTGTTTTTCAGTTCTTTACTAGTGGTCTGCTTTGTCAGGAGAAGACTGGCTGGGTGACCTCAGGGGGAGTGGCTTCACCTCTCAAGAAAACTTGAAGTCTTCAGTCCTCAGCTGCTAAGGAGGATTGACAACCCCTAACATTCCCTGGACTGGCCCGGAGACAGCTCAAGGAAAGACAATTAGCAGGTAAGATCTAATTTCTTCTTAGTCTGTCATTGCTACTCTGCTGAAGGCTTGCAGGAGTTCTGTGTCGCTGATACTGCTAGTAGGTAATGTGGATCATAGGAGGGTAGGAGCCTTTTGGGGACACTTTTGGCCTCTTCCTTGAGAGCAGTCAGGCTGGGAAGGAGTTCATAAGGTTCTGAGAGTCCTCATATACTGGTCAGGTTCTAGTCCCAGCTGCCGCCAACTTGCAGCAGTCCGTTTCACTCAGGAAGACTGCTGCTCTTGATGGGTTCTCCTTTGCATCTGCCTTGTGGTTTGTTTTCAAGCTTATATCAGTTATCTTTGCAGAAGGTTCCTTTTTGGGGAGGCTCCCATTATGTTTGTTTCTTTTATTGCTTTGTCATTCTTTGGTTATCAGATTTTACATTAGTAATACTGGTGATTTCAAGGCTGAACCAGTCTTTGTATTGGTGATGCTATTGGCAAGCTCAGGGTCTCTGCCCTTTTCTGCTGGTAGGGTGGCATAAACCATGAGCCTGGGCTGGTCTAGCAGGACTCGTGGAAAGAAAATTAGTAGGTAAGAAAAATTTTTTACCTTTTACAGGTGAAATTGGAATTTACCTTTTCTTTGTTTTCTTTTGACCTTCTGCTTATATCTGAGACAGTGGAATGTGAAATGACTTGTGTAAGGTCACAGGGAGTGTCTCTTTAGAAGAAATAGGATTTGAACTTGGTCTTTCCTATTTTGTAGTTTACTAATCTAACCACTGTGCTATGTATCGACTCCATGATCTATACTCCACCTAATGTTTGACATTTGACATAAATCTCTTGTTCATGTTTTAAAAACTTATTTGGTTGATAATTTGCATTATAGTTTTACCTGTTAGTAACCCTTCACAATTCCATTTTAAGAATGTTTCATAAAGAAGGGCTACGTCAGTGTTAGTATCTGTATGGACCACCATTGTACAGTGTCTAGCACTGGAGTAACCCGCCTAACTTGATGATTACAACAGTAACTGCAATGACGATTGTTTCAGGCTTTCAAGGAAACTGGTGTAACTTGTATGAAGAGGTGATTGTAGCAAGGCAGCACAGATCAGTGGTTACAACCTTAAACAGATGAGGTATACCTACATAAGGTTTCTAAGAAGTCTGGGAAAATCAGCACGGAGAGACCATGGTTAAAATCGAACATCAGTGAGTATGAGGTGATCAGATACTCTTGGATTATAGCCTAAACAATTTTTGTAGTGGTGTGAAATAATCTTAATAGTGAAACAGGCCTGGACTTTGATTCTTATAAGGCCAATATTTAATACAAAGAGGAATACAGCTGATCAGTAGAAGAAATGAGACAACCCTGCAATAATATTTGGACAGGCCTGGAATGGATTATGGAGGACAGTAGTACGAATAGAGTGAGAGATGGAATATTAGATATGGCATGGCTGAGGGGAAGTTGGTGTTTGGTTTAAGCATGGAAATCTATATAAACATGTATCAAAATTGTTAGCAAGCTAGTGTGTATGAACTCGCTGCTCTTTATCTGCCATCATTTACTATGTTCATGTTTTTTGACCTTTATACTAGGTGCTTCAGGAGCATAGTTGGAAACTGTGGTAAATATTCAAAACTACTAACCAGCATAGCAGCACTTGCTATCCAGATAAGTGGCACTGGATGGTGCTATTTGGTGGTTTTCAAAAACACTAGCTTGCTAGTGCTGTGGAGAATCTTTGACTCCCTCCTCTCCCCCGTGCACGATCCAGATAGTGCTAGGACAGAGCATGGGCAATCCCCGGAGTTATCCAGATAGCGGCAATATTCAGCTCACTATCCAGATAGAATAGTTATCCACATAAAACAGGGGTTCCCAAACCCATCCTGGGGCATCCCCGCCAGTCTTCTTTTCCCAGATATCCACAATGGTCACCCCTCCCCATGCCTTTGTTTAGGGGTGTACCCACCACTCTGTGTAGGTCACCCCTATTTGTTGAGATATAAGAGATAATTGTTTTTGATTTTATCCTGTTGCTGTAAATGGATCCACTGTATCTGTCCCATGCCATCTTGAATTCTGTCACTGTATTTGCCTCCACAACTTCCATTGGGACGGCATTCCAAGCATCCACCACCTTTTCAGTGAAAAAGTATTTCCTGACATTGCCTTTCAGTTTACCCCCTTGCAGCTTCATGTTGTGCCCTCTAGTTTTATAGCTTCCCCGTCTTTGGAAGAGGTTTGTTTGTTCATTAATATTCTTTGAGTATTTAAAGGTCTGAATCATATCTCCCCTGTCCCGCCTCTCCTCCAGAGTGTACATATTTAGATCTTCAAGTCTCTTCTCATAAGTCTGCTGACACAGGCTCCAAATCATTTTGGTCGCTTTACTCTGAACACTTTCCAGTCTTTTATGTCTTTTGCGAGATATGGTCCCCTTGAAGGGAATTGTATGCGATAGGGGACAAGAGGTTGGTGTGCATGTACCAGGAGAAGGACCTCAGAGAGATTGTTTCTGAGGATCTCAAGGTGGCGAAACAGTATGACAAGGCAGTGGCAAAAGCCAGAAGGATGCTGTGTTGCATACAAAGAGGAATTACCAGCAGAAAGGAAGAGGTACTAATGCCACTGTACAAGTCGCTGGTGAGGCCTCACTTGGAATATTGTGTTCAGTTTTGGAGACCATATCTCACGAAGGAAATAAAAAGACTGGAAACGGTGCATGCATATTTTTCTCGTGCATGTTCATTGTGGATATCCTGAAAACCTGACTGACTGGGAGACTGGTTTGGGCACTCCTGACATAAACGTTTGGATGGATAGCTATCTGGAGCATAGACTTGAATATCGCTGATATTCAGATAGTGGTGTTTCCGAATTGCTGATATTCAGCGCTGGGCACTATCTATTTACTAGTGGCAAATGTCCAGCTTTTTTTGGCTAGTATTTAAAAAAATAAAAAATAAATGTAAAGCCGACACTGGCAGTTGAATATTGTCCTGAGAATTTCTTCAGTAGTCTCTGATCATCTACAGTAATTATCTTAATTTTTATGTTTGTCTATGTAAGTTAAAGTAAATAGACTCTCTAAAATGTGGATAATTAAAGACTGAGTGCTAGCCTTATGTGTGAGAAGAAAGATTTAGATTGGCATTATTTCATGGTAATCGGGGAGCTGTAGATGATCACAGAGAACTGACTGAGTAACAATAAGGTTTTATACATTTGTAGCATTTTTGTTAGCTGTGGAAGATGAGAAAAACATATGAATGAGATTTTGAAATTAAAGATGTGAAAGACAAAATGTTTTAAAATTATTAAATGATAACCATATGGTAAAATGTGTTTATACATGTCAATGTTTAATATAAGGTATTGATATGAAAATTTTATGAGTATACATTAATTACCAAGTTGGAATTGAATGCATTATTGACGTGCTATACATTTTTGAGCACAAGCTGCACAGGTACATGGTAGAAAGTGATACAGTTCTGATCTGGAGAATGACATATAGAAATAACATGTCTGAGATTATAACTTTGTAACTAAATATGTTGTTAACGAGACTGAACACCTTTCATATATATTTATCATCTGGTCTCATTTGAAGATTTATATGTGCAGTGTGCTGCCAATGGCAGATAGGGGCAAAGGTTTGAACATTACCCTTTTATACATGCAACTTTTGTTCATCCTACCAGGCCAGTCCACAGGTACAAATCATGTCCTCCTTCCAGCAGATTCAGGCAGAGAAGAACTTCTATCCAAAGCTCAATCCCTGAATAATGGGTGATGCAGCAGATTTCTTTGGCTGGGTGACCAGAGATTCTAATTGGGGGAGAGTGCTAGATGTGGTGTATTTAGATTTCAACAAAGTCATTGACATGGTTTTGCTTAGATAACATAAAAATACTTGTTTGTTCCAGTTTTTAATATCCCGCTGTTCCTGACCACATCACAGTGGTTTACAGAGTCCACACTAATAAACTGAGTGCCTTTGGGATTGGCCCAAAAGTGACTGATTAGGTTAGAACTGGTTGAGTGGAAGGTGACAAAGGGTAATGGTAAATGGCGTTCATTCTGAATATAAGGAGGTTACAGTGGTGTGCTGTGGGGATTGGTCTTTGGTCCAGTTTTCAGGGTTTTTTGTTTGGTTTTTTTATACATTTTTGTACGTGATAATGGAAGGGCTGTTGAGTAAGGTATGCTTGTTTGTGGATGGTACCAGAGTCTGCAATAACCACACCCTGGAAGGTGTTGATAATATGAGGTGGGATCCAGCAAAGCTTGATGACCAGAAAGCAATTTTGTCTGTGGCATTGGGTGGAAGATTTGGCAGACAAGGCCTGTTTAAGCAGGCTTCCTTTCCAGGGCAGGCTGCTTTGGTGAGGAACTAAAAGAATTAATGAAGGAGCTGGGAGAAGCCAAACAGCAGAAGTTTCCTGAAGATTGGCATAGATCATCCAGACCTAGAGTTGCATGCCTGTAGTCTAGGGAGCCCAGGAGGTTCAATTCATCCAAAGTTATGACCCAGGCATCCAGCTCTTCCTTCAGGTTTCTATCCTTCAATGCATTCAGGAAGCCACGGGACATGATAAGTAGTTCTGTATTCTTAAGCAGACCCAGTGGGTCCCCCTCATTGAGTGAAATGGATAACTATCTCAAGGGATTCTACTAGGGCCCTCATTGCATTGGAGTGGTGAGTGCTGGATGTATTCAGCATTGTTTGCCTTGAGCTTGGTTTCCTGGGTTTCAGACACCTTTATGGTGTCCCTGTGTTGGCTCGAAGCCCAAGTGAAAGGCAGTGGAAGACATCCTAGAAAGACTGAAGCTTCATGAGATGATTTGTATCAGTTCACCAGGGGAGAAGAGGAAAAGGTTGATATGCAATCTACTTGTGGTGCCAAAGAAGGAATGGTCCTTTCACCCTTTCCTGGAATTGAAAGTGGTCAGTGTATATCTTAGAGTACTGCCATTTTTGGTTGGAGACCTTGTGTTCAGTGATAGTGGCAGTACGAAAGCAGGGACTCCTTTCATCTCTGGATTTGCCCAAAGTCTATTCACTTATCCTGATTTAAAGAAGATCACCAGAGGTTTCTGTGCTTTGTTGTCGTGAGAAAACATTTCTAGTTCCAGACAATCCCCTTCAGGCTGGCCACAGTCTCCAGAATATTTTCCAAGGAAATGTTTGTGGTGGTGGCTGTTTTTCAATAAGAGGAGATAATGGGCCACTTGTGCCTGGATGACTGGTTGATAAAAGCATAATCATCATCAGAGGGATAGCAGGTCTCTGCTAGGGTGGTGTAGTTGCTGGAATCCCTGGGGTGAGTCTTAAATTGTACAAAGAGCTCTTTGTTGCTGATGCAGGAGAGGTGAACAAATTCAGTTCCTTATCGTCACTCCAGTCCAGTCCCTTACTTCAGGGTTACGCAACCCTTCCAGCAGCTTGGAGGCTGAGCCCAACCTTTTTGAGGTGGAGCGGTATATTTACCACTGGTGCCACCCACCAACTCCAGTATTCTCAGCCTCCAAGCAGCTGGAGGGTTCCGTAAGCCTAGGGCTTACTGGAGTCCTAATTTCTACTAATTTTAATTTTAATTTTAATTTCATCAGTTGATTTATTTTTATTTCCTCTTAGGTAGCTTTACTTAATTGGCTTAACCTAATTAATTTTAGTTCCTTCTTGTGGGAGCACTCTCCTCTCCTCCTCCCTCCCCCCCCCCCCCGCGGCCCGATTCGGGGACAGAAGGAGATTGATTCTACCCACTGCTGTAGCGAGGAGGAACGAGCAGAATTCCTCTCGCTGTAAGAGCGACCTGCTCCTCTGCAGCCCTGCCGGAAGCCCTGTCCGTCCTCGCGCCGAAGCCCCCGCCGGCGGCTGAGCGCTAGAGGACGTGCCGGTCAGGAGGGAGAGGGTGCTATTGTCTCAGCTCCTCTTCTTACCGCGGCGCGATCGAGGGCAGCTTCTGACTCCGGAGCCGCGAGGGAGGCTCCCGCGGTAGTCGAGTCGCGGCTTCCAGTCCCTCCTCCATCCGGAGCGGCCGAGACAGAAAAAAGAGCTTTGGGACGAGCTCCGCTGCAAACGGCTCCACGTGGTAGCGGCCTACCACGTGTTGAGCCGACTCCGGAGAATCACGGCCTCGGGCCTGGAGAGGGTCATCCAAACGCAAGTATTCAGCGGTTGTGCTGAAAAAAGATTTTAAACGTTGTGAAAGTTCTTTGTTTACTCTGCCTGCTTAGGGGGATTTATTCTAAAAGGACTTCGGTGGCCCGGTTTTTTCCTCGGGATTCCTGTCTTTGCATGCCGGCTTCTGGGGGGGGCATTTCTTTCGGGGGATAATTGCTTCATTTTAATCTTAATGTTAATTGATGTATTGATCTAATTTTTTATTTTAATTTAGTCATTTTATTCAATTTCTTTGCCCTTATTGACTTGCTTGGGTAGTTTTTCCTCCTTTCTGTAAGGGAAATCCCTCTAGCTACTCTCGAGGAGCATGGCAGGCAAACCAAGGTGTCCATCTTGTGGCACCCGGAGAGGTACTGCATCCGAGGCAGGGGTGTGCAGGGGCTGCGCTGCAGTGGCCTCCTCGGTGGAACAGGAGATCGGCCTTGCCATGTCCCAGGTCTCACAGGGGTCCTCGGGCCCGTCGGAAGGGGAAGTGGCGTCCCAGTCGCCCCCCCCTTCTCACTCAGAGGCCCCCCTTCCACCGGTTCCCCCCCCGTCCCGTCCGGCAGGAGGAGGGGGAGCCGGGGACTTCTTCTCTCCGGATTTCATTCTTCTGCTGCACCAGGCCTATTGCATGCGTAAGAAGGGTCTTGGTCCGGGGGAAGCGGGTCCTTCGGCCGAGGCTAAGCTGGTCAGACCCATGCAGGCTAACGCCCAGGACTCTGGGATACCCTCAAAGCGCCCCAGACTGGTGGTTGAAGAGCCCCTCACTCCGCTCTCCCAGGACTTGCCTGAAGAAGAGACCTCGGATAAGGAATTGGAGGAGGAAGAGGAGGAGCTGGAAGAAGGGGAGATCCCGGAGGAGGACCACTCTCGCATAATAAGGGTATTTCGGCGGGAGGAGTTGCCCGTTTTAATAAATGACTCCCTGAAAGCTCTCAACGTAGCCTCGGACGCCCCCGCGGAGGAGGAAGCTTTGGAAGATCCCTTGATCCAGGCCATCAGAAGGTCCCAGAAGGTTTTTCCTGTCCACAGAGTGGTGCGTCAGATGATTCAGGAGGAATGGGATCAACCAGAGTCAGCGTTGAGGGGGGTCAGGGCCATGTCTCGGCTCTACCCTCTCCCAGAAGCAGACAAAGAGCTTCTGAAGTCCCCCAGAGTGGATGCGGCGGTCTCGGCGGTAACGAAGAAAACAACCATCCCAGTGGAGGGCAGCGCGGCGCTGAAGGATGCCCAGGACAGAAGATTGGACACGCTCCTTAAGCAAGCCTTCGATGTGAGCGCTCTCGCCTTACAGGCCTCGGTTTCTGGAGCATGGGTGGCACGAGCATGTTTGAGGTGGTCTCAGCAACTCCAGGCGGAGGAGGGTGCCTCCGATGGGGCCCTAGCCAACGCGGCAAGGTTGGAATCAGGTACGGCCTTCTTGGCGGATAGCCAGTATGACCTCATCCGGAGCTTAGCAAAGAACATGGCTTCGGTGGTGGCAGCCAGACGCTACCTGTGGCTCCGGAATTGGGCCGCGGATGCCTCCTCCAAAGCTCGCCTGAGTCGCCTCCCCTTTAAAGGGAAACTTTTGTTCGGAGAAGACTTAGACAAGTTAGTAAAGGACCTGGGCGATTCCAAGGGCGGCAGACTTCCGGAGGACAGGATCAAGCAAACTCGATCCTCTGCCCCTTCTCGGAACCAATCCAGAGAACCCCGGAGGTTCCGCTCGAACAGACCTAACCCTTTCCTCAGGGGTCGTTTTAACGCTAGGGGTCAAGGTTCCAGAGGGTTTCGGGGCAGAGGTTTCTCATCCTCTTCCTCCTCCTTCTCCTCGGGCCCCAGAAAACAACAATGAAATACAGGGGGTCCGGGAGGACGGATTGCCGGTAGGCGGTCGCCTGAGGCAGTTTCTTTCCGCCTGGTCCCGAGTCACGTCCGATCAATGGGTGCTGGAAGTGATTCGAGAAGGATACTCCCTCGAATTTGCAAAGCAAATACTCCCAGCGTTTGTTCAGTCTCCCTGCGGTTCCACAGCAAAAAGAGAAGCCATGGAGTCGTCACTTTCCCGCCTCATAGCTCTCGGGGCCGTAGTTCCGGTGCCCCCAGACCAATGCGGTACGGGTCGGTACTCGATTTACTTCGTCGTCCCAAAAAAGGAGGATTCCTTTCGTCCGATCCTGGACCTAAAGCAGGTCAACCGCTGTCTCAAGGTACCTCACTTCCGGATGGAGACCCTGAGGTCGGTGATAGCGGCCGTGAGGGCCGGAGAGTTCTTAACATCGCTGGATCTGACAGAAGCGTACCTGCATATCCCGGTCAGAAAGGCCCATCAGCAGTTCCTCAGATTCGCTGTCCCTCGAGGTCATTTTCAATTTCAGGCGCTACCCTTCGGGCTAGCAACAGCTCCCAGAACCTTTACCAAGGTGATGGTAGTAGTAGCGGCCGCCCTAAGAAAGAAGGGAATCTTAGTGCACCCCTATCTGGACGACTGGCTGATCCGGGCAAAGTCAGAAGAGGAAAGTCGCCAGGCAACAGCCAAAGTAGTTCAAGTTCTGGAGGAACTAGGATGGGTCATCAATCGAGCAAAGAGCAGTTTGGTTCCATCACAGGAGCTCGAATATCTCGGAGCAAGGTTCCACACAGGCAAGGGCAGGGTCTTTCTGTCCAGCTCAAGGCTAAAGGACCTGAGAGCTCTGGTCTCACAGTTCATGGTCAGACGGCTTCCTTCAGCGAGGCATTACCTGCAATTGTTGGGAACCATGGCGGCGGCAATAGAAGTCGTTCCGTGGGCCAGAGCGCACATGCGCCCCTTACAGCGGTCTCTACTGAGGCGGTGGTCCCCTCAACAGCACCCCTTGTCTCGACAGCTCCCCTGTGCTCCTCGGACCAGAAACTCTCTTCTCTGGTGGAGGTGTCCAAGGAACTTGAGTCGCGGAATGCCCCTCGAACCTCCTCAGTGGGTACTTTTGACAACGGACGCCAGCCTGGCAGGCTGGGGGGCTCACTTCGAGGACCAGTTTGCCCAGGGGCGGTGGTCAGCAGTAGAATCCCTATGGCCTATCAACCGACTGGAATTGAGAGCGGTCACGCGGGCGCTCAGGGCCCTTCAGCCATCAGTTCGAGGGAAAGCGATTCGCGTCCTCTCCGACAATGTCACCGCCGTGGCGTACATCAATCACCAGGGGGGTACCAGCAGTCCGGCATTGGAAAGGGAGGCGGACTCCCTGTTCAAATGGGCGGAAGTCCACCTGGAGGCGCTCTCAGCACAGCACGTGGCCGGTACGGACAACATCAGGGCGGATTACCTCAGCAGGTACGAGATAGATCACGGCGAGTGGGAACTGCATCAAGAGGTCTTCGACCAGATAGTGGCCCGGTGGGGTCCCCCAGTAATGGACCTCATGGCACGGTTCACATCCGCCAAGGCAAGCCGATTCTTCAGCAGGAGAAAGGAAAGGATGTCCGAGGGCCTGGACGCCCTGTCTCAAAGGTGGCCCTCGGAAGGTCTCCTGTATGTCTTCCCTCCTTGGGCTCTAATCGGGAAGGTCCTCCAGCGGGTGGAAGCTCACCGGGGTCTAGTAGTCCTCATTGCCCCGGATTGGCCCCGCCGTCCTTGGTATGCGGATCTGGTAAGGATGATCGCCGACCGACCATGGCGCCTTCCGGTCAGGAAGGGCCTACTCAAGCAAGGGCCGGTTCAGATGCCACACGTGGATCGATTCTCGCTTACGGCATGGCTATTGAAAGGGCGCGACTCTTGAAGCGCGGCTACTCACCGGCAGTAATCGCGACCATGTTGAGCGCGAGGAAGCGCTCCACCTGTCTTTCCTACGTAAGAGTCTGGCGTATCTTTGAGGCATGGTGTACAGAACACCGGAAGAATTCCCTGTCGGCCTCGGTCCCAGAGGTGCTGGAGTTCTTGCAAGCGGGCCTCGACAAGGGTTTAGCTCACAGCTCCTTGAGGGTACAGCTGGCGGCCATCGCGTGCTATAGGGGCAAGGTGGGCGGCAAAGCCTTGGGAGCAAACGCGGACGTTGCAAGATTCTTGAAAGCGGTCAAGCGGATCCGACCACAACGAAGATCGGTCATACCCCCTTGGGACCTCAACCTGGTACTGAATACCCTAACCGCGGGTCCATTTGAGCCTTTGAAGAGGGCCTCCTTGAAGGATCTGACGCTGAAGACGGTGTTCCTGGTGGCCATTTGCTCAGCCAGACGGGTCTCTGAACTGCAAGCCCTGTCTTCTCGGCCTCCCTTTCTGTCCTTCTTCAGGGATAAGGTAGTCCTTAGGACGGTTCCTTCCTTTTTGCCTAAGGTGATCTCCTCCTTCCACGTCAACCAGTCCATCTCTCTCCCGACTCTCCGGCCGGAGGGTCCAGTAGGGGGAGACAGTAAGCTCCATCTGCTCGACGTCCCCAGAGCCTTGAAGCACTACCTCTCCCGCACGGCGCCCTTTCGGAAATCCGAACGACTCTTTGTACAGTTCGGAGGGCCCCACAAGGGTGAGGTGGCGGCCAAGGCCTCAATTTCCAGATGGATCAGGGAGGCGATTGCTTCCGCCTATATCCTCAAGGGGAAACAGGTCCCAGAGGGCTTGCGTGCTCACTCAACTCGAGCACAGGCCACCTCTTGGGCGGAGTTCAGTCTAGTACCTCCGCTGGATATCTGTAGGGCAGCGACGTGGTCCTCTCTGCACTCCTTCACCAAGCACTACAGGCTGGACGTGCAGAGCTCGTCGGACTCTAGGTTTGCACAGGCAGTACTACGTTCCGGAATGGCGGATCCCGCCCGGGCTGGTACTGCTCTGGTACTTCCCTGAAGTAAGGGACTGGACTGGAGTGACGATAAGGAAGAGGTAATTAGATCTTACCTGCTAATTATTGTTCCTGAAGGAACGACAGTCCAGTCCCTACTACCCTCCCTAGTTTTGTAGCCATTCCGGCTGTTCTCTTTGCTAGGGGACTGCGGCCCGAGGGCGGTTTCAGGTGTGCTGGTGGGGCAGGCTGGAGGAAAGGCTCGCACCATGGCAGTTCTCCTCCCTTCTCCCTGGACCTCCTCTCCTACTACCTTCTCCTGGTCATAAAAAAAAAAAAAAAAAAAAAGGCTTTATTTAGATTGAGTTTGTTTTGCCAGAGTTTGATTACTTACGTTTTCAGAGTTATCTAGGTTGGTTATATCTGCTTTGACAGTAGTTTACTGGAGTTGGTGGGTGGCACCAGTGGTATATATACCGCTCCACCTCAAAAAGGTTGGGCTCAGCCTCCAAGCTGCTGGAAGGGTTGCGTAACCCTGAAGTAAGGGACTGGACTGTCGTTCCTTCAGGAACAATAATTAGCAGGTAAGATCTAATTACCTCTTGCTGGGATCCATAACAGAAGTGCTCAACCTCTGATGCCTTGAGCAAGGGCTCACATGAGACCTCCTTCAGGGGGCTTTGTTGCCTAAATGGTTTCCCAAGTCCAAAACATTTGGGGCTCACTTCCCCATTCCTTCTTTGGTCAAGGATGAGCTATGGTGATGGTTGATCTGGGACTATCTCTACAAGGGTGTCAGAATTGAGACTCAGCATGGGCCATGATGATGACCGATGCAAGCCTTACAGATGGGATGAGCTCATTGTCGGGGCCAAGGGGTGTTCAGGACAGATGGTCGACCAAAGAGTTCAGATGGACTATAAACAGGTTGGAGATGAGAGCTATCCATTTGGGTGTGTTGGCCACTTTCCCCTGGATTTGGAGGTCTGTGGTGTGAATGCCATGGTGGTAGCTTATAGCAACATGCAAGGAGGCAGATGCATACAACTGTGTTCCAGTGGTATAGATGTATGGATACAACTGTTGCTGCAGGGCAAGTCTCTTTTTATACAGCTTCTCCCCAAGCCACTGATGGGGTGAGGGTTTTTTTTTTTTTGATGGATAGAGAGCCACCCCTATCTGCTCATCCTCGGTGGTTAGTAAACTAGTGGAAAGGCTACTAAAAAAAAAAGAGATTAATGAGGTTTCTGGAGTCCAATGGATTGCAGGATCCAAAGCAGCTTGGATTCACCAAAGGCAGGTCTTGTTAGACAAATTTGATAGATTTCTTTGACTGGGTGACCAGGGAGTTGGACCAAGGGAGAGCCCTAGATGTGATATATTTAGGTTTCAGTAAAGCCTTTGACGCCATTACGCACAGGCAACTTATAAACAAACTGAGCAACCCAGGGATGGACCCTAAAGTTTCTGATTGGGATAGAAATTGGTTAAGTGGGAGGCGACAAAGAGCACAGATAAATAGAGCTCACTCTGAGGAGGAGGAGGCTACCAGTGATGTGCCGCAGGTACAGTATCTGTTCTTGGTCCAATTCTGTTTAACATCATCGTTAGTGTTTATTGTAGAAGAGCTGTTTGGTAAGATTTGTTTGTTTGTGGATTATACCAAAATCTGCAATAGAGTGCACAGAAAGGAAGGAGTCGATAACATGAGGAGGGATCTAGCTAAGCTTGCAGAATGGTCTAGAATTTGGCAGGTGAAATTCTAAAAAACTCAGGGTCATTTATTTAGACTGCAAAAATCCAAAGGAGCTGTAAAGTGTAGGGGGTGAGGTACTTCTGTCCATAAAAGAAGAGTGGGACCTGGTCATAATTGTTTCTGACTAGCTTAAAGTAGCTAATCGGGTAGAAAAGGCGACTACGAAAGCCAGAAGGATGCTTGGGTGTATAGGGAGAGGAATGGTCAGCAGAAAAAAGGAGGTGAATAATGCCTCTGTATAATTCTCTGGTGTGAGCTCATTTGGAGTATTGTGTGCAATTCTGGAGACCTCATCTTCAAAAGGATATGAGCAGGTTGGAGTTGGTGCAGAGGATGGCTACAAAAATGGTTAGTGGTGTTCGTTATGTAGCAAATGAGGACTGACTTAAAGATCTCATGTCTATAATAGAGACATTTAAATACCTCTGTGGCAAAAATGCACAGGAGGGTCTCTTTCAGTTGAAGACAAGCTCTGCTATGAGGGGACATAGGATGGAAGTGAAAGGGAATAAAATCAGGAGTAATATGCAGAAATATTTCTTTAGGGGAAAGAGTGGTAGATGCGTGGAATAGATTCCCACTGGTGGTGGTGGACACGAGGAAAGTATCTAAATTCAAAAAAGCATGGGACAAACACATAGGATCTCTAAAGGTAAGAGGGGGACTATTGTAGTTGATATGGAAGGGCAGACTAGATAGACCATGTGGTCTTTTTCTATCATGTTTCTGTTTCTATCCTAACAGTACTGGACTGGCCTAGCAAGGCTGAAGTGTGATGGACCACTGAGGCTCCCTAAGGGCAAGGGTCTCTTGTTGCGGAGTCCACGGGTCCTGGAATATCCAAATCCATTTTCACTGCTGGCGTGATCTTTGAGAGGTGTCTGAGCATGAAGGTGTTCTCACTGGTAGTGGTCATGGTGATGAAGCTCAAAAGAGGTTGACTTCCTGTGTCCATGTTTGCCTGCAGTGATGGTTCGAAGCCTGGTATGCATCAGAGTTAGGCCCTGTAGATTTGGAAGATTTTGGCCTTCCTGCAGGCCAGGATGGACAAGAGTTTGGTGCTGAACTCCCTGAAAATGCATGTGGTGGATCATTTTGTGTTACAGGGAAAGTGTGCAGGGCAGTTCGGTTGCATCTTAACCAGATGGGTACTTATGACCTAGATTGGCACTTATGACCTAGATTGGCCACTGTTGGAAACAGGATGCTGGGCTTGATGGACCTTGGTCTGACCCAGTATGGCATATCATATGTAGATGTGGTGAATTTCCTCATAGGAGTGAATTGTGTTAACTTGTGTTTAGGAGGGTAGTTCTCTTATGGGATCTGAACCTGGTGCTGTGGGCTTTAGTCTCAGCCTCTTTTGAGCCACTCTGTCACACTTGAATTAAAGTTTTAACCTTGAAAACAGTGTTCTTGGTGGAGATTTGCTTGGTATACAGAATGTCAGTTGCATACGCTATCATATAAGGACTCCATGTCCATTTTACGTGAACCAAATGATATCATATCCTACATTTTGCAAAGCTTCCAAAGATGATGCGCTTAGCAACTTGCATTGCTGGACTTTTTTTTTTTTTTTTTGTAGTATTTAAAGATAGCCAGCCCTTTTCAGACTTCAGATAAGCTCTTTGTCTTACTTTCAGATAAATTTCAGAGATGAAGCAGCTTCTAAGGCTTCCATAACAAGATGGATTAGAGAGGCTATAATTGCAGCCTATATGGGGAAGGGCATGAGGGTGCATAATGGGATATATGCTCATCTGACCAGAACAGAGACAGTTTCATAGGCGGGGAGTGCAAGTTTGTCCTCACAGAAGACTTATTCAAGTCACAGTATGGTGGTCCTTCTATCTGTATGCCAAGTACAAATGGTCGGATTTGCAAGCCAAGAACGATATGGCTTTTGGGGTTGGTGTGTTGCAGGCAGCCTAGTCTTTCTCCCATCATGTTTTGGGAGCTTTGGTATATCCCATACTTCTGGATTGCTCTGGCAGGAGAGGAAGAAGGTGAAATTTCTTTTCCTTGAATCCTGCCAGACCAGTCAAAGACCTGCTAGGGAAGCCCAAATCGACTGTTGCAGTAGAACATCAGAGGAAGATGGAATACAGCTATGACCTGTCTCAAAGGAAGATGTGTCCAAGGAGTCCTTTTTGAGATTAGGTCTAGGGACTTGGCACAGTGGCTGGGAGCCTAGTGGTGCTCCAGATTAGTTTTCCCTTTGGTAATCTAAGGGGGTCCAGAGTTTGGTGTCTACTTCCAAAGAAGTATAGAAAACAAAGAAAAACAATGTGGGATGCAGAGGAGTTAGCAGCAGTTTGTTATGGTGCTACTGTTTGGTGTTAACTTGGATGGTAGAATACTGGCTCAGCTGCACCACCTATTATTGGAGCACTGAGCTTCATATATAAATTCTTATCTGTATCCATCCCCCTGGTTAGGGGGATATGACCTGTATGTTTGGACTGGTTTGACAGGATTCAAGGATAAAAAATGTAGTGGTAATCCCAAGTTTTCTTAATGCAAGATATGTGAGACTTATTCTGAAAAAAAATCTCATTCTGTCACCACTACAGTTTTAGTGCCTCTCCATTTTAAGTGTATGTTCTGGTGGATCCTTCTCTGCTATCCCGCTTTGTGTACCCCAGGGCTCTGTCTTGGAACCTCCCCATTTTTTCTCTACATTCAGACCCTTGGTGCACTCATCTCCCATAGTTTTCAGTACCATCTCTACGGTGATGACTCTCAGATCTACCTCTCTGCACCTGAAATCTCTCTGGGAATCCAGACCTCTGTCTGCTTATCTGACATTTTAGTGTTTGATGTCTCACTACCATCTGGAATTGAACATTGCCAAAGCTGAGCTCCTTATCTTTCCCCCTAAGTCAATCTCCCACCTCCCACCTCCCCCTCCCTCCCTCCCTCCCTCCCTCCTTCCTTCCTTTCTTTCTCTATTTCTTTGAGTAATACTCTACTCCTCCCTGTTTCCTTGGCTCGCAACCTTGGGGTTGTCTTTTGACTTCTCCCTATCTCCACACACATCCAACAGATAGCTAAAACCTGCCATTTCTTTCTCTATAATGGCAAAATTTGTCTCTTCCTTTCTGAACATACTACTAAGACCCTTATCCATTCTCTAGTCACCTCCCATCTAGACTATTGCTACCTCTTCTTTGTTGGTTGTCTTTATCTTTTATCTTTCTTTATTTGGCATTTAATATACCACCATAGGCTTGAGCACATCAGAGCAGTTTACAGTTTTATAAGAAAAGGAACACCATAAATTGGAGAGGACAGCTAAGGTAGAAAAGGATAGGAGGTACAGATAGAAGCAAGAAGTCCATTAGGAACCAGAGGGTGGGAGGTCAAAAGCAAGTTGAAATAAATGAGTTTTGAGCAGGGATTTGAACCAGGAGGAGAGCTCGGAGCACAGGGTGGATAGTAAGGAGTTCCAAAGAGCAGGACCTTAGAAGAAAAAGGCAGTGTCATATCTTTTCCAGGTGTGCCTTAGAAATAGAGGGGAGTGCTAGGTGGTGAACATGAAGGGCTCTGAGGAGGCAGGGAGGGCTGCTGAACTGGAAAAGAATCAGCCAGATATTGTGGAGTGCCAGTTTGAATAGCTTGATGAATGAGGATGAGAACTTTGTAGTCTATACGGTATTTGACTGGAAGCCAATGAAGGTTGCGGCGAGAGGAATGAGTAAGCAACCATGCAGCTGTGTTTTGGAGGAGTTGCAGATGGTGGAGTTGGAAACAGGGAAGACCAGCAAGTGCAGAATTACAATAATTTAGCCTAGAGATCACTAATGACAGGAAAAGGGTTGTGAGGGAATGAGTGTTGAGGAAAGGACGCAGTACACTGATCTGGCGAAGGAAAAAACATGAACATTGAACCAAAGAGGACACATGGTTGTGGAAAGACAGGAAAGAGTCTAAGATGACCCCGAGATATCTGAGCGACTGAACTAGAGAGATAGGTGAGTTGGCCAACAGGGGACTCGCAGTAGGGATGGAGTGTTGAAGATAAACCAGATGGCGGCACTCTTGGAGGGATTGAGGTGTAGACTGTTTGTGGAGAGTCAGGTGGCGACGTCTGATAAATAGGAATTCAGGGAGGACAAACTAGGAGAATGAGAGTTCCTGTGATGTAAAAGAATGATATATTCATAAAGATATGAGGAGATCCCAGACTGCCATATTAACAGTGCAAATGGAGCCAAGAAAATATTGAAGAGTAGGGGAGCCAGGACAGATCCTTGGGGGACACTACAGGTGAGATCGATTAGTTTGAGAAGTATTCATCCCACAGTTAACAGAAAAGGAATGATGAGTTTGCCAGAACATTGGGGGCCAGGGAGGGTTTCTTGAGGATGGGGTGGATAGTGCCATGTTTCCAAAGTCAGGTACCACAGGAGAGACTGGAATTGAACATTGCAATTATGAGAGGAAGCAGGGCCAAGGAAGGTTCAGTGATCCATTATGAAGGAATAGGATCGGGAGGGCAGGTGGTTTCATGAGAGGATTGTAATGCCCCAGACAGGGTAACCAGAGTTGATGGGCTGGAATGAGGACCAGACATGGGAGAATGAAGAAATATTGTCTGAAGTAGGCTCTGATGGCGATAAGGAAGTATCTATGGATGGAGGCTCTGCTAGGGGCTGAACTGCATGAGAAGGTGGAACGAAGTGTAGCAATCTTCTCAGAAAAATGGATGGCCAGTTGACCAGGGTCGGGGGGGGGGGGGGGTGGTGCACACGTGGATGCAGCTGGGGAAGTGCGGGAGAGAGAAAGTGAACGAAATAGAGTAGAGCTGTTTAGTGGAGTTAGTTGAAGATGAGATTAGGGCATATTCTTTATTGGTTGCATGAACTGATTGCTTATAATAATGATGGCAGTGGTGAAAAAGTGACAGAGCATCAGGAGAAGGACAAAGATGCCAGAGGCATTCATCTCTATGGAGGTGGGCATGGAGAAGAGAAAGATCGGCATTAAACCGCGGATGGCGATTGGACGGGTACCAAGTGTGGAGAGGAGCAAGAGGTACCAACTGGGCAAGGTGTCTACAGAGGTTTGTGTGCCACATCTCTACTTGGATATTGGTTGTTAATATATTGAAATCTGGAGAGAAAAGTGAATCAGCTGCGGGAAATTGCTGAAGAGTGCTGGGGAGGATACGGTGTTGCAACAGGGGTTGCCCAGATGCAGTCGGTGAAGCCTTGGAGTTGAGTGCACCAAAGAGGGAGAAAAACACACAATGGTGGTCCGTTCAAGGGAGAGGGAGGGACAAGATCTGAAAGGGGGCAGCAGGGGAAGAGGAAGGGGTAAGGATGAAATCCAGGACTTGCCCAGCAACATGAGTAGGGGAACGGGCGTGTTGAGAGAGGGAAAGGTCAGAGAGATGAGAGAGGCTTTGTCCCTAGGCCTAGTGGGGAGGTTGACGTGAATATGGAAGTCACCCATGATCGTCAGGGGCGTGTAGAGGAGAGAAACCTCAGAGAGTGTAAGCAAGATCCTCAAAGATCAGGATGCACAGATAGAGGAGAAGATAGTAGCTAGGGGGATTGAGATCAAGGCGCAGTAACAGCAACTGTGGATAATGGATTGCTGGGGAAAAACATCTCTTGGAAAGGTAGGCATGACTGGTGAAGGATGGCAATTCTTCCCCCTGAACAGCCAGATCGGGACATAGTAAGGGTGGAATAGTCAGGAGGGAGGCAATGGTTAAGTAGGGGGTCCTCGCCATTGTGCAACCACATTTCTGTGAGAAACAAGGCATCAAAGGGGTTCTGAGTGAGAATATCGTGTACAAGTTCGACTTTGGAGCGCACAGACCGATAGCTGAGCAAGGCAAGGCTCAATGTAAGGAAGACAGGGGAGATACAATGAGGGGTACTGACTACAACAGTAGATGCCGAAATACAGATTATAAGGTTGACCTGGACTCGGTATCAGCTACCAGGAACCACGAAAAGAGGTGGAGGGGGACGCCATGTCCATTGAACAGGAATGGCAGACCTGGCAGGGAGAAGGAGACCCTGATAGTCAATACTAGATTGGTGCAGGCAGGAACAATTCAGGCAAGCGAGAAGGGTGTTGTAGATTTACCATACTGGGTGCCACAGTATATTAGGTGAAAGAGCAGGACAGATATTGATGTACAGCAGGTGTCTGATATAATGGTAGTGGTATCCAGGATGGCCCTTGACTTGCCCAAATGTGCTCAACCAAGGAGCACATCCTGCTCCTTGGGCACATGTCGCGGTGGTATTGAATGCTATGGTCGGCTTCTTTAAATGCCTCATGATGCCTGAGGGAAAGCGGCCGTGGAAATGCGGCCGCATCACTTCCAAGTGCCGAGGACAGTGGGAACTGTAGTTGAGAAGTGCTTGTTCAGCTCCAGGGAACAATACTTGTGTGGAAGATGGACAGAGAGAGCGACAGCATCAGCAAGAGCAGATAGCAACAGTAGCAGATGGGTACAGCAGGTAATCAGATATGCAGGGAAAAGCATATCGTCTTCCTCTGAATCATTTCTTCCCACTTCAGTCTGTTCAAAACTCAGCTATATGGCTAATCTTCTGTCAGTGTCGCTATGCTCATGTTACACCTCTTTTCAAGTCACTTCATTGGCTTTCTATGCATTTCCACATCCAATTCAAGTTTCTACTACTGACCTATAAGTTCCTTTAGTCAGCTGCTACTCACTACCTTTCTTCTTATCTCTCCCTACATCTCTCCTCGGGAACTCTGCTCTTCTGGCAGATTCATTCTATCTGTGCCCTGCTCTTCCACTGCCAGATCCAGACTTCGATCTTTCTACCTTGCTGCTCCTTATGCCTGGAACTAACTACTTGAGTCAGTACGTCAGGCTCCATCTCTGGCCCTGTTCAGGTCCAGGCTAAAAACTCACTTCTTTGAGACTGCTTTTCTATCCGGATCCCCCTAGTCTCCTGTTCACCTCCTATGTGTTTCCTTACCATTCCCCTAGGTATATCCAAATCACCAGTTATGTTGTCTGTCTTAACTAGACTGTAAGCTCTTAAGAGAAGGGACTGTACATCTCTACATATGCCCTATAGTGCTATGTTGTTATAATATCAGTTATAATATCAGATGTTCTATGTAAAATTGTGTTCAATGTAAACCACCTTGATAACACTGAAATGCGGTATATAAGAAATGCCAAATAAATAAATGATTAGTAGTAGTAGTGATAGTATGGGAAATTTCTCAGAGAACAGAGGACTGACTTCAGTGCTGTACCATTGTTTTAGTATGGCATATGCTTTGATATGTAGTATAATTTTGGGCAATTGGGTCAAATCATTTAAAATATACATTTTTCAAAAATCGCTCTATTATAGTTTCAGAAGTGTATGATGATGCAAACCATTTTAAATATGGTTTACTTCTTTTCCTGTGTAGTGGGCCTAATAATGTCCTTGGCTAAATTTTGGTTATAACTGATGGATGTAAGGCAGATTGTTTTTTGATTGCTATAGTCACCAAAAGTAATTCATATGCAGTTTGTGTTGACATGTTCTGTATAATCCCAATAATTTTTGCACAAGAGGGGTGTGGCTTGTGAATTTGAAATGTAAAATCTGGCAGGTGAGGAGGAGGATAACTGGTTGTAAAAATCATCTTGTAAGCTGTAGTGTTGACACAACCTAGCATATGTACAAATAAAACTTAATGTGTGCAACTTCTTCCCTCTCCAGGATGTGAAAATATTTGCATAGCTTACAGGTTTCATTACCAGTTTTTGTTTGTTTAGGACTTCAACATGCATAATTGTCAGACTGCTGGGAATAGTATGCTTTGCAGGATGGGCATTTCAGTTCCATAGGCAATTTTAGTTATTTTTATATAATGTGACTTGAGGTAATACCTTGCCCTGTGATATTAAGCTCAGAATAAATGAACTGTAACATTAAAATGTGTCTTGATCTTGATATGAATAGGAAACCTATTTAAGAGAAACTTTATTTTGCTGGATTTGAAGAATGCAGCTGCTGTTTGTCAGTATTTTATGTAGCCAAAAAATTCCTTTATAATCAAGAGGTATACACTGTACAAGATTTTTCTAAAATGCTGGATCGATAAAGTATTGTGGTTGCGTAGTCCAGAAATGTTTTGTAAACGATTGATAAAGGGAACATAAGTATTGAAAACTAATCACAAATATTGTAACTAAGCCCAGTAAAAAGGGTATATATCTTGTTCACCTTTATGCCCAGAATTCTGCAAATAGCCAAAGTATCTTGAAATGCGTGATTTCTGATATTCTAATGAAGTTGCTTTTATAAATGGAATGAGGCTTATAAAATGTGGTCTGAATGACTTCACATGCCTTTATTTTCTAGTTTTGCCAAAAATAAATAAATTAAAGTGGATTTTGATGCCACAGTTGACTTGTACCCAATTGGAGTAGGCATCTACTAGAGCTATGAGTTTTCATTCATGACTGCCTAGGGTTTTTCTACCCCTTTTATCCCTCTATCTCACCTTTCTAGCCAAGCCATTTCAATAACAGTGCTTGGTGAGTGACCATAAACTGCAGTTGCTTCTGGTACCAGGTATGTGTGCGTTCTCATTCTGACCAGTAGATGTTGCTTTTCTGTATTGTTTTACCAGAGCTTGTTTTCCCATTGTCTCCTTGAGCTGACAACTGCCCTGTGTCCAGCACTGATGAGCAGAACACAGACAGGGGGACCCTGAAGTGTTGGGGGTGGGATTGGTAAGCCTGGCCCAGTCCTCTCTGTGAGGTTTGATTTTTTTTTTTTTCTTCCCTATATTTTTAATTGGCTGTGTTTTGCTGCCTAAAAAGCAGCCTTAAAAATAACTCTTTAAGGCAGCTGGGCTCAGGCTTGCATAGTTGCCTGGAGCAGCCCTTCTTGGGTTTCTTCTGCTGGTGTGACAGCTGCTAGGATTCTCATTACTGGTAGAGTATTCCTTTATGCTGCAGTTGTTGTTTCTTTGTAGTTTTTTCCCTTTCTTAGCAGCTTTTTTGTTTTGCCCTGCGGTGCTGGGCTGTGTGATTCCAGTGTTCATTCTGCGACTGGAGTTTTTTGCCAAGAACTTTGAGAGAACCTCTGGGCACATTTTTCTGCATGTTCAGGGCCCCTCATGGGAAGCCCAGGGACTGCTGCAAATCTGAAGATGACACAAAACTATTTAAAGTTGTTAAAAACCCAAGAGGATTGTGGAAAATTTCAAGAGGATCTTGATAAATTGGAAGACTGGGCATCAAAATGTCAGATGAAATTTAATGTGGACAAGTGCAAAGTTGTGCACCTAGGAAAGAACAACCCAAACTATGGTTACACGATGCAAGGTTCAACATTAGGAACCACCACCACCCAGGAAAAAGATTTAGGCGTCATTGTAGATAACATGTTAAAACCCTTGGCCCAGTGTGCAGCGGCGGCCAAGAGACCAAATAGAATGCTAGGTATCATAAGGAAAGGAATGGAAAATAAAACAAGATATTATAATGCCTCTATATCGTTCCATGGTGAGACCGCACCTTGAATATTGTGTGCAATTCTGGTCGCCGTATCTTAAAAAGGATATAGCGATATTAGAAAAGGTTCAGAGAAGAGCCACCAAAATGGTAAAAGGGATGGAAGGATACTCCTATGAAGAAAGGCTAAAAAGGTTAGGGCTCTTTAACCTGGAAAGGAGATGGCTGAGGGGAGATATGATAGAAGTCTATAAATTATTGAACGGAGTGGAACAGGTAAACGTAGATCGATTGTTTACGTTATCAGAATATAGAAAGACTAGGGGACATGCAATGAAGCTACAGGGTAAACTATTTAAGACTAATAAAATATTTTTTCACTCAACGTGTAATCAAACTCTGGAATTTGTTACCAGAGGATGTAGTAAAGGCTGTTAGCGTAGCTGGGTTTAAAAAAGGTTTGGACAAGTTCCTGGAGGAAAGGTCCATAAACCATTATTAAGAAGGGATCCAGGATATCAATGCTTGACCCAGTACAAGCATTGTGGAACCTGTGTCTTTTGGGGAAACTGCTAGGTACGTATGACCTAGTTTGGCCACTGTTGGAAACAGGATACTGGGCTTGATGGACCTTGGTCTGACCCAGTATGGCATATCTTATGTTCTTATGTTGTGTGCCTCTACTGTTTTCCCTTGACTTCTCTCTCCCCCCACCCCCCTTGCTGGCAAGTACAACAGCCATCTTGGTTGGTCACATGGACTTATTGGAAAAAGAACATGATGGGATGGTTGCAGCCTCGATCTTGCAGGCCCCTCAGGGTCCCTCTGGGCACCCTTTATCTCCAGAAACAAGCAGGAAGTCAGTCTTCACATATGGGTGACATCGGCACCGATGGAGCCTGGCACAGGAACACTCCCCAGCATCCGGTAGGAATGCTTTTGGGAGCATTCCTCCATGCATGCGTGGCTGCCTTTCTGCCTTCCCTTCAGGTCTCCTTGGTTGGTTGTCTTTTTTTTTCCACGGAGACATTTTGACCTTGTCCCTATTTCACCACGTGAAGAGACTACTTCTTTATTATGGTATTGTCTGGTACCCTTTTTTTCTGCCTTCCCATTAACCGACTTGACTCACCATCGATTCTGGTTCCTGTTTTTGTTAAATTTTCTAAATTCCTTTTTTTTTTTTTTTTAAATTCTCAATAATTTCCTAGTTTTCTTTTAGGTCTAAGGCCTAAGTGGGCATCATTGCCCAATTTGATTTTGCTTCCCTCCTTTTCCAAAAAATGGATAAGCCCAGGAGTGGTTTTAAAAATGCTCTAACTTTTCCAGTACATTCTCAATAACAGAAGTGCATGACTGCTGCCTAAAATGTTTGGACCCAGACCACAGTGTCAAGTCCTGCATTTCCTGTTGTCATATGACCACCAGAGGTATGAAAAACTGGATCAAGCACAAGGTTAAGCTTTTTCCAACAGACTCGGCTCCTTCGGTGCACTCCTTGGGGGCGATGACTCCTTCCAAGTCATCCCATGTGTCCAAGTCCTCGTTTTAGTTGAAAACTAAGAAGCATTGACTGGCATCCCCGGATCATAGGAACAAAAAGGCATAGGCATCGACATCAAGGGTATCCCATTCCTCGAGATTGGCATTGGACTCCAATTGCCATCCTTGGCACTGCTATTCTTCACACTCCGATGCAGACCATCCAGCGAAGCAAGTCTGGTGGGAGGTTTCAACCTCCAAAGCCTCACAGGGGTTCAGGGATGCCCCAAGGTTCAATTCTCTGTGGAGCCCCCGATACTGGCATCAGGAGTTGTAGCCCATTCCATAATGTCTGGAGCTACTCCTCTTCCAGTACCAACGCTTGACTGGAGCATCGCGGCTATCTTAGCGGCAGTTGTGCTGGGGTCCGCCACCTTGCCTCTTAGAGCATCGACACCCATAGGCCTGCTATACAGCTTGATTGCATCTCCGGTTCCTCCGACGCTGACAGCTTTGCACTGATCATTGGAACTACCGATACCCCAGTCTCTGGTGCAGTCAGCTTTGCTGCGATCTTCGCAGCATGTTTTGTCCGCACAACACCTATGTTAGAGGCCCTGACAGACTCTCTTGATTTTTTACCAGACTCGATACCTGTTCGATTCTGGTGCACATTGAGATCTGCAGTCAGATCCATCACCCCCATATGAATGTCGACGGTCACCTCCTGAAGACTTGGCCTTTCAAGTTTTTATATGGCAGCGACATTCAATGTATTGGTAGCCACTGAGATGTAACCGAGGGCGAAGGAGTTCGATATCCTTCAGTATCCCTCGGCACCCAAAGAAGCTGCAACTCTCCCGGTACACAATATCCTGAAAAACTTGCCAACTACAATGTGGGAAACCCTGATCTCAACATCAGCTGTTAGCAAATGCCTAGATACCCTTTATAGGGTTCCACCATCTCCAGGGTTCCAGAGGCACAACTTCCTCACCACTCCATAGTGATGGAGTCTGCCATGAGGAGAATTAAGAGCCAGAAAAACCACTCCTCTGTTTCCCCAGGCAAGGAGGCCAGAACCCTAGATGACTCTGGTAGAAAGGCTTTCCAGGCAACTATGCTGGCCTCCAGAATAGATTCCTACATGCTGTATATGGGCATGTTTCTAAGGGACATTTTTAGCGATCTAGCATAGTTCACATCTCTAAAACCCACTGATAAGCAACCAGCTCATCACGTACTAGTAGCTCATGCACAGAATACTTCAGAGTTCCTAACGAGAGCTGCTTTTGATGCCTTTGAGGCCAATAGCAGGGCAGCTGCAGCCCACATTGGAGCCAGAACAACAGCCTGGCTCCAGGCTTCTGACCTGGAACTGTGGGTCCAGGATAAAATGAACAACAATCCCTTGTAATAAGGAAACCCTCTTTGGACAGCGCTGGAGAGAGAAAGTAGAGGAAATAGACTGATGACCTCCCAATGAAGCAGCTCTCAAAAAAGACAGCAGATTCTTCAAAAAAGAAATCTGCACCTACAAAGCCCTTCTATCTAAAGAGAGAAATTCTACCCCCCCCCCTTTCATATTCATATTCTGCTCCTCAAACACAGCAGAGGCAACAGGCTCCCAAGCAACCTAGGAAACCCAAGGTACCAAAACGACAGCCTGCCACTACATCTCAGGCCACTCATAATTTTTGACTCTTTCCTAAAGAGCATAGCCAACTGTCCAATAGGTTTGCCTACCCCTCCGCTAATCCCAGGCAGACTAGCCCAATTTGCCCAAAGATGGGCCTTCCTCACTTCAGAACCCCAGACCCTTTAATTAGTCAGCAAAGGCCTTCAGTTTTGTTTCAAGAGTCTACCACCAACTCATTTTGTGGGGCCACCAGGCCTGGACCACCATCACACCTCCTTACTTCATCAGGATATCCACTCTCTATTAACTCAAGGAGCAATAGAGGATGTTCCTCTATCTCAGCAAGGTCTAGGGTTCTACTCCCTGTTACTACCTAATTCGAAAGAAAACAGGAGGATACAGACCCATTTTGGATTTGAGGAATCTCAACAAATTCCTTATCAAAGAAAAGTTCAAGATAATCTCTCTAGGATCTCTTCCTTATCTCCAAACAAATGATTAGCTATGTACTTTAGATCTAAAGGATGCATGTACTCACATCCTCATACATCCAAATTACAGAAAGTACTTCGTATGTCTTTCAAAACCAACATTATCAATATTGAATCCTCCCTTTCGGACTGTCTTCAGCACCTTGGGTCTTCACAAAATGTTTGGCTGTCATCGCAGCCTACCTCAGGACCTTGGGAATCTTTCTCTTCCCTTACTTAGATGACTGGCTGATAAAGGCAGATACCGCCCAATCAGTCAGTTGCCCTTCAGCAAACCATCCACATTCTACAAGACGTGGGATTCATTATCAACTATCCAAAGTCACACCTAGTTCCATCTCAAAACCTAGAGCTCATAGGAGCTTGACTGGATACCGTTCAAGCTCGAGCTTTTCTCCCAGAAGAGACGTATCAGACTACTTGCCCTAGTTTCTCATATCCAGCAGCAGTCAACAGTGACAGCCAGGACATACCTATGCTTATTAGGCCATATGGCCTCAACAGTTCATGTTGTACCCCTTGCCCGTCTCAACATGCGAGAGCCAATGGAACCTTTTACAGCAGTGGAGACAATCTAGAGATCACCTCTCCCGATCTCATCACAAAGCCTTCTTTCTCTGGTGGACCATACCAGAGAACTTCAACATAAGGTTACCTTTTCAAAAGTCTTTACCACGCTGTACTGTCGACAACAGGTGCATCAGAGCACGGTTGGGTGGCTCACCTCAACAGTCTGACAACCCAGGGCCTATGGTCTCATCCAGAGACCCACCTGCATATCAATCTACTCAAACTCAGAGCTATATTCAATACCATCCGGGTGTTCTCTCACCACCTGCCAGGCAAGATGGTCCTCATACAAACAGACAATCAGTTGGTCATATTTTATATAAACAAACAAGGAGGAACAGGCTCTCGCCCATTATGCATTGAAGTGTTAGCCATATGGACCTGGGCAGTAGCCCACAAAATTCATCTACATGTAGTATAACCACCAGGGGAGGAGAGCAAACTAGTAGACAGACTGAGCCAATTTCTCCACCACGAGTGGAGGTTAAATCCAGTAGTAGTGCAACAATTATTCCACCTCCGGTGGTTCCCACTACTCGATCTCTTTGCTTCTCCGGACAACACTCTGTTGCCTCATTATTGCTCCAGAATTCCATCTCCTCACAGGGAGAGCTCAGATGCTTTTCTCCTACATTGGGGACAAAGCCGCCTTTATGCCTTTCCCCCTTTTCCTCTCATTGCAAAAATGCTTTTCAAGCTCAAGAACAACCAGGGTGAAATGATTCTCATTGTGCCTCACTGGTCGAGTCAACCATGGTTTCCTCTTCTCCTTTAGCTAGCTGAATCTCCTCCTCACCATCTGGGGTGTTCTCCCAATCTCCTGACTCAGGAACAGTGACCCTTCTACACCCCAACCACCAGTCCCTCCATCTGGCAGCTGAGTGTTTTCTCAAACATATAGAACGTCTGGAAGAGGTGCTACAAGTTCTGTTGTCTTCAGGAAAGATTCCACCAGGCATTGTTATGCCTTCAAGTGAAGAAGATTCTCACTCTGGTGCTCACAAAGGGCACTAGATCCCTTTATATGTCCTGTTCTAGAAGTTCTACAATACCTTCTCACTTGTCATCATCAGGCTTTAAAACCAACTCAGTGCGCGTACATTTATCTGCCATATTGGTGCTCATCATACTCTAGATAACTACAAGGTGTCCCTGCACCCATTGGTCTCAAGATTCATGAGGGGTCTTCTCTTGATCAAACCAACCCTTCGCCACCAGCCACGGCAGGGGATCTAAATGTTGTAATGGCACAACTAATCATATGGTTTAATGAATCGCATGAATGGGATATAGCCATAGCGGGCTATAATCTATTCAGAAGACAGAGAAAGTGGAAAAGGAGGAGTAGCCTTGTATGTAAAAAGCAATATTAAAGCTGCTGCAATGCAGGGGGCATGGGGAAAAGAAGCAGCGCTCTGGATTGTGTTGGAAAGAGGAGATGGCACCGTCATCCATACTGCTGTAGTCTACAGACCTCCGACTCAAATTGAAGAAATAGACAATGAATTGATTATAGATATTGCCAAGATAGCCACAAAGGGGGAAGTGATCATATTGGGTGACTTTAATCTACCAGATGTGGATTGGAGTACTCCTGCAAATCTGTCAAGAAGCAAAACAATTGTGGATGCTTTCCAAGATGCGTTACTTAAACAAATGGTGATGGAACCAACCAGGGAAAGCTCAATGCTGGATTTAGTGCTCACCAACGATGAGAGCATGTCGAATGTCTGGGTGGGTGCCCCTGTGAGCAGCAGCGATCATCACACGGTGTGGTTTGAGGTAAAAGCCAAGGTGCAGTCCAATCATAGCAAGCTCAAAGTCCTAAACTTCACAAACACTGACTTCAGTAGAATGGCCAAGTACCTGAAGGAGGATTTGGCAGGGTTGGAGGGGATAAGGGAAGTGGAATTGCAATGGGCTAAACTAAAGGTGGCAATAAAAGGGGCAACAGATAAATATGTAAGGAAAGTAAATAAAAACAAGAGGAGAAGGAAACCTGTTTGGTTCTCCAAAGAATTGGCTGCTCAAATAAAGGCAAAAAACACAGCTTTCACAAAATTGAAAAGCTTGCAAACAGAGGAACACAGTAAGGAATACAGGAGCAAACTAAGAGACAAAAAGAGAAATAAGGAAAGCAAAATCAAAGGCAGAGGAAAAGATGGCTAAAGATGTGAAGGGTGGTGACAAAACTTTCTTCAGATATATTCGGGAGAGGAGGAAAATCAGAAATGGAATTGCAGGACTCAGAAATGCTGGGAACGAATTTGTGGAAAGTAACATTGAAAAAGCAAATTGCTCAACAAATACTTCTGCTCTGTTTTTACTAAAGAAAATCCTGGAGAAGGACCATCTGTGACTCCCAAATATAAAAATGGGAATGAAGTAGATACCACACCATTCACTGAAGATGATGTGTTAGAACAACTTGCAAAACTGAAAGTGAATAAGGCCATGGGACCAGATGGGATACATTCCAGGATACTGAAAGAGCTCAGAGAGGTTCTTGCAGGACTGTTAAAGGATGTTTTCAACAGTTCCTCAGGAGTGGAGAAGGGCAGATGTGGTACCTCTTCTCAAAAGTGGTGACAGGGGAGAAGTGGCAAACTACAGGCCCGTGAGCCTTACCTCGGTGGCGGGAAAAGTAATGGAGGCGCTTCTGAAAGAGCGAATAGTGGGCTTTCTCAAAACCAACAGATTGCATGATCCGAGGCAACATGGTTTTACCAAAGGACGATCTTGGCAAACAAATCTGATTGAGTTCTTTGACTGGGTGACCAGAGATCTAGATCAGGGGCACGCGATGGGTGTCATCTACCTGGATTTCAGCAAAGCCTTTGATACTGTTCCTCATAGGAGGCATATCAGTAAACTCAGTAGTTTGGGGATGTGTCCCAAGGTGGTGAACTGGATCAGAAATTGGTTGACTGACAGACGACAGAAGGTGATGGTAAATGGAGCTCACTCAGATGAAAGGAGGGTGATTGGTGGGGTGCACCAGGATTCGGTCCTGGGCCCAGCACTGTTCAATGTATTTGTGAGTGATATTGCCGAAGGACTGCATGGAAAAGTCTGTCTTTTTGCAGATGGCACAAATTTGCAACAGAGTGGAATCCCCTGAGGGAGTGGATAACAGGAGGAAAGATCTAAAAAAGCTAGAAGAATGGTCTAATGCTTGGCAGTTAAGTTTTAATGCGAAGGAGTGCAGTGTCATGCACTTGGAAAGCAGAAATCCAGGGGAAATGTACGCAATAGGGGGTGAGAGATTGGTGTGCATGGACCAGGAGAAGGACCTTGGTGTGATTATTTCTGCAGATCTCAAGGTGGCAAAACAGTGCGACAAGGCAGTGGCAAAAGCCAGGAGGATGTTGGGTTGCATACAAAGAGGAATTACCAGCAATAAGGAAGAGGTACTAATGACACTGTATAAGTCACTGGTGAGGCCTCCCTTGGAATACTATGTTCAGTTTTGGAAACCACATCTTGCAAAGGATATAAAAAGACTGGAAACTGTTCAGAGGAAGGCAACCAAAATGATTTGGAGCCTGCGTCAGAAGCTTTATGAGAAGAGACTTGAAGTCCTAAATATGTACACTCTGGAGGAGAGGAGGGACAGGGGAGATATGATTCAGACCCTTAAATACTTAAAGAGAAATAATGAACAAACAAACCTCTTCCAAAGACGGGGAAGCTGTAAAACTAGAGGGCATAACATGAAGCTGCAAGGGGGTAAATTGAAAGCCAATGTCAGGAAATACTTTCATTGAAAGGGTGGTGGATACTTGGAATTCCCTCCCGATGGAAGTGGTCGGGGCAAATACAGCGACAGAATTCAAAATGGCATAGTACAGACACAGTGGATCCCTTTACAGCAACAGGATAAAATCAAAATAAACGTAACTAGTTTCTCAACATACAGGGTGCCCTACACGGACCGGTAGGTTCACCCCTAAATCAAAGACATGAGGAGGGGTGGCCTGCACAGAGCGGCAGGCGACCATACTCTTGCCATCTTACTGGGCAGACTAGATGGACCATACTGACCTTTATCTGCCATCATTTACTATGTTACTATGTCTCCTTTTGAACCTTTAGTGTCAACTACTTTAAAGCTCTTAACAAAGAGAGTATTTTTTCTAGTAGCCTTGATGTCAGCTTGAAGAGTGAGAGAACTTCAGGCTTTGGTGGACTATACTCCATAAACCAGGTTTCACCATGACAAGGTGGTCCTCCGGATACATCCTAAATTCTTACCGAAAATTGTTGCTCCTTTTCACTTGAACCATTCCGTTTCACTACCAACTTTCTTTCCCAGACCCCACAGCTTCCCTGCTGAGGCAAAACTGCATACTCTTGAATGTAAGAAAGCACTTGCCTTCTATATCAACTGTACCAAGGATCATTGTCAATCCTCTCAGCTGTTTGTCTCCTTTGACCAGAGTCATCTAGGGTTACCATTTTTATTTATTTTATTTATTTATTTATTTAGACAGTTTTGTATACCACCTTATCCTTCAATCAAAGTGGTCACAACACAATTGGGGGATACATTTAACATGAGGGGATATGAGATACATACACTAATATACTTACAGAGAACATGGGCAATGGAGGGTTAAGTGGCTTGCCCAAGACCACAAGGAGCACCTGTGGGACTAGAACTTTCCAGTCTGCAATCTAGTTAGAGAACTCTCTCTAACTAGACTGCAGACTGCATATCCTTTGCTTACTCGCAAGCGGGTCTCTCTCTACAAAACAATGACACAGCACATAATGTCCATGCCATGGCTACTACTGTAGCCAACCTCCGATCTATGACAATTTCAGACATCTGCCAAGCAGCCACATGGTTTTCACTACACACCTTTACAGTTCACTACTGCCTGGGTAAGGACTCCAGAAGTGATGCTCAATTCGGTCAATCTGTATTACGTAACTTGTTTCAAATTTAGACAACTTGCCCACCATTCATCCGACCAACTTCTGAGGAGGGCTCCAAATGAGCCAAGTCTGTTGGAACCCTGCTGCAACCTCTGTGGCACCAGAATCCTTTCCCCTTGTAGGGTTGTCATGTGCTAGGAAATCCCATATGTGAAGACTGACTTCCTGCTTGTTTCTGGAGATAGCGTAGTTACTCACTTGTAACAGGTGATCTCTGGGAACAGCAGGAATGAGTCTTCACAGCCCACCCACCTCCCCTCAAGTTGTTTATCCATATTTTTTCTACATTTTCCTTTTCTCTGCTACTTACCAGCCTGAGGAGACCTGAAGGGAAGGCGGGAAGGCAGCCATGCATGCATGGAGGAATGCTCTCAAAAGCATTCCTATTGGATTCTGGGGAGTGTTCCTGCACCAGGCTTCGTCGGTGCTGAAGTCACGCATGTGTGAAGACTGATTCCTTCTGTTCCAAGAGATCACCTGTTACAGGTGAGTAACTACGCTTTCAGTCAGCTTGGAAAGCAGCTGCTGAAACAGCTCATGGGTATTTTCAGTTTTAGTAGCTATGGAGCATCTTCCCTTGTGGGGATCTACTGGCATCTCCCCATTTGTCAGCAAGGGTGTTCATTGCCCCATCCTGCCTTATTGCCTATCAATTCCTCCGAGAGCCTGGTTTTGTTCCTTCTTAAGGTGGGGGGGGGGGGGGGCGGTGTCCTAGGGAGCAGGTGATTTTTCTTGGCACAGACTAGTAGGTATACCGGGGAAGGTACAGGAGGCAGTTTTCTCTGAGGTGTCCATCTCGCAGAAAGGACCTCTATTTGGGATGTTTGAGCACCTCTGCACTTTGTGCAGCCTCTTCCTGCTATGGTTCCAACAGCTAGCCTAGAGGGTTGGAGACATCCCTCCAGTTGCTTCTCTTCTCTGTGACCTTATGAAAGTCATGTTCTCTCAAGGGAGGCACTGGAGTTGGTGCTAAGGGGCTCTTTGGTCCTGGCTTGTCTATATCCTTTACCATAGGGGAGTTGGAACAGCTTTGGCGTCCCTGGGGTGGTTTCCGGATAACTGTGATGTTGTGCTCGATCACTCAGTTGGTATGTTGCTACAGGTGTCCTGGGGAGCAAAGGTGCAAGCTGTCCACAAGAAACCCTCTCAGCTTATGGTGGGATGCTCTGGCAGTGCTTTGGTTGGGCCTAGTGGCTTGAGTGCTATTTTCTGGGAGCCATTAGTTGGCAGATGGCTTGATAGTGGCGAGGCTGATCTCTTGAGCATTGATTATGGAGGATTCCCCATACGATGTGAGAAGGATCTCCTCTCCATCTGTGGCATTGGCTGTGGTGACCTGACAGCAGCCCTGATTTCTGTTTTGTTCTGCAGGGGCATTGTCCCAGCTGTGACAGCAAGCTCATTTTTAAGGGCTCAGTAGGGAGTGTGGTGATAGCTTATGTTCAGGGGCTGTTCTGGCAGCCTCAGCCCAAGAAGGGTCTTTTTGGGAAGTTCCATTGCCCACTCATCTTGGTAAGAGACTTCTCATGGGTTAGGGAGTCCTCTCAGTGAGATTTGCGGGTTCCTTCCAAGGGGTGGGTGGTTGATGGTTGTCTCTAGTTGATTACCTGGAATGGCTCTTATCAACCATTGGGTCCTAGAGGTCCTCTTACAGGAGTATGCTCTAGAGCTGGCAGCGCCCTTTCTGGCCCACCTTATGGAGTGTCTCCTGGCCCAACCAAGTGGTGGTTGAGGAAACTATTTAACAACTTCTGCTGTGGCAGATTATTGCCCCTGTGGCCCCTGCACCTTAAAGGTCAAGAGTGGTTTTCCTGTCCTTTCCTAGTTTAAAAATAAGCAGAAGAGTTGGGTCCACACAACCATGATTGAGCCTATAGGTGAATTTGCCCAGCCACAAGAGCCCCAGTTTCACTTGGAAACTCTCAGGTTAGTCTTTGCTTGGATTTGTGTCTGCCTACTTGGACCGCACTGAGGTGAACTTCCATATCCCTATTGGAAGTATCTTCAGTGTTTTCTCTCTTTCTGCATTCTGGCCTGCCATTTTTGGTTTTGGTTCCTGCTCTTGCCTTGGCCATGCCTCATCCTGCACATTTGAGAGGAGGGTGGTCTTGGTAGCCTCTTGAATAATTAAGGAATCAGGGATCTCCTGTTCCTTATTGATGATTGAATTGATTTGCTGCTTGGAACAGTTCCCGGTAGTCTGGTCTGGAAGCGCAGGTATGGGTGATTGACTAGCCCAACAGTTTGTTTTCCTTCCGGAGCTTGGAGTGTCTGGATCCCTGTTCTGCACACAATTGGACAGTGTGTTTTTTGACCCAATATGTTTGGGCTTTGTTGTAACTCTGGGGTTCTTGCTTCAGGCAGCTCCCAGGGCACGGGTCTGCATGCAGCTCTTGAGTTTGAAAACTATGACCAGTTTGTGCCTGTGCTCCCTGTAGGATTACATTCATACTCATGGATCTTTGCTCCCAGTTGTTCAGCATCTAGTTCTTGTGCAAGAGATCAATGAGCAATTGGCCTGGTGGCTGCATATTCATCCTCAGATGACCAAGTTGCCTCTGGAAGCATTGTCTGTGTGAGAGTACCTGCAAATTTCGAATTGCTGGCCTGGCGCATAGTTGTAGCACTACCACAGCCTAATGCTCAGAGCAACAGGCTGAGAACCAGCTGAGCCCAGGGTTAAGATCCCACTACTATTCCTTGTGACCTTGGCTCACAAGTCACCTCAGGAAGCCTCTGTTCAGTCAACAGGGTAGAGGCCAGGGTGATGAGATTTGGCTCAAGAGAGGATTCAGGCCCTCCTGGTCAGTTAAGTGGTCAGGGGGTTTTCACTCAGGATTGCAGCAGTCGTGTAAGTTCATGAGTGGTGTGGCTCCACCACAGTGGTGGTGGAGCTTAGCTGTTGGCCGGAGGCTCTTTTAGTAACTCTAACAGTGAAACACACATAGCGTGAGTTAGCAGTGTGCAAATTGTCTTCATTTGGTCTCTCATTATGTGGAGATGGGATCTGCAAGCATTCAGCTTGCTGTTCATACAGAGAAGTGCTGCAGACAGCAGGATGAGGTGCCCTCCTCAGTGTCTCTGTGCCATGTTTCTTGGCAGGCCACTTCCTGAACAGATTTCAGTCTCTCCAAAGCTTGATGGCTCGAGTAGCACCAGACTGGCAACATAGATCATGGTGCTTGGGTCTCTTGAGTCTGCCAGCAGACTTCCCATATTGTTGCCTCAGGATTGAGGTCTTCTGTGGCGGGGTCCCCTAGTCGGGGTGGGGGGTTCTCTTCTGTTCTTGCTTGCGGTCTGGCCCTTGGCATGCATAAGCTGTCTCAGTAAGGATATCCTGGAGTGTTAGTGTTTATCCTTCTTTGGCCTAGTAGGGCCTCTTCTCCTGGGTCTGTTTTTGGTTCCTGGATTGCAGGATGGCAAATCTAATTGCCATTTGACCTTCCTGTTAGTTTGGGCAGGATCAGAGTCTAATTCTGCATGCCTACAATTTAATTGGCAGCCTTTACATACTATAGGTGTGTTCCAGTCATGTTCTTGATGGTGCTCTCTTATGTGACTTACCTTCTCAGGCAAGCAAAATGTTTCATCTGTTTTTGCATCTGGTGGATTCCTCCTCTCTGGTGTTATGAGAGATAGGTTTCCCCATTGGTAGGCTTCTCTCAAGGCTCGGTCCCTGTATGTGGTTTTCTTTGCATAATGTCATTGCAACATGCCTTGCCCTGTTGAGGACCATTCAGGTCATGTCAGCAGCATCTGTACATCTGGGGACAGTGTCTTCTTTCTCCCAAGAGTTCAGCCTTCCTTCCTTTTCAGGATATGTCCCTGTCTTCCATGGAGGAAGACCTTTGGTCAGACCCTTCGCTACATCTGTTTGACATGAGGAGGGCATTGGGAAGTATTGGAGATTACTAATTTCTGCCATTAGTTGGGCCTTGGTCCTCTCCCATGGTTTTAAGGGCAAGACAGAAAGTGGCCATGTATCTGATTGCCTGCTGGCTTGTGGAGACTGGTAGTACAAACCGTCTTTGCTTGGGAGATGTTTGCTGGAGGAGGTTGGAGCTCATCCCGCTAGGGCAGGGGTGGGCAAGTCCGGTCCTGGAGAGCCGCAGCCCAGTCAGGTTTTCATGATGTCCCTAATGAATATTCATGAGATCTATTTGCATACACTGCCTTCCATTGTATGGAAATAAGTCCATGAATATTCATTAGGGGCACCATGAAAACCTGACTGGTCTGCGGCTCTCCAGGACCGGACTTGCCCACCCCTGTGCTAGGGCATGAGTCTCTTTCTGGACGGTTCCCACCTTTAGTGTGTCCAGAGGGCATCTATTCAGTGGGTTACTTTTTTTTCCTAAGTACTTTGGTAAGCACTACAGGTACTTGTGAAAGCTGTTGCGGCTGGTGACTTTGGCAGAGCAGTGCTATCTGGAGCACTGTCTCTCTCTCACTCTAGATCCTCACTGCTTGGGTATCTCCTGCTCATCTGGACTGGTCTAGCAGGATGATAAAGGAGACATTTTACATAACTGATCATTTTCATTCCTTGATTCCTTGAATCTTGCTAGATCAATCCAGGACCTGACTTGGGAAAACTATACCTATAGGTTTGGAGGCCTGGCTGCCTCTTCACTGCCTTTTCATGGCTTGTCAGTATCTGTCTGATATGGATAGAGAGTCAACCTGTTTTGAATTTTTCAGTCTTGTTTTCCGCTTGGGAAGTAACATACTGGCTTCTGTCAATGCTGCACCAGCATATGTACTAGTGATGATATCATTGAAAGTCGCTCTGGTCTTCCTCCATTTGCTAGCTGGGGAATGCAACCCACTCATCTGTACTTGTCTAAAAGGATTCAAGAAAAGAAAATGATCAGGTATGCAAAATTTCTCCTTTTAGATTTGAATGTAGGAGTCTGCTTACTAAAGTGAAGGGGTTTTTTTTTCTTTTCTTTTTTTGCGCATACTGTGCATTAAGCTTAAAATTCAACAGGCAGTAAGTCCAAACTGTTGGAATCCTGCTCAACATCTGCCCTGCAGTTACCACGCAGGACAGACACTTATTACATGGTAAGTGCATCAGCAGATATCACAGTAAGTGCACCTATGCTGTCTTCCATGTATTTTACTGTAGCTTGATGTGCAAACAAATAAAAAAATTACTCAATCAGTATCTCCATCCTTGCCCCACCAGCACCGAAACTTGCATCATCAACATCAGAAACCATCACTCCCTCGGCACTTATGGGTGGTTTTCATGGTGGGTTAGTGATAGGGCAGGAGTGATCTCTTGACACTTTTTTTGCCTCATTGCCACCTAGGTTAAAAATTATGGCTCTGACCCCCCCCCCCCCTCATCTGTGGCAGAGTCCCCTAGTCGGGAGGAGTCCATTCTATTTTTACTTATAGTCTGGCCCTTGTTTCGGTAAGGGTGCCCTGGAGTGTTAGTGTTTACCCTTCTTTGGCCTACTTCTAGTGGTCAAGATGCCAAATATTTGCTCCTGTCCCACTACTTAGCCGCCTCCTCATCAGCATCCCCAAACCCCACCTGTGAGGCTTTTTCCCCCCCCTATTTAGCAGTGTTAGTGCATCCGAAAGACATTTGCACCTCATACCTCCTCTTGAGGGGGCATTAAGTAGACCTGTGCTATCTGCAGCCTTGACAGTGTGTGGCGAAGTGCCTAATGCTGACTGTGCAGTCCTTGCCCATTGTCTGCCTATAACCTGCCAAATTCCTGCCTCACAACATGCTAAGCAGTTAATGTGGGATCTTAGCCATGCTGGCTGTTCTAGTGCACCATAGCCATTACTATTGGCTCATAAATCCCATGATAACTGATTAGCATGCTTTATTAAACGTGCCCTGTCTTTAAAAAGAAAAAGAAAAAGTGTTGGGAGAAAGACGAGGAGTAAACAGACATTTTGATCCATGAATGGTATTGATGATGTCACTCACTGTTCCTCTGCTCCACTCAGATCCTTGCCTTCCTGCTGGGGCTTCCGTAAAATACTTCCCTTAGATTTGGATACATACACAAGTTGAAATCTATTCAGTCTTAATACTACGAAGCCTAAATTTTATAACAAGACGTGCTTTGAAGCCCTATGTAGCATTATATAAAGGCAAATTTGATTTTGGTTTAAATCTTTTTGTTTTCATTTAACAATACAGTTACAAGAAAATGATAGTTACAGTATATGCTGCCTGTAAACAGCTGAACCAGGAAAGAAGCAAGAGATCAAGCATTACATGGACCAGTATTAACCATACCCTCCTCCCCAACTACCCACCAGCAAAATAAAGCCCAATTCCTAATAACTGCTCCCCAAAGACAGTGCAGTAGACAATGCATCGCTGCTTACATCCTAACCTTTCCCAGCCCCATCAATCTGGTTGCAGTCAATTTGGGATTGAGCAAATCAAGATACAAACACGTTGATTTGACTGCACACACACAGTCAGTGCCTTCTAGTTCCACAGTGTAGATCAGGAACAGCTGCAGACTGTTAGGAATTTCTTGCTTCTGAGGATACCAGATTGCAGTGCAGATAACCTTTCCATCCTCAATAAATCATGCTTCTGCATCCTCCAGCAAGCTACTGTTGGTGGCACGTTGTCAGTCCATTTAATAAAAGCGCATTTCTTAACTACCAGACATGCTTTCCAAATAAGTAGTACTCCCTAGTACTCCCCAGATTCAAGCGACTAGCACCATCCAGCAAGCACAGGGCACTTCCTTTGCTGCAAGCTGAGGAAGTTCAGCAAATACCTCAACACAGGACTGCAATATGAGGACGGATTTGATTTGTATCAATATTTTGTATTCACCAATTGGGAAGGAAGATGACTTGATTTAAAGCAAATCCATTTTAATCATGTTTTGAATGAGTGGTCAGAAAGATTCTGTTTAATAATTTCCTTGTAAAGGTGCATTCTTTCTGTTTGATGTAAACTTTCTGTGTATTTATTTGTATTCAAATATATATGTTTAATTTTTAGAAAGTAGATATAAAACAAAAAAGTAATTCTAAAAATTTTCAGGTTGATTTCCATCAAAAATAGAATGATGATTTTGTCATTTTATTTAGTACCAAAGTAGATAAATAGCGTAGCTGTGAAGGCATTAGAAGGTGAAGCATTTTCAGTTCTATTAATAATGAAGGTTTGAAGACTCTTTGTTGTAATGGGCCTATGAGAATAACCATTACTACCAAACAGGCTTTTAACTGTTCTAATAAGCTTGTTCTTTCTAATTCTTACCTCAACAGAGAATTTTGTTTTTGACAAAGCAAGTATATATCTTTTTGAAATGTTAAATATCAGCATAAGGGGTTTTTAAAAATATAAAAATGACACTGGCAATTTCAACCACATCAGCACAAAAAATATTGCTTGATGTGGCTAACTCCGTCTTGTTTTCATGATTGTTCGTGGTCTGGAAAAGAAAAACAAGCTTTCCCGCTTTTTCAGTTCCTAAATTTATTTCTCAGTTTAGAAGGAATTATTCCAAAGAAAAAAAAACAAATTCCCTCTATCTGCAGAAGAGCTATTGCGGTTAAAGCTGATTACCATTGCAGTTTTCACTGAATCCAGTTGTTTAAGTGATTTCTACAAGCTCACTAGTGAGACTTAGTTTAAAACCTCATCTGCAAACATATTTCTCAACCAGGTCACCCTTAGCTCTGCATTTCATTATAGTTTTATGGATGAATGATTGTTAGTCTGTTCTGCAGTTTAGGATTGACAGTATTGGCAAGAAAATAAGCTGTAGGTTGTAGTGCTCGTTTCATTTTTTTTAATGTGTGCAATGTAATGCCATTATTGCCTATTTGTCTTTTCAAGATCTTATTTATTTATAGTATTTAGCTCACGCCTTTCCAGGAGGAGATCAGGGCGAGTTACTTTCAGGTACAGTAGGCACTTCCCTGTCCCCAAAGGGCTCACAATCTGTACCTGAGGCAATGAGGGTTCCTGTTCGGTAATCCAGTTTAGTCCTCCACAATCGGGTAGTGCCCCTCCTCCTGCAGCCTGGAGACTGGACCAATCAAGTCTTCTGTAGTATATATGCAGACGGAGCTCCCAGAAGCCCCCAGTGTGTCCAGTCTCCTTGCAGCTTGAGGACTGCTGTGCCCTTTCTGGGCACACTAAGTGACACTTGAAGGAGCAACACTAGTTAGTTAGTTCTTTTGGGGTTTTGTTTCTGGTCCTTTATTTACCATTTCTTTGCTAGGTAGCTGTATCTTTAAAAAAATAAATAAATAAATAAAATCCATTACCACAGGGGACATCCTGGGGGAAGCCAGACCTGCATTGGGCTCCTGCCTTCCTGCCTGGGGATTTCTGAAGCCTGGGTTGAGCTCTCCCCTAGGCTGTACGGGGAAGAGCCATACCTGCTACAGCATTGTCTGTTGCCTGGAGAAGCTGGCTGAGTTCCTGGCTGTTTCCTGAGCTGGTAGGAGTTTTCATTTCCTTACCTTTCTCGGGCACTGCTGCTCCCTCCTGTTTGATTTGTCAGAGGGTCTGTCAGCTCCCCTGCCTCACGGTTTGCATTTTTTCCTGAATATTTTCGCTCGCCCTGTATTTGAGGGTCGTTTTCTTTCTTTTCCATGTTATTTGGTTGCCTTTGTATTTTCGCGCCGTTTTTTACCGCCGGTGAAAAAGTGCGGCGGCCATTTTGAATTTCTAGAGTGCTTTTTAGGGGCATTTTTTAACACTTGTGCACGGGTTCCCCTGGCATTTTTGGGGTTTCTTATGCTGGCGATTTTGCTCAGGGCACCCCTGGGATTCTGGGGAGTGTTTTATTTTCTGTAAAAAAACAAACAAAAACGTTTTAAATTTAAGTCTGTACTGATTTGCACAGGGTTGGTCCCTTTGGTGTGGGCTTCCCTGTTTCTGTACCCTTCTTTTCCGCTGGGCGGAGGTTGCCTTAGCATGGCTGCCAAACCCCAATGCATGATTTGTGGGTCCCGCAGAGGTGCAGTGACTGACTCTGGCATCTGCAGGGGCTGTGCTTCAGTTTCTTCAGACCTGGAGCATCCTATTGAAGTTAAGGAACAGCTTATCCCCGGGGACACTTCTCTTTTGGGGGACAGTGTCCCTTCAACGAGCGTCCCCCCTTCTGGATCGGTCCCACCGTCCAATGGTTCGGTACCTGAGCTCCAACATGCGGCTATAGTAGCGCCGCCTATGGACTTTTCCCCTGATTTCGTTCTCCTCATGCATCAGGCTTTCCGCTTGAGCCGGTCCGGTCAGTTGCCGGAGGCTTGGCCCGCCTCTCTCCCCTCAGGACCCGCAGGGGAGGTTCAGCGGTCTTCT
Organism: Ichthyophis bannanicus; assembly: GCA_033557465.1. Taxonomy (NCBI): domain Eukaryota; kingdom Metazoa; phylum Chordata; class Amphibia; order Gymnophiona; family Ichthyophiidae; genus Ichthyophis; species Ichthyophis bannanicus. The sequence goes on along the minus strand of CM066031.1, from coordinate 1,392,546,266 downwards.
CAGCCCGCGGTCATGCGGCTCAAGTTGGTGGACCAGGATCAGGTCACCCTTTGTCTCCCGGATTCCGAGGCGGAGGGTGATCCTGAGACTGAGGCTGAGGAGTTAGAGGACGGGGAGATCCCTGAGCCGGAAGATCAGGCTCTGATCATTCGGGTGTTTTGAAAGGACGAGCTGGTCCCTTTGGTCATGGAGTCTCTGCAAGCGCTTAACCTATCTGCGGTGCGGCCCCTGGAGGAGGAGGGTCTTGAGTATCCTCTCATTCAGGCGGTCAGGGATGCCCAGGTAGTTTTCCCCGTGCACCGCGTGGTTGAGCAGATGATCCATGCGGAGTGGGAGCAGCCGGAATCCGGTTTGAAAAGGATTCGGACCATGAATCGTCTTTACCCCCTTGCCGACAAGGACAGGGACTTGTTTAAGTCTCCACGAGTGGATGCTGCAGTTTCGGCAGTGACCAAGAAAACCACCATCCCGGTTGAAGGGGCTGCGGCCCTGAAGGATGTTCAGGACAAGAAGGTTGATAATTTGTTGAAGCAAGCCTTCGACACCAACGCCTTGTCTTTGCAAGCCTCTATTTGTGGGGCGTGGGTAGCTCGGGCTTGTTTGCGGTGGTCACAGCATCTGCGCTCGGGTTCCGGTCTAGACCAACAGGGTCTGCTGGACGTTACCCGCATGGAGTCGGGATCGGCCTACTTGGCGGATCTGTTTTATGATTTAATCCGCTCCTTAGCGAATAGTATGGCCTCCGTGGTAGCGGCGCGACGGTCCATCTGGTTGCGCAACTGGGCGGCCGACGGTTCTTCCAAGTCTCGCCTCAGTAAGCTGCCCTTTAAGGGCAGATTGTTATTTGGTGAGGCTCTCGATAAGTTGGTGAAAGACCTAGGTGAGTCTAAGGGTGGACGGCTTCCGGAAGATAAGCCTAAGCTCAATAGATCGTCCACCTCGGCGCGCGGTCAGTTTCGGGATTTTCGCAGGTTTCGTTCCTCCCGACTGTGGACATCGCAGCGCGGTCGTTTTGGAACCCGTCATCAAGGATTTCGTGGTTTCAGGGGAGCGGGAAGAGGCTTCTCCGGAGCCGCCTCTTCCTCGGCCTCTTCCTTTAATCGCAAGTCACAATGAAACGAGGCGGGCTCTAGAGGGAGGCCCGGTTATCGGGGGTCGTTTGCGCGACTTTCTTCCTTCTTGGGCCCAAATTACGTCAGATCGGTGGGTGCTGCAGATTATAGAAGAAGGTTATACCCTGGAGTTTGCGTACCCACTTCCAGATTCCTTTGTTCTGTCACCCAGCAAGGGAGCTCAAAGGACGCGGGACCTCCGCGTGACCCTGGATCGGCTGCTTTCACTGGGGGCAGTGGTTACGGTCCCTCCTTTGGAAAGAGGCGCAGGTCGCTACTCCATCTATTTTGTGGTTCCCAAAAAGGGCGGCTCTCTGCATCCGATCTTGGATCTCAAAGGCGTGAATCGCGCTCTCAGAGTGCCGCACTTCCGTATGGAGACCCTGCGGTCAGTCATCGTAGCAGTGCGTCAGGGGGAGTTTTTGACGTCCCTCGATCTCACCGAGGCCTATTTACACATTCCCATCCGGCCCTCTCATCAACGGTTTCTCCGCTTTGCGCTTCCATGGGGCCACTTCCAATTCCGGGCCATGCCGTTCGGACTCGCCACGGCTCCCCGCACCTTCACAAAGGTAATGGTTGTCGTCGCAGCGGCCTTGCGCAAGGAGGGCATCCTGGTCCATCCGTATCTCGACGACTGGTTGATTCGAGCAAAGTCCAGTCGGGAGTGTGTGCAAGTCACGAGCAGGGTGGTGGCTCTGCTGCGGTCCCTCGGCTGGGTGGTGAACGAATGCAAGAGTTGTCTGTGTCCGACGCAGGATCTCGAGTACCTGGGGGTTCGCTTCGACACAGCACGGGGCTTGGTGTGCCTTCCGGAGCGCCGCTTTCTGGCGTTGCGGGCTCTTGTCCGACTCTTCCGAGGGATGCCCGCTCCGTCGGCGTGGTGGTACTTGCGGCTCCTCGGAACGATGGCAGCGACCTTGGAGGTGGTGCCTTGGGCGCGCTTCCACATGCGTCCGCTGCAGAGTGCTCTTCTGTGCCGTTGGTCCAACCAGTTCGACTCATTGAACAAGAGATTGCCTTGCCCAAGGGCGGTTCGCCGATCACTACGGTGGTGGCTCTCCTCCGAGAACCTGACGCGGGGGATTCCATTGGAGCCTCCACTTTGGGTTCCGTTCACAACGGATGCGAGCTTAACCGGCTGGGGCGCTCACTGCGAGACCCGCTTCGCTCAGGGGGAATGGTCTCCCCGGGAGGCTTCTTGGTCGATCAACCGTCTCGAATTACGGGCAGTACGGCTAGCCCTGTTGGCCCTGGAGACTCTAGTCCTCGGCCGACCGGTGCGAGTCCTGTCGGACAATGCGACCACAGTAGCTTACATCAATCGCCAAGGGGGCACCGGCAGCGTGTCCTTGGAAGCAGAAGCGACGGCCTTGTTCAATTGGGTGCAGACTCGTCTTCCGGCAATCTCGGCAGCACACATTGCAGGCGCAGACAATGTCCAGGCCGATTTTCTCAGCAGAGTGCGGGTAGACCCCGGAGAGTGGGAGCTCAACCCACAGGTTTACGCGCAAATAGTCCGGCGGTGGGGTCCGCCCATCATGGATCTCATGGCGACATTTCAATCGGCCAAGACAGGGCGCTTCTTCAGCAGACAAAGGGAGCGCATGTCCGAGGGGATCGACGCTCTCATTCAGCCGTGGCCAACGTCCGGTCTTCTTTATGTCTTTCCTCCGTGGGCTCTGATCGGCCGGGTCGTGCAACGCATCGAGAGCCATCGGGGTCGAGTGTTACTGGTGGCCCCGGATTGGCCCCGGAGGCCCTGGTATGCCGATCTGGTCCGGCTGCGCGACGGCGTTCCATGGCTCCTGCCCGCGCTGCCGGATCTTCTTCTTCAGGGTCCCTTGCGGATGCCCCAAGTGGATCGATTCTCGCTTATGGTTTGGCCATTGAGAGGGCTCGGCTGAAAAAGAAGGGCTACTCCCCCGCGGTGATTTCTACCCTTCTGCGGGCGAGGAAAACGTCCACTTCTCTTACTTACGTTCGGATTTGGAGGATCTTTGAGGACTGGTGCTCCCGGCGGGGAGTCCGGGCGGCGACGGTTTCCGTGCCTGTCGTTTTAAGTTTTCTTCAGGATGGTTTCGATAAGGGCCTTGCGGCTAGTTCCCTGAAAGTCCAGTTGGCGGCTATCTCGTGTTATCGAGGCAAGGTTTTGGGCCGTCTTCTCGGTGCTCATCCAGATGTACGTCGTTTCCTTACGGCTGTTTTTCATTTGCGGCCCTCCCGCAGGATTTTCGTTCCTCCGTGGGACTTGAATTTAGTGCTGCGGGCCCTGGTTCGTGAACCTTTTGAGCCCCTGAGTAGGGCGTCCCTGAAAGATCTCACGCTGAAGACGGTTTTTCTTGTAGCCATCTGTTCGGCACGGTGCATTTCTGATCTGCATGCGTTGTCCTGCCGAGAACCTTTTTTGTCTCTTTCCGCGGATCGGATCGTCCTCCGTCCGGTCCCTTCCTTTTTGCCCAAGGTAGTATCTCCCTTTCACATGAATCAGGCAGTGTTCCTTCCGGTGCTTTCTTCGCACTCTGTCGGGTCGGCGGACAAAGGTCTTCACCGGCTCGATGTGGGTCGTACGCTTCGTCGTTATCTGAAGGCTACCGAGACTTTTTGGAAAACTGACCGTCTTTTCGTGCTCTTCGGGGGTGCGCGTAAAGGGGAAGCGGCGGCTAAGGCCTCCATTGCAAGATGGCTCAAGGAAGCGATCGCGTCTGCGTATCTGTTGCAGCAGCGGTCTGTTCCGGAGGGGCTACGGGCTCATTCCACTAGGGCTCAGGCGACCTCTTGGGCGGAGTATAGCCTAGTTCCGCCAGCAGATATCTGTAAGGCGGCCACTTGGTCGTCTCTGCATGCTTTCAGTAAACACTATCGCTTAGATGTGTCAGCGGCTCGGGATTCCTGTTTTGGTTCGGCGGTTCTGCGCGCCGGATGGCAAGGTCCCGCCCGGTCTTAACTGCTCTGTTACATCCCGATTGTGGAGGACTAAACTGGATTACCGAACAGGAAATGGAAATTACACTAACCTGGTAATTGTAGTTCCTGGAGGGTCCAGTTTAGTCCTCCTTCCCTCCCGACTATCTGCTATAATAATGCGGCGCGCTTTTCCGAACGGTTGATCATAAGACGGTTCCTCTTTTCCGTTCGGACCTTTTTTATTTCCAGCCGCGTTTTTTGCTATGGCTCTTCCTTTTCTCAGGTGTTCAGTCAGCTCCTGAGATTTCTGATGGTGAGCTGTGTTTTGATTACCGGGGCGTCGGTACCGGTGCAATGCAGTGTTCTGACTTCCTCGTTTGGGGAGGGGGTTGGATATTTATTGGGGGGTACAACTTGTTCTTTAATTATGTCATTTTGTATATTAATCTAATGTGTTGCTTCGTTAAGTATGCTTTGTTACTAGTACACTGGGGGCTTCTGGGAGCTCCGTCTGCATATATACTACAGAAGACTTGATTGGTCCAGTCTCCAGGCTGCAGGAGGAGGGGCACTACCCGATTGTGGAGGACTAAACTGGACCCTCCAGGAACTACAATTACCAGGTTAGTGTAATTTCCATTTAAGTGACTTGCCCAAGGCTACACGGGGTGCCAGTGGAATTTGAACCCTGGTCTTTCCAGCTCTAGGCTGCTGCTGTAACCATTAGGTCACTCCTCCACTCCGTTCCTTCTAAATTTCAACAGCTATAGAAATAAAACGGCTATTCTTCCTGCACTTCGTTCAAGGCCATAGAAATAGGTTTGAGGATAGTCTGCATTTGTTCAATGTTTTTCTCTTTAGCCCAATAGTGAGACGTTTAGCTATGATGGATCCATCTATTTCTTCACAGTTTTGTTATTAAGTTATCATCAGATTAGGTCAGTGCTTGATGTAACACTCAACAGTCCATCACTGAATTTCATTGGATGTCTTTTGGGAGAGTTAATTGGATTCTTCCTGCTTTCATCCAGTCAGCTGCTACAAAGGGGTTATTGCAGAAGTATTTTTCAAGTTGAACTACATCAAGTCTTTATTTCGGCAGTGCTGAAGTCTTATTCTAAGAGATGCATGAAGTAAATAAGCAGTGCAGCCATGTGTTAGTTTTGGGCTTTCTAAACTTCCTTCTAAGTTTCTTCGCATTTTGGACACATTTGGAACATTAATTGTGGCAAAGCCGCATAACATTTGAATTTCTTTCCTCAGATTCTTATAGCTTTTACTGTCATTTCTTGTGTGTGCATTTCCTGATCTATCAATTATTTGAGTAAGGAATATGCTCCCTTCTGTTCATACATAAACACATTATTGGATCAGTAGGATATTGTTCCACCCATCAAGACTCAGATTAATCTTTTTTCCTCTTGATTATTAGCATATTTTTCATCTTCTCTTAACAATTTGCCTGCAACATCTGCTGTGTGTGGTGGACTGTACCCTGGTCAAAATGAAATATATACTCTCAACCATATGGAAAGAGCAATTTGTTGCATAAACAAAGCAAGTAATTTTTTCATCAGTTACCTCTAGCTGTAATCTACTTGTAATAAAAACAAATTTATTTGCATCTACTTCTAGCTGATGCAGTATTTTTTAAAAATCTTTTTGCAGTTTTAGTTGATGTAGCAGATATTTCTGACATATAAAATGTAATTGAAGCATTACTATCAGATAACTGAAGTAGTAGACAGTGATGATGATATTGAAGATACCAAGATGTGTCATGGACACAGTGCCATACCAAGCTATATAACTGCACCCTGTGCAGTTTGTAAACCTGGTCCCCTCCCTTTCCCCTCCTGGCCATGCATAGGAACTGCCCTTGCTTTTATTGGGCTTCTGTAATTTAATTTTTGCACCCTCCATATTCCTACACTGTGTGTCTGTACCACTTACACAGCTCTTGGTATGGCCCTGGATGGACAAACATCAGAATTTTGTATTTTGACAATGTATCCTTCTAAACAAAACAATCCAGTACAGTTAGTACCATACGGATTGTTAGTATAAACGCATTGCATGCACTATTGAAACTGTAAAGATGCTGATACCTGTTCCTATTTTAATTTTTTATTGATATTTAAGTTTTTTTTCATTGATTTTGAAATAGTGTTACTATTGGACCAATGATAATATGAGTGCTCAGTGATGGCAATAGTTTCCACAGATGCTCTTTATGGATTTGATTGTCTGGTTATATTGAATTTTGCTTTCACCTGTTGCATGTGAGTGTTCTATTGGGGTTATTTTGATTGCATTGTATTTTATTTTAACTGAATTGAAAATGACAGCACCATAGGGAGAGATCTAAGAAGACAATATAACAAAGCAGAATGGAGCTCCATTTCTGTTCTCCCTTTCTATTTTTATTTCTTCATGTTTTTTAAATACCTAAGCTTAAGGGGAAGTTCCTTATCGTCCCTCCAGTCCAGTCCCACACCTCTGGGTAGTGTACCTCTTCCAGCAGCTTGGAGACCGAGCATGTCATCTGAGCATATCATCCAGGCGGGCGTCGGGGTTGATTTTTGATGTTTGATCTCTGATTTTGGTCTGGGCGGTGGGTGTTGTGGTGAATAACGTCTAATACATTCCATACTTATGCACCTTTCTTTATATATATATATATATATATATATATATATATATATATATATATATATATATATATATTGATTTCTTGATTATAACAGCTTTGCTGTATAAGAAACATTTGTTTTATATTTGGGTGATAAGAAATATGTATGGATATAGAAAATTGTATATGACCCGCGCTCTGTAGCAAAAGTAGAGCAGAGATATCTAAGCAAACTGTTGATGTGTGAAGTCTCGCAGGTGCTTGACCCTCGTTGGGGGAGTTGGCTCTGCTTTTGATTTTCTGAGGTTTGCTTTTTTCAATAACATAGTGATAAGGTGAGAAGTTGGAGCTGTTTTCATTACATGACGTATCTTTTGATGACACCCATCTACTTATACAGCTGGCACTGCCTACCAGTCCCAGTAACCTAGTGACAAAGCAGACTCACAGGAGTAACAAATAAGTAGTTAAACCATGATAAACAATCAACACTATACACCCCAACTTATTATCCCCCCTCACCTGGGAAGAAATCTCCCATTCCCCCCAACATGAACGCTGGCACTGCCTTACCGGACGAGACCAGCAGCTCCCCTGACTCCGGCCCTCCTTTGTTTAAGTGCGTTTACTCTACGGTGCTTCCAGACCCCTGACACGAAAACATCGAAACAGCGTCCTAGACGGAAGCGCCATCACTCCATCTTCTTAGAAACCATCAAGGGTGGGATCCGGGACTGGACTGGAGTTCCTCAAGGAACAACAATTAGCTGGTAAGTCTAGTTTCTCTTCCCTTATCATCCATCCAGTTCTGTTCTGCACCTCTGGGATGTAACAGAGCAGTTAATCTAATGGGAAGGACCTACCATACTGGCCTGATGTACTACTGCTCCGAACTGAGCATCCCCCAAAGCCTGTACAGCCAGTTGATAATGCTTAGCAAAGGTATGAAGGGAAGACCAGGTTGCTGCCTTACAGATTTCTGCCGGTGGCATCAAACAATACTCCGCCCATGAGGACGCTTGGGCCTTTGTGAAATGTGCCCAGAACCCTGCTGGCATCACTCTCCCCCTTCACCATGTATGCTGAGGTAGCCTCCCTAATCCATCTGGAAATAAGCCTTGGCAGCTGCTTCTCCCTTCCGTGGCCTCCCGAACAGAACAAACAGGTGCTCAGACCTCCGAAAGGCCGCTATACGCTTCAAATAGCACCTCAGGACCCGTTTAAAATTCAACAGGCGCAACTGAGAGCTCAAGGGGTCTATGTCTGAAACCAAAAGAACTGGTAAAGAAATAGGCTGGTTCACATAGAAGGCTGAAACCACCTTGGGCAAAAAGGAGGGTACCGGCTGAAGCACCACCTTCTCTCTGGAAAACACCAGATACAGCTCCTAACAGGATAGGGCCTGACTCTCTGAAATTCTGCACACCGAACAAATTGCTATGAGCTGCTGGAAGAGGTACACTACTCAGAGGTGCGGGACTGATTGGAGTTCCTCAAGGAACAACGATTAGCAGGTAAGTCTAATTTCTCTTTGCAGATCTCCCTTTCATTAGACTCCAGATAATCCGTGAGACTCCTCAATTTGTCTATATGTGGATTCATATAGCTCTTACCTCAAATGGGTGTATTTATTTAGGAGGCTAAGGAAGAGTGGCCTCCAGCCTGGAGGGTGGTGATTCATTTATTCCAGATGGCCCTTTTGCTTCTGTTGAGCTGTAGACATGGTAGAGCTAATCAGCTGTTGCAATTTATAGTGAAAGTTTTAGCTGATATTGTGGAGGAATGAGGCACTGGATCAGCCAAGTCTTGTGAGAACAGGTCTGTGGGTCACCGTGGGATGAGTGTAAAGGTAGAGCAAAAGTAGAAGGAATGGAGAGTGAGTGACTCATGGCGATCAGTTTTGGACATTGGGGAAGGAGGAGTTGATTAAGGGGGGCTTGATCAGACGGTGGTTTTCTTCCCCTTGCTGTGTCCTTTGTCGGGTGGACACTAAAGATCATTTGGACTACTTTTTAAGCTTAAAACACACATTTTCCTGGAATGTTATGGGTTATAATGTTAATTTTCCTCATAACCAAATGCCTTAAATACACCAGGAGATGACCCAAACATCCAAACTGTAAATAGTTCAAACTGTAAATAGTTATCTGTTCAAGGATTAAATAGATTGTAACTTATTGCTCATTGAAACCATGTTCTATGTAACCTTTGCTCAGTTGCATTTGATGTAAACCGCCTTGATAACTCTGAAAGGCGGTATATAAGAAATGTTAAATAAATTTCCCTCCATCAAATTCTTACCTTGTTTCTGTATTTCTCTCAGAATTATGATAAAATGTCAGAATAAACAGGCATTAGAGAATCAATCTTCTCTAAATCAAGTCAGATGGTGACTTACAAGAAACTGGGAAACTTGGAAAACTACAGAAGGGCTGTAAATCTGGGCCTATTAAATTCTTAATTGGATACGTCTACTGGGTGCTATCTCAGAGATGGTTATAAGGTGTTTGAAAAATTTTGGCGAATACTGTTTCACCCTTAGTAAAATGTACTGTTCACCGGAAGGAAGGAGAATTGGAGATCAATCTGGTGAACAAGAAGATAGATTTGATCTTTTAGATTCTCTGGATGTGACTGCAGTATTGGAGAGGTCTGGGGTGAAGATATTAGGAGAGCAACACTTTTGGTGATCTTCATATTTGCCCAAGACAAAGATTTATATTTTTGTTTTTGCACCTACAGAGAGAAAAAAGGTGCTTAACTGCATATATAGTATGCATGTACACCACTTACAAGTGCTAACTGGGCCTGTTCTCTCACCTCCATACACTGAATAGAATATAATAAGATGTTTGTTCTATGCATGATATTTTTGAGTAGGTTCATTTTTTTATGTTTTAAGAAAATTAAAACAGATGAACATAAAGAGAGGTATGACCTACTACACAAAGTACAAAAGAAAAAAAACCCCACCCAGTGGGGTATAAAGGGTAGTAAAAAACCAAAAAAAAAAACCCAAACAATAATTCTGTACAGAAATAAATAAAATATGTCAAATACAGCTAGAAGAAGGCATACAACAAACAGCATTTAATAAATTAATAATAAAAATCTTTGGGCCTGATATTCAAAGGCATTTACATGTTTTGCAGGGGTGGGGCGGAGGTGACACCAATTTGCTAACTGGGCAGCGGTGATATTGAGCCACTACCCGGTTAGTGATAAGCAGTGAAAGCCAGGTGCAGGAAACTTTGGCCTAACTTTCACCATATATTGAGCCACTGCCCAGTTATTGAGTTGCAAATGTGGCTACCCTAGATATTCAATGCCGGGGCCGGATATGACCCTGGAATTGAATATCTGGATTTAGACTTCAGCGCTGATGGCTAGCCACACAAGCTGTTTGCACTGAATATTATTATTACAGGGGTCTGTGTGTGTGTATGTGTATATGTGTGTGTATATAAAAAATAACAAAAATATAAACATTGATATATAAATGCCTGTCTAAACAAGTTCTATAAATAGGTGGTTGAAATGTTTCGGTCATCAGGCGCTTTATTCTAGGGCACAGTATGGATTTGACACAACTATCAAAATAGGTGGAAACGTCTGCCTAAAAGGAGAACAAAAGACAGAGTGATCTCCAGGAAAAAGCAGGAATGAGTCTTCACATATGGGTACGTCGGTATCGACGGAGTCTGTGCGGGAACGCTCCCCAGCATCCAATCAGAACGCTTTTGGAAGCATCCCAACGCCTGCGTGCTGCCTTCCCGCCTTTCCCAACTGCCTCTCCTCAGTTTTTGTTTTTCCGCAGAGCCGGCAGGACATCCTCCTGTCACCGCAGAAAATTCTTCCTTTATTTTTGTTTTTTCTTGTGGTCGCGTCTACCTTCCCTCGACGCACCGGTACCCCCGGTGTTTTCTTTTTCTTTTCTTCTACAAATATTTCCTTTTGTGGGAAATTTTTTCCTCTTTAGTGCCTGACAGGTTTCGGCCTGCTAGGCCTCTTCACTTTCCCTCAGGGAAATGCTAGCCACTAGAATGTGTTTTAACTGTGGCGCTTACAAATTAGTTTTAGACACCCATAATTGGTGCCTTCAATGTTTGGGACCTGAACACCATCCGCTGGAGTGTCCCTCCTGCACTACTATTTCTGCAAGACGTTTTCAGCATCGAGCTCAACTCGATACGCCGTTCCCCTCAGACCTGAGGGTACCAGCTACATCTTCTTTTTCGCAGGATCAGGTAACCAAACAAAAGTCTGTAAAGACTAGCCAGTCCTGGGGTGGTAGATCTCATGTACATCATAGAGATGCCTTTGGGCTTGCCCCCGAGGACGTTTTGGCTTTAAAACCCCGGCGGGAGGCTTCTGTCTCCAAAGCATTAACGGGGTTTCAGGTTGTTCCCGGGCTCTTTTCCTCGGTGAACATACCTGAGCCATGTCCGGTGGTGGTATCTGCTTTGAGCGGTGCCGGTACCCCGGCATCGGCAATGGTGCTGGATGAAACATTCCACACCGATGATCGCAGTCAAGCGCTCTCGGTATCTTCGGTGCTGCTAGAGCCGCTACCGACCGATCTTTTCACATCGGCCCCGGTACCGATGCAGGTATCCACATCGGTACCCTCCAGATATGCATCGATGGACTTGCTTCTTTCGATGCCGAGTCTAGAATCGATCTCTAGTCTGGATGACTGGGTACCGACTCGTCTCAGTACCGATTTCAGACGGTACCAAAGACGTTCTACCGATGACCAAGGTCTGCCACATTTGGTTGCCTCAGTACCGATAGTGCCGTCACAGACTGATCTTCATATATCGGTGTCACCGACGATACCGGTCCCGATACCGGTATCGACATCAACATCGGTGTCGATACCTCCCATGCTTTCAGCCGGCTCGCTTCCTTCCATACCGAGTTTGGAATCGATCCCTAGCATGGACGATTTGCTACCGACCAGTACCGGTACCGACAACTATCTTTCAAAGATAATTCGATACTCCACCCCTCCAGATCTTCTATTCTACAGAATCTGAATGAACTGGTGGATGCTAGAACTAGTTCTTCAACAGATATAATTCTTCCTCGAGGACTCCCCTCTGGGGAGATTTCTTTTCAAGCTTTCCTGCTTTATATGGCCAAGTCACTTGCCATTTCCATACCTGGTCAAGACCCTGCACCAGCGGATCCACAACCTATACAGATCCCCTGTAATCCACAGGAAGTCATTATATTTCCTTTGCATCAAACCTTGCAGGATCTTTTATTTAAAACATGGGAAATGCCTCTAACAGTATCCCCACCTTCTAGGGCAACTGATCTTCTATTCAAGGTGCCCCCTTCTCCAGGTTTTCAAAAGCCTCAGCTCCCTCATCATTCTCTTGTTGTAGAATCAGCAATGAGGCGTGTTAAGAGTACTAAAAAGCACTCTTCTTATCCGCCAGGTCGTGAGGCTAGGACTTTAGATGCCTTTGGACGTCAAACTTTCCAGGCATCCATGTTGTCAGCAAGAATCCTTTCATATATTTTCTATGTGGGATTATCTCTGGAGGAGGTCACAAAAGATCTACTATTTTTGACCCCTTTACTCCAAGAGCCTAAAAGGGCAGGTTTTTCTATTCTAGTCAATCATACTCAAAATATTTCTAAGTTCCTTACTCGCACTTCCTTGCACTCTTTCGAGTCTGTTAGCAGAACTTCTGCTATAGCCATAGGGGCACGACGTAGAGCCTGGCTCCAAGCTTCAGACTTGGACAAATGCATACAATATAAACTGGGAAATGCTCCTTGCACTGGAGAGAATCTCTTTAATAAAGAGATTTTACTCCAGGCTACTCAGTTAACCACTGACACTATTGCTTTCAGAGGCTTGTCTATGCCTTCCTCTATCCCAGTTTGCAGAAAATCTGCTAATAAGCTTTGTTCCCTTAATGGGAGAAGGTTTTATCCATCTTCTACCCATCATACAGATGCTCCTAGGCAAGGGAAACAATTCAACCAGGCTCAGGAAATCACAACCTCAACAGGTTCAGCAAACCCAGCAGCCGCAGGGTTGCTGATAGACTCTTCCCTGAATCATTTTCCTGTTTGAGGTTTGAATCCTGTAGTTTGCTTCCTACCACTACAAGCATCTACATCAATTCCATCCTAAACGTTACATATGTCACTCTTAAGGAGACATCTTGACTATCAGCTCCAAGAGCTTCTTAAGTTGATTATGCTTTACAGGTTATATAGTTACTCCTCGTCCTCTGAACTACACAGAGGAGTAGCAACTGTCAATAAGGTTGCCATGCCTTTACCCTTGACTTTCTCCTGTATCAGCATCTCTCATATTACTTCAGAGATTTACTCCACCGTAAGTCTTCTTTTCAACTCTGCCACTCTTACTAAGACATTTCATCTGTAAGAGTGATACCACTTTACTGAGGGCTTCTCCTTAAGCCCAGAGGGCTTCTCCTTAAGCCCCTAGGTTTTCTTTCAGAGTTGTTTCCTCCATGCATTCTTAGTTTTTCTGGCAGCTCTCAGACAATAGTGGAGTCTTACCACTCCTACTTATGTCTGTATTTCTTTCCCAATCTTGGAACATAAGATTTCTACTGCTGCCCTATCAATAGTTAGAACTGCAGGGGCTCTTACTGGTTAGACCACTGACATGCTGACCAAGCCACCAGGGCTTGTTCTCCAATTTCAATGGTTCTGGCCTTACCTCTAAGTCCCAGAGGGTTTTAAAACCTTTTCTGGCTATTGTTGCAGACACATCACCTTATCTTCTATCCTTAGCCTTCCCCAATCCTGGGGCTTGGCGGAGTAGTTCATGATACCTACTGGCTCTTAAACACCAGTTTTTCTTCTAATTAACCTGCAACATGCTCTCTGCATCTCTACGGAGCAGCTCTACACTATGGGGCCTTGTTAGAGAGCACATGATATCAGATGGTTAGGAAGGGCTTTACCTAGTCATGCCTGCTGGGTTCTCCCTACCCTTACCATTTTCCATTAACGGCTCTTTAAATAAAGGACACAAGCCTTTAATTAAGAGAATACCTAAAGGATTATCCAATTCCCTGGGTTGCTTCACATCTCCAGGGGACCCCTTCACCAGGGATGTGTTTTTCTATCAGTATAGACAATCCTTGTCTTGTCTTTTCCTTCCATCCTCAACTCTTCATGGCATAATCCATGTTGCGCACAAGAAGGACTCTAGACATCTCTTGCCAGTGAGAGAACTCCCTGGGCTTCCTATCCATACCCAGGAAGTACAGATTCTCTAACTATCTTCTCAAGCAGGTACCTCCCTTCTTGTGGTTAGATGAATCTTTCTCTCCACCTACCCTATGTGCGGACATGGGTATGTGTCTATATATATATATATATATACATATACATATATATATATTCCCCTACGGACTCGACAGATACTCTCTATCCCTTTCCATGCTGTCCCAGCATACTTAGGGTTCTCCATAATCAACCACTTCCTTTAGTAGTTGAGGGGTTTTTTGTACCATGACTTTCAGTTAGGTACACCTGAAGCCCTCCATATACTTTCCTTTCCAATTAGGAGGGACTTTCTGACTCTTCAGAAGATGAGAGGCTACAATGCCCCATTACTCCTATCCTTCTTTGTTATCGGATATAGGGATCTTTGATGCTCCCTTCTCCTATAAGAACTTTGTCCCTTAAAGTCAAAAGAGCTTCAGTTTTATCTAATAGGGACTTCCGCGTTTTCCGCAAAGTCCTACCTCATTGAACTACCCCAGTTCCACTGGGATTGTTTCTTCTCACCCTAAGGGTTCTAACCTCCTCCTGTTTTTTTGTGCAGTTATCTACCTCTCCCTACATTGAGGTACTCCCTGGGGATATTCTGTTCATATCCACATGAACCTCCATATACCCCTTTACAATATCACCAGGTGAGGTCCATGTTGGTTTATTGCTCTCAATATTACCACTAAATATCACCTGCACAGAGACTCCTATCTAGGCATCCTGTTTGGTCCTGCTGTTCCACAGCACATCTTTTTAGTTCAACTCCTACCCTCCATCCCGAGGATGCCTGGGGTTTTGGGAAAATAGCATGGCTCTCAGATTCGCAACATGCTGTGACTCCTCCAGGCATCTTAGCTTGGGAATCCCCATATGTGAAGACTCATTCCTGCTTGTTCTTGGAGATAGCACAGTTACTTACTTGTAACAGGTGATCTCTGGGAACAGCAGGAATAAGTCTTCACAACCCACCCACCTCCCCTAGGAGTTGCATTTCTAGATCTCTATCTTTCCCTTTCTCTCTCTCTCTCTTTGTCTCAGCTATAAAATTTAACTGAGGAGAGGCAGTTGGGAAAGGCGGGAAGGCAGCACGCAGGCATGTTGGGATGCTTCCAAAAGCATTCTGATTGGACGCTGGGGAGCGTTCCCGCGCAGACTCCGTCGGTACCAATATGTGAAGACTTATTCTTGCTGTTCCCAGAGATCACCTGTTACAGGTAAGTAACTGTGCTATGCTAACAAGGGAAAGGGGAAAGAAACAAGAAAAATGAAGAGAACAAAGGGGGAAACCAAAATCACTTACCCATCCTGGGGGCTAAATAAGAACTGTCTCTCAAAAAGGCCAAAGCAGGAGGGAACATAGGAAACATTAGGGGACATGTTTCTTAGAGGTTAATGTGCGTTAACAAAATTTAAAGCACATTTCTTATCATCCTGCTAGATCAGTCCAGACAAATGGGTTATGCTGCTCAGGCAGCAGGTGGAGGCAGACTAGAGCAACTTTCAGTGATGGTACTACTAGTATATTCAGTGGTACAGCATGTAGAGAAGCCAGTATCGGCAAAGCAGACAGGTCTGTCTCCCCTGGCTCAGACCATGGTCTTGTGACCTGTGCGATTGAGATATTGAAGTCCAACATTTACTTGGACCTTGGTATGGGCATGGGGATGTGTGTCATGGGGAGTGTTGGGTGTGTGTGCATGTGTCATGGGGAGTGTCTGGGGATGCCCCATGATGAGATGGATATGCCTTTGGGTTTCCTTGGATGGAGGCCCTAGTCACAATCATGACTAAGTGCACTTCCATCCTAGTGAAAGGGAGCACTGTGTTGCTGAGATCTCATTTAGGAAAGTGGAAACCCTCCTCCAAAATGACATTATAGCCCACCTGAATTTGTGGTATTGTGGCAAACAAGGCTGCCTTCCAGCAGTAGATCTGGGTTTGATTCCCAGCCAATGCAGCTCGACCTTCTTTTCTCTCTCCTTTGCCAAAATCAAAAGTGCCTTTATAACTTCAGCTGTGTGCAAGTCTAGTTGCCTGATCTCTATTATGCTGGATCCTGAGCAGCCTCATTGGCTCGGCTGTAACTGTCTGGTGTTTGACCCTTAAGGTCACTGTTTCATTCCTTGACAATCCTTACACCAACTTCAGAGAGGACAGAACAAGTTCATGTGGTAGGGACTGTGGCCAGGCGGTAGCTTTAGCTCTGGAATTGGTTGACTGCTGCTGCATCCAAGTTACAAATTTGCATTCACCCCTTAAGGGCAGTTCCTTATCGTCACTCCAGTCCAGTCCCTTTACTTCTGGGTTACGCAACCCTTCCAGCAGCTTGGAGGCTGAGCCCAACCTTTTTGGGGGATGGAGCGGTATAAATACCACTGGGACCACCCACCCACAGTATTCTCAGCCTCCAAGCAGCTGGAGGGTTCCGTAAGCCTGGGGCTTACTGGAGTCCTACCTTAATTTTACTTAATTTTACTTAATTTAGTTATTTAATTTTGCCTTTATTCACCTTTATTTCTTTAGCGTTTTTGGGGGCTCTGCTCCTTTAAGGTTTGCCTCTCTCCCCCCCCCCCCCCCGGGCTCCGGCGCGGCTCGCAGAGCAAAGTCTCGGGTCTGCAGCAGCGAGGAGGTGCTCTGCTCTACCCAGCTTCCTGCGCTTCTAGCTCTGCCGTCTTCGGGGGAAACAGCCTCGCGCCGAAGCCCTGAAGGTGGCTGAGCACTAGAGGCTGCAACGACAACCCGGAGGGAAGCCACCATCCCGGCCCGACGCTATTGACCGCGGAGAAGAACCGCATGGTGCCCGGGTTATCTCACGGTGCGATCAGGCGGCGATCACACTCGTGCTTCAGTGGGGGCTCAGCGTCGGACTCAGCCTGGGAGCGCAGACAGGCGCCAGAAACATTTTTTCCCCGAGCAGGCTCCACGTGGTGAGGCCTACCACGTGTGGAGCCCTCGGGTGGTAATCACAGCATCGGGCCCAGGATCTTCAAGCCCTGCAAACAGCAAGTACCTCCCTTAGGGGATAAAGGAGTGTTAGCCACTAATTTTAATTAAATTTCGATTTAATTTTTTGAATTATGTTCGATTTCGTTTGTATTTTATTTAACGTTAATTTTAATCGCTCTTAATTCCTTGCAGCCCTAATTAGTTTAGTTTAAGGTAATCTGTTTGAATCTTCTAAGGGTATTTAAAGGAATTGTTTCCTAAGAGTAATTGGGCTTTGGTTTCAGGGGCCTACAAAGATAAGCCCCAGCCTTTCCCCATGGCATCTAAGCCGCGCTGTCCTTCCTGTGGTACGCGCAGGGGCACCTCCGCAGAGGCAGGAATTTGCAGGAGCTGCGCCGCAGAGGCTGCATCAGTAGAACAGGAAATATTACAGCCCTCCCTGGGATCAACAGATCCTCTAGTAGGGGAGGGGGGGTCCCAGGGTTCAATCTCTACCCCCTCTGAGCTACCCACGCCTCCCCTGCTTCCTCCGCCCCCACCCTCGAGTGCAGGAGGGGACGGAGAATTTTTCTCCCCTGACTTCATCCTCTTACTCCATAAGGTCTACTGCCTGTGCAAGCAGGGCCTAGGAGCAGAGGAGGTTACCACCCCAGTGGAAGAAAGATCAGCCAGACTCCTCGGGGCTATCAACCCGGAATCTAGCATCCCTTCTAAGCATCTGCGTCTGGATGGGGAAGACCTCCTACCGTCCTTTTCCCAGGGGGCTCCGGAGGAGGATGGCTCGATGAAGGATCTGGACGAGGATGAGGAGGAACTGGAAGAAGGAGAGATCCCGGAAGAAGATCAATCTCGGATAGTTAGGGTCTTTAGGCGAGAGGAGCTCCTGGCTTTAATTAATGAATCCTTAAAAGTACTCAATGTGGCCTCAGACATACCATCGCAGGAAGAGGCGTTGGAGGACCCCTTAATACAGGCCATTAGGAGATCCCAGAAGGTCTTCCCGGTCCACAGGGTAGTGCGCCAGATGATCCAGGAGGAATGGGACCAACCGGAATCCAGTTTAAGGGGAGTCAGAACCATGTCTCGCCTATACCCTCTCCCAGAGACAGATAAGGAACTGCCAAAATCGCCCAGGGTGGATGCAGCGGTATCAGCAGTTACTAAGAAGACGACTATCCCAGTTGAGGGCAGTTCAGCCTTAAAAGACGCACAAGACAGGAAGCTGGATACACTCCTGAAACAAGCCTTTGATGTAAGCGCCCTCGCATTGCAGGCCTCCGTGTCAGGAGCTTGGGTGGCCCGAGCCTGCTTAAGATGGGCTCAGCAGCTTCAGTCAGAGGACTCTTCGGCCGAGATTCAGGCGAACTCGACCAGAGTGGAATCCGGCGCAGCCTACTTGGCGGATAGTCAGTATGACCTCATCAGAAGCCTAGCCAAAAACATGGCCTCGGTGGTGGCGGCTAGACGTTATCTGTGGCTACGTAATTGGGCAGCTGATGCTTCCTCGAAGGCACGCCTAAGTCGGCTCCCCTTTAAAGGGAAACTCTTATTTGGGGAGGATCTTGAGAAGCTGGTCAAAGATCTGGGCGAGTCTAAGGGAGGCAGACTCCCAGAAGATAGACCAAGACAAGGTCGCCCCCTAGCCCCAGTGCGCACCCAGCCTAGGGAGGCGCGGAGATTTCGAACAGCAAGATCAAATCCATTTTCCAGGGGCCGGTTTCCCTCTAAGGGACAAGGTTTCAGAGGTTTTCGAGGGGCAGGTCGGGGATTTGGGGCTTCCTCCTCCTCCTTCTCGGGCCCTAGGAAACAACAATGAGATGTCGGGGGTCCAGGGGGAAGGACGGCCGGTAGGCGTCCGCCTGAGGCTGTTTCTCCCCGCCTGGACCCGTGTCACGTCCGATCAATGGGTCCTAGAGGTGATCAGAGAAGGTTATGCGCTAGAATTCGCAAAGAAAATCCCACCAGCATTTGTTCAGTCGCCCTGCGGCGCTCCAACAAAAAGGACGGCAATCGAGACAACTCTTGCCCGTCTAATAGCCTTAGGGGCGGTAATTCCAGTACCTCCAGACCAGTGCGGATCGGGTCGGTACTCGATTTACTTTGTGGTACCAAAAAAGGAGGGTTCCTTTCGACCAATCCTAGATCTAAAACAAGTCAACCGCTGCCTCAGGGTGCCTCACTTTCGGATGGAGACCCTACGTTCAGTCATAGCGGCCGTGAGGGGAGGGGAATTCCTAACTTCCCTCGACTTGACGGAAGCCTACTTGCACATCCCGGTCAGGAAGTCCCATCAACAGTTCCTGAGATTCGCAGTACCAAGAGGCCACTTTCAGTTCCAGGCCCTGCCCTTTTGCCTAGCCACGGCTCCCAGAACGTTCACCAAGGTAATGGTCGTAGTAGCGGCCTTCCTCAGGAAGGAGGGAATATTAGTGCATCCCTACTTGGACGACTGGCTGATCCGCGCAAAGTCGGAACAGGAAAGCCATTCGGCAACGTCCAGAGTGATTCAGGTCCTAGAGGAGTTGGGGTGGGTCATCAACCGGACAAAGAGCAGGTTGACTCCCTCTCAGGAACTCGAGTACCTCGGAGCAAGATTCGACACACTCAGGGGCAGAGTATTCCTGTCACAGTCAAGATCAAGGGATCTAAGAGGTCTAATCACGCAGTTTCTGGGCAGACGAAATCCCTCAGCGTGGCATTATCTCCAGGTTCTGGGAACTATGGCGGCATCGATAGAGGTGGTGCCATGGGCCAGGGCCCACATGCGACCGCTGCAGCAGGCACTATTGCGGCGTTGGTCTCCCCAGCATCATCCTCTCTCAATGCAGTTACCTTGCGCTCTGCGGACTAAACAGTCCCTCCAATGGTGGAGGTGTCCGAAGAACCTGGACTGCGGAATGCCCCTCGATCCCCATCACTGGTTGCTGTTGATGACGGATGCCAGCCTGTCAGGCTGGGGAGCGCACTGCGAGGACCAGTTCGTCCAGGGTCGCTGGTCACAGTTGGAATCACAGTGGCCCATCAACAGACTGGAATTGCGGGCCGTCTCTCTGGCTCTCAAGGCATTCAGGATCTTAGTGCAGGGAAAGGCGATTCGCGTTCTCTCCGACAATGTCACCGCGGTGGCCTACATCAACCACCAGGGAGGCACCAGCAGTCACGCCTTAGAGAAGGAGGCGGACTCTCTTTTCCAGTGGGCGGAGTCCCGGCTACTGGCTCTCTCAGCGCAGCATGTGGCGGGCGAGGACAACGTCACTGCCAACTTCCTCAGCAGGTGCAAGATAGACCACGGAGAGTGGGAACTAGAACAGGAGACCTTCGACCAGATAGTGGCCCTTTGGGGTTGCCCAGTCATGGACCTCATGGCGCGGTTCTCTACAGCCAAGGTGGACAGATTCTTCAGTCGAAGGAGGGAAAGGATGTCCGAGGGGTTAGATGCCCTGTCTCAAAAGTGGCCTTCGGAAGGTCTTCTCTATGTATTCCCCCCTTGGGCTATGATCGGGAAAGTTCTCCAACGGGTGGAGTCTCACCAGGGCTTGGTAATCCTCATAGCTCCGGATTGGCCTCGCCGCCCCTGGTATGCCGATCTGATCAGACTGCTCGCCGACCATCCTTGGCGGCTTCCTTACAAAAGGGACCTGCTGAGGCAGGGTCCGGTCCGGATGCCTCATGTGGATCGATTCTCGCTTACGGCCTGGCTATTGAGAGGGCGCGGCTTCTAAAACGAGGCTACTCAGGAGCGGTAATCTCGACGCTGTTGAAGGCCAAAAAGCGCTCGACCTGTCTTTCTTATGTAAGGGTTTGGCGCATCTTTGAAACTTGGTGCGCGGAGCATCGTCGGAAGCCCCTTTCGGCCTCGGTCCCGGAGATTCTGGACTTCTTGCAAGCAGGTTTTGATAAAGGTCTGGCGCATAGCTCCTTGCGGGTTCAGCTGGCAGCTATCTCTTGCTATAGAGGAAAGGTCCGGGGTAAACCCTTAGGGGCACACCCGGACGTCTCCAGGTTCCTAAGAGCGGTTAGTCGGCTACGTCCGCAACGGAGATCGGTCATCCCTCCTTGGGACCTTAACTTAGTGCTAAATGCCTTGATCGGGGAACCCTTCGAACCAGTGAAGAGAGCCTCCTTAAAGGATTTAACTCTAAAGACAGTCTTCCTGGTCGCCATCTGCTCGTCCAGAAGGGTCTCGGAATTGCAGGCACTATCTTCCCAGCCCCCCTTCCTGTCCTTCCTCAAGGACAAAGTGGTCCTGCGTACAGTGCCGTCCTTTTTACCCAAGGTTATCTCTCCTTTTCATATGAACCAGACAGTTACCCTACCAGTCTTAGCGTCCAAGGGACAGGAAGGTAGGAACGACAAGCTGCGTCTCCTAGACGTCCAGAGGGCCTTGAAACGTTACCTCTCTCGCACAGCGCCATTCCGAAAGTCCGACCGACTATTCATCCAGTTTGGAGGGCCGCACAAAGGTGAGGCGGCTGCCAAGGCTTCCATCTCCAGGTGGATCAGAGAGGCGATTGCCTCCGCTTACATCCTGAAGGGGAAGCAGGTTCCGGTGGGGCTGCGGGCCCACTCCACTCGGGCTCAGGCTGCCTCTTGGGCGGAATTTTCCCTGGTACCTCTGCTGGACATCTGTAGGGCAGCAACTTGGTCATCGCTGCACACCTTCTCCAAGCACTATAGGCTGGACGTGCAGAGTGCAGCGGACGCCCGGTTCGGGCTAGCGGTTCTTCAGTCCGGTATGCCGGAACCCACCCAGGGTGAACTGCTCTGGTACTTCCCAGAAGTAAAGGGACTGGACTGGAGTGACGATAAGGAAATAGTAATTAGATCTTACCTGCTAATTAGTGTTCCTGAAGGAACGACAGTCCAGTCCCTGATCCCACCCGCTTCCGGCAACCGTTCAGACCTCGGGTTCATGGCAAGGCACTGTTTCGGGCGTAGGACCGGTACGGCAGGAAGAAGACCAGGAGGAAGCCGGCTCGGGTAGAAGCAGACATCTCCTCAGGCTGTTACAAGGCCTCCTCTCCTTTTTCCCTTTACATATTTAAAAAAAAAAAAAAAAAAAAAAGGATTTCAATATATATGCCTGTTACATAGGTTTGAATTTTTATATTATGTTACGTTATGGAGTTTTCAGTAGAAGTTAGTTAGATCTGCTTTTTCAATCGAATACTGGAGTGGGTGGGTGGTCCCAGTGGTATTTATACCGCTCCATCCCCCAAAAAGGTTGGGCTCAGCCTCCAAGCTGCTGGAAGGGTTGCGTAACCCAGAAGTAAAGGGACTGGACTGTCGTTCCTTCAGGAACACTAATTAGCAGGTAAGATCTAATTACTATATTGCTCTTTGGGGAGGGCCTGGAGAAGTTGGTTAAGAGCTCATCCACAGAGGCTTCTGGAAGCCAAGCCCATATGTTCAGGCAGTGCCTCATGTAGGGCTATGCATATGGCATTGGAATGCACTAGGACTGTTGGAGTTTGAGAGGGACCTATTTCTCTTATTTATTTTATTTATTTAAACGGATTTCTATACCGCCTTATCCTGCAATCAAGGCGGTCTGGACAGCAAACAGTCAATAAGATACAGTGTCTAGTGTGCACATGCAGTGGGTAGTGTATGCGTGTGGGTGTGTGGGTGTGTCTGTACGTTGATTCTTGGTGTGCTATTTACAGCGTGCACTATTTACAATGCTATGGGTATCAGGTCCTTGCTTAATTACAATTATAGTGACGTGGGGGGAATTGAGGTGACATTGCATGGTTTAAGTAATGTCACCGTAGTGTTCTATGAAGAGTGTCGTTTTCAGTAGTTTCCTGAACTCCTTAATGTCTGTTGTTGAACGCAGTTTGTTGGGGAGGCCGTTCCAGATTGTTGGTGCCGCTTTTAAGAGTCTAAATCCAAAGGGTCACCCTTTTCAGGGTTTCTAGTATTCTTGAAACTTAGCAATGGCTCTCTCCAGAGTTAGGAAGCCCTGCAGTGAGATCTGGCCAGTCTCTTCTAAGGTACAGCTGGACAGGGGGCAGTTCCACTTGCCTTACTTTGTTTCAGCCCATATCCCATGCAACCAATTGGTCCTAAGTCATGATTACATGCTGGAGTTTGGAGCATCTCTTTAGGGTTCCTTTGTGGAGTCTCCCTTCTGATCCCAGCTGAAGCCAGGTGGTGATCATGGAAACTTTGCAGCATCTCTTGCAGTTGCAGGCAAGGTTGCAGTGCAAGGTCATGGGTACTATTCCATTGACTTCATAGTGCCCAAGAAAGGGGAATCCTTACTACTAATTCAGGACCTGATGGTGGTTAATGAAAGCTTTGAGGGCCTCACTTCCACATGGAGACTAATGGATCGGTCATTTTGTCAGTCTAGCGAGGGGCTTTCTTACCTTCCTGGACCTTGCTGAAGTGTACTTTCATGTTCCCATTTAGTAAAATCATCAGCGGTAGTTCTTCTTCTTCTGTGTCCTGTGCCACCATTTCTGGTTTTGGGGTTTTCTGTTTGGACTGGCCACCAAACTTTGCTTCTCCTCAAAGGTCGTGATGGTGACATTCATGTGCAGGCAAATAATCCTGGTCCACCTGTATTTGGCTGACTGGCTGCTTCGATGATTTCTCAGAGAATTTCTGAGAGAACACAACTCTGGTCATTCATTGGCTGGGACGACTTAGGTTGGTGATCAGCTAGCCCAAGAGCAGCTTGGTTCCCTCCCAGGTCTCTATACATGAGATGCACTCTGCTGAGCTGAGTGTTTTATGCCGGAGTGGCTTCACAAGTTGCAGCAGCAACTCATGGAGTTTTGCACTCGGACAGCTCTGGGCCTCATACTATCTGCAAATCCTGGGGTACATAGAATTGATGCTGGAACTGGTTCCTTGTACCAAGACACACATACACCCCCTGCAGAGACATCTGCTGACTCACTGATCTCCATATTCCCAGTTGCTCGCTCGGTGCCTTCCTCTCCCTGGGAGATCATGGTGCAGTTGCTTTGATGGTTTGTCTAGTGGTCCTTTCTCTTGATTCAGTAGAAGATACCCTTCTGAAGGTCTGGAGATCTACTACTTTGGCTTATGTGGGAGTCTGGAGATATTTGCAGGACTATCTCGTGGGCCAGTGCAAGGTATTGGATGCCCTAAGCAAGACTTCAGGCTTACACCACCTTACACCCTGAAATTTTGATGTTAAAACTCAACAGTCATGATCATCTGAACACCACCCTTCTAATATCAGTCTTTTAAAAATGCATAATTAGACATCATACTTTAAAATATTAAACATTGCTTAGTATGTATGTGTGTGTGCCTGCTCTTCCTGCAGGTAAATAACGTGCTGACTGTTGTCAGGATCTACAGGTTTGGGAGCTCTTCTGCCTTTTGATTGAGTTGCCAGTCTGTATCTGATGCAGAGCTGTTTTTGTAAGAGTCAAACATTTTGTTGAATGCTCTTGTTAATGCTTTGAGTTCTGAGTTTTTCAGTCATGCTTACTACTTGAGAAGTGTAAATGCCATTATGCCCAGTGAAATAGCAAACTAGAAAGACCAGATAAGATGTTCACCGAGTATTAAATTCTATGTACAATATTTAGATGTTCACAGAGTATTAAATTCTGCGAGGTATGTACAATATTTACCAACCTGAAACAATTTCACCTTAACAAAGCCCAACATTTTTGAGGGTCAGGGCTGGTCAATTGCCTAAATGGATCTTGGCTTCAAATAGAAGAATGCAAATGCAGTCACCTCGAAGAAATTTTCATACTCTCAAAAGCTCCAGTGTTACTGTAAGTCAGAGGTGCATCATGTCAATTATATGTATTGGCACAAATCTGTGTTCGATTTTTCTTTGTGTTCCTTTTGATAAATGTATTATATGTACTGCAGATATAATAGTTGGGCAGAGCCAAGATCATGCTGGGCACCTATTAAATGGAAATTGAATAGAAAGACATATCCATGCTATAGTGTGTTCTATTTTTTTGCTGCATTTTATATATATACTTAGCATGTAAGAATAAAGCTTTTTCTTTATTGTATCTCCTAGCTCTATTTTATATACCTGCTTATCTCTGTATAGGATTGTTTATTACTATAAATTTTTATGCTGCTGCTGATTTTTGTGTACTGTCACGGGGCTGCAGGCCTTCGCCTAGGGCCCCGAGGTTGTAGTTGCCTTGCTATCTTCTAGTAGTCAAAAATAGTCTCAAGTCGAGTGGTTAAGGCAAAACAAAACAAGGGCTTTATTCCTCTTCCCCCAAGGATATCATGTGCATAACCAAGAACAGGGAAAACAAAACAGTTTCTCTCAAAGAAAAATATCTTCTTTTTCTTTGCTCTTTTTACAGGGCTTCAGCACAAAGACTCAATATCATCCGCAAGACATAATGTACAATCCATAGGAGCCTGTTCTGGAACCCTGGTGTTATTTTCCCATTGCATCTCCTCACATTCAGCATACATTGTGCTTGGGTTTAAACCTTCACAGCTGTTTTTATGAAAACCCCTCTCTGAAAGTTCAGATAGCGTACAGGGACGCAGTTCTGTGCAAGTATGTTTAAGAGTACCCGTATCTGTAGGGTTACCTCTCCAGCTCTCCTTTTCCACCCTCCAGGTGTTAGGGATTGTTTTATAGCTTCCTGCAGATATTTATGGTCTGGAGCACTGCTCTGACCCTCCGTTCCGAATGGAGCTTCTAGCTTTCCCTCTCACAGTGATAGGCTCCCACCTGTATAAATGTTGAGGTCTTTCCTCTGGCCGTGAGGACTGGGGACTTTCCTGCTCACTCGGTCTAGGTAGCCTCCTAGCCCCAGGTTGTGCCTTCCTTCTCTCTGGAGCACTGCCTTCTCTCCCTGGGCTGTAAACAGGTTCCTCGTGGGACCTCCAGCTACCGGCAGTCTGAGCACTTCCCCTGCCACGTTCCTCTGAAGCCTTGCCTCTGCTGCTTCCTGTTCCAGTGACACGCCCAGTGCTTCCTCTGTTCAGCAGGCTTCTCCCTCTGTGACCTCTGCCTCCCCAGTTGCTGACCTCTGCTCTTTCCTTCCTCCTGCATCTCTTCCTCCTCCTCCTCCTTTGCTGGATCTACCAACCAGCTTTTATCTCCCTGTTCGCTGTAAGCTGACTGTGCTTTCTTGGACAGGTGATCATAATCAGTCCCCAAGCTTTCTGCTACGTCATAGCTTGGGTGTGGTAGTTCTGCTCCTCTGTTCCTTTGCTTCTCCTGAGCTGCACATGCTGGCTGCCTAACAGATTCTAAAGTAAATTTCTCCTTTCTATCTATCTGCATAGGCTCTATGTGGGCTTCTACGTCACAGTACTTAAAATTAAAGAATTATGTTTTTAAGTGACACATTTTTATCCACCTTCCTCATGTATCTTAGTTCTAAACCCTTTTCTCATTGCAGTGGCCTTTTAGTATCTCAGGGGCAGTTTCTCCAAATAGGTTAGTTTTGCGCATACCATGACAGTTGTGGACCTCACTTCTAAGCCAGAGCATGGGGAGTATGATCTCCGACTCTCAAATGTGCTGCTAAGGCTCGACGTAGTACTTGCTAAGTGCCAAAGAGCTTCCTTCTGGAGATCGTAAGATGTAACATGTATGGATGGTTTGTCAAGCCTGTGGCATCCAACATGATGGGAAATATTACTATATCTTTCTGCCATATTTTCTTTGTCTCTAACTGCATTTCCTGGTATTTCAGGAAATGCCACGTGATTCACATAGTTGTCTCATCTCCAGGAACAAGCAGGAATGTAGTCCTCACATATGGGTAATGTCGGTACTGACGGAGCCTGCGTGGGAACGCTCCCCAGCGTTCAATAGGAAAGCTTTTGGGAGCATCCCACTGTGCCTGCATAGCTGCCTTCCAGCTCTCCCTCCTCAGTTCTTTGTTTTCCGCAGAGCCAACAAGAAGCAATTCCTGTCACCACAGAAAATTAGTTTTTCCTTATCGTTCCTCCAGTTCAGTCCTCTACCTCTGGGTTGTCAACCTCCTCCTGCAGCTTGGAGACTGGTACGTCAGAATCATGACATCACTGGATATAGCCTGCTGGTCTTTCTCCTCAGCCCCAGTGTGACCAGTCTCCATGCAGCAGGAGGACATCGTGAGCTTAGTCTGGGGCTCACTAGAGGAACAGATAAGGAGCCTGTAGGATAGAGTAGCTTTAGGTCAGTTAGTTTAATTAAGAAAAATTTTTGGGTACTGTTCTTTTAAAAAAAGAAAAAAAAAAGAAAGGCATATCTCCAGGAACAAGCAGGAATGAGTCTTCACATATGGGTATCGTCGGTACCGACTGAGCCTGCGCGGGAACGCTCCCCAGTGTCCAAAAGGGAAAGCTTTTGGGAGCATCCCACAGCGCCTGCGTGCTGCCTTCCCGCCTTTCCTAACCGCCTCTCTCCAGTTCTTCTTTTCCGTGGAGCCAGCAGGTCATGTTCCTGTCACCGCTGAAGAATTTCTTTATTTTATTTTATTTCTTTGGTCGCGCGTCTGCCTTCTCAGCGCTGGACTGGTACCGCCGGTATTTTCTTTCTTTATTCTTAAAAAACAAAAAACAAAAACTACTGTTTTTCCTCACTTCAGTGCATTTTCTTCTTGGCCTTAGGCCTAGAACATTTTTCCTCATGGAAAAGCCCGCTTCTTGGTTTAAAAAACGCACGAAGTGCAGCGGCACTATTTCTGTCACTGACACCCATGAATGGTGTCTAAAATGTTTAGGTCCTGACCACTCCATCGCGGATTGTGAGTCCTGCTCCATGATGTCTAAAAGAGGTCTACAGAATCGAGCAGCTAAGCTCAGTACCCTGTTTCCCTCGGATGCGGCTTCGGTTGCATCGACGTCTTCCAGGGCTGCTTCTTCCTCACATAGATCTCAGGTAACCAAACTTAAATCCAGCCGGTCCTCGAAGGGTAGATCTCCCTCCAAGTATCGAGATGCCTCCGGGCTTGCCCTCAAGGAATCCACACCGGCAAAATTACCCTGGCGGGAGGCTCTGGCTTCCAAAGCTTTATGGGGTCACAGATTGACATCGATGGCTCGGCCTCGACCGATCACCTGTTGCCATGTTCTGGGGTACCGGTGGTTCCCACTGGTACCGACATCCAGACATTGGTTGCGTCAATGGATCAGAATATCCTGACCATGCAGCGTGCCATAACGGCATTCAAACAAGCTGCGACGCCTTCGGTACCGCAACAAACACCGTTGCCGGTACCGACACCGGTACCGACATCAGTTCCTGTGCTGGTACCGATTGCATCGACATCCGCTTCGGGGTCGACTGCAGCGGTACACTGTTCGGTGATGCCCATCGGTACCGATCCGGTACCGATCACTCCCGATGTCGATACCACCCGGTATGCGTATCGGGCCCTGCAGGAGCATCCAGACAGGCGATACTTCGATTCCTCTGAAGACTCTGATGAATCAGAGGTTTCTGTCGAAGCATCGGTAATTCATCCTCAGGAGCCCTCTTCTCCAAAAAGGAGAATGTCTCCTCCAGAGGACTTGTCTTTTCAAGACTTCATTAGGGAAGTGGCCAGGGGTCTTTCCATCTCAGTGGCCTCTGAGACAGAGCCTAGAGCAAAAAAATTAGATATTTTACAATATCCTAAGGCTCCTAAAGAGGCAGCCACTTTACCAATACATGAGATTCTTTATGATCACATGTTGGGCATATGGGAGACTCCTCTCACCACTTCCCCTCATTCTCGCAGGTTGGACACCATGTATCATGTTCCTCCTTGTCCTGGCTTTCATAAGACTCAGCTCCCTCACCACTCCATTGTGGTGGAGTCTGCTATGAAGAAAATAAAGAGTACAAAAAGGCACTCTTCTGCTCCTCCAGGTAGAGAATGCAGAACCTTAGATGCCTTTGGCTGGAGAATTTTCCAGGCCAGTATGCTTGTTGCCAGAATCAACTCCTATAGTCTCTATATGGGAATGTTTCTAAAAGAGGTTACAGATCACCTGCAAACTTTATCTCCTTTTATTGCAGAAGATAAAAGGGAAGAGTTCCTCACCTGGCTCAAACATGCCTAGGATATT
This sequence comes from Ichthyophis bannanicus, assembly GCA_033557465.1. NCBI lineage: Eukaryota > Metazoa > Chordata > Amphibia > Gymnophiona > Ichthyophiidae > Ichthyophis > Ichthyophis bannanicus. The sequence continues at coordinate 1,392,517,367 of CM066031.1, read as the reverse complement.
TCCAAGTTTTCCAACCGTGCAGCCTTTGACTCTTTTGAAGGTGCCAGCAGAGCCTCGGCCATTGCCATAGGTGCACACAGAGTTGCTTGGTTACAAGCTTCTGATTTGGAACCTTGGGTTCAAGATGGACTAGGAAACCTTCCTTGTACAGGTGAAAACCTGTTTGGCAAAGATTGGCAAGCAAAGGCCACCCAAATGGATGCTGAGAATTCTGCTTTAAATAGACTTTCAAAGTCTACTTCTGCTCCTTTTAAGAAAAGGTGGTTCAAAAAAGGGAAATATTATTCTGCTTATGGTCAGCAGTCATCTACTGCAGATCGTTTTGCTACAAAGAGACAGCAACAACTGAAACAGGCCAAGCCTAAGGCTGCTAGGACTGCTACGGCCCAACAGCCTCAGCCTCCTCAGGGCCTTTGACTTACAACTAAAGAGCTTAGCCTTTCTGGCTCTAGAATATCCAGAGCCTCTCACCATTCCAGGAAGGTTGGCTTACTTTGCTCCCAGATGGGAACAGATCACAGCAGAGCAATGGACCCTCTCCATCATAAGGGAGGGGTACAAGCTTCATTTCTTAAACCTTCCTCCTCACACCATGGTGAGACAGTTAAATTCTCAGATATCTCTCCTCGACCTTCTGGGTCAAGACATTAGTACCCTTCTTGCCCAAGGGGCAATAGAAGAAGTACCCCTTCTTCAACAGGGCTCAGGGTTCTACTCCCCCTACTTTCTTATCCCAAAGAAAACAGGGGGCTACAGACCCATATTAGATCTCAGAGAATTGAACAAGTTTCTATGCAAGGAGAAATTCAAGATGATTTCTCTTGGTACTCTCCTTCCATACCTTCAGAGTCAGGATTGGCTTTGCTCTCTAGACCTCAAGGATGCGTACACCCATGTCCTCATCCATCCAACACACAGAAGGTTCCTTCGGTTCCTTTATCAAGGAAAGCACTACCAATACAGAGTGCTTCCTTTTGGTCTGGCCTCTGCACCAAGGGTGTTCACAAAATGCATGGCAGTAGTAGCAGCATTTCTACGCACTCTAGGAATATTCGTATTCCCATATCTGGACGACTGGCTCATTCGAGCTCCATCCCAGTCAGAGGCCCAGACTTCTCTAACATTCACAAGGCGTATCCTTCAGTATCTGGGACTTGTAATAAACATTCCAAAATCCCATCTCACCCCTACTCAGTCTCTAGAGTTCATAGGGGCCTTGCTGGATACCACAACTGCAAGGGCCTATCTTCCCCAGGCCCGTTGCCTACGCTTGGTGCAGTTAGCCTCACAAATTCAGTTAAAATCCCATTTAACTGCTCAAGAGATGTTACAACTGTTAGGCCACATGGCACCCACTGTGCATGTGGTTCCTTACGCTCGCCTTCACATGAGGGCAGCTCAGTGGACTCTCTCCACCCAATGGACCCAGGCATCAGGTTGCCTGTCAGACAAAATAGCAACCTCCAGTCGCCTCTTTTGGTCCCTCCAGTGGTGGATGTCCCCTCAAAATCTGTTGCTGGGGTTTACCTTTCAACAGGTGTTACCCCAAGCAACACTTACAACAGATGCCTCTCCAAGAGGTTGGGGAGCTCATCTTCAAGACCTCTCCACTCAAGGCATCTGGTCTCTACAGGAGACATCTCTACATGTCAACCTCTTAGAGCTCAGAGCAATTTTTCTAGCTCTCAGAGTCTTCCACACCCTGCTCAGCTACAAGACAGTCCTCATCCACACGGACAACCAGGTAGCCATGTTCTACGTGAACAAGCAGGGCGGGACTGGCTCTCTGTCGCTTTGCAACGAAGCTCTGAGATTGTGGGCCTTCGCCAGAGAGCATCAGATTCATCTCATGGCAGTGTATCTTCCAGGGGTTCAAAACTCTTGGGCAGACAGACTCAGTCGAGTTCTGCTTCCACACGAATGGTCCCTCCATGGGGACCAAATAGCCAGGATCTTTCGAATTTGGGGAACTCCAGACATAGACTTGTTTGCAAGTCCGTGGAATGCCAAACTTCCCCGATTCTGTTCCAGAATTCCGTGTCAGGGAGTTCAGGCCAGGGATGCCTTCCTCCTTCATTGGGGGCAAGACTTCCTTTATGCCTTTCCACCCATTCCCCTAATTCCAAAGACACTCTTCAAACTTCAGAGAGACAAGGGGTCTATGATCTTCATAGCACCACATTGGCCACGCCAGGTGTGGTACCCTCTACTTCTACATCGCTCCCAAGCTCCCTCCCTGGACTTGTGTTCTGCTCCAGACCTCCTGTCCCAGGAGGAGGGAACGTTGTGGCACCCAAATCCCCAGTCTCTTCACCTCAGAGCCTGGTTGCTGAAGGCCTAGACCTTCAAGATTTGCATCTTTCTCAGCAAGTGAAGGATATCCTTCATGTTTCCAGAACGCCTTCCACTAGACATTCCTATGCTTTTAAATGGGAAAGGTTTACCATTTGGTGTGCAGAGAAGGGTCTTAACCCTCTTGCAATACCTCTGCATTCTTTACTAGAGTATTTGCTGCATTTATCCCATGCAGGCCTTAAAACGAATTCAGTAAGAGTCCATTTGAGTGCTATTGCAGCATCACTTAAGCCTCTCAATGGACAGTCTATCTCCTCTCATCCTCTTATAGCAAGATTCATGAGAGGCCTTCTTTTGACTAAACCTCCCATCAGACCACCTCCAGTGGCATGGGACTTGAATCTGGTTCTTGGCCAGCTTATGAAGCCACCCTTTGAACCCTTAGCCACTACCTCCTTTAAATTTCTTTCCTGGAAGGTTATTTTTCTCATTGCAGTCGCTTCAGCTCGCCGCATCAGTGAACTGCAAGCCTTGGTGGCTAATCCTCCTTACCCAAGGTTCCATCGTGACAAGGTGGTCCTTAGGACTAATCCACAATTTATGCCTAAAGTGGTCTCTCCTTTTCATCTGCACCAGGAGGTTTATTTACCTGTCTTTTTTCCAGGACCTCATGCATCAAGTGCGGAGAGGAATCTTCATACCCTGGATTGTAAGAGCTCTTGCTTTTTACTTACAAAGGACACAGCAACATAGAAAGTCCTCTCAACTCTTTGTTGCTTTTGATCCCTCTCATTTAGGACTTCCAGTCTCTAAGAGAGCTCAGTCCAATTGGATTTCTCAGTGTATTTCTTTCGCCTACCAGAGTAAGAACCATTCTCTGGAAGGCCTTGTCACAGCTCACAATGTGAGGGCCACGGCAGCCTCTATGGCTCATCTAAATTCTGTGTCCATCGACCAAATCTGTCGATCGGCCACCTGGGCCTCGGTTCATACCTTCACAGCCCACTACTGCTTGGACAAGGAATCCCGCCGGGATGCCTTGTTTGGTCAGGCTGTTCTCAAACACCTGTTCCATACCTAATCAACTCCTACCCTCCATCCTTGGCTGGATGCCTGCGATTCATGGGGGGAGGTAGAGCCCTTTCCAGGGACTCACAACCTGGGTGATCTCCCAGGCATCTCTAGCTGGGGAGTCCCCATATGTGAAGACTCATTCCTGCTTGTTCCTGGAGATAGCACAGTTACTTACCTGTAATAGGTGATCTCTGGGAACAGCAGGAATAAGTCTTCACAGCCCACCCACCTCCCCTAGGAGTTGTATCTCTCTATCTTTATTTCCTTTCCTCACTCTCTCTTTGTCTCAGCTTTAAAACTCGAACTGGAGAGAGGCAGTTAGGAAAGGCGGCAAGGCAGTGCACAGGCACTGTGGGATGCTCCCAAAAGCTTTCCTTTTGGACGCTGGGGAGCGTTCCCGCGCAGGCTCCGTCGGTACCGACGATACCCATATGTGAAGACTTATTCCTGCTGTTCCCAGAGATCACCTGTTACAGGTAAGTAACTGTGTTTTCTTGCTTGACCGCTCCCGGTCTGTCTGTGCTGACTTTCAGTGAATTTCCTCCTTCCTTGGGTCATAGGATCTCTTCCCCTCCTGACCTTACGGGGGAGAGCCCTCCCTCAGGCATAATCAAGCCGCTGGTACCGCAGAGCAAGCGTGGTTGCGGCTGCAGGGAGCCGGTCGGAGGACTGAGCAGAGCAGCGGTGAGTTGTTTTGCTTGCTCAGTCAGTACCGATGTTACCCATATGTGAAGACTAAATTCCTGCTGTTCCTGGAGATCACCTGTTATAGGTGAGTAACTACGCTTTGTCTCACAGTGATATTACACTAATGTGGGATCGTCGTGCCATGAAGCTAACTTTTGCAGGAGAAATGCAGCTACCATGGGCCTTTTTCCGTGATAGCTGCATTTTGCGTGGTGGCCGCTTGAATGGGCAGGACTGGTGTAGAGAGTGGGCATTCCAAGTCCCTGCAGCTACCACAGATGTTGACATCATTTGGTAGCCTCACTTTCTGAAGGCTTTTCGGATTCAGCTATCGCTGCCTCAGTGGGTGGTGATAGGGGTTTGTTTACTAATGCGAATGCAGCTAACTTGGGATAACCCAGGCACAAGAACTCCTTGATAGCTTCCATGTCTCATAATATTCTGTAGATCCACATAGGACCTCCCATACTAACCCTGTTGCAGGGTTTTTTTTATACATCCCCTGAATCCTTAGCTTCCATGTTCAGGACATTTGGCAAGACATGCTGCAATATCTCTGTGCCAAAACAAAGCACTTCCATCTGGAGCTGTCTGTTCCTTCAGCTGGGGACCACAGACATGGTATTTCATTCAAAGCATATTCACCAGAATTGCATGGACTGACTGCAAGACAGTGATATGTTCATATGAAGATTTTTCTTTCAGAGTGTAATGGGGAATGAAATGAAAATCCTTAATACAGCAAATTTAGCTGAGATAAATATACTTTTTTATAGAGTAAAGCTGTGCAAGGGAAAAATTGTTCATTTTGGTTCAGTATTGGACTTTTCCCTCAATTTTCAGACATTTCTGTGTTAAGTTTTCAAACAGTTTGAAACAATGTTAACATATGAATTAATGAGCCTAAAATCTGTATCTGTGCATTAAAAGTTGTTTAAAATGTATATTAAGAAATTACATTTAGATTCAAAATCAGTTTATTTTTTAAATGTTGGGACTTTTTACTGGTTTTATTTTGCTTATGCAGTGTTGCCATTGCGAATACTTTTTGACCCAAGTTTGATGTATTTGGTTGGAAATGACAGCGCTTAATGAAATGTTCATGACAATTTTGGCAGTATTACACAAGGCTTTTAGAAAATGGATTTTAAAATAACTTTTTAAATTGGCTAACTTCCAGAAAGCTGTTGATGCCAGAGTCTACTGAACCTTGCTACTAATGCCTGGTGGTTATACTATGTTCTGATAAGTGATGGATCACTTTAATGCAGATTGTTAAAGTAACAGTAGCAATTCCTGATTTTAAGTATTTAAAAAAAAAAAAAGGGCTCCTTGTTCTTTATGTTCGTTCCTACTGCTGTTTGCCATTTTTGCCATAGCTAGCAGTGCACTTGAGCTTAACTATTTAAAATAATGTCTTAACATTGAGATATAGACCATATGGGCTATCTAGTCTTTCTTTCCATATGAATTCGTTTAGAGATCTGTGTTTGTTCATGCTTTCTTCAATTCAGCTGCCGTCCTAGTCTCCATTACCTCAATTGGAAGACTACTCCATGCATCCGCCACTCTTTCCATAAAGAAATATTTCTGCATATTACTTGAGTCTATCCCCTTTCACTCTTATCCTGTGTTCTCTCGTTGTAGAGCTTACTTTCAATTGAAAAAGGCTCTCCTGGGCATTTATGCCACAGAGGTTTTTAAATGTGTAACTTGTATCTACTCTATCCTGCCTTAACTCTGAAGTATACATATTGAGATCTTTGTCTGTCCCCATATGGTTTATAACGAAGACCATTGACTATTTTGGTAGTCACCCTCTATACTGACTCAATCTTGTTTATATCCTTTTGAAGGTGTGGTCTCCAGAATTGCACATACTATTCCATATGCGGTCTGACAAAAGACTTATACAGAGTCACTATTGCCCCCTTTTATTTCTGCTGGCCATTCCTCTTTCTATGCACCCAAGCATACTTCTGGCTTTCGCCATCACCTTTTCTACCTGTTTAGCCACTTTAAGAAAATCAGAAACAATCACGCCCAGGTCCCGCACTTCTTTCATGGACAGAAGTACTTTGACCCCCTACACTGTACCTCTTCTTTAAAGTTTTACAGCCCAAATACATGACCCTGCTTTTTTAGCATTAAATCTCAGCTGCCAAATTCTTGACCATTCTACAAGTTTAGCTAGATCCCTCCTAATGTTTTCTGCTCCTTCCTGGGTGTCTACTCTGTTCCAGATTTTGATGATATCCGCAAAGAGGCAAAACTTATCTGACAGCCCTTCCGCAATATCACTAATAAAAATGTTAAAAAGAATTGGACCAATGACAGATCCCTGTGGCACACCACTGATGGCATCCTTCTCCTCAGAGTGAGCTCCATTAACCTGTACCCTTTGTCGCCTCCCACTCAACCCAAAGAGATTGCTACTGCTGGAAAGAAATCTGCACTTTTAAGTATTTACTTTTGGGACATTCTCTAAATCTTGTAGAAAAGGGAATTCTTTGGGTTAAAGCTGATACACTGGATTCTAAAATAGACAGATTTATTTGTCAGGACCTAGTATCAGCAGAGAGCTTTTAGTTTAACTTTAAAACTCAGCAGAGAGCCTATAGTTTACATTTAAAACCCAGCATAGAGCTTTTACTTTAAGCTTTTAGTTTACATTTAGAATCCAGCAGAGAGCTTTTAGTTTAAATTTATTTATTTAACATCTTATATATACCGCGCTATTTGTTATCAGTGCTGTTTACATTTAACAAAGGTTGCTCAATTCAGTCGAGACTGTTTTGCGCTTACATTGTAACAGGGGATAAAACTTGGAGCAAATACAGGGTAACTATATACATATTGACACAGAACATAAGATTTGAACTTGGCCTGTTTTGTTGCGAAATACTAATGGGCAGTGCTGCTATTGCTTCAGACCCATTTGTTTATGTAGTGTATGGAGAGTTTGTGGGGGTTGAGGGGTGTTGAACGGGGGCGGGGTAGATGCTTGAGAGAAGTGTAGAAGGAAGATGTGGTGTTTGATTGCCTTCCAGAACTGAATGAGGTCTTTGATCTATCTTATTTCCGGTGGGAGGTCATTCCAGCATTTTGGGGCATAGAAGGCGAAGGATCTTCTCCTGGTTGTTTGGGTGCACTTTATGGAGTCTTTGGGGATGATCAACGTGTTGTCTGTTGTTGTCCTCCTCGTTCTGTTGTTCGGGGTAGGGGTGATGAGAGGTCCCTGAGTGTCGTGGGGGCTAGGTTATTGATGATCTTGAATGTAATGAGTAGAATTTTATATGTTATCCTGCAGTATATCGGTAGCCAGTGGAGCTCCTTAAGTATCGGAGTGATGTGGTCCATTCTGGCTAGACCACAGAGAACGCAGGCAGCAGCGTTCATCGCGAGTTGAAGTGGGTTGAGGGTGTTCTTGGGGAGGCCATACAGGATTACATTTTCATAGTCAAAGTGTGGTAGTATGAGGGCCTGGAATATGGTTCAGAAATCATCAGGGGGTAGCATGGGTCTAAGGTGCCTTAGTGTTCTGATTTTATTGTATGTGGTCCTGGTTGTGTTTAAAATTTAATCAGGGCCTGGTATCAGCAGAGAGCTTTTAGTTTAAATCAAATTAGAGATAGCTTAGCATAGAAGGAAGAATATAGTAAATATTCATTGACTTGAAAGAAATTGTTTCTAGACACTTTCAAAAAGAGGCCTTCCAGTTAGGAGGCAAGAGATCTGGGAATTTGTTTTAAATAGGTGTTAAAGCCAAGTGAGATCAAAGGGGCAATTTGAAAGGATCTCTCTACCAAACCAAGGGCTGTGTGAATCACCCAGGAGCTGTTAACAGATTAGAAGCACAGGTCTGGGACCTGTGTAGAAAGCCAGCTTTTGCTGTGTTTATGCCTGGGGTGGGTGGGAGGGAATTATCTTAGCTTTATAGGCTCTTAAACCTATTAAGAGGGAGATGATCAGGTTCAGCTGGTTATCCTCAAGAGGAGTAGATTAATTAAGGCCCTGAAATTAATTAATCTTGAGGTGAACAAACTCCCTTAATCTTAATTGGTATAGTTGTATCAGTACAAGTATCCCTAGCAACTTTAAGTAAACAGCTTAAATAGCTAAACAAAACCTTAAAACTAAGATGCAGACAGCGGTCCAGCAGTAAGATGGGGGCTATCCAGTCTTTTGCATTGAGTGTCACATGTACTATTTTCTCCCAGTTGGTGAGGGATCTTACATGTGTACTAGGTGCAAGGAGCTCTTTGCCCTCAGGGAGCAAGTCCAATCTCTAGAGGCTAGAGTAGCAGACTTGAAGGACATATATATAAGGAGGACAGAGAGGTACATAGACGAGACCTATAGGGATGTAGTACTGAAGTCCGACCTCCAGTCCAGCAGCCTCTCAGTTGCCATGGAGGAGAGAGGACAACTGAAAGGTGAGCATCACCTTAGTGTGGCAGGCAGTGATCCTACAGCTATGACCTGTTCTCCAGGAGATGTAAAACGCTCGCACACAGAGGAGATTTCTCCAGGGCCATGGGTCTTTGAGGGAAGGTTAGAATGGCTGTTGACGATTCTGTCATTAGGCATGTAGATGACTGGGTGACTGGTGGATCCATCTGGTAACATGCCTGCCTGGTGTGAAGGTAGTGGATCTCACATACCATCTATAGACAAGATTTTAGATAGTGCTGGGGAGGAGTCTGCTATCTTGATACATGTTAGCACTAGTAACATAGGAAAGTGTGGGAGGAAGGTTCTGGAGGCCAAATTTAGGCTTTTAGGTAGGAAGTTGAAATCTAGAACTACCAGGGTAGCATTCTCTATAGTCTTCCCATTCCACGCACAGGACCCAAAAGGCAGGTAGAGCTCTGGAGTCTCAATGCGTGGATGAGATGATGGTGCAAAGAAAAGGGGTTTGGATTAAAGAACTGAGCAACATTCTGGGGAAGGGAGGGGCTTTTCCGAAAGGATTGGCTCCACTTTAACTGGGATGGAACCAGGCTTCTGGCATTAACCTTTAAAAAGGAGAAAGAGCAGCTTTTAAACTAGATAATAGGGGAAAGCAGACAGTTTCCCAGGAACGCATGGTTCGAAAGGATGCATCTTTGAAGGATACTAGCAAAAGAGGGAAATTAAGGTATCCTGACAGAGGTTCCAATAAAGATAAAAGTAACCCAGATACCCTCAAGAACAGAGCTGAAAGATTCTAAATTACTTCTATCAACTGATAACCATATTAATATGAATAAAATACAACCTTTAAAATTCCTATATGCAAATACTAGAAGTCTAAAAAAATAAGATGGAAGAGTTAGAATACGAGGTGTGGCAAAAAAAGAAACAAGACTGTCCCATAAATGTTTTATTACAAAATCTACAGAGAAATTACATTGTCCCCTTCAAAGTAATCCCCCCCCCCGCAGAGTTAATGCACTTCTGCACTCACTTCTGCTATGCACAGAAGCACTCTGTAAAGTCCTCCTCCTTGAGGTCCCTCAGCTCCCTCGTCACAGTGGCTTTGATCTCTTCTACAGAGGCGAAATGAGCTCCTTTGAGCACGGCCTGGGGAAGGGCCAGAAGTCGCACAGTGTGAGATCTAGGGAATAAGGAGGGTGGTCGAGAGCTGTGATCAGTTTGTTGGCCAAGAACTGCCTCACACTGAGCGCGGGGTATGCAGGCACGTTGTTGTGGTGGAGCAGCCATGACTTCTCTCTGCAGAGTCCACCTGCTGCGCCAAACCTGGTCATGGAGGCGATTGAGGACCTGCTGGTTGAAGTGCTGGTTGACTGTCTGACCCTCAGGCACAAACTCATGATGGACCACTCCCTTCTGGTTGAACAGTGTGATCAGCTTGACCTTGATCCTTGATTTGGACATGCACACCTTCTTGAGTCTGGGTGACAGTGAGTCTTCCACTGCAGGCTCTGTCTTGCTTTCAGGGTCATACTGGAAGATCCAAGTCTTGTCTCCTGTGATGACTCTGCCAACTAACTCTGGATCTTCTCCGATCTTCTCTAGCAAGTCTCGACAAACATTGACCCAGTGCTGCTTCTGGTCATCCGATAAAAGCTTGGGCACCATCTTGGCATACACCTTTCACATCCCCAGTTCCTGCACCAAGATGGTCTGCACTGACTCCCTGTTGAGGCTGAGCTCCTCAGCTATCCTCCGCACCATCAGTCTGTGATCACTCCACACCAGCTGGTTCACTCTGTCAATGTTCTCAGCTGTCTTTGTCGTGGAAGGCCGTCCTGACTTGGGGGTCATCCTCCACCTCCTTGCGGCCAGTCTTGAAGCATTTGTGCCACTCAGACTCGCGGCCTTGACATTGCATATTCTTCATAAGCCTTTTGGAGAAGTTGGAGACACTCAGTTGGGCCCTTCTCCAACTTAACCAGAAATTTCAAGTTTATTCTTTGCTCCATATTTCTGCCACCTCCAGTTGCGTGACAAAGCGATGGAGCAGTGTGCTACAAAAAAAACCTGAAAGAAAAACAGAGTGAGAAAAATAATATAGAAGAATAGTGGCAAGATATTGCACAACACAGTGACATAAGCGGTTAGCCAATTGGCATTGAGTCATGGGCGTGGCTACCACAGTCTCATTTCTTTTTTGTCACACCTCGTATATAGCATTAAATTAAAGGTTAGATATAATTGACAGAGACCTAGTGGAAGGCAGACAACGAATGGGACACTTTGAAACCAGAGTACAAATTATATCACAATGATAGGGTAGATCAAATTGGTGAAGGGATTACGCTCTGTTAGAGAGGACATTGAGTCACATAGGATTAAAGCTTTGCAGGAAACAAAATATACTGTAGAATCTCTATGGATAGAAACTCCATGAGAAAAGGGGAAGGCGATGGCAGTGGGAGTGTACTATTTTATTTTTATTTATTATTTATTTACATTCTCTTATATACCGCGCTATTCTGCATCAGTGCGGTTTACATTGAACAAACTGAAATTACATTGAACAGGGCATTATAACTTGGAGATAACTATTTTACAGGGAACATGGGCTATGGAGGGTTAAGTGGCTTGCCCAGGACCACAAGGAGCACCTGTGGGACTAGAAACCCCAGTCCTTCCGGCCCAAGGTTGCTGTCCTCTAGTGGGATTTGAACCCCCGACCTTCCGGCCCGAAGTACCTTGCCCCAACCACTAGGCCACTCCTCCACTCCTGACTGCCTGGCCAGAATTAATAGATGGATGATGAAATACTGAAAAATCAGGGCCTCTTCTCAGCTGGCTTTAAACAGTAGCACCTGAAACAGCTCACAGGTTTGTTTTCAATCTCTGGGAGCTGTGTGGCAGCACCCTTGGGGTTTGAGTACTGACCTTCCCTACAAGGGGGTCTCTGGGTCCTCTGGCATATCCCCCTCTGGTAGCAAGGGGTTTAAGCATACCTAACCTTTATTTTCACCTATCTATTCCTCAGAGTACTGCCCCTCTCCCGTCTGCAACGAGACATGGAGAAGAGGACACCTCTCTGTTACAAGTGAGTTACCGGGGAAAGGGGAGCTTGCCCTGGTGGAGGAACAGTGGCCTGTCTTTTTCATAGGGAAGATCTTTCCACACTGATTCAGGATGCCATGACAGATCTGCATATTACTAGCCCCTTTTGGTGGAGGTTTCACAAATGGACTTTATCCTAGAGAGAATGTAGCATCGATCCGGCTTCTTTCCCCTCCATATCTTTTGTGAAAGCTAATGGTCTCTCAGTTGGAGACACCAAAGCTGGACTTTTGGATTCTAAGGTCCTGGCTTGGCTGTATCTTCTACTCTAGGGGAAGATGGACTAGCTTTTCATGGTCTCTAAGGTGGATGTCCTGGTCCACAGTGGTGACGAAGCACATGAATACCTCTCTATTATTTATTTATTTACAGACTTTTTTTATACCGCGCTATTCAACATCAGTGCAGTTTACATGAAACAGAAACTTATACGGTGCAGGGGACTGTTCCGTATTTACAATAAACAGGTGCGTAAAACTTAGATAAACTGGGGTAACTATTTACATATAGGCTTCATATCAGAAATGGGAGAATGTAGAAATGGGTAAAAGGGGTAGCATCTGGAAAATAGTGTGTATAATGCCCGTAGCATGGGAAAGAAGATCGAAGATATTGAGGCTTTAATGGAAGAGGCTGACTTTGATTTAGTGGCGGTTACGGAGACGGTTCATGGACAACCATGATTGGGATGTAATTATACTGGGCTGTACTTTATTCAGAAAGGCCAGGGTAGGAAGAAGGGAAGGAGGAATGGGTACTATATGTAAAAAAAAAAAAATATTAAAGCTATAGACTTAGAGGGCTTAAAAGAGAGAGAGGGAGGCACTGTGGGTTAAACAAGAAAGAGAGAAAGGAAAATCCATTTGCATTGGAGTGATACACAGTTTGCCTGCACAGGGAGAAGTGGATGGAGATTTAATAGAAGACATACGCAGCATTGCCATGAAAGAAGTGCTACTGATAAGTGATTTCAATATGCTGGATGTTGATTGGCACATTCTTACTGCGGTGTCATCTAGAAGTAAGGAGATTCTGGATTCTCTATAGGAAAGACTATTCAGGCAACTGGTAACAGAACCCACATGTGAAGGGACCATACTGGACTTGGTGCTTACCAATGGGGACATCATCATGCATTCAGTGATCACCAGATGGTGTGGTTCAATATTAGGACTAGGAGTGATAAAATCCATTCAAAAGTGTGAGGGTCTTAGACTTTTAGGAAAAGTAACTTTGCCAAGATGGGACAATGTCTCAAGGAGTCATTAGCAGGATGGGAACAGCTGGATGATGTAGAAAAACATTGGGCGAAACTGAAAGGGGGTGTTTTAAGAGCAACAAACCTTTTTGTTAGGTAAATAAATGTAAAAGGAAAGGAGGTCACTGTGATTCTGAAAAGAAGTAGCTGAAATACAAGAAGAAATAATGAAATTTGGATGTTCTAGCGGCTCCATTGACTGTTCTTTTTAATGCTTCTTTCCAGAGGACTGGAGAAAGGCACATGTAGTCCCTTTATACAAAAGTGGAAGTAAGGATGAGGTTGAAAACTACAGGCCGGTTAGTCTATCCTCTGTGGTGAGTAAATTATTGGAAACTGTGTTAAAAGAGAAAATGTGACGTTTCTGGAGTCCAGTGGATTGCAGGATCTGAGACAGCATGAGTTTACCAGAGGCAGGTCTTGTCAGACAAATCTGATTTCTTTGACTGGGTGACCAGGGAGTTGGGCCGTGGGAGAGCTCTAGATGTGGTGTACTTAGATTTCATAAAAGCCTTTGACACCATTCTGCACACGCGACTTATAAACAAACTGAGCACCTTAGGGATGGACTCTAAAGTTACTGATTGGTTTGAATGGGAGGCAGCAAAGGGTACAGATAAATGGAGCTCACTCTGAGGAGGAAGTCACCAGTGGTGTGCCACAGGGATCTGTCTTTGGTCTGATTCTTTTTAACATCTTTGTTAGTGATATTGTGTAAGGGCTGTCAGGTAAGGTTGCCGGTTTGCCTGTTTGCGGATGATATGTAGGCCGGGTCCACCTACAAAGTCTCCCCAATTACCAATAAACAGTTCAGACAACAGTTGCTCAGCTACAAAGAAACATTTTATTTGGCACAGCAAACAAATGGTTATAGATGCAGATAGCAAGTGCCTGTCTGAGGGACAGCGGGGCAGCCTTCTCTCTGCAAGGGGAGAAAAGAACTGCCCAAGACCCTCTAAAATTGCTGTCTTATATATACCTCTCTGCTTCAAATTCTAAATAGTTTCAGCAAATTCAGCATAAATTCTTAGGTGTTTGCAGGCTTCCTGCAAAACTCTTTCCCAGGGCCTCCTATGTTTATGCAGCTGGATCTGCTGATCAAGGCTTGCCTATCTATGCTATCAATCATAGCCCTCTGCCTCCTCCTGTGTTTTTCCATCTGCTGGCACCAATTGAAACCTTCAGGGCAAGAGCATTAGTTGAATTCCTGGCTTGACCTGTTTGAACCTAGGCTTATATCCTTGGACACTTCTGTCCAAAGTATAGCTTTTTTTAGGCTTTATAACAGTAGTAAGCTGCATGTACTCTTTTCCTGTTGCCCACCTGTTTTGTGCCAACCATATGTTGCTGTGTATGTTTCAAACAGGCCAGAGTGCAGTTATAAGGCAGACATATATGCAATCATAAGGCAAACATATAAAGCAGATCTGAGCTGATTATCCCTTTATTCCAATTATCCCTTCAGATACCAAAATCTGCAATAGAGTAGACACCCAGGAAGGAGTAAATAACATGAGGAGGGATCTAGCTAAGCTTGAAGAATGGTCTAGAATTTGGAAACTGAGATTTAATGCTAAAAATTGCAGGGTCATGTATTTTATTTAGACAGTTTTGTATACCACCTTATCCTTCAATCAAAGTGGTCACAACACAATTGGGGGATACATTTAACACAAGGGGATATGAGACACATACACTAATACTTCCAGGGAACATGGGTAATGGGGGGTTAAGTGGCTTGCCCAAGACCACAAGGAGCACCTGTAGGACTAGAAACCCCAGTCCTTCCGGCCCAAGGTTGCTGTCCTCCAGTGGTATTTGGGCTGCAAATACCAAGGGGAGCGGTACAGTGTAATGGGTGAAGTATTTCTGTCCACAACAGAAGAGCAGGACCTGGGCGTGATTGTGTCCAATGATATTAAAGTAGCTAAATGGGTTGAAAAGGCAACAACAAAACCAGAAGGATGCTTGGGTGCATAGGAAGAGGAATGGTTAGCAGAAAAAAGGAGGTGATAGTGTCTCTGTATAAGTCTCTGGTGTAACCTCATTTGGAGGATTGTGTGCAATTCTGGAGACCACACCTTCAAAAAGATATAAATAGATTGAAGTCTGTGCAAAGGGTGGCTATCAAAATGCTTAGTGGCCTTTGTTATGTAGCATATGAAGGCAGACTTAAAGATCTTAATATGTATACTTTAGAGAAAAGGCGGGATAGAGGAGATATGATGGAGATGTTTAAAATACTTCTGTGGCGTAAATGCACAGGAGGAGACTCTTTCAATTGAAAGAGGGGACATAGGATGAGGGTGAAAGGGGATAGAATCGGAAGTTATATGTGGAAATATTTCTTTATGGAAAGAGTGGTAGATGCATGGAGTAGTCTTCCAGTGGAGATGCTAGAGGCAAGGACAGTATTTGATTAAAAAAAAAAAAAGCATGGGATAAAAACAGATGATCTCTAATAGTAAAAAGGGGACTATTGTAGTTGATATGGAAGGATAGACTAGATAGACCATGTAGTCTTTTTCTTCCATAATGTTTCTATGAATATGCCTGTGGAAAGTCACACTGTGCTGAAGGAGACTCGTAGAAGACTCCTTTTGGGGGATCCCAGTGATTGTTGAACTTGTCAGGCCCCTTTTCAGGAGCTAGTAAGCCCTCATAATGAGATCTGGTGGTTCCGTTCTATGGGACAGGTGGTCAGTGAGTATCTTCAACTATTTTACTCAGAATAGATCACATCATGTCAAATCAGTGGATCTTCGAGGTCCTTGAAAAGGAATGCACACAGGAGTTTTATGGAGCCTCTTTGGGATGATTTTTTTGTGTCTTTTTGCAACTTCTTAAACAAGAGAGTGGTTGTTGGACACTCTTCATTGCTTCCTACCACTTCAGGCAATCATATTCTTGCCTTCAGCAGAATAAGGTCAGGGGCAGTATTCCATTAGCTTCATTTGGCCCAAAAAAAGATCAGTGAGACTGGAGACCCTCAGGTCTTGTGTCGGTCCTGCAAGGGGAGTTTCTGACCTCCTTGGACCTCCTCAAAGTGTACTTCTATATTCTGATCCTGGCACAGTATCATCAGTTCTTCTTCTGCAATCTCGGCCACTATTTTCAGTGTCCTGCCCTAATTTATTTTTGTCTAGCCATATTTCTGTGCACCTTCTCAGAGGTCATGGTGGTGGTGGCCGCAGCGACCTTCCTGTGCAAACAAAGAATCCAGTTTCTCCTGTATCTAAACAGGCTGATTTGGTCTGACTACATGGGGAAGTCCAGGATAGATACTAGCCATATGATCCTGTTGCTGGAGAAGCTGAGATGGGTAATAAATCATTTA
This sequence comes from Ichthyophis bannanicus, assembly GCA_033557465.1. Taxonomy (NCBI): domain Eukaryota; kingdom Metazoa; phylum Chordata; class Amphibia; order Gymnophiona; family Ichthyophiidae; genus Ichthyophis; species Ichthyophis bannanicus. The sequence continues at coordinate 1,392,501,189 of CM066031.1, read as the reverse complement.
TTTAACAAGGTTTTCTTTTTTAATATTGCTTTATCATTTCAGTTAGTGGTTTACATAGTTACTTAAACTTGGTAATGTACATTAAACAGGGACATTGATAACTTGGATTTTTCTGAGGCAGTGGAGAGGGCTAAGTGACCTGTCCAAGGGCATAGGGAGTGCTAGTGGAATCAAACCCTGGTCTCTTGGTTCCCAAGCCAGTGCTCTAACCATTAGGCTATTCCTCCACTCCCCCAAGGGCAGCCTATTTCCCTCCCAGAATTTGGAGCATCTGGGTGCTCACTTGAACACTTACTTGGGTATGGTGTTTCTCACCCTCAAAAGATTGGAAAAAGCTGTTGCTCAGCTGGTTTTCACATAGGGGCAATTTCCTGGAACTACCTGCAACACCTGGGGTCAATGGAGTCAACCCTGGAACTGGTACCTTGGGCCAGAGAGCACAAGTACCCCTGCAGGGACACCTTCTGATTCAATAGTGTCCCTGCTGTCATTTGTTCAAACAGCACCTGCTTCTTCTCTGCAAGATCAAGGTGGAAGTGACCTAGTCGCTACAAACTCGCCTTCTGATGGACAGGATGCCTCTGGAGGTGCTGAATTAGGTGATAGTTACAATGGATGCCATCCTGCTGGACTTGGGGCCTCCATGTCTGGGTCAGTTCAGGGACACTAGTCCCCGTAGAAAGCCTTTTTGTTGATAAACAGACCAGAGGCCAGGGTGATCTACCTGGCTCTGGAGGGCAAAGCAGTTGGTGCCCTTGCGCACAGTGTCACAGTAGTGGGATACATAAACAAGCAAGGGGGCTCTTGAAGTGCTGTGGCAGCCAAAGGGATAGTTGATCCCTGTCATTGGGGAGGCTCTCTTGATGACTCTGTTGGTAGCCCAGCTCTCTTGATGACTCTGTTGGTAGGTGTAACAACGTAGAGGCTGACCTCTTGAAATCAGAACACCATGGGTCCTAGCAAGTGGGAGCCCTATTGCTTTTTATCTTCATTTTCAGTATTGGTGCTTGATGCAGAGTCAACTATGGTAAGGGATATAAAATTTTGTACAAAGTTTGTTATTGGTTAAAACTTATTTTGATCTTTTCAATCTTGTTTCTGCTTGGAAAGTTTCATACTGGCTTCTCTCAAGGCTGCACCAGTATATATACAATTCATAACATCACCGAAGGTTGCTCTGTCCTGTCTCCACTTGTCTGGACTGTTCTGGCAGCATTCAAGTAAAGGCACTTAATAGGTATGGAAAATTTCTCTGTCTTTCTCTATTGATATGCAAGATTGAATTGGGTGGATTCAGTCAAGTGGATGACGACATTGAATGACACTGGGATGGAACAGCTCTCCCAGAACTCAACATTGTCATATTCTGAGCATTTGCAGCCCTTCTCATGTGCAGAAGCCTCTTCAGTTCCCTCAGATTCTTTTTTTTTCTTTTTACTTTATTACCCATTCAGTGTTTTTCATGAGTTTTACTCTTCAAATGTTGCAAAATTTTATTTTTTTATTTTCTTAGATCTAAAAAAAAATACTGTGTTTTTGTTCACACTTGAAAAGCATCAGGATTATGGTGCAGATAAAGTGAGACTTCCAGGCCTGCCCAACCTGTGGAAGAAACATACTGAACTACCACACCCTTATTTCTTATGTGACTGAACTCAAGCCTTTTCCATGAGGACTGCTGATGCATCACCCCTTGAGAATGAAGAAGCTCACTTAGCTGCCTTTGAAACCTTTAAGGCAGAGGAAGCTCTTAAAAGCACAGAAAAGGGCATGAAATCTTTGGCATAGTAATCTGCTGACTTTGTGAATTCTTGGAGATCTTTTTCTGTAGATGTTGCCTCTATTCCCTTGCACAGTGGCTTCAGAAGTCCTGTCATGAAAGGGTAGCATCTTAAATTTTCTAGATGAGTGTTAATCTTGGTTAAGATTCTTCAATCTAAAGTACAAACATCTTTGGTGTAATTGCACAGGTTTGAATAAAGGCATCTCTTAAATGGTATGGCTCCAAAGCAGTTGAAAAGCGCCATTGACTCAATGCAAGAAGAATATTCATGGTACCATCCTGAAATGCAAGTGGTTAGAAATTAATTCTTTGCTATTAGTGTAAACTAAGACTGCTTGCCAGGATTCTGGTGCAGATATTATTCCAATGCAGTCTCGCACAACCTATCTCCAGCTCATAGTGATTCTACAAACAATAGGTAAAATAGCAAGAAAAAATGAGAACACAGTATACCGGGGGGGGGGGGGGGGGGGGGGGGTGTTTAACTTTTGCTGTCAACCTGAGCCTAGATGCCCAAGAGCTCACCAAAAGTCTATGTAAATAAGAAAGTATTTAATCCTATCTTAAACCTGATATGCAGTGCTTCATATTTAAGATTGAATGTAATAGAATTCCAAAGGACTGGTTAAATAATAAGAGAAATAGTATGGTGACTTCAAGCCATATGTGTTGGTGGAAGTATAAGGTTTGCATGCTCTGATCATAGCACATGGGAAGGTGAATAAAGAATCTAAAGATCTGATAGGTTAATAAATTAACTTTAAATTCGGCCCTAATGGAGACTGGCGACCAGTGCTGGTCGGTGAGCAGTGGTTTAACATAAGACCTGTGAGCATGATAAACCTGTTTTACTGCAGTATTTTGTCCATTTCTCCTGAAAGATCTCTTGAATGGTCTCGCATATATCAGTCACATGCCTAGCTCATTCAGGTAGTTTGCCATCTTCAGCATCTCTTCCATAATGGAATAGTTTCTATTGTATTTTCCTCTAATGGTAAAGATCCATGATGGTGCAAATTCGTCTACCGCTGGCAAAAATTCCCATCCCCTTTCCCTCACTGGTTAAAGACTGGCTAGACCTGTGGTGGCAAGAGGTACCTGATACTGGCAGGGTTTTCAGTTCCTACTGGCATAAGAAGGGAGACGTTTTGTCTTGTTGCTTTCTGATTCCCCTGTCTGTACTGATATCTTGGAAAAATGCTTAAACACAAATTTCCTGCTGCTGTAGGAGTTTCATTGTTCTGCTGCTCTTACCATGAGACTTGCCCTGTGGTAGTGGGAGATTTATGCTTATTCGCTTCTCCTGTTGCTGGTTCATATGGGGGTTTAGAATAAAGTTTGGACTGTGATGGGGAAACAGTCTTGTGCCAGTAGGGATTGAGTATTCTCTCCAGCATCCGATAACCTTTGTTGCCGCAGGATCCTCACTTGATATGTAAGCATGACGAGGGGTAGAAGAATTGGAAGGGAGAGGAAATGTTGGTGGGTAAGAAGGGGGATGCAGTGGGCATGAGTGTGCCTTGTTTCTCTCACACATACTCGCACACATCCACACGCACCCACTCACACACATTCCAGAACCCACACCAGAGATTCTCCATGTCTCCCTAGACATCTTCCTCGCATACCCTTTCCAACATTTTCCCAGGCACACCACTTCAGATTCACGTATCCCAGTCATGCATGTATACAGTCATATACCTAAACCCTCTCTACTGAGAGAAACACCACCGCAGCAAAATCCCCCTCACCAGCTTATAAACTGAAACTTTGTCAGGCCTCTCATGACTAGGGTGCCTTTACAGACATGCCTGACAGGGCCAGTGGAGGAAGGGGAAATGAGCTATTGTGTCATACTCCAAGGAGGATAATTTTATAACGGGGCCAAAGTTAGGAAAAGGTACCTATTCTGTATTGGGAACACAAGCAATTATGTGCCTTTATAAAATTAGTTTAATTACAGATTTGATAATCCATCTTTCAACAAATGTCAACAAGGCGGGACACTATCTAAAACCCCAAAATTAAAAAAAAAAAAAAAAGACATAAATTTAGCAGTACACACACTTCCACACAGGGCCGGCCCGTCCATTGAGCGGGAGTGTTTTTTGCACAGGGCCCCCCGCAGAAAACATTCTGATCTAAAAGTAAAATTTAAAATTAAAAAAAAAACTGTCTGGGGCCGGGGCCGCGGCAGAATCGAGTGTGCCATGGGGCCCCCCCTGCCCGGCAGAACCTGCCCTCCCCTGCATCAGCTCCCTCTTTGCAGCTGCAGTCACACACGCCGGCTTTCAGAGCGCGAGGGGAGTTTCTCCCTCGTGGCTCTGTTAAGCCCACGGGGGCTGATGGGAAGTTCCCATCAGCTAGGACAGGAAATGGGCTGATGGAGGGGCTAGGATAGGACTGGGAATTGGGTGTTGGGGGGAGCTAAGATTGGAAATGGGCTGTGGTGGGGGCTTGGATTTAAATGGACTCATGGAGGGGCTAGAACTGGAAGTAGGCTCATGGGGGGCTTGGATTAGAAATGGGCTGAGTGGAGGGGAGCTAGGATTTGACATGGGCTGATGGTGGGGCTAGGAAAGGACTAGAAATGGGCTGATGGGAGGCTGATATTGGAAATGAGCTGATGAAGGGACTCGTATAGGACTGGAAATGGATGGGGGAGCTAGGACTGGAAATGGGCTAATGGGGGGACTAGAAGGGAGCAGATACTGGGTGGGGCTGGAACTAGAAGGGAGCTGATGTTGGGGGAGATTAGAAGGGGATGGGGCTGGGAGAGTGAAATGGAGAGGGGAAAAATATTTTGTGTGGGAGGGAAGAAAAATCTACAATTGGCCGGGTGTTGGGAGAGTAAGTGGGGATTGAGGATGGAGGGGTTAAAATTTGAGTGGATGAAATAGGAATGAGGAAAGAGCAAAAGGAGAAAGATTAGTATGTTAAAACAGATGTAGAGGTAGAATGGAAAAAAACTAGAAGAGTGAAGAAAGGACAAATGGGACAGCAGACGATGGAGAGTTAGCAGAAGACACAAATAAAGCAGAAGAAAGTGGCTGGAACAATTGCAACTGAAAAAAATGCACAAAAGGTACAAAGATATCTCTTTATTTTGAATTTATTAACTGGAATATGTCAGCTCTGGGAAATGTGCATCATTAACGTCGGTGCTTTGTTTAGTACAAGAGGAAATTAATTTATAGCTTTATTTCTACAGTGTTGTATATTCCAAGTTTGATTTTTGGGGTTCCCAGTTTAATTATTGTCTTCCTGTTTCTAAATTGTGATTCCTTGTTTGGTGATGGTCTATGTTCTGCATGTGTAACTGAGCTGAGGTATTCTGTTTATGTAATTCCTATTTGACATTGCCACTTGTTCTCTTTCCCCAGTAGGTCATGTATTGTTGTTCTCTGAAATGTATTGGTTTAATATTTGCAGTGTTGCCTTTTGATAGGTATGGTATGGTGTTTTATGAGTCCTTGTAGTGCTGTTAGGATACGGCAGGTTTGCTATGGGTTTAAATGGGCAGTGTTTGTAGTAGTTCCTAATGTGCCTGGCGGTTGGCACTGTATTATAGTAATGTAGAAATCTTTTAGTCTTTCTTTATCCATACACTCATGAAGAAGCATGTTTACTAAAAGTTAGTGTATGGTAACATTATGCAAATATTTATGCAAATGAGGCCCCGCACCGAGTCTCCGCACATGGCCCCGCACCCCCCTTGGGCCACCCCTGCTTCCACACAGCATTCATCAGTCATACATACCCTTCAAAATAGAAAAATAACATGACAGAGCATTCCACACCACACAGTTTTAACTAAAATATACACACCAGCATCTTGACTTTTGAAAGAGAAGGCTTGTGTAAAAAAACTGAACTTCAGTTTAGTCTTAAACTTGGAATAGCTGTGTTTTAACCATAAATGTAAAGGAAGAGCGCTCCATAACATGGTGCTAAATAATGAAAGGAAGAAGGCTCTGTGATTTCTAAACAAATGTGAGGAGGAGTCAGAATGGCAAGAAGATTGCTCTGAGAGGAATGAAGGGACCAAGATGGTGAATACCATAAGAGCATAGTAGCCAGATGTTCAGGGAACTTCGTGTGAAATGGTTGTGTCAAAATCATACATTTTAACTGGAAGTGGACAGAAAGCCCAATGTCCTCATATGAGTAAGGGAGAGAGAAAGCACATACGCACACACATTATGGAAGTAATTTTATAAACTTTTGTAAGGTGTGGCTCTGTATCCCAAGTATGTTTTTGTGCATATCACTTTAATGTGCACTGCAAAGTGTTAGCGTCTGTGACTGAGATGAATTTGACACGTGACCTGAAAGATAAGAATGCAGGCAAACTGCATAATTTTATTTATTTGGACAGATTTGTATGCCACCTTTTCCTTCAATCAAGGTGGTCACGTCACAGCACAATTGGAGGTTTATAATCATTGAGAATGGTTGTAGATACGCTTTCTTAGCTACCATGTCTTTGTTGCCTCTTACAGTGTTGATAAAGTTTTACAAAACTATTCTATTCACTAAATAATAAGATGCTTAATAAAGATAAACAATCAGGTAGGCACACAGCCAGCTGAAGAAGCTTCCAATTCATTGACTTCGTAAGGATGCATGAGAGAGAAAATTAGATGGAAAAAAGTGGGAGGATTCCAGTCATTTCAGCCTAATCAGTTTTAAAAAGATCCTTTTATAAAACAGTTATGAATTAATTAGGTGTTTATATGTTCTGTTGAATATCCTTTGTTCCGAGCTATTCTACTGATATTCACATGAGCCAGGTATAGACACTTTTTCATACCTACTCACACTAATTAAAGCAATAATTCAATATCTCTTGGAAAACTGCAGCCCCTGCTCTATGAACAATTGTTTAACATTTTGCAATACTTAACTGCTAGCTGGCTGGATGCTTTTCTGTTTCAGTTATGGTTTAAGGTAGAGAGAGTGTCTTGTTAGATTAGAATTAGGATATGATCATTGTATTGATCTGCATGAATGCTCAGTCAGTCTTGTAAACGTTGCTGTTCCTTGCTGCAGTGTGCCACAGTGCAGTCCTATGTCTACACGTTTAAATTTCTATTTTAAGAAACTCATTAGCACAACACTGGTGGATAGGTGGTTTATAAATTACATTTGATTGGCTGTCATTTTCTCAGCCTTTGTAGGATGTGGTGCTGCCATTATGGGCTGTCATAAGATCATATGAAGTGCCATACTGAATTGGACCAAAGGTCCATCAAGCCATGTCCTGTTACCAATACTGGCCAATCCAGGTTAGAAGTACCTGACATAGCCCAAAAGTAGCCAGTTCCATGCTACTTAACCCAGGTTATAAACGGTGGCTTTCTCTTGGTCTACCTTAATGGTTTATAGACACTTCCCTCAGGAATTTGTCAAAACCTATTTTAGACCCAGCTACACTACCTGCTTTTACCACATTTTTCAGCAATGAGTTCAAAAGCGTAATTATACTTTGAAAGAAAAAATTTTCTTCTACCTTTTTTAAATATACTTTATAGCATTAAGGCATGTCTGTTTGTCCTTTGCATTTATCCATTCCACTTGCACTTGGTATTTTATAGACATCTATCATATCTCCTCTCAGCCATCTCTTCTCCAAGAGGAAGAGACCTAACCTCTTTAACCTTTCCTCGTAGGAAAGTAGTTCCATCTTCATTATTTTGGTTGTCTTTCTCTGTATCTTTTTTAATGCTGTTATATCTTTCTTTGAGATGCAGAGACCAGAATTGCAAACAAAACTCAAGTTATGGTTGCAGCATGGAGCGATATAAAGGCATTATATGATATCCTTTGTTTTATTCTCTATTCCTTTCCTAAAAATTCCTAACATTCTGCTTGCTTTTTTGGCCGTTACTGCACACTGAAAAGAAGATTTCAATATGTTGTCTATGATCACATCCAGATCCTTTTCTTGGGTGATGACTCCTAATGTAGAACCTAGCATTGCGTATCTATAGTTAGGGGGGTTCTTCCCTATGTGCATCACTTTGCACTTGTTCACATTAAATTTCATCTGCCATTTGGATGCCCAGTCTCTCGCAAGGTCCTCTTGAACAATTTCTCACAATCTGCATGCAATTTAGCAACTTTGAAAAATTTGGTGTCATCTGCAAATTTAATCACTTGCTTGTTTCCAATTCCAGATCATTTATAAATATTAGATCACTGGTTTCAGAGCAGTTCCCTGGTGTACTTCATCATTTGCCTTCTTCCACTGAGAAAATTGACCATTTATCCCCTACTCTGTTTCCTATCTCTTAGCCAGTTTCCAATTCACAATAGGACATTGCCCCCTCTGCTATTACTTTTTAATTTCCTCAGGACTCTCCCATTTGGGACTTTGTCAAATGCTTTCTGAAAGTCTAAATACCCTATATTAACTGCCTCACTTTTATCTGCATTTTTATTATGCCTTCAAAGAAATAGAGCAGATTGAGGCATGACATTTTTGGCTAAATCTTTGTTGACTTTGTCCTATTCAACCATGTTTGTCCATGTGTTCTGTAAATTTGTTCTTAAATTTGCCCTGCTCTGATGTTTGACTCACTGGTCTGTAGTTTCCTGGATCACCCCTGGAGCCCTTTTTAAAAATAGGCTGAACTATGGCATCTTATATGTTAATCCCAGTGTCTGACAAATGAACCCTATAAAAGCTTGATAAATCGGGATCTAATCACCAAGCTTTTGTGAATGAGAAAGAAAGCCTGAGTAAACCAGGGCTTTTGCTTGTAAAGACCATGTTAAGTGCTGTCGAATCGGTGTCGACTCATGACAACCCTCTGGATAGTCGTCCTAAATTGTGTTTGGTCTTCAGTCAGACGGCTCATTGTTGAGAGAATGGTACCCGTAGCTGCTGCTGTTGTATCAATCCATCACATTGCTGGCCTTCCTCTTTTGTGTTGACCTTCTATCTTGCCAAGCATGATGTCTTTCTCTAATGATCTCTCTCTTCGCATGATGTGTCCAAAGTATGAAAGTCGAAGTCTTGTCATCTGAGCTTCTAAAGAAAGCTTAGGTTTGATCTCCTCTAGTACTGACTGGTTTGTTCTTCGGGCAGTCCATGGTATAGGCAGTATTCGCCGCCAGCACCATAATTTAAAGGCATCAATTTTCTTCCTATCTTAAAAAGACCAATCGTAAAAAAAAAAACAAAAAAACCCCAGGAAGAGTCAGTAAGGAGAATTTTGTTTTTTGTTCCTAAATTCACCTTATTTATTGATTCTAAGCACTTACTGCTCCCTAGCCTACTATGAATGATCAACCTTATACAAGCCAATAGGGTTTTTAAATGAGAGAAATCTTCCTTTGGTTTGGTAATCAATTTGATGTCCTTTATTTGTCCTAAGACATTTCCTTCAATTTATATTATTGTAATAAAAGAAAAAGAGAAGGAAATGAAAGAGACAGCAAACAAATTGGGAGAAATAGGGGATTAAGGAAAGAAGAAAGCAATTGGGAGATTACTCAGGAGGGAGTAAAACATGGAGAAAATAGTAGGATGATGTGGGAAATTAAAGATGATAAAAGGTGAACAAAGAAAAGTAAACTCAAGTTGGAACAAAAAAGAAAATGGAGAAGAGGTTAACAGAGAGAGAGAAAATCTGGAGAATATTGCAGGTTTCGAAACATATATGTTTAAACATTTTTGAGTTTAAATTTGCTATATAATTTTGGATCACTGCTGTACAAAATTGTTAGTCATGGGTGGTGTCGGGAACCATTATGATCTACAACGGGTAAGACACACCTCTATATTAGAACTGGAAGTAAAGGATTAAAGTGCTGCTTTTTCTGACTGACTGCAGGGAAAGGAGGCCCCTTAAGAACCTGTTCAAGGACTTAATTAAGCAGCCTGTGAACGTTTTTGGAGGTAGCCCGGGCTAGGTTGCAAGAGAGAACTTTGAGTGCCCAGAATTTAGGTTGCATGGTAATTAAAGTTCAGTTCAAGATTTTTAGAAGCTTCTCTGGTAGCATAACTAAAAGTCAAGTGTTTACTTGTATTCAGTAAGTATGGTGATATATATATATAAAGGTGTAACAAATGAAGAAAACTGTATTAATACTGGAAAGATATGGGTTAAATGCAAATAAATAAATTAAAAATAGTTGTAAAGGGGACAGTCAAGAGATCCTGATAAATCAGTAAAGGCTAATGCTCTCTTTTTATGAAGTAATTTAGAATGTGGTTTAAAATCATACAGAATACAGACTTGTCTACTCAAAGTGACTATTCTGTTATATACTGCTGAGAGAGTTCTAACACAATGGTAAATATTTAAAACTAAGCTGGATAAATTCCTAGAGGATAATTGCATGTTTTGTTCTTCAGTTCTGCTGATATTCTAATTGATGGCTAGTGATCCAGCTATTCTTGAAGTCGGAAGGAAATACATTTTTCTCTTTTACTTATGAAACTTATTTGTCTTAACACTCTGGATTATTTTGTGGCTTTCTGGTTTTACCATGGACAGTTATTATAAACATTAAATACCTTTATAGCAATAGGTAAAAAGGGCAACATCTGGAAAGCGGTCTGTATAAATGCCTGTATCATGGGAAATAAGATCCTAGATGTTGGCTTTAATGGAAGAGGCTGACTTAGATTTAGTGGCAGTTATGGAGACATGGTTCATGGACAACCATGACCGGGATGTAATTATACCAGGCTATATTTTACTCAGGAAGGATAGAGTAGGAAGAAGGGGGGGCGGGAGTGACACTATATTAAAAATAAATAAATAAATAAAAAATCAGGTTATAGACTTATTGGGCTTAAAAGGGAGAGTGGAGGCACTGTGGGTTAAACTAGAAAGAGGGAAAAATAAATCCATTTGCATTAGCATGGTATACAGACCCCCAACAGGGAAAAGAAGTGGACGGAAATTTAATAGAACACATACACAGCATTGCCAGGAAAAGTGAAGTGCTACAGATAGGTGTATTTCAATATGCTGGATGTTGACTGGCACATCTCTGTGCGGTGTTATCTAGATGTAAGAGGATCCTGGATACTCTACAGGGAGAGCTATTCAAACAACTGGTAATAGAACCCACACGTGAAAGGGCCATACTGGACTTGGTGCTTACCAAAGGTTGAAAGTGTTTCTGATGTTATAGTGTGACATCATTTCACATCCAGTGATCACCAAATGGTGTGGTTCAGTATTCAGAAGTGAGTGCCTTAGACTTTAGGAAAATTAACTTTGCTATAAATGGGCCAATACCTCAAGGAGTCGTTAGCGAGATGGGAACAGCTGGGGGATGTAGAAAATCAGTGGGCAAAACCGAAAGGAGATATTTTAAGGGCAACCATCCTTTTTGTTAGAAAGGAGGGCGTTATGGTTCTCAAAAGAAGTAGCTGAAAAGGTGAAGAAAAACAGGGAGGCCTTCATGAAATACAAGAGATCACAGAGAGAGGAAGACAGGCATCTATATTTGGAAGAACTTAGAGAAGCTAACAAAGTAGTCAGAAAAGCCAAGATACAAAAAGAAGAAGAAATAGTCGATGCAATAAAATGGGGGGATAAGACATTTTTCTCATATGCTAGTGAGAGGAGGAAGGACAAAAGTGGTATTAGACTCGAGGGTGAAGGGGAGGAATATGTAGAAGCTGATGAAGATAAAGCGGAATTGCTTAACAAATATTTCTGTTTTGTGTTCGCAGATGAACGACTAGGAGCAGGACTTCAGAAAACACCCACAAATAGGAACAGAAGCAACGGGGATCTTGAACGATTTTCAAAAGACTGTATTCGTGAGGAACTAGCTAAACTAAAAGTAGACAAAGCGATGAGACCGGATGGGGATACATCTGAGAATACTGAAGGAACTTGGGGACATTCTAGCAGCTCCACTGACTGACCTTTTCTTTGGAGTCTGGAGTGGTGCTAGAGGATTGGAAAGAGGCACATGGGCTCCCTTTACACAAAAACAGAAGATTTGAAAACTACAGGTTGGTTAGTCTAACCTCTGGTGAGTGAATTATTGGAGATGCCGCTGAAAAAGAAAATAGTGAGATTTCTGGAGCCCAGTGAATTACAGGTTCGGAGGCAGCATGGATTCACCAGAGGCAGGTCTTGTCAGACAAATCTGATTGATTTCTTTGACTGGGTGACCAGGGAGTTGGATCGAGGGAGAGCCCTATATGTGGTGTACTTGGATTTAAAAGCCTTTCACACCGTTCTGCACAGGCAATTTACTATATAAATAAATTGACACCCTAGGGATGGACCCTAAAGTTACTGATTGGGTTAGAAATTGGTTGAATGGGAGGCAACAAAGGGTACAGATAAACAGAGCTCACTCTGAGGAGGGAGGAGGAGGTTACCAGTGGTGTGCCTCAGGGATCTCTATATTTTTTTTTTTTAAACATCTTTGCTAGTGATATTGCGGAAGAGCTGTCAGGTAACGTTTGCATCCTTGTGGATTATACCAAAATCTGCAATAAAGTAAACACCCAGGAAGGAGCAGATAATGTGAGGCGGGATCTAGCTAAGCTGAAGAATGGTCTAGCATTTGGCAGTAGAGATTTAATGCTAAAAAAAAATGCAGGGTGATGCATTTGGGCTGCAATAATCCAAGGGAGTGAGAGGTGAAGTACTTCTGTCCTCAAAAGAAGAATGGGAGCTGGGCGTGTTTGTATCTGACGATCTTAAAGTAGCTAAACAGGTAGAAAAGGTGATGGCGAAAGCTAAAAGGATGCTTGGGTGCATAGTGAGAGGAATGGCCAGCATAAAAAGGTGGTAGCACCTCTGTGTAAGTCTTTGGTGTGACCTCATTTAGAGTATTGTGTGCAATTCTGGAGACCGCAAGTTCAAAAGGATGTGAACAGGTTGGAGTCTGCAGCGGGTGGCTACTAAAATGGTTAATAGTCTTCATTATAAAGCACATGATGATGGACTTAAGGATCTTAATATTGTATACGTTAGAGGAAAGGCAAGATAGAGTACATATGATAGAGATGTTTAAATACCTCTGTGGCATAAATGCGCAGTAGGAGAGCCTCTTTCAATTGAAAGCAAGCTCTGCTATGAGGGTGAAAGGGGATAGACTCAGGAATAATATGTGGAAATATTTCTTTACAGAAAGAGTGGAAGATGTGTGGAATAGTCTCCCAGTGGAGATGGTAGAGATAACGGTATCTGAATTCAAAAAAGCATGGAACAGAGGATCTCAAAAGGAAAAAAAGGGGACTATTATAGTAGTTGATATGGAAGGGCAGACTAGAGGGGCAATGTTGTCTTTTTCTGCCGTTATGTTTCTATCTTTTACATGGGGCAATGGAGGATGGAAATGACTTCCCAAGATCAAGCCCAATAACCTATTTCCAACAGTGGCCAATCCAGGTCACAAAAAGGTACACACATTCTACCATACTTATCCCGGGGTAAGCAGTGATTTATAGACTTTTTCTCCAGGAACTTTTCCAAACCTTTTTTTTAACACAGCTACATTAGCAGCTTTTACTACATCCTCTGGTAACAAATTCAATTTTTCCTTGAGGGAAAAATATTTTCATCTTATTAATCCTATACGGGCTACATTGTAGCTTCACTGATGTTTCGTAGGAAGAATTCTAGAAAAAGAACGCCGGTGGCCGAGGAGGATCAAAGAGGCAGTAGAGATAGCAAGATCCTTTGTATTTTAATCTCCTAGGCTCTTTGTTTCAACAGTTTCTAGATCAAGCCTAGCCAACTTGTGAGTGCACTGCACCGTTGTGGCAGCTGGCTTAGTGAGCTGTCTAAGATGCAGCTTCCCAGGTTATGTTGTATCTCTTTTTGGGAGTCACAGCCACTCCTGCTCCCTGGACTTCTCTACTGGAAAGTAGACATGGACTTCTGGAGGCAGGACTCTTTCATATTTCCTTCCAGTTTGGAGAAGGTACTTAGTTACTGACAGGCACGTCCAGTTTTCATTACCTCATACTCTTAAAAGGAGCTCTTAAAAGGGTTTTTTGTATATTTTTTAAAGCAAGGTTACTTTCTTTTTGGTGCTTTAGGGGAACTTTCCTTGAGCACAGTAGGTTGCTGAACTCTAGTAACCTCCTCAGGTTTGGAAACTGCTAACACCTAATCAGGTGTTAGTTTCCTCCCTACCCACCCCGACTCCCACCCACCCCTAGTGAGCAGTCTTGCTTTATAGGGCACCTCCCCCTTCAACAAATCACAGAGAATTGGACCAGCACATTTTGAATATAATTAAAGAGATTTAACTGCTTTTTCTCTAAAAGGACAGCTGGGAAACTGGCTGGTACTTGGTAGATCTCTCTCTTTTGCTTTAACAGATACCTAAGCTCCCCGAACAGAACAATGGCTGGGAAAAATTGTATTGCTAAAGCTGTTGCCCGCGTTACAGCTTCTGCCTCGGTCCAGACAGAGGTCCTAATGCCAGTTGAAGGACCAGTTCCATGTGCAGGGTGCCTGCATGCTGAAGCTCTGAGGAAACAAGTGGAGGAAATCAGAGAGGAGGTGGCGAGGCTGAGGAGCATTCAAGACAGTGAGAAGTACATTGATGAGATGCTTCTTGCAGCAACCAAGCTCTCCAGCACAGGAGAAGATGGGTGCCAACAGAATGTCAATGGTTGGACACAAGTCACCAGGGCCTGCAAAATCACCAATCCAACTTCTTCAGCCCTTGAATTGAAGAGCCATTATGCAGCCCTGGAAGTGGAGGAGGTGAAAGCATCCCTGGAAAGGGAAGAACCAGAGTTCAGGTACCCCAAAGTTGCAGAATCAGTGACCAGAAGGAAACGAAGGGTAGTGGTGGTTGGAGACTCTCTTCTGAGGGGTACTGAGGCGTCCATCTGCCGACCAGACTTGATGTCCAGAGAGGTATGCTGTCTTCCTGGTGCCAAAATCCAAGATGTTATGGAGAGTTTGCCGAGACTCATCAAGCCCACTATTACCCAATGTTGCTAATCCATGTTGGAACAAATGATACTGCCAGTTATACCTCGGAACATATCAAAAGTGACTTCATGGCTCTGGGACAGAGGGTGAAGCAGTTAGGTGCACAGGTGGTGTTCTCTTCAATCCTCCCTGTTGAGGGTAAAGGCCAAGGCAGAGAGGCTCGCATCCTGGAGATGAATGCATGGCTGCGTTGATGGTGTCATCGGGAGCGTTTTGGTTTCCTAGACCATGGGATGCTGTTCCAAGGGTTGCAGAGCAGAGATGGCATCCATCTGTCCAAGAAAGGTCAACGCATCTTCGGTAGTAGACTGGCTAATCTACTGAAGAGGGCTTTAAACTAGATTTGTTGGGGATAGGTGAAGAAAGCCCCCAGGTAAGTGAAAGCCCCCAGGTAGGTGATAAATTAAATACCTTTATGGAAATGGGTAACAGGGGTAACATATGGAAAGCAGTGTGTATAAATGCCCGTAGCATGGGAAATAAGATCCCTGAAGTTGAAGCTTTGGTGGGAGTGGCTGATTTGGATTTAGTGGCAGTTACAGAAACATGGTTCACAGAAAACCATGACTGGGATGTAACTATACCTGGCTATACTCCTTTCAGAAAGGACAGGGTAGGAAGAAGGGGAGGAGGAGTGGCACTATATGTAAAAACTACAATTAAAGCTTTGGAATTACAGAGCTTAAAAGGGAGAGAGGAGGCATTGTGGGTTAAACTAGAAAGAGGGAAAGAGAAATCTATTTGCATTGGTGTGATATACAGACCTCCCTCACAAGAGGAAGAGGTGGACCGAGAGTTAATTGAAGACATACGCAGCATTGCTAGGAAAGGGGAAGTGCTACTGATAGGAGATTTCAATATGCCAGATGTTGATTGGCACATTCCTGCTGCAGTATCATCTAGAAATAAGGAGATCCTGGATTCTCTACAGGGAGAACTATTCAGGCAATTGGTAACAAACCCCACATGTGAAGGGGCCATACTGGACTTGGTGCTTACCAATGGTGAAAGTGTTTCTGATGTTGTAGTGGGAGATCATTTTGCATCCAGTGATCACCGGATGGTGTGGTTCAGTATTAGGACTAGGGCTGTTAGAATCCATTCCAAGGTGAGGATCTTAGACTTTAGGAAGACTAACTTTGCAAAGATGGGCCAATACCTCAGGGAGTCGTTAGTGGGATGGGAACAGCTGGGGGATGTAGAAAAACAGTGGGCAAAACTGAAAGGGGGTATTTTAAGGGCAACCAACCTTTTTGTTAAAATGGTAAATAAAGGCAAAAGGAAAAGGAGACCGCTATGGTTCTCGAAGGAAGTAGCTGAAAAAGGGAAGAAAAAGAGGGAGGCCTTCATGAAATACAAGAGATCACAGAGAGGAAGACAGGCATCTGTATTTGGAAAAACTTAGAGAAGCTAGCAAAGTAGTCAAGAAGGCAAAGATTCAAAAAGAGGAGGAAATAGCCAATGCAATAAAATGGGGGGATAAGACATTTTTCAGATATATTAGTGAGAAGAGGAAGGGCAAAAGTGGTATTGTCAGACTCAAGGGTGCAGGGGGGAATATGTAGAAGCTGATAAGGATAAAGCGGAATTGCTTAACAAATATTTTTGTTCTGTGTTCACAGATGAAGAACCAGGAGCAGGACCTCAGAAAACACCCACAAATAGGAACAGAAGCGAGGGACATCTTGAACAATTTTCAGAAGACTGTGTTCGTGAGAAACTAGCTCAACTTAAAGTAGACAAAGCGATGGGACCGGATGGGATACACCCTAGAATATTGAGGGAACTTGGGGACGTTCTAGCAACTCCACTGACTGACCTTTTCAATGCCTCGTTGAAGTCGGGAGTGGTGCGAAAGGACTGGAGAGAGGCTCATGTGGTGCCTTTACACAAAAGCGGAAGTAAGGATGCGGTTGAAAACTACAGGCCGGTTAGTTTAACTTCGGTGGTGAGTAAATTATTGGAAACGCTGCTGAAAGAGAAAATAGTGAGGTTTCTGGAGTCCAGCGGATTACAGGATCCGAGGCAGCATGGATTCACCAGAGGCAGATCTTGTCAGACAAATCTGATTGATTTCTTTGACTGGGTGACCAGGGAGTTGGACCGAGGGAGAGCTCTAGATGTGGTGTATTTAGATTTCAGTAAAACCTTTGACACTGTTCCTCACAGGCGACTTATAAACAAACTGAGCACCCTAGGGATGGACCCTAAAGTTACTGCTTGGATTAGAAATTGGTTGGGTGGGAGCCGACAAAGAGTACAAGTAAATGGAGCTCACTCTGAGGAGAAGGATGTTACCAGTGGTGTGCCCCAGCGATCTGTCCTTGATCCGATTCTTTTTAACATCTTTGTTAGTGATATTGCGGAAGTGCTGTCGGGTAAGGTTTGCCTCTTTGCAGATGATACCAAAATCTGCAATAGAGTAGACACCTAGGAAGGTGTAGATAACATGAGGAGGGATTCTAGCTAAGCTTGAAGAATGGTCTAGAATTTGGCAGCTGGGATTTAATGTTAAAAAATGTAAGGTCATGCATTTGGGCTGCAGCAATCCAAGGGAGCAATACAGTATAGGAGGTGAAGTACTTTTGTCCACTAAAGAAGAGCGGGACCTAGTGGTGGTTGTGTCTGATGATCTTAATGTAGCTAAACAGGTAGAAAAGGTGACGGCAAAAGCTAGAAGGATGCTTGGGAGCATAGAGGAATGGCTAGCATAAAAAAGGAGGTGATAATGCCTCTGTATAAGTCTTCGGTGCGACCTCATTTGGAGTATAGTGTGCAATTCTGGAGACCGCACCTTCAAAATGATGTGAACAGGATGGAGTCGGCGCAGAGGGTGGCTACTAAAATGATTAGTGGGCTTCATTATAAAGCATATGAGGACAGACGTAAGGATCTTAATATGTACATCTTAGAGAAAAGGCGGGATAGAGGTGATATGATTGAGATGTTTAAATACCTCCGTGGCATAAATGTTCAGGGAGAGAGCCTCTTTCAATTGAAAGCAAGTTCTGCTACGAGGGGACATGGGATGAGGGTGATAGATTCAGGAGTGATATGCGGAAATATTTCTTTACGGAAAGAGTAGTGAATCTGTGGAATAGTCTCCCAGTGGAGGTGGTAGAGATGAGGACAGTAACTGAATTCAAAAAAGCATGGGACCAACACAGAGGATCCCTAAAGGTAAAAAGTGGACTGTTGTAGTTGTTGATATGGAAGGACAGACTAGATAGGCAATGTGGTCTTTTTTTGTCATAATGTTTCTATGTTTCTATACTGCTTTATAGGGTCTGTTTTGGAGTAGGTACTACAGAATGTTCAAGGAAACATGGCAACCCCTCTTTCACAGAAAGTTAAGTACTATGAGGTCTGGAGCTGAAGCCACAAGATATTTTATGCCTTCCATACTGAAATTCACAACAATCTTCCTGCTAAAAGCCAAGTTCCCCCTTCCCCCCAAGATTCCTGCTTGCGTTGTTTCTCCCTTTTCTCCAATGAACCTTCCTACCAGTTTTCAAATTTTAAAAAATTTCCCTTTTCCAATGAACTTTCCCTCCAAAATCAAATTCAGAGTTCCCGCTTTTTCTTTAATGCACTTTCTTCACCAAAATTCAAATTTCCTGCTTCAAACACTACCAATCCGGTTTGTGAAACACTGTATATAAGAACAGACATTCACTGTATAACCACTTCACCTTGAAGAAAGTCACAGAATGATGGCTGAAATGTCTGTTGCCCTTACCAAGATGCGGCATGACCTGGAAAACTGCTAAGGTCATGATTCTAGCTATGGAAGCCTAAGAGAACATACTAACCATTAGCTACGCCGTCATAGTTTTTGTTTTAACATTCCTGAACTGACTCTATTTTTAACTTTGACTTTTGTAAAGAGAGAGAATCCAGATATTTCAGCATCCTTTTGTTTGGTAGTAGCTATAGTAAATTCTTCAGCCATAAGGTGAGCCATGTGGCTGCCAGCCACCTTCTTTCTTTAACTTTGGTTTAGAGGGATCGTTGTGTTCATTTATAAGGCAGTTGTTGGATATCTGAAATAAATTCTGTTTCTTTATAAGGTTATTGAAAAAGACCAGTTACATGGTGGTTTTATTGAAAGATGGTCTAAATTAATACATTTTTAGCCAGCTTTTTAGAGGTACACATCATCAGGTCAGTGTTATAAGTGCCTAACTAGGTCGTGGAGCCTAAATTCTTCAAGCTGCTGATGCTTGGGTACTTGAGAAGACTAGCCCTAGAAATACTTTTTTTGTGAAGTTATCCCATTTCTTTTACTAAACCAGCTTAACAGAAATCACATAAAATTAAACACGCACAATGCTGTTTCCTGAGGTTGTTTGCTATGGGATTTTTGTAGTTATCTCAGTTTTCTTGTGAATGTAGTTATAAATTCTGCCTGATTATTACCTTGATTATGAGGTTTTGCACAAAAAAGAGAGAAGAAACATTCTTTCAAAATCCTTGCTTATTTGTGCAGTAAGTCACACCAGACCATGAATTACTGGGAGATTAATCATGCATGCCTTGGGTGCATGGTGAGGCTGGAGGCCAAAGGCGGAATGACTTCAAGCGAGAAGAGAAATAATCCCCTGGGATTGTATTGCTTAGAAATCCTTATTATGGAAATTATATTAGATAGAAACAGAATAAAGACATACTCATGCAGTTATTTAGGATTAGTGACATTGATAATAGACAGTTAGACATCTACTCAATATGTTCTGCTTCTTTTCATGGTTCTTAAATCACTTTAGAAATAAAACCATCATAGTTTGCACAACAAAATAAATGCAGCTACATATGCATGCATATTATGGTTGATTCACTAAGGTGCATTAACCTGCAGTATCATTAGCGTGGGTTGATGCATGTAGGTTAGTGAATATGTCCCATTATGAATAATGGTGTTGCAGTAATTAACATACACGGCAACCTATGTTAATGACATCATGGTTAATGCATTTTAATGAATTGGCTTAATGACTTAATTTACCACACTTGCAAGGTAATTTATGTTTTATCATATGGTGTAATCCTGAAGTGTGATTCCCTGGTATGAAATCCACAGTTAGTAATGACATGGCATTGATATTAGTATATTTTCACTATTCATGAGATCATGTTTAACAAGGCTGCATTCCTTTTTTTTTCAAATTGCTATTACATCTCCTTCCCCTATATCTAGTTTGCTAGTAGTTTAATAATATTTCCTTATCCTGCTACAGCAATCCAGACAAGTGGACATAGGAGGAATTTAAGATAGACCCTTCACATTGTCTGTTGGATGTGAGGAGGCTTTGGTCCTCAGGAAGACTACTATCCCAGTGGAAGGGGGCACAGCCTTGAAGGACCTGCAGGATCGGTGGTTGGAGGTGCTGTTCAAGCAGGCGTTGGCTTTGCAGGGGGCCATTTGTGGATCCTATGTAGCATGTGCTTGCTTACATTGGTCACAGAAGATCCCTGAGGCAGTGCTGACTGAGGCCAACTGCCCAAGAGGAGGAAGCCCAGTTGGAGTCTGGCACTACCTTCCTAGCTGATCTCCTTTACAATTTGCTCAGAGCTTCGGCCAAGTCCACGGCGACTTTGGTGGCGGCTCGATGTTTCCTGTGGTTGCAGAATTGGTTTGTGGATTTAGCCTCCAAGATGAGGATGAGTAAGCTTCCCTTCTCGGGAAGGCTGCTGTTCAGGAGGACTTGGAGAAGTTGGTGAAGGACCTAGGGGAACACTAAGGTGCCTCGGCTTGTCGAGGACAAATCCAAGGTGGCGGGCCATAGATCCTCTTTCCAGGGCCGGGGAAGTGAGGCATGAAAGTTTTTCCCGGACAGAGGGCAAACTTCC
Organism: Ichthyophis bannanicus; assembly: GCA_033557465.1. Lineage (NCBI taxonomy): Eukaryota > Metazoa > Chordata > Amphibia > Gymnophiona > Ichthyophiidae > Ichthyophis > Ichthyophis bannanicus. Next base: position 1,392,480,612 of record CM066031.1, on the reverse strand, counting down.
AGAGGTCCCAATTTCTCCCAAAAGGCTCATCCTTTCATGGAAGCAGTTGGGGTGGCAGAGGTGGGGTTGCTGGAGCCTCCAGAGCTGCCAAGATCTCCCAATAAAGGTTTGGGGGCCCCAGCAGAGGTGCAGTTGATAGGTGCCACCTAAATTGTGTTTATCCTGCCTGGGTCGTTTACGTTTGCGTTTATTAAAACTTTTTATACCGCCCAACACTGATAGTACCTGAGCGGTTCACAATACAAGTAAAACAACTTAAAACAACTTAAAAATGGCTGAGAAAAAGAAAAGGAACGCCAATAAAATGGATAGGAAAGAGGAGGAAAGAAAAGACAAGAAAGTAACAGACTACAAAGCAATGGTTGAATATCAAAGAGCAGGGGGGGAGGGGGCAGCAGAGGGAAGGGGGGAGCTGGGGACGGCAGGTTAAATGCTAAACTGAAAAGGTGGGTTTTGAGTTGTGATTTAAATGAGTGGTAGGATTCCTCAGCACGAAGCGAGGGGGGGAGCGAGTTCCAGAGGCTGGGGGCTAGAAAGTAGAAGGCGGAAATGCGAGTGGAAACTAGGTGAGCCTGGGAAGGTGAGGGGAGAGAGAGACGATTAGAGTGGATAGCACGAAGTAGGCGATGAGGTGGACGAAAGTGTATCTGGTCAGCGAGATAGAGGGGGGTCCTGCTTATAATGGACGCCTGGGTATTGGAGGTGATCCGTGAAGGTTATGCCCTCGAATTTACGAGGCCCCTAGCAGGCGCCTTCATGTTCTCCTTGTTGGGCCCCTGCCTGGACTCTGGTGATCAGGGTGATGCTTAAATGTCTTCTGCAGTTTGAGGCTATCATCCCCATGTCCCCGGCAGAATGGAGTGTGGGCCATTAATCAATTTACTTCGTGGTGCCGAAGAAGGGAGGGCTCTTGATGGCCCATCCTGGATTTGAAAGGGTAAACAGGGCTTTCTGGGTGCTGCGTTTTCACATGGAAATGCTGCTGTTTGTCACTGTGGCCATTTGACAAGGGGGAAGCTCTTAATGTCCCTAGATCTCTCCGAGTATCTGTACATTCCCATTAATCCAGAGCATCAGCGTTGTTTGCACTTCGCAGTGCCACAGGGGCACTTCCAATTTCAGTCTTTCCCCTTCAGGCTTGCAATCGCCCCCCCAGGTGTTCACCAAGGTGATGGTGGTAGTTGCGGCAGCCCTACAGAAGCAGGGGTGTCCTGGTGCACCCATATTTAGACGATTAGTTGATCCGGGCAAAATCTTAGCAGGAGAGCTGGGAGGCGACAGCCTATTTGATCCTCCACCTGCAGGAGCTAGGTTGGGTCATGAATTTTGTCAAGAGCAGTCTGTCTCCTTCGCAGTCCTTGGAGTGCCTGAGTGCCTACTTTGACACTCAGCGGGGGATGGTGTTTCTGCTGGGGGGCAGGATAATAAAGCTGCAAGGTCAGATGTGGAAACTGTGGGCAGTTCCTCGCCTGAGAGTTTGGGACAATCTGCAGGTGCTTGGTTCAATGGAGGCCTCCTAGGAGCAAGTGCCTTGGGTGCGGCTCCACATGTGACCCCTTCAGACGATGCTTAAGTTGTGTTGGTCCCCGCAAGTGCAGTCGATGGAAATTCACCATGCTCTCTGGGACAAGGCCCGGGCGAGCCTGCACTGGTGGCTTGATTCAACAAACCTTTCAGCCAGGATGCCCCTCAAGACCCCAGACTAGGTTGTGGTGATGACAGTTGGGGGGGCTCATTGTCAGGGCTACGTGGCCCAGGGGCAGTGGTAGCTGAAGGAGAGCCAATGGTCTATCAGTCACCTGGAGACGAGAGCAGTATAGCATGCTCTGGAGTTTTTTCTCCCCATGGTTTAGCGGTGGGTGGTGAGAGTGCAGACTGACAATGCCACAGTGGTGGTCTACATCAGCCGACAGGGTGGCACTTGGAGCTTGTTTGTGGAGGCAGAGGTGATTCCGCTTCTACAATGTGCAGAGGCCCATCTGCTCTTGTCTGTGGCACATATTGCCAGGAAGAAAATGTGCAGTCAGATTATATCTGTGCAGTCATCTGTTGGACCCAGGGGAGAGGTCCCTCTCTGAGGTGGCCTTCCAGGCGATTGTGGACTGCTGAAGCATTCCCTGGCTGGATTTACTGGTGACATTGGTGAATGCCAAGGCCACCAGGTTCTTCAGCAGACGCCGTGAGCCCATGGTGGAAGAGCTTGATGTGCTGGCCAAACCCTGGCCCAGTGACTGGCTTCTCTGTGTTTCTCCCATGGCCACTGATAGGTTGTGTTCTGCAGCTGGTCAAGGCCCATGTGGTATACATGGTGTTAATGTCCCTGGATTGGCCCAGGCAACTGTGGTATGTTGACCAGGTGCGGCTTCAGGTGGCGGAGCCTCTCCTCATTCCTCAAGAATTGGATTTCCTAACACAGGGTCCTGTCTGGATGCCGGAGGTGGATTGGTTCTCGCTTATGGTCTGGCTCTTGAGAGGGCATGTTTCAGGTGCATTGGGTACTCTCCTCAGGTGGTTGTTACCTTGCTGCAGGCGTGGAAGCATTCTACATCTTTGGCCTATATGCAGATTTGGTGCATCTTTGAAGCTTGGTGCAGAGAGAGAGAGAGAGAGGTGTAGCCTCTAGGGGCCACTCTCCCAGATATTTTGGCCTTCCTACAGGATAGACTTGACAAACGTTTGACCTTGAACTCCTTGAAGGTACAGGTTGCAGCCCTAGCTTGGGGCTGGGTACAGGGTGAGTCTCTTGCTTCTCATTTGACAGCTCCGAACCACAGGCACACTCGAATAGCGTGCTCCTCAACATTATTAGTAGCCAACCAGACAAGATCTTGCAACAGGCGTCCCCAACAATGTGAAACACCAAACAGTATCCGTTCTCATTCAACTTCTTATGTATATAGTTTACCTTGTTCTCCAAGTTCCATTTCCTGTTAAATGTAATGACCAGACATATGTATATTGTTGGATGTTTGTTCTATGTAAACCGCGCTGATGGCAAATGGTGCGGTATATAAGAAATGTTAATAAATAAATAATAAATAAATAAATAAATAAAATTATGATGTGATCCGTTTTCTTCGAGGGGTCAAGCATTTGAGACATTCCCTGGTTCCATCTTGGGATCTTAACTTCATTCTGTCTGCGCTCGCGGTGGCCCCGTTTGAGCCTCTTTTCGGAGCCTCCTTGAAAAACTGGACACTGAAGGTGGTGTGTTTGGTGCCAATTTGTTTGGCGTGCTGCATCTCAGATCTACAGGTGCTTTCATGCAGGGAGCCCTATTTGGTGGTAATAAAGGAAAGGGTGGGTCTTCGCCCAGTTTCTTCCTTTTTGCTGAAAGTAGTTTCGATGTTTCACCTTAATTAGGCAGTGAACTTGTTGGCCTCTGCCAGTTCCCTTAACTCAGCTGAGTCTAGGGATCTGCACTTGCTTGATGTCTGTTAGGTGCTTAAGCGGTACTTGAAATGACTGAGTTGTTCTAGTGTTCGGAGCGCCTCATCATGCTGCTTTGGTGGGCCTCGCAAGAGTGAGGTGTCTAATCCTTGTTGGATTCTGGGTGCCATTGAATCAGTGTATTTGCTGAAGGGGGCCCATTCTACCAGGGCTCAGGTGGCCTCTTTGGTGGAGTTCAGTCTTGTCCCGCCCCAGGATATCTGCAAGGCACTGACATGGTCGTCACTCCATTCCTTTTTGCATCATTACCGGCTGGACATGCAGACCTTGCAGGATGTGGATTTCGGGGCTTGGGTGCTACAGGCCAGAGTTTCAGCACCCACCCGGCAATAGTACTGCTTTGTTACATCCTACGTGTCTGGACTGGACTGGTGGGATGAACTGGAACGTGAAATTAGGCCTTACCTGATAATTTTCTTTCCTGCAGTCCCTCCATTCCTATCCAGGACCCTCCCGGAACTTGGTTTCTGTCTTTCTGGTCTTGCATCTGTTCTAAAGAAGGTGATTGGTATAATGGGTGATTTCCAGGCCAGTTGGTTGTGGTGGTTCCTCCTTTGTTTCTTTGCATTTCTAGGGGGTTACTGTTGTGCTGTTGCACTGCTTGCTCTCCCCATTGCGGATCATGGTCCTTGGTGTGGGGGGAGGATGGAGTGCCTTGTGTTGACGCTACTGCAAAAGAGAAAAACATCCAAAATTGTTGAGGTAACTAATGAAGGCGCATTTATTTCGGCAAGCCTTTTCAGCTGTTTGGGTAAACTAATCTTCATGTAGGTGATGTCGGACTGTTTCCTGTGTGTTAACAAGCTAGCAGGTTTTTGGGGCATGTTCATGTTATGTTTGGTTATTGTTGTAAATTTTATGTATGTTTGTTGTTATCTGCCTAGGTGTTAGTGCGGAATATAAATGTTTAAATAAATAAGTATTCAAAGCTAAACAATAGATTCTGGCAACTGGAGAAGGGGGGGATGTATAGTTGGTTTAAGGTTTACCAGGTGCCAACACCTTGAACCAACTCTGAGCCAGCCCTGTGCAGATTCCATATAATGGTCTCACAGATTCTCCACAGACCGCCATTGCTTTAGAGGATCTTTGTGGCAAAGGAAAAAAGATGGAGTTATAAATAAACATGGAAAGAATAATGATACAGTACAAATAAGGGGCTACAGTGTATATGAAATCACTCCAGAATTTTACATAAGTGGTTTTTACTTTACCATGTCTAGCACATGTTCTCAATCAATATCTGCTGCTGCATAGGATGATTAGACTTCTATCTCCTCAGTCAGTCATCATTTGTTCTGCTTTCTTTCTGCAATGTTATCGAAGTCATCGTCCTGGAGAATGAGAAGTAAGATGATTGTCAATAAGCATACTGTAACAGCGTATGGCGTAAACAGTTCTGGGACCCTTAGCCAGTACGATAATGATATCTGAATGACTTAATGATTTACATCGATCTGAATGAGCCTGGCAAGTCACCATTCCACTCTGTGAATGTTTTCTGTAATCTTCTGGTATTTAATTAACATGCATGCCGGCTGTCAAAAGAGAAGCCCGAGACAAAAGGTTTTTGCAAAGATCGCAGTGCTGAAAGAATGTTAACTGTTACTTGTTTTACAGCACTATTAGAAATGTTTTGTTGATTTGAATACGTTTTAATAAATAAATTGGTGATTGCCGTCAGTACCAAAGAGGTGTGAAAGGTAATTGTGAAGATTTTTCTTTTAATGAAAAGCAGCACCCCCCACCCACCACAGAAGAAAGGTTATGATTTATCATTCAATTAGCATTCACTTTTGGTATAGTCCCCCCAAATTTACATCCTAACCAGTTCTGTCACTTCTTTTTAAGCTCTTTGAATTCTGCAAATCTGTAACTCTGAAGTACAGAAGTGATTGCGTTTAATCCTTGGCTGGCAGTTTTGTGTGTAGGATTGAGCATTGAAATGCAGCAAAGCAAATAATGAAGGCATATGTTTACCTATAATTCTTTTTACCTTGGGAGAAAGATTAAATGGAAGTAGTTTGGTGTTGTCAAATTTTTAAGAGTTGCTTTTCAAGCATGAAAAAGTCCTCAGGCTTTCAGAGGATTTACTTAGCAGTTTGAATAAGGAGGACTTTACTGCAAATGGAACAGAGATGCAGGCTTAAATAATGAGGCAGGGGGCGTCTTATAACCTCTTCAGCCACTTGAGAAGATGTAACATCAAACAGCTTAAATTGTTCTGGCCTCCAATGATTAGAGAGTTGTGAAAAAGATTTGTGGATAAATATTTTAGAGATGTAAGACTATCTTGTTGCCAAGATATGGCACATATCTGAAAGCTGAAGTCACAGTATGTGTAAGACAAGGATGTAGTCTACCATTTAATTTAAGCTTTTCCCAAAGGAACCTGTAGGAAACATTTCCTTTCCTAGAAAAACTGACCTCTTGCATTTTGATGGCTAAAGTGATTCCTCACTAAAGTATTAATAAATGGGAGAAGGAGCTAATTACATCAATCTGTATGGGGACAGAGCTGTCCCGGAGCCTCCCAAACATGGGAGGGAGCCCCACAGTCGGTCAGTTTTTTGGAATGCTGAAAGTGGGAGATGTCCCACAGGTGCTCCTTGTTTGTAGCCTTGGGCAAGCCACTTAACCCTCCATTGCCTCAGGTACAAAAACAGATTGTGAGCCTTTCGGGGACAAGTGAAATATATACAGTACCTGAATGTACACCGCTTTGGCTTGTAGAAAAGCAGTATATAAGCCTAGTTAAAAAAAATAAATGTTTTCGTGCATATTACTTGCAAATATCCTGAAGCTGACTGGCTGTGGGATCCCAATCAAGAGGTCTGAGAAGTCCTGTAGTAACCTAAATAATAACATGGGTACTTGGAACTGTTGTCATTGCCACCCCCACCCCCTCCCCCCCCTCCTCCTCTCACCCCCCCAAACATTTTCTCTGTCCAAATACAGACCCAAACCCATCCATGCCTTGTGTCACACACAGCCTAAATTTTGATTAAAACAGTTGGCATCAGCTTTATTAACGAGAAAGAAAGACAGTTATCAATGTGAAATTGTACCCAAGCATATATGACACCTGCCTCAATTGTAAAAGCAAACCTATACAGTCATATTACTAGTCTGGGTGGTCCCCAATATTGGCATATCATTCATAGCAGGCCTTCAATCTGCCACCTGACCTTTGCCTTGCCTTGCCATCCTATTAGCTGAAGCTGATTACTGGAGGCTTGGCACCTGCTGTGCATCAGTGATAGTGGCTAAACTATTTTCTGCCACCACCATATGACAGCCAAATAGCCCAAGGGACAAACCCTCTCTTTTAACAAAAACAAAAATTGACTCTGTCAACCCAGCCGCAACAATGTACAGTACCGCCATGACCAAAAGATTATCTACAGAGCCAATAGGAAGGTGGGAGGGAGTGTGGCAAAACCAGAGGTAGCCCAAAATAACCAAGATCCAAGGCTATGCACATTTTATAAGCCCCCTCCCTAATCCCAGTCAGTCCATCAGCTCTCACATGGTCTCCTACAGAAGCACCCAAACAAGATTGCAGAATTGCAAGCAACTTTCAAGTTAAAAAAGGTCAACTCCCCCCCCCCAACAAATGCTAATCTCTGTCCTTCATACCCAGTTACTAAGATCCAGAAATAAACAATGCATGTCCAAAACTTTGTTATAAACAGAAGCAGAAACTTTACCTAATTGCTCCTGTCATTTATGACATTATCAAATTATTCTGTAGTGTTATTCAACAAATGAATACTAACATTTCTAATGAACAGCAAAAGTTTGCATAGAAGTCAGATTAGCACTGAACCACTGACCATATCTTTACCTTGTAAGCACCGATTTAATAAACGTGTAAAATACTCCCTTAGGCAGAATATTTGCATGTTTTATTGACTTTACCAGACTTCTGATTGTATGCGGCTTTGATCTTAAACTCCTGCAAATTGGAATTAGAGGAAAACATATGATAGATGAATGCGCTTATTTATTTTATATCAGCTATAAGGTAAAAAAACAAAAAAAAAACAAAACATGAAGAGTGAGCTTCGAACAAGAACGAAGAGTGAGACAGGGATGCACCCTTGAGCCCCCATCCTCTTCCACATCTATATCTGTGATGACCCTACAGTACTAGAGAGATCCTTGGCCCCAGGATTAGAAATAAATGACTTGGGTATCAAATGCCTGCTAGATACAGATCTGATCGTCCTGTCCTGTACCCCAGAAGGATCTAGAAGAGAGCCTAACCTGCTAGATAGGGAACTATTGCAAATCATGGACCCTACAAATAAACATGGAAAAAGGCAATTATGTTTTTCCAGAAAAGACAAAAAAATTTCCAATACAATTTAAAAATTCTTCCTAAATAAAGAAATTGATCCCAGTTTCAGAATATACATATTGTGGCCTAGGATTAAGCACATCTGGGAATTTTAACTTTATAAAAACACTACAAGCTCTTAAGAGCTCTATATGCAACAAAATATTTCTCTGTACAAATACAACAAGCACAGTTATTTGACTGCATCATCCAACCAATCCTATGATATGGGAGTGAGGTCTGAGGCCTAACATCTCCATATTATACTCTCCTAGTAATTGTAGGATAGGTGGGATACAAATAAATCTGATTTACAGAAAAGAGAAGAACCCCATTAGAATTTCTGCTCCTCTAGTTCTGGAAACGGATAGTACAAGTCCATAACTGATGTAGAGCAGAATTAGGACACTACCCCTTACTATTAGCCATACAAAAAGAATGTTACAATTTTGGTGCCATCACAAAAGCAGGAACACAATCTCCCTCTACTGCCAGGCACTATGAAGTACAAAGCCATGAGAAAAACACACTCGACCACATGTAGCAAACCCATACTGCCAAAACAACATTAATGCGCAGAATCCAAGCAGCTACAACCCTGCTTATGAAAAGAGGACAAAGCAGCCATTGCAATATGCCCTACAGCACCGATGCATTTCCTAGGCAGTGTACCCTAGAACACCAGTGTACCGTCTGTTGAAAGGCACAGGTTGGGAAAGAACAGGCTGGACTGCTACAGATAAACTACATGCTAACAGAATGCCTGGCCTTGGTCACACACACAGAGCACAGACAGATGCTGTCTAAATATAGAATTGGTGGCCACAGACTAGAAATAGAAAGATGTAAGCAAAAACTATCCTGGAAAACCCAAGATGCCAGACTATGTATGCAATGTAATACTGGAGAAATAGAAACACAATTTAATTTCCTCTTGCATTGTGCAGAACCAAAGATATTAGACACACATGTTTCCCAAAACTAACAGAGAAAATCAAAGACTTTGCACCAAAAAAAGTTAGCAGGGAAAACATTGTATAATCCTATGGGAAGGAAAAGATGCATTAGCAAAGACGTGCTATCCTGCCGTCAGACAAGAAATTTAATCTGACCAGGGTCAGTATAGGCTAGTACTAAGACTTGAAAATTCTTTGTGATTGTCTTCTCTGTACACTGTAATTTTAGTTTACTGTTATTTTATAAATTACTACTTTTATTTCTTACCTTAACTACTTAGAGGAAATTTTATAAGAGGTTGCTTATGTGTGAAGGCCACGTAAATGCCTTTTTTCAGTCTGTTCTATAAAGTCGTAGGTGCTTATGTATAAAATACTGTCCAGCAGAATTAGTGGCTAGAACGAAGCTGTGGAATCTCGGCTTAGGAGCAGGCATAGATGTTATCACTAAGATGCACATGCTGTATGTGCGTATATTATAAAGTAAATGGCAATAAAATGCTTACTCATATGCCCAAACAATGACAACAACCCTATAGGTATATTGAGGAAAAGGTTTATAGGATTATCAGACAGGGAGCCAAATAACGCTGCTTTTATAAGCACACTCACCAGAGTTCCTCAAAGGTCTGGGTTTATTTTTTTTTTTTTTTTACTCATGTCATTCATTAAATCATATATAAATATTTTTTTAAATAATTTCATTTACCTGGCTTAAAGCACTTCAAAATAGTTGAAGTTGTCGCCTACTAAGAGTTTGACATGAATTCATATTTCAAAATACACATTAATTCGCTTTCTGCATCAGGAAGTGCTTCTCGGTGACAGGTCAGCATTCTTATTATAGCCATTGCTCTCCACAGCCACTGACTGAAATGCAACAAAATGACATTTATAGTTCTTCCGATTACACTCTACCAATCACCAGCAGTTCCTAAATCTCTCAAATCAATGTCATCCATTCATTTGCTATATTTAAACCCAAAGGTGTCACTGTATTCAAATAAAAAGTCCCAAACTGTTCTCTAGCATTTAGAATAGTCACGATCTCCCCCTCGCACCAAATGTGTCATGTGATCAAGAATACGCCAGTGAATCTCACTGGCTAAGTGATGTCTTTCCAAAAATGGCTGAACCAAGGGTGCTGACTCCACTTTTGTATTTATATGGGATCAGTGCACTTTGAGACGTAGTCTGTTTTCTTTTTGTTCTCACAATGTACAGTAACTGGTATGGCACAACAGTGCATAAACCACATATTCTGTCTTGCAAGATGTAGAGAAGAGGGTATCTAATTTCTTCCCCAAAACTGTCCTTCAATTGTTTGGGAGCACCAAACAGTGTCCACAGGCATAATGTCCGAAGGAGGGGACTTCTGAAATCTCTGTGAAATCATAATGAGAAATCCATTCAATATTCTTCCCCCTTGTATATGCCATCCTAGAGGTATCCCTGAACACTTTATTCAGTTGCAAAGTGTGCCAGTGCTTAAAGATGATATTCACAATTTCTCGAGAGGCTGTCGTAAGTAAGACCCATATCACCACCTTTGATTTTGTACTCTAGCGGCTATTCTGATTTTATTTTGCATGTTTGCAATCCTGATTAATCCCTTTCCAAGGGTAACTGCATTGTACCAAATTATGGCATAGATCTTTTGCCACTGTTTGAAAAGCAGATATCATAGAGCATAACCTCCGTAATGTAAAAGATTGTCCAACCGGCAAATTACTCTTCAGGGCATATGAGTGGAAACTGAAAACATAGCAAAGAATTATTATCTACTTCATTGTGATAGCTAGAAGTACAGAGATATCCATCATGTTTTTGAGTTTGAATGTCTAAGAAATCGATTAGGGAACTATCAGTTTACATTGTAAACTGAAGAAATTTATTAGGGGGCTCTTTATCCATTCAAAAAATCTCTCCAGCTTACCGGTATTTACTAAACCCTTTCAAATAAGTAGAACATCATCAAGGAATCTTTTTCAGATCACAATAGAGGAGAACCATGAAGTATAAATAAATTCTTCTTCAAAAACAAAACGCTATGATGGATCACTTCTGCTTTGCTTAAGCATGCTTCTTCTGACACACATCTTGCTTGTGTACTCTTTCCCCCACCATTACATCATATGACTGGGACAAACTTCAGTCGGCTATCTTGGATATATCAATTTCAAGAATTTATTAGTGCTTGGTGAGTTTAATAGCCATGCTGAAAACTTCTGGACTGTATTCCCAGAAAAAATGTGTGCCAACTTTTGCAAGAAACTAAAGACACATTTATTCCAGCAACATTTTGGAAAAGTAAAATAGAGACCAAATGAAGACCTAAGAAACAACTTCCCGCCCAGTATTATATCGGACTTTGATCGCCCGCATGTCACCCTCCCTAACTTCTGAGAGCAATTGTTTTATTTGAATGTATAACCCTTGTTACCTGTAAACCTCTCTGACTTCAATATAGAGCGGTTTATAAAAACTGTTAAATCCTCAAATTATCAAGGATAGACCTTTTTTTTTTTTTTATTTTTATGGCCAATCTTGCTTTTACTCAACATATTTCTGTACTCGCACATTTAGGCAGGTCTTACCCTTGACATAGAGGATCATAAATACTTTCTTAGTCAAACCATTACTTTTTTGTACGTGTGGAGACATTTTTTTTTTGCTTCAGAAATGGATTTGGAATAAAATGGCATATTTTCTTTATAGGAATGACGTGACCCTCTTGTTTTTGCACCATTTTTTTTCGGAGTGTTGAAGTTGCTGTTTTAAGTAAACGAAGGCCCTGATACCAAGGGGTGTGCAGACTTTAGAATGAGGTTTTTTTTTTCTTTGAATAGATGCCACCTTAACCAAAATAGATTTGAGTGTTATTCCATGCTAATGCTTGATCATCTAATACTAGCGAATTAAAGTTGTTTGGGAAAGAACAATGCTCAAGGAATACATCTGCATTTAAAGATGACAATTTTCTAAATGAGAGAGGTTTAGGTTGAGTTTAAGAGTAAAGAATAAGAACTTCAAGGTGGCTATAGATTAGGGATTGTGGCCACCTGGGAGATAGAGCCTGACAGTGAAATGGAAGAGAATAGGAGGTCAAGGGTATGTCTGTGCACAGCATCCTTCAGAGACTGCAGATGAGAAGTGTGGGAGACCCCTACTCCCCTTGGTTCCAGTCAGTAGAGTAGTTATATTGCAGCAGAAATCCCTTAAGTGGTATCTTCTGTTTTCTCCTCTTTCTATCCTTGGGAGATGAGCAAAAGCTAATTCAGGAACCTGGCCACAATCCCTGGAAGCAGTAGGTTTTCCAAATACAGTGGGCCCTGTAAGTTCTGATAGGGCAGCAGGTTGTATTCTACTTTTTACCACATTTAAGGGACAGTCTGAGAATAATTTTATAAGGTCATTTTTGTGGTATATGGCCACATACATGTGTTTAATGGCTGCTTATAAAATACGAACCAGCGTAGGAGTATGCGGATTGACATGAACGTGTATACTTTGCTGGTAGGTGTAGCTGGTGGCATGGCCTGGATGGAGTGCAGGCAGCGTTGGCAAGTATACCTATTTTTTATAGAATACCTTAATTTATATGTATACTTGCTTAATTGACGTGTTTGTTTGCACCTGCTATAAAGCAGGTGGAAATAAACATGATCCCTGCCACTTTGCTGCTATTGTATATAGACAAATAGGCACCTATGTATCTTTATAAAATATGCTTATTACGGGTTCCTGCATACTCTCTTATCCTAGGTGCCCAGTTATGAAAGAACACTCAAAATGTACACTGTGCAGAAGTTTAATTATTTTAGCCTATTTACTTGTTGCTGTATTTGGTGTCTAGGAACGCACATTTAAAAACTAACTTTCCCACAATTCTTCATAGGGCCTAGAAGTGACTAACTGGGCTGTAATTTTCATTGCTTAAGGGGCTACTTGATAGTTAATAGGTGAATGACCTTGATTTGTTGTCAGAAGTTTGCAAGTTGGAATCTTGAAATCCCTGGTTGAGAATATAGATCACATCACTGCAGAGTTGTAATTGGAATCTATAGATGCCTTCAAGAATGCAGCTGAGCCATGATAAGACGTGCTAATATGCTTATTGTAAGCCTTCAGATACAATGCTGTTCTTCTGTTACTTTCACCCTTGCCTTTAGCTTATAGTACTGTTAGATTAAAGATAAAAAAAACCACTTTCCGTTCAAATCCAGGGAAGTGGTATGACCCACTTTTTTAAGGGAGACTTGGTCTCCTGATGCACTATGGGATATGTAGTTTTGATTGAAAGAGGAAGAACCAGGATTACAAATACTACAGTGAGTATGGATGGAAATAGAATTTCAGCCCATCCTACTTTTTCAATCTTTAGAATAGGGATCACATCACATCCCTTAATGTTTGAAAATGATGAAATAAAATATTTCAGTGGAATCTTATGAATCCTGGCAGTCATATAGCATTCATCAAATTGTGTAAGTTTGGATTTCATAAATGCTAGTGACTTTTACATGTTTAGCATACTTCAAAAATGTCAAAAGTGAGCCCAGCCCATTGACAGTATTAATGCTGTCCTGTAGTGATCTGATTCATATGCCACGTTACTACAGTTGAAGATTATCACTGCAGTGTATGGGCTAGGTGAGTTAGGAAGAAATATGAAATTACAGGCAGTTGAGGAAAGGTGCATGGTGCTGTTGCCCAGTAGAGGCTGGTTCCAATTGAATTGGAAGCCCGAAAGAGCAGGATAAGACTGTCAGGTTATCCCAGAGCCACTTATAAAAAATGTATTAAATATTTTGAAACTTGCTATTAATTCTGAGTTTCAAGTGGTCGCTATGGGTAATTGATGAAATGCAGAACCTAGGCAGGGGAGTTTAGTCATGGTGCTTTAGGTTGGACTACATGAGTTCTGTTTGGAATACATTGAAGAATCTACTGACAGCAAAGCTGATGCCTTCTGATCAACAGCAGTCACTTAAGGAGAGTAATTTTATAGAAATGCGTCTAGTTAATGCACATTTTCATGTGTCTCTCTTACACTTGTTTTATAAAGTCAAGCCCATGTATACTGGATTTTGTAAAATACTAACATAAGTATGAAAGAATGCGTGTATATGTAGATGCAGTTCAAGTCCTGGGATAAATGTTAGCGTGGACTTTCTGCATATGAACGGAGAAATGCAGACTCCACTTACTCAAACTTTACCCTTGTGCACACCCACAGTGGAAGTACACATCATGAAAGTGAGGCGCATAATTTTACACTGGCCAGTATTTTTATAAGAGATGATTTGTGCATGAAAGCATCTAAAATATCAATATTTATGCACATTCTTACCATCTAAAACTAGGTGCTTCCTTATAAAATGAAGCCCTGTTTCTAATAGGGGATCTGAAATAATGCCTTAATCCAGGCCTTGACACATTTTCTTGGCATCTAGGAGCCAGCCTAAAAATCTAGGAACCTAGGCCACATTGTGCACCCCTCCTCCTACAAAGGAGTATCACAGTTACTTTCTTAGGCTTTAGGGCCTAATGTACTAATACTGTGTTCCCATTGTCTATGGGAAAAGGTTTAATAAATCAGGTTCTTAATGGGCCACTGCACAGTGCCAACAGAAGGCAGTGGTGCTCCACCCCTCCTCCTCTACCCTCTCTCATAATCTCTACTCACCTTTTATAGCTACACCTGTGGGGGGGGGGGGGCGCGGAGGTGGAGGTGGGGTGCCCTGTGTATGTGTTGTGGGAGAGGGGTGCACCTTTTGCACATACATATTATGCCCTTTACTTCCCATGCATTCTTATCGTCACCCTCCAGCCCCTTGCACTCTTCCCTCTCCTTCCCCCCCTCCACTCCAACCCAACTGTTTTTTCCTTCCCAGACTCTCTCCTCTTCTCCCTCCTCCCTTACACTACCCCTGCCCTTCATGTCTCCCACCATTCTGTTAAAGCTCCTACCCCTTTAAATGTCTTGAGCCTTTTAAGCAGACTTTCCCGTAGGCAGCCGGCACTGGTCCTGGATCTTCATGCTGCACAGGTGCCAGGTAGGGAAGCCCAAGGAGGTTGCCGGGGCCATGTGCAGAAATTCATTGCGAGGCTTCATTTGCATAGGGAGCCTCATTGGCATAAATATTTGCATAATGTATTGTGCACTGACTTTTGGTAAACATGCTTCTTGATGAGTGTCTGGATAAAGAAAGACTACCAGATTTCTACATTACTATACTCCCATGCCAACCACCAGGCACATTAGGAAGTACTATAAACACTGCCCATTTAGAACTCATAGCAAACCCGCCATATCATAACAGCACTACCAGGACTCACAAAGCACCAAACCCTACCTATCAAAAGGCAACACTGCAAATATTAAACCAATACATCTCGGAGAATACAAATACATCTCCTACTGGGGAAAGAGAATAAGTGGCACTTTCAAGTAGAAACTACATAAACAGAATACCTCAGCTTGGTTACACGTGCAAAACATAGACTGTCACCAAACAAGGAACAAGGGATCACAATAATTATACTGGGAATCCCAAAAGCCAAACTTTGAATGTACAGTGATACTGGGGAAATAAAACCGTAAATTAATTTCCTCTTGTCCTAAATAAAATGCAAAGACATTAGTGATGCACATTTCCCAGACCTGACATATTCTAGTTAATAAATTCAAAATAATAAAGTATTTTTCTACTATTTATTCGAGCATTTTATTTTTCAGTTGCAATTGTTCCAGTCACTTTCTTCTGGTTTCTTCATGTCTTCTGCTAGCTCTCCATTGTCTGCTGTCTATTTGTCTTTTCTTCTCTCTTCTAGTTTTTTCCATTCTCTCTCTACATCTGCTTTAACATATTGATCTTTCTCCTTTTGCTCATTCCTCCATTTCTTTCTTTATTCCTTTTTCATCCAGTCAAATTTCACCCTTCCATCCTCAATCCCCACTTACTCTCCCAGTACCCAGCTAATTGTAAATTTTTCTTCTCTCCCACACAAAATATCTTTTCCCCTCTCCATCCTCACTCCCTCAGCCCCATCCTCTTCTAGTCCTCCCCCAGCATCAGCTCCCTTCTAGTCCTCCTCCAGCATCAGCTCCCTTCTAGTTCCAGCCCCACCCAGCATCCACTCTCTTCTAGTCTCATTTTCCTATCTCCACCATCAACGCATTTCCAGTCCAAATCCCCCATCAGTCCTTTTCCAGTCCTATTCTAGCCTCCCATGAGCCCATTTTCAGTCCTAGCCCCCTCCATCATCCATTTCCAGTCCTATCCTAGACCCCGCCCCTGAAAATCCCCACACCTGTCTAACCATCTTCAGAGGGAGCCAAGGAGGCTTGAAGTCTGGCTCACATTTGCACAGCCGCCAGAGTGAAGTGTCGTGTTCCTTCACTCAGCAGCTGTTTTTTGATGAAGCGCACTGGTGCCAGAGGTTAAAGGGCATTTCCTGTTTCCTGGCACTCAGCGTGCTTCATGAGAATACAGCTGCCAGAGTGAAGGAGCGCACAGCTCTTCATTCTGGCAGTTGTGCAGAGGTGAGCCAGGGCATCGGGCCTCGCTGACCTCTCTCTGAAGCTGGCCCTGTAAACCGATCATGTGTGGAATGAAGTTGGTTTGGGGCCCTGTACGAAGAACATTCTCGCACAGTGGATGGGCAGGCCCTGGTGCCAAGTCTGATTTACTCGCAGTGGCCACCTGGTACCTGGGATTTGTAGAGTCCTGCTTTAATTTGTTTCATTGGGGCAAATATTCTAAAATTTAGAGATATGGTCTCCAAAACTGAACACAGTATTCCAAGTGAGGCCTCACCAGCGACTTGTACAGTGGCATTAGTACTTCTTCCTTTCTGCTGGTAATTCCTCTTTGTATGCAACCCAGCATCCTTCTGGCTTTTGCCACGCCTTCTCACACTGTTTCACCACCTTGAGATCCTCGGAAACAATCATTCCATGGTCTTTCTCTTTGTCCCTGCACACCAACCTCTTGACCCCTATCACATACAATTCCCTTGGATTTCTGCTTCCCAAGTGCATGATGCTGCACGTTTTCACATTAAATCTGAACTGCCAAGCATTAGACTATTCTTCCAGCTTTTGTAGATCTTTCCTTATGTTCTCCACTCCCTCATGGGAGTCTACTCTGTTGCAAATTTTCGTATCATCTTCAAAAAGACAGACTTTTCCATTCAGTCCTTTAGCAATATCACTCACAAATATATTGAACGGCACAGGCCCCAGGACCAAACTCTGGGGCACACCTCCAATCACCTTCCTTTCATCTGAGTGAATTCCGTTTACTGTCATCTTCTGTCATCTGTCAGACAACCAGTTTCTGATCCGTTTCACCTTCTTGGGATCAATCCCCAAACTGCTTATTGATAAGCCTCCTATGAGGAACAGTATGAAAGGCTTTGCTGAAATCTAGGTAGATCACATGCCCTTGATCTAGTTCTCTTGTCACCCAGTCAAAGAACTCAATCAGATTTGTTTGGCAAGATCGTCCTTTGGTAAAACCATGTTGTCTCTGATCATGCAACCTGTTGTTTTCGAGGAAGTCCACTATTCTCTCTTTCAGGAGCGCCACCTTTACTTTTCCTGCCACTGAGGTGAGGCTTACTGGCCTGTAGTTTGCCACTTCTTCCCTATTACCACTTTTATGACGAGGTACCATTATTAGCCCCTCTCCAGTCCTGTGGAACTTCTCCAGTCTCCAAGACCTATTAAAAACATCCTTTAACGCCCCTGCAAGAACCTCTCTGAGCTCTTTCAGTATCCTGCGATGTATTCCATCCGGTCCCAGTTTTGGAAGCTGTTCTAACACATCATCATCTGTGAATGGTGTGGTATCTACTCTGTTCCCATTTGTATATTTGTCAATCACAGGTGGTCCTCCAGGATTTTTTTTTTTTTTTAGCAAAAACAGAGCAGAAGTATTTGTTTAGCATTTTCACTTTTTTGTGTCACTTTTCACAAATCTGTTCCCAGCACTTTTTGAGTCCTGCAATTCCACCTCTGATTTTCCTCCTCTCCCAGATATGTCTGAAAAATATTTTGTCGCCACACTTCACATCTATAGCCATCTTTTCTTCTGCCTTTGATTTTGCTATCCTTATTTCTCTTTTTTCTCTTAGTTTGATCCTGTATTCTTTTCTGTGTTCCTCTGTTTGCGAACTTCTGAATTTTGTGAAAGCTGTGTTTTTTGCCTTTATTTGTGCAGCCACTTCTTTGGAGAACCAAATAGGTTTCCTTTTCCTCTTGTTTTTATTTACTTTCCTTACATATGTATCTGTTGCCTCCTTTAGTTTAGCATGTTACAATTCCACTTCCCTTATCCTCTCCCACCCTGCCAACTCCTCCTTCAGGTACTTGGCCATTTTACTGGTCAGTGTTTTTGAAATTTAGGACTTTGAGCTTGCTGTGATTGGACTTCACCTTGGCTTTTATCTCAAACCACATCATGTGATGATCGCTGCTGTTTACATGGGCACCCACCCAGATATTCGACATGCCGTCTCCGTTGGTGAGCACTAAATCCAACATCGAGCTTTCCTTGGTCGGTTCCATCACCAGTTGTCTAGGTAATGCATCTTGGAAGGCAGCAATAATTTTTTTTTATTTCTTTCCAGATTTGCAGAAGGAATACTCCAATCCACATCGGGTAGATTAGTCACCCAATATGAGCACTTCGCCATTAATGGCTGTCTTTGCAATATCAATCAATTCACCATCCATTTCTTTGGTTTGAGTTGGAGGCGTGTAGACTACATCTGTATGGATGATAGTGCCATCTCGTCTAACACAATCCACAGCACTGCTTTTTTCCCCATGTCCCCTGCATTTCAGTTTGAGCATAAGATATGCTATACTGGGTGAGACCAAGCCCAATATCTTTCCAACGGTGGCCAGTCTAGGTCACAAGTACCTGGCAATTCCCTAAAAGACACAGATGCTACAATGCTTGAAATGGGGCAAGCAGTGGATTTCTCAGGTCCCCTTTAATAATGGTTTATGGACCTTTCCTCCAGGAACTTGTCCAAACCTTTTTTAAACGCAGCTACACTAACAGCTTTTACTATATCCTCCATTAATGAATTCCGGAGTTTGATTATGTGTTGAGTGCAAAAAATATTCCTTATCGTCACTCCAGTCCAGTCCCTTTACTACTGGGTTGCGCAACCCTTCCAGCAGCTTGGAGGCTGAGCCCAACCTTTTTGGGGATGGAGCGGTATAAATACCACTGGGACCACCCCTCAACTCCAGTATTCTCAGCCTCCAAGCAGCTGGAGGGTTCCGTAAGCCTAGGGCTTACTGGAGTCCTACCTTATCCTATTTTAGCTAATTTATTTTAGTTAGTTAATTTTGTCCTCTTTATTTGTTTAAGGAGATTGTTTGTTTCCTTTATTGGAATCCTGTACCTTTAATTTTCCTTCTTCCTCTCTCCCCCCCCCTCTCCCCTCCTCCCCTCCCGGGCCGGGCTGGAGACCGGAGGACGTTCCTGAGCTGCCTGCTGCAGGGGAAGAAGCATCTCTCCTTGACTTTGGACCGGAGTCCTGCTTCATTTCCAGGAGCTCCCCTGCCTCGCGCCGAAGCCCCGAGGCGGCTGAGCGCTGGAGGCAGCAACGCGAGGGGAAACTACTCGCCCTCCCCCCCCCCCGGCGCAGGGGGTGCGGCCGGGCTTCCCCGGAGCCCCGAATCGGACAACCGACAGATTCGGAGGGCTCACAGGCGGCGAAGTCTGCAGCGGTGGCGACGCGGAGCACTTCCACCTTTCGCAGAGATAAAGGCCAGAACCTCGGGCAGTGAGCAGACGCGCGATCCTCCGTCCCGGACTCCACGTGGCTAAGGCCTAACACGTGTTGAGCCGGCGGAGAGGAATCGCGGCGCGGGCCCTGCTCGCAGAACAAACTTCAAATTGCAAGTATCAGCCTGGATTGGCAGCATTTCCTTATTAATGTTAAAATTTATTTTATTTTATCCTAATTGCTTTTACTTTAATTTCCTGTTAGCTTATTCCATTTGCCCGCGAAAACGCTGACTTTGCTTGGGGGAGGGGACATCGCTGTAAAAGCTGTCCTGCTACAGCATTTCTCCCCTGAACATATTTTTGGGGATTGTTCTTCTTTTAGGTTGACTTGGGGGGTGAGTGTAACGCATCCTTTTCTGCAGCACTGAGCCTTCTGGAAATCATGGCCACTAAGTCAAAGTGCCCATCCTGTGGCACACGGAGGGGCACATCATCAGAGACAGGCATCTGCAGAGCTTGTGCTGCAGTCTCCACCTCCGTAGAGCAAGAGCTCAACCTGCCCATGACCCAAGGACCTCAGATGCCCGGGGACCCCCCGGAGGCGGAGGTGGGGCTCCATTTACCCCCAACGGCTAACACAGAGGTTCTCGCACCCCCTCCGTCCCGCTCCACGACGGATGAAGGGGTCGGGGATCTCTTCTCCCCTGACTTTATCTTATTGCTACACCAAGCATACTGCTTGCGCAAGCAGGGACGTGGATCAGGTGATACAGCTCCCACAGGGGATACCAGACCAGCCAGAACTAGGAGAGCGAGCGGTCAGGATCCAGGGGTACCCCCCAAACGTACCAGACTAATGAGCGAAGAGATCATCCCACCCCTTCTCAGGGCACCCCAGAGGAAGAGGGCTTGGAAAGGGAGCTGGAGGAAGAGGAGGAAGAGCTGGAAGAAGGCGAGATCCCCGAGGAGGACCATTCTCGCATTGTTAGAGTTTTTCGCCGGGAAGAGCTCCCTTCCTTAATCAATGAGTCCCTAAAAGCCCTCAACGTAGTGTCTGACGCCCCGGCGGATGACGAGGCACTAGAAGATCCCTTAATTCAGGCCATCAGAAGGTCCCAAAAAGTTTTCCCTGTCCACAGGGTGGTACGTCAGATGATACAGGAGGAGTGGGACCAACCAGAATCAAACTTGAGAGGGGTACGAACCATGGCTCGCCTCTACCCTCTTCCAGAGTCAGACAAAGAATTGCTGAAATCCCCCAGGGTGGATGCAGTGGTATCAGCAGTCACCAAAAAGACCACTATCCCAGTGGAAGGCGCCACGGCCTTAAGAGATGCCCAGGACAGGAAGGTGGATACGCTCCTGAAACAAGCCTTTGATATAAGCGCTCTCGCCTTGCAAGCCTCTGTCTCAGGAGCTTGGGTGTCTCGGGCCTGTTTAAGGTGGGCTCAGCAGATCCAGTCATCAGAGGAATCATCGGCTGAAACACAAGCCAACTCGGCTAGGCTGGAATCTGGAGCAGCCTATTTAGCTGATAGCCAGTATGACCTCATCAGATCTTTGGCCAAGAACATGGCCTCTGTGGTGGCGGCTAGGCGGTGCCTGTGGCTACGAAATTGGGCAGCGGATGCCTCCTCTAAGTCGCGCCTGGGCAGACTTCCCTTTAAGGGGAAGTTATTATTCGGTGAGGACTTAGAGAAGTTAGTCAAGGATCTGGGGGAGTCTAAGGGAGGCAGGCTCCCGGAAGACAGACAAAAACAGGGGCGCTCCTTTCCCCCAGTACGTACACAGCCCAGAGACTCCCGGAGGTTCCGTCCACCTAGGCCACCCCCCTTTTCCAAGGGTCGTTTTCCCTCAAAGGGGCAAGGTTTCAGGGGGTTCCGGGGAGCGGGCAGAGGCTTTGGCACAGCCTCTTCCTCCTTCTCGGGCTCCAGAAAACAACAATGAGGAGACGGGGGTCCAGGAGGGAAGGCGCAGGATAGGCGGTCGCTTGACGCTCTTTCTTCCCGCCTGGTCCCGTGTCACGTCCGATCAATGGGTCCTAGAGGTAATCAGAGAAGGCTATGCCCTCGAATTCGCAGAACAAATTCCCCCGGCCTTTGTCCGTTCCCCCTGCGGATCCACTGCAAAAAGGGCAGCAGTAGAGGAAACTCTCGCACACCTAAGAGCGCTAGGGGCCGTGATCCCCGTGCCGCCAAACCAGCGCGGTTCAGGTCGGTACTCGATCTATTTCGTGGTGCCAAAGAAGGAAGGCTCCTTACGACCGATCCTGGATCTAAAACAGGTCAATCGCTGCCTCAGAGTGCCGCACTTCCGGATGGAGACTCTACGTTCTGTCATAGCAGCCGTCAGGGAAAGGGAGTTCCTAACATCTCTCGATTTGACAGAGGCCTACTTGCATATCCCGGTCAGAAAGTCTCACCAACAGTTCCTGAGATTCGCCGTCCCAGGAGGCCACTTTCAATTCCAGGCCCTACCCTTCGGCCTAGCTACGGCTCCCAGAACATTCACCAAGGTAATGGTGGTGGTAGCGGCCTTCCTCCGGAAGGAGGGAATATTAGTTCACCCCTACTTAGACGATTGGCTGATCCGGGCAAAGTCCGAAGAAGAAAGTCTCTCGGCTACGGCAAGAGTGATCCAGGTCCTAGAGGACTTGGGCTGGGTCATCAACCGAGCAAAGAGCAGACTGACTCCCTCCCAGGAACTCGAGTACCTCGGGGCAAGATTCGACACCAACAGCGGCAGGGTGTTCTTGTCACGAACAAGGTCAAGGGATCTAAGACTTCTAGTCTCTCAGTTTCTGGCCAGAAGAAGCCCCTCGGCATGGCATTATCTTCAGCTTCTGGGAACAATGGCGGCGGCAATAGAGGTAGTGCCTTGGGCCAGGGCCCACATGCGTCCCTTACAACGGTCCCTGTTGCGGCGGTGGTCGCCTCAGCATCATCCCCTTTCTCTGCAGTTACCTTGCGCCCCAAGGACCAAACAGGCACTCCACTGGTGGAGATGCCCAAGGAACCTGGACCGCGGGATGCCTCTAGAACCCCCTCAGTGGGTATTATTGACGACGGATGCCAGTCTATCAGGCTGGGGAGCACACTGCGGAGACCGCTTCGTCCAGGGGCTCTGGACACCGTTAGAATCGCAATGGCCCATCAACAGACTGGCATTACGGGCCGTCTCCCTAGCACTCAAGGCTATCCAGGACTTGGTACAGGGACGAGCAATTCGCGTCCTCTCCGACAATGTCACCGCGGTGGTCTACATCAACCACCAGGGAGGCACCAGCAGCCACGGTCTCGAGAAGGAGGCGGGCGCCCTCTTCCAGTGGGCGGAAGCCCATCTGCAGGCACTTTCAGCTCAACACGTGGCGGCGGGCGCGGACAACGTCACAGCCGACTTCCTCAGCAGGTGCAAGATAGACCACGGGGAGTGGGAACTGGAACAGAAGACCTTCAGTCAAATAGTAGATCGCTGGGGAGTCCCAGTCATGGACCTCATGGCACGCTTCTCGTCAGCCAAGGTGGACAGATTCTTCAGTCGGCGGAAGGAAAGAATGTCAGAGGGCCTGGATGCCCTCTCCCAAAAGTGGCCTTCGGAGGGCCTCCTCTATGTATTCCCCCCTTGGGCTCTCATCGGAAAGGTCCTCCAGCGAATAGAGGCACACCAAGGATTGGTAATCCTCATAGCCCCGGATTGGCCTCGCCGTCCCTGGTACGCGGATCTGGTGAGGATGATCGCCGACCATCCCTGGCGGCTCCCTTGCAAGAGGGATCTGCTAAGCCAAGGTCCGGTGCTCATGCCACACGTGGAGCGGTTCTCGCTTACGGCTTGGCTATTGAAAGGGCACGGCTCCTGAAACGAGGTTACTCAGGCGCAGTAGTCTCAACCCTGCTACAAGCCAAGAAGCGCTCGACCTGCCTATCTTACGTACGAGTTTGGCGCATCTTCGAATCCTGGTGCGCGGAGCACCAAAAGAAGCCACTCTCGGCCTCTGTCCCGGAGGTCCTGGAATTCTTGCAGGCAGGGTTGGACAAGGGTCTGGCCCACAGCTCCCTTAGGGTCCAGTTCGCGGCCATCGCGTGCTACAGAGGCAAGGTCCGTGGGAAACCCCTCGGGGCCCACACTGATGTCTCAAGGTTCCTAAGAGCGGTGAGACGCCTGCGCCCACAACGGAGGTCGATCATTCCCCCTTGGGATCTCAACCTGGTGCTAAATGCCTTGATCGGGAATCCCTTTGAACCATTAAAGGAGGCCTCCCTAAAAGATTTAACCCTGAAGACTGTCTTCCTAATCGCCATCTGTTCGGCCAGGAGGATCTCGGAACTACAAGCGCTCTCCGCTCAGCCGCCTTTTCTGTCATTTCTCAAGGACAAAGTAGTTCTGCGCACGGTTCCCTCCTTCTTACCTAAGGTTATATCCCCCTTTCATATGAACCAGACGGTGACCCTCCCGGCCTTCGACAAAGAAGGGGTGGAAGCCAGGGATAGCAAGCTTCGACTCCTAGACATCCGGAGAACCCTGAAGCGATACCTCTCTCGCACAGCGCCCTTCAGAAAGTCCGACCGACTATTCATCCAGTTCGGGGGCCCACACAAAGGGGAGGCGGCGGCCAAGTCCTCTATCTCTAGATGGATCAGGGAGGCGATAGCCTCCGCCTATATCCTGAAGGGAAAGCAAGTTCCCGTGGGCCTGCGGGCACATTCTACTAGGGCGCAGGCTACCTCGTGGGCGGAATTCAGTCTAGTCCCTCCCCTGGACATATGTAGGGCGGCGACTTGGTCCTCTCTCCATACCTTCACCAAGCATTACAGGTTAGACGTTCAGAGTGCAGCGGACGCTTGTTTTGGCCTGGCGGTTCTTCATTCCGGTATGCCGGACCCCACCCAGGGTTGAACTGCTCGGGTACATCCCAGTAGTAAAGGGACTGGACTGGAGTGACGATAAGGAAATAGTAATTAGATCTTACCTGCTAATTAGTGTTCCTGAAGGAACGACAGTCCAGTCCCTGATCCCTCCCGATTCCGGCTAAAGTTGACATCTATTGGTTATAGGTAAGCATCGGAATGAACGCAGACCTTCGGAAGAGATGCAGACCATTTCAACGAGCGCAGACCCGCGGCGGCAAGCTCGGGCAAACCCACGCCGTCCATTCCCATTCCTCATTTCCTCTCCTTATGATACCAGAAAAAAAAAAAAAAAAAATAATTTTTATCCTTTAAATAAGTTAATGCGTTATTTTTCTTAAAATGTTTGTTACGTAGGTTGGTTACAATAGTTGATTATATCTGCTTTTTCATTCGAATACTGGAGTTGAGGGGTGGTCCCAGTGGTATTTATACCGCTCCATCCCCAAAAAGGTTGGGCTCAGCCTCCAAGCTGCTGGAAGGGTTGCGCAACCCAGTAGTAAAGGGACTGGACTGTCGTTCCTTCAGGAACACTAATTAGCAGGTAAGATCTAATTACTATTTTTCTCTTATTAGTCTTAAATAAGTTACACTGTAGCTTTATGACATGTCCTCCTAGTCTTTCTATAGTTTGGCAAAAACAATTGATCTACGTTTACCCGTTCCACTCCATTCATTAATTTATATACCTCTATCATCTATCTCTATTCAGCCATCTTTTTTCCAGGTTGAAGAGCTCTAACCTTTTTAGCCTCTCCTCATAGGGATATCCTTCCATCCCATTTACCATTTTGGGGACTCTTCTCTGTATCTTTTCTAAAGAACTATCCTTTTTAAGATATGGCAACCAGAATTGCATACAATATTCAAGTTGGTTTAATTTATTGATTTGTTATATTTTTATCTTTGTGATTTTGTTTTATGTATGTTTGTTAAATTGTATTAGTTTCTATGTACAGATTTTGTATACTGCAGCGGTTGTATAGGATCTGTGGTAAAGTGTATAAATTAACAAGCAGAGAAACATAGCCCTTGTAACTTGTGCATAGGGATTAAATTAGCACATGGGTCTCCATTTAGTTTCTTCCACTGGATGCAGATAAAGATTTAAAACAATTGAAGCTTGGGTTGCAGTAATCCTGGAGTAATCAGCTAAGTATTGTAGGCTAAGTATTTTTTCAAATAACAATACTTATAACTGCCTTGTTGGCTTTTAAGCACTGTATTCTATAGATTAAAAAGGAGTAGTTTGTTTTTCAGAGGGTTTGCCCTGCATAACAAACATTCCAACATCTATATTCTACAGTATCTATTTTCTTTCTGATTGGATCTCTTTTTCTTTGTGTCTGTCAACTGGTCTTCAGCATTTTGTTTTTTCTTTATTGGTTTACTGCAATGTCATTTATGCTGGCTCTCTTAACTATAAAGTTAAACAGCAACAAACTGTTTAAAATACTCCCATAAGATTTTTAGCCCATGCTTCTAAATTTGACCAATTTGACCTCTGCTAATACGTTTTCACTGGCTACCAATTCAATATCATATCCAATACAAAATTCTTACTATAGTCTATAAGACAGTACACACAGGTATACCACTTATCATTCTCCACACTCCGTCACAACTTCTGTGCTCCATCCACATTAATCAACCCCCTTTTCTTCTCCATTAAGTGCCAGATATGAATCCACCCAAACCTCAGGTTTCTATTTTCTCAGACCTAGCTTATGGAACGCCCTGCTACCTGACCTTCACTTACAACTCAACTGTACAAATTTCAAAGCACTTGAAACCCATCTATTCCGTTAAGCTTATGATCTTGCTCCTCAGTGATACAGATGCCTGTTTTTTCCCTCCTAGTGTTGGAACCCCTATTTTAACTTCCCTTACATCTTGGTATGGTGTGAATGTTACTATTTCTTTTCCCAAATTTTATTGGAATTCCTTTCTTTAAGGTTTTATTATATACAGTGCTCTGGTAAATCGAAGGGCAGTATAACAGGTTTTTAATAACAAAAATAAACTGGTCTTTTTGTTTTTTAATACCGCTTTATCATTTCAGTCAAAGTGGTTTATATAGTAACTTAAAATTGTTAATGTACATTAAACAGGGACATTGATAACTTGGATTCTGTGAAGGCAATGGAGAGTAAGTGACTTGCCCAAGGCCACAAGGAGTGCTAGTGGGAATTGAACCCTGGTCTCTGGGTTCCCAAACCAGTGCTCTAACCACTAAGATAAAAGAAAAGTAATCCGTCCTATATACGATCACCAGTAACTGGAGACAGAATAATTCTGGATGCTAGGATGTAAAGCTATTTCTTCCTGCCAGCTGAGCATTAAGAATATTTGGGAGGTGTATTGAAATTTGGGGGGGGGGAGGGGGAATGTAAAGGGAATGAAGGAGTGAATAATAAATTTGGAATTAGGGAGGTAATGAAGGTTTTTTTTTTTCTTTTTTAAATGTGTGTGTTTGTGTGTGTGTGAGAAAAGAGCTGGGGTGGTATAAATATTTTGGCAAATTGGGACATAGGGGACCTCTTTTTAAAGCATGAGCTTGAGGGGGAAAGCCAAGAACAGGGTCATTGTTATACATGTAGGGGCTCAAAGCAGAAACTTGTGAGGGAGGCCCCAAAGCCCATCTGCAGGCTATTCCTCCTTTAGCATGAGGCAAACTTGGGGCCCTTTGTGGCATGGAGGCCCAGGACAATTGCCCTGTTTGCCAGCCCTTAATAATAATACCTTCAAATAATGCTCCTCACATAATAGCTAATGCACTGGATTTATGCTAGCAGTTTACTGTTAGAGCTGCCAAGAACAGAATTTTACATGGTGAAAAATATACTTTAAATTTATTCTCTGCTCTGGAGACCTTTGTACATAATGAGTTAGCATGTGTGTTAATATACCATCGGGCTGATATATTCAACTCCATGATAAATTATCTGATCGCAGAAGACATAAAAAGTAAATGAAATGTGAAAGACACTAAAGAAGGGAACACCTTCTTGCATGCACATTGAACAAAACTGTTAAATGCTCCCCAAAAAGGTGTTTGCTTATATCATGGCTACATCCACAAATACTGATATTTCTTTTGTTTGCATCTCCTCATGTTTTATATGAAATAACCCATATTCCTGGAAATTTCCATTGTTTTGGTTGCTGAATGTGTGTGTGTTTATTTATTAAAGTATTTTTCTCACATCTTTTCCAGTAGAGGTTCAAGGCAAGTTACAGTATATTCAAGTAGAGTATTTGCTGTAGAATCTCTATGGATTGAAATTCCATGTAAAAAGGGGAAGGCGATGGCAGTGGGGGTGTACTATCGACCGCCTGGCCAGAATGAACAAATGGATGATGAAATGCTCAAAGAAATCAAGGAAGCTAACAAAAGTTATAGCGCAGTAATAATAATGGGTGATTTCAATTACCCCGGTATCGACTGGGTCAGTGTCACGGCAGGACGTGCTAGGGAGATAAAGTTCCTAGATGACATAAATGACTGCTTCTTGGAGCAGCTGGTTCATAAACCGACCAGAGGGGAAGCCATATGAGACCTAGTCCTTACTGGAACACCAGATCTAGTGCAAGAGATAAGGGTGTTGGGGCCACTTGGCAATAGTGATCATAGCATGATCACCTTTGATTTAAGTAGTGGAGGAGGGACAGTAAGGAAATCCACAGTACTACCTTTTAACTTTCGAAAGGGAGACTATGATAAAATGAGGAAAATAGTTAAGAAAAGACTAAAAGGAGCAGTTGCAAAGGTTTAAAGACTTACATCAAGTTTGGGTGGTGTTGAAAAATACTATCTTCGAAGCCCAGACCAGCTGTATTCCACGCTTTAAGAAAAGTGGAAGGAAGTCCAAAAATCTGCCAGCATGGTTTAAAGGGGAGGTCAGAGAGGTTGCTGTTGCCAAAAAAGCATCTTTCAGGAAATAGAAAAAAGAGCCAAACGACGAAACCTGGAAACAGCACAAGCACTGGCAAGTCAAATGCAAGGCATTGATAAAGCAGGCAAAGGGAGAATTTGAGAAGAAGCTTGCTGCGGAAGCAAAAACGCGAAATAAAGATTTTTTTTCAAGTACATTCGTAGCAAAAAGCCTGTGAGAGAGTCAGTTGGTGCATTAGATGATAGAGGAGTTAAAGGGGCACTAAGAGGCGACAAGGCGATAGCGGAGAGACTGAATTCTTTGCTTCGGTCTTTACTGAGGAAGATGTGGGGATGTTACCCATGACTGAAGTGATATTTAAAGGTGCGGAAGAATTGAAGGAAATATCGATACATCGGGAAGATGTATTACAACTATTAGATAAACTGAAGTAGTAGCAAATCACCTGGGCCGGATGGTATACATCCAAGAGTGTTGAAAGAACTGAAATATGAGATTGCAGACCTGCTATTAGTAATCTGTGAATTTTCATTAAAATCATCTGTAATACCTGAAGATTGGAGGATCGCCAGTGTAACGACAATTTTTAAAAAGGGTTCCAGGGGTGATCCGGGAAACTACAGACCGGTGAGCCTCACGTCGGTACCGGGAAAAATGGTAGAAACCATCATAAAGAATAAATTTACTCAGCATGTAGATAGTCATGGCCTAATGGGAGACAGCCAACATGGTTTTAGACAAGGAAGATCTTGTCTTACTAATCTATTATGTTTTTTTGAAAGTGTGAATAAACAGGTGGACAAAGGTGAGTCGGTTGATATAGTGTATCTGGACTTTCAGAAAACCTTTGACAAGGTCCCTCATCAGAGACATTTTGCAAAACTAAAGAGTCATGGGATAGGAGGGAGTGTACTACTGTGGATCAAGAACTGGTTAAAAGATAGAAAGCAGAGGGTTGGGCTAAATGGCCAATTTTCCCAATGGAGAAAAGTGAATAGTGGTGTACCCCAGGGAGCTGTGCTGGGTCCGCTGCTTTTTGATGTATTCATAAATGACCTGGAAAGTGGAATAACGAGTGAGGTTATCAAATTTGCAGATGACACAAAACTATTTAAAGTTGTTAAAACCCAAGAGGGTTGTGGAAAATTGCAAGAGGATCTTGATAAATTGGAAGACTGGGCATCAAAATGGCAGATGAAATTTAATGTGGACAAATGCAAAGTTATGCACCTAGGGAAGAACAACCCAAACTATGGTTACACGATGCAAGGTTCCACATTAGGAACCACCACCCAGGAAAAAGATTTAGGCGTCATTGTGGATAGCATGTTAAAACCCTCGGCCCAGTGTGCAGCGGCAGCCAAGAGAGAAAATAGAATGCTAGGTATCATAAGGAAAGGAATGGAAAATAAAACAAAAGATAT
The DNA here is from genome assembly GCA_033557465.1 of Ichthyophis bannanicus. NCBI lineage: Eukaryota > Metazoa > Chordata > Amphibia > Gymnophiona > Ichthyophiidae > Ichthyophis > Ichthyophis bannanicus. The sequence continues at coordinate 1,392,450,883 of CM066031.1, read as the reverse complement.
TATAATGCCTCTATATCGTTCCATGGTGAGACCGCACCTTGAATATTGTGTGCAATTCTGGTCGTCGTATCTTAAAAAGGATATAGAGTTATTAGAAAATGTTCAGAGAAGAGCCACCAAAATGGTAAAGGGATGGAAGGATACTCCTATGAAGAAAGGCTAAAAAGGTTAGGGCTCTTTAATCTGGAAAAGAGACGGCTGAGGGGAGATATGATAGAAGTCTATAAATTAATGAACGGAGTGGAACGGGTAAACGTAGATCGATTGTTTACGTTATCAGAATATAGAAAGACTAGGGGACATGCAATGAAGCTACAGGGTAAACTATTTAAACTAATAAAAGAAAATATTTCTACACTCAAAGTGTAATCAAACTCTGGAATTTGTTACCGGAAGATGTAGTAAAGGCTGTTAGTGTAGCTGGGTTTAAAAAAGGTTTGGACAAGTTCCTGGAGGAAAGGTCCATAAACCATTATCAAGAAGGGACCCAGGATATCGATGCTTGACCCAGTACAAGCATTGTGGAACCTGTCTCTTTTGGGGAAACTGATAGGTACGTATGACCTAGATTGGCCACTGTTGGAAACAGGATACTGGGCTTGCTGGACCTTGGTCTGACCCAGTATGGCATATCTTATGATCTTATGTTCTTATGTAGTTATTTTCCTGTCCCCGGAGGTCTTGCAATCTAAGTTTGTACCTGAAGCAATGGAAGGTTAAGCGTCCTGCCCAAGACCACAAGATGTCAGTGGGATTTGAACCCTGATCTTTCTGGCTCTAGACTTCTGCCTTAACCACTAGGCTACTCCTCTGATGATCTGCCCCATCTCCTTTTTAGTTTTGCTCTATTGTCATAATACATTTTGTTCCCACTGCTTATGCTTTAGTATCCTTTATTTGCAAATTTTGGTATTATAGATTATTGGGGTTGGCTGTCTTGTCTTTGTGTGTGGTGTTTTCATTTATTTGTTTGTTTGTTTAGCAGGTCTTTTTTATACCGCTTTATCATTTCAATCAAAGCGGTTTACACTGTAATTTAAACTTGGCAATGTACATTAAACAGGGACATTGGTAACTTGGAATTTTCTGAGGCAGTGGAGGGTTAAGTGACTTGCCCAAGGCCACAAGGAGTGCTATTGGGAATTGAACCCTGGTCTCTTGGTTCCCAAACCAGTGGTCAAACCATTAGGCTACTCCGTGGTGGGCTTTTTTTTTTTTCATCAGCAGTGTTATAGAACAAAAATATCACAGTTCACTGGTAGATAAAATTATGAAAATCCACTTTATTTTGTTCTGATATTTTAGGTGTTTACAAAGTAAATTAGAGTGAAATCCTGATTAGAAAATCATGCTTATCTTTGACATCATTTCAGCAGATACCTGGGGGTGACATCAGAGATGAAATGCCTCATTTAATGTGATGAAAAGTTTTGATGGCATGGCATTCCTATTTCTTGGCTTTTGTCTCTTCTGATCAGTTTCTAGTCTACGAGCATTAGCGTGTTACCTTTCTGCTACCAACATGAAGGTATTTTAATGCATGCTAAACTGTGCTTATGTACATTAAACCTTCTTAGTGCAGAGGAAACCAAATTAGCCCATAGTATCTGCAAGAGATGGTGCTTTTAGATGGAAGATAGACATGGTGTGAATACACGGTCTTTGCTTTTAAATTCCTGAGGGAGATACTTGTGTGTGAAGGTTTTAAAAAGCCTCTTCTGCTTCTGTCAGACTGAGTGGATTGGGGCACTCCTCTTCCTACCCTCATCTTAAAGACATGCAGTAATCATTGATGCATCTATAAGTGTGAAAAACAGAAGAGGGCTTTAGAACACAGGCAGTGTGACCGAAGTAAGATACACGCCTTTTCTTGCAAAACAAAAGTGTTTTAAAGATGAGAAATTAAAGTATATCCTGACAATAAAGAAGAAAATATAGAAATAAGATTAAATAGGAGTCTATTTTCTAAGGTATGCTAAAGTTAATGTGCATCAATTCATCATTAACCCGCGTTATTAATGACTAAAGTCCATTGAATAACATGGGGCCTGTATTTAAAATAATGCGTATTAATGGTAACATGCCTTAGTAACTAGACCCTTTAGGGCTTTGATCAGTGTAAGTGGTTCTGCTGCTGGTAATGTCAGGGCAGTTGGTCAGGGATCTTTCAGATGAATTATAAGGAAATTGGTCTAGTATGATCATGTACTGGCAGTTTAATATCTTGACCAGAGTGGTCACTGTAATGGCATTTTCTTTAGTGCACTGTGAACTACTGAATTTTGGTGGCTCTGTTGCAGTGTGCTTGCAATGCTAACCAATCTGTGATCTCTGAGAGTCCTGCCAGAGTTAGAATTTAAGTTGCCAGCTTTGGGTCTGAGATTGGTGGCTGAGTTTGATTGCTGCTTCCAGTCTTCAAGCACCCTCAAGGTTTTCTATTCCATTCTGCTTGTCTGATACCACTGCTGCTACTGGCACATAGTGGCACCATGCATCAGAGGCTAATCCCTGGATTTAAATAAACAAAGTTCTGCTATCTCTTGATGTTAGAATGTGCTAGATCAGAAATCTAATGGATTAATAAGCACTGTTGCTGCTAATTGCTGACATAGGAGATTTTAGGTCATTGAGGCAATTACAGGAATGTCCAAAAAATGTATTCATAGCTTGGCTGTCCAATGTGTTAATCAGCCACATTAATTCTTGGAGTAAATTGTGCTCCTCTGTTCTGAAAGATCTCTTTAAGTTATTCCCTGAGCACCATCTAAACTGAGTAATGTCACAGTCTGCATCTGGTAGAGCCTGGTAAGGAAACTGGCTATAGTTTTGTTTGCTATAACTTAGGAAATGAGAACCAAATGTGATATGAGTAACTGGGTAGACAGGAGCAGTGGGCTATAACAGCATGGTAACCACTATACTTATGTCAGCAGCTCATACTTTCCATTAACACATGTTCATTTACTTTAAAGAAAGGCTGCTTTTATAGTGTGTGATTGACTTGAAGTAGTGGCAGTCTTCTACTGCTTTTTGCTTTTTCTGCTGAGTTGCAAACCGTTTCTATTGGGCTGCAGTGCCATGAACCTTCATGTACAGGTATTAGGCATTTTCCCCAATTTTATATCCGCTTCCAAGTCAGTTCAGTTACTGCAGCAACAAACCTTAGCTGGAGGCAGTATGCTAACTGGTCAGTATTGAAAGGGGCTTAGATGTTCAGCAGTCACCACTAAACATATAAGTTCCCTGTCCGTGGATTTCGAACTGCACTATCTGAATAATACCACTAAAAAGTATCTATAGGGATACTTGGGGTGAACTTAGAGCAGAGTGAGGATTGTAACGTCCAATTATATAGGTATAATGTTCAGCTGCTATCCATATAGCAGTAAATAGTTGTAAATAATTGTTGTTGAAATGTTTATTTATTTAGCTGTATTTATATCCCGCTTTTCACCGGGTCAAAGCGGTCAATTGGGGGATACATTTAACACGAGGGGATATGAGACACATACGCTAATACTTACAGGGAACATGGGCAATGGAGGGTTAAGTGGCTTGCCCAAGACCACAAGGAGTGCCTATAGGACTAGAAATCCCAGTCCCTCCGGCCTGAGATTGCTGTCCCCAGGTGGGACTTGAACCCCTGGCCCTCCGGCCTGAAGTACCTTGTCCTAACCACTAGACCACTCCTCCCTGTAATACGTAACTCAACTTTGTGATGTAAAAAGTTTAATGGCAACTGTTCTTTGTAAAACTGTTCTGTTCAATGTAAACTGCCTTGATAACATGGAAAGGCGGTATAGAAGAAATGCTGTATAAAATAAAATAAATAAATATAGCTATGTGATTTTAGTTTAGGACAGAAAGAAATCTGTCCTAAATTAAACTGCATTGCTATATGTATAGTGGTAAAATATCTGCACTGTATTTATAGATGGAGGTTGTGACTACTATATATATATTATATATATATATTTAGTGCTGCTGCCTGACCATATGGTGATGCTGAATATACTTATTTTTTAAAATGCTGTGTCTGTTTAAAACAAATGCAGTCATCACCATTATTGAGTACTGACCCATAAGCCTGTTTGCAGAATGCTGCAGTCATCAGCTCTAAATGAGCCAAAAGGTTTCACTGTTGAGAAATGTCAGACACTTCCTTATTCCCCCCCTCAGAGGCTGTGAATGTTGTCTCTACCATATCCTCAGCCAGCCATAGGGATGGTTGACCATGGGTGTAGTTTGACAGCTTCATTTGGGGAAGGGAGGGCAAAGGGTGGAGAGACATATTTGCATATTCATTATGGTTTTTTTAAAAAAAAAATCCTAGATGGTTAGGAAGCTATCATCAAACAGGCAAAGGATGAGCTGGAACCTCCAAGATACTCAGAGGGAGCAGAGGCTCTCATTCAGTGACTTGGGGGTGGGGGGGGGGGGGGGAAGGGAAAGCAACATATTCCCATGCTATTTGCAGTAATTAAAATGCAGCAAAAATTGTAGCTGTTTAGTTAGCCTGGCACGCTAAGATTAAAAAAACTATTGACCTGTAAATATATATTCTGCAAAAAACAAAGGAGATGTAAGGTGCTTACACGCCAAAGGACAAGAAGAAAAAGAGAACCACAGTGTAGTTTCAAACAGCAAAAGAAATTATAATTAATTTTATAATGGCATTAGAAACTGTGCTATGGCTCTCTCTTTCTTTTTGAATATCTACTTTGCATCCAACAAAATCCCTCCTCCAACAGTAGGTGCAGAGCAGAACTAGGACATTTCACCATAGAACCCAACATAAAGAAAAAAAATGATTCTGGTGCCATCTCATTAACAGCTTCTCTAGTATCAGGCAGATTGAAAACTAACACAAAACCTACAAAAGTCACTGAAGACCTATAATGCAAATTTGCCATAACATGACGACACCAGCTTTTAAAATTAATGCAATAAGAAGCCCACCAGAAAAGAGCAGTACCATAAATATTGCAGTGGGCCTGAGCAAGCCAGATTACTTCAGATCCTACATAGAAACTCCATCCTAACAGAACACTTGGTCTCAGTCACACAGATAAAACACAGATACAGTTATAATAAACTTAAGTAGAAATATGTAGATAAAATTAAATTGAAACCCCAAGCCATGCAGTGTAACAGAAGAAATGGAGAAGGCAGGCAACACTTTCTCACCTTTGCTGAGCAGTAGCATGAGAGGCTTTCTGATCCCATATGCAGGTGGCACAGCCTCTCCTCATAGTCTTCCCTTTCCATCAATCTGAGTGCCAATTGCTCAGAGGCGGCCATGTCACTGATTAGGTGCAGTACTGGCTCTCCCTGCAGTCCGTCCCTGAACAAGAATCACCAGGATCAAGGGAGGGGGCAGACCATGGGGAGAGGCAGTGTAGGCTGCAGGTGGGATCAGAGAACTGTGCCTCATATTACTGCTCAGCAAACATAAAAGCAGCAGCTAATAGAGACGTGCACATGGTGACTAGGGCTTTGTGCAGCTGTGTAGACTATAGCTGGCATCAAAATTTCAAATGTGCTGTGCTTCTATTGCAGGCCTTGACAAATTTTGTGTGGATTTAGGAGCCAGGCCGAAATCTTAGGAGCTAGTGTTTGTGACCTCTTCATCCCCACCCCCATTGTCTCTCACACTGGTCTCAAGTCTTATGAGACCAGCGTCAGAGTTCCTATACCACGCAGCATCTTTAGGCAGAAATACAGATAACAGTTACAGCTTCAGATATAAGTGTTTGTACGTGTCTGTGGTGCAATGATGGTGTGCTTGTCTGTACGTAGGAGGAGATATAGTAGGCGCCTTTCCTTAGCAGAACTCCAGTCCAGTCCCTTTACTCTCGGGTTGTGCAACCCTTCCAGCAGCACTGGCACCACCCCTAGGCACCAGTATTCTCAGCCTCCAAGCAGCTGGAGGGTTTCCCGTAAGCCAGGAGCTTACTGGAGTTTAGTTTTGTTATTTATACCTTTTAATTGCTTTTCTTTAATTTCTTTGTTTTTCTTTTTACCTTAGTTGGGGAGTTCGCCTTACTCCCGTGCATTTAGAACCGCTGTTTCCTGAAGCCTTTGAACCTTCTCTCTCTCTCCCCTCCTCCCTCTCCCCTCCGGTCCTCTTCCCGGTGCCCTTTGGAAGGAGGGGGTTTGCCTTTGCAGCGGGGAGGTTTGTGTTGCTCTCCTCCCGCGTGCGCGGTCATCCGGCTCCCCCACGGCCCTTCCTCCGCCCTCATCTGCCTTGCGCTGAAGCCCCGGTCCTGGCTGAGCGCTAGAGGCGGCGTCGGGGGAGCGAACTAACTGCCTCAATTTCGGGGAGTCTGGGGTCCGGCGGCGAGGACACTTCCGCCGGCCGCAGGCCCTGACTCCACGTGGCTGCAGCCTACCACGTGGAGTCTATCAGGAGGCATCGGATCCAGCGTGAGGAGCGGCACGCAGAGGAGCAGGGCAGCGAAACTGACTCCTTGAGGTATTGGCCCATCTTGGCAGTTAGTTTTCCTAAAGTCTAAGGCCCTTGCCTTTGAATGGATTTTATCAGCCCTAGTCCTAATATTGAACCACACCATCCGGTGGTCACTGGATGTGAAATGATCTCCCACTGTAACATCAGAAACACTTTCCCCATTGGTAAGCACCAAGTCCAGTATGGCCCCTTCACATGTGGGTTCTGTTACCAGTTGTCTGAATACTTCTTCCTGTAAAGAATCCAGGATCTCCTTGCTTCTAGATGATGTCCCAATATCCCAACAGGTAGTGGACTTCTACTCTCTACTTTCTCATTCCAAAGAAAAAAAGAGGGTATAAGCCCATTCTGGACCTCAGAAACCTCAAGTTTCTAGTCCACAAAAAGTTCAAGATCTCTCTCAGGACGCTTCTACCCTACCTCCTGGGTCAGGACTGGTTCTCTTCTAAGTGTGTACACACATTCTCATCCATCCAGAACACAGGAAATAGCTATGCTTCACCTTTCAGGGAAAACATTATCAGTATAGGGTCCTTTCCTTCGGACTCCCCTCTGCCCCGAGTCTTCACAAAGTGCATGGCGGTTTTGGACGCACATCTAAGAACTTTGGGGATATTCGTCTTCCCCTACTTAGATGACTGGCTAACAAAGGCAGACACCTCCCAAGAGGCACTGCTTTCCTTGCATTGTACCATCACAGTACTACAACACTTGGGATTTGTCATAAACTTCCCAAAATCCCAGCTCATTCTGATTAAAGTGTAGACACCCAACAGTCCAGGGTGTTTCTGCCCCAGCTCCATTGTACCCAGCATATTTGTACTAGCATCCCAGACACTCTTACTGCCTGAGAGATGCTGCAGCTCTTTGGGCACCTGGCCTCTACAGTACATTTTGATCCATATGTCCATCTACATATGTGGACTGTCCAGTGGACTCTGGCCTCCCAGTGGAAGCAGGCCTCGGGTCGTCTCCAGGATATGATCCAAGTCGCCCATCTAACCACATCCCTTCAGTGGTGGTGTTCTCCAGAAAATCTGCTTTTAGGGTCACCTTTTCAGATGCTTCCACATCAGTGCACCCTGATGACGGATGCCTCCAAACAGGATTGGGGAGCTCATCTGGGCAACCTGACTACACAGGGGCTCTGGACAGCGCAGGAGTCACAACTCCTGATCAGTCTCCTGGAACTTTGGGCTATCTTCAATGCCATCTGGGTGTTCCAACACCACCTCACAGCACAACATGTCCTAGTCAGGATGGACAATCAGGTTGCCATGTTCTATGTGAGCAAGCCAGGAGGAACGAGCTCTTGGGCCCTTTGCAAGGAGGCGATACACCTGTGGTCCTGGGTCATTGCTCATCAGATCCACCTCCAAGCTGTGTATCTCCCACGGAAGTCCAATGTCTTGGCAGACAGACTGAGTCGCATCCTCCTTCTCCACGAATGGTCTCTGCATCTGGACACAGCATCCTACATCTTCCAGACCTGGGGAACTCAAGACATAGATCTGTTCGTAACTCTGCAAAGTGCCAAGTTTCCTCACTTCTGCACAAGAACTCAGACATCCACCAACCAACAAGTGGATGTCTTCCATCTACCCTGGGTCAGGGACTGTTTTTTGCGTTTCCTCCCATAACTCTTATTCTCAAGATGTTTTTTGTGCATCAGTCCGACAGGGGCTCCATGAATCTCATAGCCCCTCATTGGCCTCAGCAACCATGCTTTGTGCTGCTACGACGTCTGACTCACTCATCCTCTGCGATTGGGATGTGCGCCGGATATCCTCTCCCAGGACAACGGCTCAGTATTCCACCCAATCCGCAGTCTCTCCCATCAATACCATCATTCTCCCATGACCGAATTACACAGACCACATTATGCTTTGCACCGAACCACATTTGCATCGCTTTCTATTGTATTAGATTGTAAACTTGGATGAGTATTAGATTGTAAGCTCGATGAGCATGACTCCGACGAGCAGGGACTGTCTATTATATGTATACCTGTACAGCGCTATGTGTTCGGCGCTATACAAGTGCTAAATAGTAGTAGTAGTCTCTGCCTCACAGCATGGCTGCTGAGAGAGCATAGCTTTACAGGGCTTTGACCTTACTCAAGAGGTTAAGGAGATCCTTTTGGTTTCTAGAAAACCCCCCACCAGACGTTCATATGCTTTTAAGTGGCATAGATTCTCTGTCTGGTGTTCCCAGAAGGACCTCAGACCCTTTTCTGCTCTAGTGGAGTCACTCCTCCTGTATCTCCTCCACCTGTCCTTGACAGATCTAAAGACAAATTTGGTGAGAGCCCACCTTGGTGGCATTACGGCCTCTCATCTACTCGATGGACAGCCCATCTCTATACAGCTACTAGTAGCGCATTTCATGAGAGGTCTCCTGCTGTCTAAACCTCCCATTAATCCACTTCTGGTAGCTTGGAACATCAATGTCGTTCTAGTGCAGCTTCTCAATTTGCCCTTTGAACCTTTAGCCATGACCTCACTTAAATTCCTCTCTTGGAAGATGGTCTTCCTAATTGCCCTCACTTCAGCTGGATGCATTAGTGAGCTTCAGACTTTGGTGGCAGATCTACCCTATACCTGATCCAGGAGTGATCACGTGACACCAATTCTCAAATATCTTCACTGGCTCCCGATACAAGGCAGGATCATATTCAAAACCCTAATTCTCACATACAAGGCCATACATGGTTTGTCTGCAAACTCTCTAACTGATCTCACACAAGTTTTACCTCCAACTAGAGCCAGAAGAAAAATAGCGACAAACACCCTAATTATGCCGAAGGCCATAACAACCTGTAGCCAAGCAACAGCGAACAGAGCCTTCATGTTTTGCGCCCCAAAACATTGGAACTCCCTACCACCCGAAATTCGTGCCATAACCGGCATAGTCCAATTCAGAAAGGCCCTCAAACATAACCTATTCATCAAATACTACCCCACATAAAGTGCTTAATACTTACCACAAACTTAACAGAATTCCCTCCTTTTCCAAACATTATTGATAATATTACATAATTACTTCTCTCATGTGATCGAATTAGCAGATTAATATTCTATGTATATAGTTCAATGTATATAGTTTTACCCCCATATTATCCATGTTTATCTTATCCAAATTTATTTTCCTGTTTTATGTAATACCGAGCAGCCTGTTGTTCTGGTCTTTGGTTCTCTGTAAACCGCGCTGATTGTAAATAGCGCGGTATATAAAAAATTGAAATAAAATAAATTCTACCATGACAAAATAGTTCTTTGGACTTGCCCACACTTTATGCCAAAGGTGGTATCTCCCTTCCATCTAAACTAGTCAATATACCTTCCAGTTTTCTTTCCTAAACCACATGCATCTAGAGCGGAGGCAACTCTGCACACTCTTGACTGCAAGGTCTTTGTAAAACCTTATTCATCTCGTTTGACCCCTGTCACCTGGGATTGCGTTTCTAAGCGTATGCTCTCCAGATGGATAGTGGACTGCATTTTATTTGCCTATGGCAAAGCAGGACTCTCTCTCTGGAAGGTCATTGTCACTGCTCACAGCGTTCATGCCATGGCCACCTCGATGGCAAATCAATAGCTATCAATGAAATTTGCAAAGCAACAACTTGGACTTCTGTCCATACCTTTGCTGCCCATTATTGTCTGGACAAGGACTCCCATCAGGATGTCATGTTTGGTTAGCCTGTACTTCAGCACCTCTTTCAGACTTGAATGCAACTCCTACCCTCTGTCTTGGCCTTAGATTTCTGGTATCTTCAATGTGGGATCCGTGCTTGGGGTGGAATAGAAGTGGGTGGGGCTTAGACTGGGGTTGTGAGGAGAAAGAAATAGGCTGGGGAGTGAGGATTGAGAGGGGGAAAGATATTTTGTGTTGGGAGGGAATTAAAAAAGCCAGAGGGAACAGTTGAGAGGGAGGGCCATAAGAATGAATGCTGGGGTAAGAAGGAGGAAAGGCAGGATTAATGAATAGATTAGAGGGAAGTAGCTGGGTGGGTGTGAGGAATAGATGTAGAAGGCAGGAGGGTAGATACTGGGGACAGGGATATGGGGGAGAGCAGGCACTGGGACTTAGGTGGAAACTTTAGAGTCAGAGAAAGAGGAAGACAGAATCTAAGATTGGCTGGGTATGGGGAGAATAAGTGGGGACTCAGATGATGGGCCTAGGAGCTAGCACAACACATTGTGCTTGCAGATCCACCATCCCTTGCTTCATCTTTCTTTCTCTGAGTCAGCAACAGCAATCGGTGCTGCCCATAACATTCACTTCCAGTGCACAAGACCATTCACCAGAAGTGAATGCTACAGGCAGCACTGGCTGTTGTGTGCTGACTCTGAGAAATAAAGATAAAGCTGGGGATGGTGCTATGAGATCTTTTTGCTGCTGACTCAGGGATGATGTCACAATATTTTTTTCCAGGGAGGAGGACGGAGAGGGAAAAAAAGAGAAAGATGGGATATGCTGGATGGGGCGTGGTAGGGGGGGGGGGAGAGAGAGTTAGTGAGAGTGGAGAATAATGGACCAGGAAAAAAGAGGTGGGGAATGGGAGGACTGGCATGAGGGTTGAAAAGTGGTAGGTAGATAGAGTAAAAAAAGAGGCGAATTGAGGACTGGATAGTAAGAGAAGTGAAGTCTGAGTGGACAGAACGAGAAAAATGGATGAAAGCTGAAGGGAAAAGATTAATATCCAAGATGTAACGAAATGAAGAAAACAAGAAGAGACAAGACATGGCAGATGGATTAGAGAACATAGAAAGAGCTAAAAGAAAGTAAAGGACAACAGAAAACTCAGATTGTGACCAACATGATCCGAGAATAAAATGGTCTGAGAACAAAGGTAAAACAAATTTTTTTTTATTTTCAATCTCTATATTTTATACAGTACAATGCTTCTTGGGGTTGCAGTTGAATTTTTATCTACATATTTTTATTTTTAGGTTGTGGTCACTTATTCTGTAATTGGTGAGGGTCTATGTTCTGTGTGACCAAGGCCAGGTTTTCTGTTAGCATATGTTCTTATGTCCATAAACCATTATTAAGAAGGGACCCAGGATATCAATGCTTAACCCAGTACAAGCATTGCCGAACTTGTGTCTTTTGGGGAAACTGCTAGGTACGTATGACCTAGATCGGCCACTGTTGGAAACAGGATACTGGGCTTGATGGACCTTGGTCTGACCCAGTATGCATATCTTATGTTCTTAACACTGTGTTTATACGTATGGATCTGTCCTGTAGTAATCTTAATTCAGCTTTTCAAATAGATGTTTGGATGTTCCAGGGCCCACTGCAGTATTTACAGTGCTGCTTTTTTTTGGGGTAGGCTCTTTTATGTGAGTTTTGGAAGTTGGTGCTGGTATGGTGTGGTAGTTTTGCTCTATAGATCCTCATCAACTTTTGTAGGGTTTTGTATTAATTCATAATATGCCTGGTACTGGAGGATACGTGTTAGTGAGATGACCAGAATCAAATACTTTGGGTTGTTTTTTTTTTTTTTTTTTAAAGATGCGGAGTTCTGTGGGTGAATGTCCTAGTTGTACTCTGCATCCATTGTTGAGGGAGGGGGTTCGGTGGATGCAGAATATGTGTTCAAAAAGAAAAAGCAAGAACCATAACGTAGTTTATAACGAAATGAGTTATTATTTTATAATTGGGTGTTATAAACTGTGCTATAGTTCTTGCTTTTACTTTCAGTTCCTTGGTGTGTGAATATCTTGCATGTCCTCTGTTTTTTGCAGAATATATATATTTATATTAACACCATGCTGGTCCAGTGCTCAGTTTCAAGTTATGTTGGAGATGCCAAGTCTCTCTTATTTATTTATTTATGCTTTTCTTCTATACCGCTTTTTCCCAAGATCAAAGGCGGTTTACAATTAACATAATGAACATGGTTTTACATGGAACATCGTATTTTTTTCAAACTATGTACAATTAACTTTTCATGAACAATAACATGGAACATATAATTATACAAATGTTGTAATTATTTACATTAGTCAAATATTTACATTAGTCAAATATTAATCGTGGTGCTTAAGGGTTGTTTTTTTTCCTAAGTGTGTTGAGGTTTGTGGCTTTTTGATCTGTGGTTAAGGAGGATTTTTATGGAGGTGTGGTGAGGGGGATGGGGGGGGGTTCATTAAGGTTTATAAAGTGTTCTTTAAACAGATATGTTTTTAGTTCTTTCCGGAATGTCTGGAGATCCTTTATTTTGCGGAGGTTTAGTGGGAGTTTATTCCATAGGGTAGGGGCTGCATATGTGAATGCTCTTGAGCTTGTGGTTTTTTTTTGTTTTTCGAATGGATTTTTTTATGTCTAGTGAGTGGGTTGCGTTTTGTCTGCGGGTTCTATGTTCTTTTGGAGCATGTATTAGAGTGGTTAGATGTGAGGGTGATATGCCGTTGATAAGTTTAAATGTGGTTGAGTATTTTGTATGATATTCTACTATTTATGGGAAGCCAGTGTAGTTCAGCGAGGATGGGAGTTATGTGGTCAGTGAGGCGGGCTTTTGCTGTTACTCGAGCACAGATATTTTGGGCTCGTTGAAGTAAGTTGGTATTTGTGAGAGGGAGGCCGATAAGTAGACTATTACAATAGTCGAAGTGTGGAGTGATGAGTGTGCTGATAACAGATCTAAAGTCACGTGTGTCTAGTATTGGTCGTAGGTGTTGAATGGTCTTAAGTTTATAGAATATGGTTTTCACGGTTTGTTTTATGTGAGGGAGCATACTAAGTGTGTGATCTATTATGATGCCTAGGTATTTTACTTCCTTTTTGATTGGGATTATTGTGTCGTTAATTGTTAGTGTTTCAGGGAGAGTAGTATCTGGTTTTCTTGTAACGAACATTGCTTCAGTTTTTTTTAGGTTGATGCTGAGGTTATTATTTTCTAGCCAGGTATTTGCTTCGCTGATGCAATCTAGTAAGTTCTGGTAGGTGGGATTATTTGTGTTTATTGGTTGGGTGAGCATGATATCATCTGCGTATATGTAGTGGTTGATTTTATGTTTTTTAAATATATTTGTGATGGGTTGAAGATACAAGTTGAAGAGGAGGGCCGATAGGGCCGAGCCCTGTGGAATACCTTGTCCTTGTATGAATGGCTCAGAGGTGTCTTGGCCTAATTTAACGTGTATCGATCGGTTTGTGATGTATGATATAAACCATTGTAGAATTGTTCCTCCTATTCCTAGGCTTAGGAGTCTGTTAATGAGTGTGTTGTGGTGGACATTGTCAAAGGCACCAGCTATATCAATGAATATGAGGATGTAACCTTGGTTGCATGTGTCAGTGCCTTTTATGAGGTCATCCATGAGTGTTATTAGCAAAGTTTCGACTCCGTGTGATGGGCGGAAGCCGAATTGGTGTGAGTCAAGTGGTGCATGTGTGTCGATAAAATCTTGTAGTTGAAGCTGTATGATTTTTTCTATTACTTTGGCAATAAACGGTATGCTGGCTATGGGCCTGTAAGAGTTTGGGTCTGTAGGATTGAGTTTATTATTTTTTATTATAGGGCGTAAGGATGTGAGTTTTAGGGCATCTGGCATGATGCCCTGGGATAGTGATTGGTTTACTATATTTTGTATATGGATAGCTAATTCAGTTTTGGTGTTTTTTATCCATGATACTGGACATGGATCTAGGGGGAAGGTAGTGGTGTTGATCATTGATATGATATTGAGGAGGTGTTTTTTCTCAATGTCTTGAAAGGTTATCCATTTGTTGGTTGGTTTTAAGTCCGTGGGTATAGTTATGATTGTGCTAGATGATTTGTTTTTTAATTTGTTAGCAAAATGAGTTGCAAGAGTTTGTGCGCTTATCGTTGATTGTTCAGGCTCTGGAGTTTGGGTTTTTGTTAGTGTTTTTATAATTGCAAATAATTCTCTCGGTCGATTGAGCGCCATATTTATGACTTTTGTGTGGTATTCTCTTTTCGACTTGTTAATAGTGTCTTTGTATTTGTTGAGAAGACTCAGGTATTGCGCTTTATTATCGCTTGTTTTAGATTTCCTCCACCGTTTTTCTTGTTTTCTTAGTTGCTTTTTTATATTAGAGAGGTCTCTATTGAACCATTTTTCTGACTTTCTTTTTGTGAATTGTTTTTGGGGACCTTGATTGGGAGTTGCTGCTTCTTTTATTGTTGAGTTCCATTGGTCTATTATGGTGTTGACTTCTGTTGTGTTATTTATAAGGTTAGGTAATACAGTGTCTAGGAAGGTGTCTTTGTTGAAGTGTGTAAAGCAGGATTTATAAGGTGTTGGAGTAGTTTCAGTGTTTGTATGTGATAGTGAGAGTAAATTGAAGGTTATTAGGTGGTGATCTGACCATGGTACTTCCCTAATAAGAGGTGAGGATTGTAGTTGGTGTTTATTAAATGGGGTGGGAATGAATACAAGGTCTAGGGCGTTACCTTTTGTATGTGTAGATGCCTGTATGATTTGGTTGTAACCCATTTCTTTCATGGAATCCATAAAGTTGATTGTGTGTTGTGGGTTGAGTGATGGAAGGTTCAGATCACCTAATATAATAAGTGGTTTTCTTTGTGTAGCTGTACATGCAAGTTCTAGGATGGGGGTGAGATTTTTGTGGTCAGCTGAGGGGGGCCTGTAGATGAGGGACAGTGCAAGGGTTTTGTTTTCTATATTTATGATGTCCATGCCGTCTATGTTGTTCACATTTTTTAGTGAGTATTTGAGCTCTTTTTTGGTGATGATAAGGGCTCCGCCTCCCCTTTTTGCTTCTCGGTGGCAGTTGAAAAGGTCATATTGATGTGTGTTGAGTTGGTTTAGGAGGATTGTGTCTCTGGGTGCAAGCCAAGTCTCTGTAATGAGAAGGATATCAGGTTTTTCATCAGTGATTATGTCATTAATTATTGGTATTTTATTCCCTATGGATCTTGCATTTATGAGGATGAATTTTCTGATGGTGTTTGTTTCAGAAGATCTGTTTATAGGTTTGACTTGTACGAGATTTATTTGTATTAGTCTTGAGTGTCTGGGAGAGTTGGGTCGGTGTGTCTGGTTAAGTGTGTGTGAGTATGGTTGTGGTGTGGTTTTGTATGGATTGTGAATGATGGGGATGGTGTTGTATGCTGTAGGATTTGGTTTGAGAGCGTAAATGTTTTGAGTTAGGTGAATGGTTAGTATGGTGATAATAAGATAGGATTGGTACTTTGTGAGATCCATGTTTGTTTGAAATGTGTTGTATTAAATGATAATAGTAAAGGATCATACAATGACTATGGATGAAATTACTGTCAGCGGCGAGATAGCACTTTAACCAACATGTAAGGCTATTAACAACAGTAATTATAGTGCAATAGTTGCTAGATACTGAAAACAGTTGCTAATGATGTAGGGATTGCTAGAGACTGGCTACAGTAACAAGTTAGGAGGTAACTAGAACAGTAGTATTTGGGAGATTGGTACAGAATAGAACGTATTAATCTTGGTATTTATGTTGTAGTGAGAAGTGTTGTGTTGGGGGTCACAAAACCCCTCTTGTTTTTCTGAGGATGGGAAGTGCTGTGTAGGGGCCAGTGAGACTCTTGTTTTTTTGTGAAGGTGGAAAATGCTGTGTTGGGGCCGCCAAGTCACTCTTCTTGTTTTTGTGGAAGTGGAAGTTGCTGCATTGGTGCTGTTGTGCCAAACAACAAGGGGGGCTCATTTAGCAGAATGTTTCCTAAACTCTGTACTGGTGACACGTGTGGGTTGCCTTACCAGCATGGAGCTGTAGGCTGACTTCAGGGAGATAGTTGCATTTCCTTGCAGTTACCACATTTCAACATGGCAAAACGGCTTCAGGTGCAACTAAAGCCCCCATTGAAATGACATTGGTTGGCACACACGCTCCTTGCGCTGAGCCATTGTTAGTTTCTGCTGACAATGCAGATGCCTGCGTGCGAGAGTTCTTTCTCTCACCTCACTCTGGAGGAAAGTATAATTTTGGGAAAGAAATCCTGGAAACCTAAGAGAAATGGCATTAGTATGGAACTTGTTCCCTGGTCTGGCTGGAAAGTGGCCATATTATTTTTGCTTTTCTGTCGCTCAAGCTTCACTTCCTACTGCCAGTAAGTACATTGCATGACTGCCAGTAGGAAGTGAAGCTAGAGCGAGAGAAAGTTAGAATAAAACATGCTTGATCAAGAAATGAAAACATATCCTGTGATCCCACAAGGGGAAAGCTTAGATTTATTGGTTTGTCATTGAAACTTGCATTAACACACATGGTTTTAATCAGTAATATATTAATGTTAGTACTTTCCTATTTTGTGACTATTCTTTGCATGAACATCATACAAATGTTGCTTATAGTTTCTAGATGTACATTGACTGCATAGTTATGTTTTTGATTCCTATATTCTGTACAAAATCTTTCTCCTGCATTTTTTTCAGTGAGTAAAATATCTTTGAGCTGTCTGTACAGTTTTTCTTTTGATCCATATCTAAAATTTAGCATGCTCTTGGACTATCACAGCCTGTTTATATGATGCTAAGTATTTACTGCTGAGTAGTTATTTTTATTCTGGCTATGCATTTGCTCCTTCACAGCAAATTTCTTTTAACACTGTACTTGAAGGAGAAATACTAGCATCATGTGACGAGTTCACAAAGGAGTTTTGGGAAAAAGGGGGATGGGGTGTAGCCAGCATTAATAATGATAGAGGGGGGTGCCGGTCTAATGATGCAGTGGGGCACCAGAAACCCTAGCACTGGCCCTGCTTGTTAGAGGTAAGGGATTGGGACTGTTGGAAGGGGGGGGGGGAGAGATTGGATAAGGGCGGTGTGCAATTGTCATCAGCATGCAGCTGTGACAGCATGGGGGGATGGGGGGAGAGACCATTGGCTGATTATTGGCCCAATTTACTAACCTCTTTCCTCTTACACACAATCTGGGAAAAACATTCTTGGGTAAACCATGTCCTAAAGGAGAAGCTGTGGTAGACTTCAGAAGAGATGCATCCCTCTCTCCTCCACGCTCCTTAACATCAGTAGAGACAAGGGGGAGGGGGAGGTGAGGTCTCAGTCAGTGATCCCTAAGATTTTGAACTGGTTTCTAAATCCTAAGAAAATTTGCCAGGGCCTGCTCTAGAGAAAAAAATTAGAAATAATGTATTAATGAGAGAGCCCTTATTCTTAAGTCAGTCCTTACAATTATAAAAGTGAATAGGGGCTCCTGATGTAAACTGCAGACACCGCGAAATGCTTTACATTGTTCTTAGAAACTGATATTTGTAGTAAGTTCACCTTTGCAATTTTACAGATGAACCAGGCCAGCTTTCACCATCTTTCCTATTTTACTAGAACATTGCATGAAATCAGGTTATAGCAAAAGCTGCAACAAGAAATGTGGCAGAGTTACAGCAAATTTGCCTTCACAAAATGGGTCGATTACTTTTGTGCTTTAATAGATGACTAGACTTGCTATAATTTGCTGCTAGTGTAGCCTACTTTGAAACCTGCTGCTAGCAACAAAAGAGAAGTATCCATGGAAAAGATTTTCAGTGTACTGTGATGCAGCTCAATAGTACTTGGACATTTCTGTTCTTGTTTTGTCTTTTTCTTGTCCTTTGAAGGCAGTGAAGCTCATAAACTATTTGTATTTTAGTTCTGCAACTCTAAGATAAATCTAAGCTAAAGTGGAACAAAAGCCCATAATGCAGTGAATTTGCTATTCCTTATCGTCTCTCCAGTCCAGTCCCTCTCTTCTGGGTTGTGCAACCCTTCCAGCAGCTTGAAGGCTGAGCCCATCATCGTTTTGATGATGCTCCGGTATAAGTACCACTGGCACCACCCACAGGCACCAGTAATCTCAGCCTCCAAGCAGCTGGAGGATTCCAGTAAGCCAGAGAGCTTACAGGAGAGTCTGCAGGCAGGGAGTTAGGGCCCCCAAAGCTAAAAACTTAGTTAGATTAATTAATTCCCTTAAATTAACTTTTAAATTTAATTGGTTATTTTGGCACTGTGCCTTTAACTTTAAGCTCCCTCCTCCCCTCCCCCCTCTCTCTCTCAGCCCGATCTCCCAGTCCCAGAAACAGAGCGGAGGAGGATTACCTACAACCGCGAGGGGGACTAAAGGAGTCCTTCCCTCGCGAGCACAGCCGGCCGGCACTCCGGAGCCCTTTTCTGCGGCCTGCCCCACCTCGTGCCGAAGTCCTCCAGGTGGCTGAGCGCCTGAGGCGGTGTAGGGGCCTTTCCTGCGGCCTGCCCTGCCTTGCGCCGAAGGCCTCGGAGTGGCTGGGCGCTAGAGGTGACACAGGAGGCCAGAAGCGGTCGGAACGCCATCTGGGAGTCCAGACGAGGAGAAGGATCGGCAGGGGGCGGCAACTGGCTGCACGAGTAAGGCCTCACAACTGCCGGCCTGAACGCCATGTGGCCACGGCCTAAACACGTGGAAACCAGCTGAGGACGGCTGGTTTTCTTGTGCCGGGGAACACAAGAGGAGAGGAGCGGGAAAAACAGCAAGTAGTTATTGGGACATGTAAACTTTCTTGTTTTGTGCAATTAACTTTATTTTTACTTTAATTTTGCTTTTTTGTTTGTTAATGCAAATTTCTCTCTATATTTAAATTTGGGGGGCTCATTGGAAACATAATTGACTTCCCTAAATTTATCTCTTTTTAAGTTATTTTTGCCCTGAAAGGGAAGCATGCCCGGCAAGCCACGGTGTCCGTCCTGCGGCACTCGTAGGGGCATGGCCTCGGAAGCGGGGGGTCTGCAGGGGTTGCACTGCAGAGGCTGCTTCTGTGGAGCAAGAAATCCATTTGACTATATCCCAAGTTTCCCAGGAGCTTCCCAGGGGTCAGGAGACCCTCTGGAGGGGGGGGGGGAGGGAAATGCCCCTCTCCTCCACCTTCAACCTTGGATTTGCCCAGAGCTTCCCTGTCCCTTTCCTCCACTTCCGCTGGGGAGGAGGGGTGCTGGGAACACTTCTCTCCTGAATTTGTCCTCCTGCTACACAAGGCCTATTGTATGCGCCAGCAGGGGGCAGGAGGGTCAGGGGCGTTGCAGGAAAACGTGCCTCCCAGGTGGGTGAGGGTGAGAACCCAGGACACGGGGGTTCCACCTAAGTTTGCTAGGCTGACGAGCGAAGAGCACCTTTCGTCCCCTATACCGGACACTCCGGAAGAGGAGGTCTCGGACAAGGAAGTAGGGGGAAGAGGAAGACGAACTCGAAGAGGGAGAGATCCCAGAGGAGGAACATGCCCGCATAGTATGAGTCTTTCATCGAGAAGAGCTCCCAGCATTGATTGCTGAGTTTCTGAAGGTGCACAATATGCCAGCAGATGAGGAGGCCTTGGAGGATCCATTGATCCAAGCCGTTAGGAAGTCCCAGAAGGTGTTTCCAGTCCACAGGGTGGTGCAGCAGATGATCCAGGAGGAATGGAATCAACCAGAATCCAGCCTGAGGGGAGTACGACCTATGGCTCGTCTGTACACATTACTGGAGCCAGAGAAGGAACTGCTGAAGTCGCCCAGGGTGGATGCAGTGGTGTTGGCAGTCACAAAGAAGGCAACTATCCCGGTCGAAGGCAGCGCGGCTCTAAAGGGATACACAGGATAGAAAATTAGATACGTTGCTGAAGCAAACTTTTGATGTTAGTGCTCTCACCTTACAGGCTTCGGTGTCAGGGGCTTGGGTGGCACGAGCCTGTCTGAGGTGGTCCCAACAACTTCAGCTAGCAGATGATCTGTCAGGTAACACGCAGGCAGTTACAGCTAGGATGGATTCCAGAGCTGCCTACCTGGTGGATAAGTCAGTATGACCTCATTAGGAGCCTAGCAAAGAATATGGCCTCGGTGGTAGCAGCTCGGCGATATTTGTGGTTGCGCAATTGGGCGGCAGATGCCTCTTCAAAGGCGCGCCTGAGTCCACTCCCCTTTAAGGGGAAGTTACTATTTGGGGAAGACTTGGATAAGTTGGTAAAGGACCTAGGCGAGTCTTAGGGAGGCAGGATTCCGGAGGACAGGCCAAAGCAAGGACGTTTGCTGCCTCCTGTGCGGAGCCAAACAAGGGATTTCCGGAGGTTTCGACCAGCCAGATCGAACTAATTTTTTAGGGGCCGTTTTCCCTCGAGGGGGGCAAAGCTTCAGGGGGTTTCGTGGAGTGGGAAGAGGCTTTGGGGCTTCTTCCTCCTCCGCGGGTCCTAGAAAACCGCAATGAAACAAAGGGGGTCCGGGAGGGAGGCCTGCCGGTGGGGGGTTGGTTAAGGCAGTTTCTTTCCGCCTGGACCCGGGTCACATCCGATCAGTGGGTTTTGGAAGTGATCCGAGAGGGCTATGCTCTCGAATTTGCAAAGCAGGTACGCTCAGCGTGCGTTCAGTCTCCTTGCGGACCGCCAATAAAGAAAGCAGCGATAGAAGACGCTCTTTCAAGGCTTATAGTGCTCGGGGCTGTGGTCCCCGTTCCGGAAGACCAACGCGGGTCTGGTCGGTACTCAATTTATTTTGTGGTACCAAAGAAAGAAGGGACTTTTCGTCCAATTCTAGACCTAAAGCAAATCAATCGTCGTCTCAGAGTACCTCACTTCCGAATGGAAACCTTGAAGTCTGTAATTGTGGCCATAAGGCCGGGGGAGTTCCTGACGTCCTTAGATCTGACGGAAGCGTATTTACATATTCCCGTCCGAAAGACTCATCAGCAATTCCTGAGATTCGCGGTTCCAAGAGGACATTTTCAGTTCCAGGCTCTGCCCTTCAGCCTAGCAACGGCCCCCCGGACTTTCACCAAGGTAATGGTGGTGGTGGCCACAGCCCTAAGAAAGGAGGGAATTTTGGTGCATCCCTACCTGGACGACTGGCTGATCGGGCGAAATCAGAAGCGGAGAGTTGCAAGGCGACAGCCAGAGTGGTAACATTCCTAGAAGAGTTGGGGTGGGTCATCAATAGCTAAAGTGGAACAAAAGCCCAGAATGCAGTGAATTTGCTGTTACTGAATTGCATTGAACCAATTTATTTGCTTGTGCGGCTTTGGATTTTCAGCCTACTATGGGGTTTTCTTTAATAACCCAGGCATTCAACTGGCTGAGTATTTATAGATCCCCTGAGATTAATATGATGTCTAGGGTACTTCATTTGGCTATTTAACTTAGATTTGCTGTATTAATAAGTTCATTATTTGATCTCTAGTTTGCCAATCACGTTGTTTTATGTTTATTAATGGTAGTACTCAGTATGCCTAGTTATTAATGCTTTTAATTATAACTCCCTAACCAATTTTCCCAGTCCAGGAAAAATGACCATTCATCCATTGATGTAAAATATTTGTCCTTTTTACTGTTCTCCTTTGGTAAAGCAAACAGATGGAATGGGCATTTGGGGAGCTCCTGCAATATACTATAAAGCTGTAAGAGATCAGTTTATAGTGGTGATGAATGCACCATTATTGTTTTGGACTTCTAAAAATGTTTAAGTATTTTAAGCTACATTAAAGCTTAGTTTTCATGAGGCATTGTTTTCTGTTGCAAAATGGTATTTCTGGCAAGAGCATATCCTAGTATTTGTTAGTGTCTTTGTGACGTTTTGGAGGACAGCTTTAACAAATGTAAATAGCGGTATTTAGATATGCAAATAAGTGGAGAAGTAACCTAGTGGTTAGGGCACTGGCTTGGTAACCAAGAGACCACGGTTCAATTCGCACTGGCACTCTTGTGACCATGGGCAAGTCACTTAACCCTCCATTGCCTCAGAAGAAGGGCGTGGCTATCTAATTCTGGTCACCCTGCGAATAAGAAACCCAGGAACTACTGGGTCGCCAAGAGTCAGCATTGATTTGAAGGCACACAATTCTTCTTTCTTGTTTGTAACATTTTGGAGGTCTTTCTAAAAGGCTTGCATAGCTTTAACAAATGTAAATAGTGGTATTTACATGTGCAAATAAGAGGGCATTTTTATAAAAGGAGTGCCTGGGTTAATAGGGCAGGATGGTGCCTATATTTCTTAATGAAGTACTAGCACAAATCCTGCAGAAATCATACTCACATTGAAGGCAGACATTTACACATTTTTGGGAACAGGCATACATGTGAGTGCATATTTTATAAAATACACATGTAAATTGTGAGTCTATTCACGCTCTGCCAAAATTCCTCCCCTGAACACACCTACCGAATGGTTACCACGCATACTTTCAGACATGACCCACATTTATAAAGGTTTTTATATGCATAAATTGGTGGCTTGCTTATGAAAAAGTTTTATAAAAAAGTACCTTCTGAACATGTAAATAGCAATTTTAGAAAGTGGCCTTTTACAAGTGTAAAAGGCATGGGATTCATATTTTAGAAGGAGAGGTGCTATGGGCCTGTTTTGGTTGGGTTTGTATTGTATATGTGTATTTCTAATTACAAAATGGAAGATGGACAAATGTGAACATCAGCATTCACACCTGCTCTCTCAGATAAGTGTTCATTTGGGCCTGAGTCTTGTGCCAGTTCTTGAGGGGCAAATTGTGCTTAATCTCTCTGGTATGTAAAACCATGTTTAAATGTCTGAAAGTAAAGTTATTGTAGTTGGCTGCTTAGTTAGTTCCTCCTGGGCAGCCATTGCTGAGATCTATTTTCCATAGCTCCCAGTCTTGATCACCCCATGACTTCAGTTCCTCCCTCAATGACCTCCGAAGCCATCCAACACCCTCCCTGGTCCCCCTTCCCCTCCCCCAAAAGCATCCAGTCCCCACACAACAAACGCCCCCATGCAACACTCTCCCAGCAACAAAATCTCCCTGAAGCCCCCCACCAGACCCCCCCCCCATTCCACTCACTGATCCCTACTCCCTAGCATATTGGGGTCCTGGGTATCTAGCAGGAGCAGATATGATCCCCAGTTTCTCATGCTTTTATAGCACTGAGTTCCAAAATGGTGTCAATGACCCCAAAGTGGTACAACTAGAGTTCAATAGCATCATTTTGAAACCTGGCATCGTAAGAGCAGGAGCAACTGGGGTCCACATCTGCTTCTAGTAGACACCAGGGACCCTTGGTAAGACTAGGGATGGGGATCGGGCGGGATATCTCCTGGAGGGGCCTCAGAGGGGGGTTGTTGCTGGGAGGGTGGTTTGTGTCAAGGAGTAGGTTCCTGTGGAGCTGATTGGATGCATATTAGGTGGCCGGGGGGGGGGGGTTAGTGGAATCCTTTGTGGGGGGTTGGGAGGTCAGGACAGTGATGAGGGAGATTGAGTTTGGGATGAAAAATAATGCTGCTAATTTGTTATTGCACAGTAGGAGCAAGGATTTTAAAAAGCTGCTCCAATGCATCTTTGGGGGGGTATTTGCATTTTTCTTCCCATGTGTAACTTAAAAAACAAAACAGAACATTTTCACTGGACATGGAGAGAGCAATGTGTAGATTTGCACCTATTTTACAAGAGCTCTACATTTGGCAGAGCTGCTTATAAAATGCTGTGGGAATTCTCTAAGTCCCATTCTAGATGTGGGAATTCCTTTTTCCATATCATCTAAAATCTGCCTTAACATGTGAAATGAACTGAAAAACACCTGAAAATCGTGAAATTCTGGGAAAATTTTGAAAGCAGAAAACTTGTTGGCTGTGCAGATACCTAATTATTTCAGATCAAACTTTCTTAAAGCTAGCTAGCTTTCAGATATCTCTGTCATTTTCTGTGGATTCAGGTTAGTCCCCTTTTTTATTTGTAATTTAAACCATCAGGAGAACACATCAGAAAGTTGTCATACTGCACAGTAAGGTATATTCAAATGATTCGCTGGCAGTAGTTCATGAGCAGGAGAGTTGCACAGTTGCGAAGCCTTGAAACAAGGAGACATCAATAAATGTTACTATTTGTGTTAGCACTTCATTCTAAGGAAACAGAATAGATTTTGTGGCTTTTTTTTTTTTACAGCTTGCTGTGGCACTGTGTTTGTTTAACAGATTTTTTTCATAACTTTATCATTTAGTCAAAGCAGTTTACATTGTAACTTAAACTTGGTAATGTACATTAAACAGGGACTTTGATAACTTGGATTCTTTAATAACTTGCCCAAGGCCACAAGGTGTGTCAGTGGGAATTAAACCCTGGTCACTGGGTTCCCAAGCCAGTGCTCTAGACATTAGGCTACTCCACTCCACCTGCTTTTCATGATGCCCATGCTGTGTAGGATCATCTGCAAAAGGTCCTTGACTCTTCCCTTACCTTGCCAGATGGGTTTTCAGGATAAAACTGGTGAAAATACAAGATACCTACATGCACTATCTCTGATATACATGAATATGTGTTTCATGCATATTTATTAGGGACATGCTGATAACCCAGCAGGTTGGTGAGTGGGGGGAGGAGAGAGGCTCGAGGGCTGTTTTGTATGGGTGCTGAAACTGATAGCTGTTACCAGATACCAGCTTACAGGTTAATTGCCTAGATGTAATTATAATTGCTAAGCATGTAGCTAGAAAACCTAAGGAACAATATTTGGGGCTTACGCATTTGATAGGCTTTCCTGGTAGTAGTAAAGTGGTTTACTTTTTACAAAATTTAGCTCAGAGGATGAAGAAACAGAACACCAACTGGTACAGTAATCAAAATATTTCAAGTAAAGACTATTTTTTTTTGGGGAATGACAGGATACTTTGAAGGTTGGTGATTTACCTTTCGCTGAACCAGTATTTTTATACATGAATAGGTACATGTCCATTGTACATGAAATTCAATGCCTAGTTTATTTATTGGTAGGTAGCTCATTCCTTTCTAGTAGATATTCAAGGCGAGTTACATTCAGGTACAGTATATTTCCATGTACCCTGAGGGCTTACAATCTAAGTTTGTACTTGAGGCAGTGGGAGGAGGAAGTGGCTTGCCCAAGGACACAAGGATTGTCAGTGGGGTTTGAACTCTGGTCTTTCCGGTTCCAGGCTGCTGCCTTAATCACTAGGCTGTGAGGCCCAAAAAGCATATGTATCTGCATACATTTGATTAGTCTAGTAATAAATGGATATCAGTCTCCAAAATACCCTATCATTTCTAGATCTGATAAGGCAAGAGAACATTTTAATCCATTAGCGCTAGAAAAGAAACTTAACCAATAGCAGTTTTTGTAAGTGTTCAGATATTTATTTATTTATTTAGTATACATTTGTATACCGCTACTTCCAGCGATCAGCAGCGGTTTTGATTACAGATTGGAAATTGTCAAATCATGACAGGAAATTTTTGAGGTATAAACACATTGATTAGACAGGAAAGCACAGCACACAGAGAACTATTTTACAGGGAACATGGGCTATGGAGGGTTAAGTGGCTTGCCCAAGACCACAAGGAGCACCTGTGGGACTAGAAACCCCAGTCCTTCCGGCCCAAGGTTGCTGTCCTCCAGTGGGATTTGAACCCCCGACCTTCCGGCCCGAAGTACCTTGCCCCAACAACTAGGCCACTCCTCCACTCCATATGTTAAAATATGCTGGTAAGAATTGGATGAAAAGCATCTATTACTATTGTGGTTGAAGAGAATTCATTAAAATCTAGAACATGGAATATTATAAGAGACTAATCAAGTGCTATATAGCCTGGTCAAACCAGTATGAACACTGGAAAGCTTCTTTCACTTTAATGCTGAGTCTCTGCCGGCTTCATACTGAAGCTCTATCCAGAAGCACACTATTTTCAGACTTGTCTGTTTTATGATCGTCTTCTCTATCATCCTGCTAGACCAGTCCCAGACATATGGATTATGCTCCCTTGCCAGCAGATGGAGGCATCCAGGGTCTCTCTCTCCAATGTTCATTAGCTCCTTTCTGCTTCCCTAGTCCCCCCCCAACACATGTCCAGCATCTCTCCTCTCTCACCTCTCCTGTCTGTCTCCCTCCCTCCTTCTCATTCCAGCATATTTTCTATTTACATAGTTTCCCCCCTATGATCGTTATCTCCTGTATTTCCCTAGTCCCCCCCCCCCCCCATATCTAGTATCTCATCTGTTTCTAAAGTTCTTCCACAAAGGTCATCATTTCCTCTGTCTCACCAGTCATCTTCCTACCCATATCTAGCATCTCCCGTCTCCCTGACCAGTACCTCCCCCCCATGTCAAGCATCTATCTCCCTTCCTTCCCTATCCAGCATCTCCTCTGTCTTCCCTCGTTCCCACTCCCCCATGTTCAACATCTCCTCTGCCTCCCTGTCTTATACCACCCCCACATCAAGAATCTCCCTGCCATACAACCTATTCCATCCTCCCTATCTCCCCTTGCCTGGTGGTCCTCCATCCAACTTTCCTTCCCCCTCCTCACTGGCCTAGCATCTTCCCCCAGTCCTGCACCATCTCATAAACAAAAATTAAATTGAAACCCCAAGAAGCCTGGCTCTGCATGCAGCGCAACATCAGAGAAATAAACTGTTGCAATTCCCCCTGTACTGTGCAAAATATAAAGATGGCATATATAAAATCCATGAACTGATGTATTCCAGTTATTAAACTGAAAACAAAATATTTTCCTTTGTGGTCTGGCTATTTTCATGTTTCTAACTGCCTTTGTCCCAGTGTATGGATTCTGCATCCTATTGTCTCTCTCTTCCAGAGACTGCAGGCCATCTGCCACTTCTCTCCCCCAAACATCTTATTCCCATCTTTACTAACTTCCCTCCACCATCCTGCATCCTCCCCCCCCCCCATGCTCTCAGCCCAGCGTCTTCGCCTCTCTCTCTCACTCTCATCTAGTGTCGTCCTCCCTTTCTCTCCCTTATCCGGTCTCTTCCCCCCCTTCTCACCCCTTTCTACCCAGTGTCTTTGTCCTCTCCTACCCTCCCAGCCCAACCCTTTCCACTTTTCTTTCTCCCTCACATCTGCATCTCCCCTATGCTCTCTGTTCCCAAACATCTAGCATCTCCCTTACTTCTCTCCCTAGCCTCACTATCTCTATCTTCCATGGCCTTTCTTCCCACATCTAGCATCTCCCTTACTTCTCTCCCTAGCCTCACTATCTCTATCTTCCGTGGCCTTTCTTCCCACATCTAGCATTCCCTCTGTCCATGTCCAGCATCTCCTCTTTGTCTTCCTCTGCCCCCCCCACCGATGTATAGTATCACTCCTCTGTTTCCTTATGCCTCCCTATGTCCAGCATCCACCCCATGTCACCCAATGTCTCCCCTCCACATGTCCAGCATCTCCTCAGTCACCCTCCACCCCCATGTCAAGGATCTCCTGTTTTTCTTCCTTATTGTTGTGCGTTGATACTCCAGCCTCCCAACCCACGTAACAGAACTTTCTCCCAGTCTAGCCCTCCTCTCTGCCGCCTGCTGCTTCTATTCAAAGATGGCACAAGCATGGCCCTCCCTGTCCCCCCCTTTCTGACACATACTTGTTGCAGCCACATGTTGGGTTCGGGGTAGGGGTGAATTGGGCATGCCCCGGGAGACCACCTCACGTCAAATCCAGCCCACCGGTAACAAAAGTAGTACAGACTCAGGGCCTTTCTGATACAAGGACGCGCATGCCTCTAAGTCCCTGCCAGCCCTCCTTGTCCTGCCTCCTCTGACATGAAAAGTATATGTTAGAGAGGGCGAGACAGGGAGTGCTGGCAGGGTCTTAAGAGGCAGCACTTGTATCAGAAAGGCCCCCACGCCTGTACTACGTTTGTTACCGGCAACGGACGGTGGGTGGATTTGACAGGAGGTGGCAGCCTGACAGCACGATTCACCCCATCCCAAACCCAACATGCAGCTGTGATCCCAAATGATGATTTTGTGACCCCAACCCACAGTTTGGGAAATGCTGGATTAGATGGACAGACTGGATATGTCATGTGGTGTGGTTTTTTTTTTTTTTTTTTTTAATCTGACATCATATTCTGTGCTGCTTTGTAAATTCAAAGACCGTAGCTTGACTGCCAAGATCATTTCCACAAAAAGGGTTTCAGTACCAGCAACTCTGTACAAGTCCAATTTGTACTTGCATCTCTAAGTGTAGGATGAGTGTAGGATGAAATCTTCAGAGCATCAATCCAGAGAAAGTAATTTAACTATTAAGAGTTTAGTCTTGTATCAGGTTCACCCCCACACAGCTCAAAAGCCCTCAAATTAGTAGAAAGAGAGCAATTTCACTTGATGTATTTATATTTCTAACACATTTTTCTGTACCAAGGGTCAAATCAGAAATTGTAAATCAAAGTACATCTTTATTATAACAATTAATACAAAAAGTGCACACCAACAACATAAATTCAGCTAGGATTCCGACAGTAAACAGGTTCAATTGCTAACAAACCCTGGCCACAAATACCATGGACACAAAAATCCTAACCAGCACAAAAGTCTGAAAATCAGTATCATCTCAGTAGAATCAGTAGACAAAGACATCCATGACTATAAATATGCCCTCCCCCTCCCAGACCATAAAAAATATATCACTAACTGAACTAAACGCTACCACATGAGGAAATATAAATAATACAGATAGCTTCATTTCGTCCTATAGTCACTAATTAATGTTGAGAATAACTATCCCCCAAGCCCATAATTAACAAAAAGAAATAGAAAATAAAGGGGCAGAGAGCTACCTAATCACAGTATCTAATTTGTTATCCTATCAGTGCAAGGAAACTAGACGTACCATAATTTTCTCCTCTAAGGCTAGTGAAAGTGGTGATGTTTTCAAATGGCAATCAGAATGTCAGCCACTCCACATTTTGCAGGTGCTTGGGTAATGTATTCCTTAATATCGGTATTACACACCAGAAAGATTTGTTAGCACATTGAAGCTAGCTTTATTTCTTTACTTGAAAGGATATTTAGCTGGTTTTCTGACTGGAACATAATGTCCTACCAGGCACATGTTTGTGTAGTTTGGTCTTCAGATAATTTGGGCCCAACCTTCTGTAAGATTTTTTATGCAGTTGGCCACCATATTCTTGATTAACTGCAGCTGCAGACTCAACTAGTCCATTGCTCTCATCTAATCTAGCCTTAAAGGTAGCATAGATCACATGCACAAAACCTGAGAATCAAATGATTGAAGTTGCCAAAGTTAGCACAACTGTGGTAGCATTATAACTTCATCTCAAGTTATGAGGATCTAGAATAAGGCCAGCCTTGAGGATCACTGACTGTCTTATTCTTTGCCTTACTAACAGTTCCCCCTATGATGATTACAGCTAATAAACTTAAATCCACTCTCTGTACCCAAAGAGCTTCAGATGTATTAAGGTTCAGTTGCAACCTGTGTCCACGCAACCATGCCAAAGCCTATTGTATGCACACCTTCACGTGAGACCATAACATAAACCATGCTGACTTTGAACAAGGTTCATTGATCCCCACATCCTGTCTTCGACAGTGACTAGTCTGAGTCTCAAGTACATAGGAGATCCTAAAAAAGTAAATCTCTTTCTCATAGCTCATTCCCAGGGATAAATGATGGCTTTGCCAAGTCTATCTGGCTAATAATTTTCTATGGAAGTTTCTTTCTGGAACTTGTCTAAACTTCTTTTGAACCCTGCTATGTCAGATGCCTTGGCCATATCCTCCAGTAAAAGATTTCACAGCTTCATTAAACATTGCTTGAATAAATACTTTATATGATTTTTTTTTCAGTCAGCTGGTGTTTAGTTTAAGAACATAAGAAATGCCATACTGGGTCAGACCAATGTCCATCAAGCCCAGTGTTCTGTTTCCAACAGTGGCAATTCCAGGTCACAAGTACCTGGCAGGTTCCCAAAAAGGTACACAGGTTCCACAATGCTTGTCCTGGGATAAGCAGTGGATTTCCCTGGTCTTCTTTAATAATGGTTTCATGGAAGCAGTCCCAAGAAGGTATGTAACCGCAAATAATCTGGGAAGATCTTATAACAGAGGCTGAGTGGCATAATAATTTTCATAAAAGCTCAAATGGAAGAGAGAGAACACGACCATTTTGTGGTATTTCACAAACCGAGACGTTTTTGTAATCACTGATGTGATGGCTTGCATCGGTAGAAGATGACCTGGGGGGCGAGAGAGAGCAGGCTAGGGACCACAGGTGGCATGCATCCTGGATATAGTGCCCCAGACATGAGTTGTCAGGCTTGGTTGTCTAGAGGGGCTACCTTCACTTTGGGTTGAGTCCACTGATACTGATGACCGTCGGACCTTAGCTGCGCATCCCTGGGGACCAGGGTAGGGAACACAAATACACACTAAGGAGTATTGGAGCTGAAACAGAACCAACATTGCTACTACTGATTTATAAAGCTCTATTGGACATATCCAGAACTGTACATATACACATAACAGACACAGTCCCTGTTCCAAGAGCTTACAGTTTGCTAAGATGGACCGGGGAACTCTTAAGGAAAATGATTAAAATACACATGGATATAGACAGGAGAATAAGGGGGCTGGGATCCAAAAGCATCTTTGGAGATGAGTTTTTAGCCTAGATTTGAATAGGACCAGAGATGGATCCTGATGAATTTACTCTGGTAGCCTATTACAGACATATGGTGCAGCAAGATGGAAAGAACAGAGTCTGGAGCTAGCAGTAGAAGAAGGGCATACCTAAAAGTGATTTGTTTAAGTGGAGTTGTTGAGGAGGGATGTACTAAGAAATAAGAGAGGGAAGAGGTAGTGAGGAACCACAGAATGAATGCACTTGTAGGTCAGTAGGAGAAGTTTGAACTTTATATGGAAACGGATAGGAAGTCAACAGGGCCAGCACCAGAGTTGGTTCAGTGTCGACACTCTTGTCAAAACATAAGCCTCATGTCCCTTCCCTCCAACTGTCAGAATCTATTGTTCAGCTTTCAATGCTCTGCTCTTTGCTGCCCTCGGCAATTGCCTAATTTGCCTAATGACTGGGCTGTCTTTGGGAGCCAATGAAGTGACTTGAGAAGAGGGGTTAAGTGAGCATAGTGACACTGGTGAAAGATTAGCTGTGCAACTGCATTTTGAACAGATTGAAAGGGAGATAAATAATTCAATAGGAGACAAGTGAGGAGCAAGTTGCAGTAGTCTAAATAGGAGATGATGAGAGAGTGGATAAAGGTCTTTGTAGTGTGTTTGAAGAGGAGGTGATACATTTTGCAGATGTTATAGAGAAAGAAGGAACAGTTTTAGCTATTTGTTGGATATAGGCAGAAACAAAAGAAGAATGAAAGATGACCCCAAGGTTGCATGCAGAGGAGACAGGGAGGAAGATAGTGTTATCTACAGAAATGGAGAAAGGAGGAAGAGGAGAGTTGGGAAACAGGTATTGGAGTGAAGAGGACTTCCTAGGAGAATTAGAGTCCATGGGAGGAGAAATTGCAGCACAGGAAAGCAGAGACACAGATAGCACTGGAGCAATGGTGGCTAACATAGAAACATGATGACAGAAAAAGACCACATGGTCTATCTAGTCTGTCCTTCCATATCAACCACTACAGCAGTTCTCTTTTTCCCTTTAGAGATCCTCTGTTTGTCCCATGCTTCACTGAATTCAGATACTGTCCTCATCTCTACCATCTCCACTGGGAGACTATTCCACGGGCCCACCACTCTTTGCATAAAAAAATATTTCCGTATATCACTCCTGAATCTATCCCCTTTCACCCTCATCCCATGTCCCCTCGTAGCAGAGCTTGCTTTCAATTGAAAGAGGCTCTCCTCATGTGCATTTATGCCATGGAGATATTTTAAACGTCTCAATCATATCACCTCTGTCCTGCCTTTCCTCTAAGGTTGTACATATTAAGATCCTTAAGTCTGTCTTCATATGCTTTATAATGAAGACCACTAACTATTTTAGTAGCCACCCTCTGTATTGATTCCAGCCTGTTTATATCCTGTTGAAGGTGTGGTCTCCAGAATTGCATACAATACTCCAAATGAGGTCGCACCAAAGACTTATACAGAGGCACAATCACCTCCTCTCTTCTGCTGGCCATTCCTCTCCCTATGCACCCAAGCATCCTTCTGGCCATTCCTCTCCCTATGCACCCAAGCATCCTTCTAGTTTTTGCTGTCACCTTTTCTACCTGTTTAGCTACTTTAAGATCATCAGACATAATCACGCCTAGGTCCCGCTCTTCTTTAGTGGACAAAAGAACTTCACCCCTTATACTATATTGCTTCCTTGGATTGCTGCAGCCCAAATGCATGACCTTGCATTTTTTAACATCTCAACTGCCAAATTCTAGAACATTTTTCAAGCTTAGTTAGATCCTTCATGTTATCTACACCTTCCCGGGTGTCTACTCTATTGCAGATTTTGGTATCATCCGCAAAGAGGCAAACCTTACCCGACAGCCCTTCCACTATATCACTAACAAAAATGTTAAAAAGAATCGGACCAAGGATAGATCCCTGGGGCACACCACTGGTAACCACCTCCTCCTCAGAGTGAGCTCCATTTACCTGTACACTTTGTTGCCTCCCACTCAACCAATTTCTAACCCAAGCAGTAATTTAGGGTCCATCCCTAGGGTGTTCAGTTTGTTTATAAGTTGCCCGTGAGGAACGGTGTCAAAGGTTTTACTGAAATCTAAATACACCACATCTAGGTCTCTCCCTCAGTCCAAGTCCCTGGTCACCCAGTCACAAAAACAATCAGATTTGTTTGACAAGACCTGCCTCTGAATCCATGCTGCCTCGAATCCTGTAATCCGCTGGACTCCAGAAACCTCACTATTTTCTCTTTCAGCAGCACTTCCAATAAGTTAAACTAACAGGCCTGTAGTTTTCAACCACATCCTTACTAATGCTTTTGTGTAAAGGGACCACATGTACCCTCCCTCCAGTACTTTGGCACTACTCCCGACTCCGAGGCATTGAAAATTCTGTCAGTGGAGCTGCTAGAATGTCCACAAGTTTCTTCAGTATTCTACTGTGTATCCCTTCCAGTCCCATTGCTTTGTCTACTCTGTTTAGCTAGTTTCTCATGAACAGTCTTCTGAAAATTGTTCAAGATTCCCCTCACTTCTGTTCCTGTTTATGGGTGTTTTCGAGGTCCTGCTCCTGGTTCTTCATCTGAACACAGAGCAAAAATACTTGTTAAGCAATTCTGCTTTATCTTCATCAGCTTCTGTATATTCCTCTCCTTCACTCTTGAGTCTGACAATACCACTTTTGCCCTTTGTCTTGTCAATCCCCCCATTTTATTGCATTAGCTATTTCCTCCTCTCTTTGAATCTTTGCTTTCCTGACTACTTTGCTAGCTTCTCTAAGTTTTTCCAAGTTCAGATGCCTGTCTTCCTCTCTCTGTGATATCTTGTATTTCATGAAGGCCTCCCTCTTTTTCTTCACTTTTTCAGCTGCTTCTTTCGAAAACCATAGCTGTCTCCTTTTCCTTTTACCTTTATTTACCATTTGAACAAAAAGGTTGGTTGCCCTTAAAATATCCCCTTTCAGTTTTGCCCACTGTTTCTCTGCATCCCCCAGCTTTTCCTGTCCTGCTGACGACTCCCTGAGGTTTTCCTAAAGTTTAAGACCTTCACTTTTGAATGGATTTTAAGAGCCCCAGTCCTAATACTGAACCACACTATCTGTTGATCACTGGATGCAACGTGTAATCAAACTCTGGAATTTGTTAACGGAGGATGTAGTAAAAGCTGTTAGTGTAGCTGGGTTTAAAAAAGTTTGGACAAGTTTCTGGAGGGAAGGTCCATAAACCATTATTAAAAGGGACCCAGGATATCACTGCTTGACCCAATGCAAGCATTGAGGGACCTGTGTCTTTTGGGGAGATGTCTAGGTAATTATGACCTAGATTGGCCACTGTTGGAAACAGGATACTGGGCTTGATGGACCTTGGTCTGACCCAGTATGGCATATCTTATATTCTTATGATCTCCCACAATAACATCAGAAATGCTTTCACCATTGGTAAGCACCAAGTCCAGTATGGCCCCATCACGTGTCGGTTCTGTTACCAGTTGCCTGAATAGTTCTCCCTGTAGAGCAGGGGTTCTCAACCCTGTCCTCGGGACCCACCTAGCCAGTCAGGTTTTCAGGATAACCACAATGAATATGTATGAGAGAGATTTGCATACACTGCCTCCATTATATGCAAATCTCTTCCATGCATATTCATTGTAGTTATCCTGAAAACCCGACTGGCTAGGTGGGTCCCGAGGACTGGGTTGAGAACCCCTGCTGTAGAGAATCCAGGATCTCCTTACTTCTAGATGATACTGCAGCAGGAATGTGCCAATCAATATCTGGCATATTGAAATCCTCTATCAGTAGCATTTCCCCTTTCCTAGCAATGCTGAGTGTGTCTTCAATTTAACTCTCCATCCACCTATTCCTCCTGTGAGGGAGGTCTGTATATCACAGCAGTGCAAATAGATTTCTCTTTCCCTCTTTCTAGTTTAATCCACAGTGCCTCCTCGCTCCCTTTTAAGCTCTGTAGTTCCAAAGTTTTAATATTAATTTTTACATATAGTGCCACTCCTCCTCCCCTTCTTTCTACCCTGTCCTTTCTGAATAAAGTATAGCCTGGTATAGTTACATCCCAGTCATGGTTTTCTGTGAACCATGCTTCTGTAACTGCCACTAAATCCAAGTCAGCCTCTCCCATTAAAGCTTCAACATCTGGGATCTTATTTCTCATGCTACGGATGTTTATACACAACGCTTTCCATATGTTGTTCCTTTTACCCATTTCCATAAAGGTATTTGATGTTTCACTTACCTGGGGGCTTTCTTCACCTATCCCCAATGAATCTAGTTTAAAGCCCTCTTCAGTAGATTAGCCAGTCTTCTACTGAAGATATGTTGACCTTTCTTGGACAGATCAAGGCCATTTCTGCTTTGCAACCCTTGGAACAGCATCCCATGTTCCGGGAAACCAAGTTATGGAGAAGAGACTCTGCCAAGACTGTATTTAAATATAAATGGAAAACAGAACAAGATGTCTTCTGGCAGGAAGTAGTAACCATGGAGTAAAGCTTACTGACTCCTGCTGCTAGGAAGGTCGCAGATTATCTATTCAAAAATCTCCTGGGCTTTGATCTACCTGCTAGTTGGCAACAAAATTTAACAACTAAGGATGTGGTGAGATTGCAGATCTTATCTCAGATCCTAAACAGATTTTGATGCC
Source organism: Ichthyophis bannanicus (assembly GCA_033557465.1). NCBI lineage: Eukaryota > Metazoa > Chordata > Amphibia > Gymnophiona > Ichthyophiidae > Ichthyophis > Ichthyophis bannanicus. The sequence goes on along the minus strand of CM066031.1, from coordinate 1,392,415,400 downwards.
TATTCTAGTCAAAAGCATTATATCAAATCTCAATAAATGAATCCATTTTGGTTAACGTTACTTACATTTATCAGAGAAACGTGGTGCCCTGAAGATAAGCTCCAGTTTCCCATTCCAGGCAACGGCCAAGTCAAGGCTGGCTAGAGCATTTTTGCCACTAGGGCTGTTGCAAAGGTATGATGTTCCCTAGGCAAACCGCATCCCTTGTGGCCCCCCCTGCCACCCCTTACCTGGATGTGCAGTGGCAGAAGAGCTTTTAAAATGTCACCAAAGCACCGAAGTTATGTTCAGCTCTCCACTGCAGTTGTAATTCCTGCTTCCACCCTCTTCCAGGTGTACTTCCTGTTTACATGGGGGCAGAAGCTGTTTCTGCCCCCCTGCAAAAGGAAGTGAAATCAGAGAGGGGCAGAAGAGGAATGACACCACAGTGCCAGAGCTTAAGGTTATTCTGGCTCTTTGTTGTGTTAAAAGCATTGATGCTACTGCATATATGAGGGATGGCAGTGGTGGCAATGAGTGCCTCCGGAGGGCCAGCTGTCTTCGTGATCACCTAATTTGCCTAATGGTGGTGCTGGCCCTGTTTGTCACTGCTGTATTGGGATTTAATGCTTGGTTAACTTTTCTAAAGTTACCGTTTACTCTGTCATTAGCTGAAAATAAATAAAATAAACTCTTATTTGTAGAGGCATTGGAGAAAGAATTATGATTTTGAATAAGTGTATTAGTGTTTATTATAAATTTGTTGTAATATGTATTTATTTTGTACGCTACTGAGAAAATTGTTGGCTATGTGGTATATAAGTTTAAATAAATACATCTGTGAAGTTCAGACCTAAAATAGTGCATATTGCCTCCCTTTTAGAATTGTTTTTAAAGCTTAAAAAATAGAGAACTAGCCATGGGTGTTTTATACAAAGTGGGTAAAGTGTAGTTACTCACCTGTAACAGGTGATCTCCGGGAACAGCGGGAATTTAGTCTTCACATATGGGTATCGTCGGTACAGACAGAGCCTGCGCAGGAACACTCCCCAGCGTCCAATAGGAATGCTTTTGGGAGCATCCCTCAGCACATGCGCGCTGCCTTCCCGCCTTTCCAACTGTCCCTCTTCAGTTAAGTTTATAGCTGTGAAAGGATAGAGGGAAAGAGGAAAGAGACAGAGAGATAGAGAGACAACTCCTAGGGGAGGTGGGTGGGTTGTGAAGACTAAATTCCTGCTGTTCCCGGAGATCACCTGTTACAGGTGAGTAACTACGCTATCTCCAGGAACAAGCAGGAATGTAGTCTTCACATATGGGGACTCCCTAGCTGAAGATGGCAGGGAGATAGCCCCAGGAACTGCCACCTATAGTAAGGTTGGTCATGCTTCCTCCCATGGATTTCTGGCATCCCACCAGGGTTGGTGGGTAGGAGTTGAATTAGGTCTGAAAGAGATTTTGAAGAACAGCTTGGCCAAAGAAGGCATCTCGACGGGAGGCTTTATCTAGGCAGTAGTGGACTGTAAAGGTGTGTACCAAAGCCCAGGTGGCTGCTCGACAAATGTCATCAATTGACATAGAGTGAAGGTTAGCCATAGAGGCAGCCATGGCTCTCACATTATGAGCTGTGACATGGCCTTGAAGAGGAAGACTTTTACTCTCATAAGCAAAGGATATGCATTGTGCAATCCATTTGGATAGAGTTCTCTTGGAGACTGGAAGTCCCAAATGACTTGAATCAAAAGCAATAAAAAGTTGAGAAGACTTTCTATGTTGCTGTGTTCTTTGTAGGTAAAAAGTCAAGGCTTTTTTGCAATCCAAAGTATGAAGGTTCCTTTCTGCATTAGAGGCATGAGGCCTCGGAAAGAATACAGGAAGATAAATTGATTTAAGTGAAAAGGTGAAACCACCTTTGGCATAAAGTGTGGATGAGTTCGGAGAACAACCTTATCATGGTGAAACCTAGTATAAGGAGGATCAGCCACTAAAGCTTGCAGTTCATTAATGTGACGTGCAGAGGTGATTGCAATTAGGAAGATGACCTTCCAGGACAAGAGCTTTAGGGTTGTAGTGGCTAAAGGTTTAAATCCCATGCTACCGGGGGTGGCTTGATGGGAGGCTTTGTTAATTGAAGACCACTCATAAATCTTGATATGAGTGGATGAGAGGAAATTGGTTGTCCATTTAGAGGCTTATAGGAAGCTGAAATTGCACTAAGATGGACTCTTACTGAATTGGTCTTTAGACCAGAATTTGATAAATTAAGTAGATACTCTAGTATCAATTCTAAAGGGGGTTTAACCCCTTCTGTGAACACCATATAGTAAAACGTTTCCACTTGAAGTTGTAAGAGCGTCTTGTGGAAGGTTTTCTAGAAGCCTGAAGGATATCCTTTACCTGTTGGGAAAGGTTGAGATCCTGAAGGTCTAAGCTTTCAGCAACCAGGCCCTGAGATGCAGGGACTGGGGATTCGGGTGCCATAGCATCCTGTTCTCTTGGGAGAGGTGATCTAGAGCATAGCCTAACTCCACAGGTGCAGCTTGAGAGAGATGTAGAAGCAGGGGATACCTTGTTTGGCGTGGCCACCGTGACGCTATGAGGATCATATGACCTCTGTCTCTCTGAAGCTTGAAGAATGTTTTGGGGATGAGGGGTATGGGTGGGAAGGCATAGAGGAATTCGTGACCCCAGTGAAGAAGGAAGGCGTCCCTTGCCTGGCAATTTTAAGCTGGAATTCTGGAACAGAACCGGGAAGGTTGGCATTCAGTGGACTTGCAAATAGGTCTGTCTGGGGTTCTCCAGATCTGAAATATCTTGGCCATCTGGTCTAGGTGGAGAGACCATTTGTGAGGCAGCAGTACTTGGCTGAGTTTGTCTGCCCAAAAGTTTTGAATGCCTGGAAGATATACCATGAGAAGGTGAATTTGATGCTCTCTGGCAAGGGCCCATAGTCTTAAAGCTTTGTTGCATAACGACAGAGAGCCTGTTACCCCCTGCTTGTTCATGTAGAACATAGTTACTTGATTGTCCATTTGGACTAGGACTGTCTTGTAGCTGAGCTGGGCATGGAATACTCGAAGAGCTAGATAGATTGCTCTGAGTTCCAGGAGGTTTATGTGAAGACAAGCCTCCTGTGGAGTCCAGGTACCCTGGGTAGAGAGAAGATGCAGGTGAGCTCCCCATCCCACCTGAGATGCATCTGTTATTAGGGTGGCCTGGAATAGGGGTTGCTGGAAAGAAGATCCCACTAGAAGATTTTCCAGTGGCTGCCACCATTGGAGGGACAAAATCAGTTGTTGTGAGTTTGATATCTTGTCCGACAGATGTCCTGTGGCCTGTGTCCACTGTGTGGATAGGGTCCACTGGGCTGCTCACATATGAAGGTGATCATAGGGAGCCACATGAACTGTGGATGCCATATGTCCCAATAGTGGTAGTAGTTCTCGAGCAGTTAGGGAGAACTTCACCGCTGCTTGAGAAGCTAGCTGCACTATGCAAAGACAGCAGGGTTGTGGGAGAAAAGCCCTTGACTGTCTGGTATCTAAACGAGCTCCTATGAACTCCAGGGACTGAGATGGAGCAAGTTGGGATTTTGGGAGGTTTATGACCAATCAAAAGTATTTAAGGATTTGCATTGTGCGAGACAGTGCAGAGCTGGCCTCTGGAACCGTGGGAGCTCGAATGAGCCAGTCGTCTAAGTAAGGGAAGATGAATATCCCTAGGGTTCACAGTAATGCAGCTACCACTGCCATGCATTTCGTGAATACACTTGGTGCCGAAACGATACCAAAGGGAAGAACCCTGTATTGGAAATGTTTTCCCCTGAAAAGGAATCGTAAGAATTTCCTGTGATATGGATGGATCAGAATGTGAGTATATGCATCCTTTAGATCTAGAGAACAAAGCCAATCCTGACTTTGAAGGTATGGCAGAAGAGTTCCCAGAGAAATCATTTTGAACTTTTCTTGGAACAGATATTTGTTCAATTCTCTGAGGTCTAGAATGGGTCTGTGTCCTCCTGTTTTCCTTGGAATAAGAAAATAGGGGGGAGTAGAACCCTGTACCCTGTTGAAGAATGGGCACCTCCTCTATTGCTCCTTGAGCAAGGAGTGTTGAGACCTCTCGATCTAGTAGATTGTTTGTAGAGGTTTGGGAGTTGAACTGTCTTAAGATTGTAGGAGAGGGCATTCTGTGAAAATGAAGCTTGTACCCCTCTCCCACAATGGACAGAGTCCAATTTTCTGCTGTTATTTGGTGCCTTCTGTTGGCAAAATGACACAACCTGCCTGGAATGTTTAAGGGTTCTGGACCTTCAAGAGGCAGGAAGGCTATGTTCTCTATGAAGGAGTCAAAGCCCTTGAGGGGGCTGTACCTGTGGAGCTGGTTGAGCTCTAAGACCTTTTGGCTTCTTTTGTCTGGATTGTTTATGTTGACCTTTCTGGGCAACTTGACCTTGAGCTTGCCCTTGCTGGGTATAGGATGGATAAAACTTCCTCTTTTTGCTGCAAAAGGGTTTTTTATAGGGTTTCTTTTTGGCTGGAGTGGCTGTAGATTTTGACAATCTAAAGTGATATTGTCAGCATCTATCTCATTAGCCTTTTCCTGCCAATTCTTGCCAAAGATGTGTTTTCCTGTGCAAGGGATGTTTCCCAATTTATCCTGTACCCAAATCTCCAAGTCTGATGCCTGGAGCCAGGCAATCTGACGTGTACCAATGGCAATAGCAGAGGTTCTGCTGATGCATTCAAAGCAGTCAAAGGCTGCACGATTTACAAACTTGGAGACGTCTTGAGCATGCTTGACAAGAGTAAGGAAGTCTTGTCATCTGTCATCAGGAAGAAGGGGGCTCATAAGCTCCAAATCTCCTGTGCCCTCTTTGAGGAACATTTCCATATATAAAATATATGAGCTGATCCTAGCTGTAAGCATGGAAACCTGAAATGTTCGATGCCCAAAAGTGTCAAGAGTCCTGCATTCACGACCTGGAGGATTAGATGCATGTCTTTTTGCACTTTTCATCCTATGCATGGCTGACTCCACTACCATTGAATGGTGTGGCAGCTGAGTCTTTTGAAAACCAGGACATGGTGGAATGTTATCGAGTCTCCTAGAATGAGGAGAGGTGGTCAAAGGTATCTCCCACATTCTGAGCATCAAATCATGAAGAATTACATGAATGGGCAGAGTGGCTGCCTCCTTGGGAGCCTTAGGGAATTGGAGAATTTCCAATTCCTTTGTTCTAGGTTCGTTTTCAGGAGCTACCGTGATTGAAAGGCCTCGGGCCACATCATGAATAAAATCCTGAAAAGACATGTCTTCCGGAGGAGACATACTGCATTGGGGAGAAGAGGAGTCTTCCGGGAGAAACACTCTGGTACCGGCGGAATTATCAGAGTCATCGGAATCGGAAGATTTGAAGTATCTCTGATCCCGATGGTCATGCAAAGCACGGTCTCAGTATCGATCGAAGTCAGTACCGAGTTGGTCCGGAACCGATCTGTCTGCCAGAAAAAGTAGGCATGGGAATAATTCCCACCGGGTCTGGTACTGTCGGTGCTGGTACCGGCATCGGTACCGGTGCCCGTTGAACCGCGGTGTCAATGGTACTGCAGCTGTAATGAGAGCTGCAAGACTGCGTTCGATAGCGAGGAATCTCTGGTCTATCGATGCTGCCATTGCCTGGGTATCGGTACCGGTAAAAGTGGCCGGAGCTCCTGAGCATGGCACCAGTAGTTCTGCTGAGGTCGAAGCCTCGAGAACATCCTGGAACCCCGTTGATGCTTTGGAGGCCGAAGCCTCCTGCCGGGGCTGTTTTGCCAGTGTAGTTTCCTCAAGAGCAATGGCAGTGGCCTCTCAATGCTTTGAAGGAAAGTTACCCTTTGAGGACTGGCTCTTATGTTTAGTTACCTGAGATCCATGGGAGGAAGACAAGGTTCTTGAAGACGTTGATGCAATGGACTTGGCATCCGAAGAAAAGAGGGTACCCGGCTTTGCAGCTCGGTTCTCTCTTCCTCTTTTAGTCATCCCCATACAAAAGAGACACTCAGATGGAGAATGGTCGGGGCCTAAACATTTTAGGCACCAGTAATGGGTGTCGGTGACGGAGATGGTACCGCCACATTTAGTACATTTTTTAAAACCACTAGCTGGTTTTTCCATCTTTTAGGAAAATTGGGGCCTAATGCCCAAAATGGCGCCTAGCACTAAAAAGAAAATGTTTCTGAAGAGAAACAGTTCAGAAGTGTGTGTGTGTGTATATACTTTTTTTTTTTTTTTTTTATAGAAAAGAAGAAAAAAGAACCGGCGGTGCGGAGGCAGACGCGACCACAAAGAAGCAAGTTTAAAGAAAACATTTTCTGCGGTGACAGTATATGTGACTTGTCGGCTCCGCGGAAAACGAAGAACTGAAGAGGAACAGTTGGAAAAGCGGGAAGGCAGCGCACATGTGCTGATGGATGCTCTCAAAAGCGTTCCTATTGGATGCTGGGGAGCGTTCCCACGCAGGCTCCGTCGGTACCGACGATACCCATATGTGAAGACTACATTCCTGCTTGTTCCTGGAGACTATAATTTATACATATTGTCACAAGCACAACGCCCGAAGCCACTTGCCTCTAGTGGTCGAGGGGCGTCGTCGTTGAGGATTCCTTCTTCTATCAGCTCCTAGCAGCCTATTTCTTCGTGTTGGCTTCTGGGAAGTGTAGTACTGCTAAAATATGTTGGTGCCTTAAGTAGAAGGTTTGTAGTTGAGGTAACCGAGGGTAAGGCTTGTAACAGAAAGTTTATTTCCATAACACAAAACACAGCAGGTTCAAGGTATTTACAGGATTATAATTGTAGGATTTGCTTAAGGTACAGCAAATACTGACAAACAAACCAAAAGAACTCAGAAATGGCTTTTTAAAGTCCTCTTACTTGCAGAAGCAATTGCCTCAAAAACTAGGCTGCCACTTTCCTTTTTAGTCCTTGTTAATCAAAGCATAAAGAAAAATTCAGGCTTAATTCTTCTACAGCAGTTTGGTTTCTGCCAGCCTCAAAAACCTCTCTAGGCTGCATTTCTACGTGAAACCAAACTTAGAACAAAACAAACATTCCAAGCTGTTATCACAACTCTTAGCAGGCTTTTCATAAAGGAGAGGAGCAAGCAAAAACTCTTATAGCCGCTAACTTGGCTTTTCTTGCCGTTGCACAGTTCAAACATAGGTGACAAACAAGCATGAATCAGAGCTTCCTGATCAGGCTTACGTTGCAGTAAATTTCCCTTTTAAAACAGACAGGAATTTACCTCCACACTGCTTCTGCCATATGGTTAACTTCCAAGGAGAATTACTTCTTTCAGGGCTAGCTTTTCCTCAAGACCTCCTGTCTAGAGCTTGGCATAGAGAGCAATCCATAAAGCAATCTTCTTCCCCCAACTCTGACACTGGTTCTCCCAGCTGCATGGGTTCTGACTCACCGACCTGGTCAGACTGCTCAGCTGACAACCTCTCTGGTGGTCTGAAAGCTTCTCCACTTCCTGGTCCCCACCTCTGTTGCCAACCTGTTGCAGGGAATTGAGCTCTCTCAGCTCTGTGTAGCTCAGCTCTTCTCCAAGAATCAACTCCTCCTCTCTGCTTCTGTCTCGGCTGCTCTCCTCCTCGTCTCTCCACCTCTGCATAATCTAACCCAGGCTTATACCTCCAGGGTTCTAACCCCACCTCTTTCTTTCCTAGGTGTTGGTAATCTCCCTGCCTTCTGATATTAGAATAATCAGTGCACTTGTTAAAGTAAGGGCTTTGGTCCTCGTGCTTGCAATCCCTCTTTCTTACTTTATCAGTCATTGGCTGAAACCTGTTCCAGCTGGGGTTTTTCTGTCTTTGAAACCTAGCTGTGGCTTTCTCTCCCTGCACTCCTAGAAGGGGACCCTTAACTAGGGTGAATTCGTTATGCTTCTCACCTCCCCCACTCTCAGGATAGCTGACTTTGCCAAAATATATTTTTATATACATATATAACCTTCAGCAAAATCTTAAGATCAAAACAGACCTTTTCATTTAAAAAACCCCCTATATATATATATATTTTGTTCTATAATGAAAAGATCTATTTTGCTTTATGAGAAGAGGACCCTGACACACAAGACCGTGAGTCTGGAAACAGAAGCAGAGATCCCACAAGAAGCAGGTGAAGGCCCTCACAGGATGGTCTCCATGGCCAACTGATAGCCTCCAGAATGACTAAGCCCTGCACAAGGAGGGGCTCAAAACTGCCCAACAGAAGGAAGATATACAGAGACCAAGGCTGGATTATAGCATCCAGACTGACATTCTAAACCCCACCTCTACCAGCTGAAGAAGCATTCCACTTTGGCATTCACCTGGGTCACCATCAGATTGAAGCATGGGAGAACTCAGTCTCAAAATCAGCTGAAATGCAAATACCCAATCTCCTGGGTCAAGAAGGTTTTGATTCAGGAATTCTGTCTGCATATTCCTGCTGCTTCTATATTTGCTGCTACAAAGCCAAGAGATGAATCTCCACCCAACTGCACAGAGCCCACTATCTCCTTTGTGGCACCTTTGCTGCACATGCCCCTCTGCTTGTTCATATATGCCACTCCTGTGGTGGTGTTTGAGAACACTGACTGCCTTGTTCTCGAGAAAGAGCCTGAGCCTCTCCAGAGTGAGCTGGATTGCTCTAACTTCCAACCTGCTCATTGGCTAGGATGACTCTTGATGTGACCAGAGTCTCTGGGGGAACTGGCTCTGATAATGGGTGCCCCAGTTCAGAATTTATGGCATCAGTGATTAACCAGTCCAGTGGCTCCAGAGCTATCCCCTTTAGCAAAGGCCCCTCCTGAAGCCACCAGCATTGTGACTGCCTGACTTTCATGGAAATGGACAGGCACTGCTCAAACTGCTGTGAGACTGGAGACCATTGAGGCAGTATATTGCTTTAGCCAGTGCTCCAGATCCAAGGTTGATGCCATAGACCCCAAGACCTGGAGATAGTCCCATGCTCTGAGTGCTGGATGGACACACAACACACAAAGCTAAGAAGGCAGCTTGAGCATCCTCTCTCAGGTAAGAAACACTCAGCCTAGTTCAGCGTTGAATGGAGCCCCCCCAGGTATTCTTGAGTCTGGGAAGAAGTCAGGCTGCTCTTGGATTACTTGTCTATCCAGCCCAGCCATTCCATGTTCATATGTTTGTCAGGGCATGCTTGCATATGCACGCATGGGCAGGTTAACAAATGTGTGTGTATTTGTGTCTGTGGTGTTTCTCTCTGTGTCCGTCTGTGGGAGGAGACGAGAGGGGAGGACTGTTTGAAAGGTGCAATTCCTTAATTTCTGTATTACTCTGAATCGCTGTATGCTGTAAATGTTGGCACTTCTTTTTGCAAAAAACTAAGTTTGTGCGTTTTCTTTAGGGGTTGGCTTGAATTCTCTTCTGTCTCCCAGGACATACAAACTTCATTTCTGTGACTAGAGCGGTCTTCCAGTTTTCCACTACTGCAGCCTTCCCACGGTTTGGAACCCACCCGCTCTCTTTGACTAGAGCAGCCTTCCACTACTGTACACCCACAGTCTTCTCACTAACTAGATCTTACTCAGTCTCCACTGCTAGTTACACTTGTGGCAGGCAGGGCAGCCTCACTTATAGAGTACGGAAGATTAGAGAATTGCAGATAACTGGTTTTAAACTCAGAAAAAGCTGTATATATCTCTGTTGCAGTGGCATAAATTCCACCCAGGCTGCCTCTGCGGTGCAGGGACACAAAGAAAGAGGGAGGCCCATTTTACAGCCTCTCACATATGTTCTGAGGTGACTCCCCCCTGTGATATTTTGTTTGAGGGCCCTCAATATGAATTTCTGCCACTGCTCTGTTAAACAGTATGTTGTGCGTTCTCTGCATATGGTGACTTGATGGCTGGGGGAGCTGGAGTGGTGGGGCAGTTAGCAAAGGAGAGTATTTTTGAGGCGTGACATTTTTGGAGTGGTAGGGCTGTTTGCAGGAAGTGGTTTTTAGGACGAGGCAGGCAAGGGAAAGGGTAGTTTTTGGGGGTGGGGCAGTTTGCAGGGAATAGTTTTTAGGGGTGAGGCAGATTGTGGAAAGGGTAATTTTTGGGGATGGGGACAGTTTTCAAGTTAGTGAGGCAGTTGTGGGGAGTGTTGCGAAGATGGGAAGTTTGCAGGGTGGAAGGGAAGTTCCAGGGTATTTTTTTTTTGGGGGGTGGGGGGGGGGGCTGTGGGCAATTTGCAGGGTGGTGGGCAACACCAGGGTAGTTTTTATGGGTGGAGCAGTTGCCATGCGTAGTTTTTGAGATGGGCAAATGGGGATGGATTTTAGGGTGAGGGCAGTTAGTGAGGGGGTAGGGCATTTTCAGGGTATCTTGGGGGGGCTATGGGCAATTTGCAGGGTGATAGGCAATACCAGGGTGGTTTTTATGGGTGGAGCAGTTGCCATGGGTAGTTTTTGAGATGGGCAAATGTTGGGTATGGATTTTAGGGTGAAGGCAGTTAGTGAGGTGGTAGGGCAGTTGCGGGGGGTGGTAGATCTAAGGGTTTGGAAAGTTGTAGGGGTATTTTATTTTGGGAGGGGCAGTCAGTACGATGGTGAGACAGTTGCAGAGTAATGGATTTTGGGAGTGGGGCATTTTGCTTGATAGCTGGTAGAGGAGGTAGTTTATGGGTGATAGGGCAGTTTTTTATTTTTATTTATTTAACATTTCTTATATACCGCACTATTGTCATCAGCGCGGTTTACATGGAACAGAACATATACATACAGGATAACTGTAGTGCATTTTACAAGTAACAGGGGTTTGAGAACTTCCCGACGTCACCCGCACCACCCCTGGTATCATTCTGGTCTTCTTTTACATCGGAAATACCTTCGACGGGCCAAACGTCTTTGGCGTGCTCACCCATCCCCATCATCCTTGCAGTCCTTCCATTTATGTCACAGACACTACCGCTTTCTCCTTCACTCCGCCAAACGCAACTACTATTCTAATCTTATTTCCTCCTCTTCCAACTCCTCTCGTCAATTGCATACTGTTCTCCGCACTCTCACTGCATCACACTCATCTGTTCCTTCTCCCTCTTCTCCCTCCTCTGCTCCCCCTGATCCCTCCGCACTTGCCTCCTTTTTTGTCTCTAAGGTTCACAATCTTCGTCAGTCTTTCTCCTCATGCCCCCACCTCTTTCCCCTCCCCCTACATCTCCTCCCACCTCCTCTCCCCCCCTGCCTTTCCCTCCCCTACCTTGTCACACTCCTGGTCCTCTTTTGAGCCAATCTCTTCAGCCACTCTACATGAGATCTTTCTCTGCACCCGCAAAACAACTTGTTCCGTTGATCCCATTCCTTCACGTTGGCTATTGGAGCCGTCATTGTTTCTGTCCCCCTTCATACTTACTCTTTTCAACTCTAGTCTCTCCTCTGGTCTCTTTCCTACACCTTGGAAGCATGCTGTTGTCCATCCCATTCAGAAATCACACACTTCCGACTCTACTACCCTCTCTAATTGGTGCCCTATTTCTAACCTCTGTTTTCTCTCGAAACTTCTTGAAAAACTTGTCTTTCACCAACTTTCTTCTCACCTCAAAACTTTTCTCACCCTTCACCCTCGGCAATCTGGTTTCCGCCCTGGCCACAGCACAGAATCTATTCTTCTTTCCCTTCTTAATGAACTTCACCATGCGCACGATCACGGTCTTATTTCTCTTGTTTCTCTCGATCTTTCTGCAGCTTTCGACTTGGTGGACCATCGCACCCTTCTTGCTCGTCTTCACGACGCTGGTGTTTCAGGTACTGTTCTTCGGTGGTTTCACTCTTTTCTTTTCAACCGCTCCTTCACTGTTGTCTCTGGGTCCTCCTCTTCTGCCCCAACTCCTCTCTCTTGTGGTGTACCCCAGGGTTCTGTCCTTGCCCCACTTCTCTTTAACGTCTTCCTGGCTCCCCTTGCACTTGTTGTCCAGCAATTTGGTATCTCCGCGTACTATTACGCTGATGATATTCTTTTCTTACTCCACACTGACTCTCTTACTCCGGACATTTCACCTCTTAACAGTTGTCTTTCTGCTGTTGCTTCCTGGTTCTCCTCTAACTATCTTCACGTTAACACTTCTAAATCGTTCGCCACTTGGTTTACACTAGGGAGCACCCCACCCACATGTGCCCCGACTTTCTCCTCCCAGACTATTCCCTTAGTCTCTTCCTTTCGTTACCTCGGTGTGGTTCTCGACTCTGCTCTTTCTTTTCGGGAACACATTTCTTCAGTTGTCCAACGGTCTTTTCTCTCTCTTAAACAATTACGAGCTGTTCGCCCCTTTCTCTCTCCTCCTGCACTAGCCACACTTCTGCTTTCCTTAGTTATATCCAGGCTCGACTATTGCAATGCCGTCCTGGCGGGTCTCCCAAAGTCCCAAATTGCCCAAATCCAGCGTATTCAGAATACTGCAGTTCGTCTCCTAACTCACGCTTCCCGGTATGATCACGTCACCCCCCTCCTCCTGCAACAACATTGGTTACCGGTACCTTTTCGCATCCACTGTAAGATTCTTGTCTTTGTTCACAGGGCCCTCTTCACAGGTACTCCTCTCTATCTTGCCGATCAGGTTTGTTTTCACACCCCCCACCGTTCCCTTTGTTCTATTCATCTTAATCGTATGTTCCTTCCCCCCCCCCTCACATGCCCATTTGGAATCCACTCGTTCTTCCGCTTTTTACTTTTTGGGTCCACGACTTTGGAATTCGCTCCCCCTTTCCCTCCGCTCTGAAACATCTCTCCAGCACTTTAAAACAAAGCTCAAAACCCACTTATTCACTACGGCATTTAACCTCCCCCCATAAGCCATGCCCTTATGTTTGCTTTTCTTTCTTGCTCTCTTTCTGACCCACCCTTGTTGTCATGTCTTTCATTTTATTCATCTTGTAATTCTCTTCTCCTCTTTACTGTTTTAATCTGATGGCGTTCTTTTCCTATTTCTGCAGCCTGTAATTTTAATTGTAAACCACCCAGATGCCTAATTTGGTGTAGGTGGTATATCAAATTTTAATAAAACATAAACATAAACTATATAAACCATGTACAATAACTATATACATTAATCAAACTCGAAATTCTCTAGATCAGAACATGGCATGACTCTTTCTCTTGTGACGGTTTATACTGGAAAATAACTTAAGAATAGGTAGTGCTTGAGACTTTTCCTGAATTGTGTTAGACTGGTTATGGCTCTCAAATCTGGTGGGAGGGCATTCCATGCTACTGGGGCATGTATGCTAAAGGCTCTTTTAGATGTTTCCTTAGTGTGTCTGACTGTTTGTTTCGGGACGATTAAGGTATTTATTGCTGCTGATCTTCTGGCTCTGTTGAGGGTCTGGGTGTGTAGTAGGTTGGTGACGGTTGAGGGTGCTTGATTGTTTAAGGCTTTGAAAGTGGTGATTATGATCTTGTATTGGATTCTTGCATTGGTTGGTAGCCAATGGAGTCTTTTCAGGATTGGAGTTATGTGGTCTGCCTTTGATATTCCTTCAAGTACTCTGGCAGTGGTATTCATCGCCAATTGGAGAGGATTTAAAGTTGATTGAGGGAGACCGTATAGAATTGCATTTGCGAAATCAAGGTGTGGCATCACCAAGGCTTGGTAGACGGTTCTGAAGTCTGTGGGTTCCAGTAGGGGTCGTAAGTGGCGTAGTGTGCGTATTTTGTGATATATTAGTTTCGTTATATTTTTTATGTGAGTTTTCATATTGAGACGCTGGTCAAGGGTGATGCCTAGGTATCATATAGTAGGTTTTACTGTCAATTCCTTGTCCTTTATCTTTAATGTAGTAGGGGGTGTGAAGTTTTGGTTCTTCGTGATAAACATAACATCGGTCTTACTGTGGTTGATTCTTAAGTTCTGTGTGAGGAGCCAGTCTTCTACTGATTTGAAGCATTTTGTCAGTGGTGTAAAATCCGGATGGTTGATGGAGAATGGCATGTATAGGAGAATGTCGTCTGCATAGGCTAAACAGGTAACGTTAAAAGAACGGATGAGGTCACAGATAGGTTGCATGTAAATGTTAAACATTAATGCTGAAAGAGATGAGCCTTGCGGTACCCTTTGATCTTGCAGAAATGGGTCTGATGTTCTTTCATCAATCCTTACCTGTTGCCAGCGGTTAGATAGGTAGGATTTACACCAGTTCAGTGCGGAGCCATGTATTCCTTTTTCCTTAAGGCGATCGATAAGTATTTGATGACTTATTGAGTCGAACGCAGCCGAGATGTCCATGATATTATCTATTCCAGTGATTAATGTATTGAATAGAGTGATGAGGAGGGTTTCTACTCCATGAGCTTCCCTAAAGCCATGTTGTGCCGGATCAAGCGGAGCTTCAGTGTGTATATGTTGTTGTATTTGACGTTGGACCACTTTTTCAATTATTTTGGCTAACAGTGGGATGCTGGATATTGGCCTGTATGATTCTACTCTTAGGGGGTCCGGTTTATTGTTCTTCAGTAATGGTCTAATGAAGGTTTGTTTCAGGCTCTGGGGAAAGGTTCCAGATGAAAATGATTGTTCTAGGATTTTTTGTATGAAGAAGCTTACTGCGCATCTGAGCTCTCTTATCCAGGCTGCTGGACATGGATCGTTTGATGCGGTGGTAGCGTTGATTGAGGTGATAGTGTTTTCAATTTCTTTAGTTGATATCGTGTTAAACTTGGTCAATGTGGATGACTGTGACAGCTTGGATACGCTAGTTGGCTCAGTGGTGCAGGGGTTATTAATTATTTTCATCATTTTTGATTTTAAGTAGTTAACATAGTCTTGAGGTTGTATTGTTTGTGTGTGTTGAGGGGTTGGTTCCTTTGCCAATGTTTATGGGGGAAGTGGTTTTTGGGGGTAGGGCAGTTTGCAGGATGGTGGTACAGTTTTTGGGGTTGGGAGAGCAGGGCTGGCGCAAGGATATGAGACACCCTAGGTGAGCCTCATCCCTTGCATCCCCCACTGCTGCTGCTGCTACCACCTCTCTCCAGGACCTGCAGTGGCAGCCTGCAGCGCTTACCTAAACCTACAGTACTGTGAGGCTGTCTGGCCTCCGTCTCCACCAATGTCCGGTGTCAACCTCCTGCTTGCAGGGGGACAAAAGTGGATAATCTGCATCAGCGGGGGCGGAAGCCGAACAACCTCACAGCGCCACAGGTTTAAATAAGTGCTGCAGTGTTGTTTGAAGCTACTGCCACCACTGCAGGTCCTGGAAAGGGGTGGCAGCAGCAGCAGTGTGCCAGCCCTAGACCATTGACGTTCTAGGTGACTGCCTACTTCACCAAAGGGCCGCAGGGGCCTTTTGGAAGAGTAGAGAACAGGAGAGGCTGTTGGAAATGAGGAATTCCCTAACTGCATTGCTTTACTTCAAGTTTCTATGCCTCACACGCTGTAACTCCTTCTGCCTTGTAAATGTAATGGGCATTTTTCTTGGAGAGTTTTTCTCTGGAGCCTCTATCTGATCTGGCATTCATTCTACTGCTCCTCACTACCTTTCCTCTCTCCCTATACCCCTCCTTGTGAACTCCGTTCTTCTTGTAGATTATTTCTGTCTGTGCCCTTTTCTTCCACTGCCAACTCCAGACTTCACTCTGTTCACCTTGCTGCTCCTTATGCCCGGAACAAACTACCAAAGTCTATACATCAGGCTCCATCTCTGGCCCTTTTCAAATCCATGCTAAAAACTCACCTCTTCGACTGTTTTGGATCCTGTTCTGCTTAGTCTCCTATGTGTTTCCTTACCATTTCCTGGATGTACCCTCCTCAGCTGTTGTGTTGTCTGTCTGATCTAGATTGAAAGCTCCTTATGACCAGGGACAGTCTTTTCCTTGTACTTTGTACAGTGCTGCATATGCCTTGTAGAGCTACATAAATAAGGATTAGTAATTTTCAAACTTGATGTGTCTTTTCACCAGTTTTGTGATATGCCAAGTTTCATTCCATTCCATTCAATTGTTGGAGAGTTATTTTGCCCCTAGACAAAGACGGACCGATATTCTCGAACCCTTTCATATAATTCTTTCCAACTTCCATTGGACTGGAAATTAAAAAAACAAACAAACCCAAATCCTCAGGAATGATTTCCAATGAATGTCATAAAGGAGATGTGTCTGAGGTGCTGTGAAAATGCACAACCATGTCAATATTAATTGTCTGTTCACAACTCATGTTCTTCTGATTTTAAAATTTAGCTGGAAATTTAAATTGAATCAAAATAAATTAAACGAATTTACAAGAATTATAATACTCACTTTACAAAACTGAAATCTGAACAAGATTGTTTAAAACTTTTACAAAAATATAAAACCAAATGAAATATCCCATAGTACAACAGGAGATCTTCAGCAAAAGTTTAAGATCAAAACACTGCTCCCGTCTTGTTTATGGCTTGTCCGTTGAGAGGGGGAAACTGGTGTGCAAAGGTTATTCCAAGGCTGTGATCAATACCCTACTAAAGGCTCCAGGAGCTTCTATCTTCTTGGCTTACATGAGGTCTGGAAGGTTTTTGAGGTTTGGTGCAGTTCCTGCATGTTTGAGGTGCAGAGGGCTAATGTGGCTTCTATCTTGGACTTTTTGCAGGCTGGCCTTAAGCAGGGCCTGGCACAATTCCCTTAAGGTGCAGGTAGCAGCTATAGAATACTATCTGGGTGGATTGTAGGAGTGAAACAGATTTGTTCTCGCCATCGATCAGTCTTGCAGTGGTGAGAACTGTTGCAGTTTTTGAGGGCACTGATATCTCCCTTCTTTAAGCCATTTCATTGGCCCACTCATAAGAATCTGACCCTTAAAGCTGTTTTCTTGGTAGCTATTACTTCAGTTAG
Organism: Ichthyophis bannanicus; assembly: GCA_033557465.1. Classification (NCBI taxonomy): domain Eukaryota; kingdom Metazoa; phylum Chordata; class Amphibia; order Gymnophiona; family Ichthyophiidae; genus Ichthyophis; species Ichthyophis bannanicus. The sequence goes on along the minus strand of CM066031.1, from coordinate 1,392,398,584 downwards.
GCACATCTTTGGACTGCAGGCCTTGTTATGCCAGGGTCCATTCCTGTTTTCTTCTGGCTCCTTTCCCTTGAGGATGGTGTTCTCCTTCCTAAAGTTCTATCTTCTTTCCACCTCAAACCTTCCAACATTCTCCAAGGAGGCGCTATAGTGGATTGCTATAAAATCGCAGTGTTTCCAGACCAAAAATGAAGAAGGTGCTTTAAGGATAATATCCTTTTTTGTTGTTGTTTCAGATAAAGCAAGGAGAACAAGGGATACTTGACCAAACATTTAGTCAGTAATGTACTACTTCTGGTTTTATACTATATGTATGTATATTAGGGTTATGACTTTTTGCAAAATTATTGAATTCCTGTATCATGAATCGATGAACATTTGCTAAAAAGTGATGATAAAAGGTATAATTCTGTTTTGTTTTCAAAAAATGTCACTCTGCACACAAAATTTCTAAAATCGTATATAAGTAGTATATGCAGGTAATAGAACTATCTGGAGCCCATTAAAACTTTCTTAAAATTTCTGGAACTTTATGGAACTTTCTATAAGCTTCATGACTGAGCATTGTAATTGATTTTCTGTATCATTTTTAGATCTCTGAGATTATTTTTTATTCAGAATGTCTCATAAGAAAAGTGCTTCTACAATTGAAAAAAAGAGGATTTGGACTAAGAATTTCGTGCGATTTAAAGAAACACATAGAAAAAGAAGAACTGTTCCACTGGAAGAAGAATCACTGGAAAACAAAAGCAGAATACCACTCAAAATCCAATTTGTTGGTCGCTATCTGTTCCTTGGAGCATCAATAAAAGGAAGGAAAGAACGTGTAAAGGAAATCGCGAAAGAAGTAACAAGTTTATGGCAAAAGAAATTTAGTTTTCCAACTTTATCAATTCAAGTCGTACAAGCTAAACTGGACCAAATCCTGCACACCTATGATGAATGTGTAAAACAAAGAAAATATGATCCTTTGAATGAAGTTTTTGACATCACAAAAGAAAATGGTGAATGGTTATGCAGCGAGGACCGAAGGTTATATCACCTTCAGATCGAAAGCAAGGGCCAGGTTGGGCATGCAACTGGGAAGGATTCGAGTTTCAAAACTATTCATCCATCCAAAAGAAGGAAAATGACCTTGGAGCCTACGTCAACAATAGCAACAACAATCCCAACTGCTGAATCAGAAACTGAGGGTGAATATGAAGAGTCTGAAAAATCAGAACAGTCCACAATCAAACAAAAAAAGTATAGCAAAACCAAAACTGCACAAGCACTATCAAATTATATCAGAATACTTCTAAAAATTAATTTTTTAAAATATTCAGTTATATACGGCATTACACGCATATATCTTAAAATCAAATAATTCATTGAATTATGACACAGGAACATAGGGTTACAAAAAAGTCATAACCCTAGTGTGTGTGTGTGTATGTATGTATATATCTATATCTATATATATTGTAAACGAGGGTGCTTGTTGTGAAAGTTCCACAATCTTGGCAAGGACATGAATTTACTTGACTTGCAAAGGATTGTGGGTCTTGTAGTTCAATCACACAAAAACTAGCCGTTTAACAAGAATAAAGAATTGTAGTTGCTCGAGTGTAATGCAGAAAACAGATTTTATTTATGGGGTGTTATTCCCACGCACAGATATGTTTGGTAACATCAACAGGATAATTTCTTCAGGAGTTTTATTCCAGAGACAAAACAAATAAGGCAACTGAATTACTTATGCAACAACTTAGTAAAGACCTTGATGGAACAGAAAAGGCCTTTCTTCTAGTCCCTGCTAATAAACTTTCTTAGCAGTGCTGGAATGAAAAATAAACCCAAAAAGGAAAATTCTCTTTATAAAAAAAAACAGCTTTCTTCCTTTCACACAGAGAAGAAGCTTTTTCCAAAGTCCCACGTGCACTTGTGCCTTGCTCTAATCACAGGTGCTTAACCAGCTGCAAATCATTGCTGGTCCACTCTCCACGTGGCTCCAACTTTCCCCAAAGCTTTCTCTCAAAGAAACTTTTCTGGGAAGCTAAAAATCAGTACAGTTCCTTTTGGTGTTTGATCCTTAACTGAGGATTACTTTAGAACAGCAGCTTAGAAAGAGAACAATCCATACATTCAACTTCCTCATTTGATATTTCCCCTTGCTCTTGAAATAACATAGGATCACTTTCAAACACTGGCTCAGAGGATTTCTCTTAACTGATCTCTACCAGGATAGAAACTGTTTCCCTGCTGTCTTCCTTGTGCAAAGCTAGGGAACAGATCAGAGTTCATACCTGAGATCACGTTGTCATTAGGTTTCCTCTCTGGGTATTTTGGCCAGTAGGTAGCAAAACGTCTGTGCCCAGCTCTCCAGTCAGAATCTCTGGACTTCAGGTCTCTTTTCCCATACCTCCTTAAATAGGTATTAGAGCTCCTTCTTTCTGTAGATGCAGCCGTCTCCCTTACAGGTGCTGTCCGAGGGTTCCTGGCTGTATATCTCCAAGCCTCTGGCTTCTTCCAGTCCAATGAAGAATGCTTGTCCCAGGAATCTCTCCCAGTATAAGTACTGCCTTGGGCTCCTTTCTTAGACCTTCTGGACGTCTTGCTGTTCTTCCTTCTGTTCACGATCAGTCTCTCCTTCTCCAGCTCCCGTTGCTGTCCTTGCCACTATTGCTCTCCTTGCTCTTGCTGTCCGTATGATGAATTTCCTCTAGCTTTAAAGTGCCTAGATGGCCGCTCCACCCTAGCACACTGCAGGTGTTCTGAATTAAGCCCTGCCCTAGGAGATGTGTGATTAGGGATTACATCATTGCTTCTCTGATTAGGCCCATGTTTCCCTACTTCAGCTCTCCTAGAGGCTTTTTGTAAACCAGTGCATTCTGGGTCTGGTAGTCTTTTAGGTAAACACTCTGTTTTAGTGCTTTTACCAGCCAGCACAGGTTGCTTATTCAGAGCCAATTCAGCTCTTGTATTATTTCTTCCTGAACTATGATAAGCTTCCTTATCACAATATGCATGGGATGGTGAATTTTGTTAGGTCTTTGAGAAAATATTTAGGCGTCAATATTCAGTGGTAGAAGCCAGTGCTTTTAGAGCGCCTTGCTGCCCACCACTGAAAGTGAAACCGAATACCTGGCGCCCGGTGCTGAATATTTGGTTTCGCCAGCAGTCGCAGCAGTTATCAGGTCAGTGGCAAAACTGAACTGCTAACTCGATAGCTAAACCACAGAAAGTGAGGTCAATCATTGACCTGTCCTAACTATACAACTCAGCAATGCTATTAGTGGCTCAGTATCATGCTGACCAGCTAGCTGCGTACGCTTTGCCATAGTACTATACAAACGTTGATATTAATTGTAGTATTACTAGCTACCATGTTTGTTCCTGCTCTGTAGGCTGGTCTTTAATATTTAACTGGACATCTTTCCTGTGGTCTTTGGGAATATACAGTGGCACTATCCAGGGAGTGCTGCTGAATATTGGGATCGCCAGGGTTTAACTGGTTAACGGGTCCAGCTAACAGACTAAACCCTTTTGAATATCACCCTCTTTCTTTATAGGTGTGATGGCATAGTAACAATGAATATAGTATTCTGCAAAAGCAAAAATGAATGCTCATCAAATTTCTGTTTGGGCTTTCTTTTGATAGCATAATGATATATTTTAAAGAAACTTTCTATAGTACTTAAACTTTCTTAATTGTTAGTGCTCGTCTTATGAAACTGCATTGTCAGCTGTGTTAATGTTTTACATCATAGGGGTACTTGAGAATGAGACTGCAAACATCAGTGATTTCTGTGAAAAATTCTTGTGATCTCTGTTCAGTTTCATTTTAACTTCTTGGCCCTGCTGTGAAACATGTAACAATTGTCCCATAGTTTACCATTCATAAAGTGTCATAGTTGGCATTTTAAAGACTTCATGTCACATCAGATTGCAATTTCAGAATCTTGTGTTGACAGGATGCAGATTGAAGTGAAGTCCATAAAATGACAGCTTAGAAACTAGCATGTTTCCTGCCTGAGGCAGTCTGAGATGTAGTCCAAAACATCCCTGACTCGGGACATGCATCCCTCCTGAGCTGCCTTGTTCTTTCTGATGATCGATGGAGAGAGACAAGCGGCACATGGGTAGGCCATCACCTTATCCAGACTCTTGGTACTATTTAATATTTTCCTCTTGCTTTTGACATTTTCTGTTTCCCTTTTTCACCTCGCTCATCACTAACTCTTTGCATCTGGTTTCTTATACACTTAATTAACTCAGTATGACAAGATACAAACAGAAGGCCCATAAATCATTTTTCATACTGTAGTGTCAAATTACCCGCTGATGGGTCCACACCTGTCACTGAATGGGGGACTTCTGTGGCTATCATATTACTTGCTGTCCAGTTGCAAGCATGATTGAGCATGCAGATTTGCATTTTTGGGTGATTGTTTGACTTTAAATCCCTAATTCAGATATTTAGGAATAACAGTTTTTCAACCAAGCTGCGGTTCTTGGACTCGTATTATGACAAACTGAACAAATAAAAGCAACTCAGCACTAAAAAGTACACACTGGAAGGCTACCTTGACCTCCTGTTGTGCATGGTCTTCCCAAGCCCAAGCTCTTTTAGTTCCTCTGACTATACTCCCACTGCACTCTTTTAGATTCTCTTAGGTAGTCTGGCTTAAGCGGCAAGCCAGCTCATTTTCTTGGCAGCACTGTGAAGGCTGGTCTAATATTATCTAGATTAGAGATAATTATCACCTATTCATAGCCAGAAGGGGACTCTAGTTCCACCCTTGTTCTTGGATTCTTGCCCTCAGTGATTGAGTAGAAGGTACCAGTCTGCTTCTGCTGGCAGAATTCCTCACTAGAAGTAATTTGCAATGATAGTAGCTTCTCCCCACATAGTCCCTTAAGTATCCCTTTTTTCTGCTAATTTTGATGTCTTGTCAGTCATCCACTGGGAAAATAGGAGAAATGAACATTTTCTACAGTTTTGATTGCTAACCATATTTGTTTCTAGATGGCTGTTAAGTGCCTTAGCTCCGTATTGGAATCCTTTACATACAAGTAAGGGCGAGGAGCCAAGGTGATGGGGAGAGGTTGGGGATGCCTAGGATGGCAGCTGGCAGGGATGTCCATTGCAGGAAGCACTTGCTTAGAAGTAAAGTCTCTGGATTCCCAGTGACAATGCAAAATGTTGTACAGTATATAGCAGAAGCAGCAAAGCTTGGCCTCATGATAGGGTATGCAGTATTCCTTTTGCTGGAAGTACTTCCTACCTCACAACCTGACACTATAAATGATCTCTGGACCTACGGTAGAAAAGCAGATGATGTAAGGGTTCACCAGTGGATTTATTTTGCAAGCAGTTGTCATATATCAAATACCTGTCACTAACACTTGAATTATTTCCTTTCTGTAATATTTACCAGTTCCTTATCGTCACTCCTGTCCAGTCCCTTACTTCTGGGTTGCGCAACCCTTCCAGCAGCTTGGAGGCTGAGCCCAACCTTTTTGGGGGATGGAGCGGTATAAATACCACTAGGACCACCCCTAAGCACCAGTATTCTCAGCCTCCAAGCAGCTGGAGGGTTCCGTAAGCCTAGTGCTTACTGGAGTCTCCTTTTTATTTCCTTTTATTATCCAAATTTATTTTCTTTATTAATTCTTTATTAATTCTTTGTTTTTACCTTTTAGTTGTTGCAGGTTCTTGTGCCTTTAACTCTCCTGCTTGCTCTCTCCTCCCTCCCCCCCCCCCCTGATGGGCCGGGGATCGGAGGTGGTTTCCCTGCAAGCAGCAGTGGGGAGGACCGCGCAAAGCTCCTCTGCTGCTTATCCGGCTGGCTCCTGCACAATTTCTTTGCAGCCCTGCCCTGCCTCGCACCGAAGCCCTCACGGTGGCTGAGCGCTAGAGGCAACGCCACGATTTCATGCTCACCGCCGGCCCCGTCCCGGAACAGAGGGACGCGGGGGCGAGCTCCGGAGGTCGCGTTTCCAGCGGGAGGTGGTGTTAAGCGGCGGTTCCCGGCTCTAAGGGAATCGCGGTGTCCAGCCCTGATTCGGCATTCTGAAGGAAAATCGGGTGGTGAGCAGACTCGCGACTCTCGTTTAGGGCTCCACGTGGTGAGGCCTACCAAGTGTAGAGCCAACGGTGGCAGTTCGCGGAGTCGGGCCCAGACATCTCATCAGTAAAAGCTTCTTAAACCGCAAGTACTGGGGATTGTTCTTAAGGGATGTGCATTTCTCTGATTAGTTTAATATTTTAAATTGGATTTCTTTATTCATTTATTTTAATTTTCATTCCATTCTAATGCAAGTTTTAAAGGGCAACTTCTAATACAAGTAGTGGAGAAAGCATACACATTTAATAAAGGAACGGTTTAACTCTGCATCGGAGCGCTACAGTCTCCCCTTGGTTAGACCCAGCGTTACAGCCCCGAAGCGCAGGAAGGACTCCCATAGCCCTTCCAAGGTCATGGTGGCCAAGTCTCGGTGTCCATCCTGTGGCACCCGGCGGGGTACTTCCTCGGAGGCAGGGATCTGCAGGGGTTGTGCTGCAGTGGCTGCCTCCGTGGAACAAGAAATCAACTTGGCCATGTCACAAGCTTCCCAGGGCTCCGAAGATCCCCTACAAGGGGAAGGGGGTTCCCAGCTACCTCCCTCTACGTCCTCAGATTTATCCACCCCTCCCTTGCCCCCCCCCTCCTGTCCTACGGGGGAAGGGGAAGCCGGGGATTTTCCCCCCCCAGACTTCGTCCTGTTACTACACAAGGCCTATTGCTTACGTAAGCAGGGCTTGGGGTCAGGAGATGCTGGAACATCAGCAGAGGTCAATTCGGCCAAGCCCACGAGAGTAGGCAATGCGGAACCAGGGATTCCGCCTAAGCGCCCCCGTCTGAGCTCTGAGGAGCCTCTCCCGTCCCTCTCACAGGATAACCCTGGGGAAGAGAACTCTGACAGGGAGTTGGACGAGGAAGAGGAGGAGCTTGAAGAGGGGGAGATCCCTGAGGAAGATCATTCACGTGTAATCTTTCGTCGGGAGGAACTCCTGGCATTAATTAATGAATCCCTGAAAGTTCTCAATGTTCCCTCGGACACACCGGCAGAGGAGGAGGCGTTGGAAGATCCTCTAATCCAGGCCATCAGGAGATCACAGAAAGTTTTCCCTGTCCACAGAGTGGTGCGTCAGATGATCCAGGAGGAATGGGATCAACCAGAATCAAGCCTAAGGGGAGTCCGATCCATGACCCGCCTATATCCGCTCCCAGAATCAGATAAAGAGCTGCTGAAGTCCCCCAGGGTGGATGCGGCGGGTGTCAGCTGTTACGAAGAAGACTACTATCCCAGTCGAGGGCAGCACGGCCCTGAGAGATTCTCAAGACAGAAAATTGGATACGCTTCTGAAACAAGCCTTTGATATTAGCGCTCTGGCACTTCAGGCCTCCGTTTCAGGGGCCTGGGTAGCACGGGCCTGCTTAAGATGGTCACAAAAGCTTCAATCAGCGGAGGGCCCCGCGGACGAAGCGCAGGCCAACGCTACTAGACTGGAATCCGGAGCGGCCTACTTGGCGGATAGCCAGTATGACCTCATTAGAAGCCTGGCCAAGAACATGGCCTCGGTTGTGGCTGCTAGACGTTATTTGTGGCTACGGAATTGGGCCGCCGATGCCTCCTCCAAGTCATGCCTCAGTCGCCTTCCCTTTAAAGGAAAACTGTTATTTGGGGAGGATTTAGAAAAGCTAGTAAAGGACCTTGGCGAATCTAAGGGAGGCAGGCTTCCGGAAGACAGACCGAAGCAAGGGCGTCCCCTGGCCCCGGTACGTAACCATTCAAGGGACCCCCGGAGGTTTCGTCCAGCCAGGTCAAGCCCCTTCCCCAGAGGCCGATTTCCCTCAAGGGGTCAAGGTTTTAGAGGGTTTCGAGGAGCAGGTAGAGGCTTCGGTGCCTCTTCCTCCTCCTCGGGCCCTAGAAAACAGCCATGAGACAACGGGGGTCCAGGCAGACGGACTGCCGGTCGGCGGTTGCTTAAGGCAGTTTCTTCCCGCCTGGTCCTGGGTTACGTCCGATCAATGGGTCCTAGAGGTCATCAGAGAGGGCTATGCTCTCGAATTCGCAAAGCAAATACTGCCCGCCTTCGTTCTGTCTCCCTGCAGTTCGCCTGCAAGGAGCGCGGCGATAGAGGCAACTCTTGCCCGATTAATAGCTCTCGGGGCCATGGTTCCGGTCCCACCAGACCAGTACGGCTCGGGTCGGTACTCGATCTACTTCGTGGTCCCAAAGAAAGAAGGATCTTTTCGCCCGATACTGGATCTAAAGCAGGTCAATCGCTGTCTCAGAGTACCTCACTTTCGGATGGAGACCCTACGTTCGGTCATAGCAGCCATAAAGGATGGGGAGTTCCTGACGTCCCTAGATCTAACAGAAGCATATTTGCACATACCAGTCAGAAAGTCCCATCAACAGTTCCTGAGATTCGCAGTGCCCACAGGCCACTATCAATTCCAGGCCCTACCTTTCGGTCTAGCTACGGCTCCAAGGACTTTTACCAAAGTGATGGTGGTAGTAGCGGCTTCCCTACGGAAAGAGGGAATACTAGTGCACCCTTACCTGGACGATTGGCTGATCCGGGCAAAGTCGGAAGAAGAGAGTCGCTCGGCAACGGCCAGGGTAGTCTAAGTCCTAGAGGAGCTGGAGTGGATCATCAATCGAGCAAAAAGCAGGATGACCCCCTCCCAGGAACTCGAATACCTCGGGGCAAGGTTCGACACCAACAAAGGCAGAGTGTTTCTGTCACGTACAAGATCAAGAGACCTAAGGCTTCTGGTCACACAGTTTCTGCACAGAAGGAGCCCCTCAGCGTGGCATTATCTTCAGGTCCTGGGAACCATGGCCGCGGCTATAGAGGTAGTTCCATGGGCCAGGGCCCATATGCGGCCATTGCAGCGGGCCCTATTGCGGCGTTGGTCCCCTCAGCATCATCCTCTGTCAGTGCAGTTACCCTGTGCTCCACGGACCAAGCAGGCACTTCACTGGTGGCGGAGCTCAAGAAATCTGGATCGCGGGATGCCTCTCGAACCTCCCCAGTGGTTACTGTTGACGACGGATGCCAGTCTGGCAGGCTGGGGTGCCCACTGCGAGGACCAGTTCGTCCAGGATTGCTGGACACCTTTGGAAGCTCAATGGCCCATCAACAGGCTGGAATTACGGGCTGTCCTCCTAGCCCTCAAGGCTTTCGAGACCTTAGTGATGAAAAGAGCAATTTGCGTCCTCTCCGACAATGTCACAGCAGTGGCATACATCAACCACCTGGGCGGCACCAGCAGCCCCGCCCTAGAGAAGGAGGCGGACGCCCTGTTCCGCTGGGCCGAGGTTCGGTTGGAAGCGCTCTCAGCTCAGCACGTGGCCGGCACGGACAACGTCACGGCAGATTACCTCAGCAGGTGCAAGATAGACCAAGGAGAGTGGGAGCTGGACCAGGCGACCTTCGACCAAATAGTTGCCAGGTGGGGTCTCCCGGTCATGGATCTCATGGCACGGTTCGCGTCCACCAAGGTGGCTCGCTTCTTCAGTCGAAGGAGGGAAAGAATGTCCGAAGGACTGGATGCCCTGTCCCAGAAGTGGCCTTCGGAAGGGCTCCTCTGTGTTCCCTCCCTGGGCTCTGATCGGAAAGGTACTACAACGGGTGGAGGCGCACCGGGGATTGATAATTCTCATAGCACCGGATTGGCCACGCCGTCCCTGGTATGCGGATCTGGTGAGGTTACTCGTCGACCAGCCTTGGCGTCTCCCCTACAAAAGGGATCTGCTGAGGCAAGGGCCGGTTCTAATGCCTCACGTGGATCGATTCTCGCTTACGGCTTGGCTATTGAAAGGGCACGGCTCCTGAAGCGGGGCTATTCAGGAGCGGTAATCACGACGCTCTTGAAGGCGAGGAAGCGCTCAACCTGTCTCTCCTACGTCGGAGTTTGGCGCATCTTCGAAGCGTGGTGTGCGGAGCACCGGAGGAATCCTCTTTCGGTCTCGGTCCCTGAGGTCTTGGAATTCTTGCAAGCAGGCTTTGACAATGGACTAGCGCCCAGTTCCCTAAGGGTACAGCTAGCTGCCATCGCTTGCTATAGAGGTAAGGTCCACGGCAAGTCCCTAGGAGCCCACTCGGATGTGTCCAGGTTCCTAAGAGCGGTTAAGCGACTGCGTCCTCAATGAAGGTCGATCATCCACCCTTGGGACCTCAACCTAGTACTAAATGCCTTGGTCGGGGAACTCTTTGAGCCAGTTAAGAGAGCCTCCTTAAAGGATCTAACCCTGAAGACAGTTTTTCTGGACGCTATATGCTCGGCTAGGCGGGTCTCAGAACTACAAGCGCTTTCTTCTCAGCCCCCCTTTCTATCCTTCCTCAAGGACAAGGTAGTCCTGCGGGGACGGTTCCTTCCTTCTTGCCTAAGGTTATTTCCCCCTTTCATGTGAACCAGGTAGTTACTCTTCCGTCCTTTCCGGCCGAGAGGTTAGAAGGGAGGGACAGCAAGCTTCGCTTATTAGACGTCCAGAGGGCTCTGAAACGTTACCTCTCCCGCACAGCCTCCTTCCTGAAATCAGAACGCCTTTTCATTCAGTTCGGGGGTCCGCACAAAGGGGAGGCGGCAGCCAAGGCCACCATCTCCAGGTGGATTAGAGAAGCTATTGCCTCCGCCTATATCCTGAAAGGGAAGCAGGTGCCAGGGGGCCTACGGGCACACTCAACCCGGGCACAGGCTACCTCTTGGGCAGAATTTAGTCTAGTTCCCCCGCTGGATATTTGTAGGGCAGCGTCTTGGTCCTCCCTACATATCTTTACCAAGCACTACAGGCTGGACGTACAGAGTTCAGCGGACGCTCGGTTTGGTCTTGCGGTTCTTCAGGCCGGTATGTCGGACCCCACCCAGGGTTGAACTGCTCTGCTACATCCCAGAAGTAAGGGACTGGACTGGAGTGACGATAAGGAAGAAGCAATTAGATCTTACCTGCTAATTGGTGTTCCTGAAGGAACGACAGTCCAGTCCCTGTTCCCGCCCGGTTCTCCGACATCCGTTAAGACCTATTAGACCTGTTAGTCAGGGGCAGAGCGGCGGGCCAAGCGTGAGGCAGGCGCTGGGGGGGGAGTGTACAAGGGAAGGACGGCACGGACAGACGCAAGTTAACCACCTCCTTTCCTAAAGAGTTCAATTTGTTGCAAGTTCAATAGTTATAAGTATGGGTTTGCTTTTCGGGGTTAATCTATTTCGGTCTTTAATGGAAGTTTGTTAAGTCTGCTTTTTCATTCGATTACTGGTGCTTAGGGGTGGTCCTAGTGGTATTTATACCGCTCCATCCCCCAAAAAGGTTGGGCTCAGCCTCCAAGCTGCTGGAAGGGTTGCGCAACCCAGAAGTAAGGGACTGGACTGTCGTTCCTTCAGGAACACCAATTAGCAGGTAAGATCTAATTGCTTCTTCAACCAGACTTGAGTATTTAATGGCCACTACTTCTAAAACGGAATTCCAAGGACTATAGTTATCAAAGTTATACAGGTGGAAAGCCTTAACATATATTATAACCCAGTTTGTTTTACAATAGGAACTGTATAGAGATAAGACTCCATCATAGTACAAATAGCATGTTTCGTGTTTAGAAGTAGTACTGGATTCTAAACATAGAAGGCCTATCCAGTCTGTCCATCTACACTAACAACCCAGTCTCTGCAGTCCCTTCTCCCTCGGAGATTCTCTGTGCTTTTTTACTATCACTATCTCCACCAACCACATTGGGAGGCTGTTCCATGCATCTGTTACCCATTCAATAGAGAAATATTGATAACTGCCAAGGCAGATCTTTCTCTCAAAACCCACTTCCTCTCTCCCTTTTTTGTCTGTTTCTGTGGATTAGACTCTTCTTTTCTATGCACACCCAAGACACTGCTAAAACAAGGGATGTATATTCATTTGAAATGCCATTTTCCATATTGTTTTGTGGTTTTAATCCAAAAAAATCAGGAAAAACCCAGAAATTTCATTTTCCCCCTTATCTTCAGTAGTGCACACTGTTGCTCAAATAGTGTGGACTATTGCATAATAGGGTACACTGTTGACGACATTGTCCTTGAAATGAACAAAACTAAAAAGGGAACAAAAGGAAACATCCCAAAAACGACAGTGGAAATGAAACAACATGAAAATGTTTCTCTTTGATAATGCTAAAATCCATCCTTCCCTTTCTGAACAAGCAAGCTAAACCCTTATCCACTGCAGGTGTGAGTAACTTCAGCCCCAGCTGCTGTAGTTGGTCTGATTTTCAGAATATCTGAAATAAATATGCATTTCTAGACTATGCAGGCAGTGCATACAACTGCATCTCATGCATATTAAGTATGGACATCTTGAAAACCTGACCGGCTTGTGGTACTTGAGGAGTTGAATTTCTTATCCTTGGATTGCTGTAGCCTACTTCTCATAGGTTTCCCAGTGAACTGTTTCTTTCCAATACAATCTGTTCAAAATTCAGCTATGAGACTTCTCTTTTGCATCACCTCCATTCTGAAGACACTATGTTGGCTCCCTACATGCTTTCACACACATTTCAAGCTTCTCTTACTCTCCTACAAGTGCATACATTCTTCAGGTGCTCACTACCGCTCTTTTCTTCCTATATCTCTCCTCCTGACAACCTGCCTAACTCGGGCAGTCAGTATACACTTCAGATACACTATTATTCAAAGGAAAAATATGCACATGCTTTTCTTTAGAAAATTAGTCCGCTGAAATTACGCACACATTTATCCTTGCTATTTAGTACACACAGTATTTTCTCAAAAAATGTATGTAGCATACCTTTGAAAATTCAGAAGTGCGCATGCAGATCCAAGTTGTGTTCTTTCATTTCCTGTCACTGCTTAAACCTAATTTTCTCACCGTTTCCACATTTTTATTTGCTGTATTTTCAATACTTAAAAAAAGTCGGACTTGCATCTTCTGATCGTAAACTATTTTAACCCTGCTGTATCACTGCTGTATCACTGCCCTGGAGTGGAGGAGTAGCCTAGTGGTTAGAACACTGGCTTGGTAACCAAGCAACCAGGGTTCGATTCCCACTTGCACTCCTTGTGGCCTTGGGCAAGTCACTTAACCCTCCATTGCCTCGGAAGAAAGGCCTGGCAATCTACTTCCGGTGACACTGCAAAGAAAACCCAGGAGCTTCTGGATCGCCAGGAGTCAGGACTGACCCGAAGGCACACATTGCATTTGCATCACTGCCCTCCATTCATACTGTAAAAGCTATTACTGCAACTACTACTTCTACTCATTTCTATATACATTACTACAGATAAATATGAGATATTCCCTGCTCAGTGGCGCTTACAAATGTAGTCAAGGCAAACATACATAATTAAACAAGAGTCTTCATAAATGCAATTTTTATAGAGAAGTGATGAAGATTTAAAAGCATAGACCGAATTTGAATATAGGCAGAGAGGGAGGATAAAATGGTTTCTTTTTAGCCGTCAGAATTCTGTCCTCTTCCCCTTTCTCAATAGCCCATCATTGTGTTATTCTTAGCTTTGCAACAAGCATGGCCGATATTCCTTCTGCAATGTCTATAAAGCAATGTAATGAAAAATGCATAACTTGCTAATTAGCAATTATGCTGGCAAAGCCATTGGTTAGAGGGTGTAGCATGCTAACATTTGGGCAGCGTAATGAAATGTAAATACATACTGGGGAAAAGAGGGATAAACTTGCAAATTCCTTTGAAAAATTTGAGAGGTTACGTCGTGTGCCCTTCTCTAAAGAGGATAGAGATCAAAGAAATAGAACATATAGAAAGAGTCTGTGGGAATTCAGGAGGGTAAATTTATTATTAGATGCCTAGGGAAAAAAGAAAAAGGCACATTGTAAGCCTTTTTTTTTTTTATAAAGGCAAGATAAAGATAGGTGTAAGTGTCTTTATAAATAAGACTTGTAGTCGTAGGTGTTTATAAAATGGCGTAAAATAGTGAAGATGTCTCTGGAGTTAGAATTTTCAGTGACTTACAGAAGTTTAAGAAGCATTTGGGAAAATCTTTACTGGAATGGAATTATGGCAGTTTGGTCAATAAATAGTGAGTTTGTGGATGAGGGTTCAATAGTGAGATACAGTGATCCATCTCACTGCACTGAACCATATAGTTCTTTGTTCTGTGGACAAGTGGCATGTAGATTTGTTATGCATTATATTAATGCTGGAAACTAACATGTTTCTTGTGGTTTAATAACACACTAGGTTTACTGTGTGAATACTATGTAACAGTATTAAAAGGACTAGCTTGTTGAGAAATATATTTTGTGCTTACAGTATACTTTTATTTTTGTCAGATCAGTTCTGTGTAGTGCTTGTACATTCATGAGTGACTATTAAGTTAAAGGTATGTAACCATGCTAACCTTTTTTTTTTTTTCCTGGCCCAGTAGCTTCTTTTGGATTTCCAGCTCAGTTTGAGTCTAGTTATTCTGGGCTCTGGTGCTTTCATCTCAGCTGGGATTTATTCACTCTTTTGTAAAAGTCAATGTATCTGTTCCCACCATCGCAATGATAGTTTTTGGCCAGAAACCACAGACTGCAGATCCTTCTGGATTAACCCTTTCCACTTGGCTGTCCCAGCCCATGGAACAATTACATTTTGCCATTCCGAACATCTGTCCCACCCTGTGGGACATGCAAATAACTTGCTATTTCGTTTTGTATGCAACTTGCTATTTTGTTTTGTATGCATTAACCAAAATACAACATGACTGGTTACTGTAGAATGTGTACGTCATATCTGTTGTAATTTGGCCTTGCTCTTCTTTAGAGATGTGTGGTCATTATTCTAAATGCTGTGGTGCCTTCAACTTGTTTAAGTGCCTTCAAGTCAATGCAGACTCCTGGCAACCCAGCATCCCCTCGATTTTCTTGGCAAGGTATGACCAGAAGTAGATTGCCAGGTCTTCTCTTCAAAGTCAATGGAGAGTAAAGTGACTTGTCCAAGGCCACAAGGAGTGCCAGTGGAAATTGAACTCAGATCTTCTGGGTGGTAGGCTTTTGCCCTAACCACTAGGCTACTCCTCCACTCCAACTTGTCTGTATTTCATCCTGTAATGTACTTTTTTAGAACTAATTTTGTATCTTGTCAGCTGCATGCACTGCTAAGTGGTACAAGGGCATTAATTAGAAAAGAACAACGTTCAGACTGAATAGCACAGGTGCTGAACATTTCAGTCCATTTCCAAAAATAAATTGTAATTTATTTTTAGTGTCTGTTCCCTACGTCTAAGGAAGTTCACAAAGCTGATACTGTTTCTCCAGTCCTTTTAGCTGCTTTGAATTTACTGAAAAATATACCTTCATACTAGCAGAGATTGCTGTAAAATGAGATAATGTGTATAAAATTAGTATGTGCTCTGCAGTGGAGAGCTTCAGATTTAGATACATGAGATCCGACATTGAGGTATTTCTGTCTGATTGTAACTGAGATGTGAGTTATCTTTACACCTAGTGCATGTTGAGTAGAGCACATGGAAGGTGTGATGGATGTCTGGAATGCCCTTCTGTGGAAGTGATGAGGACAAAAACAGTGACAGAAGTCAAACAGCATGGGACAAACACAGAGGATCCATATATAACAAGAGGGGCATTCCTGCTGAAAGCAAAACTTAAATGACTTTTACACTTCATAAAAGGCACAGAGAGTGAGGATAGCCTATACAGAGAAGCAGTAGGTGGCTGCCTAGAGCACTGGCCATCCAGGGGCCCCTGTTGCCACGTCGTCCAGGGGCCCCTGTTGCCACGTCGTCCAGGGGCCCCTGTTGCCACGTCGTCCAGGGGCCCCTGTTGCCACGTCGTCCAGGGGCCCCTGTTGCCACGTCGTCCAGGGGCCCCTGTTGCCACGTCGTCCAGGGGCCCCTGTTGCCACGTCGTCCAGGGGCCCCTGTTGCCACGTCGTCCAGGGGCCCCTGTTGCCACGTCGTCCAGGGGCCCCTGTTGCCACGTCGTCCAGGGGCCCCTGTTGCCACGTCGTCCAGGGGCCCCTGTTGCCACGTCGTCCAGGATTTATTATAGGGTTTAAATAAAACCGATTAAAATGGAAGTTACAGCTTCAAGAGGCTAGCTTGTTCCTCCGGGCTGATCTTCCGACAAAAAATTGCATTTACATGTTTGCTCACACACTTTTACTCTATTTTTGTTTTGGATTTATTTGGATAGAGTGGGGTTATTTTGTGATAGTTTACTTATATTCCTTGACTTATCCGCTGCTTTTGACTCCCTTCCTCACCATCAACTCCTAAACAGACTCCATGAAATAGGACTGAGAGGCGCAACCCTAAACTGTTTCCGATCCTACCTAGATGACAGAACCCAACAGGTCCGTATTGGAAATGATACCTCCCTTCCATTTATCCTAAAATAAGGTGTCCCCCAAGGATCTAGTCTATCTGCTCTACTATTCAATATTTTCCTTCAACCTGTCTGCAAGATTTTCCAAAGCTATGGCATCCAGTACCAATTATATGCAGACGACATGATGTGCTTCACCCCTTTTAACCTTACTAACCCTAACTTTACTAAACTAAGTGAATGCCTAACCAGCCTAAAATCTTGGCTCTCCCAGCACAACCTCCTAATTAATCAATCTAAAACCAAGGTTTTTCAGGTATTTACCAATGCCTTATACACCCCACCTCCAACCCTTACTATTGGCGATCTCACACTCACTATAAAAAACCAAGTGAAATATCTTGGTATTATCCTTGATCAGACCCTCTCCTTCACTGATCAAATATGGAGACCCTCCAATACAATATACGCAAAGCTACGTATCCTCCGGTACCTCAAACCTCTCTTAAGCCCTGACTTTTCGCACTGTCTGTCAGGCCCTCACAATCCCTTCTCTTGATTACTGTAACCTTATCTATCATGGCCTTTCCAAGAACACCATACAACCACTCCAACTAGCCCAGAACACGATAGCGCGGCTCATAACCAACAACCCCAGACGATCCCACATTACACCAGTCCTCTATGATCTCCACTGGCTCCCCATTCAACACAGAGTCAAATTTAATGTCCTTACCCTTACACATAAAATCATTTCCAATGAGTCAGCTCCATGCCTCTCCCCACTCCTTCCCTTCTCCAATAACACAAGAACACACCGCTCCATTACCAAAAACCTACTGACCATCCCAACAACTAAAAGACATTGCAAACAATCTACCAGTAACAGGGCCTTCTCCCTCTATGCTCCATCCTTATGGAATACCCTTCCTCATGAGCTGCGAAACTGTTCAAACCACTCCGAATTCCGAAAGAAGTTAAAAACCCATCTGTTCCTCGAACATTTTTCCCTACCACCTTAGTACCTAACCCTCTACATCCACTTCCCCTCCCCTGCCCTCTCAAAAATCTATCATGCAACCATGTGGTATCCCTGTATATACCTTTGTAAATAGTTGATCATTGTTCATTGTAATTAGTTCATATTGTTTGCCTATGTATCCCTGTTACTTTGTTCCATGTAAATAGTTGAAACATACTGCCAAGAAATTTTCTATGTAAACCGTCTTGATTTGTAGAAAGACGGTATATAAAAATTGTTAAATAAATAAATGTTTACTGGCTGAAAGCGAAGACAGTCAGTGTGGTATCATCAGCATAGCGAAGGTTGTTGAGTCTTCCACCAATCTTCATACACCTTTGCTGATTTTAAACCATTCTGTTCTCCTTGTTCCGTTCAAACTGTTGCTTCTTGATCAGTGTAAAGGTTGTGAAAGAGAGCTATCAGGTGTTCTGGTATATCCATGCTTCTCAATGTTGCCCAGAGTTTCTTTTGGTTTGCATAGTCCAAAAGCCTTGCTGTAGTCTATAAAACACATATAGATATCCTTTTGGTATACTTTTATCTTTTCAAGGATCCATCTCACATCTGCAATGATGTCTCTCATTCCTTGCCCTTTCCTGAACCCTGCTTACACTTCAGGCAGTTCTCGTTTCAGATATGGTTGTAGTTTCTACTGAATAATCCTGAGTAAAATCTTGCTGGCTTGTGGGATCAGAACAATTGTACGATAATTTTCACAGTCAGTTGGATCACCTTTCTTTAGTATTGGTATAACGCAGATCTTTTCCAGTCAGTAGGCCATCTTGATGATCAAATTTCTTGGCAGAGCTTTGTAAGTATGGTAACAGTTGCATCTGATTGCTGAAATACTTCAATGGGAATGCCATCAATGCCCAGAGCTTTGTCCTTTGGGGCTTTCAATGCTGCTTTGACTTCTTCTTTCATCACCAGAGGTTCCTAATAAGATACAGGTTGAAACAGCTTTGGTCCACTTGATCTTTATGGTATAATGACTCTGTATATTCTTTCCAGCTTGTCTTGATCATTTCAGCATCATTCAACATGGACCCTTGAGCATTCCAATTGGAGGCTGGAATTTATTTATTTATTTATTTTTTTTAACACACACAGCTTTAGGAAAGCCGATCTTGTTCCTTTAATAATTTCTGATTCTATTTCCTTGCATACGTCATTGCAGTACTTCTTCTTGTTTTGTCTTGCTGCATGTTGGAAATCTGTTGAGTTCTGCAATTGTCTCTTTTTTTTTTCTTCAGGCTTTTGCTTCTCTGCATTTCTGGGCAATTTTCAGAATTTTTTCGGTCATCCATTTTGGCCATTTTTGCTTTTTCACCTTTTGTAGAGACTTCTCACTTTCTTCCAACACAGCCTTCTTGATGTCATCCTATAACTCTTCTGGAGCTCTGAATCTAAAGCAACAAATTAATTTTGCAAGAAGCCTTTAAATTCTGGTGGTATATTGCTAATTCATGAGTGGCTTGAGTTTCCATGCTAGTAGTTTGTGATCTGTACCGCAGTCAGTTCCAGGTTTTGTCTTTGATATAAAGCTTTTCCATATTGACTTCCACAGATGTAGTCAATTTGATTTTTGTACAATCCATTGGGTAAAGTCTGTGTACAGTTGCCACTTTTGTTGCTGAAAGAAGGTGTTTGAGATGAATAGGTAGTTGGTCTTGCAGAATTCTATCAGTCTTTCTCCAGCTTCATTTATGTTGCCAAGTCCATATTTTCCAAGAACTTTACCGCCTTCCTTGTTGCCAACTTTGTGTTCCAGTCACCCATGACTATCGGAATATCCTGTTTGCATGTTCTGTCAATTTCAGCTTGTACTTGTTCATAGAACTCATCAACTCATCCTCTTCTGCAGCTGCTGTTGGGCATATACCTGAATTATAGTTGTGTTTATTTATTGTTCTTATATACTGCACTCTTAAAAATCAGCGCGGTTTACAGAAAACGGATCTGAGCCGAATAAGATCCTATTAGGCTCTTACAAAGAACAGGAAGAAAACTTGGTTTCAACTGGGGGAACTATGTACATCAATTTCAGTTTATCTACAGTATGTACATGCGTTGACAGTAACTCATGAGTTGACATCAGTGTTGATGGGCATCAGTGTTGATGGGCATTCCTCGTAGACAAATAGACATTAAGTGTTCACTGATGGCATTGTATTTCATTGCAGTTCTTGGGATTATAAATGCAACACCATTTCTTCTTTGTCTTTCATTTCCATCATAGTAGACCATGTGATAATCAGATGCAAAGTGCTGGATGCCAGTCCATTTCAGTTCGCTGACACCCAACAGATCGCTGTACACGTTCCACTTCCAACTTCCCTTGGTTCATTCTTCGTATGTTCCATGTCCCAATATGTAAGACATCTTTGCAGCTTCTGCCTCTCATTTCATGTGCAGCTACATCAGCAGTCAGACATCCCCAGGGCTTTGATCCAACCACATCATAAATGCTGGCTTTATTTCTGAAAAGTCTTCAGCTCCTTCCTATTAGCTAGGTGAGTACCTTCTGACATGGGGGTCTCATCGTTCAGCACTATAGTTTTGATTTGTTTTGAAATTTAATAGAGCAGTGATGATATACCTTATCTGACATATTCTATAATGATGATAATGAATTGTGTGTCTATGAAAAACTGCTGTATAGAATGATTTGATTGCTAGTTAATCATTGTTTATGATTTAATTATGTATCGGTCAAACAAAATCCTGGTTACTCTTCATTTTGCCTAAACCAGTTCACATTAGTGGGATTTGAACTACTTCCTGGAGGTCAAGACAGGACTAAAACTCTGCCTGTTTTCCTACACATGCAGTTGCAGTCAGGAAGCCAACCAGTATTGCTCTGTCTCCATCTAGGTGGAGACTTTTTTGGTATAGTAAGACAGAGTACTGGCAGGGTGGCTGACTTGCATGCTAGCTCTGCAGACCCAGGGATCTGAGGCCTGGCAGGGTGGCTGACTTGCATGCTAGCTCTGCAGACCCAGGGACCTGAGGCCTTTTTGTTTTTTTGGGCCTCAACCAGCAGTGTGCTGTCCCTCTCCCACCTTTCCTCAGGAGCTCTGAGTCCTGGGAGGCTGGGTGGTGTGTTCTTGGCCTGAAACAGCCTGCCTAAGGCAATATGTATTCCAAAGGAGAAGGCAGAAGCATTTGTGGCATGCTGGTTTCAGGCCCCGGCGAATCTTAGAGGCATTGCCTTAGCGGTTTGGCCTCTCCTACAACCTGACGCATTTTAAGGCAGGAAAGGTTAGGTTGACCGAAGCTATGCAGTGGATGCCCTTAACTGCTTAATTGTCATGTAAGCCTTGGAGGGGAGCCCCCCATCTGAAGCCCTGCGCATAAAATATGGACAGTATGGTCAGAAAACAATTGGCACGCTAATAGGTATACCTATAGAGAAGACATCAAACAGCAAGTATATGGCGCTGTAAGTAGTTAAAGTTTCTTATCTTTCTACTCTATGCCTTCCTCTTTCTGAAGTTCCTTCCTAGGCAGAAAAACTGAGAAGATACCCTATTCTTGCCATGAGACTGTTCTCAATAGCCATTCTGGAGGTTCCCACCTGTTTGATTACTCTGTTATGCTCCAGAGAGCTGAAACAGGCTTTAGAAAAAAAACCTGGATTGGATCTGGGCTTGAAAGAGTTCAGTTTGAGAACAGCACTTGAGTATGGCAGCTCCTATATAAGCTTCTAGCCAGCAAGCGGGGAGAGGCTTATAGCCATCAAAGGGATTTAGACTAATGTATATTACTATGACATCAGCTTTGCTTGTGAAAGCTGTGCTGCTTGTAATAGCAGCACAGCTCCGTTGCCCATGTTCCCTGTAAGTATTTGCATATGTGTCTCATATCCCCTCATGTTAAATGTATCTCCCAATTGTGTTGTGACCACTTTGATTGAAGGATAAGGTGGTATACAAAACTGTCTAAATAAACAAATAAAAAAAGAAATATAGGGCATGTTGTTAAGGTGGCAGTTTGTGCATGTTGTATGCTGTGGAAGCAGCAGCTGGTGTATGCAGGTAAACCTGTTGATGCAGGCTGCACGATCAGCAGTCTGCTCATGCTTATGACAGCATGCCTGTAGTAGCAAAAGCCTTGTGCATGCCTGTGAAATTTAGTCAATGCATGCTTCAAAGACTGGCAGTCTGCACTTGTTTGAGAATGTAACAGGTGACGCACGCTGGTGTTATTAAGTCTGTATACATTTATATGAGTAACATCTTGTCCTTGCTAGTGACAGCAGTGGCCTGCGTATGCTGTGTGACAAACACCCTGTGTATGCTGCCAAAAGTAGCAGCTTGCGCTTTTGTGTAAGGTGGTGTTTGAGGTGGACTTGTTAGCATCATTAGCAGTTAAAAAAAAAAAAATCCTGACTACACATTTATTCAGATGCCAACATCCCTGGGCATACTTCTGGATCAAATGGTACCTAGTATAGCATAAAACTTCCTTTTTGGCTTATGCAAGGATAGCTAGCATTGTACATGTGATGAAGCATCCTTTTTGCAACTCATGAATAGTTACTACATGGGATTGCTCGGAGTCAAGATGTGGCACTGTAGCTTGCATCTCTGTCACTCTTGGGACTATGCTGCCATCTGTATGCTCAGTTAGCACTGGAGACTGAGTGCTCTAAGCTCTTTGAGTGGCAGTCAAATCTGGGCACCCGGTATGCCCATGTGTTGCATCATTCTGCATGCTCTATGCACTTTGTGTATGGCACTGAAGGCTGCATGCTCCTTGCACTCCATGTTAGAAGCTGGACTCTGCACACCCTGTGCAGGTCACGTGTGATGCTTCAGTCTGCATACTCTGCACGTGCCATGCATGGCATCGGAGTCTGCACATTCAGTACACCTTTGTATGGCACTGGAAGCATGATTTGTGCCCCAGGATTTGGAGTTTTCATTCTCAGTGCACTCAGCATATGGCACTGGAGTTGGATTACTCTGTGTGCTGGACATATGGTGATGGCATTTACGTGCTCTGTGTATTCGGTGTATGGCTATGAGCTCAGTGTTTGGCGCTGGCATTGGGCCACACTCTGTGCTTGATGTATGGCTGTGCTTGGGCCTGATACTGGCATTGGCACACTTTGTATGCTCTGTGTATGGCACTGGAATGACTTGCCTTGTTCATGGTGCTGCATGATGTGCCCTGTGTACTCCATGTATGGTGTTGGGAGTGTGTGCTTTGTGTGCCCTCTGTATGGCACGGGCATAGTCTACCCCATGCACCTTATGTATGGTGTGGGAATGTTATTTGTTGTACACTCTTTTGGCACTGCAATGCACATCCTGTATGCTCTGTATATGGCACTGGAATGGTACGCTCAGTGTATGACGCTGAAATGATGTACTCTGTGCATGGTACTTTGTTTATGGCATGTACTCTGTATGGCGTTGTAATGGCACTTTCTGTTCACTGAAGGCTGTGCATGTTTTGTTCCCCCTAGGAGCAGCTGTGCTGGTGTCCATTCTGGGTAATCCAAGAGTGTGGAATTCATGGAACACTCATCCCATATTTGCCAAAGTTGGACACAGCTTTGCTCCACCACTGCCAACCAACATTCCCATGATTCCCTGTCACCAGAAACCAACCACCCCAGGGCCCATAATTATCCTGGGGAGATAAACAAAAAACTAGACGATCCCTCTTCATATAGACCTATCTCTAGCCTTCCATTTATGGCAAAGATTATAGAAAAAATAGTATATAATCAACTTCAGGATCACATTGAACTTCATGCCCCCTTAGATTCACACCAATACGGCTTTAGACCATACCATAGTGTAGAAACACTTCTTGCAGTTATCTTTGATGATATTCTAAAATACATTGACAAATCAAAACAAGCAGTATTACTTATATTTTTGGATATGTCGGCTGCCTTTGATTCAATTAACCATCGTATCCTTTTTGAAAGACTCAAACAGATTGGAACCATGCAAGAATAGTGCCATGTATACCAATCATATCTAACTGATCAATCGCAACAGGTAAAAAATAGGAAATCATACATCTAAAACCTATACGCAAAAACAAGGAATCCCACAAGGTTCTGCATTGTCAGCTCTACTCTATATTTACAACCTATATGCCACATCATTCAACAGTGCAAATTAAAATATGCAATTTATGCTGATGATGTTATGATTTATCTTCCTATGGACATAGACTCCCCTGTACTTCTCCAATATCAAATCATGCTTCACTAAAATGACGCAATGGCTAAATGAACACAATCTACACATTAACTTCAAGAAAACAGAAGCATTATTTGTTTCTAGAAATCAAAAATTTACCCCCCAACAGAAATAAATATTGAAAACATAAGCATCCCCATAAAAGATGAAATAAGATACCTTGGCGTTATCATAGACAGAACGTTAAGTCTAACAACACACATCAGGACTACAACAAACACAATATATAATAAATTAAGATATCTTAAAAATCTAAAACCATTATTATCAAATCTGGACTTCAGATCAGTCCTTCAAGCCCTGATCCTGCCTCACTTAGATTTTAGTAACATAATTCTTCAAGGTATTCCAAAACATGCTTTACACCAACTAAAAGTAGCACAACATGTTGCTGCAAGAATGCTTATATAAATGCAGGTCCAACTGAACACATAACCCCTATACTGTACAAACTTCACTGGTTACCTATACAAAGTAGGATAAAATATAAAGTTATCATAACAACGTTCACACTGATAAGAGATATAGCCCCATCATATCTAACTGATCTACTGACAATTCATTCAAGGACCAGAACAGTGAGACAAAGGAACCTGAACACACTACTTGTTCCAAACAACTTTTCAAAACTCAATAAAACTACAACATTCAGCTTCAATGCCCCTTTAATATGGAACGCTCTGCCGGATAAACTCAGAGATGTCACAGATCTTTCAGCATTTCGAAAAGATCTTAAAACTCACCTATTTATAGAGTACTTTGGAGACTCATTCCCAATAGATGATATATTTCCCACTTAAACTCATGTATACTCATATTCATTAATTCACAACTTACTTTTTCCTTTTTCTTACTCTATCTTACAATACCCAATTCTTCACATTATCACATTTACTCTTTACACTAATAATTCTAGTGAACTACAAAACATTTTTCCCTGCTCAGATAAGTTGATAAGATTTTTGAAATTTGTAAATATTTAAATCTGTATATATGCTTAAACTATCTATATACCTAATCAGCATTTACTCAGCATTGTAACCCTCAAATTACCATTTTTATTATATACAATTTAATGTTCACTGTAATTTCAATTGTTTGAATAAGTTTCAATGTAATGTTCAAGTTTTGTTCTATGTAAACCGCTTTGATTTTTCTGAAAGGCGGTATATAAAACCGTTCAATAAAATAAATAAATAACTAAAATAAAACTCCAGAGCTCTTTAGTTTCCCCAGGACAGAACTGTGCATGGCACAGAGCTATTCCGAGCACTGAACTCTTCCCCTCCCACCTGGAGCACAGAGCCGCTCGGGGTCCTGCACTTTATCCTAGACAGAACCCCTCCGAAGTCCACATACAGACACCCTCTGCTGTCATGGCCGATGTACCTTCCCCACCCCCTGTCCCACTCCTGCTACTGCTTTGACTTCCATTAGTATCCTGCTGCCCCTATAGATGGGAGCAGAGGGCAGCTTTCCCTGCTTTCCTTCTTGTTCCAGTTTCACTTTTTCACTGCTTCAATTACATCATGCTTTACCACATTCCTGGATAGGCCAACTAGAGAGGAGGGAGAGAAGCGTGCACTTTTCTGCCGTTGCTGGAGGTGACACCCTTTTCTTAGGCAGACTTGTATGCCTTTCTGAATAGTGGCCCTCATTTGGCCATAAGAGGAACCCAGTGATAATTCAGGAAGTGTAGCGCTGTTGATTTTGTTGTTGGAAGTTACACTGTAGACCCAATATAACAAAGATTAATCTACAATGCAGGTCAATACTTGGACCACAATGTCCATGTCTTAATGGGTTTACAGTGTATATTACATTTGAGTAAAATAGTTAACTTTGTTCAGTTCTCTTAAAAAAAATAGTAGGCTATTCTGTCCCTCAGTTGAATGTTCATCATTCTGTTTGTTGTGTATGGCTTCTCTCCAGGTTTTCTCCTACTAGTGCATATTCAATTTGTTAGTTTTCCTTATGTTATTGCTTGCTAAATTGATATAATGCATACAGACATGAGAACTAATGTTCATTAAGTCAAGTAGCATGCATTCAAATGTGATAATGTGTATAAAAAGCTCTGTGTATTAAATTTTTTCTTTTTTTTATTAAAACGAATGAGAAACGTGGAGAATGGTATTTTTAAACAAAGCCCATGCCCAGTGTAAACTCTTAACCTTTGTGACTGCTCCTTTTAGTTTTTTTCTAACCATTTCCATCTTTAATCTCCCATTTTGAAAGTTAAATGCTATCACAATAAATTCTCTATTGTTCTTACTCCAGTTTCTTTAGACAAATTCCTTATCACTCTTACCAGATAAGTCCAGAACCAATGGGTTATGCCCGTCAACTAGCAGATGGAGACAACAGATCAATCACACTTGAGCCCTCCCTGTAAGGGCACTATGCAGTATTTGCTTAACAGTATTTCATTGTCTCCAGCAGATGGTGACAGGTAAACTGTGAGTAGTTTTGGATTGGCGCAGAGGCTTCTTCTGGCCCAGTTAGAGAACTGTCAAATTTTTTGTTGTCACACTCTGATAATATCTTCGAGACTGTGATGTTAAAACATTTCAAAACATATCCATCCAAAAATGATTATGAGTTATCTTATAAGCAACAGGTTTCAGACTTATCCGGGTGCTTTATTACTCAGACTTCAACAAGTTTTCTGAATATGCACCCTAATTGCATCAATGACCTTTAAAACGTCGCTAAATATAAATAACTTGTGACTCCTTAAATCCAACTGTTATTCAATCCACAAATACAAAACAGTGCTTAACTTTCAACGCAAAGCCCCATTGCCAAACCTCAGCGCTTTTTCTGCGTTTCACTGTTCTTCAGTTTCATCAGGGGGTTCTTTTTAGAAAGCACTCCGTTGAACAAATCATCTCCATGAAGGTTTTGTATTTTTCACATTCTATGAGCCTGCCGGCTTTCCACTTAGAGAACTGGCACCAAGTTGAATAGTTTATATGGGGATATCCATAGTCCAGGTAACCTCTTCCTTTGACCTGTGCCTTATTTGCTGTGCTGAATTTCTGTGAGAAATTTATTCTCCTCCCCCTCCCTCCCTGTCTTTTCTTTTGCTGCCTTCACTGCATTTTCCTGAAGTTAAAACACTGTCCTGGTAATAATTTTTTTATTGAAGTAAACCGCAGAAGGTTATTTGAGCCTGAAAGAGTTCTGGCAATTAACCTTTGTCTGCCTTTCATGGTCTGCTTAAAATGCCAGGAGCGGCATTTTTCTCTCAGCAGCACTTATTGGGCTGTGGCGGTTTGGTGTTTCTCTCAACCTGATTCAAGTGGACATTTTTGCGTTTCATGCAGGCCCCATGGGAGCATGCCAAGCGCTGCCCCCACTGAAGGGGCCACAGGGTTTTTAAGGGATAGTGCCACTCCTTCTGTGTTGAAACAGCAAGACGCCCAAAAAAAGAAGACTATAGAGCCTCCCTTAAGGGCCCCAGCTGCAGATGTTGTGGAGACAGCTTTCTCTTTTCAAGGCTGTGTTTCTGGACCTTCAGAGTACTGCTCCCTCAGCACAGGCTGCCAGAGGTTGGGGTCAGGAGACTTATTTTCCTCAGCCAGATAATTCTCAATTAATCTTGGCAGAAACAGGATCTCTGGACTCTGGTACCCTTTTTTCCTTTAATTTGTTTTACTCTTCCATAAAGCCTGCCATGAAGCAGATTCAGAGAGGTACAATGGGGCAGACACCACATCTTGTAGCTAGAAGTTTGGAGGAACTCAGACCTTTAAAGAGACTATGGTTGGATGTTAGAGAGAACTGGGAAACCAGTCAGTACTCTTAGTGGTGGCTTCTGATGGTGCCTCAGTTTCTAATGCATTGGACAAGCTGGCTTCAGTGTTGGACCACTTAAAAGAATGGGAGCTCCCTGTGGGAGATGATGGTGACCCTACAGTAGTTGATTTATTCCTTAAGTAAGAGCTTGCAGATGTATCATTTCTCAGCCACTTCGAGCTGTAAGTATGTTGAACACTGGTGGAACCTTCTGTGGCTCCTGGGGATCCAGTCTTGCGGGGAATTCAGAAGTTTTCCAAATTTTTCTAGTATATCTATTCACTGATTTTCACAGAGTGGGAAATCATCAGAGGCTGGTCTGTGTTTTGGAAGATCATGGGTAAATTGTGTCTCCATTGATCTCAAAAGAGAAACAAATAAAAGTTAAAGCAGCCTAAGATGAATACTCTGGTTACAGCTGTTAAAGAAAACAACAACAAAACAACAAAAAAACCTCAGGTTGAAGGAAGTACAGCATTGAAAGATGTTAGTCAGAAAGCTTGAGTCTTTGTTGAAGCAAGTGTCTGATGCTGCTGCTTTGAGTCTACAGGTTAATCCAACAAATCAAAATCTCAGGGCAAAGGAAACACTGCCGCCCCAATACATAGAATCAAACAAGAACACAGGCTCCTTCCTCAAATGATCAAACAAATCACCAACAGTATTAGAAAATGTTTTTGTCGGACAAGGAACCCCAGGCAAGAACTTCTTAACTGAAGGTTCACGTCCTTTTATTCAAAAGCAGTAAAGCTTTTAAACTGCCAAAAAATCTTTTTCATAAAGAAAGTACTTAACTGAAACCGCAGCACTTCAACACAGTTCATCGGTGAAGGTGGAAAATGACACAGTCCTGCGTTTCGGGTTAACAAAACTTCAAAACCCTGCTTCAGGTTAATATCCGCCAAGGTGAGCTTACAGGTGGCAGTCTGTAGTATATGTGTTTATGGAGCCTGCTCATGCTGGGTTGAGCAGTCTCCAGTGGAATATCAAGATCTCCGAAGTCCTCTTGATTCTTCTCATTTGGAGGTGAATTTGGCATATGTTGAATATGCTTTGTATGATCTGATATGAACTTCTGCCAGAGGCATGGAAGTAATAAGTTTCAGTGAGATGACTTTTATGGCTTTGTACTTGGTCTGCAGACACTGCTTCTAAAATCCAGCTTAGCAAACTCCCTTTAAATGGAAAATTATGATTCCGTGAGGATCTAGATAAATTAAAGATCTTGGTGAGGTTAAACCTTAGAGGTTGCCTGAAGATAAGCCCAAGGGTTCCTCTCATATAACTTTGGGTAGAAGAAGGTAAAGAGAGGTGAAGTGATACTGTCTAAGGAAAAGTGCTCCTTAGTCTGAGTTCTTCCTTTCATATTGATAGAAAGGGAATGGCCCATAAATCCAAATTCTCAGGGCCTTTAGATACTCACAGTGATGGGCAATAGGTTCATTCCTACCCTAGGAAGATAGGTGGTGATTTGGCCAAATTTTACGAGAAGTGGATCCAGTGGGTCATGGATGTAGTAAAGCAAGGTTACAAGTTAGTTTTCCCACCAACTTGCAGATTTATTTGTTTCTCCCTATTGGGCTCCAGAAAAGAGAGGCAGTAGAGACCACACTGCAAAGACTATTGGACCTAAGAGCAGTGATGCCAGTACCCAAGAGGGAGTGCGACAAGGGAAGCTATATTTATTACATTGTTCCCAAAGAGGAAAGGTTCTTCCACCTTGTTTTGGATCTCAAAAGAATCAATGGGCTTTAAAAGTTCCTCATTTTCATATGGAGACCTTATGTGCAGAAGGTAGAGATTCTGATTCTTTGTATCTCAGAGGCATATCTTCACATTTCCCATTCAGGAACCTTATAGGAAGTATTTGCGCTTGGAGATGATTGACAGCCACTATCAATTTCAGGCTCTTACATTTGGGATTAGCAGTGGCTCCTTGAACCTTTTCAAAGGTCATTGTGGTGATGCCCTCTCTGCAGAGTGGTGCTGCTATCATGGTTCATCCATTTCTTAATGATTGGCTGATCAGAATCAAATTGATAGAAGACAGCCAGTGATCCATCTTGAAAGTGGTACACTTGTTAAAATCTCTCAGTTTGGTAGTGAATTTTGAGAAGAGCCATGTGTTACTTTCTCATATTCTTGAGTAACTAGGAGTATGTTTTGACACCAAAAGTGCAAGTGTTTCTGCCCATTGCTTGAGCTGTGAAAATTCAAAGACAGATACAGGACTTGTTGAAATGGAGAGCTCAACATGCTTTGGGTTTATATGCAGCTTCTTGGGTTGATGGGAGAGTGATCAAAGAATTGTTGCCATGGGCCTCACATGTATCCTCTGCAGCATTCCCTCCCAGTCTATCATCTTTGACATGGAATTTCAATAACTATCTTCCTTTGACACCATTGTCTTAAGAGACTTAAGTATAGGCTGGACACTCAAAATCTGACTAGAGGTTTGTCGTTGGAAGCACCCTAATGGGTGATTCCAACAATGGATGCCAGCCTCAGTTGTTGGGGGCTGCATTATCTGGGTCAGTTGGCAAAAAGGGATGTAGTTGAAGACAGAATTATCTTGGTCAATAAACCACATATAGGTGAGGAACATTTGCAAGGCTATATGGAAGTTTCTTCCTCTGATATGAGACAAACTCATCAGGATATTTTTGGAAAATGCTACAGTGGTAACATTTTCCAATAAGCAAGACAGAACAAGAAGCGTGTCTGTTGCTAAGAAGGACCCCTTACTACTTCAGTGGGCAGAGTTACATAAGAACATAAGATATGCCATACTGGGTCAGACCAAGGTCCATCAAGTCCAGTATCCTATTTCCAACAGTGGCCAATCTAGGGGGCTTGTTTACAAACAAGCCCCTGGGTCATAAGTACCCCAGTTTCCCCAGAAGAGACAGGTTCCACAATGCTTGTATTGGGACAAGCACTGTATTTTCTGGATCCCCTTTAATAATGGTTTATGGACCTTTTCTCCAGGAACTTGTCCAAACCTCTTTTTTTAAACCCAGCTACACTAACAGCTTTTACTACATCCTCCGATAACTAATTCCACAGTTTGATTACATGTTGAGTGAAAAGCTATTTTCTCTTATTGGTTTTAAATGGGTTACACTATAGAATCATTGCATGTCTTTCTATATCTCCAGGAACAAGCAGGAATGAGTCTTCACATATGGGTACTTCGGTACCGACGGAGCCTGCGCGGGAACGCTCCCCAGCGTCCAAAAAGAAAGCTTTTGGGAGCATCCCACACGCATGCGCGCTGCCTTCCCGCCCATTCACTTCCCTCTCATCAGTTTTCCGTTTTCCGTGGAGCCGGCAGGACGTATTCCTGTCACCGCAGAAAATTCTTCTTTTTATTCTTACTTTCTTGTGGTCGCGTCTGCCTTCCCTCGACGCCACCGGTACCTTTCTTTCTTTTAGTAAAAAATTTCTTCTTTTCTCTACGAAATTTTTTCCTGTTTAGTGCCTGATGGTCTCTAGGCCACTAGGCCTCTATCCTTCCATTATGGAAAAGCTGGCCACTATCCTTAAGAAATGCTCAAAGTGTGGCGGTACAGATATATTTTTAGACACTCATACTTGGTGTCTAAAATGTTTAGGTCCTGACCATTGCCCACTGGAGTCTTTCTCCTGCTGGAGCTCAAACAGAAGAAGTCTTCAGGATCGAGCACAACTCGATACCTGGTTCACATCGGACTCGATGTCACCAGCCAGAATATCTTCTTTTTCACAGGATCAGGTAACCAAACAAAAGTCTGTAAAGACTAGCCAGTCCTCGAGTGATAGATCTCCTTCTAAGCATCAAGATGCCTCTGGCGTTGCCCTCGAGGACATTTTGGCAATAAAGCCCCGGCGGGAGTCTTCGGGCTCCAAAGCATTAACGGGGCTTCAGGTTGTTCCCGGGGCTCTTACCTCGATGAACATACCTGAGCCATGCTCGGTGGTTGTGGCGCTTCGAGCGGTACCGACACCCCGGCATCGGCTATGGTGATGGATGAAACATTCCTCACCGATGAACGTAGTCTAGCGCTCTCAGCTACTTCGGTACCGCTAAAGTTGCTGCAGACCGTTCTTTGAGTATCGGTATCGGCTTTGGTACCGGTATCAACATCGGCACCGGTGTCGGTACCGTCCATGCTTGCTTCGACAGACTTGCTTCCTTTAGTGCCGAGCCTGGAATCGCTCTCTAGCATGGAGGATTTGGTACCGACTCGTCTCGGTACCGACCTCAGCCGGTACCGAAGACATCGCTTTAAAGAAAATCCGATGCTTCATCCTTTCAAGTCTTATGCTCTCGATGACTGGGATGAATCCATCGGTACCAAGGCTGAATTCTCAACAATTCTAGCCTTTACCGCTCATTTTAGGGGGTCCTCCTCAGGGGAGATTTATTTTCAAGCTTTTCTGCTTGATATGGCAAAGTTACTTGCCATTTCTATACCTGGTGAAGAATCCATACCAGGAGATTCGGAGACTCTGCAATCCCCCTGGATTTCAAAGAAGGGAATCATGCTTCCTTTGCATCAGATCTTACAGGATCTACTATTAAGAATGTGGGAAACTCCTTTAACGGTATCCCCACATTCTAAGACACTTGACACTATGTACAAGGTGCCACCTTCTCCAGGTTTTCAAAAGACTCAACTTCCTCATCATTCTATTGTTGTAAAATCAGCAATGAGACGTATTAAGAGTGCAAAGAAGCACTCCTCTTATCCGCCAGGTCGTGAGTCTAGGGCTTTAGATGCCTTTGGACGTCGATGCTTCCAGGCATCCATGCTTTCAGCAAGAATTATCTCATATTTTCTATATGGGATTATCTCTTGAAGAGGTCACAAAGAACTTAAGGCTTTTGAACCCTTTTCTTCCAGAACATAAAAGAGCAGACTATTTCTTATTAGTCAGTCATGCTCAAAATGTCTCTAAGTTCCTTAATCGTGCTTCCCTGGACTGTTTTGAGTCTATTAGCAGAACTTCTGCTATAGCCATAGGGGCACGACGCATAGCCTGGCTCCAAGCTTCAGACTTGAACAAATGGCTACAAGAAAGGCTGGGAAATACTCCTTGTACTGGTGAAAATCTCTTTAACAAGGATGCTTTATTCCAAGCTAATCAGTTAAACACTGATATTGTTGCTTTCAGAGGATTGTCAAAACTTTCCTCTATCCCAGCTACTAAAAAATCTCCTAACAAACTTTATCCCCCTAAGGGGAAAAAGTTTTGTCCATCTTCTACCCATCATGCAGATGTTTCCAAAGAAGGGCAACATCAAACCAGGCTAGGAAAATCAAAACCTCAACAGGCTCAGCAAACCCAGCAGTCGCAGGGTTTCTGATATTTTATTCATTAAATCTTTTTCCTGTTTGAGGTTTAGAACCAGTAACCTACTTATCAAAAGAAGCATCTACAGTTCATCTCATCCTTACTGAGATATCAGTGATACACTGACTTAATCCTCAACGCTAGGCATGAATCTCTTGCCACAAGAGAAATCCATTCTCTTTGCTCCAAGAGCAAATACCTTACCAGCACATATCAGAGCAATCCCCAACTTAAACATTTCCTCTTCACCAAATATCTCACTGACATCTCCGATCCTCAGTCCCACTCGAATAACGAGCACCTCAACAATAATAGTAGTCAACTAGGGAAGCCCTCGCAACAGGCGTCCCCTACAATGTAAACACCAAACATTATCCTTTCTCAGTACACCTCATATGTATATAGTGTACCCTTTTTCCAAGTTGCATTTCCTGTTTAATGTAATGACCAGACATATTTAAGTTGTCGGATGTTTCTGTTCCATGTGAACCGCGCTGATTGCAAATAGTGAGATATATAAGAAATATAAATAAATAAATAAATTAAATTGAGGACAATCATGCCCTACAGGTAACAGGGTTCTCCTCTCCTTTTTGAAGAAAAAAGAGGAGTAACAACTAACAACAAGGTACGTTATGTCCTTCACCTTGACAGTTTTCCTGTACGAGGATATCTTAGTTTTGGACTGCAAGGGGGCTTCACCTTTTCAGGGACTTACCAAATTGTAAGTCTTCTCAACTCTGTATTACTTCTATCCCTCTTAGTCGACATTTAGTCTCTAAGAGTGATACTATTCAACTGGAGGGCTTACTTTTGAGCCCATAGGTTTTCTTCAATACCTACTCCAGTAACTGGTTTGCATACAGAGTTTTCTTCCCCTTTACAATCTTCTCAAATATTATTTTAAGACAGCTTATCTCTCCTAATTATGTCTGTCGGTCCTTTTCCAATCTATAGGACCTAACTTTTTCTGCTGCCTTAATAACAGATAATTCCAAGAGAGGTTCCGCAACCCACTTGGACAATTTATCATTGCAGGCAACCGGCCTGTCTACTATTCTTAGCCATCTTCAATTCTTTTTGGCTCCAACAAAATAGATTAGGTTGCACACTGGCAATTAAACAGCCAGATCTCACCTAAGCAACCTACAACATGCTCTCTGCAATTATACAAAAAAGCTCTGCAATTATGGGCCTTTGCTAGAGAGCATCAGAGCCATTCCTAGTAGATAGCTTCTAGATGGTTAAAAAGGCTTTGCCCAGTCATGCTCCTACATGACTGTTTTTTTCCTACTCTTACCATCTTCCTTAAAATTTCCTTTTAAGGAAAAGGAACCAGGGCTTAGACCACGTGAAAACATAAGAATTGCTCAATTCCCTGGGTTGTTCCACATCTCCAGTGGAACTCTTACAACAGGGATGCATTCCTTTTCACTGCAGTCGGTCCTTGTCTAGTGCTTTCCTTCTAATTCCCAATACTTCATTGAAGCTTATGCTGAACAAAGAACGCATGATACTCATATTGCCCTCATAGAGGGGCAAACATGGTATCCCCTTATATTGCGTTGTCTTCTCCAGCTACTACACTGAAGTTATAGAAGGATCCAGATTTGCTGTCTTAAGACTAAGGATCTCCTCTGCACTCCTTCATGTAAGTCTCCATTCCTGGTTATTCAAAGGCTAGAATTTAAAAAAAAAAAAAAAAAAAAAGACCTCTCCTTATAAGTAAGAGCATTCCACTAGTTTCCATGAAACTTTCTCCATGGCTCTCCACTTTTAACCAGAAAGAGATTCTCTATCCATATTCTCAAGCAGGTCTTACCCCTTCACCTTTCCGGTTACATTACATCTGAAGCTCCATGTAAAGTCATTATCCTAAGTGACATCACTTAAGGAAGACATTACTGATCTTCAAGAAATTGGAGGCTACACCGCCTATTACAAATGTTTTTTTTCTTTCGTTTGGATAAAGGGGTCTTAAAGACCCATTCTTTTTCTGCAGGGGGTATTTCTACCTTTTCGTCCAAACCAGTCAGATTTATCTCCTCTTTCCTAGAGCCTTATTCTGCTTCAAGGACAAAGAGCTTTAAACTTTGGCCTGCAGAAGCTTCAGCTTTTCCTCCAAAGTCCAACCTCTTTAAAATCCCCCAGTTTTTCTTCTGGGATTAGTTCTAGCCATTAATTTTATTTTATTTATTTAACAGTATTTCTAAACCGCCTTATCTTAATAATCAAGGTGGTATCACAGCAAACAATCGGGTAAAGTGAGTGTGTTATACATGCAGTGAGGGTGAAATTGAGTGTGTTGTATTGTGTGCTAGATTGGTATGAGCTATGTACAGAGTGGGCTATATACAGTGGTGCAAAAACATATTCCATACATCATTGTTTAGGCGGTATCATGTGCTGTTATACATTCTCTGAGGTTATGTGATGTGTCCATAGTGTTCTATGAACAGCATGGTTTTTAGCTGTTTTCTAAAGTCTTTGAGGTCTGTAGTAGCCCTCAAATCGTCCGGGAGTTTGTTCCATATTGTTGGAGCAGCCATGCTGACTCGGTTGTGTGTTTGTTTTCTTCTGGGACGTGTGCTGGTGTCTGGTTGTATGAGGGAGTGCAGGCTGTTTCAATTAAGGCTTCTGACCTCTGCCTGTATTGCAAAATTTATTTTCCTCTACTTCACAGTGAGGTAATTTCTTTGAGGATAATCTACTGTCTCTTAGCAGCAGACCCATATTAGCTTCAATAGTGGCCTAGTGGTTAGGACAAGGTACTTCGGGCCGGAGGGCCGGGGGTTCAAGTCCCACCTGGGGACAGCAATCTCAGGCCGGAGGGACTGGGATTTCTAGTCCTATAGGCACTCCTTGTGGTCTTGGGCAAGCCACTTAACCCTCCATTGCCCATGTTCCCTGTAAGTATTAGCGTATGTGTGTCATATCCCCTCGTGTTAAATGTATCTCCCAATTGACCGCTTTGACCTGGTGAAAAGCGGGATATAAATACAGCTAAATAAATAAGCTAAATAAATAAGTAGACACTTTTGCAATACTTTTCAGTAAGGTCCACATTAGAAAACTGGAATTCAATATTTGCTAACAATTATGGTCTACACAGGGACTCCCCTTCAGACGCCTTGTTTAGTCAAGCTGTTCCAAAGCACACCCTTTTTTATTCAACTCCTACCTTCCATCCCTTGGATGCCTGAGGTTCTGGGAAATAGCATGGCCCATCCATTAGATTTGCAACATGCTGGGACCTCCTCTAGGCATCTCTAGCTTGGGAGTCCCCATATGTGAAGACTCATTCCTGCTTGTTCCTGGAGATAGCACAGTTACTTACCTGTAACAGGTGATCTCTGGGAACAGCAGGAATAATCTTCACAACCCACCCACCTCCCCTAGGAGTTGTTCTCTCTCTCTCTCTCTCTCTCTCACTCTCTCTCTCTCTCTCTCTCTCTCTCTCTCTCTCTCTCTCTCTCTCTCTCTCATTTGTCTACTTCCCTCCTTCGGACTCAGCTACAAACCCAACTGATGAGAGGGAAGTGAATGGGCAGGAAGGCAGCGCGCATGCGTGTGGGATGCTCCCAAAAGCTTTCTTTTTGGACGCTGGGGAGCGTTCCCACACAGGCTACGTCGGTACTGACATACCCATATGTGAAGACTTATTCCTGCTGTTCCCAGAGATCACCTGTTGCAGTGGTAAGTAACTGTGCTATTTTGACGGCGTAAACAATCAATCTACATTTACCCGTTCCACTCCATTCATTAATTTATGAACCTATATGATATCTCCCCTCAGTCTTCTCTTTTCCAGGTTGAAGAGCCCTAATCTTTTAAGCCTCTCCTCATAGGGGTATCCTTCCAGCCCCTTTAGCATTTTGGTTGTTTTTCTCTAACTTTTCTAATTCTGCTATCTCCTTTTTAAGATACGACGACCAGAATTGCACATGATATTCAAGGTGCAGTTGCACCATGGAACGA
Source organism: Ichthyophis bannanicus (assembly GCA_033557465.1). Lineage (NCBI taxonomy): Eukaryota > Metazoa > Chordata > Amphibia > Gymnophiona > Ichthyophiidae > Ichthyophis > Ichthyophis bannanicus. The sequence goes on along the minus strand of CM066031.1, from coordinate 1,392,361,879 downwards.
TACAGAAGCTTTATAATATCCTTTGTTTTATTCTCCATTTCTTTCCTTATGATTCCAAGCATTCTATTTGCTTTCTTGGCCTCCACTGCACACTGGGCAGAATGTTTCAATATGTTTGCAGGGAACAAGCAGGAGGTCTGCTCTCTCATCTGGATGACATCTGCGCTGACCGGATTGAATTTAACTATTAAAAAAAAAAACGTTTTTTACCGGGGGGGGGAGGACAATATCTGAAGGGCTCCGCAGGACAAAAGGAGACTTAGGCAAGATGGCACCCTTGGGCAGGAAGTGGACCACCCATGAGTGGTTCATCTTCCAAAGGCTTTCTTTGAAAGCTGGGGAGATGCTTCCATGTGGGCTCCTTTACTGCCAATGTCACCAATATGTGAGGACTGCTTCCTGCTATTCCCGGAGAACACCTGTTACAGATGAGTAACTACGCATTATCCACGATGACGCCTCCATCTTTTTCCTGTGTGGTGGGTCCTGATGTGGAACCTTGCATTGTTAACCATAGTTTGGGTTGTTCTTTTCTAGATGCATAACTTAGCACTTGTCCTATCCCATCATTTCATAATTTCACCAAGAGTCTTTCATTAGGGACTTTGTCAAAGGCTTTCTGAAAATCCAGATACACTTCATCGACCGACCCACCTTTGTCTACCTGTTTATTTACACCTTCAAAAAAATATAAGAGATTAGTTAGACAAGACTTTCTCTGGCTAAAGCCAATGTTGGCTGTCTCCCATTAAACCATGACTATCTACAAGTTCAGAAATGTTCTTAATAATGGTCTCTACCATTTTTTCTTAATAATGGTTTCTACCATTTTTTCTTAATAATGGTTTCTACCATTTTTCCTGGTACTGACACCCAGCTCACTGGTCTGTAGTTTCCCGGATCATCCCTGGAACCCCTTTGGCGTTATGATGGCCATCCTCCAATCTTCAGGTATTACTGATGGTTTTAATGATAGTTCACAAATTAATAATACTAGGTCTGCAATCTCATATTTCAGTTCTTTCAACACCCTTGGATGTATATCCTCTAGTCCAGGTGATTTGCTACTCTTCAGTTTATCAAGTAGTAATATTTCTTCCCGGTTTATCAATATTTTATTTTATTTATTTATTTATCTATCTATCAGAATTTATATACCGTTTTTCTACAAGGCAAAATGGTTTACATTGAACAAAAAAGGAACATTTTCATGGAACGGTTAAAACCTATGTACCGGTAACTTTGGTATAGTTGATACAGCGTTACATGGAACACATTTCAATTCTTCTGCTGCATCAGCTTTAAATACCATTTCAGGCATGAGTAACTTCCCTACATCTTCTTCAGTATAGACTGAAGCAAAGAATTTGTTTCATTTCTGTTATACTGTAAGTTCAGTGTAGATCGTCTTCACTGAACAGTTATCGTTACATGTAAACCGCGCTGATGCTGAATAGTGCGGTATATAAGAAAATAAAATAAATAAATAAATTAAGAACATAAATGCCATACTGGGTCAGATCAAGGTCCATCAAGCCCAGTTTCCAACAGTGGCCAAACCAGCTCACAGGTACATGGCAGGTTCCCAAAAAGGTACATAGATTCCACGATGCTTGTCCCAGGGTATGCAGTGGATTTCCCAGGTCATCTCTAATAATTTATGAACTTTTCCTCCAGGAACTTGTCCAAACCTTTTTTTTTTTTTTTAAACCCAGCTATACCAACAGCCTCCACCACATACTCCGGTAGCAAAATCCAGAGCCCAATCACAAACCAATTGAAAAAACATCCTCTCCTCCTTCCAAATGGCCCACACTGTAACTTCACTGCATGTCCTCCAGTCTCTCCACTCTCCGATAGAGCAAACAACCCATTAAGGTTCACCCGTTCCACTCCATTCACCCACCTATAGACTATCATATCCCCCCCTACTGCCCCTTCTCCAAGTTGAAGAGCCCTAACCTTTTAAGCTGCTGGTTTACTCTTCTATATTTATGCTGACATGCAGATTTTAATCCCATTGTCAGGGTCTGAGGATGCATTAGAAACTTTGATCCAGGGCCAAATGTCCATGCTTATGGGATGGCTTTGGTTATTGGGACTCAAGCTTAGTAGCTCTAAAACTGCTGTGTTGCCTCTGACCACTGGGAGGATGATCTGTCTTTGCCCTATGCAGGCTGGATCCAGTTTTGTACCCCTTGTCGGGAACGCAGAGTCTCATTGTCGGGAACGCAGAGTTATCCTGGATTCTACCCTAAGTATGGACCTATATGTTTCTTTGGTGATTAAGAATTTGTTTATTTTGTTACAGCAGATTTGTCAATTGTGGCCTTACTTGGCTGAAGGTCTTCTGGGAACAGTAACACAGATTGATGTTACAGCTTGATTATTGCAATGCCCTGTTGGTAGGCCTCCCTTAGAAGGATGTGTCTCAGCTGCAGTTAATACAAAACACTGCTGCTAAGTTAATTAGCACAGATAGAAGCGACCTTCCAGAAAAGTGGAGTTCCCAAGGAGGGGTGTAGGGAGAGAGAAGAATGGAAAAGTAGTGCGGAGCAGCAGAATATTGTTGTGATGGGAGGAGCCAGGAGTGTGCAGAGCAGCTGAGAGGAGGATCCCCGTTCCTGGAGTAAGGACTTCATGGCACGGTGGTGTATCTGCCCCTCAGTGGCACCAGTGACTGCCAACTGGCCCTTTACAAGAACACTGCATGTTGCATGGGCACATGACCGAAGAGGTATGCTCCTTTGGTGCATTTGGTGCAAATATGGTGTTCTTTTGTTGGTTTCTCTCTTAACTAACTCTCCTGGTGGAGGAGTAGCCTAATGGTTAGAGCACTTGCTTGGAAAGCAAGAGACCAGGGTTTGATTCCACTAGTACCCCCTGTAGCCCCAGGCAAGTCACTTAACTCTCCATTGCCTCAGAAGAATCCAAGTTAACAATGTCCCTGTTTAATGTACATCACCAAGTTTAAGTTACAATGTAAACCGCTTTGACTAAATGATAAAAGTGGTATAAAAACCCCGTTAAATAATAAATCTATCTGCACTATCCTCAAGAGTGGTGTCAAGAGGAAGAATAAAGGAAAATCCTCTGCTGCAGTTTCGGAGGAAAAAGGAAGAAAACTGGACCCATGGATAAACATCTACAGGGAGGGACATCTACACCTCAGATACCTTGTCCAGCTCAGTAGCTTTGGACAATGTCTGTATCTGGGGCTTCTTTGAGCCTCATTATTAGGATACCACCTTCTCTTCCTGGGAAGCAGCAGAGAGTCAGGCTGGGGGTTTTGGTTTCCCTTCCCTTGACATGGGGCTAAGTGGGGTTACCTCCTCCAGGTCTACACTAGATGCAGTGGGTAAATTGCCCAATATGCCGAAGATTATTACATTTCCATGTTTGTCTTCATCACCAACCAGTATTACTTTTGATGGATATTTGGAATATGGTTTCACAGAACAATCAACTGTTCAGTCTCTGTTATAGCCTTGTCTCCTCTTAGTGCCCCTTTTACCCCTCTATCATTGAATGGTTCAACTGACACTCAGGTTTTTTGCTACGAATGTACTTGAAAAAGTTTTTAATATGCGTTTTTCCACAGCAAGCTTTTTTCAAATTCTCTTTGCTTGCCTTATTACTGCCTTGCATCTAACTTGCCAGTGCTTATGTTTCCAGTTTTTGTCATTTGGTTCCTTTTTCCATTTTCTGAAAGATGCTTTTTTTTTTTTTGCTACAACAGCTTCTCCAACCTCACCTTTAAACCATGCTGACAGCTTTTTGGACTTCCTTCCACTTTTCTTAAAGCGTGGAATACAGCTGGTCTGGGCTTCCAAGATAGTATTTTTAAACAACACCCATGCTTGATGTCAATCTTTAACCTTTGCAACTGCTCCTTTTAGTTTTTTCTTAAATATTTTCCTCATTTTATCATAGTCTCCCTTTTGAAAGTTAAAAGGCAGTACTGTGGATTTCCTTGCCGTCCCTTCTCCATTTGTTAAATCAAACGTGATCATGCTATGATCACTATTGCCAAGTGGCCCCAACACCCTTATCTCTCGCAACAGATCTTGTGTTCCACTAAGGATAGGTCCAAGATGGCTTCCCCTCTTGGTTCATGGACCAGCTGCCCTAAAAAGCAGTCATTTATTTAATCTAGTAGCTTTTTCTCCCTAGCATGTCATGTCGTGACACTGACCCAGTCGATTCTGGGGTAATTGAAATCACCCATTATTATTTTTATGCTGTTAATATTGTTAACTTCCCTGATTTCTTTGAGCATTTCATCATCCATTCTGGCCAGGCGGTCGATAGTACACCCCCACAGCCATAGTCTTCCCCTTTCCACGTGAAATTTCAATCACTATAGATTCTGCAGTTTATTTTGTTTCCTGCAAAATTTTAATCCTGTGCGACTCAATGGCCTCTCTAATGTAGGCCGCAACCCCACCACCAATTTGATCTACTCTATTATTGTGATATAATTTGTACCCAGGTATCGGTGTCCCACTGGTTGTTGTCCTTCCACCATTGCCAGTGGCTCATATAATGGGAGTTCAGAATGTGCAAGTGGATTTTCTCAGCAGGCATAATCTGGTTACAGGAGAATGAGAATTGTCAGAGGATGCATTTTCCCTGATTATAGACTGATGAGTCCTTCCGGCAATGGTGATACAATGAAATATGAAAGTACCTCATTTTTGTATCCATCTAAAGGAATTTGGTTCTGTAGGTCTTGATGCTCTAGCTCAAACTTGGCCTTGAGCAAGAGACCTTTACATGTTTCCTCCTTGGTTTCTTCTGGGCCAACATCTGTAGAAAATAGTCATCCCAGCCTGGTGGATTCTGGTGGTGCCCACTTGGCCAAGGGTGGCCATGGTATGCTAATCAAATTCATTTCCAAGGTGGCCAGCAGTGTAAGATTCTCTCAGCATAAGGGATTCCTGGTTCAATGTTGGATCCTCATGAAGGATCACTTTCCCTTCTATCTTACTGCTTGACTCTTGAGAGGTCATGTGTAAAAAGGCGAGGTTACACAGTGGAGGTAATCACTACCTTATTACAGGTGTGAAAGCAGTCAACTTCCTTAGCTTATGCAGGTTTAGCTTTTGTTTTGAGGCCTGATGTTCCGAGAGGGCAGTTACACCCATTAATGCTTCAGTAACACTTATTCATTCTTTTCTGCATAAAGGATATAAAAAGGGGTTGGTTGCAGCACTAACTTGTTTTTGTGAGTGCCTGGAGGCAGCTTCTTTGGCTTTGCATCCAAATATTTCCTGTGGTTTTTTTTTGGTTTTTTTTTTTTTTTTTAAAATGAGTGTTGCATCTCAGACTTTTGATAAGATCAATTTTTCATTCATGAAATTTGAATTTCGTTCTTTGAGCCTTGGGTAGTGCTCCATTTGAATCCTTGAAGAAAACAAATCCAAGGGACCTTACTTTAAAGACAGTTTTCCTCACAGTGATATGTTTAGTATGGTGCATTTTAGAGCTGCAAGTGCTTTCTTGTGAACGGAGGCGAGAGTGTCTATACGTAAAGTGCCTTCTTTTTTTCCAAAAGTCATTTCTTTTCCATTTGAATCAGGATATAGAATTGCATTTCTTTTTGGAAAGAGGATTATGGGGAAGATTTTGGCCTACTTCGACCTATAGATGTTCGGACAGATGTGCATCCTTTCTGGGGGAACTAAAAAGGCAAAGCAGCTTTGGTAGCTGTATTGCTCATTGGTTAGAGAAGACAGTAGTGTCAGTATACTTGCTCAAGAGTCAGCCTCCTGAAGGGCTTATTCAGCCAGAGGAATGGTGACTATATAGGTGGAGACGCATGTAGTCTCTACGGTAGACATTTGTAGGACTTCGATGTGGTCCTCTCTTCATATTTTTGCTAAACACGCAACAGTTGGCTGTTTTCACCAAAGGTGAGGCATTTTTGATGCCACAGTGCTTAGAGTGGAGGTATCTAGCTCACACACAATATGAAGGGTGCTTTGCTACATCCCATTGGCTCTGGACTTGGCTGGAAGGGATGATAAGAAAATAAAATTTTGGTTATACCTGCTCATTTTCTTTCCTTGAGTCCAACCAGATCAGTCTAGATACCCACCCTGATCTTTTCTTCTTACTACTTTGTTACTCCTAGAAGGGAGCTAAGTTCTCAAACTTCTTTCAGGTTCTCGGTGTTTGTGGGTTTTTCCCTTATTCCCTTGATTTCATCCTGAAGGGGGAGGGTGGATTTTTGTGGGTCTTGTTTCTCCAGGAACAAGCAGAAATATTGTCTTCACATATGGGTGATGTCTGTACTGATGGAGCCTGCGTGGGAACGCTTCACAGTGTCCATTATGAAAGCCTTTTGGAGCAGTCCATGGCACCTGAATTGCTGTCTTCCCATTGTTGGTATCTATCTATGAATTATGATGAGAACCATTTCAGCATTGTGCCTCTAATTCTGTTGGTGCGGAGACTTTGCAAGAGGATGTGGTGGTTTACAGTGACAAAGGCTGATGATATATCTAAGAAGATTAACAGGAAGCCTTAGTTGATGTGCTGTAGTCCTTGGATTAGAGTATTTGCCAGAGTGGTCAAAAGTGTTTCTACTCTGTATTGTGGCCAGAAACCAGTTGTTGTGGGTCCAGAAGGTTGTATTTGTCAATATGCTCCTGAAGTTGGTGCTGGACGGTTTTCTCTACAATCTTGGCAGCAAATGGGGGAGGCTGGTGATGGGTCTGTAAGATGAGGGTTCAGAAGGGTCCAGGGTTGTTGTTTTTTCAGTGTTGGCTGTATGGAAGAAGTTTTTAGACATGTGGGCATGTTGTAGTATTGAGTGTGAGAGTCTGGTGAGCGTGGTGCTTGACTCCTTTTTGGATGCTTTAATCCATGAGATGGGGCAGGGATCCAGGGAGGTGGTTGTAGTGTTTAGAGATGTTATGGTGTCCTCTATTTTTCTTTTTGCGATAACTGAGAAAGTGGTCCAGGGGTCTGAGTGGTCTCCTTCCTCAGGAGAGGGGTGCGGGCTATCCGGTTTTGGATGTAGCTGCTTGTAATGTTGAGCCAGCTGTTGGGGAGTGAGCGTTATGTCTTCGTCATTGGTGGTGATTGTTCTTGTCAGCTGTTTTATGATGTTGAAGAGCTTTCTTTGTCAGTTGATTGCAGAGTTGAGTAGTTTAGTGTGATGATCACATCTTGCCTTGTCTGTGGAGGTATGGTAGTCATTCAGTAGTTGTAGGTATTTTCGAAAGGCACCTGCGTGAGTAGTGCCCTTCGAAAATCCCAGATATGTCCCTAAGGTGCCCAGATGCTATGCAGTTAGCATTAGGGCATGTTAGGGGTGTTCTGGGGTGGATTGGGAGCAGAGGAAAGGGCTAAATGGGTAACACCAATTTTCAATGCTATCTGCTTAGCCCTCTGCGCCTGAAAGAAAGGGAAGGTTTTTCATTGCAACTCTTCAAAGACATGATTACAATAAATACATTCTGCAGCATCACAGCTTCAAGAGACTACACACTTGGCCAAGACTTTCAGATTTTACAATTGCCTGTTTTTAATATCTACTTTAACTCTTGGATATAGGTGTTTAGAAATATTCAGACTGCCTACATTCCTTGCATAGCCTTTAAATAAGATATCTGAGTGTGCCCTCAGTTCATATAAGGTCTACTAGCCAGGGACACGTAGGTTCCTGCCCACCCTACCCCTCACCCCATGGTTGCATTGCCTATATAGTCATCATATACATCGACATCTGCCCTTTAATTAGGTGTTACACACACTTTTTCTCCTTTTCTTCTCCTAGGACAGCTAAATCAGCATGTCATGTATTGAATACAATAAATGACATGTGGTGCTTGGAACCTAAGATCTTGCCCTATATACCTCAAGTTATCAGCTATGCATAAAGAATTGACTCTACTAAGGGAAGAATGAACTGCAGTTAAGCACACACCTCCTCTAGAACTGAACAAAAATACACCACCGCTCCCACAAAGAATCAAATAGCCCAGGAACAAATGGATCACAGTGGGCTCTGGTAGGCTGCAACCTGTAAAACAGAGATACCCTATACATCAAGAGATGTCCCTGCATAATGCCTTCTCTGCCTTAGATAATGAGGGTGCCCAATCCGTGAAAACTGAAGTGCCATTAAATGAAAGACTCAATGCCAAATCTACTGTTAATGCACCAAATATGAAGAATCACAAAACAGAAAACTACTACTACTACTTGGAGATTCCATCATCCGAGGTACCAACTTGGGAACACAGCTCAAAAGAGAGAAGATGGTCCAGTGCCTCCCAGGCTCTTCAACCAGCAGGAATACAAACCAAATTGTTAGTATAGTTAGTGCAGAAAGTGAGCACTCCAAAACTGATGTTATCCACTTGGATACAAATGACTTGGCTAGAAACAGTGCCTCTGCAGTTCAAAGGGACTTCCAGACTCTAGGAGAGAAACTCAAGCCCATTGTTAACACTATAGCATTCTCAGAAATTCTACCTGTTCATGGTAAGGGGGCAGAAAGGCTGCATCTCCAGGAACAAGCAGGAATGAGTCTTCACATATGGGTACGTCGGTACCGACGGAGCCTGCGCGGGAACGCTCCCCAGCGTCCAATCAGAAAGCTTTTGGGAGCATCCCTCAGCGCCTGCGTGCTGCCTTCCCGCCTTTCCAACTGTCTCTCCTCAGTTTTCGTTTTTCCGCGGAGCCGGCAGGACGTCCTCCTGTCACCGCAGAAACTTTTTTCTTTAATTTTTTCAATTCTTGTTTTCTTGTGGTCGCGGCTGTTTTCCCGCCGCCACCGGTACCGCTGGTGGGGTTTTTTCTTTTTCTTTTTCTCAAACTGAGGGAGAGTTTCCCTCAGTTTATGTCTTAAAATTTTTGGGCCTATAAGGCCTCTCCATCATGGAGCCTTCTTCTCCTAAGAAGTGCCTTCACTGTGGAAATACAGTTTTCTTTTTAGACTCTAATAACTGGTATCTCACCTGTTTGGGCCCTGACCCCTTTTTCCCTGAACCGTCAGGCTACAAAGCTGTGAGAAGAGATTCTCTATTTCGAGTTTCCCTCGATACCGTTTTCCCTCCCTGTGTCAGGGCACCGGCCATTTCTTCTCTACAGGATCAGGTAACCCACAAACAGTCTGTTAAGACTAGCCAATCCTTGAGTGGTATGTCTCATGCTAAGCATGCTGACAGCCCCGGCCTTGCCCTCAAGAACCCACTGGCATTAAAACCCTGGCGGGAGTCTTTGGGCTCCAAAGCATTTCAGGGGTTTCAGGTTGTTCCTGGGGCTCACCCCTCACAGAACATACCTGAGCCATGCACGGGGGTAGCATCCGCTTCGAGCGGTACCGATAACCCGGCATCGGCACTGGTGTTGAGCGATTCACTCCTCACCAGGGATCGTCATCTGGTGTACTCAGTGCCTTTGGGACCGATCGATACCCAGGATGACTTTCCAGTAATCGGCAGCTCCGTCGATACGATCCCTGACGCCGGTACCATCTAGACATGCATCGATAGATTCGCTTCCTTCGATGCCAAGTCTAGAATCAATATCTAGTCTGGAAGACTGGGTACCGACGCGTCTCGGAACCGACACACACCGATTCCGGATGCGCGGTACCGAGGATATTCACCGAGACTTTCGAGTTTCCTCGGTACCGTTTGAGCAGCCTCCGCTGACTGCTTCGGCGATTCCGGCACAGCTACCAGTATCGGTATCAATGTCGGTACCGGCAGTATCATCGGGACCAGCTCCTTCCATGCTTTTTTCACCTGGATCGCTCCTTTCTATACCTAGTTTGGAGTCGATACCTGGCATGGATGATGCACTACTGACTGTCTCAACTCATAACTGCCAGTTCCAGTGTCCATCCATTACAAATCCTGTTCTGCACCGGACAGGTACATCCTCCGGTGCCCAGGCTGCCTTTTCAGGTTTAACCTGTCCAGGGATGGTTCCCATCGGAGATCCTTCTTTTCAGAAATTTCTCCTTGACATGGCAACCTTCCTTAATATTCCTATCCCTGGCTATGAGTTTTCTCAGAATTTTTCTGCAGAAAAGGAAAATATACTGCTTCCTTTACATCACTCTCTGCAGAATCTTCTTCTGAGGGTATGGGAAAAACCTTTAAGGGTTTCTTCACCTCCTACAGCAACTGATCTTCTGTATCAGGTGCCCCCCTCTCCAGGATTTCAAAAGCCTCAACTTCCCCATCATTCCATTGTAGTGGAATCAGCAATGAGGAAGGTAAAAAGCAAGAAAAAACATTCTTCTTTCCCGCCAGGGCGTGCATCTAGAACACTAGATGCCTTTGGACGTCAAACCTTCCAAACATCTATGCTGGCAACAAGGATTCTCTCATATATTTTCTATATGAGTCTATCCCTTCAGGAGATCACAAAGAAATTATCTCTTTTGACTCCTTTTCTATCAGAGCCCAAGGCTGCAGACTATTCCTTACTTCTTAGTCATAGTCAAAATATCTCTTGGTTTCTTTCTTGTGCTTCCCTAGACTCTTTTGAGTCTGTTAGCAGAACTTCTGCTATAGCCATAGGAGCACGTTGTAAAGCCTGGCTCCAAGCCTCAGACTTGAGTAGATGGGCACAACAAAGACTGAGTAATACTCCTTGTACTGGAGAAAATCTCTTCAATAAGGAGTCCTTACGTCAGGTTGCTCATTGCTCCACTGACTTTCCTGTTTCTGAGGGCCATCCTAAGCCCTCTCCTTCCTCAGCAGGTAGGAAATGCCCTACCAAACCTTCTTTCCCTAAAAGAAAGAGGTTTTCCTCTTCTCCAGCCCATCATTCGGATGTTCCCAAGCAGAGGAAGTCTCGCCCTGGTCTGAAGAATCCAAACTCTAGCCAGGCTGAATAAACACAGTAACCATAGGTTTCTGATTAATCTTTTTATAACTACACTTAATTCCTTTTCAGCAGACGTTTTTCACTGTTTTTCCATTCAAAACTCTGCTCAGGGATTCCTATTCTCAGGAAATCCATTTCCTCTTCACTATGCTGAACTGTCAGGCTATTCATGTCTATAAGTTACAGAGTTTTCCACCTCTTCCTGACTAGAAGAGAGGTTTAGCAACTATCACATGATAGTTTCTCTGTACCAGCATGAATTTTTTCCTTCCAGGGACTTACCATGTGGTAAGTCTTTCTTCAGCTTCTATCTCTACCCTCTTCGCCAGGGTTTCCCCTGTAAGAGTGGTACCATACCATTGAAAGACTTTTCTTGTCTTTCTTTTCACTGCAGAGTTTCTTCTCCTGAGTAAACTCCCTTCTTTATCTAGGCAGCTCTGCAGACAGAGACAGCTTGCTCTCTTTGTTCAGTCTGTTCTCTCTGTTTGACACAGACCGACTCTCTCTGTTGTCCTATTCAGTAGCTGCCCATGCAGGAGTCCAGTGCTTGACTACTGGTACTTTTCCACAAGTCCCAGTCTTGTCTTCCACCACTCCTGTCTGGCCTTAGTAGTGATTCCAAGAAAGTTGTCTACATCTTTCTTGGATAATCTTTTTCACTACAGGCTTCTTACACTGTCTTCTACTCTTGCCATCTCCAATCTCTGGATTTGGCAACGTAGTGGACGTGGCTGTCAATTTTCTCCATCAGCCAGTTCTACATCCCAGTTCTCCTGCATAGTGCTCTCTGCAATCCTACTGAGAAGCTTTCCACTATGGGCCCTTGCTAGAGAGCATAGAGTTTTCTCTAATGGCTATCCATCATGGTTGAAAAATGCTTCCTCAGTCATCCCCTATGACTGTGAGGTTTCTTCATACCCTGCTATCTTCTTTTTAAAAAAAAAAAAAGAAAAAAAGAGGGAAAAGGACATAAGCCTTCTCCACGTGAAAGTCTAAGAGTTATCCCATTCCTTAGGGGATATACTCTTTTTTTTTTTTTCTTGCAGCTTGTCCTCATGGTATCCTAACACTTCAAGGACAGCACATATTAATCTGAAAAACGCATGATACCTCCTTTGTCCCTCACGTAGGTCAACCTGGTATCTCATCCTATGCGTTTCTGTCCTTTTACCATGCTGGAGTTCCACAGGACTCCGGACTTGCTGTTTACAGACTGATATTATCCTCTGTTTTTTCACGTAACCATCCTGGTAATTCACTGGATAGCATTCCTTTACCATCATCTCTGTGGGAATAGATTCTCTATATATCTTCTCAAGTAGGTTTCACCTCCTTGTTCTTAGATGAATCTTTTCCCTTCACATCTCCATGTGAATGTCCTGATATGCATAACTCTGTCTGCTTATTGCAGGCATCTATCTTTAGACCTATATATTCAGGTATATCTATCTATCTATATATATATACCTATGTACATCTCTGTAGATGTATCTGTCTGTCAGCTAAGTGTGCATATGCTATGCCCTTTAGATCTTATTATACATATATATATATCTATATACCCATATATATATATCTATATACCCATATATATATCTATATACCCATATATATATCTATATACCCATATATATATCTATATATATCTATATATATATACACACATATCTCTACATATATGTGTGTATCTGTCCAGATACTTATTATAGGTAGATATGTATTTCCCTACTTATCTCCTGACTGTCTATGCTCATAAAGGTTTTTACCTTCCTGTATGTTTCTGACAGTGGGCTTGCACAGCTTCATACTGTTCCACAGTATGTTTCGGATATTTTGCACACAACCACTGCGTGAAACTGACAGCCCTACCGTATCCTAGGTTTACGTATCCCTGAAGCTCCATGCCCAAATGTCTTCCTACCTCTCACCAGTTAGGAAAGACATGGTGGATCTTCAGTGGATTTCAGATTCAATTCCTCAAACATCTGTCCTTTCTTGGGAGTATGGGGTTCTTCTCATACCCTTTCCTCCCTCAAGGACTAGGTCTGTTTGTCCAGATCGGTCAGTCTTCCGCTTTTGCTCCTACCTCTGAATACTTCTGTAGCCAAAAGAGTTTTCAGCTTTCCATGAAGCTTCCCACTGAAGACCTGCCATGTTTGTGTTACCCTAATTGAATCCTGGAGTCACTTCTCACTTCCATATGTTGACCTCCACCTTCACTCCAGTGAGGTCACCTTGAACATTATTCTACTGGATCCCCAGTAGACTCCATCAGCCTCTCTACTTCCTGCAATCCAGTAGGTGAGCGTCATATGGTGATTGTTCATTTCAATATTATGGTGATTGTTCATTTCAATATATCTTTGATGATAATCATACATACATGGATTCCTTGAGGGTAGTCCGTCCTTAGGTTAGCTGGTTTTTCTGCAGCTCCTCTCTATGCAACTCCTGCCCTCCATCCTCAGGATGCCTGGCCATATGAGATGTAGCATGTTTTCAATCTTCAACATGTTATGGCTCCAGGCATCTTAGCTTGGGAGTCCCCATATGTGAAGACTCATTCCTGCTTGTTCCTGGAGATAGCACAGTTACTTACCTGTAACAGGTACTTACCTGTAACTGGGAACAGCAGGAATAAATCTTTACAACCCGCCCACCTCCCCATGGAGTTGTATTTTTATATCTATCTTTCTTTTCCTCTTTCTCTCTTTTTGTCTCAGCTATGAAACTCAACTGAGGAGAGACAGTTGGAAAGGCGGGAAGGCAGCACGCAGGCGCTGAGGGATGCTCCCAAAAGCTTTGATTGGACGCTGGGGAGCGTTCCCGCGCAGGCTCCGTCGGTACCGACGTACCCATATGTGAAGACTTATTCCTGCTGTTCCCAGAGATCACCTGTTACAGGTAAGTAACTGTGCTGTCACATAAACAACTTTAATACATGGCTCCAACCCTGGTGCAAACAAGAAGGATTTAGATATATAGGCGACTGGGGAAACGGATCAACAAGAAAATATACTGTGTCGTTGGACTACATCTCTCCATCACAGGGAAAAGTATCCTAAGTGAAAAATTCAGGCATTTAAACTAGAGAATGGTGGTAACTGATGGAGGAGGACAAGTTGAGGACGTCACTCCCAGCAAAAGCAAATTAACATTGGAAACAGTGACTCTATTAACCCACACATCACTGGCAAGTGGGAAGGGGTGTATAGAACAAAATCCATGCAAAACACAGGCAAGTTAGTCTACAAATTCTGGAAAGCAGTGAGCACAAATGCTCGAAGCCTAGCCAACAAAGTTCCTGATCTGGAAGCCCTAATGGTGGAAATGGACTTGGACATTGTGGCCATTACAGAAACATGGCTTAACGAGTCGCATGAATGGGATATAGCCATAGCTGACTATAATCTATTTAGAAGAGACAGACAGGGTAGAAAAGGAGGAGGAGTAGCCTTATATGTCAAAGCAATATTAAAGCGACTAAAATGCAGGGAGTGGAGTGGAGTGGAGGAGTAACCTAGTGGTTATAGCAACTGCCTAGTACCCAGAAGATCAAGGGTTCAATGCCCACTGGCACTCCTTGTGACCTTGGGCAAGTCACTTTACCCTCCATTGCCTTGGAAGAAAAGGCTGGCAATCTACTTTTGATGATACATTGCCAAGAAAACCCAGAGGTAGTTGGGTCGCTATGAGTCAACACTGACTTGATGGCAGTTAAAAAAAAAAAAAATGCAGGGGATGTGGGGCAAAGAAGAAGGGCTGTGGATTGTGTTGGAAAGAGGAGAAGGCACTGTTATCCATACTGGTGTAGTTTACAGGCCTCCAACTCAAACCGAAGAAATGGATAGCAAATTGTTTATATTGCAAAGATAGCCATGAAGGGGGAAGTGATCATATTGGGTGGATTGGAATATTCCTTCTGCAAATCTGGAAAGAAGTAAAAAAAATAAAACAAAAACTGTGGATCACTTCCAAGATGCATTACTTAGACAAATGGTGATGAACCGACCAGGGAGAGCTCAGTGCTGGATTTAGTGCTCATCAATGGAGATAGTGTGTCAAATATCCAGGTGGGTGCCCATGTGAGCAGCAGCAATCATCACACAGTGTGGTTTGAGATAAAAATCAAGGTAGAATCCAATCACAGCAAGCTCAAAGTCCTAGATTTCAAAAACACTGACTTAAGTAGCATGGCCAAGTACCTGAAGGAAGAGTTGGCAGGGTGGGAGGGGATAAAGGAAGTGGCATTGCAATGGGCTAAACTAAAGGAGGCAATAAAAGGGGCAACAGATGCACATGCAAGGAAAGTAAATAAAAACAAGAGGAAAAGGAAACCTATTTGGTTCTCCAAAGAAGTGGCTGCACAAATAAAGACAAAAACCACAGCTTTCACAAAATTCAGAAGTTCACAAACAGAGGAACACAGAAAAGAATACAGGATCAAAGTAAGAGACAAAAAGAGAAATAAGGATAGCAAAATCAAAGGCAGAAGAAAAGATGGCTAAAGATGTGAAGTGTGGCAACAAAACCTTTTTCAGGTATATTCGGGAGAGGAGGAAAATCAGAGATGGAATTGCAGGACTCAAAAGTGCTGGGAACAGATTTGTGGAAAGTGACATTGAAAAAGTGAAAATGCTAAACAAATACATCTGCTCTGTTTTTACTAGAGAAAATCCTAGAGAAGGGCCACCTGTGACTGACAAATATGCAAATGAGAATGGAGTAGATACCACACCATTCACAGAAAATCATGTGTTGGAACAGCTTGCAAAACTGAAAGTGGACAAGGCCTTGGGACCAGATGGGATACATCCCAGGATACTAAAAGAGTTTAGAGAGGTTCTTGCAGGGCCGTTAAAGGATGTTTTTAATAGATCCTTGGAGACAGGAGAAGTTCTACAGTACTGGAGAAGGGCTGATGTGGTTCCTCTTCACAAAAGTGGTAGTAGGGCAGAAGCGACAAACTACAGGCCAGTAAGCCTTGCCTCAGTGGTGTGAAAAGTAATGGAGGCGCTCCTGAAAGGGCGAATAGTGGACTTCCTCGAAACCAACAAGTTGCATGATCCAAGGCAACATGTTTTTACCAAAGAATGATCATGCTAAACAAATCTGATTGAGTTTTTTGACTGGGTGACCATAGATGAAGGGCATGCGGTGGATGTGCTCTACTTTGATTTCAGCAAAGCCTTTGATACTGTTCCTCATAGGAGTCTTATCAATAAACTCAACAGCTTGGGATGGGTCCCAAGGTGGTGAACTGGATCAGAAGTTGGTTGACTGACAGATGACAGAATGTGATAGTAAACAGAACTCACTCGGATGAAAGGAAGGTGATTAGCAGTGTGCCCCAGGGTTCGGTCCTGGAGCCGGTGTTGTTCAGTGTATTTGTGAGTGATATTGCTAAAGGCCTGAATGGAAAAGTCTGTCTTTTTGCAGATGACACAAAAATTTGCAACAGAGTGGACTCCCCAGAGGGAGTGGATAACATGAGGAAAGATCTACAAAAGCTGGAAGAATGGTCTAATGCTTGGCAGTTAAGATTTATTGTGAAGACGTGCAGTGTCATGCACTTGGGGAGCAGAAATCCAAGGAAATTGTATGCAATAGTGGGCAAGAGGTTGGTGTGCATGGACCAGGAGAAGGACCTCGGAGTGATTGTTTCTTAGGATCTCCAGATGGCGAAATAGTGTGAGAAGCGGTGGCAAAAGCCAGAAGAGTGCTGGGTTGTATACAGAGAGGAATTACCAGCAGAAAGGAAGAGGTAGTAATGCCACTGTACAAGTCGCTGGTGAGGCCTCATTTGGAATATTGTGTTCAGTTTTGGAGACCTTATCTCGCAAAGGACAAGGGTGCACCTACTCTTTCCGGGCAGACTAGATGGACTATACTGGTCTTTATCTGCCGTCCTATACTATGTTACTATGTTAAAATGGTGCTTTGAGATTTTTACATGTGATCTTACTCTTGTGTTCAATCATACGGATATTTAGCTGCCGGGTTGTCTTGCCTGTGTAAGAGAGAACAGGGGCATAATATCCCATACTTCACAAAGGTGGATTCACTGACTGCCACCATAATTTGTAGATTTTCACAGAACATTGAAATTCCTATATTTACTAACAGCTGATGCTAACGCCGTTAATGTTCTATCCCCTGGCACTAGAATCTCACGCATTTGAGAGGTAATGTTATCCTCATGCTAGAAATGTGCGTTGCATGTTTTAATATCAAGCTTTTACTTCTTTGAGCGTTGCATGCAGCTCAGTGATTTCTAGTGAGTGTTCAAAACCTGTTTGTGTGTGCTTTCAGCATCCCGGGACACCTTACCATATGAAGTGCTTGGAAATTAATATCAGTGGATTGCTTAGCTTTATGAAAACAGCACTCAGGATTTCTGTCTTTACACCTCTCATTTCTTCTGTCTTCCATGCCTGCAGTACAAATTTTAGATTGTTAGGGGGTAATTTTATAAAGCACTTTCCTGGTGTAAAGCATGTTTGTGTGCGGAAAGCGACTATTATGGTTTATTGGATCTTAATATACCACCTTTCTAATTAATAGCAAGGCGGTTCACAATAGCAAATTATAATAAGTCAAAGATAGAAAGGAACTACAAATTATCAAGAATAGAGACAGGAAAGAAGTAAAGACTACAAAGAGAATAATATATTACAATTTAAAGAACATAGATTCTAGGTCTCAGGTTGCAGATACCAGCTAGCCATTGTGTGAAATGCATGGTTAAAGAGATGAGTTTTTAATGCTGTTTTGAAAGCTTTGTGTGATGGTTCAGTGCACAAGGCAAGTGGAAAGGCATTCCATAAGCTCGGGGCCACGAAGAAAAATGCTGTGCATCTAGTACTCTCCAGAGACTGGAGGAATATCGAGGTGGTTGTCGTGAAGGGAACAGAGGGCTCTAGCAGGAGCATTGAAAGAGATCAGAGAGGATAGATCAATTTGGAGTATCAGTATATAAGGCCTTGTGGGTTAAAGTAAGGATTTTGTAGTGAACATGATAGTGTAGAGGGGGCAAGTGTTGTTGATATGAGTGGAATAATGTGATCAAATCTGTTTGCATGAGAGAGAATGCAAACCACAGAAAGGGGCAGAGGCCCGAACCTCAGAAAGGTGCAGAGAGCCGAACTTGTTAAGGGTTATACACACGCCATAAGTGTACCAGACGGTAGCAGCTGTTATTACACGATCTGTGCTTGGGTATTCACGGAGGGTGTAGTTTTGTTGGAACTGGGGCAGAGTTGTGGCCTATACATGTGTACATGCATAAAGTAAACACATATATACATGGTTCAGGGCAGGCATAAATTCATTTGTGCAAGTGCCTTTGTGGATTTAGTTCTGGCCACCCAGTTTATAAAGGCACATAGACACATGTTGCCTTTATAAGATGGGCATAAAATGTCCCCCCCCCCTTTTTTTAAAATGTTTTAGGTGCCTGTAATGAAACTACTGCATTACTGCTGTGTGGCCTACCACATAAACCTTAAAACTAAGAAATACTCGGGTCCTTGGACTTTCTATAGTTTTATGTATTAGCTATTTCTTTTTTAGATCACAAGTAAAATTCAGAAGCTGTATGTAATATATAAAGTAGATCCTTAAAAACAGGGAACTACGGTAGGTTCCTAATAAGATTAAGTAGTACATACAGAATAATGTGAAAATTACAAGCTGGATTTTTGCAGTTCAGTATGTTGCTTAACTTCAGTTGTTAAGATTCCGTGAAGTACATATTTAGCAGAGAGTCGGCACAGAATAGCTCTTTATTTATAAAGGACATTTCATCCGTTTTTGGAAAGCTGGAGTAATTTCACAGAAAAAGAACAGCCATTGCATTTAGGCTTGAATTCTGTGAGTTATAGTATCATTCATAGCATAGGAATGAATCTCTGTATAGTAGATTTAAGCATGCCACTGATAAGTCAATTTCCAGTAAAAATGCTGAGACCTAAATTTAGGGAAATTTTCAGCCGAATTGAGGATCCTAAATTTTCTGCCAAAAATTTACTCAAACTTAGGAGCCTAAATTTAGACTTGTAGAATATTTTCCTAGATTTACTCTTATGTTCGGAAGGATGTGGTACAATTTTATGTGTTAGTGATTAGGGGAAGGTGATGGCAGTGGGGGTGTACTATCAACCACCTGGCCAGAAGAACAAATGTATGATGAAATGCTCAAAGAAATCAGGGAAGCTAACAAAAGTTACAGCACAGTAATAATAATGGGGGATTTCAATTACGCTGTTACCGACTGGGTCAGTGTCATAGCAGGATATTCTAGGGCGATAGTTTCTAGATGAAATAAATGACTGCTTTTTTGGAGCAGCTGGTTCATGAACCGACCAGAGGGTAAGCCATTTTGGACCTGGTGCACAAGATCTGGTGCAAGAGGTAAGGGTGTTGGGGGCCACTTGGCAATAGTGATCATAGCATGATCACGTTTGATTTAATAAATGGCGTATGGACGGTAAGGAAATACACAGTACTACCTTTTAACTTTCAAAAGGGGAGACTATGATAAAATGAGGAAGATAGTTAAGAAAAAACTAAAAGGAGCAGTTGTAAAGGTTAAAGATTTACATCAAGCATGGGTGGTGATTAAAAATATCTTGGAAAACCAGACCAACTGTATTCCATTCTTAAATAAGAATGGAATAAAGTCCAAAAAACTGCCAGCATGGTTTAAAGTTGAGGTCAGAGAGGCGGCTGTTGCCACAAAAGCATCTTTCAGGAAATGGAAAAAGGAGCCAAATGACAAACTGGAAACAACACAAGCACTGGCAAGTTAGATGCAAGGCATTGATAAGGCAGGCAAAGAGAGAATTTGAGAAGAAGCTTGCTGTGGAAGCAAAAAAGCGTAATAGAGACATTTTCAAGTACATTCATAGCAAAAAAACGGTGACAGAATCATTTGTACCATTAGAGAGGTAAAAGGGGCACTGAGAGGGGACAAGGCCATAGCGGAGAGACTGAATGAATTCTTTGCTTCAATCTTTACTGAGGAAGAAGTAGGGATGGTTACCCATGATGGAAATGGTATTTTAAGGTGATGCCGCAGAAGAATTGAAAGAAATAGCGATACACTGGGAAGATGTATTACAACTATTTGATAAACTGAAGAGTAGCAAATCACCTGGACTGGATGGTATACATCCAAGGGTGTTGAAAGAACTGAAATATGAGATTGCAGACCTGCTATTAGTAATCTGTGAACTGTCATTAAAATCATCTATAATACCTGAAGACTGGAAGATGACCAATGTAACACCAATTTTTATAAAGGGTTCCAGGGGTGATCCGGGAAACTACAGACCAGTGAGCCTGACATCAGTACCAGGGAAAAATGGTAGAAACCATTATAAAGAAAAAAATTATTTAACATGTAGATAGTCACGGCTTAATGGGAGACAGCCAATATGGCTTTAACCAAGAAAGGTCTTGTCTTACTAATCTGTTATGTTTTTTTTGAAGGTGTGAATAATCGACCGATTCACCTTTGTCTGGATTTTAAGAAAGCTTTGGACAAGGTCCCACATGAGAGACTCTTGGCAAAATGAAAAAGTCATGGGATAGGAGGCAGTGTACTATTGTGGATCAAGAACTGTTTAAAAGATAGAAAGCAGAGGGTAGGGCTAAATGGCCAATCTTCCCAATGGAGAAAGATAAATAGTGGAGTACCCCAGGGATCTGTGCTGGGTCTGCTGTTTTATAACATATTTGTAAATGACCTGGAAATGGGAATAATGAGTGAGGTAATCAAATTTGCAGATGACACAAAATTATTCAAAGTTGTTCAAACCCATTTGTGAAAATTGCAAGAGGACCTTGATAAACTGGAAGACTGGGTATCCAAATGGCAGATGAACTTTAATGTGGACAAGTACAAAGTTATGCACCTAGGAAAGAACACCACAAGCTATGGTTACAGGATACAAGGTTCCACATTAGGAACCACCACCTAGGAAAAAGATTTAGTTATCATGGTGGATAACATGTTGAAACTCTCTGCCCTGTGTGCAGCGTTAGCCAAGAAATCATAAGGAAAAGAATGGAGAATAAAACAAAAGATGATATAATGCCTCTGTATCGTTCTCTGGTGCGACCGCACCTTGAATATTGTGTGTGATTCTGGTCGCGTAAATTAAAAAGGATATAGCGTTATTAGAAAATGTGCAGATTAGAGCCACCAAAATGGTAAAAGGGATGGACGGATACCCGTATGAGAGAGGCTAAAAAAGTTAAAGCTCTTCAATCTGGAAAAGAGACAGCTTAGGGGAGATATGATAGAGGTCTATAAATTAATGAATGGAGTGGAACGGGTAAATCTAGATCTATTGTTTATACCATCAAAATACAGAAAGACTAGGGGACATGCAATGAAGCTATAAGGCAACCTATCTAAGACAAATAGGAGAAAATATGTTTTTACTCAACGTGTAATCAAACTCTGGAATTCGTTAAGAGGATATAGTAAGAGCTGTTAGTGTAGCCGGATTTTAAAAAGGTTTGGACAAGTTCCCAGAGGAAAGGTTCATAAACAATTATTAAAGGGGACCTGGGATATCCACTGCTTGCCCCAGTACTAGCATTATACAACCTGGGTCTTTTGGGGAAACTGCTAGGTACTTGTGACCTAGATTGGCCACTGTTGAAAACAGGATACTGGGCTTGATGGACCTTAGTCTGACCCAGCATGGCATATCTTTTCTTATGTTCTTAATTGTGCCTTTGGAAAGCATATTAATTGGTGGTATTGCTAGGTGCTTTAAAAGACCCAGGGCATGAGTTCATAGATCTTCCCGTGCTGCAGCCTCCTTGATTCTGATGATGAAAAATATCAATATTTTGGCACCCCAACATCCTAACTCCTGTTCCCAGTGAAACAACACCAGCCTCACACAACATAAAAACCACCTAGCATTACAGAAACACCATCCCCGATCTATTCTTTCTCTGTGCACTATGCCCAACTGCTTCCCCTTTCAATCTCGCCCCTTCTCTGCTCTCACCCTTTTACCTCGCATCCCCTCCTCTTTCTGCCCTACCCCTTCACCTTTCTCTTCTCAATCTGCCCTCCCTCTCTGCTTCTCAGATCTTGCACTCCTTTGTCTGCCCCCACCTCCTCTCTTCTGGTGACTCCAGTCCTATTGTTGACCTCTGCTTTCACTCCTTCTATATTCCACTTCTGCCTCACACCCTCTAATCTGCCAATCTGCACCAGTATTCCCAACCTGACACACTGTTTTCATACCTCTTCCCACAGCATTCAAAAATTCTTATCTGTCCCTCCCTCCTTGTTCAACAGCACTCAGCTGTCTCGGTCCCCTTACTTCCAACAGGGTAATCCAAAGGCCTCAACCAAGCAAAAGTATACCTTTAGCTCCTATTTATTTATTTAATTTATTTAACTGTTTTTTCTATACCGCTTTATCCTGTGGTCCAAGACAGTATACATTGTAACAGGTTTTTGAACTTGGAGAATACATTTTAACAGTAACTTGAATTGTGATAATTAGGGATACATTGTTAACATTTAGGTAATCATTGGGGGGGGGGGTGGAGGGGGAGAGTCAACCTGGAAGCGAGAAGGGGAAAGGGGGGTAAAAAGCAGGGGTTAGGGAGTGAGGTGCTGATTGTTGTCCGTGTTATGTGAAGTTGTCTGGCTCTCTACCCCTCTCTCTCAGACTCAGCAGCTATTGTATTAAGTGGCAGTTCAGTGGTGGCATCAGCTTCAAGGAGAGGGGCAGGAAGGAGTTCAGAAGGGGCAGCAGCAGGTTTGGCAGACTCGAGGATCAATACAGCTGCGGAGGTGGCTCTCAAACACAACAAAATGCAGCAGTGTGGCAGCACACTTGGACTCCCTGACTCGCTTGCATATATCGTGTAGTTTATCGTGGACAGATGGCTGTGTAAGTGAAGAGGAGGCAGTGTGTATGGAAGAGCATGCAATGATCAAGGTTTGTGCATTGGTGGGGCTTTTTTTGTGTGTGGAGAGAGACATTGCAGGATATACCATGCTTTCTTGCATCCTCACTCCTTCTCCACTCCACTGAACCCCATTATCCCTTCTCCTCTCCAACAAAATGTTCCTCTTCCCCAGTCTTTACCCCTACAACACACCTCCATTTGCTCTTTGTCACCTCCTGCCCCCCTACTTTGCTTTCATAAGAACATAAGAAATGCCATATTGAGTCAGACCAAGGTCCATCAAGCCCAGTATCCTGTTTCCAACAGTGGCCAATCCAGGTCACAAGTACCTGGCAGGTACCCAAAGTCTACAGCTGTTCCTTCCCACTCCGTTCCGATACTCTCCCACATGCTAATTCCATAACTGCACTCTTTTTCCCATTTTCGTTCTGACATGTGCTCTTCCCATACTTACCCTCGTGGTCTCTTCTCCATTTCACATCCCTTCACTCAACCCCCATGCTTTTTCTTTCTCCATCATTCGTTCCCTATAGACGCCTCCCTAACTCTTCACCCTCATTTCATTCAGTCTCCCCTCTCTCTACTCCCTTTTATATCCCACTCACCCCCATGCTCTCTCCTGTCTGCACTCAGCTCCATGATCTCGTCTCCCAACTCACTCCCCCTCACTCAACCTCATATATTTTCCATGTCTGTGCTCTTTCTTTACTCTCACCCCTTCTGAGCTTCTGCTACTCATCATTTGTATAGTGCTACAAGGCATATGCAGCGCTGTACAGGCACATGTAAAAGATGGTCCATACTCATCAGAGCTTACAGTCTAGTCATGACAGACAACACAGCAGCTGAGGACAAGGAAACATACAGGAGACTAAGTGTATTGGGATCCAGAAATGTCCTCAAAGAGGTTAGTTTTCAGCCTCGATTTGAAAAAATCTAGAGATGAAGCCTGATGTACAGACTTGGGTAGTTTGTTCCAGGCATAAGGAGCAGCAAGGTGAAAGGATCGACATCTGGAGTTGGCAGTAGAAGAGAAGGGCACAGATAGAAGCAATCTGCCAGAAGAGCAGAGTTCCCAAGGAGGGGTGTAGGGAGAGATAAGAGAGGAAAGGTAGTGAGGAGCTGCAGAGTGAATGCACTTACAGGTCAGCAGGAGAACTTTGAACTGGATATGGAAATGTATATGGAGCCAGTGAAACAACTTGAGAAGAGTGATTATGTGATCATATCAAGGCTGGTAGAAAATTAGCCGTGCTGCTGAGTTGAACAGATTGAAGGGGAGAGAGAGGATTCGGAGGAAGACCAGCAAAGAGGAGGAGGTTGCAGTAATCTCGCTCACCTACCCTATGCTTTCTCGCCATCTTCTCTTGTCCCCATCTCCTTTTCCCATGTGGGCTTCCCGTCTTACACACCCCATGTTTTTTCTCCCTTCTAGTCACTGCCAATTGCACAGTAGATGGTGCAGTTGTCGGTCTGAGGAGGGCTTTAGGCGTCTCTCCAGGTGTTCAGACTTTGGGATCCCTGCCAGCACTTCAGGCCACTCTCTCCCTGTTCAGTCAGCAGAGCCAGGGAATCTTCAGGCTGAATTGTAAATGAGCTAGTTGGGCCTTTTGATTCTTGACGCTTTTACTCATTCTATAACTCAGCAGCACCTGAGAATTGGGGCACTCTATCCTTGATTGGGGCAAGGGCCATGTATGCCTAGCGCTAAGTGTGTCCCAGGTTTTAACCCATAACAGATATTAGACTCTTAAGGTAGGATACCTAGTTCTGAAAATAAGTGCTAAGCCCTACATCTAGTCACTTCTTAAGCAACTAAATTTAAGAACTAATCATTTTTTCAGTGGTACCAATTTAGGAGTCTTGCTCTCAAAGTTAGCTACCCAAACCCTTTAAAAATTGACCCCAAAGTAACATAGGAGAAAAAGGCCTGTGTCATGGCTGGGCCCTCATTAGGAGAACACCAGGAACATAGGTAATGCACCTTCAGGTATAATCCTTTCTCTTCAGGTTTGTTACTCAGAAGCTGCTAGGACATCAAGCATGGTGGTGGTGTTTGGTGTTCTTAGCAGAGTGGAGTGGACACCGGATGTCAGGGAGAGGAGGCAGGAGATGTACCACGCGTGGAACCAAATTCAAATGGCAAAAAGATGTCAGAGCAGCCAGAATAGTTTAATTACTGTTAAATAAGCAGAGGTCAAACACCAAGGATCAGTAGACAAGCAAGCTACATGCAGTTCCAGAGTATATATAGATATAGCGAGCCAACGAGTCTAATCTGCCTTCATAGTCATCTAGTCTACTCTACATTCAGAAGGACTAATAGAGTAGTATTGCATCATAAGGCTGAAAGCAGTACAAAAGGCAAGCAGAAATCTGAGATCACTTTCTAAGTAAGGCCAAGCTCCTGGGACGTTAAGTGTGTGTGACAACCAGCTCGCCTCTCTAGTCAGCACAGTTATTTTGTTCAGTTCTAAAGATGCATCCTGATTTCTTCTCTAAGACGGTCTTTATTCCTCTTTTGCATTCCAGCAGTCTTGAGTAGAAAAGCACAGAAAAAATTCTTAGTTCCCTATAGAGTCCAAAACCTACATTTTGCAAGCTCAACTACAAAGCTTTGCAGTAATCCAAACAGTCAGCAATACAAGTATGGCTATTGCTCAGCCATCTGGCTTACTTGAGTCCCTTGCCTACCAGACAGCCCTGATGATACAAGTGTCTGCATTTTTGCTATGACTTCAAGCAGGGGTGGTGCAAGGGTATTGAGTGTCCAAGTAAAAGTTCCACCTTATTCCCCAATCCTCCTCCTCCCACCAAGATTTTGATAATTAAACTCTACATTATTTTTAAACTCAACTGAAGTTATTTATGTTCCATGTAAGCCCGCTTGGCCAAGTTATTTGTAAACCGCTTAAACTCATAGATAAGCAGTTTATAAACACAATTAAATAAATACTGAAACACCCTCACCTCTCCCACAATAATCCTGCAAAAATCTATAATTGAACATTAAACTTTGCTTTGTATGTATGTGTACCTATTCTTTCTGCAGGTAAAAGAATAAGCTGATGGCTCTTTGAGTTTGGCTGTCAGGACTTATTGTTTTGCTTTGACTGCTGCTGCTTTTTTGCTGCCTCTTAGAAGCTGCTGCCCAAGGTGACCATTTAATCATGCGTAATAGTTGGGCCAGCACTGGTTTGTGGTTTTATAGAAATTGGACTAAATTAAAGAGGTTAGGGCAGATATCTTTAGACAGTGAGCCAGTTACATTACCCAGGAACGTTTAGTAATTTAGACTAAAGACCTCTAAGGATTTGCTGCTAACTCACTGATATCACACGCATTAATGGCAAAGGATGCAAGTTACAGTAACTATCGGGGGCATGTCAGTATGTCCTTGACAGCTAACTTGCAGAGGGTTTTCCTAATGTGTGTTCTGTTACGTTGGGCTCACTTAATGACTCCTATAGAGGAATCATTAGGTGAACTCACATTAAGAGCTGCACTGCCGCCGAGTTGTGCAGCAATTGCCCTGGTGCTAGCAGTAATGTGCTGTCCATGCCAACTCTCTGCCTACTCCCCACAACATCTTGCAATTGCTGATTAACATCCACTGCTTACTCCAGGATGAGCATTGTGGAACCTGTGTGCCTTTTGGGAACCTGCCAGGTACTTGTGACCTGGATTGGCCGCTGTTGGAAACAGAATACTGGGCTTGATGGACCTTGGTTTGACCCAGTATGGCATTTCTTATGTTCTTAACATGCGTTTTTTAGCATGCTAAGGCAGGCACTGTCACACATTAGTGTTTCTGACTGCCTTTAGCTGTGTGTTAAAATACCTATTAAACAGCTAACAGGCTTTCGTAAGAGGCCCTTAATGTGTTGTTTTCCAACCCATTTTGGAGGCACACTAGCCAGTCTGGTTTTCAGGATAAAGCATACTGATGATGCATGAGATAAATATGCATACACACTGAGTCTCTAATGTGTGCAGCTCTGTCTCATGCATATTATGCCTTTACTAAAACAACTAGACTTAGGTATGCCCCTAGGACAAAGTTGGGAACCACAGCTTTAATAGTTGGGAGAAAGAGATTTAAATAAAGTAAAGGCTAACTAAAAGAGGTATGCTGGTTAATGCCCTTATCTTACTGTGAAAGGAAGGGCTGCATAAAAAATCATTTTACTAGCCATTTGCTACAGAGATTTACAATGATACAGTGCTGCATAGAATCACAAGACTATATATAAACTGCTAGCATGTATAACAAATGATTCGTATTTGCCCAAAGGTATGATTGTTCAGCTAAGTGAGAACTAAGGAAAATATGTTCTTTATTAATGATTATGTAGATATGTTTCAAAAACTTTGGATTTGTAATTTAAAAAACATTTTTTAGCAAATTTTCACAACTACAATTGGTAACAGGTTACAAGATTTACAGCAGTGGCATTCCACCCCCTCCCCCTCCCCCCCACCAGATATCGGGAAAGCTCAGTCTTAAAGTCCGCTAATGGTTTCCATTTTTCTGCAGTGTTAGTCCATTTCTCTTGACGAACAGTTGCAAACTTTTCCATCAGACATTGGGTCGACTTCAACATGGAGGGTGCACTGTTAGCCGCATCATAAAGTGCAGCAATCACGCATGCCGTAATTGGCCCCCTCCATTTCTTTGGTACTACTTCTGGCCACTTCCCCAAGAGAGATGAATTATTATTAAACATTTATTAAGCGCTACTAGGCATATGCAGCACTGTACAAACACAGATAAAGACAGTCTCTACTCATTTGTCTTGATTAGATTGTAAGCTCTAAGTTAGAAAGGGCATATAATAGGGAAAGGAAGGGAAAGGAGGAGACACAAGGGATCAGAATCCAAAGGCAGCCTCAGAGGTGAGCCTTTAGCAAAGGTTTGAAGAGGGATAGAGATGAAGCCTGTCATACAAACTCAGGGAGTTTGTTCCAGGCATAAGGAGCAGCGAGATGAAAGGACTGAAGTCTGGAGTTAGCAGAGGAAGAAAAGGGCAAAGAAAGGAGCAGTAGAAGAGCGAAGTTCACGAGGAGGGGTGTAGAGAGATAGGAGACGTAGTAAGCATCAGCAGAATGAATACACTTGAAGGTTAGAAAGAGGAATTTGAATTGGATATGGAAATGGAAGGGAAGCCAGTGAAGTGATTTGAGAAGAGGGGTTATATGAAAATAACGAGGCAGGCAATAGATTAGACGTGCAGCAGAGTTTTGAACAGATGGAAGGGGAGAGAGATGACTCAGAGGTAGACCTGCAAGTAGGAAGTTGCAGTAGTCAAGACTGGAAGTAATTAAAGAGTGGACAGATGTTCTAGCAGTGTTGTCATACAGGAAGGGGCAGATTTTATAAATGTTATAGGTAGAGAAGCAACAGGTTTTGGCAATTTGTTGTATGTGTAAGGAGAACGAAAGGGTGGATTCAAAGAGAACACCAAGATAATGGACTCAGAAGAAAAAAGAGTATTGCCAACTGAGACAGACAAAGGAGGAAGGGGAGAGGAGTGCTTAGGGGGAAAGATAAGTAGCTCAGTTTTGTTCATGTTATGTTTCAATCGGAGGTGAGACATCCAGGTGGCGATGTCAGAGAGAAAGGCAGAAATATGGGTCTGCAATGCCAGAGAAATATCAGGAGAGGAGATAATAGATTTGAGAATCATCAGCATCAGTTTTTTTCCATTGATCTACATACCAGACTCCACACCTTCAATGTGAAAGAACAACTGTAGAAATATTCAAAACGTAATTAAGAATAAGAAACAAAAGTTTTAATTACACATCTTCACACTCTTCACATTCTGTCATAGCAAACCCAAATGAGCTCTAGTTCCAAAAATTGCATTAACAAAACCCATAATAAGTTAAATAGAATCCTATAGTGTAGCTGATACTGAGCTGCTGAAAGAACTCTGGGAAATTATTATTCAGATACACATTGGGGGAAGGCTATAAGACAATTGAAATGTTTTTGAATATCCTCTGGGGCTCTTGTTAGAAGGTGCTGAGTTGTAAATTGAAAACTATTTGGCATTACCAAGTCAGTCTTGCTTTGGCTTGATCAGAATTTGAAAGGTTAAGGAAACTGCTGAGGAAAGGCACTGTGAAACCCACAGTAAGAGTAATGTAAAAGAAATATAGAGATCTCTAACTAAGACTAGGGAAAATGTTGACTGTTCAACAATTTCAAGATTACTGCATAAAAAAGACCTGTATGGGAAGGTGGCAAGAAGGAAGTCATTGCTAGAGAAAAGCCACATGTGCCACATAACATTGGCAGAGAAACATTTAAGAGAAAACTGCATATGTATGGGTGAGTGTTTTCTGATCTGACATCAAAATGGAACTTTTTGGTCTCATTGTTAGTGATGTGTGGTTTATAGCACACCACATCACCATGCTAACACCAAAGTATGGTAGTGGCAGTATTCGGTTGTAGGGATCCTTTGCAGCAGTAGGGACAGGAAGGCTTGTGAAGATCAAGGGAAAAAAGGATGGTATAAAGCCATAGACAGATTCTAGAGGAAAATCGGTTTCTCTTGCCGCTTTCAGACCGTTACTCACCTGATCTCCTTTGTATTTCTTTACCATTTCCCCTAGATGTATCCTATGTCTACAGCTACTGTGTTGTCTGTCTTGACTAGATTGTAAGCTCTGATGAGCAGGGACTGTCTTTTACATATATCTGTGCAGCGCCACGTATGTCTTGTAGCACTATACAGATGTTAGTAGTAGATTCTATAGACTTGGGTCTGGGGAGAAGATTTACCTTTCAGAAGCACCATGATCCTAATCAGTTAAACTGCACATCTCCAGGAACAAGTAGGAATGAGTCTTCACATATGGGTATCGTCGGTACCGACGGAGCCTGCGCGGGAACGCTCCCCAGCGTCCAGTAAGAAATCTTTTAGGAGCATCCCACAGCGCCTGCGCGCTGCCTTCCCGCCTTTTCCAACCGCCTCTCTCCAGTTCTTCTTTTCCGCGGAGCCAGCAGGTCGTGTTCCTGTCACCGCAGAAGAATTCTTTATTTTTTTCTTTATTTTTCTGTGTCGCGTCTGCCTTCTTTGACGTCAGACTGGTACCGCCGGTCTTTTCTTTTCTTTCTTAAAAAACAAAAACAAAACAACTTTTTCTTTCTTCAACTGTGCATTTTCGGTTTGGGCCTTAGGCCTGAACATATTTTCTCGTCATGGAGAAGCCCGCTTCCGGGTTCAAAAAGTGCACGAAGTGTGGCGGTACTATTTCTGTCACCGACACCCATGACTGGTGTCTAAAATGTTTGGGTCCTGATCATTCCATCACGGATTGTGTGTCCTGTACCATGATGTCTAAAAGAGGTCGGCAGAACCGAGCAGCCAAGCTCAGTACCCTGTTTCCCTCTGATGCAGCCTTGGTGGCATCGACGTCTTCCAGGGCTGCTTCTTCCTCCCATGGATCTCAGGTAACCAAACATAAATCTAGCCGGTCCTCGAAGGGCAAATCTCCCTCTAAGCATCGAGATGCCTCCGGGCTTGTCCTCGAGGATTCCGCAACGGCAAAATTACCCCGGCGGGAAGTTCTGGCTTCCAAAGCATTGTCTATGGGGTCACAGGTTGACATCGATGGCTCGGCCTTGACCGATCACCTGTTGCCGTGTTCTGGAGTACCGGTGGCCTCCACTGGTACCGACATCCAGACTCTGGTGGTGTCGATGGATCAGAAGATTCTGTCCATGCAGCGCACCCTAACGGCGTTTATGCAGGCTTCGACGCCTCCGGTACCGCAACAGTCTCCGTTGCCGGTACCGACTCCGGCATCGTTCCTGGTGCCGGTACCGATTGCATCGACATCGGCTTCGGTGTCGACTGCAGCGGTACCCTGTCCTATGATGCCCATCGGTACCGAACCGGTAACGCTTACTCCCGATGTCGATCCCACTTGGTACGCGTATCGGGCTTTACAGGAGCATCCAGACAGGCGATACTTCGATTCCTCCGAAGATGAGTCGGAGGTTTCTGTCGATGCACCGGTACTTCTTCCTCAGGAGTCTGATTCTCCAAAACGAAGAATGTCTCCTCCAGAAGACCTGTCTTTTCAGGACTTCATTAGGGAAGTGGCTAGGGGCCTCTCCATTACAGTGGCCCCTGAGTCAGAGCCTAGAGCCAAGCAACTAGATATTTTGCAATATCCTAAGGCTCCTAAAGAAGCAGCTACTTTACCTATTCATGAGATTCTCTATGATCTCATGTTGAGCATGTGGGAGACTCCTCTTACCACCTCTCCTCATTCTCGTAGATTAGACACCATGTACCGTGTCCCTCCTTGTCCTGGCTTTCATAAGTCTCATCTTCCTCACCACTCTAATGTGGTAGAGTCTGCCATGAGGAAAATAAAGAGTGCAAAGAGACACTCATCTAATCCTCCAGGACGTGAATGCAGGACCCTTGATGCTTTTGGCCGAAGGGTTTTCCAAGCTAATATGCTTGCTGCCAGAATCAACTCCTATAGTCTCTATATGGGGATGTTTCTAAAAGAAGTCACAGATCATCTTCAGACTTTAGCTCCTTTTATTTCAGAAGATAAAAGGCAGGAATTTCTCACTTGGCTTAAACATGCCCAAGATGTTTCCAAATTTTCCAACTGTGCAGCCTTTGACTCTTTTGAGTGTGTAAGCAGAGCCTCGGCTATTGCCATAGGTGCACGCAGAATTGCTTGGTTACAAGCCTCTGATTTGGAACTTTGGGTCCAAGATGAACTGGGAAATCTTCCTTGTACAGGTGAAAACCTTTTTGGCAGGGATTGGAAAGCAAAGGCCACTCGGATGCTGAGAACTCTGCTTTGGATCGACTTTCAAAGTCTACCTCTGCTCCTGCTAAGAAAAGGTTGTTCAAAAAGACAACTTTTTCTAAAAAGGGAAGATACTATCCTGCTTATGGTCAGCAGGCATCATCTGCAGGTCGTTTTGCTGCAAAGCGTCAGCAACCACCTAAACGGGCCAAGTCAAAGGCTGCCAGGCCTCCCACGACTCAGCAGCCTCAGCCTCCCCAGGGCCTTTGACTTGCAACTAGAGAACTTAGCCTTTCTGGCTCTGGAAGAACCAGAGCCCCTCACCATTCCAGGAAGGTTGGCTTACTTTGCTCCCAGATGGGAGCAAATTACAGCAGAGCAATGGACCCTCTCCATTGTAAGGGAAGGGTACAAGCTTCATTTCTTGAACCTTCCTCCCCACACCATGGTGAGACAGTTCAATTCTCCAACATCTCTCCTCAACCTTCTGGGTCAGGAGATTGCTACCCTTCTTGCCCAAGGGGCAATAGAAGAAGTACCCCTTCAACAGGGCTCAGGGTTCTACTCCCCTTATTTTCTTATTCCAAAGAAAACAGGGGGCTACAGACCCATATTAGATCTCAGAGAATTGAACAAGTTTCTATTCAAAGAGAAATTCAAGATGATTTCTCTCGGTACTCTGCTGCCATACCTTCAGAGTCAGGACTGGCTTTGTTCTCTAGATCTCAAGGATGCGTACACCCATGTCCTCATCCATCTAACACACAGAAGGTTCCTTCGGTTCCTTTTTCAAGGAAAGCACTACCAATTCAGAGTGCTTCCTTTCAGTCTGGCCTCTGCACCAAGGGTGTTCACGAAATGCATGGCAGTAGTAGCTGCATTTCTACGCACTCTAGGAATATTCGTTTTCCCATATCTGGACGACTGGCTAATTTGAGCTTCATCCCAGTCAGAGGCCCAGATTTCTCTAATCTGCACAATGCGTGTCCTTCAGTATTTGGGACTGGTAATAAACATCCCAAAATCCCATCTCACCCCTACTCAGTCTCTGGAGTTTATAGGGGCCTTAACATAACTTAAGAACATAAGATATGCCATACTGGGTCAGACCAAGGTCCATCAAGCCCAGTATTCTTTTTCCAACAGTGGCCAATCTAGGTCATATGTACCTAGCAGTTTCCCCAAGGGACACAGGTTCCACAATGCTTGTATTGGTTCAAGCATTGATATCCTGGGTCCTTTCTTAATAATGGTTTATGGACCTTTCCTCCAGGAACTTGTCCAAACCTTTTTTAAACCCAGCTACACTAACAGACTTTACTACTTCCTCCGGTAACAAATTCCAGAGTTTGATTACACGTTGAGTGAAAAAATATTTTCTTTTATTAGTCTTAAATAGTTTACCCTGTAGCTTCATTGCATGTCCCCTAGTCTTTCTATATTCTGCAAAGGTAAACAATCGATCTACGTTTACCCGTCCACTCCGTTCATTAATTTATAGACTTCTATCATATCTCCCCTCAGCCGTCTCTTTTCCAGGTTAAAGAGCCCTAACCTTTTTAGCCTTTCTTCATAGGAGTATCCTTCCATCCCCTTTACCAATTTGGTGGCTCTTCTCTGAACCTTTTCTAAAATCGCTATATCCTTTTTAAGATACGGCGACCAGAATTGCACACAATATTCAAGGTGCGGTCTCACCATGGAACGATATAGAGGCATTATAATACCTTTTGTTTTATTTTCCATTCCTTTCCTTATCATACCTAGCATTCTATTTGCTCTCTTGGCCGCTGCTGCACACTGGGCCGAGGGTTTTAACATGGTATCCACAATGACGCCTAAATCTTTTTCCTGGGTGGTAGTTCCTAATGTGGAACCTTGCATCGTGTAACCATAGTTTGGGTTGTTCTTCCCTAGGTGCATAACCTTGCACTTGTCCACATTAAATTTCATCTGCCATTTTGATGCCCAGTCTTCCAATTTATCAAGATCCTCTTGCAATTTTCCACAATCCTCTTGGGTTTTAACAACTTTAGATAGTTTTGTGTCATCTGCAAATTTGATAACCTCACTCGTTATTCCACTTTCCAGGTCATTTATGAATATGTCAAAAAGCAGCGGACCCAGCACAGATCCCTGGGGTACACCACTATTCACCTTTCTCCATTGGGAAAATTGGCCATTTAGCCCTACCCTCTGCTTTCTATCTTTTAACCAGTTCCTGATCCACAATAGTACACTGCCTCCTATCCCATGACTCTTTAGTTTTGCCAAAAGTCTCTCATGAGGGACCTTGTCAAAGGCTTTCTGAAAGTCCAGATACACAATATCAACCGACTCAACTTTGTCCACCTGATTATTCACTCCTTCAAAAAAACATAACAGATTAGTAAGACAAGATCTTCCTTGTCTAAAGCCATGTTGGCTGTCTCCCATTAGGTCATGACTATCTACATGCTGAGTAATTTTATTCTTTATGATGGTTTCTACCATTTTTCCCGGTACTGACGTCAGGCTCACCAGTCTGTAGTTTCCTGGATCACCCCTGGAACCCTTTTTAAAAATTGGTGTTACATTGGCCTTGCTGGATACCACAACTGCAAGGGCCTATCTTCCTCAGGCCCGTTGCCTACGCTTGGTGCAGTTAGCCTCCCAAATACAGTTAAAGTCCCATTTAACTGCTCGAGAGATGTTACAACTATTAGGCCACATGGCATCCACCGTGCATGTGGTTCCATATGCTCGCCTTCACATGAGGGCAGCTCAATGGACTTTGTCCACCCAATGGACTCAGGCATCAGGTTGCCTGTCAGACAAAATAGCAAACTCCAGTCGCCTATTTTGGTCTCTCCAATGGTGGAAGTCCCCTCCAAATCTGTTGCTGGGGTCCCCTTTTCAGCAGTCGCTACCCCAAGCAACTCTGACAACAGATGCTTCTCCAATGGGTTGGGGAGCTCATCTGCAGGATCTCTCCACCCAGGGCATCTGGTCTCCACAGAAGACTTCTCTGCATATTTATTTATTTAGTATACATTTGTATACCGCTACTTCCAGCGATCAGCAGCGGTTTGATTACAGATTGGAAATTGTCAAATCATGACAGGAAATTTTTGAGGTATAAACACATTGATTAGACAGGAAAGCACAGCACACAGAGAACTATTTTACAGGGAACATGGGCTATGGAGGGTTAAGTGGCTTGCCCAAGACCACAAGGAGCACCAGTGGGACTAGAAACCCCAGTCCTTCCGGCCCAAGGTTGCTGTCCTCTAGTGGGATTTGAACCCCCGACCTTCCGGCCTGAAGTACCTTGCCCCAACCACTGGGCCACTCCTCCACTCCATATCAATCTCTTGGAACTCAGAGCAATATTCTTAGCTCTCAGAGTGTTCCATTCCCTGCTCAGCTACAGGACAGTTCTCATCCATACGGACAACCAAGTAGCCATGTTCTATGTAAACAAGCAGGGCGGGACTGGCTCTCTGTCGCTTTGCAACGAAGTTTGCGACTGTGGGCCTTCGCCAGAGAGCATCACATGCATCTTCTGGCAGTATATCTTCCAGGCGTTCAAAACTCTTGGGCGGACAGACTCAGTCGAGTTCTTCTTCCACACGAGTGGTCCCTCCACATGGACCAGGTAGTCAGGATTTTTCGAATTTGGGAAAAATCCGGACATAGACCTCTTTGCAAGTCCGTGGAATGCCAAACTTCCCTGATTCTGTTCCAGAATTCCGTGTCAGGGAGTTCAGGCCAAGGATGCCTTCCTCCTTCACTGGGGTCAAGACTTCCTTTATGCCTTTCCACGAATTCCCCTAATTCCCAAGACACTATTCAAGCTTAAGAGAGATCAAGGGACCATGATCCTCATAGCACCACATTGGCCACGCCAAGGGTGGTACCCTCTACTTCTGCATCTCTCTCAAGCTCCTTCCCTGGACTTGGGCTCTTCACCAGACCTTCTGTCCCAGGAAGAGGGAACTTTGTGGCACCCAAACCCCCAGTCCCTCCATCTCAGGGCTTGGTTGCTGAGGGCCTAGACCTTCAAGATTTTCATTTCTCTCAGCAAGTCAGAGATGTTATTCATGCCTCTAGAAAGCCTTCTACTAGACGTTCCTATGCTTTCAAATGGAAAAGATTTACCATTTGGTGTTCAGAGAAAGGTCTAAACCCTCTTGCAATACCTCTGAAAACGAATTCAGTAAGAGTCCATTAGAGTGCTATTGCAGCGTCCCTCAAGCCTCTCAATGGACAACCTGTTTCCTCTCATCCTCTTATAGCAAGATTCAT
This sequence comes from Ichthyophis bannanicus, assembly GCA_033557465.1. Classification (NCBI taxonomy): domain Eukaryota; kingdom Metazoa; phylum Chordata; class Amphibia; order Gymnophiona; family Ichthyophiidae; genus Ichthyophis; species Ichthyophis bannanicus. The sequence goes on along the minus strand of CM066031.1, from coordinate 1,392,325,996 downwards.
GAGAGGCCTTCTTTTAACTAAACCTCCCATTAGACCACCTCCAGTGACATGGGACTTAAACCTGGTTCTTGGCCAGCTTATGAAGCCACCCTTTGAACCTTTAGCCACCACCTCCTTGAAATTCCTTTCTTGGAAAGTTATTTTTCTCATTGCAGTCACCTCAGCATGCCGCATCAGTGAGTTGCAAGCTTTGGTGGCTTATACTCCTTATAGAAGGTTCCATCATGATAAGGTAGTCCTCAGGACCAATCCACACTTTATGCCTAAAGTGGTCTCACCTTTTCATCTGAACCAAGAGGTATATTTACCTGTCTTTTTTCCAGGACCTCATGCATCAAATGCAGAGAGGAATCTTCATACCTTGGATTGTAAGAGAGCTCTCGCTTTTTACTTACAAAGAACACAGCAACATAGAAAGTCTGCTCAACTCTTTGTTGCTTTTGATCCTTCTCATTTAGGACTTCCAGTCTCTAAGAGAACACTGTCCAACTGGATTGCTCAGTGTATTTCTTTCGCCTACCAGAGTAGGAACATTTCTCTGGAGGGCTATGTCACAGCTCACAATGTGAGAGCCATGGCAGCCTCAATGGCTCATCTAAACTCGGTGTCCATCGATCAAATCTGTCGAGCGGCCACCTGGGCCTCGGTTCATACCTTCACAGCCCTTTACTTTTTGGACAAGGACTCCCGCCGGGATGCCTCGTTTGGTCAGGCTGTTCTCAAACACCTGTTCCATTCTTAATCAACTCCTACCCACCTACCCTGGTCGGATGCCAGAGATCTATGGGAGGAGGTAGAGTCCTTTTCAAGGACAAACAACCTGGGGTTTCTCCATGGCATCTACAGCTAGGGTGTCCCGAAATGTGAAGACTCATTCCTGCTTGTTCCTGGAGATAGCACAGTTACTTACCTGTAACAGGTGATCTCTGGGAACAGCAGGAATAAGTCTTCACAACCCACCCACCTCCCCTAGGAGTTGTATCTCTCTATCTATCTTTCCTTTCCTCTCTCTCTCTTTGTCTCAGCTTTAAAACTCGAACTGGAGAGGGGCGGTTGGAAAAGGCGGGAAGGCAGCGAGCAGGCGCTTTGGGATGCTCCCAAAAGCTTTCTTACTGGACACTGGGGAGCGTTCCCGCGCAGGCTCCATCGGTACCGACGATACCCAGAGATCACCTGTTACAGGTAAGTAACTGTGCTATCTCAACCACTGGAAACACTTTAAACATTACATGGTAACGAGGCTGCTTTTAGCAGTCTATGGTCCAATGCTTTATCTTAGGCTGGGGCAAGGGTGGGGGAATGTAGGGAAGTGACAGGAGTAAAAGATAAGGGCTGGATCAAGTTACACTATCAAAATGTTCCATGAACAGGTGGGTCTTCAGCATTTTCCTGAATGTTGTGAGGTTGTGAGCATCTCTGATGTGATTTGGTTAAGGCATTCCAAAGGCGAGGGGCATGTAGGGAAAACGTCCAGGTGCAGGTTGTCTGGTTACTCTTAGTCATTGCTGGGGGTAGAACCAGAAGGTTAGAGGTCAGCTCCTCTGATGGATGGCGCAGACCATAGAGAGTCCGTGGATACGTGCTCACATGCGACTGCCCCTGTGGTCCTTGTTGACTCGATGGTCCCAAAATGTTTATGAGTTCAAGCACAGACTTCTGCTCCCCTTAATGGTAAATGCCAGCCTGTGGTGGTGGTGGCAGCCCTGTCATCTGAGGAAGCATGTACTGCTGGACGATTTCTCCTGGATCCTACTAATGATGGATGCCTTTCTCTTGGGCCGGGGAGCCCATTGCCAAGACCGTATGGCCCAGTGCTGTTGGAACTTCAGGGAAGTGGTGTGGACCAACAACCACATCGAGGTGAGGGCCATCAGGTTGGCTCTTCTGCGTTTACGGCACTGGTCGAAGGCTGGGTGGTTCAAGTGTTTTTAGACAACGCCACAGCTGTGGTCTATGTCAGTTGGCCAGGCAGCACAATAAGCACTGGTGTGGCTCTGGAGATTGATCTACTGTTTGCCTGGGCGGAGAAGAACCTCCTAGCCATTTTAGTCCAGCACATTACTGGTGTGGACAGTGTAGAAGCTGACTTCCTCAGCTGGTCTCTGAATTCTGGAGAGTGGAAGTTGAGTGAGGAGGTGTTTCAGTTGATTCTGCACACTGGGTTCACCCCAAAATGGATCTAATGGTGACCTTCTCCAATGCCAAAGTTTGCCACTTCTTCAGTTAACACGTGGAGATGGGGTCTGAGGGCGTCAATGCCTTGAACTAGCCTTGGCCAAGTTAGTGACTGCTGTATGTGTTTTCTCTGTGGCCCTTGATGGGGCATGTGGTTCAGTGTATAGAGCGCTACCCGGGCAGGATTGTTCTGGTAGTACTGGATTGGCTGTGGAGTGTGTCATTTAGAGACCTGATGCAGCTGCTTCAGGGACCTCCTCTTCACCTGCCTCTCATCTCGGGGGCTGTTGCACCTGGGACTGATTGTCCTGGAGGATCCGGCTCCCTTCTCACTTATGGCATGGCTCTTGAAAGGAGACTGCTAGCATGTAAGGGGTACTCTCCAGGTGTGATCTATACTTTGCTTGGTGCCTGGAAGAGGTCTACCAAGCCAGCATATGTACAGATATGGTGCCTCTTTGAGCGCTGTTGTGGTGTGTGACAGTTGGCATCTGAGGTGACAAAGGGTGTCCTTTCTGTTGACCTTTCTGCAAGATGGCCAAGATAAGGGCTTTTCCCTTAGCTCCCTGAAAGTTCATATGGCAGCTCTGGCCTGTTTCTGTGGTCCAGTGGTGGACAGGTCCTTGGTCTTGCACACGGATGTCATGTTTTCTCCAGGGGGTTCGGCATCTGCATCCTCTCCTTCAACCTGTGATTCTTTCTTGAGATCTGTGTCTTGTGCTAAAGGCTCTGATGGTGGCCTCCTTTGAGCCATTGAAGCATGCTACCTTAACGGATTTGGCGCTCAAAACTTTCATCTTGGTCAAGATCTATTCCGTAAGATGGATTTCCAAGCTACAGGCTGTGTCTTGCTGAGATCCTTAGCTGTTCTTTTCGGAGGAGGCTGTTTCCATTCGGCTTGGGCCTTCCTTCTGCCCTCTTTCCCGAAGGAGCAGTGTTGGGGAAAGGATAAATATCTTCGCCTGGTGGATGTCCGGAGGGTGCTCCTTCGGTACCTGGAGGTTACAAATCCCTTCGTAAGTCCAACCGTATTTTGATACTGTTTGCTGGCCCACAGAAGGGTGAAGTGTAACCGCTTTGACTAAATGATAAAGTGGTATAAAAAAACCTGTTAAATAAGTCGTGGCCAATTCAACTTTGGGGAGCTTGATTAAGGAGGCTATTGCCTTGGCATATCTTTTGCAGAACTGGATGGTTCTGGATGGTTTGCATGCCCATTCTACTCAAGTACAAGTGCCCTCGTGGGCGGAATGGAACTCGGTAGCCACTGCAGACATGGTCAGGCAGCAACGTGGGCATCATTTTCTGCTTTTGTCAAGCGTTGCAGCTTGGATGTCAATGCTCAGGCGAACACAGCCTTCAGCTCAAGGGTTTTGCAAGCTGCTGTGTCTTCTTCCTGTCCACTGGTGGTGTAGCTTTGGTATATTCCACTTGTCTGGACTGGTCTAGCAGGACAATTTGGAAGGTGACATTTTACTTACCAATTAATGTCCTTTCCTTGAGTCTGGCTAGACAAGTCCAGGGCCTGCCCCTGAAACTGTATTCTGTTCTTCTGCTGCAGTACCCTTGGATCCGGTATGATTTTTAAACTTAGCACTGCAGGATGATCTTCTGCTGACGGCCTTCTTTTTATACTTTGCTGTACGTTGTTCTCTACGGTTGATTGCTCATTATTGCCCACAATTGAGATTGTGTGAGGCATATGCTTTGGAACAAATACTGAAGGGGCCTCTGGTGGTGAGGTGATAGAGGTATGAGGGTGATGTCATTGACACCTGAGCCTTTCATTGGTTCTTTGTCTCCACCAATCTGCTGGTAGGGGAACACAACCCACTTGTCTGGACTGGTCTAGCAGGACTCAAGGAAAGGACATTAACTGGTAAGTAAAATGGCACCTTATGCCCCAGCTCTGGGTCAGAGTTTAGAAGGAAAAGTGCTTTCTGGCAGTTGCAAGCCTCAACCTGTTCCCAAGGGAACCTTGAAGTTGCAGGGTTCTCAGGAAATGCAGACAAACTGAACTGCCATCTAAACTCTGAGATCTAACCATAAATTAAAGAGAGCCAGATCTTTTTCCTAGCAGGAAAGGGCACCAAGGATTTGGATGGAATGGAGTTTGTATGTGGATCTAAACAGAATTTATCGTACTTGTGCAGCATTCCCAAAAATTATTGGGTTTCAGTAACCAAACTGACTACTTAAGCTAGGTAAAAAAAAACAAAAAAAAAAAACCTGCCTTTGTTTGTCAGCCAGCAGTGCAAACTTTTATGTTTAAGTCATTTTTATTAATGATTAAGCAAACACACCCAGCCTGTTGGGATTGTTACCAAGTGCTGGGTGTTTGAACATATAACAGATATACAGTAGCCATTTGTTCCATTTTAGTCCTGCTTTCCCCACCTCCCCTCCCCCCACCTTTAAGTACCATCAACAGACAGAACAAACAATAGGTAAAATATATACATCATCAAACTTGGTCTGGTTAGGTTATAAACCTGTACAGAGCAACCCCAATGACGTATTATTCTATATTCCTATGCACCCCAACCACTGTCCCCCCCCCCTCCCCTAATATCATGATAGAGAAACCACTAAATAAACACATACTTGAGTGCTATACTTCTCCCTCTGGGGGATAATGACTGTATGTAGGGTTCACAAATTTCCATAAATTTTGCATGTCGGGGAACAGAATTCTGGATGGCTATTTTCCATCTGCATTAAACATAGAAACATAGAAATATGATGACAGAAAAAGACCACATGGCCTATCTAGTCTGTCCTTCCATATCAACAACTACAACAGTCCACTTTTTACCTTTCGAGATCCTCTGTGTTGGTCCCATGCTTTTTTGAATTCAGTTACTGTCCTCATCTCTACCACCTCCACTGGGAGACTATTCCATGGATCCACTACTCTTTCCGTAAAGAAATATTTCCGCATATCACTCCTGAATCTATCTCCCTTCACCCTCATCCCATGTCCCCTCGTAGCAGAACTTGCTTTCAATTGAAAGAGGCTCTCTCCCTGAACATTTATGCCACGGATAGAAACATAGAAATAGACATAGAAATAGAAAAATAGAAATAAACGATGCAGCATGTAGAGCAAACTTTTAATTTACATATTTTACCAGTTTACCTTAATTGCAGATTTATTTTGGAAGATATTTTTATTTAATGTTTATATTTCTGCCTTTGGTTTGCTTTGGTAAATATCTGTATTTCATTTTCTTTGCGAGTTGTTTTTTGTTCATGAGAGTAAAAGAAAAGATTTGGTTTAAGTGGGGATGGGGAGTTGTCGGCTTTTATTCTGAACACATTATTTTATTTTTATTTATTTATTAGTACTTAGTTCATGCCTTTCCAGTGGTAGTTGAAGGCGAGTTACATTCAGGTACAGTAGGCATTTTCCTGTCCCCAAAGAGCTTACAATCTAAATTAGTACCTGAGGCAGAGGAGAGTTTATTGACTTGTCCAAGGCCACAAGGAGTACTAGTGGGATTTGAACCCTGCTCTCTCTGGTCCCAGGCTGCTGCCCTAACTATTAGGCTGCTACTTCACTCTACTTCGCACCCTATAAATTTGTTCAGGGGCTGGAGCACATATCTATGCATTAAAAAAATCTCCAGCCTTCTGAAGGTGGCTCGGGGCTTGTCTCTTGTAGGTTTTAAACAACTGCAGGGCAGAAAAGGCAGCCCCAAGTTACATATATACCACATCTTGTGAGCTCCAGCGGAGGCTTTCTTTAGGACAATGCAAGTGTTGAGATAAGCATTAGCAGCGAATTTGAGACTGAAATAGTTTTTAGCATACTCTTTTAAAGGGGTGAGATTCACTCCTGTCATGATATGTGTACAATTAACCCATTGGGACATTATCCTGGATATTTTTTTTTTGTTTGTTTCATCAAAACACATGAATGTGTACATGGACCAGGAAGTAGATGCCATTAGTTCCAGAGGGAACTTAATCTATGAATAGGTACTGGGAGTCGAGGAACATATGAATACAAGCAAATGAAAAGTGAATTGACTGTTTTTAGCATGTTCAAGGTTTAGCTCCATTTGCAAGTATTATCTTTGAGCCTTTTGTTCTGTTTCTAAGCTTGGTGGCTTTCATTTTGTAGATTATTATCCCCTTCAATTTAACAAATGGAACAAGTTAAATGTCGAATATTTCTCTAGGCAAAACGTGGCTCACTTTTTGTGTAACTGATTTCAAAAAATATTTGAAGGAACATTGCTCGAGTTCATGAATACTTGTCAGTTTTCATTTATTGCAGCTGCTTCCTTTGCAGAGAGATGTACTTTGATCCTTGGACGACTTTCTTTCTCTCTAGGTTTAAACACATACTCCAAATATCTTATCTGTCTGGGCTCAGAGCATAGCAAAACTGAATGTAAGTGCTGCAGGAGGCTGTCTACACGAGTTCTAAAGGATTGCCCTAATTGGATCCACAGTCATTTTGTGGCAGATAGGACATGCCTGCTAGTGCAGAAATAAGAATGATTAACTTCTTTTCTGCAGAGATCAGATGCTTCTCCAGGACCAAGCAGGAAGTCAGTCCTCACATATGGGTGTCATCGGCGCCGATGAAGCCCCAGCGGAGCATTTCCCCAGCTTTCCATGAAAGCCTTTGGGAATGCTGGCATGCATGCACGGTTCCCTTCCCGCCTAAAGGTGCCATCTTACCTCAGTCTCCTTTTTTACGAGAAGCCCATCGGACGTGTGTCCAGTTCTCCCGGATAAAAGTGATTTTTTTTTCTTCGGCGATTTTCGCTATTTTTTCTCCGGTTCGACGCCGGTTCCCCTCGCGCCGGGTTCGGTACACCGGTATCAAGCCCGTTTTCTTCATTTTTCGGTTTTTGCCCTTCGTGGCTGGCGTTCGCGCCCTTTTTTCATTTTTCACTGGAAGGCCGGTCTTTTGACCTCACTGGGGCTATTTTTTCCCCGATGGCTTCCAGTGGTTTCAAAAAGTGTGATCGGTGTAAGAAAATTATGTCTCTCACCGACACACACGACTGCTGCCTTCGGTGCCTTGGCCCTGACCACGACCCAAAGTCGTGTGGGCCATGTGGGAAGGTGTCTTCCAAGGCACTAAAGAGTCGACAGCATCAAAAGGAAAGGTTTTTCTCAGACTCAGCCTCCGGCCGGGCCTGGACCTCATCTGAGGCCTCGACATCTCGGGATTCCGATCCTGAGCTCCGTCGAAGCTCCTCGGACAGGGGGTCCCCCGACCGGGAACGTAAGAGAGAGAAGCGGCTCGCGAGGGCGGCATCGGAGGAGGTCCCTGGCCCCTCGAGGGCCAGGTCTAAGACCCCCGACTGCCGTCCCGGGCCCGTGGACCAAGAGAAGCCTGCCAAAGTTCCTCGCGTGGAGCCGGAGTCTGCTGGACACGTAAGCCCTGTAGTCCTCGTGGACTCTCCTCCCAGAGAGCCGACGTCGGGCCCGGCGCCACCGGGGCCCGAGTCGGTGGCTGCTGCGTCTCCCGAGCTGGGTCTCAGGATGACAGCCTTGGAGTGCAGACTGTCTGCCTTCATGGAGCAGCAGCGGGCACTGATGGCCAGCCTGTCTGGTGCATCTGCCCCGACCACCGGGACGTCGACTTCGAAGTCAACCCCGGAGACCGAGCCGATACTCGAGACCCTCATGGCTCGAAGTCGTCCTCGGTCGAGGTCTCCCTCGACCTCCCGTTTGGGACCGAGGGTGTCGACGCCAGTGCCCCTGGCGTCGGGGCGGGTGCCTCGGGGCCCCACGGGGTCGGACCCTGACTCCTCCTCGGACGAGTCCGCCTGGGAGATGGAGGATGAGGAGGAGTCTCCCGATACTTTTAAGACTCGGTGCGTCCCGTCGGACTCACCGCAGTCTGATCCCCGGAGTAGATCCCCTCCGGAGAACACTAGGTTCTCGGAGTTCGTCCGGGATATGGCCGCTGCCTTGGGTATCCCTGCTGAAAAAAGGGACCCAGGATATCAATGCTTGACCCAGTACAAGCATTGTGGAACCTGTGTCTTTTGGGGATATTGCTAGGTACGTATGACCTAGATTGCCACTGTTGGAAACAGGATACTGGGCTTGATGGACCTCGATCTGACCCAGTATGGCATGTCTTATGTTCTTATGATCCCGAGGAAGAGCCTCGAGCCGAGGAGCTCGATGCTCTACAGTACAACTCTCCTCCGAAGGAGGCCTTTACTGTCCCGGTTCCTCTGATGCTGGAACGGCTCCTCTTCCGAATGTGGGAGGCCCCGGCCTCGGCGCCGGTTCTAAGTAAGCGAGTCGATTCCATTTATCTACTCCGCAAAAGCCCTGGTTTCCAGAAAGCACAGTTACCACACCATTCCATGGTTGTGGAATCGTCCATGCATCGTCTGAAGAGCCAGAAGATGCATTCTGCGGTGCCCCCCGGCAGGGAGGCCCGCAACCTCGATGGCGTCGGTAGGAAGTGCTTCCAGGGGTCGATGCTTGCTTGCCGTGTCCAGTCTTACCAGCTGTACATGGGCATGTACTTGCGGGACCTGGCCAAAGAACTGGCCGGCTTCTCTGCTGGTCTCTCCGGGGAACCCTTGCAGAGATTTCAGACCTTGTCCTCGGGAATGCTCGAAGTTCATTTCCCGTGCCGCCTATGATGGCTTCGAGGCTTCGGCCCGAGTAGTGGCTGCCGGCATCGCAGCTCGACGACAGGCGTGGCTGCAGTCATCGGACCTCGAGCCATGGGTTCAGGACAAGTTGGTCGATGTCCCCTGCCGAGGTGAGAACCTTTTTGGCAAACCCGTGACTGAGAAGGCCGCTCGGCTCGAGACAGAGCACCTTACCAGGACAAGGCTGTCGAGGAAGACCTCTGCCCCTTCACATAAGAAGAAGGGCTCGGGTAAAAAGTCCTTTTACCCGAGGAAGGGCACTGCCTACAAACAGTACCCTCAGTATCAGGCTGCCCAAGCTGCCCCCCAGGGTCAGCAATCCAAGGGCCAGGGTAATGGGCCCCGTAGGCAGAGGACCCCCAAGCCTCAGGCCCCTGCTCCAACTCAGCAGGGTGGGGGTTTTTGACTCCTTGAGCGTAGCCTCTCCTCCACTGCTCTCCCCACCCTGCACAGGAGGTCGCCTCACCCTCTTTGCCCACCAGTGACCCCTTATCACCGGGGACAGTTGGGTGCTGGACATAGTCCACAATGGCTATGCCCTCCATTTTCACCAACTGCCTCAACCATATTTTCCAGGGGAGCCTCCAAGGCCTCCCCTGCACACAGACCTCCTTCTAAAAGAGCTTCATGGTCTGTTGGTGGACAGAGCGGTGGAGCCTGTGCCTCCCCACTTGCAAGGCCACAGATTCTACACCAGGTATTTCCTGATACCCAAACGGACCGGTGGCCTTTGACCCATTCTGGACCTCAGAAACCTCAACAAGTTCCTAGAGAAAGAAAAGTTCAAGATGCTTACTCTTGGAACACTTCTGCCCTACCTCCAGCAGGGAGATTGGCTATGCTCCTTAGATCTAAAGGATGCGTACACTCACATCCTCATTCATCCAGACCACAGAAAGTACCTCAGGTTCATTGTGGGAGGGAACCATTATCAGTACAGGGTACTACCTTTTGGCCTATCCTCCGCTCCCAGGGTCTTTACCAAGTGCCTGGCAGTGGCTGCGGCCTACCTAAGAAATCAAAGCATCTTTGTCTTTCCCTATCTGGACGATTGGCTCATCAGGGGTCAGACGTCCCTGGAGGCCAGACAAGCCACCCTCAACACCATTGCTCTGCTTCAAAAGGTGGGCTTTGTCATAAACGTCGCAAAGTCCACTTTGCTCTCTTCCCAGAACTTGGAGTTCATAGGGGCAAGGTTGGATTCTCAACTGGCAAAGGCATTCTTGCCAGAAGACAGGGCTCAAAGGCTGATGGACGTGGCAAAGCAGTTTCTGAACAAGTCCCTGGTCTCCGCCAGACTCTGCCTCAGGCTTCTGGGTCACATGGCTTCGACAGTACATGTGACTCCCCATGCCAGGCTCCATATGAGGCCTGCACAGTGGTGCCTTCGGACTCAGTGGTCTCAAGCCCTAGGCCACTTACGAGACAAGATCAAGGAGTGGAGGAGTAGCCTAGTGGTTGGGGCAAGGTACTTCAGGCCGGAAGGTCGGGGGTTCAAATCCCACTAGAGGACAGCAACCTTGGGCCGGAAGGACTGGGGTTTCTAGTCCCACAGGTGCTCCTTGTGGTCTTGGGCAAGCCACTTAACCCTCCATAGCCCATGTTCCCTGTAAAATAGTTATCTCCAAGTTATAATGCCCTGTTCAATGTAATTTCAGTTTGTTCAATGTAAACCGCACTGATGCAGAATAGCGCGGTATATAAGAGAATATAAATAAAAAAATAAATAAAAAAGGTGTCCAAACCCCTTTTGGCCTCCCTCAGCTGGTGGCTACATCCACCCAATCTACTCAGAGGCATGCCCTTCCAAATGCCAGAATACTCAGTGGTCCTCACTCTGAAGGGCTGGGGTGCTCATTGTCTGGACAAGTGCACCCAAGGCCTCTGGTCTCCCTGGGAGGCAGCCCAACAGATCAATCTGCTGGAACTTCGAGCTATCCGCTTGGCTCTCAGAGTTTTTTCTCCAGCCCTGGCACACCGCTCAGTCTTGATTCAAACAGACAACCAGGTGGCCATGTTTTATGTGAACAAGCAGGGCGGCACTGGGTCCCAGATCCTTTGTCGAGAGACTCAGGACCTTTGTTCCTTTGCCCTGAAGCACCACATGCTTCTCAAGGCAGTGTACCTCCCAGGCCAGGAGAACTGCCTGGCCGACCGGTTGAGCAGGATTCTGCAGCCCCACGAATGGCAACTGCATCCCTTGGTGGTTCAAAAGATCTTCCTGAAGTGGGGGTCTCCCTTGGATAGATCTCTTTGCCAGTCCACTAAACAAGCAGCTACCCAAGTTCTGCTCCAGACAACCACATCCTTTGAGGATCGCACCAGATGCTTTTCTGATGTCCTGGTCTCAGGGCCTCCTGTATGCGTTTCCTCCCACGCCCTTGGTGGCCCGAACTCTGTTCAAGATTCTTCGGGACAAGGCCTCAATCCTGCTGGTAGCTCCCAGATGGCCGAGACAGCCTTGGTTTCCTCTTCTGCTTCAACTGGCGGCGGATCCCCCACTGCCTCTGGGGTTGCAACCCAACCTCCTCTCTCAAGAGCAGGGTTCCTTACTACACCCCAATCTCAAGACTCTCAATTTGATGGCCTGGAGGCTGCAAGGGTAGTTTTGGCTCCCTGGGGCCTGCCTCAGGAAGTTGAGGTTGTCCTAGCCTCTAGAAAACAGTCCACTAGGAAAGCCTATGCTCTCAAAAGGAAGAGGTTTTCTGTGTGGTGTCAGCTATGTACAGAGGATCCTTTCTCCTGTACTGTGCCAGTAGTGCTTCAGTACTTACTGCACTTATCAAATCAGGGACTTAAGTCCAATTCTGTTGGGGTCCACCTCTCAGCTTTAGCAGCTCACCACTCACTGGTGGAGGGACATTCTTTGTCAGGTCACCCCTTGGTGTCCCGCTTTCTCAGGGGCTTGCTTTTGCTCAAGCCCCCCATCCGTCGTGCTGCTCCTGAGTGGGAGCTGAATGTGGTCTTGCAGCAACAGACTCGCCCACCTTTTGAGCCGATGGCTACTTGTCCACTGCGCTTCCTCTCCTGGAAGACACTCTTCCTGATAGCCCTTACCTCGGCTAGGCGAGTCAGTGAGCTTCAGGCCCTGGTCTGTGATAGGCCTTACACCAGGATTTATAGGGACAGGGTAGTCCTCAGGACTCATCCCAAGTTCCTCCCTAAGGTTGTCTCCTCTTTCCACCTCAATCAGGAGGTGGTTCTTCCAACATTCTTCCCTAGGCCTCATGCAAGCCAGGCTGAAGCAGTCCTGCATACCCTGGACTGTAGGAGGGCCTTATCCTTCTACCTTGACCGTACGCAGGGGCATAAAAGGGCTACTCAGCTCTTCGTATCCTTTGACCCCAATAAGTTGGTTAGCTGTGTCCAAGCGTACCTTGTCTATCTGGGTGGCTTACTGTATCACCTGGGCTTACAAGGCGGCTGACCTTCCTTTGCAGTGTAGGGTCACGGCCCATCGTGTCAGGGCAATGGCTGCCTCAGTGGCTCATCTCCGCTCTGTGCCCTTGGTAGACATCTGCAGGGCTGCAACTTGGTCTTCAAGCCAGACTTTTGCAGACCTCTACTGTCTGGAAAGGGAGTCCCGTAGGGACAGTGCTTTTTGCCAAACAGTACTCCGGAATCTCTTTGAGGTTTAGGCAACTCCTGCCCTCCTGCCCTCTGTTTGGCTACCGGTGGAGGTTGTGTCCTTGAAAAGCCTTTCTTTGATGCTGGGACTAGAGGGAGTCTCTTGTTCAGCCTGGGTTACTCGGTAGCCCAGAGCTAGGGAGTCACCCATATGTAAGGACTGACTTCCTGCTTGGTCCTGGAGAAAGAGTAGTTACTCACCTGTAACAGGTGTTCTCCAGGAGCAGCAGGAATCGGTCCTCACAACCCTCCCTCCTCCCCTTGGAGTTGCAGTTGTACATAGTTTGTGTTTTACATTTTTGTGTGCTCTTCTTAGCTATGGCATTTGACTAAGGTAAGATGGCACCTCTAGGCGGGAAGGGAACCGCGCATGCATGCCAGCATTCCCAAAGGCTTTCATGGAAAGCTGGGGAAATGCTCCGCTGGGGCTTCATCGGCGCCGATGACACCCATATGTGAGGACTGATTCCTGCTGCTCCTGGAGAACACCTGTTACAGGTGAGTAACTACTCTTTCTGTACACTCCAGTAGATTATAAACTGTTGATGTTACTTCCACTTTCCTGAGCAGTGGCTTTAAATGTTCGGCTGCAAAGGAGCAGTGTTGCAGATCCTCTGAGTTGACGTGAGTCTCAGCGTAGATTTCGTGGCCTAAAGCTTGGTTGTCTTCCATGCAATAGCAGAGTTCTGAGTTGAAGGCAACTTGAAAGAGGCCCTCTGAAATGCTGGAAATTGCCCTCAGGACATAGCCTCAACGTTCAAACAAGTGTATACCTTGCCTGCACTATTTGTGCCACCTAAGGAATCTTAGCAAGACTATAGCACTGACCCATACCTTTTGCCATCAGGGAAGGTTGAAATACCAATGTAACAGAGGGATCTTTATGCACTGACCTGTCCGGTACAGAAGCAAGACAAACATTGTCTTGTTCACTGATCTTAGCACAGACCTCCAGATGGATGACATCTGCATAAATGTTGATCGAATCTCCACTGGCATTTACTCTAGTTGTAGTCACAGTAGCAGACGAACCTTCTCCATCAGTTGTGCAGCCTCTAATAGAGCAGTCTCACTCATTCTTGTAAAATATGTTTAATGAGTATCGAGAAACTGCCACAGTGCAGGTTTTTCAATCTAGCGGTGTCAACCCTGCCTAGAGAGACTTAGTATTTTCAAGATCCAATATTATCTCTTCTGTCTACCTCAGATTTTGGACTGCAAGAAGCACACATGCTTTTCTTCAACATAATCAGAAATCTCTCGTAGTGCCCTAAGATTACACTGTTCCTGTTTTTATTCTATGGGAGTCTTTGGAAGAAGAGGAGTATTCTGTAGAAATTCCGCTTAGACCCTTCTCTCCCTGTTTAGAATGAATATACTTAAGGTATATTTTCTATTGAAGACTGACTGAAGACCAGGCACAGTTTCAGACAACTATCCATAGGGTCGCCAATAATATAGTACCTATTCCAGATTTGTTCACTGCATGTCCAGAGAAGGTCTGGTTTTTTTTTTTATACAGCAAGAAGCAGAAGCTAGATGTTTTTGGACTCCAGATTTGTCATAGAGGCACTGAATGAATGCATAAAGGAGGAGGGTCCTCCGCAAAAAGGAAACCCTGCACAAACCAGTTGAGGAAGGACACGGCCACACCACTAAAGAAATAAAGTTTTAAATTCAAAAAACCTTCAAGGTTCGAGACCCAAGGTAAATAAATGTAAAAAGAAAAGGAGGTCACAATGGTTCTTAAAAGAAGTAGTTGAAAAAGTGAAGAAAGAGGATGGCCTTCATAAAATACAAAAGATTATAGAAAGAGCAAGATGAGCATCGTTATTTGGAAAAACTTAGAGAAGCTTGGAAAGTAGTTAGGAAAGCAAAGTTGCAAATAAAAGAAATAATAGCCAATGCAGTAAAATGAGCAGACATGACATTTTTCAGGTATGTTAGTGAGGAGGAAGTGCAAAAGTGGTATTGTCAGACTCCATGGTGAAGGAAAGGAATATGTAGACGCTGATGAGGATAAAGCAGAATTACTTAACAAATATTTTTATTCTGTGTTCATGGATGAAAGGTCAGAATCAGGACCTCAGAAAACACCCACAAATAGGAACAGAAATGAAGGGGATCTCGAATGATTTTTAGAAGACTCTGTTCATGAGGAACCAGCTAAACTAAAAGTAGACAAAGCAATGAGGCTGGGTGGGATACATTCCAGAGTATTGAAGGAACGTGAAGTTCTATTGGCTCCAGTCTGACCTTTTCAATGCTGCTTTATAATCAGGAGTGATCCCAGAGGACTGAACAAATACACATAGGATCCCTTTACACAAAAGCGGAGAACTACAAGCATGTTAGTCTGACCTCTCTGGCGAATAAATTAATAGAAATGCTGCTAAAACAGAGGATGGTGAGGTTTCTGGCATCCAATCGATTGCAGGATCTGAGGCAGCATGGTTTTACTAGAGGCAGGTCTTGTCAGACAAATCCTAATAAATTTCTTTAATTGGGTGACCAGAGCATTGAATCAAGGGAGAGCCTTAAATGTGGTGTACTTAGATTTCAGTAAAGCATAGGTGACTTATAAATAAATTAAGCATCCTAGGAATAGACTCTAAAGTGATTGGCTGGGTTGGAAATTGCTCGAGTGGGAGGCAACAAAGGGTACAGGTAAATGGAGCTTACTCTGAGGAGAAGGATGTTACCAGTGATGTACCACAGGGATCTGTCCTTGGTTCGCTTTTTGACTTTTTTGTTAGTGATATTATGGAAGGGCTGTCATATAAGGTTTGCCTCTTTGCAGGATACCAAAATTAGAGTAGAGTAGACACCCAGGAGGGAATAGATAACATGAGGAAGTATCTATGAAGCTTGAAGAATAGTTGAGAATTTGGTAGTTGAGATTTAATGCTAAAAAATGTAGGGTCTTGCCTTTGGGTTGCACAAATCCAAGAGGGTGGTACAGTATGGGGGGGGGGGAGTACTTCTGTCCATGAAAGAAGAACGGGATCTGGGCGTGATTTGTTTCTGATGATCTTAAGGTAGCTAAACTGGTAGAAAAGGCAATGCTGAAAGCCAGAAGGATGCTTGATTGCATAAGGAGAAGAATGGCCAGCAGAAAGGAGGAGGTGATAGTGCCTCTTTGTAAGTGTTTGGTGAGTCCTCATTTGGAGTATTGTATGCAATTCTGGAGACCATACTTTCAAAAGAATATAAGCAGGTTGGAGTCTTTGTAAAGAGTGGCTAACAAAATGGTCAGTGGTCTTTATCAAAGGACATATAGGGACAGTCTTAAAGAAATCAATATGCATACTTTGGAAGAAAGATGGAAGAGAGGAGATATGATAGAGATGTTTAAATACCTCTGTGGTATAAATGCACAGGAGGAGAGCCTCTTTCTTTTGCAACAAGGGGGCATAAGATGACGTTGAAAGGGGGTAGACTTAGGAGTAATTGTGGCAGTATTTCTTTATGGAAAGAATGGTAGATGCATGGAGGATAGTCTCCCATTGGAGGTACTGTAGTAGAGACAATGATAGTATCTGAATTCTAGAAAGTATGGGACAAATGCAGAAGATCTCTAAAGGAAAAAAGGGACTATAGTAGTTGTTATGGAAGGGCAGTCTGGATAGGCCATATGGTCTTTTTCTGCTGCTATGTTTCTGTTTTTATGTTTCTCTTTTATTCAATAAGCTTCAGAAGTCTCATACTTCTGTAGGAACTGAATTGGCAGTAACAGTGAAAAAATGCATAGCATTTTCCAGTATACCACCTGGTAAAGATCCCAGATTTCTGGATTGTTTGGGAATGAAAATATTCCAGGATGCCACGTTATCTGCAAGGATTGCAGCTGAACTGTACATGGTTCAGTACATACATATCTTTCAAAGTGTACAAGGGTTTTCATCAAGCCTGTCTTCCTAGTTGCAGTCTGAGCTGATGGCTATTCTCTCTGAAACAGATGAGTATGGATACCATCTCATCGAGAATTTCAGCTTCTTTCATTGCTGCCAGACGACGTTCATGACCTTGAACTTCAGGCTTGTGTGAAGATGTGCATGTTAGGTTGGCAGATGTGACAAATAGGTGTTCCCTCTTGGATGATTAAGTTATGCTCCTCCTACTGGTAAATGTAATAGAACCTATTTGAGCTCAGGAAAGGAATTCAGTGTTCTGTTCCAGGTATTTAGTCATTCCCAAGAAGACAGGAGAATTATGGCCTGTTTTGGACCTCGGAGACCTCAGCTGGTTCATTAGCAAAATTAAATTCAGAATAAGCACATTCTCCAGGACCAAGCAGGAAGTCAGTCCTCACATATGGGTGTCATCAACGCCGATGAAGCCCCAGCGGAGCATTTCCCCAGCTTTCTATGAAAGCCTTTGGGAATGCAGGCACGCATGCGTGGTTCCCTTCCCGCCTAAAGGTGCCATCTTACTTCAGTCTCAATTTTTCCGAGAAGCCCACCGGACGTGTGTCCTGTCATCCCGGATAAAAATGTGATTTTTTTCGGCGATTCTCGCTATTTTTTCTTCCCGGTTCGACGCCGGTTCCCCTCCCGCTGGGTTCGGTACACCGGTATCGAGCCCGATTCTTCTTTTTCAGTTTTTGCCCTTCGTGGCTGGCGTTCGCGCCCTTTTTTGTTTTTCCTTGGAAGGCCGGTCCTTTGACCTCGTGGGGACTCTTTTTTCCCCGATGGCTTCCAGCGGTTTTCAAAAGTGTGATCGGTGTAAGAAGTTGATGTCTCTCACCGACACACACGACTGCTACCTTCGGTGCCTCGGTCCTCATCACGACCCTAAGACGTGTGGACCATGTGGGAAAATGTCTTCCAAGGCACTGCGAAGTCGCCAGCAGCAGAAAGAAAGGCTTTTCTCAGACTCAGCCTCCGGCCGGGCCCGGACCTCATCTGAGGCCTCAACATCTCGGGATTCGGATCCCGAGCACCGTCGGGGCTCCTCGGACAGGGGGTCCCCCAACCGGGAACGCAAGAGGAAGAAGCGGCTCATGAGGGCGTCGGAGGAGGAGGTCCCTGGCTCCTCGAGGGCCAGGTCTAAGACCCCCGACCGTCGCCCTGGGCCCGTGGAACAAAAGAAGCTTGCCAAAGTTTCTCGTGTGGCGCCAGAGTCTGCTGGACACGTGAGCCCTGTGGTCCTCGAGGACTCTCCTCCCAGAGAGCCGACATTGGGCCCAGCACCGCCGGGGCCCGAGTCGGTGGCTGCTGCATCTCCCGAGCTGAGTCTCAGGATGACAGCTTTGGAGTGCAGACTGTCTGCCTTCATGGAGCAGCAGCGGGCACTGATGGCCAGCCTGTCTGGCGCATCTGCCCCGACCACCGGGACATTGACATCGAAGTCGACCCCGGAGACCGAGCTGCTACTCGAGTCCATGATGGCTTGAGGTCGACCTCGGTCGTGGTCTCCCTCGACCTCCCGTTCGGGACCGAGGGTGTCGACGCCGGTGCCTCCGGCATCAGGGCGGGTGCTCCAGGGCCCCGCGGGGTCGAATCCTGACTCCTCGTCGGATGAGTCCGCCTGGGAGATGGAGGATGAGGAGTCACCCGACACATTCAAGACTCGGTGCGTCCCGTCGGACTCACCGCAGTCTGAGCCCCGGAGTAGATCCCCTCCGGAGGATACCCGGTTCTCGGAGTTTGTCCGGGATATGGCCACTGCGTTGGCTATCCCGGCAGACCCCGAGGAAGAGCCTCGAGCCGAGGAGTTCGAGGCCCTGCAGTACGACTCTCCTCCGAAGGAGGCCTTTACTGTCCCGGTTCCTCCGATGCTGGAACGGCTCCTCTTCCGGATGTGGGAGGCACCGGCCTCGGCGCTGGTTCTAAGCAAGCGGGTCGATTCGATTTATCGACTCTGGAAGAGCCCTGGCTTTCAAAAGGCGCAGCTACCACACCATTCCATGGTGGTGGAATCGGCCATGCATCGCCTGAAAAGTCAGAAGATGCACTCCGCGGTGCCCCCGGCAGGGAGGCCTGGAACCTCGATGGTGTTGGTAGAAAGTGCTTCCAGGGCTCGATGCTTGCTTGCCGTGTCCAGTCTTTTTTTTTTTTTATTTATGCAAATTTTTAACAAAAAGAAACAAGAAAGCCTACAACCGCATTCCTTGAAGAAAAAGGAAGATAAATCAGTAATTAAACATAATTCATAAACAACAAGGAAATAGCCCTCAAACAAGAGAGACAAAGAAAGAAATATCTTCCACACTAGCCCACAATATTCTACAAAATGGGGGGGCATATCCATATCAAACAATATAATCAAATTTTAAGCAAGCTATCCAGCCATGACAATAATAATTATGTGAGATCAAGTGAGGGGTTAGCAGAAGATTCCAACCGCCTAGCATTAATAAACGCTGTAAGTTGGGAGGGATCATAAAAAATATAGGAAACCCCTTTATATTTTACCAAACACTTACATGGAAATTTAAGAAAACAGGCCCCCCCCCCCCAACTGAAGGATACCAGGGCGTAACAAGAGAAACTCTCTCCTACGCCTCTGTGTATCCCTAGCCAAATCTGGGTATATTCTTACCGTTAACCCTTTAAAAGGTAAATTTCTCTTCCTGAAGAAAAGCCTCAACACCCACTCTCTATCGGATAACATTGCGAAAGTTACCAACAAGGTAGAGGAAACAGGAGTCTCGTCTACAGATTTCTCCAATAAATCAGTTACATTTAGAATATTACATTGTACCAAATCAATTCCCTCCTGAGCCACAGCAGTGGACAGTTTACCTTTCGGTAGATAGTAAGCCCTCACCAATGGGGGAAATAATTCAGAAGAAACCCCCAACACTTCACTTAGATACCGTTTAAACATTTCACTAGGAGATACAGAGGAAATTCTAGGGCAGCGATGGCGAACCTATGGCACGCGTGCCAGTTGTGGCACGCGAAGGCCTTGCAGCTGGCACGCGGGAAGGTCCGCAATTAAGATATGCGGCGCGGCGGGAGGTGAGTGTGCTGGTGTCCAGGGCTGGCCCGTCCATTGAGCAAGAATGTTTTTTGCACAAGGCCCCGCGTTTCAGGGGGCCCCGCGCAAAGAACATTCTGCTTTCCTCAAAATTACATTAAAAAAAAAAGCTGGCTCTCTGGCTGCTGCCGCTGTCGCCGCGGCAGAATGCAGTGTCCCGCGGGGCCCCCTCTGCGCCGGCTGAGCCCTCTGCCCGGCTTTCAGATTCGCGAAGGGAGAGTGTCTCTCCCTCGCGTCTCTGTTAAGCCCGCAGGGGCTAATGGGAAATTTCCCATCAGCCCCTTTAGACGCGAGGGGTTGATGGGAAATTTCCCATTAGCCCCTGTGGGCTGAACAGAGACGCGAGGGAGAGACACTCTCCCTTCGCGAATCTGAAAGCCTGGCAGAGGGCTCAGCCGGCGCAGAGGGGGCCCCGCGGGACACTGCATTCTGCTGCGGCGGCAGCAGCCAGAGAGCCAGCTTTTTTTTTTGGACTGCTAATGGGCTGGGGCTGGGGGTGGGTTAGGACTGCTAATGGGCTGGGGGGGGGTGGGGGGGCTGTTAGGACTGCTAATGGGCGGGGGGGCTGTTAGGACTGCTAATGGGCTGGGGGGGGTGGGTTAGGACTGGTAATGGGCTGTGGACTGATGGGGGCTGTCTGGAAATGGGGTGATGGGGGTGTTAGAACTGATAATGGGCTATGGGGGGTGGTTAGGACTGATAATGGGCTATGGGGGGGGGCTAGGACAGGAAATGGGCTGATGGGGAGGGGTTAGGACTTGAGGTGGGCTGATGTGGTTAGGACTGGTAATGGGCTGTGGGCTGATGGGGGGGGTTAGGACTGGCAATGGGCTGATGGGGTTAAGACTGGCAATGGGCTGATGGGGTTAAGACTGGAAGTGGGCTGATGGGGGGGTTAGGACTGGTAATGGGTTATAGGGGGGGGCTTAAACTGAAAATGGGGTGATGGGGGGTTAGGACTGGAAGTGGGTTGATGGGGGGCTAGGACTGGTAATGGGTTGGGGGGTTGCTATGACTGGAAATGGGCTGAGTGGAAGGGGAGGCTTGAATTGCAAATAGCTGATGGGGAGGGAGCTTGGAATGGAAATGGGCTGTGAGGGAAGGGAGCTAGGACTGAACATGGGCTGATGGAGCAGCTAGGATAGGACTGGAAATGGGCTGTTGGGGGGAGCTAAGATTGGAAATGGGCTGTGGTGGGGGCTTGAATTGAAATGGACTCATGGAGGGGCTAGAACTGAAAGTAGGCTCATGGGGGGGGGCTTGGACTGGAATTGGACTGAGTGGAGGGGCGCAATGAATTGCCAAGGGCTGCTGCTGGGGCTAGGAAATGACTAGAACGCGGCTGATGGGGGGCTAGGATTGGAAATGAGCTGATGAAGGGACTCAGACTGAAAATGGATGGGGGAGCTAGGACTGGAAATGGGTTGATGGTGGGCTAGGACGGGAAATGGGCTGATGCAGGGACTAGAAGGGAATGGATGCTGGGTGAGACTGGAACTAGAAGGGAGCTGATGTTGGGGGAGGATTAGAATGGGATGGGGGTGGGAGAGTAAAATGGAGAGGGGAAAAATATTTTGTGTGGGAGGGATGAAAAATCTACAATTGGCCTGGTATTGGGAGAGTAAGTGGGGATGGAGGGGTAAAATTTGTGTGGATGAAATAGGAATGAGGAAAGAGCAAAAGGAGAAAGATTAGTATGTTAAAGCAGATGTAGCGAGAGAGAATGGAAAAAAAACTAGAAGAGAGAAGAAAGAACAAATGGACAGCAGACGATGGACAGTTAGCAGAAAACCTGAAGAAACCAGAAGAAAGTGGCTGGAGCAATTGCAACTGAAAAAAAATGCACAAAAGGTAGAAATATCTCTTTATTTTGAATTTATTAACTGGAATATGAAACCTCTGGGAAATGTGCATCATTAACGTCTGTGCTTTGTTTGGTACAAGAGGAAATTAATTTATAGTTTTATTTCTACAGTGTTGTTGTACATTCCAAGTTTGGCTTTTGGGGTTCCCAGTTTAATTATTGCCTTCCTGTTTCTAAATTGAATGAAATCATTAAAACATTATAAATTGCCAATAAATTGAAGTGGAAACCAAAGGATTGTGAATCAAATTGATTCTCTGACAATACAAAGATTCCAACCTTTACAAATGATGTTACATAGTTCAGGCAACTTTATAAAGAGTTTTTAGATACTAAAATCTTGTTGTTAAGGTTTAATTGACGTGCTGGCACTTTGAGGAAATTCTTTGGTTTTGTGTGGCAGTTTGGGCACTCGGGCTCAAAAAGGTTAGCCATCACTGTTCTAGGGAAATTAATTAACCGCAAATTATTCATTCTAGCAAGATTGTCCAAGTGTTCCAACTTAGCTTGGATGGATGAAAAGTTCTTCCGAAAAGCATCGACTGGACTTCCAATCCATCCAACTTTTGATGCATCTCTACCACTTCTGGTTGCAAAATATTCACTCGTTGTTCCAAACTCTCCACAGCCAAACATTCATTATTCACTTTCTGTTCCAAAGATGTTACCCGTGGTACCAAGGCCTCTCCAAGAAGAAGAATCGCCTGCCAAATCGATTCCAATGTAAAACTCTAAAACGGTAAGCCCGGATCAGTTTTCAACTCACCACCAGCCATTCTTGCTATAGGCACCTGCTCTCGATCCACCACAGGCAACAACAGGCCTGTGGAGTACCCCCTACTTGGCACCGCTGGAAAAACCGATGAAGACGCCACAGGAATAACATTCCTACAGGGCAACCAGTCTTACCAGCTGTACATGGGCATGTACTTGCGAGACCTGGTCAAGGAGCTGGCCGGGTTCTCCGCTGGTCTCTCCGGGAAGCCCTTGCAGAGATTCAAGTCCTTGTCCTCGGGGATTCGGGACTGCTCCAAGTTTGTCCCGCGCCGCCTACGATGGCTTCGAAGCTTCGGCCTGAGTTGCGGCAGCCGGCATCGCGGCTCGACGCCAGGCATGGCTGCAGTCATCGGACCTCGAGCCATGGGTTCAGGACAAGTTGGTCGATGTCCCTTGCCGAGGTGAGAACCTTTTTGGCAAGCCCATGGCCGAGAAGGCCGCACAGCTCGAGACTGAGCACCTTACAAGGACAAGGCTGTCTAGAAAGACATCTGCCCCTTCTCACAAGAAGAAGGCCTCGGGTAAGAAGCCCTTTTACCCGAGGAAGGGCACTGCCTACAAACAGTACCCTCAGTATCAGGCTGCCCAAGCTGCACTCCAGGGTCAGCAAGCCAAGGGGCAGGGTAATGGGCCCCGTAGGCAGAGGACCGCCAAGCCTCCGGCCCCTGCTCCCACTCAGCAGGTTGGAGGGTTTTGACTCCTTGAGCATAGCCTCTCAGTCCCTGCTCTCCCAATCCTGCACAGGAGGTCGCCTCGCCCTCTTTTCCCACCAGTGGCCCCAAATAACTGGGGACAGTTGGGTGTTGAACATAGTCCACAGGGGCTATGCACTACACTTTCACCAACTGCCTCCTCCATATTTTCCAGGGGAGCCTCCAAGGCCTCCCCTGCACACAGATCTTCTCCTCCAAGAGCTCCAAGGTCTGTTGGTGGACAGGGCGGTGGAGCCTGTGCCTCTCCACTTGCACGGTCGAGGGTTCTACTCCAGGTATTTCCTGGTACCCAAAAGAACCAGTGGTTTTCGACCTATTCTGGACCTCAGGAACCTAAACAAGTTTCTAGAGAAAGAAAAGTTCAAGATGCTTACTCTTGGAACCCTTCTGCCCTACCTCCAGCAGGGAGATTGGCTATGCTCCTTAGATCTAAAGGATGCGTACACTCACATCCTCATTCATCCAGACCACAGAAAGTACCTCAGGTTCATTGTGGGAGGAAACCATTATCAGTACAGAGTACTGCCTTTTGGCCTAACCTCCGCTCCCAGAGTCTTTACCAAATGCCTGGCAGTGGTGGCGGCCTACCTGAGAAATCAAGGCATCTTTGTCTTTCCCTATCTGGACGACTGACTCATCAGAGGTCAGACGTTCCAGGAGGCCCGACAGGCCACCCTCAGAACTATTGCTCTTCTTCAAAGCTTGGGATTTGTAATAAACTTCGCAAAGTCCACTTTGCTCCCCTCCCAGAACTTGGAGTTCATAGGGGCAAGGCTGGACTCTGTCCTGGCAAAGGCATTCTTGCCAGCAAACAGAGCCCAAAGACTGATGGACTTAGCACCTCAGTTTTTCAGCGGGTCAGTGGTCTCCGCCGGACTCTGCCTGAGGCTGCTTGGCCACATGGCTTCGACAGTTCATGTAACCCCCAATGCCAGGCTCCATATGAGGCCTGCACAGTGGTGCCTTCGGAGTCAGTGGTCACAGGCCACAGGCAGCCTCAGAGACAGGATAAAGGTGTCCAGACCTTTTCTGGACTCCCTCAGTTGGTGGCTGCACCCACCCAGTCTACTGAAAGGGGGTGCCTTTTCAAATTCCTGGGTACACAGTGGTACTGACCACAGACGCCTCACTGCAGGGCTGGGGGGCTCATTGTCTGAACAAGTGCACCCAGGGCCTGTGGTCTCCTTGGGAGGCTGCACAGCAGATCAATCTCCTAGAACTCAGGGCTATTTGATTAGCACTCAAAGCTTTCTCTCCTACCTTGGCTCATCAATCTGTCCTGGTTTAGACAGACAAACAGGTAGCCATGTTTTATGTGAACAAACAGGGCGGGAGTGGGTCTGGACTCCTTTGTCGGGAGGCTCAGGACCTTTGCTCATTTGCCCTCAAGCACAACATGCTCCTCAAAGCTGTGTACCTTCCAGGCCAGGACAACTACCTGGCCGACAGGTTGAGCAGAATTTTGCAGCCCCACGAGTGGCAGCTGCATCCCTTGGTGGTTCAGAAGATCTTCCTCAAATGGGGTCTCCTTTTGATAGATCTGTTTGCCAGTCCACTGAACAAGCAACTGCCAAAGTTCTGCTCCAGGCAACCGCATCCTCTGTGGATAGCAGCAGATGCTTTTCTGATTCCCTGGTCTCGGGGCCTCCTGTATGCGTTTCCTCCCACGCCCTTGATGGCCTGAACTCTGTTCAAGATTCTTCAGGACAAGGCCTCGGTCCTGCTGGTGGCTCCCAGATGGCCGAGACGGCCTTGGTTTCCACTTCTGCTTCAGCTGGCAGTGGATCACCCACTGCCTCTGGGGTTGCAACCTGACCTTCTCTCTCAGGATCAGGGTTCCCTTCTGCACCCCAATCTCAAAGCTCTCAATTTGATGGCCTGGAGGCTGCAAGGGTAGTCTTGGCTCCCTGGGGCTTGCCCCTCAGGAAGTTGAAGAGGTTGTCCTCGCCTCTAGGAAACAGTCTACTAGGAAAACCTATGCTCTCAAATGGAAAAGGTTTTCTGTGTGGTGTCAGCTACGTACAGAGGATCCTTTCTCCTGTACTATACCAGTGGTGCTTCAATACTTACTGCACCTATCAAATCAGGGCCTTAAGTCCAATTCTGTTCGGGTCCACCTCTCAGCTCTAGCAGCTCACCACTCACTGGTGGAAGGACATTCTCTGTCGGTTCACCCCTTGGTGTCCCGGTTTCTTAGAGGCTTGCTCTTGCTCAAGCCTCCCATCCGTCCTGCTCCTGAGTAGGAGTTGAATGTTGTCTTGCAACAACTGACTCGCCCACATTTTTGAGCCGATGGCTACTTGCCCTCTGCGCTTCCTGTCCTGGAAGACCCTCTTCTTGGTAGCCCTAACCTCGGCCAGGCGAGTGAGTGAGCTTCAGGCCCTGGTCTGTGACAGGCCTTACACTCGCTTCTATAGGAACAGGGTAGTCCTTAGGACTCATCCAAAGTTCCTCCCTAAAGTTGTCTCCTCTTTCCACCTCAACCAGGAGGTGGTTCTTCCAACATTCTTCCGTAGGCCTCATGCAAGCCAGGCTGAAGCAGTTTTGCATACCCTGGACTGTAGGAGGGCCTTATCCTTCTACCTTGACCGTACGCAGGGGCATAGAAGGGCTACTCAGCTCTTCGTATCCTTTGACCCTAATAAGTTGGGGATAGCTGTGTCCAAGCGTACCTTGTCCATCTGGGTGGCTGACTGTATCACCTGGGCTTACAAGGCGGCTGACCTTCCTTTGCAGGGTCGGGTCACGGCCCACCGTGTCAGGGCAATGGCTGCCTCAGTGGCTCATCTCCGCTCTGTGCCCTTGGTAGACATCTGCAGGGCTGCAACTTGGTCTTCAAGCCAGACCTTTGCGGCCCATTACTGTCTGGAGAGGGAGTCCCGTAGGGACAGTGCTTTTGGCCAAGCAGTACTCCGGAATCTCTTTGAGATTTAGGCAACTCCTGCCCTCTGTTGGGCTACCGGTGGAGGTTGTGTCTGTGCAAAGCCTTTCTTTGATGCTGGGACTAGAGGGAGTTCTCTTGTTCAGCCTGGGTTCCTGGTAGCCCAGAGCTAGGGAGTCATCCATATGTGAGGACTGACTTCCTGCATGGTCCTGGAGAAAGAGTAGTTACTCACCTGTAACAGGTGTTCTCCAGGAGCAGCAGGAATCAGTCCTCACACTCCTCCCTCCTCCCCTGGGAATTGCAGTTGTACATAGTTTATTTTTTCATTTTTGTGTGCTATGTCATTTGACTGAAGTAAGATGGCACCTTTAGGTGGGAAGGGAACCGCGCATGCGTGCCTGCATTCCCAAAGGCTTTCATAGAAAGCTGGGGAAATGCTTCGCTGGGGCTTCATCGATGACACCCATATGTGAGGACTGATTCCTGCTGCTCCTGGAGAACACCTATTACAGGTGAGTAACTACTCTTTCTGGTCTATCTAAGCCCTAACTTGATCAAAGGAGATTGCTCGCTGATCTACATATGCGTTCCATTTCATACCAAATGCAGGAACTATCTGCAGGTCCTTCTGCAAATCAACTATAACCAGTACAAAATCTTTCCACGTGGCCTCTCCTTGGCACCCAGTGTTTTTACTAAATGGTAGTTACAGCTCATCTGCACAAACCACATACATCTAGTTTTCCCATACTTCAGTGTCTGGCTTTTGACGGCTTCATGAAGAGATCTAGCTGTTTTCCATAAGAACAAAAGGAGCAATCTCCTCCAAAGTCTAGACATTCTCATCAACTTCAAATAATGAATTGATAGGAGCTATTCTAGACTCACATCATTCAAAATATTTTTTGCCACAAGATAGGTACCTGAAACTAATAAATCCAGAAAATTCAATGCTCCCTGGTGGTCATAGTAACATATATTTATTTATTTTATTTATTTATACAGTTTTGTATACCACCTTATCCTTCAATCAAAGCGGTCACAACACAATTGGGGGATACATTTTAGCACATGGGGATATGAGACACATACACTAATATTTACAGGGAACATGGGCAATGGAGGGTTAAGTGGCTTGCCCAAGACCACAAGGAGCAACTGTGGGACTAGAAACCCCAGTCCTTCCGGCCCAAGGCTGCTGTCCTCTAGTGGGATTTGAACCCCCAACCTTCTGGCCTGAAGTACCTTACCCCAACCACTAGGCTACTCCTCCACTCCTGACGGCAGATAAAGACAAGCATGATCCATCTAGTCTGCCCAGCACAATGGCAAGCGTAGGTGCACCTGCCGCTCCGTGCAGGCCACCCCTCCCCACGTCCCTCTTTATTTATTTATTTATTTATTTATTTATTTATTTAACAGTTATTTATATACCGCTCTTTCCCATGTTTCAAGTGCGGTTTACATGTAACAGTAGGTTAATTGGTATGAGATATACCAGGACATTTAGGGGTGAATACCACTCCATGCAGGACACCCCTATTTGTTGAGAAATTAGATGGTTCAGTTTACTTTGATTTCATCCTGTTGCTGTAAAGGGATCCACTGTGTCTGTCCCATGCTATTTTGAATTCCGTCACAGTGTTTGCCCCCACCACTTCCATCGGGAGGGCATTCCAAGCATCCACCACCCTTTCAGTGAAAAAGTATTTCCTGACATTGCCTTTCAATTTACCACCTTGCAGCTTCCTGTTATGCCCTCTAGTTTTACAGCTTCCCCGTCTTTGGAAGAGGTTTGTTTAATTATTTCCCTTTAAGTATTTAAAGGTCTGAATCATATCTCCCCTGTCCTTCCTCTCCTCCAAAGTGTACATGTTTAGGTCTTCAAGTCTCTTCTCATAAGGCTTCTGACGCAGGCTCCAAATCATTTTGGTCACCTTCCTCTGAATAGTTTCCAGTCTTTTTACATCCTTTGCAAGATACGGTCTCCAAAACTAAACACAGTATTCCAGGTGAGGCCTCACCAGTGACTTGTACAGTGGCATAAGTACCTCTTCCTTTCTGCTGGTGATTCCTCTTTGTATGCAGCCCAACATCCTCCTGGCTTTTACCACCGCCTTGTCGCACTGTTTTGCCACCTTGAGATCTTCAGAAATAATCACACCAAGGTCTTTCTCCTGATCCGTGCACACCAACCTTTCGCCCCCCTATCATGTACATTTCCCTTGTATTTCTGCTACCCAAGTGCAGGACTCTGCACATATTTGCATTAAATCTTAATTGCCAAGCATTAGACCATTCTTCCAGCTTTTTTCCTCATGTTAACCACTCCCTCGGGAGAGTCCACTCTGTTGCAAATTTTCGTGTGATCTGCAAAAAGACAGACACTTCCATTCAGTCCTTCAGCAATATCACTCACAAATACATTGAACAGTGCCGGGCCCAGGACCGACCCCTGGGGCACCCCGTTAATCACCTTCCCTTCATCTGAGTGTGCTCCATTTACCATCACCCTCTGTCGTCTGTCAGTCAACCAATTTCTTATCCAATTTACCATCTTAGGATCCATCCCCAAGCTACTGAGTTTATTGATAAGCCTCCTATGAGGAACAGTATCAAAGGCTTTGCTGAAATCCAGGTAGATGACATCCATCGCATGCCCCTGATCTAGCTCCCTGGTCACCTGGTCAAAGAACTCAATCAGATTTGTTTGGCAAGATCATCCTTTGGGAAAATCATGTTGCCTCGGGTCTTGCAACCTGTTGGTTTTGAGAAAGTCCACTATTCACTCTTTCAGGAGCGCCTCCATTACATTTCCCGCTACCAAGGTAAGGCTCACAGGCCTGTAGTTTGACACTTCTTCCCTGTCACCACTTTGTGTAGAGGTATGACATGAGCCATTCTCCAGTCCTGAGGAACCTCTCCTGTTTCCAAGGATCTGTTGAAAACATCCTTTAACGGCCCTGCAAGAACCTCTCTGAGCTCTTTCAGTATCCTGGGATGTATCCTATCTGGTCACATGGCCTTGTCCACTTTCAGTTTCGCAAGTTGTTCTAACACATCATCTTCTGTGAATGGCGTGGTATCTACTTCATTCCCATTTTTATATTTGGGAGTCACAGGTGGTCCTTCTCCAGGACTTTCTTTAGTAAAAACAGAGCAGAAGTATTCATTTAGCAATTTTGCTTTTTCAATGTCACTTTCCACGAGTCCGTTCGCAGCACTTCTGAGTCCTGTAATTCCACCTCTGATCTTTTTCGTTTCCCGAATATACCTGAAGGAGGTTTTGTCGCAACACTTAACATCTTTAGCCATTTTTTCCTCTGCCTTTGGTTTTGCTATCCTTATTTCTTTCTTTGTCTCTTTGAGTTTGATCCTGTATTCATTTCTGTGTTCCTCTGTTTGCGAGCTTTTGAATTTTGCGAAAGCTGTGGTTTTTTGCCTTTATATGAGTAGCCACATCTTTGGAAAACCAAATAGGTTTTCTTCTCCTCTTGTTTTTGTTTACTTTTGTTACATATTTATTTGCCTCTTTTATTGCCACCTTTAGTTTAGCCCATAGGAATTCCACTTCCCTTATCTCCTTCCATCCTGTCAGCTCCTCCTTTAGGTACTCGGCCATTTTATTGAAGTTGATGTTTTTGAAGTTTAGGACTTTGAGCTTGCTATGATTGGCCTGTACCATGGCTTTTATCTCAAACCACACCGTGTGATGATCGCTGCTGCTCACAGGGACACTCACGCAGACATTTGACATGCTATCAATGTTGGTGAGCACTAAATCCAGTGTTGAGCTTTCTCTGGTTGGTTCCATCACCATTTGTCTAAGTAACGCATCTTGGAGAGCATCCACAATTTTTTGCTGCTTTCCAGATTTGCAGAAGGAGTAATCCAATCCACATCAGGTAGATTAAAGTCACCCAATATGATCGCTTCCCCCTTTGTGGTTATCTTGGCAATGTCTATAATCAATTCGTTATCTATCTCTTCAAATTTGTGTCGGAGGTCTGTAGACTACAGCGGTATGGATGACAGTGCCATCTCCTCTTTCCAACACAGTCCAGAGCGCTTCTTCTTTTCCCCATGCCCCCTGCATTTCAGTAGCTTTAATATTGCTTTTGAATGTGTTAATGTTGGAAGATATAGCATGAGGATACAACTACCTCTTGAGGCTAAACTTCCAATCAATTAGATTAGCCTGACAAGACCTACCTCTAGTAAAGCCATACTTTCTCAGATCCTGTAATCCCTTGGATTCCAGAAACTGCACTATCCTCTGATTTAGGAGCATTTTCATTAATTTAGTCATAACAGTTTCCATTCTCATCCTTAGCTTTCACTTTTGTGGACAGGAACCACATTCTTCCATTTCCAATCCTCTGCGATCATTCTGGACAAAAAAAATACATAAATAAAAACAAAAAGAACAATACTCTGGTACCCTCAGATGAATCCCATCTGGCCCCTTTACTTTGTCCACTTTTCAGTTTAACTAGCTCCTTACAAACACAGTCTTTTGAAAATTGTTTGAGTTCTGTCTTATTTCCATTCTTATTTGTGTTTGTTTTTTGAAGTCCCATAGCCGGCCCTTCATCTGTGAATACAGAACAGAAATACTTGTTTTGTAATTCCGCGTTATCCTCCTCAGCCTCTACATATTCCCAACATGAGTCTCACATTGCCACCTTTGTGCTTCCTCCTGTCACTGATATAGTGGAGGAGTAGACCTTGGGCAAGTCACTTAACCCTCCATTGCCTCGGAAGAAAGGCCTGGCAATCTACTTCCGGTGACACTGCCAAGAAAATCCAGGAGCTTCTGGGTCGCCAGGAGTCAGGACTGACTCGAAGGCACACATTGCATTGCAGACTAGTGGTTAGAGCACTGGCTTGAGAACCAAGAGTCAAGGGTTTGATTCCTACTAGAAGTCCTTGTGTCCTTGGGCAAGTCATTTAACTTGGATTCTTCTGAGGCAATGGAGGGTTATCAGTGTCCCTCTTTAATTACATTACCAAGTTTAAGTTACAATGTAAACCACTTTGACTAAAATGATAAAGCAGTATAAAAACCTGTTAAATAAATATACCAAAAATAAGTCTTGTTGCCATGTTTTACTGTATTGATTGTTTCTCCTTCATTTGCATCTTTGCCTTTCTGACTTTATCAGCTTCCCTTAACTTCTCTTGATATTGTTTGTCTTTCTGTTTGTGCTATCCGTATTGGGCGGTATATAAAGTTTTAATAAACATAAACATAAACATCTCTTATAGTTTTTGACGGTTAACCTCTTTTGCCTAACCCTATTTATTTTGAAAACCAGACTGGTTCCTTTTCCTTTTATTTATTTTCCTAACAAAGGTTCATTGCCCTTAAAATATATCTCCTGTCAGTTTTGCCCACTACTGTTCTACTTCCCCCAGATATTCCTATGCAATTAAAGGTTTCTTGAAGTATTCCCTCATCTTTGCAATGTTAGTTTTTCTGAAGTCTAGGACCCTTGAACCATCTCCACCTGTATTTTAATATTGAAGTTCACCATCTGGTGATCACTCCATGCTAGTTGATCACACACTACAATATCAGAAACACTTTCTGTATTTATAAGCACGAAACCCAGTAGCATCCCCTCCCATAAGGGTTCTTTTAACAGTTGGCAGAACAGTTCTCCCTGTAGAGACTCGAAGATCTGCCTAGTTCTACATGACATTACAGCCTTCTACCAGATGTTTAAATAAAAAAGGTTTTTGATTTGGTGTTTCATTAATGGTCCACACCTCCTTTCTGTGTCCTCCATCTAGCGTACTACAGTACGTTCACCATCTTGATTGCCTAGAGTACATCCTAGTGTAATCTCAACCTATCAGAATCCCATTGACGGAATCCTGGCTTCACAGTATCCAGTTGTTTCCAAATTTGAGAAGGCTGCGTCATGTAAAACCATTTCCTGTTTGCAAACAGAAAGTCTCCCTTGGGCAGTTCCAAGGGGTGGAAGCAAACATCCCCGTGGTGCTGAGGTTATAAGGTAAGTTCTGTTGGGCTGTTTGCACCTTATCTTCTTGTACTAGCCCTGCACTAGACTGACCAACACTGAAGAGTTCTGATAGCCTTCTTAGTTTTGCTGAAAACTGGAGTAGTATTATTGGGTTGTGGTACTTCTTATGAAGCCAACATAGGAGTAATGTGAAAATTTGTTTCATCAGATATCAGGATAACTTGGTTCCCTTTTTCAGATCTGACTGCAAAGGTGAAGGAAGCTAGTATTTGTATGTAAAGAACCTTAGAAAATCTGAAGAGTTTATATTATATTAAAAGCTTATTTACAGGTGAGATGTAACACCACATTTTTAACTACTGCCCTTCTTTTGGGGCTTGTAATTTGTCTGTTGACACAGATGACAAAATGTGGTAGAAAGCTTTAATTAGATATGGTATTTAAAAATGAGATAGAAGAAAGTAACGAAAGATACAAAATTAATTGTGATAAAATTTAAAGAAACTAGAGGGAGGCTGAGGTTTTTAATGACATCTTCCAGTTGACTAGGTAGATAATTAAACACCACAGTTCACAGTTATTTAAACACCAGCTGCAGTGCTTAAATAAAATATGTATATTCGGCACTGCTTTTCCGGATAGTGAGTAATACTGAATATACGTGTAGTAAAGCCAGTGCCAGAGTTATCCGGAGAGTGAAGATATCCAAATGATTTTCTAGATAGTTACAACAGCTTTTTTGCTTTCCTAAGTTTTTCCACTTATTGGGATGGTGGTTGAATATTGCTACTCTTAGGAGAACTTTGCTTCAGCGCTGTTTATATAGTGCATGGGCAGAATGCAATCGGGAGAGATTTTTAGTGGCATTAGGACTTATTCAGGTAAGACCATTATATTGATAATTCCCTTTGAATGTCAACGTGGACAGTTTTAGTTGAAGTTGGAGGATGTTGAGTTATTCTGTTTCATTTCATTTATGCACTGTAACGATAACAATGAATTAAAAATAAAGCAAAACATTTCAAAAGAGGAATCTTTTCATTTTCCATGACAAATCCATTTGTTTCAGCAACTAACCCTGGTATCAGCAGGAAACAGTTGTTTTAGATAGAAGGGAGGAGCAATTTCTCACACTGGAGTTTCTGTTAGAGAACATGACTTCATTAAGAATAAAATCTATATCACCATCTGGTCTAATTTTAGGGGCTTACTGCATGCTAATTCAGGGCAGTTTAGTAAGCATGCCTCACAGCTCCCCTGTGACTCAGTGAGAAACATGTGTTAAAGCATATGCCTTGGTCATTTGTTTGTTTGTGTACATTTATGTATCTGAATGTGTGTATGTATGTTTGGGTCTTTTTCCGTGTATATATAAAATATGGTTGTCTGCATGTGTATAGTTTCCACATGATTTTGTTTGTTGAGATTTAAAAGCCATAAACACACAGGCTTGGATTTAGGCATAAGCAACATAGGCAACTGCCTCTGGTGGCAATTTCAATTGTGCTGGAGTATCGCATACCTCATTCCATACTGACAACTCTCTCATCCAACGGCCTAGTCCCCAAGCAGTGACCACATTAAATCTACTTCAAAGCCTCAGCATGGTTCCTGCATGTGTGGGAGGAAAAGAGGAGTGCACCATAGGGCCTGTCAGATCACAAGGGCTGGCAGGACCTGTGCTCAATCTTTGCACTTGATGTGCTATTGCCAGTACTCAGGGGCAAGGGGGAAGGTAAGAGGAGATGCTGGGAGGGGCAGCATTGGGGGTGAACAGAGCAGCTTGTCTCCTCCCCTTTGCCTAAGGAAGGAAATCTGGTCCTGTAACCACATGTGTGAATTGGATATGGATTCATATTAAAAATGTTATTCCCCCCCCCCCCCCCCACAAAAGAAGGTTACAGATTACTGCCATTGCACTGGCCAGTTGGCCTTGGACCAGGCTTTTTCCCTCCAGCGCCCCCCCCCCCCTTAATGCATATACCTCCTGATATTATCAAACGTTTGCAACTTGCAGATTACAAATAAACAACCATGAACATAGTTTCATTGATACACGGTTCAAATAGATGGCATTATGTACAGTATTGGGTAAAAAGAACAAATGAGAACACATGTCAGTTCTGTAGCCTTTTAACTTTTGTTTTTAGTTCAAATATTTTTATAGCTTTTTATCAAAGCAACAAAAGAAGAGAGACAAACCGCAGATATAATCACCATACACTAATATCTCATGGGCTTAGGGTGAAGAGATAAGTTTAAAAAAAATTAAAAAAAAAAAAAAACTGACTAAGGCTATATACAAGTTTATTTTCTATTACAGAGAATTGATGTACTTTTGAAGAGGCTGCCATCCATTGCTTGTGAAAGTCCTTGACTCTTTTTCTTTATCCTGTTTCAGGTGATTCATATTGATTTAATAGGCATTCTGAATTCCACCAGAAAGTATCATTCAACAGTGCAAAGTATTTTTTATTTCAGCAGCTTTAATGCTATCCATGGCTGTCAGAATATATTACGTTGCGAAGCTTACTGTGGGGTGTAGATAATTTATCAGCAGGATACACCAATTTCCAAATTACTGTTGGCTATAATACATCAATTTGTATGTTCAAAACTTTTGTAATCCAGATTTTTTGCCAAAGGAAGTTTTGTATTAGGGCAGAGGCATACAGGATGATCAAAGTCCCAATTGCATCGCATGAATGGAAGATAGGGTGGTATAAAAAAACCTCTTTAATAAATAAGCCAGGACCATCATTGATTAGAAATTAGCTGGGGCATATTCAGCTACAGTGACTAGGCTATTTAAAGCGCCTAGCTACTTCCACTTTAATAAAGACAGTACAGTATTAAGGGGTGAATTACTTCAGTGCATGAAAGAAGAGGGGAGGGGGTGATCACATCTGTGTGATCATGGTGGTGATCACATCTGTGTGATCATGGTGGTGATCACATCTGTGTGATCATGGTGGTGATCACATCAGATGATCTTAAGGTGACCAAACAGTAGAAAAAGTGATGAGAAAAGCCAGAAGGATGCTTGGGTGGATAGAGAGAGGAATGGCCAGCAGGAAAAAAAAAGAGGTAATGGCACCTTTGTATAAATCTCTACTGAGATTTCATTTGGCGTACTGTGTACAATTCTGGAGACTGCCTTCAAAAGGATATAAACAGGATGAGGTCAGTCCAGGGGGCGGCTACTAAAATGGTCATCAGCCTTTGTCATAAGGTATATGGAGATAGGCTTAAAGATCCCGATATGTGTATTTGGAGGATGTTATAATAAACATTTAAATACCTCTGTAGAATATGTGCATAGGAGGTAACCCTCTTCCAGTTGAAAGAAAGCTCAGCAATTATGCTTCATAAAATGAAGGTGAAAGGGGACAGATCCAGGAGTAATCTGAGGAAATATTACTTTATGGAAAGGGTGGTGGATGTGTGTGGAATAGCCATCCAGTGGAGGTAGTAGAGATGAGAACTGTGTATGAATTCAAAAAACATGGGTCAAATGCGGAGGGAGAGGAAAGAATTGCAGAATTAAATAGTTCTTTTGTATGGACAGACTGGACAGGTCATATGATATTTATCTGCCGTCATTTTCTATGATTCTATATCAAACAGGCAGGATCTGATTTGGCCTGCTAATAAAATATGATTAATGTACTAAATTCTCTTGTGCCATACCATGCAGGCTATTTGATGGGAATCTTATTAACAGGGCTGGCACTAATATTGCCGAAGATCCTAGAGGGCAAGGCTTTGGAGGGCAGCACTCTGCTGGCAGAAAGTCCAGCTTCCTATCTCCCACTCCTATCCTCACTCTTAATGTTGCAGCTGCCGCTATGCCATATCTGCTGCCCCAATGCCTCTGCACCAGAGGGGGCAGAACCAGATGCACTTTCAGAACATAGCATGCATGGGTTCAGAGGCTTCCCTTCCTGCTGCGCTTCTGCTGCTGCACAGTTATGTTATCGCCTCTGGACCCGGGATATATGCCGTGGAAGTGGGGGCGGGAAGTATGAAGGTTCCCGCCCCCCAGCACCCTTGTCACCACCCTTGGTTCCATCCTGGTCTGTTCCTCCATCGCAGATATCTTCGCCGTGCTGAAAGATTCTGGCAAAAACATCCCTCTCCTTCCAACTTGGATCACTTCCATACCTGTCATCACCATTACTGTACTCTCCTTCACACAGCCAAACAAGACTATTTCTTCACCCTTATTTCCACCTCCACTAACTCTTCTCGTCAGCTGTATTCTATCCTTCGTTCCCTGTCTGCCCCCCCATTCATTCTTCAAGTCTTCCTCCTCCTCCCCTGCCACTCCAGATTCTGCTGCACTAGCTTTGCACTTTGCCTCTAAAGTCCTCTTTCTCTGTCTTTCTTTCCTCACGTGCCCTTCTCCCCTTTTGCCTCCCCCCCCGTGCCGACTTCTCTCTCTTCCCCTCCTTCCTTTTTATTCTCTTCTTCACTCCCTCCACTATCCCATCGCTGCTCCTCCTTCGAGCCTATTTCTGCCTCTGTCTTGTCCAAAACCCTTGCCTATCCGGAAAACTACCTGCCCCTCTGATCCTATTCCCTCTCAATGGCTTCCTGACCCTTCCCTGGCCCTCTCTCCCCACATTCTTTCTATTATTAACACTAGCCTCTCCTCTAGTATTTTTCCTGCTCCCTGGAAGCATGCTATCATCCATCCCATCCCAAAAAAGAGGTCTTTGGATCTTTCCTTACCTTCCAGCTGGCGCCCTATTTCTAATCTTCCCTTCCTTTCAAAGCTTCTGGAAAAACTAGTCTTCACTCAACTGTCCTCCCATCTCAGTCTCCCTCACTTTACACCCCCGGCAATCTGGTTTCCATCCCGGCCGTAGCACAGAATCTGTCCATCTTTCTCTTCTTAATGAATTGCATGCTGCCCATGATCACGGTTCTTTCTCCCTTGCTGTTTCTCTCAATCTTTCAACTGCATTTGACCTTGTCTATCGCCTCACCCTTATCTCATGCCTTCAGGATGCCGGCTTAGCAGATGTCGTTCTTCACTGGTTTCACTCTTTCCTCTGCTGTTGGTCTTTTTCCATTCTTTCAGGGTCCCTTTCTTTCCCTTCCACTCCCCTTTCCTGTGGTGTCCCCCAAGGTTCCTTCCTAGCACCACTTCTGTTTAATATTTTTTGTCCCCCTCACTCTCTTGGTCCAGCAGCATGGTGTTTCGGCCCACTACTATGCAGATGACATCTTTCTTCTCTACCACACAGATTCAGCTCCTCCTGACATCACTCCCCTTAATGATTGTCTTTCCACTGTGGCGTCCTGGCTCTCTTCTAACTTTCTCCACATCAACCTTTCTAAAACCTTAGCCATTTGGTTCACCGCTGGTAGCCCCATTCCCCCTCTTGTCCCCCTGCTCTCTTCCTCTCCAATCCCCATTGTAACACCTCTGCGCTACCTTGGTGTGATCCTTGATTCCTCCCTATCCTTTAAAGATCATATCTCTTCCATCATTCAGCGCTGTTTTTTCACTCGGAGGCAACTCCGCTCTGTCCGTCCTTTCCTCTCTTCTTCTTCTATGACCACCCTTCTTCTTTCCCTTTTCATATTGTGCTTAAACTATTGTAATGTTTCCCTGGCTCGTCTTCCCAAAACCCAACTTCAACGCTTGCAACAAGTTCAAAACACAGCCGCTCGCATTCTCACCTGTTCTTCCCGCTTCGATCACATCACACCCATTCTTATCCGCTTGCACTGGCTCCCAATTCCCTTTTGAATCCAATACAAATTCCTCATTTTTGTCTATAGGTCAGTTCATACCGGTACGCCCCTTTATCTTGCCGATTTGGTCCATCTTCACACCCCTCACCGCTCCCTTTGTTCCATTCACGCAAATCGCATGACCCTCCTTTCATCATCCCAAGCCCACCTAGAATCTACCTGTTCCTCTGCCTTTTATTTCCTTGGCCCCCGAATCTGGAACTCCCTCCCCCAGCCCTCCGCCTTGAGCCCTCTTTCAAAACCTTTAAGGCTAACCTCAAAACCCACCTTTTTTTGTTCAGCATTTGACCTTCCTTTACCCCCTCCCCTCTCTCCCCCCCCCGATGATGCTCAATTGTTTGTTTCCCCCAACTATGTCTTCTCCTCTGTCTCTTTACAGTTTTTACTCTATTCTTTCCTATTATTTTTATTGGCATTCCTTTTCTTTTTCTAGCAGCTTTTTTTTAAAAATTCTATAGTTTTAACTGTATTTGTAAACCGCTCAGACACTGTTGTGATGGGCGGTATATTAAGTGACCAAATAAACATAAACACGGTTGCCTAGGGTAAATGGCTTTGACGGCCCTGCTTAGTTTTACAAAATGGAATTGTTCTGACTGTGTTGTGACCATGCACACTTTGCAATTTTTCTTTCCGGGGTTTGGAATGCTTTATAAGATGCAAACATGTCAGGGTTTTGATGTAATGCACAAACACTGGACCCTCTTATCTTTTCTCTTTACTGTATGTAAGTCTCAGTTCTCTGAGTGTGAAAGGACCACTTACGCAGCAAAGAAACTGTTTATAACCAATTTGATTGACTTTAATTCTATTGAACACAGGAAACTATTTCAGGTTCTTGATCTTATAGCTCTTGGCACCAGTCTCGCCATGCTCAAATAATTCCTCTTCTCTTCTCAAGTCCACTGCACTGGCTCCCTATCCATTTCCGCATTCAATTCAAACTTCTACTACTGACTCAAATGTATTCATTCTGCAGCACCTCACTACCTTTCCTCTCTTATCACTCCCTACATCCCTCTTCCGGATCTCTGCTCCTCTGGCAGATCCCTTTTATCTGTGCCCTTCTCTGCCACTGCCAGCTCTAGATTTCACTCATTCCATCTTGCTGCTCCATATGCTCAGACCAAACTAGTATGCCAGGGTCCTTCTCTGGCCCTGTTTAAGAACGCTTCTGTTTCTTCTGAGCCTATGCT
Source organism: Ichthyophis bannanicus (assembly GCA_033557465.1). NCBI lineage: Eukaryota > Metazoa > Chordata > Amphibia > Gymnophiona > Ichthyophiidae > Ichthyophis > Ichthyophis bannanicus. The sequence goes on along the minus strand of CM066031.1, from coordinate 1,392,287,379 downwards.
TCAGAGGAAACTGACATGCCCTTAAGTGCCCTCCCCTCCTGCCAGCCTCTGCAGCTGAGCCATTGGTAAATTTAAAAGTCATCTGTCTTCTTCCTGGAAGCTGTGCAGACCCTCTACAGTGGTCCTTCGGTTCGGTACTCTCCATGTATATAGTTACAACTTTTTGTTCAGTGTAAGATAGTTAACACTTAAACAGTTCAATGTAAACATTTGAGTTTATTGTAAACCACTTTGATAATCTTGAAAGGCAGTATAAAAGAAATGTTAAATAATGGTTTGATTTCAACCAGCTTCCCATTGGCTAGGGCAGGGTTGGGCAACTCCAGTCCTGGTGTACCCCAATCCAGCCTAGTTTTCAGGATGTCCTAATGAGTATTCATGAGATATATTTGCATACAGTGGGAGGCAGTGGATGCATATATACCACATGAAAATTCATTAGAGACATCCTGAAAAACAGGTTGGATTGTGGTGCACCAGGACTGGAGTTGGCCACCCCTGGGCTAGGGGTACACCTTAGGGGTGCCCACTTTCCCCATTGCTATTTGTATTATTCTTAGAGGAGCTGCTGCTGTGCACTTTGAATCTGTCCTCAACAGTCTGGTGAGTGCAAATATGTGGGTTGGAAGTTAATTGCTTGGCCTTTGTGGGTGACCTCCTATTGCTTGTCACAGACCCTGCTGCATCATTGAAGGCTGCCTAAGACGACATCTTAAGAGTTTACTAGCTTGTTGCATCTTAAGCTCAATTTTTCCATGTTGGAGGTCTTACCTGTAGGGTTTGAGGCCTGATTTTTCTTTAAAGGTTGTTCCTTAGTCATTGCAGTACTTGGGGTTTCTCATTTCAGTGGATCTTTCCTTGCTATACTGACTTAATGTTGACCCACTGCTGAAAGTAGCACTAGGACACTTGAGTTAACAATTGCTTCTGCTCTCATTGATGGAGCAAGATTTTTGGTATCATATAGTGATCTTCCCAAAGTAGTTATATTCTCTTAAGATGCTATCATTGTTTTTGCTAAAGAGGGTTCTGAGTAAAATTCAGTTGGCTCTGGTTTGCTTTCTATGGGGAGGAAGAAGGGGGTGTACACTACTTAAGCTCTTGTTTGCCTGGGTCTTTGGGGGGGGGGTATTAATGTCCCCATCTTTTTTTGTCATAACTTAGCTTGTGTACTCTGGCATATATGGGACTGGTTAGAGAGGCCATCTTAGTATTCTCTGATATTAAAGTGAGCACCTCTTGGGAGAGTTGGATCCTGGTTTGTCTTGTATAGTCAAGGTGGTGGTCTAGTTGGGGCTCTTAAACACCCTTAGTCCGGTACATGAGGCAAATCTGGAGGAAGTTTTGTATTTTGGACCAGCTTAACCTGGTGGCCACTCCTTTTCTCTCTGTGGACTTCTCTGCTGGTATGCAGGGCACAGTTTTCAAAGCATGGCAATCCAAGAGCTTGAGATTTTTGATGGACTTTTTTTTGGTGAAAAGGGTTTTTTCTTTGCTTGTTCCAGAACTTAGTCTACCCAATAAGGATTTTTACGCATGCCTACAAGCAGGCCGTTATATTCAAGTAGTGAGTATCGGAACCCAAATCCTGGCTAGATTGAAGACTTGTCTGTCCTGAGTGCTGAGTCTTGTATAAAGCTTATCATGTTTCATAGGGGACTAATGATTTTAAAAGAGGGAGCACCCTTTGTCTTTCTGGTGTGTGATTGGAGTCGAGAGCTTGGAGTTCAGCTTTTGCCAGGACTCTTAATGATTAGTTTATAGAAGGTGAAAAAGATCTTCCAGTGTTCTGGGAATCTCAATATAAATTTATCATACGGGTTTACATCCTCCCTACATTCTGAGGCATACCCCAAGTGCGCCTAAAACTGGCTCACTTGGACCAGATGTTCTGGACTTGTCCAAAGGTAATGTGTTTTTGGAAGTGGATCTCTGCTTTTTTGGTTGTGATCTTGGAGACTCTCCTGTCTTCTGTATCCTAGTGGCCTCCTTTTTTCTGATTTCTCCAATCTTACTTCAGTGCAGCGAGGAGACAGGGTTTCCTTTGGAAGATGTTCTTTCTAGCCTATGCAGTCATTCTACTGCTATGGTGGAAGCCTCTTCTTCCCAGTAAGAAGCAGTGGTTTGGCTTGATTTTCGAGCTCCTTCTTTTGGAGCATAAGGATGTTGGCAGTGATCAATTGGCACACTAGAACACATTTCAAGATATCTGGGAGCTCTATTGGAAAATGTTACCCCATCGGTTATGAGGTTTAGCATTGAAAAGAATAACCTTCCTTTCTTCCTGTGTACTTTGTGTCCAGAACCTTAAGGCCTTATACCATGCTGCAGACATTCCTAAACTTGATTTTGTATAGATTATTTGGATTCCAACTACTTTTGTTTTGTTTTATTTTGCTTTTGGATTGTTCACTTTGGCTACCACCCATGGGGGGGGGGGGGGGTGCAGGTTAGAGGGAGAGGTGTAGAGGGGGGATGAAAATGTTTAAATGTCTTTTTGGGAGATCTCTTTGCAAATCAGTGTACAGATGTAATGCATTTTGGATGTACTTTTATTTTGCTATCTGTAATAGAGATTTCAACATAAGTTTTCTTGCTGATTTCTGTTTCTTATATCCTGACATATAGCCAATTGCAGGTTGGAGGGCACAAGATTGATGGCATGGGAGCAGGTTGGTGCAAGATTGATGGCAGAGGGGCACAAGATCAAGGGTTACCTTAAGGCTAAAGATTTATTTTACAGGGTTTCCTATACTGCTATATCATTTAGTCTGAGGTTTATAGTGGAACTAAACTAGATTAAGTACATTAAACAGGGAATGGTACAACTTGAATTAAATAATTAACTTTTCAAGGTACAGTAGTATGTTTAACATATGGTACAATGTGAGTCCTGGCAGGAAAGTGGTATGTATCAGTTCCAAAGTGTTTGGTGAATTGGAATGTTTTTAATCTCTCCCTGAAGTCGTGGGTGTCACCCAATGATTTTAGGTTTTCTGATAGGGTGTTCCATATTGATGGTGCAAATAGGGAGAATGCCCTGTTGAATGTTTGCTTGTTCTTTGTTTTGATGGTGGGGATGACAAGTGAGTTTTTGTTTCTTCTTGGTCTGTTTTCTGGATCAGGGTTTGGAGGATGTCTGATGATTGGTGTAGGAGCTTGAATATAGCGAGTAGAATCTTGATTTGAATGCATGCCTGTATTGGGAGTCAATGTAGCTGTTTTAGGATAGGTGTTGTGTTCTTTCTTCTTGCAGTCCCTGTTATCATATGTGCTGCCATATTTTGGACCATCCTTAGGAGGTGTATTGCATGCTTTGGGAGGCCTTGGTATATTTTGTTACAATAGTCCCAATGGGATAGTGGTGGTGTAGCTTGGCATACTATTTGGAAGTCTTTTGGGCTAACTGTCTTAGTTTTTGTATGACTCTCATTTTGTGGTAGGCTGTTTTCATTGTTCTTTTGATGTATGATTATAGGTTCAGGTTTTGGTCCAGTATGACTCCCAAGTATTTTACTTCATGCTTAACTGCTAGACCATTGTTCAATATGTTTATGGTTGGCGGTGGGGTGAATGTTGTGTTCCTGGTGATGTGGAGGACATATTCTTTTGCCAGCCCTGCAGTTTCCCTCCAGCTTAACCTCACAAATTTGTCTCTTCCCTTCTCACCAAGCCAATCTCCCATCAGACAGTCCCCATCCATTTGTTTCTGCTTCATCCATTCCCCCCTACCATTAGTACAGATTCATGCTGCACTGTTGTTCCTAGGCCTGCAGGCTGATGCTACTCTTTGCACTCTTGTTTCCAGCCTTTGATCATTCCCACTCCATTTTACACTATTGAGTGAAACGTGTGCGCATAGTTTTCACTCATGCGGGAAGTTCTAAAGTTACTCCTGAACTCTGAATCCGTTGAATTCTTGGAAATGTGCTACTGCTCATTTAACTTGGTTGCTCAGTGGTACATTGCCATGAAAAAGTCATTTTATTGCCCTGTGTTTCAATTCTTGCAGCAGTAATTGGTTAATAGGAAAACATTGTTCCTTTGTTTGCCTGTTGGAAGCTTTCTTCACTGCACTGATCACCTCCCCATAGCTGCATGTGATATGGATTTCACCAGTATCATTGATCTCTCATTACTTGGAGAATTCCCTTGAGGTTTCTTCTTAGGCAGTGCCCTGCAGCAATTTCTCATTAAGCTTTTATCTATTTAAAACAAGTGTAATAATTAACTTGATATAATTCACAGCATTCTGGTGTGTGATCTGATCAATATATGCTCTGAGTTTCTTAAATGAGTTTTTAATTGTTCGTTAGCAAATATGTAGTCTGTTCTGATATAGGTGGAATGTGGATTGAAAGAAATTTCTGATGTGTGTGCCAGTCTTTTACATCTCTGTTCTCTAGGTCTTCAGCTCTCTTGAGCCTATCTTTCATAAAATGGATGAAGAAACAAAATAACTATAGTTTGTCTAAATGCAAGTTCTGAAAAGTTACCTCTGCTCCATTCATAAATCGTTCAAAGACTGATAGAAAGATAGAAAATAAAAATGATGGCAGATAAAAACCACCTCCCAGGACAAGCAGGATGAGTCAGCCACAAGTGGTGACGTCATCCGACGGCGCCATAGACGGAAGTACTCTCATTATCCCAGAAGGCTTTAGCCCTCTCGGCATGACCACTAGCCCCACCTCGAGATCTGCCCCTAGCTGGCCAGTCTTTGTCTTCCGCCTTGCCAGCAAGACGTTTTTTATTTTACTCTCCTCATCTTACCTCAACAATGAAGAAACCAGGATTCAAGAAATGCCCAGGCTGCTCCCGGAAAATGGCCAATTCGGACTCACACCATCTCTGCCTCCGGTGCTTGGGAAAAGAACACCCCGTGGAGGACTACTTGGCCTGCGCCCGCATGTCTCCCAGGGCCCTCAAGTCGCGCCGGCATGCCCTCTCCGATTATCTGGCCCCCGCAGCTGCCGTGAGTACTCCAGCCTCTGAGAACGCCGACGCTATCGCTCCAGCCGGGGACGTGCCTCTCCTGGCCTCCCTTTCCCGCTGTGTAGCAGAGACTCCTGCAGACACGTGTTCCCCACTGGCGGCGTCCATTTTGGCAGGGGCAGCCTCCTCCTTTGCTCCTCTTGGACTTCCGGCTGCAGCCATGACGACTTCCGGCCCTCCTGAACCCTCCTCAACCCTCCTCCTCTCAGCGCATCTCGGCCAGCCAGGACGGAGCAGATCAGCATGACGCTAGCCCCTACCGGGACGGCGTGGTCAGAGCCACCAACAGGCGCAGCAGCCCAACGCACGGCAGAGCATCAAATTCGCACTGGAGCTCCCGGGACCGGCGCGCATGCTCACGGAGCCGACGCAGAACCCCAGACAGCAGGCGCCACTGCAGCCGGCACAGACGCGGCACAGGGAGCCGGCACAGATCAAGGAGCCGGGACAACCGCAGACAGCGCAGAGAGCGCGATCGTGCACACCATCACCGCAGTGGATCCCCTCACCGCAAAAGGAGCAGGCACAGTACTCCGCGCACAGAGAGCTCACACTCCCACAAGAGATCGCGGCAATCACACTCCTCTGCTGACAGCATCTACAGCACCTCTGCTCATAGCATCTATAGCGCTTCCTCAGCACACAGCACCCTCAGCGGTGCGGAGGACTCACTCCCTTCCTCCCCTTGCGGGCAGACTTGCCTTTTCAAGAGGAGAACATTCAGCTACCTGCATCCACCTCACAAGTAGCCCCTAGCCACGCTCTGCAGCAGTCTCCAGAGACTATACATCTTCTCAAGGACATGTTACAACAATGGGCCTCCGCCCTATCCAACCTGGCCTACTCTCGACCACTGCAGCCCCTCCCTTCCACTACAGCTGCCGTGCCTGTTAATGCTCCAGCTGCCACAACCGCCTCACTCTCTCAGGATCAAGTGCAGGGCGGCACTGCGCCTGTCACTACAGTCGCTTCAATCAGCCAGCCTCAGGCCTCTCCGTCCCAGGAGCAGGACGGCACAGGGGAACCTTCGCAAGCTGAGGCAACGCCTCGAGGAGACCCCCGGAGGACTTGACCTACTCAGAATTTGTTCAAAAGGTCCTATCATCTCTCTCCATTGCTTCGGTGGACTCTCCGGACCAGCGTGACGAGGTACAAAGCGCGCTCAAGTTCATTGACGCCCCTAAGACCATCTCCGCTCTACCCGTCCATCAACTCCTCCAGGACAACCTCACAAAAATTTGGCAGTCGCCAGCATCCAACCACTCCTGCCCACGCAAATTGGACACTAAGTATGTCGTTCGTCCACTGCCTGGATTTTACAAGCAACAACTACCTCACCAATCCATCGTTGCTGAATCTGCCCTTAAACGATCTAAGTCTTCGCGCACTTCTACCAATGCGCCTCTGGGTAAAGACAATAAACTCCTTGACGATGTTGCGAAGCGGTTTTACCAAGGGTCCATGCTGAATGCCTGGATTGCGGCGCACCAATTCCAACATGCAATCTACCAGGACATGCTGGTGAGCAACATCAAGTCCTCCATCACTCAACTTACCGAAATTACACCTGCCCTCTCCGCTGCCCTCGCCGATCTCGATGACTGCACCAAACACCAGGGCCGGGCTGCTCACGACGCCTTCGAAACAGCCGCCAGGGTGGCCAGGGCTTCCATCTATGCACGCCGACTAGCTTGGCTCTGAGCATCAGGCCTGCAGACAGACTCTCACGACAAGATTGCGGACACTCCCTGCACAGGCGACTCGCTTTTTGGCGATAAGGTCAAGGACATAGTGAATGACATGCGCGAGCGTTTCGCTACCCTCCAAACTCTGGAGGAAGGCGCTGAACGCCCACGCCCCTACCGCAAGGGAGGTTCTCAGAGCTATACTGGTCCCAAGCGGTACAACACGTATCGCAAGTGGCAGCAGCCCCATCACAAGCAGCAGCACTACCAGACCCCTTACAGGCAGAAACCATGTCAGCGGGATCGCACATCGAAGAAGACCCCTTCCGCACTCGCTAAGAACAATCCTAGTTTTTGACTCGCAGCCCTGCCAGCACCTTCCGACCGGGGGTCGCTTATCTGCATTCCTGCACTCCTGGGAAACCATAACGACGGATCAATGGGTGCTCTCCGTCATCAAGCAGGGTTATCGCATAAAATTCTCCTCGAAACCACCTCTACGTCCATCTCCTGTGAGCATCATTCCGCCACAGCATCTTGCCTCCATGACCGCAGAGATCCATTCCCTACTCGCATCCAGGGCCATTGAGCCTGTTCCCCCCAGCGAGATCAACAGGGGGTTTTACTCTAGGTACTTCTTGTTCCCAAGAAGTCCGGGGGCTTACGGCCCATCCTCGATCTGCGGAAACTCAACAAGTGCATAGTCAAGGAGAAGTTCCAGATGCACTCCCTCTCCACCATCCTGCCCCTCATCCATCCTGGGGACTGGCTGGCCTCTCTGGACCTCCAGGACGCCTACACTCACATCCCCATGCACCCTCAACACAGGAAGTTCCTACGCTTTCAGATAGCGGAAAACCACTACCAGTACAGAGTGCTTCCCTTCGGTCTCTCTCCTGCCCCCAGAGTATTTACCAAGTGCGTAGTGGTGGCTGCCGCTCACCTTCGCAGACAAGGGATGTGTCTTCCCCTACCTGGACGATTGGCTGTTCTCCGCCACCTCACCCGCGGAACTGCGGGTAGCAGTCAAGAAGGCCACCTCCCTCCTTTCCTACTTGGGTTTCCTAGTCAACCGCAAAAAGTCTCATCTCTCTCCAGCCCAGAAGCTGGAGTTCATTGGTGCTCGCATAGACACCACTCTGGCCAAAGCTTTCCTACCACGGGACAGGATATGTACCATCATTGCTCTCGCTCTCCAAGTTCTCAACTCATCGCACTCTACAGCTCGAACCCTCCTACGCCTCCTGGGACACATGGCAGCCGCCACCCATGTCCTTCCCCTCGCGAGGCTGTGGATGCGGGTCCTCCAGTGGCACCTCCGCTCTCACTGGTGCCAGCACACGCAACCCTTGTCCATCCTAATCCCCAAGGACCCCAGAGCGTCAAGGGCTCTACGCTGGTGGACCCACCCCGCCAATCTGTCTCAGGGCAAACGTCTACAAACCCTTGCCCACCAGATTACCGTGACCACAGACGCTTCGGCTCAAGGGTGGGGAGCCCACTGCGTTGGGACACGCACCCAGGGCTCATGGTCCACCGCCGAGAAAACCCTGCACATCCAACGTCCTCGAGCTCAGAGCTGTCCGCCATGCCCTCCTGGCCTTCAGGGATCTTGTTTCGGGCAAAACCGTCAGAATTCTGACCGACAACCAAGTGACCATGTTCTACATAAACAAACAAGGGGGCATGGGGTCACGACCCCTGTGCAGGGAAGCCCTCCTAACCTGGCATCTTGCCCTCTCTCTTCAGTGCAGTCTCCAAGCCTGCTACCTGCCGGGAGAGGAGAATGTCTTAGCTGACCGCCTCAGCAGGCAACTGAGCCCTCACGAGTGGACACTCCACTACGAAGTGTCGTCATTCCTCTTCAGGGAGTGGGGCCTCTCGCAAGTTGACCTGTTCGCGACCCAGGAGAACGCCAAGTGCTGCCTATTTTGCTCCAAGAGACCAACCCCGCACAGGCTAGCGGTGGACGCCTTCGACGTGGCCTGGGACCAATGGCCCCTAATCTACGCATTCCCTCCAACCCCGTTCATTGCTCGGACAATTCAACGCATTATCAGGGACCAGTCTCTGGCCATCTTGGTGGTCCTGTACTGGCCCAGGCAAATATGGTTCCCATACCTGCACCGCCTAGCATTGGAACCCCCCCATCCAGCTCCCCCTGCGGCCAGACCTTCTCTCACAGGACGACGGCACGATGTTCCACCCCAACCTGCGGATGCTATCACTGTCGGCCTGGAAGCTGAAAGGCTAGCTCTGGCCCCCTTCGACCTGACGACCGAGGTCCAGCAGATCATACTGGCGGCTCAGCGCCCTTCCACCAGGAAATCATACAGCCTCAAATGGCGACGCTTCTGCATCTGGTGCGAGGCCCGGCATCTAGACCCCCTCTCATGCCTGGTGGCTCATCTCCTCCAATACCTCGCATCGCTCTCATCGCTCGGCCTTAAAACTCAATCCATCAAAGTCCACTTGTCCGCCATTGCAGCCTTCCATCACCGCATTGGGGACACATCGATAGCGGCGCTGCCCATCGTTGCCAGCTTCATGAAAGGATTATCCAATCTTTGTCCTCCACTCAGGGAGCCCGTGCCCTCAAGGGACCTTAACATTGTCCTCAATCAGCTCACGAAGGAGCCTTTTGAACCACTGCAATCAGCAGATTTGAAGTTTGCTTCCTGGAAGACACTGTTCCTCATCGGTATCACTTCAGCCAGGCGGGTCAGTGAACTGCATGCTCTCGTGGCTTACCCTCCTTACGCCATTCTTCACCACGACCGCGCCTGCCTTCGGACACATCCTAAGTTTGTTCCCAAGGTGGCGTCCGCTTTTCACATCAATCAAGCCATTGCGCTGCCCTGCTTCCTTCCCGGGCCACACTCCAATCCATATCAGCAACACCTGCACACACTGGACTGTGTCAGGGCCCTACGGTGCTACCTCAACAGAACTTCCTCACTACGTAAAGGGTCTCAGCTTTTCATCTCATATGACCCTAACAAGCCTGGTCTCCCAGTGTCCAAGCGCACACTCTCCGGCTGGATTTCTGCCTGCATCTCCTTCTGCCTTTCACGCGCTGGAGGGAGCCCCACCGCAGGAGTCACAGCACATCACCTGCGGGCGTTGGCCGCCACCATCGCCAACCTACACTCCGTTCCTGCACCTGACATCTGCAAAGCCACAACGTGGTCCTCTATCCAGACTTTCCAGAGGCACTACTGCCTCGACAGAGCTGATCACGGTGGCTCCGCATTCTCTGCTGCCTCTTCCCTGTGCCAGGGAGGAAACTCTTGACTTCTGCTGATGTTGCACCTTATTGCCATGTTCTATTGATTGATGTCATTGCACCTTATTGCCTGTGGGCACCTTGTTATTGATATTGCACCTTGTTGCCTGTGGGCGCCCTAATTCGGGTACCCCTTGGTTTGTTGCTATTTGCACTGTTCTTCCTACATGCTTGCACACCTTATGTTGAATTTGCACATATTGTTTAAGTATTGTTATCATTTTGCTCTATGCCCGCCCTAAATGTGCACTCATTCATTAAACCTACTTGCACCTCACGGTCATGCTTGCCTCTGTTATCTTCTGATCTTCCCTGCCGCTGCACGTGTAACTGGGGAGACACCACTTGTGGCTGACTCATCCTGCTTGTCCTGGGAGAAAACTGAGTTACTTACCTGCAACATGAGTTCTCCAGGGACAGCAGGATAAGTCAGCCACACCTTCCCACCCTCCTCCCCGGCGGGGACCTGCTGTCTCTCTCTATCCGCCTCCTAGCCTGAGTATCGCGTCAGCTTGGAAGACCTGGCCAGCTAGGGGCGGATCTGGAAGTGGGGCTAGTGGTCATGCCCAGAGGGCTAAAGCCTTCTGGTCTAATGAGTACTTCCGTCAATGGCACCGTCGGATGACGTCACCACTTGTGGCTGACTTATCCTGCTGTCCCTGGAAAACTCACGTTACAGGTAAGTAACTCGGTTATACAGCCTATCCATTTTGCCCATCAGTACCAACTCTTAAGCTCTGTAATCCCTTCCTGTCGCTTAGATATCCTCTGTACTATTGCCATGCTTTATTGACTTCAGAAACAGTTCCCATCTGCACCACCTCGACTGGGAGGCTGTTACACAAATTCACCATCCTTTCTATAAAGATATATTTTCTTGGGTTACTCCTAAGTCTATCCTCTTTCATCTTCATCCTATGCCGCCTCATTCCAGAACTATCCTTTCAAATGGAAGAGGGTCACCTCTTGTGCATTTATAACATGGAGATATTTAAATGTTTCTATCATATCCTCCCCCTTCTGCCTTTCTTCCAAATTATACATATTTAGATCTTTAAGTTTGTCTCCATATGCTTTATGATGAAAACCAATAACTATTTTACTAGATACTCTCTGTACCAACTCCATCCTTTTTACATGCTTTTGAAAGTGCGATGTCCAGAATTGCACACAATCTCCAGGAACAAGCAGGAATGTAGTCTTCACATATGGGTATCGTCGGTACTGACGGAGCCTGCACGGGAACGCTCCCCAGCGTCCAATAGGAAGGCTTTTGGGAGCATCCATCAGCACATGCGCGCTGCCTTCCCACCTTTCCAACTGTCCCTCTTCACTTCTTCGTTTTCCATGGAGCCGATAGGACACATACCCTGTCACCGCAGAAAATTTCTTCTTTAAACTTGTTTTCTTCTGGTCGCGTCTGCCTCCGCACGACACCTACCGGTACCGCCAGTTCTTTTTTCTTTTTTTCTAAATAAATAAATATATATTTTTTTAAAAAAATTATATATATATATATATATATATATATATACTTCTGAACTATTTCTCTTCAGAAACGTTTTCTTTTTGGTGCTAGGCGCCATTTTGGTTTTAAAAAATGTACTAAGTGTGGCGGTACCATCTCCGTCACCGACACCCATGACTGGTGTCTAAAATGTTTAGGCCCTGACCATTCTCCTTCTGAGTGTCTCTCTTGTATGGGGATGACTAAAAGAGGAAGACAGAACCGAGCTGCAAAGCTTGGTACCCTCTTTTCTTCGGATGCCAGGTCCATTGCATCGACGTCTTCAAGAGCCTCGTCTTCCTCCCATGGATCTCAGGTAACTAAACATAAGAGCCAGTCCTCAAAGGGTAGCTCTCCTTCAAAGCATCGAGAGGCCATTGGCATTGCCCTTGAGGAAACTACACTGGCAAAACAGCCCCGGCGGGAGGCTTCGGCCTCCAAAGCATCAACGGGGTTCCAGGATGTTCTCGAGGCTTCGACGTCGGCAGAACTACTGGTACCATGCTCAGGAGTTCCGGCCGCTTTTACCGGTACCGATACCCAGGCATTGGCAACATCGATAGACCAGAAATTCCTCGCTATTGAATGCAGTCTTGCAGCTCTCCTTACAGCTGTGGTACCATTGACACCGGCAATTCAACGGGCAGTGGTACCGACGCAGGTACCAGCATGGGTGCAGATACCGGTATTAGCACAGATGGTACTGGCCCCGGTGGGAATTCTTCCCATGCCGTCTTTTTCTGGCATCGACAGAAAGGTACTGGACCAACTCGGCACCGACTTCAATCGATACCGAGACCGTGCTTTGCGTGAACATAGGGATCAGAGATACTTCGAATCCTCCGTTTCCGATGACTCTGATAATTCTGCCGGTACCAGAGTGTTTCTCCCAAAAGACTCTTCTTCTCCCTAACGCAGAATGTCTCCTCCGAAAGACATGTCTTTTCAGGATTTTATTCGTGATGTAGCTCCTGAAAAAGAACCTAGAGCAAAGGAATTGGAAATTCTCCGATATCCTAAGGCTCCCAAGGAGGCAGCCACTCTGCTCATTCATGAAATTCTTCATGATTTGATGCTCAGAATGTGGGAGACACCTTTGACCACATCTCCTCATTCTAGGAGACTCGATACTATGTATCGAGTTCCACCATGTCCTGGTTTTCAAAAGACTCAGCTGCCACACCATTCAATGGTAGTGGAGTCAGCCATGCGTAGGATGAAAAGTGCAAAAAGACATGCATCTAATCATCCAGGTCGTGAATGCAGGACTCTTGATGCTTTTGGGCGTCTAACATTTCAGGCTTCCATGCTTTCAGCTAGGATCAGCTCATATATTTTGTATATGGGAATGTTCCTCAAAGAGGTCAGAGGAGGTTTGGAGCTTATGAGCCCCCTTCTCCCTGATGAGAAACGACAAGACTGACTTACTCTTGTTTAAGCATGCTCAAGACGTCTCCAAGTTTGTAAATCGTGCAGCCTTTGACTTCTTTGAATGCATCAGCAGAACCTCTCCTATTGCCATTGGTGCACGTCCGATTGCCTTGGAGATTTGGGTACAGGATAAATTGGGAAACATCCCTTGCACAGGAGAAAACCTCTTTGGCAAGAATTGGCAGGAAAAGACTAATGAGATAGATGCTGACAATATCACTTTAGATAGGTTGTCAAAATCTACAGCCACTCCAGCCAAAAAGAAACCCTGTAAAAAACCCTTTTTCAGCAAAAAGAGGAAATTTTATCCGTCCTATACCCAGCAAGGGCAAGCTCAGGGTCAACTTGCCCAGAAAGGTCGACAACAACAATCCAGACAAAAGAAGCCAAAAGGCCTTAGAGCTCAACCAGCTCCACAGGCCCAGCCCCCTCAAGGGCTTTGACTCCTTCATAGAGAACTTAGCCTTTCTGCCTCTGGAAGGTCCAGAACCCCTAAACATTCCAGGCAGGTTGTGTCATTTTGCCAACAGATGGCACCAAATAACAGCAGAAAATTGGACTCTGTCCATTGTGGGAGAGGGGTACAAGCTTCATTTTCACAGTATGCCCCCTCCTACAATCGTAAGACAGTCAATTCCCAAACCTCTACAGACAATCTACTGGATCGAGACGTCTCAACACTCCTTGCTCAAGGAGCAATAGAGGAGGTGCCCATTCTTCAACAGGGTACAGGGTTCTACTCCCCCTATTTTCTTATTCCAAAGAAAACAGGAGGGGACAGACCCATTCTAGACCTCAGAGAACTGAACAAATATCTGTTCTGAGAAAAGTTCAAAATGATTTCTCTGGGAACTCTTCTGCCATACCTTCAAATTCAGGATTGGCTTTGTTCTCTAGATCTAAAGGATGCATATACTCACATTTTGATCCATCCAGATCACAGGAAATTCTTACGATTCCTTTTCAGGGGAAAAAATTTCCAATACAGGGTTATTCCCTTTGGTCTAGCTTCGGCACCAAGAGTATTCACGAAATGCATGGCAGTAGTAGCTGCATTTCTGCAAACCCTAGGGATATTCGTCTTCCCTTACTTAGACGACTGGCTCATTTGAGCCCCCACGGTTCCACAAGCCAGCTCTGCATTGTCTCGCACAATGTGAATCCTTCAATACTTGGGATTGGTCATAAACCTCCCAAAATCCCAACTTGCTCCGTCTCAGTCCCTGGAGTTCATAGAAGCTTGTTTAGATACCAGACAGTCAAGGGCTTTTCTCCCACAACCCTGCTGTCTTCGCATAGTGCAGCTGGCTTCTCAAGCAGCGGTGAAGTCCTCCCTAACTGCTCGAGAACTACTACAACTATTGGGACATATGGCATCCACAGTTCATGTGGTTCCCTATGCTCGCCTTCATATGCATGCAGCCCAGTGGTCCCTATCCACACAGTGGACACAGGCCACAGGACATCTGTCGGACAAGTTACCAAACCCATATGGACTGATTTTGTCATTCCAATGGGGGCAATCACTGGAAAATCTTCTAGTGGGGTCTCCTTTCCAGCAACCCCTATTCCAGGCCACCCTAACAAGAGATGCATCACAGGTGGGATGGGGAGCACACCTGCATCGTCTCTCTACCCAGGGTACCTGGACTCCACAGGAGGCTTGTCTTCACATAAACCTCCTGGAACTCATAGCAATCTATCTAGCTCTTCGAGTATTCCATGCCCAGCTCAGCTACAAGACAGTCCTAGTCCAAATGGACAATCAAGTAGCTATGTTCTACGTGAACAAGCAAGCGGGAACAGGCTCTCCGTCATTATGCAATGAAGCTTTATGACTATGGGCCCTCCCAGAGAGCATCAAATTCACCTTCTCGTGGTATATCTTCCAGGCATTCAAAACCTTTGGGCAGACAAACTCAGCCGAGTACTGCTGCCTCACGAATGGTCTCTCCACCTAGACCAAGTGGCCAAGATATTTCAGATCTGGGGAACATAGACCTATTTGCAAGTCCACTGAATGCCAAACTTCCCCGGTTCTGTTCCAGAATTCCAGCTCAAAATGTCCAGGCAAGGGACAGCTTCCTTCTTCACTGGGGTCACGACTTCCTGTATGCCTTCCCACCCATTCCCCTTATCCCTAAAACACTCTTCAAGCTTCAGAGAGACAGAGGTCATATGAGCCTCATAGCGCCACGGTGGCCATGCCAGACGTGGTATCCCCTGCTTCTACATCTCTCTCAAGCTGCACCTCTGGAGTTAGGCTATGCTCCAGATCTCCTCTCCCAAGAGAACGGGATGCTATGGCACCCAAATCCCCTGTCCCTGCATCTCAGGGCCTGGTTGCTGAAAGCTTAGACCTTCAGGATCTCAATCTTTCCTAACAGGTAAAGGATATCCTTCAGGCTTCTAGAAAACCTTCCACAAGACGCTCTTATGCCTTCAAATGGAAACATTTTACTATATGGTGTTCACAGAAGGGGTTAAACCCCCTTATGATACCTTTGGAATCGATACTAGAGTATCTACTTCATTTATCAAATTCTGGTCTAAAGACCAATTCAGTAAGAGTCCATCTTAGTGCAATTGCAGTTTCCTATAAGCCTCTAAATGGACAACCAATTTCCTCTCATCCGCTCATATCAAGATTTATGAGAGGTCTTCTATCAACAAAGCCTCCCATCAGGCTACCACCGGTGGCATGGGATTTAAACCTAGTTCTCTGGCAGCTCATGAAACCGCCTTTTGAAACTTTAGCCACTACAACCCTAAAGCTTTTGTCCTGGAAGGTCATCTTCCTAATTGCAATCACCTCTGCATGTCGCATTAGTGAATTGCAAGCTTTAGTGGCTGATCCTCCTTATACTAGGTTTCACCATAAGGTTGATCTCAGAACTCATCCACACTTTATGCCAAAGGTGGTTCCGCCTTTTCATTTAAATCAATCAATTTACCTTCCTGTATTCTTTCCAAGGCCTCATGCCTCTAATTCAGAAAGGAACCTTCATACTTTGGATTGTAAAAGAGGCTTGGCTTTTTACCTACAAAGAACATAGCAACATAGAAAGTCTTCTCAACTTTTTATTGCTTTTGATTCTAGTCATTTGAGACTTCCAGTCTCCAAGAGAACTCTATCCAAATGGATTGCACAATGCATATCCTTTGCTTATGAGAGTAAGAGTCTTCCTCTTCAAAGCCATGTCACAGCTCATAATGTGAGAGCCATGGCAGACTCTATGGCTAACCTTCACTATGTGTCTATTGATGACATTTGTCGAGCAACCACCTGGGCTTCTGTACACAACTTTACAGCCCACTACTGCCTAGATAAAGCCTCCCGTTGGGATGCCTTCTTTGGCCAAGCTGTTCTTCAAAATCTCTTCCAGACCTAATTCAACTCCCACCCACCAACCCTGGTGGGATGCCAGAGATCCATGGGAGGAAGCATGACCCACCTTACTATAGGTGGCAGCTTCCTGGGGCTATCTCCCTGGCATCTTTAGCTAGGAGTCCCCATATGTGAAAACTGCATTCCTGCTTGTTCCTGGAGATAGTGTAGTTACTCACCTGTAACAGGTGATCTCCGGGAAGAGCAAGAATTTAGTCTTCACAACCCACCCACCTCCCCTAGGGGTTGTCTCTCTCTCTCTCTCTCTCTCTCTCCTCTCTTCCTCTATCCTTTCACTCAGCTACAAACTTAACTGAAGAGGGACAGTTGGAAAGGCAGGAAGGCAGTGCGCATGTGCTGAGGAATGCTCCCAAAAGCGTTCCTATTGGACGCTGGGGAGCGTTCCCGTGCAGGCTCAGTTGGTACCGACGATACCCATATGTGAAGACTAAATTCCTACTGTTCCCGGAGATCACCTGTTACAGGTGAGTAACTATGCTGTCTAGTCAAGACAGAGAAGACAGTAGCTGTAGACCTGGGATACATCTAGGGGGAATGGTAAGGAAATACAAAGGAGACCAAGTGAGTCAAGATCCAAAAGTGGCAGCGAAGAGGTGATTTGTCAGCCTGTTTTTGAAAAGGGTCAGAGAAGGCGCCTGACATACTGACTCAAGTACTTCATTCCAGGCATAAGGAGCAGCAAGGTGAAAGGAGCGAAGTCTGGATTTAGCAATTGAAGAGAAGTATCGGCATCAAATAAATTTAGCACATATTAATGCCTCCTGTTAATACATACAGCTTCATGGTCCATGTGTTAGTATCGTATATGTTATTTTGCTTTCCTTATTGTAATTACTTCATTTCAGCAACATATCTCTTTTTGTTTTGTTGTCTTTTTATAATTTCTTATATTCCTGTATAGATAATATTTATTTATTTGATTGATTGATTGAACGGTTTTATATACTGCCTTTCAGAAAAATCAAAGTGGTTTACATAGAACAAAACTTGAAGAACATTACATCAAAACTTATTCAAACAATTGAAATTACAGCAAACATTAAATTGTATATAATAGAAAAGGTAATTTGAGGGTTACAATGCTTAGTAAATGCTGATTAGGTATATAGATAGTTTAAACATATATACAGATTTAAAATATTTATAAGTTTAAAAATCTTTTCATCTTATCTGAGCAAGGAAAAGTGTATTGTAGTTCACTAGAATTATTAATGTAATGATTAAATATGATAATGTGGAGAATTGAGTATTGTAGGATAGCGTAATAAAAAGGAAAAAGTAAGTTGTGTAAGTTATACATGTTTTACATGTATAATATACATGTAAGTTATACATGTTTTTATATATATATTTGTTTTTTATTAATTCTTATATTGTTATTTATGAAGAAGTTCTTTATTTGTTCAGATCTGTATGTTTTTATATGTATAACTCAATGATTTTGATTTATGTTTTGTATTTGAGGACTAGCCCCTGATGAAGACACACTCTGAAACATTGCCATGAAAGGTGAAGTGGTTCAACTTAACACACAAATTTTGTTCTTAACCCACCTTTTTGACTGATCACTTCACTCCTCCTTTGACCCATTCTTTTGCTTATCCACCCAAGTACCCTTCTGGTCTTCACCATTGCTATTTTGCAGTATCTTTATTCACCCATTCTTTTCTTATATTTTATGTTGGGATGTGTGATATCTAAGTTTTGGAAGTAGGTTTTTAGCCATTCCTGTTTTTTACATTTCAACCTGAATGCATTGTGGTAGTTGTAGGCCTAATTCTTTTATTAGCAGTCAGTATTTCAAGCAGTCAAATGATTTAGAAGAGAATGTAACCAGAAATTGCCTTCCAAAAGATTGGGTCAGCTTACTACCATTTACATTATGGCGGAAGGCACTGTTCTGGCCACATTCATCTGGCAGATTCTCCCGCTCAACAATACCCATTTACCTATGCATAGACACCTTTCCCCTTCGCTACCAAGAACCAGTGAGGCAACAGGAGTAGAAAGGCAGTCTGCTGCATTCTGTTGCCTAACCAGGCTATTTCCAGATGGTGGTCTTGCCATCTCATGCTTTGATCTGAATGTGCATTCAATATGCAATTAAACGTGTAAATTGGAAAAATCATTGTTTGGAAGCAAGCCATCAAGGTGGCAGTTTGTAGCCAGGTTATTCTCATTATCCTGCCGCCTCACCAGTCCCGAGTATGATCGTGGTGGTGGTATTGGGGAAAGTGGGAACATATGGATCTCTGCTGGAGGAGAAGATATTTTGTTTGGGTGAAGCATCTTTTTAGGGATGCATTTTCCCCTGCACTATGCTGTTCTCATGGGCTGGTTAACAGGGGGGGAAACGAAAATTAATGATTTACAGAGTGCAGTTCTATTAAGATTGCCATGCTCACCACTATCATTAAGTATATACTACTTAAAAAGCAGGTTTACACACACATCAAAATCATCATGTTATGCTTGTTAACCTGGTGATATCAACACAGTTTAATATATAGTTATGTTAATCCAGGGAAAATGAATAATAATTTTTCTGATCACAAATAAAATGATTGCCTCATGAATTTTACCCTCTTACTATTAAGTTATTTATGTGCATCAAGGGTTAATTTAAAGTGTAATTATATGAACAGGCCTCCTAACCTTATGCAGCAAAGATCTGCGGTATATAAGCACTAAAAAAAATAAACATGGTAACATAGTAAACCCCTATTTCTCACTAGTATGTAGCTAAGTCATCATACATGCAGTATGAATTTCCACCTGAATTAATTTAGTGATGGCAGAATCTTCCATGCAGTGGAGTGGAGGAGTAGCCTAGTGGTTAGAACACTGGCTTGGTAACCAAGCAACCAGGGTTCGATTCCCACTAGCAGTCCTTGTGGCCTTGGGCAAGTCACTTAACCCTCCATTGCCTCTGAAGAAAGGCCTGGCAATCTACTTCCGGTGACACTGCCAAGAAAACCCAGGAGCTTCTGGGTTGCCAGGAGTCAGGACTGACCCGAAGGCACACATTGCATTTTTTAATTTAGTGATGGCAGAATGTTCCATAAGGTCACTATTCTTTGAATACAAATTATTTTTCTTTGAAGCTGGTGC